>JAVQMG010000105.1:7865000-10629166 GCA_032878915.1 Castanopsis chinensis
TACGTTCCAAGGATGTTTTAACTTTCGTCCATCCAGAGCTTTCAAGTAGTACGACCCCTACCTCTTGCAGTTGATTACCCTATAGGGTCCTTCCTAATTGGGTCCTAATTTTTCATGAGCTAAGTTCCTAGTTGCCAAGGAGACCCTTTTAAGAACGAGGTCTCCAATGTTGAAACGCCTGGGTTTTACCATGGCATCATATGGCCTAGTCATAAGATTTTTGTATTTCACTGTCCTTTGCTTTGCATCCATCCTTACCTCAATGATGAGATTGGGGTCAAGACGAAGTTGTTCCTCATTTTCTTTCTCCTGATACTTCATCCCTCGATGATTAGCCATATGAACTTCTGTAAGTATGACTGCTTCACTTCCATAGGCTAGCTTGAAGAAGGTTTATCTTGTTGGTGTCCTTACAATTGTCCTGTAGGCCCAAAAAACACCTGACAACTCATCTGGCCATACCCCCTTTGCCCCATCAAGCTGAGTCTTGATGATTTTCGGCATAGATCAGTTTGCTACTTCTGCTTGTCTGTTCCCTTGTGGGTGAGAGGGTGAGGAATAGTGATTCTTGATTCCGAATTGTTCACAAAAGTCCTTGAAAGGTGTGCTGTCAAACCGTCGTCCATTATCAGATACTAGCACTCTAGGTACTCCAAACCTATATAGAATATTCTTCTAAACAAAGTTCTTAACATTTTGTTAAGTAATTTTTGAAAGAGGTTCGGCCTCTACCCACTTGATAAAGTAGTCAATCCCTACTACCAAAAATTTCGTGTCTGGTTCCCAACTAGAAAGGACCTAGGATATCCAGTCCCCATTGTGCAAAGGGCCATGGGGCCAGCATTGGGGTCTGGTACTCCGATGGCTATCTAGGAACGTTACTAAAGTGCTAACCCTGGTCACACATCTTGACATAAGCCTTATCATCTGCTTGAATAGTAGGCCAGTAGTAGCCTGCACGGACGACTTTATGGACTAACGATCTTGCCCCCGAATGATTCCCACATGCTTCTTCATGGACCTCCTTCAGTACATAGTTTGACTCGTCTGAAGCCAAGCACCTTAAGTAGGGTTGAGAAAAGCCTCGCTTATATAGCACTTCATTTATAAGGACGTAATTGGCAGCCTTGACCCTCAGCTTCCTAGCCTCATCCTTGTCTTCTAGAAGCCTTCCATCCTTAAGATAGATTATTATTAGACTCATCCAATTTTCTCTTCCTCCTATTTGCTATATAGCTGGAAGGTCTATGCTTGGCATGTATTGGATTTTGTCATACTCGTCCATAACTCCTCTTGCCGAAGCTGCTCTTGCCAAGGTATCTGCTTCCATATTTTTCTCCTCGAGAGTTGAACAAAATTTGCTTCTTTAAACTTCTGGACAAGCCGCTTCACCTTGTTGAGGTATTTATTCATTTGATCTTCCTTAGCTTCACACATTCCATTCACTTGATTGATGACTAGTTAAGAGTCTCCCTTAACTATTATTGATTCCGCTCCTAAAGACTTAGCCAATTCCAGCCCTTTGTGTAGAGCTTCATACTCAGCTTTGTTGTTGATGGTTTGGTACTGTAAACGGGATACGTACTCCAACTTATCACCCTCTGGGGACTTTAGTATGACTCTAATCTCTCTTGCGTATAGTGTGGACGATCTATCTACATTGATAACCCACCTTTTGGCTCCTACGTCTTTGTCCAGCTCATCTTGGCTGGGGGTAAACTCCACAATGAAATCTGCCAATGCTTGTGCCTTTATCGCACTCTTAGGCTAGTATCTGACATCAAATTCACTAAGCTCTATTACCCATTGGATTAGTCGTCCTGCGGCTTCCAACTTGTTCATTGCCTTGTTTAGGGGATGATCTGTTAGGATGTTGATAACATGAGCTTGAAAATAATGTCTTAGCTTCCTAGAAGCTGTGATCAAAGCAAAGACTAGCTTCTCCATCATCGGATATCATCCTTCCACTCCTCTTAGTGCCCGGCTCGTATAGTAAATTGGTTTCTGAAGCTGCCCTTCTTCTCTAATCAATGTTGAGCTCACTGCTTGCAGAGACATTGCCAAATACAAATATAATTCCTCGCCACGTACAGACGGGCTCAGCAACAGTGCCATCGTGAGGTAAGCCTTCAGGTCTTGAAAGGCCTTCTGACACTCGTCCGTCCACTCAAATGCCTTCTTGAGGACTCTAAAGAATGGTAAACACTTGTCAGTAGCTTTCGAAACAAACCTATTAAGGGCGGCAACTCGTCCGGTAAAAGACTGGACTTCTTTAATATTCTTCGGTGACATATTTAGTATCGCCTAGATTTTGTTAGGATTTGCCTCAATTCCTCTGTATGAAACCATGAATCCTAGGAACTTTCCTGATGAGACTCCAGATACACACTTGCTTGGATTCAACTTCATGTTATACTGCCTAAATGTATCAAAGGTTTCTTAAAGATCGTCTAGATGTTTCTCCCCGTCTAAACTCTTCACCAGTATGTCATCCACATAAACCTTTACATTCTGCCCAATTTGCGAACGAAACATGCGGTTAACAAGTCTTTGGTAAGTCGCCATCGCGTTCTTTACACTGAAAGGCATCACCTTGTAACAAAATAACTCCTAGCTAGTAATGAAAGAGGTCTTCTCTTGGCCTACATCGCCCATACTTATTCGATTATAGCCTGAAAAGGCGTCCATAAAACTTAGCAATTTATGACCTGCTGTCGAATCCACCAGCTGGTCGATGCGTGGCAATGGATAACTGTCATTGGGGCAAAGTCTTGTTTAAATCGGTAACGTCCATGCACATCCTCTACTTGCTATTAGCCTTCTTGACCATAACCACCTTTGCCAGCCAGTCCGAATAATAAACTTTTCAGATAAACTCTACAATAGTCAACTTTTGGACTTCTTCTTTGATGGCATTATCTTGCTCAGGAGCTACCCTCATCTTTTGATGCATAAGTTTAGAGTAAGGACACACATTCAGATGATGGGTAATGACACTTGGGTTAATACCCGGCATGTCCTCATGACTCCATGCGAAGATATCAAGGCTTTTCTTAAAAAATTGGACCAGAGTACATTTTTTCTCCTTTTCCATACCCGCCCCGATTCTAGTAAACTTCTCGGGGCTACTCTCGTCCAACGGGACATCCTCTAACATCTTAGTGGGCTTCGCAGTAATCCTTCTCTTGTCTATGCTCATTGTCTGCACACACTCATCCATTATCAACATGGCTAAGTAGCACTCTCTAGCGACTAACTCATCCCCTTGTACTTGACTCACTCCATGCTCAATTAGGAATTTGACAGAGAAATGGTAGATAGAGGTTACTGCCTTCCAATTGTTCAAAGTTGGCCTTCCAATGATAACATTATATGATGATGAACAATTGATAACAAGGAAGTTTACCTTTTTGGTTATTTGTTGTGGGTATACTCTAGCTACTATAGGTAATGTAATGGTGCCCACAGGCTGCACCTTCATTTCTCCAAATCCTACCAATGGCAAATTCACTGGTTGGAGTTAATCTCGTCCTAGCCTCAATTGTTGGAAGGCGGGGTAATACAGTATGTTCGTCGAGCTGCCGTTGTCTACCAACACCCTTCTAGTAGTATAATCGGCAATAATCAGGGTAATGATGATCGCGTCGTCATATGGGTGGTGAACTCTTTTAGCATTCTCGCCCGTAAACGTGATGGCTTGCTCGTCAGCTTCCCTTGTCTTGGGAGATCGTCTAGACAGTTGGAGGTTTTGCACCATTATTAGGTGTGTCTTCCTTGATTTGGATGACTGAGCTACAGAGGTTCACCTATAATAACTCTTATTTCTCCAAGTAGGGGTCGCGATGACTCCTCCACCTTGGCCTTCAGCTTCTCGTCCTTGTGGTCTCGTCTAAGGAAATTCCTCAACTTTCCTTCCCTGATAAGATTCTCTATCTGTTGCTTTAAATCAAAATACTCATCCATGTCATGTCTATGATCTTTGTGAAAGCGACAATATTTGTTCCTTCAGATTCTCGTCCTTGTGGTCTCGTCCAAGGAAATTACTCAACTTTCCTTGTTTGATAAGGTTCTCTATCTGTTGCTTTAAATCAAAACACTCGTCCATGTCACGTCTATGATCTCTGTGAAAGCGACAATACTTGTTCCTATTAAGCTTGTTAAGATCTCCTTTCATTTTCTCTAGCCACTTCAAGGACGGATTGTTCTTGATTTGCATAAGTACTTGCTTCAGTGGAGTATTCATGGGAGTGTATTGCTGATTTTTTGCTGAAGAGCTTGCCTTCTTACTATCTCTATCTTTTTTCTCTTCTGCCCGAGCCTTCTTTAGACTAGGACCCTGATCTGGATGACGCAAGTGACTTTCTTTTGAACACTCTGCTCTCTTCCTCTTCTTGTTTATGATCACGTCCTCAGCATTCATGAAATTTTGGGCCAAATGGACAAGTTCGGCCATAGTTTGTGGTTCTTGCTTATAGAGCTTATGAATGAACAAGTCAGAGTTGACCCCATTATAGAAGGCGGCCAATAACAATTTGTCGTCCATTTCATCCACCGTCAAAGATTCTCTATTGAACCAGGTAATGAAGGACCGCAAACTCTTATTTTCCCTTGCTCTATAGTTAGCAAACTAGAAGAGGAACGCTTGTGGCGTTGTCCTCCAATAAAATTATTGACAAACAACTTACTCAACTCCTCAAATGAGCCTATAGAGTTTGGGGGTATTTTGCTTAACCACACCTGCGCTAATCCCTTAAGGGTGGTAGGAAATGCTCTACACATAATCTCGTCTAGAACCCCTTAAAGGTGTATGGTAGACATGAAGGTATCGATGTGATCACACGAGTTGCGAGTTCCATCATATGAATCCAAGGAAGGCATTTTGAATTTCGGGGGTAGGGGATGACTATTGATGGAAGCCAAAAACGGGGGAATCCGTTCAGTGGACTAAGTCATCCATGGGGTTCGCCCATCTCATATTCTCCTTCATTTCATCCATAGCTTTCCTTATTTGGTCCATCTCCCTCTCCAAGTGTGGCACTCTTCTTGAAGCAGTACCCCTTAACTGATTCTTGGACTCAATGTTTTCTCCTCTGCCTTCTTGACTTTGGGCCTGCCCTTCCGCATGTCTTTCATGGTGTTGCCTCCTTAAATTGATCTCCTTATTCAACTCTTGGTTCTGACGGGTTAGTTCCGCTATAGCGGTAGCCATAGACTGTATATGTTGAATGGTAGGTGGTTGCATGACAGGCGCTGACTGACGATCACAGTGGGGATTACTAGAAGCATCCTTACTCTCCTGGTGGCTTGGGATGGTAGCCCTTGATCTTGTCTAAACCATACAACCTTTTGTCTAGGAAAGGAAAATTGCTGAAAACAAATAATCGAACGAAAAGAAAACTTCCCTACAAACGGCGCCAACTAATGATGCAAAGAAAATTAGTAGACTGGATGCTTCAGATTTCAAAGGTCTGGTAATTGTCTTGAAGGCTTGAAAAAGAAAGAACAATGATCAAAGGTGACCAGGGTTGCTGGTCAAGAACCCTTCAATGCTAAAGTTAGTTTTCTCTCTTAAATTTTGGAGTTTCAACTTTTCCAGAATTATAAAAAACGTACATTTGTCTGGTCTAAATGGGCATTTATATAGTATGCTTCAGAAACAATTATTAGATTCGCAACTTCCCCTATATTTTAGGAGATCAGAGGGTTAAGGGTAACTTCCACAACCACCAAGGAAGTTATACTCCATCCTTCTGTAACTGCTGTTGACGGTTAAACTCCTAATTGGAAGGCATAGTAGTGAACCCAAGTATTACTCGGGCCTTAGAATCATAACCTATGGTCACTTGAATAAGGGAACAATACTGAGAATTTTTCTAAGTATTGTGGGTCGTCCATGTGCTTTCCTATGGTAAGGACGATCATGGACGGTGCTTTGTCTTGTTTATCACACTGAGCATCGGTGGGTTGTCCATGTGCTTTCCTATGGACGACCCTTGGCATGGACGACTATGGATGGTCTGGAGTTAATCGTTTTTCACAACTCCTTATCATAACCTAGTTAGTAATGGACCGTACATAGTCATGGTATATTACATAAATGACTTATAAATTTGAATTATTTTTAATTACACAAAAAAATGGCTCATAAATATAAAATCATTCAAAGTCTCTCTTCCTCTAATTTTTTATATATATTAGATATATGATTAGGTTTTTTTATGGTTTATTTACATTGGACTCATTTTCTACATTGAATAAACTCACTTGACACAAAAATTAAAAAAATTTAGATTAGATGGGACACATGTCGACCCCTTCTATATTATTGTTTGTCAATATCGTACTCTGGGTCCTTGCATAGCCAATTCTAAAAATGCAAGTCATTTTTATGATGAGGGAGGCCACTTGTATTATGATATGGGTTGTCCAAATAAATATGAGTTTCTTAATGTGATACTTGTTGTCATATACATGGTACTCTATTCTCCAGGTCTGGAGTCAGTACCCTGGATCTTGAGCATAGAGCACTACCCAACAAGATATACAGCTATGGGTGGAGAAGTAACAACATGTATCAATTGGGGATCAGCCTTCTTGATTTGCATGATTCCCAGAAAATTTGGTGACAAACATAACCATTTGTGTATGTTTAGACATTACTATATATTTTCGTTTATGTTTAAACATAATCATATTATCTAATTAACTCCAAAATATTTTTTTCAACTCTAATGCTTAAAATTTGTTATATATAATATAAAACACCATTATTCAAAACTGTTAAATTCTAATCCAAAGTCTAATTCTTTAATTATTGTTGCAACTTAATTCTTTAATTTTGAGGACTAAGTGCATTTTCACTTGTTTTTATATTTGCTAAGTTTATTGGCACAATGTTTGGCTTTCTTGTGGCACTAAGACTTGGGAAGAAAATGTTGTTGCTATTTTCATTGTCTCCATTACGATTGCAAAGGTACTTTATGGATTCTTTTTTGTGCCCTAAAATCACTGCTCCAAAGTAGATCCAAAATCCATATTAGTACCTACTAGTATTTTATGTGCTATGTACATATCGGCAATAGGTCCAATCTCTTGGTCATGCTCAACTTGCATTAATAATGATTGTGGATTCTGCCATACTAAAATACATTGTGTAAGTATCAATTTTTTTTCCTGTTTTATTATTTTGTTTTTTATTCTAAATAAATTTATTTGTTGACCCTTTTTATATTATTGTTCGTCAGTAACATACTTTGGGCCCCTGTATAGCCAATTCCAAAAATGCAAGTCACTTTTATGAGCAGGGAGGCCACGTGCATTATGATGTGGGCTATCCAAATAAATATGGATTTCTTAATGGGATCCTTGTTGCCATATACATAATACTCTATACTCTAGGTCAGGGGATAGTTTCCTAGATCTTGAGGATAGAGCACTACCCAACAAGATATATAGCTGTGGGTGGAGGCGTAACAACATGTATCAATTGAGGATTAGCCTTCTTGATTCGCATGATTTCCAGAAAAGTTCGTAACAAACATAAGCATATATTTATGCTTAAACATAATCCTATGTTTTCGTTTATGTTTAAATATAACTATATCATCTATTATTAAGACATTATAGCATTTATACAATCCTAAAACACAAAAAAACACTCTTATCTCTCCTATACGTTAACGTTTATTCAGTTCAACTAGTATCCGCTTAACCATATAGGCAAGTGAGACATTTTCTTTAAGCCCCAAACATAAAAATGCCTCCAAGCCAGCCCCACCACTATGCCATTTAGCATAGCCTAGGCCACAGCTCTAGTCCTACATAGGGGTCAAAAAATTCTCATATATTAATCAAGAATTATTATTATTTTTTTTTTAAAAGGAAGAGTAACAGAAAAATTTAGGCTAATAATGATGTTGAAGGGGTAGTAATTAATTTCAAATTTTAGCTAATGCATGAAATCTTTGCTTTTAGTAGGCACGTAAGACTTTAGCCGTGATATTTTAGACTCTACTCTTACACACTTTTAAAACTTAGAACAAACTCAACTCTTCAAACACACACACACTCTCTAAATCTCTTAAATAAAATTGATCAATTGAATATTATCCTTTAATAATCCAAATTCGAAGTTAGAACACTAAGAACACTGAGAACAGTTCATATTCCCTTCTCTTGGTTATCAACAGTATCTTGAACAGGTGAGAACAACCTTTTCATGTTTCTCTTTGTTGTTGGGTTATGTTTTTCCTAAAGATATTGTGTGGATTAAGTGTTTGGTTAATGGTGTTTGATATTCGGAAAAGAGTAATGATGGGGTCACATAAAATGGCACAACTCACCCACTAACAACTCATCACGTGGATAAGTTGTGTCATTTTAAGTGACACTAGCATTACTCTTTGGAAAAGGTTTCACCCAAATTTGATGAAACAATGAATGCTTTGCCTCTTATATTTTTTCTTCTTCTATTCTATTTTTATATATTTTTTTATCTAATTATAAAAAGTAAAGCAAAAGATTATTAGCTATCTGCCGGTACTTGATGTAACATCGCAGGGCATTTTTTTTTTCCAAATAGCATATTTTTAAGAATAATTTAGGAAAAAATCATCGGGCCAAAGTTATTTTTATGTAGCATCTTTTTGGAACTCGAGTTTCAAAAAGATGCTACATAATTAAATAACTTTGGTTAGATGCTATTCAGCAAATTTTTCCAACATAGTCGTGTTTAGTGTTTACTATTTACACAATTGTGTTGTCACATCATTGCACTTATTTATTTGTAATAAAACACTAACTCTCATATCTTATGGCTTGTTAAGAAAATTAGTTTTTGTTAATGGTTAATTTGTTTATATAAAGAACTCATTCTTTTTGGTTGGGTAGGACTAATTATCAAATTCTATAATAAAAGATTGACTCTATTATAAGAAAAATGAAGTAGATTAGTTATATTATCAATTGATCCTAGATATAAAAACTTAATTAATAGATTTGCTTCTTAAAAACAAGAACAATATATTTTAAATAAAATATTACTTATGATTTTTTTGTTTATCTTTTAGAATAGAAAATGGACGCCTAAACTTGTCACCTTAAGCCCCAAAATATCTCGAGCCAACCCTGAGTACAACTTCTAGACTTTAGACTTTACCTTTTTTGTGTGTTATGTTAATAGTAATTATTTTAGTCTTAAAAAAGTGTAATCAAATCAAAACTGATCCACCAAAATTTTGTAACACATAATCCAAAAAATTTATAATCCTAAAATTATTTTTTATTTATTTATTTTAAATTTATGTTATGAAGGTGTATCACATAAGCCAAGGTTGCTCTCTAATCATTTTTTTTATACTTGACCAAAAAAAAAAAAAAAGAATCCTATCCAAAAAAAGATTAAAAAAATGAAGAGAACTTCTATATCTATAACATTTTCATAACAAATATTATATGACAAGTTGTTACTAATTCTAATTTAAATTTACAATTGAAATTGCCTTTTTTCCAACTAATAGTAACTAATAATTACTTGTCACATAGTATTTGTTATGAAAAATGTTGTGAAAACATTTCTCTTAATAAAAGGGATTTTTTTTTAAAAGAAAGAAAGCATTTTTTTTTTTTAATAACAAAGCAGAATTTTTTTTTTTGAAAAGTTAAATTGGCTTTTTATTTTTATTTTGATTCCGACTTGCCTTCGGTTTCTAAACCCGTAAATTAAAAAAAAAATATATATATATATATATATATTTTGATGGCAGTGAAGTCAGCCGAGATTTCTGTTTCTGCTACACTTCAGAAGGAGAAAGAGGTTTTTGACAATGGTCAGGGCTACCCTTTTGTCATTCACTGCTTTGGTGAAGACTCCACGGTTGAAGATAACGGTGACATGGTTTAGAACTTGTTGTTTGAGTACGCTTCTGGTGGAAGCTTGAGAGATTTGATTCACAATTCTGGTGGGTGTGGTTTGCCTGAAAGTGATGTCAAACGCTACACCAAGTGTATTCTAAAAGGGCTTAATCATATTCATGGATGTGGGTACGTACACTGTGATATCAAGGCTGAGAATGTTCTGCTTGTTAATGTGAGTGCTAGTACTACCAATGGTGCTCATTTTGTGGCCAAGATTGCTGATCTTGGGTTGGCCAAGAGGTCATGGCAGAGGAAGAAGATGAGGATGGACTTGAGAGGCACTGCTTTGTATATGGCACCTGAGTGTTTGATTGAGTGTGTGCAAGAGCCTCCCTCTGATATTTGGGCTTTGGGTTGCGTTGTTTATGAGATGTTGACTGGGAAATCTCCTTGGGATAGGGGAAAAGAGTTTAACAAACGGGATATGTTCAATCTTATTGCTGACGAGCGCGAATTGCCTGAAATTCCAACTGGGATTTCAAGTCAGGCCAAAGATTTTCTGAAAGCGTGCCTTGTAAAGAAATGTATGTATAGGTTTACTGATGAGATGTTGATGGATCACCCATTTCTTGACGGACTTGGTGATGAAGAACTACCGGCTGTTACCTGTGTTTCTGGGACTGATGAGGCCAATTATGAGGTTTTTTGTTTCTCAGAAGATTATGAGTTTAGTTGTTCTTCTGGCGATTTGAGCTTGTTGCCTGATGATCTTATCAATATGGCGTTATGTTTTCCTCCTTCGCAATTTGATGATTTGGGAGAACATTTGGATGGGAGATCAGATGAAAATGTGCCTGTTTTAGGCCAGAAAAGGAAGAGGGTTACATGTTATGATAACCATATATGTGAGAGAGCAGCGCATCAAACTTTGAAGTGCCCTGCTTCTACCATACCTGGGGCTTCTACCATACCTGCTGCTGGAGCTTGACTGTATATTCCACCATACCTGCTGTTGGAGCTTAATTGTATATTCTTACAATATCTGATAGAGTATTCCTCATATACTATCTTAACTAGGCACTGAATTGTTCATTATTACAATTTTAGATAGAGTATTCCTTATATGATTAGTGTACAAGGCAGTAGGCACGCACAAAAAAGTACTTATTCTTGAAACATTTTCAAGTATATAATATAACCCAATTTTGCTATAACAAGGTTGTGCTTTTTCCTTACAATTTAATTTCTTGTTTCCCTTTCATTTTGTGTTGTTTGATGGCTAAGAGTTGTGGTAAATTTGTAAAAATAATGGGTATGTTTCTCTCTATTGCTTTAGTATTGGCAATTTGGATCTGGTGGATTTGTGTTTCAAGTTTTATGTCCATCTGAATTTGTTTTCATCTATTTTTTGTCGAGTACTCCTATGAGCGTAGGATTTGTATGGAAATTTTCTTGAATGGCTTTTTCTCGTATGGCAGCAAGTACTCCTATGGCAATTTTCTGGAATGGCTTTTACAAAGAAATTTTCAAAGGAGTACTTGCTTTTTAATGGATTTCTTTCTTCTTTTCATCTATTTTTTGTTTGTACTATCCTATCATATTTCTACCATTTCTAGTCAAATGAGTAATGCTGAACTGGTTTGGGTTTTGTTTGTATTTAATGTAAAAAAGTTGATTACTTGCTGCCAAAAACTTCATTTTTTGACTCCCTGAAAGTTGAGATGGTTTACAAACTTAGCTAGTTATACTTAATTTAGGAAAGCACTAATTCAACCAACGCGCTTTGCATGTGCTGTTTTTTATGGATTTTCAAGTAAGATTTCTGTTGTGAGTTGCTATATTGGTAGATTAGGAGCTCCCACATATTAAGATAAAAAAGAAGCCAGAGAGATAGAGAGAGTTAGGAGGAATTGTTTTCTCATTCTTAATTCAGAATCCTGTAAAATAGTTCTCTGTTTGTAGTTCTTTGTTTGTTTTATAAATTTAGATTATTGGTTGCATATGAACTACATTTGAGGAGCATCTCATAGGCCCTCTTGTATCAGCAGAGGATTCATCTCATTATATAATTTGAAAGTTGTGTCATAACTTGCAAATATAATGGGTACAGTACACAGCAAGTAATCAATTTCATCTATTTTTGTCGTGTACTCAGTACTCCTATCATATTTAAGCCATTTCTAGTTCCATGGATTCAATGCTGAACTGGGTTTGGATTTTGTTTGTGTTTAACATATTAAAGTTGACTACTTTCTTCAAAAAAATTTAGTAAATTATTGCTTAGTTTCTGGGTTTTTTTCTTTGGGGCCTTCATATATGTGATGCATTCTGTTAAGATTAGACAAATGCTTAGGGTTTTGTTTTCCCAAATTGTGGCTACCATGTGTTGCTTTCAAATAAAAGAATGATGCTGGACAGCAGTATAGTGTTCTTAGGATACGAAGTTTGATGAAAGAAAAAGAGTCTAGAAGGTATATGTTGCAACTGGATTGATGTCAACAATACCACCCTTATTTGTGTTGCCATGGATGGGTGTCAGCCATATTTGAAAAGAATGAGCTTATTTCAACTATTGTTGATGAGCTTTGGTATCCTCTGGATCCCTAGTTTCTACCTCTGTCAAACCTTTTTTTTTTCCTGAATATACCTTTGTCAAGTAGATAAGTAATATCGAGAATCTAGTTGAAATTAGTAATTATTGTTTGCGAAATAGGCCTAAAGTCCACAGTGGTAATAAGATCATAATTCATTTTGAAAACTTCAACCAATTAGTAGGGTTAGTCATGGGTCTAATGAGCTCCAGCATCTCTTGTTTTGTGATTGCATGTTCTGCAGGTTTGTAGTACACTCACTCATTCCGCTTTATGATGCTGATTGTACCAAAAATAGCAACACTTGACTTTTGGCACGTCTAGCTGTTGGGAAGACTATATATCTGGAGAAGCATATTTAACTTGCTGTTATTGAGTTTTCCAGCAGGCCTCTTTTCATGAAGTTGGCATGATCTTGGCTTTCTTCAGGTTTGATTGAACATTCATGAACCCTTTAATGCTCTCTGATTTTCAGCGGTAATATGTTGCTCATTTAATATCATAGGTTTGCTCAAATAATTTCACTATACTCTTACTCTAATACAACTTTATTTGATGCTTCACCTGGATGCTTGGGAGTCAAAAGCTACTTTGTAGAAAACCCTTGGCTTAATATTGCTTATAACAGCACTACTGTTGTTACTGCAACATCAATGTTATTTTGAAAAGCTTCTTTTTATTTTTTTATTTTTATTTTATCCTTCTGGTCATTCACTCCTAAATAGGCTAGTGAGGCATTTTGAAACTGATTGTTGTGGCTTTTGTACTCATTTTCTTTTAGATTAAGATGCATTATATCACATCTCAATTTCATATCATTGCAGTTTAATGTACTATTTGCCATCATATCTTGTCCCTCCATTTGTATGTGCAGTATATAATGTCCTAAAATAGATGAGCATGTAGACACTAACATCCTGCTACACATTTCATCCATATATCTTCATTGCCTCCTGACTTCTTGATTATATATTTATAAACTTCCATTACCCTATCCTTCTTGTAACATACTTTAACTTCATTTGCATCTTATCAAAATTTCAAGAATAACTTGTATTTTTTAAAACTAAATAGACCTCCTTTTGACTTGTATTTATAGCAATAAAAAAAGTTTAATGTTATTGAGACTTAACCTCTTGAGGCTTATCAAGCCTAAGAATGTTTTGTTTGTGAATGTGAGTATTAATACTAATACTACTGATAGTGATCATTTCATGGCAAAGATTATGGATCTTGGATTGGCCAAAAGGAAAAAGATGAGGTTGGGATGGAGAGGCACCGCATTGTATATGGCACCTGAATGTTTGATTTAGTGTGCAAGAGCCTCCTTCTGATATTTGGGGTTTGGGTTGTATTGTTTGTGAGATGTTGACTGGGAAATCTCCTTGGGATAGGGTTAGAGTTGGACAGACTGGATCTGTTTGATCTTATTGTTGATGAGCACAAATTGCCTCAACTTGGAGCTTAACTGTATATTCTTGATTCTACTACCATACCTGCTGTTGGAGCCTAATTGTATATTCTTAAGAGCATCTGACAGAGTTAGTATCAATCTCAGATTAACAAGGTGGGTTGTTGTCCATGAGCCCACTGGATCCCGAGTTTCTACCTTTGACTAGTTAAAATATACATTTGGTGACGTAAGATGAAACCAAGAATCTAGTTATAAGTAGCAATTATTGTTTGTGCAATTGTTCTAATGTCCACAGTGATATTAGGTTCATAATAAATTAATAATTCTGAATTTGTCACCAAATAAATAGGATTGGCCATGGGCTTAATGAGCTTTTGCAGTAATATACTTAAAATTTTGCCAGTTTATCACAATATTTCTAGGTTTGAAATTTCATATTTTGAAGATTTCTTATTATAGTACACTCGCTCATATTGATTTATGATGGTTATGTCCTGCTTATTGTGCTTGAAAAGCATGTTTAACCTGCTCTAATTGAGGTCTCAAGTGGGGTCCACTTTCAATGAAGCTGGGATGAAATATCTTGGCTTACTTCAACATACTTTGTATCTTCAGATTAGACTGAACATTTATTCATGGCTCTTTGATGCTCTCTAATTTTCAGCAGTAATATATTGCTCATGTGATATTAGGTTTGCTCAACTAATTACACTATACTGTTGTTTTGTATTTATCAAAAAACTATACTGTTGTTTTGTATGACTTTTTTTTTTTTTTTTGATAAGCAGTTGTTTTGTATGACTTACCAATTACATCCTTTGACATTAATAACACATTTTCTTGAAAAAAAAACTACCAAAGGTAAACAGCTTTGGAGTGACTGTAACAAATTGTGTATTGAGTAGGGCTGTAGCAGCTAAGATCCAAGAGGAATTCTAGAGGCATTTTCAAACTAATTTTTCTCCACCTAACAGAAGGTTAGTGCACAACCTTGTTTCTAAGTCGCAAGGGCTCCCTATCCTTATGCTTACTAGTGAACAGAAGGAGTTCTTGGATAGGCCATTGACAGAGGGGGAAGTTGCTGAGGCAGTGAGTCAAAAAAGTGAATGTATTGGAACCTCCACAATGGGCATCATTGCCATGTCTATAACTGTCTCTCTGTGTATTTTAAAAAATTTTCTTTATTTTTTCTCCCCGTTTCCCTGTTTCTTTTCTACAAGAAGAGTATAGAAGCAATGTATGTAATTCTTTGATTGTTCATATATACTCTGAAGTCTCAAACCCCCGAATCCTGATTCAAAAGAGAAGGTAAGTGAGGGGGTTATCACAACTATATCCTATCCCCTTGGCGAAAATCTTAGTAAATATTTTGAAACTACTGCCTCTGATTATTCAAAATCCGAGTTTAATTTGAAAATTAATTCAAGTTCTTTGCATTTTGTTCTACTCTGTTGTAAGTGCTTGAAACGGATCACATTTACTTTGTTGAAATTGTGTGAAAATATGTAATCGACCATAAAAAGGTTTTAGGCAGCCAATTATGGTGCCTAATATCTGTAGATAAAACTCTAGACTTGAGTCTATTTTTTTCGTTTGAAAATTTTCTTTTACGTTGGAGGCTTTGTTAGCTCCCTTATTGAGCGTTTGAGGAAATGCCTGGACCAAACTTTCCATCACTTAGGAATTATAAGGTAAAAAAATCTTATAGTTTTCCATCCGTACTAAAACTTATTTTGTATCTTAACCTCCCTAAATCCACCCATTATGTCTTAACTAGAAACTGAGTCCCAGGCAGGGGTGTTTGTGGTGCAATTCGGTGTGCTTTTCGGCCATTTTAAGTACCACAGTGCGGTTTGAGCAAAACAATAACAATACTGAACTTCAATTTTGCAGTTGTTCAAGGGTCTTTTTCGGTTGCTCGGCCATGTGTTGTCCACTAGAAGGGTGACCTTGCTAGGCTTGGGTTGTGTTTGAGGAGTTACATCTAGAACTCAACATTGGGCTATGTGGTCCAATGGCTACGAGTGTATTTTTAAACCTACAAAACCATTAAAGCCAAAATCTAAGAATTATAATAATGACTGAATAAATATATAATTTGTGCTTGATATAATAACTTTGATTAATAGTTGTAATAGTAGTTGGAATAAAGTAATATGTATTTAAATGTGAAGTAATCATGTACTTAATGAATGTAAATTTAAAGATATAGAAGCAAAGTCACTTATCTTTCTATGGTTTGTAGCTCTAACTGTGTAGTATTTATGAGTTGATAGGATTCCAGCAGAATGACTCTAGTGATGGAGAGGCAGTTTGCCATGATAATTTTAAGAGTAAAGGGGAAAAATGGGTGCAACTGGAGGGAGAGAGAGTATATCCAGCTATGTGTAGAGGCTGGTTAAGCTTGTTCCTTTTATCATGCACTTAAATGAGTTTCGCCTTGATAATGCTCTTTTGGTTGTTGTAAAACTATGAATAGGATTGCCTTTCATGGGAAGGTCTTTTGTAAGATGTAATTTGTGTCTTCTAAGAGAAGGGCTTCATGTAAAATAGATTTATGCCTTCCATAAGAAGGGCTTTGATATGAGGCATTGGTGCCTTCTAGGAGAAAGGTTTTGGTATTAGAAGTTTATGGCTTCCATGAGAAGGGCTTTTAATTTAAGTGTTTGACATCTCTTGAAAAGTGTGGAGATGGTAAAAGATATAAATGTTTTATGGGATGTAGTATTTGTAATATGTATGATATATGGAAGTATGAGAGATATGGAGGTTAAAGATAGCAAAAATATGAGATTATAATTGCTGGAGAAGTTGTAGAGTTTGCTTTCTAAAAGGAAAGATTTTGTAATTGAAGAGTATGGAGAAGTGTTTAGATATTTGGAGATAGGAGTTGTAAGATAGATGTACTTTCTGAATATGGAGAGAGAGAATGAGTATAAGAAGATTGATAAGGGCTTGTAAAGGGCAGTTATGAGCTAAGGGGTGAAGAGTTTAGTTCCTAATTTGGAAACTAAAACCTCAGAAGCTCAGTACTTCATGAAGAGCTTAAAGAGATAATTAGAGGGAGAGAAAATAGAGAAGTTTGTGAGGGAATTGTTCTTCTCCATTTGGTGTGTTTTGAGGTGTTGATGGAGGGTTCTATTTATAGCTAAGTTTAAGAAGGGTTTTTAGCAAATAATCTCAACCAAAATCTATTCCAATCAGCAATGAATTTTCAGAAATCCATCTAGCCTAAAATGGTATGATTAGCTTTAAGATGTTCTTTCTGTTTTGGGTAATAAATGTTGGGGAAAGAGTAGCAGAAAAGGAAAGTATTTTAGTAAGAAAAAGATAGTTACTTTAGTTGGTTTTGGTTTTTAGCCAAATGAGAAAAATTAGTAATGTTAAGGTTGCTAAGTCAGTAGTTACAGCTTTTCTGAAAAAGCTGTCCTAGCTGGCAGGAAAAGCTGTCACAGTTGTTATAAGACAGCTGTTGCTTGGGGCAGAAGCAGATGAGGTCAGATGTCAGGTTATTGCGATTTGAGCATTAAATGGCTAATGATTACAGTTTCAGTTAGGTGTCAAATGCTGAACACATTGTTGGTGTTCTGCTGAAAATGTTTCCTTTTTTGGGTGTTTGTGTTTTTGGTCCAAGATTCTATTACAACACATTTTTAGTAAGTAATAGAATGATTAGTTTATAGTTAATGAAGCTTTAGAGATCTAGTTAAAGTCTCATTGGGTTGTCACTTAATCTTGGTGAGTAAGAAGAGCATTTAATGCTCTGCTCCAGCAACTAACAGAAGAATATTTGGTCTGATTATGGCAGATAGCAGCTGGATATTAAAAATATCATGAATATTTTATATATATATATGGAGATTAAAGATAGCCAATTAGATTAGGCCATATGTTTGAGTTGGATTTTAGCTGAAAGCAGTAATGCAGTTTATGAAGAATAATATAATGAAATTTCTAAATTTGTATAGGGACAGTTGGAGGTTGAATTAATAGTTATTTGCTCAGCATTTAGATGGTTGGAGATATTGAGTATTTGTCATATGATGAATATTAAGTTTTAGAAAAAGAGTAGTGGGGAGTTTTATCACAGTGATATGTGATAAGATATGCTTACCATATATTACCCGCTACACATGAACTCGTCAGAGTTTAGGGAGTTTAGAAATAGTATGATCACAACTTTCAATGCTATGGCTGGAGAAGATACAACTCTTGATTCAGCGGATTGAAGTTGTTGCTACTGAAAGGCTGAATACTGAGCTTACTGCTAGGGCAGTCCAGAATGTAGTTTGATATCATAACAGATGAATATTTTACTAAAATTGATGATTGTAATCTATTCTTGAAGTTTGATAGAGATGGCCAAGATAATATGGGCTTCCCATTGAGATTCTGTCCTTGTTGGAAGAGTTGCTTTAGGAAGCATAGAGATTGGATGGCCACATGATCGTGATTGTATTAATAGAGTCGTAGGTGATGATAATATTGCTAGATTTGATAGTATTGCTGGAGTAATAGAATAGTTGTTGTTGGACATGTAGAGATTCAATGTAGCAGAAAGTTTTCATAGCTAGAGCAGTAGCCTTGATTTAATTGGTGGAGTGATTGGTCTTCATGTAGATCTATATGTAGTCCTCTCAAATAGATAGTGAGAGGCCAAACCCCCAAGTGTAAGATCACTGTAACTTTAATGATGACGTTGCAAAGATTCCAGTGGTGTGATGCATAAGACCGCTATGATTCCAATAATGTATTGCGTGGGACTACTAAGGCCTTGAAGAGGGTGCGTGGGACTACCATAGCTTAATATAATAGTACTTTAATGGATAGAGCTCCATTTGCTACTTGTAATTTTGTGAGAGTGCCAAATTGATAAGTAATGCGTTCTTGAAAGAAGTTGGCTGTTGCTGGACCAATAGACTTATATAGTGGAAATGCCTCTGGAGATGGAACCTTTGAATCAAAAAGACTAAGCCCCCAAGTGTAGAGAGGCCTTGGATAAGCATATATTAGCAAGTAGGAAGTACCTTGACAAATTCAACAGTGAAATTTGCACTTTTGCTACTTGAAATAGTGTAGGTACTTGTGGTCATGATCTTGTATGATGATTGCTTGATTGAGCTTGCTAGATCAGTAAGTCTGTCTACTGGAGGCATCTGTATAGACTAAAGGATCTGCTAGAGTTCTGAACATAAGTAGCTAAAGCTTGTTCTGTCTGCCCAGGCAAGCTGTTGGGTGTGTGTTAGTTTAATAATGGAGTTTGAATAGGTGATTCATCATTATGGATGACCTTTTTGATTTGCTGAATATAATGATTGTTGAGTAGATGATAATGATTGAAAATTTTTTATCCTTGTGTCAGTGTCTATGAAGGAAATAGCATTGGCAGCTTCTAAGAAAGTATGGCTGGCCTGAGTTCCAGCGGTAAGATAGGAAATACCAAACTGATGGCAATGGTTTGGATCTAGCAATAGAATTGTATGGTGGTAGCTTTCCCCTTGTGTTAAGGAAGTAAGTTCAACTGAACCTCTTGTTGCCCTTAAGTAAGAATCATGAGTGCCACTTGGAAATGTTGATGGATGATCCTTTGTTAGACCTAGACAGTTTGGAAACTACTTCATCTTTTCCAACAGTAGGTGGATTCTTGTCAAGTTGTTGGCCATTGGCTTCTTGCATTTTTTTACCATTCACTGGATCATGATTAGAAGTAACAAGGACTATGGAGTACTCATCTTGCTTTCCAACGGTGCAAGGCTTTTACTGATGTAGTAACTTTTCAGACCTTTGCAGCAACTAGGTAGATTGGAATAATGCCATGAGATTGCTGGATGGATTCAAGTAAGACTTGGATCATATTTTTTCTTGTGGACGGCAACAAGAGTGATTCTTAATTCTTCATAAGAACACTTTTCGATAAAGATTCCCCATGTAGCAATGGAAGTAGGTTGAATAGTGATGTAGCAAAATGTTAACATGATCCGTGATGAATTAAGAAAGTTCTCTTGCAAAGTTCTCCATTTCTTGGATGTTGGTCTTGAATGATAACTTAAATGTTAGTGAAATAGAGATAGTTGCCATGAGATTTACCATGAGCTTTGATAAGTAATTGCCATGGGCTTGAACCATGGGCTTTTAATATGGGATTGAATTCCATTGATAAAATAGTTTTGTCATGGACTTAAATCATGGGCTTTTGAAATGTATTGGGCTTTGACAATAATATATTATTTGCCAAGTAATATTTGGGCTTTTATGAAATAATCATTTGTCAAAAATGTAGTAGTTTGGGTTGTTGATAAAATGTTGTCAAAATAGTATTGGGCTTTTGTAAAATATTGCCAAAATGGTATTTGGGCTTTTGTAAAACTTTGCTAAAATGGTATTTGGGTTTTTTGTAAATAGTTTCCAAAATAGTATTTGGGTTTTTTTGTAAATAGTTTGAGATTTTGTAAAAATATTGCCATGTAGCAATGAGCTTTGGAAGGGGTGCCGTGCAGCAGCAGGCTTTGTAAGGGTGCCGTGTAACAACGGGCTTTGTAAAGGTGTCATGTAGCAACAGGCTTTAGAGGTGCCATGTAGCAACGGGCTTTGTAAGAGTGCCGTGTAGCACTAGGCTTTGGAGTGCCATGTAGCAATGGGCTTTAAGGTGCTATGTAGCAATGGGTTTTGTAGAGGGTTTTGTTGGGTTTTGCCCACAAGGTAAATGAGTTTAGGCTTTTTATAGAGATGGTATAATTTTGTGGCTCAATATGGTAACGGTATGGTAAGTATTTGTGTGGGCCCAAAATAATGTAAGGGGCTTGTATAGGGAGTATTTGTGGGTGTTATTCGAGTATTGTGTATTTGGTGAGTGGGTAAATTGAGATTTGAGATGTAATAATTTTTCCAGCTAAAGAAGTGTTTTTTGTTAGAGGCTTTTCTGATTGAACTACTAGACAAAATAGATTGTTTAGCAAAATAAGGGTTTTCTACTGATGAGGTTTGCTGCTGCAGAAGTGATGGATAACAATTAATATGTCCAGCAGCGTGAGAGCTTGCTGCTGATCGAACCTTTTATTGCTAGGTTGCTGGATAATAATAGATTTGTCCAGTTGTATGAGGGTTCATTGATAAGGCCCCTTGATGTTGAACTACTGGATAATGACAAACAGTGCAGCCAAAGAAGGGTAATCTATCGCTGAGCCCCTTTGTTGCTGGAGAGATAAGCATGTCCAGCGGTAGAAGGCGTTACTGTCGATTAGACCCTTTCTTTTCGAATTGTTGGACAGTAATAAATCTGTCCAACTGTATAAGGGTTTACTGATAAGGCCTTTTGATGTTGAACAATAGTGCAGCCAAAGAAGAGTAATATGTTGCTGAGCCCCTTTGTTGCTAGAGAGATGAGCATGTCTAGTAGTAAAAGGGGTTGCTATTGATTAGAATCTTTCTTTTTGGATTGTTAGGTAATAATAGATTTGTCTAGATGTATGAGGGTTTACTGATAAGGCCCTCTGATGTTGAACTACTGGATAATAGTGTAGCCAAAGAAGAGTAATTTGTTGCTGAGCCCTTTTGTTGCTGGAGAGATGAGCATGTCCAATGGTAAAAGGGGTTGCTATCAATTAAACCCTTTCTTTTTGGACTGTTGGATGGTAATAGATTTGAACGGCTGCATAAGGGTTTGCTGATAAGGCCCTTTAATGCAGTACTGCTAGATAGTGGCAAACAATGCAGCTAAAGAGGGGTAACATGTTGTTGAGCCCCTTTGTTGTTAGAGAGGTAAGCATATCCAATGATAAAAGGGGGTGCTATCGATTAGACCTTTTATGGCTGGAATGTTGGATAATAAATTTTTCCAACAGGATGAAAGGTTGCTGTTGACTAGGCCCTCTAATATTGAACTGCTGAATAGTGCCAAAGAGGGTAACCTATTACTGAGACCCTTTATTGTTGAAGAGATGAACATGTCCAGCAGTAAAAGGCGTCATTGCTAATTAGGCCCTCTCTTGCTTGAAATAATGGTACACATTTCTAGAGTAAGGAGAGGGTTTTTATTTTATTTTTTTTATGAGACTCTTTCTTGTTGAATAGCTTGAATAATCCAATCCAAGAAGGGTTTTCCACTGCTAAGACCTTTTGTTGCTGGAAAGATAAATATGTCCAACAGTAAAAGAGGTTACTATTGCTGGGGCCCATTATGGTTGGAATGATGTATTTGTCTAGTAGTATGAGGCTTTACTGCTGACAAGGCCCTCTGATGCTAGACTGTTGGATGATGATGAATAGTGCTAAAGAGGGTAATATGTTGCTGAGGCCCTTCATTGCTAGAGAGATTAACATGTCCAGCAGTAAAAAGGGTTGTTGTTGATTAGACCCTCTCTTGCTTGAATTAATGGATAATGGTAAATTTTTCCTGTGCAATGAGAGTTTCTTTTGCTGATAAGGTTTTCTCTAGCTGAAGAGATGAATATGCCCAAGGGTAAGAGGGGATTCTGCTACGAAGGCCCTCTGTGATTGGAATGATGGATAACAGTGAATATCTCTAGCAAAAAGAGGAGTTTCTCGGACCGCTTCGAACGTAGCTGTGCCTTGCTCCATTTAATGGTAGCAGTGTCTTTGGCACACATAACATGGAAGTGGTTAGAAATGGGAAAGGGAACAGAAAAATGGCGTAGAATCCTCATGATAGCAAAAGGGAAGATGAGTTTATCACGGGTCAATGTATCCCTATACACATCTATGAGTGAAAGGATTAAATGAGAGGGGAAGTCTATGGAAAGATCCTCAATGAGGGATAACAAAAATCAAGCACGAGGCTCTGTAATGGAGTTATAATGAGATAAAGGATGCAAAACAAAAGTCAAATGAACCTAGGACCTTTAGCAAAGGTCTAACAAGAGGTGAACTGACGATCACCCCAATTAGAGGGACTTTCACAAAAAATAGGATATAAGCTCATCTTTAGACATGGTCTTAAGACAATCACAACCAGAGTAGTCAGGATGCGCTACCCTAGGGTCATTGAGCACATTGGATACTATATCCAATGTAACCACGATGCGCGTACCTCGAACCCGGGTAGAAAAATGAGGTACTGAATTATCAAATTCATGCATGTTGGAGTAGAAATCCTGTATAAGCACAGATGGACAAATGATCAGGACATCACACTGTAACTCCCAACCCCTACTGTGAATGACAGTCAATATGACTTGGCATTCCGAATGAATGCCTCGTTTAGAAAAGTACTCTGAAAAGTCCTTGCCGGCTTTATCATCAAGGAATTGAATATGAGAAGGAGTAGGATTAGAAGAGGTAGATGCCCCGAAATGAAGAGGATTTTGGGACGGAGTGGATTTACGTTTAGGTGCCATGACGCAACTAACATAAGAAGGAGAGAGAGAGAGAGAGAGAGAGAGAGAGAATTAGAAAAACACCAACAAGATACATTATAGTGAATATAGAAACTTGAAGGTACGTATGCATAAAAATGCATGAATATGTGACATGCTAATTTAAATACATCACGAGCTCAGCACAATCCAAACCTACCAGCACATAGCATAGCAACAAAGTAAACACATATCTAACATGCATGAAACATTATTATAATGCACATGTGATGCAATGGATGATGATTTAAAAACCATTTAAACAAGACCCATCCCAAAAATCTCACAAGAACTTCATTAATTTTGAAAAATCCCAAAATTTCTCAAAAATCCCAAAAGTTAGGTCAGAAAACATGAAATGCATGATAGGATGAGATAAACAGGATCTTACCAAAAGAAGAAAGGTCAATCTTGGCCGAAAATCTCTTGGGAATGAAGTTTAGAGTGAGTGAGAGGTGTTTAGGAGGTGAAAAGACAGAAAACAATCAAGAGAGATTGAGAGAAGCGAGGAAAAAATGTGTGGATCCTATTTATAAAGCTTCTTTATTCTCGATAGATTGAGAGGTGTCAAGATTTAAAAGCTTGAAAAGATCCAGCTATCGTGCAGCTGTCTAGAGGTGTCCACAGCAAAAATGAGCTCAATGGATCGAGGCCTGTCGAGCATCTATCAAGGTGACAGAAACTTTCTCGATGGATCGAGGAGCTGTTGAGAAACCATCGAGATTGTGATAAAAAGAAACTAAAGATCTCGATAGATAGCATAGATATCGAGAGGTGTCGAGGAGTAGTCGAGATTGCTTACAATTCAACCAAGAATCCAAACAACATTTTAATCTCTCAAAAACATCTCTCAATCAAGAAAAATTTAAGCACATAAATCCAAAAACACACACACACACACTAAACATGTCTAACCAATTTTATATTTCAAAAAACAAGTTAAGAAAATTTAGTGAGCATACATGCATAGGTATACAAGAGAGAGAAAAGAAATACCTAATTATGTTAAGCCTTTTGACATTGCACTTTTACTTTGTCGAAGCATACTGATATCATTTTATGATTGGCGGGCAACAGTGGTGAGATGGTTATTTATGCCTTTCTCTTAGGATTTTTTAGTCCTTTCTGTCAAAAAAAGTGATACGAGTGTTAAGTACAAGAGATAACTTAATCTTACTCATCACAAACATGAGCTACGAAACTCATTTGCTTAGTTGTGCATAAAGATGCTCATCTAAGCTACAAGAGATACAAAATTTAGAAAATTTTGTTTCACTGGCCATTCAAGGTACACAAGTACCAATGTACACAAACACACACTGTTTTTGTATTTTTCTAATTTTTATTTTTATTTTTATGAATGAAAAGCAAAATAAATAAAAAACTGAAAAACAACCAAACAAAAACATGTCAAATAAAGCAATGCATAAAAACTAGACTGTCTCAAAATAAGAAAGCAAAACACATAAGTAATGCAAACACAACAAAAACAAAAGAGAGGGAGAGGAAGAGAGAAAAAAAAGTGACTAAATCACTTAGAGCCCTTTTCCTTCTACACCTTGGAAGAACTTTTTCTTTTGGCGAATCCTTAAGTCGGCAAAGAGGGGGAAGAATTGCAACCGTTCAAGTTTGAAAGCATAAGGGCTTTGAGTAGATCTCCAATAGGAGCAAGAGAGGATGGAAATTGACTTAGGTTTCCTACTGAGACCATGATGTTACTCTGTTGAGTGGCTTGCCACTTGTAGCAATTTGGTCAAGTGTATCCAGCTGCTCCAAAGTGATGACAGAGATGTTTTTTCTCTTTGGACTTTTGAGCATTACTCTTCTTAGCTCTAGGGTTTTTGGTTTCTTTCTTAGCAAGCTTAAGGGGTGCTCTTAAGATAGATTTACCCTTATCTATGTTCTTACTAGCTATCACAGTTTTAGCATCATTATTCTCATAATCAATATTGTTAGCAAGAGAAACAAAAATAGTAGTACTAGAAGAAGCAATATTAGAAGAAGAAAAATCACACCCTAAACCGGTTTGATTGGAGGAAGATTTTTGCATGCTGAGCATTTCTTCAAGCTTTGCACTTGAGGTCCTTTCCAACTGAGCTCTCACTTGGAACAGTTTCGCTTCAAGCTTCTTGGTCTTCTCAACCAAGGAATTGTTTTTAAACCTCAGTGCTCTAATGGTCTGAATGGCTTCATCAAACTTTGTGGAGAATTGTTCTCGTTCAAGCTCCACATCACTGAGCTTCTTGGTGGCCAACCTATACAACTTCTCATGCATTTTAGAGACTTTATATAACTTTGCATAGGCAGTGTGGATGTCATCTTATTCATCCATCTTCTCAAATTTTGATTCCACCAAGTTTTCTTCTTCATCCACATTTTCTACAATCTCCTTAGTAGGATTGATAGTGGCGGTGTAGGCATTTAGGATTCTGTCATCTTCATTTTCGGAGTCATCTTCATTTTCAGAATCATCTTCAGGTTCAATATCGCTCAAAGTTGCAGCAAGTGCCTTGCCTTTCCCAATGAACTTGAGATAGGTAGGGCACTTTTGTTTCATTTGACCGAAACACTTAGGTCCTGAGGGAACACTTAGGTCCTGAGGGAACAGTGTACTGACCGCCATCCCTAGCATCCTTCTTCCCTTTGTCTTGGCTCTTAGATTGAAAAGAACTTGATTGCCTACGGTCCTTGTCAAAGCCCTTTGCATTGATATTCTTCATGAACTTCTTGAATTACCTGGTGATATAGGACTTCATTTTAGAATCTTCATTGTCAGAAGACTCATCTATGTCACTATTCTTGGCCTTCAATGCCATGCTCTTGCCCTTACTTGACTTCTCAATCCTAGACAAACCCAACTCATAGGTCTGTAGATTACCAACAAGCTCTGTCAAAAGGAATTTTATCAATATCCTTTGATTCCTTAGTTACAGTGATCTTGGCATGAAATTTCTCCAGTAGAGATCTGAGCACCTTTCTCATAATCTTGGGTTCGGAAATGGTTTCCCCAAGATTGAAAGGTTTCCCTAAGATTGAAAGTTGAGTTCACTATGTTCTTGAGCCTGGCATAGAACTCATCAAATGACTCATCCTCCTCCATCTTGATTTCTTACAAGCTAGCAGTGAGTCTATGAAACTTAGAATCCTTGATAGCCTTGGTTCCATCATAGGTTGTCTACAGAATGGTCCACGCCTCCTTTGCAGTTTCAGTGGAGGAGATCTTCTTGAACTCTTCATTTGTGACTGCACTAAATAAAGCATTTAATGCCTTGCTGTTAAAGTTTTCCATCTTGATCTTTGCATCATCCTAATCAGTCGACACTTCCTTCGGCTTGGTCCAGCCAATCTCCACAGTTTGCCACACTTTCTCATCTTATGACTGCAAGAAAGCTCTCATATGTACTTTCTAGTATGCATAGTTAGTTCAATCAAATAAAGGAGGTACAATGAGTGACTCTCCTCTATCCATGACAAATAGGGGTCAATGGATCACACAGCAAAGATTAAATCCTAATTAGAGTGTGTCTGCTCTGATACCACTTTGTAGGCCAAAAAAGTATGGACCCCTTTTGTGATAGATTAATTGATTAATTAGTCAAGTTTAATTAATTAATCAAATTAACATACAATGTATGTGGTAGCATAAACAAATTACCAAAAAAGTAAATATGCAGTGGAAACTAAATGACATGGTGATTGTTTACGAATGGGGAAAACCTCCTAGGCAAAAACCCTACTGATTGATTTTAAGGTCACCACTCCCAAAAATCTACTATTATCAAAACAAGCGGTTACAAGTAAATGAATCTCAGTACCTTATACCAACTTATAGTTGAACCCTTACCCCAATATCCAATTGGACTTACTCTGTAATGACAATATCTCCTTGTATTGCACGGCTCCCAGTACGTGACTAACCAAAAAATGCGCAGATCCTAATACGTGACTTGATCACTAACTTGAGAAGGATGTTGGCTGCAAAGTTCTTTAATTCATCACACGATGAAGATCACGAAGTTGCTTGGTCACAAAACCCTATGGTGTACAAACACAACAACTTCTTCAATAGAAAGAAGAACTAGGGCAAACTAGGTTTCCGATCATACTTTTGTTCACACTTGTGGAATTGTGCTCTCGTGCAATTGTGCAACCTTTGATGGCCCTTAAAATAATCTTTGTACATGTTTAGGGTTGTGATAAAAGAAAGCTCAAACATACATTCACGGATTAGATGAAAATCAACTTTGAAAAATTGAATTTCATAAATCTCGAGAGATACCTTATCTATTGAGCAGCTGTCGAGCGTCGGGCTGAAACAGCTCTTTTAAACCTCGATAGATACTAGTTATCAAGTTAGTTGTTTAGCTTTAATGAACAGCACTACTTCACTTGATTCTTGGATAGACTTGCATGAGTTTAACACTTGAACTTGAAACCTTGTTTCTTGAAGTATTAAACATATTCTAGATCTACCAAATTACAAGTAAAGTGCGTTTTGTCAAAGGATTAGCCAGTTACATAAAATGCTGATATATGTTCCTAACATGAATCACATATGTCCTAACAAAAGAGATTATTACATTTATAATTTTTCTTATCGTAGGAGTAGTTTCAAACTATTGATTGAGTTTCATTTACTAATATAGATACATGAAATTGGAACTGTATATTTCTTAGATATTGTTAAGAGACTATACCATATTATAAATTTAATATTTAAAATAATATGTAGAAAAAAAATTTAGATTTTATGTCTAAAATTGAACACTTCACCTATCGAAATGAAAGAAAATAATTTGAATAACATAAAGAGAACATGGTCTTTTCATCTTTTTTTTACTACATACACTTTTATTTATTAAGATTTAATTGCTTTTAACTGGATCTTTATATTGCATTTTTGTTACTATGCTCCCGTTGAGCCTTCTTATCCATCACATCATTAGCCACATCATTATTCTTATTTTTTACTTTTAATTTTTTGAAAATATTAAATATATAAATATATTGGCATTACAAATTCATCTTAAGTAATTTTAATTTTACATATTCATTTACTTTAATTTTGATGTTATAGCTAAATAATAAATCAATGAAAAATAAAAATAAAAATATTGTCTATACATATTTATCTTGGGTGATTTAATTTTAATAGTTTTTTAGGGGGTTTTAATTTTAATAGTTGATAGACACATTCAATTACATAGTCAACATTGTATTTTAATATAAATTCAAAATCTCACTTCCAAAATAACTAATTAAGTATAATGTAAAAAAAAAAAAACGGTAAAAGAGGGACAGAAAAGACTTGTGAGTTGTGACAAAAAAACTTTAAAAAATCAAACACACTACCAAATTGTATTAACCCAAAATAGTATTATATAAAAAATACAATGATTCATCAACCTAAAGTAAAGTTGCAAAAAAGTGTATATATATATATAGAGAGAGAGAGAGAGAGAGAGAGAGAGAGAGAGAGAGAGTAATCACTTTTTTGGGAGAGAAATAAAAAATAAAATGAGAAAAAGAAGCATCAAATAAAAAATATAGTCATAAGTCAAACACCAAATTATTCAAGCCATGATATATAATAGAATAACATTATTTTCTTGTAAACTATAATTATATACAATAAAATAACATTTAACAACAAGCTTGTTTGGAAAAAAAGGCTTTTGTTCACTTTTTAGGGTAGAACACTTAAATTTTAAAAGGGGAAAAGTTTTAGATTAAAACTACTTTGTTCATTAAGAGGAAGTTTCCATGTTCTTTGAAAAGATACCCAAAACATAAATCAAAACCATATAAATAAGGATTTTTGAGAAAAGGGTTTCAGCTTTTGTTCATTTTTTTTATGTAAAGGAAAAGATCCAAACAAGGTTTTGAAAATGGAGAGTTTAAAAAATGCCCCTTTGGAAGGCTTTTTTTAAGAAATTAAAAAGAAGCTTTCTTTTGAAAAATATTCATTTTAAGAAAAAGGAATGGCCATTGGAGTCTCTCTTTTAAAAATATATATATATATATATTTTTTTTTTTTTTGAAATCACATTTTTTATAGGTTTGCTTACCCAAGCTATTGCTATTTGGTAATCTAGGGTTTATGGTACTAGCTAGAGAGCTAGCACCGTTCAACCCTTTTAACATGAGAAAGGGAATGTGGAAGATAAAGCAAACTCAAGGGTAGAGTGCATAAATTAAAGGAGAACAACATTTGAAGACTTGAATGTATGGGCAAAAATTTGAAGAATTTAAGAGTAAGACATAATGTAAAAGCTTGTATCTAAAGGAATTTAAGAGCAAGACAATAATGTAAAACCTTGTATTTAAAGGAATTTAAGAGCAAGCCATAAAGTAAATGGATTGTTTTAAAATTATCTTAAAAGAAATTTCTCCTAAATAAACCTTAAATCTTGTCACATCCAAGCTTATGGGTTCTCTTCCATGTTGGGAAAAAGGAGTCGTAGGGACCTCTACCATTTTCCTAGAAGCATACCCGTATTGGGCTTAGGAACAAGCTTTATAACCCATGTAGGAGAAACCCATCTATGATAAATCACCATCTTCCCACTAAGGTTGGTTGTGCACGAGGAAATTCCTCCATAAACCTTCTAGTTAGGAAGATGAGGATTTATAAAAAAAATTTTTGGTTGTTTTCTCTTTTTAAATCTAAGGGATTTAGAAAGAGAAGACAACAATGAAAAAAATGGATAGATTACATTTTTACAAGTATAGAGATAGCAGTAAAGAATAAAGAGCAAAGACACTAAATACACAAATAGAGAGATATAGAACAATATGTAAAGAGCAAAAAAGACTAGAAGAAGAACATCAAAGTATCATTCAATATATAAAATGATGTATTAGAGAGAGAGAGAGAGAGAGAGAGAGAGAGAGAGAGAGAGAAGGGGGGGAGGAATAGTGATTAAAAAAAATGGTCACATAAAAAAATGTCCAAGCAAGATTTTATCAAAGAAAAATAAATTTTGGAAAAGTTTGTAGGGCCAAAAATTCCCTCCAAAATTAACAAAGTTAATTATAAAAAAAAAAAATAGTGAATATATATATATATATATTAAGAGGATTCAGAAAGTTAGTTATAACTTCAAAAAATGTCAAAAATACCCCCAATCTAACTAGATAATCTTTATTCTTAAAAAAATAAAAATAGGGTTAAAATTGTTATTCACATTTTTTTTAAAAAAAAAAACTCGAGAAACTTTTTCCCTAAAAGTTAGCTCACTTTCTATTTAAATATATCTTACACACGTTTAATACTTTTTTTTTTCCCTAAAAACTAGCACATCCTAAATTTTAATTTTTTAATTTTTTTTAGTGCAACCTCACTAATAATAAATAAATTCAAATTGAAAATTTACATTAAACTTAAAAAAAAAAAAAAAAGTCTCATCGCACATGTAGAATGCGTGTGATAAGACTAGTATATATATATATATATATACACACACACACTAGCCTTTGAACACGCGCTCACGCATGTGCTTAAAAGCTCTTATATTTTTTTGGGTAAAGGTTAATAATCTGCCTTCATTATAATTTCGAATTATTACATTTTCCAATCATAAAATACCTAGAGATGTGATGAAAAAATTACTTTATTTTTTTTTAAATGAGAGTTTTCAATTTTTTTTTTTAATATCCTAAAAGGCAACCACTTAGTCCTAAATGGTAGATATTTGAAAACACAAAATTTTTTTTATTCAATTTTTATAAATGGCAGTTATGTAGTTGTATTTAATCCTAAAAGATAGGCACTTAGTACATATCCATAACTAAATTTTAGCATGCTTAAAAAGGCTTAGAAAAAAAAAAAAAAAAACAAGAGGGGCTGTCAATGATACCATTCCTTTACTTTAGAAAAATAAATGTATTCTCTTTTTTTTTTTTTTTTTTTTTTAAATACAAGGGCAATGAAATGTACAACAAAGAAAAATATTAACCTTCATATGAAAGAGATATGATTGAGAAAAAATAAGCTGAAGTGTAACAGTTTCAATTAATTGAAAACGTAGTGTTACACAAATTAATAAATATAGGCATATATAGGTAGGATATTTACAAAAAATGGTTTTTAATAACTACTTGATAAATTGACTACCACTTGACTCACCCGAATTCATCCAATGTGCATGCTATGCAATCTAACAAAATTGTTGATATGTCACCCTAAAAAAAATACAAAATAAAAATAGATAGTAAGGCCTAAATGTAAGGAAAACAACATACAAAAATAATAGAAGAAAAAGAGAGCACCACTTAGAACACATACACTAGAATAATGAGTCAAATCTGATAACCACATAAAATTAAAAAAAAGAAAAAAAAAAAAGAAAAAAAGACAAATCAATATATATCATTCCCACTATTCTAAAAATGCTCATTAATTAGAGAAAATATTAAACACCCATCAAACCGACCAAATTCTTCATCCCTAAATACTGAAATCAATAGCAACGTATTTGCTTCTGTCCTGAATGTAGTTTTTTGAATATCCTACTATGGGTAATCTATGCTCGGCAACCTAGGTGTCCTTATTTTCTCTACACTCAGAAATACTCCCCTCTTTCTTTTTAGAATGATCACCCTCTTTCTTAGCATTTTCTCTCAAATTGCCAACTCTTCACTCAAATTCTAATCTCTTATTTATAGCCCAAGGCTAATGGAAGAGTTATGATTATTTTCGTGGTGAGTGGGAAGAGAGGTCCAATTCTATTACCCTTAAGTGGGAGTTTAGTTGGGAGTGGGAGGTGGTGATAGTGGCATTGGAATTGGTTCCACCGTTAGAGGGACTACCCAGTAGTGATATTCCCTAGGTGATGCCATGCATTCCAAGACTAATCTGCCCAGGAAAATGCATTTCCCGACCATGTAGGATCTCACCTTCGCCGCTCATGTTATAAACATTTATATCTCTTGGTCTCGGGCTTTTGATAGGTGTCAAAGCTTGCCTGGGCTGAGTTTGAGGGCCCAACAAGTGCAAGGTCTTACACGTGGCACCATTACGATGGGTTTTTATGGACAATGGGCTTAAGGGAGAGTAACACCCCGTACAATAGCCCCCCCTTGATTCATGCTCGGCTTTCGATAATGAATCAAGGATTTTGAGAACCAAGTGTTATTCGAGGAGTCTAGTGGGTGGGTTACGGAGGGTGAATCAAAAGCAATCCAAGTTGTGATAATGGTCTCCCAAGAACACTAAGCGCCCCTTGATGCGCGGGCAAGGTAATTATCATAGTCTTTTTGAAAGTAGCGTTGTGCCAGGCTATCATGTCAGTAATTATAACCTGTCGATTCACGAATCGTCTGACGGTTCGTGAACTGCGCCCACACCTGTGGGGTGGTTATCAAAAAGAGTTGAGAGGGGTTTTTCCCGCCTCCCACATCATTAAATGCCTTAACCTCTATATATAGCCTCTCCTAGGTTCCAATTTCACCTTTTACGTCCTCTCTTTCAATCTTCTCTTTGCCGAGCATCCTCCTTCTATGCGTAAACACTCCACTCCAGTTCCTCACTTTCTAAAGCCCAAAGTAAGTCTTCTTTACCTTTTTCTTTGTTCGATTCTTCTTCATTTCATACTTTAGGAATTGGATTTTCTCATCTTCTTACCCCTGAGGCTGCCTTGGCCAATTTTAAAGAGACCTTTGGCATCCCAAGGGATACTGATATTGCGTACTGCCATGAGGACCATATCGCTCTCAAGAGGGCAACTGGTTTGAACGTTGCGTTCTTTCCATTGATGTCCATACTTGAGGGTGGTGTTAGATTTCCTATAGACCCTCTCATCATAAGTACCCTTGGGTTCTATGGCTTATGCCTCGACCAGCTCCCCCCCAATTTTTATAGAGTCGTTAGCTGTGTCAACCAACTGAATCAAATGTTCTGTGTGCAATTAAACCATCATGACATCAATTTCATGTATAAATTATGCGGCAATTTTTCAAGTGATTATTATTTAAAGACTAGAGATATGCGGGTTTGGCTTATATCTTGTCTGCCCGACTCCTATAGAAACTCGGCAGGAAAGTTTATTTGGGTGCGTGGCAATTGGCTTGCCAAAGAGCTACTTTGCCCGCTTTCGCCACGTGATGTTGGTCAGTACCTAGAACCCCCATTTGCTTTAGTTTTGCATTTCTTTATTGTTTGCGTATTGAATTGATCGGTCCATTTGTTGGTTTGCTGTAGAATCAAAAAGGTTCTAACTAGATCTCCGAGTTGTAAACGTGCGAGATCTCAATTTTGTACTTAGATCAGAGATTTTTGAGCACGACAACAGGCAACTCTGAGTGTCCCATTTGATACTCGGCATCAACTCAGTGTATACTACCTTGCAATCTTTCAGCCAGGCGCTTTTAGTAGATAGTCTGCTCATATCATACATAGATGTTTGACACGTAAAATTCCTGCCCACCACACTCACTACTGGCGAAGCTCGCCCTTCTAAACTATTGCAGACGATCTTTGGCCGGTGAAGGACGAGTCTGCCGAAGGCGTGTCCCAAAATCGTAAGAGACACGTAGCCGTTAAACAACCTGAAGCCCCCGCCCCCATAGCCAAAAAAGGAGTAGCCAAACTGATCGGCATTTCAGGCGCCAAATCTGACCAAGTAGAGAAAATGGTGAAGTAGAGAATGATGACCCTCACTTGGTTTTTGGCCGAGGCCAACCCCATGGCTCAATCTTAACTCTCCCAAGGAAAGGGTCAGACTCTTCCTGCTGGTAAAGGAAAAAAGAGGAAGTGCACCACCGAGAAAACCACTCCCATCCTAGGCGACGCTCCACCGAAGACTCCGCCTTATGTGAAAGGTGGGCCCAAGATCCAGGAGACAATGAGTGTTTCTCAACCGGTGGTCCAAGTGGGGACCAATGTGGCATCCTCTTCCCAACCCGAGGTTGATTGGTAGCCTGTCTTTAGACTGGGAGACAAGCCTTTGTCAACGACCGTCAACGTACAGACGTGGACACAAGGCGAAGGGGAGAGGGTTGCCCAGAGTCTGGCACAGGGTCTCCTTCTGCCCGAGGATGCGCACTTCCTCTCAGATGGTGACGGCGAGTCGCTAGCTAGGTGGCTGCAGTGGTACACCATTGCAATAATTTTCTATCTCCTCTTTTTCATGCATTGCAATACATAGGTATCTTTCTCGTCTTATCGTTCTATCATTGTCATGTCATCAAGCCGTGCAGCTGACTTGTGTCATTGACGAGAGATTAAGGGAGGCAGCCGAGGTTATTGATTAAGAGAAGGCACTGAAAGCCATTGCTGAAGCCACTGCCAAGGAGAAGGGCGAAGCTGCTAAGGCTTCTGAAAGAAAAGTAATAGATGCCAAGAAAGCTTGGTTGGCAGCAAAGAGCAAGCTGACAAACATGGCGACCAAACTAGGTGAGACTGAGCTCAAACTGGCAACGGTAGATAGCCTGAATTTGGCCTAAGCTGACTAGATCGTTGACTTGAAAGAAGCCCTTGAAGCCTGCGAGCACAAGTGGTATAACGCAGGCTTCACAGAGGCTGAAAATTTTGTAGAGCCTATTATTCACCAAGCCCGAAATCATAGGTTTGGGGAGGGTGGTTGGTTGCCCTTCAAGCAATGGGAATGGCTGAGGATTCTCCACTGTGGAATCCCGAGCAGATCCCCTATCCAGCCCCCCCTCCCCTAGTATTCAAAGTCAAGTTGGCGCCACGAACGAGGAAGATACCCCAAGCATAAGGGATCTAGTGCGGGCAATTGACTCCCACATAGAAATGGTTGATTTGAAGGTCACGAGCAATATTCGTACCAAAGCTAAAGATGTTCAAAACCAAACGCCCCTTACATCCCAGACGTCGAGGATGGATCCAGGCAACCTGCTACTCAGCCTCAACCTACCGACCCTGCTGCATGAAGATTTAGATTTTATTTATGTTATTTATTATATATTTGGTAAGCTTAGGTCGCCAGGCTGTGGCGATGAAACAATTCCTTTAACTTTTGGATTTGTTTTGATTGATCTTGTTGAAATGGAAGTTGTGTGTTTTTCTCCTTTCTCTTCACCCCCTTACTTTTAGACACATCCATGCTTGTCGGTAATTAACGAGTTTACACATGACTGAGGTCAATTTGCTCATCATACCGTACTTTCTCACTAATAGTGGTGGGGAACCCATGTCGGGGTTGACTCTTTTAATTCATGGTATCCACCCACACAGTTATAAAGATTGGACCAAAAGAGATTGAATCGATGGGAGACTTCCATCCTTAGGATACTTTAGTGTAAGGTTTCCACTTGCTCGGTGATAAAGATCGAATTGAGGACAGGTTTTTGTCCTTAGAATACTTTAGTGGTAGGTTTTCACTTGCTCGGCGATGAAAATCAAACCAAGGACAGGTTTCTGTCCTTAGGACATTTTGGTTTAAGGTTTCCACCTGCTTGGTGATGAAGATCGAATCGAGGATAGGTTTCTATCCTTAGGATACTTTAGTGTAAGGTTTCCACTTGCTCGACGATGAAGATCAAACCAAGGACTGGTTTCTGTCCTTAGGACATTTTAGTTTAAGGTTTCCACCTGCTCGGTGATGAAGATCGAACCGAGAATAGGTTTTTGTCCTTAGGATACTTTAGTGTAAGGTTTTTACCTGCTCGGCGATGAAGATCGAACCGAGGACAGGTTTCTATCCTTAGGATGTTTTAGTTTAATATTTCCACCTACTAGGCGATGAAATTCGAACCGAGGACAAGTTTTTGTCCTTAGGATATTTTACTTTCCTCTACTCCTATATTAATTGGGGCAAATGAATTGAAAATGAAGGAATCATAAGAACAAATACACCTGCGTGGATAAACATCATTTTTGTATTAATTAACAGTATACATATAAAATACAACACTTAATAGGTACCCACGCAAACTGATAACTAGTGATAAAATTTCTTTAAATTATAGGCATTCATGGCCGGGGAAGTGGTCTCTTGGCCAGGTCCTCCAAAAAATACATCTTAGCACCTGCAATAATGGTAATCCTGTACGGCCCCTCCCAAGTTAGTGCCAATTTCCTTGCATTGATATCTCGTGTATTCCCAACAACTTTACAAAGTACTAGATCTCCCACAGTAAACTCCCTTCTCCTCACACTTCTGTTGTACCTTCGGGCGAGCTTCTACTGATATTCAGCCAGTCTAATGGTTGCCGCTTCGCAATGCTCCTCTGGCAAGTTTAACTGTCTGAATATTAACTTTTCATTCTCGGCTGGAGCAAATCCTGCAACCCAGGCCCTGCATAGGTTTATCTCAGCGGGTATGACAACTTCTACTCTGAAAGTTAGAGAAATGGGGTCTCTCCCGTGGATCTCCTCGGGGTTGTCTAGTATGCCTACCAAACACTAGGTAATTCCTCGGCCCACTTACCCTTGGCGCCTTTTAACCTTTTCTTCAGTCCGTTGGCGATCGATTTATTGGTGGCTTCAGCTTGCCCGTTTCCCCACAGGTATGCTGGGGTAGAGTATCGGTTCCTAATGCCAAGATTGCTACAAAATTCGTGGAAGGCTTTACTGTCAAACTACAGGCCATTATCTGACACAAGGAACTCTGGCACTCCAAATCTCGTTATAATGTTTCTCCATACGAACTTCTTAACGTCTACATCTCAGATATTTGCCAGTGCCTCGACCCCTACCAACTTTGTGAAGTAGTCCACTGCCACCAACACAAATCTTCTGATGCCTGTAACCCAAGGAAAGGGTCCCACTATGTCCAGCCCCACCGAGCGAAAGGCCATGGGCTACTGATAGGGTTTAGGTTCCTAGCCGGTTGGTGGATCGTCAGGGCGTGTCTTTGACACTGCTCACACCTCCGTGCATATTCGATGGCGTCCCTCTGCATCTACGGACACCAAAACCCTTGAGTCATTCTTGATGAGCTAATGAACGTCCACCAACGTGACTGCCACACACACCTTCATGCAACTCAACCAAGAGTTCTTCAATCTTGCTAAGGTGCAGAAACTGTAGGTACGACCCCTCGAATGACCTTCAATATAGTTTTTGCTTAGCAGATAACTAGTACCAAGAGTTCGGCGAACTCTGGCTGCTTCCTTTTCATCATTCAAAACTCAGTCTTCAGCAAGAAAGTCGATGATAGGGTCCATCCAACACTGCCCGGCGATGGTGACTTGTGAAACTCCTATCTTTGCATTAATAGTCGAGCCACCAACTCCACCCTGATTAATTGGGGCACCTTGTTGGCTATCGATGATGCTAACATGGCTAAGGAGTCGACGTGTCAGTTCTGCCCTCTAGCCACCTATTCCACCCTTACATTTGAAAAGTTTCCCATAGTCTGTTTCACCAACTGCAAATATTCAATCATCTGGGGATCTTTGGCCTTAAAGCTCCCTTGTACTTGGTTAACTACTAGATGGGAATCCGAGTAAACCTCCACCTCCTCAGCTTCCAAATCCGAGACGACTCTTAATACGACCAGTAGGGCCTCATACTCAGCCTCGTTATCAGAGGCTATAAAGCTTAATCTGAATGAATGTTCCAGCTTTATTCCTTTCGAGGTGATGACCACGACTCCAGCTCTAGCCCCTGCCGCATTGGATGCGCCATCCACAAATATCTTCCATGGGTTGACTCCTACAAGGCAAACCATCTCCATACTTTTCGGCGAAAACTCAGAAATGAAATCGGCGAGTACTTGACCCTTCACCGAGTTCCTTAGCCTATATCTAATGTCAAAAGAGCCCAACTGAGTCCCCCATTTAGCTATCCTCCTATAAAGTCGGATCTCCTCAATAATGACTGCAGAGAATACTCAGTCAGAACATAGACGGTGTGAGCTTGAAAGTAATGGGGCAATTTTCAGGTAGAGTGCACAAGTGCTAGCACCAATTTTTCCAGTGGGAAATACCTTGTCTCAGCTTCAACAAATTTTTTGCTTATGTAGTATATTGATAGCTGCACACCATTATCCCTCAGCAACACTGCACTGACGGCATGCTCGGATACTAAAAGGTACATGTATAAATTTTCTTCGGGCTCCGGGGCTGTCAACATTAGCGCTCGCCCAAGATACTCTTTTAGGTCTTGGAAGGCTCTATCACATTCTTCATCCCACTAGAACCCCTTCAACTTTTTCAAAAGCTGATAAAAAGGGTATCGATCAGCAAACTTGGAAATAAATCGATTAAGAGTAGCTAACATGCCAGTTAATCTCTGAACCTCTTTTGGACTACTCGGTGGTTTTAGATATTTCATGGCTTCAATCTGATCAGGGTTAACTTCGATTCCCTGTTTAGTGATCAAAGAGCCCAAGAACTTGCCGGCCCCTACTCCGAAAGTGCATTTATCGGCATTCAGACATAGCCGGTGTCTGTAGAGTATTTCGAAGGCTTCTTTAAGGTCGCCAATATGTTGCTCTTCTTGTTTGCTTTTTATCACCATGTCATCTATGTATACTTCAACCGTGCACCTAATCTTATCCCTAAACATTCTCGTCATCATTCGTAGATAAATGGCTCCCGCATTCTTCAATCCGAACGGCATTATGGTGTAATGATAATTAGCATTAGGTGTTATAAATGCAGTCTTTTCCTAATTCTCGGCAGCCAAGGAAATCTGGTGATAACCTTGAAAAGCATCCAGAAAGCTCATCCTTGGGTACCCGTACGTGGTATCCACTAGCTGATCAATCTTCGGCATCGGGAACGAATCCTTTGGGTATGCTCAATTTAAGTCAGTAAAGTCAACACAAGCCCTCCACTTGCCGCTCTTTTTCTTTACTACCACATTGTTTGCAAGCCATTCTAGAAAGAATGACTCCTTTATTGCGCTGGCTTCTTTCAACTTTCCAACCTCTTGTCTAACAACTTCGACATACTCTTTAGCAGATCTCCTTAGCCTCTGCTTCTTAGGAGGGTGCAAAGGGTCCACGTTAAGCTTGTGGACTATAAATTCAAGGTCAACCCTGGGCACCTAGTATGAGCTCCAAGCGAATACGTCTATGTTCTGGATGAGAAAAGGCAACAACTCCACCTTCTCTTCGAACTTCAAACTTGCCCCTATTAGAAAATTCCTATCACCTTCTCTGCTTCTTAGAAGGGTGCAAAGAGTCCACGTTAAGCTTGTGGACTATAAATTCAAGGTCAACCCTGGGCACCTAGTATGGATTCCAAGCGAATACGTCTATGTTCTGGATGAGAAAGCAACAACTCCACCTTCTCTTCGAACTTCAAACTTGCCCCTATTAGAAAATTCCTATCACAATCCGACAAGATCTTTACTTTCACCAAGTCCTCGACACAGCTAGCCCTCATTTCCTCTTGGGGTTGCTGTAGTTGCTATAAGAGGGTTTCCTTAGTTAACCCACTTTGCCCAGTTGCTCAGCTAGCTGCAGCCACTAAGCACTGTCTAGCTACTTGTTGACTACCCCTTATCACAGAAATTCCTTTCTCGGTGCAAAACTTGACCTTCACATGCAAGGTGGAAGGCATAGCCCCCATGGCATGAATCCACGACCTTTCGAGGATTGTAGTGTACGGTAAGAAAAAGGAGATCACTATAAATGTTACGATCACCTCCTTACCCTCCATACTAATGGGAAGTGAAATCTGTCCTTCTGGGATTACCATATGGCCGTCAAACTCCATCAATGGAGTATCATACTTGGATAGGTCTTCCTTCTTTAGACCAAGCCCCCTGTATAGGTCGAAATACATTACATCTGCACCGCTCCCCTGATCTATCATTACCCTCTTTACTAAGAAGCCTTTTATACAAACTGTGACTACCAAAGCATCGTCGTGCGGCTGAATGGTGCCTTCCATATCATCATCATCAAAAGTGATGGGGGGCTTAGTGTACCTCATTTTCTTCCCGGAAGGTTATTCGCTCGTGCAAATTTCTGCCGGAACTATGGCCAATAACCCCCTTGTCTTAGATGCATGAGCGCCTTTTAGAACTACATGGATGACTTCTATTACTCCCAAAGGGGGTGGGAGAGGATTTCCGTGCAACCGAGCTGCTTGCCCTGCTTCTTGATTTCTCGGTTCCACCACAAATTCTTTCAAATACCTCGCTTTCACCAACTGTTCTAAATGATCTTTTAACACCCTGCACTACTTGGTGGTATGCCCCTTGTCTTTATGGTAAGTGCAATACAAGTTTTGATTTCTCCTCGAAGGGTCTCCTCCCATGTTGTTTGGCAACTTAAAATATGGCTCGTTCTTGATTTGATCAACAATTCTGTGTATTGGCTCTTTGAAGGCTACATTCACCTCTCCCATCTGCGGCCCTGTTTCTTGAATTCTTAAATCTCACCGAGGTCTTGATTGAAAGCCGATATGATGAGGATGGTTTATGACCGGGGCTTTACCCTTACTCTGTAACCGATCATCTTCCAACCATTTATACTCCTTGATGCGTCTCATCAACTATCTCATATCCTCAGGATGCCTCCTCGTCAACGATTCCCACAGTCCAAAATCCTTAGGCAACCCCATTCGAAAAGTACTCATTGCGATTTTTTCATCTCTCCTGCCGATCTCATTGTACAGTTCCTAGTACTAGTTAGCATAATTGCAGAAGGTCTCCCCAACCCCCATTTTCATATATAGTAACGCGTCCCCGGGCTGCGGAACTCGGCTACAGGTCATGAACCATACGCCAAACTCCTGGATCAATTTGGAAAAACTGTGGATAGAGCATTTCCTTAATCCGTTGGACCATCTCAAAGCGGTGAGGCCGAGGCTCGAAGGATATACTTTACACATTAGTGCATCATTTTGAGCGTGCAGAGACATCATTTGAATGTAGTGGCTAACATGTTCCATCGGGTCTGTCTTTTCGTTGTAAGAATTGAATGGCGGCCATGCGAATCTGCTCGGCATTGGTGCACTTTCAATATCTTTTGAGAAAGCTGGCTGGGCAGCACAGCGTAACGCTCAGCTCATCGCGTCCATGGCCACATTTTGGGTCGTCCCACTTCCGAGGAAGCCGAATCATGGTCTGCGTATACCCATGAGCGATCGCAGTGCCAATGGGATCTAGATTGATGGGACCCTACTACACGATGGTCTCTGACACTAGCCAACCTTTCCACTCGCTCCTCGAGGTCCCTTCCTCGACGCCTACCCCTCGTCTCCAACTCCAAATCCCTCACTTGTCTCCTTAAACGTTCGAGCTCCTGGTCTCTCCACTCAAGCTCCTGATCCCTTCTATCGAAATGGTTGCGCCACGAGGCGTCGGATGCTGTCTAGAGCGTTTCAAACGACCCCTTTCCAAGCCCAGACTGCCCTTCTTCCTCGCGTTGCCTATCCTCACTCCTTTTTTGCCTTCTTTCACGCCATGTGGACCCACGTGAAGACCTCCCAGAGCCACTTTCGGCATAACTCCCTAGTCGACTTCCAGACATCTTCACGTGCGCGTCTTGATAAAACCATGGCTACGTAGAAGATTCTCATAGACGGCACCAATTGTGGTTACCCAAAAAGCGGCTGTTGGGCCAAACCTCTATCTAAGCTCACAATCTATTTGTATTGTGGGTTTTGAAATTCCTACTATGGGTGATTCTATATCCGGCAACCCAAGTGTCCTTATTTTCTCTACACTCAGAAATGCTCCCCCCTTTCCTCTCTGAATGATCACCCTTTTTCTTAGTATTTTCTCTCAAATTACCAACCCTTCTCTCAAATTCTCATTTCCTATTTATAGCCCAAGGCTAATGCAAGAATTATGATTATTTTCGTGGAGAGTAAAAGGAGAGGTCTAATGTTGTTACCCTTAAATGAGTGTTTAATTAAGAGTGGGAGGTGGTGATAGTTGCATTAGAACTGGTTCTACAGTAAGAAGGACAGCCCGACAGCGATACTCCCTAGGTGATGTCGTGCAGTCCAAGACTCATCTGCCCAAAAAAACGCATTCTCCAACCAAGTAGGATCTCACCTTCGTCGCTCATGTTACAAACAATTATATCTCTTGGTCTCGAGTTTTCTATGGGCATCCAAGCTTGCCTGGGCTAAGTTTGAGAGCCCAACAAGTGCAAAATCTTACACGTGGCACCATTATAATGGGTCTTTATGGACAATGGGCTTTCGGGAGAGTAGCTCCCCGTACATTATGTCTAGCAAATCATAAATTGAAATACATTTCTTCAATATTATCGGTGAAAGTTCTCTAAACCCGAGCAATTGCTGGAAAAAGGACTTCTGAAAAGTAGACCTCAAAAACATCTAATAAATATCATCCAGTCCCACTTTATTTTGTAAACCAAAGTCTTTACCTTAGGGTATGTAGCTATATTTATCTTCGTTATGTAGTAACAACATTACATTGCTTTATCCTCAGTGTTCATAATAACAAGAATTTCTGAACTCCAAATACTGTACAGCGGAAAATGTACTCAAAATACTGTAAACTGTTTGCCACAACTAATAAAACGCTGCTTGACTAGTCTTAGTCTTGGGCCCGTCTCAACCATTAGTCTGCTAGCTATGTGTACACTGTCAGCAAACCAGTCTGATCCCCAGTAAAAAAGAGGCCCCGAGGACCTATTTGAAGAGTCTGGACTTCTTGTTTTGCAAATAATCTACCCGTCAGTGAATCTAAAACAAAAATCACTAATATTAGTCAAATCCAAGAGGGAAAAGAGGAAAGATTTTCACAAAGGGAAAATTGTACTCACGTTGGCAGTTCATAGAGGTGGACAGATTTATCACTACAAGAGCAACACAAGATTGGTTTAACATCTGGATTAGTCACCCAGAAAGTGCAAGGATACCCTGTACCAAGAAAAATCATGCCATCCAATTAGTTGACACTTATGAAAAACTAAGTCTACAGTATCCACAACATAGCATTGCAACAAAATACCGCATCTATTGAGTTTCTGACAGAACAGTACAATTTTGCCATTACCAGACCAATTGATAACACTGCTCAACGACTGTAGCACACCTCAATTATTTAAGGGGGGAAGCAAATAAGAATGTAAATGAAACTAATTGTGGTTCAATAACTTACTTGTTCTTCACTGTGAGTATAGATTACTTCCAAGCTGCCATCATCAGTAGAAGCCCAAACTTTTATCGTGCAATCCAATGAACCAGAGAACAAATACTTATCCCAGCACATGAGAGACTTCACAACATCATCATGCCCATTCAGTGTCATAATACACTGCCAATTTTCATGATCCCAAATCTGAAACAAAAAATAAGAACAGAAATTAATTCTTTTTTTGATCCCTGACATATCTCAAAACATAATATATGATCCTTGTGCACATATAAAGATAATGACAACTATAACTTAAAAAAAAAAAGATATTTAATCAATTAAAATCAAATCAGTATCACATCAGATATATATTGCTAAGTTTTATAGAGTGGAACTCAATTAATCAATTTAAGTAACTTAATCAAAATACATGAGGTAAGTACATCATATTAGTTTTATGCAAGATTTGAAAAGGGGAAAAATCGATCAAGAACGATACAGAATCGCTAAAACAAAAGGTCAGCACCATGTCTAAATGAGATACCATCTAATCACAGTCCTCCCAGTATAGCAGAAGCAAGTAAAGCAGAAGAGAGCACCAATGATCTTAAAAATCAAGCTCTCTTCAAACGCTAACTACTCGTAACATAAAGGATAGAACAACAGGAAAAATAAATTCTTAAGGAGAAAAAACTAACCCTTATTGTATGATCCTCGGAACCTGAGTACAGCCTGTTGCCTCCAACAACTAAAGATGTTTTTTTGATAAGTACTGCGACAAAGTCATGAGATGATGTGTTAAGAGCTAATATTTTCAAGCTAAAACTAATTCATGCATATGGCAACTCATTAGCCATTACAGCTAAAGATGTTATACCATGTGTGCGACCTTTAAGGGTTGCAGCAAGTTGAAATGTAAGATTACTTTCGCAAGTGCCTTTCCATGCCAAAATAACACCATCCTGCTATTGAAAGTAATAATACATTAATTTCAGACCAACTTTAATAGGAATATAAATTATGTATGGAACAATGGTATAAAAAGCAAGTAGGATAAAACAATGCTGAAAAGTGAACGGATTTAGTACAGCATATAACCCACATGAAACACTTAAAACCAAAATCTAGGGAAACCCTGAGCATCAAGATATGGAATTTTTTTTCTTTTAATAAGTAAAAGCAAATGGCTTTAACAGTATCATCTTAGCCCCGGTTCAAACCGGGAACCTCTAGTGTGTGAGACTAGCACGATAACCACTACATTGCTCAAATTTAATCCACTAGAAAGAATAAAAGCTAGTAAGAGAACACAAGAATTCTAAACTATCAGTAAAGTGGCTTACCTCTACCCCAGCAGAAAGCAAATCATTAACAGATTCCAATGCATTGACTTGCCCAACAGGTCCATTGAGACTGTATTCAGCACCTGATTCGGTATTCCACACCTGCAGCATCACCAACATGCCAAATCAAGGTCACATCTTGAACTGACAGAATCTGGAAAAAAAAAAAAAAAAAAAAATCACAACATTACTCGGTTTTAAGCTCACCTTCACAGCATTTGGCATGGGCCTTCACTACAAACAGATCCAACTTTGCCACCAAGGTTAATCACATTAGCACATTGACCAGTATGGCAGTCCCAAAGCCGAATAGTTCCGTCACTGCTACCTGAACAAAGCTTGTTGCATCTTAGAGGAAGTGCAATTCTGTTGACTGCCTGTTATCAAAAAACTCACAAATATGGTTTTTCAAAAACAACTTGCTCTATCAATTGTCATTTATAAATCCCATTGTAAAAATAGCAATGAAGCATATAATGCTCCATGTTCTTATTCTGGAACAAATTAAATTTCTATAATCTAGATATCATGAATGGGCTATATTAGCATTCAAATGATGAAATAACTAATTAGGCTAGCCTAGGCCAAGTTTAACTTTGGCATAAACTGAGTTCAGGTCTCATTATTAAATCAGATTCCAAATTTAGAAAAAAAAAAATTACACCAAAATCGTAATGGAAGAATAAAGTTCATCAAACACAAATAGGTACCTGGTTGTGCCCTTAAAGTAAAACATTAATAATAATAAAAAGGTTGAAAAATTAGTGATTTTCCAAACATTTCAATGGTGGGGTTGGGTGCACACTTGTGTATTTGTTCTTATTGTCATCATTTCACACTTATGTTTTGATCTCTTATACTCACGACCATGCATATTTCCTTTTGGTTAGTCATGGCTTCTAAGAAAAAAGCTTCGACATCCAAGCCAATTACAAAGGCCAAGGCAGCTTTCTCCCGCAAATCCAAGAGACTAAAAAAGTCTAAAATATTTTTCAAATTATCTTCGCCGTTGATGGAGCAATGGGATTGGGAGATGCAGGATGCTCTAGATTAGAAGCAGGCTGATGAAGATTGCTTCTACTAGATTTCAAAGAAGATATACTGATGGGTCTATGACATTTAGGGGCATCGAAATATTCAAGCTCGGCAACATTGAAATCTTTATGTGACAATAGCTTGGTAACTACGGATGGAAAAAGTTGAACATAACGTCCATCCCTTTTAACAGATGGATGGCACATCACATGAAAGAGGTGATGTGAAAGATCAATAGGTCGGTTGTTAAATATATCATAAAGAAAAAGCATCCGAGGTAAAGTAAAATCTAACCAGTTAGCACTGAGTACAAGTTAGTGTTCATGATGTTTATACCCACCCAGTGGATAGGATTCACAAATTTATTTATGAATTTGTCTTCGCTAGGTGAGTATGAACATCATGAACGTTAAACTATACCCCACTACCAACCGGTCAGATGTTACTTTACCTCGAATGCTTTTTCTTTATGATATATTTAACAAACCGACCTATTGATCTTCCCAATCACCTCTTTCATGTGATGTGCCATGCATCTGTTAAAAGGAATGGAAGTTATGTTCTTTCTTTTCCATCCTTAATTACCAAGCTGTTGTCACATAAGGATTTCAATGTTCCTGAACCTGAATATTTCGATGCCTCTAGACGTCATAGACCCATCAATATATCTTTTTTGAAATCTAGTATAAACCATCTTCATCAGCTTGCTTCTGATCTAGAGCATCCTGCATCTCCTAATCCCATTGCTTCATCAACGGCGAAGATAATTTGAAAAATATTTTAGACTTCTTTAGTCTCTTGGACCTGCGGGAGAAAGCTGCCTTGACTTTGTAATTGGCTTGGATGTCGAAGCTTTTTTCTTGGAAGCCATGACTGACCAAAAGAAAATACGCATGACCGTGAATATGAGAGATCAAAACATAAGTGTGCAATGATGACAATAAGAACAAATACACCAATGTGCACCCAACCCCACCATTAAAATGTTTGGATAATCACTAATTTTTCAAACTTTTGTGAATTCCTAGGAGCCCTTCGCCAAGTGTTTGAAACTAAAGCGTTGCTGGAGCAAGCGTAGTAAGGAGTCTCCCTGGGACGGTGAATGGTGGCCACATCAGGTGTTTTTGAATGGGCAAACCTACATGGGTTTTTAAGGCATCTACCACTGAGCCAAAATTTGCATATCTTGTTGCTGCTGTTGTTTAAATGTCCTTCTCGTCCTGCTCATAATCGATCAAAAACAGAACTTTCTTTTCCTTGTGGCCCTCTTCTTGCAGTTTTAATCTCCACACTATAAACACCCACAAATAATAGGAATATGAAACCAATGAATAAAGCGTTCCACAATGCGAAGCAGCCATAAACAAAAACCACTCTCTTTCTTCCATTGAAGAAGATCCAATTCCAAATAAAAAAACCCCCACTGAAATTAAGAAAATCCTTGCTAACCCATGAGGGATTTTAAATTCTCTGTTCTGCCAAATCAGAAACTCTACGAAAAAAACATGAAAACTCCCTGTTCTGCGGAATAATTCCAAAGAAACATGAATTTTTTTAGGAATCCTAAAGAAACCCTAGAGAAGAATCTTGAAATTCTGCGAATGAGGCTTTCAAGCAATAACAGCTTATAGAAAAAAAACAATCCAATTATTCCAAAATCCCTTATCAAATACATAACAAAATATGAACTTCCAAAACCTAATCGCCGATCCATCGGCAGACCCTAGAGAAAGTAAATTACTTTGGTAGCATTGTCTAAGGCTGAGACTAGATTTGATCAATACAAAAGTCGGTGCAATCATAGCTAAAGAAATTCTAAATCTAACTGCAATAGCAAACCTGAGAGATTTTGAAAATCGAGCCGCCGAGATCTTCCTTCAATCAGAAACAATCTCAAATCGCCGATGGGAAACAGAGGAAATTAGGGTTTGAATTTTGAAAAGCGAGAGAGAGAGTACTGGAAAGTAAGTGGCGGTGTTTATTTGTAATGGAAATAAATCTTTTTTTTTTTTGTGATGTGGAGGTCGAAAATCCTAATTGGGCAGCATGAGCATCTCCAACGGCGTAGGTAAAGGTAAAATATTTTCTATAATAGAAAATGAGACCATAAAAATAGTCTCTAATGGATTCTCTATTCCTGGATTTTTTTTTTTTTTTTTTGCTCACGTAGAGTAGCTCATCAAATCTAATGGGCTACTGTAAAATAGCAATCCCAATCCCATTTCTGGGATTAAAAAATTATATTGGTCCTTATTATATCAATTCTTTCTCTCTCCTTCACATTTCTTTTTTTCTCTTATTCTCTCCGTTGCTTCTTTTTTTTTCTCTCATTCTCTCACAAAACAATTCTTGCTCTCATAAAACTGATATAATTTAAACAACAAATCTAAAAAAAAAACAACAACAATGGCAGATCAAGAACAGAAAGAAAAAAAAAATTAGAACAGCAATAAAAGATCAAGAAAATAAAAATAGAAGCCGATCTGACAAATCTAAAATAAAAAACAACAACTAATCAAGTTGAATCATTCTCTCTGTTTCTCACATAATCCAAATACAAGACACAAAACAAAATCCAATTCTTACAATAAAGTTGAATCAGAACAAGCATATATTAAAGAGAAAAAAAAAAAAAAAAAACAAACAAACAAAGAAGAATAAGAACAAGAACAAGCCGATATGACCCAGCCTAGTGGTGGGGAGGAGGACGAGCGACGGTGGGGTGGCAGATGTGGTAGTGCTGCATGGTGAACGCTGATCTCCACCAGTTTTAGCCTAGTAGTGGGGAGGAAGACGAACGGCGGTGGAGTCAATTGTTATAATTAAAATTACTAAAGGGTTTTTAGAAAATAAGGTTGAAACCCTACTTTTATATAGTCTAATTTAAGTCAGCGTATACTGATAGATGTTTTGAGGGAGGAGACTAGCCAAAATACTCAAGTAGAGAAGGTTTGACTGCACAATTGAGGTTATTTGGAATTAGAGTATTTTTTTTATGTAGATATTTTAACCAGTAATGAAGCTATTTAATTATTTAAGAGTTTTAATGATGCAACAAAGAAAAGTTTAGATTTATATTTTGGTTAGTTGGATGTTACTGTCTACAGATTTTTCAGTACTCAGTATTTTTATATATATACGCACGCTCCGTTGTTATAAGCATGGCTAGAAGTGGTAGATTTTAGGCGTGATGGGGTCAACTTGCTGCATAGTTGGGTTGTTAAGAAACTATGCCCGAATTGATGGAATTGGAAAAAAAACAAAAAAAAAAAAGTCTAATAAGCCTGGGTTTTGAGGTCTGACAGGTTATTAAAAAAAAAAAAAAGCTAAACTTAGTGTAGTACACGTCCTTGTCTAGTGTGACATAGAACTACTACTAGGTGCTAGCCTTATCTTTAAGGCATACATGGTGGCAGCATATATATATATATAAAGAAAAAAATATTATGATTAGGTGAAATTTTGGTGTAGGAAAACAGACAATTATGAAATATTTTTAATAGTTTTTCTTCTGGTCAGGTGCCGTTATAAAGTCTTTTTTGAATTATATGATTATTGAGTAAATGGTAATTGTAAATTGTTAGGTGAGATCTAAGGATTTTAGAGAAAATGTTAGGGAAAAGTTCTTGTGGTGAGCTAGCTGAGGTAAGTAACCTTATCCTAATAGGGTTTTATTTTGCTTTTATTAATGTATTTTTAACTACTGAAGATTTGTGTATAATTGTTACAATTTTATTTCTATTGTATCACTAATTTCAAGTAAATAATTATCACAAATATATCTAATTACTGAATATATGATGTGTTTGGTTTAATTGTTTTTAGCTATACTGATTCAAAGTAAAGAATAAAGAATTTCTACAAATATATATATGAGCATTAAATATAAGATTTATTTTATTTAATTATTTTTTTTAGCTATATTGATTTAAAGTAAGGAATATAGAAATATCACAAATGTATTGAAATATCGAATATATGATTATATGTATATGCATTTGAATAAGATATATTTTTTGTTAGAAATTATGATTTCATATATATGATTATAGACAGTCTGACTATGAATTGATTCTTATACCCAAACCAGTAGGGATTATTCATTGATATTTTGATACCCAAGCCAATAAGGGTTATTCATTAGTATTCTGATACCTAAATTAATGGGGTCTATTCATTGGTACTTGATACCCAACCAATGAGGATTATTCATTAGTACTCTAATGCCCAGTCACAGGGATATAGTATAACCATAGTTATAAGATTGTTAAGTATATGAGTTACGTTGAATATTTAACTATTTTGAGTCATTAAAACTGCTTATGTATTTTTGGAACTTATTGTAAGTTATAGCTTTTGATATATGGAAAACTAACTACCTTCTAAACCATCTATAATATAATTGTAAGATTAAAGTATGTGATCTATTTGAACGTATATTTTAAGATTATGAAATTTCTTTAGTTATTTTTGAAAACCCATAGCATATTATAACTTTTGAAAATTCATATTACATCTTATTATTTTACAGATCTATTGCGGAATAGAACTTATTAGGATTTTGGTTACTTATTGAGTTGTCAACTCACCCCCTCTTTCTCCTTTTAGCTTTTGACTAGGAAGAGTAGCATATGTTTGGGCTTCCACTGGGATGTGCGCATGAGTGAATTTTAGGAAATCAATAGAATAAGATTTGAACTTTTATTTTTAAGATTACCATTTGAGTGGACCTTTAGATTTAAAAGATTTAGTTATTTTTATTTTGATGTTAGAAGATTATTATTTAGAGATCTTTTGAGAATTGCATTATTGAAGATATTTTTAAATTTATTGATGAAATTTTCTTTAAGGATAACTCTTTAATTGTTAAGAGAGCCTTACACACTTGTAGGGTATAAACTTTATAAGTGTGTGGTTGTTGTCACGTGCCTAGCTCTTACTTGGGTTTGGGGCATGGACAATATCATTTATTATTGAGACATTGTAACATGTATACAATCCTAAAACACAAAAAACACTATGATCGATCTCTCCTATACATTAACGTTTATGCAATTCAACTAGTATCCACTCAACTATATCGGCACGTCAGACAATTGACTTAAGCCCTAAATGTAAAAAGGCCTCCAAGCCAGCCCCACCACTATGTCATTTAGTATAGCCAAGGCCATAGCTCGAGTCCTACATATGCGTCAAAAAATTCTCATATATTAATGAACAATTATTTTTCAAAAAAAGGAAAAGTAACAGAAAAATTTAGGCTAATAATGATGTTGTAGGGGTAGTAATTAATTTCAAATTTTAGCTAATGCATGACATCTTTGTGTTTAGTAGGCATGTAAGACTTTAGCCGTGAGATTTTAAACTCTTCTCTTACACACTTTTAAAACTTAGAACAAACTCAACTCTTCAGATACACACTCTCTCTAAAACTCTTAAATAAAATTGATTACCTTGATATTATCCTTTAATAATCCAAAATTGTTGTTAGATCTACCATCTTTTCCTTAATTCATAGTCAAAACACTAAGAATAGTTCATGTTCCCTTCTCTTGTTCTCGAAAGTATCTTGAACAGGTGAGAACAACCTTTTCAAGTTTCTCTTTGCTGTAGGGTTATGTTTTTCCTAAAGTTGTTGTGTGGATTAAGTGTTTGGTTAATGATGTTCAATTTTTGGAAACGAGTAATGCTGGTGTCACATAAAATGGCACAACTCGCCTATTCACAATTTGTCACGTAGATAAGTCATGACATTTATTGTGACACTAGCATTACTCTTTGGAAAAGGTTTCACCCGAATTTGATGAAGATATGAATGCTTTGCCTTTTCTTTTTCTATAGTACATTAGAGTGCTAGACTATCAATGCTTACCCTTTTTCCTTCTTCTTGTTCTTCTTTTTTCTTTTATAATTTAGATGGATTCTATTTTTTTTTTATATCTAATTATAAAAAAGTAAAGCAAAGGATTATTAGCTATCTCTCAGTACTTGATGTAACATAACAGGGCATTTTTTGCCAAATAGCATAATTTTAAGAATAATTTAGGAAAAAAGTACCGGGCCTAAGTTATTTTTATGTAGCATTTTTGGAACTCGAGTTTGTCAAATTCAATCAAAAAGATGTTACATAATTAAATAACTTTGATCAAATGCTATTTAGCAATTTTTTCCTAAAATTATGTTATTTAGCACATTTTTCCAACATAGCCATGTTTAGTGTTTACTATTTAAACAATTGTGTTGTCACATCATTGCACTTATTTATTTGTAATAAAACACTAACTCTCTTATCTTATCGGATGTTAAGAAAATTATTTTTTGTTAATGGTTAATTGTTTATATAAAGGGCTCATTCTATTTGGTTGGGTAGTACTAATTATCAAATTCTATAATAAAAGATAAACTCTATTATAAGAAAAATGAAGTAGATTAGTTAAATTATCAATTGATCCTGGATATAAAAAATTAATTAATAGTTTTGCTTCTTAAAAACAAGAACAATTTATTTTATATAAAATATTACTTATGATTTTTTTGTTTACCCTTTAGAATTAAAAATGACCGTTTAAACTTGTCACCTTAAGCCCCAAAATATCTCGAGCCAACCTTGAGTACAACTTCTAGACTTTAGACTTTACCTTTTTTGTGTTATGTTAACAGTAATTTATTTAGTCTTAAAAGTAATCCTAATTTAAAGAAAAAAAAAGTTATAATTATAAAATTAGTTTTTATTTATTTATTTTAAATTTATGAGTTATGAACGTGTAGTACATAAGCCAAGGTTGCCCTCTAACTATTTTTTTATGCTTGAAAAAAAAAAAAAAAAGAATCCTATCGAAAAAAAGATTAAAAAAAAATGAAAAGAATTTCAATGTCCATAATATATTCACAACAAATATTAGGTGGCAAGTTATTACTAATTCTAATTTGAATTTACAATTGAAATTGCTTTTTTACCCACCAATAGTAATCAATAGGCTAAAATGCAAAACTAACCCACTAACTTTCTTTAGATTTCATTTCAGTCCTCTAACTTTGCTTTCTTTCATTTCAGTCCTCTAATTTTGCTTTCTTTCATTTCAGTTCTCTAAATTTAAGATTTATTCAATTAAGGCATTTCCGTTAACTTTTGTTAAAATTTTTTGAAAAAAAAATGAAAAATATTTTTCAATCATTAATTGAATATTTTAATTAAAAAAATTTATAAAATTGAAAAATTAATCACAACATATAACAAAATTTAATGGAAAAGCCTTAATTGAATAAACTTGAAAGTTAGAGGATTGAAATGAATAAAAACAAAATTAGAGGACTAAAATGAAATTTGAAAAAACTTAGAGAGTTAGTTTTGCATTTGTTATAAAAATGTTGTAAAAACGTTTCTCTTAATTTTTTTTTTAAGAAAGAAAGCGGATTTTTTTTTTTTGAAAAGTTAAATTGGCTATTTATATTTATTGTTATTTCGACTTGCCTTTAGTTTCTAAACCTGTAATAAAAAAAACATAAATATAAATAATGGTAATTTCTTTACCGACCATTAGAATTAGAAATCAAAATGAAACCTAGTTGAGTTCGAATTCAGCATCAACGTTTTCGAAAAAATGGTTCATTTTCCAAATAGCATTTTTTAGAAAACTATATCATTTTCTAGTGTTTAGTAACAATCTTGAAAATGAGTTTGAGAATGTTTTCTGGTGTTTGGTATGAAAATTTTTATTTTTATTTTTTATATTTCTTGTGTAATTTAAAACGTGTGTATTATGGAAGCCAACTAATGTAATCAATATAAATAATAATAAAAAACCAAGAATGAATTTGGATTTCATACTAAAATTTTGATAATAGATGCAATCAAAATTAGTTGTCAAATTTTTATGATCTCTACCACTTATCTTGCTCATATATATGAACATGAACGTCCACACACACACACACACACACACACACACACACACATATCAACCATTTGTCTATATACATAAAATTTACAGGAGAATACATCTTTAATAAGTATAAATAACAATAATTTTAATTATCTACTCTTTTTGTTGTACACTAATTGTTTACTATAGTTAATTACAAATCTTTTATATTACTCAAAATTATGTATTTATATAGTATCCGCATAATGTATCTGTCAACAAAAACGATTGTCCTAAGTAAAAGAAATTTAGAGCCATATAGACACTATATTTAAAATTTTTATCTTTTACTTTATTCATTCATTCTTTTTTTTTAGTACTTTAATGTGCAAAAAAAAACTTCTACCTAGAATCCATCAAACCAAAATTTTCTTAGAGAAAAAATAAAATTAAGTTTGCAATTCAAAGTAAAGAATTGAGATTTTGGTAGAGAGAAATGAAATAATTACCGTTACAAATATGTTTTCTTTTGCAAGTTAGTAGAGAGGAATGAAATAATTGCTGAGTAATGAGGGAAAAAAAATCTAATCAGAAAACTATGTTATAAAAGGGAAGAGAATATGGAGAGAGATCTATGGAAGAGGAAAGATCAGAGTTAGCAATAATGAGGGTGTTAGGAAAGAAAAATAAAGGGGAAGAAAGTAAAAGTGAGAGAGAGATTGTTTTCTAAATTTCATTTTTGGAAAACAACCTATAAAAAACAAGCCTTATTTTTATTAGAATTTTCTATTAACTAAAGATAGTTTTCCGATTAACATTTTTTTTTGCTACCAAACCATGAAAAATGTGGAAAACTATTTTTTAGTTGAGTTCCAATTGGCCAAAATTGGAAATTAACATTAATTTTCAAACAATATAATTAATAGGCACTGTTATAAAACTATATTTTTTACTAACATCTCGAGTCTAAAAGACTCGATTTTGGTCTAAAAATTGAGTCTTTAAGGGTCGATTTTCATGGTTTGATCACGTTTGATGTGGCATTTTTTCCACGTGATGTCCACCTAGAAATTGAGTCTCTACTACTCAATTTATTTGTAAAACACTCTTAACAAATTTTCGCAAGTGTTGGAGTACAAAACACAAGCACAAATCAGCCACAATCTACAAGCAAAGACCAACCACTATCAAATACAATCCACAAATCCGAGCCACCCATGAACCACGAAGTCGACCCAAGAAAAAAAAAAAAAAAGGAGAAGACGGAGTGACAGAAATGGGAGATAGAAATGGTGAAGATTGAAGTCACTAAACAGACCCACGGTGGCAAACCCAAAACTCCACAGCCACAATGACACACCAGCCGCCGATCTACTGCTTAACCCCCCCCCCCCCCACGGCAACCGTTTAACCCAAATTCAACCCACCATGGCAAACCTCCACAACAGCAAACCCACCGCCGATCTACTGCAACACGACCACCGCGGCCTACCACGCCCCAGATCCACTACGACGCAGATTCACAAACCACCACCCCGCTGCTACTAGATCCGACTCACCCTTAACCAGTAGATTGGTGAAGACCCGGACTGAAACCCACGGTTCTGCTTATTACAGCCTTGATCTTTGCTTTGTCAGTGTGGAGGCCTAACCACCATCACACAGAGAAAGAGAGTGGGAGACGAGAGCAAGAAGCAAAACTCCACTTCCTCTAATCCAACCCAATCACCAATTTCATCCAAGCCTAGCCAGCACCCCACTCATTAGCAACAATCAAAACCCATCCAGCCACCCACCCATCTTAACCACCAATCAGCAATCACTACCGCCTGGATCTATCACCACCACGACTTACATGCAGTCTCCAAACCCAGATTTAAAAAAAAAAAAAAAAAAAAAAGGATTGCAGATCGATGAGAGCAGAGAGAGAGGGAGAATGGTGAAAAGGAAAGAAAAGAAAAGAGAGAGCAAGGAGAAAGGACCTGATTTGTAAAAAATTTTATTTGAGAGAGGAGCTGCTTATAATTTATAAATTGAGTCTTAAAGACTTGATTTCTAGGTGGTCGCCACATGGATAAAGTGCCACATTAGACATGATTAGACCATAAAAATCGACCCTCAAAGACTCGATTTTTAGGCCCTATTAGTAAAAAATATAGTTTTGTAACAATATGCACTAATTATATCGGTTGAAAAATAAGTTTAATTTCCAATTTTGGCCATTCCAATTCCCTTCCACAATTTTACAGCCAAAATCGGAATTTAGTCATAACTTTCGAACTATATAGTTAGTAGTTTCGGTTTACAAACTATATTTTTTACTAGCATCTCGAGTTTAAGAAACTCGATTTTGGGCTTAAAAATCGAGTTTTTGATGGTCGATTTTTATGGTTTGATCCGTCTGATGTGGCATTTTTATCCACATGGAAATCGAGTCTCTAAGACTCGATTTACAAGCCCAAAAAAATTTATGTCTAACTCTTTTACAATTTATTCCCAGAAATACACAACATCCACCAAATTCACGGCAAGCAAAACCAAGGCGAGTGGCGGCGGCCTAGGTTGTGCGACTTGAGCGCGACCTGGGCTCGCGACTTGGGTCGCGCGACCTAGGTGCGACCTGGGTTGCACGCTCCGACCCAGGCCTGGGCACGACCTGGGTCGCGCGGCTTGGGTCTCGCTGTTGGGTCGGCGGCGATGGGCTTGTGGTGGCTAGGCTTGTGCAGAGGGCAAATGGAGCATGGAGGGCAAATGGAGAGGTAATGAGGTGAGAGACAAGGAGAACAAATGCACAGAAGAAATGAAACGAAAAAGGAAAAAGAAGAAAAGAAAGATATAAATCGAGTTTCATATACTCGATTTCCACATAGGGTCCACGTGGAAAAAACTCCACATCAAACATGATTAGACCATTGAAATCAAGTCTTTGAAATTCGATTTTGGCTTTAAAATCGAGTTTTTCACACTCGAGATGCTTGTAAAAAATATAGTTTGTAAACCGAAACTACTAACTATATAGTTAGAAAATCATGGCTAAATTCCCATTTTGGTCCAATTTTACAAACCCATCGTTTAAAGATTGTGAAAAATGGATGCAGGATTGTGGGAGAGAGGCCCGTTGCTGGGCAAAGGAGCATTTGGGTCTGTGTTTCTGGCCAAACCAACATCCAGGTTTCACTCTTTTCCTTCGTTGATGGCAGTGAAGTCAGCGGAGTTTTTTGTTTCTGCTACACTTCAGAAGGAGAAAGAGGTTTTTGACAATGTTCAGGGCTACCCTTTTGTCATTCACTGCTTTGGTGAAGACTCCACGTTGAAGATAACGGTGACATGGTTTATAACTTGTTTGAGTACGCTTCTGGTGGAAGCTTGAGAGATTTGATTCACAATTCTGGTGGGTGTGGTTTGCCTGAGAGTGATGTCAAACGCTACACCAAGTGTATTCTAAAGGGGCTTAATCATATTCATGGATGTGGGAATGTACACTGTGATATCAAGCCTGAGAATGTTCTGCTTGTGAATGTGAGTGCTAGTGCTACTGATGGTGCTCATTTTGTGGCCAAGATTGCTGATCTTGGGTTGGCCAAGAGGTCATGGCAGAGGAAGAAGATGAGGATGGACTTGAGAGGGACTGCTTTGTATATGGCACCTGAGTGTTTGATTGAGTGTGTGCAAGAGCCTCCCTCTGATATTTGGGCTTTGGGTTGTGTTGTTTGTGAGACGTTGACTGGGAAATCTCCTTGGGATAGAGGAAAAGAGCTTAACAAACGGGATCTGTTCAATCTTGTTGCTGAGGAGCGTGAATTGCCTGAAATTCCAACTTGGATTTCAAGTCAAGCCAAAGATTTTCTGAAAGCGTTCCTTGTAAAGAAATATATGTATAGGTTTACTGCTGAGATGTTGATGGATCACCCATTTCTTGACGGACTTGATGATGAAGAACTACCGGCTGTTACCTGTGTTTCTGGGACTGATGAGGCCGATTATCAGTCTCTTTGTTTCTTGGTTGATTATGAGTTTAGTTGCTCTCCTGGAAATTTGAGCTTGCTGCATGCTGATGGTATGGGGTTATGTTCTCCTCCTTCGCAATTTGATGATTTGGGAGAACATTTGGATGGGAGATCAGATGAAAATGTGCCTGTTTTAGGCCAGAAAAGGAAGAGGGTTACATGTTATGATAACCATATATGTGAGAGAGCAGCACATTGAACTTTGAAGTGCCCTGCTTCTACCATACCTGCTGTTGGAGCTTGACTGTATATTCCACCATACCTGCTGTTGGAGCTTAATTGTATATTCTTACAATATCTGATAGAGTATTCCTCATATACTATCTTAACTAGGCACTGAATTGTACATTATTACAATTTTAGATAGACTATTCCTTACATGATTAGTGTACAAGGCAGTAGGCAGGCACAGAATTGTACTTATTCTTGAAACATTTTCAAGTATATAACATAACCCAATTTTCCTATAACAAGGTTGTGCTTTTTCCTTACAATTTAATTTCTTGTTTCCCTTTCATTTTGTGTTGTTGTTTTATGGCTAAGAGTTGTGGAATTTGACGTACTTTGCTAGTTAAACATCTTTTTTTGGAAAGCAACAATTCCAACCACTGCACATTGCATGTTCTGACTTGTAATTTCCTTGTATCAGCAGGGAATTTATCTCACAATGGAGCTTGAAAGATGTGTTGTAATTTGTAAAAATAATGGGCATTTTTCTCTCTATTGCTTTAGTATTGGCAATTTGGATTTGGTGGATTTGTGTTCCAGGTATGATATCTATCTGAATTTGTTTTCATCTATTTTTTGTTGAGTACTCCTATGAGCGGAGGATTTGTATGGAAATTTTCTTGAATGGCTTTTTCTCGTATGGCAGCAAGTACTCCTATGGCAATTTTCTATGGAATCTCGTATGGCAATTTTCTTATGCGGCTTTTACAAAGAAAATCTCCATAGGAGTACTTGCTTTTTAATGGATTTCTGTCTTTTTTTCATCTATTTGTTGTTGTGTACTCTTATCCCATCATATTTCTACCATTTCTAGTAAAATGATTTAAATGCTGAACTGGGTTTGGGTTTTGTTTGTATTTATTGTAAAAAAGTCTATTACTTGTTGCCAAAAACTTCATTTTTTGACTCCCTTATAGTTGAGATGGTTTACAAACTTAGCTAGTTATACCTAATTTAGGAAAGCACTAATCCAACAGACGCACTTTGAATGTGCTGTTTTTTAAGGATTTTCAAGTAAGTTCTCTGTTGTGAGTTGCTATATTGGTAGATTAGGAGCTCCCCCATATTAAAATAAAAGAGAAGGAAAGAAAGAAACCAGAGAGCTAGAGAGAACTAGAAGGAACTGTTTTCTCATTATTAATTCAAAATATTGTAAAATAGTTCTCTGTTTGTAGTTTGTATACTATTGTTTGTTTTATAAATTTAGATTATTGGTTGCATATAAAGTATAAACTACATTTGAGGAGCATCTCATAGGCCTTCTGTGTCAATGCTGCTGTTGGCAATTTTCTTGTATCAGCAGAGGATTCATCTCATTATATAATTTGAAAGTTGTGTCATAACTTGTAAAACTAATGTGCACAGAACACAGCAAATAATCAAATTCAAGTAATTTTTTTTTGTGTACTCCTATCATATTTTAGCCATTTCTAGTTCCATGGATTCAATTCTGAACTGGGTTTGGATTTTGTTTGTCTTTAATGTATTAAAGTTGACTGCTTTCTGCGAAAAAATTTAGTAAATTATTGTTTAGTTTTCGGATTAAGAAAAAGAAGGACTTTCCTGGGTCCTCCGGAGGAAAATGAGTGGCTGCCTGAAAATATGATAATTGGGAGGCTTTTGGGACCGGATTTGGTTTTTTTGAGAGGCACAGCATTTTATATGGCACCTGAATGTTTGATTGAGAGTGTGAAAGAGCCTCCCTCTGATATTTGGGGTTTGGGTTGTGTTGTTTGTGAGACGTTGACTGGGAAATCTCCTTGGGATAGGGTTAGAGTTGGACAGACTGGATCTGTTCAATCTTATTGCTGATGAGCACAAATTGCCTCAAGTTGGAGTTTAATGGTATATTCTTGATTCTACTATCATATCTACTGTTGGAGCCAAATTGTATAGTCTTAAAGTATCTGATAGAACTAGTATCAATCTCAAATTAACAAGGTGTGTTGTTGTCAATGAGCCCACTGGATCCCTAGTTTCTACCTTTGACAAGTTAAACTATGCATTGGTGACATAAGATGAAACCAAGAATCTAGTTATAAGTAGTAATTATGGTTTGTGCAATTTCTCTAATGTCCATAGTGGTGTTAGGTTCATAATTCATTTTGAAATTTTCTCCAAATAAATTTGATTGGCCATGGGCTTAATGAGCTTTGCAATAATATACTTAAAATTTTGGCCAGAATGCCAAATGCTGGTGAGCCACTTTCAAATGCTACTCTCTTGGATTATTTTGGCAGTTTATCATGCTATCTTTTGGTTTGGAATTTCATATTTTGCAGATTTCTTATCATAGTACACTCACTCATATTGATTTATGATGCTTATGACCTGCTTGTTGTTCTTGAAAAGCATGTTTAACCTGCTCTAATTAAGGTCTCAAGTGGGGTCCACTATCAATGAAACTGGGATGAAATATCTTTGCTTTCTTTAACATACTTTGCATCCTTAGATTAGACTGAACATTTATTCATGGCTCTTTGATGCTCTGTATTTTTCAGCTGTAAAATATTGCTCATGTATTATTAGGTTTGCTCAACTAATTACACTATACTGTTCTTATATAATTTTATTTGTTGCTTCACCTAGAAGCTTGGGAGTGAGAATATTACATGTAGGTGAGTAAAATTTTAGGGATGAGACAGAATTGCAATAAGGACTTCAATGAGGAAACAGTGATGGATTCTTGTAAACCTGACACACCCCCTGGTAAGAAAGAGAAAATGCAGCACCTCCTTGTAGGGTCTGATGGTTAAGTTAATGAACCGGTGGGAAAAGAAGAGAAATCCCAAAAATACAAAGTAATAGCGGAAAAATCTCCTAGTACCGTGCTCTTCAGCCTTTTATTCTGAGCAAATATTTTTGAGTTTTTGTGTCCAAGAGAAAGATGAAAGGAACAAAGGAAAATTGGAGAAGCCAAAGAGAAGTGGCTGGTCTGTTCTGTACCGAGAGAGAGTCAAAGCAAGAGCTGTAGTCCCTTTTGCCCAAGATCATGAGATACCACAAAGAAGTGTGTGGGAAGGGTGTAGAGTCCACCTTCATGTGAGAGGAAGGACTCATGCATCCAATGCGTGGTATATTTTTCCAGCTAGGAGAAGTTTTGGGGCAATTGGGCAAGTGAGAGACCAAAATCTGATTGATGTGACTTTCCCCCCACCACTTTGTAGAAAAAACTTGGCCTAATCTTGCTCATAAACAGTGCTAGTGTTCTCCCTGCAACTTTAGTGTTTTTAAAGAAAAACATTTTATTTATCCTCGTGGTCACACTCTGCATAAAAAAGGCAGGGAAAAATCTTTCTTTTCTCTACACTGTTTCCTTTTTTAGAAAGGGATACAGATTGTTTGTGTTTATTGTATTTTGTCTAAAGCTATGATTTAAATAAATTATGGATTAGTTGCCCTTATGCCAAATGAGGGGGCTGGGGGTAATTCCTTGTGCTACTTTTGACTGTGTCTGATGTTGTGGATTATATTAAGGCAAGTTCAAAAATTAATGTGCACACCGGATTACCTAATTGCAGAGCAATGCACTAACAGCGGGGTTGTATTTAGAATAGAGCAATTTTGCTCTTTTGACTTTCAGATTGACAATTCCTTTTAAGATTTCATTAACACGTTTTTTTATAGGTTTTATCACTTTAATTGTCACATTAGTAGTTTTGTATGACTTACCAATCACATCCTTAGATATTTAATAACAAATTGTCTTGAAAAAAAAAATTCCAAAGGTAAACAGTTTTGGAGTGATTGTAACAAATTGCTTATTGAGTAGGGCTGTAGCAGCTAAGATCCAAGAGGAATTCTTGAGGCATTTTCAAGCTAATTTTTCTCCACCTGACAGAAGGGTAGTGCACAACCTTGTTTCTAAGTCACAGGGGCTCCCTATCTCTATGCTGACTAGTGAACAGAAGGAGTTCTTGGATAGGCCATTGACAGAGGGGGAAGTTGCTGAGGCAATGACTCAAAAAAAGTGAATGGATAGGCCTTAGATCTGATAGCGTACCAGTCTTATTTTATCAGAGCTTTTGGAGCTTAACGAATAAGTGAATAACTCTGTCACTAAAGCTGTTTTATCTTTATTTAATTATACCAGCCTTATTTTATCATTGTTAATTCCCAAAGTGAGTACCCTTGAAACAGTTAATGATTATAGGCCTATGAGACTTTGGTAATGTGGCACATAAAAGATCCTGTCAAAGATTTTAGTTAGCAGGCTTAGGCCAGTTTTTAAGCTTTATGCTCATCATATTGCTAAAAAAATCTGCAATCCTCTTCCAAAATTGGATCTTGAGCATAGTGTGGTTTGGCCTCATTCTAACTTGGGAGCTTTTGGTGTAAAGAAGGGATATCGTTTAAGTAGAGGTATTCCTTAGACAGGACAAACACAAGCTAATTTTATAGTAATCAGGAACACAAAAAATAATACATCTGTATACATATACAACAAATAGAAATCTGTAAAACTAAATAGAAAAACTTACAGACTAGATGTATATAAAAATGAACAATGATTCTGATCAAGGCTTGTGTTTGACACAATTTCCTTAAGACATATTTTACTCCTCACAATTGATATTTTGAGACTCTTTGACATTTGTCACTTTAGATACAATGACGCACAACAATTAGAAGAAGCCCAACGATCTAAATAATATAGTGAATAAAACTGTCTCTTTCTCTCTGTTTGACTCTATGCTCAGAAATATATTTTATGTGAAAGAACTTGCATTTATTAATGAGGGACAACATAAAAATTAACACAGTGGTCATGAATAAAATTTTGTACAACGACTAATTGACCCCAAAAAATAAAAATAAATTATTAGATGAATTGAAGGACTCAGTCCCACAAACCTAAGCCCAGTCCAATGTCTAACCCATGAGCATACAAAAAGTAAAATCATAAAACATCTCTTCCTTTCTTACGTGGGACTCAATTATTCTCTATTTTAAACTATGTTCAAGTGGCCGCATTATGGGTCAAACCTCAGTCACTCCTTAATAGTTTTTAACAAGTGACCCCATGATATTAATCACCTCACTTAGGAGAATACGTTCCAATTTGGACCCATCTCAAAGGACATGTTGGTATCACATATTTTGGCTCGAAATTGGCCGCTCAACTTGCAAACAACCATTTTTCTAACACTAAATCATGGAAGCTCTGAGTGATGATCGGCAGTCAGAGGACCAGTTCAAGTTTTGAGCAACACTTCGATCCAAACTACTCATAATTTCATTTTTTGTGAAAAAAAAAAAAAAAAAATCGATTCCAGCTTGCAATTGATGAGTTTATCTGCACATGTGCGTGAAAATTAAGCTATGAAGAATTTAAAACTCATCATAACTCATACATGAGGTCATCTCAATAAATAGAGGAGATACTCTCATTTGCAGAAAAAGACTAAAATCCTTTGAAAGTTGTTAGGAAAGAGGCACTAAGGTTATTGCTGATTCTTTTTGTCAATATCATCATCCTACCCCCTTCAATAGCATAAAATTGACTCAAAAGTAGCCATCAATTCAGTGTTACTGCAAATTCAAAAGCTCACCCAGTTCAATTTCCTAGTCAACACAGCTATTTAATGAGAAGGATAAGAGGAAGAAGAGATGGAAGAGGAAGGAGAAGGATAATGAGAATTAAGAAATAAAAAGACTTTAATAACCTTGTTTTAATGGTGAAACTTAGGCTGCGTTTGGTTGGGTATAAAATATTTTTCGGGTGTAAAATAGTTTCAAGTGAAAGTATTTTCGGGAAAGTAAAATATTTTTAGGTGTTTGGTGGTATTTTAAAAAATACTTTGGAAAATATTTTCAAGTGTTTAGTAACATTCTGAAAATGTAAATTTTCTATTGATTTCTCACATTTTCTCACATTTCAAACAAATTTTATAATAGAAAATTGCAATCCATCAACTTTTTAACAAACAACAATCAAAACAACACCATGGGCAAACCATTCGGTCAAATTGAGAGAGTGAGGTGAGATAGGGAGGAGGAAGGTGAGACAGGGAGGCGAGAGAGGGAGGTGAGATAGGGAGGTGAGATTGCGCATCAATCTCGCCCAGCGCGAGTTCGACGACGCGAGACTGCGCCTCAATCTTGCCCGGCGCGAGGTCAACGGCGCGATCTCGCTTGATGTCACCTGGCGTGATCTGACCGACGGCGTGATCTCCCTCGACCTCACTCTCTCTTCGTGCTCTCTCTCTCTCTCTCTCTCTCTCTGTGTGTTTTCACCTGGAAAATGTGATTTGAAGGTAAAATCACAACTGAAATCATTTTCCGTTTTATGAGGCCTATTTTATGGTCAATGCGGAAAAAAATTTCCGTTGACCCAATTTTCTGAGCATACCAAACACAGTGAGGAAAGGAAAACGATTTCCTGAAATGCATTTTAGCCCAACCAAACGCAGTCTTAGAGGTGGGGAACGACCACATGATAGAGCCCACCTTGGGTAATAACTCACTGGTAGGAAATGCTAAGAGTTCGTTTGGTTGGAAGGGGGGAAATGTAGAAAATAGTGGGAGGATGTTTGGTTGGAAGGGTGGAAAAGTAATAGGATAGAATATGGTGGGAGGATAAAAAAAATTTAATTTATCTCCTTTTTGTTTGGTTGGGAGTAGAAGAGTGAAGGAATAGAAAAAGTGAGTTTGTATAAATTTACTCATATATCTTTGTTAAAAAATGATGACCAATTAAAACAAAAAAAAAAAAAATGACAAAAAAGAATAAGTAATCACCCAATTTATTAAAAAATATAAATTATGTCCCAAAAAAAGTCATATCTAGTTTTTAAAAAAAAAACAACTATCACACCTACAGCTCGTGAAATCAAAAAAAGAAAAAAAAAAGAAAAAAAGGCAACCTCTAGGAAAGGGGAAAGAAAAAAAAAAAAAAAAAAAAGAAAGAAAAAAGAAAAAAGAAAAAAAGGGAAGCCGCAACATGCCCACTGCCCGAGAAAGCAAAAAATAAAGGAAAAAGAAAAAAAGAAAAAAAAAATAAGAAGAAAGGAAATGGACAATTGTCTGGCATTTGATTATTTCCCTCCATTAAGCAGCCTCATTTTTTTTTTTTTTTTTTTTTTTTTTTTTTTAGTTTTCTCTCTATTTTAAGGAGAAAACATTTTGGTGGGGCTTGGATGGAGAAAACACCCGAGCCCTACCATTTATTTTCTTTCTTCTCCATCCAACCAAGCACACTTCAAAAAGTTTTCTTTCTCATTTTCTTTCCAAAGTTTTCTATTCATTCTATTTCACATCCAAATAAACACACCCTAAAGGACTTAAACCATAGGTAGATAAAATGTATAAGCCTTTAATAATGTTTTAAAGTAAGAGAAATAAATGTATAAACATATGTTTATTCATTTTCTTGAGAAAGTACATATGTTTATTCATTTGTGAAGAAGGAAAAATATTATTCTTGTCATGTTGTGAACATTAATTAAGAATTTAGTTTTTTATTTGTTTAGTTTGTTCCGAAGCATAATGCTACATGATAAAAAATAATTATTTCAAAAAAATAGAAAAAATATATAAAGAGAAATAAAACATGAAGCATGAGACCTAGAGTTAGAAATTAGTACTCACTAGTACCATTTTTTTTACCTTTAATAACTTTATTTTTATTTTTATTAATTACTAAATTAAATATGACATGTTCACCTTCTAATTAAACCCATATTGTTTAACGAAATATAAATTCTCCCTTAATTCCTTTCTTCTTCTTCTTCTTGGTTAGACGGACAACTTTCAACTGATCTAAACCATTTAACATTTTCTTCTTCATCATCAACACCATTTTTCTAAAAGGCTAAATGAAGATTTATCCCATGTTTTGAGATAGTCAGTGTATAATATAGGTCTCAACATAATAATTTATTGTGGTTAACAAATTCAACAACAACTGCAATGAGAGGATTACTCAATGTTGCTAACACAAATAACATTTTTGGGGAAAAAAAACTTTACTTTTAGATTAAAAAATTAGATATCTGGATTTAAAAAAAAAAAAATAGAAAATATAGAATTTTTTTTTTATAAATAAAAAATAAAAGGATTACAAAGAGTTCATATTAAACCTTTGAAATTGATTTGGTTGGAATATAATTTTGAGTTTCTTGAAACTTAGGTAATAAACTTTTAACAAAATTAAATTATTCTAACAATTGATAAGATAAACTAATTTACTAATTAATGAGAATCTAGTACCACTTAGCCTCCACAATTTATGTTACCCAACTTTTATTATTTGATTTTTTTTTTTATAAAGTTTTATTATTAGTTTAAGTGTATGATAAAGGTAAATCCTAGCCCAAAATTATTACGTGATTCTATGTTATATATTTTTTATCAAAAGGAATTCTACCTTATCTTATTTGCATTAAAATTATCCCCAAAAAGTAAATAATCCCCAGAAGGACTTGATTTGAGAGAGTATTTACTCTTATGATATCATTCTATTAATATGCATCAAATTTTTTATATCAAATTCTTAAAAAAAAAAATCTCGAGTGAAATCACTCTTTCTTTTCTTTAAGCTCTTGATTCTAACTAAATAGCCATATTAGGATACTGCTATCACAAAACATAAGAGATAGGTTGGGTTTGTCATCGAGTAAAGTTCTTTTTCACTTCTCTCTATTTCTCGCATCTATGATCTCACATGGTAGCCCTGATTGCATTTGTAGTTCCTTTAAAGATATATACTCTCTTTTCTTCTTTATTTTTTATTTTTTATTTTTTTAAATTTTTTTTATACTTTTTTTTCCGTAAAAAACTTGTGTGGCACACACATGGTCAGCAAAAAGTCAGATGCTTCGATTATGTGTGTGTGTGTGTGTGTGTGTGTGTGTGTGTGTGTGTGTGTGTGTGTGTGTGGACAGTGTGCATCTTCCTTCTTCTTCTCTAAATGAGGTGTTTGCAACAATTTCTTGAATAATGTACACTTTCATATTGGTCAACAATTATGTGAGTGAAAAGTGGATGAGATGGATCAGCAAATAGCTCGAAAAATCCTACAACTAATGGAGTTGGCAAGGGTGATTATGAATCTATCAGAGTAGATATTTCAAGAAGTGATAAGTTGGAAATGAAGTTGATTTTCAGTTACGTTAGATTTTTGGTGCAAAGGGAAGTGCTACTTGACCTAGCAGTGCTCATTGATGTATCATAGTCTTTTTTGTTTTCAATAATGTAAATTGTGGTATAGTAAAATGAAAATCTCTTTACTTGGGAATTTCTTCTTTTAGTATTTGAAATCATGGAAACTAATTGAAGAATGACATTTGGCCGGTTTGTAATGGTAAAATTTTTGAATTACTATGTGTCATATTATAGATAACAAATTTTAAGCATTGGAGCTTTAAAAAAATTAATTTGGAGTTGAATATATGTTTATGTTTAAACATAAACATAACAATACAATTCAATACAAAACATTACTATAAGCACCACATGGTGGCCAACAAGAAGGAATTGCCTTCATTTAGTGTAACCATGATCCTTCCATGACGGCATTCTATGGGAGGAAGGCATCAGTTATTAAATTTGAAAATGAATAAGTTTTTTATCAAAATGAAGTTTTAAATAAAATTGAATAGGCCCTAATTTTTAAATAAATTTATGAAATTATCTTACAAACAAATTGGTGTATAAACCTCTATTGGTAGGCATTTGTGTTCGTGTGATTTATCAAGTTTTGATACGGTTTAGAATTTGGCTACCACAAAAAAAAAAAATAAATAAAAAAAAGAAAAAAAAAATTGCACCCTATGTGAGTTTGTTAAGCATCTTTTGATCACTTGTAACCTTAATTTTGGTATACTTAGTTGGCTGTATGAAGAACATTGTTTGTTCACTATCAACCATGATTATTATTTTGAAAACTATATCCCTTGTGATTTCTTTGTTAGGCTTGAGCAACAATTTGGCTGCAGAAAGACAAAATTGTTGTGTTGATAGCTACTGGGTTAAGCAATATTTTTTATGTCAGGATGCTTGAAAAACCATGAAAATTTTTCCTAATCCATTCTTAAGATTTTTTACTACAAAAATGAAATAGTGAAATCTCTTTTAGAAGGTATTAAAGATTTTTCTAGTATATTTCCATCTGTGTATGTCACTACTCTATGTATACTATGTGATCTATTCAATCTAAACCATTCCCAAATTCAAAATAAGAAATTATCCTATAAAGTTTAGGGCATTGGCGAGTGAAATGACAATTGTGGCCAACTTTCTCAACACAAATTACTACAGCAGTTTGTATTAATACATTAAACTAATTAGTTTTCCTTTTTTTCCTACAATATGATTACGTTAAATTTTTTTGGGGATTTCATTGTGGTATAACTTATTTAATAAATGAGCTATCTTTGAAGAAGAAAATGACATTCATCAAAAAAAGAGAAGAAAATGACATCCATTTGTTCTTTTTATTTTTATATATATATACTAGTTTACCTTTGTTTTTGTATCTTATCCTCTATGTGCAATATCGTTCTCCAAACATCTACTTAGCATATTCACATAATGAAAGTATTTTCCATGTAGATGGAGGAAATATAAGGTAAAATTTATGGTGTCTCAACATGTTTTGATTTTTGAACACCATATGTTTGTATATGTGTTAGTATATTGACCCAGCTTAATAACCTTTCCATGGATTCTAAGCATTGAGAAATTTTTTAAAGGTTAAGTACCATTCCCATTGCAAATTTTGATTCTAAATTGTCCTTGTTTCTCATGAAAGATGAAAAATTATAAGGATCAAAGATGGAAAAAAAATTAATTTAGAGTTGATTATATATTTAGACATATGTTTAAACATAAATATAAAAATTAAATGTCAAACATAACTATAAATGCTACAATAGAATGAATTAGCACCTTAAGTCAATTCTGCTAAAGTTATTTAAAAAAAAACACAATATTAACATTTATTAATTATAAGATATCAAATTGAATAACAAATTTTTTTTAAAAAAATTGAGAGTAAGGATTTTTGTTTAGATTTGACCTCGCTTAGAGAAAAAATGAAGTCCATAATATAGACTAACTTTGCATGGCCTAATTTAGCCAAAATGATGTTAACTAATATTTAAAAAACTAAGAATTATTCCCCAACTAAAAATCTATATAAAAACAACAACAAAACCTTAGTCCCAAATTTTTGGGATCGGCTATAGATCCTAAACATATTTGTTAGAGTCAACCTTATTCATTATTTTTCTCCATTTTATTTGTAGTAATACTCTATTTTACTTTCTTAACCAATGAGAAAGATATAGTTTTAGTTGTATAGTTTAATTTAGGTAAAACTCAATTAGTTTAGTTTTAAGAAATTCAAATTTTCACTGAAACTAAAATTATATAAATTCTATTAAAAAACGAATATAATTTCATATTTATTTTAATTATTTAATCATATACCATAATTATATAATTTAATATAATAATACTTGCAAACTAGGAACTATCTCTACTAAATTTCTTCATTATATTATGATAGCTTATTTAGTTTCAAGTGAATCACTAATTATTATGATAATTTTGATCATATTTGTAGAATATATAATTTTTTTACATATTAAATTTTTAATAATAATAATAATAATAATAATAATAATAATAATAATAATAAAAGAAAAGAAGTTATAATTCTAAATTTAGTAGCTTTTAGCAAACTCAAATCCGCCATAGATTTTTAGTCATGATAGTTAATCCAAAGGTATGTTCCTTAATAATTGTTTTCCAAATTTATCTAAAACTTAGGGGGAAAATCCTTTTAATTTTATGACACTAAAAAAGATGAATGAATGAAAAATAAAAGAGGACGTAGAAGAAGAAAGAAGAGAAAACAAATTGCATCTGTTTAAATTTTTTTAAAAAATGATATAAAAGATGAGGCGGTGGCGACTTCAAGAAGTTTTTTGAGGGTGTTCAATAAGAAGTTTAAATTATACAAAATCTAATAAAAAGATAACTTTATATTTTGAAAAATACAGACACGCACAAACACATAAAGTCTTACAATTTCCTTTTTCAAATTTTCTTATTTTGAAAGCATTACATAATAGTCTCATTATCAATGTTGCAACCTATGTCTCTTCAAAAGTTTAGTTAAATAAAGTTTTCTTAGACTTTTTCTTTTTATTTTTAAGGACCTAATATATTGTTAAGGGGACCAATGTTTAGGTCAAAGTTTGGTTATAAACTTATTTGTAACTTAAGGATACAATTCTTACTAAACAAATTAACATTGCTACACATTTTGAAAATCTAATAACTGAATTGCATGTTCTATATTCTTAAAACACGTGTTAAATTTCAAGCCAATTGGACGTTATTTACTATTCGATCCCTAAACTTATTTTTTATGTATAATTTTAAACTATAAAAATTTGAAATTTAAACATTTGATTGACGACATAGCTATTGATCTTTTTTCTTCTTGAAATTTTGCAAGTATAGAAAATATAATTAAACGGTGAATTTGTTAAAATTCACATTCAATAAAAAAAAATATTGATTGAAGTTGTAGTCTTAGTTTACAATCAAGCTTTTTGCCAAATTTTGTCTAAAATTTATTTACGTTGGACCTAAAAAATATTTAGGGTAATCACAAAGTTTTTTCAAGGATAAAAAAACCATAATTTTTTAGAATTTATATATAATAATTATTGTTTTTTATAGGTCAGGGTGGTCCTGTGACCACCCTGGATTGAACAGCCCGCCTGAGATGAGGAGGAAAATAGAGTGTGTCTATTTTTTTTTTGATAAGTAGAGTGTGTCTATTTAAATAAGGATAAGAGATAAAGATGGAGCTAGAGTTATATTATATATTTTCAAGTATAACAGTTGCACTTTTTTTTTTTTTTTTAACAATTTATGTGTTGTTTCTCTTTCATTTTGTGTTGTTTTTTGACGTCTAGCAGTGGAGAATCTTGAGATATTTGATGTACTTCGCTGGTTGAACCTCTTTTTTGGAAAGCAACAATTCCAACCACTCCACATTGCATGACTTGTGATTTCCTTATATCAGTAGGGAATTTGTCTCGCAATTGAAAGTTGTGTTGTAATTTGTAAGAATAATGGTTTCTCTCTCTCTCTCTCCCTCTCTCTCTCTCTCTCTATTGCTTTAGAATTTGGGAATTTGGATCAGGAAGATTTGTGGTCCAGGTATGATATCTATTTGCTTTAATTTTTCATCTATTATTTGTAGTGTACTCCTATGAGCAGAGGATTCGTACGGCAATTTTCTTGTGTGGCTTTCTGTAGTATGGCAGCAAGTACTCCTATAGCAACTCGTTTGGCAATTTTCTTGTATGAAGAAAATTTCCAACGAGTACTTGCTTTTTAACGGATTGCTGTCTTACTTTTCATCTATTTTTGTTTTCTACTCCTAATCCTATCATATTTCAACTATTTCTAGTAACATCAGTTAAATTCTCGGGTGTTGTTTGTATTTAATGTCGATTACTTGCTGCCAAAAACTTGATTTTTTTTTACTCCCTGATATATGAAAAGGTTTACTAACTTAGCTAGTTCTCCCTAATTTAGGAAAGAGCCAATCCAAAAAATGCACTTTACATGCGCTGTTTTTTGAGGATTTTCAGGTAAGATCTCTGTTGTGAGTTGCTATATTGGTAAATTAAGAGCTCCCGCATGTTAAAATAAATAAGAAGCAAGGGAAGAAACCATTGATCTAGAGAGTTAGGAGGAAATGTTCTCATTCTTAATTCAGAATCTTGTAAAATAGTTCCCTGTTTGTAGTTTGTGCACTATTGTTTGTTTTATAAATTTAGATTATTGGTAGCATATAAACTATATTTGAGGAGCATCTCATAGACCTTCTGTGTCAATGCTGCTGTTAGCAATTTTCTTGTATCAGCAGAGGATTCATATCATTATGTAATTTGAAAGTGGCGTTGTACCTTGTAAAAATAATTAACTTTCATCTATATTTGTTGTGTACTCCTATCCTATTTCACCCATTTCTAGTCCCATAGGTTCAATGCTGAACTGGGTTTGGCTTTTGTTTGAGTTAATGTATTAAACTTCATTACTTTCCGCCAAAAAATTTAGTAAATTATTGTTTGGTTTCTGAGGTTTTTTTTTTTTGGGGCTTCATACATGGGGATTAGACAAACGCTTAAGATCTTGTATTCCCAAATTCTGGCTACCATGTGTTCCTTTCATATAAAATCATGATCCTGGATAGCAGTAGAGGCACTTATGATGCAAAGTTTGATGAAAAGAAAGAGTTTAGAAGGTACAGGGTATTACTGAATCAATAGCAACAATACCAGCCATATTTCTGTTGCCACGGATGGCTGTCACCCACAACCTGCACTCTATTCACTACTGCATGATCTTCTGTTAGAGCTAAGAAAAAGAAGGTATAGAAGAATCTTCTTTTCCTTCCAAAGGCTATGGAAAACCATAGGTAGTATCAATCTAAGATTAGGTGAAAAAACTACTTTATAACTTCATTTATGTTAATAACTAGCACCCTAACCTTTTTACAAAGGTGGGTCTCACATTGTTCAAGATATAGTTTATCTCAACCCTTTTGATGAGCTTTGTTATCCACTGGATCCCTAGTTTCTACATTGGACAAACCTTATTTTATATGCCTTTGACAAGTTAAACTATGTATTTTGTGAAAGTTCAATTAGTGTGTAAAACACCTATGAATGTTTAATCCCTCAAATCAATAGTACCAATACAAGCTTATAATCAAACAATATATGTGCAGAAAATGAAATATAAGCTATAACCAAAATGGTACCACACGCTAAACCATATTTAATCACAAACACAGCAGTAATTAAAAGGTAAAGAGAAATGGAAGAGAGATGCAAACACAAAAATAACACGTCGATATGTTATCAAAGAAGAAACCTCAGAACTTGGCGAAAAACCTCTTCGCCGCTCTCCAAGCAGTCAATAATCCACTAGATAATAAAGTTGAGATACATGAATGACAGGACACCCTCCAAGCCTAATCTACCCAGTGCACCTAAGCCCTCCAAGCTTCTTGCTCTAATAGGATTACGTCGAACCTTGTCTTCTTTAGTTTACCTGATCCTGCAATAAGCCCACTGCATCAACCAAATGAATTGATCCCTTCTAAACTGCTTCCCAAGTACCAAAATACCTCCTCATTGATATAAGTATGGTGAGATAAGGATTTGGATAAATGTACCTCTTAAGGATATTACAATGGAGAGGGTGAGAGTAGAGGAATTTAGAGAATCGAATGATGAAGACTGTGGATGAGTTAATCTTATTTTTTTTTTTTTTAAGGTTTCTCTCTAAAAAATCTCTCTAGAAGCCTTCTACATTTCGTGGGTATAAAGGTATTTATAGTAGAGTGTATGCGGAATGTGAAACGTCAGTTTTTATCCAAACAAGGCATTCTGGTGACTCGACATTGCGATTGGAACGAGTCTTGAGTTTGAGTCGCGAGCTAACTGTCTAGCCAGACTAAAAGTTTTGTCTTGTAGTGCTCCAGCTGTCATGGCCCTTCAGCTCCCCTGCATGTTCCACATGTGTGCCACCTTTGGCGATTTGCCAATCGCGAGATTCAGTTGCGAGGCTCTTCTTGGATGCACACATTTGAGGTTTCTTCACACTTTCTCACACACTACCCTTACATAATTTCCACCTAAATACAGGATGTCTAATTGCTAAATTACAAGTAAATTTGGTACGGAATAAAACCAACATATGATTGGATAAATTCAACTTTACAATCTCCCCATTTGGCTATTCCGTGATAAAACCCTAAAAATAGACTCTAGACTTAACATGTGAGTTGGGAACAGTTGCCAAAACTCACTCACACTTAACTTTAGAAACTGTGAAACTTTAGAAACTGTGAAACTTTTGAACCATACAAACAATTTTTTTTCTTGAAAACGATAACACAAGATGATCATTGTAAGCAGAAATCTTGCAATGCATATGGAGCAAGCACAATGCGATCAAATAGTAAAGATTAAAGCAATAAAGTATAACTTGACCAAACATGAACAATCACTATAAACAGTGATCACAATGAACATTCACACAAGGAATGAACATTCGGACGTGCAAGTTAATAAGCTCAATGTAAAGAATCATTTGTATGTCCAACACTTAATTAGTGCAAAACACAAGGTAGTTGCATCAACGATATAAAATCCAACAAAGGCACAAGAGTGATGTACAAAAGAAAATGCATAAACAACTACAAAGCAAAGGTACAAATATAAAGTACTGAATATGCACAAATTATTTAAACACAATGTAAAGAGTTAAATAAAATTATAAATAACTAGCCAAAAGTGTGTGTGCATGTAACAACTTCCTCCTTTTGAGCTCACACAACTCCCCCTTTCAATATGAAAACTTCCCATTCTTGTGTTGCTCTCCCCCTTACTATATGCTATCGTCTAATCTATACAATGAATTGCTCTCCCCTTTTTTGGCATAAATAGCTAACGATTCTCCTCTAGTTTACTTTGAATAGCATCTAATGGCATCTCAATGGTTGTGAGACGCATTTGAACTTGATTGTTGGTGGAGTAGAGAAAATTTTCAAATCCAGATATACGCTGATGCAAACCCTCAATCAAAAGACCCAACCTATCAGCTTGAGAGCTAGATTGTACATGTTGAGTGCTAGTCGTTTGTAGCTCAAGAGTGATAGGAGATGCAGTCTCAATATGCCCAGGTGTAGTATGAGTAGTTGAGTTATGACCGGATGGAGTGGCATGAGGGAAAGATCCATTCTTAGGTGCTTTGGAAGAGTGACTTTTGATCGCTTGAAGAGACACCATGGATATTGGGTGAAGAAGAACCAGTATTTTTCCATCTTTTGGTGGACGAACCCCCTCAAGCACCATTATCGTCATGAGAAGACTACAAAAAAGAAGACATGTTCATGTTGCCGTTCGTGTTGCTGTTTTCCCTATTGTTTGAAAAATGTGAGTGCAAATATCGATCAGGACTTTGGTGATGAGATCACATAAGAACTGTGCTCTTCCAAGATTTATGAAGCCAATGTTAGACAATGGATAAAGGTTGGAGAACATGATCAATGTAAGAGTCTTCAGTTCAGGTATGCCCAGGTGTAGTATGAGTAGTTGAGCTATGACCGGATGGAGTGGCATGAGGGAAAGATTCACTCTTAGGTGCTTTGGAAGAGTGACTTTTGATCGCTTGAAGAGACACCATGGATATTGGGCGAAGACGAACCATTATTTTTCCATCTTTTGGCAGATGAACCCCCTCAAGAACCATTATCTTCATGAGAAGACTACAAAAAAGAAGACATGTTTGTGCTGCCGTTCGTGCTGCTGTTTTCCCTATTGTCTGAAAAATGTGAGCACAATTATCGATCGGGACTCTAGTGATGAGATCACATAAGAATTGTGCTCTTCCAAGATTTATGAAGCCAGTGTTAGACAATGGATAAAGGATGGAGAACATGATCAATGTGAGAGTCTTCAGTTCAGGTGCAAACTTTGCAGTTCTAATGGACGTGCTTTTGGATGAAATCTCATGATCTGGCCTAAAAATTTGAAGAATATCTGGCACTTGAGGAAGTCTATTATCATATGGAGTGAGGTCTGCATTTGTTGGTTGAGTGGTTCGAAGGACCTTTGCAACGGAATTTGGAGTGAGGATGAACTCCATTCCTCATACCCAACACTTTAGTTCAACTCTAGTGAATCTAGCATTCAAGTAGAACTCCTTAACTAATTCATCAATAGAATCCTCGAAGTTCCCAAATAAATCAACCCAATCTTTATCTTCAAAAATCCTAAGAATAAAAGTTGTTCCCAGAGTATCAAAACTCACAATCCGTTCCATCACAGTAGGAGTTTTTTCAAAGATGTTGGAGAAGGTCTGAGAATCGAGGGGAGTCTTGAATCTTCCACTGTTTGAGTCATGGGATGAATGACGGGTCCGTTTTGAAACAAGGGATGATAGAACATCTATCACTGGTTCTTTTCCACGAGTGGAACGACGAGACATTTGCAAAAGAATAGACACACAATAGAGAACCAAGTGCAAAAATCGCAAGACACAAACACAAACACAAACTTGATTCGATCCAAGTTAGTCCATAAAATAAGCATAGAATGATAGATAAGATGAAATATCTCTCAACATAACAAAAATAGAATATACCACTCGTACATGAGAAGCAAACATGAAAATATGCAATGTAAGCATCATATTACCAACAACTAAAAAAAACTATATAAACTCAACAAAATATACCCAAACCATATTCGAACATTATATTTTTCAAAACTCAACAAGAACTCAAAATATAGGAAAACAATGGCTAGAAACATGAAATACTTTGAGAAAAATAGAAAACCCATACCTTTTCCTGAAGATTGGTGAAGAGATGATGAAAAAAATGGAGGATTTTTGAAAGAACACGATGAGTTTGTGAGGGAAAGGAACGAACAAGACAATGAACAGTCACAATATGCGAGGAAAAAATGAAAAGTTTATAAAAACTATCTTGAAAATGACCCTTAAAGTGCAAAACACGCGTTTTTCGCAACTGGAATAAGTTGCGAACAAGGTGCCAAGTCGAGTCGCTAAAAACTCATGTGACAAATTGTTGAAAATTTGTCTATGTGTTTTTTGTGACTGGAAGGTCCACCCACGAGTAGTCGCGAAGGGAGTTGTGAATCATTCTAAGTAAACGTGTGATTGAAGCTTCCACTCGTGAAAATGACAAAAACTCAAAAAATTTTGAAAATTTTCTAAGTCTTTTTCACGACCAAAGGACTTGACCCACTAGAGAATCGCGAAAGCTTTTGAGTAAGCTTGCGAATGGGGGCTTGTGACTAGCTTCACCTGCGAGACAGAGTCGCTAGAACAAAGTTGCACAGTTTTTGAAAATTTTGAAAATTTTCAAAACAAAAATACTTTCCAAAAACAATTAAAACACTCAAAATTTTTTTTGTGTTTGATCAACATATGATTGAGCATGTGCAACACATTTAATTAAGTACAATCACACATATGAACAAGACATTCATTACACATAGACATGTGTGATGTGTTGAGATATCAAATATGAGATAGTTCTTAGTCTAATGTGAATTTTCAATGATCAATTAAACCAAGACATACATAATTAGTACTAGGAAGAGTGACTAATCTGTATTATAGAAATATGCATATATGACCTCCTACACAACTTGATTACATAATTTTGAAGCTTTTCATTTGGCTTCTTTACAATCTATAACATTTGATTATTTTGATCTTTACATCTCTTTTTGAGATCGATGCCTAAAATTTTTAATATTTTAATTTGATGAATAAGCCTTTAACTTTTGGGTATCATACATTTTCATAAAATTCACTTTCCCTTTTTCATAGTCAAATACTAGTATATGCGACGGCTTTTGTAACTATTTATCTCTTTTCACTTTGAGACTTACATTTGTTGAGCTCTTTAAGCAAAAAAAATAAAAGGGTGGGAAGATATATAGACACAAGTTTATGCAAGTCTCAAGATCATCAAAAACATTGACTAATCATTCATGACAAGTTTGAAGATTTACAACAGTCACATAAATGTCAAGATTTTTCCCACAGAGATATGAATGCAAAAAGAACAAGCTACGCTCGTAAATGCACAAAACTATTTGTATGAAGGTATAAGGCAAAACATGCGTGTGACATAACACAATAATCCCTTGAGTACCATAATCCATAATCTGGAGTCCCATTGACATATCGTATGGTTCGCTTCACCGCAGTCAAATGGGATTCCTTTGGAGCAGCTTGATATCAAGCACAAACTCCCACGCTAAAAGAAATATCTAGTTTGCTAGTCGTAAGATAAAGTAAACTCCCATTGATGCTCTTATACAAAGTTGGACTCACATTTACACCGGAAGAATCAAGATTCAGCTTTGTTGATGAACTCATAGGAGTAGAGGCATGCTTTTTGGAATCTAATCCAAACTTCTTAACAGTATTTCTTGCTTATTTTTCTTGTGATATGAATATGTCCTCCTTTTTTTGTTCGACTTAAAGGCCCAAGAAAAATGTAAGCTCCCCCACCATACACATCTCAAACTCTCTCTTCATCTCCTCGGAGAACTCTATAGCTCCAGCATCAGTGGTAGCTCCAAATACTATGTCATCAACATATACATGAGCCACGAGAAGGTAGTCTTCATCATTCTTGACAAATAAAGTTTGGTCGGCATATTCCCTTTTGAATCCTATATCCAAGAAGTAATGGGTAAGCCAATCATACCAAGCTCTAGGAGCTTGTTTCAAGCCAAAAAGAGCTTTCTTCAATCTCAGCACTTGGTCCAGAAAGTGAGGATCTTCAAAGCCTTTGGATTGTTTAACAAACATTTCTTCATTCAGATAACCATTAAGAAATGCACATTTCACATCCATTTGGTATAGTTTGAAGTTCATAGTGCTGGAATTGACATAAGACTGTAGATAAACTCAAGTCTCGCCACAAGAGCAAAGGATTCCTCAAAATCTACTCTTTCCACTTGAGTGTATCCTTGAGTCACCAGCCAAAACTTGTTTCAGATTATCTCTCCATCTTCATCAGTCTTGTTTTTGAAGATCCATTTGGTGCTGATGACATGAACATTCTCAGGCTTAGGAACAAGTTCCCATACATCATTTCTCACAAATTGATTCAGCTCTTCATGCATTGACTTAACCCAATTTTTATTTTGAAGAGCTTTTTCTACCTTTTTCGGCTCAAATTGAGCAAGGTAGCAAAGGTACGTTACATGATTGGCCAAAAATATGTTTCCCTTTCTAAGGCGAAGACCTTCATCTAAAGACCCAATGATGTTATTGTCTGGATGGTTTTTTATTACTCTTGATGTTGGCTTCTTTGAGGTGGACACTTCATCATTTCGAGAGATAAGAGGATGAACTTTCTAGAGGAGTGAGAGGACTAGATGTTCTAGACATTGATCTTGTTTCTATTCTTGAGTTCAAAGGAGTTGATTCCTTTTCAGGTGTAGGTTCTTCAACTTCAATAGCTTGGGCTTTGACATCAACTGTGGGTTCTTTGGAGCTTAGCCCTTCTCCATCATCAACCATCTCTACCTTTGTTATAGCATCATCAATTTCCACATCCATTACCGTCTTTGTTCTCTTGTTGAAGACTCTATATGCTCGGCTAGTAGTAGAATACCCAAGAAAGATGCCTTCGTCACTTTTTGCATCAAATTTTCCAAAGTTCTCCCGATCATTTAGAATGTTACACTTGCTTCCAAATACTTGGAAGTATTTCACTTTCAGCTTCTTTCTATTCCAAATTTCATAAGCAATCTTCTTTGTTCTCACTTGGAAGAATATTCTATTACCAATGTGACATGAGGTGTTCACGGATTCTCCCAAAAACTTTTGAGGAATTTGCTTGTGGAGTAGCATAACTCTTGCCATTTCTTGAATCACCCGATTTTTCCTCTCAACCACCCCATTTTGTTGAGGAGTTTTGAGGGCTAAAAATTCCTTTTTAATCTCATTCTTCTCACAAAAAGACTAAAATCTTGCATTCTCAAACTCCTTGCCATGATCACATCTTATCTTGACAATAGGAACCCATTTCTTGTTCTGAAGTCTCTTGCATAGAATTTCCATTTTATCACATACTTTTAATTTTTCTCTAAGAAGTTTCACCCAAGTGTATCTTGAGAAATCATCAACAATGGCCATAATGCATCTTTTTCCTCCTAGACTTTCAGTTCTTGTGGGATCCATTAGATCAACATGAAGAAGCTCTAAGCAACGCAATGTAGCAATCACATTCACCTTGTGATGATTTGCCTTTGTTTGCTTCCCCATTTGGCATGCACCACAAATAGTCTTCTCCACCTTTCCAAATTTTGGAAGTCCCTCAATAGCTTCAAGTTTACTTTAGCCACTTGTTTGAAATTTGCATGCCCAAATCTTTGATGCCAAAGTTCCAACATGTCAACACGAGCACTTCTGCAAGAAATTTTTGTTAGAGGAACTACTTCATAGTAATTGTCTGTAGTCCTATTTCCCTCCAAGACTTGAATCCCTTCTTCATTAATGATTATACACCCCTTCTTTAAGAATTGAACAAGGAAGTCCTCATCACATATTTGAGTGATGCTTAAAAGATTCGCCTTAAGCCTTTTGATGTATAAGACATCCTTCAATAGAGGTAATCCTGGTATCTCAACAGTCTCTTTGCCAAGAACATGAGTATGACTTCCATCGCCAAGTGTCACATAATCACCGACCTTTTCTTTAAGTGACTTGAACAGTAATTTATCTCTTGTCATATGACGTGAACAACAGTTATCAAGATACCATAAACATGAATTAAATACCTTCAAAGACGTGTGCATGAATAAGCAAGCATGGGATAAGCACTCTTGACCTTCAAACAAAAACTTATCTTCATTTTCCATGCTCTTGTTAGATTGAATTTTCTTTTTCAAATTATCAATCTTATCACACAATATTCTATTTCTTCTTTTATACTTCTTAATCAAAGAATTAGACTTACATAGACTATTGTGTAGTATGTGATTCTTATTTTCAAAAAATTTCAGCATTTGAACAAACATTAGCATGTTTCTTTGTTTTTAATAACTCTAGGAGTTCATTATTAGGACAACCTTCAAACATACTCATAGAGTCATTATCACAAACATTTAAACCACAATTCAACATAGCATTTTCCATAGCTTCATCGATAGTTAAGGGGTCTAGGATCACATTTAGGTAATTAAACCACAGCAAGTGCACTTGCTTTGATACCAATTGAAAGTTCAATTAGTGTGTAAAGTACCTATAAACATTTAGACTCCTAAATCAAAATTACCAACACAAGCTTATAATCAAATAATATATGTGCGAAAAATGAAATATAAGCTATGACCAAAATGGTAACACACTATAAATCATATTTAACCACAAACACAACAATAATTAAAAGGTAAAGAGAAAAGGAAGAGAGATACAAACACAAAAATAATAAGTCGATGTGTTATTGAAGGAAAAACCGAAGAACTCGACGAATAACCTCTTCGCCGCCTTCCAAGCGGTCAATAATCCATTAGAGAATAAAGTTGGGATACATGAATAACAGAAGACCCTCCAAGCCTAATGTACCCAGTGCACCTAAGCCCTTTAAGCTTCTTACTCCAATAGGGTTACGTCGAACCTTGTCTTCTTTAGTTTACCGAATCCTGCAATAAGCTCATTACATCAATCAAATGAATTGGTACCTTCTGAACTGCTTCCCAAGCACCAAAATACCTCCTCACTGATATGAGTATGGTGAGATAAGGATTTGGATAAATGTACCTCTCAAGGATATGACAATGGAGAGGGTGAAAGTAGAGGAATTTGGAGAATCAAAGAATGAAGATTGTGAATGAGTCAATCTTGTTTTTCTCTAGGGTTTCTCTCTCAAAATTCTCTTTGGAAGCTCTCTATATTTCATTGGTATAAGGGTATTTATAGTAGGGTGTATGCGGAATGTGAAACGTTAGGTTTTATCCAAACAAGACATTCTAGCGACTCGACATCGCGGCAGAATTGAGTCACGAGCTAACTACCTGGCCAGATTGGAAGTTTTGTCCTGTAGTGCTCTAGCTATCACGACCGTTCGGCTCCCCTGCATGCTCCACACGTGTGCCACCTTTGGCAACTTGCCAGATGCGAGATCCAGTCGCGGGACTCTTCTTGAATGAACACATTTGAGGTTTTAAATTTGCTAAATTACAAGCAAATTTGGCACAAAATTAATTCATTTTGAAAATTTCACCGAATTAGTAGGGTTGGTCATGGGCTTAATGAGCTCTAGCATTACTTCTGTGGACCTTACTTTGAAGTTTTGGGCAGCATGCCAGATGATGGTGGGCTACTTTCCAATGCTACTCTCTTGGACAATTTTTGGTACTTCCATTAATTTTGCTGTCTCTTGTTTTGTGATTGCACGTTCTGCAGATTGGTAGTACTAGCACAGAATCACTCATATCGCTTTAATGCTTTAAGATGCTAACTGAATAAAAAATAGCATTACTCTACTTATGAGTTTTGGCACGTCTTCTTGTTGGGAAGACTTGTTTTCCAGAAAAGCACATTTAACTTGCTCTTATTGAGGTCCCCAGCGGGCCTCTTCCTTTGAAGTTAGAATGAAAGATCTTGGCTTTCTTCAGGTTTGATTGAAAATTCATTCCTGAACCCTTTAATGCTCTCTGATTTTCAGCAGTAATATAGTGCTCATTTATTATCTTAGGTTTGCTCAGCTAATTTCACAGTACTCATATTCTTATACAACTTTATTTGATGCTTCACCTGGAAGCTTGGGAGTCAAATGACACTTTGTAGAACACCCTTGGCCTAATATTTCTTATAACAGCACTAGTGTCCTTACTTCAGCTTCAATGTAGATTTGCAAAGCATTTTTTTTTTTTTTTTTAAATCCTTGTGGTCATTCTCTCCTAAATGGGCTAGTTAGGTATTTTGAGACTGCTTTTTGTGATTTTCAAACTCATTTTCTTTTAGATTAAGATCCATTATATCACATCTGATTTCATATCATTGCAGTTTAATGACCTCTTACCATCATATTGATAATTTTGGTACTTGCCCATCCATTTGTATTTATAGTATATAATGTCCTAAAATGGATGAGCATGTTGGGTCTGACTTCTGGTAACACGTCATCCAAAAATCTTCATTGCCTCATGACTTCTTGATCCTATAGGTTGCTTATATGGGTGATTTTACTCTTTAATTTCACTGTAAAAAGGAAAAGAAAAAAGATACTGATACGTAATTATTGACAATGAAGAAATGTATTATGTTATTGATTCTGTTTCTACATTTAGTGCCACAAAGCACTTAAGCATCTCAAGAGAGGTGGACCAAGAAGGAGCTCATCCGATGATGGAACAATTTTGGAAAATAATCCTATGTTAATTCAGACTAACTTAACTTCATCGTTAATCCCAGACTACTCGTAAAATCAAAATTAGGATTCCTCTGTAGAAACCTTTGCTGTCATTAGTTTTTTCCATGTTAAAAGACAAGGTAATTATGTAGTTCACAACTAAGCTAGCTAGACATGCAAGATATTTTTGAAGTTTATCGGTGTGAATAGAGGATATTCCACACGTCTTAATGATGTAATCTTAGCCGATTTGGCGAATTTGTCTTAAACGAGAGTTACAACCTTTTTCTCAAGAAGAATATATTCCTAACACAATTTAGTCTACGATAATACAAAGGATTTGGGTCTCAACTCTATCTCTTGACTAGGAAACAATTCTTGGGTTTCGAAGACCATTTGATCTATATCTCTAACCAAAAAAAAAAAAAAAATGATCTATATCTCTAACAGAAGCAATTTGCGAAGATAAGACACAACATCGTTGTAATTCTAAAAAATAGGAACTATTTGAACATGTTATTGGAAGTTCAAGGGCCGAAAACATAGTTTATCTATTAAATTGTTGTTGTACCAAACATCTCACTGAACATTATTTGGAGTCTGCTAAATATACATAATTTATCTTATGGTCATTTAAAAAAATGTGCATATTTCTACTTACACGTGACAACGTACATGTCCCTTTAGTTCATTGAATAAAAGCATTGGAGGATCTTATATATACTAACAAATCAGACCAAAAAGTTCATATATAATGATGTAACATCATGGAAAATTCTTGGAACATTTGGCTGTGTATTAGACATATCATTGAGGAAATTGAGACGTGTTGAACACACTCTGTTTTTTAGGGGATTAGTGTTCACACTTGAAAGAGCTTGTTGTCTAGTTAAGAGTAATTTACCTCTAGAATACAACAAATCTATTCACGGCAAAATAACAAATATAAAAATTTCATTTTAACAGAATTTCTTACTAAATTGTGAATGATATAGGCCTACAAAACAATTATCTTTTAAAAATCAATTATTTTGTATTAGATAAAAAATTTACGGATTATGATCTAATGCATCCCATCTTATGTTAATAAAATAAGAAATTACTATATGATCCTAATCATACGTGCATCCATAAGTGTCACATGCCTTGCAAGCATATATATGCATATATATTTTAGAGCTATGTATCTATAGATTCTTTAAATCATTTTATTTATTGGTGTTTGTCTTACACTGTATGCTGACAACATATTTTGTAGACTTTCAATATGAGATAAGCCTTAAAACACATTTGATTTTATCTATATTACAATAAGATATTAATATTAAAGGGTTTACATTATTTACTATTAGATCTGTGATCAGATCCCTCTATATATACCACCACCTCTCTCTCCTCTATCTATACCAGCTCTTATAAACCTTTAGATAAATCAAAACATTCATCAATGGGGATTCGAGTAGTCTTTCTCCTCACTTTGGCCTCCCTCTACTTTTCAGGCAAGCTATTTCAATTTTTTTTTTCATCATTCTCTACATCAATTTAAGTACACTTCCACATAAATTAACCAACTATGATATGGTGTTGACTATGAGATACAATGATTTTGATTAATGCATGCAATACGTGAACTCACCACAACACCCCCCCCCCTCGGCTCTTTGAATTTTACAAAGATTTCTGTTAATATGTTTTGTACGTAGGAGCTCACTCAGCTACATTTGCAATCACAAACAACTGCCCATTCACAATCTGGCCAGGAACCTTAACTGGCTCTGGCGGCCCTCAATTATCTCTATTAACTGGTTTGGAGTTAGCAGCCGGTGCTTCATCCTCTCTTAATGTCCATCCCCCATGGTCTGGTCGGTTTTGGGCACGATATCAATGTTCTAAGGACCACTTTGGAAAATTTAGTTGCAGCAGTGGAGACTGTGGATCAGGTCAAATAGCATGCAATGGTGCCGGTGCAATTCCACCAGCTTCCCTAGTGGAATTCACAGTTGCAACAAATGGTGGACGAGATTTCTATGATGTTAGTCTTGTGGATGGCTTTAATTTGCCAATCTCAGTAACCCCCCATGGTGGAAAAGAAGGGTGTAATGCCATAAGCTGCAGAGCTAATTTGAACACAGTTTGTCCTCTCGAGTTGGCTGTGAAAGCATCAGATGGAAGTGTAATTGCTTGCAAGAGTGCATGTTTGGCATTCAATCAGCCACAATACTGTTGTACAGGTGATTTTGGTTCACCAGATACATGCTCGCCATCTAACTATTCAAGGATTTTCAAGGAACAATGTCCACAAGCTTATAGCTATGCTTATGATGATAAATCTAGCACCTTTACTTGCACTGGTGGGGCTGACTATGCCATAACTTTCTGTCCTTGACACATATAATAAGTAAACAGCCCACCCCTTGGAAGAAAAAAAAAATTGAAAAGCTTTATAGACAAGGATCCAATAAGTCAAAAAGAAATTCTGGCTGATTAATAAATATATTGTTATAATTTCTTATCATGTTTTTCAGCTGTCAAAAACATTTCTTGCATATATGGCAACAAATAATTGTGTTATTTGACCATGTAATTAATTATTTGTGGGGGTTTGAGCTTTCATACTCACTAGAAAAAATCATCTAGAAACCGGAGTATACTACTTAAGTGGTAGAATTTAGGTTCTTTAGCTTTTGATTTAGAATCTTAAAGGACCAAAAGACTTAATACTAGCAAAAGGGAAAAAAGAAATTGTTCAAGAAGAGAAAGTAATGTCCATGCGTCTACCTTGTTAAAAGTTGATTGCCTATTGATAAGAATTAGAAAGGTAGGCTCTACCATGTCTCGATATTATTTGTATCATTCGACGATATTCTCATCCTTAACAGTTGTGGTAATATTGGGTTCTACAATCAAATTTAAACATGTAGGTAGCTTAAAATTAATTGATAATATTGCTTGTATTTTATTAGTCAATGCAACTATGCATTTATTTTTAATTAAGATAACTAAAACCTAAGTTTGGGCTTGAACCATGTATTTAATTTTAAAAACATTGTCTTATCAAAAGAAAATCTTAAAAACATTGAGTAGTGCCTTCTCACCAAAGCAAAACAAACAAACAAAAAATTGATCAATTTTTTGTTTGTTTGTTTTGCTATATTGAGAAGACATTACTCAATGTTTTTAAGATTTTATTTTATTTTATTTTATAAGACAATGTTTTTAAGATGTGATGCCTTGTCATCAAAATGTTGAAATGGGCTTTCTAACTATATGAGACTAGGTTTTCAAACTATCAAATTAATTATTCATTTGTGAAAAGGAATAATTAATTTATAAATTTAAATTCTCAATTATGTTCTAAATTTTCTTTCCATGCATATATGCTCATCCTTTATTTTGATTGGACCAATGAGAATTTTAGGTGATTCATTATAGTTTCTATTTAAAAGACCAATTAAAATCAATTACCCTTTTTTCTTTGTTTAAAAAGCTCCTGGGCCGGGCCTCATTTGTTTTCTTTTGTTTTCCTTTTGATTAATATATTTCTATCTTTTTAGTCAAAAAAAAAAAAAAAAAAAATCAATTACCCTTTTTTCTCCAAAAAAAAAAAAAAAAAAAAAAAATCAATTACAATCGTCTGCATTCTAGTCCATTTTAAAGATATTTTTCAAGTAATGATATTTTATTCTTCAGTATTTTCATTCTAGTTTCGATTTCCTACATGAAAAGTAATTGTTTTTATATCTTTGGAAATTCTAATTGTCCATTGGGTGAAATTCTCAAGCCTTGTGATTGCATGAAATGACATTTTTTTAAAATTTTTACCCTTGAAATTTGTGAAATGACAAAATTACCCCCTAGACCAAGGTTTTTGAGAAATTTAAATTTTAGTCTGATTATAAAATGAGGTATTTATAATGATTTTTAAAAAAATAACTTTAGATGATTATATCACGGTCATCCTCTCTCAGCATTGCCTTTTTCTGTTAATTATTTCACCATTTCCTTTTATTTCCAAAATTGTACGTTAAATATTTAAAAAGGGTATTTATTTATTAAGACTCCTTAAATAAAAGTAAGTCTACTACCACAACAATTTTTATAGATTTGGTCACAGCTCGCTTATGTTAAGAGTTGTAAGTAGTGAAAAAAAATGGTAGGTCTATATAGGTTCATAATTTCATCACTCACAAGTTGTTACATGAACAAGTCGTAGCAAAAGTTGTAAAAATAGTCCTGGCACTGACTCAGTTTTAAGTAATAAACATTCAGTGTGGGTACGTTCCTTTTTTAGATAATTTGTATTATTTCTCTCAGTGCTTTGTTTTGTTTTGTACTAAGTACTAACGATTATCAAGCTTGTTTTATAAGTTGAATATTTTCAAAAGGTTAATTTGGTTGTTTTCCCACAAAAGTAATTTAGTTAGTCTAACTAATCAGATCTCTTTTCATCTATAATTGAAATTGAAAATATCTATGTTGTGTCTTGATAAAAATGACTAATGAGGCACGTTCCAAAATTTGGCCATTTATGATTACGGCTAATTGTGGCAGACTTGTCCAAATATCCAAGCAAGCGAAGAACGGGAAAGCTCCCTAGGCATTATTATGCTTTTTAATAACTTCATTTTTCCTCTCTGTCCCATTCACTGATGGCAAGCTCTTTCTCCCAATCTTGACATATGTTATTAGCTGATTGCACATCTTTTAAAATCTTAAGAATTCCATTTAATCCAGGAAAATGGAAAAGTTACCTGGTTCGAAAATATTTTTAAAAGTCATTTATAAAAAAAAAATAATAATAATAATAATAATTAATTTTAATATTAAAAATTTCCGGTTTATTAACCTTTATATGTTTACATTTATGGTTTCAAGTGTATTCATTTGCATGAACAATGCACAATATGCAATCTTGTATAATATTCATGCAGATGTGTACAATGGTGTGCATGTTTAATTAATCGACAATATAAATCATACATAATCATTTGTAAATGTAAAAAACATAATTTTCCTTCCATTTAACAATAAAACCATACAAATTTTGGTATCTTTCACGTATTTTTATTGAAGGCATTTAAAGTTTAAATTCTCAACTTCCAACTATCAAATTTATTTACAAAAAAAAAATTAAAATTAAAATTAAAATCACACAAATCTCAAATCAAACTTTCAGCAAATTCTCAAGGAAGTACAACAGGCATTGAGGCAAATAATTTCTTCATTTTCTCAGTGTCAATCCTTGTTAACCAGTACCTTTATTTGATGCTTTCTAGTGTTTTCCCATGTCTTTTTAAGATAATAAAACAAAATTATCTAATTGAAGCCAATTTGATTTGATATTTTTGTGTAAGTGGCCCGCATTTAATAAAACCCCTCTCTCCTGTACAGAGGCCACACCTTCCCATGGAAATTCTAATATAAGTTCTCATTTCTCTCTCTCTTTGCAAGTAGACAAAGAAAACTTGAATATCTTGTTATTATCAAAATGAAGAGTGATGAATGAGTATTTGGCCCCTTTTTAACTCTCAATACAAAACAAATGTAATGAAATGAAGTATTGAACAAAAATTAGTTTCATGCAAAATTGAGTCCTGGGTAACAACTTACAAATAAATTATTTTCCCATCCTACTCAGTTCACTCAAATATTCTCTCTTGTTTTTGATGTTTGAAAGGCTGAAATATCATAAATTGAACTAAGCATTCAAAACTGGTTTGGTCTAACAAGCCTAGAATGTAGAATGTTTCCCTTAACCAGTTTTTCTTGACATGGGTGTTTGTAAAAGTGACTGTATAAACTAGAAAAAGTAGATTCTTATGCTAAAATAAAAAGAAAATTTTAGACTGGCTGATGTAAATGCTCTAAGTTTCCAATTTCTATGCTATATGATCATAAATTGCACAGAAAGAGAGAGGTTGGGGTCAATTTTGTAAAAATGAAGACTTTTTTAACTAATAACCTGTTTTTTTTTCTATTAGTGTAACTTGACCCAAGAACAAGTAAAATGCATGTACTGTAAGTAAAATGCATGTACTGTATGTAGATCATGTCAATAATCAGATCCAAAGGCCTTCCACGCTGAATTGTACAACGAAGGCCACGAGGCACATACTAGACAGTCTAGACTCCCACCTAGATACCATGCCCCAAGAGTGACACGGGGTTCTACATGATGGCAGCCTCATCTTCTAATAGCCCCTGATGCATAGTAGAATATAACAGAGTTTAATGGCAAGCATATCCATTAACAAGTTATATTCTAAAGAAGAAACTTCGTTGAAACATTCAACTTTGAATTGCAAGGAAAATGCTCAAGACTAACAAAATTAATGCTTATTTGATACTATAGCTAGATTCATAAAAACAGATGACTTCTAAAGTTTTGTTGTCCCAAGTTCACAACTCATTGTCTCATAGACATTACTCAAAGCCACTTACATAAGATAAATGTGGGAAACTTTACTTGTAAGTCAACCAATAGCACTAGCCTCACTTGAAATTTATCCTATGAAAATCATTGTAAACTAAACCATATAATTGATCTATGAAGGAACGGATCCCCTGAAGAAAAATATATACACCCTGACTCCACTGTCATTATCAAACAAGATGCATGGATATGTCATTTGAATAATTTAAACCATTATGACTGAAAAGACGTACAAATTCATTAAAACATACAATAGCAGGTGCACATCCAATACCAGTAGACTCATTTGAAATTCTTGCTATCAAAATCCTCCTTATTTAGCAGCCATCCTAACTCCACTGACATTATCAAACAAGATGCGTGGATATGTCATTTGAATAAGTTAAACCATTATGACTGAAAAGACATACAAATTCATTAAAACATACAATAGCAGGTGCACATCCAATAGCAGTAGACTCATTTGAAATTCTTGCTATCAAAATCCTCCTTATTTAGCAGCCATCCTGACTTCACTGACATTATCAAACAAGATGCATGGATATGTCATTTGAATAATTTAAACCATTATGACTGAAATGACATACAAATTCATTAATACATACAATAGCAGGTGCACATCCAATAGCAGTATACTCATTTGAAATTCTTGCTATCAAAATCCTCCTTATTTAGCAGCCAGTCGAAGTATAAACAGAACCTGAGCGCCATCTTCTGCAGAAATGCCAATCTTCATCGTCATCACCTACAAATATGTGAGAACTTGAGTTATTATGATACTCTAACAAAAATAAAAACAAGAAATGAAAAGAAAGCAATTAATAATTCGCTCATACTGTTGAGTGAGTAATTGGAGTTGCTTCTTGCCTGCTTAGGCATCACACCAATGACATGTAGAGAAGAAAATAAGGTGAATATAACAAATAGCTTAATACTCTGAAAATTACAAATTGGATGCCAAAATAGGACTGAACCATCTACCTACCAGCAAAATCACTGAAGCAAAAAAACCTGAGACAAAAAACAAAAAATTTGTAAGCAAAAATCTTCGCACTCTGGGTGTAAAATTGGATGTGTCCTAGGATTGTTAAAAAGAAAAAAGGATTGGATTGTACTTGTCAGCAACGAAACCAACTGTATAGCTCGAAAGGAAAAAAGATAAAACAGTTTTTTTTTTTTTTTTTGTTATTTATTATTATTAAAGACTCATAACAGGAAGGATGTTTTGAGAGTCATTACCCTTCATTGGAGAATCTTTCCTTATCTTTTTCTCTTTTTTGTTTCAGAAGCACGACTACCATGTGCTTCTTGCGCAATTTCTGAGTTAATCTCTTCCACATCTTCTTCGTATACCAATTGGACTCCACACATCGGCATCTCAGTATGTGGGCTAGAGATCTCAAATTTAACCTCAATCTGACTGCATTGATCACCATTCGGAACAGTAGCAAGCCAATCATCACGAGACAAATACAATAGCCAAATGTGGTCCACACTAAATGACACATTAAAGAAAATTTCAGTGGCATAATGACTGCGATACCTATCACCAAGGCTTATCACATTAGCTCTAAAGCCAAATGTCTCACCGGAAACATCAAACTCATCAACAGAATTAGGAGAGTATGAAATTTGGAGGCAGAGAACGAATCCCATCCACCTACTATTACACCAATTTGGAGGCGGCTTTATGAATACTGATTTGCCTGAGCTTTGAAGCGTTAACAAATGTGGAATTTCATTTCTGGGAATAATTATCTGAAATTCAGTTCCAGATCTATCCTGTTTCCCTCCGGTAGGAGTTTCATTTCCGGTTTTTGGATGAAGCCCCTGTACCATTAAAAAAAATGTTACTTCATTTAACATTGAGAGTGAGGAGGTGGTATATACCATGCATCGGGTGCATGAAAGAGAAGACATTACCTGTAAGTAACGGTTCAATAATGTATGTGCCACGCTGCTTACACTATCATTATCTGGACGCCACTTGGAGTTTGGACAAATGCTGGGTTCAAACAGTACTAGTGGTTTAGTTAGTAATGGTTCTAGGGAATAACAAAGTTGAGCATTTATATATGTCACGGTTGATGGAAGGCCTGACAATGATCAAAGCATACTGCAGTTGCTCAAATCAAGAGCTTCCAGTTTCCGAAGTTGACTAATGCTTGCAGGTAGGTTGACAAAACTGTTTCCACTTAGTGTTAAATACTTTAATGAGGAGAAGCAGCCAATATCATTAAGCCCTATTCCTTCAAGTTGAGACATAATTTAAGTTGTTTTAGGGAAAACTCAGGCCTCACAGAAAAATTACTCTCTAATGGCTCTCCACATCCACAATCTTTCAAGACAAGAACGGAAGAGGGAATTTCTCTAACAGCAGTTCCACTCAAATCAAGTTCCTTTAAGCACTTCATTTTCCAAAGGTTATCAGGCAGGTTGGCAAGGCGTGAGCATTCGGAAAGAATAAGTATTTCAAGTGACTTCAAACTAGTTATGTTTCTTGGAAGACATTCGAGATTTCTGCAGTGTTCTAGATTTAGTGAAGTAAGGGCAGTCAAGCACTCAAATGATGAGGGTAGTTCCTCAACAGCAGTACAACCCAAATAAAGTTCTGATAGGCTTTTCATAATCCCCTTAAATTCTGGAATCTTCTTGACATTTGAACAGCCAGAAAGATTAAGAATTGTAAGGGACTCCATTTTAGAAGTCATGCTCGGAAGATTGGTAAGAGATTTGCAACTTTGTAGATCTAAAACATTAAGCTTACTAAGTTGTCCAATAGATGGATGGATCTCAACCAAATTTCTACAGCATGTGAGATTTAGTCTCTCAAGTCTCGGTACCCCCGAGAAGTCAGGTGTCTGAATAAGGTTATAGGAACCTCGAAGATCAATGCATTTTAGCTTGTCCAAATACTGTTAAAAAAATAAAAACTTCCCTTAAACATAGAATTTATTTATTCTAATAAGATAAATAAAGGCTTTATATTAAGGAAATTTCATTAATGAAAGGAGGAAACTAAAATATGCAGGGAGTGCATTGAAGCTACTCCTAAAGAAAAGAAATAATAATAAGTACTAAAGTAGAAAGGCAGCTTAATGAACAAAATTACCTTGACTCCTTTCCAAAGATATTTAATTTTGCTAGACTGTAAATTAAGTTCAACAATCTCTTTTGGTTGGAAACTGGATGGCAAACTTTTTGAAGAATACCCAATCCATTGCAGAAATTTTAGGCTGTTAGAAACATGATTGAGGCCATTCGGGATGTGCACACTGTGAATTTTAAGCAATCTAAGATTATACATCTTTCAAAAAGCTTTGGAAAGTCTTCAAAATTGTAGTATCCTCTTTCCCATTCATAACAGTTTAGGACTATGGCTTGAATTGTTTTTGTTGCCTGAGAATCAAAAGCAACTGATCAGTGAATTAATTGCACAACAAAAGATAAAGAATACTAGAATTACTCATGTTTATATTGAACCAAAAGAGATGAAAATAGCTACACCCTGGTTTTTCCAAATGGTGTTTAAAATTCATATATTAAAATTGTTATATATATTATTCTTATAATCATACATTAAAATTAAAAGGTGCCTTTTCAAGCAAAAAAAAAAAAAAAAAATTCTAAATGAAATTACAACATTTCTTTTAAAATGATAAGGTAAAAACAAAAAGAAATGAAGGCCATAAATGATGTTTTGAAAAAAAAAAAAAAAGAAACCTTTCACAACAGATTGAAAGATTGGTTGATTAAATCACGAAATTGAATTCAAATCTCTAATCAATGACACATTCACATTATGTTTTTAGAGTAAAATATAAGAAATCGTCAAAGACGATATGATAATATTAGCATCTTAAATGAAAATTTGTATTCTATATTTCATTACCTAAGTATTAGGTAACTGCTTATCTATTGGATCATTTTTTTAAAAGAACTAACTTAATGAATGAATTTATGTTATTATAATCATGTTTACTGAAATAAAATTCTAGTTTTGCTACTGTTCTTACCGTAGCATTTGTCAATACAGGAAACAAATCCTTACAAAGCTACAATTTGCTACGCTTTCCAGGTTCTCCAAGTGATTGTTGAATAATTTCTCTACCCAATTCTTGTAGAAGATCATGCATCCACAATTTTTTATTTTCTATGCTTAGGAGAGATTTATCCATGGGTACACTTATACCAATTCGTGCATCAAAACCACAATTCTCTAATATTTCTATTACTCGATCTTTTCTCTCCCATCTAAAGTAACACGCAATATCCAAAAATATATCTTGCCACATTATTTCTAGTCCATCATAACTTACCTTAAGTATGTCAAATATTTCTCTTTTAGGATTTTTTTAAAAATTGTCCAATGCACTTTGCCATTCGCCTATTGTTCTTCCAACCAAAAAAGAACCTAAAGTTTCAAGAGCTAATGGAAGGCCTTTAGCATAGTATACAACATCTTGGGAGAGCTGCATGTAACCGTCTTGGGGTTGCTCATTTTTGAAGGCTTTCCAACAAAAAAGTTTTAAGGCATCATCATGGTTTAGTCCGTTAGGCTTATATATTTTATGCACCCCATGTTGGACCAATAAATGTTGATCTCTAGTTGTTATGATGATCCAACTCCCCAATCCAAACCAGCCATGCTCTCTAGCCAACATTTCTAATTGGTTCAATTGATTAACATCATCAAGGACTAGTAGAACTTTCTTATGATGTATCCTATTCTTGATCATGTCAACTCCCTCATATACATTCCATAAATCTATATTTCTTTCCTCCAAAATTTGTGCAAGCAGCTGCTTTTGTAATGGAAGCAAACCACGTTTTTCTTACTTTTCCCTAACATTAGCAATAAAGCTAGAAGCTTCAAAATGACTACGAAACTTATCATAAACAACTCTAGTAAGAGTTGTCTTCCCCAATCCCCCCATACCAGAAATCCCTATCATGTAAACATTGTTCATAAAACCTAAATATGAAGTCAACAATTCCTCCACTGAAGAATCTATTCCTACCAAGTTGGTGGGAATGCTTGAAAAACCTGAACTCAATTTATGTAATATCACTTCCATAATGTGTTGGATAAATTTTGCTTCATGCCTATAGGAAAGATAGAACAATAATTACGTGATGGTCCAAACCAATCATAAAAGCCTGTGGAAGGAAGAAAATGTTAGCCAATAATACTCCGTGGTCAAATAAATATGAATTCATTAGCTCAAGCAACATAAATAGAACCACCCATTAATGTTAGCCAATAATGTTCCCTATTTCTCCTGTATAAGGAGGGAATGGATCCTTGTCAATGTCACTAGGACGGCTAGCCCAGAAACCAGAGACGAAGAAAAACTCCGTCTTCCAGTTTTTGTCTGACGTGACTAAAAACTTAATCAATCTACAGTCTTTACCCCTGGCTGTGAATTGATAAAAACCAAGGGACTGGTTAATTTCGGAGGGTTTGTAACAGTAGAAGAACTCGTCCACGGTAAGAGGACAGTTCCCCTCAAAAACTTCCCTCTACAAAATTTGCATGGCTACTATCAACCTCCATGCATTGGGGTTAAATTGACATATACCTAAACCTAATCTAGAAAGCAACTCCCTGGCAAAGGCATTAAGAGGCAACTTTAAACCTCCTAGGAGGTAGGCCTCGTAAATGCCAATGCCAAAACGGGGTTGACAACACCACTCGTCACGGACGGGTAGCCTAGGGTTCAAACTATCTGGGATTTGGTACCTCGTCTTGAGAAGTTCCAACTTCTTCTTGTCCGTCTTAGATCCAACCCCTACAGCACAAGTATAAACTACCTCCTCCTCCTTGTCTTGAGTAGAGGACGAGGGAGCACTTGTGCCAGCCCTAGAACTAGATTTGACCCTTGTCCTATGCTGTTCCCTAAACACCTCTAAAGGAACCCTTGGGACACCAGACGTATACTCGTCTGTGGTGTTCCCATCACTACTGCTATTACTACTCCTAGAACTATCACTAGAGCCACTAAAGCTACTTGGATCTTGGTACTCGTCTATGGCTTTGACAGTGCTATCGCTGGACGAGGAAAGGACTACCTCAGACATTTTTAAGGAAGAAACTTAAAATCTAAGGACGAAGATTGAAGAAATAACCTGGAACTAGACGAGAGAAGACTAATTGACGTAGGAAACTTCTAGACGAGGCGCTAAGATGAGGGAGGTCGAGGAAGAAAATTTGAGAAAATGAGGAGGGTAGCGGAGGAATTCTACTATTTATAGGCATTTACCCCAGTACACGAAGTGACGCGACCAGCCAAAAAGTGACAAATGGCACGTCTCTCGAAAAACGAAATGACATGATTGGTCTCCAATTAGATCATGACAAGTGGCACCTACAACAGCTGACATAAGGACACATGTCCAAAGAACGGCGTTAATGGATATGATTCCTAGACGACTCATGGACAAGGGGGCAACTGATGGGGTGTGATAAAATACAACTGTTAATTTGTCCATGGAGATCGTCCAGGACGAGCAATGTGCTCTAGACGAGGTAATCTGTCTTGGCTTGCTCAAGACGAGGTAAGCTGCCCTGACTTGCTTAAGACGAGGTAAGCTACCTTGACTTGCTCAAGACGAGATAAGCTACCTTGAGTTGCTCAAGGCAAGGTAAGTTGCCCTGACTTGCTCAAGACGAGGTAAGCTACCTTAAAGACCTCAGGACGAGGAATTATGGACGACACGTGGACACTTGAAAAGTTTATGGTGTAAAATGTCTCCGTATTATACGAGTAACCTCCAGTGACCGTTGCGCACAAAAAGGGTAACTCCTAAACAGTTGGAAGTTATATTCAAATACAAACCTCCTCAATTCAAGGGAAGGTTACAAATCTAATAACCGCTCTTAAGACACTATATAAACGCTGGTTCAGACCAGGAAAAGGTATATGAAATCATTTCTTAAAAAATTGGAACTTGAAAATATTCGAGAGAAAAACTGACTTTGTCATCAGAGGGTTATTGGCCGGCAACCCCGGTCACCTTTGATCACTTCTCTTTCTTTTTCAAGTTACCAAGGCAATCGTGAGCCCTCTCTAATCTGAAGCATCCAGCCTACTGATTTTCTTCTCATCATCAAAAACAACAACCAAACACCCCTAAAAATTCACTGTGGGTAACTGCGTAACTTGCTTTTTCCTTGATTATGTTATTCTCTTATTAGTTGATTGATGGGGGTCAGAAGCTTTGTATTGTTTCTCTCAGTTCTTTGTTTTGTTTTGTTATAAGTTGAATGTTTCAAAAAAAAAAAAAAAAGCTTTTTAAGTTTGGAGGGTTGCTTGCTTGGTAGTTATGGGTAAGGTTAATTGAGTAGTAATTTGGATTTTTACCCACAAAAGTAATTTACTAGTTAGGCTAACTAATCAAAGCTCTTTTCATCTATAATTGAAATTGAAAATATCTATATTCTGTCTTCATATACACGAGGCACGTCACTTATGATTACAGCTAATTGTGGCAGACTTGTCCAAATATCTAAGCAAGAAAGCTCGTAGGGATTATGTACATAATAATAATAATAATAATAATAATGGAACGCTTTTTAATAACCTCGTTTTTCCGCTCTGTCCCATTCACTGAAGCCATGCTGCAATCTTGACATATGTTATTAATTTGCTGATTGCCCGTCTTTTAAAATCTTTAATAATTCTATTTAACCCGACACTGGAAAAGTTACCGGACGTTCAAGATATGGGTATGAGACATATCTTTAAAAATTTTAGGGATAATTACAATAAACCTATCTGTGGTATGATCTGTTTTTACTTTACCTACTTGTAGTTAATCATTTACCATTTTTTCACCTAAAGTTAGTCCTGTTAGCCTTCCATCACCCACCTCTCTATTTATCGTTAGAAAAACAAATTTTTAGGCAAAAACAAATATAACAAGAATAAAAAAGTTAGAGTTTTTTATTGCTGAAGAATTTCGACAAGAATAAATTGGAGGAATATAAATCAAATATAAATAAAAAAAATCTAGCCCATGGCATCTCCCTCTCTTCAATCCCAACCCATTGCTAAAGAACTTCTATCTCTCTAACTTCTCTCTCTCTTCAAACCCAACTCACTCACAGCATCACCCACAAAAGACGTGTCGCGATTTTGATCCAGTCGTGGAGTGACTTCGCAACTTCAATCCAGCCGTGGAGTGACGCCACGTGAAGCAACGTGCGGTTGTCGTAAGTCCCTAGTGTGCACCATCGTTGAATCTTCCTCCAGAAGCTTTTAAACAACTCCTGCGTCATTTTGGTGTGCGTGCTAGAGAATCGAAGAGGTCTGGCTCACTCTCGCTTTCTCCTTCTCCTTTTACTTCTCATTTGATTGCAACGGCATTGACGCAAAGCCTCAGCCTCCATTAAAGAGCTTCATGCTGAAAGAGAAGCACAGAGAGTGAGGGAAAGAGAGACGGTGAACGGCCATGGGTTCCTTCGTGTTGAGTTTGGCTCCGACTGTGACTTCGATCCACCTCTCTCTCTCTGCTATCTTATTTTCTTTGTTGTGCATGTAGTGGATCTGTGTTTGTGTTGCTAGGTGTGGTGGGTCTCAGTTTTGAAGAGGGTTTGCTTTGGTTTTGGTTTGAGATTTGAGAGAGAACTATGGTGGAGCTTGTATGATTTTTGTGAATAACTGAAAATGTCTGAAAGGATATTTGTGAAATTAGAGTAGAGCATTTTCAAGTGTAAGATTTTTGTAAATGTTTTTTAGGATTTGTGCGAATATGAAAATTTTATTTAGATTAATTGGCTCAAGACTGTTCATTCCAAGAGCAAGTGTATTCTTGAACCCAAGCTACAAACCCCCCCTCTTTGATTCTTGTTATATTTGTTTTTGCCTAAAAATGTGTTTTTCTAATGGCAAATGGAGAGGTGGGTTATGGAAGGCTAATGAGATTAACTTCAGGTGGATAAAGTGTAAATGATTGAATCATGGGTAGGCAAAGTAAAAACGGGTTACACCACATGTGGGTTTACTGTAATTATCCCAAAATTTTATATAAGAAAAAAAAAAAAAATTTTAACAATTTTTTTAATCTTTTCTTTTATAAAAATAATATTAAAACTTTTTAAAAATAATTTATTAAACGCTTACATGTTTATTAACAATTTTATTAAATTGCTAGTAAATTAGCCAAAACAAAAATGTCAACAGCAGACTGAACACTTTCCATCCAAACTAGTAAAGAAGAAGTGAACCTAGCCCTCTTTGTAAAGACATGTACTCCAACATTAACTTGCCTATAAACATAAAAGAAAAACTAACTCCGTAAAAAGTTTACATAAAAATGAATGTCCCTAACTAGGTGGCCATACGCAGATCGAAGTTTATCGATAACCTTAAGGAAGTTGATGACCATTTCATAATCACCTTCGAAAGTTGATTAACCAATATTGATTTCATGAACAAACCAAGCTGCACGTTGAGCCACTAACAACTCCGACACACTCATAGACAAGGACTTGGAATTTTTTTTCTGCAAGAGAAGCCATAACTTCACTCTTTGAATTTCGGACCACTACACCTATACTGGCTTCATTAGACTCCTACAAAATGGCTCCATCAAAATTAGTCTTAAAATTAGAGCAAAAAATCTGGGCAGCTTCAACAATCTTATCCAAATTAACCACACACAATTGTAGACATTTTCCTGAACAAATGTGTACACATGATATACATATTTATTTATTTGACAATATAAAGTGTACATTATCATTTGTAAATGTAAAAAACATAATATACCTTCCATTTAACAATAAATCACACAAATTTTGATTAGAGACTTTTAGCTTAACTAGTTGGTATCTTCTAGATATTTTTATTGGATGCATTTAAAGTTTAGATTCTCAATTTCCAAATATTGAATTAAAAAAAATTAAAATCAAATAAATCTCAAATCAAACTTCAGCAAATTCTCAAGGAAGTACAACTGGCGTTAAGGCAAATAATTTCTTCATTTTCTCAAAGAGGTTAATGAAAATCCTTATTAACAAGTACTTTTGATGTTTTTCTAGTGTTTTTTTTTTTTAAGTTTTTTTAAGATAAGAAAATGCTAAGATTATAATTTCTATCAAAAGTTTTGTCACAACTTGTTTACGTGGCAAATTTTGAATAATAGAATAAAAGTAACTAGTCTACCATTCCACTACTCATAACTCACCACATATACAAATTGTAACAAAAATTATGACAAAAGTTGCAATCCTATTATTTTTAAAATAATAAAACAAAAATATCAAATTAAAGCCAATTTGATTTGATATCTTTGTGTAAGTGGCACACTTGTAATAAAACTCCACTCTCCTGTACAAAGGCCACACCTTCCCGGTGTAACTTCTTTTGCAAGTTTTCATTTCTCTCTCTCTCTCTCTCTCTCTCACTCTTTCTTTGCAAGTAGACAAAGAAATCTTTAAGGTCTGTTTGGTAGGCAAGTTCAAATTCACATTTTCACATTCTAAACAACATTATACACATTTTCACACACTTTTTCATTCACACGTATTTCAAAAAACTATAAACAATACTATTCAAACTCCTCTATCAAACGGGCCTAATGTCTTATTATTATCAAAATGAAGAGTGGGAAGTGGATGTCGATGAAGAAGAAGAAGAAGAGGAAGAAGAGAAATGGGTGAAGAATTATTTGTCTAATCACCAAATACTGTTGGTGGGTGAAGGAGATTTCTCTTTCTCTTTGAGCTTAGCTCACTCTTTTGGTTCTGCTTCCAACATTCTCACTTCCTCTCTTGACCCTTATGGTATGTGTTCACGTTGTTTGTATATTTGTCTGTGCACGTGTTCAGTGTTTATGTTTTATCCATGCTATTCTGTTCTTCTATGTAAATGTCCCAAAAAAAAAAAAAAAAAATCTTGCTCTTTTAATAAAAGGCCTTGTTACTTGTTTGTTTTCTTGTGTTTGTAATCTTTAGGAAACTGGTTTTTTGTTTATCACTTCTCTTTTCATTTCAAGCTCCGAGAAAAGTGAAAGAGAAAAAAGTTTTTGTGATATGTTATGATTTTCTATATGTCATTCTAATTTATGTTATTGCATTTATGTTTGGGAGGAAATTTGCTGCTACTCACTCATTTATTTTGGTGAATTTGATATTCTAATCATTTATGGAACCTAATAATTAAGCAGAATGTTGTACGTTTGAGTCTCCACTGTTAGGATATATGCCCTTAAATCCTATTGTATGATGCTATGTATAACATTATGTATGACTTAATGTTGTGTTTAATAAATTTGTTTATTTTTATCTAAAATAATGGCAACATGAATATTTGAACATTATCATATAGTCCGTGAGATGCATAATATGTGATTTATGTGAAAAGTCACAGAAGATATAAATCACAAGTTCTTTGTAAACTCAAAATTTGTAGTTCGTAGTCAGTGATGAAATTGGGCATTTCATCTGCGAAGACTATAACGTATCAACTAAGATGATTTGTCTTGATCATGGAAGTGGAGACTTTTAGTTGATATGTTGATATGTTTTAAGAGTTAAGACATATTGAACTGAACCGCTGTGAGATTTATTATTCTCTCAACGACTGTCAAATGAATAATAAATCTCACGACTTTTATTTGCATGAACTCTTAATCCTGAGAGAATAATGGACCTGATCATAACATGTAGGTTGCTTTGATATATCAAGAGTGAGATCTAAAGTAATGATCAAAACTTCAGTATGTTAGGCAGCCACATTTAGTGTTGATGGAACATATATTCTCAAGATGGAATTCATAGTCTCTTGATGGAGATATAAAATATTCCCTTGAGATAAGTTTAATGAGTTTAGTTATTCAGAGAGTTAGGCTTAATCACTTTGGTAAGAAATTACTAAAGTATATATTTATGAAATTGAATTTCATAAATATATGATGAATAACTTTAAAGGATTAAACCGGGTACTTAAGGATAAGATGTAGTAATTTTCAAAGTGGCAGTCTATATTCATGACTTTGTATTACTATGAATATTTATGAAGGGGTTGCGTGTATAATAAAATCTTGGGATATAATTTATTAATAAGGCCTAGAGTGCAATTATATTTATATAGTGGTATTAAATATAATTAATGAGAACTTTGAACTTGTCAAGAGTTGACGAAAAAGCCCAAGGCCCATTGGAGTTAGTGTCTTATTGGTCTCTTTTGGTTTCACTCTAAGCCACACATTAAAGCCCAATTGGAAAAGCTCAATTGGAAAGGCCTAATAGGCCGGCCCAATTAGATAATCAGTTAGTTATAAAGGGAGAAACATACAAAATTTTTTTTTGGTAATGAAAAAGAATCGTAGAGGAAAATAAAAAGAGAGAGTGTGAGCTACACTTTCATTCTCCCTTTGAAAACTGATTGAGAGACCACACATCTTGGGCGTAAAGTGGAATTGGAGTGAAGATTAAAAGTATTCTCAAGTACTTCTAATTTTTGTTTTGAATTTCTCCATACCAAGGTACGCTATTTTGTTCTTAAATTCTAAAATTTATATAGTGCATGTTGTTAATCATGAATGAAATAGATCCTGATTTATTGCTTCCGCTATGTGTTTTGTATGAGATACAAAACTAGACTTTTATCCAACATCCACTTGGTGATTTAATTGCAAAATTCCTTATTTTTTAATTTTTATATTCTATTTTTAATAGTATCCAAACAACGAATCAGGGGTTATGTTCAATGACAAGGTTTAAGTGAGTTTATTTTATTGTTATAAGGAAAGGTTGGTCATACCTTTTATGTAAGTGTTGCAATTTTTTAAGTTGGTCATACCATTTTAGCTTTTGGCCAAGTTATGATTTTGTCAATGCTTCTCTGTTGAATTAGATGTCTTGACGGAAAACTACGAGGATGCAAAATGGAATATGGAAAATTTAGAGAAGCTAGGAGCATCCCTCTTACATGGAGTGGATGCAACTAAATTGAAGCTTCATAGTGATTTGAGGTGGCGGAAATTCGATAGGATTATCTTTAACTTTCCTCATGCAGGGCTCCATGGAAATGAAGCCCACACACGTGTGATTAAGTAAGTTGTTGTATAGTAATTTTGTGTCTTAAACTTCTTATCCCTTTCTGAAAAATGTAATTGTTGATATTTCAACTTCATGTTTGGCAATGAAGTCATTTCAATTATTGCTAGTTTGTTAGGATTATGAACAAGTAATGCTATAAATCCATTTGCTTTTAACTACCTGTTGAGTTGATTTTGATAAATCTCATTTGCATAGGCATGGAAATTAGTAATAGACCTTGGGATATATCATAATTGACATCCTATCTGGGCGTATGGAAACCCAGGAATGTATAGCTTTTAAATGAAAAATGTGGAATGTTATTAAAATGTTTGTCGACATTACAATTTTTGCAAAGTTATGATGCAATTTTAAATAACTCTTACAAGATCCACATTGCTGAGTCATCTTGAAGTAGAACGTTGGTATTTGGAAGTCCTTCATTGGGCATCTTGGCGTGCATTAATCAAACTGCTGTTAAAATATGTGAAACATTGCTGCATTAAGAGTTATTTGTACTTGTTTGACGATGCTTATGTCCAAGGGTTCTCTAGAATTTTTTATTTATTTCAGAGATCTAATACTATGCCTCCATTTGAATTTCGCGTTTGTGTCCAATACAGTGGGTCCCGTGCATTGTTCACAGGACCCACAAGTTGTCAGCAAATTTTTCTTCAAAACTGGGTCCCATGGTACAATTCTCATATTTAAAAATTATTTTGCTACAGTGTTTTCAGTTTTCAGCAATAAGTGATATCCAAACAGACCCTATGCTAAAATTTCATAATCTGGTACCTACAGGATGCATAGTGTTGGAGCATTTTTATATTAAATAATTAAAATGAATAAATGTTTTAACATAAATGTAAAGATGTGGGAGTGAATATGGAAGATGAGGAGTTAGTAAAAATGTTTAATCCCACATTGAAAATGAGAGAAATTATTTTGTTCTTTTTAATTGTGGTGATTAGTGGGCTAACATGTATTGTCTCAGATATTGGGCTAGATATGTGCGCAAGGGGGAGGTGAAGGGTGGAGGTGTACACTTGTCGGGTTGTTGTATCTTGGGAGAGATAAGTCAGAGATGGTCTACACCGGTTATAAAGTTTAGCCAATCAAGAGCTTAAATCTCCTTAAAGAGAACGATTGCCGCGCCTCCGTCCAAATAGTGTTGTGTACTTTTTCTCTTTAAATTAATAAAATTCAGAAGTATTATTCAGTTTCTCTTTGTGTTATTTCTATTATCATTGTATTTTCATTAACAATTTTAAGGTGATTCAAAACATAGAGTCTATACAAGAGAAACCAAATGAGCCTGTTGGAGATCTCAACAAGCCATTTCGCTTTAAGGGAGCCCACTTCAAAAGGCGGAAAGGAAACGTCCTCTTCTACTTGAGCCTTCTCAAATTCGCCTACATCCTTATTGACAAGAATCCGTCAAAGGTTTCTACCGATGAGATGAGTGAGGAAAAATATAGTCTCCATCAAGAAAAAATAGATAAGTATACAAAAGATGAATACAATTGTCACTCTTATCTTTTGAATTGACTTGTCGATCATTTTTATGATTATTATGATACAACTTATAATTCTGCAAAGAAAATTTGGAAAGCTTTACAAAGCAAGTATGATATCAAGGTGGTAGGTGCAAAGAAGTATGCTACTAATAGATTTATCCGTTACCAAATGGTAGATGGAAAATCAAAGGTGGATCAAGTATAAGACTTCCAAATGATTGTAGCAGAATTGAGATTTGAAGGCATAAAGATCGGAGACAATTTGATGGTAGCTGGCATAACTAATAAACTACCACAATCTTGGAGGGAGTTCCAAAAGATTTTGTAGCACAAACAAAAGGAGACATCCTTGGAGACTTTGATCACACGCATCCTTGTGGAGGAGGAGGCTAGAGGACAAGATGCACTCATGACACAAGAGAGCAATGGTAATTTCATCACAAAGGTAAACCTTATTTCATCCAATAATAATATGCCCAAAAATCATTTTCCTAGAAATTGTCAATTGAAGCCTTAAAAGAAAGCCTTTAAAAATAATAATAGATCACCTCACGGAAGGGGAAACCTGAATAAAAATTACAATAAGGACCAAGGACCCCCTTCACATGATCAATTTAATTGATCCTGTTTTGTCTGTGGCAAGAGTGAGCATATTGCTTGATTTTGCAAATTTCGGAAATGTGAATCTATCCCGTAGACTAACGTAACTGAAGAGCCTTTAGTGACTATGATTGCAGACATCAATATGATGTAATATGTTGAAGGGTGATGGGCAAATTCTGGTGCTAATAGGCACATCTGCTATGAAAAAAATTGGTTCAAGTTGTACACTCATTTTGAAGAAGAAAAAACTGTTATGCTTGGTGACTCTAGCAAAACCAAGGTTCTTGAAGATTTTGGTGCTAATTGATTGTGTTTTGTCTGTGGCAAGAGTGAGCATATTGCTCGATTTTGCAAATTTCGGAAATGTGAATCTGTCCCGTAGGCTAACGTAACTGAAGAGCCTTTAGTGACTATGATTACAGACATCAATATGATGCAATATGTTGAAGGGTAGTGGGCAAATTCTGGTGCTAATAGGCACATCTGCTATGAAAAAAATTGGTTCAAGTTGTACACTCATTTTGAAGAAGAAAAAACTGTTATGCTTGGTGACTCTAACAAAACCAAGGTTCTTGGGAGTGGTAAGGTTGAATTAAAATTCACTTTTGGACACATGCTAACATTGAAAGATGTTCTTTACACTCCGTCCTTGAGGAAGAATTTGATGTCAAGTTTTTTGCTTAACAAAGCTAGCTTCAAGTAAACTATGGAGTTTGATAATTATGTAATCACTAAAAATGAATTATTTGTGGGCAAAGGTTATGCTTGTGATGGCATGTTTAAATTGAATGTTGAGAATAATAAAGCATTTACCAGTTCAGTTTTTATGCTTTCTTCTATTAATTTTTAGCATGTTAGTTTGTGTCATATAAATAGTAGATATGTGGGAATCATGGGTAGTTTAGGATTAATTCCAAGACTATCAAAAGATTTTGAAAAATGTGAAAATTGTAGTCAAGCTAAGATTACGAAAAGGTCTCATAAAAGTGTTATAAGAAACACCGAATTGTTTGAGGTCATTCACTCCGATTTATGTGAATTTAAGGGAGTTTTAACTTGTGGAGGAAATAGATATATTATCACTTTTATTGATGATTTCTAAAAATACAGAACTATTTATTTGTTGAAAAATAAAAGTGATGCTTTTGAAAAATTTCAAGATTTTTTAAAAAGAAGTTGAAAATCAATTCAGTAGAAAAATAAAAAGAATAAGAAGTGATAGAGGCCGTGAGTATGAATCAAGTACATTCAACTCATTTGTTCAGTCTTTGGGAATTATTTATGAAACTATTGCACCATATTCACCTGCTTCTAATGGTGTGGCTGAAAGAAAAAAGAGAACTTTAATTGACTTAACAAATGCCATGTTAATTGAATCTGGTGCACATTTACATTTTTAGGCTGAAGTTATTTTAACTGCATGTTATGTTTTGAATAGGGTGCCACATATAAAGTCAGACACCACACCTTTTGAGATGTGGAAAGGACATAAACCAAATTTGGGATATTTGAGAGTATGAGGTTGTTTTGCCTATGTAAGGCTTACTAACCCTAAAATGCCTAAATTATGTATAAGAGCTACTACTTGTGTTTTTCTTGGTTATGTATTTAATAGTGCAGCCTATAGATTTTTTGATCTTGAAAACAAAATAATTTTTGAATTTGATGATGCAGTTTTTTATGAAGAAAAATTTCCTTTTAAATTGAAAAATAGTAGGGGTGAAGAAAATATTTTGTCACAACCTAGTTTTTCTACTTTACATCTACAAAATCAAGAAAATCTTGAAATGGAATCTAGAAGTAAAAGAGCTAGAGTTGAAAAAGATTTTGGTCTTGATTATTATGTTTTTAACATTGAGGAAAATCCCTAGAATTTAGAAGAGGCTTTAACATCACCTGATGCTATATTTTGAAAAGAGGCTGTAAATGATGGGATGAAATCTCTAATTTCTAATAAAACTTAGAAATTAGTAGATCTTCCACCAGGTTGTAAGACTATAGGTTGTAAATGGATCCTTAGAAAAAAGTTGAAACCAAATGGATCAATAGATAAGTTTAAAGCTAGACTTGTTGCAAAAGGCTTTAAACAAAAAGTTGATCTTAATTTCTTTGATACATTTTCTCCGGTAACAAGAATTATATCTATTAAATTGTTAATTGCTATTGCTGCAATTTTTTATTTAGAAATTCATCAAATGGATATAAAAACTACCTTTTTTAACTGGAGACCTGGAGGAAGAGATTTATATGGATCAACTCGAAGGCTTTGTAGAGTCTAGACAAGAAAGCAAGGTATGTAAGCTAACTAAATCCCTATATGGCTTAAAACAAGTACCTAAGCAGTGGTATGAAAAGTTTGATTCTTGCATAATTAAAAATGGTTATAAATCAAATGAATATGATAAATATATTTATTCTAAATCATGGAATAATTTACATGTTATTATTTGCCTCTACGTTGATGATATGTTAATTTTTGGCTCAAATATGCATGTTATAAATGAGACAAAAAATATGCTTAAAAGCCATTTTGATATGAAAGGTTTTGGTGAGGCTAATTTCATTTTGGGCATGAAAATTACAAAAACATGTGATGGAATATATCTTGATCAATCATATTATGTTGAGAAAATATAATTTTCATGATCACAAAAGTGTAGCTACTCCTTTTGATTCTAGTGTTCACTTATTTTCTGTGAATAGTGATGATGAGATTTTTAATCAAAAAGATTATTCTAGTGTCATTGGTAGTTTGTCTTATGCTATTGATTGTACTAGACTTGACATCGCATATATAGTAGGAGCGTTAATCAGGTTTACTAGTAAGCCTAGTAAAGATCATTGGCTAGCTATTGAGTGAGTCATGAGATATCTAATTGATACAAAAAACTATGGCTTATTTTATAAAAAGTACCCTGTTGTGATTGAAGCTTTTAGTGATGCCGATTGAAATACTTTGTCAGGTGATTCTCTTTCTACCACTGGTTATATTTTTACCTTAGGTAGTGGTGCTATTTATTGGAAATCTAAAAAGCAAACAATAATTGCTAATTCAACAATGGAAGCTGAATTAATAGCATTAGCTTCAGCTAGTGAAGAGGCAAATTGGCTTAGAGATTTGTTATATGTTATTCCACTTTGGGAAAAGTCAATTCCACCTATATTAATTCATTGTGATAGCACTGCCAAAATTGGTAGAGTTAAAAACCGTTATTACAATGGTAAATCCAGACCTATAAGAAGAAAGCACAATATTTGTGCGATCTTATTTAAGTAGTGGCATTATCACTGTGGATTATATTATATCTAATGATAATCTTGCAGATCCATTTACCAAGGTCTTGGCAAAAGATAGAGTCTAGAATACATTGGGGGAGATGGGACTAAAGTCCATAAAATCATGAGCCATGTATGAGGATACCCAACCCAAGGACTAAAGATCCTGAGAATTAGGTTCAATGGGAAAAGCAAATCATACGATGGTCATAAGAAATGCACAATTTATTTTTTTTAAAAATTATTTATTTTGTAAATAATTTTTTTAATTGTTCATCCCTATGAAGTAAGTGCATTTATCCTATAATGTGGAGAGGTTGAGTGAAAAACTCTTAATGAAATTTGTAACTCGTATGGGTGGAGTGTTAGAATTACAGAAACACCCTTGACAAAATTTCATCTATGTGAGTGTGGGGGTGGGGCCCCTCCCTATGAGATTTGGACTTAATCTCAAATACACTCATGAAATCAGGATTAGCACATGGCCGTAAAGTGCTAGCCATAAAAGATCATGTCAACACCTAGATTGTTATGTGTAAGCCATAACGCTTAATTTCCCTAAAGCAGTCCTAGTTCAAGTCGGACACCACTACGACTTTGGAGTTAAGATTGCTATTTTACTAAGTGAAGGTTCAATACAAAGCATACCTTCATGATGCATAGTGACCCATCTTTGCCTGGTAATCTCTCTTTAATTAAAAAATTTAATATTAAAATGAGTGGGGGATTGTTGGAGCATTTTAATATTAAATAATTAAAATGAATAAATGTTTTAACATAAATGTAAAGATGTGGGAGTGAATATGAAAGATGAAGAGTTAGTGAAAATGTTTAATCCCACATTGAAAAGGAGAGAGACTATTTTATTCTTTTTAATTATGGTAATTAATGCTAACATGTATTGTCTCAGATATTGGGCTAAATATGTGCGCAAGGGGGAGGTGAAGGATGGAGGTGTCCGTTAGTAAGTAAATGGCCCGAATTAATATTCCATTTTTATTATGGAAAATGAAGAGCCATTAACCCATTTAATGGACTATCCATTTGGGCCTTTTCATTCTTCAGAAACTCCTTATCCCGCCATGAATTGTGTAACTCCAGCCCATCAGATTAATATCCAACAATTAATCTTGTAACACCCACTACATCAGAATAGTGGACTTAATTAATCAGATTAATTTGGATAGTAATTTCATGAGGCCCATTGAGCCTATAAATAGACTCATTTAGACCTAATCCAAGTTACTGCAATATACACCAAATTTAAAAAAAAAAAAAAAAAAAGTAGAGAGGTTCTTGACAAGGAAGGGTGTTCTTTTTGGTAGAGTTTTGGGCTTAAACACTTTGTGCAAAGGTTGTTCTAGTAATACAACACTTTTTAGGCTGTTGTATCTTGGGGAAGACAAGTCAGAGATGGTCTGCACCGGTTACAAAGTTTAGCCAACCAAGGGCTTGAATCTCCTTAAAGAGGGCAAGTGTCACGCCTCTATCTAAATAGTGTTGTGTACTTTCTTTCTTTAAATTAATAAAATTTAGAAGTATTATTCAGTTTCTCTTTATGTTATTTCCATTATAATTATGTTTGCACCAACACATAGAAATCTTATTCATGGCTTCTTTAATAGCGCAAGAGACATGCTTTGAGCAGATGATGAAATTCATGTGAACCACAAAACTACAGCTCCATTCTGCCACTGGAATATAAGCGAACTTGCTTCAAAGATCTGGTTGGTATTGATTGGGTGTGTTGATTTCAAGAAAGAAGAGTGCCCAGGTTATAACAACAAAAGAGGGGATGGTTCAAGATGTGATGAATCATTTCCTTTGGGTGAGTCCAGTACGTTTGAATTCAGATTGTCCCCTACAGCTAGAAGGATAGCACCTTCAAGCTCATTTTAAGATTGCTGTACAGTTGTAGTAGGACATAAAAGATCTCAGTCATTTCATGAGACTCCTGTCCAAATGCAGCAGTGGCCACCTTCACTTAATTTCAATTCTTGAGTAGGTCACTTAACAATCATGGAACTAATTTCACAGCATCTGAGTTTGCCATTAACAAGTAGCGCGGGAAATCCATTCTCTAGGATGATTGATGGGCACTAAAGCAATCCCACAGAAACATTTGGAGGAATCAATTGTGATTTAAGCTACTTCATTCATGAGCGTAGTCCTGATTTTGGGAGAGACTTCGCAGCAATGCCTGGAAGAACCTTGAATGGTGACCCAATATGTTTTGCATGAGCATTGTATTAGCATATTGAGGTCAATGCGGCTGAAAATGTTGTTCAGTCATGATCACCCGTTGAATGCAAATCATGCACAGCAATTACAGTACTGGTGACTACCATTTGTTTTGTTTTTGTGTTGGTTTTTTAAAGTATATTAGCGAAGCCGTAGTTAATCACCAGTGATTAGGACTTTTGAAGCTGTGTTATTGTATATATCAGCCAAGTTTAAAGTTTGGAGCTAATCTTTTGCTAGAATATAAATTAACTTACATTCTGGTTAAATGTTACAATTTAACTTTTCTATGCAAAATGGGCTGTACTTATTTACTTAAGCCCGAACAAGTTGCCATTAAAAGCAGCCATGCTACTTGTAATTATTGGTTTTTCAACCTTGATGAAGTTTTAAGTCCAAGTTATTACTAAGATAAATTATGAAGGGTTTTGATAACAGATTCTTTTATGATAATTGTTAATAAACTATTTTAAGTTTGTTTTGATATAATCTAAATGAGAAATATAAAAAGCCATTAAAAAAACTAATTTCATTTATCTTTTCCCGTAAAAATATTTCTTAAGCCAATGCACTTAAGACATCTGTTAACTTTTCCCAATTATGATCATTGGTTGTGAAATCAATCAACAATATTGTGCAAAACTAGAGGCAATGAAAATAACTAAAACAACATATGGTGAGGGAAAACCAATGGCAAAAAAATTCCAAAGTAAAAACCATTGAAAGGGCTTGACCTCACCAACCTTAAGGCTCCGCTTGGAAGTTCATAAGAGAAGGGAATGGAATGGAATGAAATAATTATAAGGGAATAGAAAAGAATGGAATGGAATGGAATGGAATAAATTTAAGTAAGGGAAAAGAATGGAATGGAATTAAGTAGCCTTGATTGGATGTTTTAAAATAAAAGAATGGAAATGAATGAAAATGAATGAAATGTAAGTAATTTTGTTTGGGAGTAACATAAAGAGAATGGAATTGAATCATTTTATTGCAATATTACTATTAGACCCCTGTTTTAAAATAAATGGTTGAATAAATAGGGGTATTTTGGGAGTTTTAATAAAAAATTCATTAAATCTAATTCCATTCCTTCTCATTCCTCCCAATTTCGGGGGGAATGAAAATTTGAGGTTTTAAGGGAATAGAGAGGAACGAGTGTTCCCTCCTATCCATTCCATTTCCTCCCATTTAAACTCCCAAATGAGGGAATGGACTTTCCATTCCCTCCATTAAAACTCCCAAACAAGGGAAGGGAAGGGAAGAATATTCTAAAATTATTCTTTTCATTCATTTCCATTCATTCCATTCCCTCCTCCCAAGCGAGGCCTAAGGAAAAACAATTTCAGTACTAATTGAATGAAGTTTTTCAAATCAAAATAGCAATTCCAATTAAAAATTACTAATGTTATCCAATGCAGCTCCGAATTTATAAACTTTTTCACTTATGGAGTCTTCCTTGCGAATCTTCTATCCACAACTTCTAGTACCCTCTTGAATAACACTTGATCTTGATATGTATCAAATGGAACATTGGTAGTGGCTTTAGAGAGTGTATGGCATAGCAACCTCAAGTACAACTTTCTCAAGCTCTCCAAAACTCTTTTTCATGTAGTTCAGGGTTTTCTTTTATATACCATAACCTAATGGTCTTAGATCGTGAGGTAATTTGTAGGCTAGCATAATTTTGGGAGAGAATATCGTTAGTTAGCAAGGTTTTAAAACCTTTTAGGAAACTAGCATCTTGAGTCTTTGAAGCTCAAGTTCGATGACAAAATCGAGCCACGAAGATTCAAGTTATAGTGCTGAGGTGGAGTAATTTATCCACTTGGAACTCAAGTTTCTCACACTCGAGAAGTATCTAAAGAACGAAGATGAAGATGAAGACGGTCTGAAGAACCAAAGAACCAGATTTGAAGGAAGAAGAAGAACGATCTGGAAAACGCAGATCTGAAGACATGATCTAGAAATACGCAAATCTAAAGTAGAAAAACATAGATTTGGAGTGGAGAACGCTGAACGATTTGAAAAACAGAGGGCAGATCCAAAGGAGTAGAACAGAAAAACAGAGGAGGAAGAATCTACAGAAGCAAATAAGGAAGAAGAAGTGCAGAGGAGGAACTCGAGTATTATAAACTTGAGTTTTACGTGGATTCCAAGTGGATAATTTTTATTTGCTAGCTCAGGAACTCGAGCATATAAGCCTCTAGTTCTATTATGAAACTTGAGTCTTAAAAAATCAAGATGCTGTTTTTTTACATTGTTTTGCAAAAATCACCATTACTGAAATTGTTAAAAATTTAAGGCCAAATCAGAAAAAAATCTATATCATACCTAAAAAGTTGACATGTTTGGCTATTCCTTTTTTAGCATTCCCATCATTTCTTTTATAAAAAAAAAAAAAAAAAAAAAAAATGTCATTTTGATACACCAAAAGCCTATTTTATTATTTTACCATATCATTTTACAATATCTCATTCATCACATGTTGTTGGTGCAAACATAATGATAATGGAAAATAACACAAAGAGAAACTGAATAATACTTCTTAATTTTATTAATTTAAAGAGAGAAAGTACACAACACTATTTGGACTAAGGCGCGGCACTTGCTCTCTTTAAGGAGATTCAAGTTCTTGGTTGGCTAAAATTTATAACCAGTGCAGACCGTCTCTGACTTATCTCCCCCAGGATACAACAGCCCAACAAGTGTCGTATGGCTAGAACGACCTCTACACAAAGTGTTCAAGCCTAAAGTTTCACCAGAAAGAACACCCTTTCTTGCCAAGAATCTCTCTATTATTTTTTTAGTGTATGTTACACTAACTTAGATTAGGTCTGAATGAGTCTATTTATAGGCTCAATGGGCCTTACGAAATTACTACCCAAATTAATCTGATTAATTAGGTCCATTATTTTGATGTAGTGAGTGTTACAAGATTAATTGTTGGATATTATTTTGATGAACTGGAGTTACACAATTAATGGTTAGATAAGGAGTTTCTGAAAAATGAAAAGGCCCAAACGGATAGTCCATTAAGTGGGTTAATGGCTCTTCATTTTCTATAATAAAAATGGAATATTAATTCGGATCATTTACTCACTAACGGATATGGTAATTGCTCTGAATGAGCTGCCAAGCAGAAGGATCAAAAGGGTTGATTTATTTCGATTTTTGATACCTCCACCCTTCACCTCCCCCTTACGCACGTATCTGGCCCAATATTTGAGACAATTTATGTTAACCCATTAATCACTACAATTAAAAAGAACAAAATAGTCTCTCTCCTTTTCAATGTGGGATTAAACATTTTCACTAACTTCTCATCTTCCATATTCACTCTCACATCTTTACATTTATGACATAGCATTTATTCATTTTAATTATTTAATATTAAAATGCTCCAACAATCCCCCACTCATTTTAATATTAAATTTTTTAGTTAAAGAGAGATTACCAGGCAAAGATGGGTCACTGTGCATCATGAAGGTGTGCTCTGTATTGAACCTTCACTTAGTAAAACAAAGATCTCAACTCTAGAGTCGTAGTGGTCTTCAACTTGAATTAGGACTGCTTTAGGGAAATTAAGCGTCACTGCTTACACATAACAACCCAAGTGTTGACATGAGCTTTTATAACTAGCACTTTACGGCCATGTGCTAATCCAAGTTTCATGAGTGTATTTGAGATTAAGTCTAAATCTCATAGGGAGTGGCCTCACCCCCACACTCACATAGGTGAAATTTTGTCAAGGGTGCTCCTGTAATTCTAACACCCCACTCATACGAGCTACAAAATTTCATTAAGAGTTTTTTACTCAACCTCTCCGCATTACAGGATAAATGCACTTACATTATAGGGATGAACAATTAAAAAATTATTTACAAAATAAATAATTAAAAAAAATTGTGCATTTCTTACAACCATCGTATGATTCGTTTTTCCCATTGAACGCAATTCTCAAGATCTTTGGTCCTTGGGTTGGATATCCTCATACATGGCTCATGATTCTATGGACTTTAGTCCCATCTCTCTCGATGTATTCCAAACTCTATCTTTTGCCAAGGCCTTGGTAAATGGATCTGCAAGATTATCATTAGATTTAATATAATCCACAGTTATGATGCTACTACTCAAATAAGATCGCACGGTACTGTGCTTTCTTCTTATAGGTCTGGATTTACCATTGTAATAACGGTTTTTAATTCTACCAATTGTGGCAGTGCTATCACAATGAATTAATATAGGTGGAATTGGCTTTTCGCAAAGTGGAATTTCATATAACAAATCTCTAAGCCAATTTGCTTCTTCACTAGCTGAAACTAATGCTATTAATTTAGCTTCCATTGTTGAATTAGCAATTATTGTTTGCGTTTTAGATTTCCAACAAATAGCACCACTACCTAAGGTAAAAATATAACCAGTGGTAGAGAAAGAATCACCTAACAAAGCATTCCAATCGACATCACTAAAACCTTCAATCACAGCAGGGTACTTTTTATAAAATAAGCCATAGCTTTTGGTACCAATTAAATATCTCATGACTCGCTCAATAGCTAGCTAATGATCTTTACTAGGCTTGCTAGTAAATCTGCTTAGCATTCCTACTGCATATGCAATGTTAAGTCTAGTACAATCAGTAGCATAACGCAAACTACCAATGATACTAGCATAATCCTTTTGATTTAAAATCTCATCATCATTATTCACAGGAAATAAATGAACACTAGAATCAAAAGGAGTAGCTACACTTTTGTGATCATGAAAATTATATTTTCTCAATATATTCTCAACATAATGTGATTGATCGAGATATATTCCATCACATGCTTTTGTAATTTTCATGCCCAAAATAAAATTAGCCTCACCAAGATCTTTTATATCAAAATGGCTTTTAAGCATTTTTTTTGTCTCATTTATAACAGGTATATTTGAGCCAAAAATCAACATATCATCCACATAGAGGCTAATAATAACATGTAAATTATTCCAAGATTTAGAATAAATACATTTATCACATTCATTTGATTTATAACCATTCTCAATCATGTAGGAATCAAACTTTTCATGCCACTGCTTAGGTGCTTGTTTTAAGCCATATAGGGATTTAGTTAGCTTACATATCTTACTTTCTTGTCTAGGCTCTACAAAGCCTTCGGGTTGATCCATATAAATCTCTTCCTCTAGGTCCCCATTTAGAAAAGCAGTTTTCACATCCATTTGATGAATTTTCAAATCAAAGATTGCAGCAATAGCAATTAACAATCTAATAGATGTAATTCTTGTTATCGGAGAAAAAGTATCAAAGAAATTAAGATCAGCTTTTTGTTTAAAGCCTTTTGCAACAAGTCTAGCTTTAAACTTATCTATTGATCCATCCGGTTTCAAAATTTTTCTAAAGACCCATTTACAACTTATGGTCTTACAACCCGGTGGAAGATCTACTAATTTCTAAGTTTTATTAGAAATTAGAGACTCTATCTCATCATTTACAACCTCTTTCCAAAATATAGCATCAGATGATGTTAAAGCCTCTTTTAAACTTTGGGGATTTTCCTCAATGTTAAAAACATAATAATCAGGACCAAAATCCTTTTCAACTCTAGCTCTTTTACTTCTTCTAGGTTCCATTTCAAGATTTTCTTGATTTTGTAGAGGTGAAGTAGAAGAATTAGGTTGTGACACAATATTTTCTTCACCCCCACTATTTTTCAATTTAAAAGGAAATTTTTTTTTATGAAAAATTGCATCACTAGATTCAAAAATTATTTTGTTTCCAAGATCAAAAAATCTATAAGCTGTACTATTAAACGCATAACCAAAAAAAGCACAGGTAGTAGCTTTTATACCTAATTTAGGCATTTTAGGGTCAGTAAGCCTTACATAAGCAAGACAACCCCATACTCTCAAATATTCCAAATTTAGCTTATGTCATTTCCACATCTCAAAAGGTGTGGTGTGTGACTTTTTATGTGGCACCCTATTCAAAACATGACATGCAGTTAAAATAGCTTCACCCCAAAAATGTAAAGGTGCACCAAATTCAATTAGCATGGCATTTGTTAATTCAATTAAAGTTCTATTTTTTCTTTCAGCCACACCATTAGGAGCAGGTGAATATGGTGCAGTAATTTCATGGATAATTACCAAAGACTGAACAAATGAGTTGAATGCACTTGATTCATACTCACGGCCTCTATCACTTCTTATTCTTTTTATTTTTCTACCAAATTGATTTTCAACTTTTTTTTAAAAATCTTGAAAATTTTCAAAAGCATCACTTTTATTTTTCAACAAATAAATAGTTCTATATTTTGAGAAATCATCAATAAAAGTGATAATATATCTATTTCCTCCACGAGTTAAAATTCCCTCAAACTCATATAAATCGGAGAGAATTAACTCAAGCAATTAGGTATTTCTTATAACACTTTTATGAGGCCTTTTTGTAATCTTAGCTTGACTATAAGTTTCACATTTTTCAAAATCTTTTGACAGTCTTGGAATTAATCCTAAACTACTCATGATTCCCACATATCTACTATTTATATGACACAAACGAGCATGCCAAAAATTAATAGAAGAAAGCATATAAACTAAACTGGTAGATGCTTTATTATTCTCAATATTCAATTTAAACATTCCATCACAAGCATAACCCTTGCCCACAAATAATCCCTTTTTAGTGATTACATAATTATCAGATTCCATAGTTTGCTTGAAGCCAGCCTTGTTAAGCAAAAAACTTGACATCAAATTCTTCCTCATGGACGGAGTGTAAAGTACATCTTTCAATGTTAGCACACGTCCAAAAGTGAATTTCAATTCAACCTCATCACTCCCAGAACCTTGGTTTTGCTAGAATCACCAAGCATAACAGTTTTTTCTTCTTCAAAAGGAGTGTACAATTTGAACCAATTTTTGTCATAACAGACATGCCTGGTAGCACCAGAATATGCCCACCACCCTTCAACATAATGCACCATATTAATGTCTGTAATCATAACCACTAAAGGCTTTTTGGTTACGTTAGCCTGCGGAACAGATTCACGTTTCCGAAATTTGCAAAATCGAGCAATATGCCCACTCTTGCCACAGACAAAACAAAATCTATTAAATTGATCTTGTGAAGAGAGTCCTTGGTTCTTATTGTAATTTTTATTCGGGTTTCCCCTTCCTTGAGGTCTATTATTATTTTTAAGGGCTCTCTTTTTAGGCTTCAAATGACCATTTCTAGGAAAATAATTTTTGGGCATATTATTATTGGATGAATAAGGTTTACCTTTGTGGTGGAATTACCATTGCTCTCTTGTGTCATGAGTGCATCTTGTCCTCTGGCCTCCTCCTCCACATGAATGTGTGTGATCAAAGTCTCCAAGGATGTCTCCTTTTGTTTGTGCCGCAAAATCTTTTAGAATTCCCTCCAAGATTGTGGTAGTTTGTCAATTATGCCAGCTACCACCAAATTGTCTCCAATCTTTATGCCTTCGGATCTCAATTCTGCTACAATCATTTGGAAGTCTTGTGCTTGATCCACCACCTATTTTCCATCCACCATTTGGTAACGGAAAAATCTACTAGTAGCATACTTCTTTGCACCTGCCTCCTCGGTATCATACTTGCTTTTTAAAGCTTTCCAAATTTTCTTAGTAGAGTTATAAGTTGTATCATAATAATCATAAAAATGATCGGCAAGAAAATTCAATAGATAAGAGCGACAATTATATTCATTTTTTGTATACTTATCTATTTTTTCTTAATGGAGAATATATTCTTCCTCACTCATCTCATCGATTGGAACCTTTGACGAATTCTTCTCAATGAGGATGTAGGCGACTTTAAGAAGGCTCAAGTAGAAGAGGACCTTTTCTTTCCACCTCTTGAAGTGGGCTCCTTTAAAGCGAATGGGTTTGTTAAGATCTCCAACAGGCTCATTTGGTTTCTCTTGTGTAGACTCCATGTGTTGAATCTCCTTAAAATTGTTGGTGCAAACACAATGATAATGGAAAATAACACAAAGAGAAACTGAATAATACTTCTTAATTTTATTAATTTAAAGAGAGAAAGTACACAATACTATTTGGACTGAGGCACGACACTCGTTCTCTTTAAGGAGATTCAAGCCCTTGGTTGGCTAAACTTTGTAACCAGTGCAGACCGTCTCTGACTTGTCTCCCCCAGGATACAACAGCTCAACAATTGTCGTATGGCTAGAACAACCTCTGCACAAAGTGTTCAAGCCCAAAGCTCCACCAAAAAGAACACCCTTTCTTACCAAGAATCTCTCTATTATTTTTTTAGTGTATGTTATAGTAACTTGGATTAGGTCTGAATAAGTCTATTTATAGGCTCAATGGGCCTTACAAAATTACTACCCAAATTAATCTAATTAGTTAGGTCCATTATTCTGATGTAGTGGGTGTTACAAGATTAATTGTTGGATATTATTCTGGTAAGCTGGAGTTATACAATTAATGGTTAGATAAGGAGTTTCTGAAGAATGAAAAGGCCCAAACGGATAGTCCATTAAGTGGGTTAATGGCTTTTCATTTTCCATAATAAAAATGGAATATTAATTCGGGCCATTTACTCACCAACAGATATGGTAATTGCTCTGAATGGGCTGTCAAGTAGGAGGATCCAAAAGGCTGATTTATGTCCATTTTTTTACGCCTCCACCCTTCGCCTCCCTCCTTGCACACGTATCTAGCCCAATATTTGAAACAATTCATGTTAATCCATTAATCACCACAATTAAAAAGAACAAAATTGTCTCTCTCCTTTTCAATGTGGGATTAAACATTTTCACTAACTCCTTATTTTCCATATTCACTCCCATATCTTTACATTTATGACATAACATTTATTCATTTTAATTATTTAATATTAAAATGTTCAAACACATATTTTATCCTTCAATTCTATACATTAAAATAATATTTACAACGTATTAAAATAATATATTAACTCTTCCCACCATCATCATCATCACCACCAACAACATCAACAACGAGACAACCACCATTGCCGCAACAACAGCCTCCAACAACCACTGCCGTAACAACATCGATAGCCACCATTGGCACAAACTCACATCCACCAATGCTGCCTTAAAAAAAAAAAAAAAAAAAAAAAAAAAAAAAAAAATCCATAACAACCCACCACATTCACAAACCTCAAAACCCATCCCAAATCAAACAAACCCACAACCTAGCTCCAAAATCTCCTTCCTCAAGCTCTCCGACAACAGTTTCCTTGACGACCGCAAGTGAGTCAGACGAAGACTCGGTCATTACTAGGTGAGTCGTCGTAAATGGGATCGGACAAGGGCTGTGGAGGTCGGGGTGAAGGTTGTGGACAAGAAAGAGAGAGAGAGAGATAGTGATAGGAAAATAAATAAATAAAAGAGAGAGAAAGAGGCGCAGAGAAATTGAACAGAAAAAAAAAAGGAAAAAAAGAAAAAGAAAAAAGAACCCAAAGCCATGTGGTAAAGATGCTGGAGAAGAAAGAAGAAGAAAAAGGGAAAATGGAGTGACAAGAGATAAGGAATGGGCAGAGGAAGAAAGAAGAAAAAAGTTAGAGAGAGAAGAAATAAAAGTAATAAAAGAAGAGAGAGGAAATGAATAAAAAAAATTTAGCACATCTGTTCACTTGTAAATTTATAGGATGTTAACCCAGTGGGGTTGGCCAAGTGGTTGGGCACTTGGTCTCAAAGTGGCTGTCTTGGGTTTGACTAGGAGCTCCCTAGTTCAAGTCCAGGCAACAGCACTTTGAAAAAACTCCCTGGGCCAGCGATTTACCCCGTTATGGGCCCACCCGTCGCGAACAGTGATTAGTCTTTGGTTGAAAGTTTTGAAGAAACACTGTGGGTAACCAAAAAAAAAAATTTATAAGATGTTTGGTGTGTCAAATGTCAAATATTTGACATTTGACACACCTGATAGTAATACTCTTATGGTATATTTGATATTTGGTACACCTGACAAAAACGCTTTACGGTTGAAAATGGGGGGAATGTTTATATTCATATGAGGCACATCCCAAGATTTGGGCATTTATGATTATGGCTAATTGTCGCAGAGTTGCAGACTTCTCCAAATATCTAAGCAAGCGAATGAATGGAAAGTTCCTTGGGATTATGTTTGCTTTTTAACCTCGTTTAGTCGTTTTTCCTCTGTACCATTCACGGAAGCCAGAGTGCAAACTTGACATATGTCCTAAGCTTATTTAAATTTTAATAGCTAATTGCATGTACTTTTATAATCCTAATGATTCCTTTTAACGTTCAACGTTTCAATTTCTAATTACACTGTCAATTTATTTCATTTAGTTCTTATTATTTTAAATGTGTTGGTTTAGTTTTTAACTTTTTGGTAATGTGTTAAATAATCTCCACTGTTTAAATAATGAAGTAAAATGCTAATATGGCTAGTGGCTAGAATAAAAACTTATTTTTATGCCACGTAGAGCATTCCCATCAAGTGTGCTATGCCAAATCTCATTTTACTACATCAAAACTTACTTTATCAATTTTAACACATCATTTTACAATTTACCGTTCATCACATCTTCTATTTTTTAATTCTACACATTAAAATAATATATACAAATATTAAAATAACATTCAAAAAAGCCAATCATAAATGTATTCTCACCGTCACTCCCACCAACTCACTACCACCCTCACCACAGCCCACCGCTGATACAAACCCACCACCACATCCCATCGCTGATACAGACCCACCACCACATCCCACCATGGTTACAAACTCATCACCACCAACCAAAATCAACCAACCACAATTATAAACATTGCCACAAGCACCATGAGAAAGAGAGATCGGCGAGGTGGAGAAAGGAGATGTTAGTGACGAGATCAGCAAGACAGCTCAAGCAGCAAGATTGGCTTCAGGCAATGAGATCGGCTTTTAAGGATCAGAGAGGAAGAGAATGAGAGTGAAGAGGGAGCTGTGGAGGATGACTATGGCTCCGCGGCTTTGACGAGATCGACAAGAGAGAAGAAATGGTAGGTAGAGAGAAAAGAACTCAGATGAGAGAAAAGATAAGATAAAAGAGAGAGGGAGAGAGTTTGAGTGAATATATGAGAGAGAAAAGTTGGTGAATAAACTAATAATAAAATGTTTTTTGCAACATACTACAATTCAGCTTCATTTATGAAATAGCACTGTAGCATGTTGCAAATTTTTTTGGGACTTGGAACATCTCATGAAGCTTGAATATTGGTGTTTAGTGTGTCAAATGTCAAATATTTGACATTTGACACACCTAATGGTAATGCTCTTAGTATGTTATGGGGATTAAAAAAATAACCGAAGGAATTAGTTTAGTTGCATTATGATAGCTATTGGGATATTCTGTTATTATTGATTTTCTTAATATTTGAGATATATATATATATATATATATATATATATATGTATGTATGTATATATATTTTGTGATAGAGACATGGAAGGTTGAGATTTTTGTATGCTAATTTGGGCTTTGAAGGTGGGCTAGGTTTAAGGGGTCTAATTGAGGACTTCTGAAACCATAATGGAGGGAGGATAAGAAATGTGGGTTGGAGACTGGGTTTAGGTTCCATTTGATAAGATATTTATAATAAGGGATAATTACAGTAAACCCACATGTGGTTGACCCGTTTTCATTTTCCCTACCCGTGGTTCAATCATTTACACTTTACCCACCTGAGGTGCCTTCTATTAGGGATTTGTTACCCACCTCTTCTTTTGCCATTAAAAAAACACATTTTTAGAGAAAAACAAACATAACAAAGATAAAAAAGTTAGGGTTTTTTTTATTGCTTAAGAACTTCATTAAGAACAAAACACAGGAATAACACACAGATCAAAGGCTCAATGAAATCACTTTTAATCTATATCAATATCAATAATCTCATAACAACTTAAAATTGTGAACCAATTTTTACAAGAAGACCAACAATCTCAAAAGAACCAGCAACTTTATTAACAATCTCCTCTCTCCTACTCTCGCTAATCCTTCCTTCTTGATCATCATCTTCTTTTGTCTTCTCCTTCTATATATTTATATAAACAAGTGACTCCAAACCAAACCAAACAAAAAGGATCTAAATACAATATAGGAACAGGATGGGAGGTGTCGTTGGTGATATATTTGTTGTTACAAGTCCAGGCCAAGGTCACCTTCACCCTTGCATGGAGCTTTGCACCCTCCTTTCCTCCCGTAATTTCCACACTCGTCATTCCTTCCATCTCCGGCACCACCACCACTCAGATTCCCTCTTCCATCTCTCAAAACCCACTCACTTCCTTCGTCTATATCACCTCCGGTCCTCCTATATGCCTCGGATTCGATCCGACTTGCCATCAATCCACCCTCAAACTCCAAGCCCATATCACCACCAACTGCTCTCACTCCCATCCTTTGTGCCATCGTCAACTTCCAGATCGGGTGGACAAAAGAGGTCTTCCAAAAGTTCAACATCCTTGTTGTCAGCTTCTTCATCTTCGACGTGTGTGCCGCTGCCATGGAGTTGGGTGCGTGGAAAGGCCAGGCCGATCAGTTCAACTTGGGCAAGGAGCCCCAATTCATTCCCGGGTTACCCGAAGAAATGGCCATTACGCCCTCCAATCTTAAACGAAAACCTGTAGGCCCTCTAGGCCCACCTGAGAGAGAGAGAGAGAGAGAGAGAGAGAGAGAGAGAGAGAGAGAGAGAGAGAGAGAGAGAGAGAGAGAGAGAGAGAGAGAGAGACAGAAGTTTTTTTGGCAGCTTTGTGAAATGTTTGGCAACCTTTGATAAAAAGGAGATTGCTTTTTAGGCAAAGAAACAGCTCAGAGTACAAATTCAAACCAATACATGTTTGAATAACCCATTGGATAAGAGAATAGCAATATTGTTGATTTGTGTTTTGTTCTCGAAGAAGTTCTTAAGCAATAAAAAATCTTAACTTTTTTATCTTTGTTATGTTTGATTTTCCTTAAAAATGTATTTTTCTAACAGTAAAGGGAGAGATGGGTAACAGATCCCTAACGGCAGGGACTTTAGGTGGGAAAAGTGTAAATGATTGAACCACGAGTAGGCAAAGTAAAAACAGGCCTAATCACAGGTGGGTTTACTGTAATTATCCCTTATAATAATGTTATTTAAGTTTTGTGGAAATACATCTAATGGTGTTTAAACAACAGTTTTCATTGTTTAAACATAGTTACCAAACGGGCATAGTTGTCAAAAATGTAAATAGTATCGTGAATTGATTTTTGATTCTTTTATATTGTGTATCATATCGTATCATATATCATAATTTACACATATACCTAATAAAATTATAAATATACATATATTAAATGTATACTCATTATAAATTCGGAATATATTCAACTAATAACTAATTGAATCATTACTTATATAATAATATATAACAAAAATAACTAAACAAATCAAATTAACATATTTTTATAAGATAGACATTCATATTGAGTATATAACTAATAATGCATGATATATGAGCCAAAATAATATTTTCTTTTCATCATGTTGTCTAATAAACTCCATATAAGTCAATGTTATCATCATGTTCTTCATCTTGTAATTTTTTTTATTAAATTTTCTATACCATCATCAACATTTACTATCTCTTTTATTGTTCTTTTATTCTAATAATTTTTTCTTTATATTTCTTCCTGGCATTTTAGCTTGTTAGACTTATAAAAATATATAACCAAAAAAAAAAAAAAATTATATTTCCTTTTAATACATTATTCATAGCATAGAAAACAAATTTGCAAATATGAAAATGAAGTGTCAAGTGTGTAGTTCAAATTTTGTAGGAGAAAGAGAAAAGGGGGAAAAGATTCATGGACATGTTATTTTATTGGACTCAATTAAGTATTCTAATAATTTTGTGTTAAAAAAAAAAGTCTAACAACTTGTTTAAATTAAATAAAACCACAAATTTTAACAAAAAAAAAAACTCATATAAACTCACATATCTATGTATTCTACGAATTAACGATACGATATGATACACATTTATGTATCATACAAATCATGAGTATTTACGATACGCTTCTATAATATGAAACTTTTTTGACGTGATATGATACTGACAATTATGGTAAAGAGATTAAAAAGGTTGAGTTGGAAGAAGAGAAATTGATTCCTTTGTGAACTTTAAGCAGACTTAACTTTTTTTTTCTTTTATAAGTTTAAAGTTGAGTCCACATGGTAGTACTCATGGCATCCAATGTAGCATAAATATAATTTTTTATTCTAGCTAGTAGCCACATCAACATTTTTATGTATTAATGACAAGGACTATTTTGGAAAAAATGTCAAAATGTTAGAAACTAAACTAACACATTTGAAATATTAGGGATCAAATTGATACATAATGTGAATGTTAGAGACCAAATATGTAATTTACCCAATTTTTTTACCCATTTTTTATAGAAAAAAAATAATGGTCTCAAGTTAGCCACACATAATTAGAAGTTTCAAACTAAACTTCCAATTCCAAAATGTTTCAATTTAGTGACCGTTTGGATCTAGATTAATTTTGGTTGCGTTTTGAGTTCCTGCGTTTTCTCTTTTTTTTTTTTTTTCAATGTGCATGAACAATAATCGGTACTGTTCATGCACGTTATTTCACTGTGCGGGAGACAATTTTCACTGTTTACACACTGTTCAAGCACTGTTCATGGAACCCATAAGTACTTAATTCAGGAAAAAATATTAAAAAATGGGTCCCACAGTATTATTCACACATTTAAAAATTATTTTGTTACAGTATTTTCAGTTTTCATTTTTCAATTTTTAGCAATAAGTTCTATCCAAACGGACCCTTAAATTATACACTTTTTTTTTTTTTTGGAAATTAATTATACACTCGCTAGTCATTAGTAATGATGTTGTTAACCAAAAATATTTTAACAAAATGACATTGTGTTATTATTTCATCACATAGGAGGGGAGGTTTTTTTGATAACCATAGGAGGGGAGGTTAAGTGCACTAGAAATGGGATTGTTATTAGGAACTTGGGATGCATGTCCTTGTTATTAGAGTAAGTCTAGCACCATACTAATTTTCAAAATTCTACTACAATTTTGCGACATAGCGACTCAAGAAAGGTGGAAATAAAATAGTGGGTTCATAATTCCACCACTCACGAATTACCGCATGATAAAATTGTAGCAAAGTTATAGAAATTGGTGTAGTAAAGTACTAGACTTACTTTTTAAATTAAGGCCATATTTGGTTGTGTGGTTCTAATACATATTTTCACATTTTAAACAACTTTACACATATTTTAACACATTTTTTACCTATACATATATTAAAAATACCTAAACAACATTGCTCCAACTCTTCATCATACAGCGTAAGCATTTGTAAGCTGCAAGTTTCTTAACTTTACCAAAAATAGAAGTTTAAAATTACTTCTACATGATGGTGGCACACTCGTAATAACAAGTTTCTTAACTTTACCAAAAATAGAAGTTTAAAATTACTTCTTCATGATGGTGGCACACTCGTAATAAAACCCCAACTGCAGGGCACTTCTCTCGAAAATAAACTCCTCTCACTTACAAAAAGGCCATGCCTGCTCACAGTGTCCCATCTTCGACAAGTTTTCATCTCTCTCTCTCTCTCTCTCTCTCTGCAAACAGACAAAGAAAGCTACAATGTCAAATCGTCAAAATGAAGAGAAGCAAGTGGGTGTTGATGAAGAAGATGAAGAAGAGAAATGGGTGAAGCATTATTCGTCTAATCACCAAATACTGTTGGTGGGTGAGGGAGATTTCTCTTTCTCTCTGAGTTTGGCCAACTCTTTTGGCTCTGCTTCCAATATTCTCGCCTCCTCTCTCGACCCTTTTGGTACATCTCTCTCTCTCTCTCTCTGTGTATGTCATTTTTGTTCATGCTGTACATATCAATGTCTATGCATGTGTTCAGTGTTTTTGTGTTTATGAACGTAGTGTTTTTATGTAAAAAATGTCAATATATTTTTGGGTCCGGCTCCCCTCCTGTTTCAAACTCTCACGTTTTCTCCGGTTTTAATATAGATGAAAGGCGTGGCAGATCAAACAATTTAAAGGCTAAAAAAGACCCACGTCATTCTCTCTCAATTTTTTTCTCTCATTCTTTCAATTACAGACCACCAAGCAAACCCACTGTCATACTCATACACCCAACACGTGAAATACAAATTTTTTTTTCTTCTTCATAATTTGTCTTTCTATCTCTTTCTTTGTCGCAATTTTTCTCCAATATCATCACTGTCAACCGGGTATTAGAGCTAAGACCAGATCTCGCTAGAGAAGAAAGCATCACCCAAATTGAAACAAAGAATTTTGGACAAATTCAAAGAACGTACCCAGAAGAGGTAAAGCAAGAACTCTCTCAAAATTTGTCTCTCTGTGTCCCTCAAAAAGAAACCCCAAGAATAACCTTGCGTAACCCATAAAAGTAAAATCAAAGAAATTTAAGCCGCATACCAGTACCCATAATCAATCAGCCTTCCATCAAATATATCACAAAATGATGTGCTAGAAAGTATAAACAAAAAGAGAGAAGAGTAACCATGCAGCAGTGATGAAGTCAGTAGCAAGAAGGAGAGACATAGACGTTGGAAATTAGGAATAGAAAATCGAAGAAAATATTTGTTGAGCCTCTAAGTATTTACGGCAGCGATCTTGATGTGCTGGCCACGCGTCTCAGATGGCGTCTCTTGCATTATTTTCGACTACTCCTTTGCCAATTGTGTTGGGTGTACGTATGATAGTGGGTTTGCTTGGGCCGTGAAGCTTCCGAGTAATTGAGAGAGAATGATGTGGAGTTTTTTTAGCCTTTGGATTGTTGGTCTGTCAGGTGTCTTTCATCTATATTAAAGCTGGAGAAAAACATGAGAGTTTGAAACAGGAGGGGAGCCGGACCCTTTTTTTTTTTTTACTTGGTCTTTTACTAAAGGGTTTGTTACCTGTTTGTTTTTTGTGTATGTGTGTTTGCGTGTAATCTTGGGGAGGTTGGGTTTGTTTGACACTTTTCTGTGTTTGTTTCAAGCTGCCATTTTTTGTTAAGAGAGGGTAAAGAGACATGGTTTTGGGATATGTGATGATTCTATATCTGTCAGTTTTGTAATGTTATTGCATTTACTTGTTTATTTGGTGAATTTGATGTACTAATAGTTTATGGAACATAGTAATTAAGCAGAATGTGCTACTTTTGAATCTTCACTTGGCAGTTGAGTACAAGGTTTTAATAGCAGATTTTCTTATGGATTGACTGCCAGGGTTCAAATCCCCATTTTTCCAACTATCAAATTATAAATATATAAAACTATTTTCTTGTCATGATTTTAGTTATGTAGAAAAAAAAACTGCATTAGAGTTTATGTTCAGTGACAGGACTTAAGTGAGTTTATTTTATAGTTAGAAGCACTTTTTTTTTTCCTTGATAAAGTTACAAAGAAAAGTTGGTCATGCCATTTATGTTAAGTGTTGCAATTTTTTACTTGGACTTGACAGTTTTGTTAAAGATAGATGTTTCAATTCTTCCTTTTTTTTATGTTTTTATCTTTTGGCCAGGTTATGATATTTGATAAATTACTAATTGTTCTAAAAGCTAAAGCATATACAAAATGATGATAATAACTTTTAATTAATATCCTAACACTTCCTCTTACATGTGGGCCCAACTGCCCCTTGATAAGTGGGTCTAACATGTGAGATTATTCAACATTTTAAATTGGAGATAGAGTTATTAAGTGAATATTCTAAAAATATTGTCAATGCTTCTATGCTGAATTAGATGTATTGATCAAGAAATACAAGGAAGCAAAATTGAATTTGGAAAGTTTAGAAAAGCTCGGGGCATCCCTCTTTCATGGAGTGGATGCAACTAAAATGCAGCTTCATAGTGATCTGAGATGGCGGAAATTCGATAGGATTATCTTTAACTTTCCTCATGCAGGATTTCATGGAAAGGAAGATCAAGCACATGTGGTTAAGTAAGTTTGTATTTTGTAATTTGTATTGATTTTGTCTCCTAATGTCCTTGTCCCTTCCTAAATGATACAATTGTTGATATGGAAACCTCAGGTGTTTGAATTGAAGTCATTGTAGTTGTTGTATATTTAAAAGGGGATTATGAATGAGCAATGTCGTAAATCCATTTTATTTTAACTACCTATTCAACTTTATTCAGATAAAACTCATTTGCATAGGCATTATAAATAGTAATAGACATTTTGTCATTTCTATATCAAAATTGAAAGCCCCAATTTTTGTTTTTGGGAATATGTAGCTATGAAATGAAAAATGAATTGTGAACTCGGTTTTGGGGTCTGGAATGTTATTCACATATGACATTCCATTTTTGCAAAGTTATGAAGCAAGTCAAATGATTCTAGGCTCTTAAAAGAACCACACTGCTGAGTCTTCTTGATGTAGGGTGTTGGTATTTGGAAGAGTCCTTCATTGGGCATCTTAGTTCACATGAAGCGGAGAGATGTTAAAAGATGAGTCATTGCCTCATAAGAGTTATTTGTATTTTCTCCATGCTTCTGTCCAAGGGCTCTTTGTGGAAATTTTCGGTTCATTGCAGAGATCTAATACTGTTGTAATTTGTTACCTACAGGATGCATACAAATCTTGTGCACGGCTTCTTCCATAACGCAATAGGGATGCTTCGAGCAGATGGTGAAATTCATGTGAACCACAAAACTACAGCTCCATTCTGCCACTGGAATATAACGGGACTTGGTTTAAAGAACTGTTTGGTATTGATTGAGTGTGTTGATTTCAAGAAAGAGGACTACCCAGGTTATCACAACAAAAGAGGGGATGGTCCGAGATGTGATGAACCATTTCCTTTGGGTGAGTGCAGCACCTTTAAGTTCAGATTGTCCCCTACAGCTAAAAGGTATGAAAGAGACTATGCAGCAATGCCAGGAAGAACCTTGAGTGGCGACTTGTATGCTTTGCGTGAGCATAATCGTATTAGCATTTTGAGGTTGATGCGGCAGAAACGGTTGTTGGGTCTTGATTACCAGTTGAATGAAAGCGATGAACAGCAATTGGAATACAGGTGGCCTAATTTTGCAAGAGACTATGCAGCAATGCCAGGAAGAACCTTGAGTGGCGACTTGTATGCTTTGCGTGAGCATAACCGTATTAGCATTTTGAGGTTGATGCGGCAGAAAAGGTTGTTGGGTCTTGATTACCAGTTGAATGAAAGCGATGAACAGCAATTGGAATACAGGTGGCTACCATAGGTTTAGTCTTTGTGTTGGTTATTTGAAGTATATTTGTGAAGAAGTGGTGATTAGGACTTTTGATGCTCTGTGATTGTATATTCTACCAAGTATTACGCTGAAAGCTGATCTTTTTCCAGCATCCAAACTTACATTTTGGTTAGATGTTATAGTTTAAACCTTTCTAGGAAAAATGGGTTGTGCTTATTTACTTATGCTGGAACAAGTTGCCTTTGGAAAGTGGCATTGCTACCTATTGTTGGCGTTGCCAGCTTTAGAAAATGAGAGCACTGCCTAAGCATTAGACCCAAAAGTTACTTTCTTTGGTTATTGTTAGTGTTTTCACCCGAACTCTATGTTTGGAGGATGGGAGAGTAAAGGAGATGAGCGTAGAGGAAGAAGTGACCAGAATAAAGTATGAAGTTAAACAGTAATTTTTTTAATAAAAAAATGTGACAAACTAGTCAGAATACTCAAAATACCTAGTTGCTGCACTCCAAGATTACAAAGTATAATAGTGATTGTCTGTGACAATGCTTTGCATGCCATTATTTTAAAGAAAACCAAAACCCTATAAAATAGCTATTCACAAAAATTAAAACCATTAGAAAAGGAAATCAAGGAAGACCATTGTCCATTTCAGGTGGGTATAATTTCTGGCTCATGATGTGCCCCAAGTTTAAGGATTACGGAATAAAATCCCTTAAAATTTTTAGAGTAATTCTGGGGATTATATAAACTATATATCAGTTTATTGAGAAAGTAGTTTGTTGAAACTTACATTTAGGAGAAAACAGTTCCTATTTGAAAGATAGAGGTTGGGATAGGGGAAATGAAAATGAAGGGCAGATGAAAGTTTCCCCTATTATTATTTTTTGAAATGGTTAGAAATCTCTTAAGCTTCAGACCAATTGGGTCATTGGCATTTGACATTAAATGGTGTTGGTGGGAATTCTGATTTTCCACTCAAGTCCATCAAAGTTATTAGAAAAACATTGAGCGAAATGTAATTGTTCATGTAGCTACTATTTTTCTCCTTTTAGATATAATCTATTATTATTATTATTATTATTATTATTATTATTATAAATGTGTATTTTTTGGACACTTGTAACAAGACAAACTTTTATTTTTAAAAAGTCTACAAGGAGTATGATTGAGAGAAAAATTCTATCTTTTTATATGATGTCATTATATTTAATCAAGTTAATCACATTTGTTTTATATAAAATGGATACGAAAATAAATAAAATAAAATGTGTTCATCTTTATTAATTTACTTGATGATGTATTTTTTTTCTTATACAAGAGCAGAAAAAATTAATTTTCAAATACTAATAAAAATGATTTCTTAAATAATAAGAGTGTAATAGTGAAGTGATGTAAATTACCTTTTTTATCATTTCATTTTTCTTCTCAGTTAAGTGTGTATATATATATATATATATAAAATTCAACTCAACCAAATACACATTATGAAAAAATGAATTTTCAATTGTTCGCTTTTCCATTATTTATACATTTTCTATTCTTATATTTTTCCCTTCTCTCAATCAAACATATTAACTGTAAACAAAATATTTTTTTCTAGTTTCACAAATGAAAAAAGCAGTTGGTTTCCATTTTTAGATATGTCTATTATCAATGTTTTAATTTACCTGTTTGTAAAAGAGAAAAAAAAATAAAAATGGAAAGAAAACCATTTTTTGTTAATACATAAAAAGTTTTGTATTAGATTGACACACGTATACACACAAAAATTAAATAGGGAAACAAAAATTAAAAGTAAATATTCCTAATGAAAATTTCATTTTCGTTGAATCTTGTCATATTCTTTGAGAGATCTGTTCTATTTTCGATGCTTGAACCAATATCCCTATTTCCATTTCTATTTCTATTATCTATTAACTATATAAAACGAGCCAATAGGCTCATTTTTTTTTTTTTTTTAGAAGGAGCCAATAGGCTCATGAATAGTGTTTTTGGTTTATTCAACTAATGAGCTGCACTTTTTCTTTTCTTTTCTGTTCTTTTTTTTTTTTTTTTTTTTTAAGTATCTTTATATGTTTACATGGTAGATACACAAAAAGGTGGCAAATGTTATACAGATTTGCACAAAAAAAGGTAAATATTGTACAAATTTTGCAAATGTGTACACAATTTTCAAATTTTTATGTGTCTACAATATAAATTTACATTGTAAGTACAATGTATACATAAAGATATTATAAAAATGTTGTTACACGTGTCAATTCCTTTTGGGTTAAAGTAAAATAAAATAAAATAATAAAATATCATATTGAGATCTAACACAACTAAAAATAAAGGTATTGTATTGTGAAAATGTCATGATATATATATATATATATATATATATATATATATTTTGTTATTACAATATTTTTACAACTATTGAGGTATAAGTTCCTTATAGGTCAAAATAAGATCATAAAACATTAGACTAAGACCCACCATGGTTGAAAATAGAGGTATTGTGAAAACGTTGTAATATTTTGTTGTATTCGTAAACTTTTTTATTTATTGGTTTAGTCAAATTTAGTAATATTTATATAGGTGAATGGAAAAAGTTGCCGTAGCTTTGTTACAGTAGCTTTGGCTTGCTCAATTTTTAATGTTTTGCTGGCCTTTTTTTTTTTTTTTTTTTTTTTTGTGTGAATGCATAATGTTGCATTAGATTTGCTATATTATTTTTGGTTTGTCCAATTCACACTGTTTCACATTATAATAAAATATTAAAACAACGAATTGGCAAAATATTTCCATAATTGTTTAGGTGTTAATTCTTTACAAGTCGAAATAAAATAATAAAATATCACACTAGAACTAACCACAACTAAAAATAAAGGTATTGTGAAAAAAAAAATGCTACATCCACAATATTTTTTACAATACTTTCATAATTAACAAAATATAGGTGGTAAATTATTTTTTGTTCTAATTGAAACTTACTAATAGAAACTACTATTTTTCCCACCAATAACAACCTACTACTTATGATTTATTGTGAAAATTCCGTAGACATAACAATTTTTTTTGTTTGAAAATGTTAAGAGATCTTGTTGTCATTACAATATTTTCAAAACTGTTAAGCTGTCAATTTTTTACGAGTTAAAATAAAATAGAACAAAATTATAAAGGTATTATGAAAATGTTGTGTCATTCTATTGTGTTTTTATAAATTTTTTGTTGGTTTAATTAGCTTTGTTGGGCCAAAATTCACTATTTCACATACAATTTTCTTGGGTTAACTTTTATTATTATTATTATTATTATTATTATTATTATTATTATTATTATTTTGCACACCATTTTAAGTAAAACCGCATAGTTTTACACACAAAAACAAAAACTCAAGATAAAACATTTTCACCCTTTATGTTTGGGGTAGTTTACAATTCCTCCCTAAACTTCACTTAATATTTTGGAAAAGAGCAAAAATGTTATATTGTTATTCTTTCAGTTAAACTTTAATGAAAGCTGATAAGGAGTTGTGAAAAACGATGAACTCCAGACCGTCCATGGTCGTCCATGCCAAGGGTCGTCCATAGGAAAGCACATGGACGACCCACAGGTGTTTAGCATGATAAACAAGATAAGCCGTCCATAGTTGTCCATACCAAGGGTCATCCATAGGAAAACATATGGACGACCCACAATACTTGGGAAAATTCCAAGTGTTATCCCCTTACTCAAGTGACCATGGGTTATGGTTCCAAGGCATGAGTAATACCTGAGTTCACCATAGCAATTATAGAAGGATGGAATATAACTCTCGTGGCGGTTGTGAAAGTTACCCTTAACCCTCTGATCTCCTAAAATACAGGGGAAGTTGCGAATCTAATAACCATTTCTAGGGAGCACTATATAAAAGCCTATTCAGACTAGACAAAGGTACGTTTTTGACAATTTCTAAAAAGTTGAAACTCTAGAACTTGAGAGAAAAACTAACTTTGGCATCGGAGGGTTCTTAACCGGCAACCCTGGTCACCTTTGATCATTGTTCTTTCTTTTTCAAGCCATTAAGACAGCCAGTAGTCCTTTGAAATCTGAAGCATTGAGCCTACTGATTTTCTTCGCATCATCAAAAGCTTATGATTCTTAAAATATTTAATAGTTTAATGTCTAAAATACTCCCACTAGATTTTAATATCCCGAAAATTTTCTTCACGTATTTTGAGTTTTAGATGGTAGTAATTCTTGGAAAATTGGAATGATGATATAAGGTGTTTTATTTGTTATCTAAAGAACATTGATTTTCTAGGTTTAAATTTTTGAAACTTATAATTTATCTAATGGAAAATTTGATGACACATGTCTTTTCTTATCTTTTTTTATTTTCATAACAAAACTCAGTTGTTTATTGTTGGAAGATAATGATATTCCTTATCATTCCTAGAAGTTTTTAGTGAGTGGATATATTGACTTTAGCAAATAAGTACTAAAAAACTATTATAGTAAAATAGATAATTTATATATTAAATAGCTATCTTAACTTTGTGGTTGATCAAAATTCTATGAATGAAATTAACTTTTTATGAAATAATTATCAAAATTCTTAAAATTAATGTCTCTTTTGATTAATGTAAATCTCTATGCATTTTAAAAATTAAATGATTTATATCTTTATTTTGTGATATAAATAAAATCTATAATTGACCTTAATTAATACCTTTTTTTTCCACGGCAAGCAGGCACGTGCTGCCCTTACTAGTCTATATGTAAAAAGAGCCAATAGGCTCATGAATAGTATTTTGAACAGTGTTTTTGGAAATGTGTATAACATTTACCAATTTTTATATGTTTATAATATAAATTTACATTGTAAGTACAATGTATATTTTTATATATAAAAAGAGTGAATGGAAAAAACTATAGTAACTTCACTACAGTAGTTATGGTTTGTTCAATTCTCACTGCTTTAATGATCACTTTTTTTTGGCTCAAGGTTCACCAATTTGGTTTGAGTTTGTTTTTGTTTTTTGTTTTTTTAGGATCTTTATATGTTTACTTTGTACTTGTAACGTAAGCTTACATTGTATACACACAAAAAGTGGCAAATATTATATACATTTGCAATATATATATATACATATATATATATATATATATATTGTACAAATTTTGCAAATGTGTATAACATTTACTAATTTTTATGTGTTTATAATATAAATTTACATTATAAGGACAATTTATATTTCTATATAAGAGTGATTGGGAAAAGTTATAGTAACTTCGCTATAGTAGTTTTGGTTTGTTCAATTTTCACTATTTTGATTGCCGCTTTTTTTTTTTTTTTTTTGGGTGAATGTGCAAAGCTGTAGTAGATTTGCCGTATTATTTTTGGTTTTTCTAATTCACACTAACACAACATATTGGCACAATATTTTATCAATTGTTGAGGTGTTGATTCATTATAGGTCAAAATAAAATAATAAAATAATGGTACTGTGAAAAAAGAAGTGCTACATCAACAATATTTTTCAAAACATTTTCATGACAAATCATAAGTGTTAAATTGGTATTTGTTCAAATTTAAACATACCAATGAAGCTACGTTTTTCCCACCAATAACAACCTGTAGCAATTTATTACTTATGATTTGTTGTGAAAATTTCATGGACATAGCATTTTTTGTGTGAAAATGTTAATGATAGGCCACAAATGCGTTGACTTGTTGTGATGAATTAAATTGATTAATTAGCCAAGTTTTTAATTAATCAAGTTAACATGCAAATTTACGTGGCAGCACAAACAAATCACCAATAAACTAAAGTATGCAGCGGAAATACAATTGACATGGTGATTTGTTTACGAATGGGAAAAACCTACATGGCAAAAACATCACCAGGTGATTTAAGGTTACCACTCTCGAAACTCCACTATTATCACAACAAGTGGTTACAAGTAAAGGAATCCCAGTACCTTACCAACCTACAGTTGAACCCTTACCCCAATATCCAATTGGACTTATTCTGTAGTGATAGTTTCTCCTTTTGATGCACGACTCCCAGTACGTGACTAACCAATTGCATGGATCTCAGTACACAACTTCAATTCACCAACTAGAGAGAGTTGTTGGCTGCAAAGTTATTCAATTCATCCACACAATGAAGATCAAGAAGATGCTTGATTACAAAACCCTACGGTGCACATTACACAGCAACTTCTTCACAAGAAAGATGAACTAGGCATGAACTTTGTCTCGGATCACAAATTGCTTGAACAAGGATTTCTCAATGCTTGTGCAACTTGTGTACCAAATGACGGTCCTTAAAATAATCTTTTTATATGTCTAAGGTTAGAAGAAAAGAAGTCCCAAAGACATATCCACGGATTGGAATCAAAACAGAATTTAGAGTCTGTTTTCCTTAAATCTCGATAGATAGAGGTGTCAAGGTACTGTCGAGGAGCTGTTGAGCCTCGGGGCTGAAACAGCTTCTTAAAGCTCGATAGATGCATGTGTCAAGACTAGGTGTCGAGCTGTAATTACTTGCACTTTCCAGCTTGTTTCTTGGACAAACTTGATGACTTCAACACTTGATCTTGAAATACAGTTTCTTGAAGTGTTAAACACATCCTAATTCTACCCCATTACAAGTAAAGTGCGTTTTGTCAAAGGATAAGCCAATTACATAAAATAATGACATATGTTCAAAAGAACTTGAACCACATATGTCCTAACAATCTCTCCCTTTGGCAATCCGTGACAAAACCACAACAAACAAATGAACATATGAGAGAAGCCATAAATCACTCAACTCATATTCACTTGTTGAATACAATAAAATCTATCCTAACACAAACTCTTGAAAAATTTTGCAAGAAGAGAGTTTATGGCAAGTAGACTTTGACAACTTGTATTTCTGAAACACTTTTAAACAAAATACATCAAGGCAACTTTGTGTGAAGCAGAAATAATAGATTGCATACAAGTAAAGAAACATGTGTATAAAGACAGAAAAGAAACAACACATGCAAAGATAGGTAAAAGAAACATAAATCAATATATATATATATATATATATATATAGAACAAGCATGCACAATGTATGTAAAACTGGTCACAAGATCGGGGTACATGAACAATGTATCTCAAAAAGAAAGAAAAGAAAAGAAATACATGTAATTCTCACTACATCTCTCATATCAACATTCCCCTTATCAAAAAATGTCCTATACAAGCTCTCTCCCTAAGAATGACTACTCTCATAACCCAAAACTACTTCCCCTTTTTGTCATGAGTAACAAAGGGTAGAGTGTCAAGTAGATATCTCATCAGAAGAGTTAGTCTCTCCATCATCATCATCCGAAGCATCATCGTCATCACCATCATCATCCTCAGTCTCAGAAGCCACATGAGGAGGTGGAAGAGAAGCCTTAGAAGCAAAGCCGCCCAAGTTCACCTATCGCCTGGCAATGCAACCAACACGAACGTTCACCTGATACAACTCCGTAGAGAGCGTATCGAAGCTGCGCCATGATGTCTCCAAGTGACATATCGCTCGTGGAAGAGTAGGGAGTAGATGTAGCTTTAGCAGATCTGGATGGAGCTGGACGGGAGGAAGGAGCTGCAGAATCTGTCTGTCTCGACCTAAACTGTGCCTCACTACATTTTACGATAGTGGCATCTATGACAGACATGACATGGAAGGGGTCGAACGAAGGAAAAGGGATAGAGAAATGGCGTAGAATCCTCGTGATAGCAGAAGGGAAAATGAGCTTATCACAGATAGTCGTATCCCTATAGACATATATGATAGAGAAGATGAAGTGTGATGAAAAGTCTATAGTGAGGTGCTTTAAGAGAGACAACAAAAATTGAGCACGAGGTTCTGATAGGCCACAAACGTGTTGACCCCTTGTGATTAATTAAATTGATTAATTAGTCGAGTTATTAATTAATCAAGTTAACATGCAAATTCACGTGGCAGCACAAACAAATCACCAAACTAAAGTATGCAATGGAAAATAAAAGACACGGTGATTTGTTTACGAATGGGGAAAACCTGACGGCAAAAACCCCACCAGGTGATTTAAGGTCACCACTCCCGAAACTCCACTATTATCACAACAAGCGATTACAAGTAAGGAATCCGAGTACCTTACCAACCTACAGTTGAACCCTTACCCCAATACCTACTTGGACTTGTTCTGTAGTGACAGTTTCTCCTCTTGATGCACGGCTCCGAGTACGTGACTAACCAATTGCGCGGATCCTAGTACGCGACTTCAATTTACCAACTAGGGAGAGAGTTGTTGGCTGCAAAGTTCTTCAAATCATCCACACGATGAAGATCAAGAAGATACTTGGTTACAAAACCCTACGGTGCACATTACACAGCAACTTCTTCACAAGAGATGAACTAGGGCATGAACTTTGTCTTTGATCACAAATTGCAGGAACAAGAATTACTCAATGCTTGTGCAACTTGCATCTCTTTGACGGCCCTTAAAACAATCCTTTTATATGTCTAAGGTTAGGAGAAAAGAAGTCCTAAAGACACATTCACAGATTAGTATTAAAACAGAACTGAAAATCTGTTTTCTTTAAATCTCGACAGTTAGAGGCGTCGAGGATCTGTCGAGAAGCTGTCGAGCCTCGGGGCTGAAATAGCTTCTAAAGCTCGATAGATGCATGTGTCGAGACCAAGTGTCAAGCTTTAGTAACTTGCACTTTCCAGCTTGTTTCTTGGACAGACTTGATGACTTCAACACTTGATCTGTTTCTTGAAGCGTTAAATACATCCTAAATCTACCCAATTACAAGTAAAGTGTGTTTTGTCAAAGGATAAGCCAATTACACAAAATAGTGACATATGTCAACAACTTGAACTACATATGTCCTAACAATCTCCCCATTTGGCAATCCGTGACAAAACCACAACAAACAAATGAACATATGAGAGAAGCCATAAATCACTCAACTCATATTCACTTGTTACATACAATAAAATCTATCCTAACACAAACTCTTGAAAAACTTTGCAAGAAGAGAGTTTATGGCAAGTAGACTTTGACAACCTGTATTTCTGAAACACTTTTAAACAAAACATATCAAGACATCTTTGTGTGAAGCAGAAATAATAGATTGCATACAAGTAAAAGAAACATATGTATAAATACAGAAAAGAAACAACACATGGAGAGATAGGTGAAAGAAACATACATCAACATATATATCAAGAAATAAGCACAATGTATGTCAATAAATAGTCACAAGACCGGGGTACATGATCAAAGTATCTTTAATAGAAAGAAAAGAAAAAAAATACATGTGGTCCTCACTACATCCCTCATATCAACACTCCCCCTATAAAAAATGTCCTATACTAGCTCTCCTCCTAAGTATGACTACTCTCATACACCAAAACTACTCCCCCTTTTTGTCATGAGTGACAAAGGGTAGAGTGTCAAGTAGACATCTTATCAGAAGAGCTCACATCTCCATCATCATCATCAGAAGCATCATCGTCATCACCGTCATCATCATCCTCAGTCTTAGAAGCAACATGAGGTGGCGAAGGAGAAGCCTCAGAAGCAAAGCCGCCCAAGGTCGCCTGTCGCTTGGCGATGCGACCAACACGAACGTTCACCTGATACAACTCCATGGAGAGTGTATTGAGGCGAGCATCCATGTGCTGAAGCTACGCCATGATGTCTCCAAGAGTGATGTTGCTCGAGGAAGAAGAAGGAGCAGATGTCACTCGAGCAGATTGGGATGTAGTCGAACGGGAGGAAGGAGCAGCAATATCCGACTGTCGCAATCTAAACTGTGCCTCACTACGTTTTACGGTAGTGGCGTCTATGGCAGACATGACATGAAATGGATCGGACGATGGAAAGGGAATTGACAAACGGCGAAGAATCCTCGTGATAGCGGAAGGGAAAATGAGCTTATCATGGGTAGCCGTATCTCTATAGACATCTATGATAGAGAAGATAAAGTGTGAAGAGAAGTCTATAGTGAGATGCTCTAGAAGAGACAACAAAAATCAAGCACGAGGCTATGTGATAGAGTTGTAATAAGATAGTGGGTGCAAAACAAAAGTCATCACCATGTTAAGGAAACAAGGACCTTTAGCAAAAGGCCTACATGGTGTGTACTGATGATCTCCGCAAGTGGAAGGGCGCTCACAGAATGCAGAGATCATCTCGTCATTGGACACAGTCCATAGACGCTCACATCCGGGGTAATCAGGATGATCCACCCTCGGGACATGAAGAACCTCGGAGACTAACTCCAGAGTGATAGCAAAGTGCGTACCTCTAACGCGAGAATAAAAGAGAGGTACTGAAGAATCAATCCTGTGGATGTTAGAGTAAAACTCCTGTATCAACATGAGAGGACAAGTGACCGGGACGTCACACAGTGACTCCCAAGCCCGACTGTGAATGACATCGGGTAGGTCAGTGTCGGCAAAGTCTGCCAGGACAACGTGGCGTTCCGAATGAATACCTTGCTTAGAGAAGTTCTCCGAGAAGTCCTTTTGGGCTTTCTCATCACGGAACCAGACAGACAAAGGAGTAGAATCAGAAGAAGAAGAAGAAGATCCCTTAGAACGCAGAGGGTTCTGGGATGGAATGGATTTACGCTTAGGTGCCATAGACACTACTAACGCAAACAGAGATAGAGGGAGAAAGAGAGAAACACATAGAAAAATCCCAAACAGTTCAATATAGGAAGAGAATATTGAAAAGAAAGAACGTATGCATGGGAAATGCATGAACATGTGACATGCAATATAAAAACATCATGGGCTCAGCCCAATCCAATCCTACTGTTGCGATCTAAACTGTGCCTCACTACATTTTACGGTAGCGGCGTCTATGGCAGACATGACATGAAACGGATCGGACGATGGAAAGGGGATGGACAAATGGCGAAGAATCCTCGTGATAGCGAAAGGGAAAATGAGCTTATCACGGGTAGCCGTATCTCTATAGACATCTATGATAGAGAAGATAAAGTGTGAATGGAAGTCTATAGTGAGATGCTCTAGAAGAGACAAAAAAAATCGAGCACGAGGCTCTGTGATAGAGTTGTAGTAAGATAGTAGGTGCAAAACAAAAGTCATCACCATGTTAAGGAAATAAGGACCTTTAGCAAAAGGCCTACATGGTGTGTACTGATGATCTCCGCAAGCAGAAGGACGCTAACAAAACGCAGAGATCATCTCGTCATTGGACATAGTCCATAGATGCTCACATCCGGGGTAATCAAGATGATCCACCTTTAGGATATGAAGAACCTCGGAGACTAACTCCGAAGTGACAACAAAGCGCGTACCTTGAACGCGAGAATAGAAGAGAGGTACTGAAGAATCGATCCCGTGGATGTTAGAGTAAAACTCCTGTATCAACATGAGAGGACAAGTGACCGGGACGTCACACAGTGACTCCCAAGCCCGACTGTGAATGACATCGGGTAGGTCAGTGTCGGTAAAGTCTGCCAAGACAACGTGGCGTTCTGAATGAACACCTCGTTTAGAGAAGTTCTCCGAGAAGTCCTTTTGGGCTTTCTCATCACGGAACCGGACAGACAAAGGAGTAGAATTAGAAGAAGAAGAAGATCCCTTAGAATGCAGAGGGTTCTGGGATGGAATGGATTTACGCTTAGGTGCCATAGACACTACTAACGCAAACATAGAGAAAGGGAGAAGGAGAGAAACACATAGAAAAGTCCCAAACAGTTCAATATAGGAAGAGAATATTGAAAAGAAAGAACGTATGCATGGGAAATGCATGAACATGTGACATGCAATATAAAAACATTATGGGCTCAAACCAATCCAATCCTACCAGCACACAAAAAGTTTGCACACATCTAAATGCATGAAAATACTGTTAGAATGCTAATGTGATGCAATGCATGTAGTTTTAAAGATCAAATCGATAAAACCAACCCAAAAATTTCATGAAACTCTCAACAATTTTGGAAAACCCCAAAAATTTTCAAAAACCTTAAAACCTAGGTTTTTAAAACATGAAATGCATGAAGAATGAAAGGATTTAAGCTTACCAAGTGAGGAAGATCTTGAGAAACACTTGAAGAATGAAGGGGTTTGGAGTGAGTGAGAGAGGTTTTGGGAGAGGAAAACACGAAGTATCGAGAGAGAGATCGAGCGAAATGAGAAGAAAAATCGCGAGGAATCCTTATATAGCCCTTCAGTAATTCTCGACAGATGCAGGTATCGAGAGGTGTCGAGACAGCTATCGAGGTAGGTATCAAGGAAATGAACTTTGACAGATACAGCTATCAAGGACATGTGTCAAGAAAGAAAGATCAACCATTAAAGAATCTCGATCGATCTAGAAGCTGTTGAGAAGCTATCGAGCAGACAGAAAGTTTCTCGATCGATCCACCATGTGTCAAAAATGTATCGAGACTCTGATTAGAAAAAGACTAAGAAGCTCGACAGACAGCTAGGTGTTGAGAAGGTGTCGAGGAGGTGTCGAGATTGCCTTAAAAATAGTTTTTCAAAAGAGAAAAAACACAGACATGGATGCAATCACGTATGTAACTCAACCAATGATCCAAGCAACACATTAAGCTCTCAAAATCATCTCTCAACAATAATTTAAAGCACATGGATCCCAAAACACGCACACACACACTAAACAAGTCTAACCAATTTTATATTTCAAAAATGAGTTACGATAGTTTAGTAAGCATACATTAATGGATGTAAACCTTGTGATGGCCAAATCACATTGTACCTGCACATGTATCAAGAATAGCAAAGAATATTGTGTGTTGCGTGTGAAAACATCGCAAGATTGCATAAGTGTCTCAAAGTTATGATAATTTGAGATATGAGAAAATCACTTTAACTCACACACAATCATAACTGTTTGATGGGGATTATTACCTTCGAGGTACATCCTATAATTCCCACATCTCCTAGAAAACACACTTGCAACCATATTTTTAAAGCATTTTAATCTTTTTACTTTTATTTCTTTGCATATTTTCTTTTATTAAGCATATCATGCATAGGCATACAAGAAAGAGAAAAGAAATACCCAATTATGTTAAACTTTTGACATTGCACTTTTGCTATGCCGAAGCATACGGATGTCATATCATGATTGGCGAGTAACAGTGGTGAGATGCTTATTTATGCCTTTCTCTTAGGATTTTCTAGTCCTACCCTTCAAACAGAATAATACGAGTGTTAAGTACAAGAGATCACTTAACCTTACTCATCACAAACAAAGAGCTACAAAGCTCACTTGCTTAGTTGTGCATAAAAATGCTCATCTAAGTTACAAGTGATACAAAGTTTAGAAAATTCTATTTCAATGGCCATTTTAATGTTCACAAGAACCAATGTACATAAAAACATACACTGTTTTTGTATTTTTCAATTTTTTTTTATTTTTATCAGAAAAGCAAAAATAAAACACTAAACTGAAAACACACAAATAAAAACAAGTTAAAGAAAGCAAAACAATGCATAAAACTAGATTGACTCAAAACAGTAAAGCAACACACAAGAAATGCAAAACCGTAAAACGGGGAGAGAGAAGAAGAAGTGAACAAAATCACTTAGAGCCCTTTTCCTTCCATACCTTGGAATAACCTTTCCTTTTTGTCAACTCTTGAACCGGTGATGAGGGGGAAGAATTTAAACCATTCAAGTTCGAAAGGAACATGAGGGCTTTAAGAATGTCTCCAAGAGGAGCAAGAGAGGTCTGAAGCTGATTCTGGTTCCCAGATGCTATCATGCCATTGCTTTGTTGAGTGGCTAGCCACTTGTAGCAATTTGGTCAAGTATGACCGGTAACACTACAATGATAACAGAGATGCTACTTCTTCTGTTTTGGCTTTTGAGAGATAGCCTTTTTAGTCCTAGGGTTTCTAGTTTCCCTTTTCTTAAATTTAGGGGGTGCTCCTAGGATAGACTTGCCCTTGTCTACGTTCTCACTTGTTAATTTAGTTTTAACATTTTTATCCTCAATTTTAATGTTATTAGTAGGAGGAACAAAAACAGTAGTACTAGCAGAAGGAGTATTAAAGAGAGAGAATTCATACCCCAATCCAGTACGATTCAAAGAAGATTTCTGAACACTTAGCATCTTATCTAGCTTTACACTTGATGTCCTCTCCAATTGTGCTCTAACTTGAAACAGCTCTGCTTCAAGCTTCTTGGTCTTCTCAGCCAAGAAATTGTTCTCGAACCTCAGTGCCCTAATGGTCTAATTTGCTTCATCAACCTTAATGGAAAGCTCCTCATGGTCAAGTTCCACATCACTGAGCTTCTTGGTGGTCAGCCTATACAATTTCTTATGCTTTTCAGAAAGCTTGTATAGTTTCTCATAGGCGGTGTGGATATCATCTTGATCATCCATAGTTTCAAACTTGGCATCCACCAATTCCTTTTCTTCATCCCCTTCTTCAGTAACCCCATCAGTAGGATTAACAGTGGCAGTGAAGGCATTCAAGATTCTGCCATCTTCATTTTTGGAATCGTCCTCGGGCTCCCTATCGCTTAAGGTAGCAGCAAGTGCCTTGCTCTTCCCAATGCTCCTAAGGTATGTTGGACACTCTTGTTTCATGTGTCCGAAGCCTTGACACCCAAAGCATTTCGGTCCAGTGGGAACAGTGTACTAACTCCCATCCTTGGCATCCTTCTTCCCTTTATCTGAGTTCTTGAATTGAGAAGAACTGGATTGCCTACGGTCTTTGTTGAAGCCTTTACCATTGGCATTCTTCATGAATTTCTTAAATTGCCTGGTAATGTAGGACTTCATTTTAGAATCTTCATCGTCTGATGAATCATTTGTATCATTGCTCTTGGCCTTTAGTGCCATGCTCTTTCCCTTGCTTGATTTGCCCATCCTAGTCAGCCCTAGCTCGTAGGTTTGCAAGTTTCCAACCAGCTCAGTTAGAGGAATCCTGTCAATATCCTTTGATTTCTCTATTGTTGTGATCTTAGCATGGAATCTCTCGGGCAAAGATTTGAGCACTTTCCTTACTATCTTGGGTTCAAAAATGGTTTCCCCAAGATTAAAAGTTGAGTTCACTATGTCTTTGAGCTTTGCATAGAACTCATCAAATGACTCATCCTTCTCCATCTTAATTTCTTTGAAGCTTGTAGTGAGCCTCTGTAGCTTCGAATCCTTGACAGCCTTGGTTCCCTCATAGGTTGCCTGGAGAATGGTCCATGCTTCCTTAGCAGTTTCTGTGGAGGAAATTTTCTTGAACTCCTCATTGGTGACCGCACTGAATAGAGCATTCAATGCTCTACTGTTGAAATTTGCCGCCTTGATCTTGACATTATCCTAATCGACCGGCGCTTCTGTAGGCTTGGTCCAGCCTATCTCCATAGCTTGCCACATCTTCTCATCTAATGACTGCAAGAAAGCTCTCATGCGTACTTTTCAGTATGCATAGTTAGTGCTATCAAACAATGGAGGTATAATAAGATATTGACCTCTATCCATGACAAACAGGGGTCAATGGATCACACACACAAGGATTAAACCCTAATCAGAGTGTGCCTGCTCTGATACCACTTGATAGGCCACAAACGCGTTGACCCCTTGTCATTAATTAAATTGATTAATTAGCCGAGTTATTAATTAATCAAGTTAACATGCAAATTCACGTGGTAGCACAAACAAATCACCAAACTAAAGTATGCAGCCGAAAATAAAAGACACGGTGATTTGTTTACAAATGGGGAAAACTTGACGGCAAAAACCCTACTGGGTGATTTAAGGTCACCGCTCCCGAAACTCCACTATTATCATAACAAGCGATTACAAGCAAGAAATCCGAGTACCTTACCAACCTACAGTTGAACCCATACCCCAATACCCAATTGGACTTGTTCTGTTGTGACAGTTTCTCCTCTTGATGCATGGCTCCTAGTACGTGACTAACCAATTGCGCGGATCCTAGTACGCGACTTCAATTTACCAACTAGAGAGAGAGTTGTTGGCTGCAAAGTTCTTCAAATCATCCACACGATGAAGATCAAGAAGATGCTTGGTTACAAAACCCTGCGCTGCACATTACACAGTAACTTCTTCACAAGAGATGAACTAGGGCATGAACTTTGTCTTTGATCACAAATTGCATGAACAAGAATTACTTAATGCTTGTGCAACTTGCATCTCTTTGACGGCCCTTAAAACAATCTTTTTATATGTCTAGGGTTAGGAGAAAAGAAGTCCTAAAGACACATTCACGGATTGGAATTAAAACAGAACTGAAAATCTGTTTTCTTTAAATCTCGATAGATAGAGGTGTCGAGGATCTGTCGAGAAGCTGTCGAGCCTCGGGGCTGAAACAGCTTCTAAAGCTCGATAGATGCATGTGTCGAGACCAGGTGTCGAGAACAGGTGTCGAGCTTTAGTAACTTGCACTTTTCAGCTTGTTTCTTAGACAGACTTGATGACTTCAACACTTGATCTGTTTCTTGAAGAGTTAAACACATCCTAAATCTACCCAATTACAAGTAAAGTGCGTTTTGTCAAAGGATAATCCAATTACACAAAATAGTGACATATGTCAACAACTTGAATTACATATGTCCTAACAGGCTCTGTGATGGAGTTGTAGTGAGAGAGGGTGCAAAACAAAAGTCATCACCATGTTCAAGAAACGAGGACCTTTAGCAAAAGGCCTACATGATGTGTATTGATGCTCACCCCAATCAGAGGGGGGCTCACAAAATGTTGAAATCATCTCGTCTTTGGACACAGTCTATAGACGCTCATAATCGGGGTAATTAGGATGATCAACCCTCGGAACGTGAGGCACCTCGGAGACCAACTCCGGAGTGACAGCAAATCACATACCTCGAACGCGACTGTGAAAGAGAGGTACTGAAGAATCAATCCCGTGGATGTTGGAGTAAAACTCTTGAATTAGCACGGAAGGACAAGTGACCGGGACGGCACACAGTGACTCCCAACCCCAACTGTGAATGACATAGGGTAGGTCAGTGTCAACAAAGTTTGCCAGGACAACTTGGTGTTCCGAATGAACACCACGTTTAGAAAAGTTCTCTGAGAAATCCTGTTGGGCTTTCTCATCACGGAACCTAACAGAATGAGGAGTAGGATCAGAAGATGAAGAGCCTCTAGAACGAAGAGGGTTATGGGACGGAATGGATTTACGTTTAGGTGCCATAGACACTACTAGCGCAAACAGAAAGAGAGAGAAACAGAGAGAAACAATTAGAAAAGTCCCAAAGCAGTTCAAATATAACAAGTATATTGAAAGGAAAGAACGTATATATGGGAAATGCATGAACATGTGACATGCAACATGAAAAACATCATGGGCTCAGCCCAATCCAATCCTATCAACATACAATCAGAGAACACACATCTAAATGCATGAAAGTACTGTTAGAATGCTAATGGGATGCAATGCATGTGGTTTTAAAGATCAAATCTACAAAACCAACCCAAAAATTTCAACAAACACTCATTAAATTTGAAAAACCCCAAAATTTTTTAAAAACACCAAAACCTAGGTTTTAAAACATGAAATGCATGAAGAATGAGAGGATTTGAAGCTTACCAAGAGAAGAAAAACTTGAAGAAAGCTTGAAGAATCCTTAGGAAGAGGTTTGGAGTGAGTGAGAGAGGCTATGGGGGAGAGAACACGAAGGTATCGAGAGAGAGATCGAGAGAAATGAGAGAAAAATCACGAAGAAAAAATATATACACCTTCAGTAAATCTCGACAGATGCAAGTATCGAGAGGTATCGAGCCATCTGTCGAGGTAGGTGTCGAGAAAGACAGCTTCGACAGATACAGCTTCGACAGATACAGCTATCGAGGAAAGGAGGATCAAACACAAAAGAATATCGATCGATCCATCAGCTATCGAGAAGCTATCGAGAGGATAGAAAGTTTCTCGATCGATCCATAAGGTGTTGAGAAGCTATCGAGATTGCGATTTGAAAAAGCTGAGAAGCTCGACAGACAGCCAGGTATTGAGGAGGTATCGAGAAGGTGTCGAGCTGGCTTTAAAAAGCAGTTTTTCAAGAGAAGAAAAACACTAACATGAATGCAATCGCGTATGCAACTCAATCAAAGATCCAATCAACATATAAAGCTCTCAACAATAATTTTAAAGCACATGGATCCCAAAACACACACACACACACACAAAACAAGTCTAACCAATTTTATATTTCAAAAATAAGTCAAGACAGTTTAGCGAGCATACATTAACGCATGAAATCTTGTGATGACCAAATCACATTATACCTGCACATGTATCAAGAGTAGCAAAGAATATTGCGTGTATGTGAAAAATATCTTAAGATTGCATAAGTGTCTCAAAGTTATGACGATTTGAGATATGAGAAAATCACGTTAACTCACACATAATCATAACTATTTGATGGAGACTATCACCTTCGAGGTATATCTTATAACTCTTACATCTCCTAGAAAACTCGCTTGCAATTATATTTCAAAGCATTTTGTTCTTTTTGCTTTTTATTTCTTTGCATATTTTCTTTTATTAAGCTACCATTCATGGGCATATAAGTGAGAAAAGAAATAGACAATTATGTTAAGTCTTTTGACATTGCACTTTTGCTATGCCGAAGCATACAGATGTCATTTCATGATTGGCGAATAACAGTGGTAAGATGGTTATTTATGCCTTTTTCTTAAGATTTTCTAGTCCTACCCGTAAAAAATAGTGATACGAGTGATAAGAACAAGAGATCACTTAACCTTACTCATCACAAACAAAGAGCCTAAAAGCTCACTTACTTAGTTGTGCATAAGGATGCTCATCTAAGTTACAAGAGATACAAAGTTTAGAAAAATCTGTTTTAATGGCAATTTTAAGGTTCACAAGAACCAATGTATATAGACACACACTGTTTTTGTATTTTTCAAATTTTCAATTTTTTTTTTAAGAAAAGCAAAAAATAAAAAAATAAAAAATAAAACACAAAACTGAAAACAAACACACAAAAACATGTTAAAGAAAGCAAAACAATGCATAAAACTAGACTGACTCAAGACAGTAAAGCAACACACACAAGTAATGCAAAAAAAATAAAAAAATAAAAACACGAAGGGGAGAGAGAGAGAAAAGTGAACACAATCACTTAGAACCCTTTTCCTTCCACACCTTGGAAGAACCTTTCCTTTTCGCCAACCCTTGAACCAGTGATGAGGGGGAAGAATTGAAACCGTTCAAGTTTGAAAGGAACATGAGGGTTTTGAGAATATCTCCAAGAGGAGTAAGAGAGGTTTGAAGCTGATTCTGGTTCCCAGATGCTATCATGCCATTGCTCTGTTGAGTGGCTAACCACTTATAGCAATTTGGTCGAGTATGACCGGCAACACCACAATGATAACAGAGATGTTACTTTTTCTGTTTAGGCTTTTGAGAGCTAGCCTTCTTAGTCTTAGGGTTTTTAGTTTCCCTCTTCTCAAACTTAAGGGGTGCTCTTAAGATGGACTTACCTTTGCCTAAGTTCTCACTAGCTAATTCAGTTTTAACATCATAGTTCTCAATTTTAATGTTATTAGCAGGAGGAACAAAAACAGTAGTACTAGCAGAAGGAGTATTAGAGAGAGAAAACTCATACCCCAATCCTGTTCGATTCGAAGTAGATTTCTAAACGCTGAGCATCTCATCTAGCTTTGTACTTGACATCCTTTCCAATTGCGCTATAACTTGACACAGCTCCGCTTCAAGCTTCTTGGTCTTCTCAGCTAAGAAATTATTCTCGAATCTCAGTGCCCTAATAGTTTGATTTGTTTCATCAAATTTAGTGGAAAGCACCTCTTGGTCAAGTTCCACATCACTGAGCTTCTTGGTGGCCAGCTTATAAAGTTTCTCATGCTTCTCAGAAAGCTTGTACAGTTTCTCATAGGCGCTATGGATATCATCTTGTTCATCCATAGTTTCGAACTTAGCATCTACCGATTCTTTTTCTTCATCTACATTTTCAGTAATCCCTTCAGTGGGATTTACAGAGGCAGTGAAGGCATTCAAGATTTCGTCATCTTCATTATCGAAATCATCCTCAGGCTCAGTGTCACTCAGGGTAGCAATAAGTGCCTTGCTTTTCCCAATGCTCTTGAGGTACGTAGGACACTCTTGTTTCATGTGTCTGAAGCCTTGACAACCGAAGCACTTCGGTCCAGTGGGAGCCACGTACTGACCGCCATCTTTGGTATCCTTCTTTCCTTTATCTGGGTTCTTGAACTATGAAGAACTGGGTTGCCTACGGTTCTTATTGAAGCCTTGTCCATTGGCATTTTTCATGAATTTCTTGAATTGCCTGGTAATGTAGGACTTCATCTTAGAATCTTCATCGTCTGAAGACTTATCACTGTCACTGCTCTTGGCTTTCAGTGCCATGCTCTTGCCTTTGCTTGACTTGCCCATTCTTGTCAACCCTAGCTCGTAGGTTTGCAGATTGCCAACCAGCTCAGTCAGAGGAATCTTATCAATATCCTTTGACTCCTCTATCACCGTGATCTTGGCATGGAATCTCTCAGGTAGAGATCTGAGCACTTTTCTGACTATCTTGGGTTTAGGAATGGTTTCCCCAAGATTGAAAGCTGAGTTCACTATATCTTTGAGCTTGGCGTAGAATTCATCGAATGACTCATCCTCCTCCATCTTAATTTCTTCGAAGCTTGTAGTGAGCCTCTGTAGCTTCGAATCCTTGATAGCCTTCGTTCCCTCATAGGTTGTATGGAGAATGGTCTATGCTTCCTTGGCAGTTTCCATGGAGGAAATGTTCTTGAACTCCTCATTGGTGACCACACTGAATTGGGCATTCAATGCTTTGCTGTTGAAATTGGTCCCCTTGATCTTTGCATCATCCCAATCGGCCGGCGCTTCTGTAGGCTTAGTCCAGCCTATCTCCACAGCTTGCCACACCTTACATCTAGTGACTGCAAGAAAGCTCTCATGCATACTTTCCAGTATGCATAGTTAGTACCATCAAACAATGAAGGTATAATAAGAGATTGACCTCTATCCATGACAAACAGGGGTCAATGGATCACACACAAGGATTAATACCTAATCAGAGTGTGCTTGCTTTGATACCATTTGATAGGCCACAAATGCATTGACCCCTTGTGATGAATTAAATTGATTAATTAGCAAAGTTTTTGATTAATCAAGTTAACATGCAAATTTACGTGGCAGCACAAACAAATCACTAATAAATTAAAGTATGCAGCAGAAATAAAATTGACACGGTGATTTGTTTACGAATGGGGAAAACCTACACGGCAAAAATCCTACCGGGTGATTTAAGGTCACCACTCCCGAAACTCCACTATTATCATAACAAGCGGTTACAAGTAAAGAAATCCCAGTACCTTACAAACTTACAGTTGAACCCTTACCCCAATACCCAATTGGACTTGTTCTGTAGTGATAGTTTCTCCTTTTGATGCACGACTCCCAGTACGTGACTAACCAATTGCACGGATCCCAATACGCGACTTCAATTCACCAACTAGAGAGAGTTGTTGGCTGCAAAGTTCTTCAATTCATCCACACGATGAAGATCAAGAAGATACTTGGTTACAAAACCCTACGGTGCATATTACACAGTAACTTCTTCACAAGAAAGATGAACTAGGGCATGAACTTTGTCTCGGATAACAAATTACTTGAACAAGGATTTCTCAATGCTTGTGCAACTTGTTTACCTAATGACAGCCCTTAAAATAATCCTTTTATATGTCTGGGCTTAGAAGAAAAGAAATCCGTAAGACATATCCACGGATTGGAATCAAAACAGAACTTAGAGTCTGTTTTCCTTAAATCTCGACAGATATAGGTGTCGAGGTGCTGTCGATGAGTTGTCGAGCCTCAAGGCTGAAACAGCTTCTTAAACCTCGATAGATGCATGTGTCGAGACTAGGTGTTGAGCTTTAATAACTTGCACTTTCTAGCTTGTTTCTTGGACAGACTTGATGACTTCAACACTTGATCTTGAAACACAGTTTCTTGAAGCGTTAAACACATCCTAATTCTATCCAATTACAAGTAAAGTGCGTTTTGTCAAAGGATAAGCCAATTATATAAAATAATGACATATATTCAAAAGAACTTGAACCACATATGTCCTAACAGTTAAGCCATCTTGTTGTTGTTACAATATTTTCAAAACTACTGAGATGTCAATTTTTTACAAGTAAAAAAAAATATAACAAAATTATAAAAGTATTATGAAATTTCTGTGTTGTGTTTTTAGAAATTTTGTTTTGGTTTAATTAGTTTTGTTGAGCCAAAATTCACTATTTCACATACAATTTTCTTGAGTTAACTTTTTGTATTTCTTTTCATTGCACACCATTTTAAGTAAAAATACATAGTTTTGCACAAAGAAACAAAAACTTAGGAAAAAAAAACACCTTTCATCATTTATGTTTGGGATAGTTTATAATTCCTCTTTAAACTTTAAAATCAGGCAATTTTACCCTTAATATTTTGGAAAAAAACAAATATGTCATATTGTTATTCTCTCAGTTAAACCCTAATGAAAGTTTATGATTCTTAAAATATTTTATTGTATAATGTCTAAATTACTCTCGCTAAATTTTAACATCCCAAAAATTTTCTTCATATATTTTGAGGTTTAAATGGTAGAAATTCTTGGAAAGTTAGAATGATGATATAAGGTGTTTTATTTATTATCTAAAGAACGATGATTTTTTAGGTTTAAATTTTCAAAATTTATAATTTATCTAATGAAAAATTTGATGACACATGCCTTTTGTTATCTTTTTAAAAAAAAAAAAAAAAAATTTCTTAGCAAAACTCGTTTGTTTATTGTTGGAAGATTATGATATTTGTTATCATTCTTAGAAGTTTTTAGTGAGTGGATATATTACCTTTAACAAGTAGATCCTAAAAAACTATTATAGTAAAATAGATATTTATATGTTAAATAGCTACCCTAACTTTGTGGTTGATCAAAATTCTTATACAAATGAGATTAAATTTTTATGATGTTATAAGGACTGGACTTCGAACCAACCTAAAGAGAAAAAAAGATGTTTGGGCCCAAAGAGCCCAATAAAATGAATTTGTAGAGAGTGGGCTGAAGAACTAGGCTTTAATGAACTAGAAAATAACTACGGTGAGCCCTGATGCAAATAAAAATAGAAGTACAATTGTATTGCTCGAAGTAAATCATCCTTGGCATAGTTCGAGGAGATTAAATCTTATATATATGCTCCTTTTGGTTTTGGTTACAAGTGGTGTGGAGGGTTCCTTACAGTAAATAGTTCCCCTTAGATGATCTTGGCCTTCCATTTGCTGACCATCTAGGCCACTACTTGAGTGCCTGTCCCATCAGGCTTTTTTCCAACTCTCTTCTGAGTTGCAGCAGTCAAGATAGTACTGTTCAGGGGTCTTCTCCACATAAATGTAGCCAGAAGGTTTGGTGTGATGCATTAAATGTGGTGGCAGCCACCAACTTTCCAGTCATGTCAGCATTAGCCCCTTCCCTAAAGTTGTTTTTGTACGTTACGAGCTCCTTTGGTGACGTGGGTTCCTTACATTAAATAGTTTCCCTTAGATGATCTTGGCCTTCCATTTGTTGACCATCTAGGCCACTACTTGAGTGCCTGTCCCATCAGGCTTTTTCCCAACTCTCTTCTGAGTTGCAGCAACCAAGGTAGTACTGTTCAGGGGTCTTCTCCACATAAATGCAGCCAGAAGGTTTGGTGGGATGCATTAAATGTGGTGGCAGCCACCAACTTTCCAGTCATGTCAGCATTAGCCCCCTCCCTAAAGTTGTTTTTGTATGTTACAAGCTCCTTTGGTGACGTGCTACTGACGTGATCCTTCAGTCCGAGGGCGTGGCCTTCTCGGCAAGATAATAGTCCTACTCGGCCATGGGCATGACATGTGGCACAATTACATTATTAAAGTTCTTGCACCCCACAGACGTAATTATCAAAATTCTTAACATGAATGACTCTTTTGATTAATGTAAATCTCTATGTACTTTAAAAACCGAATGATTTATATATTTGTTTTGTGATACAAATAAAATATAAAATTGACTTAATTCATTGCTTTTTTTTTTTCATAGCAAGCACGTGCCCTGCACGTGCTGCCCTAACTAGTATATATAAAATGTACCAATGCGCAAACAGCTTTTTTGCACAGTGCATTTGGTTTGTTCAACCCGCATTGTGCATTGGCCTTTTTTCTGTGCTTTTTGTTTTTTGTATTTTCTTTTAAATATTTATTATTTATACATACATATTCAATTACACCAACTTAACAAATTCTTACAATATTTTCAAAATTATTTGACAACCTGCACTGTTCATGGGCCTTTTTTCTCCACTGTATGCTGGTTTTGCTTGTGTTCTTTTTGTCTTTTCTTTTAAATATTTATATGTGCATACACAGTTACACTAACACAACACATTCTTACAATATTTTTTACAATTATTGAGATATTAATTTTTTAAAGGTCAAAATAAAATAATAAAGTAAGAGACCGAGAATTACTATCATCTAAAAATCAAAATACGTGAAGAAACTTTGGGGGATGTTAAAATTTCATGGGAATATTTTAGACATTACACAATAAATATTTTAAGAATCATAAACTTTTATTAAAGTTTATCTGAGAGAATAACAATATGCATATTTGTTATTTTCTAAAATAATTAGGGAAAATTGCTTGATTTTAAAATTTAAGGAGTAATGCCATGTCTACAACATTTTCACAATAATTACACAACAAATTTTATGTGGCAACGTATTTTTGATGGATAAAAAAGTGATATTAGTAGTGAGCTCAGTTTAAAACCAATAACAATTTGTCATTTATAATTTATTCTAAAAATATTATGGATGTAGCATTTCTCTCAAATAAAATAAAAAATATCTATTCAGATCCTGAAAATGAAAGTATTGTGAAAATATTATGATATTTTGTTGTATTCTAAGACCTACCACAGCTGGGAATAAAAAAAACAATTGCAAAAATGTTGTGACATTTTGTTGTGTTCTTATGATTCTTTTTTGTGTGACATTTTGTTGTCTTCCTAGGCTTTTTTTTTTTTAGTCAAATTTTGTAAGCCAAAATTCATTGTTTTAGGCACAATTTTCTTTAATTGGATTTTTATTTGTTTTTTTTTTTTTTTAATACACGGTCAAAAGTGTTTAGCCCAATTTAAAACTAGTAACAATTTACCACCTACAATTAATTATGACAATGTTGTGAATGTAGCATTACTGTAAAATAACATAATAAAATATTGGACCAGAACCCACCATAGCTAAAAATAAAGATATTGTAAAAATATTGTGACATTTTGTTGTGTTCATAGACTTTGTTTTTGATTTAGTCAATTTATTGAACCAAAATAAACTATTTTATGCGTAATTTTTTTAGGTTGATTTTTTTAACACATTATCTCAATTTTTTTTAATAAAAAAAAACAAATTGTTTTACACACACACACACACACACACACACACACACAAATTGATGAAGTAGAACTTTTCTCCTTTATGTTTGGGGCAGTTTCATTCCTCTAAATTAAAGTTGAATAATTTCCTCCTTTATATTTTGTAAATGAGCACATACTCCTACTGTTGCTCTCTTAGTTAAATCCTAACGAAATCTTATCATTCCTAAAATATTCCATTATGCAATGTCTAAAATATTCCTACTAAATTTTAATATCCCAAAACATTTCTTCTTGTATTTGAATAGTATGTGGTAGACTGGTAGTCATGCTTGGAAAGTTAGAATGATGATATATAGTGTTCTATTTGTTATCTAGAGAACACTAATTTATTAGGTTTAAATCTTCTAGACTTACAATTTTATCTAATAGAAACTTTGGTGACAAATGTCTTTTGTTATTTTGTTCTTTTTTAAATTTCTTTTCCTACTTAAAAGGGTGTTAATTAAAAATAAGTAAGCTAAACATCGTAGTTAGACTCATAAAATAAGATGATAAAGAATGAAGCATGAATAACAAAATCTTCATTGTAGATGGTTGCAAGTATTTAATTTGATGAAGATCTTCAAAAAAATTGTAGCATATATCATCATTCATTGTGAAAATTTAAATATTGTGGAAAGATGATGACATTCATTATCATTCCTTGTAGCATTTTTTGGTGAGTAGATATTACATTTAGTAAATAGGTTCTAAGAAATTGTCATAGTAAATACTAAATAGATATTCAAATAACTATTATAAATTTAAGTACATGATTTCATACTTCTTCAACCAAAAAAAAAAAAAAAAAAATCTATATTAATTTTCTCACTAAAGAGACAGCACGTGCACAGCCCACACTGGTACTAACTAAAAGCCCATATATGGATTTATAAATGAAACAGGTAATTGTATTTTAAAGAGAATCTTCTATATTTCATTTTAAGCTTCCACAATAAATTTTATTTGTTATACTTAGATAGTGTAAATTGTGTTTTATTGATCAATTTCATATTATGAAGGGTGTGGCTTCTGTTGATATGGTAAATATTCTTCATTTGTTTGAAATTGAGCTTCATTATGCTTTTTGCGAACTTTGTGGGGGGGGGGGGAGGGGTGGGGGGAGAAATCATTGTGCTTTTGAAGGTGTAGATGCCTTTTTGACGATAGCTATAATTGTCTTTGCTAGAACCTTGTTTGAACGTTCTCGTATATTGGGCTATAGTAACTTATATTCTATTATAAACTTCATTGGTTCTCTTCTAGCAGGATCTTAGATTAGTCTTGTTTTGGACAAGAGATGACCTGATAATGTCCTGTTAATGGAAACATATGGCAGTAAAGGAGAGAGAGTGAGAGAAATGTGTGTGTGTATATATATATATATATATTTATATATATTTTGGTTTAGAGGTTAGGAAGACTAGAGCTCATAGGACACCACCTCTTCTTCTCTAGCCTTTGAGAGTGATAGGTTTCTAACTAAGAAACACCAAGAAACTTTTGAGAAGCTGAGTATATATAGGAAGGTGCGGGTTGAGAGGAAAGTGATTTTAGATGAGCTAGATTCTGAGATTCGTAGGAACTTTGATGGTAGGGGTTGGTTGCCTCTTTTAGATGTAGATCATCCTCCTCTGGCTGTTCTGATCAGAGAGTTCTATTCGAACCTCCCTGTTCACTCTACTCCATCCAACATTCAGTTTGTGAAGAGTTGGAAAAGAGGAGAAGAGTATACTATTACTCCTCAAGTAGTAGCCTCTACTCTTGGTGTACCTTTGGTACAGCAGCCAATTTATCCCTATACTGAGTCTCCTTCCCTAGACGACATCATTTCTATCATCACTGGTACTACCACTTAGTGGGGTACTGATCCTCGCATCACCTCTCATGAGCTTGCTAAGCTCAATTATCTGTTTTTTTGGATTTTTTGTCATTCCATCTGGCCTATTTCCCACTTGCACACCATTCTTATTGAGCGTTGTGCGTTTTTGTATGCCCTTATGACGGATGCTCCTATGAGTTTTCCTACTCTTTTCATTCGATCCTTGGTTGAGGTTCATAGGAGTAGTTCTAGGTCACATGGTCTTTTCTTCCCTGTTTTCATACATCAGATTTTATTACACTTAGGATTAGAGGATTTTCCTGCATCTGAGCTCGTACACATAATAGCTTCCATAGGTGCCACCTTCCTTTGGCAGAGAGCTGCTTAGATGAGAGAGAGCTCTAAACGCCTTAGAGTTGAGTCTTCTTTGGGTGTTGCACCTCCTCCTCCTCTTCCTTCTTCAAGTGATCCTACCACGGAGGAGTTTGTTGATCCGACTGCTGTTGCTGATCCTCCACCTTCTACTTGGGATGATTCTAGCATTCATCATATGTTGGACACTGTTGTGACTGTTCCAGCGGCTCATGGTCAGCTTTTGGAGGATGTACTCACAGAGTTTTAGGCTTTACGTGCAGAGTTGGAAAGTATTTGGTGGTCACCTCCGCCGCCTCCTTTTAATGATGAGTCTTGATTGCCCTTTGGCAATTCGTCACAAAAAGGGGGAGTACATATGGATGGAGATATTGAGAGATTTTTGTTTGTTTTGGAGCATTAGATTGTATCTAGATGCTTCATCTTGTATATTTTTTTTTTGGCTCATGATGTTTTTATCTTGATGTTTTTATTTTTATGTGATGTATATGTTAGGGGGAGACATTTTATTTATTATTTCTGTTTCTTGTTTCACATTGTGCTACATTGGCTATTGATTTATATTATGAGGTTATTCATGATATATTGCTTTTATTTTATGTTATGTGAAATCAAGAATTTATTTTGTTTTACTTGTATTTTCCACACGTGTTTATGTGTTTGTTGATGTTTCAGGAATATACAGGTTGATTCAGTTGTACTGGTGCCTACACTTGCCATTGATAGATAGTGGTTAGGTTGAATTATTCTGGGAACAGTGGCAAAACTCATTCACACCTAATCTAGAAGTTGTGAAGCACTTCCACGAATACACTTGTATCTTGAAACACTTGCACACAAACAAAACTTTCATTAAGCTCATGACAAGTTGAATACAAGGAATGTATAGGAGCAAGTATAATGCGATCAAGGTAAACAACAAGATATAATCTATGAAGCATAACTTGATCATACAAGAACAGTCATTAAGGAATGACTACAATGATCATTTACTTAGTAAATGATCATCTGGAGACACAATGCAATTAAGTGCAAAAACAAAAATCAATTGCATGTCTAAAACACACAACCAATGCAAAATACTAAAGTATTTGCATTAAGGATACAAGATCCAACAAGGGTACAAGTGTGTAGTACTCAAGATAAACTAAAAGTACAAAAAAAATGCTACAATAGCAATGAGATAAACACAAAGTACAAAAAAAATGCTACAATAGCAATGAGATAAACACAAAGTACTGAATATTAAACAGAATTAAACCAAAGTACTTAAAGCTTTAAAAGAAAGCAATGTAAATAAAAGCGTTCTAGACTTTGGCAAAAGAAAGTAAGCAACTAATCCACCAAAAATTAACCAATATGTCTATGAAGTGCATGTGTTATGCTATGCTCCCCCTTAAAAAGTGCAACTCCCCCTCAAAACTTTCTCCCCTTTTTGACCGGAATGGCCAAAAGAGTTAGAATTGCTTAGATTCCAAATCGGATCCTTGTGCCACAACCATATCCTCAATCTGAGATGATAATGCAGTGATTTGGCCTTGAATGTAAGCAAATTGATCCACGGTGTGCTGCACATTAGACTCAAGCATGCCATACATCTATTCTACCGTTGTAAGAAGGCGATCAAGACGATCGGGTCCTCGTGGTTATGCTTGGGAAGATGGGTGTGCAGAACTCTTCAGAGCAGAAGTAAATCTGTCAATCTCATCCTCCGTGTCTCCACCTTCTTCTTCAACAGCAGTCCTTGGAATTTGAGAAGTGTCGATCTTTGATTTTTGATGTGGGCTTGGCTTCGGGTCACTGTATGAGCACCAATGGATAGTCTCTTTGCATAATAGTAAGTCCGCTTAGAACCTTCAGCTTTGTCTTTGCAATGAGACCTATGATGATGGTAGGAAATGGCATGGTTGTCCGTGAATTCCTTCTAGAGATGCTCTTGGTCAAAAGGTGGTATATGTGACCACATATGTCGATCTCCTTATGTGTGAAAAGATCATGTAAGAAGATAGTTCTTGGTGCGGATAGAGTTGTCAAGTTCATCACCGGGTAGAGATTGTGGATAATTATATAAGCCAATGTCCTCATTTTTGCAATGAAGGGAATGGTGTTCATTGACCTCTTGTTTAGTGTGCCACCAAGTAGTTTCACTATTGGCTCAAGAGAGTCCAATCGATCATCATACTGAATGGTAATCTGCTAAGAAGGTGGACGAACTTCGAGGAACTCTTGAATTGAATCTCTTGTGATAATGAACTCTTTTTGTCGCACCCAACAGTTGATATGATCTCCTTCCACTATGGCATTAGCGAAGAATTCCTTGATGAGTTCACTATACACATTACCACTTCGATTTAGCAACTTTGTCCAAGTTCTTTCCTTGAAAATCTTAGGAATGTCAGTGTTTTCAAGAGTCTCCATTCTTACAACTCTTTCCATGATGATTGTTCCCCTCTTGTAAATGTCATTGTAGGCCATGTTTGCTTCAATGGAGAGGAAATTTGCTGAGTCAGTGTGAGCACGCTTTGAGGATTTCTTGGAGGCAGAGTGCTTGGTGGGAGAAATTTGCACAAACAGACACAGTGCACACACAAAAAAATGCAGAAACACAAAGACAAGAACACAAACATGATTAGCGTCAAGTTAGTAAAAAAAAAAAAAGCACAAAGACTTAAAACAGAACATAACATAGTTAAAAACTACATGCTTTAAGTGCTAAACCATGTAAACACTAACAAAACGCACAAAAATAGCAACTGAGCATGTGTGTGCATCTAGTGTACATGATGTGATGTAAGGAGTGTGCCTAGTGGGTGCCTAGGTGATGCATGGCATGACATTGAGGCACAAATTGGGAAAAGTGTATAAAACACGCACCCAATGATCAAGACATGATAAATATGTCCTAACATGGTAATCCCCACAATTTGGTACTCAAAGGAGTCCAAAACAACACCAAAATGTCACTAGGACATTTTGTCAAACACTTAGCATGCAATACTGTACTACATGAATGGAAAATGCATGAACACAAAGAAATCTGCCTAAATACAAGTGTAAAATGCCACAAGGGGCCAACATAGATACACACAAACCAAATGGGACTCAGCCCAATCAAAATTTTGAAGAAATTTGCCCAAAATCATAATTCCTAACCCCTTTTTCAAAAATCCCAATTCAAGAACCCTAAAACAAATTCTACATAATCTAGAATGAAAAGCTTAAAAGAATGTTAAGAAACATACCTTTGAAGAGATTTTGCAGAGATTTGGACTTGAAATTGGAGGGTTTTAAGTGAAAAAATAGTTTTGGGTTGAAAGAGGTTCGAGTGAGGCAAAGGGAGTGAACTTAAAAGTGTTTTAAAAATTAGTCACATCAGCCCTATAAAACTGAAAACATGCGTTTTTCGTAGGTTAGACAATCACGAAATTACTCGTGAAAAACACCACTGAAGCACAAACACTTTCGAAGGAAGCTTTTAGTCGCGAAACAGTCGCAAAAGTCTCTGTTTGAAATTTATGTTTTCTAATTTTGCCTAAAAATTATTTCCCAAGAAGTGCTTTGTCACGAAATAGTCGCGAGACTGTCGTGATACTCTTTGTATGAAAATGAGATTTTTAGATTTCCCTTAAACTCTTTTGCGGGAAGCTCTTTCTGAACCAAATTTTGGAGAACAACACAAAAATGCATTTTAAACAAAACGTTAAAGCACAAAAGTATAAAAGCACTTTCAAAAACATATAAAATACTCAAAAATCTTTTTGAATTTGATCGGCAAGTAATTGAGCATACACATCACATTTGAACACGTACAATCACACAAATGAAATAAGCATTCATTGAACAAAGTCTTATGTGTTGTGTGTGAGTATCAAATGTGGAATAGTCCTTAGTCTAGAGTGAAGCTTCAATGATTAATTCAATCAGGTCATACATAACTAGTACTAAGTCAAGTGGACTATCTCAATTATAGAGATGAACATATATAATCTCCCATAAGAAAATGATTACATTTCTTTGAAGCTTTTCATTTGGCTTCTTTACAAATCATAACATTTGATCATTTTTGAACAAAATACATCTCATTTTGAGATCAATACCTGAACTTTTTGATATTTCAACTTTGTGAGTAAGCCTTTGGCTTTTTAAGACACCATACATTTCAATACAAGTTGTTTTTCCTTTATCCTAGTCAAATACTAGTATGTGCGACGGCTTTTGCAGCTCAATATCTCTTTTCGAGATTTCAAATTTGATGAGCTATATAGCAAAAACATAAAAGCGTGGGAAAAGATATAGGCATAAGTCTATGCATGTATCAAGACCAACAAGACTATTGACTAATTATTCATAACAAGCTTGAAGATCGATTTACAACAATCACACATAGATTTCAAGATTTTTTCCACAGTGATAGATGTGCACACAAAAACAAGCTAAGCTAGTAAATGCACTATGCCATTAGTACGAAGGTACTAAGCCAAACTCACATGTGATCTACACAAAACAAGCAATCAAACTTTTTGGAGATTTTTCATTTTTTATAGGTTTTTGAATTTTTTAACACACTAAAAAACATAACAAGAAAAGTAAGATCAACAAATACAAAAACAAAATGCAACTAGCAAAAGAAACACGCTATGAATCGAAAGTAATGACACGAGAAGATTTTGCATGACATGATGCATAAACCTATGACCCTAAACATCGAAAGAATTAATGCATGGGCATAGGGAATAATCATGCATGGGTACCTTTCTTCACCCACATTTTTCGAGTGGTTTGGGTGAGAGCCTTGGATGGAAGGGTATAACCAACATAGCTTTCCAACCTCGGAGTGAAGGTAGTAAGGCAAAAAGAGATGTTCTTCAGCATTTCCATGACCTCTCCAATGAGATGTCCTTCATTTTCTCCCTTAGGTTGTGCTCCTTTGGGCCTTTTTGTTGAACTTTCTTGGCCATGCATTGATTCAGCCTTCTTGAGAGCATGAAGCTTGAAACAGTTGGGTCTTGTGTGCCCTTGAACGCCACAATGATGACACATATGCTTCACATGAGGCCCCCTTTGATTTTAGGGTAATGACTTCCCTTTATCTTTTGGTTTTACACTAATGGTTCTCTTCTCAGTAGAAGGGGTCTCAGTCTTAGGCATCACTTCTATAAATTTCTCAATACTCTTGGCTAATACAAACCTCGCTTCTTTCTTAAGTTCCCTATTGGAGCTTCCTTCTCCAATATAACCCAAACCGTTCTTGTCATGTGAGGATTTTTGTGAGGACAACATGCTATCAAGTTTCTTAGTGGAGATACGCTCAACCTTGACATTAGTTTGGATTATTTCAAGCTCAAGAAACTTGATCTTAGAGTAAGCTTCAACTAGCTCTCCCTTGAATCTTTCTACTTCACATTTTGCCTCTTTAAGTTGCACAAGAGTACACCTATGCTCTTCTTCAATCTTGTTCATCTTTTTCGCAACATGGTTCGCAACCTTGGCATATTTTCCACAATCTTCTAGCAAAGAATCATATGCTTCTTGAAGGTTGCTCTCACCTTCATCTTGGCATACATCTTCATCTTCCGATTCTTCAACTTTCTCACCCTTGGAATGCTTACCAAGTTCATTTACCAAATTTCTTAAATCATCCTTAGATACGGAGGTAATTGTCACGAAGGCCCTATAGTTCCCGTCACTATCACACTCTTCCACCTAATTTAAATGGTAGCTACTGGTGATCTAAACTATTACTAAACAAAAATTCCTAATTTAAACTCTTTTTAGATTGATCTAAAATTTTTAGAGAATATTATTTGTGATCAATATCATTTAAATGGTAGTTTATAATTTCCAAATTGACTAGATAAGAAAAAAGTATTTTGAATATATAAACTAACTTGATATATTCATCATATGTGATTAAGATAAATTATCATGGTTTATATTTTCATTTAGGTCTATCTTCTCATTTTGATTGTAGTTGTTAAATTTATTTGACTTAAATGATAATTGTCTAAGTCTTGTGTTGGAGGATGAAACTAAAGGAAAGTGCTATATCCGCAATATTTTCACAACAAATTGTAGTTAGTAAGTTGTTATTGGTTTTAATTTGAATCTACAACTTAAATTATTTTTTTACCCACCCATAACAGTTAATAATAACCCGCCACTTAAGATTTGTTGTGAAAAAGTTGTGATAATAACATTTCTTTTAAACTAAGTTGTGATGTAGAAATAATTGGGAGCAACTATGTAACACTAGCAATAGTGACTTGAGAATTGAAATGCTCAAGGAGGGTTGGTAAAAGCATAGTCACTCTTTCATAAAGCAAGGACTGGCTTTAAGAAGAGTTTATGATCTTAAAGGCTAGCAACCCAAGCTCTTGCAAAATGGGCAAGTAACCCTAGGTTTTTTGGATGTCCGGAAAGATCTAATTTATCATATGCTTTTATTTCTGGCCTTGTTTTATGTATAATTTTTTGAGAAGAATATTTGTTATTTAGTTTATGAAGTTTTCCAATTATTTGCAGCAAAAAATAAAAAAACTATTTTTTTTCAATTGTACTCATTTGGCACAACTTATTATTATTTTTTTTTCAGTTCTTTGAAATAAACTATTTTAAAAAACCTTCATTTAACAAGAAGAAGAAGTTGTTCAAGAAATAAAAAAGCATTTTTTTTTTCCAAAAAGGATATGAATCAAATGAGTAAGAACTTCCTAGCAGGAAAGTAAGAAGTAGGAACACGTCCAATAACAAGGTCATGTTGTGATGCTCGTCATTTCATTACAAAGATAAATTTAATAATAGAGAAGTTTCTACTAATTTTCTTTATATTATCACGTGGTTTTGCTTTAGGTCTAATCGCTTTTACATTAAGAAAAGAAAAGTGCTTTGGCAGATTAATTATGATTGATGTATAATAAAAGTAGTTGTGTTAGTAGCATTGCTCTTACTTAGACTATGAATGATACTTAAAAGAGAAATGTTATGTCTAACAACATTTTTACAACAAACTTTTTTTAGCTAATTGTTATTAGTAGATAAAAATAATAATTTTAATGGTGGGTTCAAATTGAAACAAATAATAACTTATCATATAGAATTCATTGTGAAAACATTATAGACGGAACACTTTTCTACTTAAAGTTATAGGAGTCATTCACCAGTTCCTTAAATGTTTATTATGGTGTTAGAGTTCAATGCAATTTCAGTAATTAATAAATATGTTAAAATTATTGTAATGTATAAAATATGTTATTATTTGTCTAAAAAGACAAATGTAAGGACCAAAAATCACGCACAGAACTAAACCCCCTTATGAATCTAATAATTCAAGGCCCAAAATAAAGAACTTGTAGAGAGGGAACAAAACAATAAAGGGAGTCTGTGTCATGAGGATTCCACTCAGAGTAAAAAGGAATAGGAAACGCTCATTCTCAGGTTTTTCCTGAGGAGGAATCCTTTACATTCAAGTATCAATATTCTATGTATTCTCAATGCCGTGTTCATCATGCCATTTCCTAGCCTCTTTCATCTCTATTTATACTCCTTGCTCTTGTCATTTCTACCATTCATCTCTCACCTAACCATTTTCTTTTGTTGACACTTGTACATTTGTTTGTAGAAGGTGGTGGAAAGAAGCTGCCTAACTATGATTTGCACTGTTCAGGTCACCTCCCCATCAATACAGCTGATAAAGCTGGTGTTCCTCATTTAATGTGGCCAGGAAACTAGGTATAGGGCATTCAATGCGGAGTTCACAGACTACTACCCTCAAACCCGATATTTTCACTCTCTCTGTTGTATATCACTAGTTTATCCTTTGTACTTCTCCATGCAACCACATCCTCACGTCCTTGGGTCCTTGGCCCTTATCCTAACTAAGATCTCATTTGTTCCTTAATCTTCCTCCTCGGTTCTCGGACCCCCACAATAGCCCTTTAAAACTTATGCTATTAATTTTGAATTAAAAGCCAAGTTTTAACTTTGCAAAATAGCTATCCACGTGCCACGTGCTTTCCCACGTGGTAATGTCTTTTAGCTTCCTATGACATGTTCCTGACGCTTCGGGATCCACAATCGGTCATTTATGGCATCAGGTGGCTCCCTGTCTCCCCATGTTCTATGGCTCGATCAGAATTGTACAGTTCGGATTTTCTCCCTAGTTATAAGCGGGAAACTTACCGTGTGTTTTCACCCCTATATAAGCAAGACCTGGGGCTAGCTAAGGTTCATTTTGAGCATTTTGAAGGAAAGGAAACTCCTGAGGAGCAATTTTAGCATTCATTCAGAGGTGTGTTAGTTTTCTCGTGGATTCTTCTTTGTTGATTACTTTTTCTTTATTCTTTCCATTAGATTTAATGGGTAGATACGCCAAGTTAGTAAACAGTGATGAGGTGAGGGAAAATTTTAAGGCCCAATATAGAATCCTTGATAGTGTTGATATTCAACACTGTGAGGAAGGAGAGTGGTTAGTCCTACCACGGCCTCCCGAGTCTGTGATAATTCCAATGATCGCCTTTATTGAAGGTGAGATGGAAATTCCCATGGGGAGGGTAAACCGAGACTTCCTTTTAAACTATAGATTGACCCCAAAAAGGAGAGAAAACTAAGTATTATATGAAGTGTAAAGTTCTAGCTGTTAGACTAATCTCTTGCCTGCCTGATTCAAGCAAAGTCATGGATGAGGATTTCCTCATTGTCTTGGGGAATTGGTATGACGGATTATACTGCCCTACCCAAGAAGGGGTGCCAGGTTGGGTTCCCGACAACTGAAGCAAGACTCGGGATTTTTAACCACTTTCTTTTACATAATGGTTCTGCATTTGTTAAATTTTACTAACGGATATCACACTGCTCCAGGTAAACATCTGGTAAACTTCCAAGACCTAAATAGAATCCTCAGGTCGGAGATATTTTGCACAAAGATGGCCAGCTCAGAGCGGCACACATTATTCTCGGCTACATACCCTCCACCAAGCATTTTCAGAGCCTAAAAAACGTTATTAGAGCCAAGGATTTGCGTTTGGCTCTAATTGACATTGCCGTACCAAGTTTCTTGCTAACCAAACCTCCTTTAGAAGGGACCCAAAACACTTAACTTCCAATGCCCTTAGCAGCTAGACTACTTTATTCCTAGGAACTCCCCATCCCTTTTGAAGACAAGGAAAAGGAGTCTACACCCGAGCCCATTCATCCTGAGGTGACAGAAAAAGACTTTGAAGTCTTTTATCGCGTAGACTCTCCTAGTACTTCCACACCTCATTCTTCTGGAAAAATGGGTTTTCAAGAGAAAGAACCAGATCTCTTTGCTCTGCTAAGAGCCCATGCTAGGGATTCTTCCCTAGCTATAGTAGTACCACCTTGACCCGCCACCCCGGCCATGACGCGCACCTCGACTGCTGAGGTTACGAATAAGAAAAGGAAAAGAGGTCAGGGAGGAAAAAGTCCCATAGGAATTGATGAAGGCGAGACAGCCGAGCCACTCGTTAAAGAAGCCTGAGCAGGCAAAGGGTAGCAAAAGAAGCCTGCCCACACTGGGACTTCTAAAGATACAAGTGGAGATCAGTCTAGAAAGGCTTCAATCTGGAGACCCATCTTCACTTTAAGCTCAGGCAACCCAGTATTCGACGATGCCAACCTAAGGGATCCTAAGAAGGGTAGCTCCAATCTAGTGGCAAAAGTCTTGGAGAAAGCGCTGTACTTACCTGAAGATATGGCTGAATTGAGATCTTTCCAGAAAAGAGAAGTTTTCCTGCCTTTAAAACAAGACTTAGCTAAGGTAATACACAGTACCTTAGTACTAATGTAAATGGTTCCATTTCTATATGTGTGACACTTACACCATTTTCCTTTTTTCAATTTATGTCCTTAGTGGGCTTTCCAAGCCACTTTTATGGCCAAGGAGTGGATAGATCACTCCTTGGACGCAGCTAGAAAAGCCGAAAATAGTTTGGACGATTCAGTAAAGGCTCAAACTGAGGCGGAGCAAAAGCTAAAGGACACCCTCGCCCAGTTATTCGAGGTTGAAAAGGCCCATAAGAATGCAGAGTCAGCACTTTAGAGCTATGAGACACAAGCGGCTAATGCCCTGGAAGCCCAGAAGAAAGCTCATAACAGATTGGCCCTTATAGTAGTTGAGCTAAAACAAATGCAAAAACAACTAGAGGCTAAAGATTAGGAGAAAACTGAGGCTGAGCAAGCAGTATATGATGCCGGTATGAAGAAAACTATAGAGAGCCTCATTGCCTAGCTCAGGGATGTTGCCCGTGCATTTTGCCTAGAAGTGTGGGACCATGCCTTGGATGCTGCAAGAGTATCTATTAAGTCTGAGCTTTGGGCTCAAGACAAAGTATACTATCCCTCTACATTACAACTGGCACCCACCCCTCTGAAGCTTCCGGTTGATTCTAGCTCCGTTCTTCCTTCTTCTACAGTTCCTCCAGACCAAAATCTTCCCTCTGCTTCTGCTAAGGGCAAAGGAATAGGAGAAGATGTACCACCAATAACTGATGTGGTAGTCGTGGAGAATGAAGAGGACATGGTCGAGGTTGTGCAGTCGAAAACGAAGAAAAAAGACAAAGAGAAAGAGAAAAAAAGACGCTAAGGACAAAACATCACTTGCTTGAATCTTTACCCCTAAGAACTTTAAGACATTTTTGTAATTGGTCAATGAACTAATGTTACCTTGTTTTTACGTTGTACAGGTTTCAGTTTTAACAACAAAAACACTCCCTTGAGTTTACTATTCAATATTTATGCTATGTATTTTTATGGGTAGTTGTGTACATACATTTTATTTTATGAACTTCATTTTCGTTATTTCACATATTTTGTTCCTACCCTTCTTGCTCAGTAATCAATTCGTGGGCTTTTATCATACTATCACAACTTTATTCTTACATTAACTTATAAATTTAAGCAAATTAGTACATAACATTTACTTGGAACTGGACTTGGAATCTGCGGAATTTGCTTTTTAGTTATGCTCCAGGGTCATGACACCCCACAATTAAGCTAAGACCTAATTATGCCTTATTCCTAGATTGCTTCTATGCCACGTTAACTTTCCTTAAATTTGTAATCCAAGTAGCCGAACAAGGCCAACTTAACACTTAGAAAGTGCCCTCATGTTAATTTTCCCTAGGATGATAACCTGAGAAACCAAACAAGACCTAGATTCAATTTAACACTTAGAAGATTTTATCAATGTGTTAATTTTCCCTAGGCTTATGGCCCGAAGAGCCGAACAAGGCCTAAATTCAGTTTAACACTTAGAAGATTTTGCCAATGTGTTAATTTTCCCTAGGTTTGTGACCCTAGGAACTGAATAAGGCCTAGGTTCAGTTTAACACTTAGAAGATTCTGCTGTAATAATAATTACTTCAATACATCAACCAAAAAAAAAATGGTAAAGACATATTAGCAGAGTACATAACAAAAGAGGATATTACATTATTAATAATAGTAACGCCACAGATTGTTTACATTCCAAGGATGAGGGATTACATTTTCATCCAAGTCTTCCAAATAATAAGCCCCGATACTTGCTACAAACGTGATTCTATACGGCCCTTCCCAGGTAGGACCCAGTTTGCCCCATGCAGGATTTTTTGCTGTCCCCACTACCTTTCTTAATACTAGATCCCCTGGTATTAATGGCCTCAATTTCACTCCCTTGTCATATGTTTGTTTGAGCTTTTGCTGATAGTTTTCCATCTTTACACTTGCTACTTCTCTTCTTTCCTCAACAGTATCAAGATTATCGAGGAGCATGCGATGATTTCCTTCCACTTTATACTGTTCAGATTTCAAGGTTAGGAATCCTGACTCCAGAAGGATTACCACTTCCATCCCGTATGTCATTGAGAAGGGCGTCTCACTAGTCGATCTACGGGGGGTAGTACGATAGGTCCATAACACCTGAGGCAACTCTTCTACCCATTTTCCTTTAGCATCACCTAGCCTCTTCTTCAGCCTGGCCAAGATGACCTTGTTAGTGGCTTCGGGTTAACCATTTCCTTGAGGATAAGCTAGTGTCAAATCTCCATTACTTATTCCTAAATCCCCACAATACCGTCTGAAAGCGTTACTATCAAACTGAAGGCTATTATCAGAGATCAGAGTATACGGGACTCCAAACCGAGTAACTATATTCTTCCAGATGAATTTCTTTGCATCTTCATCTCTGATGTTAGCTAATGGTTCGGCCTCTAAACATTTAGTAAAATAATCTGTGCCAACAAGAAGCCATCTTTCATTACCAATTGCCTGAGAAAAAGGTCTGACGATGTCTAAGCCCCACCAAGCAAATGGCCATGGGCTGGATAATGGATTTAAGACTCCCCCTGGTTGATGAATATTTGGCACATAACTTTGACACTGGTCACATTTTTTTGCATAATCTTGGGAGGTTTTTTGCATATTTGGCCACCAATATCCCTGGATTAGAGCCCGATGAGCTAGGGACCTCCCATTAGTGTGACTCCCACATATGCCCTCATGTAATTCCTTTAATATAGGCTCAATGGCTTCAGGATGTACACACAAAAGATACGAACCCGAATAAGAATGCTTGTATAACCTCTGCTCCTCGGAGAGCCAATAACGAGGAGCATTCCTGAGTACCTTTTCTGCCTCAATTTTATCTTCGGGTAATACCTTGTTTTAAAAAGGTCACAATAGGATCCATCCAACTCGGTCCTACCTGAATACTGTGAATACCAATTGTCGGTATGTTGGCAAGACTGGAGTTCATTATGTCCTTTACCAACACTACTTGAGGAAGCTTTGATCTCGAGGATGTGGCCAGCATAGCCAATGAATCGACGTAAGCATTCTGTCCTCTAGGGATTTGCTTCACCACAAAACTCTTAAACTCGTTTAAAGCACACTTCACCCTACTAAGATACCCTTGCATCCTCTCATCCCTAGCTTCAAACTTCCCATTGACTTGCTCGACAACTAACCGAGAATCACAATATAATTCTACCACATCTCCCCCCATTAGGGCTTTTGCCAAAAGAGCCTCGTACTCGGCCTCATTGTTGGTGGCTATGAAATCCAATCGTAATGATTTTTCCATGATCAACCTCTTAAGAGTAATTAACACAATCACAATTCCAGCTCCTTTTCAGTTGGACGCCCCATCATTATAAACTTCCCACGGGGGAACATTGATGGGTACGGTAGACGTCATCGTTAAGATTGCCTCTTCTTTCTTAAGGTTATCCTTAGTGAACTCTGCCACAAAATTCGTGAGGACTTGTCCTTTTATGGTTGTCCAAGGCATACACTTGACATCATAAGCTCCAAGCTTTGTTCCCCATTTTGCCACTTAGCCTGTATAATATGATTTCTTCAGGAGAGCTTGTAAAGGAAGTTGAGTGAGCACTACTACCGTGTGGGCCTGAAAATAATGTGGAAGTTTTCTCGTAGCATGTACTATAGCTAACACTGCCTTTTCCAAGGGTAAGTAACACACTTCAGCCTCTTGTAAAGATTTGCTAACATAATACACAGGTTTTTGAATTCCATCATCATTCAGTATGAGGACAAGGCTGACTGCATAATCTATGACCGCTAGGTAGGCGTACAATACCTCCTCTTTTTCAGGTCTAGAAAGTACCGGCAGGCTAGCTAAATATTGCTTTAGATCTTTAAAAGCCAAAGCGTATTCCTCAATCCATCAAAAATCTCTCCACTTATGCAAGAGCTAATAAAAAGGACGACGTTTGTCTGCGGATTGGGAGATGAACCTATTTAACGTGGCCACTATACAGGTCAACCTCTACACCTCCTTAGGATTCCGAGGCGGATGTAACGCCACAATGGCCTTGATCTGGTTGGGATTAACTTCGATTCCTCGATATGTTATCATATAACCAAGAAACTTCCCTGAACTAACCCCAACAGAACACTTGGAGGAGTTCGGGTGCAGCTTGTGCTTTCTCAAGACTGAGAATGTTTCTTCCAAGTTTGCCAAATGATCTTCCACCCTCTTGCTCTTAATCACCATATCGTCAATATAAGCTTCCATATTCTGCCCTAACTACGGCTCAAACATTCAAGTCACCATTCTCTGATAAGTAGATCCTACATTCTTAAGGCCAAAAGACATCACCTGATAATGATAATTGCCATTGGGGGCATGGAAAACTGTTTTCTCCTGATCAAATAATGATAAAGGTATCTAATAATAACCCTGGAAAGCATCCAAAAAACTCATCCGAGGGTGTCCTACGGTAGCATCTACCAACTGATCAATTCTGGGAATGGGAAAAGGGTCCTTTGGTCACACCTTGTTTAGGTCAGTAAAATCTATGCAAACTCTCCACTTCCCGTTCTTTTTTTTAACTACCACAGTATTGGTAAGCCACTCAAGGTAAAAAATCTCTTTAATAGCTCTAGCTTGTTTTAGCTTATTTACCTCCACCCTTACAACATCGACGTGATCTTGAGACGCATGTCGAGGAGGTTGTTTGCGAGGCGTGGCCTCGAGATTGACATTTAAGTGATGACAAATAAAATCAGGGTCAACCCCTGGAACATCATACGTAGTCCAAGCAAAAACATCAATATTGGCCTCCGAAAACTTTACCAACTTTATTCTTTCCAAAACAGGTAAATGGGATCCCACCTGAAAATACCTTTCTTCATCTTCCCCAATTAACACCTTCTCAAGATCTTCACCTGAATCCCCACCCGTCTTGGCGCCATGTTCCTGGGCAGGGTTCTTTAATTGCTATAGAGTTTTTTGATCTGCCCCTATCTCCGGACTCTCAGTTGTCCTAATGACTGTAGATACCAAACATTGTCTGGCCACTGACTGACTACCAAGTATCACTCCTACTTGCCCACGGGTGGGATACTTGATCTTTACATGTAAAGTCAACGAGATTGCACCCATGGAATGAAGCCACGGACTAGCCAAGATGGTCGTGTAGGGTGAATAAGCCTTTACAACTATAAAATTAACTTGTACTTCCTCATCCTCCACCTGTACGGGCAATCTAATCATCCCCTGAGGAATCACCAGCTTTCCATCAAAGCCTACCAACGGTGAGTCATACCTTTCAAGATCCTCAGCTTTCAAATTTAAACAATTAAACACATAATTTCTGCTCCACTTCCCTCGTTTACTAGGACTTGTTTCACATCATACCCCCCGATCTAAAAAGTAACTACTAAAGCATCGTCATGCGGTTAGCATGTTTTCTCCTTATCCTCCTCAGAGAAACCTAAGGTAGGAATTACTGACCACTTAACCTTCTTAACAATTTGATCACTCGTCTCCACGACCTCATCTCTGAGGCCATTCCGTACAGACATGACCCTAGAAGATGTCCTAAACTCTCCCCCCGACTTTGCTAAAATGACATTAATAGTGCCCAACGCTGGCCGAGGAGTATTGCCATGGTGCGATCTAGCCCCATGATGCTCAAATTGTCCTCTTGGTTGACATAAGAAATGGTTAAGCTTTCCCGCCCTCGTCAGCTGACTCAAATGATCACGTAACGTCGTACATTCCTCTGTGGTATATCCCTTATCCCAATGATAATGGCAATGAAGGCTTTGATTTCTCAAGAATGCATCTCCACTCATTTTAAAATAAGGCTCATTCTGTATTTTTTCCAATATCTAATACACCGGATCTTTGAACAATGAATTAACTAAAGGAGTCCCTATTGGTGAGGAATGACCTGGAGGCTTTCTTCTAGGGCGATTTCCCTGATAACCCCCTCTTCGAGGATCTTTTTTCTTCGAGAACATCTTTGTTTTTCCTTTACCCTGAATCTGATCTTCCTCAACTCGTTTATACTTGTCTATGCGGTCCATGAGCTGGCGCATATTTAAGGCAGCTTTCATTATCAACGACTTTCTAGACCGTGCTCAATGGGAAGCCCTACCTTAAAGGTCCTTACTGCCACATCTTCAACATCCCCATCAATCTCGTTATAGGTTTCCTAGTACCTATCTGAATAAGTTTTAAGAGTCTCTCATTCCCTCATTGCCATAGATAGCAACGAATCTAAAGGTTTAGGGACCCTGCTGCTCATTATGAACGAGCCCTGAACGCTCTTGTCAACTCTTTAAAAGATCTTAAAGAGCCTTCTTCTAAAGCATCAAACCAACACATGGCTACTGGTCCAAGGCTAGAAGGAAAAATTTTACACATCAAAGCTTCATTATTTAAATGAATTGCCATTTTCTGATTAAAATGGCTAACATGCTCCACGGGATCAGTCCTGCCATCATAGATGGTAAAAGTAGGTTGAGAGAAACGATGAGGAAGCTTTGCCTTGTTTATCCTTCTCACGAAAGGTGACTTAGAAATTTGCCTTAAGGCCTTGCTCATAGCATCATTCCCCGTGCCTTGATAGGACCATCCCCCTACTCGTTTACCCCCACCTTTCTTAAACTTGTCCAAAGAAATAGAAACAGAGTGGGACTCACTAGGGGGGAATTTGGACCCATGATCATCATCCCAACACCTTTCAACCTCTGAGCCATCATTAGATGAAGAGGAAGAAATCCTTTTGTCACTCCTCCTTCGCTTCAGTTTTTTGCACAAACGATCTATTTCTGATTGCATCTTCTACACTTCTTCATCATGAGAAACACGATCCCCAGTGTGCGAATGACTTCTTCTTGCATGATCATTGTGATAATACTCCACAACCACACTTAGGGTGCGCAGTCTATCACCTCCCCGCTGCATACTTACAGATTGGTTCTCCCTCTATGAACCAATTGATTCTTCCCTATCCTGGCGTGTGCTTGCTATTTGTCCTCAAGAGCGAATCTCTCGCCTTATTGTTCTCACAGACGGCACCAATTGTAAGGACCAAAAATCATGCAAGGAACTAAAGCCCCTTATGAATCTAATAATTCAAGGCTCAAAACAAAGAATTTGTAGAGAAGGAACAAAACAACAAAGGGAGTCTGTGTCACGAGGATTCCACTTAGAGTAAAAAGGAGTAGAAAACACTCATTCTCGGGTTTTTCCTGAGTAGGAATCATTTACATTCAAGTATCAATATTCTCTCTATTCTCAATGCCGCGTTCATCAGGCCATCTCCTGGCCTCTTTCAGCCTTATTTATACTCCTTGCTCTTGTCATCTCGACCATTCATCACCCACCTAACCATTTTCTTTAGTTGACACTTGTACGCTTGTAGAAGGTGGTGGAAAAAAGCTGCCTAGTTGTGATTTGCACTGTTCAGGTCACTTCCCCATTAATGCAATTGATAAAACTGGTGTTCCTCATTTAATGCGCTCAGGAAACTAGGTATAGGGCATTCAATGCGGAGTTCACAGGCTTTCTACCCTCAAACCCCATATTTTCATTCTCTCTACCGTATATTACCAGTTTACCCTTTGTACTTCTTCATGCAACCACATCTTCGCGTCCTCGGGTCCTCGGCCCTCATCCTAACTAAGATCTCCTTTGTTCCTTAATCTTCCTCCTCAGTCCTCAGATCCCCACAACAAACAAATGAAAATTAAAAAAAAAAAAATAAAGAAAAAAAGAAAATGGATTATCATGCGATGTGACAACTTATCATAGTAGAACTCTATCACAATCTAACTTGAAAAAGAAAAAAAAAAATTGTAATGTTACTAATCAATATAACATGAGTTATTTATAGCACAACCATTCATTGGCTTTTCATAAAGAGAACCGTGTGTTTGCCTTCTAAAAGCACAATACCCAACTTTTTGTAGGGCATTCCTCTATAACTTTTACTGGACAGATAAAAGGTAGTCTAAATTTTTGTCTAGACTAAAATTGGTTTAAACCACTACCTCCTCAATAAAGTTAGAAAAATTTTCATACACTTTCCTCCTATGGATCCTATCCTATAAGCTATTGTGAATCTTGATTGCATAAAAAAATAGTTTTGTCTATAACGTGTTTGATAACTCTACTTTTAAATTACTCCGATGAATCATTTTTCAAGACCTTGAAAACAAAGTAGAAGTCAAAAGTTTGTTATTCTTACTACAAAATAAGTTATCTTATCCCCCCCCCCCCTCCCCTCCCCTCCCCTCCCCCCTTTCTTTAAGTGAATCTACGTAAAAAGATCTCCCAAGATTTATATCCTCTTTCGAAGTAGATTTCAAAATTTTTATTTTTGTTAATTGAAATCCTAAACTTATAAATCCTTTTTAGTTTGAAGCACTTGCTTATATCTTGACATTAAAGGAATAGAGAAAAATGAGTCTCCGTTGATAAAACTATGAGTTCCACTTTGGTAACCAAATTTATTTTTTCTAGCAATCACTTTCTTACTCTAAGCAAAACTTCCTCTTTCCAAACAAAGATTAGTATCTTTGTTAACTTTTTAGTTTAAAAAATTGCATACTTACTACTAGTTATGTGCTAACTATTTATTCATAGAGTTTTTAGTTGTACATTTTTTTCCCTTGAAGGGAAGGTTATAAGTTTTCTTTATTGGAAAACATTTTCAATAAACATTTTCTGAAAAACTTTCTTAGTTTTATCGTATCTAGTTATGACTTGGAAAATGAGTTAGAAAAAATTCTTTGTTGTTTAGATCACAATAAAATCATTAATATTTATTGTAATTTTAAACAATTATATATATATATATATATATATATATATATATATAACTTTCATTCATACACACACACAAAAAAAAAAAAAAAAAAAACTTCTAATGAGAAAATATTTTCAAAATTTTAGGCCATTTTCGAGCTTCAATAAGGAAAAAATACCCTAAATTTGGGATTCATGTAGTAAATTAAGTGGGAAAGCTACTTATTTGAATAAAACATGCCTTCTTCTTTTTTTTTTTTTTTTTTGAGAGTGACAAAGTTAATGGTTAATTGACACTGTTCAATATATGGGGCATCAATGGCCAGTTAATGATGGATAATAGTTGGTATGCAACGATGGAGAGGAGTTGAAGAGAGATAAAAGAGTTCTTTGCGGTGATCTATTGAGTATGTAATGTTTTTGAAAATGTTTTCTACTCTTAGAAGGCAATTTATTTATTTATTTATTTTTTTGTAAATTGGCAATTGATACCCCCTTTTTTTTTTGTCATTTAACACAATTTTTTAAACAATTTTGTTAGTTGGCAAGTTTCAAAACTATTTTGTAAACTAGCATATTGAGACTCTGAAACTTGTGTTCGATAAAGGAACTTGAGTCTTGGACTTGAGTTCCAAGAGGTGGCAAAGCTGATGTGGATAAAAAATCTTTGTGGAACTCGAGGCTCTAAGACTCAAGTTCCAAAAAGGAAAAAATTTTCTCAAAGGATGAGAAAAGAAGAGAAGTTCAGGCCTTCCATTCATGTGTCCTACCATTAAATTTGATGTCCTATCAAAACAAATTCACCAAAGCAACAACAAATCAGTAGCTAGAGGTTTGTATTGATTCCTACTTCAGCTTTCTTGGTCCCCCAGCCAAATAAAATGATTCATTTTTATCTTTTTCTAGATGACAAGTGACAACACATGCTTCGTGATTCAACTTTCTTCAATCTGCCTTAGCTTTGCTTGAACTTGAGTCTTTGAGATTTGAGGTGCTACTTAACAAAATAGTTTGCAAAACATGTCAACTAACAAAATTGTAAGCAAAATCATGCTAAATGCCAACAAAATCCTATATTGTTTTTGGTGTATAGTTAGTGGCTTTTGTCTAGTTGGGGATTTACACTAGTTTGATACTCATTGGTCTTATTTTTTCATTTTTTTATATAAATAAATTATTTTAAAAAACCTTTATTTAGAAAAAAAAAAGTTTGCTTTATTAATAAAAAAGTATGGTTTCAAAAATGGATATCAATCAAAATGTGTAGGAAGTCATGATGCTTGTTGGGTCTTGTCGTGATGCTTGTTGTTCCAATGTTCCAATGCAAAGATAAATTTAATAATAGAGAAGTTTCTATTAGTTTTCCTCCATCATCAAGTGCTTTTGCTTTAGGGCTAATCGCTTTTACATTTTTTTTTTTTAAAAGGTGCTTTTGATTTAGAACGGACATTTAAAAGCAATTATTTTTTCTTTTCCCATAAATTGTTTCTAAAAATATTTCCAAACCAATGCGCTTAGGGCCTTCACTAACTTTTCCTTACTTAAATTATTATTTTTTTGAGAATCAATGATACTTAAAATTATAGGAGTCATTCACTGGTAGGGCACCTCAAATGTTTATTACGGTGTTATAGTTCAATAAAACTTTAGTTATTAAAAAATATGATAAAAGTATTGTCATGTATAAGAGCACTAGCATTTAACTGTGTTAATCACTAAAATTTTAGTATTTGACACACCAAATACTAAAAATACACCTATATCAAATGTCCCATATGTTTTTTTAGCATATATTATTATTTTAGCTTTTATTATTATTTTTTTTAGCAATTTTTTTTGTATGCTTCTACTATTAGAAGAGTATGGACCAAATGCTAAATGTAAAAACTCATTTTTTATTCATTTGTTTCTCTCCCTTTTAGTTTAGTTTCTCTCTTCTCTTTCCTCTCTCTCACCCAACCCCTCTCTCTTCTGTTAAACCGATTCAACCATAGTTGTGCCCATGGTTTCTGCTCCGCGTAAAGCCACTATGCCATTGCCATCGTGATGGTGGCTTCATTTTCATCCCCTTTTCATTTCAAATCTGTCTTTCTCTGATTTCTCTTTGTTAGTTTTTAGACCCTTGAAAACACGAGAAATTATTGTGTACTCCCGGAGTACGATAAATGCATACTCCCTCCTCTCACATGAATGGTGGGTACCACTAATTAAATAAATTAGTGGGACCCACCATTCATGTGAGAGGAGGGAGTACGCATTTATCGTACTCCGAGAGTACCTAATAATTTTCCTGAAAACACTTGTGTTTAATATAATTTAATAGCCAAATTGTTAATTAGGTCAATTAGGTATATCTAGGCTAAATATTCATCAAACATATCATGCATAGTGGAAAACTAATAACACAAGATATGGTGACTCAGGAAAACCAATGAAACAATCTAATTTTAAGGTAAAAACTTGGGGGGAACAATCCTAAGAAAAAAATCAGCTATATTAAATAGAAGTTTATAGTAAAAAATATACCGTTTATAGTAAAAAATATACCATTTGTAGTAAACTTAACTAAGATTATCCAATCTAGTTCTGAACCCCTCAGACTTCTTTGATGTGGATCTGCTCCAACATGAACTTCCAGTTCACGCTTTAGATCTCTAACATAAACCTCCAGTCTATAACTCCAAGGCCACCCTTGAAGGTTTAGATCTAGCACCTTTGATGATTGGTATGCAGCAACTTTAGTACCAGTTCTAATGGTATGTAGATTGATTTCTGGTAGTGACTTTGAAAGGAATAGGTACAAAATCTTTTAGATCTCAAAAGAGAAGAACCCAAGTCATAACAAAATGTGTTTTAGGGTTTCATTTAAATACTATGTGAATTAGATCTGAAACCCTGATCATTTACTAGGCTTATGGGCTGATGGGCCGAAAAATAAATTTTACTGATTCAAATTTGAATTAGTCGAACCACAGTCTCGATCAATCGAACTTAGCATGTTTTGAATTCCTGAACCTGCAGCTTCCTTGTTCTTGTATTTTGATTTGTAGCACCTTGAACATTGTTTAATATACCCTATAGAATCTAAGATCTATACTAGACAAGTTTGTGCTCATGCTTTGCAAATTGTTCTAATTCTAAACTAAGCACTCTTTATGCCACACTCTTTGCAGGGTTGTGTAAATGGTGTTTGTGGTGGTGAAGAGCTGGTCGATATTGCTGGTTTATGTATATGGGCATTATTTATGGTGGTGATGGTTGGTTTCGTGGGTCATTATATTTTTGGTGAGTTGGTGTCGGCGAAGAGGTTTTTGAGTTGATTTTTGGTTGGTTGATTAGATTCATCTAAATTTTTTGCTTTTTTGTTTTGTCTTTTAGGGGTTTTGGGCTGATTTTGGGATTTTATTTTGGTATTTTTGGAAGGTGGTGGTGGGTTGATTTTGAGCTGGATTGCTCTGGTTTTGGGTGAGTTTCAATGGGTTTTGGTTTGAAATTTTTATTCTATTGGTGGTAGTGGGTTCCTATGGTGGTTGTTGCTTCTGAGGGTGGTGATTTTTTTTTGTCTTTGTTTTTTGTTTTAATAGAAGGTAGGAGTTTCTGTTTAAAGTAATTTTAATGAGTGATATGCTAAAGAAAGAGATGTGATGTAGGTTATATTATAAATGCTATGCTAAAAGTATAAAGTAACTTTTTGGTATGTTAAAATAGATTTTCTTTTGAACACCTTATGTTAATGCTCTAATAAGAGCATTAACATCATGTGCTAGATGCTACACCAGAAAAAAGTTGCTTGAGATGTTCTAAATGCCAAAAATTTGTAGCATTTGTGACCTTACCATTCTATGAATAGAACAGTACAGACACAAATGCTAAAACTAAAAACATTTTTTATTCATTTCTCTCTCTCTCTCTGTGAAACCAATCCCAACCTCTCGCTACCACCACCTTTGCTTGCTGCCTCATCATCTCACTTTCTCTCTGCTTTGCCATTACCAATCTGAGTGGTCTAAGTCGCAGCTCGGCTGATTTTCTTTTTGCTCTTGTGGTGGTGAGTTTCAGATGGTGTTTTCAGTTTTCTTCCCCCTATAGTGGTGGTGAGTTTTAGATGGTAGTGATTTTGATTGGTTTTCATGGTGGTGGGTAGTGGTGAGTTTCAGAGAGAGAGAGAGAGAGAGAAATTAATAAAGAAAAGAATAAAACGTGTGATGTAGAATGTTTTTATTCAAATTCTATATTAAAGAAGTAAAAGTAAGATTTGGTATATGAATGTAGCATTTTCTTTACATCAGTTGATGCTCTAAGAGCACTAGCATCAGTTGTGCTATGCTAAATGCTATTTTGACACACTAAAACCTTTTTTTTTTTATCAGATCATTTTACAATACACTCTACATCACATGTTCAATTTTAAGATTTTAGACACATTAAAAGAATCTTTAAAATACTCCTTTGAATTTAATAAAAAAAAAAAAAAGTTACAAATAAGCTTTTTTGAAAGAGAATAGTGGAATGAGTGGGAGAAGAATGATGTCTCATAAAGGAGATGTGACGCGAGGATAGAGAAAAAACCATTAAAAAATTTAATAGTATTTTGACCATATACTATGCCATTTATAGAACATCATTGTAGTTCCATGCAATTTCTTTTGGCATTTGGCACATCTCATGAAGCATGGATTTTGGTGTGTGGTATGCCAAATGCTAAAAATTTAGTATTTGGCACACTTGATGTCAATGCTCTAAGTATGTTATTATTTGTCTAAAATGACAAACAAATGAAAATTTAAAAGAAGAAAAACAAAGTTTTTTCATGTGATGTGACAACTTTTCATTGTAGACATTATATTACTTCAACCCTATCGAAATCTAACTTGTAAAAATAAAATAAAAAGCTTTAAAAAATTGTAACTTTACTATTCAATATAAAATGAGTTACTTTCTTCTTTGTTAACAAAAAAAAAAAAAGAAAAAAAAAGTAGAAAGTGTAAAATTTAGTAAGGGTGGCAAAATTTGACACAACATAAAATTAGCAGGTTATGAGCTGAGGTTTAATGGATTCGTGTTATATTCGGGTTAGCTAAACTGATTCATTTAATAAATGTGTCAAGTTCATGTCCAACTTATAGAACTTGTTTGACCCATTTAATTAAATGAAATTTTATCAATATACCATTCAAGTTCAAGATATATAAACTCATTAGTTATTGTGGATCATTTTTTTGACATATTGTGATTAATTTTTTGTGATATTAAGATATGATTTAACTTTGAATGATTATTTGTGATACATTTACTTGTTATTTATGAATTTTATATATAAAAATTTTATTTATTTTTTGGTTTTTCATATTTTAGATTAATTTGGTTAATACTAAAATTTGTATTTTTTTTTTTTTTCATTTTGATAAAATTTGTTAAACGGGTTGACATAACTGACCCGTTTAATAAATAAATCATGTTAAAGTTGAGGGATCTTACCCCGTTTAATAAATATGTCGGGTTTGTGTTAATCCATATAGTCGAATACTTATAAGTCGACACAATGTGAATCTAACACACGAACACAAAGCGTCACTTCTAAAATTTAGCCCTTCTTTTACATCTTATTTATTCTGGATTCATTTCCTGATTATTCTGGATTCATTCCAAAATGGCGTGCATTTATGAAATAAAATTCAATCCTTTTGTTTGATCTTGACCATAATCCTTCAGAATTTAAAGTATAATGGATCCAGTTCACACTTTACAGTCCACAGTCAATGATGACAGTCCTTATATTTGAAATATGCCCCCGTCAACTAATTCTACCAAACCATTCTTTGGGTTTCCAAAAGAAACCGTGTTTAAGCCGCAAAAAGTAGTAGACCAAACTTTCTGGGGCGCTAAACTGGACAGGACAAACAAAAGGTTGTTTTAAGTGTAACTTATGTATATATTATCCCTATCAGCTTGTTCGGGGCATTAAGCCAGTGGCGACTCCAGGAAATTTTTTCAGGGTGTTCCTCAATAAGCATAAATTACACAATCTAATAAAAAGAAAATTTTATATATTGACAACAACAACAATAAAAAAACATGCAAATACATAAAATTTACAATTGCCTTCTACGAGTTTTCATTTTTTGAAATCGTTGCATGATAGTCTCATTATCAATGCTACAAGCTACATCTTTTTCAATATATACAACCAAGCAAGCATTCATCCACTGATCTCCCATTCAATTGCGCAATTCATTCTTTATATATTTCATTGGTGAAAAACTTCTTTCTACTGTTGCAGTAGCAACTGGAAGGGTCAAAGCTAAACTTCTTTCATTGTTTTTCTTTTATAAACTATAATTTGTTATATTGTTGTTTCATTAATTATAAATTTATTAATTATTATTTAGCTTAACATAATTTAATTGATTTATCTTTTGTAATGTATTAGTTAATTATGTTGCTTTAATTATTGTTGTTTAGCCTAACAATAAACTATATTGCTTGAATTTATTTTTTATTAATTATATTACTTTATTTTGTTATATTGTTTATGCTAAAAGAGCCACTAACGCACACATTACACATCCTATGTGCAGCACAGTGCACCCCTTCCCCCCCCCCCCCCCCTATGTGCCCATCTACCCCACCCCACTCAACACTCAACACAAGCACGCCCCATGCCTGATACTCCTGCCAATCAGAAAATTTCACAATGACACATACCACTAAAAGACAATTAATATAGAGATCAACACCAACACACTACACATACACCAACAATAACACCAACAGCAACAGCAATAAACTGATAAAAGCCAAATTGAAAAGGTCAAAAACAGTCAAACAGACAAAAAAAAATAGCCAATCACAAAAGACTCACAGTTCAAGAATAAAAAAAAAAAGCAAAGAAAGAGAGTTAGTCTTATTAAAGATAAAGAATAGAGAGAGAGAAAGAGAGAGAGAGAGAGAGAGACTGAGAGAGACAGAGAAAAAAAGAGAGAAGTACCTTGAGAGAGTCCGATGAGGTTAGCGACGAGCGACGCCGACGCCGCGGAGCCGGAGGGGCGAGCGAGCAAGCTTGATGACGACGACGCGGAGGCTGGAGGGGCGAGCGAGCAGCGACGACGCAGAGGGGCGTTGCTGACAGCAACTTGCTGTGACGATCCGATCTGATCCGACAAGCGAGCTGTGAGCCTGTGACGATCCGACGAGCGCACCGATCCGATCTGTCTGTTGGCTTGAGCTCAAGCGGCGTTGCTTTTTTTGAGGGACTGAGTTTAGGTTTGCTTTAGGCCTTACTGCTTTAGTGGTTTCTTTTCTTTTCTTTTTTTGATAATGGCTTAAGTGATTTCTGATTTAGACCTTTAGGACTGACTGAGGCGTTGCTCTGTTTTTTTTTTTTTTTTTTTTTTTTTTTGGTGGAGAATCCGTGAGTTTGCTACGCCTACCTCTGAAATCTCTGTTGGGCTTGTCATGGGCTTGGCTCTGTTACAAATTTTTTTTTTTGGGTTTTTTTTTTCTTTTTTAAGCTTGAAAGTAGAACATATAATTTTTTTTTTTTTTTTTAATCTGAGGGTGTTCCTGCTATAGAGTAAATATAAAAAATTAAAAAAAAAAATTCCAGGTTTTTTTTTCAGGTCAGGGTGTTCCTGGCAACACCCTGACTTGCACGTAGCGTCGCCTCTGCATTAAGCTACGACATCCAGAATTAGCTAGCTAAACACACTTTGCTCCCAGATAAGATTTTCAACTCTCTGACGAAGGGAATACATCCCTTTGTGTTTGTTTGTGACATTAAGCAACAACACCCAGAACTAGCTAGCTAAACAAAACACCTTGCAGCTCTCTGATAAGAATTTGAACTCTCTGAACAAGAAAATGAAGGTAATGATGCTGAAAAATTATTTAGATATTCTGGTCCTTATGTACTTCCAATCATTTTTATGTCATTAATTGACACTTCTAAACTTTATTGCAGCAAAAGGTAGTGATCAGGATCACCTTAAATAATGGCAAAAGGAATGCTCGGTCCAAGGCCAAGCAGATTGCAGTTGGTCTACAAGGTACTCATATTTATGTCTTTTATCTAATCAGGTTAAAATTGATTAGGAATTTAAAACTAACGATGAGATTGTTTTTCTTTTGGGTGCTAAAGGTGTGGAATCAATTGTTCTACAAGGTGAGGATAACAGTCAAATTGTTGTTGTTGGGGACAACACTGATTCAGTCAACTTGACATCTTTGCTAAGGAAGAAATTAAGTTGGATCTGCTGAGTTAACGAGTATCTCACCAATCAGTACTGAGGGGGAAAAACAAAAGCAAGAGACCAAACCTAGTGAATCTGGAATACAATCAATGATTTGGCCAACTTATCAAGCTAGTGTGCCATATCATTATGTATACTGTTGCTGTTAATGTTTATACTGTTGTGGGCTTTAGACTCAACTATATTATTTGTATAACACACATTCTTGTACTACACTTTTACCTGTACTGCACTCATATGCTTCCTATATAAAGGCACTCATATTTATTCTTTCACTTAAATCCCCATTAAGGAATGCATTTTTTACATTCATCTGAAAAAGGTCCCATTTACTGGCAGCAGCAACAGCTAAGAGGGCATGAACTAATAAGATACGAGCAACCGGAGCAAAGGTCTCTTCATAATGAATCCCATACTCCTGTGTAAAACCTTTTGCAACAAGACAATCTTTGTTGCGCTCAATGGACCCATTAGAGCAAGTTTTAATCTTGTAGATCTACTTACAACCAACCACAGATTTTCCAGGAGGAAGTGTCACCAAATTCCAAGTATAGTTTTTAGATAATGCATCAAGTTCCTCTTTCATAGCAATCTGCCATAAAGGGTCAGTGGAAGCCTCACGATAGGTGTGAGGCTTGTGCATTGTAGCAAGGGCAGCGTAATAATGATAGTCAAGTAAATATGTAGGAATGGATATTACCCGAGTTGAGTAACGAGGTGAAATGTCTTATGCAAGATCTTCAGGTGGAGCAAGAGCAGCGGACCTAAGCTCAGGGTTGGGGTCAGGTAGTTTGTCTTCGACTGGTTTTTTTTCCACCTATTCATTAAAGGGTGAACTAGGAAAGTGATCAATGATATTTGGTGGTTGGACAGAGAAGTCTATAGGAGAATTAGGAGCAACTATAGGAGGATTGGGAGCAACTACAGAAGAAATATGTGTCTCATCTAGAAAAAGATCTAAGACAGAGGAGGAAGATAGGGAGGTACGAAGGTGAGAGAGCTCAACAAAGAGGGGATGTTCTTAAAAGGCAACATTGCGGGAGATACGAAGACAATGAAAAACAGGATCATAACACCAATACCCCTTTTGAGTTTCGCCATAGCCAAGAAAACAACAAAGCCTTGACCGAGGCTCAAGTTTGTTATACTCATGTGGCTGAAGAAGAATGAAATAAGCAGAACCGAAGGAGCGAAGGTGATGACAATCTGGAGATGACCCAAAAAGGTGCTTATATAGAGTTTGATTTTGGATGACAGGACTAGGAATGCGATTAATGGCATGAACAGCATGAAGTGCAGTTTCACCCCAAAAATGACCAAGAACTTTGGCAGAGAGAAGGAGAGTACAAACAATGTCAAGAATATGACGAAATTTTCGTTCGGCTCTACCATTTTGCTGAGAGGTATCTAGACAAGTTAGTTGATGAACAGTGCCATAGGAATGCAAAATAGCTTGGAAAGCATATTGAATGTATTCAAGAGCATTATCAGATTGAAAAATTTTGATGCATTTGGAAACTGAGTTTCAACTATTTTTGCAAAATTACAATATACTTGCAATAATTCAAAATGATGTTTCATATGAAAAATCCAACTATAGCGAGAGTAATCATCAATAAAGATAACAAAATATCTAGATCCACCAATACTAGAGACAGAGGAAGGCCCCCAAACATTAGAATGAACAAGGTCAAAGATATCAGTGGATATTGATTCACTAGTATTGAAAGGCAAGGCTGGTTGTTTTCCCAACTGACATGAAACGCAATCAAAATTTTCTGTAGACATTGAACCTAACAAACCTCTAGAAGCCAATTCTTGAACCAAGTCAGGCATGCCAAAGTGCAAGGGAAGGAATAGAAGAAACAACAGCAACTGCATCAACAAAAATAAGAGCAACAAGTGGAAGACAAAGGTTGTCCATGGGAAACAGATGCCTAACTTTGGGACCGGTCCCAAGCTCCTGTCCCATCCTCGGATCCTACACAATACACCCAAAATAATCAAATATAATGCGATAACCTAACTCAGCTAATTGTCCCACATAAAATAAATTGTAATAAAGGTCAGGAACATTAAAGACCCTAAGAATCGAGAGGTTGGAGGTCGAAACAGAACCTATATTATAACTAGACATTGTGGAACCATTTGCTATGCAAATATTAAGAAGGTGTGGTGCAGGTTTAAGTTTAGAAAATAAGGACGAATGAGGTGTCATGTGATTGCAACAAACAGAATCCATAAGCCAAGAGGAAGGAGGCATACTAGATAAAGCTGAGAGAGAAGAGGAATAAGATGAATTACCAACTATACGATTGACATTAGTGAAGATGTTTTTAAGGTCATATGTGGACATGGCGAAAGTGCAACCTGAAGACTTAGACAGTGTAAAGACGGGAGCCATTGGTTGGACACTCTTAGTGTTAGCAATAGTAGTAGTAGAAATTGAAATAGCTGATTTGTTGTGATGATAGTAAGTCTCAATATTGAGGCCAAAACGTTTGCAAAAATGGCAAAAATGTTTGCTAGATTGTCAGTGATGATTATTGCAACTGGAATAAGACCTGTCCTTATTCTTCATTTAGAAGAAAAATATGCAAAAATGGACTGCAAAAAATGAAATCTACGCAAAAAATAGGTAAGGAGCACTTGGATTGCAAAAAGTTAACCCTAGAGAAAAGTCAACATTCCGTCAAAGTCAACAGTCTGGTCAACGCAAGTCAACGATCCAGTCAACGATAACGTCAGTTGACGTGGCAAGTGACGTCAGCAGGTGAATGGACGATGATGTCAGCTAGGGCTGATGTGGCAGTGATGACATCGCTGATGATGTCAGCAAGAACAGAGGCCGACGCGTGAAGCGCTTGATCGAGGCGCAACTTCTGTGGGCAGCGTGTGAGGGTACGTGCAAGCTCTGATGACTGCGAGACTTCCACAATTGAGTAGATCGAAGCGAAACAATCTCTATGGTACCTGCAAAATACTTATCAGAGTAAGATGCACTGTGAAGACAGTAAGTGCAATGGTCTATGTGGTGCAGGATTCCTCAACGACGGCGGCTACAAGTTCAGAACCTAAGGACAACGATTGGAAGACGTCGAAGGTTCTACAGCGAAAAACTATGGCAGCTACTGTGATGGTAGAAGCGATGTTGAGAATGGAGTAACACCAATAAAGACAAGAATTCTAAGAAAAGTTTAGAGCAGTGGCTCTGATACCATGTTAGAAATACTAAATAATTGTATTGTATTTCTCAGTGAAAGAATATACATGAGTGCCTTTATATAGGAGGCATATGAGTGAAGTACAAGTAAGAGTGTAGTATAAGAATGTGTGCTATACAAGTAATCTAGTTGGGCCTAAAGCCCACAACACTATACACGTTAACATATACGATGCAATGGATTACAACCAGAACTTTTGCACTATTATGTGACCTTTGTGTAGGAATTATTTGATGGCTAAAACTTAGGTAGAGTTTCTTAGGTGCCGTAACTTAGAGGAAAGTGTAGGAAGTGTGTATTGATTTTCTATAGTATTCATTCAATTGAAAATTGAAAATTTTGTATTAAATCATGATATGAAGTGACAATAAAATTATAGAGAAAGAGTGTTGTTGAATAAGAAATTATATTCATGTAATGGGCAAATGGTTTGTTGTTGAAATACATTTCTTTAATATAGCATCAATGAAAAATTCTCTTAACTGAGCTGTCTGAGCAATTGCTTGAAAATGGACTAATTAAGTCCCTAAGTCGACCTCAAAACATCTATTAAAGTAGGATAAAGAGATCCAATTGTCATTCAATCCCAAGTTATTTATTAATTGAAATGAAAGATTTCTGTAGAACTTCATACTTTATAGGTAGGACACTTGTTGCACATCTTTGGGCTATTATCATACTTATCTGAAAAAAAAAAAAAAAAAAAAAAAAAAATCCGTTATTTTAGCTATAAATTTGAAAAAACATTCAGCCCACAAAATCAGCTAAACTCTGGCTCATGAAGTTCAGCCTAAAACCCATCGATATAACTCATCAGGTTCATGTGGCCAGTCAACAAGATTGATGCTCCCAAAGTCTAGTACAATCCTATTTCTCAAGATTGACAAGAAACTAGGTCAAGTTATGGCCATTTGAGGGATCCATCATCATAAGGGACCAGATGCAAGTCAACATTACTCCACCTTTTTCTAAGATCATAGCTAAATGTGGGGCAAAGGGTCCAATAAAATTGGACACCTCAACCCATGGATCTAAAAATCCAAGCATTTTATAAATAAAAGGGGAGCAAACATTCAGTAGAAGAGGCAAAATAGAAGGAACCCAGGTTCCTTCACTTAGAGAAAAAAAAAAAAAAAATCACCCATTTTTACTCAGAAAATTCCAAATTTCCAATACTCACGCCCTCAAATTCAGCAAGTCCTAAATCTATTCCATTTCATTTAGCAACACTAAGTGTCACTCCTCTTACTTCCTCATCAATTTGAACCAGAAATATGAAAATCACCCAAGACACAAACACAATCTTGGACCCTTTGGCTTGTGCTAATTCAACTACATTTACTCTTCCGCGTGTGGCTTGTGGCTTTTGATGTGTTGGTTGTGGCCTGTGATGGGTGTTGTGGATGACCATTGTTGATGCGGGTGGGTTGTTGAGGTGGGTTTGTGGTGGTGATAATTTTTTTTTTTTTTTTTTTTTTTAATTTGAGTCATGGTGGGTTGGTTGTGGTTGCGGCAATGGGTGGTGGGTGGCTATGATTGGGTTGGTTGTACTGATGGAGGTGGCTGGGTTTGGGGTTGATGGGTTTGGTAATGGTGCCGTGAGTGCTTGAGGGCAATGAAGAATAGAGGAAAAAAAATATGAATAATTTATTGTAGTAGATATATTATTTTATTGTGTTATTTATTTATACTACTATTTAAGGGGCTTTTCCTATATGAACCATATTTTTTTTGTTCAGAAATACCCTTACATCCCTTTGTTTAAGTAGAGGCAAAACTAAAAAACAATCTGGTAAATATACAACCCTAACTTCTCCTAAAACATTGCTTAAAAAATAGGATCAATCTCTTATTGATTTTCAAATTTATCTATCCACTTATAAATTAGATTCTCAAAATAAAAATTATATATATATATATATAATAATAAAAAAAACATAGATTTTTTTTTGTTACTACCACTAAAAAAATAAAAAGAAAGCCTCATCACACGCGCAAAGTGCGTGTGATGAGGCTAGTATTATTTTATTATATTGAAAGTTAAAATAAAATCAATGATGTTAGGTGTTTTGTAAAACAGGAAAGTAATAGATAAAGTATCTTTTGGTAGAGCCAAATAGCTAAAATTATAGCTCCACTAATGTTGATGCTCTAATGGAAATAAGGTTGCCTTTCTGACTTTTGGTATTAATTCGAAAATCCTATTTGGCCAATAAAAAAAAGCAATAAGCCACTTTTTTTTTTCTTTTTTTGGGTTCCTTAATAAATAAGGCAAGCTTTTTATTAAAATTAACCTTTATTTTAGGTCATGTTTTGATTCGAAGGTAAAACTAGTCCCAAATGTGTCTTTTGTTAAGTAAAATTCCAAATGGTAAAAGTAGCTTATCTAATAAAATTCAAATATATGTTGTAGAGAATTTAATAATTTTAAAAAAAAAAACGTAATAAATCTATATTGTATTGTTTAATGTATGGTTTCTTAATTAAATCTATAATTATGTTGAATTTAGTTTTTTTTTTTTTTATCTTCTCAAAAAAATTATTTTTTAAAACGATAACATTGTTTATGCATACTATTTGATTCAATCATGTATTTGAATTTATTTCATGATGTAATACATGTACGTATTGTAGATTTGTAGTTTAGTGTTATTCATAATTTAAAAAGATAGTAATGCTAGAGATACAAACTTTTCTTACGAAAATTTTTTCTCACAAACAATTGAAGTAATGATTGGTTATCAGTAAATAAAAAAAGTGATATTAATGATAAGCCTAGGTGAAAACCTTGAAGTTGATCACATCAATAGTTTGTAAAGATGTTGTAAAATAGGTTGTGACTATAGTATTACTCATTAAAAACTCTCTCTCTCTCTCTCTCTCTCTCTCTCTCTCTCTCTCTCTCTCTCTCTCTCTCTCTCAAGTAGGATAATTAATTATTTTCTAACTTATCCCATTGAAAAAAGACCAAACATTATCTTTTACCATACATAGCTCATTTTATCCAAACATGTTTAAGTTATGTTTTCTTTAAAATAGGTAAGTTTATATAAATGATTAATGGATAATTTTTTTTTTTTACTACTCTTAGAGTCTCATCACTCATGCCATACATTAGTCATTAAACCAAAGCATAAATATTTTCGTTATATATGTTAAATAATGTGATAGACATATACACACACACACACTATAATATCATATGAGTTATTTTTTTTCCATTTTAATTTTTTTTCTCATATATTTACATGTTGGCTCTTTAAGAAAAATTCCAAGTTTGAGGAACAAAAGTTAAACCTGAAGCATATCATATTCTTACCCTTGCATAACGTAATCATTACAATTATTTGTGGGTTCCAGTTAACTTAACTAGTAAAGTCTTTGATGGTTGAATAAAAGATCTAGAGTTCAATTCCCACCTACAGCAGAAACCGATTAGTGTCTTGATCTAATAATAAAGAGCTCTCATCAGGAGTGGATGCAATAAGTCATAATTATCTCCTATGTTTCCTCTTTGTCTTTAACAATAATTCTTGTTACGTTGCGTATATAAGAAATACAATTCTTCTCTATATCTCAACAAGTGAGATAGAATTTCTCAAAAAGTCTTTACAGTATCAGAGTCAATATGGAGATAAGAGTTTCTTTCTTCTTTTTTTGGCACACAATATGTCAAACTTTTCAACTCCCCTCAAAGCATGTCCAACTCTTCTAGTTCTTCTCTTGCCTCTACCCAAATCAGTGAATATCCTTACCCAGTGACCCAAAATATTGCTAACATTCTTTAGAGTTATGATATCCAAGGATCCATTAATGGTGAAACCAAACCCCCACCTCAACTCATCCCTAACGATGAGTCTGAGTCCCAACAAAACCATTTATTTGTGAAGTGGCGTAGGTTTGATCACCTTGTAAAAGGATGGCTTACAACCACTCTCTTAGAAGAAGTCCCTAGCATTGTCGTAGGCCTCAATGCTACAGTTGAGGTCCAGAATGCATTGGTACATGCTTTTGCTTGAGCCTTTTTAGATCAGAGTCTTGCACTCAAGCGATGACTCACCTCCATCACTCAAGGAATTGTTACCTTGAGTATGTATCTAAGAAGATTCAAAACTACTTGTGAAGAGTTTGCAACCATAGGCAAGCCAGTACTAACCATAAGAAGTCATGTGGCTTCTTAATGGTCTCGACAAGGAATATGAGGTCTTTACAACCACTATGCTTAGACCTCCAATTCCACCATATTCTGAGGTAGTCACACTCCTCGAAGGTTATGCTAAACGGCATAAACTTGACACTCAATCAGATCCTCCAGTGGTGTAATATGGTCAGAAGGTCAACAAGTCTAAGAAAAATTAAGGAAATCAAACATCCTTTAATTCCAACGGTCGTGATTTTCCCAAGGAAGTCAATCTGGAACCAAAGCATCCACCCCTCCATCACGAAGTCAGCATGCAAATACTTATTCTTCCTCTCACAAAAATGCCAATAAAGATGAGGTCATCTTCTGTCAAATTTGCAACAAAAGGAATATACTACCATAACTTTTTTAACAAGCATTTGTAGCCATAACAATTGCTGACCCCTAAGACCCTGCCCGACACCCATACAATGGAGCAACAGACCATATGACTGGTAATCCAGGTAATCTTCATTCCTTGACTCCTTATCATGGCACTGATGCTGTAATGGTAGGAAATGATGAAACTTTTCCAATTACACATATTGGTCAAGGAACAGTTGGCACGGGTGATTCTTCTATCAAAATCAATGATGACTTATTAGTTCTAGATATCATAAAACACCATCTCTCTATTAGCAAGTTAACCACTAATTACCCTCTTACTTTTGAGTTTAATGGCCTTGGTTTTGTGACAAAGGACATGATCACACATTGGATAGTGGCGACTAGCAAGAGGAAGGAAACAGAAGGGCCTACATATTTTTGATGAAGAACCAATAGGTGCTGCATTTAATGGAGTTCCAAGCAACCTTTTTCTCAAATCAATTTCGACATGTCAATAAAGATTGTTGGCATCAACGTTTAGGTCATCCACATTAGATCCTAGAACATTTGCACTCTAAAAAATTAATCTCTTTTAATTCTCATTTTAAATCTTTTGAAGCTTGTACAAGTTGTCAAATGGTAAAGTCATGCAAATTACCATTTTTTCCTAGCACCAATAATATAAGTATCCCTTTTTATAAGATTCATTGCGATCTGGGGGACCAGCCCCAATCACATCTAGAGAAAAATTTTGATATTATGCAATCTTTGTTGATGACTTCACCAACTTTACATGGTTCTTTCCAATGCGAAACAAGTCATATCTATTTGTTTGCTTTGATCAATTTCACAAATATGTTAGCTGTCATTTGTCTCCATTATGATTGCATCGGTACTTTATGGATTCCTTTTTGTGCCCAAATACCTGAACCCTAAAATAGATCCAAAATCCATACTGGTATTTACTAGTATTTCATGTGCCCAGTACATATCAGCAATTGGTCCAATATCTTGGTCATGCTCAACTTGCATGGATAAGGGTTTGGTCTTCCATGCTAAATAAATTTATTTGTTGACCCCTTCAATATTATTGTTTGTCAATATCATACCCCGAGCCCTGCATAGCAAATTTTAAAAACTCAAGTCACTTTTATGTGGAAGGAGGCCACGTGTATTACGATACAGGTTGTCAAAAAAAATGGTTTTTTTAATGTGATACTTGTTGCCATATACATTGTACTCTATTCTCTAGGTCTAGGGACAGTTCCCCAGATCTTAAGCATAGATTACTACCTAACAAGATATAGAATTGTTGGTGGAGGAGTAACAACATGTATCAATTGGGGATCAACCTTCTTGATTCATGTGATTTCCAAAAAAGTTAGTGACAAACATAAAAACATAACTATATGTTTATGTTTAGGTTTGAATATAACCATATCATCTAACTCCAAAATCATTTTTCTCAATTCTTATGCTTAAAATTTGTTATATATAATATAAAACACAAGTTTTCAAAACTTTAAAATTGAAATCGAGAATCTAATTCTTTAATTATTATTGCAATTTAATTCTTTAATTTTGGAGTACTAGGTGCATTTTCACTTGTTTTTATATTTGCTATGTTTATTGGCACAATGTTTGGTCTTCTTGCATTACTAAGACTTTGGAAGAAAAGACTGTTACTATTTTTTTTTTCTTCATTATGATTACAATGGAGACAAATAAAAACAGATTCATTATATACTAAACATCAACAGAACAAAAAGAAAAAAATTAAAACCTATTTTCAATATATATATATATATATATATATATATATCTAACCATCAATATAATCAACAGAAAAAACATACAAACAAATAATTAATTGAAAGAAAAACATACTTAAATCAAATGTCAAATTGAATGCAACAAATCAAACTGCAAGAGAGAAAAGTGTAAATTAAATATTAGGTTGAATGCAGCAAAACATACGACAAGAGAGAAAAGAGTAATTCTAGATACTTCTTTCTTTTCTTTTCTTTTTCAAGAAAAGAAAGACAAGAATTTATAACGAAAAAACTAGACCTAAATCAATTTATAGAGACTTAGGTTGAAAGAGTCCTATTGTATTTTGCATTGTAGACTCCTATTAAAATTAGGTTGTACCTATTTATTGAAACATTCATTATTTCTCATCCAAGAAAGGCGTACTCAAAGTTTCCTATTTTTCAACATATTGTACCAAAATAGAAAACTAATAAGAATTGTGAATATTCTACCAGGTCCCGGGAATGCAAACTTGTCATCATTCTTCATTTTCTAGCCTAGTGTGATTCCTATATTTAGAAAAGTAATGTCCAAATTTTAGAATCCAAGCCCATTTTTTATTCCTAATTAATTTACAACCCTATTCTTCAGGTCTGGGATAGTTCCCTGGATCTTAGACATAGTGTATTACCGAATAAGATATAGTGTTGTGGGTGGAAGAGAACAACGTGCATCAAATGGGGATCAGCCTTCTTGATTTGCAAGATATCTAGAAAAATTGGTGACAAATATAACCATATGTGTATTAAACATACCCATATAAATCTAACTCCAAAATATTTTTTCTTAACTCTAATTCTTAAAATTTGTTATATATATTAAGAGAAAATGCCCAAACAGCCCCTAAACTTTCAACCACTAGCCAAAGCACTCCCTTAAACTTTTATACTGGCCAATTTACTCCATAAAATATACACATCTGCCAAATCTATACTTTTGTTACCTTAGTGTAAAAAAACTAACAGAATAAAATCATGATGTGAGATATACGTGAGACTTAAAAATGAGCAAACTCAATGTTGTAAGGTGAAACTGATGGAAAGAAGACAAAGAGCTACGTCTATGTACTAGAGAGAGGAGAGCGACGTAGAACTAGAGCCACCGTGACAGTTAGCTCTGTCTTATCACTTCTAATGTCTTGACGGTGGCTTATGCTTCCACAGCTATTCGATAGCCACAACTGGTACCCTCTTTTTTTTTTTTTTTTTTTTTTTTTCTGGTATTGGTATTTAAATCTACAAAGAACCCTCTTTTTCTTTTTTTCCATGAGTGAATTTCCACAGGAATTTCTTGGTTTGGTTTAATTTTTTGGGGTTGGGTTTTTGTGAGCTCTAGTGTACGTTTATTGCATAATTAGTTGAGTATGCTACCTACAATTGTTTTATTAAATGCCTGAGAGAGATATCTAAGAAATATAAGAAAACAGAGTAAGGCTTTTTTGTTTTCAGCTGAAAACTTTATAGTATTGTCTTTATTATTATTATTTTTTTTTTCTGGTTGTTTTTGTATTTAATTAATTTGGTAAGAAGCTAATGTTTGGACATCTAGACACATGCTCTTTGGCTTCATTTGATGGATGAACAAAAAGCTTGTCTAATGCAAAGAAGTTATATGAACCTCAAGACTATAAGTGAAAGAGGTTAATGTGGCACTGTTCCTTGGGCTCTCAGCGTTAGACCAAAAAAGAATATAATGCTAGTAGTGATTTGATTGATGAACAAAAAGCTTACAAATTTGTACGAAATGGCTTACAAATAAGTATACTTATTGAGATTCATCCCAAAACAAAAGGGAACAAATATACTCATTGAGATGCTTTAAAATATGCCTGTTTTGTGTTTACACATGCACTTAGGTATTGGGTATGCACTTAAGGGCTGTAAAGTTATAATTGGAAAATATTATTTAATTAGGGTTTTCATGAGCTGATACCAATAGAACTTCTTCAAGGAAGTAGATAGTATATGAAGTCTCAGTCACTTACTTGCACTGCTCTTCCCATATATCTGCCATGGGAAGGTACAGAGACATTGCTGCTCAGGGAGACAATGTAGTCAATGGCAGCTTGAGCTGGGGACTTGTTAATGTACTGTGAAAGTTTTCCATTTTGTGCCAACTTCTCCTTTGTCACAGCATTTGGAAATTCTGCCACAAGTGGCTCCAAAACCTTGTTTCTCCATAATGGCTCTTCCCTTGCAACGAATACCCGTGCACTTCCAGGTGCTCCTAGAGCCTTTAGGAGCCTGCAATAACACCACATTTAAAATTCTCTCTAGTTATGCTATAAAATATTTATTCAAGTGATAGGCCAAAAATATATTGACTCCTTGTGATGAATTAACCAATTAATTGGCTAAGTGAATTAATTAGGTTCAATTACATGCAATGAGTGGCAGCACAAACAAATCACCAATTAACTAAATATGCAGCGGAAATTAAATAACACGGTGATTTGTTTACGAATGGGGAAAACTTACACGACAAAAACCCCACCGGATAATTTCAAGATCACTACTCCCGAAAATTCACTATTATCAAAATAAGCGATTACAAGTAAAGGAATCCTAGTACCTTATATCAATCTACAGTTGAACATTTACCCCAATACCCAATTGGACTTGTTCCGTAGTGACAATCTTTCCTTGTATTGCACGACTCCTAGTATGTGACTAACCAGTAGATACATGGATCCCAGTATGTGATTTTATTACCAACTTCAGAAGGATGTTGGCTACAAAGTTCTTCTGTTCTGCAACACATGAAAATCACGAAGCTGCTTGGTCACAAAACTCTATGGTGTACAAACAAAGCAACTTCTTCAAGAACTCGGGTAAACTAGGTTTCTGGTCACACTTGTGGAATTATGCTCTTGTGCAATTGTGCTCTTGGCTGTGCAACTTGATACAACCCTTAAAATAATCCATATATATGTTTAGGGTTGTGAGAAAAGAAAGCATCAACACATAATCACAGATTGGATGAAAAATAAAACTGAAAATATGAATTTCATAAACTTCGATAGATACCTTAGCTGTCAAGCAGCTGTTGACCCTCAGGCTGAAACAACTCTTTTAAGCCTCGATAGATACTAGTTATCGAGCTTTAATGAACAACACTTCTTCACTTGTTTCTTGGATAGACTTGCATGGTTTTAACACTTGAACTTGAAATCTTGTTTCTTGAAGCATTAAACACATCCTAGATCTAACCAATTACAAGTAAAGTGCGTTTTGTCAAAGGATTAGCCAATACATAAAATGTTGACATATGGTCCTAACATCCAAGCACATATGTCCTAACAATCTCCCCCTTTGGCAATCTGTGACAAAACCACACCAAACAAATTAACATATGAGAGGAGTCATAAATCACTCAACTAATACTTAATTGTTAAGTACAATAAAATGTATCCTAACATAAACTCTTGAAAAATTTTGCAAGAAGAGAGTTAATGGTAAGGAAGACTTTGACAATCTGTATTTCTAAAACACTTAAACAAAACTCATCAAGGTATTTCTCTATGAAACAGAAATAAAAGATTACATACAAATAAATAAGAAACATGTGTATAAAGGGAGGAAAGAAACAACACATGGAGAGATAGGTGAAATAACATACATCAACATATATATATATATATATATATATATATATATAAAAACCAAATATAAGTACAATGTATGTCAAATGGTCACAAGGCCTAAGGTACAAGAAGAATGTATCTAAAATAGAAAGAAAAGAAAAAGATACATTGAAATCCTCACTACATCCCTAAAAAACATGAACAATCCCCCTAACAAAAATCTCCTATACTAACCCCCCTATGAGTATGACCACTCTCATCCCAAAATTACTTCCCCCTTTTTGTCACAAGTGACAAAGGGTAAGTGTATCAAGTAGACATCTCGTTAGCACTAGAAAAGCTAGCACCATCATCGTCCTCATCCTCAGAAGCTTCTGGAGTAGGAGGAGGAGAAGCAATGAAGCCACCCATGACAGCCTGTCATCCTGCAATATGACTAACATAGGTGTTCACTTGACACAACTCATCACTGAGAGTATCGAGGCAAGCATCCATGTGCACAAGTTGTGCCATGATGTCCTCGAGTGTCACACCGCTCGTAGAAGAAGAGGGAGCGGATGTGGATGGAACTGTAGAAGCTGGAGGAACCGTCAATCCGGACCGCCTCAATCATAGCTGCTCTTTGCTTCATTTAATGGTAGCAGCATCTGTGGCACATATAACATGGAAGTGGTCAAAAACGGTAAAGGGAAAAGAAAAATGATGTAAAATCCTCGTTACAGCAAAAGAGAAGATAAGCTTATCACGGGTTATCGTATCCTTTAGACATCTATGAGTGAAAGAATGAAATGAGAGGAAAAGTCAATGGTAAGATGCAAAATAAGTTCCAGAATGTGCTCAATGAGGGATAAAAAAAACCGAACACAAGGCTCTGTAATAGAGTTATAATGAGAGAGAAGATGCAAAATAAAGGTCATAACCATGTTAATGAACCTAACAGCACCCAATTAGTTCCAGAATGTAAACACACATCTAAAATGCATGAACATCGTTATAATACACATGTGATGCAATGCATGATGTTTTAAAGTCATTTTCACAAAGCCCATCCCAAAATTTTCACAATAACTTCATCAATTTTGAAAGACCCCAAAATTTTCAAAAAAAAAAAAAAATCCCAAAAAGTTAGGTCAAATGCATGAAATGCATGAAAAAGAAGGATTAGGACCCTTACCAAGTGAAGAAAAACTTGATCTAAGCTGAAAAATCCTTGAGGGTGAAGTTTGGAGTGAGAAAGAGAGGTTTTGGGAGGTGATGAGGCAATAGGAATTGAGAGAGATCGAGAGAAATGAGATCTGAATCGCACTAACCCTATATATAGAATCTTAGTAATTCTCGACAGATCGAGAGGTGTCGAGAGGTGTCAAGCTTTAAAAGGGTCGACAGATGCAACTATTGAGCAGGTGTCTAGAGTTGTCCATAGCAAAAACAAGCTTGATAGATCAAGGAGCTATCGAGCAGCTATTGAGGAGACAGAAACTTTCTCAATCGAGTGAGGAGCTATCGAGAAGCTTTCAAGATTGAAATAAAAAGAAGCTAAAGAGCTCGATAGATAAGCTAGGTGTTGAAAGGTGTCGAGCTATTGAGATTGCTTAAAAACAGTTTTTCATGAAGAGAAAAAAACAGACATGAATGTAATGAAACATACAACTCAACCAAGGTTCCAAACAACATTTTTAACCTCTCAAAAACATCTCTCAACCAAGAAAAATGTCATGCATTTAGATCCAAAACACACACACACACACTAAACAAGTCTAACCAATTTTATATTTCAAAAACAAGTTTAGATAGTTTAGTGAGCATATATTAACGCATGTAAATCTTGTGACGGCCTGTATCAAAAGTAGCAAAGAATATTGTGTGTTATGTGTGAAAATATCGCAAGATTGCATAAGTGTCAACATGTTATGATGATTTGAGATATGAGTAAATCACTTTAACTCACACACAATCATAACTGTTTGATGGGGACTATCACCATCGAGGTACATCCTATAACTCCCACATCTTCTAGTATACACACTTGCAATAATGTTTGAAAGCATTTTGATCTTTTTGCTTTTAATTTTTTTTATTAAACATATCATGCATGGGTATAAAAGAGAGAGAAAAGAAATACCCAATGATGTTAAGCATTTGACATTGCACTTTTTCTATGCCGAAGCATACGGATGTCATTTGTGACTGGCGGGCAATAGTGGTGAGATGTTTATTTATACATTTCTCTTAGGGTTTTTAATCCTTCTCGTTAAAAAGAATAATACGAGTGTTAAGTACAAGAGATCACTTAATCTTTCTTATCATAAACAAAGAGTCACTTGCTTAGGTATGCATAGAGATGCTCATTTAAGCTACAAGAGATACAAAGTTTGAAAAACTTTGTTTCATTGGCCATTCAAGGTACACAAGTACCAATGTACACAAATACACACTGTTTTTGTATGTTTCTGATTTTTCAATTTTTTTTATGAATGAAAAAAATAAAAACAAAACTGAAAAACAACTAAACAAAAACATGTCAAATAAAGCAATGCATAAAAACTAGTCTACCTAAAAAAAAACACAAGTAATGCAAACATAACAAAAAGAGGGAAAGAGAAAAGGTGACTAAATCACTTGGAGCCTTTTTCCTTCTACACCTTAGAAGAACCTTTCCTTTGAGCAAACCCTTGAACCAACAGTAAGGGGAAAAAATTGAACCCGTTCAAGTTCGAATGGAACATGAAGACTTTAAGGAGATTTCCAAGAGGAGCAAGAAAGGATGAAAGCTGATTTTGGATTTCCGACGAAATCATGTTGTTGTTCTATTGAGTGGCTAACCACTTATAGCAGTTAGGTTGAGTATGTCCATCTGCACCACAGTGATGACAGAGATGCTGCTTATTTTCTTTAGACTTTTGAGCATTACTCTTTTTAGCCCTTGGATTTTTGGTTTCTTTCTTAACAAGCTTAGGCGATGCTCCTAAGATAGATTTATCCTTATATATGTTCTCACTAGCTATCACATTTTTAGCATCATTATTCTTAGAATCATTATTGTTAGCAGGAGAAACAAAAAAAGTACTACTAGAAGAAGCAATATTAAAAGAAGAAAACTCATACCCTAAGCCGATTCGATCGAAGGCAGATTTTTGCATGTTGAGCATCTCATCAAGCTTTGCACTTGATGCATCTCATCAAGCTTTGCACTTGATGTCCTCTCTAACTGAGCTCTCACTTAAAGCAGTTCTGCCTCAATCTTCTTGGTCTTCTCAGCTAAGAAATTGTTCTCAAATCTTGTTGCTTCAATAGTCTAATTGGTTTCATCAAACTTTGTGGAGAGTTGTTCTCGTTCAAGCTCTACGTCACTAAGCTTCTTGGTGGCCAACCTATACAGTTTCTCATATTTCTCCAAGACCTTGTACAACTTTGCATAGGCTGTGTGGATATCATCTTACTCATCCATCTTCTCAAATTTTTACTCCACCAAGTCTTCTTCTTCATCCAGATCTTCTACAATCCCCTCAGTAGGATTGACACTAGTAGTGAAGGCATTTAGGATTCTATCATCCGCATTTTTGGAATCATCCTTAGGTTCGGTGTCAATCAAGGTACCAACAAGTGCCTTGCTTTTCCCAATAGACTTGAGACAAGTGGGGCACTCTTGTTTCATATGACCGAATCCTTGACACCCGAAACACTTGGGCCCTGAAAGAACAATGAACTGACTGCCATCCCTAGGATTCTTCTTCCCTTTGTCTTTGTTCTTAGACTATGAAGAACTTGATTGCTTACGGTCCTTGTCGAAGCCCTTTGCATTGGCATTCTTCGTGAACTTCTTGAAATGCCAGGTGATGTAGGACTTCGTTTTAGAATCTTCATCATCGGAAGACTCATCAGTGTCACTGCTCTTGGCCTTCAGTGCCATAATCTTGATCTTGCTTGACTTCCTAAGCGGAGACAAACCCAACTTATACGTTTGTAGATTTCTAACAAACTCTGTCAAAGGAATTTTATCAATATTCTTTGACTCCTCAATCGTAGTGATCTTAGCATGGAATCTCTCGGACAGAAATCTACGCACTTTTCTCACAATCTTGGGTTTGGGAATGGTTTCCCCAAGATTAAATGTTGAGTTCACTATATCCTTGAACCTGACATAAAACTCATCAAATGATTCATCCTCCTCCATCTTGATTTCTTCGAAGCTAGTAGTAAGCCTCTGAAGTTTGGAATCCTTGATAGCCTTGGTTCCTTCATAGGTTGTCTGGAGTATAGTCCACGCCTTCTTTGTAGTTTCAGTGGAGGAGATCTTCTTGAACTCCTGATTTATAACTGCACTAAATAAGGCGTTCAGTGCCTTGCTATTGAAGTTAGCCGCCTTGATCTTTGCATCATCCCAATTGGTCGGTGCTTCCTTCAGCTTGGTCTAGCCTATTTCCATAACTTGTCTCACCTGCTCATCAAAGGACTGCAAGAAAGCTCTCATGTATACTTTCCAGTATGTATAGTTAGTTCCATCAAATAAAGGAGGTACAATAAGTGACTATCCTCTATCCATGACAAACAAGGGTCAATGGATCTCATAATAAAGATTAAACCCTAATCAGAGTGTGCCTGCTCTAACACTACTAAATAGACCAAAAATATATTAACCCCTTATGATGAATTAACCAATTAATTAGTCAAGTGAATCAATTATGTTCAATTACATGCAATGAGCGTGGCAGCACAAACAAATCACCAATTAACTAAATATGCAGCAAAAATTAAATGACACAGTGATTTGTTTACGAATGGGGAAAACTTACACGACAAAAATCCCACTGAGTGATTTTAAGGTCACCACTCTCGAAAATCCACTATTATCAAAACAAACGGTTAGAAGTAAAGGAATCTCAATACCTTATACCAACATACAGTTAAACCCTTACCCCAATACCCAATTAGACTTGTTCTATAGTGACAATCTCTTCTTGTATTGCATGGCTCCCAGTATATGACTAACTAATAGATGCGCGGATCCCAGTATGCGACTTTATCACCAACTTGAGAAGGATGTTGGCTGCAAAGTTCTTCTGTTCTTCAACACATGAAGATCATGAAGTTGTTTGGTCACAAAACCCTACAGTGTACAAACACAATAGCTTCTTCAAGAACTAGGGCAAACTAGGTTTCTAGTCACACTTATGGAATTATGCTCTTGTGCAATTGTGCTCTTGGTTGTGCAACTTGATACGACCCTTAAAAGAATCCTTATATATGTTACGGTTGTGAGAAAAGAAAGCTCAAACACATAATCACAGATTGGATGAAAAATAGTACTGAAAATCTAAATTTCATAAACCTCGATAGATACCCTAGCTGTCGAGCCTCTAATATACCTCAGCATTTCTAATGCATTTAGGGGGCATAGTCCCACTATTCTCTATATTGTGTTCTTGTAGTCCCACTATTCTCTATATTGTGTTCTTGTTTTTTTCTTTTTTTCTTTTTTTAACCTTTTTTTTCTTTCTTTTTAATCTTCAACTCTTCTGTTAATATTCTTGTAAATTTTGTATTATAGCCACTGTTTAATGTCCACTTCACTCCTGGAAATTCACCTTCTATGCCAAATGTACAAGCCCTTCAATCACCCACATGTGGATTTAATTTTACCTCACTTTCTATTGGCCTTCGACCAACATGTGACAATGTTAATGGCTTTCCATGGGCTGGTTTTCTTGAACCATTTTACTCACAAGTGGGTGTAATACGCTTGGGTCATATATGTATGGTCAAAAGCTATATTTTTTACCATACATATTAGGTCAAAAATACAGCTATTTGTTAGTGGAACTATTTGTTAGTAATTATGGTGATGAATCCACAAGGTAATAAGGTCCTGGAATCCACCAAAGAGAAATAGACAAAGTCTATATTTTTATAAATCTGAAGAAAAAAAAAAAAAAACTTAACTACCCTGAAGGCTACTGTCATGACCCAAATCCATGGAACATGAATTTAGATGCATGACGAACTTGTTAACCTTACCTAGCTTAATAAACATAATTTATTTAAAACTAGTTCAATAAAACTCCAAATAAACAATGCTACTGATAAATCTCCTACAATAACTAATATCCACAATTTATAATAATCTCCAAAATACTATGAAGTCTAAAGCAAAAATTAAAAAAATAACTAATAATCTTTTCAAAACTCCACAAATTGGAAACAATCTCCATTATATAAAATGTGAATTACCAAAACAAAGGTATCTAAAATTCTATGAGTCTTCAAGTAATACTGAAGTCGCCTACAACTTCCACGCTCTACCTTGCACCTTACAAAGCGATCTAAGGATTCTATATTCCCAACTACACTTTAATCTGAAAATAGTAATTGACGGGGTGAACAACACATCTAGTAAGTAATTATACAAAATACACAACGGAATAGAGTCAAGCAAAGCACGAGTATTTTGATTTTTCACAAACTCATTCAATGATATCAAAAATAATATTTCCACAAGAACATATAATGAATCACTTAATACATATGTAATCACATCTTAAAATCATTTTAAATCACATACATATAATTGATCAGAGCACAGTGTCACATGTACACATCACATATTCTCACATACAATCCTGTAAGCGGATTTACACATATATCTGATCAATTCTAGACATACTCATTTTGATTCACATGTCACAAAAAACAAAGTTTATACATCACAGAATAATTTTCATAATATTAACAATGATTCCAACAATAAAGGCATATCAAATATCACAATGTCGAATTGAAACACAAATTAAAGGATGCTTGACTCTCTTAGGGAATGAGTAGGAACTGAGGAGTTTATACAAGTATAATACAATTCTTGTGTAAATCTAAAATTTCAATTTGCTAAAAGCAACATCTTAAATACTATTTGGAGAATAAGAATATGGCTTTGAAATCAGTTGGTTTTAACAAATTAAAGAACAATGACCTTTTTAGAGAACTTACTTTGAAACTCAATTATTTTCGGAAAATAGTTTAATTTAAAAATCATATTTTAAATGAGATTTGGACATTTTAAACGCTATTTAAAATTCGAAATATCTTTTTAAAATATTATTTAATAGTCGAAATTTCTCTTTCAATGATACAAAAATACTTTTGACAAACTTAGAAAATATAAGTGTGAAATACAAAACTTTTGAAACTTTTAACTTCTAAGAACCTAAGGGACAAAACTTGTGCATATTATGCATAATTACTTACCGCACTCGAAGCACTTTGAAAGTCCAGCCAAAATAACCTCCAAAGAGCTGCAAGACACTCTTGATTAGGACCTATAATAATCATGAAAATATTCTTAATATTCTCTACAACCATAAAGCTTATAGAACTATACAAACTGACTCACTAAGATTATACTTTGTTGAACTAATTAATAACACCAATGCAAGGAATCTCTACCCAAAATGTTTCCTTGAATTTATCAAACCTTAGAGGCAGTAACCAATATATTGTATACTCAGGATTTGATATATGCCCCTACGAAAAGTAAACCCTTATACATTATTTAAGCATTAGAATCTTGACTTTTGTTCTAGAATACAAGCTGTAGGGACCCTAGGATTTAATATATGTAGATATATAAAACCCAAAGAAATGTAAAAGCCAATTACATAATCAAACTGTATAACCCGTGGCTTTACTCTAGCAATTTTGTAATCCATCGCTTTATCTAAATACACCCAGTGGCTTTGTTCTTAAATGAAATCCATGGCTTTATAATCCCAAAGTTAAAAAAAAAAAAAAAAAAAAAAAAAAAAAAAAATCATTAAGCCAATCTATATAACCACCTGGAACATGAAAGCCATGTTTTCCTTGAATTAGGATTTGCAATCTAGGAATCAAAATATATATATATATATATATATATATACCCGAATTAAGATTTACAGTGTAAACAACCCCTTTTTTACAGAATTTACCCATCACTACCGATTCCTTGATAAGGTTCTAACTTTTTTAATTCTTGGATTCTAACAAATGAGAAATCATACCTGGAATTCTTTGGCTTCCTCTTGATTAACTCCAAGGAAATACACCTCCTAGGCTCCTTAGATAAAACCCTTCCTATGTAAACCCTGATTATCTCTTCCTCTACCATGTAGTTTGTATTAGAGATATAGGCTTAGTGGGGTTGCGGGCTGTAGTTACTAAGAAAAAGAATACCTATGGCCCAACAATTATATTTAAAAGAAAAATTAATAATAATCCCAAATAAAGATATGTGGGGTATTACAGCTACAATATGTTTAAATAGTAAAAGAAACCTTAGGGCGGCTATGAAAATGCCTAGAAACCCTAATCCTCGCTAATCACATAATTAGGTGGCAAAATAGTTATTTATTCCAAAAAATATCAAAATTTAGATAATTGTAGAAATTAATATTGTCTCTTCCCAAAACAGACGATACCTTATTCTGAATTTTAAACTAAAAGTTATTAAGGGAAAACAAATATTACTGTAAATAGTAAAAACACTATTTTCAGGGCCTTAACGAAGGAATTTGCTAAATTTTGGCGATATTCAGTCCGGATCAGAATGTCATTTCCCTTCAACTTGCCAAATTTCATGTTCTTCTGGCACTATTTCCCTAATGCCCTCTACTAGCACCTCTTTTGATCTTGCATTGTGACTTCCGGTGCCCTTGCTACCCCAAGAAGGCATATGCTATCTATTCTACATCATTTCTCCAATATAGCATCAATGAAAATTCTCTTAACTGAGTAATTGCTTGAAAATATACTAATTAAGTCTCTAAGATTACCACAATCTATTAAGTATTAAAGCAAGATAAAGAGATCCAATTGTCATTCAATCTGTTTGTTTGTTTAGACCCCTTAAACCAGATTGTTTAGCCTAATATATTAGGCAAGTGATTATTTAGGTTAATTATTTAGATCGAGGTTAAACAATAATAAATCATATCATACACAGTAGGAGAAAAGTAAATAACACCACGATATGATGACTCAGGAAAACCAATGAAACGAATTGTTTTAAGGTAAAAACCTAGGGAGGATTTATCCTGACCTATCCTCAAGGCAAAAAAATCCACTAATAGAGAATTGAAGGTTTTTGAAAAGATTTAATCCTAAATCTATTGGTACCTTTAGTAATAACTTACTGATAAGACCACGTGCAAGCTCCAAATCCATGGACTCATTCTCTCTTGGATTTGCACCACATAAGCACCCACACTTATGACTTTGAGATCCATCTCAAAGGTTTTAGATCACCATCAGTATTTGAACTCGTAGCAATAACTTTTACAATCCTGGATCTTGAGATTTTTTAAGGAATAATACTGGAAGAAGACTTTAGAGAGCTTTGGGTACAAAACCCTAGATCTACAATTGGAGGAACAAGATGCACTCTTTTCTCTCTAAAAACCCCTTCTAGGGTTAGCTTATATTATCCTTTAAATAATGGAAAAAAGGGATCATGATTTGGGCTTCAAACGAAAAAATTACGAGCTTTTTACGTTTGTTGATTTTTTGCTGATATGTGACTTTCAATCAATCGAGAGGAATCGAACAACAATGGAGAGAACCAGATTGTATTTCACTTTTTTCACCCTGAACTTGAGTTATTTTGTCTTGGACTTGAGAGTACATCATTCTAACTCAATGAGACTTAGGGTATGTTTGGTAATTGTTTTTTCTCCTTATTTTCTATTTTCAAAAACAATTTTCTATTTTTGAGACTAAAAAACTTTTTTGGCAGTATAAAATGGACAGAAAACAAAAACTCTTCTCAAAACTCAATTTGTGAAGGAAACTGAAAACATGCAAAAGACTGTTTTCAGTTTCTAGTTTGTCAATGAAAACACGCATTTGATTTAATGAATCTATTTCATTTAATAAGTTAGCATTATAATTCAAATTCTAGTAACAACATATTTTAGTATTTTATATTTTTTCTTTAAAAAACTATTTTTTTTAATTTCAACTAACCAAACATGTTTTTTATTTCAATAGTACAAGAAAATTGATTTTTATTTATATTCCCAAAAACAAGTTTTTGAAAATAGAAAACAAATCTGTTATTAAACATAACCTTAGTTTTTGTCATGGTTTGCCAACACTACAAGCTCAAAACCTAACACAATCCAAAGTTATTTATTAAATGAAATGAAACATCTCTGCAAAACTTCATACTTTATAGGTAGGGCATTTGTTGCACATCTTTGGGCTATTATCATACTTATCTAAAAAAAAAAAAAGAAGACAAAAGACAAAATCCATTATTTTAGCTATAAAATTGAAAATATTCAGCCCACAAAATCAACTTAACTCTGGCTCATGAAGTTCAGCCTAAAACCTATTGGGAAATTTAGACCCAATTAAATAGAATTAACAAGTTTTAAACTCAAGTTGTTAATTAGGTTTATTATGAATAAAACTTGTTAAAATAAACAAACATCAATATCATGTCAAAATTATGCACAGCAAAAACTTAAATAAGACAAGATATGATGACCTAAGAAAACCAATGAAACAAACTAGTTTTACAGTAAAAAACTTGGGGGGAAATCTTCCAGAAAATAAATTCACTATAGTAAAGAGAAGTTTCAGATCTAGTACAAAACATTTGTCCCTAGACTTTACAATTCTCATAGATGAACTTACATCAGAAACCTTCTACTGCTTCAGAACCTCTTAACTCTTCAATATATGAACGCTGCCCTTTTATGCACGGATCCCAATACGTGATTAACTCCTTTGCACGAATTCCAATATGTGACTCACTCACCAACTTAAGGAAGAAAAATGTTGGCTGCAAAGTTCTTCACTTCATCAACAATGAAGATCAAGAAGTACTTGGTTACAAAACCCTAAGGCGCAAAGACGCAGTAGCTTCTTTTATAGAAAATAAGGCATTGGTCACCTTTTGCATGTGTTCTCTTTATATTTTATTATGTAACAGCCTTTAAAATAAGCCTTATATATGTCTAGTGTTGTGAGAAAAGAAACCCTATACAAATACATAACCATGGGCTAAAAATCAAATCTGAAAAACTGATTTTCATAATTCTCGATAGATAGAATCTGTCGAGAGCTGTCTGGAATACATGCTTGCAATCATGTTTTATTAAAGCATTTTGTTTCTTTTGCTTTAATTTTTCTTTACATATTTTACTTTTTTTAAGCATATCATGCATGGGCATACAAGATTATGTTAAGCTTTTTGACATTGCACTTTTACTATGCTAAAGCATACTTATGTCATTTTATGATTGGCGGACAATAGTGGTGAGATTGTTATTTATGCCTTTCTCTTAGAATTTTTTAGTCCTTCCCATCAAAAAGAGTGATACGAGTGTTAAGTACATGTGAGAGACCGCGCCCCCGGCCCGTTTTAATGGTATGTTGTTAGGTCAAATCCACGTGAATGGGTGGAGTCATATTATTGCCTCTCAAAATAGAGGTTTGACTAGTTATATTTTCCCCTTTAGATTAAGGGTTTTACAATGGAGTCGTCACTTATTTAATTATTGAAAAAATAAGAAAACCAAAATTAAAAAATTCCTTATTTTATTAATTTTCAATTGAATTTACATTGATCATAGGAAAATTACATGGCTTTGGTCCTAGATTCAATCTAAGATAAAGTGCATGGCTTTGTTTCCTAGTTACAATCTAAAAATTGAAAATTACATGGACAAGCATTTGATCTACTAACCTTTGATCTAAATTCGGAGGCTATGTTACAAGGTGGGAAGGTGTTAGGCACCCACCTTGCCTGTTAAAACCGGTCTTCTAGACTATGGTGGCTAACATTCATATCACATCATCTAATATGTTATCAATTTGCATATTAAATTTAATGTGTGTGCATGTGATAAACCCTAATTCAATTTATTAAGCATTGAATTTGGAATGAAAAATAAATTCTAATGAATGTGTGTGGATGGTGATAACCTAGATTCAAGGATTTGAAAGAATTGTTAAACAAACATATTTTTCATATTTTTGATGTAGATTTAAGATTGAAACTAGTGTTATGCATGAACATGTGATGAACAACCAAGAACATGTGAAGAACAAATAAGAGCAATTAAGAACATTCAAAGAAGACCAAGATATGACAAGGCTACTCAACTTCCTAAAACTCAAGAAAGGAGGAGAGAGGGGGGTTTTTTGTGTCTTGGAATGAAGGAGAGTGGGGTTTATATAGTAGTGGTGGAAGAAATATGAATGGAAAGCCATTAATGAGAGTTGACAAAGAATCATGAACCTAGACCTCATTTTAGCCTTGGGAGAAATCTGGAGCATTAAATGTAGAGATTGGTGGGAGTGAGGAGCAAGCTAAAATTCGGTTTCCCCGCAGTTGTTGTAGCAGCCTGTAGAGCCAACTTCGAAAAATCATATCTGACTCAATTCTGATCAAAATTGTCTTGTTCTTATGCTCAAATTGAAGCCCCGGATGTCTAGATTCTGGAAAAATTAACCTTATTCACAGATTCAAAATATTCTGAGAGATATCGATGAAATAGTGAGCAGAGGTCATTTGATAGAAAATGGTTTCAGGACAATTAACATTAATAGGTCCCAAATTAGTTTCTAATTAACATTAATAGGCTCCAAATTTTGCGTGCTCCAAATTTTGCTTGCTCTTCACTCCCACCAATCTCTACATTTAATGCACTCGATTTCCCTAAAGGCTAAAATAAGGTCTAGGTTCATGATTCTTTTCCAAGTCTCATTAAATGACCTTCCATTCATATTTTCTCCACCACTACTATATAACCCCGCCTCTCCTCCATTCTAGGACACAAAAAAAAACCCCCTCTCTTCTCCTCTCTTGAGTTCTAGGAAGTTGAGTAGTCTTATCATATCTTGGTCTTCTTGAGACTCAAGGTATTGAGTGAAACTCACTCTTTCTCTCCTAACTCTTCTTTTCCTCCACCCTTAGGACCTTCACCAAGAATCTCCTCCTCCACCGTATGGATCTTGCATGAATGTATAATGAATTCCTTAACTTGTTTTTTATATTTCCATGATAAGAATTTAAGATTAAAGCATCATAGTAATTATTTAAATTCCCTTGAATATGTTTGAATGTTCTTATGTGTTATTCACATTTTCTTGGTTGATCATCGCATGTTCATGTATAACACTAGTTTTGATCTTAAATTTACGTCAAAAACATGAAAAAGATGTTTTGTTTAATAATTTTTTCAAATCCTTGATTCTAGAATATCACCATCCATGCATTCACTAGAATTTAGTTTTCGATCCAAATGAAATGCTTAATAAATTGAATTAAGGTTTATCGCATGCACACACATTGAATTCAACATGCAAATTGATTGATAACATATTGGATGATATGATATGAATGTTAGCCACCATAGTTTAGAAGACTGGTTTCATTAGGCAAGGTGAGTGCCTAACACCTTCCTACCTTATAACATAACCTTTGAGCTTAGATCAAGGGTTAGTAGATCAAATACTTATTCATGTAATTTTCAATTCCTAGATTGTAACTAGGAAACAAAGCCATGTATTTTATCTTAAATTGTATCTAGGACCAAAGCTATGTAATTTCTTATGATCAATGTAAATTCAATTGCAAATTAATAAAATGAGGAATTTTTCAATTTTGGTTTTCTTATTTATTCCAATAATTAAATAAGTGGCGACTCCATCATAAAACCCTTAATCTAAAGGAGATATTATAACTAGTCAAACCTCCATTTTAAGAGGCAAGAACACAACTCTACTCATTCATGTGGGTTTGGCCTGACACCTTAAAAAAAGGGTCGAGAGTGCGGTCTCTCACACCACGTGGTCCTTCACACCACGTGGTCCTCGATTGGAAGATTTTTGCCTAGCCGAAGTGTCTGTCTTCATAGGGTAATATACAAACTTCAACTAATTCTTCGGTGCTATCAGCCCACCTTGAGTCTTTAGGGCACTGTAGTTGCTACAAGGGATCTGAAACTTCCTACTCCTTTTGCTTATTCTTGTGATTAATTGCCGTCATAAGGCACTGTCAAGCCATTCTCTAATTCCCCCTTATTACTGCGATTCCTTGCTCGGTTGAAAATTTTTACTTTTAGATGCAATGTGGTCGGCATCGCTCCCATTGCATGGATCCACGGCCGTGCCGAAATCGTTGTGTATGGTGAAAACGCATTCACCACTATTAAGTTCATCATTACCTCTTTTTCCTCTGTTACCACGAGGAGCTTGATCTACCCCATAGGCATCCCCATCCTCCTGTTGAATCCTATCAATGGGGATATCATACTTTGTGAGGTCCTTCTCCTTTAAACCTAAACCTTTATACAAGTTGGAGTACATAATCTGGGCTCTGTTGCCCTAATCTATCACGACTCTCTTTTTTTATAAGGAATCTACCAATCCAAAGGGTCATGATCAATGCGTCATCATGCGGCTAGGTGGTCCTATTGCAATCGTTGTTGTCAAAGGCTATTCTCTCCTTGCTCAGCCTCGGCCTTTTTATAGGGCGATCGCCTAACTCAGGTTCTTGTTGGGAGGTGATGCTAAGAATCCCCTTTCGCTTGCTGGAGCTGACCCTAATCAATGCAGCATGTATAACTTCAATGACATTGAAGGGAGGTGGCTAGAGTCTCCCTTAACTTCCTGATGCTTTCCCCATAGCAATTCCCCCCTAACCGACCGCATACTCCCTTAGATGCGCAGCCCTGACCAATTACTCTAAGTAATGACATTGCTCAGTGGTATGCCCTTTATCTCGATGATAGGTACAGTATAAATTTTGATTCCTTCTGGTCAGATCTTCGCCCATCTTTTTGGGGCAATTGAAATATGACACGTGTTTGACTTTCTCTAAGATCTTGTGAACGGGCTCCTTGAATGCTACATTTATTCCCTCTACCCATCTAACAGGGTTTTGCCCTCCCATATCTCCTCTGGGCCTTTGTTGAAAGCCCCTAATCCGAGGCTCCCTCTAATACTAGGATGAAACTAGGGCCTTCCCCTTACCCTGTAGTCTATTGTCCTTTAGCATCTTATGTTCCTCTATCCACTTCATCAGTTGATGCATGTTTTCTAGAGGTTTCATAGTTAACGAGTCTCTCAACTCGGATTCATGAGGAAGCCCCAGTTTAAACGTGCTTGTGGCTACCTAGTCGTTGCCTCCTTCAATCTTATTGTAAAGCTTCCAATATCGATCCATATATGATTGGAGGGTCTCTCCACTCCCCATCTTTATAGACAGCACAACATCGATGGGTGTAGACACTCGATTTTGCACTCATAATTTAATTTTGGAAGATGACTAGAGTGACCATTCATATACCCCAAAAATTTACAATTGCATAACATGCATTAATTCATTCACTACATATCATAAAAATGATCTTAAGATTCTAATAGTCGCGACGGTATGTCCGATTTCCAAATTGGACTGTTGGATTGAAAGATATCACATGATCAAGTTTTCATGGTCTACATGCATTTTTTTTTTTGTAGAGCCGATCACACATGATTAATTTATATCAATTCTGATCAGTTAGACAATTAAAAGTAATTAAATAATTTTGTGATTAATTGTTAGTTAGTGTCAAAAATAGGCCTGGTTGCATCAAAATAAAGTGGATAATCAGATAACAAATAAGTTATGGATAATTTTTTTGGAATATTTATCTACAAGATAATTATCACTTTAAAGACTTGAATATCAATAAAAAGGGATTAGTTTTTAGAATACAGATTAAAATGCATTTAGGTTTGAATCCTGGCAAAAAAAATACTCAAAAAGTGAGTCCAAATTGGACCAAAACTTAAATGTGGACCTAGCACCCAAGAGAACCATTCAACACATGAGAAGTGCCGATCGACACATGGCAAGTGCCGATTGGCCCAGATTTTCGGCTCGGCCCAGGGACTTCCTGATTGAGATAAAGCCTATCTTTTTTGACTTTTTAGAAATAAGAATGAGTTCCAATTCGTATATGATCTCATTCAGCATCCCAACCTCTATAAATAAGGGAAACAAATCAGAAATAGGGGCTCTTCTTTTCTGACTTTTCTGCTCCCTTACGTTAAAGACGTTTTGGAGACTTTTGCTTTAGGAACTTCTTTTTTGTAAGTAAAGTATTTTAGACTTCAAAGAGGTGAACAAACTTCTTTGATTTCCAAAATATTCTTTCATTAGAAGAGCACGCTCATACAAGAGGTATTTTGTTTTTCTTTCTTTTCTTCTTCCATTAATTAGTATGTCATTGTTCAATGCATGAATATGTTTAGTGTGTTTTATTATGTCTTGTTCTTAATATATAATTGCCAAGCTTAGATACTTTAGATGATTGTTTATTTCAATTCTTTCTCTTTGTCTTAAAAATTTGCAATGACTATCAAAACCTTTTTATGAAGATTCAAAACTGATCTGTATTTGCATTAAATACAAATCTGATTTTTTCTAAACACAAAACTGATCTATATTTTCATTAAATACAAATCTGATTTTTCTAAACTCAAAAAACTTATCTGTATTTTCATTAAATACAGATTTGGCTTTTTTCTTTTTTTGAAATGTTTTCTTTGTTACAAAAGTGTAAATTTTGAAATTCAAAAGAAGGGATCGAATTTTAGGTTGAATTTTCTTTTAATATGTGATGCATGCATAATAAATTTGTCTCATGAATTTGGATCCTCTTTCAAAAGCCTTTTTTATTTGTTTTTAACAACAGATTTGATTTTTCTTTTACAAACTTAAAATCAATCATTTTTTTTCTTTTACAAGAATAGATCTGATTCTTTAAAAGAAAATCTCATTTTTTTTCTTTTTACAGAAATAGATCTGATTTCTACAAATCAAATATTTTTCTTTTTAATTTTACACAAAACTTATCTAATTTTTTTACAAACCAAGTCTTATTTTTTTTTTTTTTTAATTTTCAAATTAGATCTGAATATTCTTTTTAAAAGAGGACATCATTCATAAGGAATTTTTTTTTAAATTAGTGTCTGTCACGTGTGTTCGACATATCATTCAACAACATTCAAAAAGGGTATATTGGTCATTAGAGTCTAGAAGACCAAATTCTGTCTGGGGGGAATGGATGCTTAACACATTCTCATTCTGTAACCAAGCCCCTAAGCTTAGGATTTTTGGATAAGTAGATTAGTGTTTTTTGTTTTTAATTTTGGTAGATTGTAACTAGGACCAAAGCTTTGTATTCTTTTGCATAAATTGTAACTAAGACCCAAAGCCTTCTAAGGTTAATTTACCAAAATTGAATCTTTCTTTGTTCAATAAATGACATTCGAAGTAATTTGCATTTATTTTTTCTTATTTTTTTGTATTAAAAAAAATAGCGACTCCACACCACTTACCCAAGAAGTGAGGTGCCCTCAAAAGCACCCAAATCTCTTTTTTTAGAGCACCCAATTTTACGGTCTCTCACAATGGGCTAAGGAACTCGACTACACGTCATAAAGTGGGCCTCAAATGCTAGGATCAGCTCCCCAAAGCTGTGAATGGAACCTTTCTTCAAACCATTAAATCATCTCATTGTTGTGGGACTGAGGCTAGACAGAAACACCAGCCCATCATTTCTAGAGTAAAGTTCCATAAGTTGGGTATAATGACTTACATGCTCCACGGGATCCATTTTTCTGTCATAACAACTGAATAAAGGATGAGTGAAATGCCTCGACATCTTAGTACATTCTATTTCTGTACAAAAGGGGGAACGAGCTATGCCTTTGAGTGTTCAGCTCATGGTGTCCATGGTAGCATTTTGGCATCCTTTCCTTTCTCTTATTGGTGATATTGATTCTTTGACACTGGACTAATTTGATCTTTCCTTGGACTACCGAGAGTGGCTCGGGTGAAATAACCTCTCACTATGGCTGCTCCTCGAGTCCTGGTTGTGGGATGACCTCTCGAGAGTCCTCCCTTAGCGATTCGTCATGCTTCTAATTCAAGTTCCCTAACTTGCCTACGTAGACTCTCTAGCTCATGGTCCTGATTGTTGCAGTATGAACCTACATAAGAGAATGTCCTCTCTCTTTGAGATGAAGTTGCATGTGAGTCGACCTAAGTTTCGAGCCTATTCTGGTTGTGGCAATTTCTCCTTCTCTCCTGCTCCACCAGTTTGAGTGTTTGGGAGGAACCCCTTGACCGATTTCCACCGGACCCGACCAATCTTTGTTTGCATGTGGCTCTGCCATCTAGCAGCTCCCGTAACCACCTCTAAACCTTCAGCATGGTAAGATTTTCCATAGACGACGCCAATTGTAGTGGTCAGTGACCCAACAACCTTATGCTTTTGGGTTCAGACCCCTAATTTATTTGTAATCTAGTTTGGGCTTATCCCACGGTGGAAAGTCCAAGAAATGGCTTTGGAGGCTCAGCCCCTAATTTATTTGTAATCTGGGTTGTCCTATTTCTCTCATGTCTCTCTCCCCAATTTTTTAACCCCTATCTCCCTACCTATTTGTCGTCATGATGAGGGGGTTATTCTGCAAGCTGGTGGGTCCCTTTGTACTATATTACTGACCGAAGGGAACCTACCACTCGTGACTAATGTGATTTTCTTGGAAATTGCATTAGGCGCCGCTTAGTGCTGGGTAGGCAGATTCCCCAAAGGCACTATATTTTTCCCTTAATGCTCAATCGGACCATCAGCTCGAGCCAAGCCCATTTGAAGAGTGGGCCGTGAGCTCAAGCAAAGCCGATAATGGGATATACTTAGCCCAATTGCATAGTCAGGCCATGAGCTCGAGCCAGGCCTATCTAGGGAATGGGTCATGAGCTCAAGCCAGGCCTTCTAAAGAATGGACCGTGAACTCAAGGCAGGCCAATAACCGTGGTCCATACAAAATCTAATTAAACCATCAGTGCACTACGGTTTGAGAACAACTTCTTAGCTAAGAAGACCAAGAAACTAGATGAAGAACTGTTTCAAGTGAGAGCTTAATTGGACAAAGCTTCAAGTGCTAAGCTGGATGAATTGCTTAACTTCCAAAATACTACATCTGACAAAATTAGTCTTAGGTATGATCAATCTCTCTTTTCTTGTAGTACCTCTTCTAGAGCTTTACATAATTTTGTTTTTGTTCCTCCTTCTAATGGTAAACTTGAGATAATTGAGCCTAAGATAGAAATTGTTAGTGAGGATAAACATGATAAGGGTAAATCTATTCTAGGAGCACCTCTTAAGTTTTTCAAGAAAGAGACTAAGCAGAACAATCATCACTCCACTAATAAGAAGTCTCAACCAAAGAAACCTTACTTCTGTCATCACTGCGGAGCATTGGGACACACTCATCCAAATTGCTATAAGTGGCTTGATACTCAACAAAGCAATAATGTGTCATCTTTTGGAAGCCAAAATCAATTTCAAAATTTCTTAGCTCCTCTTAGAGAACTTCTAATGGCTATTTTGTTTCTGAAAAACTTCAATGGGTTCAATTCTCCTTCTTATCCACCTAAGAAGAGGTCTCAGAAAATGAAAGCTTCTTCTCCCTTCAAATCTCCTATTTGGAAGGAAAAAGACTCTTCTAAGTGATTATGTCACTTATCTTGCATCCCTTGTTTGTTTTATGTTTTGAGTCAGTTTAGTTTTTGCTGCTTTTTAATATGTTTGTCTGTTTGTTTTTGTGTTTTTCTTTTTACAAAAAAAAAAAAAATAGTGTGTGTTTATGTATACTACACTTGTGTACCTTGGATGGCCTTTAAAACAAAGTTTCTCAGTTTTGTATCACTTGTAGCTTAAAAGAACTCCTTCACACACAACTAAGCAATCTGAGCTTTGTGGCATGTTATGTGATTTGGTTAATCTTTTATCATTTATATATGTATCACTCTTTTTTACGGGAATGACTAAAAAATCCTAAGAAAGAGACATAAATTACCATCTCATCACAAAAACTCGTCAATCATAAAAAATCTATGTGCAATTTATAAAAGTCGTGCTCGATAAAGTGTAGCACTTGCACAACAAGAAAAGGATGTTTGGCTGACATAAATTGGTATTTCTTTTCTCTCTCTTATATGCCCATGCATGATATGACTTTTTATACGTAAAAAAATGCAAAGAACATAAAAAACAAAAAGAATCAAAATACTTTTATATATGGTTGCAAATGTGTTTATAGGAGATGTAGGAGTTATATGATGTACCTCGAAGATGATGGTCCCCATCAAACAGTTATGATTATGTGTAGATGTTCTTAATTCTCTTATATCATTATTTTCATATGATGAGACACTTATACTTTCTTGCAAAAAGTATGCATGTAGATGTTCTTTGCTACTCTTGATACTATTGTACAGGTACATTGTAATTTTGGTCATCATAAGGAATACACGTAGTAGTATAAGATCACTAAACTGTTTTAACCTGTTTTTGAAAATAAAATAGGTTAGACATGTTTAGTCCTCTTGGATCTCAGAGAATGTTGTTATGTGAATGTTGTTATGTTTGAGTGCTTAATATTCTTCTTTGATGTTAGGTTTGGTGTCTGTTTTGTTTGTATTCATATCATGTTTTTTTTCGTCCTTGAAAAACCATGTTTCTGTTTGCTCGATACTAGCTTGATAGAAGCTCGATACGTTCTCGACACCTCTCGACATAAGCCTCTTCTATCGAGGTTTCTAGGCTTTTCTTGATATCTCTAGACAGATAGCCTGATCCATTGAGCAAAATTCTTGAACTCTTTGTCTACTCGACACCTTCTCGACACTAGCTTAATACATTGAAGTCTTTTTTCTGTCAACATCTCCTAGATACCTATCGATCTATTGAGATTTGGTTCTCAATACCTCCTTGACACCAGCTCGATCTATCAAAATGCATGTTTCTATATATATATTCAAGGTTAAACCTAGTTCATTTCAAACTCAAACACTTTGATACTTCTGTCTTCTCTCTTGATCCAAACCCATCTTTTTCTCAAAAATCCTTCTTCCCCTCGAGTTTCCAGCCTATACCAAGCTTTAATTCATTGGTATGTGCTCTAAATCTCTCATTTTCTCTTTTCCCATGCATTTAAACCTAGGTTTTGAATTTCTTGGGAAAATTTGGGGTTTTTGAGTTTTTTACAAAACCTTTGGGTTAGGTCTTGTTGCTATGATCTCACATGCTCATGCATAACATTCTCTAGCATTAGAAACATGTTTTCATGCATTCTAGGTTGTGAACTTGGTTATGGACTTGCGAGTGCTATTTTTTGGATTGAGCTTCTGCCCATGAAGCTTTTTAATTTGAAACATGTTCATGCATTGCTCTTTCCATTTTCTTCTATCTTGAGAATATCTTCTTGTTGTGTCTATTCTGTTTGTTTCTTCCTTAGCTTCCTGACATGGCACCCAACCATTCCTTTGAAGAACCCAATTTCTCGTCATGGTTCTTTGTCTTCTTCTTCTATCCTTTCTAGAGATAGGTTCCGTGATTCAAAATCCTAAAAGGATTTCAAGGAGAACTTTAATGACCAGACAATTCATTTGGAATGCCAGGTTATTCTGTCGGATTTTCTAAACACACATCTACCTAGTATGTTTAGATCTCGGGGTTAGATATCTCTATGCGATAAACCCTCTAGATGTCCCAGCGTGTTTATACAGGAGTTTTACTCCAAAATACACACTATCAATACCTTTGTCTCTCAGTTTACTATGGTATTCCAAGAAACACGTACTATTGCTACATTGGAGATGATTATTGCTAAACTACTAGTCCCTAGGGTAGATTGTCACTATCCTAGTCATCCTTGTCTCCGTTCCATCTTTCAAGACTAGTTGGCCTCATGCTTTTGTGAGAAGGCCATAGTATAGGGTGAAACTCTTAACTTCACCAAACATGACTTTGCTAAGAGTCCAAGGATCCTTAATATGGTGATAACATTTGTTCTCACTCCACATTATCACTATAACACTATCGCTAAGACTCGTGCTCGTTTTCTCTTCTCTCTTTTGGAGGGTCTCAATATAGACTTTGCTTCACACATGATAGAATCTACTATAGATATCTATCAAGACACTACACGTGATAAGCTCATCTTCCCTTCGGCTATCACACGCATTCTTACACGCATGCATGTTCCTATTCCTTCTACCCCTTGTTTCTCTGTCACGGGTGCTATCAATCAAGAATCTTTGTAGAGCGAGCACTACATAGCTAGCTTCAAAGGCCACGCAGCCTCGTGAGGAGTCTACTCCCATTCAGTAAAAGGAGGCTGACATTTAAGCTACTGAGGATGCTGCCTACGCCTCTCGATTCCCCCTATTCATCTACCCTATTTTTTTTTTTTTCTTCTAGAGTAGAGGCAGCTCTTATTGCTATCTTGGAACAGTTTCAGCACATGCGAGCTATTTTTGGTAGTCGTCTTGACCATCTTTCGAATGAGATATGTCAGCTGAACACTAGGATTGGCTAGATCGTTCGCTGACAGTCTCGTCTTGGTGGTTTTGTTCCTTCTCCCGAGCGTGATCTTTCTATGGAGTCTTCAGCTAGTGAAGATGATGATGGTGATGATGGTTCTGGCTCAAAGTATGATGATGAGATGATCGTCTCTCAGTGATTCACCCTTTGTCACTCACGACATAAAAGGGTAGTTTTGGTTATGAGAGAGTAGCCTTGTTGTTAGGGGGAAAGCGAGACTAGTGATTGGGGGAGGGTGTTTTTGAGATATGTAGTAAGTTTTTGATATATAGTAAGTTTTTGATATATAGTTCTCATTACATGTACCTTGGTCTTGTGACCACTTTCATACATTGTACTTTTTGATATATATATATATATGATGATGATGTATGTTTTTCACCTTTATCTCACATTTTTTGTTTCTTTTCTCTCTTTATAAACATGTTGCTTAGTTTATATAACTTGTCTATATTTCACACTTGACGCCTTTATGGTTCTTGTTTAAGTGTTTCAGCTAAGATAGGTTGCAAGTCTTCCATACAATGATCTCTCTTCTTGCAAAGTTTTTCAAGAGTTCATTGTATTAGTTAGGCTTATGTAATTCTATGTGTCATAATTAAGGATATTGTTGTTTTATACCTCACTCATAATTTTGCTTGTTAAGATTTTGCACGGATTGTCAAAGGGAGAGATTGTTAGGGTCATATTTTCTATATAATTGGCTAATCCTTTAACAAAATATACTTTACTTGACAGAAGCTGCTATTGAAGATTAATGGAGAAGTTCGACACAAGCTCAATCTATCGAGAATTATGATTTTAGAAATCTTAGATCTAAAATTTGGCCAATGATAACTGAATGATTAGGGTTTCTCTTCTTACAACCCTAGTCATATATAAGGCTTATACTCTGTGAATAGCCACTGCTTTTTTGGGCCTTAGGATTTTGTAACCAAATGCTTCCCAATCTTCATCGTTTATGAAGTGAAGAATTTTGCGGCCAACAAAAATCAATCAAGTTGCTGAAGTTGGTCACATAGTGGGATCAGTGCAAAGGAGTTAGTCTTAGTTTGAGATTTGTCCAAACAAGGAAAGCAGTTTGCTACAAGATTAGGTCCAATTGGGTATTGGAGCGAAGGTTCAACTATAGGTTGGTATTTTGGGATAGGCCATAATAGTGGTAAAATTCCTCATACTTGTAACTGCTTGATTATTAATTAGTAGATTCTTGAGAGTGGTGACCTTAAATTCACCCAGTAGGGTTTTTGCCTTACGAGAGTATGGGCACAAGCGCCCACAACAATGGTTTTGGGTTTCCCCAAATCCGTGGTAAGTACACCATGGCCTAGGGTGAACCATGGCGGAGGGTATAAATGAAGTGGCCACCTAGATTGGGTTTAAGAGCCATAAATATAGCGCCTTTATGGAAGGATTGATATTTACCCCAATCATGTGTCTAGAGTTTAGGTATGGGGATGGGAAGGTGTTGGGCACCCAATCCACCGGACCCATGGGTCGACCTCCACTCATTGTGTTTCAAATCCTAATCCCATCAAAGGGCCCTTAATATGTTATTCTAAACTCACATACACTAACATGCATCTAACATCCAAACATGGCATATGTTCCACACTCATCCATAGCATAAAACCCTACCATTCATCTAACAATATATATATCCAAGGGCAGCAAGCACATCACAAAACAATATCACCAACGAAGGGAATTAAACAAGAATATTCATCATTCAAACCTAGCATCATGGTATTCCTCAATCAAGGAGACCAATCATCATCTTCAAAGATGCATGTTCATATTTATATGCATGACTTACCTTCACTTACCTTGCTGCACCATAACACCTCAACACTTATGCATCAATGCATGTTCAAGTTCTCATGAATGTTCATATGGTTTATTAAAGCATAAACCCTAATCATCAATCTATCAACCCAAGCAAGTGAAACATTTTATTCTACTAACCTTAGATCTAAACATGTGAAAATTAGACTCAACAAGGCCTTAACTAAGAATTAAAACAAAGCAAAATAAACACAATTGCAAGAACCCTAAATTTAGGTTTATGGGCATGAGTGTACGTGTGCGTACATGAAGTATACGTACGCATATACAAAGCATGCACACACACACACACACACACACACACACACACACACACACACACACACACACAGTTTTAAAACACAACCAAACAACAATCAAACAAAACGTAGCATGTTTCTAATATTCAATTGAACCCTTTATTCAAAACATGGTAAGACACAATAAAACAAAATCAAACAAATAAAAACATATTTCTAAGCATACATAACATGTAAATAAAATTAATAACAAAAAGAACAAAAGTTATAAAAATCCTAATTAAGGAAGAGCCATGAAGAGAGACTCACCTTACTTATAGACCACAACTTGGTTGATATTTAATCAACCCCTCAATGCCTACACAACAAGATCAAATGATAATCAAGGGAATCAAAGTATTCAATAGTTCATAGGTAATCACAACTCATAATAAAAAAGATATTCTTGAAAAGATTGTTTGAAAAGGTTTTTCTAAAGAGATTAGAAAATAGTTTCTACCTTAAGATCACTAGAGAATGGTTTTGAAGAACCAAAAAACGTTTATAATGCTTGATGTGCAGAAAACTTAGAGTTAGAAAAGAGTTTAGGTCAAAAATCATCTCTCTCCAGTTAGGGTTTATTTTGGAGGTATAAGGTTGTATTTATATGTTTAAAGTAGAGTTTTCGGGGCATTTTAGATGTCTTTGGACGTTCCCAAGGGTCTAGGGGCCAGGGTCCATCAAAGAGGGAGGCTTTGTGCCCTAAAAATTGAAGTTTTGAAGTTATGGAATGCAGTGTGCGTATGCATGCATGCTTCATGCGTACGCATAAGTTCCCAAAAACCATAAATTAACAGCTCTAATGGACCAATTTCAAACAGCCATAACTCACTCAATATAAATCCAAATTAGGCCAAATTTATATTCAAATTAAAGCCTAGGATGTCATATTTCCAATGAAAGAAGCCACACTCAAAACTATTTTTTGGATCAAAAGTTATGGTCAAAATAGAAAATGTCATTTCAGCATCATTTTCAAAGCGATTTGAGCACTTTTGAGTTGTGAATACTTCCAAACTATTAAAATAACTTCAATTACCTTTTTTAGATATGTTAAGCTCATCATTGGGACTGAGAACTAAAGTTTATTAATCAGGTACAAAATGAGGTGTCTACAAAGAAGTTTTTCCCATTCGTCAACAAATCACTGTGTCAATTTAATTTCTCTACTGCATTTAGTTTATATGATGATTAATTCAACTTGGGTAATTGAATTAATTAACCTAAGTCAATTTATTTTATTCCAAAACCCTCCAACCCCAAATGATCCACTAGTAAATAAAGTTGGAGTACAAGGATATCGAAAAGACCCTCCAAGCCTAATCTATGCAATGTACTTGAACCCTCCAAGTTTCATCTTCCAACGGGCTTCACCGAGCCATTTCTTCACTAGTTATTTGGATCCACACATTTAGCTCCAAATTGCATCTGTCAATCAATGGCTTCTTCCAATACTTCCCACAAGTACCAAAATAACTCACAACACTCAGATTGGGTGAGGTATGTGTTTGGGCTAAGAACCTCTCAAGGATTGGTAATTGGAGAGGTAGAAGTAGAGGAAAACTAAGAAAAATTGTGTAGATGATTATGGGCTTACAATCTCTAACTCTCAAGTGTATTTCTAGGGTTTTCTCTTTGAAAAACTCCTTACAATTTCATGGGTAATATGGGCTTATATAGTATGGGTAAAGAAATGAGGAAAGCACTCTTTAAAATCATCTAGGACGAGAATTTCACGAGTCACTCGTGAGTTACCCAAGTCACGAAATGACTTGTGAAATACAAACCAGTAAAAGACTATTGAGCTTTTAGCATTTGCTTCCCATGTGACCTTTTGCGGATTGTCCACTCATGGGTTAGTTGCGAGCAAGTCGCAAACTTCAATGTCTTCACAATTCTTCACCAAACTCTCACACTCAACCCTTACATTAAATCCCACAAACATATAGGAAAATGATTGAAGAAAATAAAATAAAATATGACACGAAATTAAAGCCAACAAAACATAGTTGTAAATCATAACTTTACAATTTACAATATTGATGTTTATAAAATTGAACAATGATTATGGTCAAGGCTTGCATTTGACATAATCTTCTTAAGACAGGTTTCACTCCTTACAATTGATGGTTTGAGGCTCTTGGTTGCTTTTCTCTCAAGATATAATGATCATAACAAATAGAAGAAGCACATCAATCTAAATAATATAGTAAACAAAACTGTGACTCTTTCTCTCTATTTAACTCTATGCAAAAAAAAAAATGTATTTTGTGCAATTGAACTTTCATTTATGAATGAGGGACTATAAACACTTCATTTTGTGCCCATTAATAATCTTTAGTCCTTGGCCTTAATGATGATAAATGTCAATCAAGGGTAATTATAGTGTTCCCAATAGTTTGGAGGTAATCACAACTCAAAAGAGCTCAAAATTTGAAAATGATGTTGAAAAATGACCATTGCTCACTATTTTGATCATATATTTTGAACCGCAAAGCATTATTGAACGAGATTATTTTCATTCAAAAGTAGATATCCTGGAATTCAATTTGAACACAAATTTTGCCTAATTTGGATTTAAAATGAGTAAGTTATAGTCATTTGAAGTTGGGCCAACAATGCTGTCAAATTGGGGTTTTGTGTATTCACACTAAGGACCCCGCATGCATACCTTGAGTTCTATAATTTCTTATTCTTATATTTAGGGCCCAAATCTTCAATATTCAGGTTGGGCCACCCCTTACACCTTAGAAACGTCCAAAAACCTCTTAAAGACCCCAAAAACCCTAGTTCACTAGTGTAGATACCAACCTTATGCCTCAAATAAAAATCCTAACTAGAGAGAGTTGATTTTAGCCTCCATGTGTTCCAAAACCCAATTTTCTATACTCTAATCTCAGACACATCAGCTTTGTACATTTTCTAAGTATTAAGAACTATGGACACCCCAAAAATTGCTTTTGGATTGCTACACATTAGGTCCTTGGAGACGTAACTCTATAGTGTACATATGTTTCTAGGGTGAGGTGTGTGTGTGTGTGTGTGTGTGTTTGAGAGAAAGAGAGAGAGAGAGAGAGAGAGAGAGAGAGAGAGAGAGTCTCTTTTTCTTATTTTATTTTTAGGAGTCGCCACCAACCATTGGTTTTGTATTAGGTGTGATTGGTCACCTATTGTCTAATTCATTTTAGTTACCTAGTTAACTAAAAGCCAATTGAAAGGTAATTAATTAATTACGGTAAACCAAATTCTTGTACTAAAGATCTTGGACTCGAAAGTCTGGTTATAGGTGGAGAAGGTGTTAGGCACCCCACACCGCTTATCCAAAAGATAGTACCCCATTTTAATTTGAATTTCATTGTTAAAATATTAAAGAAAAAATTTATACACTTGGCATTTGGTTTTAGAAAAAGATTTTGTACAAACAATCAACATTTTGACCAATCCTTGTTAGGGTTTAGTTAGCATTGATCAAACTTTCCTAGAAAAAGGCAAGTTAAAGATTTTGAAATCTTGGATGGTTAGCTTTGATACCTGATTAGGGTAAATAGGAATTTTTCGCATGGTTCTCCATTTTCTTAGCTTTCTCTTTTTAGGGCTTAAATCAGGATTTTGGCACACTTACCAAAGCTAGAAAAAATACGATATCAACAAGAACCTCTCTCTAGCAATCTCTTAATGCAGAAACTAGTTTTCTAATTGGCTTTCTGAATCTTTTTCATAGTAGATTTTTTCTTGAGTTGTGATCACTTTTGTCCTTTTGTGATCTTTAATTCTCCTTGCTATCTCTATCTAATCTATGTGTTGTAGACACTAGGGGTAAGTTAAAAGGCTATAAACTTGTAATCCTAAGCAAGGTGAGCATTCTTTCAATGTTTCCTTCATTTACTTAATAGGATCCATATCTATTTTGTTGTGGCTTTTTTTTATTATTTTATTTTTACATTTATAATTCTTTTTATATGCGTTAATATGGCTATGAGTTGAGTACAATCTGATCTTTATGTTTTAGTGTCTTTATTCCTATGTTAGTGAAGTGGATAAAATTAAGATAGATGGTCAGATTTTACAGAAACAACCATGGATGGCTACACTGGGTTGACAGAAAAAAAGAGGAGATAACACGACGACACGCATAGTAAGTGGACGGATTACCCTTGTTGGACAAACAGGGAGGTAGAAAGATACAAAGTAGACGGTGGCAATGCCACATGATGCTCACGTGGTTTTATTGGTCCTCAAGGAAATTTAAATGGAAATAACTTGTGCTCCACGATTAACCCTAGTCAACAAAATCTCTATAAGGAGAGGATCCCGTAAAATACGCCCATCAATGAGGATCTTCTCTATAAGGAAATATTCCTCTTTGCCAAGGAACCGAGGTCGGTTCCCCACAACTATAAAAAACCCAAAACCCTCAGAGACCAAGGTACGCATAATTCTCCCTAACTCTGGCACTCTAGGGTTGTGAATGTTCTCTGACTTAACCTTCGGAGGGTATTTGGCTGGTACAACATCGGTAATCTCTTGAGGTCTTCTTTTTCGGTGTTGTGTAGGTGTCGTTTTGAGCACGTGAAAACTATGTAGCTTATTGACGATTTTTGGCATCATCAGTTAGATTAACATGTTCTTTGTATGATGTTAGCTTTGAATATTAACATTTGTTTTGTCCAACGATTATGATCCTTGTTTGATGTTTTAACATGATTATAGGTTCGTTATATTTGGTTCTTAGTTTAGTACTTTGCATTTAACAAGCTTCTTTGATTTCTATGTTAAGTTTTTTGGTTAATTCAATCAAATTTGATTTTTACAGTTTCTAAGCTAAGGATGCATATGCATCCTCGAGACTATGCGCAGGGTTTTGACCCTGTGTACGCATGGTTGAGTATGTGTATGAATCTCAAACCCAGATTTTGTAAAATTCTTGTCTTTATTAAGGCCAAATTACAATTTACCCATATGTAGCTTGGCCAAAATTTAAGTTGCCGACTTATGGTTTGAAATTTGATTCTTTACCCACTTGAGGTTAGTTCAGTTAGATTTCTAGAATCCACATCTGTTAAAAACAGAGATGAATATGTAATTTTGATCCACTTTTGTGTCTCTCACCTCTAAAAACACACAAAAAAAAAAAACATAAAAAGAAAAGATCAAAAACTATCCATCAAAACACTTGCATCATAATATTTCAAATCACAAGTAGGAAATTTAAATTTTGGTCAAACCCCAAGTTGGTAAAGTGTCAAATTTTAAATCACAGGTAGGCAACTTAAATTTCAACTAAACTACAAACGCGTAAGTTATAATTTGCCCTTTTATTAATATGGTTATTTTTCACATATTGTTTGATTCTTTTTTTTCTTGATACAATATAGAATTTCTACTCTAGTCTAATTTAAGTGTATATGTGTGTGAAGAAGCTTCCTCCTAGAAACTTGAACATCGGCCCTTGCCCCCCACATTCCATGTTCCACAAGCATTTATACCTTATACCTATGGAGTGACTATCGCACTAAGGGTGTGCAGTAATATATGTTGTTTGATTCTATTTAACCATGTTTTAGGTTATTTAACCATGTTTTAGGTTATTTAATTATTTAAGTAAAACCCGATTATCTAAATTTTAAGAAATTTAAATTTTCAGTTAAACTAAAATTCTATAATTTCTATTAAAAAATTAAGAAATTCATAATCAATTTAGTCCCTACTCTATCTTAGTTCCCACATTTTGTGATCATAATCAATTTAGTCAAACGATGTGCATTGTTAGCATGCCTATCATTGATGTGACTACTAAAATAACAATAAATAATAATAGAAATAATAAATAATAATAGAAAATTTTGTTTTAGGTCATTGACATGGCTACTAAAATAATAATAAAAAATTTATTTCACTTAAAAAAAATGCCAAATCCGTTTTTTTAAAAGAATTAAAAAATATGCATCAGAAAAATAAAATAAAATAATCTTTTTTTATTACTCATTTCTCTTTTATTAATTCATTTTAAGTTTTTTAAAACGCGTGATTTAAAATTTTTCCGAGTCTCCCACGGCTTATAGTTTCTTTCCCGACCGTTAGGTTCCACAATTTTACAAACCCAAAGAGAGAGTAGAGAGTGAAAAATGTTTGGAGGCTTATGGGAGAGAGGCCGATTACTGGGCAAAGGAGCTTTTGGATCTGTATTTCTGGCCAAACTCACATCCAAGTTTCGCTCTTTTCCTTCGTTGATGGCAGTGAAGTCAGTGGAGTTTTCTGTTTTGGCAACGCTTCAGAAGGAGAAAGAGGCTTTTGACAATGAGAGGTATTCTGAAAGGGCTTAATCATATTCATGGCCAAGAGGTCATGGCAGAGGAAGAAGATGAGGATGGACTTGAGAGGTACTGCTTTGTATATGGTACCTGAGTGTTTGATTGAATTTGTGCAAGAGCCTCCCTCTGATATTTGGGCTTTGGGTTGTGTTGTTTGTGAGATCTTGACTGGGAAATCTCCTTGGGATAGGGCAAAAGAGCTTAACAAACGGGATCTGTTCAATCTTATTGCTGACGAGTGCAAATTGCCTGAAATTCCAATTGGGATTTCAAGTCAAGCCAGAGATTTTTAAAAAGTGTGCATTGTAAAGAAATATATGTATAGGTTTACAGCTGAGATGTTGATCGACCACCCGTTTCCTGTGTTTCTGGGACTGATAAGGCCAATTATGAGGTTTTTTCTTTCTCAGCAGATTATGAGTTTAGTTGTTCTTCTTATGATTTGAGCTTGCTGCCTGATGATGGCATGGCGTTATGTTCTCCTCCTTCGCAATTTGATGATTTGGGAGAACATTTGGTTGGGAGATCAGAAGAAAATGTGCCTGTTTTAGGCCAGAAAAGGAAGAGGGTCACATGTGCTGATAACCATATATTTGAGAGAGCAGCACATCGATCTTTGAAGTACCCTGCTTCTACCATACCTGCCGTTGGAGCTTAATTGTATATTCTTACAATATCTGATAGAGTATTCCTCATATGCTATCAAAACAAGGCATTGAATTGCACATTATTACAATTTTAGATAGAGTATTCTTTATATGAGTAGTGCACTAGGCAGTGGCATGCACAAAATTGTACTTATTTTTGAAACATTTTCAAGTATATAATATAAACCAATTTTGCTATACCAAGGTTGTGCTTGTTCCTTACAATTTATTTTCTTGTTTCTTTTTCATTTTGTGTTGTTGTTTGACGCCTAACAGTTGTGATATTTGACATACTTTTCTAGTTAAACTTCTTTTTCAGAAAGCAACAATTCCAACCACTTCACTCTATTCACTACTGAAGGATCTTCTGTTAGAGCTAAGAAAAGAAGGTACAGTGCTTGTCTTTACATCCCAAATGCTTTGACAAACCATAGGTAGTGTCAATCTAAGATTAGGTGAAAAATCTAGTTTATAACTTTATCTGTGTTAATAACTAGCATCCTAAACATTTCACAAAGCTACTCAATCTTGGATTAACAAGGTGGGTAGCATAGTTTAAGAGTTAGCTTATTTCAACTATTGTTGATGAGCTTTAGTATCCATTGGATCCCTAGCTTCTACCTTTGACAAGCCTTTTTTATTTTTTCCTGAATATACCTTTGACTAGTTAAATTATATGTTTTGTGACATAAGATAATATCAATAATCTAGTTAATATTAGTAATTATGGTTTGCATAATAGGCTTAATGTCTACAGTGGTAAGAAGATCATAATTCATTTTGTAAACTTCACCAAGTTAGTAGGGTTAGTCATGGATCTAATGAGCTCTAGCGTTACCTTTTTTTTGTGATACGTAGAGCTTTAGCATTACCTTTGTGGACCTTACTTTCAAGTTTTAGCCAAAATGCCAGACAATGGTGAGATACCTTCCAATGCTACTGACAATTTTTTGTAGCTTATCTATTTTTCTATCTCTTGTTTTGTGATTGCATGTTCTGCAGATTGATAGTACACTCACTCATACCGCTTTATGATGCCAAGTGAACCAAAAATAGCCATACTCTACTTTTGGCATGTCTAGTTGTTGGGAGGACTAAATATCTAGGGAAGCACTTTTAACTTGCTCTTATTGAATTTTCCAGTAGGCCTCTTCCCATGAAGTTGGGATGAAAGATCTTGGCTTTCTTCAGGTTTGTTTGAAAATTCATTCATGAACCCTTTAATGCTCTCTGATTTTCAGCGGAAATATATTGCTCAGTTAATATCTTAGGTTTGCTCAGCTAATCACAATACTTTTACTCTTATATACCTTTATTTGTTGCTTCACCTGGAAGCTTGGGAGTCAAATGCTACTTTGTAGAAAACCCTTGGCCTAGTGTGTTCCTACAACTTCAATGTTGTTTTGCAAAGCTTCTTTTTTCTTTTCTTTTTTATAAATTTTTTTATCCTTGTGGTCATTGTCTACTAAATTGTCTAAATTAGCTAGTGAGGCATTTTGAAACTGATTTTTGTGGTTTTTATACACATTTTCTTTTAGATGAAGGTGCATTATATCACATCTCAATTTCATATCATTGCACTTTAATGTACTATTTGCCATCATATTGATAATTTTGGCACCTGTCCCACCATTTGTACGTGTAGTATATGATGCCATAAATGGATGAGCATGTAGACGTTGTCTTCCTGATACACATTTTATCCAAAAAATCTTCATTGCCTCCTGACTTCTTGTTCCTATAGCTTGCTTATATATTTATGAACTTCCATTGCCCCATCCTTCGTGTAACATACTTTAACTTCATTTGCATTTTTTCAAAATTTCAAGAATCACTTAAATTTCAAGAATCACTTATATTGCAATAAAAAAAAAGTTAAAAGTTATTGAGGCTTAACCTAACCTCATTGAGGCATATCAAGCCTGATGATGTTTTTCTTGTGAATATGAGTACCAACACTAATACTACTGATTGTGATCATTTTGTGGCAAAGATTAGATCTTGGCTTGACCAAAAGGAAAAAGATGAGGTTGGGTTTGAGAGGCACAGCATTGTATATGGCACCTAAATGTTTGATTGAGAGTGTGCAAGAGCCTCCCTCTAATATTTGGGGATTGGGTTGTGTTGTTTGTAAGATGTTGACTGGGAAATCTCCTTGGGATAGGGTTAGAGTTGGACACACTGGATCTGTTTGATCTTATTGCTGATGAGCATGAATTGCCTCAGTTGGAGATTAATTGTATATTCTCAATTCTACTACCATACCTGCTGTTGGAGCCTATTTTTATATTATTACAGTATCTGATAGAGCTTCAGTCTCAGATTAACAAGGTGGATTGTTGTAAATGAGCCCACTGGATCCCAACTTTCTACCTTTGACAAGTTAAACTATGCATTTGGTGACATAAGAATATGAGATGATACCAAGAATCTAGTTGTAAGTAGTAATTATTGTTTGTGCAAGAAATTGTTCTAATGTCTATAGTGGTGTTAATTTCATAATTCATTCTGAAAATTTCCCCAAATAAATAGGATTGGCCATGGGCTTAATGAGCTTTTGCAATAATATACTTGAAATTTTGGCCAGAATTCCAAAATGACAGTGAGCTACTTTTTAATCCTACTCTCTTGGATAATTTTGGCAGTTTATTACACTATCTCTCGGTTTGAAATTTTATATTTTGCAGATTTGCTGATCATAGTACACTCGCTCATATTGCTTTATAATGCTTATGACCTGTCTTGTTGTTCTTGAAAAGCATGTTTAACCTGCTCTAATTGAGGTGATCTCATGAAGCTGGGATGAAATATCTTGGCTTTCTTCAACATACTTTAAAAGATCATGTCAAAGATTTTAGTTAGCAGACTTAGGCCAGTTTTTAAACTTTAATGCTTATCATATTGTTAAGGAAATTCGCAATCCTCTTCCAAAATTGGATCTTGAGCATAGTCTGGTTTGGCCTCATTCTAACTTGGGAGCTTTTGGAGTAAAGAAGGGATATCGTTTAAGTAGAGGTATTCCTTAGACAAGACAAACACAAACTAATTTTATAGTAATCAAGAACGCAAACAATAATACATATGTATACATATACAACAAATAGAAATCTGTAAAACTAAACGGAAAAACTAATAGACTAGATGTGTATAAAAATGAACAATAATTCTGACCAAGGCTTGTGTTTGACACAATTTCCTTAAGACATATTTACTCCTCACAATTGATGTTCTGAGACATAGACGTTTGTCACTCAAGATACAATGATCAAAACAATTAAAAGAAGCCCAACAATCTACATAATATAGTGAATAAGACTGCTCTTTCTCTCTGTTTGACTCTATGCACAAAAATATATTTTATGCGAAAGAACTTGCATTTATTAACGATGGACAACATAAAAATTAACACACTGTTCATGAATAAAATTTTGTACAAAGACTAATTGACACCAAAAAATAAAAATAAAATAAACTATTATTTGGATTGGAGGACTCAGCCCCCACAAACCTAAGCCAAGCCCACCCATGAGCATATAAAAAATAAAATCATAAAATATCTCTTCCTTTCCTACTTGAAACTCAGTTATTCTCTACTTCAAACTATGTTCAAGTGGCCACATTATAAGTCAATTCTCATTCACTCCTTAATGGTTTTTAACAAGTGACCCCATGATATTAATCACCTCACTTAGGAAAATATGTTCCAATTTGGACCCATCTCAAACAACATGTGGGTATCACATATATTTTGGCTCGAAATTGGCCACTTGCAAACAACCATTTTTCTAACACTAAATCATGGAAGCTAGCTCTGAGTGATGATTGGCCGACAGAGGCCCAGTTCAAGTTTTGAGCAAAGCTTCGACCCAAACTACTCATAATTTCTTTTTTTGTAAAAATAAAAAAAATAAAAAAATAAATAAATAAAAAAGTGATTCCAGCTTGCAATTGATGAGTTTATTTGCACAGGTGCGTGAAAATTAAGCTATAAAGAATTTAAAACTCAACATAACTCATACACAAGGTTCTCTTAATAAATAGAGGAGATAACCTCATTTGCAAAAAAACTAAAATCCTTTGAAAGTTGTTAGGAAAGAGTTATTGCTGATTCTTTTTGTCAATATCGGCATTCTACCTCCTTCAATAGCAAAAAATTGACTTAAAGGTAGCCATCAATTTAGTGTTACTACAAATTCAAAAACTCACCCAGTTCAATATCCTAGTCAACACAACCATTTAATGAGAAGGGGGTAGTTGCAGTAAACTCACCTGTGGTTTGACCTAAAATCACTTTACCTAACTGTGGTCTAAAACTTATCATTTTACCCACCTGAAGTTTACTCCATTAAGATTCTATAACACACCTCTGTTAAAAACAAGTGTAAATATGTATTTTTAATCCAATTTTATATCTCTCTCCTCCCAAAATGAAAATAACATAAAAATAAAAGAGAAAACAAGATCAAAAAGTTCCTTTTGAAAAAATTATAAAGATTTACGGACCGTTTGGATACCACTTATTTTGCTGAAAACTAAAAATTGAAAATACTGTAACAAAATAATTTTTAAATGTGTGAATAGTGTTGTGAGACCCATTTTTAATGAAAAAGTTGTTGAATAAAGAGGTTTGTAGATCCTATGAACAGTACACGAGACCCACTGAAAATTGAAAATAGCCACACGCGTTTTTCCAAAAAAAAACATGAAACGCAGATGAATGCCGCAGATGTGTATCCAAACGCATACTTAGTTGAAGAACTTCATTGGAACACATAAATGCAAGTTTTTTTTTTTTTTTTTTTTTGGAAGGAAATCTCAATTGTATTAAATTATGAAGAAAAGTATACAACAAAACTCAAAAATATTTTGGGTTTGTTGCCTTTTGTTGATGGTGTTTCTATCATTATCTCTCTCAAAGGCTTCCATCCTTCATCTTCTTCCTCATACTTTTTTTTTTTTTCATTATTTTGTGCATGAACTAAGGAATTAATTATAATCAAAGCATAACAAAGTTTACAACATGACGATAGGGAGGATCAACAATTTCCAGCACTTAATTTCCCAAGCTTTGATTTATAACATCCAAGATCTCACTCACACAAAGCCACTGGATATACATTGGCAGCACCCAAGGGGAGGATCGGTAAATCTTGACCAAGGGAATAAAGATATGACAGAGGAAGGTTTCAAAATCAAACAACAAACCCACCAAAAAAATTACAACATCATGAACAGTAGTTAGTAGAATAAAATTTACTTGATTTGCTAGGTATAGTAGAAGAAAAGTGAAAAATTTCAAAGCTAAACAACAACCCAAAACCCACAGAATCACCAGATCTGCCACAATGTGACCCACCAAAAGCGAGATCTTGGACCTCCAATAAACAAACTCCAAATCGCATGTCGATCTGTTTACCAAACCCTAAAATGCTACTTCATTAATGTGGCCACCATTTCAATATCAAACCAAGTTGATCCAATCACATGCCCCATTTCCTAAAACACCATAGAGTTGCCCTCTGCCACTGCAAGTTTGTGAGGTGTCAAAATGGAGAGAAATGCCTATATTATTAGTAGAAATAGACAAGAGTTGCTTGGTACACAATGTAGTGGCTTTCTCTTTTTCAGATAATATTACTTAACAACAAAAGGTTCTCCATTATTGTTTTTTGTGAAAGGTTAGTGTGTTACGTTGAAATTAGGTGTTTGTTCCATTGAAGTTCTTGATGACAAAGTATAACAATTTTTACAAATATTACTTTTTTTATCTTGTTTTTATTGGTTTTGTTATGTTTTTTATGTTTTGACAGAGAGAGTGATGAGGTGGGTTACGGAATAAAGTACTTTTTAATATACTTAAAGTACTTTTTAATTAACGTTCACAACATGACAAAAATAATGTAGTTCTTCTTCACAAATGAATAAACATATGTTTATACTTATTTCTCCTACATTAAAATATTACTTAAGGCTAATACATTTTTAGACAAATTAATGGTTTTTACAAATTTAATACCTTTATTTTTATTTTTATTAATTACATAATTAAATATGACATGTTCACCTTCTAATTGAACCCCGATTGTTTGATGAACTTTAAAGCCTCCCTTAATTCCCCTTTTTCTTTTTCTTCTTCTTGGTTAGGCAAGCAACTTTCAACTAATCTAAACCACTTAACATTTTCTTCTTCATCATTGAAACCATTTTTTTTAAAAGGATGAATGAAGATTTTCCCCATGTTTTGAGATATTCAGTGTATAACCTTCAATGGATTATTGTTTAGCTACAATATAGGTCCCAACATATTAATTTATTGTGGTATTAACAAATTCATAAATAGTTGGAATGAGAGGATTACTCAATGTTGCTAACACAAATAAAATGTTTGGAAAAAAAATCTTTACTTTTAGATTAAAAAATTATATATATATATATAAATCAAATGTCTACATTTTGTTAAAAATAAAAATAAAAACGTAGATTTTTTTAATAAATAAAAAAATAAGAGGATTACAAAGTGTTCATATTATACCTTTGAAATCGATTTGGTTGGAATAGAATTTTGAGTTTCTTGAAACTTAGGTAATAAAGTTTTAACAAAATTAAATTATTCTAACAATTAATAAGATAAACTAATTTACTAATTAATGAGAATCTAGTAGCACTTAGGCTAACCACAATTTATCTGACCCAACTTTTATTATTAGTTTTTTTTTAATGAAGTCATATTATTAGTTTAAGTGTATGACAAAGGTAGATCCTAGCCCAAAATTATTAAGTGATTCTATGTTATATGTGTTTATAAAAAAGAACTCTACGTTATCTTATTTGCGTTAAAATTATCCCTAAAAATTAAGGAATCCCTGGAAGGACTTGATTTGAGAGAGTATTTACTCTCTTGATATCCTTCTATTAATATGCATCAAATTTGTCATATAAAAAAAATCTCGAGTGAAATCACTCTTTCTTTTCTTGAAGCTCTCGATTCTAATTGAGCAGCCATATTAGTATGCTACTATCACAAAACATAAGGGATAGATTGGGTTTGTCATCTAGTAACGTTCTTTTTCTGCTCTCTCTATTTCTCGCTTCCATGATCTCACATGGTAGCTTTGATTGTATTTGTAGTGCTCTCAGAGGTATTTACTCTCTTTTCTTCTCTCTCATTTTGTCTCAAAATTTCTTTGTGTCCAATAATTTTGTATTGCCCCCTTCCCTTGTTTGATTGTTGTCAAAATTTAAAGTTTACAAACCAAAATAAATAAGTTATTATTATTATTATTATTATTATATACTTTTTTTACAGCAAAAAAACTTATTTGGCACACTCTCAAATGGTAAGCAAAAAGTCAGATGCTTTGATTATACATATATATATATATATATATATAAACATAGACAAGTGTGTATCTTCATTTTTCTTATCTAAAGGAGGCTTTTGCGACAGTTTTTTTGAATAATGCACACTCTCATATTGGTCAGCAATTATGTGGGTGAAAAGTGAATGAGATGGAGCAACAGTTACTTCAAAAAAATCCTTCAGCTAAAGAAGGAACTGGCAAAGGTGATTATGAATCTATCAAAGTAGATATTTCGAGAAGCGATAAGTTGGAGATGAAGTTGGACTTTCAATTACGTTAGATTTTTAATAAAAAAGGAAATGCTACTTGACCTAGAGGTGTTGATTGATGTATCATAGTATTTTTTTCAATAAGTTGGCTAGACTTTTTTTCTTTTTCTTTTTCTAGGTGGAAATTGATAAAATAAACCACTTGTGGGCCTAGTGCAGAGTTATAAATTGGGGCATAGTGAAAGGAAATCTCTTTACTTGAGATTTCCTTCCTTTAGTTGTTGAAATTATGGAAACTAATTGAAGAATGATATTTTGGGTTGGAATGGTACAATTTTTGAACTATTGTGTCTCATATTATAGATAACAAATTTTAAGCATTGAAGTTGAAAAAAATTAATTTGAAGTTAACCATATGTTTATGTTTAAAAATAACATAATAATAAAATACAAAACATCACTATAAGCACCACAATGCCCCGCATGATGGCCAGCGAGAAGGGATGACTTTCATTTAGTGAATTAGTGTAACCATGATACTTCCATTGTGGCAATGTATGAGGAGAAAGCATCAATTATTAAATTTGAGAATGAATAAATTTTAAATCAAAATGATATTGAATAGGCCCTAAATTTTAAATAAATTTACTAAATTATCTTTAAAAAAATTGGTGTATAAAGCTCTATTGGTAGGCATTTGTGTTCATGTGATATAACATTTATCGGGTTTTGATGTTGTTGTTTATTATAGGCTTACAACAATGGAGTTGGGTGGCTAAAAATAAATAAATATATAAATTTGCACCCTACGTGAGTTTATTAAGCACATTTTGATTGCTTGCAACCTTAATTTTGGTAGACTTAGTTGGCTGTAGGAAGATCATTGTTTGTTCGCTATCAATCTTGATTATTACTTTGAAAACTATATTTCTAGTAATTTATTTGTCAGGCTTGAGCACTAAGTTGGAAGTAGAATAACATTATCATTGTGTTTGTTGCTTGTGCATTATGCATCACACTTTTTTCTGATATTTTGGAAATCAAAAACATTTTCCTAATCCCTTCCTAGAATTTTATATTACACTAATTAAGCAGTGAAAACTCTTTTAGAAGGTATTGAAGATTTTTCTAGTAGATTTCTATCTGTGTATGTCACCACTCTATCTATACTATGTGATTTATTCAATCTAAACCATACCTAAATTTAAAATAAGAAATTATCCTGCAGAGTTAAAGGCATCGGGAAGTGGAATGGCAACTATGGCCAACTCTCTCAACAACAATTACTATAGTCGTTTGAATTATTATATTAAACTAATTGTTTTTCCATTTTTTCCTACAATATGATTAAGTTAATCTTTGGGATTTCATTGTGGCATAACTTATTTATATTGTTCATAAATGAGCTATCTTTTAAGAAGAAAATGACATCTGTTTATTTTTTATATTTAATAGTTTACCTTCATTTTTGTATGTTATTGTTTATCCTTTATGTGCAATATTCTTTGCTAAACATCTACTTAGCATGTTAACATAATGAAAGTGTTTTCCATGTACATGGAGGAAATATATGGTAAAACTTAAGGTGTCTCAATAAGTTTGGATTGTTGAGCATCATATGTTTGTGCATATATTAGTATATTAACCTAGCTTGAGAACCATTCCATGGATTCTAAGCATCGAGAATTTTCCTTCTTCCTCATATGATACATCAAAAATTATAAAGAGCAAAGTTGAGAAAAATTAATTTAGAGTTGATTATATATTTAGACATATGTTTAAACACAAATATAACAATTAAATGTCAAACATAACTATAAGCGCTACAATGGAATGAATTAACACTCTAAGTCAATTATACTATCGTTATTTCACTACAAGAAATATGAGTTTAGGCGACATTTATAAAACGTCACTAAAAACCCAAAAAAGTCACTATAGACACAAATGGTCTACAGTGACGTTTTCTTTTGCGATGTTCAAAAACGTCGCAATATCATGGTCACTATAGGTCTATTGCAACGTTTCTAAAAACGTCGCCATATGTGACTGTTTAACCGCGTTCAAAAACTTTTAGCGACATTTTCTAAAACATCACTAAATAATATTATATTTTCGTATATAATGTTGGAAAATACATTTAGCGACGCTTTTAAAACGCCGCAAATAATCAATCCTATAGCGACGTTTTAAAAGCGTTGCTAAAAAGGATTTCCTTGTACTTTTTAGCGACGTTTGAAAACGTCGCTAAAAGCTACTTTTTAAAAAATATATATATATAAAAAATGCTATATAAACTTACTCAAACTTCAAAAATAGTTAACATTAACTTGTAATGTATCAAATATGCCTATTGATCATCAATATTCCACAATAAAAAATGCCCAAACTAACACATTAACCATAGATTCACAATCTCATGTAGCAATTATCAAACTATCAAACTACAAGTCAAGCAAACCAATTCCATAACTCTTAGAGACAATTTATCAAACACTTGGCATGCAACAAGTATAAAGTTCACTTTCACATATGTCAAAACCATCCTAATGCAAAGAAAACACACTTTCAAAATCAGGCCACCTTAACACATGCAACAACAAAACTCATATGGTTGTTCTAGGAAACCAACCCTCAAATACCCATTAGTTTAATAGAGAACCAAAACACCCCATCGAAACAAACACCTCCAAAAAGATTGTAATTTTCTGATTTAATAAATCCCTTACTACCCAAATCCTTATAATCCTCTAATCTTCCAATATTCACCAAACCCATCAAGTATATACCATAAAAATTATAAAATAACAAAACCCAATATATTTCATAGAAGAAATTGAGAGAAGACTCATATTTTTACCTTGGCTTTGATCCACTTTGAAATCTCATGGAGTTTGGCTACTAGGAGGATTAATGGAGAGAAATCCTCACTTCATTGGAGGTCTTAACTTGTGAAAGGAAAAATGAGGAAGGAGACTAAAATTTAGTGTGCAAAGCACTAAAAATGTTTGAGCTAGGATTTGGTCATGGCAGTGGAAGTAAATGAGAGAGTAAAGAGGGGAGGGACTGCTGTAAAAGATGAGTGAGGGCAAACCAACATGTAGTGGAAATAGGGTTGGTGTTGGTATCAACAAAAATACGATAATACCCCAACTTAAAATCATATTGCCAAAACAAAGTGGAGGAAAAAAAATAAAAGAGAAGTGGGAGTATGGGACACGAAGGGAAAAAAAAAAGGTGAAAAAAGTGTAGGAAATGGGCAAAAGTTTGTGCAGGAAAAGTCAAAAAAGGTGGGAACTTATAGTGACGTTTCCAAAACGTCGCTATAGACCTCTTAGGGGTTTAAGACACGAAGTGAAAAAAAAAAAATTGAAAAAAGTGTGGGAAGTGGGCAAAAGTTTGTGCGGGAAAAGTGAAAAATGGTGGGAACTTATAGCGACGTTTCTAGAAACATCGCTATAGAGTTTTCCCTTTGCTTACTACTGGAGCTTCTTTAATATACAGCGACGTTTCTAAAAACATCACTATAAACCAAAAAAACGCTACTATTGTGACGTTTTTAGAAACGCTACTATTGTTTTGAGTTATAGCAATGGTTTCTAAAAAACGTCGCTAAAGCTCACTATTTAGCAGCGTTTTTTAAAAACGTCACAGTATACCACTTATAGCGACAAATTTAAAAACGTCACTAAAAAAAACGCCGCCTAAACTCAGATTTCTTGTAGTGTTTCAAAAAACATATTTTTAATAATTTATTTTAAAGTATGAAATTGAATAATAAAGTATAACAAAATTATAAAAATAAATAAATAAATAAATAATTGATATTAAGGATTTCTGTTCAAACCTGACCTCGCTTAGAAAACAAAATGAAGTCCATATAGACTAATGTCGCATGGCCTAACTTAGCCAAAACTATGTTACCTAAATTTTAAAAAAAAAAAAATGTAGAATTATATCCCAACTAAAAATCTATATAAGAACAATAACAAAACCTTAATCCCAAATTTTTGGAATCGGCTATAGATCTTATATAGATTAGTTAGAGTTAACCGTTTACATTACTTTCCTCAATTTTATTTGAAGTACTCTCTATTACTTTCTTAACCAATAAGAAATATATAATTTTAGTTATATAGTTTAATTTAGGTAAAAATCAATTAATTTAGTTTTAACAAATTCAAATTTTCATTGAAACTAAAATTCTATAATTTCTATTACAAAAAATAATAATAAATAGAATTTCATATTTATTTTAATTATTTAATCATATACCATAATTTTATGATTTTATATAATTAAAATTGCACACTAGAAACTATCACCACTAAATATTTTCATTATATTACGATAGTTTTTTTTTTTTTTTTTTTAAGAAAAAACTACTTAGTTAAATTATGGAATGTTGGCTAAATCAGCCTGAAAAAAAAAAAAAAAAAAAAAAAAAAAAAAAAAAAAAAAAAAAAAAAAAAAAAAAAAAAAAAAAAAACACGGTGTGGTGGAACATCTTCCATTCACACAAAAAATTCTGAAAACGTCAAAGCATATCTAGCCAAATTATGAGCTACTTTATTACCTTCTTTCCTAACATGAGAGTAACATAAATGATTAAACCTACCAAAACAAAACTTAACATCTTCAATGAGGAGACCATAGGATGACAAAGGATGATCCACCTTTGAGAGATCCTTTATAGGAATAGCATAATCACACTCCAAAACAACATTTGTAACCCATGTTAGAATTCAAGCACATACACCTTTCAACAATGGTGGAACTCACGGAAACCGAAAAGAGTGAGAGAAAGAGAGAAAAGTTTGTATGTGAATGAATCTAAGTATTAAATAAAATGAACTCTGTTCCGTATATACAATGAGAATAGGCATGAGAAACTAACCGACTATTAACAACCTAACTAATTAACAATCTACCAATACAGAGCTAACACGTGTCCACTACTAACTAACTAATTACATCAAGGTTAAACTACTTGTAACTCTAGAACTATTTATACAATACGACTTGTAGCTTCTATGTTTTTCTGCTACTACTACAATCTGCTCTGTAGCCTAAAGCCTTAAATGTCATCCTTTAACTCTCCCCCTCAAGATGAACTATATATATTAATTAAGTTCATCTTGGAAAGAAGATATAGAAATTGTCTTTGTGCTAGAGGCTTCGTAAATAGGTCTGCTAACTGATGCCTTGTAGGAACATGAAAAGTCTTAATCACTCCATCTTGAATCTTTCCTCTAATGAAGTGACAATCAACTTCAATGTGCTTGGTCCTCTCGTGGTATACTGGATTGGCAGCAATATAAAGGGCTGCTTTACTGTCACAATAAAGTGCAGCAAGTTGTTTATGATAAACACCAAAAGTAGCAAGTAATGAAAGCAACCAAACAAGTTCACTTATAATAGTAGCCATTGCTCGGTACTTAAATTTAGCAGAAGACCCGGAAATCGCTTTTTGCTTCTTACACTTCTAGGATATCAAGGATTCATCTAAAATATACAAAAACCAGATATAGACCTTCTGGTATCCATACATGCTGCCCAATTAGCATCACTATAACAATTCAATTGCAACTTTGAAAGCAAATAGGAAGAGACCTTGTCCCAATGTCTTTTTCAAATATTTAAGGATCTTGTAAGCAGCTTGTTGATGTGGCATCTTGGGAGAACTCATGAACTGGCTCAACTTGTGAATTGAGTAACTAATGTTTGGCCTTGTCAAAGTCAGATATAACAATTTCCCAATTAGTCTTCTATACATTGAAGGATCAGGAACTGCATCTCCAACTCCACTGCTCAGTTTGATAGATTGATCCATAGGAACATTTGAAGGCTTACAAGCTAATAAGCCTGTATCTAAAAAAATCACAAGAGTAAATTTCCTCTGACATAAGGATAGACCCTTAGATGTTCTGGCAACTTCAAGACTTAAGAAATACTTGAGAGTACCTAAGTTTTTAAGTTTAAACTTGTTATCAGGAAACTGCTTGAAGGCACTAACAACATCCACATTATTACTAACTATCAAAATATCATCAACATAGATCAAAAGGTTGATGATAGAACTAATGGAAAAATACATGTTTGTATTGTATACAAAAAACATGCAGCGGAAAAATAACGGATCTACTTCGTTCATATATGTTAACATGCACCATGTAAGTTTCAGAATTTAAGAACAAGAGAGTATACCTTGGAGTGGTGAATTTCAAAAACAAAGATCAAAAGTACTTGGGAACATTTTTAATCTTCACTCCAATTCCACTAACGCCTAAGATGTGTGGTCTATCAATCAGTTTTCAAAGGGAGAATAACAAAGCGTCTAACACTTCTTACACCACTTCATAATAGTGTTCTTACAATTCCCCTACAAAAAATTCTGTATGTTTCTCCCTTTATATCTAACTAATTATCTAATTAGACTGGCCTTTTGGGCCTTTCCAATTGGGATTAAGTGTGTGGCTTAGAGTGAGACCAAAAGGGACCAATAAGACACTAGCTCCAATGGGCCTTGGGCTTTTCTGTCAACTCTTGACAAGTCCAAAGTTACCATTAACTATATTTAATACTACTATATAAATATAGTTGCACTCTAAGCCTATTTATAAATTATATCCCAAGATTTTATTGTACATGTAACCCCTTCATAAAATATTTGTATTAATACAAAGTCATGAAAACAGACTGTCACTTTGTAGATTACTACATCTTAATTCCTTGAGTACCCGATTTAATCCTTTAAAGTTATTTATTATATATTTATGAAATCTAATTTCATAAATATATACTTTAATAACTTCTTACCAAAGTGGTTAGGCCTAAATCTCTGAATAACAAACCCATTAAACTTATCTTAAGGGAATATTTTATATCTCCGTTAAAAGACTATGAATTCCATCTTGAGAAAATATGTTCCATCAACACTAAATGCGGTTGCCCAACATACTGAAGTTTTGACCGTAACTTTAAATCTCACTCCTAAGTAACCTACACTTCATGATTAGGTCCATTATCCTCTCAGGATTAAGAGTCCATATAAATATAAGTCGTGAGTTTATAATTCATTTAACAGTCGTTTGGAGAATAATAAATCTCACAGCGGTCCAATTCAATATGCTTTAACTCTTAAAACATATCAACATACTAACTAGAAATCTCCATTTCTATGATCAAGACAAATTATCTTAGTTTATATGTTATAGTCTTCACAGATGAAATGTCCAATTTCATCACCGGCTGCAAACTACAATTCTGAGTTTACAAAAAACTTATGATTTAAATCTTTTGTGACTTTTCACATAAATCACATACTATGCATCTCATGAACTATATGATAATGTCTGAATATTCATGTTACCATTATTTTATATAATAATAAAACAACTTTATTAAACACAACATTAAGTCATACATAATGACATACATAGCATCATATAATAGGATTTAAGGGCACACATCCTAACAAGAACCCTTGTCAATTCTAGTAAACACTGAGTAATCTTATTTGGACTGAACAAAATTATGGTTGATGATGGTGGAAGAAGGCTTAGCAAACCATTGTCTGCTAACTTGTTTAAGACCATACAAAGATTTCTGAAGCTTGCATACCTCCCCCTTGCTACCAAATCTTGGAGGAGGAATCACGTAAACCTCCTTAAGAAAATCCCCATTAAAGAAAGCATTGTTGACATCTAATTGAGAAAGATGCCAACCCTGAAAAACAGCCAAAGCAAGCAATGTCCAGACAGTAACAAACTTCACAACAGGACTGAAAGTCTCAGAAAAATCAATGCCTACAGTCTGAATGTATCCTTTAGCACTAACCTGGCTTTATACCTCTCAATAGACCCATCTACATTAAGCTTAATTTTATAGACCCATTTACAACCAATAGGAACCTTACCAGGAGGCAAAGCAGTCATTACCCAAGTATTATTGGCTTGCAAAGCTTCTATCTCAGCTTGCATAGCAGCCTGCCATCTAGGATCCAAAAGGGCTTGAGCATAAGACTCAGGTTCTTTTTGAATGGTCAAGGAAATAAAAACCTATGGTGTGGACAATTTATCATAAGAGAGAGTAGAGGATAAAGGATATAGTATACTTGATGTTAAGGACATAGTTTATGTAATTGACTAATTCTTTGACAAAACGCACTTTACTTGTAATTGGGTAGATCTAGGATGGGTTTAGTACTTCAAGAAACATGTTGTTCAAGTCTAGTATTAAAGCCGTGAAGATTGGACCAAGAAACAAGTGAAGAGAAGCTGTTCATTAAAGCTAGACAGATAGCTCGACAGTTGCCGACAAATAGCTATCTATCGAGGTATTGATAGCTGTTGACCAGATAGCTATCTATAGAGAATTACGAAATCAGAATTTTCAGATTTAATTTTCGGCCCATGTTGACATATATTTGTAGGGTTTCTTTTCTCACAACCCTAGACATATATAAGGCTTATTTTAAAGGCAATCACATAAGAGAATATAAGGAGAACACATGAAAAAGGTGATCGATGCCTTCTTCTCTCTGAAAGAAGCTAATGCTTCTTTGCGCCCTAGGGTTTTGTAACCAAGTGTTTCTTAATCTTTATTGTTGATAAAGTGAAGAACTTTGCATCCAACATTCTTATTTCTCAAGTGAGTGAGTGAGTCAATATTGGGATTTGTGCAAAGGAGTTAGTCATGTACTAGGATTCGTGCATCAAAAGGGTGGCATTCATCTACGGGAATTGTAGAGTTTAGGGACAAAGATTTTGTACTAGATCTGAAACTTCTCTTTACTATAGTGGATTGCTTCTTGGGAAGGTTTCCCCCCAAGTTTTTACTGTGAAACTAGTTTGTTTTATTGGTTTTCCTAAGTCATCATATCTTGTCTTATTTATTTTTCCGCTGCATGATATTGATATTAGTTTGTTTTAACAAGGTTTATTCATAATAAATCTAATTAACAACTTGGTTTTAAAACTTGTTAATTCTATCAACCAAGGTTTAAATTTTCCAACACCTGAACTTAGAGCAATGGAGTTAGATGAGGTAAGGAGGGAAGCTGAGGCCAAGACTGAAGTGGAAGACAAGATTACAATGATAGTCTTGAAGGTAAGTAGGGGGCTTATGGACCCGAGAAGAATGCCTAAGGGGAAGAGCATTTTCAACAGGAGGAGGTGTAGGATCAGAAGGCATGGAAACATCAGAAATAGTATGTGGAGAAAAAACAAGATCAAGGAATTCATCAGGTGGCACAGCAGTATCACAAATGTCAAGAGAAGGAGAAAATTCAACACAAATATGAGGAGGTGGAAATGAGAAAGAATGAGATGATGAGGAATGATCAGAAACACAAGGAATTGAAGGAAACATAGAATCATTGACAGGTGAAGGAGGTGTAACAGATTTGGAAAACTATGATTTGAATGGAAAAACAGTTTCCTTGAAAATGACATCTCTAGAAACAAAACAAGTTTTGGTTGCCAAATCATATAGCTTGTAACCCTTAATACCATGTGGATAACCAAGAAAAATGCAAACCCTTGCTCTAGGATCAAATTTAGATCTATTTTTGCATAAAGAAGAAGCATAACAAAGACAACCAAACACCCTTAGATGTGCATAGGTAGCTGGATGACCTAATAGTTTCTCATAAGGTGTGACATTATTTAACAAGGGGCTTGCAATCCTATTAATGAGATAAGTGGCAGTAAGAACACAATCACCCTAAAATTTTAAAGGTAAATTAGCTTGAAACCTCAAAGCCCTAGCCACATTAAGGAGGTGTTGATGTTTTCTTTCAACTGTAGAATTTTGTTGAGGTGTTTCTACACAAGTCACTTGATGTATAATTCCTTTTGAATTATAAAAAGATTGTAAAGCAAACTCAGGACCATTATCAGACCTGATTGCTTTTATATGAGGATGAGACTGAGTAAACACAAAATTGTAAAAGGATCGAAGTAAAAATAATGCATCAAATTTTTGTGTTAACAAAAACACCCATGTGCACCTACTATAGTCATCCACAATGGTAAGAAAGTACTTTGATCCATTTAAAGAAGGAGTAGAGTAAAGACCCAAAATATCAACATGAACCAATTCAAAACAAGAAGAAGAAGTATGAATGGAAGTAGGAAAAGGCAATCTTCTTTGCTTTGCAAGAGGACATATACTGCAATCAAAAGTACTTTTATTGCTGCAAGAAATTACAGGTACAAAAGAATGCAACAAAGCTAGTCTTTGTGTAGAAGGATGGCCTAACCTACAATGCCAAAGACTTAAATCATTCATGACAAAAGCAGCATTACAAGTTTGTATAGAAACACCTGAACTAAGAGGAGAGAACTTGGAAATGATGTCTAGGACAGATTTTGGAAGAATGGAAAAAGATGTAGGCCATAAAGTATAGAGACCTCCTTGCTTTTTACCCAACCCAATCATCTTCCAAGGCTGCAAGTCCTAAATTAAACAGTAATGTGAAAGGGAAATGCAACAACAAGGTGGAGATTGGATTAGTTTACTAATGGAGACAAGGTTAAAAGAAAATGTAGGAATGCAAAGCACATTTTCTAGAATTAGACTAGAAGGCAAGTGAACTGTGTCAATGTGAGTGACTTTGGCAATAGCTCCATTAAGTAATTGAATTGAAATCTGAACTGCAGATGTGATAGATGTGAAAAATTGAAGTGAGTAAACCATATGATTAGTGGCTCCATTGTTTAAAATCCAGCCATTGGATGTAATGTGCGAAGTGTTGACATGGGAAGAAAAAACTGAATACTGTAAAGAATGGAAAGGCAACTTTGGAAATTGAGGAGAAGACCAAGTACCTGACATCTCATGCCCTTGAAGACCCTTGGATGGTTAGGTAATGATTGTAGCAACCTGATGAGGAGCAAAAGTGGACTCTTGTGGTGTTTGTGTACCAAAGTGAGCTTGGGTATTCAACAAACTGAGAAGCTGTTGATATTCTGCTATAGTAAGGCTAACATTCTCCTCAGAAACATCAGTAATAGCAACTGTGTTGGCAAAGGAATTTCTACCTTGTCGACCTTTGTTCTTAGACTTATAGCTAGGTGGATAACCATGTAGTTTGTAACACTTGTCAACCACATGGCCCAAAAGCAACAATGGATACACTGAGGTCTACCTGACTTACCCTTGTTGAATCCTTTAGTGAAAGGAGTATTGGTTTTGATTGCCAATGCTGAGGATTTATTGGTTATCTTCTTTCCAAACTTCCTTTGTTTCTCATCTTGAAGCAAAAGAGAGAAAACCTTGCTTAAAGAAGGAACAAGATCCATGAGCAGAATCTGTCCTCTCACTGAAGCATAGGTGTCATTGAGACCCATTAAGAAGGACATGACACACTCTTCTACTTGATGTCCACATAAACAAGTCCTATATTCAGAAAATTCTTGCCATAGACTCTTAAACTTGGTGTAATAACCATTGATAGTCAAATCTTCTTGAGTCAAAGAACAAATCTCTTTCTTTAGCTTAAAAATACGAGGACCATTCCCTTGTGCAAACCTATGTTGCAAATCCAACCAGACCTCCCTTGCTGTCTTAAAATAAACCACACTAGGTTGCAAATCCTTCGAAACTGAATTAAACAACCAAGCAAGAACAGTAGTTTTACACTTACACCAAGCAACATAACCAGGGTGATCAACAGACTCAGGTTTTGGTATGGAACCATCAATGAAACCTAGTTTTGTTTTAGCATCCAAGGCAACAAGAACAGCTCTACTCTAGGTGCTATAATTCTCTTTAGTAAGGTGTTGAACAACAAGAGAAACACCTAGATTATCACTATTAGACAAGAAATAGGGACTAGAAGAGTTTCCATGGATGAATAGTTGGAATAGTTGGAACAAAGGTGCTTGATGTGCTATCACCCATATCCACGAACTTAGATTTTGACTAAACAATCAAGATTCACAAACACTGAACTAGGGTAACCGAAAACAAGCAATTGCAACAATCCCAAGATTTCTTCAAGAATCAATGATGAATCTCACTAATCAATCAATATCTAAACAAAAATTCAATTACAAAAACCCTAAAATTTTAGCAAAGAACAGGTTTTGAAGAAAATCCCAAATCCAATCTCACAATCCCTAGGCTCTAAACTCAATTGCCAGAAATTGCAAATGAAATTCAAGAACAAATTAGGGAAGAGACAAAAACAGTGCAAGAATCAAGAATCAAGAGAAAATCAAAGAAGAAATTTTCTACTTGATCCAAAAGAACTAAGCACTAAAAGTAAAGAAACCAGTAAAAGATTGAACTAGTGAATTTAGAGAGTTTCAAAGAGTACTAGATAAAGCTCTCAACTATTTTAGCTCTGATACCATGTTAGAATTCAAGCACATACACCTTTCAACAATGGTGGAACTCATGGAAACCATAAAGAGTGAGAGAAAGAGAGAATAGTTTGTATGTGAATGAATCTATGTATTAAATAATATGAACTCTGTTCCTTATATACAATGAGAATAAGCGTGAGAAACTAGCCAACTATTAACAACCTAACTAATTAACAATCTACCAATACAGAGCTAACACGTGTCTACTACTAACTAACTAATTACATCAAGGTTAAACTACTTGTAACTCTACAACTATTTATACAATACGACTTGTAGTTTCTCTGTTTTTCTACTGCTACTGCAATCTGCTCTGTAGCCTGAAGCCTCTAATGTCATCCTTTAACAACCCAACTCTACAACAAACTCTAAAGCCTTTGCCGCTGCTAAGGTTTCCACCTCCATGGCTTAGTAAGTCTGGGAGAGTTGCTGCGCTAGAGAAGCAATGACCATACCGTGGTCATCTTGAATCACAACACCAATGCTAGATTTATTCTCTGCTATGAAAGTCACTCCATCAAAATTAATTTTGAACAAATCAGAAGAGGGGGGGTTACATGAAACTCGAGGCCAAGCTTGTGGAAGCAACTGAGGACAATATAGCTGCAAGAACTCATGATACCTGTTTGAGGAAACTTGAGCGAGGTGGTGGAGACGGCATGTTGGTTAAGCAAGGTGGACTTTATTGCGTTGGTTCCAAACTAACCAAGCAGTCATGGCGAAACGAGCTAAATTTCTCTCTTGCTTAGTGACCCAGGACAACAGCTCTTTGAAATCAACAAAAGGATTCGTTCTACGAAATTTCCATTGATCAAACCAAACTACATCCAACTCGGGACATGACCAAAGGGCGTGAAAAGGAGACTCTGAAGCAGCCTGGCAACAATCACAGATGGGACTATTCAGGACTGTTCGGCGATCCAGATTTTGCTTCGTTGGTAAGAAGTTGCGACTAGCAATCCACAAAAAAATGTTTTACTTTATTTAGAGTGTCTAGGGACCACACTCCTTTCCTCAGAGCTTTGTCCTAGGGATTGGCTTCTGTCTGAAAAGGGATGCTTTCTTCTTCCTTCAAAAATCTATAGTCCGTTTTGTACGTGTATTTCCCTGACAAAGAGAAAGGCCAATACAAAGGATTGTCATAGTTAGCATAGGCAAGAGGGATCTTTTTAATAATCTCAGCATCAAAAGGGAAAAAAATACCATCTATCAACTCAATATTCCACTGCCTAGAGTCTTTGTCAATAAGCACATCCACCATGGCCTCCTCCATTGATTCCACCACGGGAGATTGAACCAAAGGAGGGTGCTTAGTTGGCAACTAGCTATTCTGCCAAATTTTTACAGATTTTCCATTCCCAATACGCTACCTAGCACCTCTAGTAATCACATCTCACCCTTGTAAAATACTCCACAAAGAAATTTAACCAAATCTAGAATCTTTAGCTTCCATTTTAGAAAAGTCTAGAAAAAAGTGACTCTTGAAAACTCCATAAAATAGAGAATCTGTGTTATGTAAAAGCCTCCATGCTTTGCTTGGCTAAAAGAGAGTCAATAAAAAGAGCCAAATCTCTAAAACCCAATCCTCCAATCAACTTTTATTTGGTCATTTCTTCCCATTTGAAGCTAATGAATTTTCTGACGAACACCATGGTGGCCCTAAAACAATTTCCTTATTAAAGCTTCAATCTTAATGCGCAAACCCACTAGAATTTTAAAACAACCCATGGCAAATGTAGGAATGGCTTGAATAACAGATTTGATCAACACTTACCTACCCACTTGAGATAAAATTTTGCCTTCCCAACCTTGAAGCTTCCTCCAAACATGCTCCTTGATGTAATTAAAACTCGCTTTCTTTCCTCTCCCAATCAGCGATGGTAGGCCCCATATATTTTTCATATTGGTGAATCTCTTGAACCCCTAGAATATTTTTGATGGTGTCCTTTTTGCTTCTATTCACTTTCTGACCAAAGGTGCACTGATAAGTAGATAACAATTCCATGATCTTTTGACACTCCTTAGGAGTGACCCTACAAAAGAGAAGGCTATCATCTGCAACCAACAAATGATTCAATTCTAGTCCACGCTTGCATAAAGAATAACCTTTTATATCCCCCTTTTGAGTAGCATGTGAGATTAGGCCATGGAGACCCTCTATACAAAGCAAAAAAAGGAAAGGAGATAGTGGATCTCCTTGATGAATTCCCCTAATGGGTTGAATTAGTTCCTTTGGTTCACCATTGACTAAAATAGAATAAGATACAGTCTTAATACAAAGCATAGCAAGACCAATCCACCTCTCATTAAAACCCATTTTTGTCATAAGATTTTCAAGGAAAGACCACTCCATCCTATCATATGCTTTACTCATATCGAGTTTGAAAGCCACAAAACCAAAGCTACACACATTGTGATTCTTCTTACTATGTAGAGCCTCAAAAGCAATAAGTATGTTATTTGAAATAAGGCCATCCTTAGCAAAGGCCGATTGATGTTCAGTAATGATGGTAGGCAAAATTTTCTTCAGTCTATTAGTAATGACTTTAGAAAAAACAATTATACAAGACATTACAAAGGCTAATAGGCTGATACTCATGCATATGCTCCAGATTTTGAATTTTTGGAATGAGAGTAACGAATGTGTGATTAAAAGGATGTGGGAGAGTTCCTGTGTTAAGCCATGACAAAACTGAAGTGATAACATCATGATCCACCATGCCCTTTAAATGTTGATAAAAAAAGTGGTGACATGCAATCTAGGCTGGGTGTAGTAACCTCACATTCCTTGAATTTAGCACACAGAGAGAGAGAGAGAGGGAGAGAGAGAGAGAGAGAGAGAGAGAGAGAGAGAGAGATTCATTTCATCAATAATAACATGTGGAATTTGAGCCTAGAAATATAAAGAGGAGAAAAGCCCTAAGTAATAACAAGTTAGAACTGTAGCTATATCTTTTGGATTATCTGTCCATTGCATCGAAGCATCTCTAATACCAAAAATTAGATTTTTCTAATATCATTTGATAGCTCTACTATGGAAATATTTCATGTTCTGGTTGCCCTTAATCAACCAAGGAACTCTCAAACGCTGTCCACATAAACGCGATTCCCTATCAAGAAGAACATTGATCTTGGCTTTGAGCTTCCCAAGTCGAATGTTGCACCTTGATCTAATTACCTCCATCTTGGTTAGCACCAAGAAAGCTTTCTTTTTTTCAAGATCCCTTTGTACATTCCCAAAGTAGTTCTGGTTCCATCAAGTTAACACCTTACCACATTTATCAACTTTTGAGAGGATAGCAGAATCTGGTCCTCCACCATTTACTGAGTTCCACAATGCCTTGACTAGGGCTGTCCACGGGTTGGGCCAAGTAGGGTTTGTGCCCAACCTGGACTCAACCCAAATGATTCTAGTGGATGAAAAAATGACCCGAAACCAACCCGGATGATTTGGTTGGATTTTTCAGTTCGAGTCTTATCAGTTTCAGGTTGTATCAAGTCTGTCTCACGTTTTATCATCGGGGCTGAAATCTAGTCGCGTCCGTCAAACAGAAATCTAGCCTAGATATTGTTGGATAATGGCAAGATCTTATTAGATCGCGAAGGATCTGGCCCAGATCTCAACGGATTTTGATGAGATCTTAGCAGATTTGGTCTGGAATGCTTAATATATAGCCAAAAAAGTTAGCTTTTGGTTCGGGTCGAGTTTCATGGGTTTTGAAATGGAAAATCGACAACCAACCCGTTGGGGTCGAGTTAGAGAGTTCGGAACCTATGTTCGACCGCCGGAGTCGTCGGATCGAGTGGTGGCAAGTTAGACACAGGTGGGTTGAGCGGGTTGTCAAGTCCAATGAATCATAATGCAAATGGTGGGCCTTTGTTCCTAGAAATTTCAAAAACCAATCATTTGTTGCCAACCCCCGACCAAGTCTTTCCCAAATAGAGCGACCATCTTCAAAGTGTTTGCTCAAAGTGAAACGAGGACCAACGAAACCCAAATCCATAAAGCCACAATCATCTATGGCATCCCGAAACAACTAGATCTGATTATGAGGTCGTAAAGCTTTACTTGATTTCTCCTATTGTTTCATTAATTCATTGAAGTCACTTGACATAACCAAGGAATAGAAAGATGAGCTTTTAAAACACAAAGCTTCGTCCAGGCCTCGGGTCTCCATGCTGTTTCTAGCTCTCCATAAAATCCTATTAACCACCATTCACTAGTTGAATTCTTATTAATTGAAGCATGAATGAAATATTTCAAGGAATCCTCCACAGTAAGATTGACTATAGATTTCCAGAAAAGAACTAAACCCCTCTTCTACCATTTCTTGGAACTAACCACTTATTCTCAAAATCAATTTCACTTTGTACCATTTCTAGCCTTGCTTCATTTGTCCATATTTCAGCTATAAACATAATAGATGGATCTTTTGCCCAAATAATTTCACCAAGCTTTTTCCCTGTTTGTAGGTTCCCATGCTCACAATAGTTTCAAACTAAGCAATTCATTGAGATTGGTAGGGCTGAAGATCAGCCTCCAATTCAAAAGGATAAATTCCAACATTCTTTAAAACCTATACACGTTTAGAAGGTAACTCAGAATGCTCCATAACAAGACCAATATTTCTTTTCCCAATGCTTTGTTGAGAAACTGACTTTTCTGTAATCGCAGCATGGGGTTAACAATTTCCTCCAAACGTGCCACTTTGGTAAGACTATGTGCTTACATGGCAGAAATAGTGTCCTGTCAGCTTCGGTGTTGTTGTCCAGTAGAGCATGTTCGGCAATGAGTTTTTGAATGGCATCCTTTTGCATATCTTGGGGAATTACGCCTAGAATTGGAGGATTCGGGGAATCAAATTTCAAAAAATCCTTGTCAATATCCCATAATTAGGATTTGAATTCCTTGGGAAAATTATCAGCTCCACAAACAGTGGGATTATTGCCTTCCAAAATATCCGAGGGATTGCGTGCATGGAGCCAATTGTCAACCCGTGAATCATGCCTAGTAATAGGGATTTCCAAATTAACCACTTCCTTCCTAATCTGGGTTAGCGGGGCCACGATAGGGTGAACTTGACTAGGAGAAACCGTCGGCGGCCGACCAGTGAACTCCTCATCCATCGGTGAACTCCCACTACTAGTTTCCGAAGTCTCAGGTTTTGCCCGATCAGGTTTCTTTGAAACGTAGTAACCTGGAACCACTGCAATACCTTTACACGAGGCCGAGAAAGCTGGGGCACGTAAACCCGGTCCAAATTGCCGCTAATCTTTTGACAAAGAACTCTCGCTCTCAATCCAGGATTCTAGATATCACAATCTTTGTCATCATGGTCAAGGCAGCCACACCAGTAACAGATGTTTGGTAAATGCCCGTATTTGAAAGTAATCCAAATCTGATCACAATTCTCAAGGGAAATAAGACGGTCATGGCAGAGAGGAAGTGTAACATCCAGAGAAACTCTAACCCGTATATAACTACCACCCTCGCACACCGGATCCGGAGTTTGCAAAATTTCCCCAAGAACTTCACAAACCTTCCCAGGAACCACCTTATTCATATTTCAGATTGGGAGATTATGGACTTGCACCCAGAAAACTGTTCTGTCAAAACTAAGACTCAGGAGAGGAGAATCCTTCTCGAATCTTTGCATAATAACAAGATGCTTGTCGAAGCTCCATGGTTCGCTGAGTAACACACGGTCTAAATCTGATTTATTATAAAAAAATAAAGAAAATAATGAGGTCACTTTGATTCTGAACCTTGAAGCCATTCTTGGCACACCACAGGGGGTTAAAAGTGCTAGCGATAGTGTTGATGTTGAGCGATATCTTGGTCAGGAACTTTGCTGCGATGATAAACTCTTGAGAACTAAGCTTCTTTGTGAGACAACAACTAGGACCCTCTCTCTCTGAGAGAGTCAAACGGCTCCAGTTTTTTTGTTAAATCTTCCATAGAGACCAGGAGGAATAATGGTGAAAACCGAGAGGAAAAAGAAAAAGTTAAACGAAGAGGAAAAGAAACCCAACGCTATTTCCCTATATCCCAAAGAAAAAAACCAACAACCCTAGGAATAACGTTGTTATTCCAGTGGAGACAAAACCCAACAACCCGACAGATAAACCCAAGTTCCTACCCTTACTATAGTTAATTTAGTTTCAAGTGAATCACTCATTATTATGATAATTTTTATCATATTTGTAAAATATACACTTTTTGTACATATTAAATTTTTAATTAATCCTTGCATCATGCGAGCATAATAATAACAATAATTTAAAGAAAAGAAGTATAATTCTAAAATTAGTAGCATTTAGCAAACTCAAATTACCCACAGATTTTCAGTGCAAGATAGTCAATCCAAAGGTATGTTTCTTAATAAAGAACTAACTGTTTTTTTTTCCAAATTTATCTAGAACTTTAGGGGGGGAAAAAGAACCTTTGAAATTTATGACACTAAAAGAGATGAATGAATGACAAATAAAAGAGAACATAGAGATGAGGAGGAAATAGAGTGTGTCTGTTTAAATTTAAAAAAAGAGGAGATAAAGAGGAAAATAGAGTAATATTATACATTTTCAAGTATATAATATAACCCAATTTTTCTATAACAGGTTGCACTTTTGGGCAAATTCTATTTCTGTTTGTGCTCCATGTATAAAACTGATTAATTGTGGTCTGGTTATTGAATTCAAATTGGTTCTCTTGATGTTTTTGTCTTGCAGAATGGACATGTGCTTCGTATGATTTTCCATAAGGAGGGCCTAGGCCCAAAAAATAATGCACAATAAGGAGCACCGCTTAAGGAAGAAGACTGGAATGATGATGAAGAAGTTGGCTTCGTAGAAGTTGCCTCTTCTGGGTTTCCCACTCCAGCCTCTGTACTGCCTAATAACTATAGCAGTTCACTTATGTGAAGATTTTAATATTTTTATTTTTCTAATCATTTTAATGTCTTTCTCTTGATGATTTTTTTTTTCAGAAACTTTTCTCTATGAATTTTGATCATTATCATTATTATCGTCATTATCATCATCATCATCAATTGCTGATGTTAATTAGAAATATTCCGTTACAAAAATGATGTTTACTAGGAAAAAAAATTACAAGGTAAACTAAATAATATAGTTAAGTCCTCTTTGGAATTTACATCAAAACAACAATTTCTGAAATACCTTATCCTAACACTTACAGTGACTTTAAAATTAGAAAATGCACTTTTTCACATTTTACCAAACGCTTCTTTGTGGTTTTTAAAATTGTGTTTTCAAAAAGCGTGTTTTCAAAACAATGTTTTCCAAAACGTACCTTTTAAAACAGCCTATCCAAAAGAACCATATGTCTTGTTTCTCTTTCATTTTGTGTTGTTGTTTGACGCCTAACAGTTGAGAATCTAGAGATATTTGATGTACTTTGCTAATTAAACCTCTTTTTGGGAAAGCAACGATTCCAACCACTCCAGGTTGCATGCTCAGACTTGTAATTTCCTTATATCAACAGGGAATTTGTCTCACAATTGAAAGTTGTGTTGTAATTTGTAAGAATAATGGGGTTTTTTTTTTTTTTTTTTCTCTCTCTCTCTCTCTATTGCTTTAGCATTTGGCAATTTGGATCAGGAAGATTTGTGTTCCAGGTATGATATCTATTTGCAGTAAGTGTACTCCTATGAGCAGAGGATTCGTACGGCAATTTTCTTGTATGGCTTTCTATATAGTATGGCAGCAAGTACTCTTATGGCAACTCGTATGGAAATTTTCTTGTAAGAAAAAATTTTCCATATGAGTACTTGCTTTTTAATGGACTGCTGTCTTACTTTTGGAAAATTATTGTGTACTCTCAAAGTGCCATAAATGCGCACTACCTTCTCTCACATAAATAGTAGGTCTCACCCCACTAATTAAATTCATGATGAGAGTCATGGGACCAACCATTTATGTGAGAGGAGGAATGCGCATTTATAGTAATCCGGAAGTACTTAATAATTTTCTCTTACTTTTCATCTATTTTTTGTTTTGTACTCCTAATCCTATCATATAATATTTCAACTATTTCTAGTAACATGAGTTAAATGCTGAACTGGGCTCGGGTGTTGTTTGTATTTAATGTATAAAGTCGATTACTTGCTGCCAAAAACTTGAATTTTTTTACTCCCTGATATTTGAAAAGGTTTACTAACTTAGTTAGTTCTACCTAATTTAGGCAAGCGCCAATCCAACAAATGTGCTTTGCTTGCACTGTTTTTTAAGGATTTTTAGGTAAGATCTCTGTTGTGAGTTGCTATATTGGTAAATTAGGAACTCCCGCATATTTATATATTATTAAAAGCTGAAGCGTAGTATTTAATGTTATTACGTTCTCATTGAACCACATTAGCAGCCATGTCACTACCCTTCTTTTTTCGAAATTTTTACAATAATTTAAAAATACTTTTTCTAAATATTTCTCATAATTTTAAAAATACTATTAAAAAGAAATGATTTCCAACCCTATATACAAAACCCAACAACCCAGGCGCCGATTCAGGCGATGGAAATCGGATCGGACGTATGGTTTCTAGTTGCTGCTCTAGTGGAGGAGAAGAACACGTACCCAGCAACCCAGGTGCCGATTCCGACCAAACCCAGGCCGTGAAAACTTCAGGCAATGGAAATCGGATCAGACGTGTGGTTTCTCGCCGCCGCCGTCGCCACTCCAGTGGAGGAGAAGAACACATTAGAGTGGAGAGTGGGTTTGATTTGTTTTGGATTTGATTAGTTCATGGGTTTTTGTGGCTTGGAAGTGAAGAGTGGGACGGCATAAGTAAAAAAGGGAAAGGAAGAACAAGAAAGTGTTGCTGAAACAAAACTTTGATTTCTGAAACAAAACGAAATCGAGTCCTTAGGACTTGATTTCTATTTGACAGAACTCGAGTCCTCTGGACTTAAGTTTTATGCCAACGTGGACCAAGTGTCCACATTAGCTACAAACGATGTTGAAATCGAGTTGAGTGCACTCAATTTAGCATTCCAAAATTGAGTCCAAAAGACTTGATTTGTTAGATACCAAATTTGTTTCAAACCTTTGTTAACTAATAATAAATTTTTGTTTTTATAGTTATTTTAAAAAAAAAATCCCACAAAAAAAAAAAATAACGGTGTTACAAACCATTTGGGAAAAAGGACCAAAATGATTACTTTTTAAATGTTGTAGACTTTATTGGTATTAGTCCAAATCTCCACCCTATTAGATATTTTGAGGTCGACTTCGAGGCTTAAATATTAGAGGTCCATTTTCCAGCAATTGCTCAGTTTAAAGATTTTTCGTTGATGCTATATTGAAGAAATGTATTTCAACAACAAATCATTTTCCCATCACATGAATATAATTTCTTATTCAACAACACTCTTTTTTCATAATTTTATTGTCACTTCATATCATGCTTTAAGACAATTTTCGCTTCTCAATTGAATGAGAACTATAGAAAATCAATCCACACTTCCTACACTTGTCTATACTTAAGTGCTCTTACTTTAGATTCTTAAAATAAATTCAATCTCAATAATCATGTGTAGAATCTAAGTCAAGGCACCTAAGAAACTCTACCCAAGTTTTAGCCATCAAATAATTCTTAGGGTAAATTACACTTTACCACCCTAAACTATACACCAGATTACACTTTGCACCCTAAACTATTCAAATGCACACTTTGCACCCTAAACTATCACATTTATCACACTTTGCACCCCAACATTACTTTTACAGGTAAATTAGAGTGATAATTTATGTCTAACTTAATGGTAAAAGTAACATTGGGGTGCAAAGTGTGATAAATGTGATAGTTTATGGTGCAAAGTGTGCATTTGAATAGTTTAGGGTGCAAAGTGTAATCTGGTGTATAGTTTAGGGTGGTAAAGTGTAATTTACCCTAATTCTTATCCATAGGTTACATAATAGTGCAAGAGTTTTGGTTGTAACCGGTGACATCATATGCATAATATGGCATACTAGGTTGATAATAACATGGCACACCAGCTTGATAAGTTGGCCAAATCATTGATTGTATTCCAGATTCACTGGGTTTGGTCTCTTGCTTCGGTTTTTCCCCCTCAGTACTGACTGGAGAGACACTCGTTAACTCAGCAAATCCAACTTTCTTCCTCAGCAAAGATGTCAAGTTGACTGAATCAATGTCATCCCCAACAACAACAATCTGACTACTGTCCTCACCTTGTAGAGAGACTGATTCCACACCTTAAGAACCCAAAACAAAAACAATATGATCATTAGTTTTAAATTCCTAATCTATTTTAACAATGATCAGAATAAACGACAAAAAAAAAAAAATTGAGTACCTTGTAGACCAACTGCAATCTGCATGGCCTTGGACCGAGCATTCTTTTTGCCATTATTTAAGGTGACTCTGATCACTACCATTTGCTGAAATAAAGTTTAGAAGTGTCAATGAATGACATAAAATGCTTGGAAGTGCATAAGGAACAGAACTTTTAGATAATTGTTCAGCATGGTGTTCATCATTACCTTCATTTTCTTGGTCAGAGAGTTCAAATTCCTATCAGGGAGCTGCAGGGTGCTCTGTTTAGCTAGCTAAGTCTGGGTGTTGTTGCTTAATGTCACAAAAAAGAAAAAAAGAAAAAAAAGGAAGGGATTTATGCCAGAGTTCAAAATCTTATCTGTGAGGAAAGTGTGTTTAGGTAGCTAATTATTCTGGGAGTCGTAGCTTAATATATATAGGTGTAAAGTTTAAGTTCACACTTACACTCGGAACAACCTTTTGTTTGTCCTGTCCAGAAAGTTTGGTCTACTAGATGCGGCTTGCACGCGGTTTCTTTTTGAAAGCCAATGAATTGTATGGCTTGCTTGACTTAAAGTTTACGAGGTCAAATCCAAATACAAGGACCGTCACAATTTGTGTGGACTGAAGTTTGAACTGGATCTATTTCACTTCATTCTAAGATGATAAGTTGTCACATCACATGATAATCCATTTACTTCTCTTATTATTTTTTTTTTTTAATTTTCATTTGTTTGTTATTTTAGAGGAATAATAACGTAGTTTTATACATTTCAATAATTTTCTCATATTTTTCTCGTAAATAGGCAAATTTCAAATTATAATCCAATTTTGTGTCATGTGTTCTAAACTAATTATTTTTAAAAAGAGTTTTATTTTCTAATTTTAGAATCAAATGTGAAACCATATAACAAATATTAATTCAAATGAGTTATTGAGTACAAAAACTAAAAAATCTAGAGGGAATGAATTGTTAAAAAAAAGTGCTTCACAATAACAAAAATTAAGAAGTAATTAAAAAATAAAGTGGACAATTTATATTTTATATCTAATAATATTCTTGCAAGACTTTTTAAAAAGTTAACAAAATATTAGAATGACTATTAATAGTATTTAAATTATATATATATATATAGGAATTATATTATCCATCTTTATGTATATTTTTAAGTGAATTCATGCATATACATAAGGTTACAAGTTAGTATATATAAAAGTAGAGATCTCGTGTAGGAGTGCATGAGGTCTTGCCATGTGACACTTTAATTTTACATTTAACCTTTTTAATATCTTTTTATTAAGTCTTTTTTACTGTTACCTAATTAATTACAATAACTTTTTTTTACTGTTATATAAAAATATGGGTTGCTCTTAACAATTAGACCGAATGTTATTTTCTACAAAATGGGTTACCTTTTAAAAACAAACCAAACCTCATGAAAAGCTCAAGCCCTGTTACTACTTTACATATTATGACCTAGGTATCTGATCTTTCCTATGTGTAGATGAAAGCCAAAATCCTTACCCACTTACAAACTCTCTTTTGCCTCTCCCACGTGTAAATGATACTTCTAGTAAATCTCATGCTCATGAAAGCATGTCTATGCAATTTATGCAGGAAAATTCTCTTTGTCATTGACCAGTGCAATATATATATATATATATATATATATATATATATATATATATAAATCATGAGATTCCTAAGGTTGATAAAATAATTGACAGATGTATATTTAAAAATTATTAATAACAATTTTTTTTTTTATAAATAGCATTTATTATCTCACAAAATGCCATTTACATAATATTTTCTTAAAAAAAAAATTAATGATAGGAATGGTCAAAAACATGATTCAATACAAGAAAGATAAAAATACATGCAAAACAATTTTCATAGGAGGATTTATCTTTAAAAAATATGAAGACAATAAAAGAGATCAAATGCATTGAACAGGGATCCTACGAAACAAGTTTATTAATCATTTCAAATTATACTCATCATTTACTTGAAAAAATAATAATACATCATACTATTTACATTTTAAAAAATTCATATTAATTTCAAAGTTCATTGTAGGATGTGAAATGTTGTGGTATTGCAACAAGCAACGTTGATACAACAACGGGTTGGTATTATATTTCATGTGTACTTTATGGAAAGAAGGTCAAACTACAATCAGGATCATTTTGGTGTGCAAAATGTGAAATACATAAATAAAAAAAAATAAATAAAAAAAATAAATAAATAAAAAACTCTCTATTCCAAGGTTAAAGGCACTCACATTAACTACATACTCTCCAAATTTTTATAACATATTCATCTCACTATAGGTACTATATATACAATTGCAAACTAGTTTAGATACATGATCCAAGTTGAAGTTTTTGATGCAACTAACAAAATAACTTTTGTGATATTTGATTGTGATGCTAAGAAAATCCTAAATAAATCTGCAAGAAATCCTTCTAAAAAACAAACTGAGGTACAACTTATTTAAATTATTGTAAAAATTTTTATCATAATATATATAAAATATATTCCTCATATGAAAATTGATATTGGAGAAGGAATCCCACATGATCTGAAGAAAATTATAGGAAGAAAATACATTTTCCTACTTCATTTGAATGAATTTAATTTAAAGGATGGTTTTGAAAATTACACAGTTGCCTAGATTTTTTATGCACCTTCAAATGACAAAAAGGTATGGAAGATTAAAAAAAAGAAAAAAAAATACACAATCCAATATGCTATATTAACTCTTTTGCTACACTATTCCTTATAAAGTAACAAAAAAAATATAAAATCATTTACAAAAAATTGTCACATCACCGAAATTTAATATGAATACAGATACTTATGCAAAATCTTAGCGACAATGAATCCACAAGTCAAAACTTTGTAAAATCCAGTCAGGAATCTTTCAATATCAATTCATTAGCGATTAATACAAATGATGCAACAAAATGAAAAAGTGATGAAATCTCAAAATTAAACAAATAGAGACGGACCAAACTTCAAACGTTGAAGATGAAGAAATATATGATGATAATATACCCCTCAACAAGATTTACAAGCATTTTCATACTATAAAAATAAAGCATTGAAGAAACAAAAAAGCAAGATTTCACAGGAAAACTCTTTATTACATCACATAATAAAGAATATGGGTAGAAAAGTGGTCTTACCAGGTTTAGAACATAGGCACAGCCAATCAAAGTTAGAGCTAAGGTCTAACCACTAAGCTACACTTGCAAGTTAATGCTCAACACTAGAAAGAAAATACTTGAAGTAAACTTAATGCAATTTTTTTTAAACAACTTAACACAATTCTATTTTACTGAATTAAATTATCCATCTCATAAAGAGAATAAAAAAAATTATAATTAAAATCCTTCAAAGATATTAAACTTTACTTCAAAAATTAATTATAACTCTCAATATTTTTCATGGCTTATTATTTTATTTTATTAACTTATTTATTTAATTTGTAAATATATACTTGAAAATCATTAAATTTTCCTCACACATATAGATATATTAGTCAATTTTACTAGTTTTATAAATTTAATATCTATATTTGGATTTTAATTAATTATTAAAGTAATTATGATGTCATCGCAGTTCGATCTCAGTTGAATCTCAGTCTAACCTTAAAAACCTTGAATCTCTCTCTTTATTGGTTCTTTGAATGGTCTGGGTCTGAAAACCATACTTCCTACTTGTTTGATTGATATCCTTTTTGAAACCATACTTTCCTTTTATTACTAAAACACCAATTTTCTTTTCTAAATGAAGGTTTTTTAAATTGTTTATTTCAAAAAACTAAAAAGAAAAAAAAAAGTTGTACCAAATTAGACAAAAGCCACTTCACAGTTATTAAAAAACAAATTATTTTATTTATTGGTTGCTTATAATAAATAATAATATGAAAATTTGACCTCTACTTTTTTTTTTCAAGGTGTTGAAAAGTGATTTATGGGAGTAATTTAAAAGCAGAGTTATCAAACATGTGTTATAGACAAAACTTCTTTTTTATGCAATCAAGATTCACGAAGTAGCTTATAAGATGGATCCAAATGGGAGAAGTGTATGAAACTTTTTCACGTTTTTTGTGGAGGTGGGTGGATAAACCCATTTTTAGGTTAGACAAAAATTAAGACTACCTTTTATCTGTCCAGTAAAAGTTGTAGAAAAATGTCCTACAAATAGTTGGGTATTGTGCTTTTAGAAGGCAAAGTCCGCAGTTCTCTTTTATGAAAATTGAAAAGCCAATGAATAGTTTGTGGTGTTTTTTGGACTACCTATAGGGACATGGGTTTTCTTCGGTTCTTTCTCTTTAGTTGACATTGTCACTACTGTGTCTAAATATGAGAATTATTGTCATTTTATATAAAGATTATCTAATTTTTGAACTCTATCTACAAAAAAAAAAAAAAAAAATTAACTCATGTTTTTATTTGATGACAATAAGCAATCATCATAGAGCGAATATTATAAATTAAAATTCTATTTAAGCATCATAATTTATCCTAGTGATCAACCTTCTGTTCCCATGAAAAAAAGTTGAAACCCTTTTAACCTTTATACCTCAGGTAAATGACAATTGAGATTACCTAGAAAGAGCTGGCATTCACCTTTAGGGCCTTTAAAGTGTAGTAAAGCATTCTATCATGAATGTGGTTTTCAGGTAAAGCATTTTCTTTACCTCAGGTAAAGCATTTTCTTTTATAAATAAAAAGAAACTTTTCCTTCAAGGGGTCCCTTATGTTTTCAATAGTGGTCGTGGTTTACATTTTCAGTTGACTCATTTTTTGCACACTAGACTTTTATGCTATACCAAATATATATATATATATATATATATATATATACACCCACGCTAGCCTCTGAGTAGAGGCACTTTTATTTTGTTGGGTAAGGTTAATAATTTGCATTCATTATAATTTGAAATTACTACATTTTTCAATCACTAAAAAAAATAAAAATAAAAAATCCTAGGAATGTGATGAGTATTATGCATTTGCAGGTGAAATAAATTTTCATCAATATTGAGTTAAAATCCATATATATATATATATATATATATTTTTTTTTATATTATCAATACTGAATTCAGTCTTATATTTGTGGGCATATCTAAACTTTTTTATTATTATTATTTTTTTATAGTGAAGTATAGAAAAAGAATACTTCATTTTTAAATGTTTCATTTATCCAAGCTTTTATTTACACATCTTTCCTTAATTGTTTATTATATTTTTTTAAGAGAAAATTTTGATTTATTGATGGGAGTTATCTACTTATCTTCAATCCTAAAATTTAGCCACTTACTACACATTCATATCAATAGTTAAAAAGAGCTTAAATTTAGGATTTAACAATAACCTTTAAGGGAAATTATTATATACTCTTGGAGTACTATAAATGAATACTGTCTTCTCTCACATGAATAGTAGGTCCCACTAATTAGATTTATGGTGGGATCCATCATTTATGTGAGAGGGAGGAGTACGCATTTATGATATTCCGGGAGTACCTAGTAATTTTCTTACCTTTAAAACTAAGAAACTCTATGTAACATTTTTTATGGAAGTAAAAATGGAAGTGGGGGTTTTTTTTTTTTTTGGGAGAAAAATGGACATGGCTGTGTTATGTGTTTATGATAGTCCTAAAATGTAGTCACTTAGTACAGATTCATAACAAAACAAAGTACAAAATTGTAATAGTTTTTATTTATTTTGTTGCAGTTAAAGGCTTAGGTTTTTTATTATTATATATTTTTCTTAAAGGAAAGGCTCCAAGATCCAAGTTTCTTTAGTTTTTAGTGTTTTTTTTTTTTTAATTTTATTTATGGCAGTTATAAATTTTCATTTAATCCTAAAATGTAGTTTGTAATATTCAAATGTAATCGGTTGTAAAAGGAAAGAAAAAAAAATTGAATAAATTAAAGCGTTTTTTAGGAGTAAAACGTGAGAAGTGAAATTTAAATATAATCTGTTGTAAAAGGAAAAAAAAAAAAAAATTTGGTAATTGAAAAAGTGGAAGACGTTATTGGCATATTAAAAGCACTTTTTTAGGAGTAAAACTCGGAAAATGGAATTCAACTGGCAGTTTTTTTATAAATATATATTTTTTTAAACATATTTATCTTGTTAGTTGAAAAACTTGTAAGAGAATATATTGAGGGTATTTGGGTATTAAAATTGAGGATTCTAAATAGTAAAAGCCTCTTAAATAGTAGTATAGATAGATTATCAATTGGTCTATAGTGAAAGAGAGGAGTTGAAGGGAGATAACTTACCATTGGAAGAGTTCTTTGTGGTGATCAATTGAGTATATAATGTTCTTGGAAAGGTTTTCTACTCTTAAAAGACCCAAAAAAAAAAAAAAATATCTACTCTAGAGAGTTTATTTCTTTATTGTTTATTGATTATAGAACAAATTTTCTATTGACTTACCTTTTTGTGGTACTAAATATTAAAAAATGAAAAAAAAAATGCTTTGCAGAGATTTAAGTTCTTTTGCACCTTAGCATCTTCATGAGCTAGAAAATTTGTTCTTACCCACTTATGATAATAGAAACGATATTGTTCTAAAACGTTTAGAGAATATTACTTGTGATTAATATCATTTAAATGGTAGTTCATAATTTACAAATTGACTAAATGAGAAAAAAAAAAATTGATTATATAAATTAACTTGATTTAAATATTTTCATCATATGTGATTAACATAAGTTATCTTGGTATATATTTTCATTTAGGTCTATCTTCTCATTTTGATTGTAATTGTTTAAATTATGTGACTTAAATGGTAATTGTCTTAGTCTTGTTATGGAGGATGAAACTAATGGAAAGTGCTATATCCACAATATTTTTACAATACTTTCACAACAAATCATAGGTAGTAAATTGTTATTGGTTTTTGTGGGGGTAGAAATGTCAAAACACCAATGTGGGCCTTGGGCCTGGTCCGAGAACATTGACTCCACCAAAGGGCTGCAAGGCGGGAATAGGGCCACCTAACTTAAGAGCCCAGGGGTCCACCGATCAGGTCATTGGCCAAGTGAGGAGGGTCCGAGGAGAGGGTCTCCTCGGACAACGAAAACGAGGACCAAAAGGTGCAACATGGCGCCTAGGGAAGAACTCTTGAAGCTCAACAAGCCATGTTACACTTCAACGGATCATCGAGGAGGAGAACAAGTGGGAAGTGCTCTTCATAAAGCTGCTGCCACCGCATTAAAGACTTCCCACCTACCCACCTAGCCGCATTAATGGGGAAGTGACCCCCTGAGGGGACGGGGATCAGCCTTATGGTCATTGGGGGAAGTTTCCAAGAAAAAAATGGATGGAAGAGGGATCTGCATTTATGGCCCCATGAATAGGAACGGAAAAAGGGGAGCATAAATAGAGAGGGGGAGGCCATTGGAGGGGATCCAGTTTTTCCAAGAAAAAGACTTTTCTCCCAAATAGCACAAGGGAAGCAAGGACAGAGGCTCCTCGGCCCACGTCCGAGAAAAGCCAAAGTTACTCCACCAGCTCGTTGCACGCCAACTATGGACTTAGCCCAAACGCTACTACTTTCTACCGTCCCAAGAAGTCTAAGCTTTAAGCCCACTCTCTACAAATTTTATTGTTTAGGCCATTTGGGCCGGCTCTGTTACGTACTTGGGTCTAGGCTTTATTTGTGTCCTTACAGTTTTAATTTGAATCTAAAACTTAAATTACTCTTTTGTCCACCCATAATAGTTAATAATAACATGTCACTAAATATTTGTTGTAAAAAAGTTGTGAACATAACATTTTTCTAAAGCTATATTGTGATGCATAAATTGGGAGCAATTATGTAATACTAGCATTAATAGTTACTCTAGAATTGAAATGCTCAAGGAGGGTTGGTAAAAGCATAGTCACTCTTTCACAATGCGAAGGGCTTTGGCTTTAAGAAGAGTTTAGATCTTGAAGGCTAACAACCCAAGCTCTTGCAAAATGGGCAAGTAACCCTAGGTTTTTTGGATGTCCAAATAGCTCTAACTTATCGTGTGCTTTTATTTCAAGCCTTTTATTAAGTTTTTTTTTTTTTTTTTTGAGAAGTATATTTGTTTTTTTAGTTTGATATTAGCAACGTAAATATAAAATAATATTTTTTTTTCTATGGTACTCATTTGGTACAACTTATTTTATTTTATTTTATTTTTCTGTTTTTTGAAATAAACTATTTAAAAAACCTTCATTAGAAAAAAGAAGAAGAAGATGTTTTAGAAATTAAAAAGTATGGTTTCAAAAAAGATATCAATCAAACGAGTACGTAGGAAAACATCCAATAATTGGGTCATGTCGTGCAACTTCCAATAATTGGGTCATGTCGTGATGCACATCGTTCCAATCCAAAGATAAATTTGATAATAGAGAAGTTTCTACTAGTTTTTCTATTCTACATCATCCAATGCTTTCGCTTTTTAGTGCCAATCGCTATTGTGTCCACTAAAAAAAAAAAAAAAAGCTTTTGCTTTACTACGGTCATTTGTCATAAATCTTAAGTTGTAACATTTGACTTAATTTTCCATAAGGTTGGCAGATTAATTATGATGGATGTACTAGTTGTGTTAGTAGCATTGCTCTTAGTTAGACTAAGAATAATACTTTTTTTTTGGTTGAGAAAGACTAAGAATAATACTTAAAAGAGAAATGTAGCGTCTATCAATATTTTCACAACAAATTTTTTGTAACTTATTGTTATTGGTAGATAAAAAAGTAATTTTAGTGGTGTGTTTCAATTAGAACCAGTAATAATTTGTTTCATAAAATTTGTTATGAAAACATTGAAATCATTTTTTAAAAGTAGAATTTCAATTCATGTGGTAGAATATGTAAGGTGAGTGTGTACTAGGGAGTATGTGACGCGTTGTGATATTATTACCCAGTTCTAATTTTGTGTTGTAAAACAATTTCATGCATATAGTGGAAAAGTTTCTTTTTGAGAGAAAAAGTAGGGGGGTTTAATTAATGATGGACTATTTACAATTTGATTCAATTAAAAATACTTTAAAATAAAAGGTAAAATAGAATAATCATAAATGAGCATTTCTTTCTTTCTTTCTTTCTTTCTTTCTTTCTTTTTCTTTCCTCTTTTTGTTATGGAAAAAAATTCATAACTGTTTTGATTTATTATAGCAATAAACTTACATTTTTTTGAGAGTATCCAAAATACAAAACTTCAGATTCAATTTTGAAGATATTTTCCATTCCTTTTGCGAAGGAAATTATATATATGCCAATAAAATTCTTGTGTATTCCAATTGCATTCTCACCCCTTGTCAATGACACATTTCTGAAGCGTTTTTAGAAAGTCGAATCAAGATTAGCTATTGACAAAATTTTAATTGTTGTCACTCTTATTTTGCTTCATGCTAAATCACAAGAGCTACTTTCAAATAGGATGGCCTTTATATTGATAAATATGTTTTGTTTCCCTTTATACTTAGTACTCCATCTAATATATATATAAATATATATATTAGAAATAATTACAACATGTTGCTAAGCACTTTATATATGGGAAGATGTCAATTCAGCTACAAAACCCTTGGTCAACATATAATCTTTTTTAGACCGTAACAAAATTGTTCAACGCATTAAACCAAAAGGCATATGCTCATTGCCAACCATGTGCATCTCTAACGTGGGGAAGAAAGCAAGGAGGAGACCTCTACAGTGCTCAAAATCTTTTATGAAAATCTTTTACGCAGTTCTCTATTATGAAAATTGAAAAGCCAATGAATAGTTTGTGGTTTTTTGGACTACCTATAGGGACATGGGCTTTCTTCAGTTCTTCCTCTTTAGTTGATGCAGTCACGACTGTGTTTATATATGAGAATTATTGTCATTTTATATAAAGATTATCTAATTTTTGAACTCTATTTACAAAAAAAATTAACTCATGTTTTTATTTGATGACAATAAGCAATCATCATAGAGCGAATATCATAAATTGAAATTCTATTTAAGCATCATAACTTATCCTAATGATCAACCTTCTACTCCCATGAAGAAAAGTTGAAAGTTGAAACCCTTTTAACCTTTATACCTCAGGAAATGACAATTGAGATTACCTAGAAAGAGCTGGTGTCCCTTATGTCGATAGCAGTCGTGGTTTACATTTTCAGTTGACTCATTTTCCGCACACCAAACTTTTATGCTATAGCAAATATATATATATATATATATATATAGACACATGCACGCTAGCCTCTGAGTATAGGCTCTTTTATTTTGTTGGGTAAGGTTAATAATTTGCATTAATTATAATTTGAAATTACTATATTTTTCAATCACAAAAAAAAAAAAAAAACAAACAAACAAATCCTAGGGAGGTGATGAGTATTATGCATTTGCAGGTGAAATAATTTTTCATCAATATTGAGTTAAAATCCATATTTGTTTTATTTTTATTTTATATTATCAATACTGAATTTAGTCTCATATTTGTGGGCATATCAAAACAGTGTTTTTTTTTTTTTTTTTTTTTGTGAAGTATAGAAAAAGAATACTTCATTTTTAAATGTTTCATTTATCCAAACTTTTATTTACACATCTTTCCTTAATTTTTTATTATACTTTTTTAAGAGAAAATTTTGATTTATTGATGGGAGTTATCTACTTATCTTCAATCCTAAAATTTAGCCACTTACTATACATTCATATAAATAGTTAAAAAGAGCTTAAATTCAAGATTTAACAATTACCTTTAAAACCAAGAAACTCTATGTAACATTTTGATGGAATAACATTTTGATGGAAGTAAAAATGGATGTGGTTTTTTTTTTTTTTTTTTTTGAGAAAAATGGACATGGCTGTGTTATGCGTTTATGATAATCTTGAAAAGTAGTCACTTAGTACAGATTCATAACAAAACAAAGTACAAAATTTTAATAGTTTTTATTTATTTTGTTGCGGTAAAAGGCTTAGGTTTTTTTATTATTATTTATTTTTCTTAAAGGAAAGGCTTCAAGATCCAAGTTTATTCATTTTCTAGCATTGTTTTTTTTTTTTTTTTTTTTATGGCAGTTATAAATTTCTTTTAATCCTAAAATGTAGTTTTTTAATATTCAAATGTAATTGGTTGTAAAAGGAAAGGGAAAAAAAAACTGAATAAATTAAAGCATTTTTTAGGAGTAAAACATGGGAAGTGAAATTTAAATATAATCGGTTGTAAAAGGAAAAAAAAAAGATTTTGGTAATTGAAAAAGTGGAAAACATTATTGGCATATTAAAAGCACTTTTTTAGGAGTAAAATTTGGAAAGTGGAATTCAACTGGTAATTTTTATTTATTCATTTATTTTTAAACTTATTTATCCTGTTCGTTGAAAAACTTGTAAGAGAATAGATTGAGGGTATTTTGGGTATTAAAATTGAGGATTCCAAACAGTGGATGCTCTTTAAATAGTAGTATAAATAAATTATCAATTGGTCTGTAGTGAGAGAGAGGAGTTGAAGGGAGATAGCTTACCATTGGAAGAGCTCTTTGTGGTGATCAATTGAGTATATAATGTTCTTGGAAAGGTTTTCTACTCTTAAAAGACCAAATAAAAAAAAAAATTCTACTCTAGAGAGTTTATTTCTTTATTGTTTATTGATTATAGAACAAATTTTCTATTGACTTACTTTTTTGTGGTACTAAATATTAAAAAAAAAGGAAAAAAAAATGCTTTATAGAGATTTAAGTTCTTTTGCACCTTAGCATCTTCATGAGCTAAAAAATTTGTTCTTACCCACTTATGATAATAGAAGCGATATTGTTCTAAAATTTTTAGAGAATATTACTTGTGATCAATATCATTTAAATGGTAGTTTATAATTTACAAATTGACTAAATGAGAAAACAATATTTTAATTATATAAATTAACTTGATTTAAATATTTTCATCATACGTGATTAACATAAGTTATCATGGTATATATTTTCATTTAGGTCTATCTTCTCATTTTGATTGTAATTGTTAAAACTATTTGACTTAAATGGTAATTGTCTTAGTCTTGTTATGGAGGATGAAACTAATGGAAAGTGCTATATCCACAATATTTTTACAATACTTTCACAACAAATCATAGGTGGTAAATTGTTATTGGTTTTAATTTATATCTAAAACTTAAATTACTTTTTTGTTCACACATAACAGCTAATAATAACATGTCACTAAAGATTTGTTGTGAAAAAGTTGTGAACATAACATTACTCTAAAACTATATTGTGATGCATAAATTTGGAGCAACTATGTAATACTAGCATTAATAGTGACTAGAATTGAAATGCTCAAGGAGGGTTGGTAAAAGCATAGTCACTCTTTCATAAAGCAAAGAGCTTTGGCTTTAAGAAGAGTTTATGATCTTGAAGGCTAGCAACCCAAGCTCTTGCAAAATGGGCAAGTAACCCTAGGTTTTTTGGATTTCCGAATAGCTCTAATTTATCTAGTGCTTTTATTTCAAGCCTTGTAATATGTATTGTTTTTCAAAGAATATTTGTTTTTTAGTTTAATATTAGCAACCTAAAAATAAAATAATATTTTTTTTCTGTGGTACTCATTTGGTACAACTTATTTTATTTTCTGTTTTTTGAAATAAACTATTTAAAAAAAACCTTCATTAGAAAAAAGAAGAAGAAGTTGTTTTAGAAATTAAAAAGTATGGTTTCAAAAAGGATATCAATCAAACAAGTACGTTGGAAAATGTCCAATAATTGGGTCATGTCGTGATGCATGTCGTTCCAATCCAAAGATTTTTTTTTTTTTTTTTTTTTGGGAAGCAGAAGCATTTCATTCAATTAAACAGAGAAATTAGAATCTTGGTACAGGGCTTCCCTAGCTATTGGAGGAACATCTTCCATCCAAAACAAATCATGACTAATATTCCTAGCAAATTGAGCTAACTCATGAGCAACCCAATTCCCCCCTCTCTTAATACATTCAATCCTTACCCATTGTAAATTCCCAATCAATTAATGAATGTCCCCAATTAAATTCCCAACCATAGAAAGATCATCCTACATAGCTGAAATAACTTTCATAACAGAGCTATTATCCCCTTCAATGACTAATTCAGAGAAGTCTACATCAACAACAAATTTAATAGCTTTTCTACATGCAAGTAACTCGGCTTACTCGCTGCAAAATACGTCAGGTCCCTTAGCTGCCATGGCTGTCATAACCTCACCTTTCTCATTCCTGATGACTACTGCTAGAATTGTTGAGGGTCGAGAACAAGGCTGCATCAAAATTAATCTTGAAAACCGAGAAGTTTCTACTAGCTTTCCTATTCTACATCATCCAATGCTTTTGCTTTTTAGTGCTAATAGCTTTACATACACTAAAAAAAAAAAAGCTATTGCTTTACTACGGCCATTAAATCTTAAGTTGTAACCTTTGACTTAATTTTCCATAAGGTTGGGAGATTATTTATGATGGATGTACTAGTTGTGTTAGTAGCATTGCTCTTAGTTAGACTAAGAATAATTCGCTTTTTTTTATGCTACATCATCCAATGCTTTCGCTTTTTAGTGCTAATCGCTATTACGTCCACACAAAAAAAAAAAAAAAAAAAAAAAAAAAAAAAAAAACCTTTTGCTTTACTAAGGCCATTTGTCATTAATCTTAAGTTATAACATTAGACTTAATTTTTCATAAGGTTGGCAGATTAATTATGATGGATGTACTAGTTGAGTTAGTAGCAATGCTCTTAGTTAGACTAAGAATAATACTTAAAAGAGAAATGTTGTGCCTATCAATATTTTTACAACAAATTTTTTGTAGCTTATTGTTACTGGTAGATGAAAAAGGTAATTTCAGTGATGTGTTCAAATTAGAACTAGTAATAATTTATTTTATAAAATTTGTTATGAAAACATTATAAACGTAACACTTTTCTACTTAAATTTATAAAGGTCATTCACAAGTTTCTCAAATTTTTATTACGGTGTTGGAGTTTAGGGCAATTTCAATAATTGATAAATATGATAATATTATTGTAACGTATAAAAGAATGTTATTATTTGTCTAAAAAGACAAACAAATGAAAATTAAAAAAAGAAAAAGAAAATGGATTATCATGTGATGTGACAATTTATCATAGTAGAACTCTCACAATCTAACTTGAAAAAATAAAATAAAAAGCTCGACAAAATTGTAATGTTACTATTCAATATGACATGAGTTACTTTCTTCTTTGGTAAAAAGGATTTTAAAAAATAAAAATAAAAAAGTGTAGAAAGTGTAAAATATAGCTCTTCTTATAAATGTTATTTAATTTATACTGGAATCATTCCATGGTTAAACTGGATTCATTTCAAAATTTTGTTTGATCTTGATCAAACTTCAGAGTCCATAAATGATGACAGTCCTTATATTTGAATTTTACCTCGTCAACTATAAGTCAACCAAACCGCGTGCAAGTTTCATAAAGTAGTAGACCATATTTTCTGGACAGGACAAACAATTAGTGTAACTGTGAACTTAAACTTACGCGGTTACGCCCATATATATTAAGCTACGACACCCACAATAATAGCTACCAAAACACATTTTGCTCCCAGATAAGATTTTGAACTCTCTGGCGGAGATAATATATCCCTTTCTTTTTGTTTCTTTCTGACATTAAGCAACAACACCCAGACTTAGCTAGCTAAACAACCCACCCTGCAGCTCCCTGAGAGGAATTTGAACTCTCTCACCAAGAAAATGAAGGTAATGATGAATACCATGCTGATCAATTACTTACAATTTCTGCTCCTTATGTACTTCCAAGCATTTTTATGTCATTAATTGACACTTCTAAAATTTATTGCAGCAAAAGGTAGTGATCCGGGTCACCTTAAATAATGGCAAAAAGAATGCTCGGTCCAAGGCCATGCAGATTGCAGTTGGTCTACAAGGTACTCATTTTTATGTTTTCTATCTGATCATTGTTAAAATTGATTAGGAATTTAAAACTAATGATCAGATTGTTTTTCTTTTGGGTTCCTAAGGTGTGGAATCGGTCTCTCTACAAGGTGAGGACAGCAGTCAGATTGTTGTCGTCGGGGACAACATTGATTCAGTCAACTTGACATCTTTGCTGAGGAAGAAAGTTGGATTTGCTGAGTTAACGAGTGTCTCGCCAGTCAGTACTGAGGGGGAAAAAGCAAAGCAAGAGACCAAACCTAGGGAATCTGGAATACAATCAATGGTTTGGTCAACTTATCAAGCCGGTGTACCATATTATTATCAACCCGGTGCACCATATTATGCATATGAAGTCGCGGGTTACAGCCAGAACTCTTGCAATATTATGTGACCTATGTGCAAGAATTATTTGATGGCTAAAACTTAGGTAGAGTTTCTTTCTTAGGTGCTATAACTTAGGTTCTACATATGGTTCCTGAGATTGAATTTGATTTGAGAATCAAAAGTAAGAGCACTTAAGTATAGAAAAGAAAAGTGTGGATTGATTATTTATGGTTCTCATTCAATGGAAAAGAGAAAATTTTGTCTTAAAGCATGATATGAAGTGATAATAAAATTATAAAGAAAGAGTGCTGTATAAGAGATAACTTTCATGTGATGGGCATGTGGTTTTTTGTTGAAATACATTTCTTCAATATAGCATTAATGAAAATTCTCTAAATTGAGCAATTGGTGGAAAATGGACATCTAATTAAACCTCCAAGTCAACCTCAAAATATCTAATAAAGCAGGGATAAGGAGTTCCAAATTCTAATTTTCATTCAATCCCAAGTTATGTACCTAGTAAAATTAATGATCTCTTAAAATTTTATACATTATAGGTAGGAAATTTTTTGCACATGTTTGGTTATTTGATCATAGTTATCTTAAAAAATCGACAAAGCCCAAAATCCATTATTTTAGCCACAAAATTGACAAAATTCAGTCCACAAAATCAGCTAAACTCAGGCTCATAAAGTTTATTGCCAAAAACCCAGTGATATAACTCACCGAGTTCATGAGGCCAGTCAACAAGATTGGTCAACTCAGGCCCACAAAGTCAAATACAATCCAATTTTAAAAGATTGACACAAAACTAGGCCAAATGAAGGCCACATTAGGGATTCATCATCATAAGGGACCCAACACCATAGAGTGCTTTTTTTCGTCGACTGATGAAATTTTCATTTTTATTGAATCCTGTCATATTATTTGTGAGATTTGTTCTACTTTGGATGCTTGAACCAACATACTACTAGCCCATATATGGATTCATAAATGAAAGCTAATTGTATTTTAAAAAAATCTTCTATGTTTAAGTTGAAACGTAGCATACCCACCACCACCAATATTGACATAAGGGACCCTTGAGGGAAACATTCCTCACTATTTATTTTAGTGCAATTTTTATATGATAGAATACTTTACTAGTATAATTTAAAGGCTCAAAAGGTGAGATCCAGCTCTTTCTAGGTAATCTTTTTTTTTTTTTTTTTTTTTTTTTTTTTTGGTGGTTGCTGAAGTTAACCAATAAGTTAGGGAAAAACAATATTTGTTACAAACATTTTAAGAGAATAATTATGATGAATGTATAATAAAATTGTGTTAGTATTGCTCTTAGTTAGGCAAAAGATGATACTTAAAAGGTACAAGTTAACTAGTACTTTTAGGCATTTTTTATATATATATAAAAAAAAAAAAAAAAAGCAATTATTTTTTCTTTTCCCATAAATTGTTTCTAAAAATATTTCCAAACCAATGCGCTTAGGGCGTTCGTTAACTCTTCCTTACTTAAATTATTATTAATTTTTTTTGAGAATCAATGATACTTAAAATTATAGGAGCCATTCAATGGTAGGGTACCTCAAATGTTTATTACGGTGTTATAGTTCAATAAAACTTTAGTTATTAACAAATATGATAAAATTATTGTCATGTATAAGAGCACTAGCATTTAAGTGCGTTAATCACTAAAATTTTAGTATTTAACACACCAAACACTAAAAACACACCTATATCATCTGTCCTAAATGTTTTTTTTAGCATATATTGTTATTTTAGCATTTATTATTATTCTTTTTAGCATTTTTGTCTGTAAGCTTCTATTATTAGAAGCATATGGACCAAATGCTAAATGTAAAAACTCATTTTTATTCATTTGTTTCTCTCCCTTTCAGTTCAGATACCCTTTTCTCTTTCCTCTCTCTCACTCAACCCCTCTCTCTTCTATCAAACCGATTCAACCACAATTGTGCCCACGGTTTCTGCTCTGTGTAAAGCCACTCAACGCCATTTCCATCGTGATGGTGGCTTTGTTTTCATCCCCTATTCGTTTCAAATCCATCTCCCTCCTATTTCTCTTTGTTAGTTTTTAGACCCCTGAAAACACTTGTGCTTAATATAATTTAATAGCTTAGGTCAATCAGGTAGATCTAGGCTAAATATTCATCAAACATATCATGCACAGTGAAAAACTAAATAACACAAGATATGATAACTCAGGAAAACCAATGAATCAATCTAATTTTAAGGTAAAAAAACCTGGGGGGAATGATCCTAAGAGAACAATCAACTATGTCAAATAGAAGTTTATAGTAAAAAAATACCATTCGTAGTAAACTTAACTAAGATTATCCAATCTAGTTTTGAACCCCTCAGACTTCTTTGATGTGGATTTGCTCCAACATGAACTTCCAGTTCATGCTTTAGATCTCTAACATAAACCTCTAATTTATAACTCCAAGACCAACTTTGAAGGTTTAAATCTAGCACCTTTGATAATTGGTATCCAGCAACTTTGGTTCTACTAGTTCTAATGGTATGTAGATTGATTTTTCGTAGTGACTTTGAAAAGAGTAGGCACAAAGTCTTTTTCGATCTCAAAAGAGAAGCTCGCAAGTCATAACAAAATGTGTCTTAGGGTTTCATTTAAATACTATGTGAATTAGATCTGAAACCCTAATCACTTACTAGGCTTAATGGGTTGACGGGCCGAAAAATAAATTCTACTGATTCAAATCTCAATCGGTCAAACTATAGTCTTGATTAGTTGAACCACAGTCTTGATCGGTCAAGCCTAGCATGTTTCGAATTCCTGAACCTACAGCTTCCTTGATCTTGTACTTTGACTTGCAATACCTTGAGCATTGTTTAATATACCCTATAGAATCTAAGATCAATACTAGACAAGTTTGCGCTCATGGTTTGCAAATTGTTCTAAATCTGAACCTAGCACTGTTTATGCCAAACTCTTCGTAGGGTTGTGTAAATGGTGTTAGTGGTAGCGAAGAGGTGGTTGATATTTCTAGGTTGTGTATATGGGCGTTATTTATGGTGGTGATGGTTGGTTTTGTGGGGCATTAGATTTTTGGTGAGTTGGAATCGGCGAAGAGGTTTTTGGGTTGATTTTTTGTTAGTTGATTAGATTCATCTAAATTTTTTGCTTTTTTTGTTTTGTCTTTTAGGGGTTTGGATTTGATTTTGGGGTCTTATTTTGGTATTTTTGGAAGGTGGTGGTGGATAGCAAGCTATGGGTGGTGGTGGGTTGATTTTGAGTTGGATTGCTCTGGTTTTGGGTGAGTTTCAATGGGTTTTGGTTTGAAATTTTTGTTCCAGTGGTGGTAGTGGGTTCCGATCGTGGTTGTTGCTTCTGAGGGTGGTGATGTTTTATTGTCTTTATTTTTTATTTTAATAGAAGGTAGGAGTTTTTTTTTTTAAGTAATTTTAATGAGTGATTTGCTAAAGAAAGAGATGTGATTTAGGTTATACTATAAATGCTATGCTAAAAGTATAAAGTAATTTTTTGGTATGTTAAAATAAATTTTCTTTTGAACACCTTATGTTAATGCTCTAATAAGAGCATTAGCATCATGTGCTAAATGCTACATTTTTAGCATTTAGCACACCAAACACCAGAAAATAAGTTGCTTGAGATGTTCTAAATGCAACCAACTCCTAATTTTCAAAAGCTCTATAAAACCTTAAATTCCACACTCTAATAGTACCCCTTTTTGGAATCCACAAAATTTCAGAAATACAAGCATCCTTAACCGCTGAACACACATAGAGCTCAGGATAGAGATCTTCTAGAGCATTATCACCGATCCACCTATCATGCCAAAAGCAGATACGAATGCCTTCACCCACTACAAAAGACAGATGCTTAGAAAAGCTCTTCCACCCTTCACTAATACTTGTCCATAGGCCAGACCAATGAGTCCTTCTGCAAACATCAGCACTCCACCCCCCTTGACCCTCACCATATTTTGTGGAGATAACTCGCTGCCAAAGATGGGTAACTTCATGACCATATCTCCACAGCTATTTCCCTAATAAAGCTTGATTAAATGGCACCACATTTCTTATCCCCAAACCACCCATCTCAACGGGTAAACACACTTTTTTCCAAGCCACCAAAGGATATTTGAAACTCCCCTCAGAAGACCCCCATAGAAAATTCCTCTAAATACTTTCCAATCTAGCAGCCACAACTTTAAGAATAGTAAAAAGAGATAAAAAGTACGTTGAGAGACTTGAGAGAGTACTCTTTAGTAACATGAGCCTACCACCCTTAGATAAATAGAGATGCTTTCACCCAGATAGTTTCTTCTCCATTTCCTCTAAAATAGGATTCCAAATCGAAACTGTCTTAAAAGAAGTTCCCAATTGCATCCCCAAATATTTAATAGGCAAACCGCCCACTCCACATTGAAGAATATTAACCAGGGCATCTAGGTTATTCACCTCCCCAACCGGGACTATCTCACTTTTCCCAACATTGATCTTCAACCTGTAAAAGCCTAAAAACAAGACAACACCAACTCTATGGACAACAACTGATCCCTAGAGGCATCACAAAATAAGATAATGTCATCAACAAATAACAGATGGAAAATACACGCACCAACAAAGTTCACAGCTCCCACATGAAAACCCCAAATAAGATTACACTCCTTTGTCTTCTTCAAGAGTCTACTTAAAACGTCCATTATCAAGAGAAACAAAAGCGGAGATAGTGGGTCCCCTTGTCTTAACCCACGAGAGTTTTCAAAAACACCTTCAGGGGATCCATTTACCAGAACTGAAAAACGGATAGACATATCACAAGCCTTAATCCACCCCCTCCATTTCAACCCAAAACCCATCCGACCCAACAAATAAAACAAGGCCTCCCAGTTCACATGGTCATAGGCTTTTTCAATATCAAGCTTGCAAACCACACCGGGTATTCTGCTCTTCAACTTGCTATCCAGGCATTCATTGGCATTCATTTGCAATAAGCACTGAGTACAAAATCTACCTTCCGTCAACAAACAAATTTTGAGTCTCAGAGATGAGATTATCCAAAACCACCCTTAACCTATTAGCCAACACCTTGAACAGCAACTTGTACACACTACCCACCAAACTGATGGGGTGAAAGTCCTCAATGTTAACAGCATTACACTTCTTAGGAATAAAAGTGAGGAATGAAGCATTCATAGACCATTCAAACACAGAGTGCCGATGAAAGCAATCAAAAAAATCCATGACATTCTTTTCCACAACACTCCAACATTTATGAAAAAAAGCCATGGTGAAACCATCAGGACTAGGGGCTTTATCACCCTCCATCTCCATTAGCTATGGTTTTGTTCAATGTGTTTTTAGCGAGGTTAGGAGAGATGCTAATTGTGTTTCTCATGCCCTTTCTAAATTTGCTACTATTTCTAGGTTTTTTAGTTCTTGTTATAAGCACTCTCCTCCACCGGTTGTTTCTAAGCAATTGAGGAAGGATGCAGCTATTTTTGCCGGTTAATGAAATCGGGTTATCAACAGAAAAAATCCCAATTCATGAGTCGAATTCAACACAACACTTTAGGTCAATTTGATTACATATTCTACTGGTATTCTGTACAGAGACACTTCAACTATTTTTCACATACTAGCATGTATCTTCCAACAAGAAAGTGTGAAAAAATTTCTATCTATGATCATATGTAGTAAATTCCCTAGAAGCCCTTTGTTACTTAAAAAAAGAAAAAGAAAAAGAAAAAAGAAATAAATAAATAAGACCTTCCATATGACAGAAGATAAATGCAAGCATACCCACAAACACACAAAATGAGGGACAAAGAAAGGGCATGAACTCATGAATTAATAAAAGAAAAAGAGCTTGGTGATCAGTCAGGAGTAATAACAGCACAGGGATTAAGTTGAGTCTCAACTAACCACCATCTGCTTGGATTACTTGGACAAAACTATCTATCTGAAAGATTACTAAACGAGGCTTCAGAAAAAAAACTCAAAATTACGTATTCATGTAGGAAATATTCCCAAGATGCTGGAATAGAACCTGAGACCGAGGCATCAAGTGTGTCAATATGCAAGCTTCCATGGACTGGCGAATAACCAGATATATCTCTGTGGATCGTTTGAATGCAAGAAAACTTCCATCAATAACAAAGCAAAAGATCATACAAATGCATGTCATATTTTGATTTTGGTGATGCATCAGTTTTCATGATGGAGATTCAACAATGGCTAATACAATGCTTTCTTTGAATCCATTCAACCAATCAAAAAATGAACAAATATTATAAATCTAATAGGTAGCCTTATTAGCCATTCAGAATAGTAAATACCATCGCTACTGTTATATAAGTTTCAAGGTGTCATTCTTCAATTTGAACATCTTGTTAAATACAAACAGGTCCCACAGTGAAACCAGATGATCTGAACACCTAGCATCATGAATCTGGAATTTATTAACTGGAACAATGAAATTCATACTCAAAAGTAAATAAAGAAGCTAGTGAGAATCATGGATTGTCAATTAACCCCCACCCCACCTTTTTCTTTTCTCTTTGGCCACTGGGAGTTCATCCTTCTTGCAAATTGTAAGAGCATGTATGCGAAAAAAGAAATACTTCACAAAATGCTTTAATTCCAGTAAGCCCATGAACTCTACCTCAAATGGCGTCTCCACCCGACCTATATAGGATGCGTGTAGGGTGCCACCAAGCTAAAGCATATTGACCTTACAACACATATTAGATGCAAAAGCAGTATAGAAAATCTCCATCCCTCCTCTTGTAAGATCAAAATGAAGACAAGTATTGATGCTTGTCAACTATATAAGTAGGTAAAGCAAATGAAGGGGATGCATAAGTAGGTATTTCTCCTCTTTTTATAATGAATAGATCACATAGTTTAAGAACCCACTTCTAGAGACAAGTCAATGGAGTATTAACTTATACAAAATCACAAACAACATAAATGAGATATTGATACAATTTCGGTTCATTTTTCTAAATTACAAAATTTTCTCTTTAGAGACATTTTTGATGCATTTATAACTACATAACAGAACTTTTTAAGTATACATGATACTAGCAAACACACCTACGACGGCAACTGGAAGTAGGAATCGAAGGCAAGTTTTAAAATCTAAAACCCTTTGCTTAAAAGACACCCGTTGCCTTTCAAACATAGAGCCACAATTCACAAAGACACAAACACACAGTCAAAAAGCCAAAAAGCCAAAAAAAAAAAAAAAAAACACAAGCACAGATTCACTAAAACACAAACACCACAAGCACAGATTCTGAGATTTTGAAGGATAGATTAAATACTTGAGTGTGAAGTGTGAAGGCTGGAGCAAATCAAAGCTAGCAGCGGAGTCACGACGAGATGAGTGTCGCGTGAGTCTGCGAGATGGGTCTCGCGTGGTGGCCGCGTCACGGCGTGGGCAGCAGCAACAAGCTCTCACATCGCGTTTTGGCGGCTTCACTCACGGCGTGGGCAGCCGCAGTCTCTCTCAGTCTCTCTCGCCTCTCACTCTCTCTGTCTTGCCTCTTGGTCCTTAGGTTGTTTTCGTTTCTTCTCTTCATTTGTTTTTCCGTTTGGAGACTGGAGTCTTCGGAGCTGGGTTTATATTTTTGAACTTACCCTGTTTTTTTTTTCATGTGGGCTAGCCGTTTGGGTTAAGGCCGATGGTTTACAAATTTGGAGGGGCCCAAGCTAAAAGTAAAGGGCCCAAGTCTTTTTTCTTTTTCTTCTTCTTTTTTGGGGGGGGGGGGGGTGGGGAATTAACCTACTTTAAAAAAAATTGGGCCATGTGGGGCCCGGGCCCCCACTTGTGTCTGTCCTTGGTTTTCATGATGTTAGAAATTTCATGGTAAATTGGGTTTGAACAAAACTAGCGTCACAACAAAAATTCTTAACAATTTCACAAAAAGCAATTTGTCTACCAACTCACACTTTGGCCTATCATAAATCTACAATCTTTTTTAAAATGACCCATGTCTAACTAAGGTGGTAGGTAAAATTGGGTGTTATGAAATTGTTGTGACTTTAGCATTATTGAAATTATTAAACTCTATAACCGAGAAAAATTAATTAATAGTTTGAAAAACAAGCAAAATCTTCAGCAGCAAACTCATATTTTTAATGGCAATCTAATCATATAACTAAAATTACTAAGAGCTAAAAGATGTGTCCTCCGCTAACAAAACATGACAAACGAAAAAGCAAAATACAAAACAAACCCCACTCAAATGCTATTGGGAAAATTTTCCTTTGAGTTTTTAAATCAATGAAACAACAATCCGAAGTGAACCTTTTTCAGATTAGATCGTGCATGAACATTGAGCAAAAAAAGAACATGAAAAGTGAACCAAAAAAAAAAAAAAAAGTAAAAATTACAACAAAAAAGCTACTACTTTTACTGTTCATTATAATAATATTAAATTGAAATATACCGTGTGGTTCAATATACACTTGGAAAAATAAATAAATAATGGATACATATATAATAAGGTTTTGTGTTTTCTGTAACTTGTGTAAAGTGCCTTTGTGCTATAAGTCTGTTACTTGTCTAAAGTGCGTGTGTGTGTGTGCCACTGTGCGCTTTGTTTGAGATTAGATTCGACAGAGCATAATGTTTTTTAAAGTTAGATAGGATTGTTGGGTTTTTCTGTCTGTTGTTCACGTATGATTGTGATTACCATCCAACCTGGTAATTTTTTGTCCTACTATAGCACCACTACTGCTAACATTAACAATAAATAAAATAAACTAAAAATTTGGGTTTCGGTTCAATTCCTCAATAAAGTTTAACAAATTGTTATCTTTTTTTTTTTTTCTTGTTGTAATTAGAATGTGAATTGATAAATTGAGCTTGATTTTTTCCCGATTACTCTCTTTATCTTCAAATCAAAATATTGTGCATGAGATCTTCAAATTAAAAAACTAGTGGATGTGACTATGTGAATTGATAATCATTTATATATATATATATATATATATATATTTATGTCCGTATTTGATATTTGTAAAATTGGGATTTATCAACATTATATTGATTACATATTACCCATACCCCTTTGTCCAAACAAGTACGGAGTATACTAATATCCCCAACCTCGAATGAGATGCAAACGGTAATCAATGCATATGCATATGCTCTCCAAGGGTTTTGCTTTCTCTCATTGCAGTGAACTCGGCAATGAAGGCAGAGACAGTACTCAAACAGCCTAAGAATCCAAGTTGTATGCCCGATGCCACAATATTACAAGTCTGGCTATTCACCTGCAGGATTCAAGACTGTTGTCATGTGCTATGCATGTAAGAAATGCTCATGAAGACATGTTAATTTTTACATGATTTGGGAAATTCCCAAGATTGAACATGCCAACACTTACAGCTTTCTTCACAGCAGAGAGTGCTGCTATGATGCAAGCTGCAGAAACATTGGTCGCTAGAATCCCAAATGGCACCCATTTAAACAAACCAACCCTGCCTAACCCACGTCCATTAAGTTTGGCTAAGAACCACCTAATCCACACACCTGGAGGTCCAACAAAACAAGCCAACCATAATTGAGCACCATTGCTGCCACTGCTAAACTCCTCCCTCAATAGTGCTTCACATACACCCCATAACAAGCCTAGCATCAAAATCAACACCACTATGACTGGTAAGTAACTCTTGAAGCTGTCCACCCTCCATTTGCTACTTGAGCTTGGAGTGCCACTTCCTGTAAACGCATTTTGCCTTGTTAGAAGCCACCTGAAACCCTTGGCTATCTCAATCCCAAAAATAACGGAATAGGCCGCAAGAAACAAACCTGCATGCAATCAAACAGGTTAAAGGACCATCTCACTCTTAAGTGCCAAATCAGGCTATAGACTGTTGTTAAGTTTTGAATAGACTAAAGTGGGATATACAATTCAAATCTAATATTTCTAATTCTAATGGACCAAATTACCTACACTACTACATCAACATAGTTCTTACAATATGGATTCTTACCTACAAGAAAACCAAGCACAGCAAGCACTCAGTGGCCATCAATAATAAGATCAAACATTTTCTGGTTCCAACCATTGAAAGTTGTAAGACTTCCCAAATAACCAATCATCAATCCTATTGTTACGTAGTCTGACACGCTAGATATGTCTACTTTGAAAACAATACCCCACAACCCCATCAAGAAAGAACCAACCTAAAAAATGAAAAAAAAAAAAATATATATATATATATATATATTATTATTATCATAATTTGAAGTAGAATATCTTATATCTTCCAATTAATATCTTTTGTGACCTTTATACACACATATGAAGGGTTGACATTGGTTTTTGGGCTTGCTTTGGTTAAAATGGTTTTTCTTGGTTCACATTGGTTTTTCTTTGGTTTAGTGTTCTTTGTTGTGTGCTTAAGGTTATGTGCTGACATTGGTTTGTTGTTTTTGCTGAGGTTTTGTTCATGGGAACTAATAAACTAAGGTCAATTTGCTATGTTTTTAACTTGTCTATAGACTATTGTGTTTATTTTCTTTGGTTTAGTGTTCTTTGTTGTGTGCTTGATGTTATGTGCTGATATTGGTTTGTTATCGATTGCATTTTGTACACTCAGCTTTGAATATAATACAGTTCATGTATTTGTTTAGAAATGTTTTATCAGTGTTGTTTGGTTGGTGGCATTAAATCATTTGTGAGCACAAGTTGAACAGGCCATATATCCCCTTTTTCTTGCATTCTCAGTTCTTTTTCTGCCCCCACTCTATACTTGTGGTTCAAAATTTTTCTCATTTAGTATACCTTTGGTGTATACATGAAATAATTGTTCCTCCGTGTTTGAGGGAGTTATATTAGCAAGAAAAGCACTTGATGGATTTTTCTCATTTAGTTTTAAGTTTGTAATAGCTATTCTGCTTGTGATCTTTGGATATTAGTTGAAATTAATTTTTTGAATTCAAATAATAGTTTTGTTGTGAGAGGAATCCCCTTAAACATTTTATGCTTTGAAATTGTTGATTGCCTTTGCTTGTGGAATGCATGTCTAACAAATTGTCCTAGTCCATTTGTTTTCTTTAACGATGCAAGGTTTAGTTTCAATGTGGTTTTGCATTGGAAACTATGCTTTAAGTTTGGAAGTATATGCATGCTATTTGGATGTCTAAGATACTTCTATTCAATTTTTTATTTTTTTGGTATTGGATGTCTAAGTTGAGAAAGTATCTCAAGACAATACATTCAAAGTTAAGGATTCAATACCTTTTTGTCTTGTTCACTCTTTTATTTATGGGCAGCATTTACCTCATCCATTAAAGGTTGATAGTTCCTGTTGTGCTAATTATCATGTCTTTTTATACATGTTAGAGAAACCTCTACCTATAATATTTCTGAACTAATTCTTTGTTCCAAAATGTGATTCCAGAAGCATTTTTAAGTTGGATATACTTGGCTGGGAGATTCTAGGCATTGCATTCCCTGCTGCCCTTGCTATATTTGCTGATCCCATTGATTCTCTGATTGATACAGCATTCATTGGTCATATTGGTATGTTTCATATAAAATATTATATCTATTATTAGAGTATATAGCTTCTTTATTGTCTTTTTTTCATTATTATATCTGCATGGTGATAAACAGAACATACCAGTAAAGTTGTACAGCATTTGACAACTTTAGTCTCATTTTTAGTAGTTTCTTTAATAGTTTTGTGAATGCATTGTTTAATGATTGATTTGTTTTGTGTGATATTAGGTCATGGATTCAATGGAGCCTACGCAACTTAATGTTGCCACTACAAGACCAACTATGAGACCTCCTCGTCCACCACAGGTGATATCTTCTTCTAATCCTAATAAGAGTAAATCACCATTAATGACTTGGGAACACTATAAGAAGTTTATAAATAAGGAAGGTAGAACTAAGGCAAGATGTATATATTGTAGCAAGGAGTACATGGATGATAACAAAATTTGTGGGACCTTTAATTTAAAAAACCATACACCCATTTGTCCTGAATATCTTTTTAATGAATTGCATAATGGACAATACCCATTGTCCAAGGATATAGAGGAGGGAAATCTAGTGCCTAGGACTTTCACAAATGTTGTGGGTAGAAAAGTTCTTGCTAAGATGATAATATTGGATGAGCTTCCATTTAGGTTTGTAGAGAATCAAGGATTTAGAAAGTTTTGTAATGTTTTCCAACCTAATTTTAATATCCTATCTCGCTTCACAATAGCTAAGGATGTGAGTCAGATTTGTTTTGAAGAGAAGGATAAGTTGAGAATTCCTTGAGAGGCCGTAGGCTTTGCCTTACCACTGACACATGGACTTCAATCCAAAATTTTAATTACATGTTCCTTACTTGTCATTTTATAGATGATGATTGGAAGCTGCATAAAAGAATTTTAAATTTTTGTATTGTTGATAACCATAAGGGGAAAACCATTGGAAAAATGGTTGAATCTTGTTTGGAAGAGTGGAATATTGAGGGGATTTTCACCTTGATGGTGGATAATGCTTCCTCAAATGACGTAGCTATTAGTTACTTGAAAGAAGCTACTAATATGTGGAAAGGTACTGTTTTGGGGAATGAATTTGTTCACGTAAGGTGTTGTACTTATATCTTGAATCTTATTGTGACCGATGGCTTAAAACATCATAATAAGTCAATTGATAGGGTGCGTCATGTGGTTAGATATGTGAAAACTTCTCCAAATAGGTTACAAACCTTCAAGAGGTATGTGGAGAAAGTGAAAACAGAGTCATAGGTTATTCTATTTTCGATGTGGCCACTAGATGGAGCTCCACCTATAAAATATTGAAAAATGCTGAAAAGTTTGAATATGCATTCAAGCGGATGGAATATAAAGATCTTGATTATATTCTACATTTTCGGGCTAGGGACTATGACAGGGGACCTCCAAATGAGGATGATTGGGAGACTTGTAGAAAATTTGTTAAGTTTTTGAAACTTTCTTATAACGCTACAAAGAGGTTTTCGAGTTCCTTGTATGTGACATCAAATGTTTTCTTTGATGAAATATATATGATTAAAAGAAAGATAGATCTATTTTCTAGGAGTGAGGACCATTTTTTGTACTCAATGGCAAAAACAATGAAAGAGAAGTTTGAGAGTATTGGAGCGGGGAGGATTCATCTAAGAAGGGAAATGTGTTTTTGTATGTGGTGCTTGATCCTCAAAAGAAGTTGGATTATTTGATTTATTTTTTATCAAATTTGTACGGGGAGAATGTTGCTAAGGATATCACTAACCTTGTGAAAGGTGTATTGGAATGCTTGTATGAGCATTATAATTCAACTCATTCATCATATGTGTCTATACAAAGTGCGAGTGAGATATCAAGGATGGAAGGTGTTGATGTTGATGATGATGATGATGCTGATGATTCAGACAGATTTATTGCCTCTCAATACATGACTTTTAGGCAAGGAAAAAAATCTATTAGGTGTGTAAATGAGGTTGTAGAATACTTGATGGAAAATAGTGAAGGGGAAAATGACAAAACCTTTAATATACTGGCTTGGTGGAAGTATAATACCAATAAGTACAATATACTATCTCGACTCGCACAAGATGTGTTGGTTGTACTTGTTTCTACTATGGTTTCTGAGTTGGCATATAGTACGAGAGGACATATACTAGACCCATTTCATAGTTCACTTGCCCCTGAAATGGTACAATCTCTCACATGTACTCAAAATTGGCTTCAATCTTCAATGTAAATTTCACTTCAACAAGCAATGGATGATGTTGAGCTCTTTGAAGATTATGGAAAACGTAATGTTCTTAAAATTTATTAACTCGTGCTTTAACTAAAATTTAATATATCTTGTGTATTTAATATATCTTATTAGTGCATTAAATGGAATTTAATATATATTGTTGTTCTAAAATGTTTTGAAGCTTTTTTGGAAGCAAAGTTAGCTTCACCTTCAACAGCATCAACTTCACCATCAAGCACTGTTATTAATCTTGACTGATCTGCCTACATACATCGGTGAGTTTTGCTTTACTTTAATTAAACTGGGTGTGTATCTTAAATTATATGGCCTCAATTGTATAGTTCTCAGACTTGCCTATGTTTTGTATAGTCATCTTATGTTGAGATTTAACATGTTTTCCACTTTTAGTTCTTGCCCCTTCTCTATATTATCATGTGAAATCATTTTTATAGATTTATGGGGTATATATTGTTTAAATAAGCAAGCATTTATAAGGCCATAGATATGCCATCCAGCTTTGTTGTTATTTTAGTTCTTTGTCTCTATCCTGCTTGTTCATGAGAACTTAACTTTTTCTTTTTTTGGTGTTGCAGTTTTGATTTTAATCTTGAAGGTAAAAGAGGTTGGGTGATTGGGTCCTAAGCAGAAGGTCGTGAGTGCTGATTATTGTTTTTTAGAAGAGGGCAAAGGGTGATTCTTGCTTGATTTGCTGGACAATTATAATTATTTGGGTTTTATTTGCTTGATTATTATAATGATTTGCAAAAATTTATATACTTTGTACTGATTTGGGTTTTTATGCTTATGGATGGAGGCATGGAGCCATAACGTATATACTTTGTAATGCTTTAGGGTTTTCTTTTGCTTCTTTAGACCTATGAAAAGGTCATAAATCCTCCTCAAGACCCTCATTTTGATATTTAACATATAGAATCCAAGTTGATGAATTCAGGTTGTTTTATTATTAGAATCCAGGTTTTTATCATTGATTTTTTTGACAATATTGGATGATTTGGGTTGATGAATTCAAGTTGTTTTATTATTGATTTTTTTTTGACAATATTGGATGATTTGGGTTTTATTTGAAGATGTGAATGATGGTTCTGTTATGGAATTGTGCTTAGTTCTTTTTATCCTCTTTTTTTTTTTGACTCATTGGACCAATATGGTCACATCAAAGGAAAATTTTTTAACAATCTAATCAGCTAAGAGTCACTTACCCAACAAAGATCAACTCAATTTTTCAAGGACCCAGTTGATAAATTTGTGTTTTTTTGTATGATAATGGCTGATCAGATGGTTAAAAATCGAATCTCTACTATTGAATTATTGTGAAGATATATAATAACTTTCTATTTATGTATGTCATTGTTTCTTGGTGTAACTGTGATAGGCAAAGAAATTGAGATGTGGTACTAATCTATAACAACTTTTGCCATTATCGTTTTCTAAAAAAAAAGTCCAACCCAAGACCCAATTTTTTGGGTTAGGTTGGGTTTTAGATAGTCAAACCCGATTTTTATCAGGTCGGGTGTTGGGTCACAGTAAACCCAACCCGATCCAATATCAGTCCTAGTTAGGAAGACTCGATAGAAAAGGCTGATGAGTTAGTGGTTTTGTAAAAGAAGGTACGAGAAAAGGCTTAGTTTTAGTGAATGAAGGTGTGGGTTGAAACTTGAGAGGAGTTGGGCTTAAGGTAAGGAGTTGGGTTAAGCCTTGTTCAATACGCATATGAACATCCAAATAGCCCCTTTTTGAACAGATGGCTTAAATCTCACCCCAGCAGGCAACACTCTCAGGTTCCTTCCCAGTACCAGTTTCATTTTAACAGAATTTCATAGTAAAATTGTGTATGACATAGGTATTATAGGCCTAGAAAACAATTATCTTTTCAAAATCAATTATTTTGGATTAGATAAAAACTTTTACGGGTTATGATCTAATGCATCCCATTTTATGTTAATAAGATAAAAATTCACTACCTGATCTTGACCGCACGTGTACATGCCACTTATCCAAGAGCTACGTGTCTATAGATTCTAAAATCATTTTATTTTTTGGTATTTGTATCAGACTATATACCGATAACATATTTTATAAACTTGATTAGCTAAAGCATATTTCACGCATGGTGGAGCAAGTGCCAAAATTTTTGGCCCATTTGTATACAATGATAGTCATTTATTAGTATAAAATTTTTGTACAATTTTTTAAGTGTTGCATTTTAAGTTCTCCAATAAAATATAATAATGTGGCTATATTGACCAATAAATCCAACACTTCTCTTATTACTTGGTTTGATACAACTATGTGATTGTTTGGATTTGGCTGAATGCGTCTACGTTTTGCTTTCAACGCGTTTCAGCCCCTTTTTTTTTTCCTGCTGTAGCGTTTCAGCTTTTAAGGGGACAAAAGTTACTGTTTATCCACTGACAACACTGTTCATGCACTGTTCATGACACTGTTAATCAACTTTTTCATTAAAAATGGGTCCCGCAGTACTATTCACACGTTTAAAAATTATTTTGCTACAGTATTTTTAATTTTCAGTTTTCAGCTGTATCCAAACAGATCCTATGTAGTTGAATCAATTATGAAATTTAAGATACAACACTTGAAAACTATACCTAAATTATACACATAATACAAAATATGTGCCTTTTATCAATAAAGGAGAGGAAATAAAAAACATGTATATGTTGCATAAAATTTGGTTATATTGTCTTAGGTGCAATACATTAGATTCTGTAATTAAATTCAAACATATGAACAATATAACATAAATAGTGTTGTCTTTTCTAAGGAGAATTAAATTCAATTCACTAAAGTACTTAAATATAATTAGAGAACCTAATGTACATTCTACTGAACCTAATGTTGTTTTACCCATATGTTATATTTTTCTAATATTTCATGGGCAGAACATAGGTTTAGTATTTTAGACGTAATTCATTGATTTCCTAGTTAACGCTCAGTTTGTTTCATTAAAAAATCTTGTGTAAAGATAGTTTTCTTTATTTTCTAATATTTGGTAGCATAAAAAAATATAAGTTAAAGGAAAACTATCTTTGGTCAACATAAAAAATATTGCTTATTTTTATAAATTATTTTTCATTAAATTTTTTTGAAAAACAACTTTATCTCACAGCAAGCTAAATAAGGGAAGTTAAGAGGTTGTTTTTCAACTCATTTAAAGTTGCTACTAAACATTAGAAAATGAAATAATTTTATAGAAAATGTTTCTTAGAAAATGACTCATGTTCTAAAAAACATCATTGTTGAAACAAACAGAGCGTAAATTAAAACGAAGCAGTATATAGCTACATTTAATTTAATCGTTATTTTTCTTAAAAAAAAGAATTTAATTGTTATTTAAAATGATAAAATTATTTGTGTTTTAATGTTTAATGGTAAATACAATTAGTAGTTTGAATTTAAATTAGGGAACTTAATATTTACCTTGGAAACACGAGAAACTTGAAATTTCAAATTAAGCATTTAAGCTGCAAGCCTGCAGGTTTCTAACTTTACCAAAAATAAAAGTACAAAATTACTTCTACATGATGGTGGCACAGTCGTAATAAAACCCCAACTGCAGGGCACCCGCACTTCTCTTGAAAATAAACACCTCTCACTTACAGAAAGGCCATGCCCGTTCACAGTGTCCCTTCTTCTACAAGTTTCCATCTCTCTCTCTCTGCAAACAGACAAAGAAAGCTGTAATGTCAAATCATCAAAATGACGAGAAGCAAGTGGGTGTTGATGAAGAAGAGAAATGGGTGAAGCATTATTCGTCGAATCACCAAATACTGTTGGTGGGTGAGGGAGATTTCTCTTTCTCTCTGAGTTTGGCCAACTCTTTTGGCTCTGCTTCCAATATTCTCGCTTCCTCTCTCGACCCTTATGGTATATTTCTCTCTCTCTCTCTCTCTCTCTCTCTCTCTCTCTCTCTTTGTGTATATCATTTTTGTTCATGCTGTACATATCAATGTCTATGCATGTGTTCAGTGTTTTTGTGTTTATGAACGTAGTTTTTTTATGTAAAAAAATGTCAATTTTTTTTTACTTGTTCTTTTAACTAAAGGGTTTGTTACCCTTTTTTTTTTTTTTTTTTTTTTTTTTGTTGGGTGTAATCTTTGGATGGTTGGGTTTGTTTGACACTTTTCTGTTTACATTTCAAGCTGCCATTTTTTGTTAAGAGAGGGTAAAGAGAAATGGTTTTGGGGATATGTGATGGTTCTTTATTTGTCAGTTTAATATATGTTATTGCATTTACTTGTTCATTTTGGTGAATTTGATATGCTAATAGTTTATGGAACATAGTTAGTAAGCAGAATGTGTTGCTTTTGAATCTCCACTTGGCAGTTGAGTACAAGGTTTTAATAGCAAAATTTCTTATGTATTAACTGCCACGGTTCAAATCTCCCTTTTCCCAACTATCAAATTATATATATATATATATATATATATATATATATATATATATATATAAAACTATGTTCTTGTTATGATTTTAGTTATGCATAAAAATAAAAAACACATTAGAGTTGATGTTCAGTGACACGGCTTAAGTGAGTTTATTTTATAGTTAGAAGCATTTTTTTTTCTTGATAAAGTTACAAAGAAAAGTTGGTCATGCCATTTATGTAAGCGTTGTAATCTTTAACTTGGACTTGACAGTTATGTTAAAGATAGATGTTTCAATTCTTCCTTTTTTATGTTTTTATCTTTTGGCCAAGTTATGATATTTGATAAATTACTAATTGTTCCAAAAGCTAAAGCATATGCAAAATAATGAGAATAATTTTTAATTAATATTCTAACACTTCCTCTTACATGTGGGCTCAACTGCCCCTTGATAAGTGGGTTTAACATGTGAGGTTATTTAACATTTTAAATTGATGCAGAGTTGTTAAGTGAATATTCTAATAATATTGTCAATGCTTCTATACTGAATTAGATGTGTTGATCAAGAAATACAAGGAAGCAAAATCAAATTTGGAAAATTTAGAAAAGCTCGGGGCATCCCTCTTACATGGAGTGGATGCAACTAAAATGAAGCTTCATAGTGATCTGAGATGGCGGAAATTCGATAGGATTATCTTTAACTTTCCTCATGCAGGGTTTCATGGAAAGGAAGATCATGCACATGTGGTTAAGTAAGTTTGTATTTTGTAATTTGTATTGATTTTGTCTCCTAATATCCTTGTCCCGTCTTGAATGATATAATTGTTGATATGGAAACCTCATGTGTTGGAATTGAAGTCATTGTAGTTGTATGTTTAATAGGGGATTATGAATGAGCAATGTCGTAATTACATTTTATTTTAACTACCTGTTCAACTTTATTCAGATAAACCTCATTTGCATAGGCATTATAAATAGTAATAGATGTTGGTGTCATTTCTATATCAAAATTGAAAGCCCCAATTTTTGTTCTTGGGAATACGTAGCTATGAAATGAAAAATGAATTGTGAACTTGGTTTTGGGGTCTGGAATGTTATTCACATATGACATTCCAATTTTGCAAAGTTATGAAGCAAGTCAAATGATTCTTGGTTCTTAAAAGAACCACACTGCTGAGTCTTCTTGATGTAGGGTGTTGGTATCTAGAAGAGTCCTTCATTGGGCATCTTAGTACGCATGAAGCAGAGTGATGTTAAAAGATGAGTCATCGCCTCATAAGAGTTATTTGTATTTTCTCCATGCTTATGTCCAAGGGCTCTTTGTGGAAATTTTCGATTCGTTGCAGAGATCTAATACTGTTGTAATTTGTTACCTACAGGATGCATAGAAATCTTGTGCATGGCTTCTTCCATAACGCAACAGGGATGCTTCGAGCATATGGTGAAATTCATGTGAACCACAAAACTACAGCTCCGTTCTGCCACTGGAATATAACGGAACTTGGTTTAAAGAACTGCTTGGTATTGATTGAGCGTGTTGATTTCAAGAAAGAAGACTACCCAGGTTATCACAACAAAAGAGGGGATAGTTCAAGATGTGATGAACCATTTCCTTTGGGTGAGTGCAGCACCTTTAAGTTCAGATTGTCCCCTACAGCTAAAAGGTTGCATACCGGGATAACAAGTATAGTTGCATCAATGCATGAAAGACCTCAGCAATTTCAGAGGGTTCCAATGCAAATGCAGCAGTGGTTGTCTTCAATAAAATTCAGTTCTCGAGCGGGTCACTTAACAAATATGGAACAAACTTCACAACATGTGAGTTTTCCATTAACAAGCAGCATTGGAAATTCATTCTCTGGGATGAATGATGGGCACTTGATCAATCCTACGTTAACATTTGGAGGAACCAATCATGATTTAAGACACTCCTTTCACACTCCTAGGCCTGCTATTCAGGGGAATCCTATTCAAATGCAGCAGTGGTCACCTTCAATTAAATTCAGTTCTCGAGTAGGTCACTTAACAAATATGGAACAAACTTCACAGCATGTGAATTTACCATTAACAAGCAGCACTGGAAATTCATTCTCTGGGATGAATGATGGGCACTTGATCAATCCTACAGTAACATTTGGAGGAACCAATCATGATTTAAGACACTCCTTTCACACTCCTAGGCCTGATATTCAGGGGAATCCTATTCAAATGCAGCAGTGGTCGCCTTCAATAAAATTCAGTTCTCGAGTAGGTCACTTAACAAATATGGAACAAACTTCACAGCATGTGAGTTTTCCATTAACAAGCAGCACTGGAAATTCATTCTTTGGGATGAATGATGGGCACTTGATCAATCCTTTAGTTACATTTGGAGGAGCCAATCATGATTTAAGACACTCCTTTCACACTCCTAGGCTTGCTATTCATGGGAATCCTATTCAAATGCAGCAGTGGTCACCTTCAATTAAATTCAGTTCTCGAGCAAGTCACTTAACAAATATGGAACAAACTTCACAGCATGTGAGTTTTCCATTACCAAGCAACACTGGAAATTCATTCTCTAGGATGACTGATGGGCACTCGATTAATTCTACAGAAGCATTTGGAGGAACCAATAATGATTTAAGACACTCCTATCATGCACCTAGGCCTAATTTTGTGAGAGACTTTGCAGCAATGCCAGGAAGAACCTTGAGTGGTGACATGTATGCTTTGCGTGAGCATCATTCTCTCAGCATTTTGAGGTCGATGCGGCTGAAAAGGTTGTTGGGTCATGATCACCAGTTGAATGAAAGTGATGAACAGCAATTGGAGTACAGGTGACTACCATAGGTTTAGTCTTTGTGTTGGTTATTTGAAGTATGTTTGTGAAGAAGTGGTGATTAGGACTTTTGAAGCTCTGTGATTGTATCTTCTGCCAAGTTTTACTTTGAAAGCTGATCTTTTTTCAGCATCCAAACTTACATTCTGGTTAGATGTTATGGTTTAAACCTTTCTAGGAAAAATGGGCTGTGATTATTTACTTAAGCTGGAACAAGTTGCCTTTGGACAGTAGCATTGCTACCTGTAATGGTGTTGCCAGCTTTGTAATGATGGTGTGCTTTAATTAAAATCTTTATGTACTGGTTAATGTCATCAATACCAAGTATTGGGTATGAGGAATCCAAGAAAAAATGCCAACTAAACAGATGTTAAGATCTTCTCAGGTATTTCTATATAATTGTCATCTTCTCAGGTAATTGTACCCCTAGTGCTGAAGGTTCTATGTTGTATTATAACATCATGTGTCCTATCTGTATTAGTTCATGATCAGTAGATGAATATTCTGTTCTAGGTTCTTTTTTATTTTTCTTTTTTCAGCTGCTAACCAGAACAATATTTTTATGGAACTATGACATGAACATCTGAGGTAATTGATGTAATTGAACATCTGAGGTACATGACTGGGAAGCTGCTTTTGAAGTTGGATACTGTTAAATTCATAGCAGCAAATCATACCGTAATTTCAGCTTTGAACTATATCTTAAAAAAAAAAAAATTTTCCACTTTTTAGCTAACTGTTGATGAAATGAATCTTTATACTTATCGTAGTCACTCTTTCCTCACATATCTGATTTCAGGGGGAGCAGTTCCATTTTTAGAAGAATATAGATGCTCTCCAACCAGAACAACTTTCCATTATACTATTGTTTGGTTAATTTTTATGGAGGACAGCCCCGTGAAATTTAAGTCATCAATGGATCCACTTTTGCAAGTACTCACCCCTCTCTCTCTCTCTCTCTCTCTCTCTCTCTCTCTCTCTAAATATGTGTATTTTGCACATATCCAACATGTGTCTTTAACAGGATTCTGCCCTGCTAATGTATATGGTAACTGTGCTTCAAAGCTTGATCCTGTTAATTTTGGCACTCAATAAATGCCTTTGTGTTTGAATAGCTAAATGAGATATGTACCCCTTCGGCTCCTGAACTTTTACAGCTCTTGTTGTTGGGTCATGATCACCAGTTGAATGAAAGTGATGAACAGCAATTGGAGTACAGGAGACTACCATAGGTTTAGTCTTTGTGTTGGTAATTTGAAGTATATTTGTGAAGAAGTGGTGATTAGAACTTTTGAAGTTCTGCGATTGTATATTTTGCCAAGTTTTACGTGGGAAGCTGATCTTTTTCCAGCATCCAAACTTACATTCTGGTTAGATGTTATAGTTTAAACCTTTCTAGGAAAGATGGGTTGTGCTTATTTACTTAAGCTGGAACAATTTGCCTTTGGAATGTAGCATTGCTACCTGTTGTAATGGTGTTGCCAGCTTTAGAAAATGAGAGCACTGCCTATGCATTAGACCCAAAAGTTACTTTTATTGGTCATTGTTAGTGTTCATAAGTTTGTTGGGCTTCCCATTCACCTGAACTCTATGTTTGGAGGATGGGAGAGTAAAGGAGAGAAGAGTAGAGGAGAAAGTGACCAGAATAAACTATAAAGTTAAACAGTAACTAAAAAAAGAAGAAACAAACTAGTCAGAAACTCAAAATACCTAGCTGCTGCACTCGTTTACAAAGTATAACAGTGGTTGTCTGTGACAATGCTTTGCCTGCCATTATTTTAAAGAAAACAAAAACCTCTATAATAGCTATTCACAAAAGTTAAAACCATTAGAAAAGGAAATCAAGGAAGACCATTGTCCATTTCAGGTGGGTATAATTTCAGGCTCATGATGTGCGCCAAGCTTAAGGATTATAGATTAAAATCCGCTATAATTTTTTGAGTAATTCTGTGGATTATATAAACTATATCAGTTTAATGAGAAATTAGTATGTTGAAACTTACATTTAGGAGAAAACAATTCCTTTTTGAAAGATAGAGAATGGGAAGGAGGAAATGAAAATGAAGGGTAGATGTAAGTTTTCCCCTATTATTATTTTTTGAAATGGTTAGAAATCTCTTAAGCTTCAGACTAATTGGGTCATTGGCATACATTATTACTTTTTTTTTGATGGAGCATTTTACATTATTTTGGTTGAAGAGAAATTAGGAAGAAAGGAAAATGGTGTTGGTGGGAATTTTGATTTCCTACTTAAGTCCACCAAAGTTACTAGAAAAACATTGAGAGAAATGTACTTTCTTATTATTATTATTATTATTATTATTATTATTATTATTATTATTATTATTATTATTATTATAAATGTGTATTTTTTGGACACTTGTAACAAGACAAACTTTCATTTTTAAAAAGTCTACAAGGAGTATGATTGGGAGAAAAATTCTATCTATTTATATGATGTCATTATATTTAATCAATTTAATCACATTTGTTTTATATAAAATGGATAGGAAAATAAATAAAATGTAATATGTTCATCTCTATTAATTTACTTGATAATGTATTTTTTTTCTTATACAAGAGCAGAAAAAATTAATTTTCAAATACTAATAAAAAATGATTTCTTATATAATAAGTGTAATAGTGAAGTGATATAAATTACCTTTTTTATTATTTCATTTTTCTTCTCAATTAAATGATATATATATATATATATATATATATATATATATATTCAACTCAACCAAATACACACGATAAAAAACTAAATTTTTTTCAATTGTGCACTTTTCCATAATTACTACATTTTCTATTCTTATACTTTTCTTTTCTGTCAATCAAACATATTAACTCTGTGAACAATTTTTTTTTTTTTTTTTTCACAAAAGACAAAAGCAGTTGGTATCCACTTTTAGAGATGTCTATTATCAATGTTTTAATTTACCTGTTTGTAAAAGAGAAAAAAAAAAGGGAAAGAAAACCATTTTTTGTTAATAAATGGAAAGTTTTGTATTAGATTGACACACGTATACACACAAAAATTAAATAGGGAAACAAAAATTAAAAGTAAAGATTCCAGATGAAAATTTCATTTTCGTTGAATCTTGTCATATTCTTTGAGAGATATGTTCCATTTTGGATGCTTGAACCAATATACTAACTAAAAGCCCATATATGGATTTATAAATGAAACAGGTAAATTGTATTTTAAAGAGAATCTTCTATATTTCATTTTAAGATTCCACAATAAATTTATATTGGATTTATGGATTTATATTTTTGAGAGAGTTTCAATTTATGACGTCTATTTCTGATTAGGAGTGTCAATTCGGGTTAGCATGTCGGGTTCGTGTCGTGTCGTGTCGAGTAGGAGTATTTGACTAAATGGCTCAATTCTAACTTGACCCATTTAATAATCGTGTCATGATCCTTTAATTCTATCCCGATCTGTTAATAAAATGGGTTGACTTGATCCAACTCATTTGACACGCTTATTAAATGAGTTGTGTTGAGTAGACACGCTTATTAAATGAGTTGTGTTGAGTTGACACGAATGTAACACAACTCATTTCAACCTACATAATATTAAATACGATATTTATTTAGAAATATATATTTTATTTTACATCTCAAAAGCAGTGCATATACTTTAAATCTTCAACTCACATTTAAAATAATATAGTTCAACAATAATATTCTTAGAACTCACCAAATGCTAAGTATTAATATTGAAAGAATTGAAGTAAATAGTAGACTAATTCTGACTATGATTACAATTATCATCTATAGATTCTTTGTTGATGTCCAAATTCAAAACATCTTCTAGAAGCTCTTCCAATTTCATTTGTGCAAGTTCTATGCTAACTATATATATATATATATATATATATATATATATATATATATATATATAAGTATTAGTAGTTACAAAATATGATCATGCCTCAATAGTTTTAAAAGCAATACCCATCAAATCTAGTTTATAAACTATCTCAATAAACCCACTTGCAAGATATGCAGACGGTGTCCAACATTAATACAAACACAAAAAAAAAATACACGGCACAAGACAAAAGCTACAATCGTGGTCTTAATTAACAATTAATATATCTCATATATTAATAACGGCATATGAGTTCAAAGTTTATAGAACAAAAATATTATGCAGAAAAAATTACGGTAGAATTTTGAAACACTAAGAAAATGTTTTTTTGTTTTTTTTTTTCTTAAAAAAAATTCTAAAACTCACTAAACACATGAGAGAGAGAGAGAGAGAGAGAGAGAGAGAGAGAGAGAGAGAGAGAGAGAGAGAGAGAGAGCAATAACCGGTTTGAGATTTTGAGTTTGAGAATTGAGCGTGAGTCTATCATATAGCAGAGTGAGTAGTACAGTTGAAATTAAAAAAAAAAAAAATTATAAGAAGGTTTAGAGATTTAGGGTTTGTAGGATTTAGAGATCTAGGATTTGTAAAGTTTCAATTTCCAATTATATCCCTTGTAAGTTTTTGTAATTATTCACTTTTCTTTTTAAATTTAAAATATATGTTGGATATAAAAGGTATTTGACAAATCTAAAATAAAATAAATATTTATTTATTATAAAAGTTAAACGAGTTGTGTTAATTGGGTCATTTTGGGTAGACACAAATAAATTGGCGTGTCAAATGTGTCTATTGCGGGTTACGCGAGTTGACCAGCTTATGACACGCTTTTTATCGTGTCACTTTCGGGTCGACCTATTTATGATCCAAACCCCTTAAGGCCCAACCTTAACCTGTAAAAATCCGTGTCAGGTTTGTGTCGTGTTTGCGGGTTGGGTTGAACATTGATATCCTTATTTTTGATAATAGCTCTTTATTATCAGACCAATACACCAATCACTTTTTTGGTGTAGGCGGTAATAGAATCCTAGATTTCATATTCAACCATAAAAAAATTTACCAATTGAGCTAACTGAAACCCACTAACAATAAATTTTATTTGTTATACCTAGATAGTGTATATTGTGTTATGTTATTTTATTGATGGGTTTCCTATTATGAATCCACAAGTGGATGTAATCTATTTATTAAACGAATTATGGTATTCTAGAGTCAAGCTTAAGCCATTGCATAATGAATTGCAAGCATTGTAGTTATTATTATTTTTTTAAGTACTAACAACCCTTATATAAAACTTATGTTGGAAAATAGAAAATAAATTTTCAAATGATAGATAGATATAAATATATATATATATACATATATATATATATATATATAAAGAGTTACACATTTTCTAAATCATCAAATTTAGGTAGATCTAATGGTAAAAAAAAAGATATTCATTATTGCTGATATTCTAATTATGATCTCATTTATTATTCCTTATTTATGATATTCACTTACCCATCTCTAAACTCAAAAAAAAAAAAAAAAAAAAGTTTGCATTTCTCTCACTCTTTCTCCTTCCTTGCCATATGTTTCCATTACCATGACATTACTAGGTCATCTTTTGTCCAAAAAATGACGAATCTAAGATCCTGCTAGAAGAGAACCAATGAAGTCTGTAATAGAATATATGTCACTGCGGCCCAAAACATGGGAATGTTCAAACATGGTTCTAACAAAGACAATTCTAGCTGTCGTCAAAAAGGCATCTACACCTTCAAAAGCACAATGATTTCTCTCCCCCCACAAAGTTCACAAAAAGCATAATTAAGCTCAATTCCAAACAAATGAAGAATATTTACCATATCAACTCCATCTCGAAAGTAGCTTAACAACGCTATTTGACATTACATTACCCATTGAACCCAAAAGCATAATAGATAAAATTTTTACAAATAATTAATTTTAACTATTACTTTTGATTTACGATACAATACTTTGTTAATTAATCGAGCAAATAATTTCATAGCACATAGCCATTGCATTTTCCCAATACAATTAATTAATGATTTTCGTACAAAAACCACATGAATAGAGGTTAAGCATAGGATAATATGCACTTGTTAGGACAAACAAATATAAGGAATGAAATGAATATGAGTTGAGTTCTCCAGACTTCTAGAATAAGTCACTGATTTCTTGGGTTTTTTTTTTTTGGCTACCAGCGACCCTATGGCAATGGATGTGGAGAGAGAGAGAGAGAGAGAGAGAGAGAGAGAGAGAGAGAGAGAGAGAGAGAGAGAGAGAGAGAGAGGCGTGTATATATATAGTGTTATGTCATTTAAAAGTTTTAAATTAATGTAACGCATATACTATTAAGTATAACAAATAATATCTTAATTGTTGAAATTGATTCGTTTTACGTTTCAAATTAAACATAGAAGATTTTCTTTAAAATACAATTAGCTTTCATTTATAAATTCATATATGAGCAAGTATAAGTGGTTGTGGGGTGTGGGGGGCAAAGACTTGGGTTCAAGTCTCGAGGAGGAAGCTTCACACATATATACATTTAGATTAAACTAGAGTAGAATTTTTATCTTGTATAAAAAAAATCCAAAATAGAACAAATCTCACAAATAATAAGACAGGATTCAATGAAAATGAAAATTTCATTAGGGATATTTATTTAAAAGTTATTAGACGACGAAAAATAAGCACTCTATGGCGTTGGGTCCCTTATGATGATCAATCCCTAAAAAATTGGATTGTATTTGACTTTGTGAGCCTGAGTTGATCAATCTTGTTGACTGGCCTCATGAACTCAATGGGTTATATTGATGGGTTTTTGGCAAAACTTCATGAGCCTAAGTTTAGCTGATTTTGTGGACTGAATTTTGTCAATATTATGGCTAAAATAATGGATTTTGGGCTTTGTCTACTCTGTAAGATAATTATGATCAAAACCCAAAGATGTGCAAAAAATGTCCTACCTATAAAGTATTAAGTTATAAGAAATTTTAAATTTTATTTAGTAAATATCTTGGGATTGAATGACAATTGGAATTTGGAACTCCTTATCTCTGTTTTATTAGATAGGGTAAATTCCACAAACCTCCCTTGAGGTTTGGACTAATATCAATAAAGTCCACAACATTCAAAAAGTGACCATTTTGGTCCTTTTTCCCAAACGGTTTGTAACACCGTTACTTTTTTTTTTTTTTTTGGTTCTTTCTTCTTTCCTCTCTCTAGAATCACCTCCCTCTCTCTGAGTACAGAACCCACAAAACCAGTGATCACCAACCACCGACCACCAGCAAAAACCCACAAAACCATCAACCACCAGCAAAGCAACGGCATCAACAAAACCCACAAACCCAAAACCACCAACCACCAACAAAACCCATAAACCCATCAGCAATACCGACCACCCCACTACAAACCCAGACCAGAAACACAAACCAAAACCCACAAAAAACCAAATTCTCTATCACCAATCCAAACCAAAACTGATCCATTACAAAACCCACCACCATAGCACCACCGTAAAGAGGAACAGAGAAGAGAAATTGCAAACCCACCACCATGGATTTGAGCAGAGGAGATTGGAATGTCGCCGGACTTCGCTGGATTTGAGCGGATGAGAGTGAAACGTTACCGGTCTAAGCTTAAATATCGCCAGATAAAAGCAGGTTTTTGAAACTCCTCTCACTCACTACTCACTAAAACTCAAACTCACCGCTCAAAACTTAGGCGTTGATAAACCACCGTGTCGGTGACCAAAACACACACCCATAACAATGGTGGTGACGAATATGAAATTGGAGACGATGACTCTGATGGACAAGGAGCGCCTTGAGTACAAGATGAATGCCATCATCAACCGCCTTTGTGGGCCTGGCGGCCTTGGCCTTTCCGGCAATCTCATCGATTCTGGGGTCTCTTTCTTCTTTATCTTTCAATTTTTGATTTTTTGAAATTGTGAGTTGTGAGTGATAATATGTACTCAGAGGAAGAGAGAGAGAGAGAGAGAGAGGTGATTCTGGAGAGAGGAAAGAACAAAGAAAAAAGAAGAAAAAAAAAGGATTTAAAAAAAATAATTATAAAAACCAAACTATATTATTAGTTAGTCAAGGTTTGAAACAAATTTGGCATCTAATAAATCGAGTCCTTTGGACTCGATTTTGGAATGCTAAATCGAGTGCACTCAACTAGATTTCAACATCGTTCGTAGCTGATGTGGACACTTGGTTCACGTCGGCATAGAACTCAAGTCCATAGGACTTGAGTTCTGTCAAATAGAAATCGAGTCCTACGAACTCGATTTAGTACCACCTAAACCCAGAAATCAAAACCTAGATAAACAACGAAGAAGAATGAAGCAACGATGTAAAACCCAGCAACTCAGGCGCCAATTCAGGCGATGGAAATCGGATCGGATGTATGGTTTCTAGCCACTACTCTAGTGGAGGAAAAGAACATGTACCCAGCAACCTAGGATCCAATTCTGACCAAACCCAGGCGGTGAAAACTTCAGGCGATAGAAATCGGATCGGACATGTGGTTTCTCGCCGCCGCCGCTTCAGTGGAGGAGAAGAACACATTGGAGTGGAGAGTGGGTTTGATTTGTTTTGGATTTGATTAGTTCATGGGTTTTTGGGGCTTGGAAGTGGAGAGTGGGACGGCATAAGTAAAAAAGGGAAAGGAAGAACAAGAAAGTGTTGCTGAAACAAAACTTTGATTTCTGAAACAAAACGAAATCGAGTTCGTAGGACTTGATTTCTATTTGACAAAACTCGAGTCCTCTGGACTTGAGTTTTATGTCGACATGTACCAAGTGTCCACATTAGCTACAAACGATGTTGAAATCGAGTTGGGTGCACTCGATTTAGCATTCCAAACTCGAGTCCAAATGACTCGATTTTTTAGATACCAAATTTGTTTCAAACCTTGGCTAACTAATAATATAGTTTGGTTTTTATAGTTATTTTAAAAAAAATCCCACTAAAAAAAAAAAAAAAAAAGTAACGGTGTTACAAACCATTTGGAAAAAAGGACCAAAATGATCACTTTTTAGATGTTGTAGACTTTATTGGCATTAGTCCAAATCTCCACCCTATTAGATATTTTGAGGTCGACTTAGAGGCTTAATTAGAGGTCCATTTTCCAGCAATTGCTCAGTTTAAAAATTTTTTGTTGATGCTATATTGAAGAAATGTATTTCAACAACAAATCATTTTCCCATCACATGAATATAATTTCTTATTCAACAACACTCTTTTTTCATAATTTTATTGTCACTTCATATCATGCTTTAAGACAATTTTCGCTTCTCAATTGAATGAGAACTATAGAAAATCAATCCACACTTCCTACACTTGTCTATACTTAAGTGCTCTTACTTTAGATTCTTAAAATAAATTCAGTCTCAATAACCTTGCGTAGAATCTAAGTTAAGGCACCTAAGAAACTCTACCGAAGTTTTAGCCATCAAATAATTCCTATCCATAGGTTACATAATAGTGCAAGAGTTCTGGTTGTAACCCGTGACATCATATGCATAATATGGCATACTAGGTTGATAATAACATGGCACACCAGCTTGATAAGTTGGCCAAATCATTGATTGTATTCCAGATTCACTGGGTTTGGTCTCTTGCTTCGGTTTTTCCTCCTCAGTACTGACTGGAGAGACACTCGTTAACTCAGCAAATCCAACTTTCTTCCTCAGCAAAGATGTCAAGTTGACTGAATCAATGTCATCCCCAACGACAACAATCTGACTACTGTCCTCACCTTGTAGAGAGACTGATTCCACACCTTAAGAACCCAAAACAAAAACAATATGATCATTAGTTTTAAATTCCTAATCTATTTTAACAATGATCAGAATAAACGACAAAAAAAAAAAAAAATTGAGTACCTTGTAGACCGACTGCAATCTGCATGGCCTTGGACCGAGCATTCTTTTTGCCATTATTTAAGGTGACTCTGATCACTACCTTTTGCTGCAATAAAGTTTAGAAGTGTCAATTAATGACATAAAAATGCTTGGAAGTACATAAGGAACAGAACTTTTAAATAATTCTTCAGCACAGTGTTCATCATTACCTTCATTTTCTTGGTCAGAGAGTTCAAATTCCTATCAGGGAGCTGCAGGGTGCTCTGTTTAACTAGCTAAGTCTGGGTGTTGTTGCTTATTGTCACAAAAAAGAAAAAAAGAAAAAAAAGGAAGGGATATATGCCAGAGTTCAAAATCTCATCTGTGAGCAAAGTGTGTTTAGGTAGCTAATTATTCTGGGAGTCGTAGCTTAATATATATAGGTGTAAAGTTTAAGTTCACACTTACACTCGGAACAACCTTTTGTTTGTCCTGTCCAGAAAGTTTGGTCTACTACTTTTTTTGGTCTACTAGATGCGGCTTGCACGCGGTTTCTTTATGAAAGCCAATGAATTGTATGGTTTGCTTGACTTAAAGTTAACGAGGTCAAATCCAAATATAAGGACCGTCACAATTTGTGAGGACTGAAGTTTGAACTGTATCTATTTCACTTCATTCTAAGACGATAAGTTGTCACATCACATGATAATCCATTTACTTCTCTTATTATTATTATATTTAAAATTTTCATTTGTTTATTATTTTAGAGGAATAATAACGTAGTTTTATACATTTCAATAGTTTTCTCATATTTTTCTTGTCGATATATATATATATATATATATATATATATATATATATATATATATATATATATATATATATATAGAGAGGCAAATTTCAAATTACAATCTAATTTTACGTCATGTGTTCTAAACTAATTATTTTTAGAGAGAGTTTTATTTTCTAATTTTAGAATCAAATGTGAAACCACATTATAAATATTAATTCAAGTGAATTATTGAGTACAAAAACCAAAAGGTCTAGAGTGAATGAATTGTTAAAAAAAAATGCTTCACAATAACAAAAATTAAGAAGTAATTAAAAAATAAAATGGACAAGTTATATTTTATACTTAATAATATTCTTACAAAACTTTTTAAAATGGACAAGTTATATTTTATACTTAATAATATTCTTACAAGATTTTTAAAAAGTTAACAAAATATTAGAATGACTATTAATAGTATTTAAATTATATATATTGAAATTATACTATCCATCTTTTTGTATATTTTTAAGTGGATTCATGCATATACATGAGGTTACAAGTTAGTATATATATAAGTAGAGACCTCGTGCGATAGTGTATGAGGTCTTGCCATGTGACACTTTAATTTTTCATTTAGCCTTTTTAACATCTTTTTATTAAGTCTTTTTTACTGTTACCTAATAGATTACAATAACTTTTTTTTACTGTTATATAAAAATATGGACTGCTCTTAACAATTATACCAAATGTTATTCTCTACAAAATGGGTTACCTTTTAAAAACAAACCAAACCTTATGAAAAGCCCAAACCCAGTTACTACTTTACATATTATGACCTAGGTATCTGATCCTTCCTACGTGTAAATGAAAGCCAAAATCCTTACCCACTTACAAACTCTCTTTTGCCTCTTCCATGTGTAAATGCTTCTAGTAAATCTCATGCTCATGAAAGCATGTTTATGCAATTTATGCAGGAAAATTCTCTTTGTCATTGACTAGTGCAATATATATATATATATATATATATATATATATATATATAAATCTTGAGATTCTTGGGGTTGATGAAATAATTGACAAATGCATATTTAAAAATTATTAATAAAAATTTTTTTTTATATATAAATAGCATATATTATCTCACAAAACACCATTTACATAATATTTTCTTAAAAAAAAATTAATGATAGGAATGGTCAAAACATGATTCTATACAAGAAAGATAAAAAATACATGCAAAAAAATTTTCATAGGAGGATTTATCTTTAAAAAATATGAAGACAATAAAAGAGATCAAATGCATTGAACGGGATCCTACGAAACGAATTTATTAATCATTTCAAATTATACTCATCATTTACTTGAAAAAATAATAATACATCATACTATTTACATTTTTTAAAAATTCATATTAACTTCAAAGCAACGTTGATACAACAATGGGTTGGTATTACATTTCATGCGTACTTTATGGAAAGAAGGTCAAACCACAATCAGGATCATTTTGGTGTGCAAAATATGAAATACATAAAATAAAAAATAAAAATAAAAATCTCCCTATTCCAAGGTTAAAGGCACTCACATTAACTACATACACTCCAAATATTTATAACATATTCTTCTTACTATAAGTACTATATATACAATTGCAAAATACTTTAGATACATGATTCCAGTTGAAGTTTTTGATGCAACTAACAAAATAACTTTTGTGATATTTGATTGTGATGCTAAGAAAATCCTAAATAAATCTGCAAGAAATCCTTCTAAAAAACAAACTGAGGTACAACTTATTTAAATTATTGTAAAAATTTTGATCATAATATATATAAAATATATTCCTCATATGAAAATTGATACTAGAGAAGGAATCCCACATGATCTAAAGAAAATTATAGGAAGAAAATACATTTTCCTACTTCATTTGAATGAATTTAATTTAAAGGATGATTTTGAAAATTACACAATTGCTAAGATTTTTTATGCACCTTCAAATGACAAAAAGGTATGGAAGATAAAAAAAAATACACATTCCAATATGCTATATTAACTCTTTTGCTACACTATTCCTTACAAAGTAACAAAAAAAAAAAAAAAAATCATTTACAAAAAATTTTCACATCATTGAAATTCAATATGAATCAGATACCTATGCAAAATCTTAGCGACAATAAATCCACAAGTCAAAACTTTGTAAGATCTAGTCAGGAATCTTACAATGTCAATTCATTAGCGATTAATACAAATGATGCAACAAAATGAAAAAGTGATGAAATCTCAAAATTGAACAAATAGAGACGGACCAAACTTCAAACATTGAAGATGAAGAAATAGATGATGATAATATACCCCTCAACAAGATTTACAAGCATTTTCATACTATAAAAATAAAGCATTGAAAAAACAAAAAAGCAAGATTTCACAAGAAAACTCTTTATTACGTCACGTAATAAAGAATATGGAATGAATTAACATGTCTTTATCAACTTTAAAAAAATTAGAAAAGTGCCATGTCTTTATCAACTTTTAAAAAATTAGAAAATTGCACTTACCAGGTTTAGAACATAGGCACAGCCAATCAAAGTTAGAGCTAAAGTCTAAGCACTAAGCTACACTTGCAAGCTAATGCTCAACAATAGAAAAGAAAATACTCGAAGTAAACTTAACACAAATTTTTTTTTTTAACGGCTTGACACAATTCTATTTTACTGAATTAAATTATCCATCTCATAAAGAGAATAAAAAAAAAATTATAATTAAAATCCTTCAAAAGATATTCAACTTTACTCCAAAAATTAATTATAACTCTCAATATTTTTCATGGCTTATTATTCTATTTTATTAACTTTCTTATTTAATTTGTAAATATATACTTGAAAATCATTAAATTTCCCTCACAATTATAGATATATTAGTCAATTTTACTAGTTTTATAAATTTAATATCTATATATGGGTTTTAATTAATTATTAAAGTAATTATGATGTCATCGCGGTTCGACCTCAGTTGAATCTCGGTCTAACTTTAAAAACCTTGAATCTCTCCCTTTATTGGTTCTTTGAATGGTCTGGGTCTGAAAACCATACTTCCCTCTCGTTTGATTGATATCCTTTTTGAAACCATACTTTCTTTTTATTACTAAAACACCAATTTTCTTTTCTAAATGAAGGTTTTTTAAATAGTTTATTTCAAAAAACTAAAAAGAAAAAAAAAGTTGTACCAAATTAGACAAAAGCCACTTCACAGTTATTAAAAAAAAAAATATTTTATTTATTGGTTGCTTATAATAAATAATAATATGAAAATTTGACCTCTACTCTTTTTTTTTCAAGGTGTTGAAAAGTGATTTATGGGAGTAATTTAAAAGCAGAGTTATCAAACACGTGTTATAGACAAAACTTCTTTTTTATGCAATCAAGATTCACAAAGTAGCTTATAAGATGGATCCAAATGGGAGAAGTGTATGAAACTTTTTCACGTTTTTTGTGGAGGTGGGTTGTAAACCCATTTTTAGGTTAGACAAAAATTTAGACTACCTTTTATCTATCCTGTAAAAGTTGTAGAAAATTGTCCTACAAATAGTTGGGTATTGTGCTTTTAGAAGGCAAGTCCGCAGTTCTCTTTTATGAAAATTGAAAAGCCAATGAATAGTTTGTGGTGTTTTTTGGACTACATATAGGGACATGCTTTCTTCGGTTCTTCCTCTTTAGTTGACACTGTCACGACTGTGTCTAAATATGAGAATTATTGTCGTTTGATATAAAAATTATCTAATTTTTGAACTCTATTTACAAAGAAATAAAATAAAATTAACTCATGTTTTTATTTGATGACAATAAGCAATCATCATAAAGCGAATATTATAAATTGAAATTCTATTTAAGCACCATAATTTATCCTAGTGATCAACCTTCTATTCCCATGAAGAAAAGTTGAAAGTTGAAATCCTTTTAACCTTTATACCTCAGGTAAATGACAATTGAGATTACCTAGAAAGAGCTGGTATTCACCTTTAGGGCCTTTAAAGTGTAGTAATGCATTCTATCATGGAAAGATTGCACTAAAATAAATAAAAAGAAACTTTTCCTTCAAGGGGTCCCTTATGTCGATAGTGGTCGTGGTTTACATTTTCAGTTGACTTATTTTTTGCACACCATACTTTTCTGCTATACCAAATACATATATAGTCACACACGCTAGCCTCTGAGTAGAGGCTCTTTTATTTTGTTGGGTAAGGTTAATAATTTGCATTCATTATAATTTGAAATTACTACATTTTTCAATCACAAAAAAAAAAAAAAAATCCTAGGAATGTGATGAGTATTATGCATTTGCAGGTGAAATAATTTTTCATCAATATTGAATTAAAATCCATATATATATATATATATATATTTTATATTATCAGTACTGAATTCAGTCTCATATTTGTGGGCAGATCCAAACCTTTTTTTTTTTTTTTTTAATAGTGAAGTATAGAAAAAGAATACTTCATTTTTAAATGTTTCATTTATCCAAACTTTTATTTACACATCTTTCGTTAATTGTTTATTATATTTTTTTAAGAGAAAATTTTGATTTATTGATGGGAGTTATCTACTTATCTTCAATCCTAAAATTTAGCCACTTACTACACATCCATATCAATAGTTAAAAAGAGCTTAAATTCAGGATTTAAAAATTACCTTTAAGGGAAATTATTGTGTACTTCCAGAGTACCATAAATGCGTACAATCTTCTCTCACATGAATGGTGAGTCCTACTAATTAAATTCATAGTAGGATCCACTATTTTATGTAAGAGGGAGGAGTACGCATTTATGGTATTCTGGGAATACCTAATAATTTTCTTACCTTTAAAACCAAGAAACTCTATGTAACATTTTTTATGGAAGTAAAAATGGATGTGGGTTTTTTTTTTTTTTGGAGAGAAATGGACACGGATGTGTTATGTGTTTATGATAGTCCTAAAATGTAGTCAGTTAGTACAGATTAATAACAAAACAAAGTACAAAATTTTAATAGTTTTTATTTATTTTGTTGCGGTAAAAGGCTTAGGTTTTTTATTATTATTTATTTTTCTTAAAGGAAAGGCTCCAAGATCCAAGTTTCTTTAATTTTTAGTGTTGTATTTTTTTTTTAATTTTATTTATGGCAGTTATAAATTTTCATTTAATCCTAAAATTTATTTTTTAATATGCAAATGTAATTGGTTGTAAAAGGAAAGAAAAAAAAAATTGAATAAATTAAAGCATTTTTTAGGAGTAAAACGTGGGAAGTGAAATTTAAATATAATCGGTTGTAAAAGGAAAAAAAAAAAAAAGAATTTGGTAATTGAAAAAGTGGAAGATGTTATTGGCATATAAAAAACACTTTTTTAGGAGTAAAACTTGGAAAGTGGAATTCAACTGACAGTTTATTTTTTATATATATTTTTAAAAACATATTTATCTTTCTAGTTGAAAAACTTGTAAGAGAATAGATTGAGGGTATTTTGGATATTAAAATGGAGGATTCCAAATAGTGGAAGCCTCGTAAATAGTAGTATAGATATATTATCAATTGGTCTATAGTGAGAGAGAGGAGTTGAAGGGAGATAACTTACCATTGGAAGAGTTCTTTGTGGTGATCAATTGAGTACATAATGTTCTTGGAAAGGTTTTCTACTCTTAAAAGACCAAATAAAAAAAAAAAAAAATTCTACTCTAGAGAGTTTATTTCTTTATTGATTATTGATTATAAAACAAATTTTCTATTGATTATGAATAGTTAAAAATAACATGTCACTAAAGATTTGTTGTGAAAAAGTTGTGAACATAACATTGCTCTAAAACTATATTGTGATGCATAAATTTGGAGCATCTATGTAATACTAGAATTAATAGTGACTCTAGAATTGAAATGCTCAAGGAGGGTCGGTAAAAGCATAGTCACTCTTTCATAAAGCAAAGAGCTTTGGCTTTACGAAGAGTTTATGATCTTGAAGGCTAGCAACCCAAGCTCTTGCAAAATGGGCAAGTAACCCTAGGTTTTTTGGATGTTGGAATAGCTCTAATTTATCAAGTGCTTTTATTTCAAGCCCTGTATTATGTATTTTTTTTTTTGAAGAATATTTGTTTTTTAGTTTAATATTACCAACGTAAAAATAAAATAATATATATTTTTTTCTGTGGTACTCATTTGGTACAAATTATTTTATTTTATTTTATTTTTCTGTTTTTTGAAATAAATTATTTAAAAAAACCTTCATTAGAGAAAGAAGAAGAAGATGTCTTGGAAATTAAAAAGTATGGTTTCAAAAAGGATATCAATCAAACGAGTACATAGGAAAACATCCAATCATTGGGTCATGTCGTGATGCACGTCGTTCCAATCCGAAGATAAATTTGATAGTAGAGAAGTTTCTACTAGTTTTCTTATTCTACATTATCCAATGCTTTCGCTTTTTAGTGCTAATCACTATTACATCCACTAAAAAAAAAAAAACCTTTTGCTTTACTACGGTCATTTGTCATAAATCTTAAGTTGTAACATTTGACTTAATTTTCCATAAGGTTGGTAGATTAATTATGATGGATGTACTAGTTGTGTTAGTAGCATCGCTCTTAGTCAATCTAAGAATAATACTTTTTTTTTTTTTTTTGTTGAGAAAGACTAAGAATAATACTTAAAAGAGAAATGTTGCGTCTATCAATATTTTCACAACAAATTTTTTGTAGCTTATTGCTATTGGTATATAAAAAAGTAATTTCTGTGGTGTGTTTCAATTAGAACCAGTAATAATTTGTTTCATAAAATTTGTTATGAAAATATTGAAATCATTTTTTAAAAGTAGAATTTCAATTCATGTGGTAGAATATGTAAGGTGAGTGTGTACTAGGGAGTATGTAACGTATTGTGATATTATTACCCAATTCTAATTTTGTGTTGTAAAACCATTCATGCATATAGTGGTAAAGTTTCTTTTTGAGAGAAAAAGTAGGGGGGTTTAATTAATGATGGACTATTTACAATTTGATTCAATTAAAAATACTTTAAAATAAAATGTAAAATAGAATAATCATAGATGAGCATTTCGTTCTTTCTTTCTTTTTCTTTTTTTTGTCTTTCCTCCTTTTGTTATGGAAAAATTTTCATAACTATTTGATTTATTATAGCAATAAACTTACAGTTTTTTGAGAGTATCCAAAAAACAAAACGTCAGATTCAATTTTGAAGATAATTTCCATTCCTTTTGCAAAGGAAATTATATATATGCCAATAAAATTCTTGTGTATTCCAGTTGCATTCTCACCCCTTGTCAATGACACATTTCTGAAGCGCTTTTAGTAAGTCGAATCGAGGTTAGCTACTGACAAAAATTTAATTGTTGTCACTCTTATTTTGCTTCATGCTAAATCACAAGAGCTACTTTCAAATAGGATGACCTTTATATTGATAAATATGTTTAATTTGTTTCCCTTTATCTTATTACTCCATCTTATATATATATATATATATATATATATATATATTAGAAATAATTACAATATGTTGCTAAGCACTCTGTATATGGGGAGACGTCAATTCAGCTATAAAACCCTTGGTTAGCATATAATCTTGTTTAGACCGTAACAAAATTGTTCAACGCATCAAACCAAAAGGCATATGCTCATTGCCTACTATGTGCATCTCTAATGTAGGGAAGAAAGCAAGGAGGGGACCTCTATAGTGCTCAAAATCTTTTATGAAAATCTTTTACACAGTTCTCTTTTATGAAAATTGAAAAGCCAATGAATAGTTTGTGGTCTTTTTTGGACCACCTATAGGGACATGGGCTTTCTTCGGTTCTTCCTCTTTAGTTGATGCGGTTACGACTATGTCTATATATGAGAATTATTGTCATTTTATATAAAGATTATCTAATTTTTGAACTCTATTTACAAAAAAAAATTAACTCATGTTTATATTTGATGACAATAAGCAATCATCATAGAGCAAATATCATAAATTGAAATTCTATTTAAGCATCATAATTTATCCTAATGATCAACCTTCTATTCCCATAAAGAAAAGTTGAAAGTTGAAACCCTTTTAACCTTATACCTCAGGAAATGACAATTGAGATCACCTAGAAAGAGCTGGTATTCACCTTTAGGGCCTTTAAAGTGTAGTAAAGAATTCTATCATGGAAAGATTGCACTAACATAATAAAAAGAAACTTTTCCTTCAAGGGGTCCCTTATGTCAATAGTGGTCGTGGTTTACATTTTCAGTTGACTCATTTTCCGCACGCCAGACTTTTATGCTATACCAAATATATATATATATATATATATATATATATATATATATATAGACACACACACGCTAGCCTCTGAGTAGAGGCTCTTTTATTTTGTTGGGTAAGGTTAATGATTTGCATTCATTATAATTTGAAATTACTATATTTTTCAATCACCAAAAAAAAAAAAAAAAAAAAACTTAGGAATGTGATGAGTATTATGCATTTGTAGGTGAAATAATTTTTCATCAATATTAAGTTAAAATCCATATATATTTTTTATATTATCAATACTGAATTTAGTCTCATATTTGTGGGCATATCTAAACTGTTATTTATTTTTTTATTTAGTGAAGTATAGAAAAAGCATACTTCATTTTTAAATGTTTCATTTATCCAAACTTTTATTTACACATTTTTCCTTAATTGTTTATTATATTTTTTTAAGAGAAAATTTTGATTTATTGATGGGAGTAATCTACTTATCTTCAATTGTAAAATTTAGCCACTTACTACACATTCATATAAATAGTTAAAAAGAGCTTAAATTCAAGATTTAACAATTACCTTTAAAACCAAGAAACTCTATGTAACATTTTTGATGGAAGTAAAAATGGATGTGGGTTTTTTTTTTTTTTTTTTGGAGAAAAATGAACATGGCTGTGTTATGTGTTTATGATAGTCCTAAAATGTAGTCACTTAGTACAAATTCATAACAAAACAAAGTACAAAATTTTAATAGTTTTTATTTATTTTGTTGTGGTAAAAGGCTTAGTTTTTTTTATTTTTTATTATTTTTCTTAAAGGAAAGGCTCCAAGATCCAAGTTTCTTTATTTTTTAGTGTTGTTTTTTTTTTTTTTAATTGTTATTTATGGCAGTTATAAATTTTATTTTAATCCTAAAATGTAGTTTTTTAATATTCAAATGTAATTGGTTGTAAAAGGAAAGAAAAAAAAAAAAACTGAATAAATTAAAGCATTTTTTAGGAGTAAGACATGAGAAGTGAAATTTAAATATAATCAGTTGTAAAAGGAAAAAAAAAAGATTTTGGTAATTGAAAAAGTGGAAAACGTTATTGGCATATTACAAGCACTTTTTTAGGAGTAAAATTTGGAAAGTGGAATTCAACTGGCAGTTTTTATTTATTTATTTATTTTTAAACATATTTATCCTGTTAGTTGAAAAACTTGTAAGAGAATAGATTAAGGGTATTTTGGGTGTTAAAATTAAGGATTCCAAACAGTGAAAGCTTCTTAAATAGTAGTATAGATAAATTATCAATTGGTCTGTAGTGAGAGAGAGAGGAGTTGAAGGGAGATAGCTTACCATTGGAAGAGTTCTTTGTGTTGATCAATTGAGTATATAATGTTCTTGGAAAGGTTTGCTACTCTTAAAAGACCCAAAAAAAAAAAAAAAAAACTACTCTAGAGAGTTTATTTCTTTATTGCTTATTGATTATAGAACAAATTTTCTATTGACTTACTTTTTTGTGGTACTAAATATTAAAAAATGAAAAAAAAAAATGCTTTACAGAGATTTAAGTTGTTTTGCACCTTGGCATCTTTATGAGCTAGAAAATTTGTTCTTACCCACTTATGATAATGAAAACGATTTTTTTCTAAAATGTTTAGAGTATATTACTTGTGATCAATATCATTTAAATGGTAGTTCATAATTTACAAATTGACTGAATGAGAAAAAAAATATTTTGATTATATAAATGAACTTGATTTAAATATTTTCATCATATGTGATCAACATAAGTTATCATGGTATATATATTCATTTAGGTCTATCTTTTCATTTTGATTGTAATTGTTTAAAGTATTTGACTTAAATGGTAATTGTCTTAGTCTTGTTAAGGAGGATGAAACTAATGGATAGTGCTATATCCACAATATTTTTACAATACTTTCACATCAAATCATAGGAGATAAATTGTTATTGGTTTTAATTTGAATCTAAAACTTAAATTACTTTTTTGCCCACCCATAACAGTTAATAATAACATGTCACTAAAGATTTGTTGTAACAAAGTTGTGAACATAACATTGCTCTAAAACTATATTGTGATGCATAAATTTGGAGCATCTATGTAATACTAGCATTAATAGTGACTCTAGAATTGAAATGCTCAAGGAGGGTTAGTAAAAGCATAGTCACTCTTTCATAAAGCAAAGAGCTTTGGCTTTAAGAAGAGTTTATGATCTTGAAGGCTAGCAACCCAAGCTCTTGCAAAATGGGCAAGTAACCCTAGGTTTATTGGATGTTAGAATAGCTCTAATTTATCAAGTGCTTTTATTTCAAGCCCTGTATTATGTATTTTTTTTTTTTGAAGAATAATTGTTTTTTAGTTTAATATTAGCAACGTAAAAATAAAATAATATATATTTTTTCTGTGGTACTCATTTGGTACAAATTATTTTATTTTATTTTATTTTTCTGTTTTTTGAAATAAATTATTTTAAAAAACCTTCATTAGAAAAAGAAGAAGAAGAAGATGTCTTGGAAATTAAAAAGTATGGTTTCAAAAAGGATATCAATCAAATGAGTATGTAGGAAAACGTCCAATCATTGGGTCATGTCGTGATGCACGTTGTTCCAATCCAAAGATAAATTTGATAGTAGAGAATTTTCTACTAGTTTTCTTGTTCTACATCATCCAATGCTTTCGCTTTTTAGTGCTAATCACTATTACGTCCACTAAAAAAAAAAAGCTTTTGCTTTACTACGGTCATTTGTCATAAATCTTAAGTTGTAACATTTGACTTAATTTTCCATAAGGTTGGTAGATTAATTATGATGGATGTACTAGTTGTGTTAGTAGCATTGCTCTTAGTTAGTCTAAGAATAATACTTTTTTTTTTGTTGTTGAGAAAGACTAAGAATAATACTTAAAAGAGAAATGTTGTGTCTATCAATATTTTCACAACAAATTTTTTGTAGCTTATTGTTATTGGTATATAAAAAAGTAATTTCAGTGGTGTTTTTCAATTAAAACCAGTAATAATATGTTTCATAAAATTTGTTATGAAAATATTGAAATCATTTTTTAAAAGTAGAATTTCAATTCATGTGTTAGAATATGTAAGGTGAGTGTGTACTAGGGAGTATGTAACGTGTTGTGATATTATTACCCAATTCTAATTTTGGGTTGTAAAACAATTCATGCATATAGTGGTAAAGTTTCTTTTTGAGAGAAAAAGTAGGGGGGTTTAATTAATGATGGACTATTCACAATTTGATTCAATTAAAAATACTTTAAAATAAAATGTAAAATAGAATAATCATAGATGAGCATTTCTTTCTTTTTCTTTTTTTTTTTTTTCCTCCTTTTGTTATGGAAAAAATTTCATAACTATTTGATTTATTATAGCAATAAACTTACAGTTTTTTGAGAGTATCCAAAAAACAAAACATCAAATTCAATTTTGAAGATAATTTCCATTCCTTTTGCAAAGGAAATTATATATATACCAATAAAATTCTTGCGTATTCTAGTTGCATTCTCACCCCTTGTCAATGACACATTTTTGAAGCGCTTTTAGTAAGTCGAATCGAGATTAGCTACTGACAAAAATTTAATTGTTGTCACTCTTATTTTGCTTCATGCTAAATCACAAGATGCATATATATTTTTGTCACTCTTATTTTGTCACTCTTAAAATCCATATATATTTTTTATATTATCAATACTGAATTCAGTCTCATATTTGTGGGCATAACTAAACTGTTATTTATTTATTTATTTATTTTTATTTAGTGAAGTATAGAAAAAGAATACTTCATTTTTAAATGTTTCATTTATCCAAACTTTTATTTACACATTTTTCCTTAATTGTTTATTATATTTTTTTAAGAGAAAATTTTGATTTATTGATGGGAGTAATCTACTTATCTTCAATCATAAAATTTAGCCACTTACTACACATTCACATAAATAGTTAAAAAGAGCTTAAATTCAAGATTTAACAATTACCTTTAAAACCAAGAAACTCTATGTAACATTTTTTATGGAAGTAAAAATGGATGTGGGATTTTTATTTTTTTATTTTGAGAAAAATGAACACCGCTGTGTTATGTGTTTATGATAGTCCTAAAATGTAGTCACTTAGTACAAATTCATAACAAAAAAAAGTACAAAATTTTAATAGTTTTTATTTATTTTGTTGTGGTAAAAGGCTTAGGTTTTTTTTTTTTGTTTTTTATTTTTTATTTTTCTTTCTTAAAGGAAAGGCTCCAAGATCCAAGTTTCTTTATTTTTTAGTGTTGTTTTTTTTTTTTTTTTAAATTGTTATTTATGGCAGTTATAAATTTTCCTTTAATCCTAAAATGTAGTTTTTTAATATTCAAATGTAATTGGTTGTAAAAGGAAAGAAAAAAAAAACTGAATAAATTAAAGCATTTTTTAGGAGTAAAACATGAGAAGTGAAATTTAAATATAATCGGTTGTAAAAGGAAAAAAAAAAAAAGATTTTGGTAATTGAAAAAGTGGGAAACGTTATTGGCATATTACAAGCACTTTTTTAGGAGTAAAATTTGGAAAGTGGAATTCAACTGGCAGTTTTTATTTATTTATTTATTTTTAAACATATTTATCCTGTTAGTTGAAAAACTTGTAAGGGAATAGATTGAGGGTATTTTGGGTGTTAAAATTAAGGATTCCAAATAGTGAAAGCTCCTTAAATAGTAGTATAGATAAATTATCAATTGGTTTGTAGTGAGAGAGAGGAGTTGAAGGGAGACAGCTTACCATTGGAAGAGTTCTTTGTGGTGATCAATTGAGTGTATAATGTTCTTGGAAAGGTTTGCTACTCTTAAAAGACCAAATAAAAAAAATAAAAAATCTACTCTAGAGCGTTTATTTCTTTATTGCTTATTGATTATAGAACAAATTTCTATTGACTTACTTTTTTGTGGTACTAAATATTAAAAAATGAAAAAAAAATGCTTTACAGAGATTTAAGTTCTTTTGCACCTTGGCTTCTTCATGAGCTAGAAAATTTGTTCTTACCCACTTATGATAATAGAAACGATATTGTTCTAAAATGTTTAGAGAATATTACTTGTGATCAATATCATTTAAATGGTAGTTTATAATTTGCAAATTGACTAAATGAGGAAAAAAATATTTTAATTATATAGATTAACTTGATTTAAATATTTTCATCATATGAGATTAACATAAGTTATCATGGTATATATTTTCATTTAGGTCTATCTTCTCATTTTGATTGTAATTGTTAAAACTATTTGACTTAAATGGTTATTGTCTTAGTCTTGTTATGGAGGATGAAACTAATGGAAAGTGCTATATCCACAATATTTTTGCAATACTTTCACAACAAATCATAGGTGGTAAATTTTTATTGATTTTAATTTATATCTAAAACTAAAATTACTTTTTTGTTCACCCATAACAGTTAATAATAACATGTCACTAAAGATTTATTGTGAAAAAGTTGTGAACATAACATTGCTCTAAAACTATGTTGTGATGCATAAATTTGGAGCATTTATGTAATACTAGCATTCATAGTGACTCTAGAATTGAAATGCTCAAGGAGGGTTGGTAGAAGCATAGTCACTCTTTCATAAAGCAAAGAGCTTTGGCTTTAAGAAGAGTTTATGATCTTGAAGTTTAGCAACCCAAGCTCTTGCAAAATGGGCAAGTAACCCTAGGTTTTTTGGATGTCAGAGTAGCTCTAATTTATCAAGTGCTTTTATTTCAAGCCCTGTATTATGTATTTTTTTTTTTTGAAGAATATTTTTTTTTTAGTTTAATATTAGCAACGTGAAAATAAAATAATATATATTTTTTCTGTGGTACTCATTTGGTACAAATTATTTTATTTTTCTGTTTTTTGAAATAAACTATTTAAAAAACCTTCATTAGAAAAAAGAAGAAGAAGTTGTTTTAGAAATTAAAAAGTATGGTTTCAAAAAGGATATCAATCAAATGAGTACATTGGAAAACGTCCAATAATTGGGTCATGTTGTGATGCACGTTGTTCCAATCCAAAGATAATTTTTTTTTTTTTTTTGAAGCAGAAGTATTTTATTCAATTAAACAAAGAAATTAGAATCTTGGTACAAGGCTTCCTTAGCTATTGGAGGAACATCTTCCATCCAAAACAAATCATGACTAATATTCCTAACCAATTGAGCTAACTCATGAGCAACCTAATTCCCCCCTCTCTTAATATATTCCTAAGCATAAAATGATCATCCTGCATAGCTGAAATAACTTTCATAACAGAGCTATTATCCCCTTCAATGACTAATTTAGAGAAGTCTGCATCAACAGCAAATTCAATAGCTTTTCTACATGCAAGTAACTCGGCTTCCTTGCTGCAAAATACCTCAGGTCCCTTAGCTGCCATGGCTGCCATAACCTCACCTTTCTCATTCCGGACGACTGCTGCCAGAATTGTTGAGGGACGAGAACAAGGCTGCATCAAAATTAAGCTTGAAAATTGAGAAGTTTCTACTAGTTTTCCTATTCTACATCATCCAATGCTTTCGCTTTTTAGTGCTAATCGCTATTACATCTGCTAAAAAAAAAAAAAAGCTATTGCTTTACTACGGTCATTAAATCTTAAGTTGTAACCATTGACTTAATTTTCCATAAGGTTGGCAGATTAATTATAATGGATGTACTAGTTGTGTTAGTAGCATTGCTCTTAGTTAGACTAAGAATAATACTCTTTGTTTTTGCTACATCATCCAAAGCTTTCGATTTTTAGTGCTAATCGCTATTACGTCCCAAAAAAAAATTATAATAAAAAATACTTTTGCTTTACTACGGCCATTTTTCATTAATCTTAAGTTGTAACATTTGACTTAATTTTCCATAAGGTTAGCAGATTAATTATGATGGATGTACTAGTTGAGTTAGTAGCAGTGCTCTTAGTTAGACTAAGAAAAATACTTCAAAGAGAAATGTTGTGTCTATCTATATTTTTACAACAAATTTTTTGTAGCTTATTGTTATCGGTAGATGAAAAACGTAATTTCAGTGATGTGTTCAAATTAGAACCAGTAATAATTTATTTCATAAAATTTGTTATGAAAACATTGTAAATGTAACACTTTTTTACTTAAATTTATAAAGGTCATTCACCACTTTCTCAAATTTTTATTACGGTGTTGGAGTTTAGGGCAATTTCAATAATTGATAAATATGATAATATTATTGTAACGTATAAAAGTATGTTATTATTTGTCTAAAAAGACAAACAAATGAAAATTAAAAAAAGAAAACGAAAATGGATTATCATGTGATGTGACAATTTATCATAGTAGAACTCTATCACAATCTAACTTGAAAAAGTAAAATAAAAAGCTCGACAAAATTGTAATGTTACTATCCAATATGACATGAGTTACTTTCTTCTTTGGTAAAAAGGATTTAAAATAAAAAATAAAAAAGTGTAGAAAGTGTAAAATATAGCTCTTCTTATAAATGTTATTTAATTTATACTGGATTCATTCCATGGTAAAACTGGATTCATTTCAAAATTTTGTTTGATCTTGATCAAACTTCAGAGTCCATAAAGGATGACAGTCCTTATATTTGAATTTGACCTCGTCAACTATAAGTGAACCAAACCGCGTGCAAGTTTCATAAAGTAGTACACCATACTTTCTGGACAGGACAAACAATTAGCGTAACTGTGAACTTAAACTTACGCGGTTACGCCTATATATATTAAGCTACGACACCCACAATGATAGCTACCAAAACACACGTTGCTCCCAGATAGGATTTTGAAGTCTCTGGCGGAGATAATATATCCCTTTCTTTTTGTTTCTTTCTGACATTAAGCAACAACACCCAGACTTAGCTAGCTAAACAAAGCACCCTGCAGCTCCCTGATAGGAATTTGAACTCTCTCACCAAGAAAATGAAGGTAATGATGAATACCATGCTGAACAATTACTTACAATTTCTGTTCCTTATGTACTTCCAAGCATTTTTATGTCATTAATTGACACTTCTAAAATTTATTGCAGCAAAAGGTAGTGATCCGGGTCACCTTAAATAATGGCAAAAAGAATGCTCGGTCCAAGGCCATGCAGATTGCAGTTGGTCTACAAGGTACTCATTTTTATGTCTTTTATCTGATCATTGTTAAAATTGATTAGGAATTTAAAACTAATGATCAGATTGTTTTTCTTTTGGGTTCTTAAGGTGTGGAATCGGTCTCTCTACAAGGTGAGGACAGCAGTCAGATTGTTGTTGTCGGGGACAACATTGATTCAGTCAACTTGACATCTTTGCTGAGGAAGAAAGTTGGATTTGCTGAGTTAACGAGTGTCTCGCCAGTCAGTACTGAGGGGGAAAAAGCAAAGCAAGAGACCAAACCTAGTGAATCTGGAATACAATCAATGGTTTGGCCAACTTATCAAGCCGGTGTACCATATTATTATCAACCCGGTGCACCATATTATGCATATGAAGTCGCGGGTTACAACCAGAACTCTTGCAATATTATGTGACCTATGTGCAAGAATTATTTGATGGCTAAAACTTAGGTAGAGTTTCTTTCTTAGGTGCTATAACTTAGATTCTACATATGGTTCCTGAGATTGAATTTGATTTGAGAATCAAAAAGAGCACTTAAGTATAGAAAAGTGTGGATTGATTATTTATGGTTCTCATTCAATGGAAAAGAGAAAATTTTGTCTTAAAGCATGATATGAAGTGATAATAAAATTATAAAGAAAGAGTGCTGTATAAGAGATTACTTTCATGTGATGGGCATGTGGTTTTTTGTTGAAATACATTTCTTCAATATAGCATTAATGAAAATTCTCTAAATTGAGCAATTGGTGGAAAATGGACATCTAATTAAACCTCCAAGTCAACCTCAAAATATCTAATAAAGCGGGGATTAGGAGTTCCAAATTCTAATTTTCATTCAATCCCAAGTTATTTACCAAGTAAAATTAATGATCTCTTAAAATTTTATACATTATAGGTAGGAAATTTTTTGCACATATTTGGGTTTTTGATCATACTTATCTTAAAAAATCGACAATGCCCAAAATCCATTATTTTAGCCACAAAAATGACAAAATTCAGTCCACAAAAACAGCTAAACTCAAGCTCATAAAGTTTAGCCAAAAACCCAGCGATATAACTCATCGAGTTCATGAGGCCAGTCAACAAGATTGGTCAACTCAGGCCCACAAAGTCAAATACAATCCAATTTTTCAAGATTGACACAAAACTAGGCCAAGTTAAGGCCACATTAGGGATTCATCATCATAAGGGACCCAACACCACAGAGTGCTTTTTTTTCGTCGACTGATAAAATTTTCATTTTCATTGAATCCTATCATATTATTTGTGAGATTTGTTCTACTTTGGATGCTTGAACCAACATACTACTAGCCCATATATGGATTTATAAATGAAAGCTAATTGTATTTTAAAAATAAATCTTCTATGTTTAATTTGAAACATAACATACCCACCACCACCAATGTTGACATAAGGGACCCTTGAGGGAAACATTCCTCACTATTTATTTTAGTGCAATTTTTATATGATAGAATACTTTACTAGTATAATTTAAAGGCTCAAAAGGTGAGATCCAGCTCTTTCTAGGTAATCTCAATTGTCATCTGCCACGGCTATAAAGGTTAAAGGGTTACTTTCAACCTTTAACTTTTCTTCATGGGAATAGAAAGTTCATCCTAGTGTGAATTATGATGCTAAATTAAAATTTAATTTATGGTGTTTTTTTTTGGGATGATTGTTCATTGTATATCAAATAAAAAAATCAGTTGATTTTTATTGTTGTTGTAGGTGGGGTTTGAAAATTAGATAATTCTCATATAAAAAATAAAATGACTATAATTTTCATATTTAGACACAGTCATGATTGGGTCAACTAAAGGGGACAAACTGAAGAAAGCCCATGCCCCTATGGGTAGTCCAAAAAACACAACAATCCATTCATTGGTTTTTCATAAAATAGAACCGCGTGCTTGCCTTCTAAAAGAAAACAATCCCCAACTATTTGTAGGGCATTTTAATTCTAGTTTTATTGGACAGATAAAAGGTGGTCTAAATTTTTTCCTAGACTAAAATTAGGCTAAATATCCCACCTCCACAAAAAAGTTGAAAAAGTTTCATACACTTCCCCATTTGGATCCATCTTATAAGCTACTTCGTGAATCTTGATTGCATAGGAAAGTAGTTTTAGTCCATAACACGTATGTGTTTGATAACTCTACTTCTAAATTACTCCCATGAATCACTTTCTAGACGTAGAAAAAAAAAAGTAGAAGTCAAATTCCCTCCCCCCCCCCCCCCCCTCTCTTCAACTATAAAAATAATGGAGGGAATCTACATATAAAAAGTTCTCATAGGATTTGTATCCAATTTTAAATTAATTTCTAAAACTTTTTTTTTTCAATTAAATTTATTAACTTATAAAGCCATTTCTATTTGAAGCATTTGCTTACATCTGTTTATTCTAGATAGTAATGGAATAGAGAAAAATGAGATAATGTTGATAAAACTATGGGTTCCACTAAGGTAACCAATTTTGATTTTTTTCGCAATCTCTTTTTCACTCGAACAAAGACTTTCTCTCTCTAAACAAAGATTACTTTCTTTATTAACTTTTTCTAGTTAAAAAAATTTGCATACTTACTAATGGGCAATGGCTACGTGCTAAAAGATTACTTTCTTTATTAACTTTTTCTAGTTAAAAAAATTTGCATACTTACTAATGGGCAATGGCTACGTGCCAATTATTTATACGTAGGGTTTTTAGTAGTACAACTTTTTCTCCTAATAGAAAGATTATATGTATTTTTTAATGGAAAACATTTTTTGATAAACATTTTCTAGAAAGCATATTTATTTTCTTGTATTTAGTTACAACTTGGAAAATGGGTTAGAATTTTTTTTTGTCATTCAGATCACATGAAAATCATTAATATTTATTGAAATTTTAAATAATTATATGTATAAAAAACTTTCATTCGTAGGAAAAAAAACCCTCAAATGAGAAAACATATTCCAAAATTCTGGGCCATTTTGGAACCTATTGGGAAAACATTCCCTAAATTTGGGGTGTAATAAATTAAGTGGGAAAGCTACTTATTTGAATAAAAAATGTCATTTGATAAGGTTAATGGTCAATGATGTATCATGAGCCTATTAAATATTAATGATAATTATCAATTGGTCCGTAGAGAGAGAGAGAGAGAGAGAGAGAGAGAGAGAGAGAGAGAGAGAGAGAGAGAGAGAGAGGAGTTGAAGAGAGAGAACTTACAGTTGGAAGAGTTCTCTGTGGTGATCTTTTGAGTATGTAATGTTCTTGGAAACGTATTTTACTCTTAAAATACCAAAAAAAAAAAAAAAAAAACTACTCTAGTGAATTTATTTCTTTACTCTTTATTGATTATTGAACAAATTTTCTATTGAATTACTTTTTTGTGGTACTAAATATTAAAAAATGGAAAAAAAAAAAAAAAAGCTTTTCAGAGATTTAAGTTCTTTTGTACCTTTGCATCTTCATGAGCTAGAAAATTTTTTTTACCCACTTTTGATAATAGAAACGATATTGTTCAATGACTGAGGCAAGGAGGTGCTATGGGGCACGCCACCCCAGTTTTAAGTATTCTTCAATATATATATATATTTGTAATTACAATTAAAAAAAAAAATTATTTTGCATTAGGAGAATTTTTTTGTTTGTTGATAATCTGCATTTGGGGAATTATATATATATATATATATAAACTATAAATATTTTTTTTCTTTACTTTTAAGGACAATTGCAGATTTCATTGTCTAGAGAAAGAGGTCCTTATTGTGCTTGTCATCTATCAAAATAAGGTATATTTTTTCATTTTATACTTTTCTTATATTGATGTAAAATTATGTTTATCATTTAGGTTGAGTATTGTGCATTTGACAACTAATAATTAAAAGCTAGTTTTTAGCTTAAATTATCTATAATTTATGGGTCCCACATTACTTTTTGTTTTAATTTTATTTCAAATAATTTAACTTTCATTACTTTAGAACTAAGTTAGCTTTACCACCACACACCCTTGGTGCGATGGTCACTCTACAAGTATAAGTATTCATAGGGTGTGGGAGGCAAAGGCCGGGGTTTAAGTCTCTAGGAGGGAGGTTCACACATATATACACTTAGATGAGGTTAGAGTAGAATTCTATTTTGTATAAAAAAAAAAAAGTTAGCTTTTAGTTTTTTGTCTCATATTATGCAAATAACCTACCAAAAATAAGCAAAAAAATCATTTAAATGGTAGCTGCTTGTGATCTAAAATATTATTGAACAAAAATTCCAAATTTAAACTCTTTTTAGATTGATCTAAAGTGGGAAAACTATTAGGTACTCTCGGAGTACCACAAATGCATACTTCTCCTTCTCACATAAATGGTGGATTCCACCACAGATTTAATTAGTGGAACTTGCCATTCATGTGAGGGGGAGGAGTATGCATTTATGATACTCTAGGAGTACACAATAATTTCCCTCTAAAATGTTTAGAGAATATTATTTGTGATCAATATCATTTAAATGGTAGTTGAAAATTTACAAATTGACTAGATGAGAAAAAATATTTTGATTATATAAACTAACTTGATTTAAATATATTCATCATATGTGATTAAGATAAGTTATCATGGTTTATATTTTCATTTAGGTCTTTCTTCTCATTTTGATTGTAGCTGTTAAATTTATTTGACTTAAATGATAATTGTCTAAGTCTTGTGATGGAGGATGAAACTAAAGGAAAGTGTTATATCCACAATATTCTCACAATAAATTATAGTTGGTAAGTTGTTATTGGTTTTAATTTGAATCTACAACTTAAGTTACTTTTTTGTCCACCCATAACAGTTAATAATAACCTGTCATTTAAGATTTGTTCTAAAAAAGTTGTGAACATAACATTTCTCTTAAATTAAATTGTGATGCAGAAATTGGGAGCAACTATGTAACACTAGCAATAGTGACTTGAAAATTGAAATGCTCAAGGAGGGTTGGTAAAAGCATAGTCACTCTTTCATAAAGCAGGGACTTTGTCTTTAAGAAGAGTTTATGATCATAAAGGCTAGCAAGTAGCAACCCAAGCTCTTGCAAAATGGGCAAGTAACCCTAGGTTTTTCGGATGTTTGGAAAGCTCTAATTTATCATATGCTTTTATTTCTAGCCTTGTTGTATTATGTATAATTTTTTTGAGAAGAATTTTTTTTTTTTAGTTTATGAAGTTTTCCTATTATCAGTAGCAAAAAAAGAATAAACTATTTTATTTCCTACTGTACTCATTTGGCACAATTTTTTTTTTTTTTTTTCAGTTCTTTGAAATAAGCTATTTAAAAAAACCTTCATTTAGAAAAAAAGAAGAAGTTGTTCTATAAATAAAAAAGTTTGGTTTCAAAAAGGATATGAATCAAACAAGTAAGAACTTCCTAGTAGGAAAGTAGGAAGTAGGAACATGTCCAATAACTAGGCCATGTCGTGATGCTCATCATTCCATTACAAAGAAAAATTTAATAATGGAGAAGTTTCTACTAATTTTCTTTATATCATCACGTGCTTGTGCTGTAGGTCTATTCGCTTTTACATTAAAAAATATGAAGTGCTTTTGCTTTAATTTTCCATAAGGTTGGTAGATTAATTATGACGGATGTATAATAAAAGTAGTTGTGTTAGTAGTAATGCTCTTACTTAGACTAAGAATGATACTTAAAAGAGAAATGTTGTGTCTATCAATATTTTCACAACAATTTTTTTTAGCTAATTGTTATTAGCAGATAAAAAAGTAATTTTAATGATGAATTCAAATTAAAACAAATAATAACTTATCACATAGAATTTATTGTAAAAACATTGTAGACGTAACACTTTTCTACTTAAAGTTATAGGAATCATTCACTAGTTCCTCAAATGTTTATTACGGTGTTAGAGTTCAATGCAATTTCAGTAATTAATAAATATGATAAAATTATTGCAATGTATAAAAGTATGTTATTATTTGTCTAAAAAGACAAACAAATTAAAATTAAAAAAAAGAAAAAGAAATTGGATTATCATGTGATGTGACAACTTATCATAGTAGAACTCTGTCACAATCTAACTTGACCCAAAAAAAAAAAAAAAAGATCAAAAAAATTGTAACGTTACTATTCAATATGACATGAGTTACTTTTTTTCTTTGGTAAAAAGGAAAAAACAAAAAAAAGGTGTAGAAAGTGTAAAATTTAGCTCTTCGGCTCTTCCTATACATGTTATTGTTTATACGGGATTCAGTCCATGGTCAAACTGGATTCATTTCAAAATTTTGTTTGATCTTGATGAAACTTCAGTCCACAAATGATGGCAGTCCTTTTATTTGAATTTGACCTCGTCAACTATAAGTCAGGCACACCATTCAATTATTTGGGTTTCATAAAAAAACCGCGTGTAAGCTTCATTAAGTAGTTGACCATACTTTCTAGACATGATACACGATTAGTATTGGTTAAATGATTAAGGATCCGTTTGAAAACAACTTATTTATGTGAAATTAAAAATTTTTTGTTGAAAGTATTGTAGATAAAGGTAAAAATTAGCTGAAATAGTATAATAGGATTCATAAATAATATAAAAAATTGCAATAGGATCTATGAATAGTAGCAAAAGTAAACTGAATAGTAGCAAAAATAAGTTAAATAGCAAAATAAGTTGACTTTAAACTCTAATCCCAAACAAAACTTAAATTTACCATATCCTAATAACTTAAGATTTTGGGACAATCCGTAATTTAACATGATATCAGAGCATAAAATCCTGAGTTAGATCCTTGTCTTCTCCACTCTATCTTCCATTTAAATTTTCACATGTTGGGTCTCATTTATTAAAAGGTAGTTTCGGCTCACATGTAATGGGGAGGGTTAGAAGTATTAGTTAAATGATTACATTTATCCTATCCTAATAGCTTAAACTTTTAGGACAATCGGTAATTTAACAAATTGTATTTAAAAGAAAGTTTCCTTTGTTTCATTCCAAACAAAAAAAGAGTCAATTTCAACAATTAAGATATCATTTGTATACTTAATAGTATAAATGGTGTTATGTTATTTTAAAATTTTTAAATGATATAACACTAAATACATATTTATATATATAATATCTAATATGAACTATAAAATTAATTGGTTTCATAGTATGGCATCTACTAGTGGATCTAATCTATTTAGTAAACCAATATGTTTTTTCTAGAGTCGAGCTTAAGACATTGTATAATGAGTAGCAGGCATTGTAGTTGTAATGTTTTTTCTTTTTAAGTACTCAGAACACTAATATAAAACTTATGTTGGAAAATAGAAAATATTTTTTCAAAAGATATTTATATATATTTTTTGATATTTGGTATAGCATAAAAGTCTGGTGTGCGGAAAATTAATCAACTGAAAATATAACATACCCACCCACCGCGACCACTATCGAATTAAGGGACCCTTCAGGGAAAAGTTTCTTAATATTTATTTCAATGCCATCTTTCTATGATTGAATATTTTACTAGCATAACTTAAAGGCTCAGATGGTGAATTCCAGCTCTTTCTAGGTAACCTCAATTGTCATTTGCCTGAGTTATAAAGGTTAAGGGGTTTCAACTTTCAACTTTTCTTCATGCCAATAGAAAGTTTATCCTACTATGAATTCTGATGCTCAAATAAAAATTTAATTTATGGTATTCACTTTATAATGATTGTTCATTATTATCAAGTAAGAACAACAGTTGATTTTTTGTGTAAAGTGGGTTAAAAAATTAGATAACCCATACATAAAACGACAACAATCCTCATACGGAGACATGAGTCGTGACTAGATCAACTAAAGAGAAAGAACCTAAGAAAGCCCCTGCCCTTATTGGTGGTCCAAGGAAGCACAAACCATTCATTGGCTTTTCATATAGAGAACCGTGTGCTTGCCTTCTAAAAGCACAATACCCAACTTTTTGTAGGGCATTCCTCTACAACTTTTACTGGACAGATAAAAGGTAGTCTGAATTTTTGTTTAGACTAAAATTGGTTTATACCAGTACCTCCACAAAAAAGTTGAAAAATTTTCATACACTTCACCCCTATGGATCCTATACTATAAGCTAATGTGAATCTTGATTGCATAAAAAAATAGTTTTGTCTATAACGTGATTGATAACTCTACTTTTAAATTACTCCGATGAATCATTTTTCAAGACCTTGAAAACAAAGTAGAAGTCAAAAGTTTGTTATTCTTACTACAAAAGAAGTTATCTCCCCCCCACCCCCCCCCCCTCTCTCTCTCTCTCCCTTTTTAAAGGAATCTACGTAAAAAGATCTCCCAAGATTTATATCCTCTTTTGAATTAAATTTCAAAATTTTTATTTTTGTCAATTGAAATCCTAAACTTATAAATCCTTTTTAGTTTGAAGCATTTGTTTATATCTTGACATTAAAGGAATAGAGAAAAATGAGTCTCCGTTGATAAAACTATGGGTTCCACTTTGGTAACCACATTTATTTTTTCTAGCAATCACTTTCTTACTCTAAGCAAAACTTCCTCTTTCCAAACAAATATTAGTATCTTTGTTAACTTTTTAAGTTTCAAAAATTGCATACTTACTACTAGTTATGTGCTAACTATTTATTCATAGAGTTTTTAGTTGTACATTTTTTTTCCCTTGAAGGGAAGGTTACAAGTATTCTTTATTGGAAAAAATTTTCAATAAACATTTTCTGAAAAACTTTATTAGTTTTCTCTTATTTAGTTATGACTTGGAAAATGAGTTAGAAAATATTCTTTGTTGTTTAGATCACATGAAAATCATTAATATTTATTGTAATTTTAAACAATATATATATATATATATATATATATATATAAACTTTCATTCACACACAAAAAAAAAAAACTTCAAATGAGAAAATATTTTCAAAATTTCAGGCCATTTTTGAGCTTCAATAAGGAAAAAATACCCTAAATTTGGGATTTATGTAGTAAATTAAGTGGGAAAGCTGCTCATTTGAATAAAAAATGTCCTTTTTGTTTTTGAGAATGACAAAGTTAATGGTTAATTGACACTGTTCAATATATGGGGTATCCATAGCCAGTTAATGATGGATAATAGTTGGTATGTAGAGACGGAGAGGAGTTGAAGAGAGATAAAAGAGTTCTTTGCGGTGATCTATTGAGTATGTAATGTTTATGAAAATGTTTTCTACTCTTAGAAGGCAAATTTTTTTTTGTAAACTGGCTATTGATACCCCATTTTTTTGCCATTTAACATGATTTTTTTAACAATTTTGTTAGTTGGTAAGTTTCAAAACTATTTTGTAAACCAGCATCTCGAGGCTCTAAAACTCAAGTCTGATGAAGGAACTTGAGTCTTGGACTTGAGTTCCAAGAGGTGGCAAAGCTGATGTGGATAAAAATTCCATGCGGAACTCAAGGCTCTAAGACTCAAGTTCCAAAAAGGAAAAAAATTTCTCAAAGGATGAGAAAAGAAGAGAAGTTCATGCCTTCCATTCATGTGTCCTACCATTAAATTTGATGTCCCATCAAAGCAACAACAAATCAGTAGCTAGAGGTTTAAACTGATTCCTGCTTCAGCTTTCTTGGTCCCCTAGCCAAATAAAATGATTCATTTTTATCTTTTTCTAGATGACAAGTGACAACACATGCTTCATGATTCAACTTTCTTCAGTCCGCCTTGGCTTTGCTTGAACTTGAGTCTTTGAGATTTGAGATGCTACTTAACAAAATAGTTTGCAAAACATGTCAACTAATAAAATTGTTAGCAAAATCATGCTAAATGCCAACAAAATCCTATATTTTTGTGTGTATAATTGGTGGCTTTTGTCTAGTTGGGGAATTACACTAGTAAGACACTCATTGGTACAACTTATTTTTTCAACTTTTTTATATAAATAAATTATTTAAAAAAACCATTATTTAGAACAAAAAGAGTTTGCTTTATTAATAAAAAAGTATGGTTTCAAAAATGGATATCAATCAAAACGAGTAGGAAGTAGGAACACATCCAATAATTGGGTCATGTCATGATGCTTGTCACTCCATTGTTCCAATGCAAAGATGAATTTAATAATAGAGAAGTTTCTATTAGTTTTCCTGCATCATCAAGTGCTTTTGCTTTAGGGCGAATCGCTTTTACATTAAAAAAAAAAAGTGCTTTTGATTTAGAATGGACATTTTCCATAAAATCTTGTAACTTTTGACTTTAATTTTCCATAAAGGTTGACAGATTAGCTAACCAATGAGTTTTTTTTTTTTTTGGTGGTTGCTAAAGTTAACCAATAAGTTAGGGAAAAACAATATTTGTTACAAACATTTTAAGTGAATAATTATGATGGATGTATAATAAAATTGTGTTAGTATTGCTCTTAGTTAGGCAAAGGATGATACTTAAAAGGTACAAGTTAACTAGTACTCTTAGGACATTTTATATATAAAAAAAAAAGTATAAAAAAAGCAATTATTTTTTCTTTTCCCATAAATTGTTTCTAAAAATATTTCCAAACCAATGTGCTTAGGGCGTTCGTTAACTCTTCCTTACTTAAATTATTATTAATTTTTTTTGAGAATCAATGATACTTAAAATTATAGGAGCCATTCAATGGTAGGGTACCGCAAATGTTTATTACGGTGTTATAGTTCAATAAAACTTTAGTTATTAACAAATATGATAAAATTATTGTCATGTATAAGAGCACTAGCATTTAAGTGTGTTAATCACTAAAATTTTAGTATTTAACACACCAAACACTAAAAACACACCTATATTAGATGTCCTAAATGTTTTTTTTAGCATAAATTGTTATTTTAGCATTTATTATTATTCTTTTTAGCATTTTTGTCTGTAAGCTTCTACTATTAGAAGCATATGGACCAAATGCTAAATGTAAAAACTCATTTTTATTCATTTGTTTCTCTCCCTTTCAGTTCATATTCCCTTTTCTCTTTCCTCTCTCTCACTCAACCCCTCTCTCTTCTATCAAACCGATTCAACCATAGTTGTGCCCACGGTTTTTGCTCTGTGTAAAGCCACTCAACGCCATTTCCATCGTGATGGTGGCTTTGTTTTCATCCCCTATTTGTTTCAAATCCGTCTCTCTTCTATTTCCCTTTGTTAGTTTTTAGACCCCTGAAAACACTTGTGCTTAATATAATTTAATAGCCAAATTGTTAGTTAGGTCAATCAGGTAGAGCTAGGCTAAATATTCATCAAACATATCATGCACAGTGAAAAACTAAATAACACAAGATATGATAACTCAAGAAAACCAATGAAACAATCTAGTTTTAAGGTAAAAAAACCTGGGGGGAACGATCCTAAGAGAACAATCAACTATGTCAAATAGAAGTTTATAGTAAAAAAATACCATTCGTAGTAAACTTAACTAAGATTATCCAATCTAGTTTTGAACCGCTCAGACTTCTTTGATGTGGATTTGCTCCAACATGAACTTCCAGTTCACACATTAGATCTCTAACATAAACCTCCAATTTATAACTCCAAGACCACCCTTGAAGGTTTAGATCTAGCACCTTTGATGATTGGTATGCAGCAACTTTGGTTCTACTAGTTCTAATGGTATGTAGATTGATTTTTGGTAGTGACTTTGAAAAGAGTAGGCACAAAGTATTTTCGATCTCAAAAGAGAAGCTCGCAAGTCATAACAAAATGTGTCTTAGGGTTTCATTTAAATACTATGTGAATTAGATCTGAAATCCTAATCATTTACTGGGCTTAATGGGTTGATGGGCCAAAAAATAAATTCTACTGATTCAAATCTCAATCGGTCGAACCATAGTCTTGATTAGTTGAACCACAGTCTTGATCGGTCGAGCCTAGCATGTTTCAAATTCTTGAACCTACAGCTTCCTTGATCTTGTACTTTGACTTGCAACACCTTGAGCATTGTTTAATATACCCTATAGAATCTAAGATCAATACTAGACAAGTTTGCGCTCATGGTTTGCAAATTGTTCTAAATCTGAACCTAGCACTCTTTATGCCAAACTCTCCGTAGGGTTGTGTAAATGGTGTTAGTGGTGGCGAAGAGGTGGTTGATATTTCTAGGTTGTGTATATGGGCATTATTTATGGTGGTGATGGTTGGTTTTGTGGGTCATTAGATTTTTGGTGAGTTGGAATCGGCGAAGAGGTTTTTGGGTTGATTTTTTGTTGGTTGATTAGATTCATCTAAATTTTTTGCTGTTTTTGTTTTGTCTTTTAGGGGTTTGGATTTGATTTTGGGGTCTTATTTTGGTATTTTTGGAAGGTGGTGGTGGATAGCAAGCTATGGGTGGTGGTGGGTTGATTTTGAGTTGGATTGCTCTGGTTTTGGGTGAGTTTCAATGGGTTTTGGTTTGAAATTTTTGTTCCAGTGGTGGTAGTGGGTTCCGATCGTGGTTGTTGCTTCTGAGGGTGGTGATGTTTTATTGTCTTTATTTTTTATTTTAATAGAAGGTAGGATTTTTTTTTAAGTAATTTTAATGAGTGATTTGCTAAAGAAAGAGATGTGATGTAGGTTATACTATAAATGCTATGCTAAAAGTATAAAGTAACTTTTTGGTATGTTAAAATAGATTTTCTTTTGAACACCTTATGTTAATGCTCTAATAAGAGCATTAGCATCATGTGCTAAATACTACATTCTTAGCATTTAGCACACCAAACACCAAAAAATAAGTTGCTTGAGATGTTCTAAATGCCAAAAATTTGTAGCATTTGTGACCTTACCATTCTACGAATAGAATAGTACGGACACAAATGCTAAAACTAAAAGCATTTTTTATTCATCTCTCTCTCTCTCTCTGAAACCAATCCGAACCTCTCGCTACCACCACCTTTGCATGCCGCCTCACTGTCTCACCTTCTCGCTACTTTTCCATTGCCGATCTAAGTGGTCTAAATCGCAGGTCGGTTGACTTTCTTTTTCCTCCAATGGTGGTGAGTTTCAGATGGTGTTTTTGATGGAATCATACAGCGCAGCGGAAGGAAATGTATATAAAGAAACGGATCTACTTCATACATAAAGGTTAACATGTACTATTTAAGTTTCAGAATATATGAACAAGAGAGTGTACCTTGGAGCGGTGAATTTCAAAACTTGAAGATGAGAGGCTCTTGGGAATACTTTCAATCTTCACTCCAATTCCACTAACGCCCAAGATGTGTGGTCTCTCAATCAGTTCCAAAGGGAGAATGAAAGTGTGTCTCACACTCTCTCTTTTTCTCTATGAAATCTCTACAGAAAAATTCTGTGTATCTCTCCCTTTGTATCTAACTGATTATCTAATTGGATTAGCCTTTTGGCCCTTTCCAATTGGGCTTAAGTGTGTGGCTTGGAGTGGGACCAAAAGGGACCAATAAGACACTAGCTCCAATGGGCCTTGGGCTTTTCTGTCAACTCTTGACAAGTCCAAAGTTACCATTAACTATATTTAATACCACTATATAAATATAGTTGCACTCTAGGCCTTATTAATAAATTATATCCCAAGACTTTATTATGCATGCAACCCCTTTATAAAATATTCATAGTAACACAAAGTCATGAAAGGAGACTGCCACTTTGTTTATTACTACATCTTAATTCCTTGAGTACCCGGTTTAATTCTTTAAGTTATTCATCATATATTTATGAAATCCAATTCCATAAATATATACTTTAGTAACTCCTTACTAAAGTGGTTAGGCCCAACTCTCTGAATAACAAACCCATTAAACTTATCTCAAGGGAATATTTTGTATCTCCGTTAAGAGACTATGAATTCCATCTTGAGAATATATGTTCCATCAACACTAAATGTGGCTGCCCAACATACTGAGATTTTGACCGTTACTATAAATCTCACTCCTGATATATCAAAGCAACCTACACTTCATGATCAGGTCCATTATCCTCTCAGGATTAAGAGTTCATGCAAATATAAGTCGTGAGTTTATTATTCAATTGACAGTCGTTAGGAGAATAATAAATCTCACACCGGTCCAGTTCAATATGTCTTAACTCTTAAAACATATCAACATATCAACTAGAAATCTCCATTTCCATGATCAAGACAAATCATCTTAATTGATATGTTATAGTCTTCGCAGATGAAATGCCCAATTTCATCACCGACTACGAACTATAATTCTGAGTTTACAAAGAACTTGTGATTTATATCTTCTGTGACTAAATCACATAAATCACATACAATGCATCTCATGGACTATATGATAATGTCCCAATATTCATGTTACCAATATTTTCAAATAATAATACAACTTTATTAACCAAAACATTAAGTCATACATAATGTCTAACATAATAAAATACATAGCATCATACAATAGGATTTAAGGACATATATCCCAACAGTTTTCGGTTTTTTACCCCCTTTAGTGGTAGTGAGTTTCAGATGGCAGTGATTTTGATTGGTTTTCATGGTGGTGGGTAGTGATGAGTTTAAGAGAGAGAGAGAGAGAGAGAGAGAGAGAGAGAGAGAGAGAGAGAGAGAGAGAGAGAGAGAGAGCGTGAAGAGGAAGAGAGAGAAATTAATAAAGAAAAGAATAGAACATGACATTAGAACATGTGATGTAGAATGTTTTTATTCAAATGCTATATTAAAGTAGTAAAATTAAAATTTGGTATATGAATGTAGCATTTGTTTTACATCAGCTGATGCTCTAAGAGCACTAGCATCAGTTGTGTCATGCTAAATGCTATTTTGACACACTAAAATCTTTTTTTTTTTACCAAATCGTTTTACAATATACTCTACATCACATGTTCTATAGCAAGATTTTAGACACATTAAAAGAATCTTAAACATACTCCTTTGAATAAAAAAAAGAATTTTTTTTTTTTAAATAAGCTTTTTTGAAAAAGAATAGTGGAATAAGAGAGAGAAGATATATGTCTCATAAAGGAGATGTGACACGAGGAGAGAGAAAAAACCATTAAAAACTTTATAGTATTTTGACCATAATATGCCATTTATAGAACATCATTGTAGTTCCATGCCATTTCTTTTGGCATTTGACACATCTCATGAAGCATGGATTTGGGTGTTTGGTGTGCCAAATGCTAAAAATTCAGTATTTGGCACGCCTGATGTTAATGCTCTAAGTATGTTATTATTTGTCTAAAATGACAAATAAATGAAAATTTAAAAGAAGATATTTTTTTTTTCATGTGAAGTGACAACTTTTCATTGTAGAAATTATATTACTTAAACCCTATCAAAATCTAACTTGTAAAAATAAAATAAAAAGCTTTAAAAAATTGTAACTTTACTATTCAATTTGAAATGAGTTACTTTCTTCCTTGTTAAAAAAAAAAAAGTAGAAAGTGTAAACTTTAGTAAGGGTGGCAAAATTTGACATAACATGAAATTAGCAAATTATAAGCTGAGGCTTAATGGATTCGTGTTATATTCAGGTTGGTTGGACTGATTCGTTTAATAAACGTGTCAAGTTCATGTCCAACTTATAAAACTAATTTGACCCATTTAATTAAATGAAATTTTATCAATATACCATTCAAACTCAAGGTATATAAACTCATTAGTTGTTGTGATTTATTTTTCTGACATATTGTGATTAATTATTTATGATATTAAGATATGATTTAATTTTGAATGATTATTTGTGATACATTTACTTGTTATTTATGAATTTTATATTTAAAAATTTTATTTATTTTTGGGCTTCTCATAGTTTAGATTAATTTGGTTAATACTAATATTTGTATATTTTTTTTTTCACTTTGATAAAATTTGTTAAACGGGTTGATATAACTGACCTATTTAATAAATAGATCATGTTAGAGTTGAGGGATCTTACCCCATTTAATAAATATGTCGGGTTTGTATTAACCCATATAGTCAAATACTTATAAGTCCCTTTCAAAAAAAAAAACTTATAAGTCGATACAACGTGAATCCGACATGCAAACACAAATCGTCACTCCTAAAATTTATCCTTGCTTTTACATCTTATTTATTCTAGATTCATTCCCTGGTTATTCTGAATTCATTCCAAAATGGCGCGCATTTATGAAATAAAATTCAATCCTTTTGTTTGATCTTGACCATAATCCTTCAGAATTTCAAGTATAATGGATCCAGTTCACACTTTACAGTCCAGAATCAATGATGACAGTCCTTATATTTGAAATATGCCCCCGTCAACTAAGTCTACCAAACCATTCTTTGGGTTTAAAAAGAAACCGTGTTTATGCCGCAAAAAGTAGTAGACCAAACTTTCTGGGGAGCTAAACTGGACAGGACAACCAAAAGGTTGTTTTAAGTGTAACTGTGAACTTAAACTTACGCCTATATATATATTATCCCTATCAGCTTTTTTGTGGCATTATGCTACGACACCCAGAATTAGATAGCTAAACACACTTTACTCCCAGAAAAGATTTTGAACTCTCTGACGAAGGGAATACATCCCTTTGTGTTTGTTTGTGATATTAGTCAACAACACCCAGAATTAGCTAGCTATACAAAACACCCTGCAGCTCTCTGATAAGAATTTGAACTCTCTGAACAAGAAAATGAAGGTAATGATGCTGAACAATTATTAAAAATTCTGTTCCTTATGTACTTCCAATCATTTTTATGTCATTAATTGACACTTCTAAACTTTATTGCAGCAAAAGGTAGTGATCCGGATCACCTTAAATAATGGCAAAAAGAATGCTCGGTCCAAGGCCATGCAGATTGCAGTTGGTCTACAAGGTACTCATTTTTATGTCTTATATCTGATCATTGTTAAAATTGATTAGGAATTTAAAACTAATGATGAGAGATTATTTTCCTTTTCGGTGCTTAAGGTGTGGAATCGGTCGCTCTACAAGGTGAGGATAACAGTCAGATTGTTGTTGTTGGGGACAACGTTGATTCAGTCAACTTGACATCTTTGCTGAGGAAGAAAGTTGGACCTGCTGAGTTAACGAGTGTCTCACCAATCAGTACTGAGGAGGAAAAACAAAAGCAAGAAACCAAACCTAGTGAATTTGGAATACAATCAATGGTTTGGCCAACTTATCAAGCTGGTGTGCCATATTATTGTCAACCTAGTGTGCCATATCATTATGTATACAACGCAATGGATTACAACTAGAACTCTTGCACTATTATGTGACCTATGCGTAGAAATTATTTGATAGCTAAAACTTAGGCAAAGTTTCTTAGGTACCTTAACTTAGATTCTGCACAAGGTTCTTGAGATTGAATTTGATTTAAGATCTTAAGCAAGAGCACTTAAGTAGAGAAAAGTGTAAGAAGTATGTATTGATTTTCTGTAGTTCTCATTCAATTGAAAATTGAAAATTATGTCTTAAAGCATGATATGAAGTGACAATAAAATTATAGAGAGAGTATTGTTGAATAGGAAATTATATTCATGTAATGGGCAAATGGTTTGTTGTTGAAATACATTTCTTGATGTCGCAAAACCAACAAGAAAACTAACACATTGCTTTCTGAATGGAAAAAGAAACTAAACACATTAACTAGTGAATGAAAACCTCGAATTCATGAAGGGTCCCTTGAATCCACAAGGTAATAAGGTACTGAAATCCACTAGAGAGAAATAGACAAAGTCTGCATTTTTATAAATATGAAAAAACTGAATTGCCCTAAAGGCTACAATATATTTAAATAGTATAAGAAACCCTAGGGCGGCTATGAAAATGCCTAGAAACCCTAATCCGCGCTAATCACGTAATTTGGTGGCAAAATAGTGATTTTTGCCAAAAAAAATAGCAAAATTTAGATAATTGTGGAATTTAAAAACACTATCTTTCAGAGATGTCCCAAAATAGATGGGACCCCACTTTGATTTTGCGTTGTGACTTCCGGCGCCCCTGCTACTCCAGGAAGGCATGTACTGTCTGTCCTACATCAGTCTCCCCCACTTGGAAAGAACTCGACCTCGAGATCCCACTATCTGGATCGTTAAGAGGATGGTAATCATACAAGTCAGCAACATTAAAGGTAGAAGAAATGTTCATGTCTAGAGGAAGAGCAATCACATAGGCATTGTTGTTGATCTTCTTAGTAATTTGAAATTACCCATACTTCTTGTCTTTCAATTTATTTTAAGTACCAATGGAAACCGCTCCTTTTGAAGGTAGATTAGTACCAAACCTCCAACATTGAAGATCTTCTCACACCTCTTTTATTAGGATTAGTGCCCTTAAATCCTATTGTATGATGCTATGTATGACTTAATGTTGTAATTAATAAAGTTGTTTTATTATTAACTAAAATAATGGTAATATGAATATTTGGACATTATCATATAATCCATGAGACGCATAGTATGTGATTTATGTGATTTAGTTATAAAAGATATAAGTCACAAGTTCTCTGTAAACTCAGAATTTTAGTTCGTAGTCGGTGATGAAATTGGGCTTTCATCTGCAAAGGCTATAACGTATTAATTAAAATGATTTGTCTTGATCATGAAAGTGGAAACTTTTAGTTGATATGTTTTAAGAGTTAAGACATATTGAACGGAACCACTATTAGATTTATTATTTTTCTAACGACTGTCAAATGAATAATAAATCTCAGAATTTCTATTTACATCAACTCTTAATCTTGAGAGAATAATGGACTTGATCATGAAGTGTAGGTTACTTTGATATATCAGGAGTGAGATCTAAAGTCATGATCAAAACCTCAATATTTTGAACAGTCACATTTAGTGTTGATGGAACATATATTCTTAAGATGAAATTTATAATATCTTAATGGAGATATAAAATATTCCATTGAGATAAGTTTAACGGGCTTGGTTATTCCAAGTGTTAGGCCTAACTGCTTTAGTAAAGAGTTACTAAAGTATATATTTATGAAATTGGATTTCATAAATATATAGAGAGAAGATGGTTGGATTAGAGAGAGAGAGAGAGAGAGAGAGAGAGAGTATAGTTCCGAGAAAATAAAGAGAGAGAGAATGTGTGTGATTTAAAGTGGGGGGCTCTTGCCTTTGGATAGAACTCTGGCTATAGAGGATCATGAGAGACAGAGAATTTTAGAGATAGAGAGAAGATGGTTGGGTTGAAGAGAGAGAGAGAGAGAGAGAGAGAGAGAGAGTATAGTTCCGAAAAAATAAAGAGGACAATAAAATGCAAGCTACTAAAAATGGACTAAGGAAGTCTCAACCCTAACTCATACAACCTTAATACCAATAGAGAACAATAAAATTGTGGAGTTAGGAACATGAGTCAAGATAGTCATTCCAATGATAGGAAGGCCTGTAAAAGGTATGACCCTTTATGAGGAAGGGAAAGATGCCTTAATGATGTATGCTAACTCTCTATATGCTTTTCATAAATAGTCTTTTGTGTCTTCAATGTCACTCTCTACTTTTTTTTTTTTTTCCTCTTTCATTTCTCTATCAATTTCTGCTTAATTTCACCTTGATTTTTGTGCTGTTTATTCATAGGTACTGCTCATCTTTTTATACTCAAATTAGGATGAGTATTTCTTTTTACTCATTTACCCTCATTCGTACTAACTCTTTTGTCTGCCGTGGATACTCAATTGCCTATTGCACTACCTACTAGCTACTACCTACTCTGAGTACTGGGCATCCTACTAAGGAACCTTAATTTTGACCTCACGACAAACAACACTCCCATGGTTGTGTAAATATCAGTCTGCTAGAGAGCCCTCTACCCATTCCTTCCCTAAAACGATATAAGGATTCCTTAATATAATTTGGCTACAATCTCAAACATGCCTTACATGACCCCTACTAGCCTCTTCCATTTATGGTAAAGATGTTTTATTAGTAGAGCATCTCCCAAAAAAGGTCTCGAAATGATGCCAAAACTAAGGTCTTTCCTCCTCCACCAAACTATTCCCTTTAAGCCTTGGTAGCTGTGGGACTTACTTCTATTTCATGGCTGGTACACAGGAGAGCAGAGCCCAAGCCTTACCTTACTTGTTCATCTTGGTATTTCGGCTCCATCCCTTCATCATGTGGTCCTTGCTTCTCTCTTCCTTTCTTTCACAATGTCTTCACCCTAAGACAAGGGTTTTGTTGTTATCCCTTTTTACAAATGGATCTGGTCCTTCATGGGCATGTTGTTCCTTCTTTATTAGATTAAAAGGGCCTTAGACCCTAATGTTCTCTACCTTTCCCATGTCATCTTGCAGAAAACCTATTTTGAGTTTTATCTTCTTCTCATGGTATTTGGGTTATGCTCATCCCATGTTTACTTTTCTCGAAAGATGCCCTCTATGGTGGTCATCCTTCATACTTTCATTTCCTACTCAAGAGATGGCGGGTCATTCTCAAGTCCCACTTATTACCCTATTCAGAGGTATTTTGTTGTGGGTTACTTTCCTTGTATTTCTCTCTAATGGTAGGCTTGGCCCACTGATTTCTTGCTCTTAATCTTCTTGCTAGGCCTTTGGGCTTTGCATTCCGTTAGGTATTTTGGTTTCTCTTGCTAGGCTAAGATGTGTGGAAAAAATGGGCATCGACATAGGGTAAAAAAAAATGATGTCAATTGTGGGCTTAGATTAAAACCAGTAACAACTTATCACTAGACTTTGTTGTGAGAATATTGTAGAAGTAGCATTACTCTTTTAGTTTCTCGCAACAACATATTACTACTAAATGACGCCGTTTTTTCTTTTCTGCCAAATAGTGCCCTTAGGCAAAGAAAATATTGGAAGTTTATATGATGTCTTATAGTCTCCTCTCCTTCTCAATTGTATAAGATTATTTTAAACAAATAAAATATAGAAAAAAAAAATGCAATACAAATTCAAATTTTACATTTACCTAAACAACATAAATTTTGACTCTTGGGCATTTGAATTCTTATGGATTAAACCCTCAAGAACCTGCAACTCGATTTAAAATTCTCATAAACCAAGCAGACCTTGATATGCAAATTAAAACTTATTTGTAGACTCCATATAATTCTTATATGGCGTAAATGCACTTTTAGTCCCTACATTTTGGAGTTTTTCCATTTTAGTCCATACATTTTAATTTTACCACTTTTAGTCCTTAATCCAATTAACGCGTTTCATTTTGGTCCTTTCCGTCAGTCATCCGAAGAAAATTGCTGAGGTGGCAGCCGGAGGAATTAAAATATAATAAAAAAATGCCACGTCACCCTAACACGTCAGCATATAAATTTAAAAAATTGATATATTAATTTTAACTAAATAATAAAAATAAAAATAGAATTAAAAACTAAAATCACAAAATTAAGATTGTTCTTCAAAGTTCATCAAACCCAGCATCATCAAACCCAGCACCATCAAATCTATCCCAAATTCTAACACAATCAACACCAAATTTTCAGCAAATCAAACCCATAAACCTAGTTAACAAATCAACCCAGATCAAGAAACCAATCACAACAAACCTAGATCAACACAACAAACCCAAATCAACACCATCAAATCTACCCCAAAACTCGAGATGGAGGCCGAGACCCACGTCGAGACCAGGACGGAGACCGAGATGGAGGCCGAGACCCATGCCGAGATGGAGGCTGAGACCCATGCCGAGAAAGCTGAGACGCACGCTGAGACTCACGCTAAGACACGCTGAGAAGGCTGAGACCCACGCCGAGACCCACACCGAGACTGCCAGCCCCATCTACTCCAAACCGCCGGCCACATCTGCTCCAAACCGCCACCTCCTTCCTCTAGATCTGCTCCAAATCACCGGCCTCATCTGCTCCAAGCCGCCACCCTTTTCCTCAAGATCTGCTCCAAACCTCATCTCATCCTCTCCCTCTCTCTAAACTCTTTTTTTTTTTTTTTTTTTTTTTTTTTTTGGAGCTCTCATCAGATCGTGATTTTAGAGGGAGCTACCTTAAAGGTTTTGAAAGGCTTTTTTTTTTTCTTGAAAGGGAAAAAGTAAATATACTTAAAGTCAAAATGATATAATGATAAATTTTTGTTTAGGTTGGTTGAGATTAGAGATCAGAGTTTGAGATTATTTTTTAAGTTTTATTTTAATTTTGTGAATTTTAGTTTCTAATTTTGATTTTATTTTTCTTATTTAGTTAAAATTAATAAATTAACTTTTTAAATTTATATGTTGACGTGTCAGGGTGATGTGGCATTTTTTATTATATTTTAATTCCTCCGGTTGCCACCTCAACAATTTTCGTCGGATGACTGACGAAAAGGACCAAAATGGAACGCGTTGATTGGATTAGGGACTAAAAATGGTAAAATTAAAATGTAGGGACTAAAATGGAAAAACTTCAAAATGTAAGGACTAAAAGTGCATTTACGCCTTCTTATATTTACAGACTTTTGCATAAGTTGAAAACAAAAAACTGTAGCAAAATGAAATGCTTATTCTTAATGGATGATTCATGTCATCATGCGTACACTAGTATTTTCATCCAAGATACGGACCAATTGACTACAAGAGATTTTGTTGAAGTCAATTCAGGTCCTACTATCATTCAAAGACGGAGAAAGAAATGCTAAACAATTATAAAAACCATTCATTAAGGGAAGAGAATGAAACAGAATAAATTGCGATACATGCACCAAAAAGGTTCAACATCAATGAGTTCACAACTTTTGATCAAAATTCTATATGATACAAATTAAATTTATGGTTTAAATACCAGCAGGGGATAACTAGAACAAGCTCAAGGTATTCACCCACACCGCCCCCCCCCCCCCAAAAATTTTATATATATATATATATATGTATGTATGTATGTATGTATGTATATGCTTTTGCCAAAATCCCCACAAGCAGGGATTAATTAAAATTTGAAACAAGTGCAGTGAACTCCCAAATCTAGACTTGAAGTCTAATGATGATCAAGCCAAGCTACAGGTTCCAAGGAAGAATGTTAGAAGGAAATACTTGCAGGTAGGATTTAAAGAACTGCAAGACAAAATCAAATGTCTTCCGTAGAAAATCAAGGAATTTGAGTTTCTTACCATGCTTATAAACTATACGCCCTGACAATATTCTAGTTCTTTGGTATTCTCTAGCATTATCTGCCAACAAAACCGATAAAGAATTCCAATAAATCCATCATGATTGATAAAAGAACAAATGAAGCAAGTACCTCTATATAGACGTCATTGAGCTTTGTTTTTTTCTATAGGAGATGTCATTGAGCATTGATCAAGCACAGAGGTCACTCAATATTTTCTAACTAAATCACATATAGTGTGAAGGCCAGCATTATCAATGACTAAAAAAAAATGTACTTACTTCCCGAAAGTAATTGGCAACTGCTTTGCAGCCTTCTATTGCAAGTTGCATGATATTTTCAAAAATGTCAATGGGTAACTTAGAATCCATCTGCAGAGAACACAGCACATGAATGCTCCACAAAAAAAAAAAATAAAAAATAAAAACTTTACCTTTCTTGGGCGATGCTGTTAAATCAAGCAAGGAAAACCCTTAATGGCAAAGTAACTGGGATGCACAGAATGATTGATATAAATTGAACCACTGAGCCTAATGCACCGCAAAAAGTTGCAAAAAATCACCCAAACTTCAAGGGGAAGTAAATCTACTCTTCAAAAACACTGCAAAAGTTGTATCAAAACATATCAATAATGCAAGCAATCAAAATCCTAATCCCATATACTCAGGTTGAGTACATGGATCAGTGTAATCAATCAAGGTATATTATAACAAGTTCTGAACATTCCAAATCCCTGTAAGGCCGACAGGACACAGGAGAAGCATCTTGCATGAACCTTGCCCAAAGCAGTTCAGCAATAGCCATAGCGATTGAAGTGCATGCAAAAAAGTGAAAGAGGAGAGAGAGAGAGAGGTTCAATTTCTTTATATGTGAGGCTCATAGCTGTTTTGAAATCCAAATTTAGAAACATTCAAAAGCACAAAAGCACTGAATGAGCCATTATATCAAACATCATGAAATTTTAAACCTGTAAGAGGTATTGAGAAAAATAAATAAAAGCAGATTTTCAGATGTAACCTGAAGAAGGGTAAATTTGTCCAACTTAGGTAGAAACCCTACGGTGACTCTATGAGATCAGGACCACCAGGACTATCTTCCACATAGTTCAAATCTGTTCACATGACAAAATAAGAATTCATTTGGAGAAGCAACAATGTAGATGTACCAAGGAACCAGGAAAAATAAAAGGCATGTAAATTTACCAAGTAGAGGAGTACTATTAAGGTATCCAGAACTACATGAAGTAACAAGATCACGCATTGGGATCCCAGCATCTGCAAGGGCTAAAGTTGCTGCATTGATACATGCAGATCTAGTTCCTACAGAAAACAAATTCCCAGTTCAAGAGAACTTTTTTTTTTTGATAGGTAATCAGAAATCTATTATAAATGAGAAAGAAATGAAAAGTACAAGAAGTTCATGATGATGAACAACAAGAAGTAATAGAAACAAACAGCACAGCAAACAGAGGGTAGTCAAGAAACTAAGCTAAGGGAAGACATAAACTCAGAGAGAGAAGAACAATCAGTAAAACCCCAACAACAAGACCACTCCAAAAAACTATGTTGGCATAAAACCTTTAACTCATCCAATGTCTTCTCATTGTCCTCAAAAGATCGACGATTTCGTTTCAACCATACAATCCACATTGAGCATCCTGGAAACAAATTCCAAATGTCTGAATTATGCTTCCCAAGCCACTGATGCTAACAAGATAACAAACCCGCCATTGATCCTAGCTTAACCCAATGAATACCAAAAGCCCGAATCATAAAAGTCCATAGCGAATGAGTAACAGGACAATGAAGAAGAAGGTGGTCTACCAACTCCCCATCATAGCAACACATACAACACCAATTAGCCAAAGGGCGACCCTTAAGCATTAGATTATCCAAAGTGAGGATCCGACCATGTGCAACTGTCCGCAAAAAGAACGCCACATGCTTAGGAATCTTTGGTTTCCAAACACCCTTCCAAGGAAACAAAGAATTTGAAGCATCCTGAATCGCATGATAGTAAAGACCGGGTGTCAAACATACCATTACCTTTTAGCTGCCATCAAAGAGTATCTCTCCTATCACACTGAGGAATATGAGTTTGGATAAGCTGAAGTAAAAAATAAGATGCAGCCAACTCCCAATTTTCAAAAGCTCTATAAAACCTTAAATTCCACACTCTAATAGTACCCCTTTCTGGAATCCATAAAATTTCAGAGATACAAGCATCTTTAACCGCTGAACACACATAGAGCTCAAGATAGAGATCTTCTAGAGTATTATCACCGATCCACCTATCATGCCAAAAGCAGATACGAATGCCTTCACCCACTATAAAAGACAGATGCTTAGAAAAGCTCTTCCACCCTTCGCTAATGCTTGTCCATAGGCCACACCCATGAGTCCTTCTGCAAACATTAGTACTCCACCCTCCTTGACCCTCACCATATTTTGTGGAGATAACTCGCCGCAAGAGATGGGTAACTTCATGACCATATCTCCACAACTATTTCCCTAATAAAACTTGATTAAATGGCACTACACTTCTTATCCCCAAACCACCCATCTCAACTGGTAAACACACTTTTTCCCAAGCCACCAAAGGATATTTGAAACTCCCCTCAGAAGACCCCCACAGAAAATTCCTCTAAATACTTTCCAATCTAGCAGCCACAACTTTAGGAATAGTAAAAAGAGATAAAAAGTACGTTGGGAGACTTGAGAAAGTACTCTTTAGTAACATGAGCCTACCACCCTTAGATAAATAGAGACGCTTTCACCCAGATAGTTTCTTCTCCATTTTCTCTAAAATAGGATTCCAAATCGAGGCTGTCTTAAAAGAAGTTCCCAATTGCATCCCCAAATATTTCATAGGCAAACCGCCTACTCTACATTGAAGAATATTAACCAGGGCATCTAGGTTATTCACCTCCCCATCCGGGACTATCTCACTTTTCCCAACATTGACCTTCAAACCTATAAAAGCCTAAAAACAAGACAACACCAACTTTATGGACAACAGCTGATCCCTAGAGGCATCACAAAATAAGATAATGTCATCAGCAAATAACAGATGGAAAATACGCGCACCAACAAAGTTCACAGCTCCCACATGAAAACCCCGAATAAGATTACACTCCTTTGTTTTCTTCAAGAGTCTACTTAAAACCTCCATTATCAAGAGAAACAAAAGCGAAGATAGTGGGTCCCCTTGTCTCAACCCACGAGAGCTTCCAAAAACACCTTCAAGGGATCCATTTACCAGAACTGAAAAACGGATAGATGTAACACAAGCCTTAATCCACCCCCTCCATTTCAACCCAAAACCCATCCGACCCAACAAATAAAACAAGGCCTCCAAGTTCACATGGTCATAAGCTTTTTCAATATCAAGCTTGCAAACCACATCGGGTATTCTGCTCTTCAACTTGCTATCCAGGCATTCATTGGCATTCATTTGCAATAAGCACTGAGTACAGAATCTACCTTTCGTCAACAAACGAATTTTGAGTCTCAGAGATGAGATTATCCAAAACCACCCTCAACCTATTATCCAACACCTTGAATAGCAACTTGTACACACTACCCACCAAACTGATGGAGGCAAAAGTCCTTAATGTTAACGGCATTACACTTCTTAGGAATTAAAGTGAGGAATGAAACATTCATAGACCATTCAAACACAGAGTGCCGACGAAAGTAATCAAAAAAATCCATGACATCCTTTTGCCACAACACTCCAACATTTGTGAAAAAAAGCCATGGTGAAACCATCAGGACTAGGGGCTTTATCACCCTCCATCTCCATTAGCTATGGTTTTGTTCAATGTGTTTTTAGCGGGGTTAGGAGAGATGCTAATTGTGTTTCTCGTGCCCTTTCTAAATTTGCTACTATTTCTAGGTTTTTTAGGTCTTGTTATAAGCACTCTCCTCCTCCAGTTGTTTCTGAGCAATTGAGGAAGGATGCAGCTATTTTTGCCGGTTAATGAAATCGGGTTATCAACAGAAAAAATCCCAATTCATGAGTAGAATTCAACACAACACTTTAGGTCAATTTGATTACATATTCTACTGGTATTCTGTACAGAGACACTTCAACTATTTTTCACATACTAGCATGTATCTTACAACAAGAAAGTGTGAAAAATTTTCTATCTATGATCATACGTGGTAAATTCCCTAGAAGCCCTTTGTTACTTAAAAAAAGAAAAAGAAAAAAGAAATAAATAAATAAGACCTTCCATGTGACAGAAGATAAATGCAAGCATACCCACAAACACACAAAACGAGGGACAAAGAAAGGGCATGAACTCATGAATTAATAAAAGAAAAAGAGCTTGGTGATCAGTCAGGAGTAATAACTGCACAGGGATTAAGTTGAGTCTCAACTAACCACCATCTGCTTGGATTACTTGGACAAAAATATCTATCTGAAAGATTACTAAACGAGGCTTCAGAAAAAGAACTCAAAATTACGTATTCATGTAGGAAATATTCCCAAGATGCTGGAATAGAAACTGAGACCGTGGCATCAAGTGTGTCAATATGCAAGCTTCCATGGACTGGCGAATAACCAGATATATCTCTGTGGATCGTCTGAATGCAAGAAAACTTCCATCAATAACAAAGCAAAAGATCATACAAATGCATGTCATATTTTGATTTTGGTGATGCATCAGTTTTCATGATGGAGATTCAACAATGGCTAATACAATGCTTTCTTTGTATCCATTCAACCAATCAAAAAATGAACAAATATTATAAATCTAATAGGTAGCCTTAGTAGCCATTCAGAACAGTAAATACTATCGTCACTGTTATATAAGTTTCAAGGTGTCATTCTTCAATTTGAACATCTTGTTAAATACAAACAGGTGCCACAGTGAAACCAGACAATCTGAACACCTAGCATCATGAATCTGGAATTTATTAACTGGAACAATGAAATTCATACTCAAAAGTAAATAAAGAAGCTAGTGAGAATCATGGATTGTCAATTAACCCCCACCCCACCTTTTTATTTTCTCTTTGCCCACTGGGAGTTCATCCTTCTTGCAAATTGTAAGAGCATGCATGCAAAAAAAGAAATACTTCACAAAATGCTTTAATTCCAGTAAGCTCATGAACTCTACCTCAAATGGCATCTCCACCCCTGACCTATATAGGATGCGTATAGGGTGCCACAAAGCTAAAGCATATTGACCTTACAACACATATTAGATGCAAAAGCAGTATAGAAAATCTCCATCCCTCCTCTTGTAAGATCAAAATCAAGACAAGTATTGATGCTTGTCAACTATATAAGTAGGTAAAGCAAATGAAGGGGATGCATAAGTAGGTATTTCTCCTCTTTTTATAATGAATAGATCACATAGTTTAAGAACCCACTTCTAGAGACAAGTCAATGGAGTATTAACTTATTCAAAATCACAAACAACATAAATGAGATATTGATACAATTTCGGTTCATTTTTCTAAATTACAAAATTTTCTCTTTAGAGACATTTTTGATGCATTTATAACTACATAACAGAACTTTTTAAGTATACATGATACTAGCAAACACACCTACGTCGGCAACTGGAAATAGGAATCGAAGGCAAGTTCTGAAATCTAAAACCCTTTGCTTAAAAGACACCCGTTGCCTTTCAAACATAGAGCCACAATTCACAAAGACACAAACACACAGTCACAAAGCCAAAAAGCCAAAAAAAAAAAAAAAAAAAAAACACAAGCACAGATTCACTAAAACATAAACACCACAAGCACAGATTCTGAGATTTTGAAGGATAGATTAAATACTTGAGTGTGAAGTGTGAAGGTTGGAGCAGATCAAAGCCAGCAGCGGAGTCACGGCGAGATGGGTGTCGCGTGAGTCTGCGAGATGGGTCTCGCGTGGTGGCCGCGTCACGGCGTGGGTAGCAACAACAAGCTCTCACATCGCATTTTGGCGGCTTCACTCATGGCGTGGGCAGCGGCAGTCTCTCTCAGTCTCTCTCGCCTCTCACTCTCTCTGTCTTGCCTCTTGGTCCTTAGGTGGTTTTCGTTTCTTTTCTTCTTTTGTTTTTCCGTTTGGAGACTGGAGCCTTCGGTGCTGGGTTTACATTTTTGAACTTACCCTATTTTTTTTTACATGTGGGCTGGCCGGTTGGGTTAAGGCTGATGGTTTACAAATTTGGAGGGGCCCAAGCTAAAAGTAAAGGGCCCAAGTCTTTTTCTTTTTCTTTTTTTTTGGGGAGGGGGGAGGGGGGGTATTAACCTACTAAAAAAAATTTGGGCCATGTGGGGCCCGGGCCCCACCCGTGTCTGTCCTTGGTTTTCATGATGTTGGAAATTGGAGTTGAACAAAACTAGCGTCACAACAAAAATTCTTAACAATTTCACAAAAAGCAATTTGTCTACCAACTCACACTTTAACCTATCACAAATCTACAATCTTTTTTAAAATGACCCATGTCTAACTAGGGTGGTAGGTAAAATTGGGTGTTATGAAATTGTTGTGACTTTAGCTTTATTGAAATTATTAAACTCTATAACCCAGAAAAATTAATTAATAGTTCGAAAAACAAGCAGAATCTTCAGCAGCAAACTCATATTTTTAATGGCAATCTAATCATATAACTAAAATTACTAAGAGCTAAAAAATGTGTCCTCCGCTAACAGAACATGACAAACGAAAAAGCAAAATACAAAACAAACCCCACTCAAATGCTATTGGGAAAATTTTCCTTTGAGTTTTTAAATCAATGAAACAATAATCCGAAGTGAACCTTTCTCAGATTAGATCGTGCATGAACATTGAGCAAATAAAGAACATGAAAAGTGAACCAAAAAAAAAAAAAAGTAAAAATTACAACAAAAAAACTACTACTTTTACGCTTCATTATAATAATATTAAATTGAAATATACCGTGTGGTTCAATATACACTTGGAAAAATAAATAAATAATGGATACATATATAATAAGGTTTTGTGTTTTCTGTAACTTGTGTAAAGTGCCTTTGTGCTATAAGTCTGTTACTTGTCTAAAGTGCGTGCGTGTGTGTGCCACTGTGCGCTTTGTTTGAGATTAGATTCGACAGAGCATAATGTTTTTTAAGGTTAGATAGGTATTGTTGGGTTTTTCTGTCTGTTGTTCACGTATGATTGTGATTACCATCCAACCTGATAATTTTTTTTCCTACTATAGCACCACTACTGCTAACATTAACAATAAATAAAATAAACTAAAAATTTGGGTTTCGGGTTCAATTCCTCAATAAAGTTTAACAAATTGTTATCTTTTTTTTTTCTTGGTGTAATTAGAATGAGAATTGATAAACTGAGCTTGATTTTTTCCCAATTACTCTCTTTATCTTCAAATCAAAATACTGTGCACGAGATCTTCAAATTAAAAAACTGGTGGATGTGACTATGTGAATTGATAATCATTTATATATATATATATATATAAAAATTTATGTCGGTATTTGATATTTGTAAAATTGGGATTTATCAACATTATATCGGTTACATATTACCCATACCCCTTTGTCCAAACAGGTACGGAGTATACTAATATCCCCAACCCCGAATGAGATGCAAACGGTAATCAATGCATATGCATATGCTCTCCAAGGGTTTTGCTTTCTCTCATTGCAGTGAACTCGGCAATGAAGGCAGAGACAGTACTCAAACAGCTTAAGAATCCAAGCTGTATGCCCGATGCCACAATATTACAAGTCTGGCTATTCACCTACACCAAATGATTCAAGACTGTGGTCATGTGCTATGCATGTAACAAATGCTCATGGAGACATGTTAATTTTTACATGATTTGGGAAATTCCCAAGATTGAACATGCCAACACTTACAGCTTTCTTCACAGCAGAGAGTGCTGCCATGATGCAAGTTGCAGAAACATTGGCCGCTAGAATCCCAAATGGCACCCATTTAAATAAACCAACCCTGCCTAACCCACGTCCATTAAGTTTGGCTAAGAACCACCTGATCCACACACCTGGAGGTCCAACAAAACAAGCCAACCATAACTCAGCACCACTGCTGCCACTGCTAAACTCCTCCCTCAATAGTGCTCCATATACACCCCATAACAAGCCTAGCATCAAAATCAACACCACCATGACTGGTAAGTAACGCTTGAAGCTATCCACCCTCCATTTGCTACTTGAGCTTGGAGTGCCACTTCCTGTAAACACATTTTGCCTTGTTAGAAGCCACCTGAAACCCTTGGCTATCTCAATCCCAAAAATAATGGAATAGGCCGCAAGAAACAAACCTGCATGCAATCAAACAGGTTAAAGGACCATCTCACTCTTAAGTGCCAAAGCAGGCTATAGACTGTTGTTAAGTTTTGAATAGACTAAAATGGGATATACAATTCAAATCTAATATTTCTTATTCTAATGGACTAGATTACCTACACTACTACATCAACATAGTTCTTACAATATGGATTCTTACCTACAAGAAAACCAAGCACAGCAAGCACCCAGTGGCCATCAATAATAAGATCAAGCATTTTCTGGTTCCAACCATTGAAAGTTGTAATACTTCCCAAATAACCAATCATCAATCCTATTGTTAGGTAGTCTGACACGCTAGATATGCCTGCTTTGAAAACAATACCCCACCACCCCATCAAGAAAGAACCAACCTAAAAAATGAAAATATATATATATATATATATATATATATATTATTATTATTATTATCATAATTTGAAGTAGAATATCTTATATCTTCCAATTAATATCTTTTGTGACCTTTATACACACATATGAAGGGTTGACATTGGTTTTTGGGCTTGCTTTGGTTAAAATGATTTTTCTTGGTTCACATTGGTTTTTCTTTGGTTTAGTGTTCTTTGTTGTGTGCTTGAGGTTATGTGCTAACATTGGTTTGTTGTTTTTACTGAGGTTTTGTTTATGGGAACTAATAAACTAAGTTCAATTTGCTATGTTTTTAACTTGTCTATAGACTATTGTGTTTACTTTCTTTGGTTTAGTGTTCTTTGTTGTGTGCTTGATGTAATGTGCTGATATTGGTTTGTTATCGATTGCATTTTGTACACTCAACTTTGAATATAATACAGTTCATGTATTTGTTTAGAAATGTTTTATTAGAGTTTTTTGGTTGGTGGCATTAAATCATTTGTGAGCACAACTTGAACAAGCCATATGCCCCTTTTTTCTTGCATTTTCAGTTCTTTTTTTGCCCCCACTCTATACTTGTGGTTCAAAATTTTTCTCATTTAGTATACCTTTGGTGTATACATGAAATAATTGTTCCTCTGTGTTTGAGGGAGTTATATTAGCAAGAAAAGCACTTGATGGATTTTTCTCATTTAGTTTTAAGTTTGTAATAGCTATTCTGCTTATGATCTTGGGATATTAGTTGAAATTAATTTTTTGAATTCAAATAATAGTTTTGTTGTGAGAGGAATCCCCTTAAACATTTTATGCTTTGAAATTGTAGATTGCCTTTGCTTGTGGAATGCATGTCTAACAAATTGTCCTGGTCCATTTGTTTTCTTTAACGATGCAAGGTTTAGTTTCAATGTGGTTTTGCATTGGAAACTATGTTTTAAGTTTGGAAGTATATGCATGCTATTTGGATGTCTAAGATACTTCTATTCAATTTTTTATTTTTTTGGTATTGGATGTCTAAGTTGAGAAAGTATTTCAAGACAATACATTCACAGTTAAGGATTCAATACCTTTTTGTCTTGTTCGCTCTTTTATTTATGGGTAGCATTTACCTCATCCATTAAAGGTTGATAGTTCCTGTTATGTTAATTATCATGTCTTTTTATACATGTTAGAGAAACCTCTACCTATAATATTTATGAACTAATTCTTTGTTCCAAAATGTGATTCCAGAAGCATTTTTAAGTTGGATATACTTGGCTGGGAGATTCTAGGCATTGCATTCCCTGCTGCCCTTGCTATATTTGCTGATCCCATTGCTTCTCTGATTGATTCACCATTCATTGGTCATATTGGTATGTTTCATATAAAATATTATATCTATTATTAGAGTATATAGCTTCTTTATTGTCTTTTTTTCATTATTATATCTGCATGGTGATAAACAGATCATACCAGTAAAGTTGTACATCATTTGACAACTTTAGTCTCATTTTTAGTAGTTTCTTTAATAGTTTTGTGAATGAATTGTTTAATGATTGATTTGTTTTGTGTGGTATTAGGTCATGGATTCAATGGAGCCTACGCAACTTAATGTTGCTACTACAAGACCAACTATGAGACCTCCTCATCCACCACAGGTGATATCTTCTTCTAATCCTAATAAGAGTAAATCACCATTAGTGACTTGGAAACACTTTGAGAAGTTTATAAATGAGGAAGGTAGAATTAAGGCAAGATGTATATATTGTAGCAAGGAGCACATGGATGATAGCAAAATTTGTGGGACATCTAATTTAAAAAACCATACACCCATTTGTCCTGAATATCTTTTTAATAAATTGCATGATGGACAATACCCATTGTCCAAGGATATAGAGGAGGGAAATGTAGTGCCTAGGACTTTCACAAATGTTGTGGGTAGAAAAGTTCTTGCTAAGATGATAATATTGGATGAGCTTCCATTTAGGTTTGTAGAGAATCAAGGATTTAGAAAGTTTTGTAATGTTTTCCAACCTAATTTTAATATCCCATCTCGCTTCACAATAGCTAAGGATGTGAGTCAGATTTGTTTTGAAGAGAAGGATAAGTTGAGAAATTCCTTGAAAGGCCGTAGGCTTTGTCTTACCACTGACACATAGACTTCAATCCAAAATTTTAATTACATGTTCCTTACTTGTCATTTTATAGATGATGATTGGAAGCTACATAAAAGAATTTTGAATTTTTGTATTGTTGATAACCATAAGGGGAAAACTATTGGAAAAATGGTTGAATCTTGTTTGGAAGAGTGGAATATTGAGGGGATTTTCACCTTGATGGTGGATAATGCTTCCTCAAATGACACAGCTATTAGTTACTTGAAAGAAGCTACTAATATGTGGAAGGTACTGTTTTGGGGAATGAATTTGCTCACGTAAGGTGTTGTACTCATATCTTGAATCTTATTGTGACCGATGGCTTAAAACATCATAATAAGTCAATTGATAGGGTGGGTCATGTGGTTAGATATGTGAAAGCTTCTCCAAATAGGTTACAAACCTTCAAGAGGTGTGTGAAGAAAGTGAAAACAGAGTCATAGGTTATTCTATTTTCAATGTGGCCACTAGATGGAGCTCCACCTATAAAATATTGGAAAATGCTGAAAAGTTTGAATATGCATTCAAGCGGATGGAATATAAAGATCTTGATTATATTCTACACTTTCGGGATGGGGACTATGACAGGGGACTTCCAAATGAGGATGATTGGGAGACTTGTAGAAAATTTGTTAAGTTTTTGAAACTTTCTTATAATGCTACAAAGCGGTTTTCGGGTTCCTTGTATGTGACATCAAATGCCTTCTTTGATGCGATATATATGATTAAAAGAAAGATAGATATATTTTCTAGGAGTGAGGACCATTTTTTGTACTCAATGGCAAAAACAATGAAAGAGAAGTTTGAAAGTATTGGGGGAGTAGGGAGGATTCATCTAAGAAGGGAAATGTGTTCTTGTATGTGGTGCTTGATCCTCAAAAGAAGTTGGATTATTTGAATTAGTTTTTATCAAATTTGTACGGGGAGAATGTTGCTAAGGATATCACTAACCTTGTGAAAGGTGTATTGGCATGCTTGTATGAGCATTATAATTCAACTCATTCATCATATGTGTCTATACAAAGTGCGAGTGAGATATCAAGGATGGAAGGTGTTGATGTTGATGATAATGATGATGATGATCAAGACAGATTTATTGCCTCTCAATACATGACTTTTAGGCAATGAAGACAATCTATTGGGTGTGTAAATGAGGTTGTAGAATACTTGATAGAGAATAATGAAGGGGAAAATGACAAAACCTTTAATATACTGGCTTGGTGGGAGTATAATACCAATAAGTACAATATACTATCTCGACTCGCACAAGATGAGTTGGTTGTACTTGTTTCTATTATGGTTTCTGAGTTGGCATATAGTACGAGAGGACGTATACTAGACCCATTTCGTAATTCACTTGCCCCTGAAATGGTACAATCTCTCACATGTACTCAAAATTGGCTTTAATCTTCAGTGTAAATTTCACTTCAACAAGCAATGGATGATGTTGAGCTCTTTGAATATTATGGAAAATGTAATGTTCTTAAAATTTATTAACTCGTGCTTTAACTGAAATTTAATATATCTTGTGTATTTAATATATCTTGTTAGTGCATTAAATGGAATTTAATATATATTGTTGTTCTAAAATGTTTTGAAGTTTTTTTGGAAGTGAAGTTAGCTTCACCTTCAACAACATCAACTTCACCATCAAGCACTGTTATTAATCTTGACTGATCTGCCTACATACATCGGTGAGTTTTGCTTTACTTTAATTGAACTGGGTGTGTATCTTAAATTATATGGCCTCAATTGTATAGTCCTCATACTTGCCTATGTTTTGTATAGTCATCTTATGTTGAGATTTAACATGTTTTCCACTTTTAGTTCTTGCCCCTTCTCTATATTATTATGTGAAATCATTTTTATAGATTTATGGGGTATATATTGTTTAAATAAGCAAACATTTATAAGGCCATAGATATGCCGTCCAGCTTTGTTGTTATTTTAGTTCTCTGTCTCTATACTGCTTGTTCATGAGAACTTAGCTTTTTCATTATTTGGTGTTGCAGTTTTGATTTTAATCTTGAAGGTAAAAGAGGTTGGGTGATTGGGTCCTAAGCAGAAGGTCGTGAGTGCTGATTATTGTTTTTTGGAAAAGGGCAAAGGGTGATTCTTGCCTGATTTGCTTGACAATTATAATGATTTGGGTTTTATTTGCTTGATTATTATAATGATTTGCAAAAATTTATATACTTTATAATGATTTGGGTTTTTATGCTTATGGATGGAGCCATAACGTATATACTTTGTAATGTTTTAGGTTTTGCTTTTGCTTCTTTAGACCTATGAAAAGGTCATAAATCCTCCTCAAGACCCTCATTTTGATATTTAACATATAGAATCCAAGTTGATGAATTCAGGTTGTTTTATTATTAGAATCCAGGTTTTTATCATTGATTTTTTTGACAATATTGGATGATTTGGGTTGATGAATTCAGGTTATTTTATTATTGATTTTTTTGACAATATTGGATGATTTGGGTTTTATTTGAAGATGTGAATGATGGTTCTGTTATGGAATTGTGCTTGGTTCTTTTTATCCTCATTTTTTTTTTTTTTTTTGACTCATTGGACCAATATGGTCACATCAAAGGAAAATTTTTTAACAATCTAATCAGCTAAGAGTCACTTACCCAACAAAGATCAACTCAATTTTTCAAGGACCCAGTTGATAAATTTGTGTTTTTTTGTATGATAATGGCTGATCAGATGGTTAAAAATCGAATCTCTACTATTGGGTTATTGTGAAGATATATAATAACTTTCTATTTATGTATGTCATTGTTTCTTGGTGTAACTGTGATAGGCAAAGAAATTGAGATATGGTACTAATCTATAACAACTTTTTCCATTATCGTTTTAAAAAAAAAAAGTCCAGCCCAAGAACCGATTTTTCGGGTTAGGTTGGGTTTTAGGTAGTCAAACCCGATTTCTATCAGGTCAGGTGCTGAGTCACAGTAAACCCGACCCGATCCAATATCAGTCCTAGTTAGGAAGACTCGGTAGAAAAGGCTGATGAGTTAGTGGTTTTGTAAAAGAAGGTACGAGAAAAGGCTTAGTTTTAGCGAATGAAGGTGTGGGTTGAAACTTGAGAGGAGTTGGGCTTAAGGTAAGGAGTTGGGTTGAGCCTTGTTCAATACGCATATGAACATCCAAATAGCCCCTTTTTGAACAGATGGCTTAAATCTCGCCCCAGCAGGCAACACTCTCAGGTTCCTTCCCAGTACCAGTTTCATTGTAACAGAATTTCATAGTAAAATTGTGTATGACATAGGTATTATAGGCCCAGAAAACAATTATCTTTTCAAAATCAATTATTTTGGATTAGATAAAAACTTTTACAGGTTATGATCTAATGCATCCCATTTTATGTTAATAAGATAAAAATTCACTACCTGATCTTGATTGCACGTGTACATGCCACTTATCCAAGAGCTACGTGTCTATAGATTCTAAAATCATTTTATTTTTTGGTATTTGTATCAGACTATATACCGATAACATATTTTGTAAACTTGATAAACATTAAATCAAGCAAAAAACAACATGCGATGCCCTGTCATCAAAATGTTGAAATGGGCTTTCTAATTTTCTACCAATCGGGATTAAATAAATAAAAAATCATTCAACACTTTAACTTGTGGTCAAAATGCCAATCGACATTTTGGTAGTTTGACATTTCATTTTTAACTATTTTATTTTAGTATTTTATAAAAAATATTTTTAAGGGATAATTACATTATTTTTATCCTAATTAAATTAACCCAACATGTGAGTAGGGTGATCCTAATTAAAAGAGCCTAGGTTTTCAAATTATCAAATTAATTATTCATTTGTGAAAAGGAATAATTAATTTATAAATTTAAATTCTCAATTATCTTCATTCCATGCATATATGTTCATCCCTTTTTTTTTTTTTTTGAGTTAATGTTCATCCTTTATTTTGATTGGACCAATGAGAATTTTAGGTGAATGATTAATTTTTCTATTTAAAAGACCAATTAAACTCAATCACCCTTTATTTGTCTGCATCCTAGTTCATTTCAAGGATATTTTTCAATTAATAATATTTTATTCTTCAGTATTTTCAATCTAGAGTGTCGATTTTCTATATGAAAAGAGATTGTTTTAATATCTTTGGAAATTCTAACCATTGGGTGAAATTCTCAAGCCTTGTGATTGCATGAAATGACATTTCTTTTTTAATTTTTACCCTTGATATTTGTGAAATGATAATATTACCCCTTAGATCAAGGTTTTTGAGAAATTTAAGAGTCTGTTTGGTAACGTTATTTGAACAAAAGTTTTTGTTGTTTAAACAACATAACACGTATTTTCACAACACTTTTTTACCCACATATATTTTCATAACACTTAAGCAACATTATTAGAATAACATTATCAAACAGACCCTAAATTTTAGTCATGATTATAAAATGAGGTTTTTATAATGATTTTCTAAAATAATATTATATGATTATAATATATCACGGTCATCCTCTCTCACCATTACCTTTTCCTGTTAATTATTTCTTCATTGCTTTTCATTTATTTATTTATTTTTTTGAGTGAAAGCTTTTTATTTTGAAAATTGTTATTAAATGTTTAAATAATAAACACTCATTGTGGGTAACTGGCCCGTTTGGTAATGTTATTCTAGTAATGTTATTTGTATTTTTTGAAAATACATGTAAGTAAAAAAATGTGTGAAAATACATTTAATATTGTTTAAAAATTGAAAACGTATATTTAAATACGTGTACCAAATAGGCCCAAGTAACTTGCTTTCTTCTTGATAATTTTATTCTCTTCTATGTTGATTGATGGGGGCAATGCAGTCTGGTCAGAAGCTTTGTGTTATTTCTCTCAGTACTATGTTTTGTTTTGTTATAAGTTGAATGTTTCAACAAAAAAATAAAAAAGCTTGTTAAGTTTGGAGGGTTCCTTGCTTGGTTGTTGTGGGTAAGGTTAATTGAGTAGTAATTTGGATTTTTACCCACAAAAGTAATTTAGTCGTTAGGCTAACTAATCAGATCTCTTTTCATGTATAGTTGAAATTGAAAATATCTATATTCTATCTTGATAAAAATGAGGCACATCCCAAGATTTTATTATGATTACAGTTAATTGTGGCAGACTTGTCCAAATATCTATGCAGCTCCTAGGGATTATGTCCATAATAATAATAAAAAATTAATAATAAGGGAAGCCATGCTGCAATCTTTTGACATGTTTTTTTTTTTTTTTTGAAACTAGCGTATGTTATTAATTAGTTGATTGGCACGTGTTTTAAAATTTTAGGGTGTTTAGTACACCCACTCAAACACACATTTTTAGTTTTTAAATAATATTAGACATATTTTTATACATTTTTTTACTCACACGTATTTTCACACATGTTTTCAAATAACAAAATACATATTTTCAAACACATGTACCAAACACCCCCTTAATAATTCTATTTAACCCGACAGTGGAAAAGTTACCAGATGTTCAAGAACATGGGTACAGGAAAGATCTTTAAAAATTGGATCATGCTAACGAATGCCCTTAAGGCATTGATTAATAATCCATTTTAAGAAAGTTTTGACACTATTTTTGGGAAATGAGAAAATGTGTTAAAACATTAATTGTTTTTTTTTTCTTTTCCCATTAAAACTTTCTTTAAATAGATTATTAACTAATACCCTAAAGACATTCGTTAGTATTTCCCTTAAAAACTTTATATAAAAAAAGAAAATTTTAATTTTTTTAATGATTTTTTTATATATTTTCTTTTATAAAAGTAATATTAAAACTTTTTAAAAATAATTTATTAAACTCTTATATATGTTTACTTCCTGGTTCAATTTTTTTTTTTTCTTCAAGAAACAAAACAGCCAGACAATTTTATTAAATTGCTAGTAAATTAGCCAAAACAAAAGTGTCAACAACATGAAAAAAACTTTCTGTGGGGGATAAAAGCGCCAAAACTCCATGTGGGCCTAGGGCCTGGCCCGAGGACGGGGCTCCACCGAAGGGGTCGTGGATAGGGTCTCCTAAAACGGGGGCCGAAACGCCTGCCGACCAGGCTGCTGGTCGAATTTGTGCTGGCCCGAGGAGAAAGTCTCCTCGGACTAAGAGGCCCTTGTCCGAGGAGCATAGCACGCTGTCCAGGGAAGGACTCCTAAGGCTCAACGAGTCGTCCTCCGCCCCAACGGAACACCGAGGAGGGGACAAGAAGTACGTGCACTATACAAAGCTGCTGCCACCGCATTAAATGCCTTTCACCTACCCGCCTGGCCGCATTAATGGGGAAATGACTTCTGAGGGGACGGTGGATAGCCTTAAGGGCATTGGGGAGCATTTTTAGGAAAAAGACAGGTGAGAACCAAACATGGGGAGTATAAATGGAGAAGGGGGAACCACTGGAAGGAGATCCGGATTTTTCTAAGGGAAAGAGGAAGGCTCACTTTCTCTCTTTCTCTCTCTCTCTTGAAGAACAAAACGCCAGTCAGCACAGAAGCTCCTCGGCTCACGTCCGACAAGGGAAATAGGCCACTCCATCAGCCAGCCGTGTCCCGGAAGTGGACTTGGACCTCACACCATAGCCTTCTAAGGCACCAAGAGGTCTAGGCTTTAAGTCCATTCTCTACAAATTCTATTGTAAAGGCCACTTGGGCCGGCTCAGTCACTCATTTGGGCCAAAGGCCAACTTTGTGACCCTACAATTGGCGCCGTCTGTGGGAAGCCTAGACGAAAGGGGCTGGAAGTATCATGGAAGGTTCAGGTTCACGCCATGCAGAGTCCCGGGGCTCCCAGCGTGAGGACCAATTTGCACGATTAGAGAGGGAGGGAGAGCGCGAAGCCAGCGTGCGCACTGAGCATACGTGCGGGAGAAGCCATGCACGCGACGGAAGTAGAACCTCCCACGAAAAAAGCGTCGAGACCCTACAAAGGGAGGTTGACCGTCTGAGGAAGAAGCTGCGCCGGGGTAAATGCAGGCGCACGCCCTCCCCCTCAGACCAGTCCTCAGCGGACGCTAGCAATAGCTTCAACAGTACCAGGTCGAGGACCCCCCATTGTGAGTCCTCTTTGCGGGAGGACGAACACCGTCGCCAGCCTAGGGATAAGGGGACGTCCTCTAGAGGCCTAGCCAACAACGCACTGAGCAGGGCGCTCCTCCAGATTTCCAGGTCACTCTTCACGCGGAGAATTGAGAGGGGAAAACTCCCAAGACGGTTCACTCAGCCAACCTTCACAATTTACAATGGGAGAACAGACCCAGTGGAACACGTGAGCCACTTCAGCCAGAGAATGGCGGTGCACTCGAAGAATGAGACTCTGATGTGCAAGGTCTTCCCTTCCAGCCTGGGATCCGTCGCGATGAGATGGTTCAACGGCCTGAAGGCGGGCTCTGTCAACTCCTTCTCGGAGCTCACCAGGGCATTCGGCTCGCTGTTCATCACGTGCAGCAGAATCCCTCGACCCCTAGATTCGCTGTTGTCTATGGCCATGAGAGAGGGAGAGACCCTAAGGGCATATACCGACAAATATTGGGAGATGTACAACGAGATCAATGGGGACTTCGATGAAGTTGCCATAAGTACCTTCAAGGTCGGCCTTCCAAACGAGCATGACCTGAGAAAGTCACTGACCAGGAGGCCTGTCAAGAGCGTGCGTCGCCTCATGGACCGCATTGACAAGTACACGCGGGTGGAGGAGGATCAGTTGCAAGTCAAGGCCAGGATGAAGGTTATCCTTCAAGAAAGGAGGGATTTCAGGTCGGACGGGTACAACAACGTTAGGCCGAGGAGAGAATTCGTCGGACAACCTCGTCGGATGCCAACACAGGTCGTCGGCATCGTGTTTCGCGAACCCATACAGCAGGTATTTGAGAAAATCCGCCACGAGCCCTATTTCAGGTGGCCTAACAAAATGACGGGAGATCCCGTAAAGTGAAACCAGAACCTCCACTGCCAGTACCATCAAGAGCACGGCCATACGACCGAGAACTGCAAGAGCTTACGGTACTACCTAGAACAGCTGACAAAGGAGGGAAAGTTGAGGGAGTTTATACAACAACACGAAGGGCAGAGAGAGTACCCTAGGCCGTCAAGCCAGAGCCACCACGCCCCGAGGCCTCCTCTGGGAACCATCAACCTCATCCTCGCAGCCCCTAGGAGAACTGGCTCGTGCCCATCCCGAGTGATGTCTGTGGCACGAGCCCACGTTGAGGGCCCTAGCTCCGGGACGAAGAGGATTAAGGGCAACCAGCCCCCCATTCTTGCCTTCTCGGACGCCGATAAGGAAGGGACCATCCAACCTCACGATGACGCCCTGGTCATAATGCTGAGAATTGGAGGCTACGATGTAAAGAGGGTGATGGTGGACCAGGGAAGCAGCGTAGACATCATGTACTTCGACCTCTACAAGGGGCTAAACCTGAGGGAGGAGGACCTCTCGGCCTACGACTCGCCCCTGATAAGCTTTGAAGGAAAGGTGGTGATCCCCAAGGGGCAAATCAGATTGCCTGTACAGTCAGGGCCAGCAGTGGTAGAGGTGGATTTCATAGTGGTGGATGCCTACTCCCCGTACACAGCCATTGTGGGGAGACATTGGCTGTATGCCCTAGGGGCTGTCTCCTCCACCCTCCACGCCAAGGTGAAGTTCTCTTTCGGCGGCCAAGTTGAGGAAATCATTGGGAGTCAGTCTGCGGCAAGGCAGTGCCTGACCGCCGCAATACTACGCAGGCCGGACCCCGAACCCGCGGCTCCGGCAGCTCCGACCTCATAGCAATTAGCCTCTTCTACCACTGCCGGAACAACAGTGGTAGAGGAACCCGCGTGTGAGGGGTTAGACAGGGTCCCTGTGGACGATGACCTAGAGAGATTCTTCCAGATTGGGGCTCAGCTGCCGACCGAAGAAAAGGAGGAGTTGGTCGCGTTCTTGAGAGGGAACCTCGACGTATTCGCATGGGATGAGCATGAGATGCCTGGAATTGACCCAAGCTTCATATGCCACCACCTGAACGTTAACCCGGCGGCAGTGCCGAAGAAGCAACCTCCTCGGCGCTCTTTCGCGGAACACTCCGAGGCCGTGAAGGAGGAGGTCATCAAGCTCAAGAGGGCTGGAGCTATCAAAGAAGTGTTCTACCCCGAATGGTTGGCACACACAGTCGTGGTGAAGAAGAAAAACGGGAAATGGAGAGTGTGCGTAGACTTCACAGACCTCAACAAGTCCTGTCCCAAGGACCCATTCTCGATGCCACGCATAGATCAACTGGTAGATGCGAGGGTCGGCCACCCTCGCATGAGTTTCCTGGACGCCTTTCAAGGATACCATTAAATACTTTTGGCTTTAAAGGACCAGGAGAAAACTGCCTTTGTGACCCCCACCGGCAACTACCATTACAAGGTGATGCCCTTCGGTCTAAAGAACGCAGGGGCTACCTATCAGAGGATGATGACTCGGATGTTCGAGGCACAGTTGGAAAAAACCGTCGAAGTATATGTAGACGACATGGTTGTGAAGAGCAAGGCCGTATCGGACCATGTGGCCGACCTGGATAGCACGTTCCAGACTTTGCGGAAACATAAGTTACGGCTGAATGCCCCTAAATGCTCCTTCGGCGTAGGGTCTGGTAAATTCCTAGGCTACATGCTTACTCACAGGGGTATTGAGGCCAACCTCAAACAGATCTCAGCGATCTGTAACCTGCAACCGCCTCGAAACCCGAAGGAGGTCTAAAAGCTAGCTGGAATGACGGCTGCTCTTAACAGGTTCATCTCTTGATCTGCGGACAGATGCCGGCCATTCTTCCAGCTGCTGAACAAATAGAAGGGATTCGAATGGACCGAGGAATGCTCGTTGGCGTTCCAGCAGCTGAAGGAATACCTCTCTCGGCCACCCATTATGTCTCGCCCCTATCTAGACGAGGTGCTGTTTGCATACCTAGCTGTGGCTGCCCACACGGTGAGCCTGGTTCTGATACGGGATGACAACGGCATACAACGGCCGGTCTACTACGTCAGCAAGTCTCTGCAGGAGGCCGAGATCCGGTATTTACCGTTGGAAAAGGCGGTCCTAACCGTTGTGCACGCGATGCGCCGGCTCCCGCACTACTTCCAGTCTCATACGGTCGTCGTGCTAACCCAACTCTCCCTCAGGTCCGTGCTGCAGAGTGCTGACTACTCTAGTAGAATTGCAAAATGGGGAACCTTCTTGGGGGCCTTCGACATTAAGTATTTACCTCGTACATCCGTAAAAGGGCAAGTCCTGGCCGACCTGGTGGCGGAGTTCACTGAGCCTTCCCAGGAGGAACACTTGGGGGGATGGGGCACAGGTGTAAAGCCAGTTGGCGCAGTCTCGTGCGAAACACCGCCGGTGTGGAAGCTCTACGTGGACGGGGCAGCGAACCAAAGGGGTTCGGGCATGGGACAAGTGTTGACGTCCCCTGAGGGAATCATCGTGGAAAAATCCTTGAGGCTAGCGTTCTCGGCTACCAACAACGAAGCCGAGTACGAGGCTTTGCTGGCGAGAATGGACGTGGCTCATAAAATGGGGGCAAGAACGGTGCTAGCGTTCTCGGACTCACAGCTTGTGGTCGGCCAAGTTCGAGGGAAGTTGGAGGCCAGGGAACCGAGAATGCGGGAATATTTAGCTCGCGCCAAGTACCTGCAGGCCAAGTTCGAATCCTTTACACTATCGCACACCTCCAGAAGTGGAAACACCCCGCGAATTCACTGGCTACTCTGGCAACCTCCTCGGTACAGGGCCTTCCTCGGGTCATCATTGTAGAAGATCTGCTCGAGCCAGCCGGTCCGGGCTGCCAGGCCGTCCGGGTCCAATAGGTAGGAGCAGAGCCCAGTTGGATGGACTCCATAGTGTCATTCCTCAAACACGACGCACTGCCAGAGAACAGGACTGAGGCCGACAAGATCCGCAGGAAAGCTCCCCGTTTCTGGTTATCCGAGGACGACAAGCTCTATAAACGGTCATTTTCAGGTCCGTACCTGCTGTGTGTGCACCCGGAGGGGACGAAGCAGCTCTTGGAGGAGTTGCATGAGGGAATTTGTGGTAGCCACACGGGCGGCAGGTCTTTAGCTCATAGGGCCCTCACGCAGGGGTACTGGTGGCCGAACATGCATAGAGAATCACAGGAGTATGCGAGGAAATGCGACCAATGTCAAAGGTTCGCGCCCAATATCCACCAGCCTAGGGGTGCACTTAATCCATTGGCCAGCCTTTGGCCGTTTGCACAATGGGGATTGGACATAGTGGGGCCCTTCCCGAGGGCGGCAGGCAACAAGCGGTGGCTGCTCGTCGGGACAGACTATTTTACTAAATGGGTGGATGCCGAGCCGCTAGCAAATATCCGGGATGTGGACGCGAAGAGATTCCTCTAGAAGAACATCATCACCCGATTTGGGATCCCACGAACTCTCGTATCGGATAATGGGATGCAATTCGACAGCAGGCCTTCAGGAGGTACTGTGGAGACTTCGGCATCACAAACAGGTACTCCACCCCGGCCTACCCGTAGGGGAACGGCCAAGCTGAAGCAAGTAACAAGTCAATAGTCAATGGGCTCAAGAAGAGACTGGATGATGCGAAGGGCAGATGGGTGGACGAGGTACAACACGTGTTGTGGACTTACCGAACCACGCCGCGAAGGTCCACGGGGGAAACTCCTTTTGCGATGGCGTATGGCGTCGAGGCTGTGATTCCTACAGAGATGGGGTTCCCAACGACGAGGACGTGGTCTTTCGCCCCGGCTGCTAATGACGACATGCTGCTCAAGGGGCTGGACTTGGTGGAGGAAAGGAGTGAAAGCGCTATGGTTCGACTGGCTGTCTACCAACAAAGGCTCAAACAAGGGTACGAATCCCGCGTGCGATCTAGACCTCTCACTCCGGGAGACCTAGTCTTAAAGAAGGTTGTCAGGACTGCTAAAGACCCCTCGTGGGGAAAATTGGGGCCAAACTGGGAGGGGCCCTACCGTATCACCTCAGTAGCCGGCATAGGATCATACTATCTAGCCGACCTGGAAAACAAGCGTGTAAAACGACCATGGAATGTAAATAACCTTCGAAGGTATTACTACTAATGGAAAGCGTGCCTGCCTTGTATTCGGATATCATTATGTTATACTAGTTGTTAATGCTATAATTTCAATCAATTTTTATTAAGTGTTGATGTCAACCTTGGTTAAGCCGGGTCCTCGGACCTTCTACCTTGGGAAAATTTAACACGTTTCAATCAATTTTTATTAAGTGTTGATGTCAACCTTGGTTAAGCCGAGTCCTCGGACCTTCTACCTTGGGAAAATTTAACATGTTTCAATCAATTTTTATTAAGTGTTGATGTCAACCTTGGTTAAGCCGGGTCCTCGAACCTCCTACCTTGGGAAAATTTAACACGTTTCAATCAATTTTTATTAAGTGTTGATGTCAACCTTGGTTAAGCCGGGTCCTCGGACCTTCTACCTTGGGAAAATTTAACACGTTTCAATCAATCTTTATTAAGTGTTGATGTCAACCTTGGTTAAGCCGGGTCCTCGGACCTTCTACCTTGGGAAAATTTAACACGTTTCAATCAATCTTTATTAAGTGTTGATGTCAACCTTGGTTAAGCCGGGTCTTCGGACCTCCTACCTTGGGAAAATTTAACACGTTTCCATCAATTTTTATTAAGTATTGATGTCAACCTTGGTTAAGCCGGGTCCTCGAACCTCCTACCTTGGGAAAATTTAACACGTTTCAATCAATTTTTACTAACTGTTGATATCAACCTAGGCTAAGCCAGGCCTTCGGACCTTCTGCCTCGGGAAAATTTAACATACAATCTGACAGACTACCCGTTTTTCAACTAAGAGATTTACGCGCAGTCTAACCAAAGGCTGAAATGTCTTCATGGTGAGGCCGCGCCTATCCTAATTTCAAAATAACCCATGGGCACTAAGCTACCGCATCAGATGTTGAGTCGCATAGCATTCACATACAACAAATGGAGCAATAATAGAACAACAACGCAATAGACGTAATGCATTAAAAAAGTTACACTATAAAGGTAAAATGGCAAGATCCATAGATAATAAGCTGTTCGGGACAAAGCTAGAATAAGGAAATACAAGGTAAAACAAAAGAACAAAACACAAAGAAACTATTACAAAAAATAGCCGACGAGAGCAAGGGACCATGCGGAGCGACGAAGGGAGCCCGAGCCTGCCTACCCCTTGATCTTCAATGGAGGTTCCTTTGGCGGCTTGGGGCAGGCCTCTTTGGTTTGGCCTTCTTCTTCGTCTGCCATGACCACGGACGGGTCTTGGACCTGCTTCCCCTTATCCTTCGGCTTAGGCGGAGGAAGGACTTGGCCAGCAGGCTCGTCCGACACCTCCTTAGGGATGACAACCCTATCGGGGGGTGGGACTTGCACCTGGGAGGATAGGGGCTGCGATCTCAACGTCGACCAGAGTCGGAGCAACGTCTTCGATGAATCTGATATCCTCTGGATACCAGATCCTCTCGGCTGCCCTTAACTCGGAGCCGGCAAGGACTCCCGCAGCATTTAGGGCCTCGGCCCAAACCTGCTGGCAGTACTCCTTGCACAACTCGCCTAACTCCTCGGTCAGGCGGTTCTCGGTCGTCTCGACCCCCTCATTGAAAGCAGCCCTGGTAGCGGCCTCCACCGTCTCCCTAATGGTGCGAGCCACCTCCTCGACCTGCGCAAGCTCCTTTCTCAAATTGGAGACCTTTTGCCCCGCCTTGGCCAGGGCCTCCTCCCTTTGCTGCAGGAGCTTACGCTGGGCCTCCGCCTGCGCCGTCGCCGACTTCAAGCCCGCATCCAAGCTCCTCCTTTCTTTCTGCTCGGAGGCAAGTTCGGCTGCTAGCTCCACCTTCGCCGCCTCGACGCGGCCTAACTCCCTTTCAACCTCCACCTTAGCGGCGTTTTCGGCCCCCGCCCGGTCCTGGTAATGCTGCACCAAAGCATCGGCCGCGGAGGCTTCCTGGGTGGCCTACAAAGACAAGTCAAAGAGCATGTAATCAATAGTTGGTTCTCATGCACGTATAGCGAAGTGGAGGCGAAAGGTTTGAGAGGCAACACTTACCAACGCCAGGTTCCTCTTGAGAGAAAGGAAGAGACGTGTCCGACCCATCCTCCCGAGATCCTCTATATCTCTGGGCAGGAGGAGGGGCTGCTCTAGGGTGTTGGCTAAGTATGAAGCGTGGCCCCTCTGGTAGTCCCGGATGCTCACGTTCATGGGAATCGGAGCCCCATCTACCTGGAGAGCGGGGAACCAACTGGACTCCCCTCGGCGAACCTCGGCTTGTCCGCGGAGTTCCCTACTCTCGACGGACGAGGCCCTTACTCCACCCCCGGCCACCTGCTGCTGCTGCTGCAGTTGCCTTTGGTGCTTCTGCTTTTTCTCCTTCTCCTTATCGGCCTCCTCGTTCTCGTTCCTCCTCTTCTTTGGACGTTGGGAGGAGGAGGGAGTGGGTCGGTCGGAGGGGGAGGTGGAGGTGGGAGTATCTTCGGTTGGGACCCCGAAGCGTCACCTTTGAGGGCTTAGGTCCCTCTCTTCTTGGCAAAAAGGTCCTTTAAAGACGTCATATCGTCATCTTCTTCAGAGGAAGCCTCCGGTAGAGCGACGACTAAGCCCGGGATGCCGGAGTGCCTATCCGAGGCGCTCTCTTCCTCATCCGAGATGTCGACCACGTTGCCTCTTAACGGCCTTTCGGCTTCTTCTAGGTGGAACCGATCGATCTCCTCTCCAAGGGACGAGGTGGAGGCTACAGTCTCTTCCTGGACTATCTGGTCCCCTCGCTGCGCGGCCAAAGGAAGGGCCTTCACGGGCTGACCGTACAGGATGGTAGAGGGAGCGTCCGGTAAAGTGCGGGGAGCGAGGAACTCCGTGTGGCGAACGTCTATCCGTGCTCGCCCCCGGTGGCCGGCAAGAATGGCGTCCTCAACCTCGCCAAAAGCCTTCTAAATGGGGTCGTACCCCAGTATCAGGTGGGCAGCCCTCACTTGCAGGTCGTCGTTCACGAAGACCTCGGATCTCAGAACCTTGTTAAGGTCCGAGACGTTGACGTTTCCCAAGCGGGGAGATGTGTGCTGCTTATCTGCAAGAAAGAGAGCAGAAGAACCGAGCTTGGTTAGGCATTCGCAACGAGTCAAATAGAGAAACATCTAGTGACAGCGAAACTACCAAGGGAATCGAAAGGGGAAAGCTACATAAACAAAAAGTCTTAAGTCCTAGGGAATCACACCTGGGTGTCCCTCCCTCACTGGGCAATGGAGGCCGTCATGCCATCTCCCAGAGACGATGAGATAATCGTCCTTCATGCCTTTGTTAGACTTGGGCAGACAGGAGATGAGCCGGACCGCGCTAGATCTCGATTTGAGGTAATAGCCTGTGTCTTTCATCCGGTGGCACTCGTACATATAGACAATGTCGTGCCACATGAGGTGAAGACCCATTTGCTCGTTCAGAGCATCGACGCAGCCTAGGATCCTAAAGACGTTGGGTGTGCACTGGTCTGGACACAACCTATGGTTGCGGAGGTACTCCCTAGTTACATCCTTCATGGGGAGTGTCATCCCACCCTCTAGGAAGGCGATTATTGGGATGACAACCTGCCCCGCTCCCTTAGAGTCTACTACAGCCCCGGGGGGATAGTATTTCAGGTCCACATCTGATGGGATATGGTACTTGGCCCTAAACCCCTCCATGCCAGAAGGTGTATCGACTAGACACTTAAACCTACCCATGAGGTACAGGTGGGAAAAGAAGATTCGTGAAGAAAGGGAAGGAAGACTGGTGACCAAGGGGGAAAGAGTTAAGAAGAAGGGAGACTTACGAAGGAAAGGAATGCGAGTACTTTGGGAACTCCTTGAGAGTGAGGGAGTGAGAGATCAAATGGCTCCGTGACAAGTTTGCTTTTGGTAGAAATGGAGGGCGTCGCGGCTATCGAAGCGTTTTATATGATTGGGGAGCGGCGGTTCGTGAGAAACATCCCGCTCAAATTTTCGGGGACAAATCCAGGCCGCAGGATCCCCATCTCACCGTTGAACGTGCGCGACAGGGAGTTACTCAGCGCAATTAATGCAGGCGTTACACGTAACGAAGCGTCAGAGACTTGTCCAGAAGGCGCGGGCGAGCTCCGCACGTGCGACGATTTAAACGTCACGTGGGGGAGAGATTCGTCAATCAAAAGCCTATATGCCTCCTCGGATCGGAGTCAAATGACTTTTTGAGGGGCTATTGTGGGGGGTAAAAGCGCCAAAACTCCATGTGGGCCTAGGGCCTGGCCCGAGGACGGGGCTCCACCGAAGGGGTTGTGGATAGGGCCTCCTAAAACGGGGGCCGAAACGCCCGCCGACCAGGTTGCCTGTCGAATTTGTGCTGGTCCGAAGAGAAAGTCTCCTCGGACTAAGAGGCCCTTGTCTGAGGAGCGTAGCACGCTGTCCAGGGAAGGACTCCTAAGGCTCAGCGAGTCGTCCTCCGCCCCAACGGGACGCCGAGGAGGGGACAAGAAGTACGTGTACTATACAAAACTGCTGCCACAGCATTAATTGCCTTCCACCTACCCGGCTTGCCCCATTAATGGGGAAATGACTTCTGAGGGGACGGTGGACAGCCTTAAGGGCATTGGGGAGCATTTTCAGGGAAAAGACAGGTGAGAACCAAACATGGGGAGTATAAATGGAGAAGGGGGAACCACTGGAAGGAGATCCGAATTTTTCTAAGGGAAAGAGGAAGGTTCACTTTCTCTCTCTCTCTCTCTCTCTCTTGAAGAACAGAACGCCAGTCAGCACAGAAGCTCCTCGGCTCACGTCCGTCAAGGGAAATAGGCCACTCTATCAGCCAGCCGTGTCCCGGAAGTGGACTTGGACCTCACACCATAGCCTTCTAAGGCACCAAGAGGTCTAGGCTTTAAGCCCATTCTCTACAAATTCTATTGTAAAGGCCACTTGGGCCGGCCCAGTCACTCATTTGGGCCAAAGGCCAACTTTGTGACCCTACACTTTCCATCCAAAGTCCAAACTAGTAAAGAATAAGTGAATCTAGCTTTCTCAGGGCTGGCCTAAGGTATTTTGAGGCCTTAAGCGAAATTTTTAAATGGGTCTCTTTTATTGTTTAAATATCTACTCTATATTATTAACTTTATATAATATATTTTTATTTAAATTTTATTTTTCTTGCTTATTAAGATACAAAATTATTAATTAAGTTTTTTTATTCAACTTCTTTTAATATATTCTTTTTAATCAATAATAAGTGCAATTATTTCATTGTTATCTTCTAACTCTGTTTTATAAATTTATTGTTCATTTGTAAGATTTTTAACTGAATTTTTTAGCTATATTTTTTTTATTGCTAGTGACAAATTAATCTAGACGTCTGTTTTAAGATTTGGTTAAAATTTTTTTTTTTTAAATTATATCCAAATTCACAAATTTATTTAATAAAATCAAATAGAATAAATACTTTTCAAAAAAATAAAGATTAAATAACACCTAATTGGACCAAGAAACAACGAATTAAGTAGCTAGTGTTAAACTTTTCTTTATATTTCAAAATAAGAATTTATGAATTAAAAAAATAAAAAATAAAAATGATAAATCTAGAAGAGTGTGGTCACTGTAATACAACCACTAGAGGAGTCTTTACTCTTTACCAAAAATTTGCCTCAAAAACCCAAAGAACCTCTACCATGTTCTTTAAAAAGGAAAAAAAAATATTGTCTTCTTTCGCCCATTCTTTTCTAAATAACCTAGAGAAAGTAAAATAAGAAAACTATGTCACAAAATGTATAAAAATTTCTAGAAAAGGAGGGGATTTGTTTTACCTCTTCAAGGGATTGTCGATTGCTGAGGGAGCGGCTTGAAACTGACTACCATTTTAGGTAGAGATGAAAGATCTAACGGCAATTTTTGATTATCTAGGAGAATATTTCAACCTCTTCAAGTAATCAATTTTAGTTTAGGAGTTTTGGAGAGATAAAAGGGTTTGGTCTATGTTTTTACTTTTTAGTGTGTCTAGGAAACTAAAATTAATCTAAAATTTTGAAGAATTCTAACCATTTGAAAGAGAGAGTCAAACAAAATACACGGATATTGAGATTGAAATTTTCATGTATTGGCCAAATTTTGGGGCTTAATTAATACTCTCGAAAATAATTAATAATCCAAAATTTTCTTCTACTGGTCTTTGTTTTTTAAATATAGTATTGGATATGTATTGACTAGTATTTGAGATTATATTTTTAAATTTCGTTGACCTGGGGCTTGATTTTGGGGGCCTTTTATCACTTGGGGGCCTTAGGCAATGGCATCAGTTGCTTCTACTATTGAGCCGCCCCTGAGCTTTCTTTGCTAAGACGTGTTACAACATTAATTTGCCTATAAACATAAAAGAAAAACCAACTCTCAAAAGAGTTTACATAAAAAAGAATGTCCCTAACCAGGTGGCCATACAGGGACAGACCATGATTCGAACCTTAGGGGAGCCAAAACTTAAAACAAATTTTTTTTATGAAAATAAAAACTAACATCTATTTCATATTCAACAAAATACAACATATAAAATAAGTTTCTTAAACATTTGATATTATAAAAATGTTAACAAAGTCTAATATATAAAATAAGTGTTTTTTAAACATTTCATCACATTTATCAAAATGGAATTCTACGTTATTTCAGAGAAGATCCAAAAATATATATATATTTAAGGACAAATCTTAATTTTTCAAATTACATATGTATACTAGTTTTTTTTTTTAATTGGGGGGCTATTAGGACCAAAATTTAAAATTTCATTACATATATTATATATACACTAGTTTTTTTTTTTTTTTTTTGGGAGGGGGGCATTAGTGGGGGTCCGTCCCTCTAGCCATAGGCAGATCGGAACTTATCATAGACATAAGGAAGTTGATGACCTTTCCATAATCACCTTCAAAAGTTGATTAACCAATATTGATTTCATGAACAGACTAAGCTGCACGCTGAGCTGCTAACATCTCCAAGACAGTCACAGACAAGGGCTTCGAAATTTTTTCTACAAGAGAAGCCATAACTTTACCCTTTGAATTTTGGACCACTGCACCCATACTGGCTTATTAGACTCCTCAAAAATGGCTCCATAAAAATTAGTCTTAATATTAGAACACAAAATCTGGGCAGCTTCAACAATCTTATCCAAATGAACCACACACAATTGTACACATTTGCCTGAACAATGCACAATATACAATATTGTATATTATTCATGCAAATGTGTTCAATTGATATACATATTTATTTATTTGACAATGTAAAGTGTACATTATCATTTGTAAATGTAAAAAACATAATTTTCCTTCCATTTAATAATAAATCACACAAATTTTGATTAGAGACTTTTAGCTTAACTAGTTGATATTTTGTAGATATTTTTATTGAAGGCATTTAAAATTTAGATTCTCAACTTCCAACTATTAAATTAAAAAAAATTAAAATAAAATAAATCTCAAATCAAACTTAGCAAATTCTCAAGTACAACCCGCGTTAAGGCAAATAATTTCTTCATTTTTTCAAAGAGGTTAACGAAAATTCTTATTGACCAGTACCTTTGATGCTTTTCTAGTGTTTTCCCAAGTCTTTTTAAAATAAGAAAAATACTAGAATTATAATTTTTGTTACAACTTACTTACGTAACAAGTTGTGAATTATAGAGTAAAAATGGTGAATTTATAACTTCACCCCTCATCACTTACTACATACATAAATTATAATAAAATATGTGATAAAAATTGTCATCCTAGCATTATTTTTAAGATAATAAAACAAAAATATCAAGTTAAAGCCAATGTGATATTTTTGTGTTAAAGCCAATGTGATATTTTTGTGTAAGTGGCAGGCTTGTAATAAAACCACTCTCCTGTACAAAGGCCACACCTTCCCGGTGTAACTTCTTCTACAAGTTTTCATTTCTCTCTCTTTTTGCAAGTATACAGAGTAAACTTTGATGTCTTATTATTATCAAAATGAAAAGTGGGAAGTGGATGTTGATGAAGAAAAAGAAGAGGAAGAAGAGAAATGGGTGAAGAATATTTCATCTAATCACCAAATACTGTTGGTGGGTGAGGGAGATTTCTCTTTCTCTTTGAGCTTAGCTTACTCTTTTGGCTCTGCTTCCAACATTCTCGCTTCCTCTCTTGACCCTTATGGTATGTGTTCATGTTGTATGTATCTATGTCTATGCACGTGTTCAGTGTTTATGTTTAATCCACGCTGTTCTTTTTTGTAAATGTCAAAAAGAATCTTGCTCTTTTAATAAAAGGCCTTGTTACTTGTTGGTTTTCTTGTGTTTGTAATCTTTGGGAAATTGGGTTTTTTGTTTCTCACTTCTCTGTTTCCATTTCAAGCTTCCATTTTTTTTGTTAAGAAAAGTTAAAGAGAAAAGGTTTATATGATAAACTGATATGTTATGATTGTATATATGTCATTCTAATTTATGTTTTGGCATTTATGTTTGGGGGGAAATTTGCTGCTACTCACTCGTTTATTTTGGTGAATTTGATATTCTAATCATTTATGGAACCTAATAATTAAGCAGAATGTTGTACGTTTGAGTCTCCACTTGGTGATTTAATTGCAAAATTCCTTACTATTTATTTTTTATATTCTTTTCATAGTATCCAAACAAAATATCAGGGTTTATGTTCAATGACAAGGTTTAAGTGAGTTTATTTTAGTGTTACAAGGAAAAGTTGGTCATACCATATATGTAAGTGTTGCAATTTTTTAAGTTGGTCATACCGTTTTAGCTTTTGGCCAAGTTATGATTTTGTCTATGCTTCCCTGTTGAATTAGATATCTTGATTAAAAACTACGAGGATGCGAAATGGAATTTGGAAAATTTAGAGAAGTTGGGAGCATCACTCTTACATGGAGTGGATGCAACTAAATTGAAGCTTCATAGTGATCTAAGGTGGCAGAAATTCGATAGAATTATCTTTAACTTTCCTCATGCAGGGTTCCATGGAAATGAAGCCCACACACGTGTGATTAAGTAAGTTGTTGTATAGCAATTTTGTGTCTTAAAATTCGTATCCCTTTCTGAAAAATGTAATTATTGATAATTCAGCTTCATGTTTGGCAATGAAGTCATTTTAATTATTGCAAGTTTATTTGGATTATGAACAAATAATGCTATAAATCCAATTGCTTTTGACTACCTGTTGAGTTGATTTTCATAAATCTCATTTGCATAGGCGTGGAACTTAGTAATAGACCTTGGGATATATCATAATTGAGATTCTCTATTTGCAGTTCTGAATTTAACCATTGTGTAATGAGCACATTATCTGGGTGTCTGGAAACTCGTTGGTACGGAAATGTATAGCTTTTAAATGAAAAATGTGGATGTTATTATGACGTTTGTCGACATTACAATTTTTGCAAAGTTATGAAGCAATTTTAAATAACTCTTGCAAGATCCGCATTGCTGATCATCTTGAAGTAGAACGTTGGTATTTGGAAGTCCTTCATTGGGCATCTTGGCGTGCATTAATCAAACTGATGTTAAAATATGTGAAACATTGCTGCATTAAGAGTTATTTGTAATTGTTTGACAAAACTTATGTCCAAGGGCTCTCTTGAATTTTTTATTTATTTCAGAGATCTAATACTATGTGTTAATTTCATAATCTGGTACCTACAGGATGCATAGAAATCTTGTTCATGGCTTCTTAAGAAGTGCAAGAGGCATGCTTCGAGCAGATGGTGAAATTCATGTGACCCACAAAACTACAGCTCCATTCTGCCACTGGAATATAAGGGAACTTGCTTCAAAGAACTGGTTGGTATTGATTGGGTGTGTTGATTTCAAGAAAGAAGACTACCCAGGTTATAACAACAAAAGAGGGGATGGTTCAAGATGTGATGAATCATTCCCTTTGGGTGAGTGCAGTACGTTTGAATTCAGATTGTCCCCTACAGCTAGAAGGATAGCACCTTCAAGTTCGTTTTAACATTGCTGTATGTTTGTAGTAGGACATGAAAGATCTCAGTCACATGAGACTTCTGTCCAAATGCAGCAGTGGTCACCTTCACTTAATTTCACTTCTTGAGTAGGTCACTTAACAATTATGGAATGAATTTCACAGCATCTGAGTTTGCCATTAACAAGTAGTGCGGGAAATCCATTCTCTAGGATGATTGATGGGCACTTAAGCAATCCCACAGAAACATTTGGAGGAATCAATTGTGATTTAAGCTACCCCATTCATGAGCGCAGTCCTGATTTTGGGAGAGACTTAGCAGCAATGCCTGGAAGAACCCTGAATGGTGACCCTATATGCTTTGCATGATCATTGCATTAGCATTTTGAGGTCAATGCGGCTGAAAATGTTGTCGAGTCATGATCACCAGTTGAATGCAAGTGATGCACAGCAATTACAGTACTGGTGACGACCATATGTTTTGTTTTTGTGTTGGTTTTTTGAAGTATATTAGTGAAGCCGTAGTGAATCACTAGTGATTAGGACTATTGAATTTGAAGCTGTGTTATTGTATATATCAGCCAAGTTTAATGTTGGGAGCTGATCTTTTGCTAGAATATAAATTAACTTATATTCTGGTTAAATGTTATAATTTAACTTTCCTATGGAAAATGGGTTGTACTTATTTACTTAAGCCCGAACAAGTTGCCTTTGAAAGCAGCCATGCCATGGTTGTCAAAATCGCGATCCGGATTGTAAAATCGCACGATTTTACAATCCTACCTCACCAAAAAGTTTAAAATCGTACCAGGATCGCAAAAATGTTAGGATCGTAGGTAGGATCGTGTAGGATCGTATAAGATCGTAGGATCGTATGGGATCCTACCGATCCTACCATTTGGCTTGAATTTTTTTTTTTTTTTTTTGGAAGTGCGATTTATTTGGGTAAACCTAAACCCACAAGCCCAATAGGTTTTAGAAGCCCAATAATAAATTGAAGTCCCAAATTTACCCATATTTTAACATAAAATCTAAAAAAAAACCTATGGTATAAGTCTAACGTTTTCAAAAACAAAACCTAAACTATTTAGAAACACAAAACTCCAGCATGCACCTTTATCCCACGCCTCTTCAACCCTCTGTCAAAAACCCAGCACCTCTCAGCCTTGTTAATGGTGAACCATCACTGCCTTTAAGCTTTATTAACTTAAGTTTAACGTTTTTTTTTTTTTTTTTTTTTTTTTTTTTTTTTTTTTTTTTTTTTTTTTTTTTTTTTTTTTTTTTTTTTTTAAATTAGTCAAAAACCCAACACCTCAGCCCCACACCTCCTCACTCCTCTGTCAAAAACCCAACACCTCTCAGCCTTCTCAATGATGTTGCCGTGAGTCATCGCTGCCTTTAAGCTTTCTGGTAATTTGTTTTGGTAGATAGTACTTAGTAGTTTATCATATATTTGTACTTTGATAGTTTGATTCCGTATTGTTGTGTTGTGTGATTTTTTGAGCATGCTCTGTATCTTGGAGTCTTTTTTTTTTTTTTTTTTTTTTTTTTTTTTTTTTTTTTTTTTTTTTCAGCTCTAGTACAAATATACAATGTCTACTTTGGCTAGAAAGAAAATTAAGCGTACTTTTCATATGTGTAGATAATATTTTGGTACTTAGTTGCTAATTAAACATGTACTAAACTTTTTAGATACATTATGTTAAAAGTTAAATATATTTTGCTTCGTTAGAATGACATAAAAACGATGTAGTGCGTGCAAATTATATTTTATGATGCAATTTTTTTTTTTGTTTTAATGGATGGATTCATATTTTAAGTGATTATATAACATACAAAGTCACTATCAATAAGTTTTTTGCTTAAAATCTGAAAATAGGTAGGATCTTACGATTCACGATCCGATCATACGATCTTCGATCCTACCTACCTCCCACGATCCTACGTAGGATCCCGATTTTGACAACCTTGAGCCATGCTACTTGTTGTAATTATTAATTTTTTAACCCTAATGAAGTTTTAAGTCCAAGTAATTACTAAGTTAAATTATGAAAGGTTCTATTAACGGTTGCTTTTAGGATAATTGCTAATAAACCATTTTAAATAAGTTTTGATATAATCTTAACAAGGAATATAAAAAGCCATTAAAAAAATTAACTTCTTTTTTCTTTTCTCGTTAAAAACTTTTAAAAATATTTTTTAAACTAATGCGCTTAAGATATTCGTTAGCTTTTCCCAATTATGAATGGTCATTGGTTGTGAAATCAATCAACAATATTGTGCAAAACTAAAGGCCACCTAAATAACTAAAACATCAATATGTTGAGGGAAAATCAATGGCATAAAAATTTCAAAGTAAAAACCATTGGAAGGGCTTGACCTCACCAACCCTAAGGCAAAATGGATTCAGTACCAACTGAATGAAGTTTTTCAAATCAAATTAGCAATTCCACGTAGAAATTACTAATATTATACAATCCAACTCCGAATCCATTAACATTTTCAATTAAAGAGTATTCCTTGTGAATCTTCTGTCCAGGACTTCTAGTACCCTTTTTTTTTTCTTTTTTTTTTAAAAGAATCTTCTAGTACCCTCTAGAATCACACTTGATCTTGATATGTATCAAACGGAACATTGGTAGTGGCTTTAGAGGGCGGAAGGCACAGCAACCTCAAGCACAGCTTTCTGAAGCTCTCCAAGACTCTTTTTCATGTAGTTCAGGGTTTTCTTTTATACCATAGCCAATGGTCTTAGTTCGTACGTAAAAGTTTCACATGTTTGGCTATTTCTACTGAAAATGGGGGAATATTTATATTCAAATGAGGCACATCCCAAGATGGGCATTTATGATTATGGCTAATTGTCGCAGACTTGTCCAAATATCTAAGCAAGCGAATGAAGGGAAAGTTCCTAGGGATTATGTTTCCAAGGGAGTGCCTTTTAATTAACCTCGTTTAGTCATTTTTCTGCTGAACCATTCACCGAAGCCAAGGAGCAAACTTGACACATGTCCCAAGCTTATTTAAATGTTAATGGCGGATTGCACTTCCTTTTATAATCCTAACTTCCTTATGATTCCTTTTAACGATTAAAAAATTATTAAAGACATTCTAAAAAAGAAATTATTTTTTTTTTTGGGAAAAGGGGGGTGGTTAAATTACATGTCTAGTCCTAATGTTTACACTATATATCAATTTAATTCCTATTATCTTAAATGTAAGGGTGGCAAAATTAGACACAAGCCTCAAATCTGGCACGACACAACATGTAATTAGCAGATTATGAGTTGAGACTTAATGAGCTAATATCATATTCCAGTTGACACAATTGACCTATTTAATAAACGAATTGAGTTAGTGTCTAAACCATGGAACTCATTTGACTCGTTTAATTAAATAATATTTTACCAATATACCTTTCAACTTTAGGTATATAAACTTATTAATTGTTGTGGTTTATTTTCTTTGACATATTATAATTGATTATTTGTAATATTGAGATATGCTTTAATTTTGAATGATTATTTATGATACAGTTACTCATTAGTTCTAAATTTTATAGCAAAAATATATAATTTCTTGTTTTTCAGTTTTTTTTTTTTTTTTTGTTGATAAAATCTGATAAACAGGTCGATACGACTGACCCGTTTAATAAATGAGTCATGTTAGGATTGAGGAATCTTGACTCGTTTAATAAACATGTCAAGTTAGTATTGACCTATATAATCGAATACTCATAAGTCGAACTCCTACTTAAATGTAGTTTAGTTCTTAACTTTTTGGTATTGTATTAAAATAGTCTTTATCATTTAAGTACTCAAATTAAAATACTAATGTGGCTAGTGGCTAGAATAAAAAATTATTTTTATGGCACTTAGGTTGCCATGTGGATTAAAAAAGAAAGAAAGAATGAGTTCATTGTTTCACCAACCCATCCACTTTTTTTTTTTTTTTTTTTAATAAGAAAACCAGTACTTCAAATTCATTTCAAGTTTGAACAATCTAGTGTACATCTGAATTAACTTCAGAGCTTATAATGATTGGAGTTTCCTCCATCCATGTTACAAAGTCATTTATCACTTAAGCATGTTGTGCAAGGCCATGAGCTGCTCTATTTCCTTCCTTCGCGTGTGTTGGACTTCAACTTGGCTTATCTGCTGCATTAGCTGGATGGTACTTGAGATGATATTTGCAATAGTTAAGGGAGGCTCTGTTGCCCCTGGATAGCAGATTATACCACCAAACTATCGCTTTCAAAAATTACCTTTTGGAAATCAATATCTTTTGCAAAGATCACAGCAGCTTCAAGGGCTTTAGCCTTAATCTCCAACGCCCCCAACGAGACTTGTAGCCGTTTGCTCATAGCTGCGACCACCCTTCCTTGCTTATCCCTTGCTATCACTCCAATGCCAGCCCATTTTTGCTTTGAAAACACTACCCCATCAGTATTCACCTTGTACCACCCACTTGGTGGAAGTGTCCATTTAGTCTGGCATGGAGAGACATCCCGAGTTTGGCTTACACTATCTTTTGCTGCATAATATTCCTGCAGCATTGTCATGGCTGTCCCATATATTGCAGCAGCTGCAAGGTTTTTTTCCCCCATGCCTCCTTTCATTTCTATTTAGCCATATACTCCATGCAATCATCAAAATCATGTGCATCAGATTAGAGTCTTGCTCCTGATTCATTCCGTTAAAGCACAACACATCAGTGAAATCTCCATTGCCTTCAACATGATGAAGCAGCCGACAATGGGACCAAACTTCTTTGGCCTTCGGGCATTGGCAGAGCACATGGAGGACAGTTTCAGGTTCAAGGCCACATTCATCACAAATTCCAACCCATCCACTTAGTAGTTAGCACTTAGCATAATGAAAGCCCCAATCTCTCTCTCTCTCTCTTTACTTTCTTTGCATGTAGAGCTTAGTCATTCTTTTTAAAAAACCGTAGGGCTTTGATTCATTTATTTTTGTTTTCTTATAACTGAGAAAAGCCATTGACAACACTTGCCTTAGATCGGATAAATAATAGTAATTGTTTGATTTATGGTGTACTTGTATGAGTTGTTGAAAAACTGTGTTTTGAGTTTAAAATGAATGTTTGTCAAAAAGTTATGAGAAGCTATAGTTGTAAAATAGAAGTTTGAAATTTAAAAACCTTCTTTTAATCTCTCAAAATGTCTAACCAAATGAACTCTTATTTGTGAATAGCTACGTTGTGATAGTTATTGGGATATTTGGTTATTATTGATTTTCTTAATATTCGATTTTTTTATTCTTTTTGGTGATAGAGAAATGGAAGGTTATGGTCCGTATTTGAGATTGTTGTATGCTGATTTGGGCATTGAAGGTGGGCTAGGTTTAAGGGGTCTAATTGATGATTTCTGAAACCTCAATGGAGGGATGATAAGATGTGTGGGTCCAAGAAACGATTCGGACAATGATGAGCCCATTGGGGCTTTGTTCAAGGTGAGAAGACCAAAAATCCTTCAAAAGATTCGGTCTAGGTTGGAGACTAAAGGGCATAGTTGTCAAAAATGTGAATTGTGTCTTATACGATTTTTGATTTTTGATTTTTTTTTTTATATTATGTACCTTATTGTATCGTGTATTATAAGATATAAAAACACTTAATAAAATTATATATATATATAAAATATATATTTATTCATTATAAATTCAGAATATATTCGATTAATAACTAATTAAATCATTACTTATATAATAGTATTTAACACAACTAAGTAAATCAATCAAATTAATATATGTTTATAAGATACACATTCATATTGATTAAACTCATAAGTGATTGTACATGATATATAAGCCAAAATAATAATTTCTTTTCATCATGTTGCCTAATTAACTCCATCAAATTTAATGTTATCATCATGTTCTTCATCTTGGAAAATTGTTTTTTCATTGACATTTTCTTCATCATCATCAACATTTACTATCTCTTTTATTGTTCTTTTATTCTAATAATTTTTTCTTTATATTTCTTTCTGGTATAAAAATATATAACATCATAAATAAAGAAAATAATTATATTTTCATTTAATACATTGTTCGTACCTTAGAAAAAAAATTTACAAATATGAAAGTGGAGTGTCAAGTGTGCAGTCCATGTTTTACAGGAGAAAGAGAAGAGGGAAAAAAAACTCAAGGACATGTTATTTTATTGGACTCAATTAACTATTCCAATAATTTTGTATTAAAAAAAGTCTAACAACTTTTTTAAATCAAATAAAATCACAAATTTTAACCAAAAAAAAAAAAAACCTCATTTTAAACTCCCATATCTATGTATTTTATGATTCAATGATACGATACACATCTATGTATCATGCGATTTATGAGTACTTATGATATGCTTTTACAATATGGAACTTTTTGTACATGATAATATGATATGATACTGACAACTATGGTAAAGGGATTAAAAAGGCTAAGGTGGGAGAAGAGAAACTAATTCCTTCGTGAGGTTTAAGTAGATTTTTTTTTCAAGTTTGAAGTTGAGTCGACATGGTAGTACACATGGTATCCAAGGTGGCATAAATAAACATTATTATTCTAGCTAGTAGTCACATCAACATTTTTCATTCATTACTTAATGACAGAGATTATTTTGACACAATACCAAAATATTATGAACTAAATTGATATATTTGAATTGTCAGGAACAAAATTAACACATAACGTAAATGTTAGAGGCCAAATATGTAATTTACCATTTTTTTTATAGGAAAAAAATGGTCTCAAATTAGACACACATAATTAGAAGTTTCAAATTAAACTTCCAAACTGTTTCAATTTAAATTATACATTTTTTTTCCTGGAAATAAATTATATACTCATTAGTCATTAGTAATGATGTTATTAACCAAGAATATTTTTAACAAAACGACATTGTGTTATTATTTCATCACATAGGAGGGAAGGCTAAGTGCACTAGAAATGGGATTGTTATTAGGAACTTGAGATGCATGTCCTTGCAGTAGTTATGATCCGTTTGGATTGAGGGGGAGTAGGGTAGAGTAGATTTGGTCTAAAATTAGCATATTTTCAACCAATTCTACTCTACTCCCCTTCACTCTCCCTCCTTTTCCCATCAATCCCCTAGTTTTGCAAGTGAGTTAAGCATCGAGGATGCAGTGCTTGAGTTGAGATCGACTCATATTGTCATAGACAAGGTTGGCCAATTTTTTATTATTATAGATATGATAATATTTCAAATGTATGAAGCTCCATAATGATAGCCTAGCTGAATTCTATGATCATATATAAGATTACATGCATAAATGAAAAGAAGTAATTCTCATAATTTTTTTAATGAATAGAAAAAGAGACTCCTAATAAGCTTAGTCATTGCCTTGCACCATTTTAATCCTTGCATTCCATTATGGTATAAAACCGCTTGAGTACTATTAGAACTTGCCACAATTTGAGCCCACAGATCTCGGACTCAAAGGTGTGATAGGTTATAAAGACTTCCTACCACTAGGTCACCTCCTTAGGTGGTCCCTATCCCAACATGTTGATTAGCTAAAGCATATTTCACGCATGGTTGGAGCAAGTGCCAAAATTTTTGGCCCATTTGTATACCATGATAGTCATTTATTAGTATAAAATTTTTGTACAATTTTTTAAGTGTTGCATTTTAAGTTCTCCAATAAACTATAATAATGTGGCTATATTGACCAATAAATCCAACACTTCTCTTATTACTTGGTTTGATACAACTATGTGATTGTTTGGATTCGGCTGAATGCATCTACGTTTTGCTTTCAACGCGTTTCAGCCCCTTTTTTTTTTCCTGCTGTAGCGTTTCAACTTTTAAGGGGACAAAAGTTACTGTTTATCCACTTACAACACTGTTCGTGCACTGTTCATGACACTGTTAATCAACTTTTTCATTAAAAATGGGTCCCGCAGTACTATTCACACGTTTAAAAATTATTTTGCTACAGTATTTTTAATTTTCAGTTTTCAGTTGTATCCAAACAGATCCTATGTAGTTGAATCAATTATGAAATTTAAGATACAACACTTGAAAACTATACCTAAATTATACACGTAATACAAAATATGTGCCTTTTATCAATAAAGGAGAGGAAATAAAAAACATGTATATGTTGCATAAAATTTGGTTATATTGTCTTAGGTGCAATACATTAGATTCTGTAATTAAATTCAAACATATGAACAATATAACATAAATAGTGTTGTCTTTTCTAAGGACAATTAAATTCAATTCACTAAAGTACTTAAATATAATTAGAGAACCTAATGTACATTCTACTGAACCTAATGTTGTTTTACCCATATGTTATATTTTTCTAATATTTCATGGGCAGAACATAAGTTTAGTATTTTAGACGTAATTCATTGATTTCCTAGTTAACGCTCAGTTTGTTTCATTAAAAAATCTTGTGTAAAGATAGTTTTCCTTATTTTCTAATATTTGGTAGCATAAAAAAATATAAGTTAAATGAAAACTATCTTTGGTCAACATAAAAAATATTGCTTATTTTTATAGATTATTTTTCATTAAATTTTTTTGAAAAACAACTTTATCTCACAGCAAGCTAAATAAGGGAAGTTAAGAGGTTATTTTTCAACTCATTTAAAGTTGCTACTAAACATTAGAAAATGAAATAATTTTATAGAAAATGTTTCTTAGAAAATGACTCATGTTCTAAAAAACATCATTGTTGAAACAAACAGAGCGTAAATTAAAACGAAGCAGTATATAGCTACATTTAATTTAATCGTTATTTTTAAAAAAAAAAAGAATTTAATTGTTATTTAAAATGATAAAATTATTTGTGTTTTAATGTTTAATGGTAAATACAATTAGAGCATCCGTAGCAGCTGTGGCAAAAAAAATGCCATTTTACAACACCAAAACCCTACTTTATTATTTTACCACATCATTTTACAACATCCTATTTATCAGATGTTCTATTTTCCTATTCTATACATTAAAATAATATTTACCATACATTAAAATAATATATTATCTACTCCCTGCACAACTACCACCGGCACAACCACCACTTCGCCACCACGCATGCCCAGCAAGGTAGCAACTACCACCCCACCACCACCACACACCCCAGCAAGGCAGCAACCACCAACAAAACAGGAAAAAAAAAAAAAAAAAACCATCACCGATTCAGCACCACCCAAATGCCATCACCGACCATCACCGATCAGCACCGACCATCACCGATCAGCACCGATCAACACCCATTCAACACCGATTCAGCACCGCCGCCGTTTCAGCACCGATTCAACACCATTCAACACCCATTCAACACCAAACCATCACCGATCAACACCCACAAACCCACAGACCCATCACCGATCAGCATCGATCAACACCCACAAATCCACAGACCCATCACCGATCAGCACCGATCAACACCCATTCAACACCGATTCTGCACCACCGCCGTTTCAGCACCGATTCAACACCAAACCATCACCGATCAACACCCACAAACCCACAGACCCATTTTCAGTTCACCTCCGCCGTGAGTCCATGAACCACCTCGCTGTGACCCACCTCGCCACGACCCAGGTTGCCGCGACCCACCTCGCAACGATCCACCTAGCCGCGACCCACCTCGCCCCCGACCCAGGTTGCCGCAACCCACCTCGCAACGACCCACCTCACCGCGACCCACCACACCGGAGCCCACGCCAGAATATACCGACGTCGGAACCCATCCTTCACTAGAGAGAGAGCGATTCGACAGAGAGGGAGGAGAGAGAGAAGAATCCGGAGAAGTGATGGACTGGGATGAGAGAGTGAATAAAAAATTGTTTTCTGATTTTGCCATTTTCGTCCGTACCGTTGCATATTTGCAACGGTACTGTTCACATGTTGGATAATTTATGCCATTTGCACCATCTGATAAAAGCCAATTTTTGAGGTTTGGTGTGGGAAATGTGGCAAATTTTGCCATTTGCCACATTTCCCACATCTACTGTGGGTGCTCTTAGTAGTTTGAATTTAAATTAGGGAACTTAATATTTACCTTGGAAACACGAGAAACTTGAAATTTCAAATTAAGCATTTAAGCTGCAAGCCTGCAGGTTTCTAACTTTACCAAAAATAAAAGTACAAAATTACTTCTACATGATGGTGGCACAGTCGTAATAAAACCCCAACTGCAGGGCACCCGCACTTCTCTTGAAAATAAACACCTCTCACTTACAGAAAGGCCATGCCCGTTCACAGTGTCCCTTCTTCTACAAGTTTCCATCTCTCTCTCTCTCTGCAAACAGACAAAGAAAACTGTAATGTCAAATCATCAAAATGACGAGAAGCAAGTGAGTGTTGATGAAGAAGAGAAATGGGTGAAGCATTATTCGTCTAATCACCAAATATTGTTGGTGGGTGAGGGAGATTTCTCTTTCTCTCTGAGTTTGGCCAACTCTTTTGGCTCTGCTTCCAATATTCTCGCTTCCTCTCTCGACCCTTATGGTATATTTCTCTCTCTCTCTCTCTCTCTCTCTCTTTGTGTATATCATTTTTGTTCATGCTGCACATATCAATGTCTATGCATGTGTTCAGTGTTTTTGTGTCTATGAACGTAGTTTTTTTATGTAAAAAAATGTCATTTTTTTTACTTGTTCTTTTAACTAAAGGGTTTGTTACCTTTTTTTTTTTTTGGGGGTGTAATCTTTGGATGGTTGGGTTTGTTTGACACTTTTCTGTTTACATTTCAAGCGGCCATTTTTTGTTAAGAGAGGGTAAAGAGAAATGGTTTTGGGGATATGTGATGATTCTTTATTTGTCAGTTTAATATATGTTATTGCATTTACTTGTTTATTTTGGTGAGTTTGATATGCTAATAGTTTATGGAACATAGTAATTAAGCAGAATGTGCTGCTTTTGAATCTCCACTTGGCAGTTGAGTACAAGGTTTTAATAGCAAAATTTCTTATGTATTAACTGCCACGGTTCAAATCTCCCTTTTTCCAACTATCAAATTATATATATATATATATATATATATATATATATATATAAAACTATGTTCTTGTTATGATTTTAGTTATGCATAAAAATAAAAAACACACTAGAGTTGATGTTCAGTGACACGGCTAAAGTGAGTTTATTTTATAGTTAGAAGCATTTTTTTTTTCTTGATAAAGTTACAAAGAAAAGTTGGTCATGCCATTTATGTAAGTGTTGTAATTTTTAACTTGGACTTGACAGTTATGTTAAAGATAGATGTTTCAATTCTTCCTTTTTTATGTTTTTATCTTTTGGCCAAGTTATGATATTTGATAAATTATTGATTGTTCCAAAAGCTAAAGCATATACAAAATGATGAGAATAATTTTTAATTAATATTTTAACACTTCCTCTTACATGTGGGCCCAACTGCCCCTTGATAAGTGGGTCTAACATGTGAGGTTATTTAACATTTTAAATTGGATGCAGAGTTGTTAAGTGAATATTCTAATAATATTGTCAATGCTTCTATACTGATTAGATGTGTTGATCAAGAAATACAAGGAAGCAAAAGCAAATTTGGAAAATTTAGAAAAGCTCGGGGCATCCCTCTTACATGGAGTGGATGCAACTAAAATGAAGCTTCATAGTGATCTGAGATGGCGGAAATTCGATAGGATTATCTTTAACTTTCCTCATGCAGGGTTTCATGGAAAGGAAGATCATGCACATGTGGTTAGGTAAGTTTGTATTTTTTAATTTGTATTGATTTTGTCTCCTAATATCCTTGTCCCTTCTTGAATGATATAATTGTTGATATGGAAACCTCATATGTTGGAATTGAAGTCATTGTAGTTGTTGTATGTTTAATAGGGGATTATGAATGAGCAATGTTGTAATTCCATTTTATTTTAACTACCTGTTCAACTTTATTCAGGTAAACCTCATTTGCATAGGCATTATAAATAGTAATAGACGTTGGTGTCATTTCTATATCAAAATTGAAAGCCCCAATTTTTGTTTTTGGGAATATGTAGCTATGAAATAAAAAATGAATTATGAACTCGGTTTTGGGGTCTGGAATGCTATTCACATATGACATTCCATTTTTGCAAAGTTATGAAGCAAGTCAAATGATTCTTGGTTCTTAAAAGAACCACACTGCTGAGTCTTCTTGATGTAGGGTGTTGGTATCTGGAAGAGTCCTTCATTGGGCATCTTAGTTCACATGAAGCAGAGTGATGTTAAAAGATGAGTCATTGCCTCATAAGAGTTATTTGTATTTTCTCCATGCTATGTCCAAGGGCTCTTTGTGGAAATTTTCGATTCATTGCAGAGATCTAATACTGTTGTAATTTGTTACCTACAGGATGCATAGAAATCTTGTGCATGGCTTCTTCCATAACGCAATAGGGATGCTTCGAGCAGATGGTGAAATTCATGTGAACCACAAAACTACAGCTCCATTCTGCCACTGGAATATAACGGAACTTGGTTTAAAGAACTGTTTGGTATTGATTGACTGTGTTGATTTCAAGAAAGAAGACTACCCAGGTTATCACAACAAAAGAGGGGATAGTTCAAGATGTGATGAACCATTTCCTTTGGGTGAGTGCAGCACCTTTAAGTTCAGATTGTCCCCTACAGCTAAAAGGTTGCATACCAGGATAACAAGTATAGTTGCATCAATGCATGAAAGACCTCAGCAATCTCAGAGGATTCCAATGCAAATGCAGCAGTGGTCATCTTCAATAAAATTCAGTTCTCGAGCAGGTCACTTAACAAATACGGAACAAACTTCACAACATGTGAGTTTTCCATTAACAAGCAGCATTGGAAATTCATTCTCCGGGATGAATGATGGGCACTTGATCAATCCTACAGTAACATTTGGAGGAACCAATCATGATTTAAGACACTCCTTTCACACTCCTAGGCCTGCTATTCAGGGGAATCCTATTCAAGTGCAGCAGTGGTCACCTTCAATTAAATTCAATTCTCGAGTAGGTCACTTAACAAATATGGAACAAACTTCACAGCATGTGAGTTTTCCATTAACAAGCAGCACTGGAAATTCATTCTCTGGGATGAATGATGGGCACTTGATCAATCCTACAGTAACATTTGGAGGAACCAATCATGATTTAAGACACTCCTTTCACACTCCTAGGCCTGATATTCAAGGGAATCCTATTCAAATGCAGCAGTGGTCGCCTTCAATAAAATTCAATTCTCGAGTAGGTCACTTAACAAATATGGAGCAAACTTCACAACATGTGAGTTTTCCATTAACAAGCAGCACTGGAAATTCATTCTCTGGGATGAATGATGGGCACTTGATCAATCCTATAGTAACATTTGGAGGAACCAATCATGATTTAAGACACTCCTTTCACACTCCTAGGCTTGCTATTCAAGGGAATCCTATTCAAATGTAGCAGTGGTCACCTTCAATTAAATTCAGTTCTCGAGCAGGTCACTTAACAAATATGGAACAAACTTCACAGCATGTGAGTTTTCCATTACTAAGCAACACTGGAAATTCATTCTCTAGGATGACTGATGGGCACTCGATTAATTCTACAGAAGCATTTGGAGGAACCAATAATCATTTAAGACACTCCTATCATGCACCTTGGCCTAATTTGTGAGAGACTTTGCAGCAATGCCAGGAAGAACCTTGAGTGGTGACATGTATGCTTTGCGTGAGCATCATCCTATCAGTATTTTGAGGTCAATGCGGCTGAAAAGGTTGTTGGGTCATGATCACCAGTTGAATGAAAGTGATGAACAGCAATTGGAGTACAGGTGACTACCATAGGTTTAGTCTTTGTGTTGGTTATTTGAAGTATATTTGTGAAGAAGTGGTGATTAGGACTTTTGAAGCTCTGTGATTGTATCTTTTGCCAAGTTTTACTTTGAAAGCTGATCTTTTTCCAGCATCCAAACTTACATTCTGGTTAGATGTTATAGTTTAAACCTTTATAGGAAAAATGGGCTATGCTTATTTACTTAAGCTGGAACAAGTTGCCTCTGGAAAGTAGCATTGCTACCTGTAATGGTGTTGCCAGCATTGTAATGATGGTGTGCTTTAATTAAAATCTTTATGTACTAGTTAATGTCATCAATACCAAGTACTGGGTAAGAGGAATCCAAGAAAAAAATGCCAACTAAACAGATATTAAGACCTTCTCGGGTTTTTCTATATAATTGTCATCTTCTCAGGTAATTGTACCCCTACTGCTGAAGGTTCTTTGTTGTATTATAACATTATGTGTCCTATCTGTTATAGTTCATGATGAGTAGATGAATTTTCTGTTCTAGGTTCTTTTTTATTTTTCTTTTTTCAGCTGCTAACCAGAACAATATTTTTATGGAACTATGACATGAACATCTGAGGTAATTGATGTAATTGAACATCTGAGGTACATGACTGGGAAGCTGCTTTTGAAGTTGGATACTGTTAAATTCATAGCAGCAAATCATACTGTAATTTCAGCTTTGAACTATATCTTAAGAATAAAAAATTCCACTTTTTATCTAACTGTTGATGAAATGAATCTTTATACTTGTCGTAGTCACTCTTTCCTCACATCTCTGATTTCAGGGGGAGCAGTTCCATTTTTAGAAGAATATAGATGCTCTCCAAGCAGAACAACTTTCCATTATACTGTTGGCTGGTTAATTTTTATGGAGGACAGCCCTGTGAAATTTAAGTCATCAATGGATCCACTTTTGCAAGTACTCACCTCTCTCTCTCTCTCTCTCTCTCTCTCTCTCTCTCTCTCTCTAAATATGTGTATATTGCACATATCCAACATGTCTTTAACAGGATTCTGCCCTGATAATGTATATGGTAACTGTGCTTCAGAGCTTGATCCTGTTAATTTTGGCACTCAATAAATGCCTTTGGTTTGAATAGTTAAATGAGATATGTACCCCTTTGGCTCCTGAACTTTTACAGCTCTTGTTGTTGGGTCATGATCACCAGTTGAATGAAAGTGATGAACAGCAATTGGAGTACAGGTGACTACCATAGGTTTAGTCTTTGTGTTGGTTATTTGCAGTATATTTGTGAAGAAGTGGTGATTAGGACTTTTGAAGCTCTGTGATTGTATATTCTGCCAAGTTTTACGTTGGAAGCTGATCTTTTTCCAGCATCCAAACTTACATTCTGGTTAGATGTTATAGTTTAAACCTTTCTAGGAAAGATGGGTGGGGCTCATTTACTTAAGCTGGAACAAGTTGCCTTTGGAAAGTAGCATTGCTACCTGTTGTAATGGTGTTGCCAGCTTTAGAAAATGAGAGCACTGCCTATGCATTAGACCCAAAAGTTACTTTCATTGATCATTGTTAGTGTTTATAAGTTTGTTGGGCTTCCCATTCACCTGAACTCTATGTTTGGAGGATGGGAGAGTAAAGGAAAGGAGAGTAGAGGAGAAAGTGACCAGAATAAACTATAAAGTTAAACAGTAATTAAAAAAAGAAGAAACAAACTAGTCAGAAAACTCAAAATACCTAGCTGCTGCACTCTAAGTTTACAAAGTATAACAGTGGTTGTCTGTGACAATGCTTTGCTTGCCATTATTTTAAAGAAAACAAAAACCGCTATAATGGCTATTCACAAAACTTAAAACCATTAGAAAAGGAAATCAAGGAAGACCATTGTCCATTTCAGGTGGGTATAATTTCAGGCTCATGATGTGCGCCAAGGTTAAGGATTACGGAATAAAATCCGCTATAATTTTTAGAGTAATTTTGTGGATTAGATGAACTATATCAGTTTATTGAGAAATTAGTATGTTGAAACTTACATTTAGGATTAAACAATTCCTTTTTGAAAGATAGAGAATGGGAATGGGGGAAATGAAAATGAAGGGCAGATGAAAGTTTTCCCCTATTATTATTTTTTGAAACGGTTAGAAATCTCTTAAGCTTCAGACCAATTGGGTCATTGGCATTTTACATTTTTTTTTTTTTTTGATGGGGCATTTTACATTATTTTGGTTGAAGAGAAATTAGGAAGAAAGGAAAATGGTGTTGGTGGGAATTTTGATTTTCTACTCAAGTCCACCAAATTTACTAAAAAACGTTGAGAGAAATGTACTTTTTCATGCAGTTTACTATTTTTCTCCTTTTAGATATAATCCCTTATTATTATTATTATAAATGTGTATTTTTTGGACACTTGTAACAAGACAAACTTTCATTTTTAAAAAGCCTACAAGGAGTATGATTGGGAGAAAAATTTATTATTATTATAAATGTGTATTTTTTGGACACTTGTAACAAGACAAACTTTCATTTTTAACAAGCCTACAAGGAGAATGATTGGGAGAAAAATTCTATCTTTTTATATGATGTCATTATATTTAATCAAGTTAATCACATTTTTTTTATATAAAATGGATAGGAAAATAAATAAAAGGGGTAATTACACATAACTCACTTGTGGTTTGAGCAAAAATCACTTTGCCTACCCGTAGTTTGAAAAATATCACTTAACCCACCTGTGGTATGTTTTTGTCAATCTTCGTAACCCAGCTCAAGCCCAACTGTTACAAAAACACCTCTTAACCTCAAAACATAACATAACGTGAATCAAAACACTCAAAACTTAGAAACTTTTCAAGAGAGAGACCTGTGGTGAGATTAACGTGTTCTTCATAGTTTGGAGTGTCTAGAGGGGGAGAAAACACAAGCTTCGTAACATTGAAGCTAGAGAAGGTAGTTTCGGTAAAGAAAATCAAGGTATTTGTGTCTGTTCTTGATTTAGGGTTTCAAATTTTATGTTAAGTACCAAACAAAAAATAGCACAAAAATGAAAGAGAAATAAGATCAAAAGAGAGGGTTTTGTGAAAATTAATATTTGAACCCTATATTCAAAACTCCTAATTTCATCTCTCCTTGTATTCAAAAATCCTATATTTGGATTCTATATTCTAAAGACCCCTTTTGTTTTCACCTCTCCATGTATTCAAAAACCCGATGGAGTAAACCGCAATCGGCATAAAAGCCTTGAGCATTTGGATGAAGGAGACAGAGAGGTAGATGTAGGTGGAGTTAGAGAACCAGAGGGAAAGGGAGTACAGAGCTCCAATGGGTACCACAAATTTGAGGTAAAGGTCACGAGTCATGGTGAATAGGAGTTCCATGACCTTGAAAATTTGATGAGAAGGTAAGCGAGGAAGGAACAGAAGGACATGTGGATCATGGTGAGTAAGATCGGGAATGGCCAGTTGTAGAGCTTGCGGTCGAGGATGTACTTGTTGTACACGATGACGGAGAAGCTGAGGAAGATCCAGACTGCTTTTGTTTTGGTTTTGAATTTTCATGATTCAGATTGTTATTATATGGGAGTGTTGTGTTCATAGATCTTTTGCTATTTTTGGATGTCAGATAGCTATGTGTGTTAAAGCTTTGATTTTTAGGGACTGGTTTTTTTTTGGTTGAAAAATATTCGTTTTTGTGAAATTAATTGTAATGATGTATTTTTCGGTGATACTCATTTCAGATCGTGGTCAGTTATAGTGATTTTGGGACAAAAGCAATTGTAGGTTTGGTTTATAAATTTGAGATCTTGTGAAGTTTTTTTTTTGGATTGGGGGTTATACTATCTATAAAAGTGGTTAAAGATGATGTCCAGATTGTATACCAATACCAGTTTTTGATTTTGTTTTTCTGTCATTTTTGTGATATTTTTTGTTTTGGGAGGAAAGAGATAAAATTTGAGGAAAAATACATATTTACCTCTGATTTTAATAGAGGTGGGTTACGGAAAACAAACGGAACATACCATAGGTTTGTTAAGTGATACTTTTTAAACCACTGGTAGGCAAAGGAATTTTCGCCTAAACCACAGGTGGTTTAGTGTGATTACCCCAAAATAAAATGTAATATGTTCATCTCTATTAATATACTTGATAATGTATTTTTTTTTCTTATACAAGTGTAGAAAAAATTAATTTCCAAATACTAATAAAAAATGATTTCTTATATAATAAGAGTGTAATAGTAAAGTGATATAAATTACCTTTTTTATTATTTCATTTTTCTTCTCAATTAAATGAATATATATATATATATATATATATATATATTTAGCGGGACAATCCTTTGTAATGCATGAAGGCGCATTTTCTGGAGTAACATCCAGTTATGCAACATCCCTTTAGGAGAATGTACCAGCAGAGGTTGCATACTCCAGTGGTGACATGATTATTGCTCTGCAGGAAGTTTTGTCAAAAGAATTACAGTTCCACAGCGGAATCTATAGTGATTTGCCTGATTCCATAAAATTCATTCTTGACAATCTCCAAGCTGCTTTTAAATCAACCTAGAAAAACCTATTCAAAAGAACCCTTCAGGCTCTTGAAATACACCTTGTTAACCTTACAGCCCAAAATGAAGCATACAATGACTACCTTATTAACCTTAATCAAGAAAATGAGGCTCATAGGAGCAACCCTGTTGAAACCCCTGAAATACACCATGTTGACTCAAATATTGATCTTTTTACTGGTCAACTCCTTGACAAGAAGGAAATCCATTCAATGGATAATCATAAGACCATAATGGATACTGATTATGCACGATTGAGTTCTAAGTCTCAATTTGCCATAAGAAGTGCTGTCGCCAACTTGCCCCCAGAAATACAAGCCCGTATTTTTGAGAGCAAGGCTATGACCAAAGATCTTGATCTTTGGCTCAAATATTTCAAAATATTGATTTTAATCACTCCAACTCTTATGGAGCCTAATGGTCCCAGCAGTGTTTACTTGAAAAAGAAATGGGAAAAGCATTTCAAACATAGTCTCAGAGTCCATGAGAAGAGTCACCCTTTTCCTGGCCTTTTGATTAATTATGAGGATGATTCCAAGAAGAATGTTTTTGGTGATCCCTTCTGGTTATCCCAAATGTTTGAATCTGGCTTCATACGGTTCATAAAAATAACGGACCATAGCCAAATTAGTCAATTTCCTGATATCATAAAAAAAACTATTGAAAATGAAGGCCCTCTTGTTACTATTCGATGCTGGAGTACTCTTCCAAAATGGATGATAAATGATTGGATGAATGTTCAACCCTCCAAGCACCTTGTTCTTATTAACGGGTATACTTACCAAGGCCAATGGTATGATGGCAATACTTATGTTTCCCACAAATAGCCATTTGCTCTTGTTGAATGTTGGAGAAGCTATTTCAATAATCAAATTCTAGATGTCAGTCACGAATTATGGAAAGATTACCATTTCGTTGGCAGCATAGATAGAATTACTGTTTTCATAAATAAATCTTATGTTTCAGCTGTCCGTCATCTTCAATGGACAAGTCATGTTGACCCAAGAATATTTCTCACAAGAGATCCTGTTTATGATCCTATGTTTTATTGTGGACTTTGCAACAAATATTGCACCTATCATGGTCATGAGTGTAATGAAGATCCCCCGTGGGACCCCTGCCAAGTTTGGGATTATCCTTCAGAAGGAGCTTCTACTGGATCCCATTGATTATTTGCCTAGCCAGCACAAAAGGCCAATAAATACTACATGCCACTAATAATGCTACGTGATGCATGCAACTTCATGATGACCTTCTTTGTTATGGTCTTCTTTGTCTACTTTATGGCAACTATTGCCACCAATAATGTTCCACGGTACATACAACTTTATGATGGTCTTCTTTGACTACATTATGGCAACCCTACGCATGCTCATAAAAATATTCATCCTGACTACTTTTGACATTACATGCCAATAATAATGCTGCTGCCTTCACCAATTTCTACTTGGAAATGATTTTCTTATTGATTTGATTCCCTTATTGACTACTTGTGGCACTCTACGCCAAGATACTTTTGGCTCCTGAAAAGGCGCTCCTGTAGCTTTCTACTGTTTTGGATACCCCTCACGGGACCTGATATGAATAGTAAAAATGTCACTATTCACTTTTACTATTCATGTCACTATTCACTTTTACTATTCACTACTTTTTGCCTATTTAAGGGGGGGTTGTTCCTTATTGTTAAACTCAGAATTTTCTTTGTGAGAGAATTTCCTTTGTGAAAGAATTCCTCTTTGTAAGCTTACTTCAGAGTTGTCTGAGGGCTACCACTTAGAAATTCCCACTATTTCCCACAAAGCTTGTAACTAGATTGATGACTAGCCTTCAAGCCTTGTACTATTGATCACTGTAATCTTGTAACTACTACTGCTGTAAGTGTTTTGAACTACTTTCAATAAACACTTCTGTTTTCAATACTTTGTTTATTTTGATAAAACTGCTTGGCTGGCTCTGCCGCCATTATCAGTTTCAATTACGTTTTGATATAACTGCTTGGTCGGTTTTACCGCCTTACTTTCAATTGTATTGTTTTCAGTATTTTCAATTATTTTGCTATAAACTGCTTGGCTGGCTTTGCCGCCTCATTTTACTATTATCAGTTGTGCTTCCTGTATCTGCTGCTTGGTCCCCCTCCCTTTATGGTATTAGAGCCATTCTTTCCTTGGCCGCCGGTAGAGTTGTTGTGTTCCCTGTTTTTCCTGTATCTGTCTGACCTTGTGACCCTTCGTTGTTGTGTCGATCTTGCCGTCGTTGGCGCCACCGTAGTCGTAAAGTGAATTCCCGAGTCCGAACAGTAAGGCCCATGTAAGCCGAGAGTGAGGCGTTGAGGGCGTGAGAGGAAAAAGGGTTGATTGCGGTATGTGTTACGAAATGCAACGGTTGCGAAAAAAACATGATAATTGAGTGTTATAACTAGGATAGTTATAGAAAGAATGTGGAGATCCAATTCCTCTATTAGCTCCAGGACTGGTTGTTCTCCTGATATTGTGAATGAAGAAGATCATACTGTAGAGAAAAGCGAGTACCCTGATTTTAGAAAATGGAACATACCTAAAGTTTCTACTAAATCTGTTTATGAACTTGGTTGGTCTGAAAATACTGTTTTCTCTGAATATAAAGTTAGAACTATTGAACAAACTTTTTCTATTTCTAAGCTTCATGAAAAATGCTGTTTATTTTCCAGAAAAGATATTAACAGTTTTGTGACTAAGAAAGTTAAATATTTACACATTGGACTTGTTCAAGTGGCTGTTAAACCTTTAACAAGAAAAGGTATCAATGCTTCTGTGCTTATGTGTTTACGTGATGCTAGATTTAGACAATTTAATGATAGTATTCTTGGCATGATTACTGCTTCTTTGTATGATGGTCCTGTTTACTTTGATTGTTATCCTGATCTTGCTATTGCACTTGATGATCCTAATATTGTTAAAGCTTTAACTTTGAACATATTGACATCTGGTTATGATATGGATGATGGTAGTAGACCTTTTGCTCTTATTTACCGTATTTACTATCGTTTGCTTGATTTTCAATTAACTCCTTGTTCTAAAGATAGAGACCCTGCTGGTAATACTATGCTAATTCAATGTTCCACTCCTGATGCTCGAATTCGTGTTCCTAAAATGATTAAATGGGAAGACATTACTCTTCCTAAAGAATGGACTTTGGAAAAAGAAGCACCTCCTGTTAAACTTTTGAAACCTGTTTTTGATAAACTTGATCTTACTCATATTCAACAATTTACTGATGGAACTGTTAAAATACGTTTTGATGATGATACTTGTTTACCTCAAAACAAGCCTTTGAGAATCAAAGAAGGAAGACATTCCTTTGCTGGATCTGAAAGTCTTACTAAAAGAGATCATGAGATTGATGAGTTTTTGAAAAAGAATTTTCGAAAACAAGATTTAAAGCTAAAAGGAGTTGCTAGCAACAATTCCCAAGTTAGCAATGCTTTTTATTCAACCAAAACTGATTTTCCTATTGATGACACTCAAAATACTAATGATGATGATGATGCAAAATCTTATGCTCCTTCTGCTACTGATTTTCCTCCTATTGAAACCCCTGTTTTTCATAATTCATTACGAGTTATTAATAGACTCGAACCTTTTGAATATGATATGGTTTTTCTATATAATGAATTTATGTTGTTAAAAAACCGTCCTAAAAGGAAATATTACCAAGATACTTTTGATCAGTCTGAAAAAGACAGAATCAAAAGAAAATGGAAAGAAAAAATGGTTGAAGAAAGAAAACATATTTTGTTTTTTGATTATCTTGAAAACTATTATGTTTCAAAAAATGATGTTCATACTAATTATTTAAATGTCATTAGAAAATCCAATTTTGTTAAACCTGACAAAACCGTTGTACAGTCTAGTCATCCTCCTCTTGAAACCGTTTTGATTACTTGTTAAAGTGGTTCTGAAAGTGTTGAGGTCAAAGCCTCCCCTTTCAAAATTGCTGATGATAAAACCCCTGTTTCTGCTATTCTTGAACAAAACAATTTTGCTAATGAATCTTTGCATATTATTGGTTAACAACTTGACCGTATTGAAGAAAAAATTGTTCAAAAAACTGTTGCTCCAAAACCTGAGATTCCTTTGATTGATTTGAACGATCAAAGAGAAAAAATTAATTTCAAAACTTCTCAGAGTAAAACTGTTGACTTAGTTGCTTCCCAAAATTCAACTCTTGACAAAGTTGAAAAAATGCTTTCTGATTTAAAAGTTAAAACCGAGCAGGCTTCTGCATCTAAAAGTGCTGCTTGTGCTATTTTAAGAAATGAAAAAGAACCTGTTTTTGAAGAAACAACAGATTCTGAATCATCTTCTCATGTTTCCTATGAAAATGTTTTTGATGATTTGCAACCAGAAATTAAAAGATTTATTGGAAAACCCAATTCCATGCCTTTTACAAAAAACTGGTATCCAAAACCTACTCCTCCTGATATGCAGTTTGAAGAAAGATCTTTTCAGACTCAGTTTTCTGTTTCGGCTGATAAAATGTATGAATGGAATATTGATGGTTTGTCTGAACAAGAGATTATTAACAAACTTGCTCACATGTCTATGGTTGGTTTTGCATACATGAACAATCATAATGATCTTGATCATCCTGATGTTGTTAACTTGCTTGTCATTGGATTCTCTGGTACTCTTCGTAGTTGGTGGGATAAACATCTCACAGAAGAATCTAGAGAACTTATTAAACATTCTGTTAAAAAAGATGATGATGGCATGCCTATTTTTGATGAAGATATTGGTCGAGGTATTCCTAATGGTGTCAATACATTGGTCTATACTATACTCAAACATTTTGTTGGTACTCCATCTAATATTTCATCCCGCATTTCTGATTATTTGAATAATTTGAAATGTCCTACTATGTCTGATTATAGATGGTACCAAGATGTCTTTCTCTCCAAGGTTATGCTTCGGAATGATTCCCAAAAAGCTTACTGGAAAGAGAAGTTTATTGATGGCCTTCCTCCTATCTTTGCTCATAAGGTAAAACAAGAACTAATGGGTAAAAGTGATTCTATTGATTATGATAATCTAACCTATGGTGATATTTTCAGTACTATTAAAAAACTTGGTATTAACATGTGTAATGATGAAAAATATTTACGGCAACAATTAAAAAATAAAAAGAAAGCTAAATATGAAATGGGTAATTTCTGTGAACAGTATGGTTTACCTCCTATTGCCCTTTCCAGGCAAAAAGGAAAAAGTAAACATGATAAGGTTTATAAAAGTTATTCCGATAAAAAGCATAAAAGATACAGATCTCATTTTGTTAAACCCAATGATTATTATTCTTCTGAAAAGAAACCTGCTTTTAGAAAACATGTTAAACAAAGATCGGGTAAAGGAAAGTGCTTTAACTGTGGCAAATTTGGTCATTTCAGTAAGGACTGTACCCAAAAGCCTAGTAAACTGAAAAACAAATTAAAAATGTTAAACATTAATGATAATGATCAAAATGAACTATTTCAGATTCTTGAATCTGCTGTTTCAAGTGAGTCTTTTGAAGAGGATTTCTCCTCCTCATCAGATTCGTCTTATCAGTCTTGTGATTCTTCTGACACTCCTAATATTAGATTTGGATGTAAAGGATCTTGTTGTAATGCTATGAAATCTCTTAATGTTTTAACCAAAGAAGAAGAACAAGAACATTTGCTATTAACCACTATTGCTAAAATTGAAAACTCTATGCTTCAGAAAGAACTTCTTGATAAGTTTAAACAAAACTTAACAAGAGACAAAACTGTTAAAAAACTCAAAGTTCCTGTTAACTTTGAAGAAACTTTGGAAAGATTTAATAAAAATAAATCCAAAGAAATAACTGTTAACGATCTCCAAAAGAAAATTAACATTGTTAAACAAGAGATAATTCAATTAAAAAATGATGTTAAAAATATTAAAAAAGACAATGTTGATCTTAAACAAGAGCTGTTAATTCTTAAAATTGATAAAAATTTGGATAAAAATCTGTTTAATAATGATGAGCAGCAAGATGGAGAAGGATCTTCTCAACAAACTCCTCCTTCTGGTAATGTTTCTGATAACTTAATCCCTGATAATCTTATTACTTGGAATGATAACCAACTTGCTCTTGTTAAACACATGATGCCTCCGAAATGGTTTACTAAAGTTAGAATTGTTGTTTCACATGATTATGCTTTTGATACTATTGCCATGATTGATTCTGGTGCTGATGTTAATTGCATTCAAGAAGGTTTGATCCCTTCTAAATATTTTGAAAAATCAACTGAAAGATTGGTATCTGCTAATGGCACGCAAATGAAAATTAAATATGAACTGAGCAATGCCCATGTTTGCCATTCTGATGTTTGTTTTAAGATACCTTCTATGCTTGTTAAAAATATGACTGATAAAGTGATACTTGGATTACCTTTCATTGCTTCTTTGTATCCCTTTCTTGTTGAACATGATGGAATTACTACTGATCCCTTTGGACAAAAAGTGAAGTTCAAATTTTGTTCAAAAAATGCTAAGATTGATGTCTTTAATCTTATTCATGATAAAGTCAAGCATCTTAATTTCCTTAAGCAAGAAATTAAGTACAAAAAAATTATTGAACAGCTTTCTAATAAATTACTACATGATGTTTGCTCCAAAATTGTTAAAGAAAACCCTGCTAGGAACCACAAGTCTCCTAGGTCAACCATATTCCCCAACAGCATCCAAAAAGCTTATTCCTCTGGGTCTACTTCTTCCTATTGCTGTTCTGCACAACATATATATGTACTAACATATTTAAATGATAAATTTAAAGTAAAACTTTTCAAAGGTTTTAATGCTTCATATTTAAATGATAAATTTTTCACAGGTTTTAATGCTTTTTTCCTTGCCCAGCAGGAGAAAGAAAATATTCAAACCCCACATAAGTGGAAGGTAATGACTTCTTCGGCAGAGAAGAGGAACAAGGGAAAAGCTCCTGTACAGGACTATCCTCAAGACAAACGATTCCTAGCGGGACAATCCTTTGTAATGCATGAAGGCGCATCTTCTGGAGTAACATCCAGTTATGCAACATCCCTTCAGGAGAATGTAAAGGTCAGATAGATACAGGAAACGCGCTCTGATACCATGATAGGTGGCTCTGATACCATAAAGGGAGGGGGACCAAGCAGCAGATACAGGAAGCACAACTGATAATAGTAAAATGAGGCGGCAGAGTCAGCTAAGCAGTTTATAGAAAAATAATTGAAAATACTGAAAACAATACAATTGAAAGTAAGGTGGTAGAACCGGCCAAGCAGTTATATCAAAACGTAATTGAAACTGATAATGGTGGCAGAGCCAGCCAAGCAGTTTTATCAAAATAAACAAAGTATTGAAAACAGAAGTGTTTATTGAAAGTAGTTCAAAACACTTATAGCAGTAGTAGTTACAAGATTACAGTGATCAATAGTACAAGGCTTGAAGGCTAGTCATCAATCTAGTTACAAGCTTTGTGGGAAATAGTGGGAATTTCTAAGTGATAGCTCTCAGACAACTTTGAAGTAAGCTTACAAAGAGGAATTCTTTCACAAAGAAAATTCTCTCACAAAGAAAATTCTGAGTTCAACAATAAGGGACAACCCCCCTTAAATAGGCAAATAAAGTAGTGAATAGTGACGTGAATAGTAAAAGTAAATAGTAACATTTTTACTATTCATATCAGGACCCGTGAGGGGCATCAAAAACAGTAGAAAGCATCAGGAGCGCCTTTTCAGAAGCCAAAAGTATCTCGGCGTGGAGTGCCAAAAGTAGTCAAAAGGAAAATCATCACCAGGTGAATCAATAGTGAAAGTAGAATTATTGGCCTTTTGTGCAGGCTAGGCAAATAGGGAATCAATTTGCTCCTAGATCAGGAGTATCTTCTTCTTCATCATAATCTTCATCATGACTGAACCACTCTTTAGGAAATGGCTGGGGATGAGGGAAATAAGGGCTTGCAGAAATAGAACCCTCATCTGAGCTTTTAGAGGCAGCAGCTTCTTCTTTAATTTTTTTTTCAAGGAGAATACAAAGAGCTTCCTTACTTAAATCATCAAAAGGAGAGCCGTTTTTTATAGGTTTGCTGGAAGAAGAAGGAGAATCAATTTTCCTATCCTGAAGAGCAGGGGAAAGTTTCCTGGGTAATGGTCTGGAAACATTGTCAATAATATGTTGAACATATCCAAACTTATCCCACCATTTAACATACCAGCACCTGGTAAGAACATCATTATTCTTCTCATATTGCCATTTTAAAATCCAAGGAACTCTGAACTGTTTAACAAAATGGAGGAGAGTAGGGAATTTGGCATTATGAGCATCAGTCCTGAAGTTGCTTTCAAAAGATCTAAAAGCAGTTAATAATGGTTCAGGGAAAATATCAGTAATAGGACCAAACTGAGTCCACCATCTGTTGAACCAGAGAGGTAAAGCCGTGCCAGCATCAAACTCTTTGTCAAAGTTAACAAACCATGAATGAGTCATTGTTTCATTCTGGTGAAGCATGAATCGGAACCAAGCAGTAATATAATCATAATAGGAGTATGGAACAGAGGATCTTGTCAACCTTCTTAAAAAGGCAGGGGAGGAGCCCCATTCTCTTTCAGAAATGAAGTTCTTAATGTAAACACTGTGGTAAATAATTTTGGATTTATCGGTGAGATCATAAATTGTTTTGATCAATACAGCATCTTCCTGATGCAAAATCTCTGAATAATATTCTAGCTTTTTATCAAAATGTTCCGGAATCCAATGGAACAATGGAGGGAAATAAGATCTGGCAATTTGGAGGGGGTTCCTAATTGTAGACCTATTTGGTTCAATAAAAAACAGATTTTGGAAATATTGTTTTTTAACATACTGGGCAGTATTGGCTTTCTTGGGGTAAATAGTCTTGACTGGTTGGTGAACAGGGGTCAAAGCATAAGGATCATAGGCGGAGGCCAAAACAGAAGAGTAATTTGGCTTAGGAATTGTTCCTAAGGGAGTAAAACGGTTAACAATTTCGGAAGAAGAGACTGGTTCTTTTTTGACTAACTGAGGTTCAACAGGGTTTTTATCCTTAGATCTTCTACCCGCCATTGGAATTCTGCAGGAATTCACGAGTAAGAAAATCAGGGATGCTATTTTGAGATCTTTTAATATAATCAATAGTGAAATCAAAAACACTTAAAATAGCTTGCCATCTGGCAAAAATATGTTTTGAGGCAATATTTTCAACATCCTTTTCAATAACATATTTAGCACTTTTGCAATCTATACGTAATAGAAACTTTTGGTTTAATAAATCACTTTGAAATTTTGAAATACAGAGAACAATAGCTAAAATCTCTTTTTTTATAGTACTATAATTTAGTTGTGCAGCATTCCAGACTCCGGAGTAGAAACGAACTATTTGTTCTGGAGAATCTGGGGTGACTCTTTGTTTCAGAATGCCTCCATAGCCAACATCAGAGGCATCAGTTTCAACAATCTTGAAGGCATTAACAGTAGGAATACCAAGACAAGGCAAAGTCTTGACATGAGATTTGATTTGTTTAACAATAGAAGTATGGACATCAGTCCAAGGAGGAGGATTATTTTGCAACCGATCAAAGAGTGGTTTGCATTGCTTTCTCAAATCTTTGTAGAAATCAGCAACATAATTTAAAGAACCAAGAAATCTTTGGAGTTGGGTTTTATCAATGATTTCATCAGGGAATTTATCTGCAAACTGAATGGCTCTATCAATAGGATGGATTTGACCTTCAGAGATGTTATATCCAAGGAATCTGACTTTGGTTTAGAACAGCTTTATTTTCTTAGTAGAAACAACAAGACCATTTCTTTTTATAGTGTCTAGAAACGAGTACAAATGTTTCCAGTGTTCATCAATAGAGTTGGAGAATACCTGTTATTAACCACTATTGCTAAAATTGAAAACTCTATACTTCAAAAAGAACTCCTTGATAAGTTTAAGCAAAACTTAACAAGAGACAAAACTGTTAAAAAACTTAAAGCTCCTGTTAACTTTGAAGAAACTTTAGAAAGATTCAATAAAAATAGATCCAAAGAAATAACTGTTAACGATCTCCAAAAGGAAATTAACACTGTTAAACAAGAGATAATTCAATTAAAAAATGATGTTAAAAGTATTAAAAAAGACAATATTGATCTTAAACAAGAACTGTTAATTCTTAAAATTGATAAAAATTTAGATAAAAATCTGTCTGATAATGATGAGCACCAAGATGGAGAAGGATCTTCTCAACAAACTCCTCCTTCTGGTAATGTTTCTGATAACTTGATTCCTGATAATCTTATTACTTGGAATGATAACCAACTTGCTCTTGTTAAACATATGATGCCTCCGAAATGGTTTACTAAAGTTAGAATTTTTGTTTCACATGATTATGCTTTTGATACTATTGTCATGATTGATTCTGGTGCTGATATCAACTGCATCCAAGAAGGATTGATTCCTTCTAAATATTTTGAAAAATCTACTGAAAAATTGGTATCTGCTAATGGCACGCAAATGAAAATCAAGTATGAATTGAGTAATGCTCATGTTTGCCGTACTATTAAAAAACTTGGTATTAACATGTGTAATGATGAAAAATATTTAAGGCAACAATTAAAAAATAAAAAGAAAGCTAAATATGAAATGGGTAATTTCTGTGAATAGTATGGTTTACCTCCTATTGCCCCTTCCAGGCAAAAAGGAAAAAGTAAACATGATAAGGTTTATAAAAGTTATTCCCATAAAAAGCATAAAAGATACAGATCTCATTTTGTTAAACCCAATGATTATTATTCTTCTGAAAAGAAACCTGCTTTTAGAAAACATGTTAAACAAAGATCGGGTAAAGGTAAGTGCTTTAACTGTGGCAAATTTGGTCATTTCAGTAAGGACTGTACCCAAAAGCCTGGTAAACTGAAAATATATATATATATATATATATATATATATATTCAACTCAACCAAAAACACATGATGAAAAACTAAATTTTTTTCAATTGTACACTTTTCCACCATTTCTACATTTTCTATTCTTGTACTTTTCTCTTCTGTCAACCAAACATATTAACTCTGCGAACATTTTTTTTTTTTTTTTCACAAAAGACAAAAGCAGTTGGTTTCCATTTTTAGAGATGTCTATTATCAATGTTTTAATTTACTTGTTTGTAATAGAGAAAAAAAAAAATGGAAAGAAAACCATTTTTTGTTAATGAATGGAAAGTTTTGTATTAGATTGACACACGTATACACACAAAAATTAAATAGGGAAACAAAAATTAAAAGTAAATATTCCAGATGAAAATTTCATTTTCGTTGAATCTTGCCATATTCTTTGAGAGATCTGTTCCATTTTGAATGCTTGAACCAATGTACTAACTAAAAGCCCGTATATGGATTTATAAATGTAACAGGTAATTGTATTTTAAAGAGAATCTTCTATATTTCATTTTAAGCTTCCACAATAAATTTTATTTCATTTTTTTTTTTTTTTGAGAGGGTTTCAACTTATGGCATCTATTTCTGATTAGAGGTTGGGTTAGCGTGTCGTGTTGTGTCGAGGTACGAGTATTCAATTAAATGGCTCAACCCTAACCTGACCCATTTAATAATCATGTCATGATCCTTCAACCCTAACCCGACCTGTTAATAAGATGGGTTGACCTAACTCAACCCATTTGACACGTTTAATAAATGAGTTATGTTGGGTTAACACGAATGTAACATAACCCATTTCAACCTACATAATATTAAATACTACATTCATCTAGAAATAATTTTTTTTACATCTCAAAAGCAGTGCATACACTTTAAGTCTTCAACTCATATTTAAAATAATATAGTTCAACAATAATATCCTTGGAACTCTCCAAATGCTTGGTATAATATTGAAAAAATTGAAGTAAACAGTAAATTAATTCTGACTATGACTACAATTATCATCCATAGATTCTTTGTTGATGTCTAAATTCATAACATTTTCCACAAGCTCATCCAATTTCATTTGTGCAAGTTTTTTGCCAATATATATATATATATATATATATAGAGAGAGAGAGAGAGAGAGATGGGTTCAAGTTACACCTGGTGTAACTCTTTAGAGTTACACCTTTTCTAAACTATTGGATTTAAGTAAATCTAACGGTAAAAAATAACACTCATTAATACTAATATTCTGATTAGGATTGCATTAATTATCCCTTATTTATTACATTTCATACCTATCTTTAAACCTAAAATAACACAAAAAACTATACATCTCTCTCTAATTTTTTTTCCACTGTATCTAAAAAAAAAAAAAAAAATTCCTCCACTGAATTGGACAAAGTTTGCCATACAAACCAATCAATGGCACCGGGGACCCCCTTGGCATGTTGGGCAGTGCCACTACCTTGATGGTCAATCAATCTCCTGGTAGGTAGTTTATCCATTTCTTCAAAGTATGCCATGAACCACTTGCTCTTCTTAAGTGTCTCATAAGCTCATTTTACTTGAATCTAAATCAGAGTCGTAATTGAGAGGTCATCACTATCACAAACAATCTCTGAGTAATTAATAACCATTACTTTCAATATCAACATAGGGGGGGGATTGGGATGATTTCATTTTTTTTTTTTTTTACTAAAAAAAAAAACTCTCTATTTTTTGAATACTTGGACTGAGTGTGATCAACTCTAGCAGACCAATATAACCTTTGCTGTAGGGGTGGAGATACTACAGTTTGTCGACCCATGTGATAGTTCTGCCAAGAACCCTTAGTTTGTTGGATAAGATTCAAGCATTCACTCTGTCGCTGCAATTCTTAAGATTAGCATTTTGTGTTTGCATGGAATTGCCTTTAGCCATTCCTAAATGGCTGGTACCACACACTGAGCTTCTGAATCACATCTGGATGTCCCCATGCAATAGATCTTGTATACACATTGTGAATTTGGGATGATGATTGCTATATAAAGATTCAATTAATTGACCTGTGGACAAGAGTTTATATACACTTGTGAGCTAGGGAAATGGATCGCTATTATCGGCTATAAGAGGATTCTGCCTGCCATCTCTGGAACTTATCGTTAACGTAAGAATTTCTGTTAGTGTATAATTATTTCAAATACCAAATTTAGGCACTTTTTTTTTTTTTTTTTTTTTCTGCCGGAGACTGTAGTGAAGGAAAATTTTTTTTTTTTTTTTTTTGAGATACGGTGGAAAAAAAAATTAGAGAAAGATGTATACTTTTTTGTGTTTTTATAATTTTAGAGATAGGTATGGAATGCAATAAATAAGGGATAATTAATGAGATCCTAATCAGAATATTAGCATTAATGAGTATGTTTTTTGACCGTTGGATCTACTTAAATCCAATGGTTTAAAAAATGTGTAACTGTAAAAAGTTACACCAGGTGTTACTTGAACTCATCTCATATATATATATATATAAGTATTAGTAGTTAGAAAATATGATCATGCCTCAATAGTTTTAAAAGCAATACCCATAAGATCTAGTTTATAAATTATCTCAATAAACCCACTTGCAAGATACGCAGACAATGTCTAACATTAATACAAAAAAAAAAAAAAAAAACACACGGCACAAGACAAAAGCTACAACCGTGGCCTTAATTAACAATTAATATATCTCATATACTAATAACGGCACATGAGTTCAAAGTTTATAGAACAAAAACATTATGCAAAAAAAATTACTGAAGAATTTTGAAACACCAAGAAAATGGTTTTTTTTTTTTTTTAATTCTAAAACTCACTAAACACATGAGAGAGAGAGAGAGAGAGAGAGAGAGAGAGAGAGAGAGAGAGAGAGAGAGAGAGAGAGATAGAGAGAGTGTGTGTGTGTGTGTGTGTAATAACTGGTTTGAGACTTTGAGTTTGAGAATTGGACGTGAGTCTATCATATAGCAGAGTGAGTAGTACAGTTGAAATTAAAAAAAAAAAAAAAATATATATATATATATATATATAAAAGAAGGTTTAGAGATTTAGGGTTTGTAGGATTTAGAGATCTAAGATTTGTAAAGTTTCAATTTCCAATTATATCTCTTGTAAGTTTTTGTAATTATTCACTTTTCTTTTTAAATTTAAAATATATGTTGGATATAAAGGTATTTGACAAATCTAAAATAAAATAAATATTTATTTGTTATACAAGTTAAACAGGTTGTGTTAAATGGATCATTTCGGATTGACACAAATAAATTGGTGTGTCAAATGTGTCTATTGTGGGTTACGCAAGTTGATCCGCTTATGACACTTTTTTTATCGTGTCGCTTTCGAGGCGACTTGTTTATGATCCAAACCCATTAAGGCCCAACTCTAACCCACAAAAGCCTGTGTCAGGTTCGTGTTGTGTTTGCGGGTTGGGTCGAACATTAACACCCTTATTTCTAATAATAGTTCTTTATTATTAGACCAATACACCAATCACTTTTTTGGATTTCATATTCAACCATTAGAAACTTTAGCAATTGAGCTAACTGAAATCCACTAATAATAAATTTTATTTGTTATATTGTGTTACGTTATTTTATTGATGGGTTTCATATTATGAATCCACTGGTGGATGTAATCTATTTATTAAACCGATCATGGTATTCTAGAGTCAAGCTTAAGCCATTGCATAATGAATTGCAAGCATTGTAGTTATTATTATTTCTTTAAGTACTGACAACACTTATATAAAACTTTTGTTGGAAAATAGAAAATAAATTTTCAAAAGATATATATATATATATATATATATAAATATATATATAAAGTTACACATTTTCTAAATTATTAGATTTAAGTAGATCTAATAGTAAAAAAAAAAGATATTCATTATTGTTGATATTCTAATTATGATCTCATTTATTATTCCTTATTTATGATATTCACTTACACATCTCTAAACTCAAAAAAAAAAAAAAAAAGTTTACGTTTCTCTCACTCTTTCTCCTTCCCTGCCATATGTTTCCATTACCAGGACATTATTAGGTCATCTTTTGTCCAAAACATGACGAATCTAAGATCCTGCTAGAAGAGAACCAATGTCACTACGGCCCAAAACATGGGAACGTTCAAACAAGGTTCTAACAAAGACAATTCAAGCTATCGTCAAAAAGGCATCTACACCTTCAAAAGCACAATGATTTCTCTTTCCCCACAAAGTTCACAAAAAGCATAATTAAGCTCAATTCCAAACAAATGAAGAATATTTACCATATCAACTCCACCATCTCGAAAGTAGCTTAACAACGCTATTTGACATTACATTACCCATTGAACCCAAAAGCATAATAGATAAAAATTTTACAAATAATTAATTTTAACCATTACTTTTGATTTACGATACAATCCTTTGTTAATTAATCGAGCAAATAATTTCATAGCACCTAGCCATTGCATTTTCTCAATACAATTAATTAATGATTTTCGCACAAAAACCACATGAATAGAGGTTAAGCATAGGATAATATGCACTTGTTAGGATGAACAAATATAAGGAATGAAATGAATATGAGTTGAGTTCTCCAGACTTCTAGAATAAGTCACTGATTTCTTGGGTTCTTTTTTTTTTTTTTTTTTTTTTTTTTTTTTTTTTTTTTTTTTTTCAGCTACCGACGACTTGGCTGTGGAGGTGGAGGCCTATGGCAATGGATGTGGAAGAGAGAGAGAGAGAGAGAGAGAGAGAGAAGCGTGTATATATATAGTGTTATGTCATTTAAAAGTTTTAAATTAATGTAACGCATATACTATTAAGTATAACAAATAATATCTTGATTGTTGAAATTGATTCTTTTTACGTTTCAAATTAAACATAGAAGATTTTCTTTAAAATACAATTAGCTTTCATTTATAAATTCATATATGAGCAAGCATAAGTGGTTGTGAGGTGTGGGGGGCAAAGGCTGAGGTTCAAGTCTCGAGGAGGGAGCTTCACACATACACACACACATATATATATATATATATTTAGGTTAAACTAGAGTAGAATTTTTATCTTGTATAAAAAAACAGCATCCAAAATAGAACAAATCTCACAAAAAATAAGACAGGATTCAATGAAAATGAAAATTTCATTAGGGATATTTAATTAAAAGCTATTAGACGACGAAAAATAAGCACTCTATGGTGTTGGGTCCCTTATGATGATCAATCCCTAATATGGCCTTAACTTGGCCTAGTTTTGTGTCAATCTTAATAAATTGGATTGTATTTGACTTTGTGAGCCTGAGTTGATCAATCTTGTTGACTGGCCTCATGAACTCATTGGGTTATATTGATGGGTTTTTGGCAAAACTTCATGAGCCTAAGTTTAGCTGATTTTGTGGACTGAATTTTGTCAATATTATGGCTAAAATAATGGATTTTGGGCTTTGTCTACTTTTTAAGATAACTATGATAAAAACCCAAAGATGTGCAAAAAATGTCCTACCTATAAAGTATGAAGTTTTAAAAAATTTTAAATTTTATTTAGTAAATATCTTGGGATTGAATGACAATTGGAATTTGGAACTCCTTATCTTCATTTTATTAGATAGGATAAATTCCACAAACCTCCCCCGAGGTTTAGACTAATACCAATAAAGTCCACAACATTTAAAAAGTGACCATTTTGGTCCTTTTTCCCAAATGGTTTGTAACACCGTTACTCTTTTTTTTTTTTTTTTTGGTTCTTTGTTCTTTCCTCTCTCCAGAATCGCCTCTCTCTCTCTCTCGCTCTCTCTCTAAGTATAGAACCCACAAAGCCAGCGATCACCAATCATCGACCACCAGCAAAAACCCGCAAAACCACCAACCACCAGCAAAGCAACGGCATCAACAAAACCCATAAACCCAGAACCACCTGCCACCAACCACCAACAAAACCCACAAACCCATCAGCAATACCAACCACCCCACAACAAACCCAGACTAGAGACACAAATCAAAACCCACAGAAAACCAAATTCTCTATCACCAATCCAAACCAAAACCGACCCACTACAAAACCCACTGCCACAGCACCACCACAAAGAGGAACAGAGAAGATAAATTGCAAACCCACCACCACGGATTTGAGCAGAGAAGATTGAAATGTCGCCGGATTTGAGAGGATGAGAGTGAAACATTACCGGTCTAAGCTTAAACATCGCCGGATCTAAGCAAGTTTTTAAAACTCCTCTCACTCATTACTCACTAAAACTCAAAATCACCGCTCAAAACTTAGGCGTTAATAAACCACTGTGCTGGTGACTGAAACACACACCCATAACAATGGTGGCGACGAACGTGAAATCGGAGATGATGGCTCTGATGGACAAGAAGTGCCTTGAGTTTGAGATGAATGCCATCATTAACCGCCTCTGTCGGCCTGGCGGCCCTGGCCTTTCCAGTAATCTCATCGATTTCGAGGTCTCTTTCTTCTTTATCTTTCAATTTTTGATTTTTTGAAATTGTGAGTTGTGAGTGAGAATATGTACTTAGAGGAAGAGAGAGAGAGAGAGAGAGGCAATTCTGGAGAGAGGAAAGAACAAAGAAAAAAAAAAGGATTTTTTTAAAATAACTATAAAAACCAAACTATATTATTAGTTAGCCAAGGTTTGAAATAAATTTGGTATCTAACAAATCGAGTCCTTTAGACTTGATTTTGAAATGCTAAATCGAGTGCACTCAACTTGATTTCAACATCATTCGTAGCTGATGTGGACACTTGGTCCACGTCGGCATAGAACTCATGTCCACAGGATTCGAGTTCTGTCAAATAGAAATCGAGTCCTACAGACTCGATTTAGTACCACCTAAACCCAAAAATCAAAACCTAGATAAACAACGAAGAAGAAAGAAGCAACGATGCAAAACCCAGCAACCCAGGCGCCGATTCAGGCGATGGAAATCAGATCAGGCGTGTCGTTTCTCGTTGCCACTGCAGTGGAGGAGAAGAACACGTACCCAGCAACCCAGGCGCCGATTCCGACCAAACCTAGGCGGCGAAAACTTCAGGTGATGGAAATCGGATCGGACGTGTGGTTTCTTGCTGCCACTCTAGTAGAGGAGAAGAACACGTTGGAGTGGAGAGTGGGTTTGATTTGTTTTGGATTTGATTAGTTCATGGGTTTTTGGGGCTTGGAAGTGGAGAGTGGGACTACATAAGTAAAAAGGGAAAGGAAGAACAAGAAAGTGTTGCTGAAACAAAACTTTGATTTCTAAAAAAAAAACGAAATCGAGTCCGTAGGACTCGATTTCTATTTGACAGAACTCGAGTCCTCTAGACTCGAGTTCTATGCCGACGTGGACCAAGTGTCCACATTAGCTACAAACGATGTTAAAATTGAGTTGAGTGTACTCGATTTAGCATTCTAAAATCGAGTCCAAAGGACTCGATTTGTTAGATACCAAATTTGTTTCAAACCTTGGCTAACTAATAATATAGTTTGGTTTTTATAGTTATTTAAAAAAAAAAAAAAAAAAACCCCAAAAAAAAAAGTAACGGTGTTACAAACCATTTGGAAAAAAGGACCAAAATGATCACTTTTTAAATGTTGTAGACTTTATTGGTATTAGTCCAAATCTCCATCCTATTAGATATTTTGAGGTCGACTTGGAGGCTTAATTAGAGGTCCATTTTCCAGCAATTGCTCAGTTTAAAGATTTTTCGTTAATGCTATATTGAAGAAATGTATTTCAACAACAAATCATTTTCCCATCACATGAATATAATTTCTTATTCAACAACACTCTTTTTTCATTATTTTATTGTCACTTCATATCATGCTTTAAGACAATTTTCGCTTCTCAATTGAATGAGAACTATAGAAAATCAATCCACACTTCCTACACTTGTCTATACTTAAGTGCTCTTACTTTAGATTCTTAAAATAAATTCAATCTCAATAACCATGTGTAGAATCTAAGTTAAGGCACCTAAGAAACTCTACCTAAGTTTTAACCATCAAATAATTCCTATCCATAGGTTACATAATAGTGCAAGAGTTCTGGTTGTAACCAGTGACATCATATGCATAATATGGCATACTAGGTTGATAATAACATGGCACTCCAGCTTGATAAGTTGGCCAAATCATTGATTGTATTCCAGATTCACTGGGTTTGGCCTCTTGCTTCGGTTTTTCCCCCTCAGTACTGACTGGAGAGACACTCGTTAACTCAGCAAATCCAACTTTCTTCCTCAGCAAAGATGTCAAGTTGACTGAATCAATGTCATCCCCAACAACAACAATCTGACTACTGTCCTCACCTTGTAGAGAGACTGATTCCACACCTTAAGAACCCAAAAAAAAAAAAAAACAATATGATCATTAGTTTTAAATTCCTAATCTATTTTAACAATGATCAGAATAAAAGACAAAAAAAAAAAAAAAAAAATTGAGTACCTTGTAGACCAACTGCAATCTGCATGGCCTTGGACCGAGCATTCTTTTTGCCATTATTTAAGGTGACTCTGATCACTACCTTTTGCTGCAATAAAGTTTAGAAGTGTCAATTAATGACATAAAATGCTTGGAAGTACATAAGGAACAGAACTTTTAAATAATTGTTCAGCATGGTATTCATCATTACCTTCATTTTCTTGGTCAGAGAGTTCAAATTCCTATCAGGGAACTGCAGGGTGCTCTGTTTAGCTAGCTAAGTCTGGGTGTTGTTGCTTAATGTCACAAAAAAGAAAAAAGAAAAAAAAGGAAGGGATATATGCCAGAGTTCAAAATCTTATCTGTGAGCAAAGTGTGTTTAGGTAGCTAATTATTCTGGGAGTCGTAGCTTAATATATATATAGGTGTAAAGTTTAAGTTCACACTTACACTCGGAACAACCTTTTGTTTGTCCTGTCCAGAAAGTTTGATCTACTACTTCTTTTGGTCTACTAGATGCGGCTTGCACGCGGTTTCTTTATGAAAGCCAATGAATTGTATGGTTTGCTTGACTTAAAGTTAACGAGGTCAAATCCAAATATAAGGACCGTCACAATTTGTGTGGACTGAAGTTTGAACAGGATCTATTTCACTTCATTCTAAGATGATAAGTTGTCACATCACATGATAATCCATTTACTTCTCTTATTATTATTATATTTAAAATTTTCATTTGTTTATTATTTGAGGAATAATAAATTAGTTTTATACATTTCAATAATTTTCTCATATTTTTCTCGTCGATATATATATAGGCAAATTTCAAATTACAATATAATTTTGCGTCATGTGTTCTAAATTAATTATTTTTAGAGAGAGTTTTATTTTCTAATTTTAGAATCAAATGTGAAACCACATTATAGATATTAATTCAAGTGAATTATTGGGTACAAAAACCAAAAAGTCTAGAGTAAATGAATTGTTAAAAAAAAGTGCTTCACAATAACAAAAATTAAGAAGTAATTAAAAAATAAAATGGACAAATTATATTTTATCCTTAATAATATTCTTACAAGACTTTTTAAAAAGTTAACAAAATATTAGAATGACTATTAATAGTATTTAAATTATATATATTGGAATTATACTATCCATCTTTTTGTATATTTTTAAGTAGATTCATGCATATACATGAGGTTACAAGTTAGTATATATAAAAGTAGAGACCTCGTGCGAGAGTGTATGAGGCCTTGCCATGTGACACTTTAATTTTTCATTTAGCCTTTTTAACATCTTTATATTAAGTCTTTTTTATTGTTACCTAATAGATTACAAAAACTTTCTTTTACTGTTATGTAAAAATATGGGCTGCTTTTAACAATTATACCAAATGTTATTCTCTACAAAATGGGTTACCTTTTAAAAACAAACCAAACCTTATGAAAAGCCCAAACCCAGTTACTACTTTACATACTATGACCTAGGTATCTGATCCTTCCTATGTGTAAATGAAAGCCAAAATCCTTATCCACTTACGAACTCTCTTTTGCCTCTTCCATGTGTAAATGCTTCTAGTAAATCTCATGCTCATGAAAGCATGTCTATGCAATTTATGCAGGAAAATTCTCTTTGTCATTGACTAGTGCAATATATATATATATATATATATATATATATATATATATATATATAAATCTTGAGATTCTTGGGGTTGATGAAATAATTGACAAATGCATATTTAAAAATTATTAATAACAATTTTTTTTAATATAAATAGCATATATTATCTCACAAAACGCCATTTACATAATATTTTCTTAAAAAAAAAAATTAATGATAGGAATGGTCAAAACATGATTCTATACAAGAAAGATAAAAAATACATGCAAAACAATTTTCATAGGAGGATTTATCTTTAAAAAATATGAAGACAATAAAAGAGATCAAATGCATTGAACGGGATCCTACGAAACAAATTTATTAATCATTTCAAATTATACTCATCATTTACTTGAAAAAATAATAATACATCATACTATTTACATTTTTAAAAAATTCATATTAACTTCAAAGTTCATTGTAGGATGTGAAATGCTATGGTATTGCAACAAGCAACGTTGATACAACAATGGGTTGGTATTACATTTCATGTATACTTTATGGAAAGAAGGTCAAACCACAATCAGAATCATTTTGGTGTGCAAAATATGAAATACATAAAATAAAAAAATAAAATAAAAATCTCCCTATTCCAAGGTTAAAGGCACTCACATTAACTACATACTCTCCAAATATTTATAACATATTCTTCTTACTATAAGTACTATATATACAATTGCAAACTACTTTAGATACATGATTCCAGTTGAAGTTTTTGATGCAACTAACAAAATAACTTTTGTGATATTTGATTGTGATGCTAAGAAAATCCTAAATAAATCTGCAAGAAATCCTTCTAAAAAACAAACTGAGGTACAACTTATTTAAATTATTGTAAAAATTTTGATCATAATATATATAAAATATATTCCTCATATGAAAATTGATACTAGAGAAGGAATCCCACATGATCTAAAGAAAATTATTGGAAGAAAATACATTTTCCTACTTCATTTGAATGAATTTAATTTAAAGGATGATTTTGAAAATTACACAATTGCTAAGATTTTTTATGCACCTTCAAATGACAAAAAGGTATGGAAGATTAAAAAAAAAAAAAAAATACACATTCCAATATGCTATATTAACTCTTTTGCTACACTATTCCTTATAAAGTAACAAAAAAAAAAAAAAATCATTTACAAAAAATTTTCACATCATTGAAATTCAATATGAATGCAGATACCTATGCAAAATCTTAGCGACAATAAATCCACAAGTCAAAACTTTGTAAGATCTAGTCAGGAATCTTACAATGTCAATTCATTAGCGATTAATACAAATGATGCAACAAAATGAAAAAGTGGTGAAATCTCAAAATTGAACAAATAGAGACGGACCAAACTTCAAACATTGAAGATGAAGAAATAGATGATGAAAATATACCCCTCAACAAAATTTATAAGCATTTTCATACTATAAAAATAAAGCATTGAAGAAACAAAAAAGCAAGATTTCACAAGAAAACTCTTTATTACGTCACATAATAAAGAATATGGAATGAATTAACATGTCCTTATCAACTTTTAAAAAATTAGAAAAGTGCCATGTCTTTATCAACTTTTAAAAAATTAGAAAATTGCACTTACCAGGTTTAGAACATAGGCACAGCCAATCAAAGTTAGAGCTAAAGTCTAAGCACTAAGCTACACTTGCACGTTAATGCTCAACAATAGAAAAGAAAATACTCGAAGTAAACTTAACACAATTTTTTTTTTTAAACGGCTTGACACAATTCTATTTTACTGAATTAAATTATCCATCTCATAAAGAGAATAAAAAAAAATTATAATTAAAATCCTTCAAAAGATATTCAACTTTACTCCAAAAATTAATTATAACTCTCAATATTTTTCATGGCTTATTATTCTATTTTATTAACTTTCTTATTTAATTTGTAAATATATACTTGAAAATCATTAAATTTCCCTCACAATTATAGATATATTAGTCAATTTTACTAGTTTTATAAATTTAATATCTATATATGGGTTTTAATTAATTATTAAAGTAATTATGATGTCATCGCGGTTCGACCTCAGTCGAATCTCGGTCTAACTTTAAAAACCTTGAATCTCTCCCTTTACTGGTTCTTTGAATAGTTTGGGTCTGAAAACCATACTTCCTTCTCGTTTGATTGATATCCTTTTTGAAACCATACTTTCTTTTTATTACTAAAACACCAATTTTCTTTTCTAAATGAAGGTTTTTTAAATAGTTTATTTCAAAAAACTAAAAAGAAAAAAAAAAGTTGTACCAAATTAGACAAAAGCCGCTTCACAGTTATTAAAAAAAAATTATTTTATTTATTGGTTACTTATAATAAATAATAATATGAAAATTTGACCTCTACTCTTTTTTTTTCAAGGTGTTGAAAAGTGATTTATGAGAGTAATTTAAAAGCAGAGTTATCAAACACTTGTTATAGACAAAACTTCTTTTTTATGCAATCAAGATTCACAAAGTAGCTTATAAGATGGATCCAAATGGGAGAAGTGTATGAAACTTTTTCACGTTTTTTGTGGAGGTGGGTGGTAAACCCATTTTTAGGTTAGACAAAAATTTAGACTACCTTTTATCTATCCTGTAAAAGTTGTAGAAAATTGTCCTACAAATAGTTGGGTATTGTGCTTTTAGAAGGCAAGTCCGCAGTTCTCTTTTATGAAAATTGAAAAGCCAATGAATAGTTTGTGGTGTTTTTTGGACTACATATAGGGACATGCTTTCTTCGGTTCTTCCTCTTTAGTTGACACTGTCACGACTGTGTCTAAATATGAGAATTATTGTCGTTTTATATAAAAATTATCTAATTTTTGAACTCTATTTACAAAGAAATAAAATAAAATTAACTCATGTTTTTATTTGATGACAATAAGCAATCATCATAAAGCGAATATTATAAATTGAAATTCTATTTAAGCATCATAATTTATCCTAGTGATCAACCTTCTATTCCCATGAAGAAAAGTTGAAAGTTGAAATCCTTTTAACCTTTATACCTCAGGTAAATGACAATTGAGATTACCTAGAAAGAGTTGGTATTCACCTTTAGGGCCTTTAAAGTGTAGTAATGCATTCTATCATGGAAAGATTGCACTAAAATAAATAAAAAGAAACTTTTCCTTCAAGGGGTCCCTTATGTCGATAGTGGTCGTGGTTTACATTTTCAGTTGACTTATTTTTTGCACACCATACTTTTCTGCTATACCAAATACATATATAGTCACACACGCTAGCCTCTGAGTAGAGGCTCTTTTATTTTGTTGGGTAAGGTTAATAATTTGCATTCATTATAATTTGAAATTACTACATTTTTCAATCACAAAAAAAAAAAAAAAAATCCTAGGAGTGTGATGAGTATTATGCATTTGCAGGTGAAATAATTTTTCATCAATATTGAATTAAAATCCATATATATATATATATATATATTTTTTATATTATCAGTACTGAATTCAGTCTCATATTTGTGGGCAGATCCAAACTTTTTTTTTTTTTTTTTTAATAGTGAAGTATAGAAAAAGAATACTTCATTTTTAAATGTTTCATTTATCCAAACTTGTATTTACACGTCTTTCGTTAATTGTTTATTATATTTTTTTAAGAGAAAATTTTGATTTATTGATTGGAGTTATCTACTTATCTTCAATCCTAAAATTTAGCCACTTACTACACATTCATATCAATAGTTAAAAAGAGCTTAAATTCAGGATTTAAAAATTACCTTTAAGAGAAATTATTGTGTACTCTCGGAGTACCATAAATGCGTATAATCTTCTCTCACATGAATGGTGAGTTCTACTAATTAAATTCATAGTAAGACCCACTATTTTATGTAAGAGAGAGGAGTACGCATTTATGGTATTCTAGGAGTACCTAATAATTTTCTTACCTTTAAAACCAAGAAACTCTATATAACATTTTTTATGGAAGTAAAAATGGATGTGGTTTTTTTTTTTTTTTTGAGAGAAATGGACACAGCTGTGTTATGTGTTTATGATAGTCCTAAAATGTAGTCAGTTAGTACAGATTAATCACAAAACAAAGTACAAAATTTTAATAGTTTTTGTTTATTTTGTTGCGGTAAAAGGCTTAGGTTTTTTATTATTATTTATTTTTCTTAAAGGAAAGGCTCCAAGATCCAAGTTTCTTTAATTTTTAGTGTTGTATTTTTTTTAAATTTTATTTATGGCAGTTATAAATTTTCATTTAATCCTAAAATTTATTTTTTAATATTCAAATGTAATTGGTTGTAAAAGGAAAGAAAAAAAATTGAATAAATTAAAGCATTTTTTAGGAGTAAAATGTGGGAAGTGAAATTTAAATATAATCGGTTGTAAAAGGAAAAAAAAAAGAATTTGGTAATTGAAAGAGTGGAAGACATTATTGGCATATAAAAAACACTTTTTTAGGAGTAAAACTTGGAAAGTGGAATTCAACTGACAGTTTATTTTTTATATATATTTTTAAAAACATATTTATCTTGTTAGTTGAAAAACTTGTAAGAGAATAGATTGAGGGTATTTTGGGTATTAAAATGGAGGATTCCAAACAGTGGAAGCCTCATAAATAGTAGTATAGATATATTATCAATTGGTCTATAGTGAGAGAGAGGAGTTGAAGGGAGATAACTTACCATTGGAAGAGTTCTTTGTGGTGATCAATTGAGTACATAATGTTCTTGGAAATGTTTTCTACTCTTAAAAGACCAAATAAAAAAAAAATTCTACTCTAGAGAGTTTATTTCTTTATTGATTATAGAACAAATTTTCTATTGATTATTAACAGTTAATAATAACATGTCACTAAAAATTTGTTGTGAAAAAGTTGTGAACATAACATTGCTCTAAAACTATATTGTGATGCATAAATTTGGAGCATCTGTGTAATACTAGCATTAATAGTGACTCTAGAATTGAAATGCTCAAGGAGGGTTGGTAAAAGCATAGTCACTCTTTCATAAAGCAAAGAGCTTTGGCTTTACGAAGAGTTTATGATCTTGAAGGCTAGCAACCCAAGCTCTTGCAAAATAGGCAAGTAACCCTAGGTTTTTTGGATGTCAGAATAGCTCTAATTTATCAAGTGCTTTTATTTCAAGCCCTGTATTATGTATTTTTTTTTTTTGAAGAATATTTGTTTTTTAGTTTAATATTACCAACGTAAAAATAAAATAATTTTTTTTTTCTGTGGTACTCATTTGGTACAAATTATTTTATTTTATTTTATTTTTCTGTTTTTTGAAATAAATTATTTAAAAAAACCTTCATTAGAAAAAGAAGAAGAAGATGTCTTGGAAATTAAAAAGTATGGTTTAAAAAAGGATATCAATCAAACGAGTACGTAGGAAAACGTCCAATCATTGGGTCATGTCGTGATGCACGTCATTCCAATCCGAAGATAAATTTGATAGTAGAGAAGTTTCTACTAGTTTTCTTATTCTACATCATCCAATGCTTTTGCTTTTTAGTGCTAATCACTATTACTTCCACTAAAAAAAAAAAAAGATTTTGCTTTACTATGGTCATTTGTCATAAATCTTAAGTTGTAACATTTGACTTAATTTTCCATAAGGTTGGTAGATTAATTATGATGGATGTACTAGTTGTGTTAGTAGCATTGCTCTTAGTCAAACTAAGAATAATACTTTTTTTTTTTTTGGTTGAGAAAGACTAAGAATAATACTTAAAAGAGAAATGTTGTGTCTATCAATATTTTCACAACAAATTTTTTGTAGCTTATTGCTATTGGTATATAAAAAAGTAATTTCTGTGGTGTGTTTTAATTAGAACCAATAATAATTTGTTTCATAAAATTTGTTATGAAAATATTGAAATCATTTTTTAAAAGTAGAATTTCAATTCATGTGGTAGAATATGTTAGGTGAGTGTGTACTAGGGAGTATGTAACGTGTTGTGATATTATTACCCAATTCTAATTTTGTGTTGTAAAACAATTCATGCATATAGTGGTAAAGTTTCTTTTTGAGAGAAAAAGTAGGGGGGTTTAATTAATGATGGACTATTTACAATTTGATTCAATTAAAAATACTTTAAAATAAAATGTAAAATAGAATAATCATAGATGAGCATTTCGTTCTTTCTTTCTTTTTCTTTTTTTTTTCTTTCCTCCTTTTGTTATGGAAAAATTTTCATAACTATTTGATTTATTATAGCAATAAACTTACAGTTTTTTGAGAGTATCCAAAAAACAAAACGTCAGATTCAATTTTGAAGGTAATTTTCTATTCCTTTTGCAAAGGAAATTATATATATGCCAATAAAATTCTTGTGTATTCCAGTTGCATTCTCACCCCTTGTCAATGACACATTTCTGAAGCGCTTTTAGTAAGTCGAATTGAGATTAGCTACTGACAAAAATTTAATTGTTGTCACTCTTATTTTGCTTCATGCTAAATCACATGAGCTACTTTCAAATAGGATGGCCTTTATATTGATATATATGTTTAATTTGTTTCCCTTTATATTATTACTCCATCTTATATATATATATATATATATATATATATATATATTAGAAATAATTACAATATGTTGCTAAGCACTCTGTATATGGGGAGACGTTAATTCAGCTATAAAACCCTTGGTCAGCATATAATCTTGTTTAGACCGTAACAAAATTGTTCAACGCATCAAACCAAAAGGCATATGCTCATTGCCTACTATGTGCATCTCTAATGTAGGGAAGAAAGCAAGGAGGGGACCTCTACAGTGCTCAAAATCTTTTATGAAAATCTTTTACACAGTTCTCTTTTATGAAAATTGAAAAGCCAATGAATAGTTTGTGGTCTTTTTTGGACTACCTATAGGGACATGGTCTTTCTTCGGTTCTTCCTCTTTAGTTGATGCGGTTATGACTATGTCTATATATGAGAATTATTGTCATTTTATATAAAGATTATCTAATTTTTGAACTCTATTTACAAAAAAAAAATTAACTCATGTTTATATTTGATGACAATAAGCAATCATCATAGAGCAAATATCATAAATTGAAATTCTATTTAAGCATAATAATTTATCCTAATGATCAACCTTCTATTCCCATAAAGAAAAGTTGAAAGTTGAAACCCTTTTAACCTTATACCTCAGGAAATGACAATTGAGATTACCTAGAAAGAGCTGGTATTCACCTTTAGGGCCTTTAAAGTATAGTAAAGAATTCTATCATGGAAAGATTGCACTAAAATAATAAAAAGAAACTTTTCCTTCAAGGGGTCCCTTATGTCGATAGTGGTCGTGGTTTACATTTTCAGTTGACTCATTTTCCGCACGCCAGACTTTTATGCTATACCAAATATATATATATATATATATATATATATATATATTTATAGACACACACATGCTAGCCTCTAAGTAGAGGCTCTTTTATTTTGTTGGGTAAGGTTAATGATTTGCATTCATTATAATTTGAAATTACTATATTTTTCAATCACCAAAAAAAAAAAAAAAAACTTAGGAATGTGATGAGTATTATGCATTTGCAGGTGAAATAATTTTTCATCAATATTAAGTTAAAATCCATATATATTTTTTATATTATCAATACTGAATTCAGTCTCATCTTTGTGGGCATATCTAAACTGTTATTTATTTATTTTTATTTAGTGAAGTATAGAAAAAGAATACTTCATTTTTAAATGTTTCATTTATCCAAACTTTTATTTACACATTTTTCCTTAATTGTTTATTATATTTTTTTAAGAGAAAATTTTGATTTATTGATGGGAGTAATCTACTTATCTTCAATCCTAAAATTTAGCCACTTACTACACATTCATATAAATAGTTAAAAAGAGCTTAAATTCAAGATTTAACAATTACCTTTAAAACCAAGAAACTCTATGTAACATTTTTGATGGAAGTAAAAATGGATGTGGGTTTTTTTTTTTTTTTTTTTTTTTGGAGAAAAATGAACATGGCTGTGTTATGTGTTTATGATAGTCCTAAAATGTAGTCACTTAGTACAAATTCATAACAAAACAAAGTACAAAATTTTAATAGTTTTTATTTATTTTGTTGTGGTAAAAGGCTTAGTTTTTTTTTTTTTTTTCCTTAAAGGAAAGGCTCCAAGATCCAAGTTTCTTTATTTTTTAGTGTTGTTTTTTTTTTTTTATATTGTTATTTATGGCAGTTATAAATTTTCTTTTAATCCTAAAATGTAGTTTTTTAATATTCAAATGTAATTGGTTGTAAAAGGAAAGAAAAAAAAAAACTGAATAAATTAAAGCATTTTTTAGGAGTAAAACATGAGAAGTGAAATTTAAATATAATCGGTTGTAAAAGGAAAAAAAAAAGATTTTGGTAATTGAAAAAGTGGAAAATATTACAAGCACTTTTTTAGGAGTAAAATTTGGAAAGTGGAATTCAACTGGCAGTTTTTATTTATTTATTTATTTTTAAACATATTTATCCTGTTAGTTGAAAAACTTGTAAGAGAATAGATTGAGGGTATTTTGGGTGTTAAAATTAAAGATTCCAAACAGTGAAAGCTCCTTAAATAGTAGTATTGATAAATTATCAATTGGTCTGTAGTGAGAGAGAGGAGTTGAAGGGAGATAGCTTACCATTGGAAGAGTTCTTTGTGGTGATCAATTGAGTATATAATGTTCTTGGAAAGGTTTTCTACTCTTAAAAGACCAAAAAAAAAAAAAATCTACTCTAGAGATTTATTTCTTTATTTCTTATTGATTATAGAACAAATTTTCTATTGACTTACTTTTTTGTGGTACTAATTATTAAAAAATGAAAAAAAATGCTTTACAGAGATTTAAGTTCCTTTGCACCTTGGCATCTTTATGAGCTAGAAAATTTGTTCTTACCCACTTATGATAATGAAAACGATTTTTTTCTAAAATGTTTAGAGAATATTACTTGTGATCAATATCATTTAAATGGTAGTTCATAATTTACAAATTGACTGAATGAGAAAAAAAATATTTTGATTATATAAATGAACTTGATTTAAATATTTTCATCATATGTGATCAACATAAGTTATCATGGTATATATATTCATTTAGGTCTATCTTTTCATTTTGATTGTAATTGTTTAAAGTATTTGACTTAAATGGTAATTGTCTTAGTCTTGTTATGGAGGATGAAACTAATGGAAAGTGCTATATCCACAATATTTTTACAATGCTTTCACACCAAATCATAAGTAATAAATTGTTATTGGTTTTAATTTGAATCTAAAACTTAAATTACTTTTTTGTCCACCCATAACAGTTAATAATAACATGTCACTAAAGATTTGTTGTGACAAAGTTGTGAACATAACATTGCTCTAAAACTATATTGTGATGCATAAATTTGGAGCATCTATGTAATACTAGCATTAATAGTGACTCTAGAATTGAAATGCTCAAGGAGGGTTGGTAAAAGCATAGTCACTCTTTCATAAAGCAAAGAGCTTTGGCTTTAAGAAGAGTTTATGATCTTGAAGGCTAGCAACCCAAGCTCTTGCAAAATGGGCAAGTAACCCTAGGTTTTTTGGATGTCAGAATAGCTCTAATTTATCAAGTGCTTTTATTTCAAGCCTTGTATTATGTATTTTTTTTTTGAAGAATAATTGTTTTTTATTTTAATATTAGCAACGTAAAAATAAAATTTTTTTTTTTTCTGTGGTACTCATTTGGTACAAATTATTTTATTTTATTTTATTTTTCTGTTTTTTGAAATAAATTATTTAAAAAAAAACCTTCATTAGAAAAAGAAGAAGAAGATGTCTTGGAAATTAAAAAGTATGGTTTCAAAAAGGATATCAATCAAATGAGTACATAGGAAAATGTCCAATCATTGGGTCATGTCGTGATACACGTCGTTCCAATCCAAAGATCAATTTGATAGTAGAGAAGTTTCTACTAGTTTTCTTATTCTACATCATCCAACGCTTTCGCTTTTTAGTGCTAATCACTATTACGTCCACTAAAAAAAAAAAAGCTTTTGCTTTACTACGGTCATTTGTCATAAATCTTAAGTTGTAACATTTGACTTAATTTTCCATAAGGTTGGTAGATTAATTATGATGGATGTACTAGTTGTGTTAGTAGCATTGCTCTTAGTTAGTCTAAGAATAATACTTTTTTTTTTTTTTTTTTGAGAAAGACTTAGAATAATACTTAAAAGAGAAATGTTGTGTCTATCAATATTTTCACAACAAATTTTTTGTAGCTTATTGTTATTGGTATATAAAAATGTAATTTCAGTGGTGTTTTTCAATTAGAACCAGTAATAATTTGTTTCATAAAATTTGTTATGAAAATATTGAAATCATTTTTTAAAAGTAGAATTTCAATTCATGTGGTAGAATATGTAAGGTGAGTGTGTACTAGGGAGAATGTAACGTGTTGTGATATTATTACCCAATTCTAATTTTGTGTTTTAAAACAATTCATGCATATAGTGGTAAAGTTTCTTTTTGAGAGAAAAAGTAGGGGGGTTTAATTAATGATGGACTATTCACAATTTGATTCAATTAAAAATACTTTAAAATGAAATGTAAAATAGAATAGTCATAGATGAGCATTTCTTTCTTTCTTTTTTTTTTCTTTTTTTTTCTTTCCTCCTTTTGTTATGGAAAAAATTTCATAACTATTTGATTTATTATAGCAATAAACTTACAGTTTTTTGAGAGTATCCAAAAAACAAAACATCAAATTCAATTTTGAAGATAATTTCCATTCCTTTTGCAAAGGAAATTATATATATGCCAATAAAATTCTTGTGTATTCCAGTTGCATTCTCACCCCTTGTCAATGACACATTTCTGAAGCGCTTTTAGTAAGTCGAATCGAGATTAGCTACTAACAAAAATTTAATTGTTGTCACTCTTATTTTGCTTCATGCTAAATCACAAGATGCATATATATTTTTGTCACTCTTAAAATCCATATATATATATATATATATATATTTTATATTATCAATACTGAATTCAGTCTCATATTTGTGGGCATAACTAAACTGTTATTTATTTTTTTATTTAGTGAAGTATAGAAAAAGAATACTTCATTTTTAAATGTTTCATTTATCCAAACTTTTATTTACACATTTTTCCTTAATTGTTTATTATATTTTTTTAAGAGAAAATTTTGATTTATTGATGGGAGTAATCTACTTATCGTCAATCCTAAAATTTAGCCACTTACTACACATTCATATAAATTGTTAAAAAGAGCTTAAATTCAAGATTTAACAATTACCTTTAAAACCAAGAAACTCTATGTAACATTTTTTATGGAAGTAAAAATGGATGTGGGTTTTTTATTTTTTATTTTTGAGAAAAATGAACACGGCTGTGTTATGTGTTTATGATAGTCCTAAAATGTAGTCACTTAGTACAAATTCATAACAAAACAAAGTACAAAATTTTAATAGTTTTTATTTATTTTGTTGTGGTAAAAGGCTTAGGTTTTTTTTGTATTCTTTATTTTTTTTTTTCTTAAAGGAAAGGCTCCAAGTTCCAAGTTTCTTTATTTTTTAGTGTTGTTTTTTACTAAATTGTTATTTATGGCAGTTATAAATTTTCTTTTAATCCTAAAATGTAGTTTTTTAATATTCAAATGTAATTGGTTGTAAAAGGAAAGAAAAAAAAAACTGAATAAATTAAAGCATTTTTTAGGAGTAAAACATGAGAAGTGAAATTTAAATATAATCGGTTGTAAAAGGAAAAAAAAAAAAGATTTTGGTAATTGAAAAAGTGGAAAACGTTATTGGCATATTACAAGCACTTTTTTAGGAGTAAAATTTGGAAAGTGGAATTCAACTGGCAGTTTTTATTTATTTATTTATTTTTAAACATATTTATCCTGTTAGTTGAAAAACTTGTAAGAGAATAGATTGAGGGTATTTTGGGTGTTAAAATTAAGGATTCCAAACAGTGAAAGCTCCTTAAATAGTAGTATAGATAAATTATCAATTGGTCTGTAGTGAGAGAGAGGAGTTGAAGGGAGATAGCTTACCATTGGAAGAGTTCTTTGTGGTGATCAATTGAGTGTATAATGTTCTTGGAAAGTTTTGCTACTCTTAAAAGACCAAATAAAAAAAAAAAAAATCTACTTTAGAGAGTTTATTTCTTTATTGCTTATTGATTATAGAACAAATTTCTATTGACTTACTTTTTTGTGGTACTAAATATTAAAAAATGAAAAAAAATGCTTTACAGAGATTTAAGTTCTTTTGCACCTTGGCTTCTTCATGAGCTAGGAAATTTGTTCTTACCCACTTATGATAATAGAAACGATATTGTTCTAAAATGTTTAGAGAATATTACTTGTGATCAATATCATTTAAATGGTAGTTTATAATTTGCAAATTGTCTAAATGAGGAAAAAAATATTTTAATTATATAGATTAACTTGATTTAAATATTTTCATCGTATGAGATTAACATAAGTTATCATGGTATATATTTTCATTTAGGTCTATCTTCTCATTTTTATTGTAATTGTTAAAACTATTTGACTTAAATGGTAATTGTCTTAGTCTTGTTATGGAGGATGAAACTAATGGAAAGTGCTATATCCACAATATCTTTACAATACTTTCACAACAAATCATAGGTGGTAAATTGTTATTGATTTTAATTTATATCTAAAACTAAAATTGCTTTTTTGTTCACCCATAACAGTTAATAATAACATGTCACTAAAGTTTTATTGTGAAAAAGTTGTGAACATAACATTGCTCTAAAACTATATTGTGATGCATAAATTTGGAGCATTTATGTAATACTAGCATTAATAGTGACTCTAGAATTGAAATGCTCAAGGAGGGTTGGTAGAAGCATAGTCACTCTTTCATAAAGCAAAGAGCTTTGGATTTAAGAAGAGTTTATGATCTTGAAGTTTAGCAACCAAGCTCTTGCAAAATGGGCAAGTAACCCTAGGTTTTTTGGATGTCAGAGTAGCTCTAATTTATCAAGTGCTTTTATTTCAAGCCCTGTATTATGTATTTTTTTTTTTTGAAGAATATTTTTTTTTTAGTTTAATATTAGCAACGTAAAAATAAAATAATATTTTTTTCTGTGGTACTCATTTGGTACAAATTATTTTATTTTTCTGTTTTTTGAAATAAACTATTTAAAAAACCTTCATTAGAAAAAAGAAGAAGAAGTTGTTTTAGAAATTAAAAAGTATGGTTTCGAAAAGGATATCAATCAAATGAGTACATTGGAAAACGTCCAATAATTGGGTCATGTCGTGATGCACGTTGTTCCAATCCAAAGATAATTTTTTTTTTTTCTTTTTGAAGCAGAAGAATTTTATTCAATTAAACAAAGAAATTAGAATCTTGGTACAAGGCTTCCTTAGCTATTGGAGGAACATCTTCCATCCAAAACAAATCATGACTAATATTCCTAACCAATTGAGCTAACTCATGAGCAACCCAATTCCCCCCTCTCTTAATATATTCAATCCTTACCCATTGTAAATTCCCATCAAATAATGAATGTCCCCAATTACATTCCTAAGCATAGAATGATCATCCTGCATAGCTGAAATAACTTTCATAGCAGAGCTATTATCCCCTTCAATGACTAATTCAGAGAAGTCTGCATCAACAGCAAATTCAATAGCTTTTCTACATGCAAGTAACTCGGCTTCCTTGCTGCAGAATACCTCAAGTCCCTTAGCTGCCATGGCTGGCATAACCTCACCTTTCTCATTCCGGGCGACTACTGCCAGAATTGTTGAGGGACGAGAACAAGGCTGCATCAAAATTAAGCTTGAAAACTGAGAAGTTTCTACTAGTTTTCCTATTCTACATCATCCAATGCTTTCGCTTTTTAGTGTTAATCGCTATTACATCTGCTAAAAAAAAAAAAAAAGCTATTGCTTTACTACGGTCATTAAATCTTAAGTTGCAACCATTGACTTAATTTTCCATAAGGTTGGCAGATTAATTATAAGGGATGTACTAGTTGTGTTAGTAGCATTGCTCTTAGTTAGACTAAGAATAATACTCTTTGTTTTTGCTACATCATCCAAAGCTTTCAATTTTTAGTGCTAATCGCTATTACATCCCCAAAAAAAGAATTATAATAAAAATACTTTTGCTTTACTACGGCCATTTTCCATTAATCTTAAGTTGTAACATTTGACTTAATTTTCCATAAGGTTGGCAGATTAATTATGATGGATGTACTAGTTGAGTTAGTAGCAGTGCTCTTAGTTAGACTAAGAATAATACTTAAAAGAGAAATGTTGTGTCTATCTATATTTTTACAACAAATTTTTTGTAGCTTATTGTTATTGGTAGATGAAAAACGTAATTTTAGTGATGTGTTCAAATTAGAACCAGTAATAATTTATTTCATAAAATTTGTTATGAAAACATTGTAAACGTAACACTTTTCTACTTAAATTTATAAAGGTCATTCACCAGTTTCTCAAATTTTTATTACGGTGTTGGAGTTTAGGGCAATTTCAATAATTGATAAATATGATAATATTATTGTAACGTATAAAAGTATGTTATTATTTGTCTAAAAAGACAAACAAATGAAAATTAAAAAAAGAAAACGAAAATGGATTATCATGTGATGTGACAATTTATCATAGTAGAACTCTATCACAATCTAACTTGAAAAAATAAAATAAAAAGCTCGACAAAATTGTAATGTTACTACCCAATATGACATGAATTACTTTCTTCTTTGGTAAAATGGATTTAAAATAAAAAATAAAAAAGTGTAGAAAGTGTAAAATATAGCTCTTCTTATAAATGTTGTTTAATTTATACTAGATTCATTCCATGGTAAAACTGGATTCATTTCAAAATTTTGTTTGATCTTGATCAAACTTCAGAGTCCATAAATGATGGCAGTCCTTATATTTGAATTTGGCCCAGTCAACTACAAGTCAACCAAACCGCGTGCAAGTTTCATAGAGTAGTAGACCATACTTTCTGGACAGGACAAACAATTAGCGTAACTGTGAACTTAAACTTACGCGGTTACGCCTATATATATTAAGCTACGACACCCACAATGATAGCTACCAAAACACACTTTGCTCCCAGATAGGATTTTGAACTCTCTGGCAGAGATAATATATCCCTTTCTTTTTGTTTCTTTCTGAAATTAAGCAACAACACCCAGACTTAGCTAGCTAAACAAAGCACCCTGCAGCTCCCTGATAGGAATTCGAACTCTCTCCCCAAGAAAATGAAGGTAATGATGAATACCATGCTGAACAATTACTTACAATTTCTGTTCCTTATGTACTTCCAAGCATTTTTATGTCATTAATTGACACTTCTAAAATTTATTGCAGCAAAAGGTAGTGATCCGGGTCACCTTAAATAATGGCAAAAAGAATGCTCGGTCCAAGGCCATGCAGATTGCGGTTGGTCTACAAGGTACTCATTTTTATGTCTTTTATCTGATCATTGTTAAAATTGATTAGGAATTTAAAACTAATGATCAGATTGTTTTTCTTTTGGGTTCTTAAGGTGTGGAATCGGTCTCTCTACAAGGTGAGGACAGCAGTCAGATTGTTGTTGTCGGGGACAACATTGATTCAGTCAACTTGACATCTTTGCTGAGGAAGAAAGTTGGATTTGCTGAGTTAACGAGTGTCTCGCCAGTCAGTACTGAGGGGGAAAAAGCAAAGGAAGAGACCAAACCTAGTGAATCTGGAATACAATCAATGGTTTGGCCAACTTATCAAGCCGGTGTACCATATTATTATCAACCCGGTGCACCATATTATGCATATGAAGTCGCGGGTTACAACCAGAACTCTTGCAATATTATGTGACCTATGTGCAAGAATTATTTGATGGCTAAAACTTAGGTGGAGTTTCTTTCTTAGGTGCTATAACTTAGATTCTGCATATGGTTGCTGAGATTGAATTTGATTTGAGAATCAAAAGTAAGAGCACTTAAGTATAGAAAAGTGTGGATTGATTATTGGCGTAAATGCATTTTTAGTCCCTACATTTTGACTTTTTTTCATTTTAGTCCATACATTTTATTTTTACCACTTTTAGTCCCTAAATCAATTAACGCGGGATATTCAAGTCCTTGAAGCACTATTCTGTCACCAAACTACCGGAGAAACTAACGGATTAATAAAATAATAATAAAAATTTACTGTAGCATTGACACATCAACATTTAAATTTAAAAAAATTAATTTAGTAATTTTACCTAAATAAAAACACAATTAAAAATCAAAATTCATATGAATTATGATTTAAAAATTAAGAAAAAAAAAACTTGCAGTAACTTTCTCAATTTTTCTTAAATTTTCTTGTCAACTAAACACAAAATCATCAATAAACACTAAACTCAAACACAGTGCCAAAATCATTTTTCATTTTCCTAGATCTCTCTCTCCCTCTCCCTCTCCCTCTCCGGTCAAACTCCTCTCTTGGTTCTCTTATTTCTTTTTCTCCGACAGTCTTCTCCATCGAGTGCCTTAATGGTACTTCCACCGCCGATGAGTGGACCCACAATTTTCTCCAGACCGGAGACATAGTCAAGGAGCTTCGAATCGGAAACTCAGGTTGGTCCAAATCGGCGTTCAAGAAAGGAAAAGGTGGAGTCCAAAAGACTTTGCCCTTAGGTCCATCTCTAAACCTGGCCCTTTCGCCCTTCGGGTTCTCCCTCGACCAACGAAGAGCAGAGCAAGGGGCAGATCTTCAAGGTTTTAATAATGGATGCCATGGATTCTTGATCTAGAGAAAATGATGGGAGACATTTGAGTTTTTGGATTTGATGATTTTTTTTGGGTTTGAGAATTTTGGGGGTTTTGGTTTGTTTTTCCTGTGGGTATCTATCCCGATTTTTTTGTATTTGTTTCCTAAGAAGATTTATGGGTTTGAAGGTTAAGTTTTACCTTGTTGGAGATCGGTTTGGTTGTTGGGTTTATGGGTTTAGTTGTTTTATTGGAGATTTGGGTAAGTTTCTCTGCCATACATTTCTTCTCTACTTGGTTGCTCAGAAACCTTAGAAGAGTGAAGTAAAACTAAAGACCGTAGAAGACTAGCCCATTATTTTTTGAATCAATTCTTTGTAATGTGTTTTGTTATCTTTATTTTGCTTTCCTTCATTTTCTCGGCAACCAAACGGTCTCGATCTACTAGTCTTTTTGCTTAATCCTCGAACTTTATGGTTCTTTGTTGGAGATTGATCTGTATTTTTGTGATTGTTGGTTTTGTTCTCATTTGAAGATTGCTGTGTGTTTTACATGTTTGGTTGCTAAGAAAATGCAAGAAGAGAAACAAAAATATTGATTTTTTAAATTTCTGGGCAAAGTTTGCTGGGAAGAAAATGAAGAACATTATTAACAGGAAGAACACATGTTTTTATTCTGGGCAAGTTTTGAACATGATTTTTTAATTCTGTTTTTATTTTATTTTATTTTTGTTAAAATTAATAAATTAATTTTTTAAATTTATATGTTGATGTGTCAGTGCTATAGTAATTTTTATTATTATTTTATTAATCTGTTAGTTTCTCCGGTAGTTTGGCGACGGAATAGTGTTTCAAGGACTTAAATGTCCCGCGTTAATTGGTTTAGGGACTAAAAGTGGTCAAAATAAAATGTAGGGACTAAAATGGAAAAAAGTCAAAATGTAAGGACTAAAAGTGCATTTACGCCTTGATTATTTATGGTTCTCATTCAATGGAAAAGAGAAAATTTTGTCTTGAAGCATGATATGAAGTGATAATCAAATTATAAAGAAAGAGTGCTGTATAAGAGATTACTTTCATGTGATGGGCATGTGGTTTTTTGTTGAAATACATTTCTTCAATATAGCATTAATGAAAATTCTCTAAATTGAGCAATTGGTGGAAAATGGACATCTAATTAAACCTCCAAGTCAACCTCAAAATATCTAATAAAGCGGGGATAAGGAGTTCCAAATTCTAATTTTCATTCAATCCCAAGTTATTTACCAAGTAAAATTAATGATCTCTTAAAATTTTATACATTATAGGTAGGAAATTTTTTGCACGTATTTGGGTTTTTGATCATACTTATCTTAAAAAATCGACAAAGCCCAAAATCCATTATTTTAGCCACAAAATTGACAAAATTCAGTCCACAAAATCAGCTAAACTCAGGCTCATAAAGTTTAGCCAAAAACCCATCAATATAACTCATCGAGTTCATGAGGCCAGTCAACAAGATTGGTCAACTCAGGCCCACAAAGTCAAATGTAATCCAATTTTTGAAGATTGACACAAAACTAGGCCTAGTTAAGGCCACATTAGGGATTCATCATCATAAGGGACCCAACACCATAGAGTGCTTATTTTTCATCGACTGATGAAATTTTCATTTTCATTTTCATTGAATCTTGTCATATTATTTGTGAGATTTGTTCTACTTTGGATGCTTGAACCAACATACTACTAGCCCATATATGGATTTATAAATGAAAGCTAATTGTATTTTAAAAAAAATCTTCTATGTTTAATTTGAAACGTAACATACCCACCACCATCAATATTGACATAAGGGACCCTTGAGGGAAACATTCCTCACTATTTATTTTAGTGCAATTTTTATATGATAGAATACTTTACTAGTATAATTTAAAGGCTCAAAAGGTGAGATCCAGCTCTTTCTAGGTAATCTCAATTGTCATCTGCCACGGCTATAAAGGTTAAAGGGTTACTTTCAACCTTTAACTTTTCTTCATGGGAATAGAAAGTTCATCCTAGTGTGAATTATGATGCTAAATTAAAATTTAATTTATGGTGTTCTTTTTGGGATGATTGGTCATTGTATATCAAATAAAAAAATCAGTTGATTTTTATTGTTGTTGTAGGTGGGGTTTGAAAATTAGATAATTCTCATATAAAATGACTATAATTTTCATATTTAGACGCAGTCATGACTGGGTCAACTAAAGAGGGCAAACCAAAGAAAGCCCATGCCCCTATGGATAGTCCAAAAAACACAACAATCCATTCATTGGTTTTTCATAAAATAGAACCGCGTGCTTGCCTTCTAAAAGAAAACAATCCCCAACTATTTGTAGGGCATTTTAATTCTAATTTTATTGGACAGATAAAAGGTAGTCTAAATTTTTTCCTAGATTAAAATTAGGCTAAATATCCCACCTCCACAAAAAAGTTGAAAAAGTTTCACACACTTCCCCATTTGGATCCATCTTATAAGCTACTTCGTGAATCTTGATTGCATAAGAAAGTAGTTTTAGTCCATAACACGTATGTGTTTGATAACTCTACTTCTAAATTACTCCCATGAATCACTTTCAAGACGTAAAAAAAAAAAAAAGTAGAAGTCAAATTCCCTCCCCCTCTCTTTAACTATAAAAATAATGGAGGGAATCTACATATAAAAAGTTCTCATAGGATTTGTATCCAATTTTAAATTAATTTCTAAAACTTTTTTTTTCAATTAAATTTATTAACTTATAAAGCCATTTCTATTTGAAGCATTTGCTTACATCTGTTTATTCTAGATAGTAATGGAATAGAGAAAAAATGAGATAATGTTGATAAAACTATGGGTTCCACTAAGGTAACCAATTTTGATTTTTTTCGCAATCTCTTTTTCACTCGAACAAAAACTTTCTCTCTCTAAACAAAGATTACTTTCTTTGTTAACTTTTTCTAGTTAAAAAAATTTGCATACTTAATGGGCAATGGCTACGTGCTAATTATTTATTCGTAGGGATTTTAGTAGTACAACTTTTTCTCCTAATAGAAAGATTATATGTATTTTTTAATAGAAAACATTTTTCGATAAACATTTTCTAGAAAGCATATTTATTTTCTTGTATTTAGTTACAACTTGGAAAATGGGTTAGAATTTTTTTTTTTTGTCATTCAGATCACATGAAAATCATTAATATTTTTTGAAATTTTAAATAATTATATGTATAAAAAACTTTCATTCATAGGAAAAAAACCCTCAAATGAGAAAACATATTCCAAAATTCTGGGCCATTTTTGGAACCTATTGGGAAAACATTCCCTAAATTTGGGGTGTAATAAATTAAGTGGGAAAGCTACTTATTTGAATAAAAAATGTCATTTGATAAGGTTAATGGTCAATGATGTATCATGAGCCTATTAAATATTAATGATAATTATCAATTGGTTCGTAGAGAGAGAGAGAGAGAGAGAGAGAGAGAGAGAGAGGAGTTGAAGAGAGATAACTTATAGTTGGAAGAGTTCTCTGTGGTGATCTATTGAGTATGTAATGTTCTTGGAAACGTATTTTACTCTTAAAATACCCAAAAAAAAAAAAAAACTACTCTAGTGAGTTTATTTCTTTACTCTTTATTGATTATTGAACAAATTTTCTATTGAATTACTTTTTTGTGGTACTAAATATTAAAAAATGAAAAAAAAAAAAAAAAAGCTTTTCAGAGATTTAAGTTCTTTTGTACCTTTGCATCTTCATGAGCTAGAAAATTTTTTTTACCCACTTTTGATAATAGAAACAATATTGTTCAATGACTGAGGGAAGGAGGTGCTATGGGGCACGCCACCCCCAGTTTTAAGTATTCTTCAATATATATATATATATATATATATATATATATATATATATATATATTTGTAATTACAATTTAAAAAAAAAAAATTTATTTTGCATTAGGAGAATTTTTTTGTTTGTTGATAATCTGCATTTGGGGAATTATATATATATATATATATATATAAACTATAAATATTTTTTTTCTTTACTTTTAAGGACAATTGCAGATTTCATTGTCTAGAGAAAGAGATCCCTATTGTGCTTGTCATCTATCAAAATAAGGTATATTTTTTCATTTTATACTTTTCTTATATCGATGTAAAATTATGTTTATCATTTAAGTTGAGTATTGTGCATTTGACAACTAATAATTAAAAGCTAGTTTTTAGCTTAAATTATCTATAATTTATGGGTCGCACATTACTTTTTGTTTTAACTTTATTTCAAATAATTTAACATTCATTACTTTAGAAATAAATTAGCTTTACCACCGCACACTCTTGGTGTAATGGTCACTCTACAAGTATAAGTATTTGTGGGGTGTGGGAGGCAAGGGCCGAGGTTTAAGTCTCTAGGAGGGAGTTTCACACATATATACACTTAGATTAAGTTAGAGTAGAATTCTATCTTGTATTAAAAAAAAAAAAAAAAAAAAAAAAAGAAAGAAAGAAATAAGTTAGCTTTTAGTTTTTTGTCTCATATTATGCAAATAACCTACCAAAAATAAGCAAAAAAATCATTTAAATGGTAGCTACTTGTGATCTAAAATATTATTGAACAAAAATTCCTAATTTAAACTCTTTTTAGATTGATCTAAAATGGGAAAACTATTAGATACTTTCGGAGCCACAAATGCATACTCCTCCCTCTCACATAAATGGTAGATCCTACCATGGATTTAATTATTAATTAGTAGAACCCACCATTCATGTGAGAGGGAGGAGTATACATTTATGATACTCCAAGAGTATACAATAATTTCCCTCTAAAATGTTTAGAAAATATTATTTGTGATCAATATCATTTAAATGGTAGTTGATAATTTACAAATTGACTAGATGAGAAAAAAATATTTTGATTATATAAACTAACTTGATTTAAATATATTCATCATATGTGATTAAGATAAGTTATCATGGTTTATATTTTCATTTAGGTCTATCTTCTCATTTTGATTGTAGCTGTTAAATTTATTTGACTTAAATGATAATTGTCTAAGTCTTGTGATGGAGGATGAAACTAAAGGAAAGTGTTATATCCACAATATTTTCATAATAAATTATAGTTGGTAAGTTGTTATTAGTTTTAATTTGAATCTACAACTTAAATTACTCTTTTGCCCACCCATAATAGTTAATAATAACCTGTCACTTAAGATTTGTTTTGAAAAAGTTGTGAACATAACATTTCTCTTAAATTAAATTGTGATGTAAAAATTGGGAGCAACTAGGTAACACTAGCAATAGTGACTTGAAAATTGAAATGCTCAAGGAGGGTTGGTAAAAGCATAGTCACTCTTTCATAAAGCAGGGACTTTGGCTTTAAGAAGAGTTTATGATCATAAAGGCTAGCAAGTAGCAACCCAAGCTCTTGCAAAATGGGCAAGTAAACCTAGGTTTTTCGGATGTTCGGAAAGCTCTAATTTATCATATGCTTTTATTTCTAGCCTTGTTGTATTATGTATAATTTTTTTGAGAAGAATATTTGTTTTTTAGTTTATGAAGTTTTCCTATTATCAGCAGCAAAAAAAGAATAAACTATTTTTTTTTCCTATTGTACTCATTTGGCACAATTTTTTTTTTTTTTTTTCAGTTCTTTGAAATAAGCTATTTAAAAAAAACCTTCATTTAGAAAAAAAGAAGAAGTTGTTCTATAAATAAAAAAGTTTGGTTTCAAAAAGGATATGAATCAAACGAGTAAGAACTTCCTAGTAGGAAAGTAGGAAGTAGGAACACGTCCAATAACTAGGCCATGTCGTGATGCTCGTCATTCCATTACAAAGATAAATTTAATAATGGAGAAGTTTCTACTAATTTTCTTTATATCATCACGTGCTTTTGCTTTAGGTCTATTCGCTTTTACATTAAAAAATATGAAGTGCTTTTGCTTTGATTTTCCATAAGGTTGATAGATTAATTATGACGGATGTATAATAAAAGTAGTTGTGTTAGTAGTATTGCTCTTACTTAGACTAAAAATGATACTTAGAAGAGAAATGTTGTGCCTATCAATATTTTCACAACAATTTTTTTTAGCTAATTGTTATTAGTAGATAAAAAAAGTAATTTTAGTAGTGAATTCAAATTAAAACAAATAATAACTTATCACATAGAATTCATTGTAAAAACATTGTAGACGTAACACTTTTCTACTTAAAGTTATAGGAATCATTCACTAGTTCCTCAAATGTTTATTACGGTGTTAGAGTTCAATGCAATTTTAGTAATTAATAAATATGATAAAATTATTGTAATGTATAAAAGAATGTTATTATTTGTCTAAAAAGACAAACAAATTAAAATTAAAAAAAAAAAAAAAACAGAAAAAGACAATGGATTATCATGTGATGTGACAACTTATCATAGTAGAACTCTATCACAATCTAACCTGACCCAAAAAAAAAAAAAAAAAAAAAAAGATCAAAAAAATTGTAATGTTACTATTCAATAGGACATGAGTCACTTTTTTTTCTTTGGTAAAAAGGAAAAAACAAAAAAAGGTGTAGAAAGTGTAAAATATAGCTCTTCGGCTCTTCCTATACATGTTATTGTTTATACCGGATTCAGTCCATGGTTAAACTGGATTCATTTCAAAATTTTGTTTGATCTTGATCAAACTTCATTCCACAAATGACGGCAGTCCTTATATTTGAATTTGACCTCGTCAACTATAAGTCAGGCATACCATTCAATTATTTGGGTTTCATAAAGAAACCGCGTATGAGCTTCATTAAGTAGTTGACCATACTTTCTGGACATGATACACGATTAGTATTGGTTAAATGATTAAGGGTCCGTTTGAGAACAATTTATTTAGGTAAAATTGAAAATTTTTTGTTAAAAGTACTGTAGATAAAAGTAAAAATTAGCTGAAATAGTATAATAGGATCCATAAATAATATCAAAAATTGCAATGGGATCTATGAATAGTAGTAAAAAGAAGTTGAATAATAGCAAAAATAAGTTAAATAGCAAAATAAGCTGACTTTAAACTTTAATCCCAAACAATACTTAAATTTACCATATTCTAATAGTTTAAGATTTTGGGACAATCTGTAATTTAACATGGTATCAGAGCATAAGATCCTAAGTTAGATCCTTGTCTTCTCCACTCTATCTTCCATTTAAATTTTCACATGTTGGGTCTCGCCTATTAAAAGGTAGTTTCGGCTCACATGTAAGGGGAAGTGTTAGAAGTATTAATTAAATGATTAAATTTATCATATCCTAATAGCTTAAACTTTTAGGACAATCGATAATTTAACAAATTGTATTTAAAAGAAAGTTTTCTTTGTTTCATTCCAAACAAAAAAAGAGTCAATTTCAACAATTAAGATATCATTTTTATACTTAATAGTATAAATGGTGTTATGTTATTTTTAAATTTTTAAATGATATAACACTAAATACATATTTATATATATAATATCTAATATGAACTATAAAATTAATTGGTTTCATAGTCTGGCATCTACTAGTGGATCTAATCTATTTATTAAACCAATATGTTTTTTCTAGAGTCAAGCTTAAGACATTGTATAATGAGTTGCAGGCATTGTAGTTGTAATGTTTTTTTTTTTTAAGTACTCACAACACTAATATAAAACTTATGTTGGAAAATAGAAAATAATTTTTCAAAAGATATTTATATATATTTTTTGATATTTGGTATAGCATAAAAGTCTGGTGTGCGGAAAATTAATCAACTGAAAATGTAACATACCCACCCACCGCGACCACTATCGAATTAAGGGACCCTTCAGGGAAAAGTTTCTTTCTATTTATTTCAATGTCATCTTTCTATGATTGAATACTTTACCAGCATAATTTAAAGGCTCAGATGGTGAATTCCAGCTTTTTCTAGGTAACCTCAATTGTCATTTGCCTGAGTTATAAAGGTTAAGGGGTTTCAACTTTCAACTTTTCTTCATGCCAATAGAAAGTTTATCCTACTATGAATTCTGATGCTCAAATAAAAATTTAATTTATGGTATTCACTTCATAATGATTGTTCATTAATATCAAGTAAGAACATCAGTTGATTTTTTGTGTAAACTGGGTTCAAAAATTAGATAATCCATACATAAAACGACAACAATCCTCATACGTAGACATGAGTCGTGACTGGATCAACTAAAGAGAAAGAACCTAAGAAAGCACCTGCCCTTATTGGTGGTCCAAGGAAGCACAAACCATTCATTGGCTTTTCATAAAGAGAACCGTGTGTTTGCCTTCTAAAAGCACAATACCCAACTTTTTGTAGGGCATTCCTCTACAACTTTTACTGGACAGATAAAAGGTAGTCTGAATTTTTGTTTAGACTAAAATTGGTTTATACCAGTACCTCCACAAAAAAGTTGAAAAATTTTCATACACTTCCCCCCTATGGATCCTATCCTATAAGCTAATGTGAATCTTGATTCCATAAAAAAATAATTTTGTCTATAACGTGATTGATAACTCTACTTTTAAATTACTCCGATGAATCATTTTTCAAGACCTTTAAAACAAAGTAGAAGTCAAAAGTTTGTTATTCTTACTACAAAATAAGTTATCTTCCCCCCCCCCCCCTCCCCCTCCCCTCCTTTTTAAAGGAATCTACGTAAAAAGATCTCCCAAGATTTATATCCTCTTTTGAATTAAATCTCAAAATTTTTATTTTTGTCAATTGAATTCCTAAACTTATAAATCCTTTTTAGTTTGAAGCACTTGTTTATATCTTGACATTAAAGGAATAGAGAAAAATTAGTCTCCGTTGATAAAACTATGGGTTCCACTTTGGTAACCAAATTTATTTTTTCTAGCAATCACTTTCTTACTCTAAGCAAAACTTCCTCTTTCCAAACAAAGATTAGTATCTTTGTTAACTTTTTAAGTTTCAAAAATTGCATACTTACTACTAGTTATGTGCTAACTATTTATTCATAGAGTTTTTAGTTGCACATTTTTTTTTCCCTTGAAGGGAAGGTTACAAGTATTCTTTATTGGAAAAAATTTTCAATAAACATTTTCTGAAAAACTTTATTAGTTTTCTCTTATTTAGTCATGACTTGGAAAATGAGTTAGAAAACATTCTTTGTTGTTTAGATCACATGAAAATCATTAATATTTATTGTAATTTTAAACAATTATATATATATAAACTATCATTCACACACACAAAAAAAAAAAAAAAAAAAAAAAAAAAAACCTTCAAATGAGAAAATATTTTCAAAATTTCAGGCCATTTTCGAGCTTCAATAAGGAAAGAATACCCTAAATTTGGGATTTATATAGTAAATTAAGTGGGAAAGCTACTCATTTGAATAAAAAATGTCCTATTTTTTTTTTTTTTTTTGAGAATGACAAAGTTAATGGTTAATTGACACTGTTCAAAATATGGGGTATCAATGGCCAGTTAATGATGGATAATAGTTGGTATGTAGCGACGGAGAGGAGTTGAAGAGAGATAAAAGAGTTCTTTGCGGTGATCTACTGAGTATGTAATGTTTATGAAAATGTTTTTTACTCTTAGAAGGCAAATTTTTTTTGTAAACTAGCTATTGATACCCCATTTTTTTGCCATTTAACATGATTTTTTTTAACAATTTTGTTAGTTGGCAGGTTTCAAAACTATTTTGTAAACCAACATCTCGAGGCTCTAAAACTCAAGTCCGATGAAGGAACTTGAGTCTTGGACTTGAGTTCCAAGAGGTGGCAAAGCTGATGTGGATAAAAAAATCCATGCGGAACTCAAGGCTCTAAGACTCAAGTTCCAAAAAGGAAAAAAATTTCTCAAAGGATGAGAAAAGAAGAGAAGTTCATGCCTTCCATTCATGTGTCCTACCATTAAATTTGATGTCCCATCAAAACAAATTCATCAAAGCAACAACAAATCAGTAGCTAGAGGTTTAAACTGATTCCTGCTTCAGCTTTCTTGGTCCCCCAGCCAAATAAAATGATTCATTTTTATCTTTTTCTAGATGACAAGTGACAACACATGCTTCATGATTCAACTTTCTTCAGTCCGCCTTGGCTTTGCTTGAACTTGAGTCTTTAAGATTTGAGATGCTACTTAACAAAATAGTTTGCAAAACATGTCAACTAATAAAATTGTTAGCAAAATCATGCTAACTGCCAACAAAATCCTATATTTTTTTTTGTGTATAATTGGTGGCTTTTGTCTAGTTGGGGAATTACACTAGTAAGACACTCATTGGTACAACTTATTTTTTCAATTTTTTTATATAAATAAATTATTTTAAAAAACCATTATTCAGGAAAAAAAAAAAAAAGTTTGTTTTATTAATAAAAGGTTTGGTTTCAAAAATGGATATCAATCAAAACGAGTAGGAAGTAGGAACACGTCCAATAATTGGGTCATGTCAAGATGCTTGTCATTCCATTGCTCCAATGCAAAGATAAATTTAATAATAGAGAAGTTACAATTAGTTTTCTTGCATCATCAAGTGCTTTTGCTTTAGGACGAATCGCTTTTACATTTAAAAAAAAAAAAAAAAGTGCTTTTGATTTAGAATGGACATTTTCCATAAAATCTTGTAACTTTTGACTTTAATTTTCCATAAAGGTTGGCAGATTAGCTAACCAATGAGTTTTTTTTTTTTTTTTTTTTTTTTTTTTTTTTGTGTGGGGTTGCTGAAGTTAACCAATAAGTTAGGGAAAAACAATATTTGTTACAAACATTTTAAGTGAACAATTATGATGGATGTATACTAAAATTGTGTTAGTATTGCTCTTAGTTAGGCAAAGGATGATACTTAAAAGGTACAAGTTAACTAGTACTTTTAGGGCATTTTTTATAAATAAAAAAAAACTATAAAAAAAGCAATTATTTTTTCTTTTCCCATAAATTGTTTCTAAAAATATTTCCAAACCAATGCGCTTAGGGCATTCGTTAACTCTTCCTTACTTAAATTATTATTAATTTTTTTTGAGAATCAATGATACTTAAAATTATAGGAGCCATTCAATGGTAGGGTACCTCAAATGTTTATTACGGCGTTATAGTTCAATAAAACTTTAGTTATTAACAAATATAATAAAATTATTGTCATGTATAAGAGCACTAGCATTTAAGTGTGTTAATCACTAAAATTTGAGTATTTAACACACCAAACACTAAAAACACACCTATATCAGATGTCCTAAATGTTTTTTTTAGCATATATTGTTATTTTAGCATTTATTATTATTCTTTTTAGCATTTTTTGTCTATAAGCTTCTACTATTAGAAGCATATGGACCAAATGCTAAATAGAAAAACTCATTTTTATTATTTTGTTTCTCTCCCTTTTAGTTCAGATTCCCTTTTCTCTTTCCTCTCTCTCACTCAACCCCTCTCTCTTCTATCAAACCGATTCAACCATAGTTTTGCCCACAGTTTCTGCTCTGTGTAAAGCCACTCAATGCCATTTGCATCGTGATGGTGGCTTTGTTTTCATCCCCTATTCGTTTCAAATCCATCTCTCTCCTATTTCTCTTTGTTAGTTTTTAGACCCCTGAAAACAATTGTGCTTAATATAATTTAATAGCCAAATTGTTACTTAGGTCAATCAGGTAGATCTAGGCTAAATATTCATCAAACATATCATGCACAGTGAAAAACTAAATAACACAAGATATGATAACTCAGGAAAACCAATGAAACAATTTAGTTTTAAGGTAAAAAAACCTGGGGGGAACGATCCTAAGAGAACAATCAACTATGTCAAATAGAAGTTTATAGTAAAAAAATACCTAATTCGTAGTAAACTTAACTAAGATTATCCAATCTAGTTTTGAACCCCTCAGACTTCTTTGATGTGGATTTGCTCCAACATGAACTTCCAGTTCACGCTTTAGATCTCTAACATAAACCTCCAATTTATAACTCCAAGACCACCCTTAAAGGTTTAGATCTAGCACCTTTGATGATTGGTATGCAACAACTTTGATTCTACTAGTTCTAATGGTATATAGCTTGATTTTTGGTAGTGACTTTGAAAAGAGTAGGCACAAAGTCTTTTCGATCTCAAAAGAGAAGCTCACAAGTCATAACAAAATGTGTCTTAGGGTTTCATTTAAATACTATGTGAATTAGATCTGAAACCGTAATCACTTACTGGGCTTAATGGGTTGATGGGCCGATAAATAAATTCTACTGATTCAAATCTCAATCGGTCGAACCATAGTCTTGATTAGTTGAACCACAGTCTTGATCGGTCGAGCCTAGCATGTTTCAAATTCTTGAACCTACAGCTTTCTTAATCTTGTACTTTGACTTGCAACACCTTGAGCGTTGTTTAATATACCCTATAGAATCTAAGATCAATACTAGACAAGTTTGCACTCATGGTTTGCAAATTGTTCTAAATTTAAACCTAGCACTCTTTATGCCAAACTCTTTGTAGGGTTGTGTAAATGGTGTTAGTGGTGGCGAAGAGGTGGTTGATATTTCTAGGCTGTCTATATGGGCGTTTATTTATGGTGGTGATGGTTGGTTTTGTGGGTCATTAGATTTTTGGTGAGTTGGAATCAGCAAAGAGGTTTTTGGGTTGATTTTTTGTTGGTTGATTAGATTCGACTAAATTTTTTGCTTTTTATGTTTTGTCTTTTAGGGGTTTGGATTTGATTTTGGGGCCTTATTTTGGTATTTTTGGAAGGTGGTGGTGGATAGCAAGCTATGGGTGGTGGTGGGTTGATTTTGAGTTGGATTGCTCTGGTTTTGGGTGAGTTTCAATGGGTTTTGGTTTGAAATTTTTGTTCCAGTGGTGGTAGTGGGTTCCGATCGTGGTTGTTGCTTCTGAGGGTGGTGATGTTTTATTGTCTTTATTTTTTATTTTAATAGAAGGTAGGAGTTTTTTTTAAGTAATTTTAATGAGTGATTTGCTAAAGAAAGAGATGTGATGTAGGTTATACTGTAAATGCTATACTAAAAGTATAAAGTAACTTTTTGGTATGTTAAAATAGATTTTCTTTTGAACACCTTATGTTAATCCTCTAATAAGAGCATTAGCATCATGTGCTAAATGCTACATTTTTAGCATTTAGCACACCAAACACCAGAAAATAAGTTGGTTGAGATGTTCTAAATGCCAAAAATTTGTAGCATTTGTGACCTTACCATTCTACGAATAGAATAGTACGGACACAAATGCTAAAACTAAAAGTATTTTTTATTCATCTCTCTCTCTCTCTCTCTCTCTCTCTCTCTCTCTCTCTCTCTGTGAAACCAATCCCAACCTCTCGCTACCACCACCTTTGCATGCCGCCTCATTGTCTCACCTTCTCGCTACTTTTCCATTGCCAATCTAAGTGGTCTAAGTCACAGGTCGGTTGACTTTCTTTTTCCTCCAGTGGTGGTGAGTTTCAGATGGTGTTTTCGGTTTTTTCCCCCCTCTAGTGGTGGTGAGTTTCAGATGGCAGTGATTTTGATTGGTTTTCATGGTGGTGGGTAGTGATGAGTTTCAAAGAGAGAGAGAGAAATTAATAAAGAGAAGAATAGAACATGACATTAGAACATGTGATGTAGAATGTTTTTATTCAAATGCTATATTGAAGTAGTAAAAGTAAAATTTGGTATATGAATGTAGCATTTATTTTACATCAGCTGATGCTCTAAGAGCACTAGCATCAGTTGTGTCATGCTAAATGCTATTTTAACACACTAAAACCTTTTTTTTTTTTTACCAAATCATTTTACAATATACTCTACATCACATGTTCTATAGCAAGATTTTAGACACATTAAAAGACTCTTAAAAATACTCCTTTGAATAAAAAAAAGATTTTTTTTTTTTTACAAATAAGCTTTTTTGAAAGAGAATAGTGGAATAAGAGAGAGAAGAAAGATGTCTCATAAAGGAGATGTGACATGAGGAGAGAGAAAAAACCATTAAAAAATTTATAGTATTTTGACCATAATATGCCATTTATAGAACATCATTGTAGTTCCATGCCATTTCTTTTGGCATTTGACACACCTCATGAAGCATGGATTTTGGTGTTTGGTGTGCCAAATGCTAAAAATTCAGTATTTGGCACACCTGATGTTAATGCTCTAAATATGTTATTATTTGTCTAAAATGACAAATAAATGAAAATTTAAAAGAAGATTTTTTTTTTCATGTTTTCATTGTAGAAATTATATTACTTCAACCCTATCAAAATCTAACTTGTAAAAATAAAATAAAAAGCTTTAAAAAATTGTAACTTTACTATTCAATTTGAAATGAGTTACTTTCTTCCTTGTTAAAAAAAAAAAAGAAAAAAAAAGTAGAAAGTGTAAAATTTAGTAAGGGTGGCAAAATTTGACACAACATGAAATTAGCAAATTATGAGCTGAGGCTTAATGGATTCGTGTTATATTCGGGTTGGTTGGACTGATTCGGTTAATAAACGTGTCAAGTTCGTGTCCAACTTATAAAACTTATTTGACCCATTTAATTAAATGAAATTTTATCAATATACCATTCAAACTCAAGATATATAAACTCATTAGTTGTTGTGATTTATTTTTTTGACATATTGTGATTAATTATTTGTGATATTAAGATATGATTTAATTTTGAATGATTATTTGTGATACATTTACTAGTTATTTATGAATTTTATATTTAAAAATTTTATTTATTTTTGGGCTTCTCATAGTTTAGATTAATTTGGTTAATACTAAAATTTGTAATTTTTTTTTTTTTCACTTTGATAAAATTTGTTAAACGAGTTGATATAACTGACCTATTTAATAAATAGATCATGTTAGAGTTGAGGGATCTTACCCCATTTAATAAATATGTCGGGTTTGTGTTAACCCATATGGTCAAATATTTATAAGTCGATACAACGTGAATCCAACATGCAAACACAAATCGTCACTCCTAAAATTTAGCCCTGCTTTTACATCTTATTTATTCTAGATTCATTCCCTGGTTATTCTGAATTCATTCCAAAATGGCGCGCATTTATGAAATAAAATTCAATCCTTTTGTTTGATCTTGACCATAATCCTTCAGAATTTAAAGTATAATGGATCCAGTTCACACTTTACAGTCCACAATCAATGATGACAGTCCTTATATTTGAAATATGCCCCCCGTCAACTAAGTCTACCAAACCATTCTTTGGGTTTAAAAAGAAACCGTGTTTATGCCGCAAAAAGTAGTAGAACAAACTTTCTGGGGAGCTAAACTGGACAGGACAAACAAAAGGTTGTTTTAAGTGTAACTGTGAACTTAAACTTACGCCTATATATATATTATCCCTATCAGCTTGTTTGTGGCATTATGCTACGACACCCAGAATTAGATAGCTAAACACACTTTGCTCCCAGAAAAGATTTTGAACTCTCTGACGAAGGGAATGCATCCCTGTGTGTTTGTTTGTGATATTAAGCAACAACACCCAGAATTAGCTAGCTAAACAAAACACCCTGCAGCTCTCTGATAAGAATTTGAACTCTCTGAACAAGAAAATGAAGGTAATGATGCTGAACAATTATTAAAAATTCTGTTCCTTATGTACTTCCAATCATCTTTATGTCATTAATTGACACTCCTAAACTTTATTGCAGCAAAAGGTAGTGATCCGGATCACCTTAAATAATGGCAAAACGAATGCTCGGTCCAAGGCCATGCAGATTGCAGTTGGTCTACAAGGTACTCATTTTTATGTCTTATATCTGATCATTGTTAAAATTGATTAGGAATTTAAAACTAACGATGAGAGATTGTTTTCCTTTTCGGTGCTTAAGGTGTGTAATCGGTCGCTCTACAAGGTGAGGATAACAGTTAGATTGTTGTTGTTGGGGACAACGTTGATTCAGTCAACTTGACATCTTTGCTGAGGAAGAAAGTTGGACCTGCTGAGTTAACGAGTGTCTCACCAATCAGTACTGAGGAGGAAAAACAAAAGCAAGAAAGCAAACCTAGTGAATTTGGAATACAATCAATGGTTTGGCCAACTTATCAAGCTGGTGTGCCGTATTATTATCAACCTAGTGTGCCATATCATTATGTATACAATGCAATGGATTACAACTAGAACTCTTGCACTATTATGTGACCTATGCGTAGAAATTATTTGATAGCTAAAACTTAGGCAAAGTTTCTTAGGTACCTTAACTTAGATTCTGCACATGGTTCTTGAGATTGAATTTGATTTAAGATCTTAAGCAAGAGCACTTAAGTAGAGAAAAGTGTAAGAAGTGTGTACTGATTTTCTATAGTTCTCATTCAATTGAAAATTGAAAATTTTGTCTTAAAGCATGATATGAAGTGACAATAAAATTATAGAGAGAGTATTGTTGAATAGGAAATTATATTCATGTAATGGGCAAATGGTTTGTTGTTGAAATACATTTCTTGATGTCGCAAAACCAACAAGAAAACTAACACATTGCTTTCTGAATGGAAAAAGAAACTAAACACATTAACTTATGAATGAAAACCTTGAATCCATGAAGGGTCCCTTGAATCCACAAGGTAATAAGGTACTGAAATCCACAAGAGAGAAATAAACAAAGTCTGCATTTTTATAAATACGAAAAAACTGAATTGCCCTAAAGGCTACAATATATTTAAATAGTATAAGAAACCCTAGGGCAGCTATGAAAATGCCTAGAAACCCTAATCCGTGCTAATCACATAATTTGGTGGCAAAATAGTGATTTTTGCCAAAAAAAATAGCAAAATTTAGATAATTGCGGAATTTAAAAACACTATCTTTCAGAGATGTCCCAAAATAGATGGGACCCCTCTTTGATCTTGCGTTGTGACTTCCGACGCCCCTACTACTCCAGGAAGGCATGTATTGTCTGTCCTACATCAGTCTCCCCCACTTGGAAAGAACTCGACCTCGAGTTCCCACTATCTGGATCGTTAAGAGGATGGTAATCATACAAGTTAGCAACATTAAAGGTAGAAGAAATGTTCATGTCTAGAGGAAGAGCAATCACATAGGCATTGTTGTTGATCTTCTTAGTAATTTGAAATTACCCATACTTCTTGTCTTTCAATTTATATTAAGTACCAATGGAAACCGCTCCTTTTGAAGGTAGACTAGTACCAAACCTCCAACATTGAAGATCTTCTCACGCCTCTTCTATTAGGATTAGTGCCCTTAAATCCTATTGTATGATGCTATGTATGACTTAATGTTGTAATTAATAAAGTTGTTTTATTATTATCTAAAATAATGGTAATATGAATATTTGAACATTATCATATAATCCATGAGACGCATAGTATGTGATTTATGTGATTTAGTCACAAAAGATATAAGTCACAAGTTCTTTGTAAACTTAGAATTTTAGTTCGTAGTCGATGATAAAATTGGGCATTTCATCTGCAAAGGCTATAACGTATCAATTAAAATGATTTGTCTTGATCATGAAAGTGGAAACTTTTAGTTGATATGTTTTAAGAGTTAAGACATATTGAACGGAACCACTATTAGATTTATTATTCTTCTAACGACTGTCAAATGAATAATAAATCTCACAATTTCTATTTACATCAACTCTTAATCTTGAAAGAATAATGGACTTGATCATGAAGTGTAGATTGCTTTGATATATCAGGAGTGAGATCTAAAGTCATGATTAAAACCTCAGTATTTTGGACAACCACATTTAGTGTTAATGGAACATATATTCTTAAGATAAAATTTATAATCTCTTAATGGAGATATAAAATATTTCCTTGAGATAAGTTTAACGGACTTGGTTAGGCCTAACACTCTGGTTATTCCAAGTGTTAGGCCTAACTACTTTAGTAAAGAGTTACTAAAGTATATATTTATGAAATTGGATTTCATATATATATAGAGAGAAGATGGTTGGGTTGGAGAGAGAGAGAGAGAGAGAGAGAGAGAGTATAGTTCCGAAAAAACAAAGAGAGAGAGAATGTGTGTGTTTTAAAGTGGGGGGATCTTGCCTTTGGATAGAGCTCTGGCTATAAAGGATCGCGAGAGATAGAGAATTTTAGAGATAGAGAGAAGATGGTTGGGTTGGAGAGAGAGAGAGAGAGAGAGAGAGAGAGAGAGAGAATATAGTTCCGAAAAAATAAAGAGGACAATAAAATGCAAGCTACTGAAAATGAACTAAGGAAGTCTCAGCCCTAACTCATACAACCTTAATACCAATAGAGAACAATAAAATTGTGGAGTTTGGAACATGAGTCAAGATAGTCATTCTAATGATAGGACGGCCTGTAAAAGGTATGACCCTTTATGAGGAAGGGAAAGATGTCTTAATGATGTATGCTAACTCTCTATATGCTTTTCATAAATAGTCTTTTGTGTCTTCAATGTCACTCTCTACTTTTTTTTTTTTTCCTCTTTCATTTCTCTATCAATTTCCGCTTAATTTCACCTCAGTTTTTGTGCTGTTTATTCATAGGTACTGCTCATCTTTTTATACTTAAATTAGGATGAGTATTTCTTTTTACTCATTTACCCTCATTCTTACTAACTCTTTTGTCTGCCGTGGACACTCAATTCCCTATTGCACTACCCACTAGCTACTACCTACTTTGAGTACTGGGCATCCTACTAAGGAACCTTGATTTTGACCTTACGACAAACAACACTCCCATGCTTGTGTAAATATCAGTCTGCTGGAGAGCCCTCTACCCATTCCTTCCCCAAAACGATATAAGGATTCATTAATATAATTTGGCTACAATCTCAAACATGACCCCTGCTAGCCTCTTCCATTTATGGTAAATATGTTTTATTAGTAGAGCATCTCCCAAAAAAGGTCTCGAAATGATGCCAAAATTAAGGTCTTTCCTCCTCCACCAAACTATTCCCTTTAAGCCTTGGTAGTTGTGGCCCTTACTATTTCATGGCTGGTACACAGAAGAGCAGAGCCCAAGCCTTACCTTACTTGTCCGTCTTGGTATTTCAGCTCCATCCCTTCATCACGTGTTCCTTGCTTCTCTCTTCCTTTCTTTCACAATGTCTTCACCCTAAGACAAGGGTTTTGTTGTTATCCCTTTATACAAATGGATTTGGTCCTTCATGGGCATGTTGTTCCTTCTTTATTAGATTAAAAGGGCCTTAGGCCCTAATGTTCTCTACCTTTCCCATGTCATCTTGCAGAAAACCTATTTTGAGTTTTATCTTCTTCTCATGGTATTTGGGTTATGCTCATCCCATGTTTAATCTTCTCGAAAGATGCCCTTTATGGTGGTCATCCTTCATACTTTCATTTCCTACTCAAGAGATGGCAAGTCATTCTCGAGTCCCATTTATTACCCTATCCAAAGGCATTTTGTTGTGAGTTACTTTCCTTGTATTTCTCCCCAATGGTAGGCTTGGCCCACTGATTCTTCTTGCTCTTAATCTTCTTGCGAGGCCTTTGGGCTTTGCATTCCATTGGGTATTTTGGTTTCTCTTGCTAGGCTAAGATGTGTGGAAAAAATGGGCATCGACGTAGGGTAAAACAAACGATGTCAATCGTAGGCCTAGATTAAAACCAGCAACAACTTATCACTAGACTTTGTTGTGAGAATATTATAGAAGTAGCATTACTCTTTTAGTTTCTCGAAACAACATATTACTACTAAATGACATCGTTTTTTCTTTCCTGCCAAATAGTGTCCTTTAAGCAAAGAAAATATTGGAAGTTTATATGATGTCTTAAGGGGTATTTGGATTATTAGTTTTCATAACTCATAACTCTGTTTTCATAACTCATAACTCAAAAATAGTGAGACCCATAGTAGGAACTTTGTTTGGAAGCAAGATAACTTAATTTCCATAACTTTGTTTCCATCACTCAATTATCTGATTTTTGAGTTATGAGTTCTGGAATCTGAAAACACATTTTGACTGTTTTCAATTTCCATAACTCATAACTCAATGGCATTTTTATAATTAAACACACATTGGAGGACCCACAGCCGCAACTTTTGACCAGCTGACCTTTTTTTTTTTTTTTTCCCGAGTTCAGTCTTAATGTGTGTTTTTTTTTTTTTTTTTTTTTTCCTTCACTAGATTTGGGTGATCTGGCTACTTGAAAAAAAAAAAAAAAAAAAAAAAAAGCTGCACAATTTGACAAAAATGGAACCCACAAATAGTATGAAAAATATGAGTGATGATAACTGAGAGATGGTGCTAAACGAGTATAGTATTTTTAAATGATGAGTGAAGAATGATGAGTGATGAAAATTAAGTAAGCAAAAAAAAGGATCCAAACAAGGCCTTATAGTCTCCTCTCCTTCTCATTTGTATAAGAGTATTTTAAACAAATAAAATATAGAAAAAAAATGCAATACAAATTCAAATTTTACATTTACCTAAACAACATAAATTTTGACTCTTGGGCATTTGAATTCTTATGGATTAAACCCTCAAGAACCTGCAACTCGATTTAAAATTCTCATAAACCAAGCAGACCTTGATATGCAAATTAAAATTTATTTGTAGACTCCAAATAATTCTTATATTTACAGACTTTTGCATAAGTTGAAAAAAAAAAAAAAAAAAAAAAACACTCTAGCAAAATGAAATGCTTATTCTTAATGGATGATTCATGTCATCATGCGTACACTAGTATCTTCATCCAAGATACGGACCAATTGACTACAAGAGATTTTGTTGAAGTCAGTTCAAGTCCTACTATCATTCAAAGACGGAGAGAGAAATGCTAAACAATTATAAAAACCATTCATTAAGGGAAGAGAATGAAACAAAATAAATTGCGATACATGCACCAAAAAGGTTCAACATCAACGAGTTCACAACTTTTGATCAAAATTCTATATGATACAAACTAAATTTATGGTTTAAATACTAGCAGGGGATAACTAGAACAAGCTCAAGGTATTCGCCCACCCCACCCCCCCCCCCCACCCCCAAAATTTTATATATATATATATATATATATATGTATGTATGTATGTATGTATATGCTTTTGCCAAAATCCCCACAAGCAGGGATTAATTAAAATTTGAAACAAGTGCAGTGAACTCCCAAATCTAGACTTGAAGTCTAATGATGATCAAGCCAAGCTACAGGTTCCAAGGAAGAATGTAGAAGGAAATACTTGCAGGTAGGAATTAAAGAACTGCAAGACATAATCAAATGTCTTCCGTTGAAAATCAAGGAATTTGAGTTTCTTACCATGCTTATAAACTATACGCCCTGACAATATTCTAGTTGTTTGGTATTCTCTAGCATTATCTGCCAACAAAACCAATAAAGAATTCCAATAAATCCATCATGATTGATAAAAGAACAAATGAAGCAAGTACCTCTATATAGATGTCATTGAGCTTTGTTTTTTTCTATAGGAGATGTCATTGAGCATTGATCAAGCACAGAGGTCACTCAATATTTTCTAACTAAATCACAAACGGTGTGAAGGCCAGCATTATCAATGGCTAAAAAAAAATGTACTTACTTCCCGAAAGTAATTGGCAACTGCTTTGCATCCTTGTATTGCAAGTTGCATGATATTTTCAAAAATGTCAATGGGTAACTTAGAATCCATCTGCAGAGAACACAACACATGAGTGCTCCACAAAAAAAATAAAAAATAAAAACTTTACCTTTCTTGGGCGATGCTGTTAAATCAAGCAAGGAAAACCCTTAATGGCAAAGTAACTGGGATGCACAAAATGATTGATATAAATTGAACCACTGAACCTAATGCACCGCAAAAAGTTGCAAAAAATCACCCAAACTTCAAGGGGAAATAAATTTACTCTTCAAAAACAATGCAAAAGTTGTATCAAAACATATCAATAATGCAAGCAATCAATATCCTAATCCCATATACTCAGGTTGAGTACATGGATCAGTGTAATCAATCAAGGTATATTATAACAAGTTCTGAACATTCCAAATCCCTGTAAGGCCAACAGGACACAGGAGAAGCATCTTGCATGAACCTTGCCCAAAGCAGTTCAGCAATAGTCATAGCGATTGAAGTGCATGCAAAAAAGTGAAAGTGGAGAGAGAGAGAGAGGTTCAATTTCTTTATATGTGAGGCTCATAGCTGTTTTGAAATCCAAATTTAGAAACGTTCAAAAGCACAAAAGCACTGAATGAGCCATTATATCAAACATCATGAAATTTTAAACCTGTAAGAGGTACTAAGAAAAATAAATAAAAGCAGATTTTCAGATGTAACCTGAAGAAGGGTAAATTTGTCCAACTTAGGTAGAAACCCTACGGTGACTCTATGAGATCAGGACCACCAGGACTATCTTCCACATAGTTCAAATCTGTTCACATGACAAAATAAGAATTCATTTGGAGAAGCAACAATGTAGATGTACCAAGGAACCAGGAAAAATAAAAGGCATGTAAATTTACCAAGCAGAGGAGTGCTATTAAGGTATCCAGAACTACATGAAGTAACAAGATCACGCATTGGGATCCCAGCATCTGCAAGGGCTAAAGTTGCTGCATTGATACATGCAGATCTAGTTCCTGCAGAAAACAATTTCCCAGTTCAAGAGAACTTTTTTTTTTTTTTTTTGATAGGTAATCAGAAATCTATTATAAATGAGAAAGAAATGAAAAGTACAAGAAATTCATGATGATGAACAACAAGAAGTAATAGAAACAAACAGCACAACAAACAGAGGGTAGTCAAGAAACTAAGCTAACAGAAGACATACACTCAGAGAGAGAAGAACAATCAGTAAGACCCCAACAACAAGACCACTCCAAAAGATTATGTTGGCATAAAACCTTTAACTCATGCAATGTCTTCTCATTGTCCTCAAAAGATCGACGATTTCGTTCCAACCACACAATCCACATTAAGCATCCTGGGAACAAATTCCAAATGTCTGAATTATGCTTCCCAAGCCACTGATGCTAACAAGATAACAAACCCGTCATAGATCCTATCTTAACCCAATGAATACCAAAAGCCTGAATCATAAAAGTCCATAGGGAATGAGTAACAAGACAATGAAGAAGAAGGTGGTCTACCAACTCCCCATCACAGCAACACATACAACACCAATTAGCTAAAGGGCGACCTTTAAGCATTAGATTATCCAAAGTGAGGATTCGATCATGTGCAAATGTCCGCAAAAAGAACGCCACATGCTTAGGAATCTTTGGTTTCCAAACACCCTTCCAAGGAAACCAAGAATTCGAAGCATCCTGAATCGCATGGTAGTAAAGACCGAGTGTCAAACTTACCATTACCTTTTAGCCTCCATTAAAGAGTATCTCTCCTATCACACTGAGGAATATGAGTTTGGATAAGCTGAAGTAAAAAATAAGATGCAGCCAACTCCCAATTTTCAAAAGCTCTATTAAACCTTAAATTCCACACTCTAATAGTACCCCTTCTTGGAATCCACAAAATTTTAGAGATACAAGCATCCTTAACCGCTGAACACACATAGAGCTCAGGATAGAGATCTTCTAAAGTATTATCACCGATCCACCTATCATGCCAAAAGCAGATACGAATTTCTTCACTTACTACAAAAGACAAATGCTTAGAAAAACTCTTCCACCCTTCGCTAATGCTTGTCCATAGGCCACACCCATGAGTCCTTCTGCAAACATTAGTACTCCACCCCCCTTGACCCTCACCATATTTTGTGAAGATAACTTGCTGCCAGAGATGGGTAACTTCATGACCATATCTCCACAGCTATTTCCCTAATAAAGCTTGATTAAATGACACCACACTTCTTATCCCCAAACCACCCATCTCAACGGGTAAACACACTTTTTCCCAAGCCACCAAAGGATATTTGAAACTTCCCTCAGAAGACCCCCACAGAAAATTCCTCTAAATACTTTCCAATCTAGCAGCCACAACTTCAGGAATAGTAAAAAGAGATAAAAAGTACGTTGGGAGACTTGAGAAAGTACTCTTTAGTAACTTGAGCCTACCACTCTTAGATAAATAGAGACGCTTTCACTCAGATAGTTTCTTCTCCATTTTCTCTAAAATAGGATTTCAAATCGAAGCTGTCTTAAAAGAAGTTCCCAACTGCATCCCCAAATATTTCATAGGCAAACCGCCCACTCTACATTGAAGAATATTAACCAGGGCATCTAGGTTATTCACCTCCCCAACCAGGACTATCTCACTTTTCCCAACATTGACCTTCAAATCTGTGAAAGCCTAAAAACAAGACAACACCAACTTTATGGATAACAACTGATCCCTAGAGGCATCACAAAATAAGATAATCTCATCAGCAAATAACAGATGGAAAATACGCGCACCAACAAAGTTCACAGCTCCCACATGAAAACCCCGAATAAGATTACACTCCTTTGTCTTCTTCAAGAGTCTACTTAAAACCTCCATTATCAAGAGAAACAAAAGCGGAGATAGTGGGTCCCTTGTCTCAACCCACGAGAGCTTCCAAAAACACCTTCAGGGGATCCATTTACCAGAACTGAAAAATGGATAGACGTAACACAAGCCTTAATCCACCCCCTCCATTTCAACCCAAAACCCATCCGACCCAACAAATAAAACAAGGCCTCCCAGTTCACATGGTCATAAGCTTTTTCAATATCAAGCTTGCAAATCACACCGGGTATTCTGCTCTTCAACATGCTATCCAGGCATTCATTTGCAATAAGCACTGAGTACAGAATCTACCTTCTGTCAACAAACGAATTTTGAGTCTCAGAGATGAGATTATCCAAAACCACCCTCAACCTATTAGCCAACACCTTGAACAGCAACTTGTACACACTACACACCAAACTGATGGGGCGAAAGTCCTTAATGTTAACAGCATTACACTTCTTAGGAATTAAAGTGAGGAATGAAGCATTCATAGACCATTCAAACACAGAGTGCCGATGAAAGTAATCAAAAAAATCCATGACATCCTTTTCCACAACACTCCAACATTTGTGAAAAAAAGCCATGGTGAAACCATCAGGACTAGGGGCTTTATCACCCTCCATCTCCATTAGCTATGGTTTTGTTCAATGTGTTTTTAGCAGGGTTAGGAGAGATGCTAATTGTGTTTCTCGTGCCCTTTCTAAATTTGCTACTATTTCTAGGTTTTTTAGTTCTTGTCATAAGCACTCTCCTCCTTCGCTACTATTTCTAGGTTTTTTAGTTCTTGTTATAAGCACTCTCCTCCTCCGGTTGTTTCTGAGCAATTGAGGAAGGATGCAGCTATTTTTGCCGGTTAATGAAATCGGGTTATCAACAGAAAAAATCCCAATTCATGAGTAGAATTCAACACAACACTTTAGGTCAATTTGATTACATATTCTACTGGTATTCTATACAGAGACACTTCAACTATTTTTCACATACTAGCATGTATCTTACAACAAGAAAGTGTGAAAATTTTTCTATCTATGATCATACATAGTAATTCCCTAGAAGCCCTTTGTTGCTTAAAAAAAGAAAAAGAAAAAACAAATAAATAAATAAGACCTTCCATATGACAGAAGATAAATGCAAGCATACCCACAAACACACAAAACGAGGGACAAAGAAAGGGCATGAACTCATGAATTAATAAAAGAAAAAGAGCTTGGTGATCAGTCAGGAGTAATAACTGCACAGGGATTAAGTTGAGTCTCAACTAACCACCGTCTGCTTGGATAACTTGGACAAAAATATCTATCTGAAAGATTACTAAACGAGGCTTCAGAAAAAGAACTCAAAATTACGTATTCATGTAGGAAATATTCCCAAGATGCTGGAATAGAACCTGAGACCGAGGCATCAAGTGTGTCAATATGCAAGCTTCCATGGACTGGCGAATAACCAGATATATCTCTGTGGATCGTCTGAATGCAAGAAAACTTCCATCAATAACAAAGCAAAAGATCATACAAATGCATGTCATATTTTGATTTTGGTGATGCATCAGTTTTCATGATGGAGATTCAACAATGGCTAATACAATGCTTTCTTTGTATCCGTTCAACCAATCAAAAAATGAACAAATATTATAAATCTAATAGGTAGCCTTACTAGCCATTCAGAATAGTAAATACCATCGCTACTGTTATATAAGTTTCAAGGTGTCATTCTTCAATTTGAACATCTTGTTAAATACAAACAGGTGCCACAGTGAAACCAGACAATCTGAACACCTAGCATCATGAATCTGGAATTTATTAACTGGAACAATGAAATTCATACTCAAAAGTAAATAAAGAAGCTAGTGAGAATCATGGATTGTCAATTAACCCCCACCCCACCTTTTTATTTTCTCTTTGCCCACTGGGAGTTCATCCTTCTTGCAAATTGTAAGAGCATGTATGCGAAAAAAGAAATACTTCACAAAATGCTTTAATTCCAGTAAGCCCATGAACTCTACCTCAAATGGCATCTCCACCCCTGACCTATATAGGATGCGTATAGGGTGCCACAAAGCTAAAGCATATTGACTTTACAACACATATTAGATGCAAAAGCAGTATAGAAAATCTCCATCCCTCCTCTTGTAAGATCAAAATCAAGACAAGTATTGATGCTTGTCAACTATATAAGTAGGTAATGCAAATGAAGGGGATGCATAAGTAGGTATTTCTCCTCTTTTTATAATGAATAGATCACATAGTTTAAGAACCCACTTCTAGAGACAAGTCAATGGAGTATTAACTTATTCAAAATCACAAACAACATAAATGAGATATTGATACAATTTCGGTTCATTTTTCTAAATTACAAAATTTTCTCTTTAGACACATTTTTGATGCATTTATAACTACATAACAGAACTTTTTAAGTATACATGATACTAGCAAACACACCTACGACGGCAACTGGAAATGGGAATCGAAGGCAAGTTCTAAAATCTAAAACCCTTTGCTTAAAAGACACCCGTTGCCTTTCAAACATAGAGCCACAATTCACAAAGACACAAACACACAGTCACAAAGCCAAAAAGCCAAAAAAAAAAAAAAAAAAAACAAGCACAGATTCACTAAAACACAAACACCACAAGCACAGATTCTGAGATTTTGAAGGATAGATTAAATACTTGAGTGTGAAGTGTGAAGGCTGGAGCAAATCAAAGCCAGCAGCGGAGTCATGGCGAGATGGGTGTCGCGTGAGTCTGCGAGATGGGTCTCGCGTGGTGGCCGCGTCACGGCGTGGGCAGCAGCAACAAGCTCTCACATCGCGTTTTGGCGGCTTCACTCACGGCGTGGGCAGCGGCAGTCTCTCTCGCCTCTCACTGTCTCTGTCTTGCCTCTTGGTACTTAGGTGGTTTTCGTTTCTTTTCTTCTTTTGTTGTTCTGTTTGGAGACTGGAGTCTTCGGTGCTGGGTTAGTGGGTTTACATTTTTGAACTTACCCTGTTTTTTTCACATGTGGGCTGGCCGGTTGGGTTAAGGACGATGGTTTACAAATTTGGAGGGGTCCAAGCTAGAAGTAAAGGGGCCCAAGTCTACTCTTTTCTTTTCTTTTTTTTTTTTTTTTTTTTTTTAGGGGGGGAGGGGTGGAGGCCTGGGGGGGAATTAACCTACTAAAAAAATTTGGGCCATGTGGGGCTTGGGCCCCCACCTGTGTCCGTACTTGGTTTTCATGATGTTAGAAATTTCATGGTAAATTGAGGTTGAACAAAACTAGCGTCACAACAAAAATTCTTAACAATTTCACAAAAAGCAATTTGTCTACCAATTCACACTTTGACCTATCACAAATCTACAATCTTTTTTAAAATGACCCATGTCTAACTAAGGTGGTAGGTAAAATTGGGTGTTATGAAATTATTGTGACTTTAGCTTTATTGAAATTGTTAAACTCTATAACCTAGAAAAATTAATTAATAGTTCGAAAAACAAGCGGAATCTTCAACAGAAAACTCATATTTTTAATAGCAATCCAATCATATAACTAAAATTACTAAGAGCTAAAAGATGTGTCCTCCGCTAACAGAACATGACAAACGAAAAAGCAAAATACAAAACAAACCCCACTAAAATACTATTGGGAAAATTTTCCTTTGAGTTTTTATATCAATGAAACAACAATCCGAAGTGAACCTTTTTCAGATTAGATCGTGCATAAACATTGAGCAAATAAAGAACATGAAAAGTAAACAAAAAAAAAAAAAGTAAAAATTACAACAAAAAAGCTACTACTTTTACGGTTTATCATAATAATATTAAATTGAACTATACCGTGTGGTTAAATATACACTTGGAAAAATAAATAAATAATGGATACATGTATAATAAAGTTTTGTGTTTAATTTTTTTTTTTTAAAACCTAGCAAATAATTTAATCACAATATTTACACTAACAAAAAATAAACAAATATTCCCAATAATTAATCACAATATTAATTTTAAATAAAAACCTTAGAAAATAATTTAATCTCAATATTTACATTAACAAAAAAAAAAATATTCCCAATAATTAATCGTAATATTAATTTTTTTTTTTAAAAAAAACTAGCAATTAATCACAATATATTAACAAATAAATTAAACACTAGCAAACAAAAAAAAAAAAAAAATTCCTAATACGTTCTAATTGTTTCTTAAAAAAAACCTTGCAAATAATCACAATATTAACTAACAAAAAGTATTCCCAATATTGTAAAAACATCACCTGTGAGCGATTGTTGTTAATGTGAGTGATGTGTGAGAGTTGATGAAAGTTGTGAGTGTGAGTGTTGTGTGAGACTTGAGGAAAGTTATGAGTGAGTGAGTGAGTGAGTGAAGAGAGGGTGTGAGCCAGGTAAGGGGGGGGAAAAAGGTCCCAGTTGGGACCCACATGCTACATGTGGATGGACTGGGGACCATTCATAAAAATCGAGTCCAGCAGACTCGATTTCCATTAAAGAGAAATCGAGTCTAATTTACTCGAGTTATACATCCATGTGGTCGAAAAGCACTAGTGGGACCAGACCAAAAATTGAGTCCAGTAGACTCGATTTCCATTAAAGAGCATGTGACCCGAGTGTGAAAAAGCCCTGGTGGAACCAGACTAGAAACTTGAGTCCAATAGAGTTGATTTTCATGACCAAAAATCAAGTCCATTAAACTCGATTTGCATGCCTACGTGAACAAGTTGTCCATCTTAACTACTGGCGTAATGGAAAAATCGAGTACATCATACTCGATTTTTAAGCCAAAATCGATACTAACACGCTCAAATTGTTAGTTAACAAAATAATTTCAATCCTTAGCTAACTAATAAAATACTTTAGATTTTATATTTATTTTCCGAAAAATAATCCCTAAACTTTTTCCATAAATAAAACAATTTTGGTAAATGAGTACACGTGGGCAGATCCCTAACTCCCAAAAATATAAGGTCATCTTCAACATCAACTGTCCCATACCAAAATTCCAGTAATCTACAGATTTTCTTGTACACTCTACACTACACAGCTCCTCTCAGTCTCCATGGCCTTAGCTCAAATTTCCTCGTCTCTCTCCCTTTCGGTCCGCGGTACTCTCTCTCTCTCTCTCTCTCTCTCTCTCTCTGTGTGTCTATGTCAATGAGTTTTACTTTCATTAACCTCGTACTTTGTTTTTTCATTATAATAATGAAGGTGATGTCTATGTTGCAGATGTATATGCTTTTAGCTCACCCAAAACCTCTTCTGCAACTCCTCGCCTTCCACTTTCCAAGCTTTCACTATGTGGGTCCGTTTTCGCCACTGGTTCTCCGCTCTGTAAGCATTCTAATTATATTTTCAATGCTTCTTGTTTGTTTCTTGTAGAAACTTCTACACAAATATGCAACTTAAAATGGGGCTGAAAGTATTATTATTATTTTATTAAATAAAGGAGAATAAATGCTACGATTTTCCATTATTCACAAAATTGTATGCTACCAAAGCTGTGCTGTGCTGTGTCTGTGTGTGCGAGTTGTTGTTGTTGGTACAATCTAGGAAGCATGGACACTTCATTTGGGATACCATACTTGCGTCATACTGGTGCCGTTTCCACCATGTCATGTTATAATTTTTCAGAAATTGCTCATTTTGCTATGTCATATCCTTATCCGTGTCCGTGGTTCCTAGAGTACAATTAGTTATTTGAAAAGAAGATCTTTTATTGCAATTTTTGTTACTACGAATTATGTAGTGAGCAGGTAACTGATTCCCATATCTATATTTACCTTCTTGAAAAGAAGTTGTAGTTAATGTTGGTGTTCTAGTAAACCACAGGAAGAAAGAAAACTTATAAAAGCATAATCAATAGTTCTCCCTGGATTAGGAGAAGTAATAGGCAACTGGGCTTTATTATAAAAAGCAGAATTTCTTAAATGGTTTGAAGAAGGGTTCCGTCTAGGAAAAAACAAAGAAAGAGAAGAGAAGAGTGCTGCAAGCCAGAGAGGAAAAGAAAAAAAGTTGCAGTGCGCGTGTGTGTGTGAGAGAGAGCAAAGAAAAGCAATGTGTTTTTCTTTAGTCATTGAGACACATGAAGAAGAAAAATTTGGGGCTTTCTCTATGGTGAGGTTTTGAAATGTGGGGTTTTAGTGCTACAATCACGAAGAGTTGTTTTATCCAGGGTGAGTGAAGGTCTTAAGGTTCTTATCATATCCTAGAGAGTGATATTATTGTATTTGATGTGAATCATATTCTAGTTGTCTTGCTAATCAAGGAAGTATTATGTTTTTTGTCCTTTCCATTCATTTTCTTGCCAAATACTCCTTCTTTATGCTACCCCAGAATATCCATTGAACAATCTCCACTAACTGCAGTAGATGTTTGAATGCTACAGTAAAAACACCTTATGCAAGTAGGGCATAGCTTACGATGACTTCTAAAAGAGAAATTAACTAGGCTTTATCTTCGAATTCCACTAGAAGATTTTTTGAAGTAATTGTAAATCATGTTGGTGCCCAATGTACCTCATTATTAAGAAGTCATGCTTAACATATCTCCCAGCTTATTTTTTTCTATACACCTAAATGATTGGATGGCCAAACACACCTTTGCTTTGGGATTTTGTTGTCGCCTTGGTCTATTTTTCCTTTTCTCTGACTTTTGCTAGAGGTGGTTCATTCTTGTATACTTTTTGTGTACTTGGGTTACGTCCTGTTGCCTTCATTTTCTATTTCCCTTTTCAGATAAATTTACTTATAAAAGGTGTCCAGATATCTCCGTTTTTTTTTTTCTTTTTTTTTTTTCTTTTATCATCTTAGCTAGATTGTGGTATTGATTTGTGGCTGTGATGGTACAGAGCATGTGCTCAATGATCAAAATCAAATTCTTTAGTGATTAACCTTATTGCTCTCACAACCATTTTACAATAATTGTGTTAATGATGGTCTATTTATAGTTCTCACCTACCTATTTAGTATAACATGACTATAGGCATAACTTGTTTATTTTGAACAATTTGTCTAAGTCATTTTCTTTCTTAAAGAGTTCACCATTGTTAGAGAATTTCTTATGATTTTGTGATCATCTCACATTTGAACATATGAATGCAACCGTTTTGCCAGTATCCTATCTAAGGTACTTGGGTTGTGATAATGTGTTGTCAATTTCTTTGCTTACCCAGGATAACAGTTGCCATGTTTGCTGGCAAAAAATGCAGTGATTCAGATGTGAGCTCATGAGCTTTTAGTCTTGAATGCTTACCTGACATGACATATACAGATTTTTTTTTTTTTTTATTTTATTTAAAAATTTCAAATCATTTTTTCATTGCTCTGAAGTTCAAATTGCATATCTATCATCAAAATTCTTGTCTGGTCAATGTTCCCATTTTTCTTTTCTTTCTTTCTCTTTTTCTTTGCCTCATATGGTCTGGCTTTTCTTTTCCGTATTTCCCTCTTATTTCTATATGTTCACTAAGAGAACATACTAAAAGAAAGAGAATTTGAATTATTTGTAAAATGCAGTTTTAAATTTTCCTCAATATTCTTGGCAATCTAATGATCACTTAATTGGTGAGAGCTGATGCTTGCTTTCATTTTTAGTGATACGACGAACTTGTTACCAAAAGCAGCCTGCAGGCAAAGCAATGTCACTTCCCATAAGATGTGAACAAGGCACCCAGGACAACAGTTTGGATGTATGGCTAGGCCGATTTGCAATGATTGGCTTTGCAGTGGCTATTACTGTTGAGGTAACAACAGGCAAGGGACTTTTGGAGGTATGTCACATGCTATGGGTTTTTAGATCCAAACAAAAGCTATCTTTTAGTTTCAAGCATAGTTTTTTGTTTCAGCACTGGTTGCTGGATACAACTTGCAGTTTTTTGCAAACCACAAATAACAAAAAATAAAAGGCATTATATCATCAGGAAATTAAAACAAGTAAAATGTTCTGTGACTATCTTTAATGATATCTGTGTATTATATGTTAAAAAAGTTTACTATATTTGTGTCGCTTATTTCATAAACTCATACAATTTAATGTTGCTTTAAAGTGTCAATAACTAATGTGAAAGACTAATGATGATCTTTAGCTCTATTAGAAGCATCATTTGTAAATTACTTGTTCAAATTTAAAGCTAGAGAAAATTATCTTGGTTTAATCAATTGAGTGAGGCCTCCTTAATTAAACAAACCTACCCCCCTGGCCCTCTTCCCCTCCGCATTGTATATTTATAAACACTCACAAACACCTCATCCCTCAAAAAGGAAGATATGTGTGACATCACTGAAGGAAATCATCTCATTAATGAGGATTGCCTTGGACATTTGATGATGTCTGAGCCAACTGTCCTGTAGTCCAGTTTTCTACAGTCTTAGGAACCTCCAAACCAGGGCCCTTGGTGTGGAGATCCTGGAGAATCTTGGCTATTGATGTTTTTTAATACCTGTTGAAACATAAGACACCTTTTGGGCGATTAGTAGTTTATTGTTTCCTGTTGATCATTTGATGCCTGTTTCTAATGTTGGAAAGTCAAAAGTTGATGCCCACCAGGGGAATGCCACACACACACACACACACACACACACATATATTTTCTTGCCAAAAAGGGAACAATATTTCTAATCCATCATAAGGTTCAAAAATGCGAGCATTTATAAATTCCCTCGTCATTTTTGATTTCCTCTTAGCTTGGAAGTTGGGGCATGTCAAATCATTTTCGTGGAAGTCAAGTTTATTGGTTTCGATAGTTTTTTCTTGTTGACATGGAAACCCTCTACTCTTCTCTCTTTGCGCGCACACACACAAACAAAAGCGCACACAACCAAATATTGCAAGAGCAACATTGCACTCATGAACAATTATTTAAAAATGTTTGGTCATTTTAATTTTTGCAGAATTTTGGGCTCACAAGTCCCCTGCCTACAGTGGCCTTGGCAGTTACAGCATTGGTGGGCGTTTTAACAGCAGTTTTTATCTTCCAGTCTGCTTCAAAAGATTGATCACGTTTTAGGTCACCTCATGTTTGTAAAGTTTGTAATTCTGAAAAATCTACTAGATTACTTTTGTCCATTTGTTTGTAATTTTGTATCAATGCCAACATCAGCATCAAGATTCCAAGAGCCTTGTAACTCAATTCCAATACCTGATTCTCCCATAAAGGAAAACATTGGCTCAAATCCCCCTCCCCCACTTCTTGTAACCAAAAACCATTGACATTATGATTTCAGAATGTACCAGATATGGAAACTTCAATATATGTAAAGGCTTTTCTCTGTGGTGTTACTTTCGCTTATTCTTCAGTGCTACACTGGAGCTTTTCCTTATCCTAATGCTATTTGTAAAAAATATTCTCAAAAAATAATGCAGTTGTAAATTTTTATTTTCCAAATATAATACTGTTGATGTTATAAAAGCCTATTTGCTTTTATTATTTTCTTAAGGTTTGAGTGACAACTACAAATATACTATGTTAGGTTTGAAAGGAGAAATGCATTTTTCCTTGGCCATAGGTTTGAAGGGTGTTGAGTCTGTTGACACTTGAAAGTTGACATATGGTTTGCATTTAGGAAATGGAAGTGAAAGTGCATCAGCTATTAGTGTCTTGGAGTGGGATGGAAATGGAATTGTGGTTGTGGGTTATGGTGCAAAAGGGTTTCCCCATGTCACTAAAAAGCAGTTGTTGAGGATACTTAAGCATTTTAAGGCGAGAGATTGTCCCTACATTTCATCTCGGAAAGAAGCTGCAAGGAAAACACTACAAAAATAATTTATCGAGCTGATCTTTATGTTTTAAGAGCCACCTGTGTCTCTTTAACAGCTCTCCAAATTAATAGTTTTCTTGCTTTTCACAAGTTGATTTTTGACAATTTTTATATGTCAGTGGTAATTTAGGCAATTCTAGGTTGTAACAGTCGAGGGGGATGGACATCTGCGTTAGAAACTCCAATTAAACTACAAAGATCTTGATGCTTTCATAATTTTAATATTTTGAAATATTGTTACAGAATCCATATGCTTGGCCAAACATAGCCGTTTTAACCCCGAATCATTTAAATTTTGAGATGTACATGATATCAAATTGACCAAATGTGATTTTTCTACTTTAGCAACATCTTATTGGAAAGCATATTTTATATAAACATAATATTTAAACGTTTGCCTTAACTGAAAGCATCACAATGATACTTAAATTTAGTATATTTCAACAAAATAAAATAAAATATGGCACTATCTTAAGAAATATTTTTCCAAATAGTAGTATTATTTTAAGGACAATAAGTGCGTAAGAGTTTATTTAGCCCAATGATGATACTGGGAATATTTGCTTCTACGCTTTTGGGCAGGCTTGCATGGAAAAAAAAAAAAAGCTTATGTTAAGCAGTGTGAAGAAAAAGATTGTATTATTAAGAGTTATGATTATTTAAAATAGATTGGTTTCCAGGAAAGAACAATAACCTGGACCATCTGGAATCAATTAGCTCTTGTTGGGGCATCATTCTAAGTGCTTATTGAGAAGGATCTATTGTTTCAGCTTTGTTAGGCACAAAGACGTGCGTGTAGGCTTTATAAAGTCCAATACACATTACACACCACTGTTTAACTTCAAAGCAACCAAAAGAATTTTGGCTATCTAGTACACCAACATATTTTGTGAGGGTTCCCATATGATGGCAAGTACTAATGAAGTTGAACAATACAATATAAGTACATAATTTGTGCCTCTCCTCTAAAATCAGAATTTATTCTCCTTTCCCTTTCCACCCAACAATGTCCCATTTGGTGCTTGCTTTAAATACAAGAGATATCCTTTTTCCTATGTTTCTCCTTAAGTTTGTCTCTTATAAGTTAAATACCAGAGATATCCTTTTTCCTATGTTTCTCCTTAAGTTTGTCTCTTACATAAGTTCTCATATTGATGAAACAATCCATTTTCTTTCTCTTCCAATATTTCTCTGTTGCTGAGGTTTTGTTTGAAAATTTTAATCCTAGTTGATCTATTTTTGTTGGTAAAGTGGCATGGGTGCTATCATATCTAGAATAGTAAAGAGGTTTCTTACAAAATGTGAGATGAGGATTCTGATGGTGGGTCTTTGATAGGCCACAAACGCGTTGACCCCTTGTGATGAATTAAATTGATTAATTAGCCAAATTTTTAATTAATCAAGTTAACAAGCAAATCGCATGACTGCACAAACAAATCACCAACAAACTAAAGTATGCAGCGGAAATAAAATTGACACGGTGATTTGTTTACGAATGGGGAAAACCTATACGGCAAAAACCCCACTGGGTGATTTAAGGTCACCACTCCCGAAACTCCACTATTATCACAACAAGTGGTTACAAGTAAAGGAATCCCAATACCTTACTAACCTACAGTTGAATCCTTACCCCAATACCCAATTGGACTTGTTCTGTAGTGATGGTTTCTCTTTTTGATGCACGGCTCCCAGTACGTGACTAACCAATTGCGCGGATCCCAATACGCGACTTCAATCACCAACTTAGAGAGAGTTGTTGGCTGCAAAATTCTTCAATTCATCCACACGATGAAGATCAAAAAGATGCTTGGTTACAAAATCCTACGGTGCACATACACAGCAACTTCTTTACAAAAGAGATGAACTAAGGCATGAATTTTGTCTCAGATCACAAATTGCTTGAACAAGGATTTCTCAATACTTATGTAACTTGTATTTCTAACGACGGCCCTTGAAATAATCTTTTTATATGTCTAGGGTTAGAAGAAAAGAAGTCCCAAAGACATATTCACGGATTGGAATCAAAACAGAGCTTAAAATCTGTTTTCCTTAAATCTCGACAGCTAGAGGTGTCGAGGAGCTGTCGAGAAGCTGTCGAGCCTCGGGGCTGAAACAGCTTATAAAGCTCGATAGCTGCATGTGTCGAGACTAGGTGTCGAGCTTTAATAACTTGCACTTTCCAGCTTGTTTCTTGGACAAACTTGATGCTTTCAATACTTGATCTTGAAACACAATTTCTTGAAGCATTAAACACATCCTAAATCTACTCAATTACAAGTAAAGTGCGTTTTGTCAAACGATAAGCCAATTACATAAAACAATGACATATGTTCAAAACAACTTGAACCACATATATCCTAACAATCTCCCCCTTTGGCAATCCGTGACAAAACCACAGCAAACAAATGAACATATGAGAGAAGTCATAAATCACTCAACTCATATTCACTTATCGAATACAATAAAATCTATCCTAACACAAACTCTTGAAAAATTTTGCAAGAAGAGAGTTCATGGTAAGTAGATTTTGACAATCTGTATTTCTGAAACACTTTTAAATAAAACACATTAAGGCATCTTTGTCTGAAGCAGAATTAATATATTGCATACAAATATAAGAAGCATGTGTATAAAAACAGGAAAAAAAAAACAACACATGAAAAGGTAGGTGAAAGAAACATACATCATCATCATCATATATATATATATATATCAATGATAACACAATGTATGTAAAAAAAAAGAAAAAAGAAATACAAGAGCAATGTATCTCTAAAAAGAAAGAAAAGAGAAGATACATAGAATCCTCACTACATCCCTCATAGCAACACTCCCCCTATCAAAAAATGTCTTATACGAGCTCTCCCCCTAAGAGTAACTACTCTCATAACCCAAAACTACTCTCCCTTTTTGTCACGAATGACAAAGGGTAGAATCTTAAGTAGACATCTCATCGGTATAGCTAGCATCTCCATCATCATCATCCGCAGCATCATCGTCATCACCATCAACATCCTTAGTCTCAAAAGCCACATGAGGAGGTGGAGGAGAAGTCTCAGAAGCAAAGCCGCCCAAGATCACCTGTCGCCTGGTAATGTGACCAACACGAATGTTCACCTGATACAACTTCATAAAGAGCGTATCGAGGCGAGCATCCATACGCTGAAGCTGCGCCATGATGTCTCCAAGTGACACATCACTAGAGGAAGAGGAGGGAGCAGATGTGGCTCTAGCAGATCTGGATAGAGTCGGACGAGAGGAAGGAGCTGTAGAATCCATCTGTCTCGACCTAAACTGTGCCTTACTACATTTTACGATAGCGACGTCTATGGCAAACATGACATGGAAGGGGTCGGACGAAGGAAAAAGGAAGGAGAAATGGCGTAGAATCCTTGTGATAGTGAAAGGGAAAATGAGCTTATCACGGGTAGCCGTATCCCTATAGACATCTATGATAGAGAAGATGAAGTGTGACAGAAAGTCTATAGTGAGCTGCTCTAAGAGAGACAACAAAAATCGAGCACGAGACTCTGTGATGGAGTTGTAGTGAGAGAAAGGGTGCAAAACAAATGTCATCACCATGTTCAAGAAACGAGGACCGTTAGCAAAAGGCCTACATAGTGTGTACTGATACTCACCCCAATCAGAGGGGCGCTCACAGAACGCAGAGATCATCTCGTCTTTGGACACAGTCTATAGACATTTATAATTGGGGTAATCAGGATGATCAACCCTCAGAACATGAAGTACGTCGGAGACCAACTCCAGAGTGACAGCAAAGCGCGTACCTCGAACGCAAGTGTGAAATAGAGGTACTGAAGAATCAATCCCATAGATGTTAGAGTAAAACTCCTAGATCAGCACGGAAGGACAAGTGATCGGGACGTCACACAATGACTCCCAACCCCGACTGTGAATGACATCGGGTAGGTCGGTATCGGCAAAGTCTGCCAGAACAGCTTGGCGTTCTGAATGAACACCTCGTTTAGAAAAGTTCTCCGAGAAGTCCTGTTGGGCTTTCTCATCACGGAGCCGAATAGAAAGAGGAGTAAGATCAAAAGATTAAGAGCTCCTAGAACGATGAGAGTTCTGGGATGGAATGGATTTACGTTTAGGTGCCATAGATACTACTAACGCAAACAGAAAGAGAGGGAGAAAGAGAGAAACAAACAGAAAAGTCCCAAAATAGTTCAATATATGACAAGTATATTGAAAAGAAAAGAACATACGCATAGGAAATACATGAACATGTGACATGCAACATGAACAACATTATGGGCTCAGCCCAATCTAATCCTACCAGCACACAACAAGATTACACACATCTAAATGCATGAAAATATTGTTAGAATACTAATGTGATGCAATGCATGTAGTTTTTAAGAATGAATCTTCAAAAACTATCCCAAAATTTCAACAAAAACTCAACAATTTTGAAAAACCCCAAAATTTTTCAAAGAACCCCAAAACCTAGATTTCAAAACATGAAATGCATGAAGAAGAAAGATAAGAAGCTTACCAAGTGAAGAAAAACTTGAAGAAAGCTTGAAGAATCCTTAGGAAGAGGTTTGGAGTGATTGAGAGAGGTTTTGGAAGAGAGAACAAGAAAGTGTCGAGAGAGAGATCGAGAGAAATGAGAGAGAAATCGCGAAGAATCAATATATACACCTTCAGTAAATCTCGACAGATGCAAGTATCGAGAGGTATCGAGACATCTGTCGAGGTAGGTGTCGAGAAAGTCAACTTCGATAGATACATCTATCGAGAAGGTGTCAAGAATGAAGGATCAAACTCCAAAAGAATCTCGATCGATCCATCAGCTGTCGAGAAGCTATCGAGAGGACAGAAAGTTCCTCGATCGATCCACTAGGTGTTGAGAAGCTGTCAAGATTGCGATAAGAAAAAGCTGAGAAGCTCGACAGACAGCCAGGTATTGAAGATGTGACGAGGAGGTGTCGAGCTGGCTTCAAAAAATAGGTTTTCAAGACAAGAAAAACATAAACATGAATGCAATCACGCATGCAACTCAACCAATGATCCAATCAACATATAAAGCTCTCAAAATCATCTCTCAACAATAATTTTAAAGCACATGAATCCTAAAACACACACACACACTAAACAAGTCTAACCAATTTTATATTTCAAAAATAAGTCAAGACAGTTTAGCGAGCATACATTAACACATATAAACCTTGTGATAGCCAAATCATATTGTACCTGCACATATATCAAGTGTAGCAAAGAATATTGCATGTTGTGTGTGAAAAATATCGCAAGATTGCATAAGTGTCTCAAAGTTATGACGATTTAAGATATAAGAAAATCACTTTAACTCACACACAATCATAACTGTTTGATGAAGACTATCTCCTTTGAGGTACATCTTATAACTCTCACATCTCCTAGAAAACACGCTTGCAATAATATTTCAAAGCATTTTGTTTTTTTTTGCTTTTTATTTCTTTGCATATTTTCTTTTATTAAGCATATCATTCATGGGCCTATAAGAGAAAAAAGAAATACCCAATTATATTAAGTCTTTTGACATTGCACTTTTACTATGTCGAAACATACAAATGTCATTTCATGATTGACGAGTAACAGTAGTGAGATGGTTATTTATGCATTTCTCTCAGGATTTTCTAGTCCTACCCGTCAAAAAGAGTGATACGAGTGATAAGAATAAGAGATTACTTAACTTTACTCATCACAAATAAAGAGCCTCAAAGCTCACTTGCTTAGTTGTGCATAAAGATGCTCATCTAAGCTACAAGAAATACAAAATTTAGAAAAACTTTGTTTCAATGGCCATTTTAAGGTTCACAAGAACCAATGTACATAGACACACCTTGTTTTAGTATTTTTCAAATTTTTTTTTATCAAAAAAAAAAAAAAAAAAAAAAACAGAAAACAACCACACAAAAACATGTTAAAGAAAGCAAAACAATTCATAAAACTAGACTGATTCAAAACAGTAAAGCAACACACACAAATAATGCAAAAATAAAAACACGAAGGGGAGAGAGAGAGAGAAAAGTGAACAAAATCACCTAGGACCTTTTTCTTTCCACACCTTGGAAGAACCTTTTCTTTTCGCCAACCCTTGAACCGGTGATGAGGGGGAAGAATTGAAATCGTTCAAGTTCGAAAGGAACATGAAGGCTTTGAGAATATCTCCAAGAGGAGCAAGAGAGGTTTGAAGTTGATTCTAGTTCCCAAATGCTATCATGTCATTGCTCTGTTGAGTGGCTAACCACTTATAGCAATTTGGTCGAGTATGACCGGCAACATCACAATGATAACAGAGATACTGCTTCTTCTGTTTAGGCTTTGGAGAGCTAACCTTCTTAGTCCTAGGGTTTTTAGTTTCCCTCTTCTCAACCTTAGGGGGTGCTCCTAAGATGGACTTACCCTTGTCTAAGTTCTCACTAGCTAATACATTTTTAACATCATGGTTCTCAATTTTAATGTTATTAGCAAGAGGAATAAAAACAGTAGTACTAGCAGAAGGAGTATTAGAGAGAGAAAATTCATACCCCAATCCTGTTCGATCCAAAGCAGATTTCTGAACACTAAGCATCTCATCCAGTTTTGCACTTGACGTCCTCTCCAATTGCGCTCTAACTTGACACAGCTCCGCTTCAAGCTTCTTAGTCTTCTCAGCCAAGAAATTGTTCTCGAACCTCAGTGCCCCAATAATCTGATTTGCTTCATCAAACTTAGTGGAAAGCTCCTCTCGGTCAAGTTCCACATCACTGAGCTTCTTGGTAGCCAGCCTATAGAGTTTCTCATACTTCTCAGAAAGCTTGTACAGTTTCTCATAGGCGTTATGAATATTATCTTGTTCATCCATAGTTTCAAACTTAACATCCACCAATTCTTTTTCTTCATCTACATCTTTAGTAATCCCTTCAGTAGAATTTACAGAGGCAGTGAAGGCATTCAAGATTCCGTCATCTTCATTATCGAAATCATCCTCGGGCTCAGTGTCGCTCAGGGTAGCAGCAAGTGCCTTGCTCTTCCCAATGCTCTTGAGGTACGTTGGACACTCTTGTTTCATGTGACTGAAACCTTGACACCCGAAGCACTTAGGTCTAGTGGGAATAGTATACTGACCGCCATCCTTGGTATCTTTCTTCCCTTTATTTGGGTTCTTAAACTGTGAAGAACTGGATTGCCTAGGTCCTTGTTGAAGCCTTTTCCATTGGCATTTTTCATGAATTTCTTGAATTGCCTGGTAATGCAGGACTTCATCTTAGAATCTTCATCGTTTGAAGGCTCATCAGTGTCACTGCTCTTGACTTTCAGTGCCATGCTCTTTCCTTTGCTTGATTTGCCCATTCTTGTCAACCCTAGCTCATAGGTTTGCAGATTGCCAACCAGCTCAGCTAGAGGAATCTTATCAATATCCTTCGACTCCTCTATCGCCGTGATCTTGGCATGGAATCTTTCGAAAAGAGATCTGAGCACTTTTTTGACTATCTTGGGTTCAGGAATAGTTTCCCCAAGATTGAAAGCTGAGTTCACTGTATCTTTGAGCTTGGTGTAGAATTCATCGAATGACTTATCCTCCTCTATCTTAATTTCTTCGAAACTTGTAGTGAGTCTCTGTAACTTCAAATCCTTGACAGCTTTTGTTCTCTCATAGGTTGTCTGGAGAATGGTCCATGCTTCCTTAGCAGTTTTAGTGGAAGAAATCTTCTTGAACTCCTCATTAGTGACCGCACTAAATAGGGCATTTAATGCTCTGTTGTTGAAATTGGCCGCCTTGATTTTGGCATCATCCCAATCGGCCGGCACTTCTGTAGGCTTGGTCCAGCTTATCTCCACAGCTTACCACACCTTCTCAGCTAGTGACTGCAAGAAAGCTCTCATGCGTACTTTCCAGTATGCATAGTTAGTACCATCAAACAATGAAGGTATAATAAGAGATTGACCTCTATCCATGACAAACAGGGGTCAATGAATTACACACAAGGATTAAACTCTCATCAGAGTGTGCCCGCTCTGATACCACTTGATAGGCCACAAACGCGTTGACCTCTTGTGATGAATTAAATTGATTAATTAGCCAAGTTTTTAATTAATCAAGTTAACAAGCAAATCGTGTGGCAGCACAAACAAATCACCAACAAACTAAAGTATGCAGCGGAAATAAAATTGATACAGTAATCTGTTTACGAATGGGGAAAACCTATACGGCAAAAACTCCACCGGGTGATTTAAGGTCACCACTCCCGAAACTCCACTATTATCACAACAAGCGGTTACAAGTAAATGAATCTTAGTACCTTACCAACCTACAGTTGAACCTTTACCCCAATACCTAATTGGACTTGTTCTATAGTAACAATTTCTCCTTTTGATGCACGGCTCCCAGTATGTGACTAGTTAATTGTGCAGATCCCAGTACGCGACTTCAATCACCAACTTAGAGAAAGTTGTTGGCTGCAAAGTTCTTCAATTTATCTACACGATGAAGATCAAGAAGATGCTTGATTACAAAACCCTGCGGTGCACATACACAACAACTTCCTCACAAGAGAGATGAACTAGGGCATGAACTTTGTCTCGGATCACAAATTGCTTGAACAAGGATTTCTCAATGCTTGTGTAACTTGTATTCCTAATGACGGCTCTTAAAATAATCTTTTTATATGTCTAGGGTTAGAAAAAAAGAAGCCCTAAAGATATATTCACGAATTGGAATCAAAACAGAGTTTAGAATCTGTTTTCCTAAAATCTCGATAGCTAGAGGTGTCGAGGAGCTGTTGAGAAGCTGTCGAGCCTCGGGGTTGAAATAGCTTATAATGCTCGATAGATGCATGTGTCGAGACTAGGTGTCAAGCTTTAATAACTTGCATTTTCCAGCTTGTTTCTTGGACAGACTTGATACTTTCAATACTTGATCTTAAAACACAGTTTCTTGAAGCATTAAACACATCCTAAATCTACCCAATTACAAGTAAAGTGCATTTTGTCAAAGGATAAGCCAATTACATAAAACAATGACATATGTTCAAAACAACTTGAACCACATATGTCCTAACAGTCATGATGCTTCTGGAAAGACCACCATCTTGTACAAGCTCAAACTGGGAAAGATTGTTACATCCATACCCACAATTGGTAACTACTACATTAGAAACTCTTTCAATTTAAATCAGATGATTATGTTAATGCTTAATGTCACATGGAAATACCTCCTTTTCTGTTGCCTAAGCACAAGATATTTCAAAGTTTAGGTAGAATTTTTTTCTTTTTATAGTTTTTTCATTGTATATATCTGATGGTTTTATAGATTAAGCTAGAAACTTTTTCAAATCTTTTATCTGTGATAATTTCTTGTTGTTTGATTTACTGTTTCGTACATAATGATCTATTGCCTTCATTTTTAATGGAACAGGTTTTAATGTGGAGACTGTAGAGTACAAGAATATTAGCTTCACTGTCTGGGATGTAGGAGGACAAGATAAGGTACCAGCTTGATATCATTCTATGGCATAACTCTTTTGTTAGTGATTTGCACATAAATTTCTGCCTCCTCTCTTCTGGCCTCAAAAATGAAAAATGGATTTCTGCATGATGAGAAAGTGAAAATAACATATATTTATCCATAATAAGATCAAGTGGTTGCAGTAACTCAACTGAGTTATGTAAGGGTTAAGTTTGATTATGAAGAAAGATGAATTACTTAATCTAGCTCATCTTCCAACAAAGATCAAAGTATCCCAATCCATTAGCCTAATCATAAGTACCTTATAATTTTCCAAGGTTATTTCTCTCAAATATTTCATACATTGATGAGACACATTTCATAGAATTAATCTCATGTACCTTCCATTGTCTCTAATACTGCTATATAATTAGTAATTGCCATTTCAATTTTGAACCATGGAAATTTTTGTTTTTGTTTTTGTTTTTGCTTACAACAGGGATTCAAACTCTGCCTCTACCTATGGTTATAATATAGTGAAAGACATTTTATTTTCTTTAAAGTAGAAAAGAAGGGTTGAAGGGTAACCCATTTGTAATTAATAAAAGAATTCATCTTTATTCTTGAAAAATATTAAAATAATAACGGTTTTGTCATTATGTTCTATGAAATTTAATAATGCTGCATAAGCTTTGAATTTCATTATTAAGCAGATTCGACCTTTATGGAGACATTACTTTCAAAATACTCAAGGACTAATCTTTGTCGTGGGCAGCAATGATAGAGAAAGAGTTGCAGAAGCCAGGAATGAGCTACATCGTATTCTTGTTGAGGTTAGTAAGGACAACGTGTTAGAACTTAGGAACTTGGAATTCGATTTTACCTTCTTAACTTAGAATTTCATTGTTAAACAGATTCCAAATCAATGTTTCAGTATTGAAAATCTCCATTATGATTATATCTTGAATTTCTTTTAGTGCAATTAAACCTATGCTTAGAGAATTCTTCATCCCAATATAGAAAGAACAAAAAAAATCTGTGCTTATAGAAGTATTCCATTGATGAGTAACTATAATCATATAAATAAAGATTCACTTTTTATAATTTTTTTGTGTGCGCAGTTTGAACTACGCAATGCCATGCTTCTTGTCCTTGCCAATAAGCAGGACCTTCCAAATTCTATGAGTGCTTCTGAGGTTGCCGATAAACTTGGCCTATACTCACTCAATCAGCGTCCCTGGCAAGCATTTGCTTTCCCTATACCCCATCAAAAAGAAAAAGAATGTCTTATCAGTCATGTTCTTCCCGTTTATTTGTTTGGCTGATCTATCAGTCATGCTTTCATTCAATGATCTGTACTATTTTATTTGTTTCTTCCCTTTAGCTCTCCTTCCTGTAGTGTACATTTTCACTCTACAAGGCAAACCCTTTAGTTGACAGAAATACAAGCAGAAGAAAAAACCACTCTTGATATAGTTTTCTCTTGAAAAAAATTATCTAAATATAAATTAAGTTATATTTTTTTTAATCACTTTTTTGCATAACTGCTAATATGGTCTATTGTGATTTATGCATATGATCTAAATTAAAAGTCTTATTATCTCAAATCAATGTGCATTTGGTTTAGCCTTTTAAGCTTATTTGTTTATGTACATTTTTTTAAAATCCCACTTTTCCTATGTACAAAGGTACTTTTTATCCATGTTCAAGATAAAAGCAAATAAACTAATAAGACAATCCAAACACACAAATGGGATTGCCCAGAATACATGTAGTCTGAATTGTGGTATTGGTTGATTGACTTAATTCATTGTGCAGGAACGTCCAGAGTGCTTCTGCCACCTCTGGCCAAGGACTATATGAAGGTCTTGATTGGTTATCCAACAACATTTCTAACAAAACTACATGATATGATCTCTTCCCCAATGCCTCTTACAACAACTAATATGTGAAAAAGTATACCAATTAAGTTTGACCTGGGTTTAATCAGTAGAACCAAGTGTGATAAGTACTAAAAAGAGAAGAGTTTTTGTGAAAACCCAACCTAATTGGAGCATTAGTGGAGAATTCTCCTAAGCAGGCCGGCAAACATGTATTTCAAATTTAAATTCTGATATCTCAAGCAGCAGTTGGTACTTGGTAGTGAAACAACTCTTATATGCAAATATTATATGATAAATTATAACCACTGGTTGGATCATTGTCCAATTGAGAATGTTTAGTACAATCTTTTTTCTTTTGCCTGATCGAGATAGTTGCTGTAATCAGTTGGGAATTGATCTATCTTAAGGAGTATTTATTAAGATCAGGTGCATGCACATTATTCCAATGTTAAAGTTATGAATGAACTGCTAGTATTGGTGTACAAGAAGATAACATCCATTGCAAACCATTTTCCGGCTTAGGAGGCGTTTAGCTTTAGCTGGTTGTTTGACACTTGAAAAGCAGATGGTTGCGCTCATAAAAAGAACATGTGCATGCAGATTCTTTTTCTTGAAGGGAATGACAAAATTTCACTAGCATATCATTGATTATTAATCCAAATACCAATATAGAATAACAGATGGGAAGAGAACTGAACTTAAGACATTTATAAAATGAACCTTTCTTCACCTAAAAGGTTACATGGTAAAAGAACTAAATATGTGTGCTTAAATAACCGTAATTCTGCACTCCAAGCAAGTCAGCTTCATTTATAGCTTGTAGGACTCAAATATAGATTAAGTGAATATACAGCTTGATACTTCATCGTTCCAAAAAATGAATAATCACGGAAATCTATAATTGAAAGAAAATCCTTTTTGAGACCAAGCTCTAGAAAATAGAAAAGAAACAAATCCACATAGACTTGTTAACCAGGTGAACATATTTCGTATTCAAAATGTAAGCATAGGAATGTTTCAGGACCAGATACGAACAAATATGGATTATAGAAGCAGATTGATAAAGCTAATTATCAAAGGGGGAAAAAATTACATTGATCAGACTAAGAACATCTCTCAAAAATTGAAACAAAATAAACCCAGATAGGGTTGTTAACCAGGTGAACATATTTTGTATTCAAAATGTAAGTATTGGAATGATTCAGGATCAGATCTGAACAAATATGGTTTAAAGAAGTAGATTGACAAAAGTTTATTTCACATAACCATAGATTGAGGTTCATCTGAAGCCTTAGATTTCTTAGCTTTTTTCTTCCTCCCTCCATTTTTATTCTTCTTTTTCTTTGGTTTCTCATCTATAACAGGTTGTGTGCTCTGCAGGTGTTGATGAACGGCTGCCAAAGGATCCAACTGGAAAGCAGGATGATTAAGAACTGTACTCAGCTGTTTTCCTTCCTTCAAGCTGATGAAAATGAACCCGATATTACATTAAGATAGATATCACAATGAAAAAGCTTGCAACAGGAAGTAAATCATGGAATTCATATGCTCACATTAACTTTTTCATAGATTTACAATTTGGCTTCAACTCATCTGTAGGAGGAGTTGGTTGCCGCAGGGTCTTCAAATCAGGAAGGAAATTTGAGAGGGTCAAGGGATCATATACTTTCAATTTCTTCTGTCGGCTTCTAAGTTTCTTCTTTTGGCAGAACATAAATACATATTTAACAAAATAAAGATTATGAATATTACTCAAAAATAAGTTTTATAAGTGTTATCAAACATTTGCCACAACATATTAGTTCAAAAGGTTTAAACGAAACAAAAGAAAGGCATCACCTTAGATTCAGATATCAAATAAAAGCATAAATTTTTTTTCTTCATATATTGGTAAATAGAGGTATACAATTTTAATACACAGTTGTAACAAACAATCTGGTACTTGTGGAACACAATAGAGTCTTAACATCATCCTTAAAACAATTGGTCCGTATTGAATAAAAGTTCTTTTTAAGGCTTATACATTCCTTGTTTTGGAGATTAGAATTTATAACCAAGTCCCCATGCAAAGTCCTTAGGATGGACAACAAACTCAAGAAGAATGGAATGAGAAAATACTGAGGTTTACAAGGCTTTGTTAAGATTTATGGACTCCAATGGGTCCTTTTTAATTAAAAAAGAATCATGAGAATTTGGGCAAACTAACAATTTATCATATCTGAAATCTCCAGGTCATAATTTTGCTGCAATACAGTTTTCACTCCAAAAATCTTTGATCCAGGCTCATATTAACTTATCTTTTTGACATTTAAGGGATGAAGATTCAAGATTCTGTTCAATTGTCCACCTTTCACATTTCTCACTTAATTTTAGCTAGGTTAAAAAGGGAAGGATTGACTACTCTATGGAAGACCCTACATAAGCCTGACCATAGCAGCACCTATCTACAGAGGAACCAATGCTTTAAGAGCCTAAACAATAAAGGGGCCGTAGACACACCCTCATAAAGGTCAAAGCCTGACCTCAATTCATGGGGTTCAAGTAGCATCATCCAGTGGGTCTCCTACTTGAACCTACATCACTCCCACAAACTCAAAACGTTGATCCCAATCGAACCACATTCCGTAAACCTTTGTCACTAACCCAAATTAATTAGTGAATAAACTACTCAATTTTGTATCTTGCATCCTAGAGGTTGATTGAAGGTACTCACCTTTACATGTAAGTTGACAAATCTGGCCCTACTATACATGGCATCATGTGTCATTTTTAAATGCTACTCCCTTAACTTGCCATACCATTATAGAAAAGAGTTGCACCACACTAGCAGCCACAAAATGTACTTGTGGATCCTGCATACCACTTGATTAAAATTTGTCTACATCCTTGCGGTTTTGGAAAAGGCTGCATTTGCTAAATATTGTATAATTTATTTTACAAGTACCAAAAATTTATGCCAATTCATTTTCTAAATCACTTAAAAAAGTATGGAAACTCCGACACTCTTTTAACTTTAATGTACAGAATTCCCTTTTGGAGGTAATGTCTCAACTCTAAGAAGATTGACCCAAAATCAATGCTATATTTTCTTTCAAGTGCAAGATTTACTTAAATTAAATCTATCTTGAAATAGACAGGCAAACAACATGTGTAAAGGAGCTGAAATTCAGTCCATCAAAAGGAAGACAAACTTTACAACTTGGCAATGCAAGTCCGGACTGGAACTTTCTTGCTAGTGACCAAAAAAAAAAAAAAAAAAAAGAAATAAATCTTAACAACATACTAACCAATGCAATAACCAAATTGCCAATAAGCAAGTAAACACAGTTCAAACTACCCACCAACAGCACCAAAAAATTAACTCTGGCAAGTGTATAACAATAAACAACGCAAATGTTAATTTAAGAATCTTACCTTGCCAATAGCCTTCTGGGCACTCAGGGCAGCAACAGTATCTTTCACCTCTGCATATTATTAAAGCACGAATGAAAATCTATAATGATGATTTCTTTTTATCCTTCATGTAAAAAAAATTACAAAAAAAAAAAAAAACTATTTACAATCAATCCCGGGCAGATTGTGCTTGGAATGCATGTGATTGCACATCATCCATATACCCCAGCAGATCATGCTCGTGCAATAGGTGTGGATCTTGTGAGTTTCGATCAAGCTATAACAACTGCAGATTTCACCTCTCTACACATGCCTCTTACACCTTCTACATCAAAAATTCTAAATGATGATACTTTTGCAAAGATGAAAAAAGGAGTTCGAATTGTCAACGTTGCTCGTCGTCGTGGAGGAGTAATTGATGAAGATGCACTAGATGCTGGACTTGTTGCTCAGGTTCTTACATTCTCATACTTGATTCACATATATCTTACGGTTGAGGAAAGTCAATAACATGGTCTCTTTGTTATAGGCGGCACTTGATGTTTGCTTTCACAAAGGAGCCACCAGCAGCAGACAATAAATTGGTTCTGCACGAGAATGTTACTGCAACTCCTCATCTTGGTGCCAGTACAATGGAAGCTCAGGTGTGTCTAATGAACAGGAGGGGAGCTTGCTGCTACTGCAGTCAATGTACCAATGGTTCCTGCAGAGGTATCATTGTATCTTTATTTTGCTTACGGTGTCAGGATCTAGTATTTTAAATTAATTGTATTTTCGACTTTTAGTATATAATGTGGTCCAACCATCATTTATTTGTTAGTTTATGTAGCACAATCTAAATTCCTTTCTGCGTTTTGTGATAAGTTGTAAATAGCTTTATTAAAGATAGAAGAATCACTAATACAAATGGAGAAGAAAGTTTTTTGGGGAAAAATAAGAACGCAAAAAATGGGTATTCTCTCTCCCCACCAAAAGAATCTTTGACTTTTCAGCTCATTAAATAGTTATTTTGATTTTGAAGTAGTTTCTCTCGGCCTATGTTTCTGGTTCAGGGTTAAATGCTGGAAACTGTTCATTTAACCGTCTCTCTTATCTCAAAATATGATTAGGAAATGATTGCCTTTTTGTATTAGATTGGCAATTCATGGTAACTAGATTGACATGCTAGTACAGGCAGTATAAGGAACATACCCATTGTCGTGCATGCAAATTACATGCCTAACTTCTAGATTTATTGTATTGGTAACTACAAGAATAAAAAACTAGCCATATGCCTTGTCTGCTAAATAATGGCTGATGGCTATTAATTATGCATCGTGTTTGTACTATTAAGAAAGTGGCATCTCGGTTTTTTTCTTTCAACTATGAGATTTTAGCTATAAGGAGCACAAAAACCTCATGTTTTTTCATTCGTTTTCTATGTTCAGGTGTTATCGGAGCTGAAGCCATATGTTGTACTTGCTGAGAAACTGGGGAGACTTGCTGTGCAATTAGTAGCAGGAGGAAGTGGTGTGAAAACTGTAAAGGTGAGTTTGTGAATTTGGTTAATGCTAATTTTACTTCTAAGCAGAGAGGTCTGAGGATATCAGAGGAGAGAATTGTTCCAGATGGTTCACCTGAGAGCCCACTTGATTTCATCCAAGTCCGGATTGCGAATGTGGAATCCAAATTTGCCTCTGCAATATCAGAGTCTGGGGAGATTAAGGTCGAGGGATGGGTGAAGGATGGGATTCCCCATCTGACAAGGGTAGGATCTTTCGACGTTGATGTCAGCTTGGAAGGTAGTATTATACTCTGCAGACAGATTGATCAGCCAGGTATGATTGGAACAGTTGGGAGCATTTTGGGTGAGGAGAATGTGAATGTCAGCTTTATGAGTGTGGGAAGGATTGCCCCCAGAAAGCAAGCTGCAATGGCAATTGGTGTGGATGACCAACCAAGCAAGGAAGCTTTGAAGAAGATTAGTGAAGTTTTGGCCATTGTAAGAGTTTGTTTTTCTCAAGTTGTAGTGTGGATCACAATTACTACATATTTCTTTTTCCTTTTTGGATGGTTGGAGTTAGTCATAACGACATCCTAGCGCTGATTTTGATAGTTTCTATGAGTGTTGTAGCTTGATGGAAAGGAAGAACAATAAATTAGCTTTGAGATGAAAAGTTTGTACTGCATTGAGTTGCCATGTTCCCAAATTCAATTTTCTATTTTAATCTGGCCAGTTGTAATTGTATTTCTTAATGGATGCATGTTTGGTTCTGTCTTGGTGTAGTTGCAGCCGTTTTCCATGAAAATTTTACATTTGTTGCAGTCATTTTTCCAGGAAAATTTTACATTTGGTTTCGCATTGAGAGATTTAAGTATTCAACCATGATGACTGATTGATGAGTTTTTTCTTTTTAATAGGTGAGACCCAACATGTGAGATTTTAAATAAGAGGTAGAGTGGAGGAAACAAGGATCAAACTTAGGATCTCATGTTCAGATATCATGTTAAATTACCAATTGTTTCAAAAGTTTAAGTTATTAGAATATGATAAATTTAATCATTTAATCACGCAATTCTAACTAAGGGCTTGTTGAAATACAAGCTATCTAACTATATTTAATTTTCTCTACTTCTTCAAAAATACGTCTTAAAAGAAAGTCAAGTTAAACTCCTTGCAAATACATCACTATATTCAAATATGTGTACTTCGCAAATGTCTATTGTTATAAAGGACTGGAAACTGAAACATTGATATTACCCCAATCATTTTAACCTTGAAAGTAAGACTCGTTGGATATAAAGCATATTATTACATTTCTCACTGAATTCATCATATTGTGAATCTGACTGACCTGTGGTCAAAATAATCTAAACCTTTCTTTTCCACTGGCCTTCCTTTGACTTTCTATATCTGAAAAAACCACGTCCACATTCCGAACAACCAGGCGCTCTCAATCTTCACTAGACTAATGTGAATTGCAACATTTCTCTACTGCCTTGTTTGAAGCCAGGGAAACATCCAAGCAAAAGCTCTCTATAGTTTATGAACCAGAAAGGAGAGGAAACTGAGCTACAGTTGTAGGTAGAGAGATGGGGAGATTATGTATCGCTAGATAGGCAGCAATACCAGCAACATAACCTGCAAAAGCAAAACCACTCACCTGTACAAAGAAGAATGACTTCTTTTACTAAAAAGAAAAATAAGAGTTTAGTTAATAAAATGTCACTACATAGTAGTCCATACCTTCCGTAAGTACCAAAAGAAGTCCACCTTTTCCATTCCCATGAATGCTACTCCAGCTGCCGAGCCAATAATTAACATGGATCCACCAGTGCTAGCACAATATGCAATCAACTGCCAAAACTGAGAATCCTGGGGGAAGGAGGTGAGGTCATACATCCCCATCATTGCTGCAACCAGTGGAACATTATCTATAATTGCTGATACGACTCCTATTGCACTGGCAATCACTTCACTACTAGGAATGTGAGCATCAAGGTAATTCGCCAATTCCCGAAGAATCCCTGCAGCCTCAAGGCTAGGGGAAGAAAAAAACAACCAAGTTTGTTATAATGCAGAAGTAATAACTTAGCATATCTCACGTGTATATGTATCCAAGTATGTCTTTTAGGAAATCAGATTAATATATCATAAATATTTTGATTATAATTCTTCCAGAGACACATAAATACAGCTACTATATCTAAAAATATATTATGTAGCACAAGAGTACATGAAACACAGAAGTTCAAAATGTGTATTCACCTGCTAACGGACAAAAGTATTCCAAGGAAGAAAAGAACTCCTTGAATGTCAATCCGTGATAATGCTCGTGGAACTTTTAACTTCTGCTTTTCAGATTCACCGTAGTGGATAGCATCAGTTAGAATCCAAAGAACTCCAAGTCCAAGCAGGATACCCATAAAAGGAGGCAAACCAGTTAGGGCCTTGAACACTGGAACAAAAATCAAAGCTCCAATACCTACAAAAAAAACAAGCTGTCCTCGGGGAGCCATCTGTTCAGATGCCATAACATTGGAAGAGTCCTGTTCGTATCCATTAACTTCACTGGACGGAAGAAGAGAAACACATATCACATCCTCCATAATCCTAAAACTTAAACGTAGCCTTTCTAAACTAAAATTCACTGGCTTTGCTTTGACAATACAAGAAGCAAGACTGTTTAAACCTAGATCCTAAGGTCACTGAATGGTCAACAAGATTGGATTGTAAAATTGGATTGGGGAATTGTAAGATTTGACACACTATGTTTAATAACTATAAAAAATTATCATCTTATATTAACAAATCCAAGAAGTAGAGTAGTTTGGAATGTAGCTCAAAAGGTAAAACTTTTTGTTTACAAGTTACAGATAATTTGTTAAGGTTCAAATCCTTGCATCCTTGCAATTAAAATTTGATACAATGTATATAGAGTAATATGTAACCATATTCTTATTAACAATATCAATATTTTAGATAAGCACATAAATCACAGCTCACAAGATGATAAAAGTTTTCTATTAAATTGAAAATACATAAGATCTTAATTAAAATATAGATTTTTTACAATTTAAATCTAGATTCCACCATGGTTTGGGACTAAGGCATGGTTATTATTCCACCAGATTCTACAACATGGTTTTTTTTTAAAGCGTTTCGGATTGTTTGATGGAGTTGGGATTATAAAATCATGAGGTTTTACAATTTAAATCTAGATTTTAACAAGCATAGCAAGAAGGTACCTAGTTAGGGACATAAGAGCCAGTGGGACAGCTAGAGAAACAGCTGAAGGTACAAATAAGTCCTGTAACAAAAGAAAATGCTATAATGGGAACTCTTTATTTAATTTCAGCACTGTGCTTCTGTAATTAAACATTCTCAGTCACTGCAATTGAACAAGTATATCTCAAGCGATTTAAGGACCTGGCATTGAAAGAGCCACCGCTGGGGAGTGCTAAACTTTAACCATATGCTTTAGAAGGTTTTCTTATCACTAATTATAAACAGGTTTCCTTCCCTATATATATATATAAAGTTGTTTAAAGTTTCATCATTGCAGAGTAGATTTTATGAGTGAAGTGATTGACACTCAACTTTGCTGTAGTTTAAAATCATCATCAATAAAATTAACTTTTATTAAAAAAGTGAATTCCATAAATTTACAGGAGAAATTTCAACCCTGAGAGTTACAAAAGTTTAACATACCTAAGTCTAAAGTTTGAACAGAAAAGTGTTTTTCATCACTACAATTAACTCACATTATACACCATTTACACCCCCAGTCTTTTTCAACGTAGATTCATTTGGACCAGCTCGTGATAGGATCCTGCTTAGCTCTCTTTCTCAGACACAGCAGATAAAGAGAAAGCAAGTATGAGTTGATTACATTAAACACTAAAATCTTGCAAGCTTCACCTTTTACATAATGTATATTTAGCTACTTGGAACATGCAAGCACACATGCGCATCCAACCGTACACATATCCAGTCTGTGAACCATACTCCTAGTACTGTAGTCAGGTCATAAAATTCAAAAGTTTTATATCTATTACGTTTTAGTGACATTTGGGGAAGACAGTCAGCTAGTGCAGATGTTTTCGTTGGATCTCATTGGATTAAATATGCAACAGCAGCATGAAATGTATTGTATCAAGACAGTATAATGAATACCTTGGTGAGAATAAATCACACGCATCATGCATATGTCCCATATATGGACAATGTAACACATAAATGCAGGCATATTCTGTACATGTGATGATTTAGTTAGAATGATGTTAAAAGACCTTCATTGTTTTCAAAGTTGATATCTGACCGTGTATCCACAGCATAGTAGTGGTAACATCACCTATGGGAGTCCATGCACCACCTGCATTTGCCGCTATCACAACAATAGCTCCCAGAAGCCTGTCAATTAAATCTGATTCAGACAGTGGAGATTTATCAATAAAATCAATAATTGAAAAAGAAAAATATGATTAGCAAGGACTTGATCTAAAGTTTTCGAGAAGAGATAAGATAGCAAGCACACAGCCAGTTTCAATGTAGTAGAGATCTCCTTAAAGCCATTAAAGTCAAGCTATTTGGACATGGCTGCAGATAACAGTGTCTGAGAAACAGAATTATCCTGTTATGATATCGTTATCTGCACTTCAACAGCATCCCCTTAAACATTTTTAGTTAAGATAAAGTTCATGACTATGAAGGCATTAAATTTTCTGAAGTTTTGCACATTTTATTGTCCTTGATTCTGGAAAGAAATAAAAAGATGATATACATTCCACTACTATTTACTTTCAAATAGCCTTCTATCAGTCATGTCTTCTAAGATTGTGGCTCAGGTAAGGTAAGTACATGGTCGGAATATGCAGTGACAAATAGAAAACCTATCTATCATATTAGAGAACCCCTAGTAGATAAAGATCGAGAATAGGATCTTTAATTTTTTATCTTCCTTGCTGATGTGACAGCTAACTCCACATTCTTCATGATAACCATCTTGTACTTTAGTAAGTATTAAGAGTGTTGGAGCATATCCATATATAAATCATACCCATGCCCATCATTTTAAGCTTTTAGAGTAACTATTTGGTTAATATGGTATCAAAGCTAAATTTCCTGGTTCAAGCCTCCACGCTTTCTGATACTATAAGTAAAATACACAAACAAAACAACCCCCCTTGGAAATGCACTGAATTAAGAGATCCACCATTAACATATATTCCTGAAATGCATTCTCAAGAAAATAATTATGAAAAAGCTACATTCGAGAACCACAGCTCTAAGTTAAACACCCTAATATCATATAGTTTTTGAGGATTGTACAGAAGAACTCAAACTTGTAATACTGTAGTAAATATTTTTATTTGAATTAACTGTTGAAATTCAATACATGATAACAGACTAATGAAATGCAAAACTCATGAAGATTTAAATCACATGAGATAAAATAGAGAAATAGTCAGCTCATACTTGCGAAATTCTGATGGAGGTACTAGTTGCCTCAATAAAGAAACCATGAGAATGGTAGACGTCAGGTTATCAAGGACTGAACTAAGGAAAAAAGTCACCAAACCAATCTGCAATTTTCATGGCTGTGTCAAACTTCATTAACTGTTAAGGAAATGTAGTGTAGAAGGAAAAGGCTGATACAGGAAGATTTAGAATCAAATAGACCACTAAGGTCCCTTCAGAGAAATGCATTGGTGGAATAAGACAAGGTATAGTTAATCTATATCTATATATTACTAAAAGTTGAAGTGTAGAGTGTAATGTGACAGGCCATAAACGCGTTGACCCCTTGTGATAAATTACGTTGATTAATTAGCCAAGTTATTAATTAATCAATTTAACATGCAATATCACGTGGCAGCACAAACAAATCACCAAAACTAAGTTATGCAGCGGAAAATAAAGAACACGGTGATTTGTTCACGAATGGGGAAAACCCTTACGGCAAAAACCCCACCGGGTGATTTAAGGTCACCACTCCCGAAACTCCATTATTATCACAACAAGCAGTTACAAGTAAGGAATCCCAGTACCTCACCAACCTACAGTTGAACTCTTACCCCAATACCCAATTGGACTTGTTCTGTAGTGACAGTTTCTCCTTTCAATGCACGGCTCCCAAGTACGTGACTAACCAAATGCGCGGATCCCAGTACGCGACTTCAATTACCAACTATGGAGAGAGAGAGTTGGCTGCAAAGTTCTTCAAATCATCAAGGATGAACTAGGGCACGAACTTTGTCTGTCAGATCACAAATTGTATGAACAACAAGTTCTCAAAGAATGTGCAACTTGTTTTTTCTGTGATCCCTGCTTTGACGGCCCTTAAAATAATCCTTTTATATGTCTAGGGTTAGGAGAAAAGAAGTCCCAAAGACACACTCACGGATTAGACTTGAAACAGACCTGGAAATCTGTTTTCTTTAATTCTCGACAGATAGAGGTGTCGAGAGGTGTCAAGATAGCTGTCGAGGCTCGGGCAAAACAGCTCCTTTAAATCTCGATAGATGTATCTGTCGAGGTATGTGTCGAGATTTAAAATCTTGCACTTCCCAGCTTGTTTCTTGGACAGACTTTGACGGCTTCAACACTTAACTTTGAACCACTGTTCCTTGAAGTGTTAAACTCATCCTAAATCTACCCAATTACAAGTAAAGTGCGTTTTGTCTAAGGATAAACCAATTACATAAAATAGTGACATATGTTCACAGACTTGAACCACATATGTCCTAACAATCTCCCCCTTTGGCAATCCGTGACAAAACCACAACATACAAATGAAGATATGAGAGAAGTCATAAATCACTCAACTCATATTCACTTGTTACATACAGTAAAATCTATCCTATCACAAACTCTTGAAAAACTTTGCAAGAAGAGAGTTCATGGCAAGAAGACTTTGACAACCTGTATTGCTGAAACACTTATAAACAAAACACATTAAGGCATCTTTGTGTGAAATAGAAATAATAGATTGCATACAAGTAAAGAAACATGTGTATAAAGATAGAGAAGAAACAACACATGAAAGGTAGGTGAAAGATAAACATACATCATCATATATAAGAAGAGAATAACTACAATGTATGTCAATACATGATCAATGTATACAGATGAGAGACAAAAAATACATATGATCACCTCACTACATCCCTCAATGCACACTCCCCCTAACAAAAATGTCCTATGTCCTATGCTAACACTCCCCCTAAGTATGACTACTCTCATACTAAACTACTCCCCCTTTTTGTCACGAGTGACAAAGGGTAGAGTGTCAAGTAGACATCTCATCTGAAGAGCTAGCATCTCCATCATCATCATCGGAAGCATCATCATCATCGCCATCATCATCAGCCTCGGTCTTAGTCGACACATGAGGTGGCGGAGGAGAAGCCTCTGCAGCAAAGCCGCCCATGGTCGCCTGTCGCCTGGCGATGCGACCAACACAAACGTTCACCTGATACAACTCCGTGGAGAGTGTATCTAGGCGAGCATTCATGCGCTGTAGCTGCGCCATGATGTCTCCCAAGCTGACATCGCTCGAAGAAGTAGAAGCAGATGCTCGAGCGGATCTGGAGGTGGCCGGACGGGTGGAAGGAGTGGCATCGTCAGTCTGTCGCGATCGGAACTGTGCCTCGCTACGTTTTACGGTAGCGGCGTCTATGGCGGACATGATGCGGTAAGGATCAGACAAGGGAAAAGGGATGGAAAAACGACTCAGAATCCTCGTGATAGCGGAAGGGAAAATGAGCTTATCACGGGTGGCCGTATCTCTATAGATATCGATAATACAAAAGATGAAATGTGAAGGAAAGTCTATAGAAAGATCCTCTAAGAGGGACAACAAAAATCGAGCGCGAGGCTCGGTGATAGAGTTATAGTGAGAGAGAGGGTGTAAAACAAAAGTCATCACCATGTTAAGGAAACGAGGACCTTTAGTAAAAGGTCGACATGGTGTGTACATGTGATCTCCCCAAGAGGTAGGACGCTCACAGAACGCCGAGATCATCTCGTCTTTGGACACAGTCCAGAGACGCTCACAGCTAGGGTAATCGGGATGATCCACCCTAGGGACATGGAGAACCTCAGAGACCAGCTCTGGGGTGACACAGAAGCGCGTACCTCGGACGCTAGAGTAGAAAGAAGGTACTGAAGAATCTATCCCGTGGATGTTTGAGTAAAACTCCTGAATCAACACAAGAGGACAAGTGACCGGGACGTCACACAGTGACTCCCATCCCCGAGTGTGAATGACATTGGGAAGGTCAGTGTCGGCAAAGTCTGCCAGGACTAGGTGGCGTTCCGAATGAACACCGCGTTTAGAAAAGTTCTCCGAGAAGTCCTTGTGGGCTTTCTCATCACGGAACCGGACAAAAAGAGGGGTAGAGTCAGAAGAAGACTGTCCCTTAGAACGCAAAGGGTTCTGGGACGGAATGGACTTACGCTTAGGTGCCATAGACACAGCTAACGTAACCATAGAGAGAGGGAGAGAAAGAAACACACAGAAAAGTCCCAAACAGTTCAATATTGGCAGAATAATATTGAAATGAAAAGAACGTATGCATGAGAATGCATGAACATGTGACATGCAACATAAAAACATCATGGGCTCAGCCCAATCCAAACCTAACAGCACACAATCGATTTGCACACATCTAAATGCATGAAAATACAATTAGAATGCTAATGTGATGCAATGCATGTGATTTTGAAAATCAAAACTAGAAAACCAACCCAAAAATTTCATGAAAACCCCAACAATTTTGAAAACTTCCAAAAATTTTTTTAAAACACAAAACCTAGGGTTTTAAACAATGAAATGCATGAAAATGAGGGATAATGTGCTTACCAAGAGATGAAGATAGCAAAGAAACTCTTGAGAAAGCCTTGGGAGAAGGTTTGGAGGGAAAAAGAAAAAAATTTGAGAGAGAACAGTGAGTTTCGAGCGAGAGAGATCGAGAGAATGAACAGAAAAATCGCGAAAAACCATTATATAGCCTCTCAGTAAATCTCGACAGCTGCAGGTGTCGAGAGCTGTCGAGGTAGCTGTCGAGGTATGCTGTGGAGAAATGCACGTGGACAGATGCAGCTATCGAGGTCAGCTATCGAGGGAGAAGAAACAAACAAGAGGGAACCTCGATCGATCCAGCAGCTATAGAGGAGCTATCGAGCAAACAGAAAGTTTCTCGATCGATCCAGCAGCTATCGAGGTATCTGTCGAGACTGCGATAAGAATGAGTCTAAGAAGCTCGATAGATAGCTATGTGTCGAGAGGTATCGAGGAGGTGTCGAGATGCCTTTAAAAGCAGTTTTTCAAAAGAGGAAAAACACAGACATGAATGCAATCATGCATGCAACTCAACCAAAGATACAATCAACACATTTAGCTCTCAAAATCATCTCTCAACAAGAAATATTGATGCACATGAATCTCAAAACACGCACACACACACTAAACAAGTCTAACCAATTTTATATTTCAAAAACAAGTTATGACAGTTTAGTGATCATACATTAACGCATGTAAACTTTGTGATGGCCAAATCACATTGTACCTGCACATGTATCAAGAATAGCAAAGAGTATTGCGTGTCGTGTGTGAAAACATCGCAAGATTGCATATGTGTCTCAATGTTATGACGATTTGAGATATGAGAAAATCACTTTAACTCACACATAATCATAACTGTTTGATGGGGACTATCACCTTCGAGGTACATCTTATAACTCCCACATCTCCTAGAAAACACGCTTGCAACCATATTTTAAAGCATTTTGATCTTTTTGCTTTTTATTTCTTTTTGCTTTTTATTTCTTTGCATATTTTCTTTTTAACAAGCATATCATACATGGGCATACAAGAGAAAGAAAAGAAATACCCAATGATGTTAAGCTTTTGACACTGCACTTTTGCTATGCCGAAGCATACAGGTGTCATTGACATTGCACTTTTGCTATGCCGAAGCATACAGATGTCATATTATGATTGGCGAGTAACAGTGGTGAGATGGTTATTTATGCCTTTCTCTTAGGATTTTCTAGTTCAACCCATCAAAAAGAATGATACGAGTGTTAAGAGAAGAGATCACTTAACCTTACTCATCACAAACAAAGAGCTACAGAGCTCACTCGCTTAGTTGTGCAAAAGAATGCTCGTCTAAGCTATAGATGATACAAAGTTTAGAAAACTCTGTTTCAATGGCCATTTCAAAAGTTCACACGAACTAATGCACGCAAACACACACTGTTTTTGTATTTTTCAATTTTTCAATTTTTTTTTATTTTTTTTATCAGAAAAGCAAAAAAAAAAAAAAATAAAACACAAAACTGAAAACACACAAACAAAAACATGTAAAGCAAAACGATGCATAAAACTAGACTGACTCAAAACAGTAAAGAAACACACAAGTGATGCAACACACAAAAACAGGAGAGAGAAGAAGAAGTGACTGAAATCACTTAGATTCCTTTGCCTTCCACACTTTGGAAGATCCTTTCCTTTTGGTCGATTCTTGAACCGGTGAAGAGGGAGAAGAATATGAACCGTTCAAGTTCGAAAGGAACATGAGGGCTTTTAGAATGTCTCCAAGAGGAGCGAGAGAAGACTGAAGCTGATTCTGACTCCCAGATGCTATTGTGCCATTGCTCTGTTGAGTGGCACGCCACTTGTAGCAATTAGGTCGAGTGTGACCGGCAGCACCACAATGATAACAGAGATGCGGCTTCTTCGGTTTGGCCTTTTGAGAGTTAGCCTTCTTATTCCTAGGGTTTCTAGCTTCCCTTTTCTCAATTTTAGGGGGTGCTCCTAGAATGGACTTGCCCTTGTCTACGTTCTCACTAGCTAATTCAGATTTAACATTATTTTCTTCATTTTCAATGTTATTAGCAGGTGGAACAAACACAGTAGTACTAGAAGTAGGAGTATTAGAGAGAGAATTCATACCCCAATCCAGTACGATCTGAAGAATATCTCTGAGCACTCAGCATCTCGTCCAGTTTAGCACTTGACGTCCTCTCCAGTTGTGCTCTGACTTGAAACAGCTCCGCTTCAAGCTTCTTGGTCCTCTCAACCAAGAAATTGTTTTCGAACCTCAGTGCTCCAATGGTTTGATTCGCTTCATCGACCTTTGTGGACAGCTCCTCACGGTTGAGTTCCACATCACTGAGCTTCTTGGTGGCCAGCCTATATAGTTTCTCATGCTTCTCAGAAAGCTTGTATAGCTTCTCATAGGCGGTATGGATATCATCTTGATCATCCATAATTTCACACTTGGAATCCACCAATTCTTCTTCTTCATCCACTTTTTCACTAACCCCATCAGTAGGATTAACAGTGGCAGTGAAGGCATTCAAGATTCCGTCGTCTTCATCTTCGGAATCATCCTCGGGCTCTGTGTCGCTTAAGGTAACAGCAGGTGCCTTGCTTTTCCCTATGCTCTTGAGGTACGTAGGACACTCTTGTTTCATGTGTCCGAAGCCTTGACACCCAAAACATTTTGGCCCAGCAGGAACAGTGTACTGACCGCCATCCTTGACATCCTTCTTCCCTTTATCTGAATTCTTGAATTGTAAAGAACCGAATTGTCTACGGTCTTTGTTGAAGCCCTTTCCGTTGGCATTCTTCATAAACTTCTTGAATTGCCTTGTGATGTAGGACTTCATCTTGGAATCTTCATCATCTGACGAGTCATCCGTATCACTGCTCTTGGCCTTCAGAGCCAAACTCTTGCCCTTGCTTGACTTGCCTAACCTAGTTAGCCCTAACTCATATGTTTGCAAGTTTCCAACCAGCTCAGTCAAAGGAATTCTGTCAATATCCTTCGACCCTTCGATCGCCGTGATCTTAGCATGGAATCTTTCGGGCAGCGATCTAAGCACCTTCCTTACTATCTTGGGTTCAGGGATGGTCTCCCCAAGATTGAAGGCTGAGTTCACTATATCCTTGAGCTTGGCATAGAACTCATCAAATGACTTATCCTCCTCCATCTTGATTTCTTCAAAGCGTGTGGTGAGCCTCTGCAGCTTTGAATCTTTGACAGCCTTGGTGCCCTCATAGGTTGTCTGGAGGATGGTCCATGCTTCCTTAGCAGTTTCAGTTGAGGAAATTTTCTTGAACTCCTCATTGGTGACTAAACTGAATAGGGCATTCAATGCTCGGCTGTTAAAGTTTGCCGCCTTGATCTTAGCATCATCCCAGTCGGCCGGCGCTTCTGTAGGCTTGGTCCAGCCTATCTCCACAGCTTGCCACACTTTCTCATCTAAAGACTGCAAGAAAGCTCTCATGCGTACTTTCCAGTATGCATAGTTAGTGCCATCAAATAAAGGAGGTATAATGAGAGATTGTCCTCTATCCATGACAGCAGGGGTCAATGGATCACACACAATAGATTAAACCCTAATCAGAGTGTGCTTGCTCTAATACCACTTGATAGGCCACAAGCGCGTTGACCCCTTGTGATAAATTACGTTGATTAATTAGCCAAGTTATTAATTAATCAATTTAACATGCAATATCACGTGGCAGCACAAACAAATCACCAAAACTAAGTTATGCAACGGAAAATAAAGAACACGGTGATTTGTTCACGAATGGGGAAAACCCTTACGGCAAAAACCCCACCGGGTGATTTAAGGTCACCACTCCCGAAACTCCACTATTATCACAACAAGCAGTTACAAGTAAGGAATCCCAGTACCTCACCAACCTACAGTTGAACTCTTACCCCAATACCCAATTGGATTTGTTCTGTAGTGACAGTTTCTCCTTTCAATGCACGGCTCCCAAGTACGTGACTAACCAAATGCGCGGATCCCAGTACGCGACTTCAATTACCAACTATGGAGAGAGAGAGTTGGCTGCAAAGTTCTTCAAATCATCAAGGATGAACTAGGGCACGAACTTTGTCTGTCAGATCACAAATTGCATGAACAACAAGTTCTCAAAGAATGTGCAACTTGTTTTTTCTGTGATCTCTGCTTTGACGGCCCTTAAAATAATCCTTTTATATGTCTAGGGTTAGGAGAAAAGAAGTTCCAAAGACACACTCACGGATTAGACTTGAAACAGACCTGGAAATCTGTTTTCTTTAATTCTCGACAGATAGAGGTGTCGAGAGGTGTCGAGATAGCTGTCGAGGCTCGGGCAAAACAGCTCCTTTAAATCTCGATAGATGTATCTGTCGAGGTATGTGTCGAGATTTAAAATCTTGCACTTCCCAGCTTGTTTCTTGGACAGACTTTGACGGCTTCAACACTTAACTTTGAACCACTGTTCCTTGAAGTGTTAAACTCATCCTAAATCTACCCAATTACAAGTAAAGTGCGTTTTGTCTAAGGATAAGCCAATTACATAAAATAGTGACATATGTTCACAGACTTGAACCACATATGTCCTAACATAATGCTGTTGCTCTCACATTATGCCATATCAGCTGCCACATATTTTTTTTTTTAAATATAATTTGTTCTACAATTTTAAAATGGTTTTTACAATTTTCAGCCCTATAAATACAGCCCACTACTTATTTATTTACTTCTACTATCACCCTATAATAAATCCAGTCTACTATTTATTTATTTACTTTCACTATTACTCTATAATAAATCTATATAACTAATCTAACTCACCTCTTATTTATTTAGTTCCATTATCAAGCCAAACCTAAAGCCATTTCAGTTCAGTTTTAGGGTTTTGTGTGAGCCTTTTCAGCTTAAAAAAAAAAAAAAAAAAAAACAGCAACAGCAACAACAACAACAACGTTGAAGCCTTTCAAACTTTAATAATTGTTTTTAACATTTAGTTTTTTAATATTTACACTTCTCCTACCTTTCTCTCTCCCTTGTCATTTCATCCTCTCACTACTTCTTCAATCTTTCTCTCTTCCTTACATTTTCATCTCCCCACTACTATTTACATTAATATCATTTTTCCTCTTTCCCTTCATCTTTCTTTATTTTTGTCTCTTCTTATTCACACCCTTTTACTATAAATTTGACATTATCTCTTCTATTTTATACATAATTTCCCTCACAAAAAAATGGTTCTCTCTCTCTCTCTCTAAATTTTTTGGTGGATTTTTTTATTTTTCTTGCATCTCTGCTTAATGTTGATAATTTTTTATATTCTTTAAAACTCTATTTTGGGTTAATGCGATTTAATTTTGTTTTTTAAATTGTTGTTGTTGTTGTTTTTTTTTTTTTTGTTTTTTTTTTTATTCTCTTTGATGGTTAAATGTTATTCTATTGCGTTCTAAAGAGTTAAATATAGCATATAAAAATATAATATTATTCTATTACATAGCACGATTTAGATAATTTGGTATTTATTCTGTTACATAACATGATATTTTACAGTGCTCAATTTAGATGTTAAACTATGAGACTTTACTAATTTTTGTTTATTTTCTAATCCTTTGTGGTGGACAAAATACTCTTAATTGTTGTATTAGAAGCACTCTATAATGTCATTCATTTAAAAAAAAGCAAATGTTAGCCAAATGAAAATAATCAGATAGGTGACAAATTTTAACTTTTGCAATTTTATTTTAATTATTATTATTTTATAACAATGCATGTATAAAAATTTAATTCTTTGATTTTGCTAATAATTGTTTATTTGAAAATATGTTTTAGGCGGCCGAAATTATAATTTCTACAAATAAAATAATCTTAATAGATTATCAAAAACAAAATTTTATCATAATATTGGTTCAATTAATCATTTTTAAGTTTTATTAATTTTTTTTAGTTTAAGTTTTTTTGGTGTTTTGGATTGTTCCTATAATAAATAAAAATATAATTACGAAATACATTACTCATTACTAGATTAGTTTAAAATGTAAAAAAAAAAAAAAATTTATTAAAACCACTATAAAAATAATTATCACGCGTAATTCGCGAGTTTGCGGCTAGTTTCTATAAAAATAAAAATTAAAAAATTCAATATTTTGGAATATTTTACTGAAAGAGGGACTAAACATCATAATTATGATAGAAAATTAGCTAATAATTTCTGTGTAGCATTTAACTTAAAGAGAAGAATTGCAATTCCATTTTTGATGAATCAGCAGGGGAAACACTTCAGCATCAAGGAATGATGCTGACAGGCAAGTTCGCTAAGGGACACGGATAAGCTACCCCTATATAGCAACTAATCCAAGTTATTTGATTGATGTACAATAGAAACTGAAGTTTGGACTACAGTGAACAGGCAACTTGGTTTGCCCAAGGTTTGTATCAATCTACCCTTTCTTTTCGTAATTTTCCAAGGCTTTTGTTGACCACCAAACTGAATACCAATACCATGAGTGATCAAAACCTTGGACCATAGGGAAAATATGTTAGTTAGATGTCAAGATTTGATATATTAAAACTTCCACATTAGTTAATATGGTTATGTCAGCAAAAATAGAGCACTCACCACCCAGAGGAGAGTCCTCGGCTTACGGGTGGTTATATTGTCAGTAACCAGCTTGAAACCTCGATGAGCATCAACTATCTCCACAATGGTCATTGCACCAAACAAGAAAAATACTATTTCACTGACTTTTGCAGATGCATTTGTTAGCTCTGAAACAGCTATATCAGTTGAAGGAGCCTACACAAGTCAAACACCCACACAAAGTAATTAAGATTGAAAAAAAAAAAGAACCCCGCATTGCAATCAATACGTTTTTAACATATAGCCACATCATTGTAGTAAGAGGCATTAAGACCTTGAAGTTTGTATAAAAGGATAAAGAAAGTAGATTGCACTAAAAACATACAATAAGTTTATTTCAGATGAAACTTACCAGAAAAATTTATTATTTCACAATACCAAACATATAAAAAGTTTATAAGAATCATCAGACATAAATATCCTCATCTCTCTTGCTCATGGGGGCTGTTGGGGGGGGGGAGGGGGGGGGGGGGTGGAATTCCTTTTTCCATATAAATGATTCTATCTAGAGACCTAGCCAATGCATCCAGCTAGCAAGGTTGGTCTGAATGAAAAATACTTATGAATTAGATTTCCCAAAGTAGCATCAATGTATAGATATTCTTAAATGATTTGAATTTGACTGGTAAGAGTAGAAATAATACTTGACTTTAAGGAAGCCTTACCCTAATCTCTATTACATTAAAAAAAAAAAGTCCAAAATGCCTTCAGGATCATCGGAGTGTAAACTAGATTAGAAAAAGGAAAAAAAACCACTATAAACTCACAAAAGAGCAACACTTTGAATATACTGTTTTAGGGAAGGGGGGGGGGGGGGCGGGATTCAATTCAGCACCTGTTATATCTAAAGCTAAAAATTAACAGAAGTGTTCAAAAGTTTGATCTCATTTCATATTATAAGTAACAAAAGAATTAGTCAGTGCCATAAGCAACTTTGATGTCTTAATCTCAACACCAAACGAAGTAACAAACTCATCAATTAAACCGATGTTAATGGTAGTCCCAGTGAAAGTGATGTCGCACTAATCACAATCTGTCACCTCCGCAAGTAGTGAAATTTGTAATATTGTTATGTCTATAGCATTGTTGAATTTACATTACTATGCCGAGGAACTCAGCATTAGAAAAGGATATATCAACTGAAAACAGCCCAAAAATGCCTACTTGGATATATGAAGCCTTCCATGCCAGCAAAACTTATATCATAGAAGGAATCATCAACGGGTCTTGGCTAGATAATATGTCATTAATTTCAAGTAGTGAGAAAGAATCTTACCCCAATGCTGCGCACTGCCCATAAGCTCACGGCCATCAGTTATCCTAATCCACTTTTATTGAAAGCTAAAGATTCTTCAAAAATGATGCCTGCATATCCTATTACAAATATCAATGCCATCGCAACATCCTATATCACAAGGCACGAACAAAACAACCAAGGTTATACTAGTTTCTCAAAAAAAGAAAAACAATTTAGTAACTGATGTAATTTAATAATAATTTGGCACAAGAAATTTAGCGTTGAATTTCCACCTATACCAAAAATCAATTAATGTTTTAATTTAATATTAAAGAACAATCATTAAAAGCAGACAGCATAAATTGAAACTATGTCTCAACAAATTGGAAACTATGTCTCAACAAATCGTAAATTGTAATGATTCTCATGAAATAATTCTCAAAAACTTACAAACATGCATCGATATTAGAGAGTTATAACACTCGGATAGATGAAAAAAAGTGGCATATGAAGCTATTACAAATGAAAAGAGTTACAACTTACAATTGAAGGAATTCGGAACATTGGATAGTTTAGTTAAAAAAGGATTTTTTTTTTCATATAGAGAATTGGATGCTAGGAAACACCACATCTTGTATTCTGGGAAAGACTCCTTTAAATAAGCTTGGAAAGAAGCCTCTTGAGTCTTGAAGGATGAAGTTCAATTCTTCTTTGCGCTTGGATCACGTTTCAGCCCAATTATTTAGTCACAGGTTCTCCGCTCTGTAGAAACTGCTACCCAAATAAGCAACTTAAAATGGGGCTGAAAGTATTGTTTTGTTTTTTTGTTTTTATTTTTAAAAAATATAGTAGAATGAATGCTACGATTTCCCATTATTCACGAAATTGCATGCTACCAAGGCTGTGCTGTGTCTGTGTGCACGAGTTGTCGTTGTTGGAACAATCTAGGATGCATGCACATTTCATTGGGATGTCATACTCGTATTATACTGGTGTTTGGTGTTGTTCCCACCTTGTCATATTATAAATTTTCAGAAATTTCTCATGTCGTCGTATTTTTATCCATGTCCGTAGTTCCTAGAGTACAATTAGTTATTTGAAAATGAGATTTTTTATTGCAATTTTTGTTGCTACGAATTATGTAGTGAGCAGGTAACTGATTCCGGTGTCTATATTTACCATCTTAAAAAGTAGTTGTAGTTAATGTTGGAACTTCACCACCAACCCATGTACCGTCCCTCACCGCACCTCCTTCACTTGCGGCCTCACCTGCAACCCTGACTCGACCCGAGTCACCCACCTCGTTCTCGACCCAGCAGGTTACTCAGGTACACTCACCCCACTCATTTCTCAACTCTCCCAACTCACTTACCCTGTCCTCTCTGATAACTCTTTCTTTGTCCCTATACCTTCTTCCATTTCCTCTCTTTCAGACCTCCAAACCCTTCGTCTCCGATCCAACTCATTCTCTGGCTCAGTCCCTGTATCCATTACCAACCTCAAATCTCTTGACTCGTTGGACCTTTCTCACAATTCTCTAACTGGGTTTCTTCCAAATTCAATCAACTCGCTCTCAAACTTGAGAAGACTCGATCTGAGTTACAGCAAACTCGCTGGTTCACTCCCTAAACTCCCACCAAACTTGCCGGAACTCGCTCTAAAGCACAGTTCTTTATCTGGGTATCTCTCAAACTCGTCCTTTGACGGGTTGACTCAGTTGGAAGTGGTGGAACTCAGTGAAAACTCTTTCACGGGGACACTACAACCTTGGTTTTTTTCTCTTGCCGTCACTTCAACAAGTTGACTTAGCCAATAACAGCTTGACACGTGTCGAGGGTTGGAAGCCTGCCGGTGGCAACAGCAACCTCGTGGCCGTTGATTTGGGATTCAACGGCATTGATGGGTACTTGCCTGTGAATTTCGCTAGTTGTCCTCCGTTAGCGTCTATAACACTTCCTCACAACCGAATACGTGGCACGACCTTGATGAATTTTTTGTGATTTAAAAATATAGTAATCCCAAATTATAATGGATGTAAATTATTAAAATTTACCTAAAATATAGAAAAGTCTCATAGACTAATCATTATAAAAAAAGAAGAAGTGATTTACAGATTCTGCATGTTGCTTTTTGTAAATACTAGTAAGTTGCCCGTGCGATGCACAGATAATTTTGTAATATTTTATGTAAAACGGTTTTGGATAATTTTGTACATATATTATAAAGAAAAAATAAACTAAATTAGAGAAAGGAGACATATACATTACGAGATATTAAAATTAGTTTAGCAACTTCATTGCATATTTGTAGCCTTCTTAAGGTAAGATTATTATTATTTTTTTAAATTATGAAACCGAAAATAAATTCAAAAGAGTAATGAGACCATAAAAATCAATTAATTTGTGTTGTGTTAACATATTTCATACTTTGAAGTAAAAGTATGCACAACTCTTTGACTTCTTTCACTCATAATAAAATATGACTTTATATTGCGCACCAAATATTTTATCTACTTATATACCTAAAATAAATACTAACTAAACAAATTTTCTAGACCTAAATCATATTTATGCCCCAAATTTAAAAAGAAAAAAAAATTTCTCGTAGGAGTTTCAGTGTCTTGATGGTGGTGGGAGACTAGTATAACGGAGGTGGTGACCCCTCAGATTCCTCTTTCTCTCTCTATCAAATATTTTGTTAGTCTCAAGTCTTTTATTTTGGTAATATATAGTGAAATAGTGCGTTTTATTTAACAATCTACAACATTTTTGCGTCTCTATCTTTCTCTAAAGTCTTATCTCGTTAGTTATTACTATTAGTCCTTACTTATTTTATTTTATTTAAAAAAAAAAAAAAACTAAAAGAATGGGTATGCTAAAATACATGAAGAATAGTGAAAGGTATGGTGTAAGCTTAGGCTTAATAAAATAAGTTAATGTGAACTTTTTGAGGGAAAAAAAAAACTTAATGAAATAGGTAAAAAAAAAAAGCTAAATGCAAAATTAGAGTGCCACTTGACAGGTCCTCATGCACTCCTGCATAAGATCTCTGCTTTTATATATATATATATATATATATATATTGATTGATTGATTGATGATTAGCATATGAAGCTTGCACTATAGTTAATTATATGTTATTAAAAATAGAGTAAATATAATTTTTTAAGATTAATATACAAAAGAATATGAACCTACTAATCATAGGTTACATGCTAATAGTCCTTTGAGCAAAATAAATTGTAGTTACATGCAACATTAATACAATTTTCCTTCAATGTAACATTTATCTTCGGCTCCACAAAATGCAGATGACTTCAATAAAACAAAAAAGAAGTACCAACTCACTTTTAGTTAAATAGGGGTAGTACTAAATGTCACTAAACAAAAAAGAGAAAAAGAAGTGTTGGACTTAGAAAAGTACTAATTGCATATGCTACTTGTGATTAGCTTTTGATGTTTTAAAGCATTAAGCACCACTATAGGTGATTTATCTGTACAAAAATAAAAGGAGGAATATTGTTGATATAATCATTATGGAAACAATTACTAAACTTTGTACAATAATTGAAAAGAAAACAAAATTTAAAAATTAACAAAAAAAAAAAATTGAACAAAACTAAAACCAATAAAAGGAAATCAAAAACCTTAGTATCGAAGACATGTAACTTACCATATTTGTTTGAGACATGAACATCACCATTCACCTCCAGTGTAGCGATATCCACCTACTTGTGAATTGCAAACACAAACATCAAAACCCGTCAAAATTTGCCCACAACTAAAAAAATAGTACCTAAAAAAAAAAAAAATTTTTACATTAAATCCTTACAATTGAGTCATTGACACATTAAGAAACAAACAAAATAATAAATCCGAGAGCTTTAAAAAATCCATGCATTCTACTTTTACTATTTCGATTACCACTTAGAACCAACTTAGCTTCATCCTCGGAGAAGAGTTTCAAGCCATTAACCACACACCACAAAAGGTTTCTAAGATCACTCAATCTATTGTGCAAATGGCTCAAATGCAACAAAGTGGAACAAAGCTTAATTAACAGTAAAGTAAAATCACAAAAGTTATAGGAATAGGATAATTTCATCCTATTATTCATTTCAATTAGGGGAAGGCAAAATGAAATTGGAGGTATGTTATCAAAAATCAAATTCTAAAATAAAAAATAAAAAATAAAAGGAGCAAAGCACTTTAGCATTTTAACAAACACTTCGTGTACAAAATACCCATTTAATATTTAAGTAGACAACATAATTATTTAAATAATAAAAAAGGAGAGAAGAAAATAAAAAATAAAGAATACCTTGAGTTTAGTCAAGAAGTAATGAAATGCAGATCTAATTTTGATTCGAAACACAACGATCAGAGAAATATATGAGCTTCAAAGTAGATTGGCATCAATGGAGGAAACAAAGGCGTAGTGGAAGAACAAAATTGGAGGTCCACTTTTTTTTTCAGAAAAATAAATAAATTAGTAGTGCAAGAGTCCAATAAGTTGTATAATTGTCAAAAAGAATGTGAAGAAGTGACTGACGTCCAAGAGACTAAAAATAATGAAATCTTTTAATCTTCATAATTTATTGAAACCGTTAACTACATTGAGACTTTAGATTGTATTTTTGAAAGGAGTAAAACGTGGGAACAATCAATTGTTAACTCTCATCTAAATGTGGGAAATTGTTCCTATTTTATTATTAATAGAATTAGCTTGTGTTGTAATTTGCTCTATAATGGGCTTTTTTCTTTAATGAAATTTTAAACATTTAGGAGAATAGTAGGAAGTAGTGATTTATTAATAGAATTAGCTTCTGTTGTAATTTGCTCTAATTTTTCATGTTAATGGGCTTTTTTCTTTAATGAAATTTAAAACATTTTGGAGAATAGTAGGAAGAAGTTAGTGATCAAGGCTAGATGTAAAATTAGAGTGCCACTTAGTAGAACTTCATGCTTTCTTGCATGAGATCTCTGCTTATATATATATATATATATTGATTTTTTTTTTCAAATCTCAAAAATAAAAATAGTCTTTCAAAAAATTATTTTTGTTTTTAGTATTTTGAAAATTGTTCTTAAAAGTGGGAGTCAAACACATAAAATATAAAAATTATTATCTAAAAACTAGTTTCAAGTTCAATTTTTTGAAAAAAAAATTTATACAGTTTTGAAAACAAAAACAAAAATCCTCCTACCAATTAGGCCCTAAGTATCTAGAAAAAGAGATTTATAGTTAGATTCTCGGCTACACAAAAACTCAAGTGGATTGATTTGATAATAAAAAACAATCATCAAGAGCGAATATCTCTCCTAACTAAAAAACATTTATATACTAAGTAATATGGTGAAAGTATACTAATTAACGTTATAAGTTGCTGAGTTGCTGAGTTGTGACTATATATATATATTTTATTGGCTAATAAGGGACAAAGAACAATATTATACAACAAGGGATTTCAACATTTTAAACCCCATACTACTCCTCTAACATAAGATAGGGTAATCAATGAGACCGTTTTATTAAATCAATCTTTCAAAGTGTGTTGGTTCTCCAAAAAAAAAAAAAAACTCTTACAGGGTGTTTAGGATTTAGATGTATGGATCTCATATGTATGGTATAATAGCAAAAACAAGGGAGGAAAGGAAAACCCAACCATCAACCAAAAAAATGCTTGATAAAACCCACCTCCTTAAAATGTGGGGACTTCCATTTGTTGCATCAAAAGTCCAAATAAATTGGTAGGTGTTGATGGTCATTTCACTAAAAAAAAATTCTACAAGTCTGTGTAAGCCAAGTCCAATTATTTTTGACCCATCATACATATTTTGTAACATTTTATTTTTCTTTTGCATGGCTTATTCCCATTTATCAATCTATTTTATCTATTATAAAATTTGAATCCTTACCATCGGTGGATACAAAAGAGAAATGATATGTTGAGAACATTTTCACACTGTTTTCATAATAAATTCTAAGTAGTAGGTTGTTATAGGTGGGCAAAAAAGTAATTTAAGATATTGATTCAAATTAGAACTAATAACAACTTACCATTTATAATTTGTTGTGAAAATATTGTGGCTGTAGCACTTTTCTACACAAAATGGTGACATTAGTACCTTAGGTAATGCATACAATAATGACGCATATAATCTTTTGTAATAAATATCCACTATGAATTCTATCATTATAATAAATATCTACTATAAATTCCTTTAAATACTGCGACAATTTTTTTCCTTTTCTTTTTCTCTGTGCCAGACATAAATGAATTTTTTTTAAAAAATGTCCTTAAATGCACACAATAAATTCCTCAATTATAATAAATATCCACTATAAGCTCCTTTAGATGCTCCATCAATTTTTTTTTCACTTTCTTTTCCATTATCTATTATTAAATTCGAATACTAACAATTGGTGGATGCACAAAATGGTGACATGAGTACTTTTAGCAACGCATAAAACTATGCTACATATAATATTTTGTAATAAATATCCACTATAAGATCATTTAAGTATTGCATCATAGAAAAATGGGTAATATTAATTATATTCAAAATAGCCTCTGAGCACGTGCGTGTTTAAGAGATTTTTCTATTTTTTAGGTCAATTTTAATAATTTACATCCATTATAATTTGGAATTATTATATTTTTCATTCACAAAAAATTTCTAGAGGTGTGATGAGTATGATGAGTATTATGCATTTGTGGGTGAAATAATTTTTTCATTACCCCTAGGTTTTTTTGTGATTGAAAAATGTAATAATCTCAAATTATAATGGATGCAAATTATTAAAATTTATCTAAAAAATAGAAGAACTTCAAGCATGGGTGTGAGCGTGTGCTCAGAGGCTAGTTTATAGTATACGCTTTTATAGTAGTTTATAAAAATCTGAAGGTAGATAACAAAATATTTACGGATTTGCAACAATTAAGAAAAAAAGCAATAGATGGACTTTAAAAATTCTATGAATAAATAGCAAACACTAATCTTTTTTATAGATTAAGATAAACATGGAACCGGGAGTTAGTTTGTTTTTTATTTTGCACGTAGGAAAGACATCCATGAACTATTTAAAATTTAAAATACTCGACTTCTACACAAATACAAACTGTCAAACCACGCACACGTCCTCCCATTTGCATTGCGCAAGTTGTACTCTTAGAAATCTCTCTTACTCGGTTACTCCTTAGCTAAACTTAAAAGTTTTAGATAAGTTAAAACTTAAAAATCTTAAGTTTTAACTTATCCAAAATTTCTTTCTCAAAAAAAAAAAAAAAAAAAAAAAAAAAAAAAAAAAAAACTTATCTAAAATTTAAAACTTTTAACAATTCATAAACCTCCAAAAAAAAAAATCTTACACCTAGACTTCTACACTGACGTTTCAGTATCCACTTAAAAGTACAAACTTAAGTCTTAATAAAAATTGGATAGGATAATCAATTATCATTTTTTTAAAAATAAAATAAAATAAAATTCTCTGCTAATTTTTTTTCTAATCTCTCTCCTTCTTTCTCCTATATAAGGCTGTTTTATAATTTTAAGGATAAAATTTTGCTATCAATGGGTAGGGGACATGACACTAAAATAGCATTGAAATAATATATTTGGGTGTGAATTTTTTTTGGTCGCATTTGTGGTTCTAAATATAAGAATGTTTATCCCACATTAGTTGTGTATGTCTAGTGTCTGCTGTTTATAATCTCAATTTACAACTACAAAGGTTAGACCATTTTGTAATTGTACTCTGGTTAGTAATATATTATAAATTTGATTTAAAATACTAATATTACTATTTTCGTGTATGTTCTAATAAGTTTACTATTTACTCAAAAAAAATGTGCAATTGGTTTTTTGATGAAATAAATGTGTAATTATTGATCTATCTTTTTTCTTTTTGCTGAATGTATAATTATTGATCTATCAAAAAGTGTAAACCTCACATTGAAATAAGTGAAAAATTATAACACTAATCCCAAAAAATAAGCTAATTAAAGAATGTAAGTGTTACACATATCAATAAACTTAGGCATAATAAAGCAATTATTTATTTTGCAAAAAAAAAAAAAAAAAAAGAATTACTAAGGAGTTGTGCATGATTGAATGCAAGTTTTAACTTCTTCTCTCACCCAAACTCAACTAACACCAAACTGCGATGCTTTGGCCTTTATGCAATCCACTAAAAAAAGTCATCTTGCATTAAAAAAAAAAAAATACATGGTTGTTGTGTTTTATTTAAATTTTTTTGATCACGTTAGAAATTATTGCAGAGAAAAGTCTATAATTAAAAGGAAAAAAAATACAATGTACAGAGATGTGAGGTAAAAAAAAAAGTTCAAACACCAAAATAACACAATAAATAAAAAATATTTAAAGTAAAAATGATGCACTGATTCTTAATTATAGCATGTGTAAATTATTAATGGTTAGTGGATTTTGCAACCATAAAAAAATTCTCCCAAAAAAAAAAAATAATGATGCCTTGAAGAAAAGTTACATACCTTTCAATGAAATAAAACAAAGTTTGTAGAACAATATTTTTCACTTCAGTTGTAGCACATTGCAATGGATGTAGCACTCAAAGAACATGTTTTTCTCTTCTAGTTTCTGGTGTGTTTCTCTCTTCTATTCAATTAAACCACACGTATGCTACATTTATACAAAGAATTTAGCCGCTTGACAGAAATTGTATTTCAATTAGGAATAGGAATGGTAATCTTTGATAAACGATTGAGAAAAGTTTTTGTAGATGTGCAACTAAAAAAAATTCTATTTAAATTAGGAATAATAGGAATAGGAAGAGTTTTTGTTAGTGAGAAGTTATATTGAGAACTTTTATTGTACATGTAACAAAGTGATGGGAAAAGTTCTATTAAGAACTTTTATTGTACACATAACAGAGTAATGGGAAGTGTTTTTTTTTTTTTTTTTGGTGAGAAGTTGTATTCAGAAAACTTGGGGAAGGTAAATACGTGGGGTGTTTTTTAAGCTATTGAGTATTTTTTGTTAATCCTCTTAATATATACAGATAATCTGTGATTATGGGAGAGTGGTAGTTTTATTCGAAATTTTAGCATTTGAACATTAATATTTTACCTGAGTATTTTTTTTTTATTGAAGAGTTTTTAAACGTGTAGTTATCCACAAATTTGAAAAAAAAAAAAAAAAGTGGCCGGGGCTTTTTTGGATAGAATGTGTAATAGTTTTTTTTTTCCAAGTTAAGAATGTGGGTAGATAAATATATATATATATATATATATATATATTTTTTTTTTTTTTGTAATGGGGTAGATAACTTATTTGATAGAACGTGGGGATTTTTTTTTTCATTAGGTTTTTTTATTTTTATTTTTTTAGGAGATGGTTTCTTGTTTTTAATTTTTAAATAGAAGTTAAAAGCAATTTAAATTGTAATCAAACTTGTATATATCTATTTAGTTTTTTTTTTTTTTTATCAACTTGAGGATGTTTTAAAAAAATATATATATTTGAAGATAAATGTGGGGTTGATTTTTTTTTTTTTTAAGGAAAAAAAAAAAAAAAAAACAACAACAACAACAAATGTATAGTTGCATTGAAGAAGTGAGATTCGTTAGAGAGTGATCCTATTTTGTAGGAAATGTTTTAGGTGAGAGTTAGAGATATATTTTTTCAATGTTATCCTCAAGTTTTGGCCATACTTAAACGTAGGTTGTAGGGATATTTTAGAACAAAAAAAGAGAAATGATATGTCCACAACATTTTTACAACATTTTCATAACAAATCTTAAGTGGTAGACTGTTACTGGTTGTTATTGTTGGGGCAAAAAAGTAATATTAGTGTTAGGTTTAAATTTGAACCAGTAACAACTAACCACCTATGATTTGTTGTGAAAATGTTGTAAAATTGTTGTGGATGTAGCACTCCTCATAAAAAATCTGGTCCAAATAGGGGAAACCCCTTAATTAGTAGTATAGATATGGGAATAGAAGAAGTGAGTTTATGGGAGAGTGATCCTATTTTGCAGGAAATGTTTTAAGTGAGAGTTAAAGATATATTTTTTCAGTGTTATCCTCAAGTTTTGGCTATACTTAAACATAGGCTATAGGATTATTTTAGAACAAAAAAATTTGGTCCAAATGGGAGAAACTCCTTAAATAGTAGTATAGATAAGGAAATAGAAGAAGTGGGTTAGTGGGAGAGTGATCATATTTTGTAGGAAATGTTTTAGGTGAGAGTTAGAGATATATTTTTTCAGTGTTATCCTCAAGTTTTGGCTATACTTACATAGGCTATAGGAGTATTTTAGAACAAAAAAATCCGGTCCAAACAGGAGAAACTCCTTAAATAGTAGTATAGATAAGGAAATAGAAGAAGTGGGTTAGTGGGAGAGTGATCCTATTTTGTAGGAAATGTTTTCGGTGAGAGTTAGAGATATATTTTCAGTGTTATCCTCAAATTTTGGCCATACTTAAACGTAGGTTGTAGAGGTATTTTAGAACAAAAAAATCCGATCCAAAGAGGAAAAGTCCCTTAAATAGTAGTATAGATAAAGGAATAGAAGAAGTGGGTTAGTGGGAGAGTGATACTATTTTGTAGGAAATATATTAGGTGAGACTTAGAGATATATATATAATTTTTTTTTTTCATTCAGTGTTATCCTCAAGTTTTGGCCATACTTAAAGATAAGGAAATAGAGCTCATCAATTTTTTTTTTTTTTTTTTTAATGATAAGTTTCAAATTTAAAGTGTGAGAATTCTTTTATGATAAAAATAATCTACTTAATTTAAAAGACAAAAGTGTTTGGACAAATATATGGGATTTACCATTTCAAGTTATTTACAACTATGTCATTAAAACCAATTTATGTATCCTGAAAACACTTTCTTAGCTGTTTTCAAAATCTTGTTTTAAATCAAGAAAATAAGATAAAATTTTTTAAAAACTGTATTTAGAAAATATTAACTAAACAATAAATTCAAGTGTAAAATTCATCATTTTATGGATATATTTCAAAATAAAAAAATTATATTTAAATACTGTTATCGAACGGAACTTTAGTTTTCTTCTTAAAATAATTTAAAAAAAAAAAAAAACCTTAGTTAAGCATAAACGTGCGTGAAGCATCATTACCCCAAATGAGTGCTTTCCAACTAGACACAGTCTAATTCCACAAACAACACAGTAGTGTGTGACAGTATACACACTACCCCACTTCCATTACACAGTTTCACACCTATACATAGTACGTAACATAAGTTTACACTACATTTACCCTCTCAATCTTCACAATCTCTGTACATAAAACTCTCTCTCTCTCTCTCTCTCAAAAGTCTCTGCAACCCCAAGAAATAACCCAAGCTTCCAAAAATGTCAGCACGAACTATTCCCGACTTCCTCCTCTTCCTCCTTCTTCACCTCTGTCTCTTCCACACCAAAACTCTCCAAGTCCAAGCCCTCACTTCACCCACAGATATCTCAACCCTCAAATCCTTCAAAGCCTCAATCAAACCCTCCTCTATTCCACCTTGGTCTTGCTTAGCCTCTTGGAACTTCACCACCGACCCATGTACCGTCCCTCACCGCACATCCTTCACTTGCGGCCTCACCTGCAACCCTGACTCGACCCGAGTCACCCACCTTGTTCTCGACCCAGCAGGTTACTCAGGTACACTCACCCCACTCATTTCTCAACTCTCCCAACTAACTTACCTTGACCTCTCTGAAAACTCTTTCTTTGGCCCTATACCTTCTTCCATTTCCTCTCTTTCAAACCTCCAAACCCTTAGTCTCCGATCCAACTCATTCTCTGGCTCAGTCCCTGTATCCATTACCAACCTCAAATCTCTTGACTCGTTGGACCTTTCTCACAATTCTCTTACTGGGTTTCTTCCAAATTCAATCAACTCGCTCTCAAACTTGAGAAGACTCGATCTGAGTTACAACAATCTCACTGGGTCACTCCCTAAACTCCCACCAAACTTGCGTGAACTCGCTCTAAAGCACAGTTCTTTATCTGGGTATCTCTCAAACTCGTCCTTTGACGGGTTGACTCAGTTGGAAGTGGTGGAACTCAGTGAAAACTCTTTCATGGGGACACTTCAACCTTGGTTTTTTCGCTTGCCGTCACTTCAACAAGTTGACTTAGCCAATAACAGCTTGACACGTGTCGAGGTTTGGAAGCCAGCCGGTGGCAACAGCAACCTCGTGGCCGTTGATCTGGGATTCAACGGCATTGATGGGTACTTGCCTGTGAATTTCGCTAGTTATCCTCTGTTAGCGTCTCTAACCCTTCGTTACAACCGAATACGTGGCACAATCCCATTGGAGTACAGCAAGAACAAGTTTTTAAGGAGGTTGTATTTGGACGGAAATTTCTTGATCGGAAAGCCTCCGGCAGAGTTCTTCGCTGGCGGCACGTCAGTTTCCGGTAGCTTGGGGTACAACTGTCTGCAGGGCTGCCCTGCTTCTTCACAACTGTGTGCGCCTTCTCAGAAACCCAATGCTATGTGCAAACATGCCTATGGTCATGGTGATGAAAAACCAAGGTCCTAAATGGTCAGATAATTGTCAGTCATATTTTTATTTTTGCTCCTTCTTAGAGAATGAATAAGAAAATGTATCAATTTGAAATGCTTAACAATACATAGAAGCAAGCTGTACCATAAAATTGTATAAGATAAATTTTGATATAGGCAGGTACACATATTATTAAAATCATAGGGATGCTTGTATATAGAATATAGTAATTTTTTACATATATTTTCTGATCAAGTCTGTATCTTTGGTTAGCTTGACTTTACCTCTAGCCCCTTTGATTTGTAATTCATGAATGGGTTTAAAAAAAAGAAAAAGAAAAAAAGAAGAGAAGGGTAAATTGCAAATTACACTTCTGAAGTTTAGGGTTAACTGGATTTTACCTCCAAAAATTTCAAAAACTTGATTTTACACCCTGTAGTTTGATTCTGTTAGCAATTGACACCCCACAGTTAGTTTTTGCTATTAAGTGATACATATGAATGTTGATATGTTTTATTTTTGTCAAATCAGCTCCAAAACTACGTCGTTTTAATGATAACCAAGCAAAGAATTAGCATGCATCAAAACTACGGAGTTTCAAGCCTAAACTTAACTTCTTGCACATCTCCATATATGCCACAGTTTCAAGCAAAGTTCTAAAATCTAAAAACAAGGACTCACGAACAACTCAGGGATCTCACGAACCCAAACCCTTCATCGCAAGTGGTGGCGGCGACGTTGAAGGCTCCAGGCTGCCTCGGCGACGACGTCTAGACCCCGTAGCTTTAATTGCACGTGTGAACCGAAACAAACCGAACCCAAACCCCATGAACCCATCGGCTCTTGTGAACCCAGGCAGCCTTGGGAGCAACGGCAACAAGCACATTGATGGTAAAACCATTGGCTAGCTCTCTCTCTCTCTCTCTCTCTCTCTCTCTCTCTCTCTCTCTCTCAGGGTTATTGCTTCTGGATTTATATAATTTTCGAAATAATAAAGTTTTTATCGATTATGCAATTTTTTTTGATAATTTAATTGTTAGAAATTATAGATTATCATTAGGGTATATTTCATGATTGTGCTTCTTTCTAATGCATTGGCTAACACTACGCACAGAAATTGGAGTTAGGTCGCACAAATGATTAAGAACATATGCAATATGTCTAGGCTTCACTTTCTCCAGCGATTAGAGTTGCAGAATTGTATGTATTCAAGATATGCAGATGAAAGGTTGAGATCCAACAACAATAATAAAAGCAATACAAATTGCAAGATCAGATCAGAAGCCACAACATTAGAAACTCTATAAATCTTTTAGGTACCAATTGATCCATGAAAAATACAAACCCCTACTTATAGACACACCCTGCTCCCTTACAATGCAATTATATTAGCATTATGTCTTAGGAACACAGTAAGAATTCTTGATCTTGAATATTGTACATATCACTGTTATCTTATATTCCTATGGTGATTTGGGCTACTATTTTACTTGAGATCTTTTGTCATTCTATTGAAGTTGTGGATTATTATGAGATATAATAGTCTAAATCATTTTATCATCTTCTCACATAACTAAACTGAGTTCGTTCCTAATTGTTCAGCATTCTTGTATATGCTTATGTATGTATCTTCCACCCAAAGGAAGACATGTATTGCCCTTCATGAGAATCTTTTAATTCTGCCATAGGTAACATGCATCCAGCAGCATTAAAACAATTGAAGAAGTGAAAATTTCCACTTTTCCATAGATTCATTATCAGTTGGTGTTCTCATGTCTAGGACCCTTCAAATTTTCCACTGTTCTCATTGTAACGCCCCAAAATTCATAAATAATAAATGTCTATTCAATTTGAATAATCCATAAAAAAATGTTAAATAAATGTAACCAACAACTAAAAATCTTATCACAAATGTCAGAGCTCTAATCCACCAAAGACAAAATAACCTCAAAATAATTCCCCAGTACAATGTTTAATGCCATGAAAATAATAATAAAATCCTTAGTTCCACAAAATAATTTGTAACTGTTGTTTTCTAAGAATCCCTACTTCAATAATTCCTCTAATGTATCTGTAAGGGGGAATAAAAAAAAGGGGGGGGGGGTGTGAGATAACTCAATAAGTGGAATTCACTAACATTGAGGTGTGGGAACAAACCTTTCAAATAAATAATTCTTACAACAAATTCATAACTGGTAACTCATCAATAGTTTATCATCAAATATTTCATATAAAAAAATATCTTTATTTTGTGAGCCATCATAATATATATATATATATATATATATCTCAATACCATCATATACACAATTTCCTAGGTTTTTTTTGTGGTCAACGTTTATGTCCCGTTGACAGGGTTACGCTGTTCCTTTTTGGGGATTGGAACCTCCTTTTCATCTCCTTTTTTAAGGATGACTCCTTTGGAACCTAAAGGTGCACTCCCTTGTTAAGGAACTTCCTTTTAGATCCTCAATAGTATACTCTATTGCTAAAGAGCTATCAAATGTGCATTGTCCCATTTTCTAAGACCGTCTCTAGCTAATGACTAGCTGCAGTATGATGGTCTCTTGCTAAGGACTAAATAAAATACTGAGTTTTTAATCATGACTTGCCATAGATTTTCAAAACATATTCAATATGCTCACAAAAATAATCCATTCATAATTCTAAAAAATATAAAGATATATTCACACATACAAGTTTACATAAATTTAGGTTGTCCCACAAGTTTTTCATAAAACGAATAGTCAATGAGCACATCAAGCATTTATAAAATATCAATTTATATATAGAATATCAACATATTTATTTGATATAAAATAGTTTAATAATCAACACTGTTTTGGAAAAAACCCCAAAATTAGTAAACACCACTTACCTCTTATTTGCAAAAATATGAAACCAGCCTCTCTTGAATCACAACAAATCAGTAGGATTAGAGCCTAGCAACACCAAAATTAGGTCAATCAATACACAATTTCCTACTTAAATTCTGTTTTATACTTGAACAATTTTATCAAAGACAATATTGATATATCCAAAATTCTCTATTTATTTGCTTACAACCCAATTCACTTTTAGCTTCGATCCAATTGTTCTATTTCACACATTCTCATTATCTATTAATTGGCATGTTTGTACTACAACTCTATGGAACTATAGGATTTAATTACATGTCTAGCCATCATATAGACTACTACAATTCTTAGAATACACATAATATAATCTTGATTGATCAATCCAATGTTCATATCTGGTCATTCACACTCTCTCTCTTTCTCTCTTTTTTCTTCTCACCGAGTGATGGATATCTGATCCATCTAATAATAGAAGCCATATATTATATCTTAGTTCATCAACCCAATGACCCATAATTCTCTTGATGACGCAAAACATAAGGACATTGTTGGACACGTATATGGAAAATGACAATGGCGGTGAATTAGTGAGGCCATATACAATTATATAATAACCACAAAACACCCTTTTCCCCATTAACATAATCATAAATTTAGATCCATAATAGCAACACCTATTTTTTTTTCTATTAGGTTCACAAATAATTGATGCTTCCTAGCTATAAGCATGGGAACAGAAGCTAGCCATTGAGAATTCAACTCCTTAAATTTAGAGCTAAAGGAAACCATACCTGCAGTAGTCTCACGTTCAGTTGCAAAGCAGAAAAATAAAATTTTCAACTGTGTGTTGTGGCTAAAACAAAAGAAAATCTCTTATGTGTATATATATATATATATATATATATATATATATATATATATATATACGTGTATCTTAAGAGTTAAAATGCTAGGGTTTTTAAAAAACTTATTCAGGCTCATATATTTACTTATGCCACATCACTTGGGCTTCTTATTCCATAGTAATTATTAGATTTAAATATCTTAGGCCCAAACCAATTAAATCCATTCAATTATGGGTCCTTTTTAATTATATATAAGAATTAAATTAGTAATAAAATCATGAGATGTTACACTCATGATTAGCTATACATGTGCCTTTTATCTCCTGTAAACTGACAATCTTGAAATGGGAAGAAGTGAAAATGTAGAGGTAGCAGCTTCTTCAAGAGAACCTAAATTGTAGAAGTTGGTTTGTTGTTGTGGTGGTCGTTTTAGTGTATTTAGTGAATGCAAAAGGCCAATTGTATATAGTTTCTTATCTTATTTAATGTAATGACAATTGTAATAGCCATTGGCTTTATTATATTGTAATGGAAATTGAAATGCTTTTCTTGCAAAGGAAATTGTCACTTAATTTTGTCTCTTATTAGAATATTGTTTATTATAATGGAAATTGGCTGAAGGTTTTTAAATGTGGCTTTTGCTCCTGACTTAAAACTTAGAAGAAGTCTACCAAAACCACATCTTTTTTGCATCAGTCTATGAGAAATGTGACTGGAATAATAAGTCGTTGCTATATGACTGATATGCAAAAATATAACAGAAATATGCAGAAATATGTAACAACATGATTGAAATATGCAGAAATATGATTGAAATATGTAGAAACATGATTGAAATATGCAGAAACATGACTGAAATATGCAGAAAGATGCAGAAACATGACTGAAACAAGCAAAAATATGCAGAAACGTGACTGAAATATGCAGAAACATGACTAAAATATGCAGAAATGTGCAGAAATATGACTGAAATATGCTGTTATATTTTTTTTAGCTCATGTCCAATACGACTAGAATAATAAGCTTATGAAAGCTTTACAAAACAGTGACTATCAAAGTTTGCCAAACCAAAGGTCCTAATAATAAAAGGTCCTAAGAATAACACAAAATAAGTTATTTTTGTTTAGTAACACCATCAAATAAGCTTATGGACAGCTTTATAAAATATCAACCACAAAAGGTTCTAATAATAAAAGGTCCTACAAACTACCAACTCCTGATCCACTTCCCATTCCTTTTCAAGCTCCAGCTCCAGCTCCAGCTCCTTTTCCATATCTACCAACTGCACTGCTTTTTGCAACACTTGTTTGGGTTGAGACCTATAATAATAGATACATTGGACCATATGGTAAGCACACAACAAACTCAATGACCAAATATTGTCAATATGCAAATATTAAGCACAATGTGAAGTATATATATAATATGACAATTACTATAGTGGATTGGCTTCTAGCAACACTTGGTGGGTGATGATCCTCTTCCACTCTTAAGCCCATAAACACATGATCGCCTCCAGATTTTCTAACCTTCAACAAGTTCAAACATTTTGTAGTTAGCAACTACAATAGGTAAGTAGCACAATAAAAAACTTATTTAGCAATAAGCAAGTATTAATACATGGTTTTGGCTCCTTGAATTCGTTTTTGCTCCTTGTCTTTGCTTAGTCTAGTTCTCACTAGCATTATTAGATTTGGGGGGTAATTTGCATCCTCTTTCGTTGTGACCCAATTGTCCACAATTGTCACATTTTTGTGCGGCATATGATTTCTTCAACTTATGTAAAATCCTTGGTGCCTCGTTAGCAGCTTTCTTCCTCTTGTTCTCCTTTAGTCTTCTAGGTTGTACTAGCATCTTTGGAGGCAAAATAATATACCTACTGCATTTGGCCAAAAGTCCTCACCATTGGTAGGCTGGATAAGGTGTGAGTATGTTCTAAGGTAATTCTCAATCTTGTAATAGCTATGCACATAGTTTTCTGCCTTTTCTTTTTTTTTGTAAGCAATTGCTGAAACTGCATGCATATAAGGGATGCCATTTATATCCCATCTGTAGCAAGCATATGTATGTTTCTCCAAATTAACTATAAACTACTTTCTCTTACAATGCACTTCAAAGTTCGATTCGCTAGACCATGTAGATGTGCAATCCCTAGTTGCTTCTTTGTACTTCTTCAACATTAAATCCCTGTTTCTTGGGATCCTTTTCATAAGATACCTCCTAATCATCTCACACATAGTCAATATGGACTTATCCCGAGCATCAACAATCTTAGAGTTAAATGACTCACAAAGATTGTTCAACAACATGTCACACTTAGGCCATGTACTAAAATCATGTCTACTCCAATGTGCACAGTCAATACCCATCAAATGCCAGTAAGCATTAACATCTACCTTTCTCTTCATCTCCATCTTTTCCTCAAGCCCAAGTTTAGTGGTCTCTCTTGCTGCTGCCCACATTAAATCTTTCAATAGTTTGCCCTTGTGCTCCTTGAAGTTAGCATATACATGCCTAACACAGAATCTTGTATGTGCTTCAGGAGCAACTTTTGCAAGAGCAGCAAGTAAGCTCTATATTAAAAACAAAACAAATAAATTAGTTAGTATGTAGATATTAAATAATATATAAATTATTTCAGGTAAAATATTATACAACAAATGGTAAGATTAAACTTACATAAATAATTACATACCTTCTGTTGATTTGAAATAAAGGTCCAACCACTTTCTCTCATAGGACCAATATCAGCTAACAACAACTCCAAAAACCATGACCAACTGTCTTGTTCTCACCCTCACAAACAGCAAATGCTATTGGGTACATCCCATCATTCTTATCAATTCCAATAGCTGCTAGTAGTTGCCTCTTCAAAAACCCTCTTAAATGACAAGTATCAAGACTAATAATTGGCCTACGTTCCTCCATAAAATCCAGTTCTATAAGCAGCTAGACACACATACATTCGTTTGAAGTGCAATGTCAGTGTGTGTAGAGTAATTTTAGTTGTGGTGCCTAGATTAGAAGATCTCTACTCTTCACAATAATCTCTAGCTCTTTCAAACTGGTAGGCAAACCTTCCTTTAAGCATCTCTAATGCAATTTGCCTAGACCTAAAGGCTTTATCCAAGTATATGTCTACTTGAAATTGACTCATTATACATTCTTTTATCTCAGCACTCTTGATATTGTGTCTTCCTCTAAACACCTCTAGCCATGTAATTGCAATCCACCTTATAGACACCATCCTACTATGAAAAGCCCTAGAGCATGTATGTTTTCCACGATAGGTTTTCACTAGCAAAAAGTTTTCTTCACAGTCCCATGAGGCATAAATATACCACTCACAATTTTCACATTTGTCACCTTGCGAGATTCGTTCTTACCAATTAATAATGGATATCCATGCTTGATTCTCTAAGATTGCACGACCCTCTTAAATTCCTTGTGGTCACTAAACAGCATCCCATTCTCAAAAATGGGGTCGGGCATATCCACCTCAGCCCTAAATTCAATGTACTTGGGGTGCTCTTCATCATCCTTAAAGTTGACAGGTGTGCACAAGACATCAGAGTGCCTATAATCACTTTCCCCACTTCTTATATCATGCTCCTCATCACTAAAGCAAGTGGGTGCCCAATTTGATATTTTTTTCTCATAAGGGTTTAGGTTGGATGGCTCATGGGGAGTGGATGGGACAATGTGAGTGGTTGGGACAATGTGGGAGGATGGGTTAATAGGGGAGGATGGTTTTTCATATCTACCAAATTCACTGTCACCTACCAAATCAGCATAGTTCTCATCAAAAAAATTGTCATCTACTCCAACCCCTTCATCAACTTCTTTATAACACTCATGCTCATCATCACCTTCATTACCTTGATCCTCATCAACTTGTTCCTCAAAAGCTTGTTCAAAAAGCTTCACATATATGTGTATTGACTTTTTAGGTGCAAATTCTAACCAGTCATTTAGGGCCCTAACATCACCATTTTTATTCAATGAACATAAGCTATTTTGAAGTTCCATTTGAGGAATCTAGTAAAGAAATTCTTTTACATTTGTAATACCAAGATTTTTGGCCTGCTTAGGCAAATAAAAAACAACAAGAGTGTCAATATCAACATCAGAGACCCTTGATTTAGTCTCTCTAATATATTCAACATGTGTATCACTATCCGTAATGAATACCCCTCCATGATGTATACACAAATCAAATAGTTGATCCATATTCAATGCCCTACACACACGTATAAATGCATTACTAAAATATAACCTTTAATTAATATATTACTAAAATATAATATACACATAAATGCAACAAAACATACATGTAGATATGAGGCACAAAGCACAATACATGTATTGCTCACTTGGACCACAACCATTGCACTCGGTCAATTTACTAATAAAAAATACACATTATTTTACACCAGAAAATATATACAACTAATCATCATCCAACAAGTTGACTCACCAAAAATAAAGATCAATAAAATAACCAGAACAAGACAAAATACAACCAACTATATTATAATCCATTGACAACAAAATAATACAAAACTAATCCCAATCAACAATATTCATGTGATATAGAAACCAAAAAAAAAAATCAAAGAAAAACAAACTTCACCATAAATACATAGTTTCAATAAAGATGCAAGTTGCACAATGAGTTTAAATCATACACATATAGACAGTTCTAGCAACCAATCGATCACCCAAACATTTATACAAAAACCCCCACCAAACCCAATCAACAAATCAATCACACGAGAAGAGCAGCTCGGGTTTATTTGGTTTTACCGTTGACGTGGCTGCCTAGAGCTGCCGCCACTGCTTGGGTTCACAAGAGCCACCGTCGCCGTTGATACCTGGGTTCACAATCTTCAAGTTGCTGTGGCCACTCATATGAGGATTGCTCAGATGAATGGAATAGGGATTCACTAATTTGAGATTTTAGAATTAGGCTGAAACGGTGTAGTTTTAGGATTAGATTTTTATTTTATTTTTTATTTTTTAAGCTTAGGGAAAACGGTGCCGTTTGTATAGTGCTAGGTAAGTTTTTTATTTTTGGGGTTGATTTGGCAAAAATAAAATACGTAAGCATGCGCATGTGTCACTTAACAGCAAAAACTAGCCATAGGGTGTGAATTGCTAATAGAAACAAATTTTAGGGTGTAAAATTAAGTTTCTAAAACTTTGAGATGTAAAATTCAATCAACCCCAAACTTCAGGAGTGTAATTTGTAATTTACCAAAAAAAAAAAAAACTAAAACATTCTATTAGTCCTTGAATTTTAATTCATAAACAACTTTAACCATTAAAATTCAAAACAATTTTTTTTAGTCAAACAGTTTGAAGCGGCCATTTTTAGTCCACTTTAAAAGTAATTTGACCAAAGGGTATGCAATAATAAGAAGAGGTGGTTCTCAATCACAGGAAATTCTTAAGTAATATGGACTCTTAAAAAAGAGATGAGTCCCACCATGGGGCGCACAAGTCACGTTCTTTGTAAAAGCTCAAAGCACTGCTCCAAAATTATTTAAATTTTTTCCTCAGAAAGCATCAAATTAAATTTCTGGAAACATCTCATTAATGATTTCTTTTAAAAAAAAAAAATTATAATGTAAGAGAAATTGAGAAAAAAGTGTGAGCAGGCTGTCCAGTACAAAAAAAATGTGTCTTTGATCTTTCGTTACAGTTTGGCAGAAATGTAAACTGACTGTGACAGAAATGCTTGGCATTTTTTTTTCACTTTGAGTTCGGAGAAATTTCCACGCGTTAACTTATAGTGAAGGCATTTCTCTCTCTCTCTCTCTCTCTCTCTCTCTCTCTCTCTCTCTGCATAAATGTAGATAACCTAAATGTAAAATTTGCCTTTTGATTTTGATTTTTACTGCTACTGAGTACTGACTGTGTGTGTCTTTGTATGGAAAACCACAATAAACTCATAAAGCAAAGTCGTTAAATGCAGTTGATTTTGACATGTACCGTTGATGATGATGCACTTTTTTATTAGTGTGTAGTTAGTGTATGTTCTAAAGAAACACATTAAATAATTTATTTTTGAAACTATTTTATGGAAAGTCGAAAAAGATGTAAATTTTTTTCAATTCACAATAAATTTTTTTCAAAAAATAGTATACCATAGAGGATAGCGATTCTAAGGCATTGAAGTTCATTCAGCAGAATGATACTGAGATGCAGGGGATGGATGAACTCAGTTCAGTGGCATGTGAAATGGTCAGATTGATTGAAACAGCAACAGTTCCAATTTTTGGGGTTGATTAAGTTGGTCTTATCAATGGATGGAATGTAAAAATTGCTGAAATGACAGGATTACAAGCTAGTGATGCTATGGGGAAGTCCCTGGTCAATGAAAGTGGTTAATGAGGACTCACGCAGAACGGTTGAAAATCTTCTATCCAAAGCTTTGCAAGGTAAATCTTTTTTTATGTCAACAATGACATTCATTGAATTTGAGTTTACTATCTAACTCAAATATATTGCATTTCATAACATCTGTACGACACAAATAGCTCCCTGATCCAACTTCTATGACTTGTGTTGGCATTCAATGCACGAAAATCCTATTCATTAAATCAACTACACAGACGCACATTTTAAGTACATGGAGTAGTTGCATGAATAAATTTGTCCATTCTGTAGTGACTTGGGACATCTTTTTTCTCAAAGCATCGGTTCACACTCTTTTTGAACCTTTGCAGTGCTTTAAGTGCTAAAGAAGCACTGCCAAATGACTCTTATAATTGTGGCAATTCTAATTCTTCATTGCCATGCCTAAGCCATCCAAAGAAACTTCCTCTGACTGTATTCTTAAATTCTTTTTATTGAATGCTTTAGCGTGCAGAAGAAACTTTTTTTTTTCTTCCCTGTTTCTTTCCTTCTTTTTTTTTTCCTTTTTTTTTTTTTGGGTGAACTGTGAGTATTACTTTGAATTGTATTACTGTACAAAGTTAGTCATGCTAAATATTTGCAGAGATATGGGGGGTGCCTTTCAAACATTATCAGAAATTGATGAAATTGGTGTTCTTATTGCCAAGGTGGTTGAAAAAAAAAATCTCCTAAGTCCATAGGTTCATAGTATCGTGTCCTCCCCACACTCCCAACCAAATCTACTCTCATCCCAACTTATGGATAAAGGTTCTCATGTCTCACTCAAGTTTCAAGTTTGAACATCCCCAACTCAAAAGTGTAAAGATTAAATTGCTACATATACAAAAACCGAAACTCAAATAAAACAACAATAGCATAAACCAACAAAGTTTAGAGAAATAATATAAACTCATATCAGCGTTAATCATATGTAAAGAGAGAACATGAAGATTGTGGGTGGCGCCGTCGATTCAGAATGGAAGAGAATGTTAAGTTATGATTTTTCATATAACATTTATGTTGGCTTTATTCCATAACAAAAAGTATCGTAATTTCATTAATTTATTTCCTTGTATTTTTAGGATTTATTTGTAATAAGTTTAGTATTAATTTGGTGAAGTTTGCTGAAGAAGTTGATCTCGCAATTTGGCTCACTAGTGGTGTAACCTGTGAATGTCACATGACGAGCACATGCCTTGAAGTTGAAGAGTCAGTGAGTTTCGCAACTGATCTCGTGACTTGACTAACTCGCGAGATGACCCACGAAATGCACTGTTAGCTGAGATTTTAAGTGTGACTCTTATATCGTTCACCCATACTATATATACCTTTATTACTCACAAAAATGTGAGGAGGTTATTCAGAGAAAAACCCTAGAGTGATTTCTACAACACACCCACTTTTTAGAAAGAGAGCTACTCATCCTTTAGTGAGAAATTATTGTAGTCTCTTTTCCTTTCCTCTTCCATTGTTATACCTTGAGAGAAGATTTGTACCTAAATACAACTCATGCTTATTCAGAGTGTAAAGAGTGTTTTGGAGCTTAAGAGGCATTTGAAATTTGCTAAAAGAAGCTAGTGAGGCTTGGCGGATGCAATCGGGTGGTATTGCAGGATCTGGATAATTAGTGAAGATAAGACTTCGAGAAGTCCGTTAGTAGCTGGAGCTTGTAGGGCTTAAGTATGTTGGGTAGATTAGGCTTAAAGGGTCCTTTTGATATTCGTGTACTCCATCTTATTCACTAATGGATTGAATTCAACTTGGAGGGTCACAGAGAGGTTTTTTGTCGAGTTTTTCAGTTTCCTCTTCGATAACACGTCTCAGCGTTATCTTGTGTTTGCATATCTCTTCCCTTACTCTTTAACCTTTACATTTGTTAATTGCTTGCTTGCGGTTATGGCTTAGAGAGTAGTTTGTGTTATTACGCATCTTTTACTCTTGTTCCACACTTACATAAATTAGAGTAAAAGCTATTAAGTCGTATTTTTAAAATTAGGGGGGGGGGGGGGGGAGGGGGAGGGGGAGGGGGGTTTAAACAAGCATTGGTGTTTTACACTATTTGAAAAGTTGAATGAGTTTAAATGTTTGAATATGGACTTGAATGCTAAACTTGTTTTGTCTAACAAACTTGTTGATGATCTTAAATGTGAAAATGAATCTCTTTAGATGCATGTCAAGTGTTTGATTTGCTAAACCTATTGCTAAACCTGTTGCAATCATATTGTGAGACCTGATTTTGTGCCTAATGTGAGTTTTACCTCTAAAGACAAATCGGTGTACATTCAAAGAAACCAAAAGGAGGAGAGAAAGACTTTTAAGCCAAAGCCTTTTTTTAGGTCCTATCATTGGGATTTGAGTGGATCTAAGTTTGTTCCTACTTGCCACAATTGCGGTGTCATCGGTCATGTTACACCTCATTGTTCCATGTTGAAGAGCTAGAGAACAAAACCATATTACTAGATCCCTTCTTGAAAAACCTAGTAGACCTAAACACATTGTTTGTCACCATTGTGGTTCTTTTGGTTATCTAAGACCTCATTGCTCTAAGTTTCAAGCTCTTAAAAGAATCAAAAGAAAAAAGAAATTTGAGCTTCTTGGAAGTTGTACTAAGAAAGAAAATCGGATTTAAGTGAAAATAACATGTTGTTGAGGAAATTTTTTAATGCTCTTAACTCATTATCTATGTGCATCTCCGATTCTCATTCTTCCAACCCTCGTCTCACTTTTCATTAGACACTCATTTCAAACAATCGTTTTGTTTGGGTGAGGAAGGGTTTTTATGATTGGGATTTTGCTCTTTTAGTCATTGATCTAATTCTTTCGATCCTTGTAAGACTCTTTATGCATTAGATGCTTCATTGTCATGCATTTGTGTATCACGCATTGTTTTTGTTTTTTATTTTACTTTCATGCATTTGTTTGTGTGTGTAAAAATCCAAAAACGCATAAAAAGTGAAAAATCCAAAAAGTTTGAGTTTGTTTTAGTACCTTCGTACTAATGACGTAGTGTATTTACGAATTTAGCTTGTTATGTATGCACATATTTAATGCGAGTGAAATCTAGAAATTTATTTTTAATTGTTGTAAACAAGTCTTCAAACTTGTCATGAATGTCTAGCCAATAGTCTTGATTGATCTTGATACACGAGTAGACTTGATCCTATATATTTCCTCACATTTATTTTTATGTTAAATATCTCTTCAAATGTCAATCTCTAAAAAGAGAAAGAGCTGAAAAAGCCTTGCTTTAAAACTAGTTTGAATAGGAAAAGGTGAAGCAAAATGTATTCAAAATGTATGATGTCAAAGCCAAATGCTTATTCTTCAAAGAAATGTCAAAAATTTCATGGCATCGTTGCTCAAAAAATTGAGTTGTATTGATCATAAAGTATGAAAAATGGAAGCCAAATGAATAGCTTTCAATCAATGTAAACACTTTGGTGAGGAGTCATATATGTTCATTTCTACTAGTGAGATAGGTCATTTGATTGCGTGATATTTGTGTATGACTTGATTAAATTGATCATTGAAATTTCATACTAGACTATGAACTAATTCATAATACTCACACACAACACACAACTCTAATTTTCAATGAATATCTATTTCATTTGTGTGGTTGTACATTTTTAAATGTGATGTGTATGTGCTTAAGCTTATAATGATCAAATCAAAAATATTTTTGTTCATTTTATTTGCTTTTGGAAGTGATTTGTGTCATCCATGTTTTTCAAAGTTTTTCAAGTTAATTTTGTGTGAAAAAAATTCTTCTGGGTGTTTTCGCGACTCATTTCGCAGGTGGTATAAGTCCTAGCCCAGTCGCGAGTTTAAATGGTCCAATTCTCAAGTTTTTCAACTTTTGACAGAGAGTTTCGTGACTTGAAACTTGACCAGCAAAAATTTCACGACTCATTTTGCAAGTCACTAACTTATCAAATTTTTTGCAACTAGTTTGCGAGTTAGCGACACAAGAAATGCCCAGAATCAACTTTTTAAAGGGCAATTTGTGGGACATTTGTTTTAAACTTCTCCCATCTTCTCCAAAACCCTTACTTCAATGTTTTTACATCAAAACCCAACTAAATCCAATTGTCTTTTATTCCATTAATATCTCTAAAGTAATCTTTAATTCTTTTCATTGGTTTTGATCCTTAAATTATGTTTTTGGGGGTTTATGTTCATAGTTGGGATTTTCTCAAATGGGATTTGGAAAACTTATTTTTTGTATGAGATTTGTTTCTTTTGATGATTTGCTTTGGATGTTGGCCCCTTGTGGCAATTAGAACATGTATTAAGGGTAGATTTCACTATGTTCATGCATTTCGTTATATATAGGGTGTTAGTGTGCATGCTAGGTGTTATATGAATTACTTCTTAAGCATTTTCTCACTTGTTTGGACTTCAGTGAGTACCAAATTTTGGGGTTTTTCATGTTTTCTCAGTAGAAACATGTTTGGTTTATTGGTTGTGTATTTTACATACCTTACCCCACATGTGTATTTCTCATGCCTCTTTCATGCTTTGCACAGTCACCTCATGCACACACCTTTGCTATCCTAGCCATGCCTTGGTCTATATCTTGTTTCCTTATGGTTAGCATGTCATGTTTACTTTATGCTTTATAGCATTTTTTTTTTTTGGTGTTTTGTCTTTTGTTTGAGTTTCATTTTCACATTCATCTTGTACCTCTCATGCATCATTATCCTTGTTCATATCCTCGTATCTTTCCCTCATTCTTCTTGGCCTATTTTTCTATTCATGTCAAAAAGGAGGAAAGTATACTAGAGAGTCTATTGGACTTATGCACATTTGTAAGGGGAGAAATTCCATAGGGGAGATGCATATACCAAGGGGAGAAGACATCTTTTATGAGAAAACCCTATTTTTTTTTTTATTTACATTATGTTTATTTTCTATTTTTCTTTATGGTGCTTTGTGTTATATTTAGCATCTATGCTTTGTTTTTCTCATCGCATCGTATTTATATGTTGAATATGCATACATCCTTATGCTATTGTGCTTATTTGATTGCATGTTTGGATGATCATTTGCTTTGCTATGTGATCATTGTAGTCATTTCCATATGACTATTTGGTGTTTGATCAAGTTGGTCATATGTTTCACATTTTGTTTACTTTATCGTTATTTACTTGTTACTCTATATTTGTCATTTTATTACTTGCTCCTTGAGGGTTTAATGTGTTTTGTGCAAGTATTTCAAGAAACAAGTATTTTGTTTCAAGTTCATCACAAGTTTTAGATTTAGGTGTGAGTGATTTTTGCCATTATTCCCAAACTCATGATTAAGTCTAGAGTCTGTTATAGAGTGTTTTGGTCATGGAATAGCCAAAGGAGGAGACTGTTAAGTTATGATTTTTCACAAAACATTTATGCTGGCTTTATTCCACACTAAAAAAAGTTGTAATTTCATTAATTTATTTCCTTGTATTTTATGGGATTTATTTGTAATAGATTTAGTATTAAGTTGGTGAAGTTTGCTCAAGAAATTGATCTTGAGACTTTGCTCACGAGAGGTGCAACCTGCGAAGGTCACATGAGAAGCACATGCTAGAAGTTGATCAGTTAGTGAGTTTTACAACTCATCTTACGACTTGACCAACTCGCGAGATGACCCGCGAAATGCATTGTTAGCTGAGATTTTATGTGTGACTATTATACCCTTCACCCATACTATATATACTCTTATTACCCATAAAATTGTGAGGAGGTTATTCAAAGAAAATCCCTAGAGACGTTTCTACAATACACCTGCCTTTTAGAGAGAGAGAGCTACTCATCCTTTAGTGAGAAATCATTGTAGTCTTTTTTCCTTCCCTCTTTCATTGTTATATCTTATGAGGAGATTTGTACACAAACACAACCCACAGTTATTCAGAGTGAAAAAAGTGTTTTGAAACTGGGGAAGCATTTGAGATTTACCAAAAAAAGCCGATGAGACTTGGCGGATGCAAGCGGTGATATTGCGGGATCCAAATAACTAGTGAAGATAAGACTCTGAAAAGTCTATTGGTGGTTGGAGCTTGGAGGGCTTAAGTACATTGGGTAGATTAGGTTTGAAGGGTCTTTTTGATATTTGTATACTCCAACTTATTCACTAGTGGATCGATTTAGACCTAGAGGGTCGCGGAGAGGTTTTTTGCCGAGTTCTTCGGTTTTCTCTTCGATAACATGTATTGGTGTTATCTTGTGTTTGCATCTCTCTTCCCTTACTCTTTAAGCTTTCCATTTGTTAATTGCTTGCTTGTGGTTATGGCTTAGAGAGTAGTTTCAGTTATTGCGCATCTTTTATACTTGTTCCACACTTACATAAGTTAGAGTAAGAGCAATTAAGTCATATTTTTAAAATTGGAGGTCTAAACAAGTATTAGTGTTTTACATTATTTGAGCTTTAAGAGAAGAAGCTCCGCCGAGTTGTATTAGAAGAGATGAAGTGCCACCGAGTTGGATTGGATGTGAATGTGTTGCCGATTTGAGTTGGATTGGAAGAGAAGAAGCTAGAGAATGGCGCTGCCGAGTTGGATTGGAAGAGAAGAAGTGCCATCGATTTGAGGTTGTGGGTGCACCGCCGAGTTGGATTGAAATTTGTGAGGGCGTCATTGTTTGGTTCTTCTATTGTGTGTATGGTTTTTTTTAGTAGCTATCTGGTTCTTGTGGTTGGATTGGAAGAGAAAATCAAGAGAGGCAAACGTAAGATAAAGCTGGAAGAAGATGAGATAGAGCTAGAGAGGCAAACATGAGACAGTTAGAGAAAAGTGTTGATGAATGTGGATTTGGTTTTATACACACACATATATAACCTGTTTAATCGTTAACCAATATACTTTAAAATTATATGAATAGTCAAGATCAAAACAATATTAAATTAATGGTTTAGCTTTAGATGGGTACTGTTACCGATTGAATGACCCTCCCTAATAAATCAAATCAAATCTCTTAATTTGACTCAAACATGACTCTTTATGATCTATGAAATCAAATAAATAACTAAGTACAAACAATTACATACCAACTAATAAAAAGTAAAAACCCCGAAAGTTAAAAAACACAAAAAAAATTAACAAAAAACCAGTCAGCCAAACCACAGTAGAATCAGTGTGAGAGAAATAAACTTTGTGGAATAATGTTTGCTCTCTTTTCCATATTGTAGAGAGTTTATTTATTTATTTAATATATACTAGCCTTTAAGCATATGTGTGATTTTCATTCATCATAATTCAAGACTACTGCATTCATCAGTAACAAAAATATTTTGAGGTATAATGAGATTTATATCACCACAAAAAACGAGGGCTATAGTCGCGTTTTAAAAATGCAGCTATAAACCCCAAAAATGCAGCTATAAGATATAGCTGCGTTTTTCATAGCTGCATTTCTAAACGCGGCCTATAGCTGCGTTTTTCATAGCTGTATTTCTAAACGCGGCCTATCCTGCACGACAATAGCCCCCTGTGGGACCTAATGCTGTGTTTCTAAAAACGCAGCTATAGACCATCTTATAGCTGCGTTTTTCCTCCCTATAGCTACGGTTTCCCACTCCCCATAGATGTGGCACCTATAGCTGTGTTTTCTAAAAAACGCAGCTATAGACCCGGTTTGGGCTGTGTTTTTAAAAACGTGGCTATAGGTGAAACCTATAATCGTGTTTACGACGCAGCCCAAACTGGGGTATATAGCCGCATTTTTTACAAAAACGCAGCTATAGGTGCCGCATCTCTAGGAGTGGTAAAGCGTAGCTATAGGGAGTAAAAACGCAGCTATAAGATGGTTTAGAGCTGCGTTTTAAAAATGCAGCTATAGACTTCCTATAGCTGCGTTTGTTAAAACGCAGCTATAGACCCCGAAATTTACTGTAGTAGCGTTTTTTAAAATGTAGCTATAGGTTTTTTTTTTTTTTTTTTTCATTTTTTTCTTCCTACACACATTAATCCTGCCCAGAATATATACAACTTGTAATTCCTGCCAACACTCAGATGCAACCAATTTCGAACCAAGAAAACAAGTTCTCAACATTTACATAAACAAAACAATAGCCACCAAACATTGTTTTTAGTTCATTGCCACCAGATTAGTTACATAACCGTATAATTACATACACAAACTAAGTGGCCACCAACAACCAATTTTTACATTAGGAGCTTCTGAATAGTCTCATTGGGATCCATGGAACACTCCTTAAGCATTGCATAAATCTCTTACTCACTGGGATTCACAAAACAGAGAGAGAGAGTGACGGTGAGGAGAGCTTTGAGAGTGAGAGTGTCGGTGAGGATGAGGAGAGACAGAGAGAGTGTCTGAGTGTGAGTGACGGTGAGTGAGACTGTGAGAGAGGTTTAGGTTTTTTACAATCTAGTTATTCTCCATCGTTAACCAATGAAAAATGCTTACGTGACACACGCCGTGCACCTCTGGCACGCTTGAAGTTGATGTGGGTAATAAAATATTCTAAAAAGCATTAGAATTTATCACATCAGTATTTAAATTAAAAAAATTAATTACTCAATTTTTAAGAAAGAAAAAAGAATTTTATTTATAAAAAAATTTATTGGGCTATTTTCTCTTGTGTTTTTTTAGCAACCAAACACACAGATTGAAGACCACATTTTTACACACATTAGTTTGAGATTTATTGTCTAAAATGTTTTATTATTTTGTATTCTATATTGCTAGTAGCAAATTGATCAAGAGATTCTATTTAAAATTTAATTAAATTTTAGATTATGAAAATTTTAAAGTAGACATTTAAATTGATATTTACTAGTAGACATTTAATTTTTTTTTTTAAATTACAAATAGCATTAACATTTTTAAAGCGTATAAAAGAACAATAGAATCTAATTTATTAAAGGTACTATTGCAACAGTTAAATAGAATCACCTAATAGTCTCATGATCAGCTTAACTACTCAAACAAATATGAATTCAACGCATATCTCAATGCCTTAATAGTAACCAAACAAAGATTATTTTCATACAAAGAATCAAATATCATCATTCAAGCATAAATTCTAACAAAAAGAGATGAAAATTTATTACCTTTTCAAAGAAAAAATGAGTTGTACTTTAGCTTTGGCAATGTGATGCATGATGAAGGAAAAAAATTAAATCTAATTTCCATTTTTAATTTTTGTAGTGTGTGTGTGTGTGTGTGAGAGAGAGAGAGAGAGAGAGAGAGAGAGAGATAATTTACATGTGTGGGTATGCAGAAAATTGAGCGGATAATGTTAACATTTTACCCTGCATGTGGGATGTTGACTTACAGACATAAAAGTCTCAAGCCATTAGGGAGAAATTGGTTGTAGTAATTTGGCACTCTTATTATAAACTGGTTGTAGTAATTTGGCACTCTTATTATAAACAAATAAAAATTAAAGTTTGTGTTTAATTAGTGAGGCAATTCATGAAAGTAGTAAAAAGAAACTAAATATATTTGTGAAAGAGAAAGTTTAGATATACAACTTTTACGACAATTATGAGGTGGTTGACTATGAGTGAGTGGCATATGAAAGTAATTATCCACAACTCACGGTTAAACACTTTATCAAATTGTGAAAAATGTAGTGGATCTTGAAAAACTTATTTGGAAATACCAATCAAAGCATTAGTCTTGATACTTACTATTTCGTGCTGGTATAACACTACAAAACCTAGAATTCGCTATTATAGCCACTCTACTTTTTTCCTTTAGGGGTTGGACATGCATTCCAACTACAATTTGGTATCTCTTATGGAACTTTCCCATAAGCCTAAATCTTTTTGAATCTACAGTAGTTACAAATTGTCTTGGTATACTTATTCAACTTTCCCATAAGCTAGCCTAAATCTTATTGAATATACAATTACAATTTTCTTGGTGCATGTGTGAAACAAGTTATTTACCCACAATTTCTAGCCTTTTCCTAATGGGGAGCCGTAAACCAAATCGTAAGTGTCCTATGCCTTAAGTCTAAAGATCAGTCATGTCTTACATGCATTATACAGGGATTCCCCAAAAGAAAGGGAATAACCGAATAAGGGAAGCAAGAGGAAAGATAGGTTTGTCCCACTTAAAATAATAATAAATTAAAAAATTATAGTTCCTTTTTTTTTTTTTTTTGGACTGATTAAAGATAGGTCTCTTCTTCCCCCCTGTATGTCTTGTATATTTATTATATGAATGCTATTATTTTTTAGAAACAGTAGATGGAAACTTGCAGAAACTTCAGGGCCTTATTGTTAACCAAACAAGAAACAAGACATTATAAAAACAGGATGTATGAGCAAATCAATTGTCACAAACACTATTCCCCCAAATGGTTGAGAATATGAAGCATAAACCAATGCTGGGATAGAGTTTCTTCACCATAAGATATGCAAAGAATAGATTTCTCCAACAAGTGAATCAACAAGGCATAGACAAAGAATTTAACCAAAAAACGTGAAAGATAAATACCCAAAAAGAGTATGTCAAGGGATATGTCAGAAGCTTCTTTAGAGGAAAAAAATAAGTTTCAACAGACATAGCAATATTTAGCGTACAGGAGGAACCGTGAGATAACCAAAAAACTACAAAAAGTCCATTTCAACCCAGAATTGGAAATCGAAACCCCGCATTTCAAACCGAACACTAAAACAAAAATCGAATCCCCAAAAACAAAAATCAAAACAAATAACTATAAAAACTTACTGGTAGTCGGAGGAGGGAGACGTATTTGATGAGGGAGAGCCGATCGACGGCGGAGATTGAGTGGAAGAGGTTGGTGAGGCCGTTGGATGGGTTGGGTTTGGAAGAGGAGGAGTCGGTGAGGCCGAAGAGTCGGTGAGAGCAGGGAAAGTGAGGGAATCGATGGTGGAGTCGAAGTGAGTGAAAGAGAAGGACGGGGTCGATGGAGGAGCAGGTGGAGATGATTTAGGGTTGAGATCGAGCGATTTGATTTTAGGGATTTTTTTGCGTTTTTTTTTTTTTTAAACAAAATAGTAAGCTGCGTTTTTTAAAAACCCAACTCCAGACATATATGAGCTGCGTTTTCTCAAATGCAGCTTTAATATGTCTGGAGCTGCGTTTTCCTAAACGCAGCTCTAAGCACCTGTGGAGCTACGTTTAAAAAACGCAACTCCCGACATAATGAAAAAAAAAAGAAAAAAAATTACCTGGAGCCGCATTTCTTTAAACGCGGCACCAGTCCAACCCAGCCAAACGCAGCTTCAACACCCAAAAACACAGCTTTAGAGCAAGTCTATAGCCACGTTTTTAAAACGCGGCTATACGTCCAGGGGTCGAGCTGCATTTTTTATAAATGCAGTTCTAAATAGGGTCTGTAGCTGCGTTTTATAAAAACGCATCTAAAAAACGCGGCCCAAAAACGCGTTTTTTGTAGTGTATGTAAAAATATTATTTCACCCGTAGATTCAGTATTGATATTTTCGATTGAAAATTCTCAAACACCTAGTCAAGATTGATAACCACCTTGTGATTGTGGATAAGACAAAAGTAGGCTTGAAATACTGGTTAGTGGGAAGTTTGTGTTGAATTGGGAAGTTGTGAAGTGGTGTAAGCCTAAAAGGATTTAATTGAAAGATGTGAAATGTTTGTTTTGTTATGTTTTATTTATTTTAGAAATTGAAGATGTGAAACATGGATGGAAGAGGAGTTTTAAACTTAATAATTTTACATATCTAACCTTATTGTTTAAACTTTCTTAACAGGAGAACCCAAATAGGAGAAGTACCCTTAGTAGTTGATGATGTGAAAAATCACCAAGTTGAGAACCTCGTCTCACTTGATGGACGATCCTGTGGTTGGTCGTGTCTCCGGTGAAAACTTGCAAGAAAGCTTGGGAAAGAAGTGTGATACACCGGTGTGGTGTTTATCAAAAACACTCCAATGCTTAAGTCAGAAGGGAAGAAAAAGATTTAGAGAGAAAAATGACTTGAAGTAGTTTTTGGATGGGTATTTGCATGTACCTTTGGATTATGTTGTCCTTTTCTTTTATAGTTGTTTTCCTGTCTTTACGGATAATGAATTCCGGCATTTATGAGCAACGGCTAGTATGCCATAAATGGGAGGTCTGAAGTACACAACTCATTTGTTACCATTACTCTGTGTTAGGACATATGTAGTTCAAGTGGTTGTTGACATATGTCGCTATTTTATATAATTGGCTTATCCTTAGACAAAACGCACTTTACTTGTATTTGAGTAGATTTAGGATGTGTTTAACACTTAAAGAAACAGTGTTTCAAGATTCAGTGTTGAAGTCATCAAGTCTGTCCAAAAAACAAGCAAGGAAGTGCAAGTTATTAAAGCTCGACACTTGGCTCGACACTTGGCTCGACACATGCATCTATCGAGCTTTAAGAAGTGTTAGGATGTGTGCCCTTAAATCCTATTGTATGATGCTATATATGACATTATGTATGACTTAATGTTGTGTTTAATAAAGTTGTTTATTTTTATCTAAAATAATGGTAACATGAATATTTGGACATTATCATATAGTCCATGAGATGCATAGTATGTGATTTATGTGAAAAGTCACAGAAGATATAAATCACAAGTTCTTTGTAAACTCAGAATTATAGTTCGTAGTCGGTGATGAAATTGGGCATTTCATCTGCGAAGACTATAACGTATCAACTAAGATGATTTGTCTTGATCATGGAAGTAGAGACTTCTAGTTGATACGTTGATATGTTTTAAGAGTTAAGACATATTGAACTGGACTGCTGTGAGATTTATTATTCTCCTAACAACTGTCAAATGAATAATAAATCTCACGACTTTTATTTGCATGAACTCTTAATCCTGAGAGAATAATGGACCTGATCATGACGTGTAGGTTGCTTTGATATATCAGGAGTGAGATCTAAGATAACGGTCAAAACCTCAGTATATTGGGCAACCACATTTAGTGTTGATGGAACATATATTCTCAAGATGGAATTCATAGTCTCTTGATGGAGATATAAAATATTCCCTTGAGATAAGTTTAATGGGTTTGGTTATTCAGAGAGTTAGGCCTAACCACTTTGGTAAGAAATTACCAAAGTATATATTTATGAAATTTTATTTCATAAATATATGATGAATAACTTTAAAGGATTAAACCGGGTACTCAAGGATAAGATGTAGTAATTTACAAAGTGGCAGTCTACATTTATGACTTTGTATTACTACGAATATTTTATGAAGGGGTTGCGTGTAAAATAAAGTCTTGGGATATAATTTATTAATAAGGCCTAGAGTGCAATTATATTTATATAGTGGTATTAAATATAATTAATGGTAACTTTGGACTTGTCAAGAGTTGACGAAAAAGCCCAAGGCCCATTGGAGCTAGTGTCTTATTGGTCCCTTTTGGTCCCATTCCAAGCCACACACTAAAGCCCAATTGGAAAGGCCCAATAGGCCGGCCCAATTAGATAATCAGTTAATTATAAAGGGAGAAACATACAGAATTTTTTAAGTGATTTTTCGTAGAGAAAAAGAAAGAGTGTGAGACACACTTTCGTTCTCCCTTTGGAAACTGATTGAGAGACCATACATCTTGGGCGTAAAGTGGAATTGGAGTGAAGATTAAAAGTTTTCTCAAGTGCTTCTAATCTTTGTTTTGAAATTCTCCATACCAAGGTACGCTATCTTGTTCTTAAATTCTGAAATTTACAGAGTGCATGTTGTCGATCATGAATGAAATAGATCCTTATTTGTTGCTTCCGCTGTGTGTTTTGTATGAGATACAAAACCAGATTTTTATCCAACAAGAAGCTGTTTTACCCCGAGCCTCAACAGCTTCTCGACAGATCCTCGACACCTCTATCTGTCGAGAATTAAAGAAAACAGATATTCAGTTCTGTTTTGAGTCCAATCCGTGAATGTGTCTTTGAGACTTCTTTTCTCCTAACCCTAAACATATAAAAGGATTGTTTTAAGGGCCGTCAAACAAGATGCAAGTTGCACAAGTATTGAGCAATTCTTGTTCATGCAATTTGTGATCAAAGACAAAGTTCATACCCTAGTTCATCTCTTGTGAAGAAGATAGCTGTGTAATGTGCACCGTAGGGTTTTGTAACCGAGCATCTTCTTGATCTTCATCATGTAGATGATTTGAAGAACTTTGCAGCCAGCAACTCTCTTTCTAGTTGGTGAATTGAAGTCGCGTACTGGGAACCGCGCATCTGGTTAGTCACGTACTTGGGAGCCGTGCATTGAAAGGAGAAACTATCACTACAGAATAAGTCCAATTGGGTATTAGGGTAAGGGTTCAACTGTAGGTTGGTTAGGTACTTGGGATTCCTTGCTTGTAACCGCTTGTTGTGATAGTAGTGGAGTTTCGAGAGTGGTGACCTTAAATCACCCGGTGGGGTTTTTGTCGTCAGGTTTTTCCCATTCGTAAACAAATCACCGTGTCATTTATTTTTCGCTACATAACTTAGTTTTGGTAATTTGTTTGTGCTGCCACGTGATTTTGTATGATAATTTGATTAATTAATAACTTGGCTAATTAATCAATTTAATTTATCACAAGGGGTCAACGCGTTTATGGCCTGTCACTCTGTCCGTTACGTTTTATCATCAATGTGTGTAATAAATGTATAGCACTTGTTTTGGTCGTCATTAACATGGAATGACGATCCTAAGTTATTTTTGACTAATCTGTTGCCCCCTTGTTCATATTCTCGTCTTTGAGATGAGATAAGAACATAACTGTCTATCGTTTCGTGTCCTGCGTTCAGCGCATTTATTACAAATTATTGCATTGTCTACTATGCGTCACATGTACGGTCAAGATGTCTTCTTCGTGTCAGCAAATCTCGGCATTCCCGTAAACGTCTTCCATTGATTTTGCCTTTTTCCTTCCTTTTGTTCTCTTTCCATTTTTTGCTTCGTTCTTTCCTTCTTCGTGGCCTTTCAAGTGCCCTGGAGCCTCCTTTTTCCTTGAGATAAACTTCGATGGCGTCATTTTTGAAAGTTTAGTAAGAGCGGGTTTGGGGGTGGTAGTGAGGGATGCTGAAGGAATGGTTATTGTTGCACTAAGCCAAAACATTCAACTCCCTAGCTCAGTGGACTTGGTTGAAGCCTTGGCAGCTCGGAGAGCTCTCCTATTCACTCAGGAGATACGTATTGCTCATGTGGTGGTGGAGGGTGATTCTCTGAAGGTCATTACAACAGTCAACAATCCAAAGTAGAACAAGACTCAGTGGGGACATGTTATAGACGATATTAAGAAAGCTAGTGCTTGTTTGCAAGTTTGAAGTTTCTGTCATGTCAGTAGGGGGGGGGGGGGGTAATAGTTTAGCCCACTCCCATGCTTCATGCCTATTAAAGAATGCAAATATCATTTTGATAAAATAAAAATACAAATATCCTTCCATTTTTTTTTTTTTTGGTATTATTGATTGTGTGTTATTATTATTATTTTTTTGTTAGACTTTGCTTCAACTTATGCAGAAGTAATTAAATTTGAGCAAGAATATCATAATTCAATTCAATTGTTTTTCCTATAAATCTTTAGAAAAATGATAATAGAATTTCATTATACTTAAATAATTAGTGCACTAAAAATAATTAATATAAAAAAAATAAATGTATTTATCTTATTAGATAATTAATGCATAACTATAGATAATTCATATATGCATTTACTCATATGGCTAATTTAATGAATTAATCCTTTGATATAAATGCAAATTTTGAAAATGTGAAATCTTAAATAAATAAAATCTTTAGAAATGAACCGCATGTAGAACCTCATGCTCTTTCGCATGATATATATATATATATATATATATATTGAAGTGTTGTTTAAATAGACAAAAGAGAAATGCTATGCACACAACATATTTACAACAAATTATAAATGATAAGTTATCATGGGTTCTAATTTGAATCTATCATTGAATTATTATTTTTTTTTTTATCAATAACAACCTGCAACAACTTACTATTTATAGTCTTTTGTGAAAGTGTTGTAAAAATATTAAAGACATAGTATTTCTCTTAAAAAAAAAAAAAAAAAAGTTCCGAATCGGAAAATCAATCAAACAAGTGCGAAAAGGGTTGAACACGTCCAATAATTGGCCATGCCGTGTTGCACGTTGTTCCAATCGATTCTACTGTTTTCCTATAAAAATCAAGTGCTTTTGCTTTAGGAACCAGTCACTTACATCAAAAAAGTGCTTTTGTTTTAGTTTGGTCATTTGTCTTGAATGCTTGTAACTTTTGACATAATTTTCCATAAGGTTGGTAGATTAGTTACCCAAGAAGTTGGGGAGGTATAAAATTTGTTACAATATTTTACAAGATTAATTTTGATGATGTCTAATAAAAATAGTTGTGTTGGTAGTATTGTTCTTAAGTTAGGTAAAGGACTTGTTTCTCAAAAATAAAGAAGTTAGGCTAAAGAAGATACATTTTTTTTTTTTTTTTGGTAAATAACTAAGGACGATACTTAAAAATATAGGAGTCATTCACTGGTATCTCAAATGTCTATAATGGTTTCCATGGTTCATGCAACTTCAATTATTAACAAATATCTTTACCAAAAAAAAAAAAAAATTATTAACAAATATTATAAAATTCTTGTCATGTATAAGTTTGTTATTATTTGCCCAAAATAACAACCAAAAATAAATTAAAAGAAAAAAGAGAAAATGGGTTATAATATAAAATGATAGAATTTATTTTTCGATGTTGCCTGATACTATTCAATGTGACATAGTTTTTTTTTTTTTTTTTTTTTTTTTTTTTTTTCATTAGAAATAAAAAAGTATAGGGAAGTGTAAAATTTACCCTTATCATACTTATTATTTACAATGAATCCATTTCATAGTTTAAATTATATTATATACTTTTAAATATATATATATATATATATATATATATTACATACTTAAGGATATATGTAATGCCAAAAAAATGTATATCTAGGAAATAAAATTAATTTACAATCCTTATATTTGGTCATAATCAAATAAAATTTCAAGTGAAATGATTATCTTGTTATGCTTCTACTCAACCAGAGGCATGTATTTGAATGAAAGATAATTCCCCATTTCAGAATTCATGACTACTGGCAGATGCAATCATGCAAAGAGAAATATCTTGTAATCCTATAACTTTCCTTGTCCTCATTACTTTTTTTTTTAAAATAAAGAGTTTCAACTTATGATTTCTGCTCATAATAATAGTTTTGTATTATCAGACTAAAACATCAATAAATTTTTTGGTATATTGGCGAAGATTGAACTCTAAATATATTATTCAACCATTTAAAACTTTACTAATTGAACTAATTGAAACTTTTTTTCTTTTTACATATTTGTTTTAGAAATAAAATTGTCATCTTTGTTAAAAAAATTATTTATATTTGACCGGGGTCAACTACGAGTAAAAGGCCTATGCTGACCGCGTCATTTGGGTTTCATAGAGAAACCGTGTGAATGTGAAAGCCACTTAAAGTAGTAAACCCAAAACTTTATGGAGAGCTAGAGAGGACAAACAAAATGTTGTTAATCTCAGTCATTAGTGGAAACTTAGTCCTATATATAAATGTCCCTCCCTTTCAGCTTGTTTGTCATATGAAGCTTCGACACCCAGAAATTATAAGCTATCTAAAACATCACCCTGCTCCTCCCTGATAAGAGCTTGAACTCTCTGACGAAGAATATGAAGGTAATGGTGAATCCATGCTCAACAATGATTTAGAAGTTCTGTTCCTTATGAACTTCGACATTTCAATCATGTTATGTAATGTAATACTAATTGCCACTTATTAACTTCGTTGCAGCAAAAGGTAGTGATCCGGGTGAACTTAAATAATGGCAAAAAGAATGCTCGGACCAAGGCCTTGCAGATTGCAGTTGGTGTACAAGGTAATCATTTTTTTCTTTCAATTGTTAACATTGAACCAAATTTACATGCTCTTAACGTACTTGTATACTCTCCCAATTACTTCAATTAAGCTCAACAGAGTTTCATGTAGGAATTTGAAATTAATGATCTTTCTTTTTGGTGCTTAAGGTGTTGAATCAGTATCTTTACAAGGTGAGGATAGCAGTCAAATTGTTGTTGTTGGGAATGACATTGATTCAGTCCACTTGACATCTTTGCTGAGGAAGAAAGTTGGATCTGCTGAGTTAATAAGTCTCTCACCAATCAGTTATGCGGGGGAAAAACAACAAGAGCCCAAACACAGCGAATCTGGAATACTATCAATGGTTTGGCCAGCTTATCAAGCTGGTGTGCCATATTATTATACGTATGATGTCCCAAATAACAACCAAGACTCTTGTACTATTATGTGACCACGTGTATGAATTTTGTCAATGGCTAAAACTTAGGTAGAGTTTCTTAGATGCTATAAATAAAATTCTACATACGATTCATGCCATTGAATTTAATTTAAGAATCTCAAGTAGAGCACTACGTGTTAGAAGTCTGGAATGACTTTCTATGTTCCATCTCTTTAATAGAAAAGAAAAATTTTGTAAAAGAAAGTGTAATTGACTAAGAAATTATATTCATGTAATCTAATAAGAAATAAAGATCTAGTTCAAGGCATATGGTTTGTTGTTGAAATACATTTCTTCAGTGTTATTTGCGGAAGTTCTCTAAACTGAGCAATGGCTAGAAAATGGAATTTTGAACCTCTTAGTAAACCTCAAAAACATCTAATAAAGTGAGTAGAAGGAGATCTGAATATCATCAAATCCCACTTTATTTTGTAACTTTGTTCACCTGTAGGGGCAGTAGACAAAAACTACTAAGACAGTAAATTCAAGATGGAAAAACCTCACCCTTGCCTTAGGGTATATAGCTATTTATTTTCATTATGTAATAATAACACTACATTGTTTTATCCTCAATGTTCATAATAACATGATTTTCTAAACTCAAAATACTGTACATTGGAAAATTTACTCAAAATACGCAATACTGTACATTGGAAAATGTACTCAAAATACTGTACATTGTTTGCCATAACTAATAAAAACCATGCTTTTACTAGTCTTGGGCACGTCTCAGCCATTAGTCTGCTAGCCATGCATACACTGTCAGCAAACCAGTCAAAGAGGCCCCCAGGACCTATTTGAAGGGTCTGGACTTCTTGTTTTGCAAATAATCTGCCCCTGCCAGTGAATCTGAAACATATATCACTAATATTAGTCAAATCCAAGAGGGAAAAGAAGATGGATTTTTCACAAAGGGAAAATTGTTCTCACGTTGGCAGTTCATCAACATGGCATTGCAATAAAATACTATACCTATTGAGTTTCTGACATAGCAATACAATTTTGCCTTTACCAAACCAATAATAACTCAGCTCAACGACTGTAGCACACCTCAATTACTTAAGGGGAGAAGCAAATAAGAAGTAAATGAAACTAATTGTGGTTCAATAACTCACGGGTTCTTCACTGTGAGTATATATTACTTCCAAGCTGCCATCCTCAATAGAAGCCCAAACTTTTATTGTGCAGTCCAATGAACCAGAGAACAAATAGCTATCCCAGCACATGAGAGACTTCACAACATCATCATGTCCATTCAGTGTCATAATACACTGCCAATTTTCATGATTCCAAACCTGAAACAAAAAATAAGATCAGAAATTATTATTATTATTTTCCTGACAAATCAAAACAAAATATATGATCCTCGTGCACATATAAAGAAAATGACACCTACGACAACAACAAAAGGGATAATTAATCAATTCAAATCATCAGTACCACATAAGATATATATTGCTAAGTTTTACAGAGTAGAACTTAATCAATTTAACTTAAATAATTTAGTCACTAAAACAAGGATATGTAATTGTTGCCAGCAAAATACATGAGGGAGAGTACATCGTATTGGTTCGATGCTAGATTTGAAAAGGGTAAATTTGGAACAAGAACAATACAGAGCTACGTAAAAAAAAGGTCAGGGGAAAGATGTAACAACATAAAAGATGTAAAAGATGCACCAATGATCTTAAATAATCAAGCTCTCTTCAAATACTAACTACTCACAACATAGAAGATATAACAACAGGGGAAAAAAACAACTTTCTCTATCTAGGATGTAATTTCTATAAACCAATTGTCATTTATGAATCCCATTATAAAAATAGCAGTGAAGCATATAATGCTCCATTGTCTTATTCATGAACAAATCAAATTTCTAAAATCTAGATATCAGGAATGGTCTATATTAGAATTCAATTGATGAAACAACTAATTAGGCTAGCCTAGGCCAAGTTTAACTTTGGCATAAACTGAGTTCAGGTATCATTATTAAATCAGATTCCAAATTTAAAAAAAATTAAACCAAAATCTTAATGGAAATGGAAGAATAAAGTTCATCAAACACAAATAGGTACCTTGTTGTGCCCTTGAAGCTCTGCCAACCTTTTGAACTTATCCCCACGAAACCATGAGTGTAGGTACAGGCACTGATCACCATAGACACACGTCCATTGCACCCAGAACTCACAAACCATTTCTGCGGTTTTCTTAGGAACATGCTCCAGAGGCTTTTCTTCAACCACATTTTCCAGATTAGAATCATTTTCAACAACAGAACATTCTGAAGAACTCTCAGAAACGCTTTCTGCCAACTCTGGCCGCTTCTCCTGAACATTTTGTGAATTCCTAGGAGCCCTACCCCTACGCCAAGTATTAGAAATTAAAGCGTTGCTGGAGTGAGGATAGTGAGGATAGTAAGCGTTGCATGGGACGGTGAATGGTGGCCACATCAGGTGTTTCTGAACGGGCAAACCTACATGGGTTTTTAAGGCATCTACCACTGAGCCAAAATTTACATATCTTGTTGCTGCTGTTGTTTAAATGTCCTCCTCGTCCTGCTCCTAATCGATCAAAAACAGAACTTTCTTTTCCCTGTGGCCCTCTTCTTGCCGTTTTAATCTCCATACTATAAACACCCACAAATAATAGGAATAGCAAACCGAATAAAGCATCCCACAAAGCGAAACAACCAAAAACAAAAACCACTCTCTTTCTTCCACTGAAGAAGATCCTATTCCAAATCAAAAAACCCTCCTGCAATCAAGAAAACCCTTGCTAACCCATGAAGGATTTTAAATTCTCTGGTCCGCCGGATCAGAAACCCTACTAAAAAAAAAATCCCTGTTCCGCCAAATCAATTCCAAAGAAACACGAATTATTTGGGATTCTTGCTATAACAACAGTAACCCTAGAGAAACCGAAGAATCTTGAAATTTTGATTTGGCAAGAACAGCTTATTGAAAACAATCCAACTATTCCATAATCCCTCATGAAATACATAACAAAATACAAAATTCCAAAACAAAATCGCCGATCCATCGGCAAACGCTAGAGAAATTGACGAACGTGAAAATAATATACTTACGTAACATTGTCTAAGGTTGAGAATAGATTCGATCATTACAAAAGTAGGAGCGATCATAGCTAAAGAAATTATAAATCTAAATTTAATTGCAATAGCAAACCTGAGATATTTTGAAAATCGAGCCGCCGAGATCTTCCTTCGATCAGAAATAATCTCAAAATCTCCTGTTATTGTAAATATGTGGCAGTGCAATTTATCATTAAAACAAGTATATTTAAGGCATTTGCTAATATTTCCCTTACAAACATGCCAAAACCAAGTTAAGCTCCTAATATGGCAATTGAGCCACAGAAAGATGTGAATTCTCTCCAAATTCACATTTTTGAGTCCCAGATAGAGCTACCAAACACACTTTGTCACTAGTAAGAAAACTGTTGAGCACGGGGGAAACTTCCTCCTCTTACTTTTTTATTTCTTTCTAGATAGTGAACGTGGCCTCAAGTCTAGTCGGTCACGCGGAAGGAAAACGGCTTGATGGTACTTTATAGCATCTCCGCTGAAACTTCTTACTTCTTATAAATTACGAATACCAACGCGCCATTTTTATATGCAATTATTTCTCTCTCTCTCTTTCCCAATTCAGTTCTGTCAATCTCCCTATTCGGTATCATGTCGAAGCGCCTAGTTGATACAAGTAAGTTTCAAAGAATTTCCAATTAGACAATAAATATTTTAGTATCTCAATGTATAATTGCAATTTATCGTTTCATATTTTGTAACAATCAGCTTGCTTTTCATCATGCTTCCCACCCGACCGCTCTGACACTGAAAGTGATACTAATTCAGACTCTGACGAGTCATCTCCACGATTCTCCTGTTTCATAGACGCATTCTTCCCACCAGACAGGTCTCCAAGTCCGCCTCCACGTGAATCTCCCACTGAATCTGGAGTACAATCAATGGTTTGGCCAACCTATCAAGCTGGTGTACCATATTATTATCAACCCAGTGCCGGCCCTTCCCTTAGGCCAGTTAGGCGGCTGCCTAAGGCCCCCAAAGGGAAGGGAGGCCCCAAAATTTTAGAAAATAAGAGGAAAGAGGGAAAAAAAAAATTATTTTCAGGGGACAAAAAATCTGACGGAAAAAAAAAAAAAAAAAGAGTTTAAAAGAACAACAAGATTCTGGCACATTCTTTTAATCAAAAAACAAAAATTTTGGTAAATCAAACAAACCAAAAATATCCGGATAAACTACAAATCCGGTCTAACACATTAACCACAAAACAATCATAAAACACAACAAATAAAATAACTTAAAACCCTAAAAATTATACATTTTCTCTCTAATTTCTGCTCTCCGCCTCTCTCTATCTCTCATTCTCATTCTCTCTGATTCTCTTCCTTCTCTCGGCCTCACTCTCCCCTATTCTCACAATCTCACTGATCTCATCTACTCTCCGGCCCTGACAAGCTGACAGCAAGCTTCCTCAGTTCTTCGACCATTCTTTTCCTCTTCTTCAGTTGATCAGTAACGTTCTTCAGCCGTAGAGAAGCTTCATTCAAGTTTTTTTTTTTCTTTTTAATAAAGCTTGCTGCTGGCCTCCACTCTCCGGCCTACGTTTTCTACTTTTCTTTCTTTTGGATTTGGGTTTAATGGGTTAGATACTTAGATAGATGGGAATATGGGATTTTGTCTTTTTGTCTGATGCTTGGCTTGTCTTATTTTTTAATAAAGTTGCTGCCTGGCTGTGCATTTTGTCCTTTTGGTTTTTGGTATTGCCAATATCGTATTGGGTTTTACAAATTACAACTTTTACTGTTTTAGATACTAAGATAAGTCTGAATCCTCTCTTCTTATAAGTGATAATATTAGATATAACACAAAATTGTGAGTATTGAGTTTTACTGTTTTAATGTTGTGTTTTCAGTTTATATATTTTATATATATATTAGTTAGTGCCGTGTATTGAATAAGTTTTTGTTTATGCAGGTTGAAATTGTTAAAAAATTGTTATTATTCGGTGAAACTACAACAATATTTTTTGTATAAATCAGGTTCTATTTCTCGTTTACTCTACACTTGAAAGTTATTTTTTATTTTAATCTTTGTAAATATATTGTTTGATTAGAAATTTCTACTAGAAATTCACCAAAAAGAGTTAGAAGATAATGAAATGATACAATTGCAAGATAACAATGATGAACTTGAATACAAAAATTTAATTAGTCAATTTACATCTCAAAAGGCAAAAAAAATAGATTTTAAATGAAATATATTATAATATAAAAATATTAAATAAATATTAATTTAAATAATATATAAGTATAAAAAATGCCCCATTTTTAATTCTTGCCTTAGGCCCCATTTTCAACCTGATGCGCCATATTATGCATATGAAGTCGTAGGTTACGACCAGAACTCTTGCACCATTATGAGTAGTGCCGGCTCAACCATTGAGCCAAATAGGCCACCGCCTAAGGCCCCTAATGAAAAAAGGCCCCTAAATTTTTACTAATAAAGATATTATTGTACTAATAGAAGTATTAATTAAATTCTAAATATTCACCAATAAATAGAAAATAGTTTTTTACCAAAGAAAAACCAGTTAAAGAAAAATATTTTCATTGGATGAGTCAATCATTTAATCTCTAACACATAAATGCTAAAAGAACTCATTAATCTTACACAAGTAAATATATTTATACTCAAATTCTATTTAGAAATATCAAATATATAACTTTATTAAAATTTTCAATCATATTTTTTTAGTATTTAGTTACTTCATTCAATATATAGTGTATATTTTAGTTGTATAGTCATTGACTAATGTGATGGGTTTGTTTTAATTTGTAATTTTTTTTTCTAAAAAAATAGATTTTAAATGAAAAAAAATTAAATAAATATTCTATTAATATTCAAAGTATAATAATAGATCTCACTTAAAGTTGTTTATGTGACCTATGTGTAGGAATTCTTTGATGGCTAAAACTTGGGTAGAGTTTCTTAAGTGCCGTAACTTGATTCTATGCATATATGATTCTTGAGATTGAATTTGATTTAAGAATCAAAAGTAAGAGCACTGAGGAATAGAAATCTAGGAAGTGTGGATTGATTATTTATGGTTCTCATTCAATGGAAAGGAGAAAATTTTGTTTTAAAGCATGGTATGAAGTGATAGTAAAATTATAGAGAGAGAGTGCTGTATAAGAGATTATTTTCATGTAATGGGCATGTGGTTTTTGTTGAAATAAATTTCTTCAATATAGCATTAACGAAAATTCTCTAAACTGAGCAATTGGTGGAAAATGAACCTCTAATTAAACCTCCAAGTCGACCTCAAAATATCTAATAAAGCGGGGATAAGATATCTAGGTTCCAGTTAACTTAACTTAAAGTCTTTGATGGTTGGATAAGAGATTTAGGGTTCAATCCCTGCCTACACTAAATACAAATTAGTGTATTCGTTTAATGATAAAAAACATTATCAGGAGTAGATGTCATAGGTTGAAACTCTCAAAAAAAAAAAAAAAAAAAAAACAGGGATAAGGAGATCCAAAAACTTCTTTATAGGTAGGATATTTTTTGTACAATTTTGGATTTTGATCATACTTATCTCAAAAAATAGACAAAGCCCAAAATCCATTATTATGGCCATAACATTGACACAATTCAGTCCACAAAACCAGCTAAACTCAACTCATGAAGCCAGTCAACAAGATTGATTAACTCAGGCTCACAAAGTTCAATAAAAGCTAATTTCTCAAGAATGAACGAAATTAAGCCATGGTAAGGCCATATTAGGGATTCATCATCATAAAAGACCCAACACCATAGAGTACTTATTTTTCGTAGAAGTTTGTTTGGTATCCATTTATTTTGCTAAAAATGAAAACTTTTTGTTAAAAGTACTGTAGATAAAGATAAAAATGAGTTAAAATAGTACAGTGAGACTCATAAATAATACAAAAAAATGTAGTAAGGCTTATGAATAGTAGAAAAAATAAGCTAAATAATAAAATAACTTGGCTTTTTCAGCTGGAGCCTAATGCACACCTAATAACATATAAATAAAATATTCCTGATGCAAATTCTTTGTGAGATTCGTTCTATTTTGGATGCTTGAACAAACATACTAATATCCCATTTATGGATTTATAAAGGAAAGGTAACTGTGTTAGAAGTATTGGCTAAATGATAAAGGTAAAAACTAGTCGAAATAGTATAGTAGAATTCATGAATAATATCAAAAAGTACAGTAGAACCCATGAATAGTAGCAAAAATAAGTTAAATAATAAATAAATTGATTTTAAACTCTAATCCCAAACGCAATCTAAATTTACCATATCCTAATAGTTTAAGATTTTGGGACAATCAGTAATTTAGTATGGTATTAGAGCATGAGATTCTGAGTTCGATCCTTATCTCTTCCTCAACAACAGAATATTCTGAAGAACTCTTAGGAACGCTTTCCGCCAACTCTGGCCGCTTCTCCTGAACATTTTGTGAATTCCTAGGAGCCCTACGCTAAGTATTTGAAATTAAAGTGTTGCTGGAGTGAGGATAGTAAGGATAGTAAGCGTTGCATGGGACGGTGAATGGTGGCCACATCAGGTGTTACTAAATGGGCAAACCTACATGGGTTTTTAAGGCATCTACCAGGCCAAAATAGTAAATTAACAATGTTTTTCAAACATTATAATTAGTAGGCATTGTTTACAAACTATATTTTTTACTAACATTTCGAGTCTAAGAGACTCGATTTTGGCCCCTAAAATCGAGTTTCAAAGACTCGATTTCCATAGTCTGATCACTTTGATGTGGCATTTTTTTCATGTGGCGTCTACTTGGAAATCGAATCTCTAAGACTCGATTTACACTCTTTACATATCAAGTAAAATGTTTTACAAATCAGGCCCCCTCTCACTGCTCTCTCTATTCTTTTCTTTCCCTTTCACCTTTCCCCCCCTCTCTCCGCTCTCACCTGATCTGCTATCCCTTTTTTTTTTTTTTTTTTTTTTTTTTTTTTTTTTTTTTTTTTTTAAATCTAGGTTTGCAAACCGCATGTACATGGTGGTGGTGATGGATCCAGGCAATAGTGGTTGTTGATCGGTGGTTTTGATGGGTGGGTTTTGATGGTTGCTGATCGATAAGGGGAAGGGAGGTAAAGGGTCGGGATGGGTTTGGGAGGGGAAGGGTTGGCGGCGAGATGGGTCGACGGTGGAGGAGAGAGGGAGTGGGTGATATGGAGAGGTGGGAAAATGGAGGGTCGACGGTGAAGTTCAGAGGACAAAATCAGGTTGTGAGTTGACGGTGAAGTTCAGCAGCGTGCTCAGATCGGCGGTTGCGGGGGGTCTGGGTTGTGGTGTCGATGGTGACAATATGGGTTTTGATGGTTGCTGATTGGTGGGGTTGGTGGTTGTGTTTCTGGGATTTTGTTAAAAAAAATTTTGGGTATTTTCTGGGAATGGATTGTATTGACTTAGACTTAAAATTTTTTTGGCTTATAAATCGAGTCTTAGAGACTCGGTTTGCAGGTAGACGCTACGTGAAAAAATGCCACATTAGATGTGATCAGACCATGAAAATCGACCCTCAAAGACTCGATTTTAGACCCAAAATCAAGTCTTTTAGACTCGAGATGTTAGTAACAAATATAGTTCTGTAACAGTGCCTACTAATTATATTGTTTAGAAATTAATGTTAATTTCCAATTTTGGCCCATCTACCACTGAGCCAAAATTTGCGTATCTTGTTTAAATGTCCTTCTCGTCCTACTCCTAATCAATCAAAAACAGAACTTTCTTTTCCCTTTGGCCCTCTTCTTGCAATTTTAATCTCAATACTATAAACAGCCACAAATAACAGGGATAGCAAACTAATGAATAAAGCATTCCACAAATCGAAGCAACCAAAAAAAAAAAAAAAACCAATCTCTTTCTTCCATGGAAGATCCAATTCCAAATAAAAAACCCTACTACAATCAAGAAAATCCTCTCAAACCCATCAAGGATTTTAAAATTCTCTATTCTGCCAAATCAGAGACCCTACTAAAACATAAAAATAAAATTCCTTGTTCCGCCAAATCAATTCCAAAGAAACATGAATTTTTTAGGATTCTTGCTATAACAATAACCCTAGAGAAACTGAAGAATCTTGAAATTCTGATTTGGCAATAACAGCTTATTGAAAACAATCCAACTATTCCATAATCCCTCATGAAATACATAACAAAATACAAACTTCCAAAACCTGATCGCAGATCCATCGGAAAACCCTAGAGAAATTGACAAACGTGAAATAATATACTTTCATAACATTGTCTAAGGTTGAGATTACAAAAGTCGGTGCGATCATAGCTAAAGAAATTCGGCAAATCGTCCTTCGATCAGAAATAATCTCAAAATCTCCAGTTATTTTAAATATGTGGCAGTGCAATTTTTCATTAAAATAAGAGATGCTACATCCACAATATTTTTACAAAATTTTTACAACAAATTACAAGTAGTTAGTTATTATTGGTTTAAATTTGAACCTAACACTAAAATAACTTTTTTGCCCCAACAATAACAACCAGTAACAACATGTCACTTAGAATTTGTTGTAAAAATGTTGTGAAAATATTGTGAACATATCATTTCTCTTAAAATAAATATGTTTAAAGCATTTCTTAATGAGAAATGATATGACCACGGCAATTTCACAACATTTTTACAACAAATCTTAAGTGGTAGGTTGTTACTAGCTATTATTGTTGGGGCAAAAAAGTAATCTTAATGTTAGGTTCAAATTTGAACTAATAGCAACTAACCACCTATGATTTGTTGTGAAAATATTATAAAAATGTTATGGTCGCACCTCTCTTTGTTCCTGTACCAAAACCAAGTTAAACTCCGGATTAAATGGATGCCCTCCAAATTCACGTTTTTCTACCAAGCTGTTAAGAACAGGGAAAACTTCCTCCTCTTACTTTTTTAGTTCTTCAAGAAAGAGAACCTGGCCATCAGTCTAGTCAGTCACGCGGAAAGGGACATGGCTTGATTGTACTTCATAGAAACTTCACTGAAACTTCCTACTTCTTGTAAATTACGAATACCGCACCATTTTGATATGCACTTCTTTCTCTCTCTCTTCCCCAATTCAGTTCTATCAATCTTCCTACTCGGTATCATATCGAAGCAACTAGTTGATACAAGTAAGTTTCAAAAAATTTCCAATTAGACAATAAAATTTTTAGCATCTCAATGTATAATTGCAATTTATCGTTTCATATTTTGCAACAGTCAGCTTCCAGATAAGATTTTGAACTCTTTGGCGAAGATAATATGTACCCGTTTGGATAGTGCTTTTAAGCACTGCGTCTGCGTTTGTTTTTTTAGAAACGCTGTTCAGCACTTTTTATGCTTTTTCAATAGGTCTCGTGATTTTTATTTTTTTTTTTCCAGTAAAACTTTCATTAAAAATAAGTCTCATAGCACTGTTTATACATTTAAAAATTATTTTACTACACTGTTTTTAGTTTTCAGCAAAATAAATGGTTTCTAAAACTTTTTATATCCCTTTCCTTTTGTTTCTTTCTGACATTAAGCAACAACACCTAGGCTTAGTTAGCTCAACAAAGCACCCTGTAGCTCCCTGATAAGAATTTGAACTCTCTCACCAAGAAAATGAAGGTAATGATGAATACCATGCTGAGCAATTATTTACAATTCTTGTTCCTTATGTTCTTCCAAGCATTTTTATGTCATTAATTGACACTTCTAAACTTTATTGCAGCAAAAGGTAGTGATCCCGGTCACCTTAATTAATGGCAAAAATTCCCCCTTCCTTCTGGGTGGCTTCTCAAAAAAAATAAAATAATGGCAAAACTGTAGGTAGCATAAGTTAGCTAAGAAGGATAGAGTCTGTACACATGTCAGTGATCTAGAATGATTGAATAAGAGTTTGTTAATCCATTCCACATTATACGGAGGTAGTTATGGTATATATATTTGGGGTTTGTATCAGATCAATGAAAAGCAATAATAGAATTTCTCATTTCCATTGGAATCGTTTCTATTCTCTAAGTTTTCTTTGTTTTCTTCTTCATTTCCTATCTTGCATTGCTTTACTTTTCATGAGTAAGCATGATGGCCGAAAAGTATTGAAATTCCAGTCATGCACGCTTTTATTTCATACTAATTAGCACTTCTAAACTTTATGGGAAAATGTTCATACACTTCCTAAACTTTCGACTACTGGCCAAAAGACCCCCTCAACTTTTTTATTGGCCAATTTACTCCATAAATTATTCACAACTGCCAAATCAATACTTTAGTTAATCACACGTTAAAACACTAACAGAATAAGCACATGTGACTCATGTGACTTTTAAATTCAAACTTAAATTAACCCAAACGTCCAAAACCCAACGGAAAGAGGAGAAGAGAACCAGGTCCAGCAGAGGGAGAGAGAATCCACACCATTCAGAGCCACTGCTGAGCTTCTCCCCGCTGTCTCATTGCCCTTATCCTGACAGTGCCTTGGTGGTTCGGCCACATTGTTCAATCTGGGTATGTCTTTTTTTTCTTTTCTTTTCTTTTTTTCTTTTTTATTCTTCTTATGTATTACTATTTAAATCTTCTAAGAACTTTTTTTTTTTAATCTCCATGTGCGAATTTTTATAGTAGAAATTCTTGTTTTGGTTTAATTTTTGGGTTGGGTCTTTGTGAAATTCTTGGTTTTTTTACTATCTCCATGTGCCTTTCACCAACTGTTGCATTTGAGTATGCCATAGAGCTATTTGATTAAATGCCTGAGAGAGATATGGCTACTGCTAAGGGGGTTTGGTTGCTTGGTTTAATCTTTGGGATTGGTGTTTCTACAAGGTTATTTGCAAAGGCCTCATCAACAACAATTTCATGTTTGATGTTGGTGAAAGAAAACAACAAATACACAAAATTTCATAAGAAAAATATGATACATTGGTTTAGTATTAAGCTGATTTTTTTTTTTTGTTTATATATAGGATTATAAATTATAAATTAATTTCCAATAGATGGACCTTAGTGTTTGATATTTTTTCACAAGTCTAACTCCTATGGCACAAAAAGCTTTGTCTAGCTTAATTGCATTTTGTGTTTTTGACTTTGTTTGAATCAGATTTCTGTGCATCAGAATTGTGTTGGTTTGGTTAAATTCTCATGATACAAACCTATTGAGAAAGTGGCCAGTGACACACCTCTTATTTATAACCTTTTAATCAATTATGTTTAGTATATTGCCAATATAATGGTGCTAGACATTTGTCCCATGTGTGATAATAGCTTATCAATTTGATGATACTGCTAACCTAACTAGAATCAAGCACGTCATTACTTGAGTTAACCTTGAGTCTATACTTCCACATAAAGGTTGTCACAGATATTTAAAATCTTATTTCTGCTTAGGTTACTTAGGACATTAAGTTCTGTATATTGGACTGGCACAAGCAAAGAATGTAAATTTATATTTTCTTGAAAGATGTTTCATATAGACTTAGTCTGGTGTATTGGTAGCAATTTTATGCACATCATTTTATTTAAGGCTATGCCACCTTTATTAGATCATCTTTTGGTCAATAAGCTAATTGATTTTTGTTGAAAGTCTTGTGCTTGGTTTCCTTTGTGCGTGCCTATATGTGTTACATGTTTTCATTAAGAATGTATCAAATGGTGCTATACATTTTAACCTTTTAATCTACAACCTTATCTACAACCTTTTAATCAATTATGTTCAGTATATTGCCAATATAATGGTGCTAGACATTTGTCCCATGTGTGATAATAGCTTATCAATTTGATGATTCTACTAACTTAATTGGAATGAAGGCCTCGTTACTAACCTAATTGGAATCAAGACTACTAAAAGCTTGTCTGTTTATATAGCACTTCAATTATTATTTCTTAATTTTCTTCTTCTTCATGTAGAAATCAACCCTGAATATTTACCTTATTTGTTTCAACAAATTAAATCAGAGAATGTAATTTACAAGCTCAAAGAGATGGGAATCATTGGGGAGAAAGATATATTGTTGATCTGCGATCACTTCAATAAGCTTGATCGCAACAACTTCAGTTAGATTTTTTTCTTCTTCCATTGATACTTGTAAACGTTTCAAGTCATATAGGAACAATGAAAAATAGAAGCCAATGGGATATGTCCCCCTTTTGTTATAGGTTCTCTTACAGCCATTAAATTGAGAGGCTGTTGTGGAGGGTTTGAGTTGTATGATGTAGATTTGACATTGTAATAATTCAGGTAGTAAACAAGGAAAGTAAACAATCTTGGGATGATTTTACTTCTTCTCTTTATTTTGATTCAAGTTGTATGAGTGATTTGGTTGATGCGTACTTCTTCTCTTGATTTGATTCTTCCTCTAACTTATGATAACTAATATGGTTTGGCTACACATTTAGTTAGAAAATATTAACTTACTTGGACATAATCCGCGTGCATATATAAATTCTTTTACTTTTTAGTGATTTGGATGCTAATTTGAAATATATTTGATTTTGCCTTTTTTTTTTTAATCTATTTCCTTTTGGTTCAATATTTCATTATTCCAATAAAAATTTGAGATATCAAGTTATCCCCTTTGAGTCGCATGTTAAGTATTAGCCATTAGCATCAGTTTTAGTTTGGCTTGAGTGAACTAAGGGTTAATGTGGAACCATTGGAAACAATTCCCACGTTCTCACTATGCTACCCACATTCCACTTCCTAATAGCAGCTACATAGTCCCAAAGTCTCTCATACTGCTTCTCCTCAACACCATGTATCATCTTGAAGGCCATCCTCTTAGCCTTATAACATTGGTTCAAAGTCACATCAACTTCATGGTCCCTAAACAATGCACCCTTCAATGCATTTGCTGTCCAAGTATGATCATCTCTAAAGAAGGGCAAGTACTTATTGGCTAGCTACCTTGAAGAAATCTTACTATTCTTATGATCCTTGCCACATGTATGAATGCTCTTAAAACCTTTGATTTGAAAGGCATCTCCCATTTGTGTGTGGGATGCATGTATCTTCCAACCACCTTTTTTTTTTTATTTTTTTTTTTTATTACGTATAGTTGTCACTCTCCACTTATCATTGTGCTTATACTCAAAATCATGTTTTTCTTTAGTACACCACTCCTTTAGTGCCTCTTTGAAGAAGACATGTGATGCAAATTTTTGATCCTTTACTAGCCGTACATTCTCCATGCCAATGCAATCTAGGCCTTGAATTCCCTTCATCATCAGATGACCCTTCTGCACTCCTTAACTCATCACTATCCCCATGATCTAAATCTAATTCAGCATTCCTAACTCCCTCAAGCTGCTTGCCTCCAATTTCTCTATTGATTCTATCATCCTCCATACCAAAATCTTCAATTATATCATCATCAGATTCAGAAAAATCACTCAAATTTTAATCTTCTTCATCCTCGTCATCCTCCACGTCAATTGGAACATTAACAATTTCAGATTGGCCATCAGCCTCAATAGAATCATATTTGGATTGAGGAGCTTGTACATTTGGCATAGAAGGTGAATTTCCAGGGAGTGACAGTGGACATTTATCCATGGCTACAATACAACATTAACGAGAACATTAATAGAAGAGCTGGAGAAAAAAAAAAAAAAAAAAAAAAAAAAAAAACAACAACAACAACAATATAGAGATAGTGGGAAAAAATATAACAATTTGCACGTGCACATGTGCATAATTGCTGCTAATTCAATTCACATAATTCAAAATATTACAATATGCATGGTTGTTGCTAATCAATATCATTGTTTACCATTTATGAATGGATTATGAACATGATCAATGATACTAGTTTCCATAGTGGTGGCTTAGCATGACCCATAAAATGCTGAATTAATACTCAAATTCTATCACATGTTCTTAGTTTTTACAGTATTAATCAAACAAATAAACTTTGGAACAAGTAGATGGAGCGAGGAATTGTTCAAAGATGGGGTAATATTCTACAACAAATACCAACTCAATTTAATTTATCTTCTTTACTTGCTTTGATGTGCTCCTTTTTCTTTCTTTCTTTTGTATGGTGGCTTAGTCAGTAGACCATATGGCTGGAATCATTATACTGAGACCCTTAAGGTGGGGAAGCTAAACCTCATGGAGTCCTAAGATTAAAAAAATAAATTAATAATATATATATATATATATATTATATTAATATTACTTAGTTGCACCCAGTATCTTCAGGGGGGGGGGGGGGGAGCTGCACCAAGCAACAATAGAACAATGGAAAAATTAACAATATTCTTTTTAATGGACCCATATTTAGTAGTATTTAGATACCTTAAATCAGTTGAGTTACAAAGACATTCGGTGATCAAATTCCCTATATCCCAACTATTGAATTTGTTAGGATGTGTGCCCTTAAATCCTATTGCATGATGCTATATATGACATTATGTATGACTTAATGTTGTGTTTAATAAAGTTGTTTATTTTTATCTAAAATAATGGTAACATGAATATTAGGACATTATCATATAGTCCATGAGATGCATAGTATGTGATTTAGTCACAGAAGATATAAATCACAAGTTCTTTGTAAACTCAAAATTTATAATTCGTAGTCGGTGATGAAATTAGGCATTTCATCTGCAAAGACTATAACGTATCAACTAAGATGATTTGTCTTGATCATGGAAGTGGTGACTTCTAGTTGATATGTTGATATGTTTTAAGAGTTAAGACATATTGAACTGGACCGCTGTGAGATTTATTATTCTCCTAATGACTGTCAAATGAATAATAAATCTCACGACTTCTATTTGCATGAACTCTTAATCCTGAGAGAATAATGGACTTGATCATGAGGTGTAGGTTACTTTGATATATCAGGAGTAAGATCTAAAGTAATGGTCAAAATCTCAGTATGTTGGGTAACCACATTTAGTGTTGATGAAACATATATTCTCAAGATGGAATTCATAGTCTCTTAATGGAGATACAAAATATTCCCTTGAGATAAGTTTAATGGGTTTGGTTATTCAGAGAGTTAAGCCTAACCACTTTGGTAAGAAATTATTAAAGTATATATTTATGAAATTGGATTTCATAAATATATGATGAATAACTTTAAAGGATTAAACCGGGTACTCAAGGATAAGATGTAGTAATTTACAAAGTGGCAGTCTACGTTTATGATTTTGTATTACTACGAATATTTTATGAAGGGGTTGCGTGTAACATAAAGTCTTGGGATATAATTTATTAATAAGGCCTAGAGTGCAATTATATTTATATAGTGGTATTAAATATAATTAATGGTAACTTTGGACTTGTCAAGAGTTGACGGAAAAGCCCAAGGCCTATTGGAGCTAGTGTCTTATTGGTCCCTTTTGGTCCCATTCCAAGCCACACACTAAAGCCCAATTGGAAAGGTCCAATAGGTCGGCCCAATTAGATAATCAGTTAGTTATAAAGGGAGAAACTTACAGAATTTTTTAAGAGATTTTTTTAAGAAAAGAATCGTAGAGAAAAAGAAAGAGTGTGAGACACACTTTCGTTCTCCCTTTGGAAACTGATTGAGAGACCACACATCTTGGGCGTAAAGTGGAATTAGAGTGAAGATTAAAAGTTTTCCCAAGTGCTTCTAATCTTTGTTTTGAGTTTCTCCACACCAAAGTACGCTATCTTGTTCTTAAATTCTGAAATTTATATAGTGCATGTTGTCAATCATGAATGAAATAGATTTTTGTTTGTTGCTTCCACTATGTGTTTTGTATGAGATACAAAACCAGATTTTAACCAACAATTGGTATCAGAGCCAGGTTTTCATATCACGATTGTATAGCATGTGATTGAATTTTAGAATTTAAGAAAACCATTATCTTTGTGTTTCAATTTTTTGCATCATGAAGATGATTTGGTTATGTTCATATGCCATAAAGAATGACTATATGAATTCGTACCGATTGCATTAAATGTTTTTTTAATAAATTGCATTTGTACGGCGATATGTTTTTCATTCGGATGGAAAATGTGGTTATTGAAATGGAAGTTATCCTTGCACTATTTGGAATTCAAATGCATGGTTTGAATGTTTTTCACGTCTATGCATGGTTTGCAAGGCATTTATTACGGATTGGTTGACATTGGCTTTCCTCGACATAAAGGACGTTGTTGCATCTTTTTATTTGGATTAGATTGCCTAGTTTGTCCTTTGTTGCATGGAGATGGTGTCATGTGCCTTTTGGAAAAGTAGAATCCGTATATATAATGGATTCTAAGCATCTGAGGCTTATAACGTAATATATATATATATATATATATATATGAATTTACGTTATGTTATATATATTTAAATATATTAATGCTAGTTTTAATGAAATTTATTCCTAATGAGATTAGGATTATGTTTTTCACGTGTCTAGCATTATTATGATTCTTGACCTTAAAAACTTTTAATTTAAAATTTCTAGTGGGAGAGAGATATAAGGGTTGGATCCCATGGCCTCCATTATTGGTTCATAGTAGTGCGGGTAAGCACCTCGTCTTGGCGTATATGCCTCGCGATCCCAAAGGAGGGTGTTTACTTCATAGTACTATAAGTTTGAACTTACCCGTTTAAAGTAGTATGGACAAACACCTCGTCTTGGCGTATATGCCTCGCGATCCCAAATGAGGGTGTTTTGTTTCATGGTACTACAAGTTTAAACACTATAAAAGGGAGATGAAATGTGGCTACACATGACTCTAGATAATGGTGTACACTAGACTAAGTGTAATGTTAACCTCCCAAAGGAGCTATGTCATTATTACTTAGAGGCTAAAGGTAATACGGCATATTGTTAGTGTTTAATAAGAGTTATCATGATAGCACTAATAATGAGAATAGTTCTCAACCAATTAATGTGTTTATAATAAACTTGCTACCAAGGAATTATAGACATGGATTGGGTTGTCGTTGCTTATATTATTTTATGGTTTTATTAAGGTTCCATATTGTATGTTTATATGCTAAATTGATAATGTCCAGTTTACTTATTATATTCATGTTTATTATTTTTAGATTTAAATCATGGCATCATTTAGCCCACTTGTTGCTATTCTTAACCAAAACAAACTGACTGGATCCAACTATGTTGATTGGAAATGGAATTTGGACATTGTTCTTACTGCTGAAGAGCATAAATATGTGCTTATTCAACCATGTCCTAGCTTTCCTTCATTAGATGCTCCTCTTGAGGAAAAATAGCAATATAATCGTTGGCAGAAATCTAATGAGATGGCCAAGTGCTACATCCTAGCATCTATCTCAAATGTTCTACAGCATCAAATGCAAGATGTAGAACTTGCTTCGGACATAATGCTTAGTCTGAAGGAGATGTTTGGTGAGCAAGGTCGGTCTGCAAGGCAAGAAACCATGAGGCAAATTTATAATACCAAAATGGCTGCAGGAAGTTCAGTAAGGGAGCATTGTCTTAAGATGATTGCTAATCTGAACACATTAGAAGTTTTAGGTGCCGACATTGATGGAGAATCCCAAGTGGATATGATACTCCAGTCACTACTGGAATCATTCAAGGAATTCAGACTCAATTATAATATGAACAAAAAGATTTACTCTTTATCTGAATTAATGAATGAGTTAGTGACGGCGGAAGGCATCCTTGGTACTTCTAGTGTTGAAGCCAATGTGGGTGAAGCTTCTACATCTCAACCTAAGTCGAAAGGCAAGGTTAAGAAGAAGAAGAAGGACTTCACTAAGAAAAATGGTAAACAAATTGCCTTAGGGGTTGCCGACAAAGGAAAGAAAACTAAAAGAAAGTGTTTTCATTGTGGTGAGAAAAGATATTGGAAGAGGAATTGCCCAAAGTTCATAGCTGCCAAAAATAAGGGTAATAAGAGTTCCTTTCTTCTTGAAATATGTTTGGTACAGAATTCAACAGATTCCTGGTGTGTGGATTCAGGTTGTACTAATCATATCTGCAATTCTTTGTAGGGGTTCTAGGAGACCAGAAAGTTGAATAAGGGAGAACTATTTCTTACTTTGGCTGATGGGAGCAGGATTCCGGTTGTAGCTATTGGAGTGTATAATTTATGTTTTAAGTCTAAAGTGTTAATATTGGAAGACTGTTTGTATGTACCTAATGTTCGTAGGAATTTAATTTCTGCAACTTACTTAGGTAAACATGGATATTGTGTTATCCTGAAAGACAATGTTGTAATAAAGAAGGATAAAGTGTTTATCTGTTCTAGCAATAGTGTGGATGGTCTTTATATTTTAACTCCTGACATACATGAATCGTACAATTCTGAAATAGATAGTAGCTCTCATGTAAAATCATTAAAGAGAAAGTTTCCTTCTACTAGTGAAGCATATTTATGGCACTTGCGTTTCGGTCATATTAATTCAAATAGGATTCAAAGACTAATCAAAGGTGGACTTTTACAGCCCATGGACTTTGATGGCTTTCCAGTTTTGAATCTTGTTTGGAAGGTAAGATGACCAAATGACCTTTTAATGCAAAAGGTAGAAGAGCTCAAGAATTGCTTGAATTAGTTCATACAGATGTATGTGGTCCTATGTCAACCCAAGTAAAAGGAGGTTATGAGTACTTCATCACTTTCACGGATGATTACTTAAGATATGGTTATGTGTACCTAATGAGACGGAAGTTCGAAGCCTTTGACAAGTTCAAAGAGTTTAGGACTGAAGTTGAAAATCAATTGGGTAAACGCATAAAGGCCATTCGATCTGATCGAGGTGGCGAATACCTTCTTGGGGATTTCAAGGATTACCTAATTCAGAATGGGATTGTCCCCCAATTGACTGCACCTAGAACTCCCCAACAAAATGGTGTGGCGAAAAGAAGGAATAGGACTCTTTTGGAAATAGTTAGGTCCATGATGAGTTACTCAACTTTACCAGTTTCTTTTTGGGGATATGCACTAAAAACTGCTATGCATGTTTTGAACTTAGTTCCATCAAAATCTATTCCCAACACACCTAAGGAATTGTGGAGTGGGCGCAAGCCTAGTATGAAATATCTCCACATTTGGAGATGTCTAGCACATGTGTTGAAAGGAAAGTCTGATAAGTTGGAAACTAAAACGAAAGTATGCATGTTTTTAGGGTATTCAAAAGAAACCAAGGGTTATTTATTCTATAATCATAAGGATAACAAAGTGTTTGTTAGCACCCATGCCAAATTTTTGGAAGATAATTGTGTGAATAATTTTAATCTTAGAAGTAGAGTTGTCTTGGCTGAAATGAATAAACCTGTAGTTGAACAACCAATGAATGAAACTAGGGATGATGTGGTTGTATTGGATACACCACAAGATATTACTCATGAGATGTCTAGTACACAGATGCCTCGTCGTAATGGGAGAATTATTCGGCCTCCTATGAGATTTAGAGGTTTGGGAGAAACTTATGTAGCTATCTCAAAAAAGGCTGAATCGGATCCCTACACTAATGAAGAGACAATTAATGATATAGATGCACATCATTGGGTCTTAGCTATGAAATCTGAATTGGATTCTATGTATTCCAATCATGTATAGGATCTTGTAAAGGCGCCTAACGGCATTAAACCTGTTGGTTGCAAATGGGTTTACAAGAGGAAGAGAGGGATAGATGAAAAGGTTGAAACCTTTAAAGCAAGACTAGTGGCGAAAGGATATACACAAAAAGAAGGCATTGATTATGATGAAACTTTTTCGCCAGTAGCCATGCTTAAGTCTATCAGAATTCTCTTATCCATTGCTGCTCATTATGATTAAGAGATTTGGCAAATGGATGTCAAGACTGCATTTCTTAATAGCAATCTTGAAGAAGAAATATACATGATGCAACTAGAAGGATTCATAGCAAAGAACCAAGAGCATATGGTATGCAAGTTGAATAGGTCCATTTATGGACTTAAACAAGCATCTAGGTCATGGAATATCAGATTTGATCAAGCAATCAAGTCATTTGGTTTTGAACAAAATCTTGATGAACCATGTGTGTACAAAAGACATCAAGATAAAGTAGTAATATTCCTAGTGCTTTATGTTGATGATATTCTACTCATTGGGAATGATGTAGGGATAATGTCATCGGTTAAAGTTTAGTTGTCTAGCCAATTTGATATGAAGGACTTGGGTGAGGCTAACTTTATTCTAGGGATTAAGCTTTGGCGAGATCGCAAGAATAAGATGTTAGGTTTATCACAAGCTGGATATATAGATAAGGTTCTAGAACGGTTTAGCATGCAAAACTCCAAGAAAGGATTACTTTCTTTTAGACATGGAGTTCCTCTGTCTGATGACCAAAGGTCTAAGACTCAAGAGAAAGAAAATATGATGAGACAAGTTCCTTATGCTTCTGCAGTGGGAAGTCTCATGTATGCTATGCTTTGTACTAGACCAGATATTTGTTATTCAGTTGGCATGGTCAGCCTATATCAATCAAATCTAGGACCAAAACATTGGCAAGTTGTAAAGCATATTCTCAAGTATCTTAGGAGAACGAGAAATTATATGCTTGTTTACCATTGTGAGGATTTGATTCCCATTGGCTATACAGATTCAGATTTTCAATCGGATCTAGATTTCAGAAAATCCACTTCAGGATGTGTTTTCACCTTGGGAGGTGAAGCCATAAGTTGGAGGAGTATTAAGCAATCTTGCATTGCGGACTTCACAATGGAAGCCGAGTACATTACTGCTTATGAAGCAGCAAAGGAGACTGTTTGGCTCAAGAAATTCCTTTCTGATCTTGGTGTTATAAGAATGGAACAAGTTCCCATCACATTGTTTTGTGATAATAGTGGAGCGGTTGCACAATCCAAAGATCCAAGAAATCATAAGAAAGGAAATCACATTGAGAGGAAGTACCATATCATTCGAGACATTGTTGCTCGTGGAGATGTTATGGTGTCAAAGATTGAAAGTCCAAATAATCTAGCAGATCCTTTTACCAAAACCTTGCCTCAAAGGACTTTCGAGTCACATTTAGAGGGAATGAGAGTTAGATTAGTGCATAATAGTCTTTAGGGCAAGTGGGAGATTGTTAGGATGTGTGCCCTTAAATCCTATTGTATGATGCTATGTATGACATTATGTATGACTTAATATTGTATTTAATAAAGTTGTTTATTTTTATCTAAAATAATGGTAACATGAATATTTTGATATTATTATATAGTTCATGAGATGCATAGTATGTGATTTATGTGATTTAGTCATAGAAGATATAAATCACAAGTTATTTGTAAACTCAAAATTTATAATTTGTAGTCGGTGATGAAATTGGGCATTTCATCTGCGAAGACTATAACGTATCAACTAAGATGATTTGTCTTGATCATGGAAGTGGTGACTTCTAATTGATATGTTGATATGTTTTAAGAGTTAAGACATATTGAACTGGACCGCTGTGAGATTTATTATTCTCCTAACAACTGTCAAATAAATAATAAATCTCACGACTTCTATTTGCATGAACTCTTAATCCTGAGAGAATAATGGAGTTGATCATGAGGTGTAAGTTGCTTTGATATATCAGGAGTGAGATCTAAAGTAACGGTCAAAACCTCTGTATGTTGGGTAACCACATTTAGTGTTGATGGAACATATATTCTCAAGATGGAATTCATAGTCTCTTAATGGAAATACAAAATATTCCCTTGAGATAAGTTTAATGAGTTTGGTTATCCAGAGAGTTAGGCATAACCACTTTGGTAAGAAATTACTAAAGTATATATTTATGAAATTGGATTTCATAAATATATAATGAATAACTTTAAAGGATTAAACCGGGTACTCAAGGATAAGATGTAGTAATTTACAAAGTGGCAGTCTACATTTATGACTTTGTATTACTACGAATATTTTATGAAGGGGTTGCGTGTAACATAAAGTCTTGGGATATAATTTATTAATAAGGCTTAGAGTGCAATTATATTTATATAGTGGTATTAAATATAATTAATGGTAACTTTGGACTTGTCAAGAGTTGACGGAAAACCCAAGGCCCATTGGAGCTAGTGTCTTATTGGTCTCTTTTGGTCTTATTTCAAGCCACACACTAAAGCTCAATTGGAAAGGCCCAATAGGCCAGCCCAATTAGATAATCAGTTAGTTATAAAGGGAGAAATTTACAGAATTTTTTAAGAGATTTTTTTAAGAAAAGAATCGTAGAGAAAAAGAAAGAGTGTGAGACACACTTTCGTTCTCCCTTTGGAAACTGATTGAGAGACCACACATCTTGGGCGTAAAGTGGAATTAGAGTGAAGATTAAAAGTTTTCCCAAGTGCTTCTAATCTTTGTTTTGAATTTCTCCACACTAAAGTACTCTATCTTGTACTTAAATTCTGAAATTTACATAGTGCATGTTGTCAATCATGAATGAAATAGATCTTTGTTTGTTGCTTCCGCTATGTGTTTTGTATGAGATACAAAACCAGTTTTTTATCCAACAGAATTATCATAAAAAATAAACTTATTTGGATTAAACTAGGTCAAATCTTTAGTGACTTAATGCAAATTTGGAAACTATGTTTATGATTTTTCAGTGTCAACTGCTTGGTCATTGCAAATGTTGCATAAGATGGTTGTTAAGACATTATGACAGTAAGGCTCACTTACAAAGTGACATTGCCTAAACATATGGGAAAACTACATTATCTTCTCATAATAAAAAAGAAAAGTGCTACACTAATTCTATAGTGTAATTAGACATGGTAGGTTTGGTCCAAATTGGAACGCACTAGAAATACCAAGGGATTCATAAACAGAATTTTGTATGTTCATGATCAATCCTTATGTAGCTTTGCATTATTTCTTGGATGGATCCATGGCATATTTTCAAGTGACAAAATTAATGAAATTTCTCTAATTGAAGATTTAGTTATTGGCTTTTGGATCATTACAGAACCAATTATTGTGTTTGATATGTTTTTGTAGCAAATGGGTTGTAAGGGAAACTTGGAAGGCCATCATATTTGAAAAATTGGATAACCAAGCAACCAAACCCCCTTAGCAGTAGCCATATCTCTCTTAGGCATTTAATTGAACAACTTTATGGCATACTCAAATGCAACAGTTGGTGAAAGGCACATGGAGATGGTAAAAAACCAAGAATTCCATAGAGACCCAACCCAAAAATTAAACCAAAACAAGAATTTCTACTATAAAAATTAGCACATTGAGATTAAAAAAAATGAAAGTTCTTAGAAGATTTAAATAGCAACACGTAAGAAGGAAAAAGAAAAAAAAAAAAAAAAAGACATACCCAGATTGAACAGTGCAGCAGAACCACCAAGGCGCCGCAGAGAAAAGGGTGGCAAGACAGCGGGGAGAAAGCTTGGCAGTGGCTTTGAATGGTGTGGATTCTCTCTCTCTACCAAACCTAGTTTCTCTTCTCCTCTTTCCATTGGGTTTTGGACGTTTGGGTTATTTTAAGTTTGTATTTAAAAGTCACGTGAGTCACATGTGCTTATTTTGTTAGTGTTTTAACGTGTGACTAAGTGAAGTATTGATTTGACAGTTGTGAATAATTTATGGAGTAAATTGGCCAATAAAAAGGTTGAGGGGGGGGGGGGGGTTCTTGGCCAGTAGTTGAAAGTTTGGGGGGTGTATGGACATTTTTCTCAATTTTTTTTGGATACAACATAGAATTTCTACTAACTTAATCTAAGTGTATATGTGTGTGAAGCTCCCTTTTGAAGACTTAAACCCCGGCCCAAACCCCCCACACCCCACAAGTATCTATACTTATAGAGTGACCACCGCACCAAGGGGGAGTGGTGGTGCATTTTTCCCAAACTTTATTGCAACAAAAGATAGTGATCGAGCTCACCTTAAATAATGGCAAAAAGAATGCTCGGTCCAAGGCCATGCAGATTGCAGTTGGTCTACAAGGTACTCAATTTTATGTCTTTTATCTGATCATTGTAAAAATTGATTAGGAATTCATCATCATAAGGGACCCAACACCATAGAGTGCTTATTTTTCGTTGTCTACTAACTTATAAATAAATATCCCTAATGAAATTTTCATTTTCATTGAATCCTGTCATATTATTTGTGAGATTTGTTCTATTTTGGATGCTTGAACCAACATACTACTAGCCCATGTATGGATTTATAAATGAAAGCTAACTGTATTTTAAAGAAAATCTTCTATGTTTAATTTGAAACATAACATACCCACCACTACCAATATTGACATAATGGACCCTTGAGGGACACGTTCCTCACTATTTATTTTAGTGCAATTTTTCTATGATAGAATACTTTACTAGTATAATTTAAAGGCTTAAAAGGTGAGATCCAGCTCTTTCTAGGTAATCTCAATGGTCATTTGCTTGGGCTATAAACTTTAAGGGTTACTTTCAACCTTTAACTTTTCTTCATGGGCTTTCTTAAAAAAAAAAAAAAAATTTCTTCATGGGAATAGAAAGTTCATCCTAGTATGACCTATGATGCTAAAATAAAATTTTAATTTATGGTGTTTGCTTTATGATGAACAAGTTCATTGTATATCTAATAAAAAAGTTAGTTTTTTTTTTTTTTTTGGTTTTTTTTTTAGTTTGTGTGTGTGTGTGGGTAAGGTTTGAAAATTAGAGAATCCTTACATAAACTAACTATAATCCTTATATTTAGACACAGTCGTGACTGGGTCAACTAAAGAGGAAGAACCGAAGAAAGCCCATGCCCCTATGGGTAGTCCAAAAAACACAACAATCCATTCATTGGCTTTTCATAAAAGAGAACCGCGTGCATGCCTTCTAATCCAATTTTGCTTAGAGAAAATTTAATTAGAATTTGAAATTATAATCCAATTTTGCGCCATGTGTCTAAATTTATATGGGAACTACACCAAAATTATCCACTTAAGCTTGTGCCATGTGTCTACTTAAGTTTTTAAATCTTTGTGTCAAATAAGTTAATGAGTGCAAAATACTAAGAACTAAATATTAATGATCTATAAAATTCAAAAAAAAAAAAAAAACAATCACATATATTCAATAAAAATCATCATATGTTTCTCAATAAATAAATAAAATAAAAATCACCACATAACAAAAATCACCACACGTTCTATTTTATTAAAAATTAGAAAAAAAAAATGATTATTAGTAGTATTACTTTTAGGTAAGAATTTTAATATATGACTAATTACGTTTATTTAAAATATAATAATTTGACTAATTATCTATATTTTATGATAAAAACTGTATTTGATTTTAAATATATCTATATGTATGCATGAATGCATGTGTTACATGCTTTAAAAAAAATTAATTTGACTGATAATAATAATAATAATAATAATAATAATAATAATAATAATAATAATAATAATAATAATAATAATAATAATAATAGGTAAAACAGAGTGAAAATCGAATTCCATTAGAGTCTAATTTTGCACAATGCGTTTCATCTAATCTAAATTTTAGAATTTTGTGCCAAATGAGTTAATTTAGTGTAAAAATTGAATTTCAATTAGAGTTTAATTTTGCGCCACATGTCCCATCTAATCTAAATTTTTAAAGTCTTTTGTCAAATTAGTTAATTTAGTGTAGAAAACGAAGAGTCCAATATAATAAGCCATAAAAAAAATAATCATATAACTAAAAAAATTCAAATTTATAAGTCATCTATCATAATAATAATAATAATAATAATAATAATAATAATAATAATAATAGGTAAAACTGAGAGAAAATTCATTTAGATTTCAAATTGGAATACAATTGGAGTCTAATTTTGCGCCACATATCCCATCTAAATTAAGTTTTTAAGTTTTTGTACCAAGTGAATTAATTCAATGTTAAAATTGTATTTCAATTAGAGTTTAATTTTGTGATATATGTCTCATGTAATCTAAGTTTTTAAATGTTTACACCAAATGAGTTAATTTAGTGTAAAAAATAGGAGTCTAATATAAGTAAACCATAAAAAACTTAATTTTTAAATGATTTTATGTTTATGAGCCTTTTTTTTAGAACTAAAAACAATTTAAGTTTATAAATCATCTATATATATATATATATATATATATATATATATATAGCTTAGAGAAATTCCAATTAGATTCTACAATTGAAGTCCAATTTTGCGTCATGTATCCTAAATTATTTATTTTTAGAGAAAGTTTTATTTCTTAATTTTGGAATCAAATATGGAACCATATCAGAGCATCCACATTGGTAGTGCTAAATAGCTATATTACTATTTTTAGCACCACCAAATGCCAAAATGTGCCCTACAGTGGTGGAGCCAAAATTATATTTTTTTGGCACCACAACTACTTTTATTTTTGGCACCACAGATATGTTATTTTATTTTATTCTTATTTCTCTTCGTCTGTGCGTTAACACCTAATAGATATATTATTTTATTTTATTCTTATTTCTCTTCGTTTGTGCATTCACACCACTATTGTAATAGATATATTATTTTCTTTTATTCTTATTTCTCTTCATCTGTGTTCACACTTCTTTTGTTTTTTTTTTTTCTTTTTTTGTATATAGCATTCATACTTAGGGCCGGCCCTTCCCTTAGGCAAGTTAGGCAATTGCCTAAAGCCCCCCAGTGGAAGGGAGGCCCCCAAATTTTAAAAAATAAGGGGTAGTAGGGAAAAAAAAATTTAGTATCAGATTTTAAAAAAAAAAAAATAGTATCAGATTTAAACCAAAAAAAAAAAAAAATAGTATCAACTTTAAACCCAAAAAAAAAAAAAAAAAAAAAAAATAGTATCAGCTTTAAACCCCCAAAAAAAAAAAAAAAAAAAAAAAAGAGTATCATAAAAACCAAAAATCTGGTTAAACATTGTTATCCTCTGGACAAACCAAAAATCATCCAAATAAACTACAAATCCAGTTTAAGAGATTAACCACAAAATAATCACAAATCAAAACAAATAAAACAATTCAAACCCTAAAATTTTTACCTTTCTCTCTTGCTCTCCGCCTCTTTGTTTCTCTCATTCTCTTTGATTCTATCATTACCTTTCTCTCTTGCAACGGAACTAAACTACTGAATCAAGCAACAAGCCTGGACGGCTGGACCGCCTTTGACGCCTCCCTGCTCCCTCATCAGTCCGTGTCGCTGCCTCGCCGCCTCTCATCAGTCCGCCTCGCCGCATCAGCTCTCTCATTCTTTCTCAGATCCGAATCTGCTCTTTGCCTCCCTCCCTCATCACTCACGGACTAGACACTAGCCATTCACTTCACAGTCACTTCATCTTTAGGTATAGTTTAAAGTTTATGAATATTTGGGGTCTGGTTTGACTTATTGAGATTGGGGGCAGGGCACTACTTGTAAAGTATTCTTGTAATTAATAAGATGGACTGATTGAGTTTGGGCCTGGTTTTGACATTTTGTAATAGTTTTGGGCTTCAAGTTTTTTTTTTTTTTTTTTTTTTTTTCCAATGATTCAGCCGTATTTCATTTGTAATGATTCAGCCCTTTTTTTTTTTTTTTTTTTTTGTTATAGATAGGATTTGTTTCATGTTTTTTCTTGGGTGGGTATTATTAAATTTTTGTTATGCTTGTGCTTATTTAAAAAAAAAATTAATCTTGTGTTTATATATATATATATATATATATATATTTTAGTTAGTGGTAATATATTAAATAAGTTTTTATTTATGTAGGTTGAGATTGCTAAAAACTTATTACTGTTCGGTGAAACTACAACAATAATTTCTATATAAATTAAGTTATATTTCTCATTTGCTCTACACTTGAAAGTTATTTTTTATTTTAGTCTTTATAAATATATTGTTTAATTAGAAATGTCTACTAGAAAATATGCATTTGGATATAAAAAACTTAAAAAAAGAAAAAAAGAAGAAAAATTAATTGAGTCTAAAAAAGGATCAATGGATAAATTTTTTATTAGTAATAAACAAAATATAACAAAAAATTTAAATGAAAATATCACAAATGAGCAAGAAATTCACCAAAAAAAGTTAGAAGATAATGAAATGATACAATTGTAAGATAACAATAATGTTCAATTTTGCAATACAACAAATCTTGATATTGAACTTCAAAATAATTTAGAAGAAAATCCTAGAGATCATGAAAATGTCACAAATGAACAAATTTAATTAGTCAATTTGCATCTCAAAAGACAAGAAAAATATATTTTAAATGAAATATATTATAATATAAAAATATTAAATAAACATTAATTTAATTAATATATAGGTATACAAAAGGCCCCATTTTTAGTTCTCGCCTTAGGCCCCAAAATATCTAGGGCCGCCCTTATTTACACTACTATATATTTTTTGTGCATTCAAACTTCTATTGTTCTTTTATTTTTATATTTTTTCTTTTCTTATATATTGTTTTTTTTTATCTATGCGTTCACACCGATATTGTAATAGATATATCATTTTATTTTATTATTATTTCTCTTTGTCTATGTGTTCACACCGTTATTGTAATAGATATATTATTTTCTTTTATTCTTATTTCTCTTCATCTGCGTTCACACTGCTATTGTTTGTGCGTTCACATTTCTTTTACTCATTTTTTTTTTCTTTTTTTATATAGCATTCACATTGTTATATATCATTTGTGCGTTCACATTGCTATTGTTCTATTATTCTTATATTTTTTTCTTTACTTATATATTGTTTTTTTATATATGCGTTCACATCGCTATTGTAATAGATATAGTATTTTATTGTGATGTTTATATTATTTTATTGTGTTGAAAGCTAAAATGGATCCACTAATGCTAAATGTTTTGTAAAGTGAGTAGGTAAAGTAGATAAACTAACTTTTTATGGTGCCAAATAGCTAAAAAATAGCCTCACCAGTGTGGATGCTTTCATAAATATCTATTCAAGTGAGTTATTGTGTACAAAAACAAAGAGTCTAGAATTAGTGAACATAAAAATATTTTTTAAAAAAATGGACAATTTACATTTTCTAACTAGTAACATTCTTATAAGACTTTTTAAAGAGTTAAAAAAAATATAAGAATGACTATCAATAATATTTAAATTATGGATCTGGTTAATGTGTGCCCTTAGGGCACACATTAAGCTATCTATTTATGGTAAATTTTATTGGAAACTAAAAAAGCTGTTATTACTTTTTTAATTCCCGAGAAACTTTTTTCCAAAAATGAATAATTATTGTGTGCCCTTAGGGCACACATTAGTAAAATCCTTAAATTATATATGTAAAAATTATACTATGCATCTTAATATGTATCTTTTAAATTTAACTATGCATATGCATGAGGTTGTAAGCTAATATTTAATAAAGTGGGGATAAGGAGTTCCAAATTCCAATTGTCATTCAATCCCAAGTTATTTACTAAGTAAAATTAAAGATCTCTTAAAACTTCATACTTTATAGGTAGGACATTTTTTGCACATGGTTGGGTTTTTGATAATACATATCTTAAAAAATAGACAAAGGCCAAGATTCATTATTTTAGCCATAAAATTGACAAAATTCAATCCACAAAATCAGCCAAAACTCAGGCTCATGAATTTTAGCCAAAAACCCATCGATATACACCCATCGTGTTCATGAGCAAGGTTTTGAAACCTGGACCGATCATTGAACCGTAAAAGGGAGAGGTTCAAGGTTTTTGAGGTCGAACCGAGGTTGAACTGAGGTCGAATTATGATGATGTCATAATTAATTTAATAATTAATTAAAGCCTAAAATATAGATTTTAAATTTATAAAACTAGTAAAATTGACTAATATATCTATATATCTGAGGGAAATTTAATAATTTTCAAGCATATATTTAATAATTAAATAAGAAAGTTAATAAAATAAAATAATAACCATGAAAACATTAAAATTTATGATTAATTTTTGAAGTAAAGTTGAATATCTTTGAAGGATTTTAATTATACTTTTTTTATTCCTTGTAAGAGATGGATAATTTAATTAAGCAGAATAAAATTGTGTTATGTTGGCTTTATAAAAAATAAAATAAAATTGCTAAGGGGTTGGACCGCACAGTTCTTGACCGGTTCTAGCAGTCCAACCCCGGTTTTAGGATTTCACGGAATTAAATTAAAATTCGGTTCTTTATGCTTAAAAAATTGGTTTTCATCCCAATTTCCGATTTTCACTATCGGACCTCCTGGTCCAGTCCGTTTCTGAAAACAATGTTCATGAGGCCAGACAACAAGATTGATCAACTCAAGCTCACAAAGTCAAATACAATCTAATTTCTCAAGATTGACACACAACTGGGCCAAGTTATGGCCATATTGGGGATTCATGATCATAAAGGATCCAACACCATAGAGTGCTTATTTTCCGTCGTCTAAAAACTTAAAAATAAATATCCCTGATGAAAATTTTCATTTTCATTGAATCCTATCATATTATTTGTGAGATTTGTTCAATTTTGGATGCTTGAACCAACATACTACTAGCCCATATATGGATTTATAAATGAAAGCTAATTGTATTTTAAAGAAAATCTTCTATTTTTAATTTGAAATGTAACATACCCAGCACTACCGATATTGACATAATTGACCCATGAGGTAAACGTTCCTCACTATTTATTTTAGTGCAATTTGTCTATGATAGAATACTTTACTAGTATAATTCAAAGGTGAGATCCAGCTCTTTTTAGGTAATCTCAATTGTCATTTGCTTGGGCTATAAAGGTTAAATACTTTCAACCTCTAACTTTTCTTCGTGGGTATAAATAGTTCATCTTAGGATCTGTTTGGATACCGCTTATTTTGCTAAAAACTGAAAACTTATTGTTGAAAACACTATAGCAAAATAACTTTTAAACTATGAATAGTTCCATGGGACCCACGGCTGACCTGCTTATGCATGTTTTTTTTTAAGTTTTTCTGGGTCGTGAACAGTGCCGAAGGACCTAGCCAAAAAACGCAGAACGCCTAATAATTTCTAGGCAAACGCATGCTTAGTATGTATTATGATGCTAAAATAAAATTTCAATTTGTGGTGTTTGCTTTATGGTGATTGCTCATTGTATATCAAATAAAAAAAATCAGTTTATTTTTTTTCTTATTTTTTATTTTTGAGTACGCGGGGTTTGAAAATTAGATAGTCTTTACATAAAATTACTATAATCCTCATATTTAGACACAATCGTAATTGGGTCAACTAAAGAAGAAGAACCGAAGAAAGCCCATGCCCCTCTGGGTAGTCCAAAAAAACAAAACAGTCCATTCATTGGCTTTTCATAAAAGAGAACCGCGCTTGCCTTCTAAAAGAAAACAATACCCAACTATTTGTAGTAGGGCATTTTAATACTAGTTTTCCTGGACAAATAAAAGGTAGTCTAAATTTTTGTCTAGACTAAAATTAGGCTAAATATCCCACCTCCACAAAAAAGTTGAAAAAGCTTCATACACTTTCCCATTTGGATCCATCTTTTAAGCCACTTCGTAAATCTTGATTGCATAAGAAAGTAGTTTTTGTCTATAACACGTACGTGTTTGATAACTCTACTTCTAAGTTACTCCCACGAATCACTTTCAAGACCTTGGGAAAAAAAAGTAGAGAAAAATGAAGCATTTGCTTATATCTGTTTATTCTAAATAGTAATGGAATAGAGAAAAATGAGATTATGTTGCTAAAACAATAGATTCCACTTAAGGTAATCAATTTTGATTTTTTTGGAAATTTCTTTCTCACTCTAGGAAAAACTCTCAAAGATCACTTTCTTTGTTAACTTTTTCTAGTTTCAAAGATTTGCATACTTACTAATGGCTATGTGCTAATTATCTATTTGTAGGGTTTTTAGTAGTACAACTTTTTCTCCTAATGGAAAGATTATATGTATTTTTTAATGGAAAACATTTTTCAGTAAACATGTTGTAGAAAACATATTTATTTTCTTGTATTTAGCTACAACTAGGAAAATGGGTTAGATATTTTTTTTGGTCATTAAGATCACGTGAAAATCATTAATATTTATTGCAATTTTTAAATAATTATATGTATAAAAAACTTTCATTCATAGGGAAAAAAAAAATCCTCTCCATTTTGGAACCTATTGGGAAAACATTCCCTAAATTTGGGATGTAATAAATTAAGTGGGAAAGCTTTTTTTTTTTTTAAGGAAGAAGAAGGAAAGGTACTTATTTGAATAAAAAATGTCATTTGATAAAGTTAATGGTCAATTAATGTTGGTCAATGATGTATCATTAGCCTATTAATGATAATTATCAATTGAGAGAGAGAGAGAGAGAGAGGAGTTGATGGGAGATAACTTACCATGGGAAGAGTTCTTTGTGGTTGTCCATTGAGTATGTAATGTTCTTGGAAGGGTTTTCTACTCTTAAAAGACAAAAGAGCATTTCTACTCTAGTGAGCTTATTTCTTTATTGCTTAACGATTACAGAACAAATTTTCTATTGGCTTACCTTTTTGTGGTACTAAATATTAAAAAATGAAAAAAAAAAAAACAAAAAAACAAAAAAAGCTTTGCAGAGAATTAAGTTCTTTTGCACTAGTAAGCTTGAGATGAGAGAGGCTAGAGGCGGAAAGCAAAGAGAAAGAGGCAGAGCTGCAGAGGGATGAAGATGAACTTTTGTCACTGTTTTTGATGTGTTCAGCTGAAGATGAGCCCGTGATACCACTATCTTCCATTTCTTTGAGCATTAATGGCGTGAAGAAGAAAGAGAATTACAGGGGCTCTATTTATAAGTTGATGAAGAAAATAACTGACCTGTGGCGGGGGAAAGCTCCTAACGGCAAATTCGGTTATAACACGTGGACTAATACAGATCTGACACGTGTTCAAAACCTCATGCAGATCAAAAGGTATTAAAGCCTCAAGAAACCAACAAATGGCTCCATCAACACATTACTGTGTGATGATCAGTCATCAGTGCCTGTATATGCCCTAGGCAACTTAGGCTAAGGGCCAAGGCACTCAATTTTTTATGCTTGAATAATGACATTTGATTTCTAAATTTTAGTTTGGTTAGTATTAATTAAAAAAAAAAAAAAAAAAGCATCTTCATGAGCTAGAAAACTTGTTCTTACCCACTTAGGATAATAGTAACGATATTGTTCAATGACGGAAGGCAGGAGGTGCTGTGGGCCATGCTTCCCCCGATTTAAGTATCCCCCACTCCGCCCTAATTTTGTTTTTTTAATAATAAAAATGAACTATTTCCTCCTTTCAATTTAAAAAAGTTGTATCGATAAGGCATTAATTTTTTGCATATATATTTATCACTCTTACATAATAAATAGCACATTAAATCCAAGGTAATTTAAGTTATATTTTCTTAAAAATAAGTAAGTTTATAGAAATGGTTAATGCATCATTTTTTCCTCTTATACCATAGGTAAGACATTTTTTTCCCTAAATAGAGATAAGTAAATATGTTCAATAATTTTTTTCTTTTTTTTTTGTAAACACAATTTAAAAAAAAATTATTTTTCATTAGGAGATTTTTGTTGTTGTTGTTGATAATCTGCATTTGGAGAATTAGATATATAAAAAATATAAATTTATTTTTCTTTACTTTTAGGGACAATTGCAAATTTCATTTTCTAGAGTTAGAGATCCTTATTGTGCCTGTCATCTATTAAAGTAAGATATATTTTTTCATTTTATACTTTTCTTATATTGACATATATAAGTATAGTTATGTAAAATTATGCTTATCATTTAAGTTGATTATTGTGCATTAGGCAACTAATTAAAAGCTAGTTTTTTGCTTAAATTGTCTATAATTTATGGGTCCCACATTACTTTTTTTTATCTTTATTTCAAATAATTTAACTTTCATTTTTTTGGAAATAAGTTAGCTTTTAGTTTTTGAGCAAGGATTTGCAGCAAACTAAGTTGCAGCAACTCCTGCAAAATGGACACATTTCGAGTTGTCATTTAGTGAAAAATTTAAACTTAATAAGGAAGTTTTCATTTAAATATAAGCCTGGATAGGTGTCTATTTAAGACATTGACATGTGTTAGGACATATGTAGTTCAAGTTTGTGAACATATGTCGCTATTTTATGTAATTGGCTTATCTTTAGATAAAACGCACTTTACTTGTAATTGGGTAGATTTAGGATGAGTTTAACACTTCAAGAAACAGTGGTTCAAGATTAAGTGTTGAAGCCGTCAAAGTCTGTCCAAGAAACAAGCAAGGAAGTGCAAGTTTTTAAAGCTCGACACATACCTCGACAGATGGATCTATTGAGCTTTAAAGAAGCTATTTTGCCCGAGCCTCGACAGCTTCTCGACACCTCTATCTGTCGAGAATTAAAGAAAACAGATTTCCAAGTCTGTTTCAAGTCTAATCCGTAAGTGTGTCTTTGGGACTTCTTTTCTCCTAACCCTAGACATATAAAAGGATTATTTTAAGGGCCGTCAAGATGTAGCAGAAAATACAAGTTGCACATTCTTTGAGAACTTGTTGTTCATGCAATTTGTGATCAAAAAGACAAGGTTTGTGCCCTAGTTCATCTTTGATGATTTGAAGAACTTTGCAGCCAACTCTCTCTCTCTCTAGTTGGTGTTTGAAGTCGCGTACTAGGATCTACGCATCTGGTTAGTCACGTACTTGGGAGCCGTGCATTGAAAGGAGAAACTGTCACTACAAAACAAGTCCAATTGGGTATTGGAGTAAGAGTTCAACTGTAGGTTGGTGAGGTATTTGGGATTCCTTACTTGTAACTGCTTGTTGTGATAATAGTGGAGTTTCGGGAGTGGTGACCTTAAATCACCCGGTGGGGTTTTTGCCGTAAGGGTTTTCCCCATTCGTGAACAAATCACCGTGTTATTTATTTTCCGCTGCATAACTTAGTTTCGGTGATTTTTTTGTGCTGCCATGTGATATTGCATGTTAATTTGATTAATTAAAAACTGGACTAATTAATTAATTAATCTAAGTTATTACAAGGGGTCAACACATTTGTGGCCTGTCAAGTGGTATCAGAGCAAGCACACTCTGATTAGGGTTTAATCTTTTGTGTGTGATCCATTCGACCCCTGCTGTCATGGATAGAGGACAATCTCTTATTATACCTCCTTTATTTGATGGCACTAACTATGCATACTGGAAAGTACGCATGAGAGCTTTTGCAGTCTTTAGATGAGAAAGTGTGGCAAGCTGTGGAGATAGGCTGGACCAAGCCTACAGAAGCGCCGGCCGACTGGGATGATGCCAAGATCAAGGCGGCAAACTTCAACAGCAGAGCATTGAATGCCCTATTCAGTGCAGTCACCAATGAGGAGTTTAAGAAAATTTCCTCAACTAAAACTGCTAAGGAAGCATGGACCATCCTCCAGACAACCTATGAGGGCACCAAGGCTGTCAAAGATTCAAAGCTGCAGAGGCTCACCACACGCTTTGAAGAAATTAAGATGGAAGAGGATGAGTCGTTTGATGAGTTCTATGCCAAGCTCAAGGACATAGTAAACTCAGCCTTTAATCTTGGGGAAACCATCCCTGAACCTAAGATAGTAAGGAAGGTGCTTAAATCGCTGCCCGAGAGATTCCATGCTAAGATCACAGTGATCGAAGAATCAAAGGATATCGATAGAATTCCTTTGACTGAGCTGGTTGGAAACTTGCAAACCTATGAGCTAGGGCTTACTAGGTTAGGCAAGTCAAGCAAGGGCAAGAGTTTGGCATTAAAGGCCAAGAGCAGTGATACGGATGACTCGTCAGATGATGAAGATTCCAAGATGAAGTCCTACATCACAAGGCAATTCAAGAAATTTATGAAGAATGCCAACGGAAAGGGCTTCAACAAAGACCATAGACAATCTAGTTCTTCACAATTTAAGAATCCGGATAAAGGGAAGAAGGATGTTAAGGATGGCGGTCAGTACACTGTTCCCCCTGGACCAAAATGCTTCGGGTGTCAAGGCTTTGGACATATGAAACAAGAGTGTCCCACATACCTTAAGAGTATAGGGAAGAGCAAGGCACTTACTGTTACCTTAAGCGACATGGAGCCCGAGGACGATTCTAAAGATGAAGACGACGGAATCTTGAATGCCTTCACTGCCACTGTTAATCCTACTGATGGGGTTACTGAAAAAGTGGATGAAGAAGAAGAATTGGTGGATTCCAAGGTTGAAATTATGGATGATCAAGATGACATTCACACCGCCTATGAGAAACTGTACAAGCTTTCTGAGAAGCATGAGAAAACAATTTCTTCAGTGATGTGGAACTCAACCGTGAGGAGCTGTCCACAAAGATTGATGAAGCAAATCAAACCATTGGAGTACTGAGGTTCGAAAACAATTTCTTGGTTGAAAGGACGAAGAAGCTTGAAGCGGAGCTGTTTCAAGTCAGAGCACAATTAGAGAGGACGTCAAGTGCAAAGCTAGACGAGATGCTGAATGCTCAGAAACGTTCTTCAGATTGTACTGGATTGGGGTATGAATTCTCTCTCTCTAATACTCCTACTTCTAGTACTACTGTGTTTGTTCCACCTGCTAAGAACATTGAAAATGAAGAAAAGAATGTTAAAACTGAATTAGCTAGTGAGAACGTAGACAAGGGCAAGTCCATCCTAGGAGCACCCCCTAAAATTGAGAAAAGGGAATCTAGAAACCCTAGGACTAAGAAGAGTAACTCTCAAAAGGCCAAACAGAAGAAACCGCATCTCTGTTATCATTGTGGTGTTGCCGGTCACACAAGACCTAATTGCTACAAGTGGTGTGCCACTCAACAGAGCAATGGCACAATAGCATCTGGGAGCCAGAATCAGCTTCAGTCTTCTCTCGCTCCAATTGGAGACATTCTTAAAGCCCTCATGTTCCTTTCGAACTTGAACGGTTTAAACTTTTCTCCCTCATCACCAGTTCAAGAGTCGACCAAAAGGAAAGGTTCTTCCAAGGTGTGGAAGGTAAAGGGATCTAAGTGATTTCAGTCACTTCTTCTTCTCTCTCTTTTTTTGTGTGTTGCATTACTTGTGTGTTTCTTTACTGTTTTGAGTCAGTCTAGTTTTATGCATTGTTTTGCTTTACATGTTTTTGTTTGTGTGTTTTCAGTTTTGTATTTTATTTTTGCTTCTCTAATAAAAATAAAAATAAATTGAAAAATACAAAAACAGTGTGAGTTAGTGTGCATTAGTTCATGTGAACTTTTGAAATGGCCATTGAAACAGAGTTTTCTAAACTTTGTATCACCTGTAGCTTAGATGAGCATTCTTCTGCACAACTAAGCAAGTGAGCTTTGTAGCTCTTTGTTTGTGATGAGTAAGGTTAAGTGATCTCTTCTTCTTAACACTCATATCACTCTTTTTGACGGGTTGAACTAGAAAATTCCAAGAGAAAGGCATAAATAACCATCTCACCACTGTTACTCGCCAATCATAAAATGACATCTGTATGCTTTGGCATAGCAAAAGTGCAATGTCATAAGCTTAACATAATTGGGTATTTCTTTTCTTTCTCTTGTATGCCCATGCATGATATGCTTGTTAAAAAGAAAATATGCAAAGATATAAAAAGCAAAAAGATCAAAAATGCTTTAAAATATGGTTGTAAGCGTGTTTTCTAGGAGATGTGGGAATTATAGGATGTACCTCGAAGGTGATAGTCCCCATCAAACAGTTATGATTGTGTGTGAGTTAAAGTGATTTTCTCATATCTCAAATCGTCATAACATTGAGACACATATGCAATCTTGCGATGTTTTCACACACAACACGTAATACTCTTTGCTATTCTTGATACATGTGCAGGTACAATGTGATTTGGCCATCACAAAGTTTACATGCGTTAATGTATGCTCACTAAACTGTCATAACTTGTTTTTGAAATATAAAATTGGTTAGACTTGTTTAGTGTGTGTGCGCGTGTTTTGAGATACATGTGCATCAAAATTTTTGTTGAGAGATGAGTTTGAGAGCTTAATGTGTTGGTTGTATCTTTGGTTGAGTTGCATGCATGATTGCATTCATGTCTGTGTTTTTCTTCTTTTGAAAAACTGTTTTTAAAGGCATCTCGACACCTTCTCGATACCTCTCAACACATAGGCTATCTGTCGAGATTCTTAGACTCTTTCTTATCGCAGTCTCGACAGATACCTCGACACCTGCTGGATCGATCGAGAAACTTTCTGTCTGCTCGATAGCTTCTCGATAGCTGCTGGATCGATCGAGGTTACTTCTTGTTTGTTTCTTCTTCCTCGATACCTGATCTCGATAGCTTCATCTGTCCACGTGTATTTCTCGACACATGACCTCGACAGCAGTCTCGACACCTCCCGATAGCATCATCTATCAAGAATTACTGAGAGGCTATATATAGAGCTTTCGCGATTTTTCTTCTCACTTGCTCGATCTCTCTCGCTTGAAACTTCTGTTCTCTCTCTCAAAATTTCTCCTTTTCCCTCCAAACCTCTTCCCAAGGCGTTTTCAAGTGTTCTTTGTGATCTTCATCTCTTGGTAAGCGTCTTATCCCTCATATTCATGCAGTTCATTGTTTTAAAACCCTAGGTTTTGTGTTTTTGAAAATTTTTGGGAGTTTTCAAAATTGTTGGGGTTTTTATGAAATTCTTGGGTTGGTTTGATAGTTTTGATCTTCAAAACCACATGCATTGCATCACATTCGCATTCTAATTGTATTTTCATGCATTTAGATGTGTGCCTATCGATTGTGTGCTGTTAGGTTTGGATTGGGCTGAGCCCATGATGTTCTTATGTTGCATGTCACATGTTCATGCATTTTCCATGCATACGTTCTTTCTTTTCAGTATATTCTTCCTATATTGAACTGTTTGGAACTTTTCTGTGTGTCTCTTTTTCTTTCCCCCTCTCTATGGTTGCGTTAATAGTGTCTATGGCACCTAAGCGTAAGTTCATTCCGTCCCGAAACCCTCTGCGTTCTAAGGGACAGTCTTCCTCAGATTCTACTCCTCTTTCTGTCCGGTTCCGTGATGAGAAAGCCCATAAGGACTTCTCGGAGAACTTTTCTAAACGAGGTGTTCATTCGGAACGCCACGTTGTCCTGGCAGACTTTGCCGACACCGACCTTCCCGATGTCATTCACACTCGGGGATGGGAGTCACTGTGTGACGTCCCGGTCACATCTCCTCTCGTGTTGATACAGGAGTTTTACTCCAACATCTATGGGATAGATTCTTCAGTACCTCTTTTCTACTCTTGCGTCCGAGGTACGCGCTTTTGTGTCACCCCAGAGTTAGTCTCTGAGGTTCTTCATGTCCCTAGGGTGGATCATCCTGATTACCCTAGCTGTGAGCGTCTCTGGACTGTGTCCAAAGACGAGATGATCTCGGCGTTCTGTGAGCGTCCGTCCTCTTGGGGAGATCATATGTACACACCATGTCGACCTTTTGCTAAAGGTCCTCGTTTCCTTAACATGGTGATGACTTTTATTTTGTACCCACTTTCTCACTACAACTCTATCACAGAGCCTCGCGCTCGGTTTTTGTTGTCCCTCTTAGAGGATCTCTCTATAGACTTTCCTTCACACTTTTATCTTTTCCATTATAGATGTCTATAGAGATACGGCCACCCGTGATAAGCTCATTTTCCCTTCCACTATCACGAGGATCCTGAGCCGTTTTTCCATCCCTTTCCCCTCGTCCGATCCTTACCACGTCATGTCTGCTATAGATGCCACTACCGTAAAACGTAGCGAGGCACAGTTCCGATCGCGACAGACAGATGGTGCCACTCCTTCCACTCGTCCGGCCACCTCTAGATCAGCTCGTGCATCTGCTTCTTCCTCCTCGAGCGACGTCACGTTAGGAGACATCATGGTGCAGCTACAGCGCATGGATGCTCGCCTAGATACACTCTCCATGGAGTTGTATCAGGTGAACGTCCGTGTTGGTCGCATCGCCAGGCGACAGGCGACCATGGGTGGCTTTGCTCCAGAGGCTTCTCCTCCGCCACCTCATATGTCGACTGAGACCCAGGCTGATGATGATGGCGATGATGATGATGCTTCCGACGACGATGATGATGATGCTTCCGACGACGATGATGATGGAGATGCGAGCTCTTCGGATGAGATGTCTACTTGACACTCTACCCTTTGTCACTCGTGACAAAAAGGGGGAGTAGTTTTGTATGAGAGTAGTCATGTTTAGGGGGAGTGTTAGCATAGGACATTTTTGTTAGGAGGAGTGTAGATTGAGGGATGTAGTGAGGTGATCATATGTATTTTTTTTCTTTTCTCATCTGTTTAGAGATACTTTGATCATGTATTGACATACATTGTATTTATTCTCTTCTTATATATGATGATGTATGTTTTTCTTTCACCTACCTTTCATGTGTTGTTTCTTTTCTGTCTTTATACACATGTTTCTTTACTTGTACACAATCTATTATTTCTGTTTCACACAAAGATGCCTTGATGTGTTTTGTTTATAAGTGTTTCAGAAATATAGGTTGTCAAAGTCTTCTTGCCATAAACTCTCTTCTTGCAAAGTTTTTCAAGAGTTTGTGTTAGGATAGATTTTACTGTATGTAACAAGTGAATATGAGTTGAGTGATTTATGACTTCTCTCATATATTCATTTGTATGTTGTGGTTTTGTCACGGATTGCCAAAGGGGGAGATTGTTAGGACATATGTAGTTCAAGTCTGTGAACATATGTCGCTATTTTATGTAATTGGCTTATCCTTAGATAAAACGCACTTTACTTGTAATTGGGTAGATTTATGATGAGTTTAACACTTCAAGAAACGGTGGTTCAAGATTAAGTGTTGAAGCCGTCAAAGTCTATCCAAGAAACAAGCAAGGAAGTGCAAGTTTTTAAAGCTCGACACATACCTCGACAGATGCATCTATCGAGCTTTAAAGAAGCTGTTTTACCCGAGCCTCAACAGCTTCTCGACACCTCTTGACACCTCTATCTGTCGAGAATTAAAGAAAACAAATTTCTAAGTCTGTTTCAAGTCTAATCCGTGAGTGTGTCTTTGGAACTTCTTTTCTCCTAACCCTAGACATATAAAAGGATTATTTTAAGGGCCGTCAAGATGTAGCAGAAGATACAAGTTGCACATTCTTTGAGAACTTGTTGTTCATGCAATTTGTGATCAGAAAGACAAAGTTCGTGCCCTAGTTCATCTCTGATGATTTGAAGAACTTTGCAGCCAACTCTCTCTCTCTCTAGTTGGTGTTTGAAGTCGCGTACTGGGATCCGCGCATCTGGTTAGTCACGTACTTGAGAGCCGTGCATTGAAAGGAGAAACTGTCACTACAGAACAAGTCCAATTGGGTATTGGTGTAAGAGTTCAACTGTAGGTTGGTGAGGTACTTGGGATTCTTTACTTGTAACTGCTTATTGTGATAATAGTGGAGTTTCGGGAGTGGTGACCTTAAATCACCCGGTGGGGTTTTTGCCGTAAGGGTTTTCCCCATTCGTAAACAAATCACCGTGTTATTTATTTTCCCCTGCATAACTTAGTTTCGGTGATTTGTTTGTGCTGCCACGTGATATTGCATGTTAATTTGATTAATTAAAAACTGGACTAATTAATTAATCTAAGTTATCACAAGGGGTCAACGCATTTGTGGCCTGTCAACATGTATGCATTTTTGCAGGAGTTGATGCAGTTTGGTTTGCAACAAATCATTTTCCTTAGTTTTTTGCTCATATTATGCAAATAAGCTACCAGAAATAAGCAAGAAAATCATTTAAATGGTAGCTACTTGTGATCTAAACTATTATTGAACCAAAAAAAAAAAAAAAAATCCTAATTTATACTATTTATTTATACAAGATATAAGTTTTACTCTAGCTTAATCTAAGTGTATATGTGTGTGAAACCCTCTTCTAAATACTTAAATCTCAGCTCTTGTCCCTCATACCTCATACCCCATTAGCACTTATACTTGTGGAGTAACCACTGCATTAAGGGTGCATGGTGGTAATTTAAACTCTTTTTAGATTGATCTAAAATGTTTGGAGAATATTACTTGTGATCAATACCATTTAAATGGTAGTTTATAATTTACAAATTGACTAGATGAGAAAATTTTTTTTTTTTGATTATATAAACTAACTTGATTTATCATCATATGTGATTAACATAAGTTATCACGTTGTATATTTTCATTTAGGTCTATCTTCTCATTTTGATTGTAATTGTTAAAATTATTTGACTTAAATGGCAATTGTCTTAGTCTTGTTATGGAGGATGAAACTAAAGGAAAATGCTATATCCACAATATTTTCATAATACTTTCATAACAAATCATAGGTGGTAAGTTGTTATTGGTTTTAATTTGAATCTACAACTTCAATTCAAGGTTTTCAGACCCGGACCGTTCATTGAACTGGAAAAAAAAGAGATTCAAGGTTTTTGAGGTCGAATCGAGGTTGGACCGAGGTTGAACTGTGATGACATCATAATTAATTTAATAACTATTTTAAATATAGATAAATATAATAAATTAGTATAAATAAAAAAAAAACTAACTAAAATAATTCAAATAAATATAAAGTCTATTATTCAAATATATTTTTTATATCATAACTTTCATTATGATGTTTCAAAAATCAATGGAGTATTATTATTAATTGTTAAAAATAATAATAATAATAATAAAACTATTAGTTTACATTATACTATCAAGATAAAATAAATTTATATTATAAACAAAATGAATGTCTACAACATTATATATTTTATGCAAATATGTATAATATTGTGCACTTTTTTTTTATAAATTTATGTGATATTATACTAATTTAATCTATAATATAAATCCTAATTTACAATAACATGAATGGTTGTTAAGAAGACCAGTACATGAATTTAATATACGAATATGTGGGTTTGTAGTACCAATAAATCATGCAATTAAATATTTAAATGTCCTATAAAAAGTGCAATTAAATGAAAAAATTGAAATTTTTTTAAAACAAATGGTTGAAGCGTGGCCACATGTCCGACTTTTTCATGGGGAAGGGGCTGTGTTTGCCATATTGTTAGGCAGCTTTATTGGAAAAGAAAAAAATCTTAGACTTAGATTTCTTTTGGTTTTGGGCACCAGTGACAAACGAAGAAAGGACACACCAAGGTGATTTCTTTTGGTTTTGGGCACCAGGGATAGAAGAAGAAAGGAAATGCCAAAGCAAAAGAGGAAAAAATGTAGAAGAAGTGAACAATGGAGAAGAAGAAAAAATTGGAAAACACAGAAGAAGGGGTAAAGATAAGGTTTGTGCTTTTCATTTCTTTTTTATTTTGTGGAGTTAGTGTGTTTTGGGACTGCATTCTCAGATTTGTGGTGAGGATGAGAGATAAAAAAGATAAAGTTCAACAGAGAAAATGGCACAATGCTCATTCTTTTTCTTATTTTTTCCAGCTTTGGCCTGATCCGTGAGACCCATGAAACCCAGCCACGGTTCTACAACTCGGACTATTTAATTGCGGTTCGAACGGTTTATTGTGTTTGTTGTGAATAGCGGGTTTTGGAGTTAAAAGAACCATCTCAAGGGACGGTTCAAGGTTTTTCCAGTTGGACCGTACGGTCCGATCCGGGTTTCAAAACCTTGCTTAAATTACATTTTTGCTTACCCATAACAATTAATAATTACCTACCACTAAAAATTTATTATGAAAATTAAGATTGTGAATGTTACATTTGTCTAACACTAAATTGTGATGCAGAAATTGCGGAAGGAACTATGTAACAATAGCATTAATAGTGACCCGAGAATTGAAATGCTCAAGGAGGGTTGGTATAAGCATAGTCACTATTTCGTAAAGCAGGGGCTTTGGCTTTAGGAAGAGTTTTGTTGCCCGTATGGATACAGCGTTTTCAAGTTGCGCGTTTTCACTTTCTTTTTTTTTTTTTTTCTTGCACAGCCTTTTAGCTTTTAAGGGACAAATGCTACTGTTCATGTATGAATAGTAGCCGCAACTTTTGACCAATTCAACCGTGAACAGTACATCGTGTACTGTTCATAGGACCCATAAACTCCACTTTTTTGCCCCTTTTTCATTAGAAATGGGTCTCATAATACTATTCACACATTTAAAAATTATTTTGTTCCAGTGTTTTCAGTTTTCAATTTCAGCAAAATTAATTCTATCCAAACAGACCCTTGATATTAGCAAAACAAGAAGGCTTCCACTGTACCATCCCTAATTAGTGAATGATTTTATGACCCTGAATGCTAGCAACCCAAGTTCTTACAAAATGGTAAACCTAGGTTTTTTGGATGTTCGCATAGCTCTAATTTATCATGTGCTTTTATTTCAAGCCTTGTTGTATTATGTTTTTTTTTTTTTTTTTGGGAGAAGAATATTTGTTTTTTTTTTTTTTTTATGAAAGTTTTCTATTATTAGCAACCAAAAAATAAAATAATATTTTTTCTATGGTACTCATTTGGTACAACTTAATTATTATTATTATTATTATTATTATTATTATTATTATTATTATTATTATTATTATTATTATTATTATGATTTTTTGTTTTTTGAAATAAACTATTTAAAAAACCTTCATTTAGAAAAAAAAAAATTATACTTTCAAAGAGGATATCAATCAAACGAGTACGCAGGAACTTCCTAGCAGGAAGTACAAAGTTGGAACACATCCAATAATTGGGTCATGTCATGATGCACATCGTTCCCATCCAATGATAAATTTAATGATAGAGAAGTTTCTACTAATTTTCCAATCCAAAGATAAGTTTAATGATAGAGAAGTAACCCTAGGTTTCTCGGATGTCCGAAACGTTTTAATTTATAATTTTTATCTAATTTAGGCCTTGTTGTGTTATGTATATATATACATACATATATATATATATATATATATATATATATATATTTAGAAGAATATTTGTTTTTTAGTTTAATGAAATTTTCCTATTATTAGCAACGAAACAATAAAATAATTTTGTTTCCTATTGCACTCATTTGGTACAACTTATTATTATTTTTGTCATTTCTTCGAAATATACTATTTAAAAGACCTTCATTTAGAAAGAAGAAGAAGAAGAAGAAGTTCTTTTAGAAATAAGAAAGTTTGGTTTCAAAAAGGATACGAGTCAAACGAGTAAGAACTTCCTAGTAGGAAAGTAGGCAGTAGGAACACGTCCAATAATTGGGTCATGTTGTGATGCTTGTCATTCCATTAAAAAGATAAATTTAATAATAGAGAAGTTTCTACTAATTTTCCACATAGCATCACGTGCTTTTGCTTTACATCTTATTGCTTTTACATAAAAAAAAGAAAGAAAGTGCTGATTGCTTTACTACGGTTATTTGTCATAAACTCATAAATCTTAAGTTGTAAACATATGACTTAATTGATTACCAAAAAAAAAAAAAAAACATATGACTTAATTTTCCATAAGGTTGGCAGATTAATTATGACCGATGTATAACAAAAGAAGTTGTGATAGTAGCATTGCTCTTAGTTAAACTAATTAAGAATGATACTTAAAAGAGAAATGTTGTTTTTAACAATATTTTCACAACAAATTTTTTTTAACTAGTTATTACTTGTAGATAAAAAAAGTAATTTTAGTGTTGTTTTCAAATTAAAACAAATAATAACTTATCACATAATTCGTTGTAAATATATTATAAACGTAACACTTTTCTACTTTAAGTTATAGGAGTCATTCACTGGTTCTTCAAATGTTTATTATGGTGTCAGAGTTCAATGCAATTCCAATAATTAATAAATATAATAAAATTATTGTAATGTATAAAAGTATGTTATTATTTGCCTAAAAAGACATACAATTGAAAATTAAAAAATTAAAAAGAAAATGGATTATCATGTGATGTGACAATTTATCATGGCTATCACAATCTAACTTGAAAAAATAAAATAAAAAGCTCCAAAAAAATTTTAATGTTACTATTCAATATGACATGAGTTACTTTCTTCTTTGGTAAAAAGGGAAAAAAGTGTAGAAAGTGTAAAATATAGCCCTTCTTATACATGTTATTTAATTTATACTGGATTCATTGATTCCATGGTTAAACTGGATTCATTTAAAAAGGGAGTGTATTTAGGAAATAAAATTTTGTTTGATCTTGATCAAACTTCACAGTCCACAAATGATGACAGTCCTTATATTTGAATTTGACCCCGTCAACTGCAAGTCAATCAAACCATTCAATTATTTGGGTTTCATAAAGAAACCGCGTACATGCTTTCATAAAGTAGTAGACCATACTTTCTGGACTTATAAACAATTAGTGTAACTGTGAACTTAAACTTACGCCTATATATATTAAGCTACGACACCCAGAATAATTAGCTACGTAAACACACTTTGCTCCCAGATAAGATTTTGAACTCTCTGGCTAAGATAATATATCCCTTTCTTTTTGTTTCTTTCTGACATTAAGTAACTACACCCAGAATTAGCTAGCTCAACAAAGCAAACTGCAGCTCCCTGATAAGAATTTGAACTCTCACACCAAGAAAATGAAGGTAATGATGAATACCATGCTGAACAATTATTTACAAGTTCTGCTCCTTATGTATTTCCAAGCATTTTTATGTCATTAATTGACACTTCTAAACTATATTGCAGCAAAAGGTAGTGATCAGGGTCACCTTAAATAAGGGCAAAAAGAATGCTCGGTCCAAGGCCATGCAGATTGCAGTTGGTCTACAAGGTACTCATTTTATTGTCTTTTATTCTGATCATTGTTAAAACTGATTAGGAATTTAAAACTAATGATCAGATTGCTTTTCTTTTGGGTTCTTAAGGTGTGGAATCAGTCTCTCTACAAGGTGAGGACAGCAGTCAGATTGTTATTGTTGGGGACAACATTGATTCAGTCATCTTGACATCTTTGCTGAGGAAGAAAGTTGGATTTGCTGAGTTAACGAGTGTCTCGCCAGTCAGTACTGGGGGGGAAAAACCAAAGCAAGAGACCAAACCTAGTGAATCTGGAATACAATCAATGATTTGGCCAACCTATCAAGCTGGTGTACCATATTATTATCAACCCAGTGCGCCATATTATGCATATGAAGTCGCGGGTTACAACCAGAACTCTTGCACTATTATGTGACCTATGTGTAGAAATTATTTGATGGTTAGAACTTGGATAAAGTTTCTTAGGTGCCGTAACTTGATTCTACGTATATATGGTTCTTGAGATTGAATTTGATTTAAGTATCAAAAGTAAGAGCACTTAAGTATAGAAAAGTCTAGGAAGTGTGGATTGATTATTTATGGTTCTCATTCAATGGAAAAGAGAAAATTTTGTCTTAAAGCATGATATGAAGTGATAATAAAATTATAGAGAAAGAGTGCGGTCTAAGAGATTATTTTCATGTAATGGGCATGTGGTTTTTTGTTGAAATAAATTTCTTCAATATAGCATTAACGAAAATTTTCTAAACTGAGCAATTGGTAGAAAATGGACCTCTAATTAAACCTCCAAGTTGACCTCAAAATATCTAATAAATCGGGGATAAGAGATTTGGGGTTTCAGTTAACTCAACTGATAAAGTCTCTGATGGTTGAATAAGAGATTTGAAGTTCAATCTCCTCTTACACCAAAAACTAATTAGTATCTTCGTTTGATGATAAAAAGCATTATCAGGAGTAGACTTCACAGGTTGAAACTTTCTTAAAAAAAACACTCGGGGATAAGGAGATCCAATTGTCATTCAATCCCAAGTTATTTACTAAATAAAATTAAAAATCTCTTAAAACTTCTTTATACGTAGGACATTTTTTGCACAATTTTAGATTTTGATCATACTTATCTCGAAAAATAGACAAAGCCCAAAATCCATTATTATAGCCGTAAAATTAACATAATTCAGTCCACAAAACCAGCTAAACTCGGCTCATGAAGCTAGTCAACAAGATTAATTAACTCAAGCTCACAAAGTTCAATAAAAGCCAATTTCTCAAGATTGACACGAAACTAACCCATGTTAAGGCCATATTAGGGATTCATCATCATAAAAGACCCAACACCACAGAGTGCTTATTTTTCTTAGAGTTCCGTTTGTGATTCACTTATTTTGCTGAAACTAAAGACTTTTTGCTAAAAGTATTGTAGATAAAGGTAAAAGTTAACTAAAATAGTATAGTGGGACCCATGAATAGTGCCAAAAAGTACAAAGTGTAGTGGGGCCTATGAATAGTAGCAAAAATAAGCTCAATAGTAAAATAAGCTAGCTTTTTAAGTTGGCGCCTAACGCACACCTAATAACTTATAAATAAAATATCCCTGATGAAATTGCCATTTTCATTGAATCCAATCAAATTCTTTGTGAGATTTGTTCTATTTTGGATGCTTGAACAAACACACTAATAGCCCATATATGGATTTATAAATGAAAGGTAATTGTGTTAGAAGTATTGGTTAAATGATTAAGGGTCCATTTGGAAACAACTTATTTAGCTGAAACTAAAAAGTTTCTGTTAAAAGTATTATAGATAAAGGTAAAAGTTAGCCGAAATAGTATAGTGGAACTCATGAATAATATCAAAAAATGAAGTGGAACTCATGAATAGTAGTAAAAATAAGTTGAATAGTAGCAAAAATAAGCTAAATAGTAAAATAAGCTGACTTTAAACTCTAATCCCAAACGCAACCTAAATTTACCATATCGTAATAGTTTAAGATTTTGGGACAATTAGTAATTTAACAAATTGTATTTAAAGAAAGTCTTCAATGTTTCATTCCAAACAAAAAAAGAGTCAATTTCAACAATTAGGATATCGTTTGTATACTTAATAGTATAGATGGTGTTATGTTATTTTAAAATTTTAAAATGATATAACACTAAATACATATTTATATATGTAATATCTAATATGAACTATAAAATTAATTGGTTTCATATTCTGGCATCTACTAGTGGATCTAATCTATTTATTAAACCAACATGGTTTTTCTAGAGTCGAGCTTAAACATTGTATAATGAGTTGCCGGCATTGTAATTGTAATGTTTTTTTTTTAAGTACTAACAGCACTAATATAAAACTTATGTTGGAAAATAGAAAATAATTTTTCAAAAGATATTATATATATATATATATATATATATTTTTTTTTGATATTTGGTATAGCATAAAAGTCTGGTGTGCGGATAATTAATCAACTGAAAATGTAACATACCCACCCATCGCGACCACTATCGAATTAAGGGACCCTTCAGGGAAAAGTTTCTTTCTATTTATTTCAATGCCATCTTTCTATGATTGAATACTTTACTAGCATAATCTAAAGGCTCAGAAGGTGAATCCCAGCTCTTTCTAGGTAACCTCAATTGTCATTTTCCTGAGTTATTATAAAGGTTAAGAGGTTTCAACTTTCAACTTTTCTTCGTGCCAATAGAAAGTTCATCCTACTATGTATTTGTAGAAGACTAAATTTTTTGGTTCGAAATAAATCAAACAACTAAAAATAGTTTCTCAAATACGAATTTGTATTGATGAAAGTGTGTGGTACAATTCTCTGTAATTACAAGGATTGATCCTCTGATTCGATCTCCTTAAAAGATTTGTAATGTGGTTTTGATTTGAACACAAAGTATCCTTCAATTTGGCTGGAGGATGGATCGAAGATCTTTGAAACAGAATTACAATGAATTTCTGGCTATGAGCTTGTTAGAAATCCTTTGTTCTTCCCGTTCTTCATGTTCTTCGCGTGTTCTTCGTGTTCTTCGCGTGTTCTTCGTGTTCTTCGTGTGTTCTTCATGCGTTCTTCATCTTCAAAGGTTTATGGTGGAAGCTTTTCGGGGCTTTAAAGGCTTGAATCCGTAAAGCTTTGTTAATTTGTGATTTATCGAGGTTTCTGAAGGCTTTCGAGCTTGATTTCAGTGACCTCTAGGATCTAGGAGAGTGATTTGGATGATTTTGCTTCGAATGTTCGTCGTATTCGAAGGTTGAAGTTCTTGAAGCTCTTGGAGGCTTTAAGGCTTGATTCCGGCAGAGTTTCAATACTTCTGAATGCTTCTTTGTTGCAGCTTGTGCTCTAGATAGCTTGGTGTCTCCAAATGCCTTAGGAAGGCTTCTATTTATAGGAGTTTGGAGGTAGCTGAGCGACATGTGGCGAAGCCTGATTGGTGACACATGTCACAGCTTGATTGGTCTGCTTGTGTCATCGCTTACACAGCCGGATTCCTTGAGTTATTGCTTACACAGTCGGATTCGCTTGCATCATCGCTTACACGCGCCTCCATGTGATTAGCATTTTGCATGTTTTTCTTGTTCCTATCTTAATGAAATTTAGCAAATTTTTAGTAGCAGTATATGATACTTTGTAAGTAGCCATACCTGGTGGATTTGGTGGCATGACGTGTCAGCTTGTGATAGGCCGAGAATTTTCCCTTTCTACAAATGCCCCCTCGAGACTTGTTCGCACACACAGCTTCTAAGTGTGGGGAGTGAATGAGTCTCGAAAAGAATGAATTTCGTACTTGACTCTTCAAATGTAACGGTTGAAGGTGGTGGAGCTTTTAGCAAGATGCAAATGTAGTGGTTGAAGGTGGTGGAGCTTTTAGCAGGATGCAAATGTAGTGGTTGAAGGTGGTGGAGTTTTATTTCAGATTAGTGAACCCACTCACATGAAAGGCTTTGATGAGACCGAAAAGGGGTCTGCAAGTATTTGAATGTGCTTGCCTAACTAAGCCTTCTCAGCAGAGATTAAGTCGAAGTAATTTCAAAAGAGTGTTTCATGATACTAAAAGGGGGTTGGTGAAGCTGTAAGTTACTTGCAAGAAGTTGGACGTACTTGCAAGATTGAACCATATTGGCAAAGATTAAGTTGAAGTAATTTCAGAGGAGTATTTTGGATTGTTGGCGGTGATCACAAGGTGTTGAAGATGGAGAAGAAGTGAGGAGGTTGGCTGGGTATAGCATACAGAACTGTGGGGTTGGCCTCCCATTTTTAAAATCATCTGGTGAAGTTATATCCGAAGGATAGTCTTTGGACCATGAAGAGATCATGTGGGAAAGTGATTGAATGTGCTTGTGTTATCGCATCACTTAGGTTAAGTTGAGGTAATTTCAGAACGGATTTTGGGTTTGGTGGTGGTGATGATGCGGAAGATGGAGACGAAGCAAAGTGGATGGGTGAAGCACAAACACCATGGCGCTGGCCCTGTATGTTGGGATCCCTTTGGTGTAGATGTTTTTAGGAAGTACACCTTGGGATCCGAGACTGACTGTATGCTGCATGAGGTCTGACAGCAAGTCGTTGAATGCGCCTGTGTAACGGGACCGTGCTGACAGACGTTAAGTTGAAGTAATTTCAGAAGTATATCTTCTGAAATTCTTCAAGCTTGTTTTAAGTTGGAGTAATTCCAGAAAGTGTATTTTGAGGTACCGGCAACGAAGACCATTGGGCCACGTGTTGGTGGAAACATGGAATAAGGCATCGGTAACCATTTACCAGCAACAAAGGCGGATCTCTGATAAGCTGGTACCTTGGAGGTTATCGCAAGTGTTGGATGGGAGACAATTTGTAAGATACCCCAACACCCTTTATCACCTTCACCTGGTGCCGCTTGTTGGGAAAGCACAACAAAATGAAAGGTGGAACTAACTTGCGATCTTGGTTTTAGAAACTGACCAAGTTGGTGTTTGCTCCGAACCGTTGCCTCGGATGGGAGAGCAAACAGTTGAAGAGAAGATATAAGAGCCTTAACCTCGGGAACAGGTGTCTTTGCTGGACTTGGATTTCTTGGCCAGCCGAGTCCAAGGAAACATGAAACCAAAATGCAGACCTTGTTATGAATAACTTTATGAACAAATGTGGTCGTTAAGTGAGGCAACAGAATTTGTTTGGACTCTAAAACAATGATGAGGTTGTGAGAAGGGTTTTTGCCGAACCATGAGAGGGTTGATTTCAAACTGATTATGAAGCAATTTTGGTTGCTAGGCATTGAGAATGATAAGGCCATAGTGAGCAATGGCTGTAAGAAGGAGGGACTGAAAATTTGAAAGAAGCAAATCTTCATTTCATGACTTGATGTGTTTTTTTCGATGAGCCTTTGATGAATCCGACCCTTCTATTTATAGCAGAAAGATGAAGAATGGTAGTTGGGTAGTTGAGACCGACGGACGGAAATTTTTGGTGAGAATGGTAGATTAGATCGGTAGGCACCGAATGGGAACAATCGGTTGGAGACTAGTAGGCACCGAATGGGAACGGTAGATACCGAACAGAAATAGTAGACTGGAGTAGTGACCCAATGCAATTTCAAGTTTGAGACATACTCGTGAGAGCTCATCTGTTCTTTGAAAGAGGAGTCTTGATGAAGTCTGGAGGATAATCTTGAAGGAATCCAGACCAAATGGATAATCTCAAATTCTGATTTTGAGAGCTTAAATTTTGGACACCGCTAGCACTTTGGAGAAGTGGGTCAGATTGGTGATGTCCAAGTCCAAAAAAATAAGCAGATTTCAAAATCAAAACCTTTGGTGAAAATCTGAATAGGACAAGCTTCGTTTGGACATCTTGGTTCTTGGTCAAAGTTTACATCAAAACCAACAGCTATAGAGTCGCACAACTTGAGTAGTTTTGGGTTGAATAGACCCCAAAATCGAAACGTACATGAAAAATTGTGCAAGACAGGTCATTTTTGAAAATTTTGACTTTTGGTCAAGATTTGTGCAAAAGTCAACTTTTTAGAAATTGGACCGTTATGCAATTTTTGAGTTCCAGATGAAGAAACAGATTCCAAAATCGAAATGTACTCGAAAAATTGAGTAGGACAGGTCCGTCTTGAAATTTTTAACTTTTTGTCAAAATTTGTGCAATAGTCAACTTTTTTGGAAATTGGACTGTTTGCACACTTTTTGAATTTAAGATGAAGAAACAGATTCCAAAATCGAAATGTACTCGAAAAACTAAGTGGGATGGGTCCAATTTGAAATTTTTGATTTTTGGTCAAAGTCAACCATGGTCAAGGCTGCTTCCTTTTTTTTTTTTTTTTTTTTTTTTTGGCGGGTCAAACCGGTCCGTGTAAGATGACGTCACCTATGACGTCATAGCTCTGGACTGCGCGCGTGAGCGCGTGAGGCGCATGTGTGGCGCGTGAAGCCACGTGAGCGCGTGAGAGCTTAGGGAGGCACATGGGGGCGCGTGAAACTGACGTTGTGGTAGCTGGAACTTCAGGTGGCACGTGGCGGCGCGTGGATCATCATTTGTGCTTGAAAATTTCAGGTCTTGTAGATTTGGGGCCGCCGGATTGAGTGGTGGTTTCTGTTTTCTGAACTTGTGAGCAGATTTGCACAGAAGTGAAGGTTTAAGCCGTTTGTCATCGCGAACTTGTGGCGGCGCGTGGTGGCGCTTGGCAACTCCATTGTCGATGATCCTTCTGGGTTTTGTAGATCGAAGGCTGTAGAAGACTGCTGTGGTCTCAGTTTTGCGAAACAAGGTCTAGATTTTCACGAATTTGAATGGGAAAATCGTGCGTCTTTGTTGGTCTATTTTGGCTGTTGTCTGCTCTGACAAGGCGGCGGCTGCTCTGACAGGCTGAGATCTGAAGCTGGACATAGGTGACTATTGAGTGTCTCCATTGTTCTCTAGGGTTGGCAGCACCAATTCTTTGAACATTATGGTATTTCTTGTGTAATAGCTCCTAGATGAAAGGCCTCGTCCATAGGAACCTATTCTTTCCTTTTTCAAAGTTTGGTGTAGTATTTGTTTGAAAGTATGCATTCTCACTTCTTTTTCCTTTGTTCACATCTTTTTCTTTCTGTCTGTTAGCTTCCAAAGAGCCCTATATAAGGGAACTCAAAGCATACCTTAAGTTGCACAAATCTTTCTTCCTTATATATTACGTAGAGAAATTGTGCCCCTTTTATATATATATATATATATATATATATATATATACATATATTATGCTTTGCTTGTACTAACTCCCCCCCCCCCCCCCTTTTTTTTTTAGGGCATGACTAAACTTAGCAAAAGATGCTAAATTGCCTACGTACCCCCAAAAGGGATCAAGTCATTACGTAGTTCAAAATAGTTTTTTTTTTTTTGACAAATTTTTCTGTTGCTTGTCTTTGTTTTGCAGCACGATTTTCTTGAATTTCGGGTTTTGACATCAAACTTTATGCTGACGTTCTCATAGAAGTGTTTGCCTTCATTTGGCGGCTTTGATAGTAAACTTCTTGCGGTGACATATGCCTTTATGTTATTACATTCTTCTCTTGCATAAATAATCTTTTAGTGATATTCATTTTTGCAACAACATTTCCATAAGGATGTTCAGCTACGCAATAATACTATCGTCAGTACTTGTCTTTGAAGTCGCACTGGCTCTAGTATTAGCAATTAAGTCGCGCCAACACTTTTATTTGCAACGCAGCCATATCAAGAATTTTTGCAACGTAGCTACATCGAGGGTCTTCACCATAAAATCACGCCAACATTTGTCCTTGCACTGAAGCCATGTTAACAGTTGCTTTTACAATGAAGTGGCATCCATTTTTTTTTCATTGAGATCGTGTCATCACTTATCTTTTTCATGGAGTGGCGCAGACACTTGCAACTGCTATGAAGTCACACCACCTTTTGCCTTTGTAATGAAGATGCACTAGTACTCTTCTTTTGCCATAAAGCTGCCCGACATTTTATTTGCATTGAAGTCATGCCGATATTTATTGCTACCATGAAGCCACGGCAACACTTCATTCGCACCGAAGTCGTGCCAACATTCATCTTTATCATGAAGCCACGACAACACTTCGTTTTCACCGAAGCCATGCCAACATTTATCTTCGCCATTAAGCCATGTCAACACTTCATCTGCATTGAAGCCACGTCAACATCCATCCTTGCCATGAAGCCATGTCAACATCCATTTTTACCATGAAGCTATGTCAACACTTTATTCATATTGAAGCCGTGCCAACATTCATCTTTGCCATGAAGCTACGTCAACACTTCATTTGCACTGAAGCCACGTCAACATCTATCTTTGCCGTGAAGCCATGTCAACACTTTATTCACATTGAAGCTGTGCCAACATTCATCTTTGCCATGAAGTTACGTCAACACTTCATTTGCACTGAAGCCACGTCAACATCCATCTTTGCCATGAAGCCATGTCAACATCCATTTTTGCCATGAAGCTATGTCACACTTCATTTGCGCCGAAGCCGTGCCAACATTCATCTTTATCATGAAGCCACAACAACACTTCATTTTCACCGAAGCCGTGCCAACATTCATCTTCGCCATTAAGCCATGCCAGCACTTCATCCGCATTGAAGCCACGTCAATATCCATCTTTACCATAAAGCCACGTCAACACTTCATTTGCACCGAAGCCGTGCCAACGTTCATCTTCGCCATGAAGCCACGTCAACACTTCATCCGTATTGAAGCCAGACATCAAGATTTCAGAGATGCCAACAAGACGTTGAAGATGCAACAAGTCCGTATCAAGACTTTGAAGATGCAAGGAAATGCCAACAAAACCTTGAAGTCTCAAGAAACTCCTATCAAGACTTTGAGGATTTAAAGAAGTATCAACAAAACCTCGAAGATGTGAGAAGTCCCTATCAAGACCTTGAAGATGCAAGGAAAGGCCAACAAAAGCTTGAAGTTTCAAGATGCTCCCATTAAGACTTTGAGGATTCAAAGAGGTGTCAACAAAACCTTGAAGATGCGAGAAGAATGTCACCAAAACTTCAAAGATGTCAGAATATGCCCATAGAGGAGAGATGATGCAAAACATGCTTCATAAATATTGGAGAATGTCCATAGGAGATAGGGAATGCCATGCAGACTTCATTTAGTCTTCATCTTTGAGTACAACGATCTTTGATCATCCTATCGAGCAGTTGATTGTCTTTAAGCAATGTCTTGCCAACTGTAGAAAGGGAAAATTCTCGGCCTATCACAAGCTGACACGTCATGCCACCAAGTCCACTAGGTATGACTACTTACAAAGTATCATATACTGCTACTGAAAATTTGCTAAATTTCATTAAGATATGAACAAGAAAAACATGCAAAATGCTAATCACATGGAGGCGCCTGTAAGCAATGATGCAAGCGAATCCGACTGTGTAAGCAATGACTCAAGCAATCCGGCTGTGTAAGTAATGACACAAGCAAACCAATCAAGCTGTGACATGTGTCACCAATCAGGCTCCGCCACATGTCGCTCACCTACCTCCAAACTCCTATAAATAGAAGCCTTCCTAAGGCATTTGGAGACACCAAGCTATCTAGAGCATAAGCTGCATCAAAGAAGCATTCAGAAGTATTGAAACTCTGCCGGAATCAAGCCTTAAAGCCTCCAAGAGCTTCAAGAACTTCAACCTTTGAATACGACGAACATTCGAAGCAAAATCATCCAAATCACTCTCCTAGATCCTAGAGGTCACTGAAATCAAGCTCGAAAGCCTTCAGAAATCTCGATAAATCACAAATTAACAAAGCTTTACGGATTCAAGCCTTTAAAGCCCCGAAAAGCTTCCACCATAAACCTTTGAAGACGAAGAACGCACGAAGAACACACGAAGAACACGCGAAAAACATGAAGAACACGCGAAGAACACGAAGAACGGGAAGAACAAAGGATTTCTAATAAGCTCATAGCCAGAAATTCATTGTAATTCTGTTTCAAAGATCTTCGATCCATCCTCCAGCCAAATTGAAGGATACTTTGTGTTCAAATCAAAACCACATCACAAATCTTTTAAGGAGATCGAATCAGAGGATCAATCCTTGTAATTACAGAGAATTGTACCACACATTTTCATCAATACAAATTCGTATTTGAGAAACTATTTTTAGTTGTTTGATTTATTTCGAACCAAGAAATTTAGTCTTCTACACCAACCAAAGGGACTTTAAAAGCATATTGATGACCGTTGGAAAATTCTTCAAGCTAGACTAGCAAGCTTTATTCTTTTCATGTGACTGAACTTAGTAAAAAGTACTAAGCTGCCTACGTACCCCGGAGAGGGATCAAGTCATTACGTAGTTCAACTGATTTTTTTTTTTTTTTTTTTTGATGATTTTCGTTTGATGATTTTTTTTTTTATGATTGATTTTTTTTTTATGATTTTTTTTTATGACTGATTTTTTTTTTTTTATGATTTCTTTTTTTTTTTTTTGGATGATTTTTTTTTACAAAAAATGAGGGCTCACATGTGTAATCCTCGCCCCACGCCCCACGGCATTCCATGGGTACCAATTGTGCAATAGTGGGTATTACCACTAATCGAACCCGAGACCTCGGCCTCAAGGGCGACATGGGCATCCAACCACTACGCCACACTCACAAATGGTGACATAGAATGGGATTTATTTCTTCTTTATTTGTACACTTTCAAAGGTAATGGGAAGACATCATGTACCCTTGTAGCGTTGCAGTGGGCAGTTTAAACTCTTACCGAGGAGCAGTCCTTGATGTTCAAGCATAGAAGCATTTGAGGAACTTCCCATTGATAGGGCCGATCTTTACACCTTCTTGATCAATCAACTTGTATGCTCCATTGGTGTAGACTTCTTGCACAACATAAGGTCCATCCCATTTTGAAGTGAACTTATTGCCCGTACGATGAGTTGTGATGATAGGTCTTCGAAAGGCGAGTACTAAGTCACCAACTTGGAATGATCGTGGCTTAACTCTTTTGTTGAATGCACTCGAAAGACGAGCTTGATAGCACTCAAGGCGTTGTTGAGCCTCGAGCCTTTTTCCATCAAGTGCCTCCAATTCTTGCAACCTAAGCTTGGCGTTTTCTTCCTTGGTCAACCCTTCTTGAATGGCTATCCGTAATGATGGGATTTGGCATTCAAGGGGAAGGATGGCTTCCACTCCATAGACAAGAGAATATGGCGTTGCTTGAGTAGGCGTTCGAAATGTTGTTCGATATGCCCATAATGCTTCTCCGATTCTTTCATGCCAATCTCGCTTAGTCTTGGATACCACCTTCTTCAACAAATTTCCGAGCGTTTTGTTAAAGGCTTCAGCTAATCCATTCGCCGGGGCATTGTACATGGAGGAGTTGTATTGTTTAAAGGCAAACTTCTCGCATAGTTCCATCATTAGCTTATTGTAGAGTGGTTTTCCATTATCAGTTATGATATACCGAGGGACACCATACCGATAGATCAAGTGAGTTCGAATGAAGTTGACCACTGTTTCTTTCTTCACTTCCCTAAGGGGCACAGTTTCTGCCCATTTTGAGAAGTAATCAGTTGCAGCCAAGATGTACAAATGGCCATCGGATGACTTTGGTAATGGTCTTATTGCGTCAAGCCCCCATGCATCAAAAGGCCAAGAAGCTACAGTTGGGTGTAGAGGTTCTGGCGGTTGATGGATGAAGTTTGCATGATACTGACAAGCTTCGCACTTTTTAGCATACTCCATGGAATCTTGCACCATCGTAGGCCAATAGTAACCCATTCGCTTGATTCTGTAGTGTAACTTAGGACCTGATTGGTGTGCACCACATATTCCAGAATGAGCCTCCTCCAAGGCTTGTTTAGCCTCTTCTTCTCCTAAGCAACGGAGGAACAAACCATTAAACGAACGGCGGAAGAGAGTTTCTTTATAGTAAATGAATCGAGCAGCCCTTCGCCAAATTTCGGTTTTGTGGCGTATATCATCCGAGAGTCTTCCATGTTGAAGGTACTCAATGATCGCTTGTCGCCAATCTTCTTTTTCAACAAGGCATACAGAAATGACGTTGGCTTGTTCTTCTTCTTCTTTTTCTTCAATTGCAAGAGGTACTACCCATCTTTGAGAAATAGCAACTTTGGCGGTCTCTTCTTGGGATAATGCTAAGGCGGTAGCCAAATTAGCTAAAGCATAGGCCTGTCTATTCTCCTTCCTTGGTATATGCTCTACTATGATTGCCTCAAAATTTGCTAGCAATTTCTTCGCATATTTGCAATAGGGGACAAGGTCTTCTTTCTTGACATCATATTGCTCCAAGATTTGGCTGATAATTAATTTGGAATCTCCAAAGATCTCAAGTTGCGATATGCCCATCTCAATAGCCATTTGTAAGCCAATAATTAATGCTTGATATTCGGCCATGTTGTTGGAGCAAAGTTCGCTTAATGAGAACGAGTATAGGAGTATTTGTCGTTGTGGAGAAACAAATACTACATCTGCCCCCGCTCCTTCTCGACGTGCGGCCCCATCAAAGAACATCGTCCATGGTGGCATTACTTCGATATAAAATACGTCTTCATCCGGGAAATCATCGAAGAACTCCCAATCAAAGGGAACCGGGTGATTAGCTAGGAAATCTGCCAATGCTTGTCCTTTGACGGCTTTTTGCGGAACATATGCAAGGCCATATTGTTGTAGCAAGACTGCCCATCGAGCTATACGACCTGAAACCACTGGCCTGGAGAGGACATACTTGATCGGGTCTGCCCTTACTATCAAATGGACAGTGTATGCTTGCATATAGTGCTTCAATTTGTCTATGGCAAAGAAAAGAGCAAGACATGTCTTTTCAATAGGAGAATAATTTAATTCAGCCCCGTTGAGAGTTCGGCTCAAATAATAAAGGGCTCTTTCCTTCCCCTCATCATTTTCTTGCGCCATGAGAGCACCTAGGGATTTTTCTTGTGCTGCAATGTACAACAGTAAAGGCTTTTCGGGGATAGGAGCACCTAAAACTGGAGGATTAAGCAAGTATCTTTTGATGCTTGTAAAAGCGTTGCTACAAGCCTCATCCCATTCGAAGTGCACATTCTTCTTCATCAGCCTATTGAAAGGTTGACATCGACTGGCCAAGTTTGAGATAAATCGCCGTATGTAGGCAAGTCTTCCTTGCAAGCCTCTAAGCTCTCGTAAATTCTTAGGCTCCGGCATTTTCTGGATCGCTTCAATCTTGGACTAGTCAATTTCAAAGCCACGATGCCTTACAATGAAACCAAGGAACTTCCCCGATGTTACGCCAAAAGCGCATTTGAGGGGGTTCATTTTAAGTTGATACTTCCTCAAGCGGCTGAACACGGATCGTAGGTCTGCCAAATGGTCTTCCCTCCTTTTTGTTTTAACCACTAGATCATCGACATAACACTCCACGTATTTATGAAGTACATTATCAAAGATCTTTTGCATGGCCCGTTGATAAGTCGCACCCGCGTTCTTTAGTCCAAAAGGCATTACTTTGTAGCAGTAAATGCCTTTAGGAGTACGAAAAGCTGTAAGCTCTTCATCCTTGGGATTCATTCGGATTTGATTGTAACCTGAAGAGCCATCCATGAAAGATAAAGCTTCATGACCGGTAGTAGCATCAACCATAACCTCGGTGATGGGTAATGGAAAATCATCCTTGGGACACGCATTGTTCAAATCACGGAAGTCAACGCACACCCAAATTTGTCCATTCTTCTTTTTGACAGGGACGATGTTAGCGATCCATTCTGGGTACTGTACTTCACGAATGAAACCCGCCTCAATCAACTTATTGACCTCGGTTTCTATTTGAGGAATAAGCTCCGGCCGAAAGCGTCTTTGGGATTGTTTGACTGGGCGTACACCTTTCTTTATTGCCAAATGGTGTAGAGCAATACTTGGATCGAGTCTAGGCATTTCTTTGTAAGTCCAAGCAAACACATCTTTATATTCTACTAGGAGCTTGAAGTATCCTTCTTCTTCTTTAGGGGTAAGAAATGCACTGATGAAAGTTGGCCGGGGCTCTTCAGCAGTTCCTAAATTGATTTCTTTAAGTTCATCAACTGTAGCTTGCCCTCCATCTTCCAAAGCTGGAGGAGCTTCATCGACCTCTTCATCGGTTGCTTCAACATCTGAGAGTGTATCTTCTTCCACTGTAATATGAAATGAGGATGATACTTCTTGAATTTGCTCATTGCAGACAACTGATTGTCTTGTGTGTACAATCGTTCACCTTTTGACTTTAAGAGATCCATCGGTGTTGATGTCTAGGGTAGAGCTACGTTTCATGCGTGAAGGAATGCTACTGCGGATCTCGTCATTAGCTTTCTCTTCTCCTTGAACCTCAAAGTTTATGGAATTTTGAGAATGGCCATTGACAAGCCCTTTCATTGCCCCCAACTGATCAAAGACTGATCTACGAGTAAGAGTGTAATGATTTTGTGTTAAGTAAGTTGTATTTAACCTGTCAAACACTGTGATTCGTGACGATGGGGCATTGATGCGATCAAACACCGAGACATGCAAAGCAAAGTGATCTTTTCTTTGATTCGAACTTTTGCCGTCTTCCACTATTATGTATTGAGAACTTGAAGCATCGCTTCTTTTCTTGATCCATATCTGAGCTGGTTGTTCTGGAGTATAACCTAATCCGATCTTTGGGATAGGAATTTCATGCCCTTCAAGTCGCATTCTCCTTTGTGTTTTGCTGAGGCCATGCACCTTCTCTCCGGTGACTTCTGGAATCAGTTTCCCTAAGTTGCCTTGTTTTGAAGAATCGTAACCTGCTTTGGTTAAAAGCCTATATGCGTTTGGGTCGAACCATCCTTTCGTACTTTCACTTGGTAGAACATCATGTTTCGTCAAACTTTGTGAAGACCTTACGAATCCATTTAATGGCTTCGAGGGCAAAGGATTTGTGAATGGAGTTAAAGGCATAGCATGATTTTCCTTTAATATGGCTACATCCTCCATCGTGAGCTTTGTAGGAGGCCTTCCCTCGTTTACTACTGATTGAAGGCATTCCGTGAACGGCGACTGTCCTTTCTTGCGGCGTGATAATGGTACATAACGAAGAAATGGAGGATTATTAGGAGGTGTTGAGATCTTTGCTCCCACTGAACTACTGGTAGATTCCCTAGAATGATTATTTCCACATTCTGGACCTTCTCTTGGGGAAGAAGTATCCTTTCCACTGATGCATCTAACATGCTTCTTTTCATTCAGCTTGCTCTCTGTGGGCGGGATCTCAACTGGGAGAACTTCATTAGGAACGTCATCCTCTATGTAGAACTTCGCGTCAGCAAAGTGAGCTTCAGTCTCAGTAAAAGGTTTTAAGTCGGCATTGACCTTTTTCACTCCACCTTGAATGTACTTGAAACATTAATGAAAAGTTGACGGCACTACTCCGTTCTCGTGGATCCATGGACGTCCCAACAACACGTTGTAGGTTGTCTTGGCATCAATAACATGGAACAACACATTGCTTGTCAATTCTCCAATGATTAGTTCCAGGCGTATCAAACCGATCGCACGTTGTCCTCCTTGGTTAAAACCTTGAATGACCAAACGACTATGTGATAACTCCTCCATAGTAAGACCAAGTCGTTTCATCGTCATTTTTGGTAGTATATTAACAGTTGACCCTCCATCAATGAGGATACGATCTATCTTTTGTTCACGTGCATAACCAGAGACATAAAGCGGACGATTGTGGGGCTTAGAGCCTAGCAACAGATCCTCATCAATGAAAGTCATGTTTGGGGAGCATGCACAACATTCTTGGGTTTGTTGAAGCACGTTGGCATAAGGAACACTCATCTCCGGTTTTTCAAGAGCTTGGGTGATCACCTTTTTTGGCGAGGTGGGAGATCGTAAGGGTTCAACTTTATCATCTTGAGATTGGAGTTTTTCCGAAGTCTCATCTGACCCACCATGATTGATGTCCTTTTCTTCATCATGAATTTCATAGCAAGAGCTTATGTGAACGGCCTCTACCGAGTCATTTTGAAAGAATCCTTTAGGGAAGAATTCTTCTAACGTGATGCGATTTCGAAGGTTTTTGGTTTGCGCCGAATCGTCATTCACTTTTGTGCCTAGTCTTTTTCTCTCTTTATCATTCTTTCTTCTTGATCGAAGTTGAATTAGGCTTTGTGCTCTTTTGGGCTCTTGGAGGACCAAATGAAGAGGGAAATCTCGTCTTTTCTTCCATCTCTTACAAGTAACCATCGTCCAACCTTCCTCTTCATCCATTGTCAATCTTCTATCATCATTTGAGCTATAGTCAAATGTTTCTTGTGAAAGCTGAACTTGAACCGGCTCCATAGAACCAAACTGGATGAGTGTGGTATTTGCCCCCAGCTTACTAGTTGGAGACATGCAACTACACGACTCGCAAGCGAACGTTACAAGGTTTGTCTCGGCCACATCATCGAAATCCAAGTCGATTTTCCTTTCCTTTGCTGACTTCATGATGAGTTCTTTAAGAACAAAGCATTTCTGGATTGGATGACTTATGATACGATGATACTTACAATAGTTTAGGTCATCAACCTTCCCTATCTCTTCCGGTCGTTTGCATTCCGGCAATTCAATTAATTTAAGCTTGAGGAGTTGTTCTAGCATTTCGGGCATATCAGCGTCTGGAAAAGTATACGTCTTTTGTTCCTATTCCTTGAGTGACGAGCGACGTGTCTCACGTCGCTGACTTCCTTCAAGCCTTTTTTCATTAGCCTTTGTCTTTCCGGTTGAAATTTTTACTGGGGCAGAGTTGATGTTCATTGAGTCTTTGATGTTACTTCTCGTATTCCTATCATTCTTCCTTACTTCTCTTCTTTCTTTCTTTTCCTCAGGCACAGGATGCTTCGTATTTCCATGGCTAGCAATGCTCAGCTCTATGTCATGTGCGCGAGTCGCTAACTCCTCAAATGTTCGGGGTTTTATCCCTTGTAGGATGTAAAGAAGTCCCCAATGCATGCCTTGGATACACATTTCTATAGCAGATATTTCAGAAAGTCTATCTTTACAATCTAGACTCAAAGAACGCCACCGATTGATATAGTCAACAACGGGCTCGTCTTTCCACTGTTTGGTATTGGTAAGCTCCATCATGCTTACCGTGCAACGTGTGCTATAGAATCGGTCAAGAAACCCTCTTTCAAGTTGTTCCCAACTATCGATTGACTCGGGTTCTAAGTCTGTATACCAATCAAAGGCATTCCCTTTGAGTGAACGAACAAACTGCTTTACAAGGAAGTCTCCTTGAGTCCCAGCATTCTCGCAAGTTTCTACAAAGTGAGCAATGTGTTGCTTTGGATTTCCTTTGCCATCAAATTGCAAGAACTTGGGGGGTTGATACCCGTTTGGCATTCTCAAGTTGTCGATGCGTTTTGTATAGGGCTTTGAATATACGAGGGAATTAGTGGAAGAACCCCCATATTGTGCTCGAATGGTATTCGTTATCATGTCTTGCAGTTGTTGGACAGATAACGAGGCTATTGAGGTGGAATTTCCTTATTGAGAAGTTCCTTCGATTCCCTTTTCCTTGTCAACCCTAGTGTTTTCTCCTTTCAAGGTGAAGCCAGGCGGGTACTCAGGGCCAAGACTTGATTCACCCAAATCTTGTTCCTCTAACTTGTTCATTAGGGTTGCAATTTTGACATCCTTATCTTCTAGTGCTTTTGTGAGAAGGATAACCCTTTGTTCCATTTCAGCCATCTTTTCTTCCATGGTAGAGGCATTAGTCATCATCACTGGCATAACCTCCATATATGATGGGGTAAATGATGGAATAAGATGAGTCAAAGGCATTTCATTCCTTAAATTTCTCATTACGGGTGAAGAGTTGATAGAAAGAGTCCTTGTTGTGGATGATTCACCATCAATTTCCAAATGAAATGAATCCTTAGCGGTAGCTTTCCTATTTGCAAGAAAGTCTAAGGAGATGACATTATGAAGTCTGCTTTCTTTGGTTGGTTGGGGTTGAAGTAGGTCAAGAGCCTTGGATCGACTGCGAGTGATTAGGCCAACATAATCATTGGCCACGGAAGCATCAACCACTGATTTTCGAGCATTCTTGTTAGAGGCCATCGAAACTGGTAGCAAATCGAATTTCTTTTCTTTTGGAGGAGAAAGAGATGAGAGGCAGAGAGGTCCCACTGGGCGTGCCAGAATTTGTAGAAGACTAAATTTCTTGGTTCGAAATAAATCAAACAAGTAAAAATAGTTTCTCAAATACGAATTTGTATTGATGAAAGTGTGTGGTACAATTCTCTGTAATTACAAGGATTAATCCTCTGATTCGATCTCCTTAAAAGATTTGTGATGTGGTTTTGATTTGAACACAAAGTATCCTTCAATTTGGCTGGAGGATGGATCGAAGATCTTTGAAACAGAATTACAATGAATTTCTGGTTATGAGCTTATTAGAAATCCTTTGTTCTTCTCGTTCTTCGTGTTCTTCGCGTGTTTTTCGTGTTCTTCGTGTTCTTCGCGTGTTCTTCGTGTGTTCTTCGTGCGTTCTTCATCTTCAAAGGTTTATGGTGGAAGCTTTTCGAGGCTTTAAAGGCTTGAATCCGTAAAGCTTTGTTAATTTGTGATTTATCGAGGTTTCTGAAGGCTTTCGAGCTTGATTTCAGTGACCTCTAGGATCTAGAAGAGTGATTTGGATGATTTTGCTTCGAATGTTCGTCGTATTCGAAGGTTGAAGTTCTTGAAGCTCTTGGAGGCTTTAAGGCTTGATTCCGGCAAAGTTTCAATACTTCTGAATGCTTCTTTGATGCAGCTTGTGCTCTAGATAGCTTGGTGTCTCCAAATGCCTTAGGAAGGCTTCTATTTATAGGAGTTTGGAGGTAGGTGAGCGACATGTGGCGGAGCCTGATTGGTGACACATGTAACAGCTTGATTGGTCTGCTTGTGTCATCGCTTACACAGCCGGATTGCTTGAGTCATTGCTTACACAGTCGAGTTCGCTTGCATCATCGTTTACACGCGCCTCCATGTGATTAGCATTTTGCATGTTTTTCTTGTTCCTATCTTAATGAAATTTAGCAAATTTTCAGTAACAGTATATGATACTTTGTAAGTAGCCATACCTGGTGGACTTGGTGGCATGACGTGTCAGCTTGTGATAGGCCGAGAATTTTCCCTTTCTACAGGATTCTGATGCTCAAATAAAAATTCAATTTATGATATTCACTTTATGATAATTGCTCATTATCATCAAATAAGAACATTAGTTAATTTTTTGTGTAAACTAGGTTCAAAAATTAGATAATCCATACATAAAATGACAACAATTCTCATATGTAAACATGAGTCATAACCGGGTCAACTAAAGAGAAAGAACCTTAAGAAAGGCCACAAACCATTCATTGGCTTTTCATAAAGAGAACCGTGTGTTTGCCTTCTAAAAGCACAATACCCAACTTTTTGTAGGGCATTCCTTTACAACTTTTATTGGACAGATAAAAGGTAGTCTAAATTTTTGTTTAGACTAAAATTTGTTTATACCACTACCCCCACAAAAAAGTTGAAAAATTTTCATACACTTCCCCTCTATGAATCCTATCCTATAAGCTTTTGTGAATCATGATTGCATAAAAAAAATAGTTTTTCCCATAACGTGTTTGATACTCTACTTTTAAATTACTCCGATGAATCATTTTTCAAGACCTTAAAAACAATGTAGAAGTCAAAAGTTTGTTATTCTTACCACAAAATAAGTTATCTTATTCTCCCCCCCCCCCCCTTTTTTAAGGGAATCTACATAAAAAGATCTCCTAAGATTTATCCTCTTTTAAATTAAATTTCAAAATTTTAATTTTTGGCAATTGAAATCCCAAACTTATAAATCCTTTTTTAGTTTGAAGCTTTTGTTTATATCTTGACATTAAATAAATAGAGAAAAATGAGTCTGCGTTGATAAAACTATGGGTTCCACTTTGGTAACCAAATTTGTTTTTTCTGGCAATCACTTTCTCACTCTAAGCAAAACTTCCTCTTTCCAAACAAAGATTAGTATCTTTGTTAACTTTTCTAGTTTCAAAAATTGCATGACTACTAGTTATGTGCTAACTATTTATTCATACAGTTTTTAGTGGTACATTTTTTCCCTTGAAGGGAAGATTATAAGTATTCTTTATTGGTAAACATTTTCAATAAACATTTTCTGAAAAACTTTATTAGTTTTCTCATATTTAGTTATGATTTGGAAAACAAGTTAGAAAATATTCTTTATTGTTTAGATCACATGAAAGTCATTAATATTTATTGTAATTTTAAACAATTATATATATATATATATATATATATATAAACTTTCATTCACACAAAAAATAAACTTCAAATGAGAAAATATTTTCAAAATTTTGGGCCATTTTGGAGCTTCAATAAGGAAACAATACCCTAAATTTGGGCTTTATGCGGTAAATTAAGTGGGAAAGCTACTGATTTGAATATATATATATATATATATTTTTTTTTTTTTTTTGAAATGACAAAGTTAATGGTCAATTGACATTGTTTAATATATGAGGGTATCAATGGCCAGTTAATGATGGATAATAGTTGGTATGTAGCAACGGAGAGGAGTTGAAGAGAGATAAAAGAGTTCTTTGTGGTGATCTATTGAGTATGTAATGTTTTCGAAAATGTTTTCTACTCTTATAAGGATTTTTTTTTTTTTTTTTTTTTTGCCATTAAACACAATTTTCTAAACAATTTTGTTAGTTGGCTGGCTTCAAAACTCTTTTGTAAACTAGCATCTTAAGGCACTGGAACTCAAGTTCGATGAAGGAACTTAAGTCTTGGACTTGAGTTCCAAGAGGTGGTAAAGTTGATGTGGATAAAAATCCATGTGGAACTCAAGTCTCTAAGACTCAAGTTCCAAAAAGGAAAAACATTTCTCAAAGGATGATAAAAGAAGAGAAGTCCATGCCTACCATTCAGGTTTCCCACCATTAAATTTGATGTCCCTTCAAAACAAATTCACTAGAGCAACAACAAATTAGTAGCTAGAGGTTTGTACTACTTCTTGCTTCAGCTTTCTTGGTCCCCCAGCCAAATGAAATGATTCACTTTTTATCTTTTTCTAGATGACAAGTGACAACACATGCTTCATGATTCAGCTTTCTTTAGTCCATCTTAGCTTTGCTAGAACTTGAGTCTTTAAGAATTGAGATGCTACTTAATAAAATAGTTTGCGAAACATGTCAACTAACAAAACTATAAATAAAATCATGCTCAATGCCAACAAAATCCTATATTATTTTTGGTGTATAGTAAGTGGCTTCAGTCTAGTTGGGGATTTACACTGGTATGATACTCTTTGGTACAACTTATTATTTCAGTATTTTTAATATAAATAAACTATTTAAAAAACCTTTATTTAGAAAAAAAAAAAGTTTGCTTTATTAATAAAAAAGTATGGTTTCAAAAATGGATATCAATCAAAACGAGTAGGAAGTAGGAACACGTCCAATAATTGGGTCATGTCATGATGCACATATCGTTCCATTGTTCCAGTGCAAAGATAAATTTAATAATAGAGAAGTTTCTATTAGTTTTCCTATATCATCGAGTGCTTTTGCTTTAGGGCTAATCGCTTTTACATTAAAAAAAAAATAAAAAAAATAAAAAAGAAGAGGAAGAAGAAGAAGAAGAAGAAGAAGAAGAAGAAGAAGAAGAAGAAGAAGGTGCTTTTGAATTAAAACAGCCATTTTCCATACAATCTTGTAACTTTTGACTTTGATTTTCCATAAAGGCTAGCAGATTAGTTAACCAACAAGTTTTTTTTTTTTTTTTTTTTGGTTGTTGAAGTTAATTAATAAGTTAGGGAAGAGCTAAATTTGTTACAAGCATTTTTAGTGATTAATTGTGATGGATGTATAATAAAAGTGATTGTGTTAGTATTGCTCTTAGTTAGGCAATGACGGTACTTTTATTTTTTTTTCTTTTTTGGATACAAGATAATATTTCTACTTTAGCCTAATCTAAATATATATGTGTGTGAAACTCCTTCCTAGAGACTTGAACCCCGGCCCTTCCCCCCCTCCCCCCCACACCCCACAAGTATTTATACTTGTAGAGTGACCACTATACTAAGGGTGCACGGTAATGAGATACTTAAAAAGGGACCGGTTAACAAGTACTTTTTAAGGCATTTGTTATAAAAAAAAAAAAAAACTATAAATAAATTTAAAAAAAAAAAAAGCAATTACATTTTTCTTTTCCCATAAATTGTTTCTAAAAATATTCCCAAACCAATACACTTAGGGCATTCGCTAACTTTTCCTTACTAAAAATTGTTATTAATTTTTGTTTTAAGAATCAATGATACTTAAAATCAAGGACGGACCCAGGAATTCAAGCTAGAGGGGCCGGAGATAAGTGAAAAAAATTTCAAAAAAATTACAATACGCATCCATATAATATTAACAAACTATCAACCAAGACAAATACACAAAAATTATTATTTCTTAATATATTAGGATATAATTACCTATTAAGAAAAACAAAAGACACAAAATACTATTGTTTCTTAATACATTATCTATAAAAAGGGAACTCAACACTCTTTTATAAATTTATCTAATGTCAAATTACTAGTTATAGTATTATGAGTTAACAATAGGCCCAAGTGAATTGCTGTTATCTTCTTGAATTTGTGTGACAATTTAGTATATTATATGATTTGTCTTTGTCTTTTGTCTGTCTTTATCTCTTTTTTCTGTCACTCACCTAGTTCCATTACCAGCGCTATGAATTTATTATACACTACCAACAAACACTTTTCCTAACTTTACCATTTTTATTCCTTGAAAGATGAATCATTGTTCAATCTATTCCTATTTCTATCTCTTGTCCCAATTGTATTGCCCAACTACTAGACAACAACAATCAAACACTAATACATTTTCTAATTTCTACAAACTCTACTCTCTCTCTTATGATCTTTTCTATATAATATAAGAGAGATAATAACAAAAACAGAGAGTCACAAGACTCACATCTCATAAAAACAGAGTCACAAAACCAAAAAAAAAAAAAAAAAAATACCACAAGCACAAATTCATATATTCAATCCACAATCACCATCGTCACTCATCAGTAAAAACTAAAAACACAAACACCACAAGCACGGATTCTAAGATTCACAAACACTATATTAGGTTTTGAAAGACAGATTAAATACTTGAGTGTGAACTGTGAGCTGTGAAGGCTAGAGCAACAAAGCTGGGTTGGGCAAATTGAGTAACCGGCAGCAAAATGCAGATGGGTCTTGCTGCGTAGTGGCAGTGTGGGCAGTGAGATGGTCTCGTGTGGTGGTGGTGTCACGGTGTGGGTAGCGACAAGATGGATCTCTCTTGACTCTCAATTTCTCTCTATCTTGAGTCTCGTCTACTCTCTACTCTCTAGGTATCTCTCGCCTCTCACTTTCTCTGTCTCGCACTCTCTCTTCATAATTTTTCTTTTCTTTTTCTCTTTCCTTTTTCCGTTCGGACCGATGGGTTTACATTTTCTTGGTTTTACTTTTTTTTTTTTTTTTTTTGTAAAAGATTCACATGGATCGTCCGCTGGGTTAATGGTTCATGGGGACCCAAGATACAAGTAAGGGGGGGGGGGGCAAAGTCAAATTTTTTTTTTTTTCTTTTGAAAATTAACCAGCTAATTTTTTTTTTTTTTTTTGACCCAGGGGGGTCTAGGCCCCCACCTAGGTCCATCACTACTTAAAATTATAGGACTCATTCACTAGTAGGGTACCTCAAATGTTATTTATGGTGTTATAGTTCAATAAAATTTAGTTATTAACAAATATGATAAAATTATTGTCATGTATAAGAGCACTAGCATATAAGAGCATTCTCATCAAGAGTTTTAAAAATTTTAGCATTTAGCACCTAAAAAACCAACTTCATAGCATTTAACACATCACTTTACAATACATCTAACATCAAAACTTCTATTTTTTTTACCACTTCATTAAAATACTATTTATTTATTATTTTTTATTCTTTTTTAGAGAGAGAAAGAGAGAGAGAGAGAGAGAGAGAGAGAGAGAGAGAGAGATATGAGGGGAGAGAGAGAAGGGGAATAAAAAGTAATAAAAGAGTAGCAACTTGCTGCAGTAGTGTGTTAGCAATAACATCTTACTGTAGCAAGGTGCTAAAAAATTTAAAATTTAGCACCATTGACATAGGGGCTTTTTAGTGCTTTTGTTGCTAAAATTAGCTTTTAGCATTTATCCCACCTTTGATGAGAATGCTCTAAGTGTGTTAATCAATAAAAGTTTATCATTTAAGACACCAAATACTAAAAACAGTCCTACATAAGATGTCCCAAATGATTTTTTTAGCATATATTATTATTTTAGCATTTGTTTAGCATTTTTGTCCGTATGCTTCTACTAGTAGAAGTGTATGGACCAAATACTAAATGTAAAAACTCATTTTTATTCATTTGTTTCTGTCCCTTTCAATTCAAACTCTCTTTTTTCTTTCCTCTTTCTCACTCAATGCCTTTCTCTTATATCAAACTGATTCAACCATAGTTGTGTCCATGGTTTATGCTCCACCTAAAGCCACTGAATGCCATTGCCATTGTGATTGTGGCTTCATTTTCATCTCTTTTTCATTTCAAATCCATCTCTCTCCTATTTCTCTTTGTCAGTTTTTAGACCCCTAAAAACACTTGTGTTTAACCTAATTTAATAGCCAAATTGTTACTTAGGTCAATTAGGTAGATATAGGCTAAACATTCATCAAACATAAAAGAATAGAACATGAAATTAGAACATGTGATGTAGAATATTTTTATTCAAATGCTATATTAAGGTAGTAAAAGTAAGATTTGGTATATAAATGTAGCATTTTTTTTTTTTTTTTTTTACATTAGTTGATGCTTAGAGCACTAGCATCAGTTGTGCTATGCTAAATGCTATTTTGGCACACTAAAAATTACTTTTTTATTTTACCAAATCATTTTACAATACACTCTATATCACATGTTCTATTTTAATATTTCAAACACATTAAAATAATCTTAAAAACACTAATCTGAGTAAAAAAAGAAAAAAAAAGTTACAAATCAGCTTTTTTGAAAGAAAATAGTAGCGTGTGAGAAAGAGAGAGAGAGAGAAGAAACATGTCTCATAAAGGAGATGTGACATGAGGAGAGAGAAGAAACCATTAAAAATTTATAGTATAGATTTTTGCATTTGGCACATCTTAGAGCATTCTTATTGAACCTTTCAAATGCTAAAATTCTTAAATGTTTAGCATTTTTAACCCAAAAGCTTGCTCCATCTCAAATTGTATAATTTTTACAATTGATGAATAGTGTCATCTCATCTTTGAGACGGCACTATTCACCAATGGTAAAACTTTAATTATTTTTTTATTCAATGGGACCCACTGTCTTTTCTTCTTTGTCTTCACCATTTCTTCTCATCCGTCTCTTCCTGTTTCACCGTTCCTCTGCTCTCTTGTGGTGATTTGCAGGTTGTGGGTTCTGATTCACCCTCACCGGTGGAGGGTTTTTTTCTTTTTTTTTTTTCTACTGTAGTTGGTGGTGGTGAGTGGATGTGGTGGTTGTGGGTGGATGTGGATGTGGTGGTTGTAGGTGGTGGGTTTTGTGGTGACTGTTGGCCGCTAGCAGTGCTGTGAGAAAGAGAGAGACAGAGGAAAGAGAAATAATAAAGAAATAATATTTAAATGAAATGGTAAAAAAAAATAGAAGTTTTGATATAGGTTGTATTGTAAAATGGTGTGTTAGATGTTATAAAATTGGGTTTTGAGATGGTAAATGCTAAATTTTTTTAGAGTGTTTGATAAGAATGCTCTTATGAAGTATGGATTTTGGTGTTTGGTATGTCAAATGCTAAAAATTTAGTATTTGGCATATTTGATGTCAATGCTCTAAAAGTATGCTATTATTTGTCTAAAATGACAAACAAATGAAAAATTAAAAGAAGAAAAGAAAAAAAAAGTTTTTCATATGATGTGACAACTTTTCATTGTAGACACTATATTACTTCAACCCTATCAAAATCAAACTTGTAAAAATGAATTAAAAAGCTCCAAAAGTTGTAACTTTTCTATTCAATATGAAATGAGTTACTTTCTTCTATATATGTTAAAAAAGAAAGAAAGAAAAAAAGTAGAAAGTGTAAAATTTAGTAGGGTTGGCAAAATTTGACACAACCTAAAAACTCGATATGATATGAAATCAGCAGGTTATGAATTGAAGCTTAATAGATTCTTGTTATTTTTGGGTTGGGCATGACTGATTCATTTAATAAACGTGTCAAGTTCATGTCTAATCTGTAGAACTTGTTTGACCCATTTAATTAAATAAAATTTTATCAATATACCTTTCAAACTTTAAAATATAAACCCTTGTTGTGGTTTATTTTTTTTGACATATTATAATTAATTATTTGAGATATTAAAATATGATTTAATTTTAAATGATTATTTGTGATACATTTACTCGTTAGTTATGAATTTTATATTTAATTTTTCTTTTCTTTTTTGGTTTTTCATAGTTTAGATTAATTGCCACACCTAAAACTTAGACCTTTTACATCTTATTTATTCTGGACTCATTCCTGGCTAATCTGGATTCATTCCAAAATGGCGTGCATTTATAAAATAAAATTCAATCCTTTTGTTTGATCTTGAACATAATCCTTCAGAATCTAAAGTATATTGGATCCAGTTCACACTTTACAGTCCACAATTAATGATGACAGTCCTTATATTTGAAATATGCCCCCGTTAACTAAGTCTACCAAACCATTCTTTGGGTTTCAAAAAGAAACCGTGTCCCAGCCGCGAAAAGTATTGGACCAAACTTTCTAGGGAGCTAAACTGGACAGGACAAACAAGAGGTTGTTTTAAGTGTGACTGTGAACTTAAACATTTGCCTATATATATGTTGTCCCTAGCTATCAGCTTGTTTGTGGCATTAAGCAACGACACCCAGAATTAGCTAGCTAAACACACTTTGCTCCCAGATAAGATTTTGAACTCTCTGACGAAGGGAATACATCCCTTTGTGTCTGTTTGTGATAATAAGCAACAACACCCAGAACTAGCTAGCTAAACAAAACACCCTGCAGCTCTCTGATTAAGAATTTGAACTCTCTGACCAAGAAAATGAAGGTATTGATGCTGAACAATTATTTAAAAATTCTGTTCCTTATGTACTTCCAATCATTTTTATGTCATTAATTGACTCTTCTAAACTTTATTGCAGCAAAAGGTAGTGATCAGGATCACCTTAAATAATGGCAAAAAAAATGCTCGGTCCAAGGCCATGCAGATTGCAGTTGGTGTAAAAGGTACTCATTTGTATGTCTTTTATCTGATCACTGTTAAAATTGATTAGGAATTTAAAACTAACAATGAAATTGTTTTCTTTTGGGTGGTTAAGGTGTGGAATCAGTCTCTCTACAAGGTGAGGATAACAGTCAGATTGTTGTTGTTGGGGACAACATTGATTCAGTCAACTTGACATCTTTGCTGAGGAAGAAAGTTGGATCTGCTGAGTTAACAAGTGTCTCACCAATCAGTACAGAGGGGGAAAATCAAAAGCAAGAGACCATACCTAGTGAATCTGGAATACAATCAATGGTTTGGCAAACTTATCAAGCTGGTGTGCCATATTATTATCAACCTAGTGTGCCATATCATTATGTATACGATGCAATGGATTACAACCAGAACTTTTGCACTATTATGTGACTTATGCGTAGGAATTATTTGATGTTTAAAACTTAGGTAGAGTTTCTTACGTGCCGTAACTTGGATAAAAGTGTAGGAAGTGTGCAGTGGTGGCTGCAGGAATGTTTCTCAGGGTGTTTTTAAGTGGGCTTGCTCTGTTACAATTTTTTTTTTTTCTTCAGATTCTCTGTTACAATTTTTTCTTTTTTAGATTTTAGTTCAAAATTTTTTTTAGCCTTTTCTTTTTGCTTGAAAGCAATGTTATGAATGCTGTTTTGGATCCTATTTCGATTTGTTTAGTAGAATGGAATATTTTTGTACTGATCTATTTCAATGTATCGTTTCAGGGTGTTTCGGGGTTTCTAAAAAAATTTAAAAATAATATATATTTATATTTTCTTATACAACATAAAATTATTGATCCAAATAAGTAAATCTCAAATAAAACAAATCATTTAGTTTTTCTTTTTTGACACTCAGATCATTTATTTATTACATAACAATTACTGATTTAGAATATTAAAACGTAAATATGTAATTAAATAATGAAAAACAACAACAAAAAATAGTACAATAAGAGTGTATATATGCATATCATATTGGGAAGAGGCAAAGTTTGAAATCAAACTCTTTTGTCAGCTTTTTGAATTTTGTCATTTCCAAAGTTTTGTCACGTGAGTGGGGTCAGCAAGCTAAAAGTTTAAAAGGCAAACTAAAGAAAAAACTTGACAAAGCAAAAACTAGAGTAAAAAAAGAAAGAAGAGGCAGACTAGCTGAGTGTCTGAGATGAAGCAAAGAAGAAGAAAAGGAAGAAGAAGAGGGGGCGACCTTTGCAATGGCTGAATTTGTTTTTTAGGCATTCGAAGTAGGTAATGACATGTTGTACTGTCGAGTTTTTCAGTTTAGGGATTTTTCTTTTTTTCTTCTAAAAACTGGTACCAGCCAAAATGTAACAAATAATCCACCAAAATTTAATCTTATTGGCATAAAAAATTTTTGAGGGTATTCCTAATTTATTTTAAGGGTAGTTAAATAAATTTTTTTAATTATTATATATAATTTTTTTTTTCAGCTTAGGACCACCCTGACCTGTATGTGGCGCCACTGCTGGAAGTGTGTATTGATTTTCTATAGTATTCATTCAATTGATTTTCTCTTTGTGATTTTTTCCAAGCCGGTGTGTTCCGTGGGTGAGCTCTCTGCATTTTCCTTTCAAAGGTATGCTTTTCTTCCCTTACCTTTTTTATGGCATGGATTATGGCAAATTTTTTATTTCTTGTTTCTCTCTTTCTTTGTGTGTTTGTTTTTTATTTTCTGGGGTTTTTAGGATTCATCTCTTTCCTTCCATTTGCTAATTTTCATGGTCAATAGTGCTGAGGTTAGCGTAGCTTACCCCTCGGTTTCCTTCTTTTTTGCACATTTAAGGGCTTCTTTAGGTGGTTCCCATGCTTTTCTCCCTTTGGTTAGAAATGTTGTTTTTGAGGGTAGTGGTTTAGGTGTTGTATTGGGTGAGTTATCTCCTGTGCTTTGTCAATCGATCAATTGGTTGGAGAGTTTGGTGAGCGAAAGAGGGGCAATGTCTGAAGTGTGATCGAGCAAACTTGAGACTAGGTTGTCGTCTAGCGACAAGCCCGTGGAAGGAGATACCGCCGTCTTCGTCCCTCATGAAGTTAGGGCTTTCCATGCCCTTAGGGAGACGTGTGGTTTAGACAGTGAGATGCTCTCTAGATTCAAGGATAGATTCCAATTTCCAAACAGGGTTAGGATTCATCTTCCTCATGAGGAAGAACGAGCTTGCCACTTCTCTCCTGGGGAGGTATGCTTCTACGAGGCTGTCTTCTTGAGTGGGCTTAGATTCCCCGTCCATCCTTTCATTATGGAGCTCCTAGGCCACTTCGGCATTGCTCCTAGGCAACTTATGCCCAATTCTTGGAGGATAGTGATCAGTCTAATGGAAATATGGCTGGTCACTGCTGAAGGGGATATGATTAAGGTGGACGAGCTTGTTTATCTGTATTGTCTAAAGGAGTCCAAGGAGCATGAGTACTACGAGCTGGTACCTTGGGAAAGGAGGATTAGGATCGTTAGGGATCTACCCTCGTCATTCAGATACTGGAAGTCTCGCTTCTTTTTTTGTGTTCACGGATGAATGAGAGACTTTCGACGAGGTGTGGGGTGATCTCCCTAGGTTGCTCCGTCGGTGGAAAGCCCCGAGTTTAGGTGCGTCGTCATTCTTGTTAGTATTTTGCACTTCATTTTTTTTTTTTTGTACATTCCATCGTCACTAACTCTTCTGTTTGTTGTCTCGTATAGTGAAAAGATGGCCTAAACTTAAAAGCAGGTATAAGAACCGTGTTGAAGCTGCTATCGAGCACGCGAAGTCAATTGATGATTTCGACGATTTGGTTGATCCTCACACTTTGGCTTTGCATTGTCTTGGGCCTGAGCCTTCTGCCCTTGTCCTATGTACTATTGAGAGAGAGGAGAGGAAAAGTAAGCTTAGTTCATTATTAACTTGATCTTCTTTTTTTTTTTTTTTTTTTAACGGGTTTTTCCTCTTTGTAGGAATGACGACCAAATTTAACAAGGATATGTATGCGAAAATGAGGTCAAAGAAATATGAGCCATTGTCTAGTCTTGGAAAGAGGGCAGTGTGGGTGATGGAGAAAGGAGTCTCCGTCATTCCAGTTGCCCCCAGCACTGAATTGCCGAGGACAACTTCTTCGGCCACCTCGATTAAAGAGGTCACTCATATCTTGAAGAGACCACGATTGACTGACAAAGGGAAGGAGAAGGTAGATTCCTGTCCTTCTAGTGTTTGGGATGATGCCAAGCTTGCGATGGAGAGGGCTCATGAGGTTGTCACTTCTGAGGAGTTGAAGGTTCTTGCCAGTATGTCACATCCATAAACTCGTCCAGGTAAAGCGCTCGTCATTTAATCCTTCATTCTTCCTCTTCTTCTTCTTCTTCTTCTTCTTCTTCTTCTTCTTCTTCTTTTGTAAGGCCTTAGTCTTCTTTTCAAGTGTTGGGGGAGAGTCTCCATATTACCTCAGAGTTCCTCACTTAGGTCGCCAAGGTCACATCAGCGATTTCCAGAATGGAGGCTCTAGAGGCAGAGAACTCCACACTAAAGAAGGACTTGATTAATACAATGTACGAGGTCAATACTGTCAAAGAGAAGGTCAAAACCTTAGGGGACGACCTCAGAGCTGAGCAATAGCTGACTTTAGAAAAAGATGAGCAACTTCGGGCTACGAAGGAGAAACTCAAGTCCATTGCTGCTAAGGCCGTCGAGGCCTTTCAGCAAACTGAAGAGTACAACACAGTGCTCTTTAATTGGTATTATAAGGGTTTTGAGCTCCTGAGGCAATACCTCATCAAGCACCCTACAAAAATGGATCTCGAGAATTTGGACCAGGAAGAGTTGGAAAGAGAGATGGCAGCTGACGAAGCCTCCTAGTCTGTGGCCCTTGAGGGTGATGCACCTGAGGGTAATGCTCTTAGAAGTGGCCTTCCTCCTCCTGCTATTGCTGATGCCTGAACCTACTATGACTTCTTGCATATGTATATTTTTCTTTCCTCTTTTTGGGTGCCCAGTGTGTTTTGGGCTTTTTTAATTATTTTTTCAGAACAATATTTCTTATTTAAGAACAATGTTTTTAGCCCCGTGTTTATGGATTTTAATTTTAGTATGAAAACAATGGTGTTTGCCCGTTGTTTTTGGGCTTTTAATTATATTCGTGATTGTATACTTACTTGTTTGTACTCTTGTTTTTGCATGATCTCTGTTCGCCTCATTTCTTTAGTCGTCAGTAACTTATCTCCGTTCTAGGCGGAACCTAGTTACTTGGCCATTCTTTGTGATTTGCCCTTTTTTAAAGGACTGTCATTTTTTTTTTTTGTTAGTAACTTACATCCGTCTAGGCGGAATCTTGTTACTTAACCGTTTTTCCTTTTGTGACTTGCACCAATTTGAGGGATTTTGTCAGTCTTGGCTTTGTTTGTAACTTACATCCGTCTATGCAAAATCTTGTCACATAGCCATTTTTCTTTGTGACTTACACCCATTTAAGGGATTTTTTCATTCTTGGCTTCGTCAGTAACTTACATCCGTCTATGCAGAATCTTGTTACTTAGCCATTTTTCTTTGTGAGTTACACCCATTTAAAGGATCTTATCATTCTTGATTTCGTCAATAACTTACATCCGTCTATGCGAAATCTTGTTACATAGCCATTTTCTTTGTAACTTACACCCATTTAAGGGATTTTTTCATTCTTGGCTTCATCAGTAACTTACACCCATCTATGTGGAATCTTGTTACTTAGCCATTTTCTTTGTGACTTATACTCATTTAAGGGATCTTGTCATTCTTGACTTCGTCAGTAACTTACATCCGTCTATGCAGAATCTTGTTACTTAGCGATTTTTGGGCTTTTAGGCTGCTTAGGTTGCTCGTGTTAGGTCATTGGCAAATAATCCTTTTATTACTTCTCAAAAATGAATACAATTTGTTTGTTACATCTATTGATGGTACTTCTTCAAGTGCTCACTGTTCCATGGTCGTGGAAATCTCTGTCCATCTAAGGTCTCTAGGTGATAACTGCCTTGTCTTGAGTAATGGACGACCCGATAGGGTCCTTCCCAGGTTAGACTGAGTTTCCCTTGGGCTGAGTCCTTGATTGTCTAGGTGACTTTGCTCAAAACAAGGTCCCCTATGTCGAGTCGTCTGAGCTTCACTTTTTTGTTATAGTACTCAGCCATCTTCTGCTGATACTTTGTCAATCTATTGGAGGCTTCGTCTCTGGTCTCATTCAAGCAATCCAGGTTGATTTTTAATTGATCGTCGTTGCTTTCTTCGTGTAATGTCTCTCGTCTGACGCTACTTATTCCTATCTCGACCAGAATCACCACTTTAGTGTTGTAAGTGAGTCTGAAGGGGGTTTCTCTTGTTAGAGTTCTTGTCGTAGTCCTATAAGCCCATAAGGCATTGGGCAATTCCTCAGGCCAGGCCCCCTTAGCATCGTCCAGCGTAGTTTTGATGATCTTGAGTAGTGTTTGGTTGGTCACCTTTGCTTGTACGTTCGCCTGTGGGTGTCCTGGGGATGAGTACTGGTTTTTGATCTCCAAGGCTGAGCAAAAATCTCAGAAGCCTTGATTATTGAATTGCCACCCATTGTCTAATATGATCGTCTGTGGAATCTCAAATCTGCAGATTATGTTCTTCCATACAAAGCTCTGGATTTTTGCTTTGGTGATGGTTGACAAAGCCTTCGCTTCAACCCACTTTGTAAAGTAATCAATAGCGACTAGCAGAAATTTTACATGTCCTTTACCTCATGGTAGTGGACCGACGATGTTAATTCCCCATTATGCAAATGGCCAAGGGGAGGCTATCATTGTCAGTGTCTCGGCTAGAAGGCGTTGGATATTCCCGAATCTCTAGCACTTGTCGCACTTCTTGACGAGCTCCCTCACGTTTACCTACATAGTAGGCCAAAAGTAACTTGTTCAGATAACTTTGCTTACTAAGGCCCTGGGGCCTGCGTGGTCTCCGCAAACCCCTTCATGGATCTCTTCTAAAATGTACTTGGCTTCCTCTTTGTCGACACACTTCAAGTAGGGCATGGAAAAGCCTCTCTTGTACAGGATATCATTCGGGATCATGAATCTGGCTGCTCTCTTTCTAACTTTCCTGGCTTCTTCGGCGTCTTGTGGGAGGTGTCCATCTTGGAGGAAGGATATGATTGGGGTCATCTAGCTATTTGTACTCTCGATTGTAAATGTAGGGACTTCTTCAATACTAGGTGTTTTTGGACTTCCACCTTCAAGTCCATGCTCATTGATCCTTCTTCTAACAATCCTAGGTTCACGATTTCATCTACTATCATGTTTTGGCTTCTTAGGATCTACACAAATTCCATTTTGTCAAACTCTTGTGCTAAATGCTTCGTCAACCTGAGGTATTTTCACATTCTCTCTTCCTTTGCCTCATAGTTGTCCCTTATCTACCCTATCATCAGCTTAAAATCACTTTGGAGCAGCACCTTTTTTGCTTCTAGTGCTTTCTCAACCTTTAGCCCCATCAATATTCCTTCATACTCAGCTTCATTATTGGTGGCCGAGAATTTTAGCTAGACCCCATATTTAAGCATTTCTCCTTTTGGGGTGATGATGACAACCCCTGTTCCTCCCTTATTTTGGGATGACGAATTATCGGTTTGTATCGTTCAATGTTCTATCTCGTTAGGGTGGCTGTCCTCGTCTAGGAGGGTGAACTCGGCAATGAAGTCCGCCAAAGCCTGCGCCTTAATTACTGTCCTGGGGTGGTATTCAATGTCGAACTGGCTAAGCTCAATCACCCATTAGACCATTCTCCCAGCCGCCTCAAGCTTGTTTATGGACTTTTTAATGGGTTGGTTTGTTATTAACAAAATGGGGTTCGCCTAAAACTACAGTCGCAGCTTGAGTGAAGCTACTATCAATGTGAATGCAATCTTCTCAATTCTTGGGTACTTGGCTTATACACCTTGGAAAGCTTGACTGACATAGTAAACTAGGAGCTTTTTCCTGTCCTCTTCTCGAATCAAGGTTGCGCTTATGGCTGTAGCTGATACTGCTAGATACAAATACAGGTTTTCTCCCTTCTTTGGCCAACTTAGGAAGGGTGGATTGCTCAATTAACGCTTGAGTTCTTGAAATACTGACTCACATTCGTTAGTCCAGGCAAAGGCTTGCTTCAATGTCTTGAAGAAGGGTAGGTATTTGTCCGTTGCTTTAAAGATGAACCTATTGAGTGCCGCTATGAGCTTCTGGACTTTTTTTATGGTCTTTGGCGATGTTATGTCGAGTATAGCTCGCACCTTCTCTGGGTTTGCTTTTATCCCCCTTTGGGACACCATGAACCCCAAGAACTTCCTCTAGGCTACTCCAAAAGCACACTTACTAGGGTTCAACTTCATCTGGTATTGCTTCAGTGTGGCGAATGTTTCACTGAGGTCGTCTAGTTGAGCAAGCTCTTCTTTACTCTTGAAGAGCATATCATCTACATATACCTCTATATTTCTCCTGATTTGTTTGCTGAACATTCTCTTTACTAACCTCTGGTAGGTTGCCCTTGCATTCTTCAGAACGACGGGCATTACCTTATAGCAATAGAGCCCTTGACTCGTGATGAAAGTAGTTTTCTCCTAGTCTTCTTCAGCCATCTTTATTTGATTGTATCTCGAGAATGCACCTATAAACGTTAGTAGTTTAAGCCTTGCAGTAGAATCCATGAGCTGGTCTATCCTGGGCAGAGGAAAACTTTCTTTTAGGCAAGCTTTGTTCAGGTCCGTGAAGTCCACGTACATTCTCCATTTCCCATTTGCTTTCTTCATTAAGACAACATTGGCGAGCCAATCTGGGTAGTAGACTTCTTGAATAAAGCCTATTGACAACAGCTTGTTAACCTCGTCCATAATTGCTTGATTCCGTTCTAGAGCGAAGACCCGGTGCCTTTGCTAGACGGGGATCTTCTCGGGGTCCACATTTAGTCTGTGTTGGATGACTTTTGGGGATACACCCGACATGTCCTCAAGACTCCACGTGAAGATATCCAGGTTCTCTTTAAGGAGTTGGAGGAGCCTCGGCCTCATCTCAGGGCTCAATGTCGTCCCTATTCTGGTCGTCTTAGCTGCATCTCCTTCGACCAGCTCCACTGTCTCCAACGCTTCCACTTTATTTTCTTTCTTCTCCTCGATCATCCATGTATGGTTCTCTTTTGCAGCTAGCATAACCTGGTAGCATTCCTTGGCTAGTACTTGATCTCCTAATACCTCTCCGACACCATTTTCTGTTGGGAACTTTACCTTCAAGCAATAGGTAGACATGACCGCTCTCCAACGGTTGAGTGTGGGCCTTCCTATGATCACATTGTAAGACGAAGGACAATCCACCACTAGGAAGTCCAATTGAAAAGTTAGTTGCCTCGAGTGAGTCCACTGTAACTATTAGTGTCATTATGCCTTTAAGATATACTTTGTCTCCACTGAAGCTAACGAGGGGGGAGTCAAATGGGCATAGCCTTTTTGGATTTAGCTTCAGCTGCTGAAAAGGGGAGAGGTAGATGATATCTACAGAGCTGCCATTGTCTACGAGGATTCTCCTGGTATTAAATCCTTCTATCGTGAGCATTATGATCAGGGGGTCATCATGAGGCTGCTTCACTCCCCTAACATCTTCTTTCGAGAAAAACATGTCTCGATTCGTCCGTCTCTACTTAAATGGGGGTATTCTATGGATGATGTTCACTTGCCTCTGACATGCTTTATTAAGAGATCTGAATGACCTGCTTGTGGACGGCCCTCTTGTGATCGTCTTTATCTCCCCTATTCCACTTGGCGGACATTAGGACATGTGATCCTCGTCCTTGGGTGTGGATTCGCACTGGTTTTCATTATTGTCCCTAAATCTACTAGATTCCCCAATTTTCACAAACTTCTGCAATTTCCCTTTTCGTATAAGTTCCTCTATCTGCTCCTTTAGGTTTCTGCAATCATCGGTGTAGTAGCCATGATCCTTGTGAAACCGACAGTACTTCTTTTTGTCGCACACGTGGGGTAACGAATGTAGTGGCATTGGCCATTTAGGGTAGTGCTCATCCTTAATCTGGGCCAAAATTTTGTTAACAGGCATAACTAAAAGAGTGAATTTTACCGTTCAGGGAGTTTTTTCGTACTTCCTTTTACTCCCATCTCTGGTCTAACAATCTAGTCGCTCCCTATTTCGTCCACTGCGATCGTCTTCCTTTGTTCCCTTGTCACTGATTTTTCCACATCCTTTATCGCGACTAGAGCATCTTCAGCATTCATGTGTTTTTGCACCTTTAGGAGCATCTTTGCCATTGTCTTAGGGGGATTCTTCGCAAGTGAAACCACGAACTCTCTAGACTTCAATCCAGCTTTAAAGGTTATTAACAGCACCTTGTCGTCAGCTTTGTCTACCTCTAGAGTCTCTCGAGTAAAACGTTTTATATACAACCTCAGGGTCTTTGTCTCCTTTTGTCTAATGGTGAGTAAATGGTCTGCTGGCCTCTTCGGGCATTGTCTCCAGATGAAATGGCGCAAAAAGGCGCTACTCAATAGTTCAAAGCTGCCGATGGACGATATTGGTAATTTAGTGAACCACTCTCTTGTAGCTCCTTTGAGAGTGGTGGGGAAAGAACGACACTGTATTTCGTCAGGAGGCTGTTGAAGGCCTAGTGTCGTCTTAAAGGTGTTGAGGTGGTCCAAGGGGTCCTTGAGTTTATCAAACGGTTCAAGCTGAGGCAGGCGAAACTTTGACGGCACTGGACATTCTAGAACTGCTATCGTGAAGGAGGAATCCGCCGTCCTGACCATTCTGTCCAAGATTTGATCCGTTTTCTCTTTAGTGGCGTTCCTCAACTCGTCCATCTACTTTCTCATTTCTTGGAGAAGCTCTGAGCTCGACCCCTCTGGGGTAGTTGGTCTTCTACGATTGCTCCGCCTTTGGCTATCCTCCTTGTCCTCCTAATTGATTCTGGAACAGTTGTCTTCTTGCTGGAGTCGTTGCCTCATCTCTTGATTTTTTTTTGGTGAGCACTTCCATGTTGGCTATGAGTGCTTGGATCTGCAAAGCCATTGCTGTAGAGAATGGTTGGAACTATATTCTCGAACTTTAGTACGAAAATGTCATCCCCACAGACAGCGCCAAACTGATGAAGTTTATTTGTAAGTCAAGTGTATTCATCCAGGTGATCCTAAGACCTTGTCACTGCTCTTGCAAAATGGGACTAAAGCTTTCCTGAGATGGGCACCGGTATAGTGCCTGCCACAACATCTTTGATGCCAAAATCAGTATAGAAGCCCTTTTGAGCGAGATAAGAAAATTCTAAATGCTAGAGATATTCGTGCGAGAATGTTGTTGAGTGAAAATTATGTACCTTCCTTGCTTCTAATTAGCTTTTATATATAGTTGTGGTTTCTAGCCGTTGGGGCTTTGATTGAAGTTTTAATGCTCTCCCCTGTAATGCTTCAAGGCTTATTAGTGTGCATATTGATGAGGTTCCAACGATCTGACAACTAGCTTGTAACTGTCTGTGGTATTGAATCTTCTTATTAATAACTTGTCTGTCCTCGTCCATGCCCTATCGAGATAGACGAAAGTGTTTTCTTGGGTCGTCCAAGGGGGGATACTTCATCGGTCCCATCAATATATATATATATATATATATATATATATATATATATTGAAGTGTTATTTAAATAAACAAAAGAGAAGTGGTATGTTCACAACATTTTCACAACAAATCATAGGTGATAAGTTGTTATTGGTTCTAATTTGAATCTATCAGTAAAATTATTTTTATCATCAATAACAAACTGCAACAACTTACTTAGCATTTCTTAAAAAAAAAAGAAAAAAAGAAAATGTAGTTCCAAATCGGAAAATCAATCAAACGAGTAGGAAAAGGGTTGAACACGTCCAATAATTGGTCATGCAGTGTTGCACGTTGTTCCAATCGATTCTACTGTTTTCCTATATAAATCAAGTGCTTTTGCTTTAGGAACTAGTCATTTACATAAAAAAAAAAAAAAAAGTGCTTTTGTTTTAGTATGGTCATTTGTCTTGAATGCTTGTAACTTTTGACTTAATTTTCCATAAGGTTGCAGATTAGTTACCCAAGAAGTTGGGGAGGCATAAGATTTGTTACAACATTTTTCATGATTAATTTTGATGATGTCTAATAAAAGTAGTTGTGTTGGTATTATTGCTCTTAAGTTAGGTAAAGGACTTGTTTCTCAAAAAAAAAAAAATTAGGCTAAGGACGATACTTTTTTTCTTTTTTTGGTAAATGGCTAAAGATGATACTTAAAATTATAGGAGTCATTAAATGGTATCTTAAATGTCTATAATGGTTTCCATGGTCAATGCAACTTCAATTATTAACAAATATTATAAAATTCTTGCCATGTATTAGTTTGTTATTATTTGTCCAAAATAACAACCAAAAAAAAAAAAATTTAAAAGAAAAAAGAGATAATGGGTTATCATATAAAATGATAGAATTTAGTTTTCGATGTTGCCTGATACTATTCAACGTGACATCGTCTTTTTTTCATTAGAAATAAAAGAGTACAGGGAAGTGTAAAATTTACCCTTATCATACTTATTATTTACAATGAATCCATTTATAGTTTAAATTATATATTTTATACTTTTATAAAAAAAAAATATATATTGCATACTTAAGGATATATGTAGTGCCAAAAAAATGTATATCTAGGAAAAAAATAAAATTACACTCCTTTTTTTGGTCATAATCAAATAAAGTTTCAAGTGAAGTGATTATCCTATTATGCTTCTATCAACCAGAGGCATGTATTTGAATGAAAGATAATCCCCCATTTCTGAATTCATAATTCATGTCTACTGGCAGATGCAATCACGCAAAGAGAAATATCTTGTACTCCTATAGCTTTCTTTGTCCTCGTTACCTTTTTTTTTTTTTTTTTTTTTTTTTAAAGAGTTTCATCTTATGATGTTTACTCTTAATGATAACTTTTTATCATCAGATTAAGACACTTATCAGTTTTTTTTGGTATAGACGAAGATTGGACCCTAAATATTTTATTTAACCATTAAAATCTTTACCAGTTGAGCTAATTGAAACCCACATTTTTTTTTTACATATTTGTTTTAGAAATAAAATTGTCATCTTTGTTAAAAAAATTATTTATATTTGACCGGGGTCAACTACGAGTAAAAGGCCTATGCTGACCGCGTCGTTTGGGTTTCATAAAGAAACCGTGTGAATGTAAAAGCCACTTAAAGTAGTAGACCCAAAACTTTATGGAGAGCTAGAGAGGACAAACAAAATGTTGTTAATCTCAGTCAATAGTGGAAACTTTATCCTATATATATATGTCTCCCCCATTCAGTTTGTTTGTCATATCAAGCTTCGACACCCAGAAATTATTGCTCTCTAAAACATCACCCTGCTCCTCCCTGATAAGAATTTCAACTCTCTGACGAAGAAAATGAAGGTAGTGGTGAATACCATGCTCAACAATGATTTAGAAGTTCTGCTCCTCATTGTATTTCCAAATTCAAATCATGTCATGAAATGTAATACTAATTGCCACTTATTAACTTTATTGCAGCAAAAGGTAGTGATCCGAGTGAACTTGAATAATGGCAAAAAGAATGCTCGGACCAAGGCCTTGCAGATTGCAGTTGGTGTACAAGGTAATCATTTTTTTTCTTTCAATTGTTAACATTGAACCAAATTTACATGCTCTTTACGTACTTGTTTACTCTCCCAATTACTTCAATTAAGCTCAACAAAGTTTCACTTAGGAATTTAAAATTAATGATCTTTCTTTTTGGTGCTTAAGGTGTTGAATCAGTATCTTTACAAGGTGAGGATAGCAGTCAAATTGTTGTTGTTGGGAATGACATTGATTCAGTCCACTTGACATCTCTGCTGAGGAAGAAAGTTGGATCTGCTGAATTAATGAGTCTCTCACCAATCAGTTATGTGGGGGACAAACAACAAGAGTCCCAACACAATGGAATACAATCAATGGTTTGGCCAGCTTATCAGGCTAGTGTGCCATATTATTACACATATGACGTCCCAGATAACAACCAAGACTCTTGTACTATTATGTGACCACATGTATGAATTTTGTCAATGGCTAAAACATAGGTAAAGTTTCTTAGATGCTGTAACTTAGATTCAACATATGATTCATGTAATCTAATAAGAAATAAGGATCTAGTTCAAGGCATATGGTTTGTTGTTGAAATACATTTCTTCAGTATTATTTGCGAAAGTTCCCTAAACTGAGCAATGGCTAGAAAATGGAATTCTGAACCTCCTAGTAGACCTCAAAACATCTAATAAATTGAGGAGAAGGAGATCTGAATATCATCAAATCCCACTATTTCGTAACTTTGTTCACCCGTAGGTAGGGGTGGCAACTTTTATCCATATCCATGAACCCGTCCATTACCCGCCTTATTTGGATAGGTCTTAACCCAACCCATTTAAGTATTTGGGTTAAATGGATAAAACCCATTTGGTTATTTAATTAGATGGGTCTAAATGGATAAATCCACTAATACCCACTAAACCCATCTAAAATTTAAATGAACAACATAAAATCTAAATTTCTAAAAAATAACCAAAATACCCCTGAAACCTAAAAAATGACTAAAATACTCTCAAAACCCAAAAAATTACTAAAATACTCTCAAAATCAAAAAATTACCAAAATACCCCAGAAACCCAAAAAAATAACCAAAATACCTCCGAAACCCAAAAAATAACCAAAATACCCCTAAAACTCAAAAACTTACCAAAATACACATGAAACTCATAAAATGACCAAAAACCTCTGAAACCTAAAAATTACCAAAATACCCCCAAAACTTACAGAATGACCATCATACCTCCAAAGCCTAAAAAAATGACCAAAATACCGCCAAAACCTAAAATTTACCAAAATACCCACAAAACCCAAAAAATGACCAAAATACCCCCAAACCCAAAAAATGACCAAAATACCCCCGAAACCTAAAAAATTACCAAAATACACCTAAAACCTAAAAAATGACCAGAATACCCCTGAAACGCAAAAATGACCAAAATACCCCTGAAACTCAAAAAATTACCAAAATACTCCCGAAACAAAAAATGACCAAAATACCTTTGAAACCTAAAAATTACCAAAATACCCCCAAAACCTAAAAAAAGACCATAATACCCCCAAAACAAAAAAAAATTGACCAAAATACTCTTGAAACCCAAAAATGACCAAAATACCCCTGAAACTCAAAAAATTACCAAAAAACCCCCAAAACCCATAAAATGACCAAAATACCTCTAAAACCTAAAAATGACCAAAATACCCCTAAAAACCTAAAAAATGACCAAAATACCCTCAAAACCCAAAAAAATGACCAAAATACCCTCGAAACCCAAAAATGACCAAAATACTCCTAAAACTCAAAAAATTACCAAAATACCCACGAAACCCATAAAATTACCAAAATACCCCTAGAACCTAAAAATTACCAAAATACTCCTAAAACCCAAAAAAATGACCAAATACCCCCAAAATCCAAAAAAAATTACCAAAATACCCCTAAAACCTAAAAAATGACCAATATACCACTGAAACCCAAAAAATGACTAAAATACCCTCAAAACCCTTGCCTTAGGGTATATAGCTATTTATTTTCATTATGTAATAATAACACTACATTGTTTAATCCCCAATGTTCATAATAACATGAATTTCTAAACTCAAAATACATTATTTATTAAAAAATTTACTCAAAATACGCAATACTGTACATTGGAAAATGTACTAAAAATACTGTACATTGGAAAATGTACTCAAAATACTGTACATTGTTTGTTATAACTAATAAAAACCATGCTTTTACTAGCCTTGGGCACGTCTCAACCATTAGTCTGCTAGCCATGTATACACTGTCAGCAAACCAGTCTGATCCCCAGTAAAAAAGAGGCCCCCAGGACCTATTTGAAGAGTCTGGACTTCTTGTTTCGCAAATAATCTACCCCTGTCAGTGAATCTAAAACAATAATCACTAATATTAGTCAAATCCAAGAGGGAAAAGAAGAAAGATTTTTCACAAAGGCAAAATTGTACTCACGTTGGCAGTTCATAGAGGTGGACAGATTTATCACTACAAGAGCAATACAAGATTGGTTTAACATCGGGATCAGTCATCCCAGAAAGTGCAAGGATGCCCTGTACCATGAAAAATCATGCCATCCAATTAGTTGACACTTTTGAAAAATTTAGGCTACAGCATCAACAACATGGCATTGCAACAAAATAATACACCTATTTTCTGCTCAACGACTGTAGCACAACTCAATTACTTAAGAAGGGAAGCAAATAAGAAAGTAAATGAAACTATTTGTGGTTCAATAGCTTACGTGTTCTTCACTGTGAGTATAGATTACTTCCAAGCTGCCATCCTCAGTAGAAGCCCAAACTTTTATCGTGCAATCCAATGAACCAGAGAACAAATACTTATCCCAGCACATGAGAGACTTCACAACATCATCATGCCCATTCAATGTCATAATACACTGCCAATTTTCATGATCCCAAACCTGAACAAAATATAAGAACAGAAATTAATTATTATTATTTTTCTGTCAAATCAAAACAAAATATATGGTCCTTGTGCACATATAAAGAAAATGAAAACTACCCAAAAAAAAAAAAAAGGATGGTTAATAGATTCAAATCATATCAGTACCACATAAGATATATATTGCTAAGTTTTACAGAGTAGAACTTAATCAATTTAACGAAAATAATTTAGTCACTAAAACAAGGATATGTTATTGTTGCCTGCAATATACATGAGGGAGAGTAGATCATTTGGTTCAATGCAAGATTTGAAAAGGGGAGATTTCAAACAAGAACAATACAGAATCACTAAAACAAAAGGTCAGCACCAGGTCTAAATGGGATACTATCCAACCACAGTCCTTCCAGTATAGAAGAAGCAAGTAAAGAGAAGAAAGAACCAACGATCTTAAATAATCAAGCTCTCTTCAAATACTAACTACTCACAACATAAGAGATACAACAACAGGGGGACAAAATTCTTAAAGGGAAAAAACTAACCCTTATTGTGTGGTCCTTGGAACCTGAGTACAGCCTGTTGCCTCCTCCAACAACTAAAGAAGTTATACCATGCGTGTGGCCTTTAAGGGTTGCGGCAAGTTGAAATGTAATGTTAGTTTCATAAGTGCCTTTCCATGCCAAAATAACACCATCCTGCAATCAAAAGTAATACTACATTAATTCTGGACCAACTTTAATTAGAATATAAGTGATGTACACACAAGAAACACTCAACACCAAAATCTAGTGAGACCTCAAGCATTAACATTGGTCATTTCCCACCACCCCCCTTTTAATAAGTAAAAGCAAATGGCTTTGACAGTTGTGTCTTAGCCCCCAGTTCAAACTGGGAAACTCTAGTGTGTGAGACAAGCATGATAACCAACTGCACCAACCCCAAGCACCTGCTATGGATATGACACACAATATCAAAGTACATGGAATATAAAGAGATAAGTTCTTGCTCAAACAACTACAAAATTTCTGATAAGGGAGACACCCTGAACTCAACATTACCCAAATTTAATCAAATAGAAAGAATAAAAGCTAGTCAGAGAATGCAAGAATTCTAAACTCTCAGCGAAGTAGCTTACCTCTACCCCAGCAAAAAGCAAATTGTAAACAGATTCCAATGCATTGACTTGCCCAACAGGTCCGTTGAGACTGTATTCAGCACCTGATTCAGTATTCCACGCCTGCAACATCACCAACATGCCAAATCAAGGTCACACCTTGAACTGAAAAAATCCGAAAAAAAACAAAATTCACAAAATTACTCAGTTTTAAGCTCACCTTCACAACATTTGGCATGCCAACAAAGAGCCAAGGGCCTTCACTACAAACAGATCCAACTTCACCACCAATGTTAATCACATTAGCACATTGACCAGTATGGCAGTCCCAAAGCCGAATTGTTCCATCACTGCTACCTGAACAAAGCTTGTTGCATCTTTGAGGAAGTGCAATTCCAATGAGTGCCTGTTATCAGAGAACTCATAAATATGGTTTTTCAAAAACAACTTGCTCTATCTAGGATAAAAGTTCTATAAACCAACATTATATTTTGTTCTTCCATCAATTGTCATTTATAAATCCCATTGCAAAAATCAAATTTCTATAATCTAGATACCATGAATGGACTATATTAGTATTCAAATGATGAAACAACTAGTTAGGCTAGCCTAGGCCAAAGTTTAACTTTCGCATAAACTGTATTCAGGTCTCCTAATTAAATCAGAGTCCAAATTAAAAAAATTTACACAAAAATTTTAATGGAAATAGAAGAATAAAGTTCATCAAACACAAATAGTTACCTTGTTGTGCCCTTGAAGCTCTGCCAGCCTTTTAAACTTATCCCCACGAAACCATGAGTGTAGGCAAGGGCACTGATCACCATAGACACACGTCCCTTGCACCCAGAACTCACAAACCCTTTCCGCAGTTTTCTTAGGAACATGCTCCAGAGGCTTTTCTTCAACCACATTCTCCAGATTAGAATCATTTTCAACAACAGAACATTCTGAAGAACTCTCAGAAACGCTTTCTGGCGATTTCTTTTTAATATCGTCCAAGTCTGATTCAGACTTCCCAGGAACATTTTCGGAATACTTGTGGTTAACAACCTTCTCCTGAACATTTTGTGAATTCCTTGGAGCCCTTCGCCAAGTATTTGAAACTAAAGTGTTGCTCGAGTGAGGGTAGTAAGGAGTCTTCCTGTGACGGCGAATGGTGGCCACATCAGGGGTTTCTGAATGGGCAAATCTACATGGGTTTTTAAGGCATCTACCACTGAGCCAAAATTTGCATATCTTGTTGCTGCTGTTGTTTAAATGTCCTCCTCGTCCTGCTCCTAATCGATCAAAAACAGAACATTCTTTTCCCTGTGGCCCTCTTCTTGCAGTTTTAATCTCCATACTATAAACACCCACAAATAATAGGAATAGGAAACCAATGAATAAAGCCTTCCACAAAGCGAAGCAACCAAAAACAAAAACCACTCTCTTTCTTCCATTGAAGAAGATCCAATTCCAAATAAAAAAACCCTACTGAAATCAAGAAAACCCTTGCTAACCCATGAAGGAATTTAAATTCTCAGTTCTGCCAAATCAGAAACCCTACTAAAAAAACATGAAAATCCTTGCTAACCCATCAAAGATTTCAAATTCTCTGTTCTGCCAAATCAGAAACCCCACTAAAAATAAAGAAAATTCCCTGTTTCGCCGAATCAATTCCAAAGAAACATGAATTTTTCTAGGAACCCTAAAGAAACCCTAGAGAAGAATCATGAAATTCTGCGAACGAGGCTTTCAAACAATAGAAAAAACAATCCAATTATTCCAAAATCCCTTACCAAATGCATAACAAAATACAAACTTCCAAAACCTAATCGCCGATCCATCGGCAAACCCTAGAGAAAGTAAATTACTTTGGTAACATTGTCTAAGGCTGAGAATAGATTCGATCATTACAAAAGTCGGTGCGATCATAGCTAAAGAAATTCTAAATCTAAATCTAATTGCAATAGCAAACCTGAGAGACTTTGAAAATCGAGCCACCGAGATCTTCGTTCAATCAGAAACAATCTCAAATCGCCGACGGGAAACAGAGGAAATTCGGGTTTGAATGTTGGGAGAGAGAGAGAGAATACGAAAGAGTACTGAAAAGTAAGAGTGGCGGTGTCTATTTATAAGGGAAATAAGGTTGGCCTGCCGACCGTTGGTATTGAGGATCCGGATCCTCTCTATTTCTATTTGAATCGGAGAGTCTCCATTTTATGGACAGGATTTGTTTGAAACAAGTCAAAGGCCTAGAGCATGCCACGTCAATTAAAATTTACTTGGAGGTATACTCAAATGAGGTGATTTTCACACAGAAGATACAGAGTGGTCTGCCTGCGAAGACCTTACTTTACCTATCCGAGGCCACTAGCTCCCTGCTCAGGGGTGTAACATGACCATAAAGACCCCTATTTTTTTTGTCAAAAAAAAAAAATTAAAATCCACCTAACTTAATTCAGCAAGTTCAACCAGGGTTAGCTATAGGTTATGGCCATTTAATATAAATATTCTTTTTTATTCTTTTTAACAACTTCTCTCTATCTCTCTTCCTCTTCCTCTCTTTCTCCCTCTTCCTTAAAGCAACCAACAACCACAACAACAAGAACTCCACCACCATGCCGCCACCACGCCACCACCACCATACCGCAAACCCACATCAACAAGTTCAACCGGGGTTAGCTGTGAAGGTTAATACTGCGTTGTAACTTGCTGCCACTTTACTTAAAATAAAAAATAAAAAAAAAATAAATAACCTCGTCTCTTTGGATCTGGATGCTAGACATAGAACAAAGTAACTGAATGATCAAAGAAGTATAATATTGTTCCTAGCAACTGGATTCTAGACATTTAAAGTATAATAAAATAATGTTTATTTTCTAATTTTTCTTCTCTCTACCCACTCTCTCCGTCTCCTCATAATTTCATATATCTTTCTGTCTCTTCCTTCTCTTCAAATCATTATGCTCTCTCCTCTTCAAACCTGAAGCACTTCCTTCCTCTCTCTCTCTCTCAAATCAGCATAGAGACAACCCCACCAGATCGGCTGGATTTCAGTTTTGGGTGAATATCAGTTTTGTAAATGGGTTTCATTTTTGGCTGGGTACCGAAGTGAGGTGGGTTTTAGTGGTGGTGGGGTGGGTTGTTGCCGTGGTGGTTTAGTGGGTGGTGGGTGTTTACCGTGGTGGTGGTGGGCGGCTTGGTTGTTGCGGCGGTGAGATCAGCGTGGTGTGAGTTTATATAATCGAATTTGGTCGTGGGTTTGATGAGTGTGGGTGTGGATGTGGTTAGGAGGTTGCCGTGGTGCTGGGTGATTGATGGTGGTGGAGGTGGGGGTTGTGGTGTTGGTTGTGGGGGTGGGTTTCACTGTGTTTGCTGTTGTGTAACTTGTGTTGTGGGTCATGTTCATAGTGGTGGTGAAGGGTTGTCGTGGTGGTGGGGATGACTGATTGATGGTGATGGTGGCCGATGTGGGTTTGCAGTATGGTGGTGGTGGCATGGTGGTAGCAGTGTATTGCAGTGTCTGTTTAGTAGTTTTTTTAATGGGTTGTTGTGTGGGGGCGTGGTGGTGGCATGGTGGTGGAGTTATTGTTGTTGTGGGGTGGGTTTCTTTAAGGGTCTGTTCGGTTGGAGGAGTGGAAAAGTGGGAGGATGGAAAAGTGAGAGGATGGAAAATATTTAGTTTTCCCTCTTGTGTGTCCGGTTGGAAGGGTGGAAAAGTGAGAGGGTGGAAAAGTGAGAGGGTAGAAAAGTGGGAGGGTATAAATTGACTAATATACCCTTGTTAATAGTAACGTTGAAATGAAAAAAAAAAAAAAATGAAAAAAAAAAGTTCAACGTTGAAATTGAAATTAAAAAAAAAAAAAAAAAAAAAAAAAAGAAGAAGTTCAACATTAACATTAACGTTGAAATGAAAAAAAAAAAAAAAAAAAAAAAAAAAAAAAAAGAAGAAGTTCAACATTAACATTAACGTTGAAATGGAAAAAAAAAAAAAAAAACCAAACCTTCAGGTGGGATGGGGGCATTTTAGTAAATGCCCCCATCCCATTTTATTCTCTCCTCCATTTTCCTCCCAATTTGGAAGGAAAATTTTTGTGGGCCCGGGAGGAAAATTTTCTTCCCGGTTTTCCATCCTCCCTTCATTTTCTCTCCAAAGGAACAGTGGAAAATGCTTATTTTCCTCCCTTAGTTTTCCATCCCCCTATTTTCTCTCCAAACGGACGCACCTTAAGGAAGAGGGAGAAAGAGAGGAAGAGGCAGAGAGATACAGAGAAATAGTTTAAAAAAAAAAAAAAGAAAGAATAAAATAAAAATTTATATTAAATGGCAATAACCTTTACAACTAACCCTGGTTGAACTTGCTGAGTTAAGTCAGTTGGATTTAATTGACATGGCATGCTTCAGGCCTTTGATTTGTTTCAAACAAATCCTGTCCATAAAATGGACACTCCCCATTTCAAATAGAAATGGAGAGGATTCGGATCCTGGTATTGAATTTTGCATTTTTTTTTTTTTGGGTTCCTTAATAAATAAGGCAAGCTTTTTGATTTGATCATTTGAGGCAACTAGTCTCAAATGTGTCTTTTGTTAGAGTAAGCTATCTAAATAAATTCAAATATACAAGGGTAGAGAATTTATTTATTTATTTATTTTTTTGCTGAATTAGAGAATTTAATAATTAAAAAAGTAACAATGTTTTTATTGTATTTTTTTTTTTTTTTTTTGATAAGGTTTTTATTGTATGTTTAATGTAAGGTTTCTTAATCAAGTATCCATTTGGCAAAGATTATTTTTGCTAATTTATTTTACTATTCAGCTTATTTTTACTACTATTTATAGTTTCATTGCACTTTTTAGTACTAATCATGGGATCCGCTATATTATTTCAACTAATTTTCAGTTTTAGCAAAATAAGTCGATCTTAAACAAACTCAAAATCTATGATTATGGTGAATTTAATTATTTTTTAAGAATTTAACATTGTTTTATGTCTTACTGTTTGATTTGATCATTTATCTTTTCTAACTTTTCCCATTTAAAAAAGTCCAAAAATTATCTTTTGCCAATTGCCATGCATAACTCATTTTATCCAAGGGTTTGACTTATCTTCAGTACTTTTTTAACTGGACACCTCTTGTTATTTTAAATATATAATGGCAAGTGGTAGTGGATTTTAATCTCCACTTTTTATTTAACTAGTGACTGATGTGACAGTTTCTCATTAAAATAAAAGGATATTCTAATTAAAAAATATATATATTAGACATAAGCCAAACCCTTTATCCAAACATGTTTAAGGCATTTGTTAATATTTCCCTTGTAAATATACCAAAGCCAAGTTAAGCTCTGGATTAAACTGATATGGCAATTGAGCCGCAACAAGAATGCTCTCCAAATTTTTGACTCACAAAGAGAGCTACCAAACGCACTTTGTCGCTAGTAAGAAAACTGTTGAGCGCAGGAGAAACTTCCTCCTCTTACTTTTTTTTTTAATTTCTTTTGAAAAATGAACCTGGCCATCAGTCTAGTTAGTCACGCGGAAAGGAGCACGGCTTGAGAGTACATGAGAATGCATCTTCGTTGAAACGTCCTACTTTCTTATAAATTACTAATATTAACACACAATTTGATATGCAATTCTCTCTCTCTCTCTCTCTCTCTCTCTCTCTCTCTCCAATTTAGTTTTGTCAATCTCCCTATTCAGTATCATGTCGAAGCACCTAGTTGATACAAGTTTCAAGGAATTTCTGAATTAGACAATAAAATATTTAGTTTCTGAATGTATAGTTGTAAATTATCGTTTCATATTTTGTATCAATCAGCTTCCATTATATCAATCTTCCCACCCTTTAGCTCTGACAATGAAAGTGAGACTAGTTTAGAATCTAACAAATCGTCTCCACGATTATCTTGTTCCATAGACACAATCTTCCTACCAGCCAGGTCTCCAATTCAATCGCCTCCACGATTCTCTTATCAAGCTGGAATACAATCAATGGTTTGGTCTACTTATCCAGTTGGTGTGCTATATATTATTTATCAACCTGGTGTGCCATATCGTTATGCATACGATGCTACGGAAATTAACCAAACCTCTTGCGCTATCATGTCACTTACGTGTTGGAATTATTAGTGTCGTAAGTGTTATAACTTAGATTCTACAAATGGTCCATGCAATCGAATTTTATTTAAAACTCTTAAGTAAGAGCACTTAAGTATAGCAATGTGTAGGAAGTGTGGATTGATTTTCTATAGTTTCTCTCATTCAATAGAAAAGAGATTTTTTTTTTCTTAAAGCATGATATGAAGTGACAATAAAATTATAGAGAAAGAGTGTTATTGAATAAAAAATTATATTCAGGTAATGTAAAAAAAAATGTGGATCGAGTTCTAGGCATATGGTTTGTTGTTGAAATAAATATCTTCAATAATCACAACCCTTGAAATAAATATCTTCAATGGCATCCACGGAAATTCTCTGAAATGAGCAATTGCTGGAAAATGGACTTCTAATTAAACCTCCGAGTTGACCTCAAAATATCTAATAAAGAGAAGATAAGAAGATCCAATCATTATTCCATCTCAAGTTATTTACTAAATGAAATGAAACATCTCTTAAAACTTTATACTTTATTGGCTGTGTTAGATATATTATGGCCCAAGTGGCCCAAATCAATTGTTGGCTTGTATACTTGTAGAATAAGCATATTAATCCTAGGTTAGTTAAGTATTATCTAATATGTAAACCCTACATTAAGTTCATTGTAACACTAATGCTTAATTTAAATATGTAGGCATTCGAGAGTTTTTTTATTATTGATGTAAGCTATTATGCTGAATCACGTAAACTTTTGTGTGTGCCCTCTCTTTCATTCTCCCACTTATCGCACACAATCACACAACAATTTTAACAAATAGGACACTTTTGGCACATCTTTAAGCTATGAAATTACTTATCTTAGCCATAAAATTGAAAGAAGTCAGCCAAAAAAATCAGCTAAACTCAGGCTCATGAAGTTCAATGCAATTCAGGGGCTGTTTGGATCAATTTTGTTGATCACTCAATTTTTGTCACTCATTACTAATCACTTTAAGATACTACACCCGTTTGGTACCATCACTCACTTTTCATCACTCAATTTTTTCACACTATTTATAGGTCTCATACCTGTTAATCGGTGCATTTTTTTTCCCCAATACCCAGATCACCCAAACCCAATGAAAAAAAAAAAAAAAAAAAAAAAAAAAAAAAAAAAAAAAAAAAAAAAAAAACCTAGAACTGAAGACTGAACCCAATGAAGAAGAAGAAAAAAAAAAAAACCAGAACTGAAGACCGAACCCAAAAAAAAAAAAAAAAAAAAGTCAGCTGGTCAAAAGTTGCGGCTATGGGTCCCTCATGTGTGTTTAATTACAAAAATGCCATTGAGTTATGAGTTATGGAAACTGAAAACAACCAAAATGTGTTTTCAGTTTCCATAACTCATAACTCAAAAATCAGATAATTGAGTAATGGAAACAGAGTTATGGTGCTCCCAAACGGACTTCTCGCTATGAGTTCCACTATTTTTGAGTTATGAGTTATGGAAATAGAGTTATGAGTTATGAAAATTGATGATCCAAACAGCCCCTCAATTTCTCAAGATTGACACGAAACTAGGCCAAGTTAAGGCAATTTGAAGGACCCATCACTATAGTGATTATTTCATCATCCAGCAAATTTAACATTCTAAAAGATTTATTTCTTTTAAAAGAAGGCCCAGTTACTCAAAGATTAGACAAAATATTAGAAGTACAACCCGAAACTAGGCTAGTTAAGGCCATCTGAGGGACCCATCACCATCGACTAATAATTTTCCAAATTCGACAAATATAGCAAGTTCTAGGGGCTACATTATCCTTAAATATATGAACCAAATAGGGTTAAGTCGACCAAATAAAAAATCTCCCCTATAGGAGTCTTTCTCTCTCTATGCAATAAGGGCTCTCTCCTGCCCCTGAATTCTATTCTAGGGACCTCTCTCAGCACACTCATAGCCGTGGTGAAAGCTGCTTCTAGACGAAAAATATCCTAAATCCAAAATGGATCAAATAGTAACAGAAGGACTTCAAAAACTACAGCGTACTAAGGAAGAAAAAGAAGAAGACATCCCTATTATTGTAGCAAGTAGGCTAGAGCTTCTTAAGGAATGTCACCTTAGCTTGTTTGGACGATTGTCGTCTGAATGTCAACAAAACCAACGAGCACTCAAAAGTATGTTAAGGTCAGCGTGGAAGATGGGATCTGAGTTAAGAATTGTAGAGGTGGGAAACAACATACTCCAATTCAAGTTCAACTCCAAGTATCAAATAGAGTGGGTGGAGAGATGTGGCCTATGGAACTTCGATAAAAATCTTCTTCTCTTGAGCAGATGGAAAAAAGGAATGACAACGGCAAACATCACATTCACTCATAGTCCATTTTGGGTCTAGGTATGGGGCTTACCCTTTGAATTTTTGTTTGAGGAAGTAGGGAAAGAAATAGGATGTAAACTTGGTGAGGTTATAGAAGTTGATAAACGATCATGGCAAGTAGACCAAGCCAAATTCATGAGGATAAGGGCAGGGACGGAACCAGGATTCGAACCTGGGGGGGGCCAAACCTTAAAACAATTTTTTTTTTTTTATGAAAATAAAAACTAACATCTATTTCATATTTAGCAAAATACTACATATAAAATAAGTATTTCTTAAACATTTGATATTATAAAAATGTCAACAAAGTATAACATACAAAATAAATGTTTTTTAAACATTTCAACACATTTATCAAAATGGAACTCGACGCTCTTTTAAGTCTCGAAAGTCGTCTATGATTGATTCTGTACCAAACTTTGCAGCAATCTCCTTCTCAATGTATAAAATCATAGAGTCCATTAGAAAATCATCTTCCATCTTGTTGCGAAGCCTATTCTTGATAATATTCATGGCTGAAAATGCTCGCTCTGTAGTTGCAGTAAAAACTGGAAGAGTAAGCACAAGTGTAATCAATCTATAAATATATGGGTAGAATAATGATTTCCGGGTTTTTACCAACCACTGGGACAACTCAGAAATACTTGATAACTTCTTGAAGTCTGGATGCCGAACTACATTGTGCTCATAATGATCAACTTCTGCCTTTAAAAGTGTCATTTCTTGATTTGTGAAGTCTTTTGGATAAAACTTGCTTACTAACAACAAAATGTCTATACTTCTAAAAGACTCACTTGCCTCTTTAGGATCAAGAGCTGAGCTAAGATTAAGCAATTCCACTGCATGCTCACTAAATCGATGATTTAATTCTTGTAATATGGAATCTATTGCAGCATAAAAAATATCTACCCGATAATGATGCTCAATTGTGAAGTCATCTTGTTGATAACGAGCTAGACCTCCTCTCTCAACATAACGAGCATTCATATTTGGGACATCTATGTCACGTGCCTCACAAAATGATTTCACAGTGGCAAGTAAATTATCCCACTCTTCATCTCTGAATTTTTGAATAAGTGTTTTAGTGGATGAAACAAAATTCATCGCATTTAAAATGTCTTGAGACTGACACTGCAAAGCTTGACAAAGTGCATCAGTGATCTTCATAATTTCTTTCATGAGATGCAAAATGAACACAAATTCAAAAGAAATCATAGCATGATAGCATGAGTATGCTGCTTCTCGTTGGGAAGTAGTATTTCCTTCTTTGATGACTTTAAGTAAAATTTCACATGTTGGACTGAATATATTTACCAAACTAGAAATCGATCTCAAGTGAGAACCCCAACGAGTATCTCCAGCCCGTTGTAATGTGCTAATTTGATTAAGTTCTCTTCCAGTTTCAAGCTCACCAATTTCAACAAAATATGCAATTTGATCAGCATAAGCTTTTTTTAGTTGCTCAGTACGCTTGCATGAAGCACCAACAATATTGACAATAGATGATAATCTATTAAAAAAACTTTGAACAAGAATAACTTCTTTTGATGCTGCCACTAATGCTAATTGCAAGCGATGTGCAAAACAATGAATGTAGTAAGCATATGGACAATCATTTGAAACCAGAGCTTTTAATCCATTCCACTCACCTCACATATTGCTTGCACCATCATATCCTTGCCCTCGAATATCTTGAATATCCAGATTATGATGTGACAAGATAGAATATATTTCATCTTTTAGGGTTAATGCTGTAGTATCGGGGACATGAACTACCCCAAAAAAACGTTCTCGAACAAAACCATCTTTGTCAACAAATCTTATAACAATAGCCATTTGCTCCTTCATTGACTCATCACGAGCTTCATCAACAATTAGACAAAACTTTGCATCACCAATTTCTTCACGAATTGCCTTCTTCACCTTGTTTGAAAATACATGTAAGATTTCCTTTTGGATTTTTGGTGATTTGTAAGAGGCATTTTTGGGAGCTTTCTCTATCGCTTCTGCAACATATTCATTATATGATACCACTAAATCCAATATTTCAAGAAAATTACCACGATTAATTGAATCAGAACTTTCATCTCGTCCTCTAAAAGCAAGTCCTTGAAATGCAAGCACTTTAACAACATCAATTGAGGCCTTTAACCGCAATCGATTGCTTGCAATTTGATCAGAATTGAAATTTTCAAGTACCTTTTGTATGTGTTGAGACTGGTTCATCAAATCTGCCATGGCTTGCTCGGAAGCTCTATGAAAAGAGTTAGGTTCTTTCCCCATATGATTCAAAAAGGAACAATTATTTCCATCATTAACTTTCTTCCAATTCCGAAATCCATCCTTAGTGAATACATGACTCCCAGAATTCCCAGTTGGCTTATCAAAGAGAAAGCATGGTAGACAAAAAGCAGCATCTTTACTAGGTGAATATTCAAGCCATGTACTGAATGACTTAATTGCAAACCATGAAGATTGAAATTTACGAGAATGCCTTCCAAATTTAGTTTTCTTATACTCTTCTAGTTTAGGTTGGTATGGACCAAGCTTAATATAAGCTCGTCGAATTTCATCTCGTTCATTAGCATCATATTCCCATATTTGCTTACGCATTCCAGGATCACGCACAAAACCTGTACTTTCATCAATGGTGATATTTGGAACTTCTGTTTGGAGATTTTCAGAAACTGAAGCATCAACGCTAGAGGTTGGCAAACTTGGATCATCAACTATGACTTCAGAATTATTTAGATTTTTTCTTTTAAAAAAATTTAATATTGTAGTGGACTTACTCATGATCTACAAATCAAAAAAAAAAAAAAGGTTCATTATTTCCATATTTCGTAGTTCTATACATCAACTAAAAAAAAAAAGGACTTCTCAACATCAAAAAAAAAAAAAAAATCTAAAACCAAAATAATCACAACCAGACCAGCACTAGTTTATATATATTACTAAAATTAGCCACATCATACAAAGTGACACACAAAATTCACAAGTTTATAAATATTATTAATATTAACCACATCATGCAAAGTGAGAAAAACAAAATTTTTAATGAAACCAAAACATGAAAATAATAACCAAAGACTTTGGTCAATTGGTTCTACAAAAAAATCTTTTATAACTCATCAAAGACTAGTCTCACACGTTCAAATTTATGCTCACAGGTCTGTCAATTCAGCACTATGTCTTATTGTCTTACTCCTAGTTAGTGGTCCAGACTACTTCTTTAGAGATATAACCAAAATCAAAAAAAGTTATACAGTAAAGACACAAAACATTGACCGGTCCACACACAAAAAGCCTCAATTATACACTACTCAGTACAAAGCCACAGCCACAAAATATTATATGGCCACACATGAGACAACACACCAATGTCCAATGAAAACTAAAAGGCCACAACACAAACACTGAAACACAACAGTCAACACTCAATAGCTCAAAAAAGAAAAGAAAAAAACGCAGAGGGTTGCAGAGGAGTAGAGGACCGGCTAAGGCTGAGCAAGAAAAAAAAATATGAACTTGAGAGAGGAAATAAATTTCTTATATTTACCGGACTTATGTGTGAAGAGGAGCAGACTGTGCAGAAGCAGCAAGACCGGATCTGATCTGAGGAAAGGAGCAGCAACAACAACTCCCAAATTTGATCTGAAGAAAAGAATAGCAGCAGCAGCAGTGATGGAGGCTTTAGGGTAAAAATAAAGTGGAGGAAGAGTGAGGTTGGGGTTAAAATTTGAGAATTGTAATTTAGGTTCCATATTTATTTTTTATTTTGTAGTTTTAATTTGTCATTTATTATTATTATTATTATTTTTTTTTTTTTTGGGTGAGCTAGTCGGTTACTTGTTCAGCTTTCATTTGTATACCAGTTTTTTTTTTTTTTTTTTTTTTTTTTTTAAATTGGGGGGGGGGGGGGGGGGGCTATTAGCAAGGGAATTTTTTTTTTTCAATATATATATATATATATACTAGGTATTTTTTTTGGGGGGGGGGCAATGGCCCCCCCCTGCCCAAACGTAGGTCCGTCTCTGGATAAGGGTAAACCTTCCAATTCATAAATCACTAAGAAGAGGAGCCCATATCACTAATGTAGTAGGTGAGAGATTTTGGGTCAGTTTTAAGTATGAGAAACTTCCCACATTCTACTTCATATGTGGGAAACTTGGACACGATGACAAAAATTGCACACAAAACTTAAAGGGGCAGCCAATTAGTCGACAATACAGTGAATGGATAAAGGCAGGAGGTTAGGGCAAAGGTAGTGTCGATAAAGCAAGATCCACAAGTAGCAGCAGCCATGAATCAATGGAGGAAGAAGTTACTTAACCAAGGTTAGGAATGGCGCCAAAAAACAGCGACACATCCGTTCAAATGGTGAGTGATGGAAACGAGGCAAGGACGAGGGGTCAGGATCTTGAAAATATGAATGTAGAGATGTCAAACACCATTAAGCCGAATTTGCAGGGTGGATGGGACAACATGAACAAAAGTGGAGCAAGTTCTGGCGCAAGTAAAGGAAGCACGTGATGAGCAAAATGGAACTAAACCTGATCTAGTCAGGGAATTGTTCAAAAGTATTGAGGAAGCCTATTCTTTAGTGGGCCTACCCCAAAAGCCCAGCACTGAAATTAATGGAGTTAAAAGCCCAACAAGGCCAAAAAGTGGAACAACGGAAGATATAAAAAACAAGGCCCAAGATTTGGGATCAGACATGGAAAAAAAGGCCAAGGCCAAGGGTAAGTTGAAAAAAGTAGCAAGGGAAATGGGTTAGAGTTAGTGTGTAAATAAGGAGGCCCAAGTTAGTATTGGAGGTAAGAAAAGGGCTGGTGTTATTGAAGGCTTAAAAGAAAGTGAAGGCAGAGCTAAGAAGAGAGTTTGTGAAGCACATCTCTCTAATTGAAAAATAAACAATTGAGATATCAGCGGTGGCTGTTACACAGCACCACCAAGAGCAACGATTGCCCTTGGCTGGAACTGCTGGGGGCTTAGGAACCTCCAGTCAGTGAAGGTGCTGCTTGAGTTAGTGTAGTAGTGGGATCCCAACATCGTCTTTTTATCAGAGACGAAGCTAAATAAAAAAGTTATGGAGAAAGTAAAACAAAGAGCTCGTTTCATTGATGGTCTAATAATCCCAAAGTCAGATCGAAGTGGGGGATTGGCAATGTTATGAAAAAAAGATATCAAGTTAGAGATTATGGGGTATGATGGGAATTACATTGATGCAATTATTGTGGAATCACACTCGGGTTTCAAATGGAGAATTACGAGATTCTATGGGCATCTAGAAACACATCGAAGAAAAGAATCTTAGGAACAATTAAAAGCATTGAATAGGAAGTTTCAATTGCCATGGATATGTTTTGGTGATTTCAATGAGATATTATCAACAAGAGAAAAAATGGGGGGAGCCAGACATCCTCAAAAAGAGATTGATGATTTTGTTGTTGCACTTGATTGTTATGGCTTCAAGGATTTGGGGTACATAGGACCAGATTACACATGGTGCAATATCCAAGAAGGGGAAGATAGAGTGCATCTGAGGTTGGACCGAGCCTTAGCCACCACAGGATGGATTGATTATTTCAAGGACGCTCGGGTTCATCATATTGTTGATTCCACTTCTGACCACTATGCTCTCCTGATTTCTGATTCTTTTGCCCCACAACCCTCGAGGAAGTGCCATTTTCATTTTGAAGCAATGTGGACTAGGAGGGAAGCAGTGTGCATCTGACTTAACCAAGTGGAATAAGTCTGTGTTTGGGCTAATCCCTAAGCAAATTCAGAAGAAATGAAGAGCACTAAGTGAGCTTGTATTCCAAGACAAGGACTGAAGCAGGGGGCAATGAAGCTGATAAACTTCAAAAGGAAATCAATGAATTGCTAGATAATGAGGAAATAATGTGGCATCAGAGGGTCAAGACACAATGATTGGGACTTGGTGATTGAAATACTAAATATTTCCACTCCAAGGCGTCAAAAAAAGGAAAAAGAACATGAGAATGGCAAGTGGTGTGAAACTACTAAAGGTATTGCTAATACTACCATTTCATACTTTGAGAAGCCATACACTACTTCCCTCCCAACTAGGATAGCTGAGTTAACAAGCACCATCCGCACCAAAGTAACTGAGAAGATGAACCAAATCTTGATCAGAGACTTCATAATGGAAGAGATCGAAGCAACACTCCATCAAATGCACCCCACCAAAGCCCTTAGGCCAGACGGTATGTCTGCAATCTTTTTTCAATAGTACTGGGACATTGTTAGTAATGATGTTAGTCGTATGGCTCTAAATGTTTTAAAGTCAAACTTGTCCATGGCTGAAATTAATAGAACCACTATAACTCTTGTCCCTAAAACAAAAAATCCCAATAAGATGACTGAATTTAGACCTATCAGCTTGTGCAATGTTATTTATAAGCTTATCTCAAAAGTCTTAGCCAATCGTCTTAAAACTATCCTCTCCCAAATTATCTCAGAAAATCAAAGTGCTTTTCTCTCTGAGTGCCTTAAATCCGATAATGTGTTGGTCGCTTTTAAGCTAATGCACTATCTTGATCATAAAAGGGATGGGAAGGATTACAACATGGTGGTCAAGCTTGACATGAGTAAGACCTATGATAGGGTTGAATAGGGTTTCATTGAAAAAATTATGGAGCACATGTTTTCATGAAAGATGGATCAACCTTATCATGCATTGCATTATAACTGTGACTTATTCTGTTTTAATTAATGGAGTGGATTATGGTAGCATTATTCCAACAGGGGGCTGCGGCAAGGTGACCCCCTGTCACCTTATCTCTCTCTATTATGTGTAGATGGATTCTCAGCATTGTCCAATGAGGTGGCCAAGAATAAAATGCTCAATGGTGTGTCAATATGCCTCCTTTTTTACAAAGCAAGTGGGCAAGAGGGCCAAAAACATATGGAGATTCTTGAACTTTATGAGGCAACCTCCGGACAAAAAATAAATGTGGGCAAATCCTTTGTGTTTTTCAGCCAAAACACCTCAAATGACATTAAGGGTGAAGTACTGGAGATATTGGGACCAATGCAAGATACAAAACATGGAAAATATCTTGGTCTCCCCTCAATCATTGGGAAGTCAAAAAAAGATGTTTTTGCTGAAGTAAAAGAAGGGTAGCAAAAAAACTAATGGTGTGGAAAGAGAAGTTCTAATCCATTGGAGGAAGAGAGGTCCTTATAAAAGTAGTAGCTCAAGCCATCCCAACTTATACCATGATTTGTTTTTAGCTTCCCAAAGGGATGTGTGAGGAGATTTAAGGAATGATAAGAAATTTTTGGTGGGGACAAAGGCGGCAGGAAAATAGAATAGCTTGGGTTAGCTGGAAAAGCATGTGCAAATCAAAATTAAATGGAGGCATGGGGTTTCGAAATCTCCAGGCTTTCAACTTGGCCATGCTAGCTAAGCAAGGTTGGAGATTGCTAACCAATCCACACTCTCTAGCTGCACGCATCTATAAAGCCAAGTATTACCCTCATGGTGACGTCCTAAATTCAAAACTGGGTAGTAATCCGTCTTATACAAAGCATCTTTAACGGTTGGATGTCATAAGAAGAGGGACTCAGTGGAGGGTTCGTAATGGAAGACGAATTCATATTTGGAAGGATAAATGGTTACCTACTCCCTCCACTTACAAAGTAATCTCCCTAGCTCATCTTTTTGATAATTTTCCTATGGTTTCTGCCTTAATAGATACTGAAACAAGAAGATGGAATGCTGACTTAGTAAGGTCTCTGTTTCTACCTTTTGAAGCTAATACTATCATTAACATGCCTTTGAGTTACAATATGCCTGAAGATAAGATCATTTGGGTTGGCAATAAAAGGGGAGAATTTACTGTCAAGAGTGCTTATTACATTGCTCTCAAAGTGGTAGAGACCAATGAGGAAGGGGAGTGCTCTAGGGGAGATGCAAGAGCACCATTGTGGAAAAGAATGTGGCATCTAAAGATCCCGGCAAAAATCAGGATCTTTGCTTGGCGTGCATGCATGAATGCACTGCCAACTAGGATGAACATACATCAAATAGGAGTAAATATAGATGTGTTGTGTCCAATGTGTGAACAGGAGGTTGAATCTATTGTACATTCTCTGCTGCTATGTAACTCAGCTAGGCAAGTCTGGAATAAATGGGAGAATTTACCCCAAATGGCAAAGGGCCAAATTGACTCAACTGTTATTTCATCAGCGCAGAAATCTACAAAGATGAATTTTTGCCTAACTTGTGCAGGCGATATCTCTCAATCTGAAGATAATTATGATGAGTCGTCTGTTCCAAGACGTTAACAATTGATCTTCATAAAAATATCATATTTTTTTGCAAAATCCCCTTTTTTGCATAATCCATGGCTGAAACATGACAGTTTTTTGCACAGACGCCCAAACAAATCAGTTTTGAATTGTTTCAAGGCATAGACAATTGATCGTACTTCATAAAGGTATCAACTTTTTACGTTATCCATGGCTAAAACGTAATAGATTTTTGCACAAAGACACCCCAAAAAATCAGTTTTGGACCCAAAAAATGCATGTTGTTCAATTTGTTCTAACTTTGTGAGTTTATTGCTTTTTTGGCCTCTATTTTGCTCAAGTAAGGTGTCTTTGGAAAGGTTCTATGTCTATTTTCTAAAGATATCCACTCTATTGTCTCAATCTTCCGATTTGGCAAGTTGGAGACTTTGGAAGATGGCTCCAAAATCAAGTTTATGCATAAAGTTTTCATTTTAATATTTTGGTAAATTATTTTTATTTAAGTAAGTTTTTGCCATCCAAGCATACCAAATCGAAGTGTGTCATAAGACCTTTCCAACAACTCATTTGGGCCAATTGGTGGTCATTTGACTATAGTTCAATCAAAATTAAACATAATGACACTCTTCACAAGTGGCCAAGTCGTTTCTCAAAAAAAAAAAAAAAAGTCTTTTAACTAAAGATTCAATGTTATTGAGATTTATTTATTTATTAGGGTTGGTCAAAACTTAGTCAAATTGTTTTAAATGGCAGATTAGGTCAAAATAAGATGGAATTTGGTGATGGGTTGAATTTCGGGCTAATTTTATTGTTGACTAGCTTGGTCAAACTTTGTCAAAGTGAGTCCAACTAAGGTAATTTTGAAATTTGGGGTCTTCGAACCATTAAATTAATTTATCCAACATTCAATCGGGACAAATTAATTAATTAATTTAATGTAATTCCTTTGTTTTTTATGTCAAAAGTACATTTTTTTGCTTTTTAGTGTTCAAATTGGTATTTTGGCAAGCAAATCAAGGATCGATAGAATACAATATCGACTATATTTTATAACCATTTTGTTTTAGGTATCATATATATTTTAACTGTAAGATGATATTAGTAATTGTGTTATGTGTTTTTGCTTTAGGAAGGTCGTGGATTTGGATCCAAAACGAAGTGGTGTCAAAATTTGCGTTGTCCACCAATTCTTTCGCACCGGGTTTGTATAGGCCTATTAAGTATTTGTCAAAAGACCAAGGCCCCTGAGAGAGGATTTTTTGCGTGTCGGCCTTGTCGACGAACAATAGCAATACTTTCTTTGACGTAAGGTCACGAATCTCAAAATCCTTTTCAAAGTGCCACATGCTTTTTAGCGTACACGAGAGTGCTTCCATGTTAACTCGGCACTTGGCAAAGAGTTTCATGACAAGTACTTTGCTATTATCCTCCACGTCTGTGTGCTAAAGGAATTGTTTGACATTCCTTCGTGTGGAGGGAGAGGCGGGTGCACTTTCTAGTGAGGTCCTCCATGGCTATAAGGGTAGTGCGAAGGGAGAGAAAGGAGAGGGGAGGAGTCTTACAAGTGTTTTTGGTTATGAGGATATTGGGCTAATCAAGTATTTTTGCTTTAGGAAGTTGTCAAATGTGTTAGGACATATGTGTTTCATTTTGTTTTGAACATATGTCATTCATTTATGTAATTGGCTTATCCTTTGACAAAACGCACTCAGCTTGTATTTAGGTAGCTCTAGGATGATTTTAATACTTCAAGAAACAAGGTTTCAAGAATTAAAGCCATGCAAGTTGTTCAAGATTCAAGTTGAGAAGTGCCAGATTTTAAAGCTCGACACTTAGCTCAGCAGCTGCATCTATCGAGCGTTTAAAAAGTTGTTCAACCCTGAGGCTCGACAGCTGCTCGACAGCACCTCGATACCTCTAGCTGTTGAGATTTAAGAAAAACAGATTATGAGTTCTGTTTTATTCTAATCTGTAAATGTGTCTTTGAGACTTTTTTTCTTCTAACCCTAGACATATAAACGGATTATTTTAAGGGCCGTCAAAGTGTACACAAGTTGCACAAGCATTGAGAAACCCTTGTTCAAGTAATTTGTGACCTAAGACAAAATTCTTGCCCTAGTTCATCTTTCTTGTGAAGAAGTTGCTGTGTAATGTGCACCATAGGGTTTTGTAACCAAGCATCTTCTTGATCTTCATCATGTGGATGAATTGAAGAACTTTGCAGCCAACAACTTTCTCTAGTTGGTGATTGAAGTTGCATACTGGGATCCGCGCAATTGGTTAGTCACGTACTTGAGAGCCATGCATCAAAAAGATAAATTATCACTACAGCAAAAGTCCAATTGGGTCTTGGGGTAAGGGTTCAACTGTAGATTAGTAAAGTACTTGAGATTCTTGCCATGGAAGTATTGGGGTAAAGGTTTACTTGTAATTGCTTGTTGTGATAATAGTGGAATTTCAGGAGTAGTGACCTTAAAATCACCCAGTGGGATTTTTGCCATGGAAGTTTTCCCTATTCGTAAACAAATCACTGTGTCATTTAATTTCTGCTGCATACTTTGGTTTATTGGTGATTTGTTTGTGTTACCACGCAATTTGCATGTTAATTTGATTAATTAATAACTTGGTTAATTAATCAACTTAATTCATCACAAGGGGTCAACGTGTTTGTGGCCTATCAAAAGGCCTGATCGTGCATCATCAATGGCTACACCAATGCAGTTGAGCTTGCCACATAGTGTAGTAGTTGGTGCATCGGATGATGCAGCATCAGCTGCCACACTAGTGCAGCCTAGCATGCCACACAGTGCAGCAGTTCGTGCATCAGAGTTGCCTATACAAGTACTTGGTCAAGCAAGACAAGCACATCATTTACTAGCTGATGTAGGAGCAGATGAAACTCAGATTGAAGCTTTAAGTAGTAATCCAGAGATTTTATCTTGTGCTATAGAGTTGAAGAAATTGAAGAATTGTATAAATTTACCTAAACGAGAATGTAGCTTAACTGATATAAGTACAGGAATGGTGTGTAGCTTTGTATGTTAGTATGGTTAGTTTAGTCAGGCACATGTAAGAGTTTGTTAAGTCTGCTAAGTCCTGTTCACAAGTGCATCTATCTGTTAAGTTAGTTATAGATATATTTGCATAGCAATTGTTTCAATGAATATAATCAATTCAGTTTTCATCAAATTCAATTTTTTTTCTCATAGAAGTAGTCTTTTACATTAAAAAAAAAAAGTGCTTTTGCTTTAGTACGAGCATTTGTCTTGAAAGCTTGTAACTTTTGACTTAATTTTTCATAAGGTTGGCAGATTAGTTAACCAAGAAGTTGTTACAACATTTTACATGATTAATTTTGATGTTGTCTTATAAAAGTAAATTTGTTGGTAGTATTGCTCTTAAGTTAGGCAAAAGACTTGCTTCTAAATAAAAAAGTTTGGCTAAGGACGATTTTTTATTTTTTGGTAAATAACTATGGACGATACACCGAATTATAGGAGTCTTCAATGGTATCTCAAATGTCTATTATGGTTTCTATGGTCAATGTAACTTCAATTATTATTAAATATTATAAAATTTTTGTAATATAAGAGTTTGTTATTATTTGCCCAGAATAACAACTAAAAAAAAATTAAAATTAAAAAAGAAAAAAGAGAAAATGGGCTATCATGTAAAATGATAAAATTTATTTTCCGATGTTGCCTAATACTATTCAATGTGATATAGTCACTTTTTCATTAGAAATAAAAAAGTATTCGAGAAGTGTAAAATTTACCCTTATTATACTTATTATTTACAATGAATCCATTTTATAGTTTAAATTATATATTACACACTTAAGGATATATGTAGTGCCAAAATAAGGTATATCTAGGAAATAAAATAAAATTACAATTTTTATATTTGATCATAATCAAATAAAATTTTAAGTGAAATGATTATCCTGTTATGCTTCTACTCAACAAGAGGCATGAATTGGAATGGAAGATAATCCCCCATTTCTGAATTCATGTAGATAACTTCTGCTTCTAATGATAACTCTTTATCATCAAACTAAGACATCAATTAGTTTTTTTTGTGTAGGCGAAGATTGAACCTTAAATATTTTATTTAACTATTAGACTTTATCAGTTAAGCTCACTAAAACTTACACTTTTTTTTTTTTTTTTGTACATATTTGTTTTTAAAATAAAATTGTCATCTTTATTAAAAAAAATTATTCATATTTGACCGGGGTCAACTACGAGTAAAAGGCCTATGCTGCCCGCGTCATTTGGGTTTCATAAAGAAACCGTGTGAATGTGAAAGCCGCTTAAGTAGTAGGCCCAAAACTTTTCTAGTGAGCTAGAGAGGACAAACAAAATGTAGTTTATCTGAGTCATCGGTGGAAACTTAATCCTATATATATATATATATATATATGTCCCTCCCTTTCAGCTTGTTTGTCATATCAAGCTTCGACACCCAGAAATTATAAGCTATCTAGAACATCACTCTGCTCCTCCCTGATAAGAATTTGATCTCTCTGACGAAGAAAATGAAGGTAATGTTGAATACCATGCTCAACAAGGGTTTATAAGTTTTGTTCCTTGTGAACTTCCAAATTCCAATCATGTTATGTAATGTAATACTAACTGCCAATTATTAACTTTATTGCAGCAAAAGGTAGTGATCCGGGTGAACTTAAATAATGACAAAAAGAATGCTCGGACCAAGGCCCTGCAGATTGTAGTTGGTGTACAAGGTAATCATTTTTTTCTTTCAATTTTTAACATTGAACCAAATTTACATGCTCTTTACGTACTTGTTTACTCTCCCAATTACTTCAATTAAGCTCAACAAAATTTCATTTAGGAATTTAAAATTCATGATCTTTCTTTTTGGTGCTTAAGGTGTTGAATCAGTATCTTTACAAGGTGAGGATAGCAGTCAAATTGTTGTTGTTGGGAATGACATTGATTCAGTCCACTTGACATCTTTGCTGAGGAAGAAAGTTGGATCTGCTGAGTTAATGAGTCTCTCACCAGTCAGTTATGAGGGGGAAAAACAACAAGAGCCCAAACACAACGGAATACAATCAATGGTTTGGCCAGCTTATCAAGCTAGTGTGCCATATTATTATACGTATGACATCCCAGATAACAACCAAGACTCTTGTACTATTATGTGATCACGTGTATGAATTTTGTCAATGGCTAAAACATAGGTAGAATTTCCTAGATGCTATAACTTAGATTCTACATAGGTAGAGTTTACATACGATTCATGCCATTGAGTTTAATTCAAAAATCACAAGTAGAGCAGTAAGTGTAAGAAGTGTGGAATGACTTTCTATGGTCTATCCCTTTAATAGAAGAGAAAGTTTTTGTAAAAGAAAGTGTAATTGACTAAGAAATTATATTCATGTAATCTAATAAGAAATAAGGATCTGGTTCATGGCATATGGTTTGTTGTTGAAATACATTTCTTCAGTATTATTTGCGAAAGTTTTCTAAACTAAGCAATGGCTAGAAAATGGAATTCTGAACCTCCTAGTAGACCTCAAAAACATCTAATAAATTGAGGAGGAGGAGATTTGAATATCATCAAATCCCACTATTTTGTAACTTTGCTCACCCGTAGGGGTAGTAGACAATAACTGCTAAGACAGTGAATTCTAGATGGAAAAACCTCACCCATGCCTTAGGATATATAGCTATTTATTTTCATTATGTAATAATAACACTACATTGTTCTATCCCCAATTTTCATAACAACATGAATTTCTAAACTCAAAATACTGTATATTGGGAAATTTACTCAAAATATGCAATACTGTACATTGGAAAATGTACTCAAAATACTGTACATTGTTTGCTATAAACCTACGTTGCACGGACACGGCATTTTTGCCAACGTACCGGTGTCCGACACGTGTCGGACACCGGTACCGGTACGACTCGCCGGACTCCGGTGTCCGAGCGGTGTCGTTTTTTTTTTTTTTTTTTTTCGCTTCTCCGACACGGCACCGACACGTCGCCGACACGGCCCTGACGCGGTGGACACGCCAGTTGTGGGAAAAAAAAAAAAAACAAAAACAAAAACCCACACAGCCCAGAAGAGAGAAGTGAAAATTTTCAAAAAACCCACACAGCCCAACCGGCCCGCTGCCCTCTGTCCCTCGCCGGAGCTACATCAGCCCTCTGCCCTCTGTCCTTCCGATCTCTCTTTCTCTCGGTGTGGACACTGGACAGATCTGAGCTTCTCTTCTCTCTCTGTTCTGCGATTTTTTTTTTCTTTTATCTGCTGACTGTTTAGACGTTAGACCTTTCCCCTGGTGTACTGTGGCGTGTTATATTTATAACACCCAAACCTCTTTTTTTTTTTCTTTTAATTCCCCTCACTGTGTTATTATTATTATTATTTTTTAAATCTCCTCACTGTGTTATACTTTAATGTGTATATATATATATATATATATATATTTTTTTTTTTTTTTCTTCTTTACTCCGCCTTATCTTATAAATTATAATGTTTTTTTTTTGAGAATTATAAATTATAATGTTTATTATGAATTTAGTGATTTTTGTTTTTGTGTGTCCTGCTTATTTTATTTTATGTTTTTAGTTTGATATTGAATGTAGTCTATTTAAACTTTTGGTTTGTACTCTAAACATTTTATATGTATTATTGTACTACTTTTAGTGTTAATTTACTTATCTATAATTAGTACATAATTTAAATTCTAGATATAAACATATTTTATGTTTGAAAATATTAAAAAATATGTCTAATTATAAATTTAATTAATTATTTAATTGCCGTGTCCATGCCGTGTCGTGTCCTTATTTTTCAAAAATTGCCGTATCGCCGTATCCGTATCCGTGTCGTGTCCGTGTCCGTGCATCATAGCTATAAACTAATAAAAACCATGCTTTTACTGGTCTTGGGGGCACGTCTCAGCCATTAGTCTGCTAGCCATGTATACACTGTCAGCAAACCAGTCTGATCCCCAGTAAAAAAGAGGCCCCCAGGACCTATTTGAAGAGTCTGGACTTCTTGTTTTGCAAATAATCTGCCCCTGTCAGTGAATCTGAAACATAAATCACTAATATTAGTCAAATCCAGGAGGGAAAAGAAGAAAGATTTTTCACAAAGGGAAAATTGTACTCACGTTGGCAGTTCATAGAGGTGGACAGATTTATCGCTACAAGAGCAATACAAGATTGGTTTAACATCGGGATCAGTCATCCCAGAAAGTGCAAGGATGCCCTGTACCATGAAAAATCATGCCATCCAATTAGTTGACACTTTTGCAAAACTAAGGCTACAGCATCAACATGGCATTGCAACATAATAATACACCAATTGAGTTTCTGACATAACAATACAATTTTGCCATTACCAGTCCAATTAATAACACTGCTCAACGACTGTAGCACAACTCAATTACTTAAGAAGGCAAGCAAATAAGAAAGTAAATGAAACTAATTGTGGTTCAATAACTTACGTGTTCTTCTCTGTGAGTATAGATCACTTCCAAGCTGCCATCCTCAGTAGAAGCCCAAATTTTTATCATGCAATCCAATGAACCAGAGAACAAATACTTATCCCAGCACATGAGAGACTTCACAACATCATCATGCCCATTCAATGTCATAATACACTGCCAATTTTCATGATCCCAAACCTGAAACAAAATATAAGAACAGAAATTTATTATTATTATTATTATTTTTCTGACAAATCAAAACAAAATATATGGTCCTTGTGCACATATAGAGAAAATGACAACTATCAAAAAAAAAAAAGGATGGTTAATAGATTCAAATCATATCAGTACCACATAAGATATATATTGCTAAGTTTTACAGAGTAATACTTTAATCAATTTATCGTAAATAATTTAGTCACTAAAACAAGGATATGCTATTGTTGCCTGCAAAATACATGAGGAAGAGTACATCATTTGGTTCAATGAAGATTTGGAAAGGGGAAATTTCAAACAAGAACAATACAGAATCACTAAAACAAAAGGTCAGCAGCACCAGCTCTACATGAGAAACTATCCAACCACAGTCCTTCCAGTATAGATGAAGCAAGTAATGAGAAGAAAGAACCAACGATCTTAAATAATCAAGCTCTCTTCAAATACTAACTACTCACAACATAAAAGATACAACAACAGGGGGAAAATTTTCTTAAAGGGAAAAAACTAACCCTTATTGTGTGGTCCTTGGAACCTGAGTACAGCCTGTTGCCTCCTCCAACAACTAAAGATGTTATACCATGCATGTGGCCTTTAAGGGTTGCGGCAAGTTGAAATGTAATGTTAGTTTCATGAGTGCCTTTTCCATGCCAAAGCAACACCATCCTGCAATCAAGAGTAATACTAAATTAATTTTGGACCAACTTTAATTAGAATATAAGTGTTGTACACACAAGAAACACTCAACACCAAAATCTAGAGAGACCTCGAGCATTAACATTGGTCATTCCCCAGTCCCCACCACCCCCCTTTTAATAAGTAAAAGCAAACGGCTTTGACAGTAGTCTTAGCCCCCAGTTTAAACTGAGAAACTCTAGTGGGTGAGACAAGCATGATAACCAACTGACCAACCCCAAGCATCTGCTATGGATATGACTCACAATATCAAAGTACATTAAATATAAAGAGATAAGTTCTTGCTCAACATTACCCAAATTTAATAAAATAGAAAGAATAAAAGCTAGTAAGAGAACACAAGAATTCTAAACTATTAGTAAAGTGGCTTACCTCTACCCCAGCAAAAAGCAAATCATTAATAGATTCCAATGCATTGACTTGCCCAACAGGTCCATTGAGACTGTATTCAGCACCTGATTCAGTATTCCACACCTGCAGCATCATCAACATGCCAAATCGAGGTCACATCATGACCTGACCAAACCCAAAAAAAAATCAATGTGGCAACAAAAAAATTGGAACAAAACATTACTCGGTTTTAAGCTCACCTTCACAACATTTGGCATGCCAACAAAGAGCCATGGGCCTTCACTACAAACAGATCCAACTTCGCCACCATGATTAATCGCATTAGCACATTGACCAGTATGGCAGTCCCAAAGCCAAATTGTTCCGTCACTGCTACCTGAACAGAGCTTGTTGCATCTTAGAGGAAGTGCAATTCCGTTGACTGCCTCTTATCAAAAAACTCATAAATATGGTTTTTAAAAAACAACTTGCTCTATCTAGGATATAATTTCTATAAACCAACGATATCTTTTGGTCTTCTATCAATTGTCATTTATGAATCCCATTGTAAAATAGCAGTGAAGCATATAATCCTCCATGTTCTTATTCAGGAACAAATCAAATTTCTATAATCTAGATATCATGAATGGGCTATATTAGTATTCAAATGACGAAACAACTAGTTAGGCTAGCCTAGGCCAAGTTTAACTTTGGCATAAACTGAGTTCAGGTCTCATTATTAAATCAGATTCCAAATTTAAAAAATTTACACCAAAATCTTAATGGAAATGGAAGTATAAAGTTCATCAAACACAAATAGGTACCATGTTGTGCCCTTGAAGCTCTGCCAACCTTTTGAACTTATCCCCACGAAACCATGAGTGTAGGTAAGGGCACTGATCACCATAGACACACGTCCCTTGCACCCAGAACTCACAAACCCTTTCTGCGGTTTTCTTAGGAACATGCTCCAGAGGCTTTTCTTCAACCACATTCTCCAGATTAGAATCATTTTCAACAACAGAACATTCTGAAGAACTCTCAGAAACGCTTTCTGCCAACTCTGGTGACTTCTTATTAAAATCTTCCAAGTCTGATTCAGACTTCCCAGGATCATTTTCGGAATACTTGTGGTTAACAACCTTCTCCTGAACATTTTGTGAATTCCTAGGAGCCCTTCGCCAAGTATTTGAAACTAAAGCATTGCTCGAGTAAGGGTAGTAAGGAGTCTTCCTGTGACAGTGAATGGTGGCCACATCAGGGCTTTCTGAATGGGCAAATCTACATGGGTTTTTAAGGCATCTACCACTGAGCCAAAATTTGCATATCTTGTTGCTGCTGTTGTTTAAATGTCCTCCTCGTCCTGCTCCTAATCGATCAAAAACAGAACATTCTTTTCCCTGTGGCCCTCTTCTTGCAGTTTTAATCTCCATACTATAAACACCCACAAATAATAGGAATAGGAAACCAATGAATAAAGCTTTCCACAAAGTGAAGTAGCCAAAAACAAAATCCACTCTCTTTCTTCCATTGAAGAAGATCCAATTCCAAATCAAAAAACCCTACTGAAATCAAGAAAATCCTTGCTAACCCATGATGGATTTTAAATTCTCTGTTCCGCCAAATCAGAAACCCTACTAAAAAAACATGAAAATCCTTGCTAACCCATCATGGATGTTAAATTCTCTGTTCTGCCAAATCAGAAACCCTATAAAAAATCAAGAAAATTCCCTGTTCCACCGAATCAATTCCAAAGAAACATGAATTTTTTTAGGAACCCTAAAGAAACCCTAGAGAAGAATCTTGAAATTGTGCGAATGAGGCTTTCAATATCAGATTATTCCAAAATCCCATATCAAAAACATAACAAAATACAAACTTCCAAAACCTAATCGCCAATCCATCGGCAAACCCTGGAGAAAGTAAATTACTTTGGTAACATTGTATAAGGCTGAGAATAGATTCGATCATTACAAAAGTCGGTGCGATCATAGCTAAAGAAATTGTAAGTACAAATCTAAATCTAATTGCAATAGCAAACCTGAGAGACTTTGACTATCAAGCCTCCGAGATCTTCGTTCAATCAGAAACAATCTCAAATCGCCGATTGGAAACAGAGGAAATTAGGGTTTGAATTTTGAGAGCTTTAGAGAGAGAGAATACGAAAGAGTACTAAAAAGTAAGAGTGGCGGTGTCTATTTATAATGGAAATAAGGTTGCCCTGCCGACCGTTGGTATTAATTGGAAAATTTAAATAAGTTTGCACTTCCGACCGTTGGTATTAATTCGAAAATTTAAAATATAGGGGAAAATCCACACATGGGATAAATTTAAATTTTGAAATGTTGATATTGTTTATGCATACTGTTTGATTCGATGATGTATTTGAATTTATTTCATGATGTAATACACGTAGGTATTGTATATTTAAAATTATCACTTGTGTAGAATTTTAGTATTAATGGCTTTAGTTTATTTTTCTTTTGATGTTAGAAGATTATTATTTGGAGATCTTTTGAAAATTGCATTATTGATGATATTTTTGGATTTAGTGATAAAATTTTCTTTGAGGATAATTCTTTAGCTGATAAGAAGGTCTTTCACACTTGTAGGGTGTAAACTCTGTAAGTGTGTGGCTATTGTCACTTGCCTAGCTCTTACTTGGGTTTGGGGTGTGACAAAATTTATATAGTTGTTGACCTCAAAAAGTCACTATCTCCCTTTTGTGAGTGCTTGAGTATATTGTTAGATGCATATCTTACTTCCATCTCAAAGTAGTCACGCCCTTAGTATGGGATGAGGATAGAACTTTGTAGCCAATGTTTCCTCTTCCTCTGCTCACAGCCACTCCAAGTGTAAGGCCCAAATCTAACTACATCGACATTCTCCCATGCTTTTGTTGGTGTACAGTACGCCTACTTTTACAATTTGGACTTTACTTAACATAAGACACATTTGAAAACACATAGTATGTTTAAAGATAACTATATGTTTACGTTAATGTTTAAACATAACCATATCATCAAACTCCAAAATATTTTTTCTTAACTCTAATGCTTAAAATTTGTTATGTATAATATAAAACATAATAATTCAAAACTATAAAATTCTAATATGGAATCTAATTCTTTAATTATTATTGTAATTTAGTTCTTTAATATGGGAGCACTAAGTGCATTTTCACTTTTTTTTCTGTTCACTAAGTTTATTGGCACAATGTTTGGTCTTCTTGCGGTACTAAGACTTAAGAAGAAAAGGTTGTTAGGAAGAAAAGACTAGTGTTAATAAGTTTTTCTATTTTAGAATTGTTATGATAGACTGTTATAATATTAAGTTTAACATATCTCAATGTATTTTATAAATTCCATAGATACAAGTAAAACAAACCTATAGATCTACTACATTACCCGGATGAAGTTTAATGTATTTTATTATTGATCATGTCATAGTTATCAAAAACAAATAATAATAGAGAAGAAAAATATGACAACTTAAAAAAAATCCTAAAACCACATCATAAAAGTCCTAAGTATCTCCAAAAAGGGTCTTGAAAAGATATTGTGTGTAAGCCTTCAATCTCCTCCAAATTATAGCTATAAGTCTCAGGTAGCAAAACACATATGAAACATAGAGAAACAAAAGAGAGGATAGCATATATTAAAATGTAAGTCACTTTTATGTGGAGGGGGGCCACTTTTATTACGATACAGTTTGTCCAAATAAATATGGGTTTTTTAATGCGATACTTCTTGCCATATACATAGTAATCTATTCTTCAGATCGGGGGACAGTTCCTTAGATCTTGAGCATAATGTACTACCCAACAAGATATAAAGTTGTAGGTTGAGTAACATCATGTATCAAATGGGGATTAGCCTTCTTGATTCGCATGAAATTTGGTGACAAACATAACCATACGTGTATGTTTAAATATAAACATATAGAATCTAATTCTTTAATGATTACTAAAATTTAATTCTTTAATTTTGGAGTACTAAGTGCATTTTCACTTGTTTTTATATTCGCTATGTTTATTGGCACAATGTTGGTCCTCTTGTGGTACTAAGACTTCAAAAGAAAATGCTATTGCTATTTTCATTTGTCTCCTTTATGATTGCAATGGCACTTTATGTATTCTTTTTTGTGCCCAAAAATCACAGCCCAAAATAGATCCAAAATCCATACTAGTACTTACTAGTATTTCCTGTGCCCAGTACATATCAGCAGTTGGTCCAATTTCTTGGCCATGCTCAACTTGCATGGATAAGGGCTGTGGATTATGTCCTTCTAACATACATAATGTAAGTTTCATTTTTGTGAGTTTTATTATTTTGTTCTTCTATGCTAAATAAATTTAGTTGTTGACCCCTCTTATATTATTATTTGTTAGTATCGTACTTTGGGCTTCAAATTAGCCAATTGTAAAAATGTAAGTCGCTTTATGAGGAAGAAGGCCACATGTATTACGATACAGGTTGTCCATATAAATATGGATAATTAGACAATTTTATTTTCATGCTTATTTATGTTGAATTATTTTCAAAAAACCTTATAATATCATTAAATTTATTTTAAAGTTTGTTTCAATTTTTTGGGCAAATTACAATCTACCTACTTGTGGTTTGGCCAAAATTTAAGTTGCCTACATGTAGTTTGAAATTTGACACTTTACTCACCCGATGTTAGCTCAGTTAGACTTTTGTTACCCACATCTTTTAAAAACAAGGCTAAATATGTAATTTTGTTTCACTTTTATGTCTCTTTCCTCTGAAAACACAAAAAACATAATTTTTTTTTATCAAATAAGATAAAAAAAAAAAAAAAATTTAATGGAACACTTACATCATATGGGATTTCAAACCACAGGGAGGCAACTTAAAAGTTTGGTCAAACCTTAAGTAGGTAAAGTGTCAAATTTCAAATCATAGGTAGGTAACTTAAATTTCAACCAAACTACTAGTGGGTAAATTGTAATTTGCCCCAATTTTTTTTATAAATATATTTAGTTAAAGTTGCTAATATTTACAAATTTAAGATAATTATTACTTTTTAACTTATTTCTAAATTAATTATGACATTGTCATAGTTCAACCTCGATTGAACCTTATTCCAACCTTAAAGACTTTGAACCTTTCTCTATACTGGTTCTTTGAACGGTCCAGCTCTAAAAATCATATTTCCATCAAGTAAAACCATGTTCAAGTGAATTCAAAAGGGACTAACTTTTGAATGTGCAACACAAGGCATGAAAATAAAACACATCCCCCCTCCCCCCCCCCCCCCCTTTTTTTTTTTTTTTAATTTCAATGTGGTAACTTACTTGATTATTTTTTTGATAGATAAATTCACACGCACAGCTATAGAAGAAAAGAGATTTCTAAAAAATTTTGACTTTATTACACATTGTTAAGACTAAAATAATTAATGTTAACATAACATGGAAAATGTGATGTATAGAAGTTGAACTACAAAGACTACTAAGGTTCACATTTAGGATACATAAAAAATGTTTTTTTTTTTTTTTGGATTGTATAAGTGAGTTAATGATGTGACAATGTTTTAAAGAAACTGTGAGGATTTAAAAAATTTTAAATTCTAGGTTGATGGGCTGATTTCTATAATTAATCCTTAATTTTTTGTTGGATATGATTTTGTTAATGGATGTCCTAAGGATATTTGTTTAAAAAATACTTTTAGAAATATTTTTATTGAAAAGGAAAAAATGAACTGATTTTTTTGGCAATTTTATATTTCCCATAAAAATAGTATGAAAACTTTCTTCATCAAGGAGTGGCTTAGTAGCTTTTAAGGCCTCATGATATCCATGAGATTTTAGGTTCAAAAGCTCTTTGCAGCACCTTAAGGCCACCCCTAAAGGATTCACACTAGGTTATATATATATCTATATATATATATATATATATATATAAATACTTAAGCGTAGTATTTATTGTTATTACGCTTCTGTTGAGTCACATTAGCAATTACACTAATTTCCAACATTCTCTCTCTTCTTCTTCTTTTTAACTCTTTTTTTTTTTCTCTTATTAATTTCCTAACTTAATGTTATACTTTTAGCAAAATTTCCCCTCCCTTTTATTTTTTCATCTCCCCGCAACTATCTATCTTAATATCACTTTTCCTAAATCCCTTTATCTTCCTTTATTTTTGGCTTTTCTTATTCCCCCTCTTACCATAAATTTACAATTCTCAATTTCATTGTATACATAGTTTTCTCACACACATAAGGTTATTTCACTCTCTTCATTTTTTTTTTCATTTTTTGGTGGATTTTTTTTTTATTATTTTTCTTGCATCTCTACTAGAGATTCTCTAATAGTACAAATAATACAACAACTTATCAAATTAAAGTAGAGAATCCTCTACTTTAAGTTGATAAGTTTTTGTAATATTTGAAACTCAACTTTGGGTTAATGTGATTAAGTTATATTTTCAAATTGTTATCTTTTTTCTTCTCTTCAATTTCATAGATGTTATCCTATTGCATTATATGTGGGGTACTAGAATTTCAAGTAAGGCATCACACCACGTGTCATGACATGGCCGAGAAGGTCAGTTATTGCACCGAGAAGGTCAGCTACTGCGTCATCAACATGTCATCAGGGAAGGCCTTACTGTGCGGAAAGAGTCTTAGGAAAGGAGTTAGCACTGACGAGACTGAAGAGCTAGAGGCTGCCACCACATTCAATGCATTCTACCAAACCTCCTAGCGGCATTTATATGGAGAAGACTCTTGAATAGTGCTGCCTTGGTTGCCGCATCTTATAAGAGTACAGAGAAGGTGGCTAATGGGACTAGCACTTGAGTGGTGGCTTGCATGATCAACAAATGGAAGGATAGGATCATCCAAAAGGGCCTATATAAGATAGAAGGCCCCTCAGAGGAAAACTGGGGGGGGGGGGGGGGAGGGGCAGAAAAACATACTGTAACACGAAAAAAGCAAATTGTAAACAAGTCTGATAGGGATATATTCAAAAACAAAATCTCCTCAGACTTATCCGAGGAGAATTATCCCTCTTAATTTGGTGATAGCCTTCTACTTTTCCTCATTTCATTCTTATTCCTAGCCTATGGTAAATGCTATCTCATCCATGAAAGCCTAGTTTAGGAGCTCACTCTCTAACAAATTCATTGTGTTGGGCTATTTGGGCCTAGGTCCTTCAATAGTTTGGCTCAAGCGCTAAATCCAGTCCTTACAATTGGCACCGCCTATGGGAATCTACTTGATTTTTTAGGATGTTCAGCTTTTAGCTATGGCAGGGTCAGGGCCAGGGCTAAACTAGGAGGAGTCTGTCAGCTTCCAGTGCTAGGACCGCTTGGTTAACCAGGAACAAAGAAGGGATATAGAGGTCAACGTGCATGCTACACATATGAGTAGGATCCAATCTTGAGGAAGAAGCTACATCTCCCACGAGGAATATACCAAAAGCATGCAGTGGGAAATTGACCGCCTCCACAGGAGGCTGCAAAAGGAGAGGCAAAAAAGGACTCCCTCGCACTCTGACCACCCTTCCAAGGAAGACCAAGATGGCAGCTACAGGCCCAGATCAAGGACCCCCCCCCCCTCAGTGAGTCTTTTTTAAAGGAAGAGGAGTGCCTTTACAAGCGCAGAAATAGGGGCTCGCCCCGTGAAGGCTTGGGGAACAACGACATGATCAGGGCGTTAAACCAGATCTCCAAGTTGCCCATCATGTGTAGAATCAAGGTAGGAAGACTTCCTCGCTAGTTTATGTAGCCTACGTTTACCATGTACAACGGTAGGATAGACCCCGTGGAGCATGTAAGCCATTTCAACCAAAGAATGGCTGTACATTCCAAAAATGAGGCCCTAATGTGCTGGGTGTTTCCTTCTAGTTTAGGACCCGTGGCAATAAAATGGTTTAGCAACCTGAGGGAACACTCCATCTGCTCTTTCAAGGAGCTCACTCATGCATTTGGGGCCCATTTTATCACTTGTAACAAGGATCCTCGGCCTCTGGACTCACTGTTTTCCATGGCGTTGCGTGAGGGGGAGACCTTGAAAACGTATTCTAATAGGTACTGGAAGATGTTCAATAAGATTGAAGGAAACTTCGATGTTGTAGCCATAAGCACCTTTAAGGTCAGCTTTCCCACCAAGCACGACTTGAGAAAGTCCCTGACGAGAAAGCCTGTGGGGACTAAGCGCTAGCTCATTTATCGCATTGATGAGTACAAACGGGTTGAGGAAGACCAGCAGCAAGGAAAGAGAAAGGTTAAGGTTATACCCCAAGAAAGGGGGGATTTCAAGTCGAAGTAATACAATAGCAACAGGCCTCGGAGAGATTTCACGGGGCCCTCAGACCTGGCTATTGCCTAGGCCGTTAGCACTATGTTCCAAGAGCCCATGCACCGGGTCTTGGAAAAGATAAGGAATGAGCCCTACTTTAAGTGGCCAAATAAGATGGCGGGAGACCCCAGAAGCGCAACCAGAGTCTCCATTGCCAATACCATCAAGAGTGTAGGCACACCATCGAGGACTATAGGACTTTGTGGAACCATCTAGAGCAACTGGTGTAGGCAGGAAAGTTGAAGCAGTTCCTTTATTAGCCTAATGAACAAGACAGCCAGCCCGGGCCAAAAGTGCATGGAGATGCCTCTTCAAAACCCCCCATTGGGCACAATTAGTGTAATCTTCACCGCTCCTGGTAGAACTGGCTCCCTTCCTTCCAGGAGAATGTTCGTAGATCGGACAACTACTGAGGACCCAACCCTTGATCCAAGAAGGAGTAGAGCGGGAGTTTGACCAGCCTTGAGCTTTTTCGATGAGGATAAAGTGGGAACCTCACAACTGCATGATGATGCCTTAATGGTCACCCTAAGAATTGGGGGATATGACGTAAAGAGAGTGCTGGTAGATCAGGGGCGCAAAAATCATGTACCTTGATATGTACAAGGGGTTGAGACTAAGGCCGGAAGACCTAACTAGCTACAACTCCCTTCTGGTGGGTTTTGATGGAAAGGTTGTCATCCCGAAGGGGCAAATCAGATTGCCCGATCAAACGGGATCAGAAATAGTGGAGGTGGATTTCATCGTTATGGATGCCAACTCCCCTCATACTGCCATTATGGTGAGGCCCTAGCTCTATACCATGGGAGCTGTCCCCTTTACCTTGCACCAGAAAGTAAAGTACCCCTTAGAGGATCAGATCAAAGAGCTTGTAGGAAGCTAGTCTATGGCCAAGCAATGCTTAGTGGTTGCGATTAGACATCAAGACAAAATAGAGCCCTCAGCCCCTAGTGAGCAGAGCTTATAACAATTGAAGGCATCGGTGTTATCCACAGATGTAGTGGGAAGTGAGGTAGAGTGCAAGCAACTGGAAAAGATTATCGTTGGGAATGATGAGGAGAAGTTCTTTCAAGCTGGCGTTTAACTCCCTCCTTGGGAGAAAGAGGAGTTGGTGGATTTTCTCAGAAGGAGTATTGATGTATTTGTATGGAACCCTTACGAAGCTCTAGGGGTGGATCCCGACTTCATTTGCCACCATTTAAACGTTAATCCATTTGTCACCCCGAAATAGCAATTACCTTGACGCTCTTCCAAGGAACACTTCGATGCCATCAAGGAAGAGGTACTTAAAGTTAAACAGGCTGGAGTTATAAAGGAAGTGTTCTGCCCCGAATGACTGGCCAACATGGTGGTGGTAAATAAGAAAAGTGGGAAATGGCAAGTATGTGTAGGCTTCACGGATTTGAACAAGGCTTGCCTAAAAGACCCCTTTCCCCTACCTCGGATAGACCAACTAGTAGATGCAACCATAGGCCATGCTCGGATGAGCTTCCTAGATGCCTTTTAGGGATATCACTAGATATCGTTGGCCCTAGAGGATCAGGAGAAGACTTCCTTTGTCATGCCTACAGGGAATTATCATTACAAGGTAATGCCATTTGGGCTGAAGAATGCAGAGTCTACTTATCAAAGGATGATAACCAAGATATTCAAACCACGGCTGGGAAAATGTATCAAATTTACATAGACGACATGGTAGTAAAGAGTAAAGTAGAATCTGAGCACGTAAACGTCCGCAGAAGTATCTTTGGTGTATTAAGAAAACACAAGTTGTGCCTCAATGCTTTAAAGTGTTCTTTCGGTGTCAACTTCGGAAAGTTTCTAGGATACTTGGTCACCCATCGGGGGATTGAGGTTGACCCTAATCAGATCAATGCAATCTGTAGTCTTCAACCTCCTCGGAACCCTAAAAAGGTCTAGAAATTGACAGGAATGACTGCCGCTTTGAATCGCTTCATCTCTCGGTCAGCGGATAGGTGCTGACCTTTCTTCCAACTGCTGCATAAGTGAAAGGGAATTGAATGGACAAAGTAATGCCCCTCGGCCTTCCAGCAGCTGAAGGAGTATTTCTCTCGACCACCTCTTATGTGCAAACCTGAGAATGAGGAAGTTCTATTCACCTACATCGTAGTAGCATCGCACATGGTGAGTCTGGTATTAGTGCAAGCCGACAATAAGGTGTAGAACCTAGTCCACTACGTAAGCAAATCGCTACACAAGGCGGAAGTCCATTACTTACCCCCTGAGAAGGCCATCTTGGCAGTAATGCACGCTACACGAAAGCTCTCGTATTATTTTCAGGCACACACGGTTGTGGTTCTAATCTAACTCCCCCTTCGATCGCTGCTTCGGGCAGCAGACTACACAGGGAGGATTGCAAAGTGGGGGGAAATCCTAGGAGCTTTCGACATTAAGTATATGCCATGTGCTTCCATGAAGGGCCAGATCCTAGCGGATTTGGTGGTTGAATTTGTTGAACCTTCGCTGGTAGAAAACAAGGAGAAGCCAGATATGGATGGAAAATCAGTTGGGACAATCTCCGTAAAGGAGCTTCTGCTATGGCAGGTGTACATAGATGGTGTAGCTAATCAGAGGGGATCAGGAGTGGGACTAGTAATTGTATCCCCCGAGCAAATCACCACTGAGAAGTCCTTAAGGTTAGGCTTCTCGGCCATAAACAATGAGGCAGAGTTTGAAGCTCTGTTGATCAGAATGGAAATGGTATGGAAGATGGGAGGGCAAGCAATGGAGAAGTTTTCAGACTCGAGACTAGTCGTTGGCCAAGTCAAAGGGGAGCTGGAAGCTCAAGATGTAAGAATGCTGGTTTACGTGAACCAGGTTAAACTTGTGCAGGTAGAGTTTGGGTCTTTCTCCCTGTAGCAAGTTCCGAGGACCAGAAACACGCATGCTGACTCCCTTGCTACACTGGCGATCTCTTTGGCGCAAGATCTACCTTGGGTTATCTTAGTTGAAGATTTATACAGGTCAGATGAGGGTAAAAGAGAGAGGGTCCTCCTTCACCAGATTGGGGTAGGCCTAGCTAGATGGATCCTATTATGTCATTTCTTAAGGATGACATCTTGCTTGAAGAAAGGGGGGGAGGCCGATAAGGTGCGGAGGAAAGCTCCCTATTTTTGGCTATCTGAGGACCAAAAAATGTATAAACACTCTTTCTTTGGGCCTTACTTGCTGTGCATACACCCTAAGGCAGTGGAACCTTTCCTGGAAGAACTACACGAAGGAATTTGTGGGAGTCACATAGGTGGTAGATCTCTGTCTCATAGGGCTCTCACATAAGGGTACTGGTGGCCGAGTATGCAGAGGGAAGCATAAGAATATGTGAAGAAGTGCGACCAGTGCTAGAGGTTTGACCTAAATATCCACCAACCTCGGGGTGTTCTCAACCCTCTCTCCAGTCCCTGGCCTTTTACGCAATAGGGCTTGGATACTGTGGGATGTTCCTTAAAGTAGTAGGGAACAGGAAATGGCTTCTAGTCAGCACCGATTATTTCACCAAGTGAGTTGAAACTGAACCCCTATCAAACATCAAGGATGTGGACGCCAAAAGATTTGTGTGGAAAAACATTATTACTTGGTTTGGGATTCCTCATACCCTCATCTCGGACAACGACCTTCAATTTGATAGCAAGGCCTTTAAGAGGTATTGCTGTGACCTAGGCATCAAAAATAGATACTCCACCCCAGCTTATCCACAGGAGAACAGATAGGCCGAGGCTGTCAATAAGGTCATGGTCAATGGACTCAAGAAAAATTTAGATGATGCAAAGGGAAAGTGTGTGAAGGAGTTGCCGCATGTCCATTGGACGTATTGGACTACGCCTCGCAGATCTACAAGGGAAACATCTTTTTCAATGACTTACAGAGCCGATGTTGTAATTTCTCTCGAGACCGGATTCCCAACACTGAGCATAAGCTCTTTCACCCCGAGTAATAATGACTAGCTGTTAGAGAAGAGCTTGGATCTAATCGAAGAATGAAGGGAAAACGCCATGGTCCAATTGGCCTACTATCAACACAAGCTCAAGCAAGGGGTACGACTTAAACGTCAAGCTAAGGCCACTAGCACCTGGGGGTTTGGTGTTGAGAAAGGTTCTGAGTATTGCAAAGAACCTAGTGTGGGAAAGTTAGGGCCTAACTGGGAAGGGCCATACTGCATCATTTGGTAGCTGGGATAGGGGCTTATTATCTTGAAGATTTAGATGAAAATGTTGTACCGCATCCCTAGAATGTAGATAACCTGTAAAGGTATTATCATTAATGAAAGTCTTTGTTATCTTATATCGTCTATTACATTATACGTTATCCTTCTTACATTACGCTATTACCTTTGTCACGCTTGATCCCTCAGACCACCTATTTTGGATTACATTCTCTAAGATTTAAACCGAACCTCGGCCATGCCTTGGGTAAATTAACATCTTAGCTACAATCTCTAAGGGTTAAACAGAACCTCAGCCATGCCTTGGGTAAATTAACATCTTAGCTACATTCCCTAAGTGCTAAACAGAACCTCGGCCGTGCCTTGGGTAAATTAACATCTTAGCTACATTCTCTGAGGGTTAAACAAAACCTCGGCCATGCCTTGGGTAAATTAACATCTTAGCTACATTCTCTTAGTGTTAAACAGAACCTCGACCATGCCTTAGGTAAATTAACATCCTATCTACATTCTCTAAGTGTTAAACAGAACCTCGGCCATGCCTTGGGTAAATTAACATCTTATCTACATTCTCTAAGAGTTAAGTAGAGGCTCGGCCATGCCTTCGGTAAATTAACATCTTAGCTACATTCTCTAAGAGTTAAACAGAACCTCGGTCATGCCTTGGGTAAATCAACATCTTAGCTACATTCTCTAAGTGTTAAATAGAACCTCGGCTATGCCTTGGGTAAATTAACCTCTTAGCTACATTCTCTAAGTGTTAAGTAGAACCTCGGCCATGCCTTGGGTAAATTAACATCTTAACTACATTCTCTAAGTGTTAAGCAAAACTTTGGCCATGCCTTGGGTAAATTAACGTCTTAGCTACATTCTCTAAGAGTTAAGCAGAACCTCGGCCATGCATTGGGTAAATTAACATTTTAGCTACATTCTCTAAGGGTTAAATAGAACCTCAGCCATGCCTTGGGTAAGTTAACATCTTAGTTTCATTCTTTACATGTTAAGCAGAACCTCGGCTATGCCTTGGGTAAATTAACTTCTTAGCTACATTCTCTAAGTGTTAAGTAGAACCTCTTCCATACCCCATGCCTTAGTCAAATTAACACTTTCCACTACTTACTTGAACCCCCAGCGTGGGCGTCATCACATGAGAACAAGAGCCCATCCTGGACCTTAGCCAAGCTGCTCTGAAGGTACACTAAGGTGCTTTTATGGTAAAACACTCATTTCCTACTTGGAATTCTGCTTGCTCTTGAGGACTCAGGCCTCTCTTGATTAATTACATAGCTTCTAGTACTAACACTTAGTCATTTTCTCTCATCAGTTACATTGCCCTATCTTGTCTAAGTTAACAGTAAGGTCCTCAGCGGTTATTATTGTTAAAACAATGATGTTCACCTATCGAGGAATTATTCACCTAAAAGGCTCAACAAGAAGTAAAGTAAAGGGTACAACTAACCAACTATAAATATGGCAAATAAAAAGGAACATGCACAGAACAGAAGTTTAAAGTCTTTCCACTGATTAAAGTAGTAATTACATCATGGATAAAGCAAATTGCCGTGAAGAAAGGCAAGACAAAACAATCATAATTACAATGGCAAAATGAAAGGGATCCTAAAGCTATGCCTTGGCCTTGGGAGGCAGATCTTCCTTGGACTTGGCCTCAGCATCCTTGGCCTTGGGAGGGGGATTTTCCTTGAACTTGGCCACAACATCCTTGGCCTTGGGAGGGGGATCTTCTTTGGACTTGGCCATAGCATCCTTAGCCTTGGGAGGGGGATCTTCTTTGGACCTAGCCTTAGCATCCTTGGCCTTGGAAAGGGGATCTTCCTTGGACTTGGCCACTGCATCCTTGGCCTTGGGAGGGGGATCTTCTTTGGACTTAGCCACAACATCCTTGGCCTTGGGAGGAGAAGGAGGATCTTCCTTAGACTTACCCTCGGTCTCCTTGAGCTTGAAAGGTGCTTCTAGTCCCTTGACCTTGTTGGAGACTCAACCTCCTTGCCCCTGTCCTTCTCTCTTGCCTGAGCACCACCCTAGCCAATCCCTTTGCTTTGGGCCCCTTCAGCCCCTTGGCCCTAATCTTCAGCCTGTTTAGGCCTTGTGGAGACCTTGGGGGGAGGGAGGGAGCTTTAGGAGGCAGAAAGTTGCTCGAAAGGAGAAGGCTCGAAGGCAGTTGGAAGTGGAAAAGCAGCTGGAGTCGCGCAAATATCCGAGGGATACCACGTGTTCTCAAGCTTCCTCCACTCCGAGGTAGTTGGGAATCTTGCCACATTTAGGGCTTCCGTCCATACCATCTAGCAGTAGCCCCTGCAGACCTCGGCAAGCTCCTTTACCAGTCGGATCTCAGTCTCTTCTACCCCTTGGTTGTAGGAGGCTTGTGCTGAGGTCTTTGCCATCTCCTTGATGGTCCGAGATGCTTCCCTAGCCTTGGCTAGCTTCGCCTTCAGATCCAGGACCTCTTGTTGGGCCATGGCTCACTTTACTTCAGTGTAATGGAGCTTCTTGCATTGCTCTTCAGCCTGTCTTTCAATAGTTTTGAGCTCAGCCTCAGTGTTTTGTCTCCCTCTTTCTTCCTCTATCAGCTTATGTTAAGATTATGGAATTTCTGCTCAACTGCTCCTAGGGCCTTGTTAGCATCAACCCGAAGGCTAGCCTCCTCCTTAGTCTCATTCCGAGCATCGTTCACCCACTCCTTAGTGGTACACACCTCTTGGATGGCCTGGGCCAAGGCGACAAATGAGCACGTCATTCAAAGGAAAAGAAAAATGGAAAAAGATAACCAAAAGCGAAAAAAGCCGAGGAATTTACCAAGGCAAGATCCCTCTTCAGGGATAAGAAAAGCTCATGCTACCTCATTTTCTTTAAGGCATTCATGTCCTTAGGCATAAGGACAGGCTGCTCTAGGGCTTCGGCCAGGTAATGGGTGTGCCCTTTCTTGAACTCCCTGATCGAAAAGTTCAGCGCAATGGCAGCCCCATCTAATTCCAATCGAAGAGCCCAGGAAGGGGTTTAGGTACGCACCTCGGCCACTTCACGCTCCTCCCTGCTATTAACAGAGGAAGCCCGTGTTTGGCCCTTGGCCGTTTTCTGCTACTTAGGCTCTTTTTGTCGAGCCACCTCCCCTCTTCAATCTCGTCCTTCTGTTTTCCCTTCTTCTTCAAGTTGTGTGTGGGGAGCAAGCTGCTTAGAGGAGCGGGAAGAGGCGGGAGAATGGGAAGGGGCAGGGGCACCATAGGGTCCTTGGAGGTCTGCCCCTTGGCCCTATATGCAAGAAGGTCTTTTAAGGTCCTCCTCTTTTGCAAGGACATCTCTTCCTTTTCCTCCGAATTGTTGTCAATGAAAGCGATTACAAGGCCGGGGGCATGAACACAAGAATTTCTATCTAACTCATCCTCTTCGTCTAAAAGGTGGATGACAGGGTCTCCCTCCTCGAGATGGAACTGGTCAATTTCTTCCTCTAGTGACAGCCGAGAGGAAGCGGTCTCTTTTCTTGGAATTGCTTTTCCTTGGGGAGCACATGGATGAGATTGAATAACTTGCACCGTGTCTTCTTGGGTAAGAAAACCTGGCACGGTGACATCTATGCGATTGAGCCGAGGATCACCCACTCGGATCGCGTTTTCGACCTCAAGAAAGGAATTGGACAGGAGCTGGAAATCGAGAATGGGATGTATGGCCCTTAATTGCCCATCTTCGCTCACAAACACCTCAGACTTGAGCACCTGGTTTAGATTGTCAACGTTCACAAATCGGATGTTGGGGGCTATGTATCTTTTATCTGCAAACACAGCTGAGAAGAAAAACTGTAGTTAGAAGGATGAACACTCAACCAAAAAGGAAAACAAAGGGAGGGGGGATCATAAAAATAAGTCTCACAACAAGGGAACTAAACCTAAGATACCCCACCTGGCTCCCTTTCCTAGGCCGGGCAGTGAAGACTGTTATGTCATTCCCTAAAAGTGATCAAGTAGTCGTCCTTTATACCCTTGTTGGACTTGGGAAGACATAATACAAGCCTAACGGCTGAGGATCAAGATATAAGATAATACCCGGAGTCACCAAATGAATGGCACTAATACATGAAGACGATGTCATGCTAAGTGAGGCTCAGACCCATATGAGCATTGAGGGTGTTTACACCACCTAGAACCCTAAATTGGTTGGGCGCGCATTGTTTTGGGCACAACATATGGTAAAGTAGGTAATCCCTAGTCACGCTACCTATGAGAAGAGTCATTCCTCCCTTTATAAAGGTGATTATAGGAATGACCACCTTCCTTGATGCCTATCAATGTGCCACCTTCCTTGATGAGGTTCTCTACCTGCTGCTTTAAATCAAAATACTCGTCCGTGTCGTGCCCATGGTCCCTGTGAAAGCGACAATACTTGTTCTTGTTGCGCTTGTTACGGTCTCCCTTCATTTTCTCAGACCGCTTCAAGGACGGATCGTCCTTGATTTGCATAAGGACCTAGTCTAGCGGGGTATTTAGGGAAGTGTATTGCTGACTTCTTGAGGATGAACTTGCCTTTCTACCACCCCTATCCCTTTTTTCTCCTACCTGGGCCTTCTTAGGATGAGGAGCTTGATCTGAATGTCGTTGGTGACCAGCTTCCGAGCGTTTTGACCTTTTCCTCTTCTTGGCTATTATTGCGTCCTCGGCGTTCATGAAATTCTGGGCAGAATGGACGAGTTCAGCCATGGTCTAAGGTTCCTACTCATACAATTTATGAATGAACAAGTCTGAATTGACCCTATTATGGAAAGCAGCCAACAACAACTTATCGTCCATTTCATCCACCGTCAAGGCTTCCCTGTTGAATCGGGTGATGAAGGACCGTAAACTCTCATTCTCCCCTTGTTCGATGGTTAGCAAACTGGAAGAGGAACGCTTGTGGCGTTGTCCTCCGATAAAGTTGTTAACAAACATCTTACTCAACTCCTCCAATGACCCGACCGAATTTGGAGGTATCTTGCTGAACCACATCCTTGCCAGTCCCTTAAGTGTGGTAGGAAATGCTCTGCACATAATCTCGTCTGGAACTCCTTGGAGGTGCATGGTTGTCTTAAAGGTAGCAATGTGGTCACACGGATCGCGATTTCCATCGTACGAATCCAAGGAAGGCATTTTGAACTTAGGGGGTAAAGGATGGCTGTTGATGGAAGCCGTGAATGGGGAGTCCGTTCGGTGAACCAAATCTTCCACGGGGTTTGCCCGCCTCATATTCTCCTTCATTTCTTCCATGGCTTTTCTCATCTGGTCCATTTCTCTCTCTCTCTCTCTCTCTCTCTCTCTCTCTCCATTCTTTTTATTCTTTCATACAACTCATCTTTATATTAATGAATCATTGTGATTTTTAAAACTCTATTTTGGGTTCATACATTTTGGTGTTATATTTTTTAGTTTTCCATTACAAGTAGCATATTTTCTCTCTTATAGTTTTGGCTTGATTTTTGTTTGAGTTAATACTTGGTTATCTTGGAAGTAATAGTTTGAATTTATATCAAAACACAATCATGGTTATGCTAATAATAAATCGACATTCGGTCCACTTCATCAATTCAGTCCAATTCGATCTACTGCAGTCCACTTTGGTCAATTTTAGTCCAATCAGGTCTACTTCAGGCCACTTCTATTCAATTAGGTTCATTCGGTCTACTTTGGTCAATTCAGTACAATTCGGTCCAGTTCATTCCATTTAATCCTATTCGGTCCATTAGGTCTACTTTGGTCAATTTGGTCCTGTTTAGTCCATTCGGTCCAATCCAATCCATGCAATCCATTAAGTCCACTTCGATTTATTTGGTCCTATTTGGTCCATATGGTCCACCTAGGCCTATTCGAGCAAATTTGGCCAATTTGGTCTAGTTAGATCTATTCGGTCAAATCTGGTCCATACAGTCCACTTAGGTCTATTCGGCCAATTTGGTCCATTTGGGTCTATTCGGTCCAATTCAGTCGATTTGGTCAATTTGGTTCATTTTGGACTTCGTTCCAATTTGGTGTACCTACTTAAGAATAGAAAAATACAAGTTTGAGTTGTGAGTACTATTAATTATATAAGTAATATGAATTGTAATTATATGATCAGTTTTGATTATCATAATAATCTCTTTAAGAGATGAGAATTTGAATAATAATTTTGAAACTTAAAAATTTTAATTATACCAAAAGAATTTAGGAAAGTATGATGCATAATAATAATAGTTAGTGTTATGTTCTAAGGATTTAGGATCTAAATGTATTAGAGATTCAATATGTAATGTTGGCAAACCATGATCAAAACTTAGAGTATAGATTTAGGCTACTCAAAGTATGTTTAATGTAAATTTTGAATCAAGTAATTGCAAAAAATTACTATTCACTTTCTACAAGGCTCGATTGGTCGAAAATTAGACTCGATTGATTGAAACTCATGCAGAATGTTTATTCTGTAAAAGTTTCCAACTCAGCCCAAGCCCATATGATGTGTAGGGTTTTATGTTTTGCCTTAAGTATAAAAGAGAAAATTCTAGCCACGTTTTGAGGTTGTTGTTTATGGTTTGTGTGTAAATCTCTTGTGAGATCTAGAGGTGTTTGCCTTCGTACATACTTAGGGTTATCAAGATCGAGATTGATGTCAAGAGCTTGGTTATTGTTTCAGTTGTTGCATAAAGAGCTTAAAGAAAAACAAGTGGTATACTTGTGGATGCTGTGGATCTAAGAAAGAAGTAGTCCATGGACTCGAAGCTGTCACGTGGTCGTGGTATTAAGTTTTCTACTCGAGGTAGCAATAGGATGTTAGTGATCTAAGTCGCTATTGTAAAACTTAAATTCTTTCATGGTGGGTCTGTTTTACCATGAGAATAGTTAGGTTAAATCCTCCTCGGGTTTTTTACCGGTTTGGTTTTCTTGGGTTATCATATCGTTGTGTTATTTGCTTTCCGCACTGTTTCAATGATATGATTTACTTGTGTTAACCTAGATCTGAATAATTTACATAAGTTAATCACTTGGCTAAATAACTAGGTGAATCTGTTTGTGTTTAAGGGTTCTAAAAACATACAAGTGGTATCAAAGCGGGTTAGATCTAGTGTTTAGATCATTTGATCTAAGAGTTGATCCTTAACCCCTATTGTCATTGAACACGGTCACTCTCTTGTGATCCCACCTCACTTTGATGGGAACAATTATGCCTACTAGAAAGTAAGGATGAAAGCTGTTGGGTTCTAAGAAATTAGGAACTAATATATTAGAACTTCAATTTGTATATGTTGGCAAACCATGATCAAAACATTTAGTCTAGATTTAGGCTACTTAAAGTGCTGTATGTGTAAAGTTGGAATCGAGTAATTGCAGAAAATTACTTTTCAATTTTTACAAGGCTCAATCGATCAAAAATTAGACTCGATCGATCGAAACTTGTGCAGAATGTTTTTTCTGCCTAATTTCCAACTCAGCCTTAGCCTATATGACATGTAGGGTTTTATGTTTTTCCTTAAGTATAAAAGGAAAAACCCTAGCCACGTTTTGTTGTTTTTGTTTATGTTGTGTGTATGAATCTCTTGTGAGATCTAGAGGTGTTTACCTTCATACACACTTAGGGTTATCAAGATCGAGATTAATGTCGAGAGCTTGGTGATCATTTTTGATGTTGCATAAAGAGCTTAAAGAAAAAACAAGTGGTATACTTGTGGATGATGTGGATCTAAGAAAGAAGTAGTATATAGACTCGGAGCTGTCACGTGGTTGCGGTAGTAAGTTTTCTACTCGAGGTAGCAATAGGATGTTAGTGGTCTAAGTCGTTATCGTAAAATTTCAATTCTTTCATAGTGGATTTGTTTTACCTTGAGGATAGCTAGGTTAAATCCTCTCCAAGTTTTTTACTGGTTTAGTTTTCCTGAGTTATTATATTGTTATATTATTTACTTTCTGTACTGTTTCAATGATATGATTTACTTGTGTTAACCTAGATTTGAATAATTTACCTAAGTTAAACACTTGGTTAAATAACTAGGTTAATTTGTTTGTGTTTAAAGAGTCTAAAAATGTATAGTTAGAAGTATATTAATGATCATGAAATATATACAATAAAGTAAGATGGGTGAACTGGGCCTGATGGACTGGGTCGACCGTATAAGCAAAGCCCAATACGAAGCCCAGGGCCTATTGAATGTAGTGAGTCCAGGATATAACGGAAAGGCTGCCCTGGGCTTCCTCATATTTAACCACCACTAGCCGAGCACTGAGAGTTAGAACAGCCTTACCCAAGGGGTCCTTTTGGAATGGGGGATCTGAAACAATCATAAAGGAATTCTATACGCGGTCCAAAGGAGGCCGGTAATCGAGAGCTAATGATTTTGAAAAGAATCCACTATCGAGCCTTAACTGATGTCTAGAACAAGTTCCAAAGGAATTCTCTAAATCTGTGAGGATCCTTTGGGATTCTAGAAGATGTGGGAATATGTGAGTGAGTGGGAATAAAAATGATGTTCACTTACTCACGAAGGGATATAAAAGGAGGTCTAGGCCATAGGTCAATAGGTTGGAAAAATTGGGAAGGAGAGTGATAAGAGAGAAACTAGGAAAAAGAGGGAAGAAGTAAGGAAATTGTTGAGAGTTCTTAGCATGAGTGAGGATAACCAAGTCTAAGTTGGAGCCTTGTAAGTAGGATTGAGATTCAGCCCACTAATAAATAAGTTAAGGCCCCAAGTACTTGCACATACATGTAGTCCTTGCTGCCTGCAATTTGCACCGTCTATGCGAATTGGTTTGGTACTTGCAAATTATGGAAGGCCCACAGGCTAGAGAGGGTTTTGTAGTGGGAAATTGTTTTAGGGCCTCATCACGGGGCCAATGGAGGTTAGAAAGGGAAAGAAGAAGGAAGCAGCAATGTGAGGATGCCCCTTGAAAAAGAGATTTGAGTACTTTTTGGGGCACATCTCTTTTTGGGTAAGTGGTATGGAGTCGCCACTTATATTTTATACAAAAAATAAGAAAAACTAAATATAAAAATACATGTCTAAATTGTTTCCTTTCATTGATTAAAAAAATACGTTTGGTAAATTGAAAATTATATGACTTTAGGTCCTAGTTACAATCTACCAAATAATTACATGGCTTTGGGTCCTAGATACAAACTACCCAAAATAAAAAATAAAGACAAGGCTTAGATCTACTTATCCAAAGATCTAAATTTAGAGGCTAAGTTACGGAATGGGAAGGTCTTAGACACCCATTTTGTCTAGACAGAGTCTGGTCTTCTAGACTCTTATGACCTATGTACCCTTTTTATGCATGCTATGAATGATATGTTAAACATATGAACAAAACTAAATCGCACAAATTTATTTATGAATGAATCCTCTTCTTTGTTTTAAAAAAATTCAGATCTATTTTAGTGATAAAAAAAATGATTTTGGTTTAGAAAAATTAAATTTGTTTTTAATATGTAGAAAAAATGGTTTTTGGAGATAAAAATTCAGATCTATGTTTATTACATAAAACAAAGTCTTTTGATTTGAAAAAGTATCAACTCTGTTTTTGAGAACTTAGAAAAATGGCTTTTGATTTATAAAAAATCATATATGTTTTTAAGAACTAAAAAAAATGGTTTTTTGATTTATAAAAGATCAGATTTGTTTTTAAAAACTAAAAATAAAAGTTTTTTTGATGACAGAAAAACCAGATCTGTTTTGATATGTTTAAAAAAAATATATGAAAAAGATTTTTTAAGAAGAGCATTTCATTCATAAGATAAATTTATGCAACATGGACTAAACACAACAAACAATAATAAACACATTCATGCATATTCTTTTTCTTTGTTTCAAAATCTACATATGTTAAGAAAATTAGATCTGTATCTAAGAAAGATACAAATCAGTTTTTAATTTGAGAAAAATTCAGATTTGCATCTAATAAAGATGCAGATCCATTTTTATTTGAATAAAAATTCAGATCTACATCTAAGGAAGATGTAAATATGTTTTTTTGATTGGGAAGAATTCAGTTCTACATCTAAGAAAGATGCAGATCTGTTTTATTTGAGGAAAAATTCAAATCTACATCTAAGAAAGATGCAGATCTGTTTTTGTTTAAAGAAAATTTCAAATCTACATCTAATAAATATGCAGAACCGTTTTTTATTAAGAAAATTTTAGATCTACATCTAAGAAAGATGTAGATCTGTTTTTGATTAAGAAAAATTTAGATCTACATCTAAAAAAGATGAGGATCCGTTTTTATTTTACGAATAAGAATTAGTTATATGCAAATTATTGAAATTAAGAAAGAGATCACAAAAATTATATAAACAAAATTAAGATCATGCTTCAACAAAACAACAATTAATAATTCATGTTATTGACAAAAAAAAAATGCATCATCATAGGAGATAGACATAAAGAAAAGGGATAGGGTGATTGAAAACAACCTTTTGCATGGAGTACTTCTTGTCCTTGAAAGGATGTTTTAGGGTTCAAAGAAATCCTAATTTAAATAGCAAATCAAAGAGGGGATCAGCAAATATGAGCAATTTGGGAGCCTAAAAGAGGTGTGCCTCTCAGAGCATAAAAAAGTGTCTCTCCATGGGGGGTGAAAAGTGTGCTAAATTATGAGATGCATCCTCTATTTATAGAGGTCAGAAAACTCCAAAAAATAGCTTCGACATTTAGAATGCGAATCGGGACTCATCCTTCTGCAAAAATATCGAAAAGGATGTGCCTTATCGTCACCCGAAAGAAATTGAGCCAAAACCCAAGAGGAGGCAATTCAGCACTTTTAAAGTGCCGTTCGACACTCCAAAAGTGCCGAATGGTACACTTGGATGCCAAACATTCTTTCGTGTTTGGGTGCCTTTTGGATTCTCTTTCTAGGGCTTTTTGATTCGGTCCTTGTACCTAGACGTTTTTTCATCCTTAGTCTATGATCTTTTTTTATCTATTTTCTGGATAATTCAAGTTTTTTTAAGAATAATTATTTTGAAGATAAATACCCTAAAATAAATCTTGATAAAGTTCAGATTATCTATAATTTTATTATTATCCAATCATCTATTTTATTCCTATACATGTAATCCTATTTTAAACACTAATAACCAACCAATCACAAAATTATTTAATTAATTTTAATTGTTTAACCAATAAGAATTAATTTAAATTAATCGTGTATGGTCGACTCTACCTAGACACAATGCATGTTGATCATGCAAACTTGATCATGCAATATCTTTCGATCCAATGGTTCAATTTGGGAACCGAACACACCGTTGCAACCATTAGAATCCCAAGATCATTTTTATGATATATAATTAATGAATTGGTGCATGTAATGCAAGGAAAAATTGATGCATGTAATGCAAGAATAAATTGATGTATGTAATGCAAGAACCAATTGATGCATGTAATGCAATCAAGATTTTTGGGGCACATGGATGGTCGTTCAAATCATTCTCCTTGATTAAATCATGGGTGCTAAATCGAGTATCTACAAGTAGCACATGCAAGATGGGCACGAGACGAGGGTATATTCTGACAAAGGATCTTCTTAGGGGAAGAGGTCTATATCTTACATTCCTAAGTGATCTTGTCAAGGTGATCGTGAAAGGGAGCTAGAGAACCCGCAAAAGTAGGTGAGTGATTTGGAAATCGAGCTTAGGGGTCGGCACCACAGAAGGGAGCAGGACGAGTCTTCCTTTGACCCTGATTACATTTCGAGGGTGTCCTCTCAAGTCAGTGGCTTGTAGTGAGTCTCCCCGCCATGGTTGGCATTGATATCATATGATGTCGCTTTATTCTCATAATGATAGTGTTAAGGACATATTTTATGTAGTTGGTTAATCCTTTGACAAAATGCACTTTACTTGTATTTGGGTAGATCTAGGATGTGTTTAATACTTCAAAGAACATGTTGTTCAAGTCTAGTATTAAAACCATGAAGATTAGACCAAGAAACAAGTGAAGAAAAAGTGTGTACTAAAGCTGGACACCTGGCGGACATCTGCGGACACCTGCAGATAGTTGCTCGACAGATAGCTATCTATCGAGGTATCTATCGAGGTTTAATGAGGCTTGACACCTGCTATCTATCGAGGTATCTATCGAGGTTACGAAAATCAGAATTTTCAGATCTGATTTTTGGGCCAGGCTTTTGTATTTGTGTAGGGTTTCTTCTCTCACAACTTTAGGCATATATAAGGCTTATTTTTTAGGCCATCACACAAGAGAATACAAGGAGAACATATGCAAAAGGTGACCGAAGCCTTATTCTCTTAGAAAGAAGCTACTGCATCTTTACGCCTTAGGGTTTTGTAACTAAGTGCTTCTTAATCTTCATTTTTGATGAAGTGAAGAAGTTTGTAGCCAACATTATTCTTCCTCAAGTTGGTGAGTGAGTCACGTACTGGGATTCGTGCAAAGGAGTTAGTCACGTATTGGGATCCGTGCATCAAAGGGTGGCGTTCATATACTGAAGAGTTCAGAGGTTTCGAAGCAGTAGAAGGTTTCTGCTGTGAGTTCATCTACGGGGATTGTAGAGTCTAGGGACAAAGGTTTTGTACTAGATCTGAAACTTCTCTTTACTATAGTGGATTGCTTTTCGGGAAGATTTCCCCTTAGGTTTTTTACTGTGAAACTGGTTGGTTTCATTGGTTTTCCTAAGTCATCATATCTTATCTTATTTATTTTTCCGCTGCACTTAGTTTTGACATGATATTGATGTTTGTTTGTTTTAACAAGTTTTATGCATAATAAATTTAATTAACAAATTGGGTTTAAAACTTGTTAATTCTATCAACCGGGGTCTAAATTTCCTAAAAAGTGGTATCAGAGCAGGTTCACTCTGATTGGATTAATTTCCTGAATGTGATCCTTGACCTCCGTTGTCATGGAATTTGTTGGTGAGTTATTAAAAGTCTTGAGCATTTTAACTTAATTTCAGAAGAATTCTAATTCTTCCATGTCCTCTAGTAGTCGTACTAGGACACGTGTCTTTTCATCTTCACGGCTAAAGACTCGTGCTGTGTGGATGAGAAAGGAGCCTAAGACTTAATTGTCTCTTCTGTTTGTCCTCTACTTTAATTCTTTCTATCTAAAGTAGGACTCTCTTTACTTGATTTCTTATCTGCTTTTGAAATCATGCTTTCATGCATCTGCATTCTTCTATAATGCCTTCATGCATTTGCATTTTTCTTTCATGCCTTCATGCATTTGCATTTTTCTTTCATGTTTTCATGAGGTTTTTCTGTTTTTGTTTGGTTGTTTAGTTTTTGTTTTGTTTTCAAAATAAATAAAAAAAGGGAAAAATTTGAAAAATACAAAAACAAAGTGTGTTTGTGTACATTGATTCTTGTGAACCTTAAAATGGCCATTGAAATAGAGCTTTCTAAACTTTGTATCACCTGTAACTTAGATGAGCATTCTTCTGCACAACTAAGCAAGAGAGGTTTGTAGCTCTTTGTTTGTGATGAGTAATGTTAAGTGATCTCTACTACTTAATACTCGTATCATTCTTTTTGACGGGTAGGACTAGAAAATCTTAAGAGAAAGGCATAAATAACCATCTCACCACTTTTACTCGCCAATCATGATATGACATCTGTATGCTTCGGCATAGCAAAAGTGCAATGTCAATGACATCCATATGCTTCAACATAGCAAAAGTGCAATGTCAAAAACTTAACATAATTGGGTAGTTCTTTTCTCTCTCTTGTATGCCCATGCATGATATGCTTAATAAAAGAAAATATGCAAAGAAATAAAAGCAAAAAGATTAAAAATACTTTAAAATATGGTTGCAAGCGTGTTTTCTAGGAGATGTGGGAGTTATAGAATGTACCTCGAAGGTGATAGTCCCCCTCAAACAGTTATGATTGTGTGTGAGTTAAAGTGATTTTCTCATATCTCAAATCATCATAACTTTGAGACACTTATGCAATCTTGCAATGTTTTCACACATAACACGCAATATTCTTTGCTATTCTTGATACATGTGCAGGTACAATGTGATTTGGCCATCACAAGGTTTACATGCGTTAATGTATGCTCACTAAACTGTCTTAACTCATTTTTGAAATATAAAATTGGTTAGACTTGTTTAGTGTGTATGTGCGTGTTTTGGGATCCATGTGCATTAAACTTTTCTTGTTAAGAGATGTTTTTGAGAGGTTGATATGTTGTTTGGATCTTTGGTTGAGTTTCATGCTTAATTGCATTCACATCTATGTTTTTCTCTTCTTGAAAAACTGATTTTAAGCCATCTCGACACCTCTCGATACCTGGCTTATCTGTCGAGATCTTCAGTTGCGTCTTATCGCAATCTCGACACCTCTCGATAGCTAGGTGGATCGATCGAGGAAGTTTCTGTCTGCTCGATAGATCCTCGACACCTTCTCGATCCATCGAGGTTGTCTCGATAGCTTCTCGACACCTCTAGATTGATCGAGATATCCTTGCATGCATTTTTTTCCTTTGTTTTGCATGTTTCTCTTATATTGTCATCTATAGCATCTTGTTTCATTACATTCATGCATTTTTATGGATTCTTTGTGCCCCCTTCATCATCCTTGATTATCTTTATGTTTCTCGGGTAAAGATAGCTATAGCTTCCTGTTCCCTATGTCAATCGTGACAAAAAGGGGAAGAAATTGAAGAATTTGTGCTTTCTTTCTTTAAGATTCTACAAGTTAGGGAGAGAAATACATGCCCTTGTAAGGGGTAATTGTGTTTCATCTTGTTAGGAGGAGTGTTTACCCCATTATTCATGTACCTAGGTCTTGTGACCATTTTTACATACAACATGATATTTATCAAGTGGTATATAAATGATGATGTATGTTTTCTTCACCTATCTCTACATGTATTGTTTCTTTTCTATCTTTATACACATGTTTCTTTATTTGTATGCAATCTATTATTTCTGCTTCACACAAAGATGCCTTGACCTGTTTTGTTTAAAGTGTTTCAGAAATGCAGGTTGTCAAAGTCTACTTGCCATAAACTCTCTTCTTGCAAAGTTTTTCAAGAGTTTGTATTAGGATAGATTTTATTGTCTTCAATAAGTGAGTATGAGTTGAGTGATTTATGACTTCTCTCATATGTTCATTTGTTTGTTGTGATTTTGTCAAGGATTGCCAAAGGGGGAGATTGTTAAGGACATATTTTATGTAGTTGGCTAATCCTTTGACAAAACACACTTTACTTGTATTTGGATAGATCTAGGATGTGTTTAATACTTCAAAGAACATTTTGTTCAAGTCTAGTATTAAAGTCATGAAGATTAGACCAAGAAATAAGTGAAGAAAAAGTGTGTACTAAAGCTGGACACCTGGTGGACACCTGAGGATAGCTTCTCGACAGATAGCTATCTATCGAGGTATCTATCAAGGTTTAATGAGGCTCGACACCTGCTATCTATCGAGGTATCTATCGAGGTTACGAAAATCAGAATTTTCAGATCTGATTTTTGGGCTAGGCTTTTGTATTTGTGTAGGGTTTCTTTTCTCACAATCCTAGGCATATATAAGGCTTATTTTTTAGGCCGTCACACAAGAGAATACAAGGAGAACATATGCAAAAGGTGACCGAAGCCTTATTCTCTCAGAAAGAAGCTACTGCATCTTTGCGCCTTAGAGTTTTGTAACCAAGTGCTTCTTAATCTTCATTGTTGATGAAGTGAAGAACTTTGCAGCCAACATTCTTCTTCCTTAAGTTGGTGAGTGAGTCACGTACTGGGATTCGTGCAAAGGAGTTAGTCACGTATTAGGATCCGTGCATCAAAGGGTGGCGTTCATATACTGAAGAGTTCAGAGGTTCTGAAGCAGTAGAAGATTTCTACTGTAAGTTCATCTACGGGGATTGTAGAGTCTAGGGACAAAGGTTTTGTACTAGATCTAAAACTTCTCTTTACTATAGTGGATTGCTTTTCGGGAAGATTTCCCCCTAGGTTTTTTACTGTGAAACTGGTTGGTTTCATTGGTTTTCCTGGGTCATCATATCTTGTCTTATTTATTTTTCCGCTGCACTTAGTTTTGACGTGATATTGATGTTTGTTTGTTTGTTTTCACAAGTTTTATGCATAATAAATTTAATTAACAACTTGGGTTTAAAACTTGTTAATTCTATCAACTGGGGTCTAAATTTCCCAACAAATAGGTTGATGTGCAAGGTTTTCCCATTTAGTCTTTGTCCAACCACTATGAGATGGTTTAATGGGTTGAGGAATGGTTCCATCAGGAGTTTTGGGGAGTAGGTCCAAGAGTTCAGCGCTAGGTTTATCACATGCAGCAAAGTACTACAACCCATAGATGCCTTATTGTCCACAAGGATGAGGAGTGAGGAGACCCTCCGATCTTACACGAACATATAATGAGATAAGCGGCAATAATGAGTAGGTTGCTACCAGTACTTTTTGGTTAGGTCTTCTTGAGGATTTAGAGTTGAAGGACTCTTTGACCATGTGGCCACCTGAAGGAATGCACCAACTAATGAGAAGATCGAGGAATTTAAAAGGTTAGAGGATGATCGCCTGCAGGGCAAGGGTAAGACTTCGGCCACCTCACGATATCGCAAGGAGTATCACCCCAACAAGTTTCAACAGAGGGCTATGAGGGAGTCGAGGGCCCCCGTTGAGGACTCAAGCCGATGTGTCGAAGGAGTTAACCTGATTTTCAAAGAGCTCGTTTACAAAATCCTCGAACGCATTAAGAATGAGCCATACTTTCAGTGACCGAGTAAGATGGGAGGTGACTAGACGAGAAGGAACCAGAGTTTGTACTGCACATATCTCCAAGAGAAGGGCTATATGACTTAACAGTGCTATGTACTCAAGGATCATTTGAAACAGCTAGCGTAGGTAGGGCATCTCAAGGAGTTTTGGTTGAGTAAAGGGAGGAGGATTTAGGCCAAGGGACTGGAGGTTGAAATGACCAGGCACGTCCCCCTCCATTAGGAGTTATTGAGGTGATCCATGCTATTTCAAAGGGCATAAGCTTAAGCGCGCAGAAGGGAATTTTAAGTGTGGCATCCGCATCTGAAACAGATTTTGGGAACCGACTAGAGAAGAATCCGAGGAAAACATTGGTCCCGATTACTTTTGATGAAGTTGATTTGGAAGGGAAGTCCCAACCGCATGATGATGCTTTGGTGATAACTTGCATGATTGGTGGCTTCCTGGTGAAAAGGGTCATAGTGGATCAAGGGAATGTGGCTGAAATTATGTACCCAGATCTATATGATACCCCTTTGGTAGGTTTCGATGGAAAGGTGATAACACCCGAGAGGCAAATCAAACTCCTAGTAGTGACCGAAGGTAGGAAAGTGGATGTGAACTTTATCATGGTTAACGCATACTCGCCTTACACTGTGATTCTCAGGCACCCTTGAATCCATAGCATGGGGGTTGATGCCTTCAACATTGCACTAAAAGATCAGGTTTCCTACCAAGGATGGAATTGCGGTAGTCCAGGCTGATCAGAAGGCTGCCAGGCAGTTTTTGGTGGCCGCAATAAATCACAATATGAAGCAAAAGGAACAAGTTGATCGGGATCCATTATAGCAACTATAGATGTTTGAGAGCTCGGCAAGTGTGGATAGTGCGGAAAAGTTAATCCACATTAGAATTCTTCCGCACTCCAATAGATACTTTCGGATTGGGAAGAACTTGCCAACGAAAGATCAGTGGAAATTTTGTTGTCACTAGTACGAAATCTGGATGTGTTTGCTTGGAGCCCGTATGATGTACTTGGGGTGGATCCAGCCTTTATCATGCACCAATTGAATATGGACCCTGTAGTCTCGCTAAAGAAGCAAAGTCCAAGGAGAGTTGTGAAACCCCATGTTGAGGCCGTTAAGAAGGAGGTGGAGAGGTTAAAACAGGTAGGGGCTATTAAAGAGGTTTTCTTTCTTGAATGGTTAGCCAAAATTTTGATTGTGAAGAAGAAAAATGGCAAGTGGATGGTTTTCATTGGCTTTACCAATCTTCACAGAGCATTTTCGAAGGATCCTTTCTTGGTGCCAAAGATAGACCAATTGGTGGACGCCTATATAGCATTTTTATTAGACGAACCTCTACCAGAGGATGGGAAGGAAGCTGAGAAGGTGTAGAGGACGGCTGGCCATTTTTGGCTATCCAATGACAAAAAATTGTACCGACGCTCGTTCAGGGGACCTTACCTACTGTGCCTACCTTTCTACAAAACTGTCAGGTTATAATTTGAGCTTCATGAAGGGGTCTGTGGCATTCATTCGAAGGGAAGATCCCTTGCCCACTGAACCATATCTCAGGGGTTTTGGTGGCCAAATATGTAAAGGGAACTGGTGGAATATGTGAAGAGGTGCAATCGGTGCTAGGTACATGCTCCAATATTGCACCAACCCGGAGGGAATCTAAACCCAGTTTTTAGCCCTTTGCCATTTGCCTAGTAGGGGTTGGATATAATCGGGCCTTTCCTGAGGGCTTTAGGGAATTGGTGGTATGTGGTAGTGGCCACTGACTATTTTACAAAATGGGCAGAAGTCGAGGCCTTGGCCAACATTAGGGACATGGACGTGAAAAGGTTTGTATGGAAAAATATCATCACCAGGTTCAGAGTTCCTCGAGCACTTGTGTCTGACAACGGTTTGCAGTTTGATAATAAGGTCTTTCAGGATTATTGTAGCAGCCTTAGGATAAGCAATAGATACTCAACTCCCTCATACCCCTAGAGTAACGGGCAAGTCGAAGCAACAAATAAGACAATTGTCAACGATTTGAAGAAGAGGTTAGAGGGAGCGAAAGGGGACTGGGTTAATGAGTTACTGAATGTCCTATGGGCCTACCGAACAACCCCAAGGAGATCCACGAATGAAACACCTTTCTCCATGACTTATGGCATTGAAGTATTAATACCTATTAAGATCAATTTGTTGAGCCTGAGGGTGGCCTACTTTAAGCAAGGGCATAATGACGAAGGGTTGATTGGCAGTCTAGATGCGCTAGAAAAGCGAAGGGATATGGAATCTATACTACTCTTTAATTATCAACCGAGATTAACCTAGGGGTACAACAGGAATGTAAGACCTCGAGAATTTGTGCTAGGGGACCTCGTTTTGCGTAAAGCCGTAGGGAGTATGAAAGATCAGAATGCAGGCAAGCTGGCCCCGAATTGGGAAATTCCCTACCAAGTGATCACTGCAATAGGAGCGGGTGCATATTACCTGGAAGACCTGGAGGAGAGATCCTTACCTCGACCTTCGAATGTTCAAAAAATTGATCGTTTACGGTTGTAACGTGGCAAGGATAATGAAATAGAGTGAACATTCAGTTTATTTACCTCGTGTAAAGTTATAATAGTGCATAATCGGATGTGTAAGCCCTTATGGTTTTTATCTAAGGACAAAAATCTGGCCTCGGCCTGACCTCGGTCATTGACTAGAAGAAAACCTTATGGTTTTTATCTAAGGATAGAAATATGGCCTCAGCCTGACCCTGGTCACCATCTAGATGAAAGCCTTATGGTTTTTATCTAAGGACAGAAGTCTAGCCTCGGCTTAATCCCAGTCACCAACCAGATGGAAACCTTATGGTTTTTATCTAAGGATAGAAGTCTGGCCTCAGCTTGACCTTGGTCATCGACTAGATGGGAACTTTATGATTTTTATCAAAGGACAGAAATCTGGCCTCAACCTGACCCCGGTCACTAACTTGATGGAAACCTTACGTCTCTTTTTCTTCTTAAGGGATAATAGGAATCGTAGTCTTTCCATGAGGGTGTATTCCAAGCATAAGTGTTAGGTTGCATTGGTGCTTTAATTACTGTGACATTAAGTTCTGGATGTCTGAAACCTTTAAAAACAGAGGTTGGAATCTTATTTGTTATTTTCTAATGAAAACACTTAAACAAAATTCTTATTGCAATTTTTAAATTTGGCTTGGCGACCAAATACCCAAGTTGGTACCGAACGTTCACACTTAAACAATGGGAGTATGCAGAAAATAAATAGAAGGCTACATCTTGTACTACATAAACTTAATTCATTGGAAAATAAAAGTTAAATGTCTTGATCTTGTACAAAAAAAAAAAAAAAAAAAAAAAGAAAAAAAAAAGAAAAAAAGAAAAAATAGAGCAACAATAGGTAAATAAAACAAAAACAGCTTAAATATCTCTGGGTCTAAGCTCCTAGGGTCACTATGGCTATGAAATTTACAATAGAGGCGTTCGGGACGATTGAAGGGTTGCTGAGTAGGGATTAGATGCCACTATTGGCTGAGCAGTCTGTTCGGAAACAGAAGCCTCAGTCCTTGGCTACTCTTCATCAAGCACTACAACATGAGAGTCAATCTGCCGTGACAACTCTCGAGAATCGGGGCTCTCGCCGCCTTCATTGTCATCGCTACTATCCTCTTCCAGCCTTTCGGTTTGGACTCCAACTACGGGGTCCTCAGGCAAGGGCACCTGGTCGGCCTTCCTGAACAAGGATTCTTTGGGGAGCCAGATATCATTAACTGTCGCCATCCATCCTTCTGTGAACCTGAACTTCCAAGCCTAAAAGATCATAGGGCTCGCTGAGTCTTCGGCATGCTTGAAGCCCTTGTTGTAGTAGTTTTGCTTCCGAGCTTTTTCTCCCCCTTTATAATCGGCAAATTCCTTATCCTGTGCGGAGAGGATGCTGGTAGTTTCAGCCGAGCTTAAGCTCGGCATCCTCGAGCTTGTTGAGAGCCTTAGTGGCCTTTTGCTTAGCCTGCTCCAACGCTCTCTTAGCAGTTGTAGCATGCCGTTCCATCGCATTCAGCCCCAAGACCTTCTCTTTAAGGTTTGCCTCGGCCACTTGCTTGAGGGATATTTCTTTATCAGCCTCCTCTTGAGCGTCTTTCAACCGACCTTCCACCACATGGGTCAGTTGGGCAACCTAAGTAACCAAAAAACCAAGTTAAAATAATTCCGAACCAACAGGTAACGCTTGCTATTATTTCGATATTTAAAAGACTTGAGAAGAACTAGAACTTATTGCAATGGTGTGCCATTTCAACTTAAGCACCAGGTCATCATCTCAGCAACCAACATAATGCTCCATGTCAGCCGTGAGTAGGATGGTGTGCCCCAAGCTATCGAATACTTGACCTCCCTCCCCGCTTCACCAGGTTCTGACATAAGAACTAGAAGGCAATGCCTTGTCTCCCAACTGGAAGGTGCACTCCTATGGGGTGGCCGAACCCAAGGAGGACGCCATGACTTATGAACCGATTATGACCGGTTGGCTCGGGGGCTATTTCTCATGGGGAGTCTTACTAGTTGGCGGTACAAATGTTCTACCTAAGGAAGGAGTTGGTAAATGGGTGGCTGGGGGAGTGCTCTCTTGGGTGACAACCCCACCCGCGCCTTTATGGAGTTTCTTTTGTTATTTGGGTGCGGGGGCAGTAGTTTGCTGAGGGATGGACTAGATGGAAGCTTAACCCCCCGAAGTCATTGACCATTTTCTCACCATCTCTACTGCAGGGTCTGGATGTACAAGGATGTTCTCTTCGGCGGTTGAACCCTCTTCCTCAGGGTTTTCTTGGGGAGCGGCCTCCACAGGAATGTGCTCTAGCCGACCTTGGAAGACAATGTCTCCCGAACAGTCTTGAATGGGCTTAAGGGAGTCGAGTCTATCTAGTTGAGGACCTAACTGCCTAGCTTCCCCAGAAGTAAGCCTTAGAGGCAAAAAACCTGGCAACCAAACGTCCAAATACAACAATAAGGGGCTACGGACCAAGAGGTCGCCTGATGAATTCTTGTAGCTAGTGTAGGAGGGTGTGTAGCCCATAATTTGGTGGAAAGCCCTTAACCACCTATCGTAGTGCACGAATATCTCGGAGCGGAGGATGAAGTTAAGCTCCATAACCTACATAATGTTGATATCCATCCAGAAGTTTTTGGAAACTCTAACTAAGAGCTATCTTCAGTTTTAAAATAAATAAACAACATTAATAATAAATAAAGTAAAATTGTGTCTATGTTAGTTGGTGTCGTTCAAAGGTATAAATAAATTATAGGATAGTAATGTCATAATGGGGTGGGGACGGGAGAAGTAGAAACTGAACTATTTTGTGAGGTGAGGTCAGGCAAGTCAGCTCTCCATTCAGCTAGTTGCCACTCAGCTTCATAAATTCCCCTGCCGAGTTCCTATTGAAATCAAGAAGGTAGGATATCAATCTGACCATGTTTCTCCAGGTTGAAGGTAATACCTGAGGCGCAAACTCCCCCGAATGGAGTACATGAAGTTAATGTCATGATGGGTAAGGCTCAGGCCCTACATCGATTCAGACAAGCCACACAGCTCACTATCCTATAAAAGTTAGATAGGCATTGGTCAGGGCTTAAACCGTAGAATCTAAGAGTCCTAAGCAAAAAGGGGTCTACTGGGAACCTAACCCCGCCCTCTAGAATAGAAATTAAGGGGAAGAACACTACGTGTGGATGCCTTTGGTCTTCTATATCACCCTCATCACAATATGAAATATCTACATCTTAAGGGATGTTAAACATAGCCTTGAATGATGCAACATTTTCCCTAATTTCCAAAAGATGAGAAAAAGGCATGTTGTTGAAATATAGGTTGAAATGGGAGAAGAGACGGACTTACAAAATTCTTCCTTGAGAAGGAGGGAGTGAGGTCTCTTAAGGAAGATGAGAGCTCAGGAATGTAGAGAGGATGATAGCACTAGAGTAAGTAAAAGACAAAGGGAAAGAGAAAAGAAAAGAACGTATTGGATGTGGAGGAGTATCTATAGGGGTAAGAGAGCCTTTAATGGTAACTGTCACATGGAAATAAATGCAGGTCATTATTACGCACCATGCGTGCTTCAGTAAAGGAAGCGCCAGATTATTTGGACCGTTGGATTCACCAAACCCTGCCACACTCTTTTCTAGACAGGGCAAGCTGTCCAATCCATCACGTTAAAAGATGTTCCGTTGGACTTCCTGAGATGCATACACTCCTTCCCAAGAAATTGAGCAGGAACCAACACCCAAATCATAAAACAACCAGACCACAATCCTATCCCTACTTCACAAGAATAGGATCATGGAGGGCTATTGTGGGTGAATAGGGCCTGATAGATTGGGCTGACAGTACAAGCAAAGCCTAATACGAAGCCCAAAGCCCATTGAATGTAGTGAGTCTGAGATACAACGGAAAGGCTACCCCGGGCTTCCTTATATTGAACCCAACCACCAGCCGAGCACTGAGAGTTTAGCACGGCCCTACCCGAGGGGTCCTTTTGGAATGGGGGATCTGAAATAGTCATGAAAGAATTCTATACGTGGTCCAAAGGAGGCCGGTAACCGAGAGCCAATGATTATGAAAAGAATCCACTACCCAGCCTTAATCGGCGTTTGGAACAAGTTCCAAGGGAATCCTCTGAATTTGTGAGGATCCATTGGGATTCTAGGAGATGTGGGAATACGTGAGTGAGTGAAAATAAAAATGATGGCCACCCTACTCACGAAGGGGTTGGAAAAATTGGGAAGGAGAGTGATAAGAGAGAAACTGGGAAAAAGAGGGAAGAAGTAAGGAAATTGGTGAGAGTTCAAAGCTTGAGTGAGGATAACCTAGTCTAAGTTGGAGCCCCGTAAGTAAGATTGGGATTCAGCCCACTAACAAATAAGTTAAGGGCCCAAGTACTTGCACATACATGCAGTCCTTACTGCCCACAAGCAGGGGCGGAGCCAGGAACTTTGGTTTGGGGGGGCCAAGTTGCAACTTTAATATACTTATCAAGACAATCTCACATACACATACACACTTTTTTATTATATACACACACTTTATTTAATTAGTTATATACATACACACATCAAACAACAACAAAAAAAACTTAGTAATTTCAATTAAAATTATGTTTGATGGCGATCTTTCATAAAATAAAATTCATTTCTACTATTTTTATAGTGAAATTCTTAAAAAAATTCATTTTCGATACAAATTATCAAATTTTATACTAAAGAAAGTTAAAAAACTTTCAACTAAACTAATGAAATTTTCAAAAACATGAATGATCTAAAACTTGGAGGAATAAGTTAGACTTCAAACGTATTTGAAGTTATCTTGCTTTAGCCAATTATGTAGTAACTAAAGGGACATTTCATGTGTAGTTTTAGTGACATTATTTTTTTAATAAGACAATGATTTGTTAATTGTCACATAACTGGTTGAAAAAGATAGAGATTCAAATATATTTGGTGCTAAACTTTATCAAATATTTAACAGATATAAGAGAATATTTTACAATAAAAAATAGAATTGTGAAAAATAATGTTGTCACTATAATTATTAGACAATTTTTTTTTTTAAGAGCATCATTGGACTAAATCAAATATTTGGGAGGGCCAACTTTTATTTTTGTAGACTAAATTTTGAAAATATTAAAAAAATTATATATTTAAAAAAAAATTCAAAATGGGGGGGGGGGGGGGGGGGGGCACCCTTACACATAGCTACGCCCCTGCCCACAAGTACTTTCATATTTACATTTTTAGCTGCATTTTTATGCTATTTTGTGGCTGATTATAAGAAATCTTTGATTTATAGGCAATAAAGGTTTTACATACAAAGTGAAATTAGGCCAATTTTCAAGCTAACTTAAAACCCAGATGTGAAGCACGAAGAAAAATTCAGCCCTTAGTAAAGATCCAGCCCAAGCTTGAATTCAAGAGAACCAAATACAAAGAAAGGAAAAATAAATAAAAAGTAGCCCAAGATTCAATCCAACATGGATGAAGTGTGCCAAGGAAACAAAATTCAATCAAGTAATTCCTACGCAACAAACTCAACGTGGTGACTTTAGAGTCCGAATCACTAACTCTATTTTTTGTTGTGGGCATCCGTATTACTTCACCCAAACTAGTACTTGGGGGTTAGTATATAGGGCTACTTCCGTATTGGCTAGGCACAACTCGAAGTTTTAGTGCATGGATCCTTATTCTACTTGCACTACGACTATGTTAGTGTCAGTTTGTGTAAGGAATGTATAGAGGGAGAAAATAGCGACTAAGGCTGGAGCACAAGAAGAAGGGAGCCACATGTGGCTTCCCCTATGGCTTTTTTTTTTTTATAAATATTGTGACTATTTCTTTCTCTATTTTATTTGTCTAGTTTAATGCTTGGTATTTTATTTTTGTGTTTTATTTCAATTATTATGAGTTGCTAAATTTTCAATTAAGGTTGAGAATAAAACCTTATTAAAGATTATTAGTATTATTTATGTGATTTAATTTTTCCCACATTAGTTGTTCTTTAATGGTTTAAATTGTTCTTACTTCATATCAATTGACTAAAATAGGATTCTAAATATGAGTTCAATCATGTTTTTCTCATGATTTCGGATTTATCTTAATCAATTGAATACTTGGTTTTATAATTGCTTGATTTTAAAATTGGACATCTCTTGTGATTTTTTTGTCCATGGATACAATTGATGATTTGATTTTTAGAATTGGATATCTTTTGTAATTTTCTTGTCAATAGATACAATTGATGAGTTGATTTTATACCTAAAATGCGAAGAAAAGCATGCTTTAGATTTTTAAACATAAGTTTTAATGATAATATTTTTCATGATAGCAAGATTGATTTCTAAATTATCATGCAGTGGTTGGGAAAAATTAATGATCATGAATGTATGCTAATATGAATTAACAAGATAGATTCCAAAACCTTAATTCCTTTCTCTACATTGTTTAATCTTTTTACTGCTTTATATCACATATTTGCTTTGTTCAATTAATTGCTTAGTTTATTTAAATTTCTAAACAACCAATTTTTATGAATTAAGAAAACAAAATGATTAAGAAAACAAAATGAATTTTTGAGCTAAACTTGAAAAGACAACCTACAAAAGAATCAATTTTAAGCCCCAATTAGTCTAAAATGGACCGAGTGGACCAAAGTGGACTGAAGTAGACCTTATTGTACAGAATAGCAATTGTTTAATTTTTAGGGAGAATAAATTGTACATTATATTACAACTAGCATGTAACTCCATGCAAAAACATGGATGCATTTAAAATTAAACAAAATTTTTATTATAAAAATATAAATAATTAGTCTAATTATTATTTATAAAAAAACATGTAACACATGTATTCATGCATACATATAGATACATTTAAAATTAAACACAATTTTTATCATAAAATACAGATTATTAGTCAAATTATTTTTTTAAAGTAAATATAATTAGTCACATTAAAATTCTTACATAAATTTAATACTACTTATAATCATTTTTTATTCTAATTTTTAATAAGATAGAACGTGTGGTAATTTTTATTTTATTTATTTTTTGAGAAACGTGTGAATTTTATTGAGTATCTGTTGTTGTTGTTTTTTTTTTTTTTTTAAATTTTATAGTTCATTAATATTAGATTCTTAGTATTTTGCACTTGTTAGCTCTCTTGACACAAAGATTAAAAAACTTAAGTAGACACATGACATGATTAAGTGGATAATTATGGTGTAGCCCCACATAAATTTAGACACGTGCAAAAATGGATTATAATTTCAAATTCTATTTCAACTTTCTCTAAGTTTTACCTATTAATATATATATATATATATATATATATGACTTATAAATTTCAATCTTTTTTAGTTATATGACTATGTTTTTATGGTTTATTATATTAGATTCCTCGTTTTTTACACTAAATTAACTAATTTGGTACAAAAATTGAAAAATTTAGGTTAGATGAGAAATGTGGTGTAAAATTAGACTCTAATTTCTTATTGAATTTCAATTTGAAATTTAATTAGATTTTCTCTCTCTTTTACCTATTATTATATATGTAGATATAGATTACAATTACAAAATAATTATTTATTCCCACACATCGCGTAGATTTGCGACTAGTATTACTTAATGATCAAAACTAATGAAGGGTGGAGATTTGCTACCGAAACCAAATTTCAAGGTGTCAAATCCAAGCAACCCCAAACATTAAGGGTGTCATTTACAATTTATCCAAAGATAAATTCCCGAACTTAAATTGAATTGAGAGAGAGAGAGAGAGAGAATGTTTTTTGACGATGGGTAATCACTTAACTACAAATCTACAATACAAAATCAAATTAACAATAAAACATAAAAAATAAATATTATCTTTTTAAAAAATAAATAAATTCAATGTAATCATAGATTTAATTAAGAAAGCTTACATTAGACAATACATTATAAAAATTGTTATTTAAAAAAAATTAAGCACAGTACATATATTTGAATTGAATTAGATAACCTACTATTACAATTTGGACTTAACATAAGATACATTTGAAAACAGTTGCCTTCGAACCAAAATGTGGTATGAGAGCATGCTACATAAGTTTTGAAGCTTTCACAATTTCCCACATCAACAATATAAGAAATAAGGATTTGGTTCAGGGCATATGGTTTGTTGTTGAAATACATTTCATCAATATTATTGGTGAAAGTTCTCTAAACCAAGCAATTGCTGGAAAAAGGACTTCTGAAACTCCAAGTAGACCTCAAAAACATCTAATAAGTCGAGGAGAAAGAGATGAATATCATCCAATCCCACTTATTTTGTAACTTTGTTCCCCAGTAGGGGCAGTAGAGAAAAACAGTAAACCAAAGTCTTTACCTTAGGGTATGCAGCTATACTTATTTTCATTATGTAGTAACAAAATTACATTGATTTATCCTCAATGGTCATAATAACAAGAATTGCTAAACTCAAAATACTGTACATTGGAAAATGTACTAAAAAAACTGTACATTGTTTGCCATAACTAATAAAAACCACCCTGCTTCACTAGTCTTAGTCTTGGGCACGTCTCAACCATTATTCTGCTAGCCATGCATACACTGTCAGCAAACCAGTCTGATCCCCAGTAAAAAAGAGGCCCCCAGGACCTATTTGATGAGTCTAGATTTCTTGTTTTGCAAACAGTCTGCCCCTGTCAGTGAATCTAAAACAAAAATTACTAATATTAGTCAAATCCAAGAGGGAAAAGAAGAATTATTTTTGACAAAGGGAGAATTGTACTCACGTTGGCAGTTCATAGAGGTGGACAGATTTATCACTACAAGAGCACTACAAGACTGGTTTAACATCCGGATCGGTCATCCCAGAAAGTGTAAGGATACCCTGTACCATGAAAAATTATGCCATCCAGATTCCAATTAGTTGACAAAGTATCATCAACATGGCATTGCAACAAAATACTACACCTATTGAGTTTCTGACATAACAATACAATTTTGCCATTACCAGACCAATTAATAAGACTGCTCAATGACTTTAGCACACCTCAATTACTTAAGCGGGGAAGCAAATAAGAAAGTAAATGAAACTAATTGTAGCTAAATAACTTACTTGTTCTTCACTGTGAGTATGCATTACTTCCAAGCTGCCATCCTCAGTAGAAGCCCAAACTTTTATTGTGCAATCCAATGAACTAGAGAACAAATACTTATCCCAGCACATGAGAGACTTCACGACGTCATCATGCCTGTTCAGTGTCATAATACACTGCCAATTTTAATGATCCCAAACCTGAAACAAAAATTAAGATCAGAAATTATTATTATTATTATTATTATTATTATTATTATTATTTCTCTGACAAGTCAAAACAAAATATATGATCCTTGTGCACATATAAAGACCTCGAGCATCAACATTGGATCTCAACCCCCCCCCCCCCCCCCCCCCCCCCTTTTTTTAATAAGTAAGAAAGTGGCTTTGAAAGTAGTGTCTCAGCCCCCAGTTCAAACTGGGAAACTCTAGCGTGTGAGACAAGCATGATAACCAACTGCACCAACCCCAAGCATCCGCTATGTATATCACTTACAATATCAAAGTACATTGAATAACAAGAGATAAGTTCTTGCTCAAAAAACAAAAAAACAAAACAATCTGAAAAGAGCAACACCCTGAACTCAATATTGCCCAAATTTAATCAAATAGAAAGAATAAAAGCTAGTTAGAGAATGCAAGAATTCTAAACTGTCAGCAAAGTAGCTTACCTCTACCCCAGCAAAAAGCAAATTGTAAACAGAATCCAATGCATTGACTTGCCCAACAGGTCCATTGAGACTGTATTCAGCACATGATTCAGTATTCCACACCTGCAGGATCACCAGCATGCCAAATCAAGGTCACATCTTAAACTGACAAAACCTGTAAAAAAAATTTCACAACATTACTCAGTTTTAAGCTCACCTTCACAACGTTTGGCATGCCAACAAAGAGCCATGGGCCTTCACTACAAACAGATCCAACTTCTCCACCAAGGTCAATCACATTAGCACATTGACCAGTAGGGCAGTCCCAAAGCTCAATTATTCCGTCACTGCTACCTGAACAAAGCTATCTTTCAGGACGTGCAATTCTGTTGAATGCCTGTTATCAGAAAACTCATAAATATGAATGATCAAAAACAAATTTCTCTATCTAGGATATAATTTCTATAAACCAACATTATCTTTTGGTCTTCTATCAATTTTCATTTATGAATCCCATTGCAAAATTAGCAGCGAAGCACAAAATCCTCCATTCTCTTATTCAGGAACAAATCAAATTTCTAAAATCTAGATATCAGGAATGGGCTATAATAGTATTCAAATGATGAAACAACTAATTAGGCTAGCCTAGGCCAAGTTTGACTTTGGCATAAACTGAGTTCAGGTCTCATTATTAAATCAGATTACAAATTAAAAAAATTTACACCAAAATAATAATGGAAATGGAAGGATAAAGTTCATCAAACACAAACAGGTACCTTGTTGTGCCCTTGAAGCTCTGCCAACCTTTCGAACTTATCCCCACGAAACCATGAGTGTAGGTAAGGGCACTGATCACCATAGACACATGTCCCTTGCACCCAGAACTCACAAACCCTTTCTGCAGTTTTCTTAGAATCATGCTCCAGAGGCTTTTCTTCAACCACATTCTCCAAATTAGAATCATTTTCAACAACAGAACATTCTGAAGAACTCTCAACAACGCTCTCTGCCAACTCTGGTGACTTCTTATTAAAATCTTCCAAGTCTGATTCAGCCAGTTACTGGGTTAGACCATAGGATTAGATTCAAGTTGAGAAATCATAAAACAAATATTTAGGACTTAAGTGAGTATGTCCTATTAGATGGCAGAGCCATCCAATGCTGAGGATTTGAAGTTATGGCCTGCACCAGTAGAAAAGCAGTTCATTGATTTTTTGTTAGAAAAAGCAGCTAAAGAGAACACTCGGGAAAAAAAATGAAGAAAGACTATTGGCTGAATCAGACTTGGAAGATTTTAATAGGAAGTCGCCAGAGTTGGAACATTTTCGGAAGACTTGTGGTTAACAACCTTCTCCTGAACATTTTGTGAATTCCTAGGAGCCCTTCGCCAAGTGTTTGAAACTAAAGCGTTGCTGGAGCGAGGGTAGTAAGGAGTGTGCCTGGGACGGTGAATGGTGGCCATATCAGGTGTTTCTGAATGGGCAAACCTACATGGGTTTTTAAGGCATCTACCACTGAGCCAAAATTTGCATATCTTGTTGCTGCTGTTGTTTAAATGCCTCCTCGTCCTGCTCCTAACCGATCAAAAGCAGAACTTTCTTTTCCCCGTGGCCCTCTTCTTGAATAGGAAACCAATGAATAAAGCTTTCCACAAAAGCAAAGCAGCCAAAAACAAATCCACTATCTTCCTTCCTTGGAAGAAGTTCTAATTCCAAATCAAAAACCCTACTGAAATTAAGAAAATCCTCGCTAACCCATCAAGGATTTTAAAATTCTCTGTTCCGCCACATCCGAAACCCTACTAAAAATCAAGAAAATCCTTGCTAACCCATCAAGAAACATGAATTTTTCAGGATTCTTGGTATAATAGTATAACCTAAAGAATAAGAATCGTGAAATTCTGAGAGATTTTGAAATTCGAAAACAATCCAATTATTCCAAAATCCCTCATCAAATACGTAGCAAAATACGAACTTCCAAAACATAATCGCCGATCCATCGTCAAACCCAAGAGAAATTAACGAAGGAGAAAATAATATACTTTCGATCATTACAGAAGTCGGTGCAATCATAGCTAAAAAAGTTCTAAATCTAAATCTAACCGCAATAGCAACCCTGAAAGATTTTGAAAATCGAGCCGCCGAGATCTTCGTTCAATCAGATACAATCTCAAATCGCCGATCGGAAACAGAGAAAAGTTTAGGGTTTGAATTTTGGGAGCTTTCGGCAGAGAGAGAGAGAGAGAGAATATACGAAGTAGTACTTTAAAAATAAATAAATAAATAAGAAGTGGCGGTGTCTATTTATAATGGAAATAAAATAAGTTGCTCTTCCGACCGTTGGTTTTAAAGGTAGGTTTTAAGTGACTGCTCTATATTTGGAATGTACAAAAATGTGGAAATACTTGAAGGCGTTGACTCAGCTAATGTCTGCTATGGAAGAGCTTCAATTGGGTCAGTTGGAATGAGAGCAGTTTATGGGATGGATTTGCCATAGAGGGTCAGATTTTCTTTATTTCTTTCATGAATAAATTATATATTATGAATGAACAAATTGATAAATTTCTGAATCTAGAGATGTATAAGTGTTCTTTAGTTTACTACTCGAAATCAGTCTAATTCACGTAATATGAATTTTTGATAAAGTATTATTTATCATTTTATAAAGTCTAGTGTGCATCATTTACTAATTGTAATTTCCTTCAGGTCTATGTAGAGTTAGAGGGACTTATATAATTATATGGTTCATGCCTATGATTTTTACAAGCCAAACCTTGCTAGTGAATATTTGGTAATTTTCTCAAATTTAATAATTGATAAGAGCACTCGTTAATATAATTCATTGATAATTACTCCTCATACAATGCCAATATGAAAGGATCACAGTTACACTAAATGAAGGTCATCCCTTCCCATCATGTTAACCATCTAGTTGTCACGCATTGTGGTGTTAAAGTTATTCTTTTTTAATTTATTTTTTATGTTTATCTTTAAACATAATGATATCATCAACTCCAAAATATTTTTTCTCAACTCCAATGTTTAAAATTTGTTATATATAACATGAAACACATTTATTCAAAACAGTAAAATTATAATCCAGAATTTAATTCTTCCATTATTGCTACAATTTCAAATGCTAATAAAAATCCCAAGTATAGAGATTTTCTTTCTTCCCACCACAATTTACAACTGTGTAATTGGCTACCAATGATTTATTATATAAATTTTCACTAAGAAAAGAAAAGGTAAAAAAAAAAAAAAAAAGCCAATGTTTGGCTAATTTGTTGAATAATTATGATACATCAAGCAGCACATAACCCTTTGCACTAGAATTTTGAGGTCTTTGATCAATATAGAGCTTCACTTTCCCTTTTGGCCATTAAACAGACTATTCGTTAAAAACATCCATATGTACCGTGGTTCATGTGCATAAGATTGAAAAATTTATTTTGATTTTAATTTTTTGTAAACAAATATTATAGCATGGTAAATTTGTTATCACATGAACACAAATGTTTGTAACTAGTGCTTTATGCACCAATTTGTTTCTAAGAGAATTTAGTAAATTTTTTAGAAAACTTGGGATAACACAATTTCATTTAAAACTTCATTTTGATATTCATTTCAGTATAAAATGTGGTCATTTTCAAATTTAGTAATTAATAATTAATCCCCATACAATACCAATATAGAAGGATCGTGATTGCACTAAATGAAGGTTATCCTTTCTAGTTGATCATCTTGTGGTCGAACACTGTGGTGCTCATAGCTAATTTTAAATATATATATATATATATATATATATATATGTTTACTTTTATGTTTAAACTTAAATATAAACATATAGTCAACTCCAAATTAATTTCTCTCAACTCCTATGCTTAAAAATTGTTATGTATAATATGAGACACAATTATTCAAAAATTGTATGGTTTTAATCAAGAATTTCATTCTTCAATTATTGCCATAATTTTATATTCTAAAAGAAGAAAATCCCCAATTATAGAGATATCCTTTCACCGTAACACAATTTACACTATCCTTTCCTGTATCGGATCATTTCCCTATCATGTGTGCCATCGATGCAGCTACTGTTAGACAGAGTGAGGCCCAGCTTTGACTGAAGCGGACACGGACTGAGACAATGATCCCTCCAACTTCTCCAGCTCCATCCACATTCGTTCCTCCTTCTATGGATGGTGTGACTCTAGAGGCGATGATGGTGCAGCTTTAGTGCATGGATGCTCGCCTTGACATTCTCAGCAATGAGTTGTGTCAGGTGAACACCCGTGTCAGTCGTATTGTTTGACGACAGGCTCGCCTTGGTGGCTTTGTTGAGTCTTCCTCTCCTTCTCTAGAGGCTTCTGAGGATGAGGATGATGATGGTGGCTTTAATGGCAATGGTGCTAGCTCTTCTGACGATGGTGCTAGCTCTTCCTGCGATGATGAGATGACTGTTTGAGTCATTTTTCTTGTGTCATTCGTGACAAAAAGGGAGAGTAGTTTTAGGTATGAAAGTGGTCATGTACATAGGGGAGAGTTAGCATATGAGATTTTTGTTAGGGAGAGTGTTTATACTTTGAGGGATGTAGTGAGGACTTATGTATTCTGTTCTTTTCTATCTTTTATAGATACATTATTCTTACTTTGTGATAGCAAACCTTGTACCCATTATTGATATTTACATATTGAGGTTGTTATTACTTTCTTTCACCTATCTTTTTATGTGCTGTTTCTTTTCTCTCTTTATACACATGCTTCTTATTACTTGTATGCAATCTTTTATTTCTGTTTCATACTAAGATGCTGTGATGAGTTTTGTTTAAAGTGTTTTAGAAATACAGGTTGTTAAAGTCTTCTTGCCATGAACTCTCTTCTTGCAAATTTTTCAAGAGTTTGTATCAGGATAGATTTTATTGTACTCAACAAGTGAGTATGGGTTAAGTGATTTATGACTCCTCTCATATGTTCATTTGTTTGTTGTGGTTTTGTCACGGATTGCCAAAGGGGAAGATTGTTAAGACATATGTGATTCATGTTAGGAACATATGTCATTAAGAATTGGCCAATCTTTTGACAAAATGCACTTTACTTGTAATTGGGTAGATCTAGGATGTGTTTAATGCTTTAAGGAACAATGTATCAAGTTCAAGTGTTAAAACCATGTAATTTTGTCCAAGAATCAAGTGAAGAAGTTCTGGATTTTAAATCTTAACAGCTAGTTTGACAACTAGTATCTATCGAGGTATAAAAAGCTATTTCAGCCAGATGCTCGACAACTGCTCGATAGATACCCTATCTATCGAGATTTATGAAAGTCAGTTTTTCAGATTTAATTTCACTTCAATCTGTGTGTACATGTTTAGGTTTTATTTTCTCACAACCCTAAACATATATAAGGATTATTTTAAGGGTCGTCAAAAGTTGCACAGTTCCGCAAATGTAGAGCAAAGTTTTGTTCATGCAAATTGTGACTGAAGAGAGAATTTGCCCTAGTTCTTCTTTCTCTTGAAGAGGCTACTGCATTTGTACGTTGTTGGGTTTTGTGACCAAGGAGCTTCATGATCTTTATCATGTGGATGAATCGAAGAACTTTACTGCCAGCATCTTTCTCAAGTTGGTGATAAAGTCGCGTACTAGGATCCACGCATCTATTGGTTAGTAACATATTGGGAGCCGTGCATTAAAAGGAGAGATTGTCACTACAAAACAAGTCCAATTGGGTATTGGGGTAAGGGTTAAACTTTAGGTTGGTATAAGGTACCGAGATTGCTTTACTTGTAACCGCTTGTTGTGATAATAGTAAATTCTCGGAAGTGGTGACCTTAAAATCACGTGGTGAGGTTTTTGCCTTGGAAGTTTTCCCCATTTGTAAACAAATCACTATGTCAACTTTATGTTTTGCTGCATATTAACTTAATTGGTGATTTGTTTGTACTACCACTCATTTTTTATGTTAACTGAAGTAATTAATTAACTTGGCTAAATCAATTGGTTAATTTATCACAAAGGGTTAATACATTCCTAGCCTATCTAATGACATAGTCATTTGCGATATCTTTAATATACACATATTTGTCACACTCATTGAGTCTAAACCCATTTGACATCATTGCATTGTCAATTTTTTCATGCCATTACTTTAGATATCTAACACAAAAGACACCAAATCCATGAATGGATATGTCTTTACCCCTGGTGGTGAAGTGGTATCTTTTAGGTCTTCTAAACAAACATGCATTGATAGGTCCACAATGAAATCAAAATTTATCACATTGGACAAAGCAGGAGAAGAAGCAGAGTGGCTTCTTCATTTCTTGGAGGATATGCCAATGTGGATGAATCATGTGCCCTCTATTTGTACACATTATGATATCAAATCAGCTATTGGTAGAGCACATAATCATATGTACAATGGCTAATCTCGACATATATGTCGAAGCATAATATTGTGAGGGAGTTGCTCTCTAATGGAATTATTTCCATTGACTTCATAAAGTTGAAAGAGAATATAGCGGATCCGTTAACCAAAGGTTTGATAAGAGAGTAAGTAAATTGCACATTGAGGAGAATGGGGTTAAAGCCTATGACCTAAAGTTTTCATGACTATAACCCCACCTAGTTGACTGGAGATCCCAAGATCTAGGTTTTCAAAAGGACAACAAAATTGTGGAGACTAGTTTTTATCACTATGGAGATTAAATCTCCCACCCATTCCTATGATGAAATAGTGATGCCTGTAAGGGATGTTCAGGGCAGGCTTTGCTTTTAATGATTCTTATATCTTGAAAATTCAAGCGGGGTATAGCAGGATACTCTTAATAAGAGTTATCTATATAAGTGTGAAGTGGGCCGCTTCTATGAGAGTTTTAAGACTGAATTATCTAAAGAACTTCATGAATTTACCAAGATATGTTTAGGACCGAAATGAACACAATCATAAAAACGAAATATGTTCGGAAAGGAGTTGTGTGAATTCTATTGACTTGGTATACACAAATGGTTGAATAGCTCTACATATCATGTTCATTGGTTAGCCAGTATATTCGATAGTCTTTCATAAAGGAAAGTTCAAAGCCAAAAGCTACTTCTCTCGATATAGTAACTTTTCTTCTACTCTCCATGTTCCTATATTATCATCTGCATTGTGTTTTATCAACTTCCATTCATGTGGGGGATTGCTAAATAAATATTATGGAGTGATTAAGAAATTGACTCCTAATATGTTCACTTGAACATGATATTAAAGTGGTAAGAATCCTTGAGTCCTACATAGGAAACGATAGAAAATATGAATTTTGGGTTGAATATTGGGCTGAGCTTTAGGCATGTGTGGACTGGACTGGGCTTTATGCATTCATTTGAGTCAAAGAGAAAGAAAGAGACACATAGTAGTTCACAGAGCACGGACCTTGTAGACTTCTTTTTCATATTGTAGATAGTTTTATCCTGAGAGGCAGATATCTGTGAGTCTCAAAGTACCACAGATTGTATGAGGGATGAAATCAGCTTTAAAGAGATTGTGCCAATGCAAGACTTGATTTGAATCATTCTTCCTTCATGCATTATTAAAACACAATTATTAAAAGCTTTAAACTTAATATAGAATCAAATTCATTAATTATTGCTACTTAGTTCATTTTCACTTGTTTTTATATTTGCTAAGTTTATTGGCACAATATTTGGTCTTCTTACGGTATTTAGACTTGGGAAGAAAAGTTTGTTTCTATTTTCATTTGTGTCCATTATGATTGCAATGATACTTTATGGATTCCTTTTTGTGCACAAAAATTTTAGCCTCAAAATAGATCCAAAATTCGTACAAGTACGTACTAGTATTTTAAGTGCCCAGTACATATGGGCAACTAGTCCAATCTCTTTGTCATGCTCAACTTACATGGATAAGGGTTATGGATTACACCCTTCTAAAAGTAAGTTTCATTTTTGTCTACTTTATTATTTTGTTCTTCTATACTAAATAAATTTATTTGTTGACACCTTCTATATTGTTGCTTGTCAATATCATACTCTGGGCCTCTGCATTGCCAATTCTAAAAATGCAAGTCACTTTTATGGGGAGGGAGGTAACGTATATTATGATACGAGTTGTCCAAATAAATATGGGACAGTTCCCTGGATCTTGAGCATAGAGTTCTAACCAACAAGATATATAGCTATAAGTGGAGGAGTAACAACATGTACCAATTGGGGATCAAACTTTTTAATTCGTGTGATTTTCAAAAAAGTTGGTGACAAACATAACCATGTGTTTATGTCTGTTAAAATTCTATTTAAACCTAAAAAGTGGGATTTATTGAGAAATTTTAGTTTATTTTGAATGGTTTAAAAGTATATTTAATGGACTTAGCCATAATAAAATATAAATAATTTGAAATGTGCTTTCAATTGCACAAATATATATATATATATATATATATATATATATTTTTTTTTTTTTTTCTTTTCCTGGGTAAGGGACTTGTAGCTAGGGAAACTGTGAGGAGAACTTATTATAGGAATAAACTTCATGCAGTTATGGAAAATTTGAGACTTGGCCTTCCTAATAAAACAACGGTATTATTATCTTGTGGTTTCATAATCAATTTCTTTACAGCAATGAGAGAAGCTACTGTTAGGAACGCAATATTTTATTCAATCCTAGTTCAGAAAAATCTCTATGCCATCGGAAAGCATGCAGCTATCTACTACAAAGGTCAAATAAATATAGGTCGAGTGATTTCTCTAGTTTTTATAGGGTTGCGTGCGTTAGATACATTAACGAATGAAATCGTTAAAGAATTTTTTGGATGTAAGTGTTTAATATTTTTTACCTTGTTTTGTATTATGTGCGGTTTCCTAATTCTCTCCGAGATGTCATTTTTTTTTTTTTTTTTAATTTTGAGTTTTATTCGAATTTCACCCAAATTATCCTAAACATTTATTTAGTAATTCATTCCACGGGGTTGAAATCTACCTCGTGGACTTTGAATATTGAGTTATACTAATTATCGTATAGGGTATTTGAGAGTGGATTTGAGTTTTTGCTAGGTGGGTTTCTCCTCTTTTATGTGATATGTAACTAGTAAGGTTATTGTATATAATTTAATTTCCCTACCCATTAGACGAGATGCTCACTAAAGCCAGCTCGGTAGTCGGTGGTCTATGTTCAAACTAATTTACTCTTATGTTTTCTTTTGTTTTAGTTTGACTTGATGAATATTTATGTAAATTAGTACCTAGAGCCTCTGCAATTCTTGGGATGCTTCTACAAAAGTTGGTGAAAAAACGTAACCATATGTTTATGTCTACACATAACCATATATTTACGTTTAAGTTTAAATAGTACCATATCATTAAACTCCAAAATATTTTTTATCAACTCTAATGCTTAAAATTTGTTATATAGTATATCAAACAAAATTATTCAAAACTGTAAAATTCTAATCCAAAATCTAATTCGTTAATTATTTTTGCATTTTAATTACTTAATTTTAGAGCACTTAGCTCGTTTTTGCTTGTTTTTATATTTGCTAAGTTTATTGGCACAATAATTGGTCTTCTTGTGGTATTTAGACTTGGGATGAAAGGCTCTTGCTATTTTCATTTGTCTCCATTATGATTGCAATGATACTTTATGGATTCCTTTTTGTCCACAAAAATTTTAGCCTCAAAATAGATCCAAAATTCATACTAGTACGTACTAGTATTTCAAGTGTCCAGTACATACGGGCAACTGGTCCAATCTCTTTGTGATGCTTTACTTACATGGATAAGGGTTATGGATTACACCCTTCTAAAAGTAAGTTTTGATGAAGTGAAGAAAATCAGTAGGCTGGATGCTTCGGATCAGAAAGGGCTCACGATTGCCTTGGTAGCCTGAAAAATGAAAGGGAAGTGATTAAGGGTGACCGGGGTTGCCGGCCAATAACCCTCCGATGACAAAGTTAGTTTCTCTCAAATATTTTCAAGTTCCAATGTTTTAGGAAAATGATTTCACGTACCTTTTCCTGGTCTGAACCAACGTTTATATAGTGTCTTAAGAGCGGTTATTGGATTTGTAACCTCCCCTTGGTTCGAGGAGTTTTGTGTTTGAATATAACTTCCTTAACTGTTTAAGAGTTATTCTCTTTTTACGCAACGGTCACTGGGGGTTACACGTATGATACGGAGACATTTTTCATATTCATAAATTTTACAAGTGCTCACGTGTCGTCTGTAATTCCTCGTCCTGAGCATGTCAAGGCAGCTTACCTCGTCTTGAGCACGCCAAGGCAGCTTACCTCGTCTTGAGCACGCCAAGGCAGCTTGCCTCGTCTTGAGCACGTCGTGGCAGCTTACCTCGTCTTGAGCATGTCGTGGCAGCTTACCTCGTCTTGAGCACGTCAAGACAGCTTACCTCGTCTTGAGCACGTCAAGACAGCTTACCTCGTCTTAAGCACGTCTAGACAGCTTACCTCGTCTTGAGCATGTCATGGCAGCTTACCTCGTCTTGAGCACCTTGCTCGTCCTGGACGATCTCCATGGACAAATTCAGAGTTGCATTTGTTTATACCACATCAGTTGCCCCCTTGTCCATGGGTCGTCTAGGATTCATATCTACTAACGCCGTTGTTTGGACAAGCGTCCTTATGCCAGCTGTTGTAGGTGCCACTTGTCATGATTTAACTGGAGGCCAATCATGTCAACTCGTTTTTCGAGGGACGTGCCATTTGTCGCTTTTTGGCTGGTCGTGTCGCTTCGTGTACTGGGGTCAATACCTATAAATAGTTGAATTCCTCCGCTACCCTCCTCATTTTCTCAAATTTTCTTCTTCGACCTCCCTCGTCTTAGCGCCTCGTCTAGAAGTTCCTGCGTCAGTTAGTCTCCTCTCGTCTAGTTCCAGGTACTTTCTTCAATCTTCGTTCTTAGATTTTAAGTTTCTTCCTTAAAAATGTCTGAGGTAGTCCTTTCCTCGTCTAGCGATAGCACTGTCAAAGTCATAGACGAGTACCAAGACCCAAGTAGCTTTAGTGGCTCTAGTGATAGTTCTAGGAGTAGTAATAGCAGTAGTGATGGGAACACCACAGACGAGTATACGTCTGGCGTCCCAAGGGTTCCTTTAGAGGTGTTTAGGGAACAATATAGGACGAGGGTCAAGTCTGGTTCTAGGGTTGGCACAAGTGCTCCCTCGTCTTCTGCTTAAGACGAGGAGGAGGAGGTAGTTTACACTTGTGCTATAGGGGTTGGTTCTAAGATAGACGAGAAGAAGTTGGACCTCAAGACGAGGTACCAAATCCCTGATAGCTTAAACCCTAGGCTACCCGTCCGTGACAAGTGGTGTTGTCAACCTCGTTTGGTTGTTGGCATTTACGAGGCTTACCTCCTAGAGGGTTGGAGGTTGCCTCTAAATGCCTTTGCCAGGGAGTTGCTTTCTAGGTTAGGTATAGGGATATGCCAACTTAACCCCAATGCATGGCGTCTAATAGTAGCTATACAAGTTTTGTGGAAGGAAGTGTTTGAGGGGAACCGTCCTCTTTCCGTGGACGAGTTACTCTACTGCTATAAATCCTCTGAAATTAACCAGTCCCTTGGCTTTTATCAATTTACAGCCAGAGGGAAAGATTGTAGATTGATTAAGCCATTAGTCACGTCAGACAGAAACTGGAAGATGGAGTTTTTCTTCGTCTCTGGTTTCTGGGCTGGCCGTCCTAATGACACTGCTAAGGATCCATTCCCTCCCTATACAGGGGAGATAGGGAACCTTCGTCCTGAAGGTATGCATTTTTCATTGGATTTGTTGCACTCGTCTTTAGTAATGGTCATCTAACGTGTTTTTGTTTGTTTTGTTTTGAAGGTGTTAGACGACCCCATTTGATAGGTTCCATTTGGAACGAGTCCAAAAAGCTCGTCTTTGCAGCGACAAGACCTTCCATTTCTTGGTTACCTTACGACGTCTTGCCACCTGGGGTCTAGTTCCTGACCCTTCAGACGAGGCAATTGCCCACGAAGTTACTGTGAGAAGACGTAAGTCGTCCTTTCCCTCGTCTTTTTTTTTTTTTTTTTTACTGACGTCTTTACTTGCAGGAATGGTGATAACGAAACAAAATAAAGGCAAGGATGCGATGGACGAGGAGACTAGGCCTGGATGAAATCCAACCCTCGTCTAGCTTCTAGCGAGAAGAGGAAGAGCCTCTCTCTAGGCGTAGACTTGGGAAACCTCCCAAGTAGGCGCAAGGAGAAGAAGGCTAGGCACAAGTCGTCCAAGTCTCAAGACGTCCAAGCCAAGGATCAACCTGGCTCTCTCGTCCTTCCTAGCCATCCAGTTCAAATTTTGGATGTTGAGCCTGAACTTCCTCCACCTGCCCCGTCCAGAGTTGAAGTCCCATCTTTGTCTCACCCTTCTTACAAAGTTCCTCACAATCTTCTCGAGAACGAGGACTTGGCTTGGGAGAAGTTTGAGAAAGTTGTAACAGACGAGGATGTGACGGCGTGTTACAACATGTCGTTGAAGGACTTTGAGCGTTCTGGCGTTCACGATTTTTTCAAGGTGTGTAAGTTTTATATGTTTGTCTCATCTTACTATTGGCTTATGTATGCATTATAATAAAGTTTTGATTTGTGCAGGCAATGTCCAAGTTCATCGCCTCGTCTAGGCAGGCAACTGAACTAGACAAGACGAGGGTGCTGTTGGAGAAAACTGTCCAAAAAGGAAGGGACGAGTCCAAGAGGTGGGCAGAGGTAGTAGCTAAATCCAAGGACGAAGCGGAGAACTTGAAGAATCGCGTCACTGAGCTGGAGGCTGAAATCCTTGAGAAGGACGCTCGTCTTGACTTCCTTCGAAAGAGGAATGAAGAGCTTGATGTCCTTCTAGAGAAAGCTAGAGGAGATGCCATTGCGGAGTTCAAGGCGTCCAAAGAATTCACTGATTCAATGGACGCCAACTATGCAGCTGGCTTCGAGGATTTCAGGATGGACGCGATGGACAAATTCCCTAAAGTGGACTTCAGCTCAATCAAGCTTAACCTTGGCGGGGCATCTACAAGATCCCTCGTCCAGACCAGCTCGGAAGACATCAACGTGGAGGATGATGCTACCACCTTGCCACCTCAAGACCAGCCAAGTGCCAACACTCCATCCGTTTGAGATTTTTCTTGCTTTGATGTAATTTGATTCTTTTTTTTTTTTTTTTTGAAATGTATTGGAGTACAATTATCTCGTCTAGAGTGGTATAGACGAGTTTATTAACAATTGCCTTTAAGGCTTAATTTATAAGGGTTTTTGGACGGTGGTCGTCTACCCTTTTTTAAAACTTCAATGAATATTTATCTTTATTCACTATTTGTTAATGTATGGACATGTTTTCCTTTGTCTTTGTTGTGATTGAAACTTGTATATTTCTTAAGTATTAAAGGGTCGTCCATATATTTTGCTTACGGACGATGTTATTGATCCATCCTTTTGTCCTTCTATAGATGAGTTAATGATAACCTTTTTTAGACTTTTCCTTCGTCCATAGGTCTGGCCTATTTGCCTCGTCCATAGGTTTTGGCCCATTTGCCTCGTCCATAGGCTTGATTTTCGCTTCGTCCATAAGCCTTTCTTTGGCCTTTTGTTAAGGACGTTTTCTAGCGTTTGACTTGTCCTAGAGCATGTCTTGGTTAGATGCTCGTCCATGGACTTGTAATTTTTTGTGCCTTAGCTTCACTTTATCCTCGACTTGAGGAAAGCTTGTGAACGTTATATCCCTGCGTCCAAGGATTTTTCATTCGTCTTAAGATTTTGCCTCCCTCGTGGATTTCACCATAGGAGTTAGATTTAGTGCATAAAATACATTAAAAATCCACACTGTCATTATATAAGCATTGTTCATAAACATGGTGCCTGCTTAGGGCCTTACGAAAGTACTTAGGAAAATATTTAAAAATACATAACCTCGTCTTTCACAAACTTGTTCGTAGACGGTGCAAAAGTTTAAGAACTATTGCATTTTTATTCTTAGTACACACCACATCAGTAGTAAGAACATAACAGTAGATATTAAACATAGTAGTAGAGTCATCCATCATTGTAACCTCGTCCTTGATTAGCTTCGTCCAAGACCTTTACTGATAGTACCTTCGCAGGTGCTCCACATGCCAAGGATGCTCTAGCTTTTGTCCGTCCAGAGCTTCCAAGTAATACGACCCCTGCCTCTTGCAGTTGACTACCCTGTATGGTCCTTCCCAATTGGGTCCCAATTTTTCATGAGCTGGGTTCCTAGTTGCCAAGGATACTCTTTTAAGAACGAGGTCCCCTACGCTGAAGCGCCTGGGTTTCACCATGGAATCATGCTGCCTGGCCATAAGATTCTTGTATCTTGCTGTCCTTTGCTCCGCATCCATCCTTACCTCATCAATGAGATCGAGGTCAAGACAGAGTAATTCTTCATTTTCTTGCTCCTGATACTTCATCACTCGATAGCTAGCCATATGAACTTCTGCCGATATGACCGCTTCACTTCCATAGGCTAACTTGAAGGGAGTTTCTCCTGTCGGGGTTCTCACAGTGGTTCTGTAGGCCCAAAGAACGCCTGGTAACTCGTCTGGCCATACCCCCTTTGCCCCCTCAAGCTGAGTCTTGATGATTTTCAGCAAGGACCGGTTTGCTACTTCTGCCTGTCCATTTGCCTGTGGGTGGGAGGGTGAGGAGTAATGATTTTTGATTCCGAAATGCTCACAGAAGTCCTTAAGTGATGTGTTGTCGAACTGTCGTCCATTGTCCGATACCAATACCCTCGGTACTCCGAACCTACACAGAATATTCTTCCAAACAAAATTCTTGACATTTTGCTGTGTAATTTTTGCGAGGGGTTCAGCCTCCACCCACTTAGTAAAGTAGTCAATTCCTACTACCAAAAACTTCATTTGTCTGGTTCCTGGGGGGAAAGGGCCTAGGATATCCAGTCCCCACTGCGCAAATGGCCACGGGGCCATCATCGGGGTCTGGTATTCTGACGGCTGCCTAGGGACGTTGTTGTAGCGTTGACATTGGTCGCACACCTTGACATAAGCCTTAGCATCTGCCTGAACCGTGGGCCAGTAGTAGCCGGCACGTATGATCTTATGGACGAGTGATCTTGCCCCCAAGTGATTATCACATGCTCCTTCATAAACCTCCCTCAAAACATAATTCGCTTCATCCGGAGCTAGGCACCTTAGGTAGGGCTGAGATAAGCCTCACTTGTAAAGCACTTCATTTATAAGCACGTACTTTGCAGCCCTAACCCTTAGTTTCCTAGCTTCATTCTTGTCTTCTAGAAGCTTTCCATCCTTCAGATAGATTACAATTGGACTCATCCAATTTTCTTCAACTCCAATTTGCTGTATTTTCGGGAGGTCTATGCTCGGCATGTATTGGACTTTGCTATACTCGTCCATAACTCCACCTGCCGACGCTGCTCTTGCCAACGCGTCTGCGTCCATGTTTTCCTCCCTCGGGAGTTGAACAAAACTCACTTCTGAAAACTTTTGCACAAGCCTCCTCACCTTGCTGAGGTATCTCTTCATTCGATCTTCCTTGGCTTCACACATTCCATTTATTTGGTTGATGATTAGCTGAGAATCTCCTCTGACTATTATTGACTCTACTCCTAAGGACTTTGCCAATTCTAGCCCTTTGAGTAGTGCTTCATATTCAGCTTCATTGTTGGTAGTCTGGTACTGTAGACGGGCTGCATACTCCAATTTATCTCTTTCCGAGGACTTAAGTATGATTCCAATCCCTCCTGCGTACATTGTAAATGATCCATCCACGTCTATGACCCACCTTCTTGCTTGCTCGTCTTTGGCCAGCTCGTCTTGGCTTGGAGTGAACTCTGCAATGAAGTCCGCCAGCGCCTGTGCCTTGACTGCATTCTTTGGCTGGTACCTAACATCAAATTCACTGAGTTCCACTGCCCATTAGACTAGCCGTCCCGTAGCTTCCAATTTGCTCATTGCTTTCTTTAGGGGATGATCCGTTAAGACAATGATAACATGAGCTTGAAAGTAGTGTCTCAGCTTCCTTGAAGCCGTGACCAAGGCAAAGGCTAACTTCTCCATCATTGGGTACCGTCTCTCTGCTCCTCTAAGTGCTCGGTTGGTATAGTATACTGGTTTCTGCACTCGTTCTTCTTCCCTGACCAGTGCGGAACTTATAGCATGCGGGGATACCGCCAAATACAAATACAACTCTTTACCGGATACGGATGGACTTAGCAATGGTGCTTTTGTGAGGTAATTCTTCAAATCTTGGAAGGCCCTTTGACACTCGTCCGTCCAATCGAACGCCTTCCTGAGGACTTTAAAGAACGGTAAACACTTATCAGTAGCTTTCGAAACAAACCTGTTGAGGGTGGCAACTCGTCCTGTAAGGGACTGGACTTCTTTGACGTTTTTTGGTAGTTCCATGCTGAGTATTGCTTGGATCTTATCTGGATTTGCCTCTATGCCTCTATGCGAAACCATGAACCCTAAGAATTTCCCTGATGAAACCCCGAAGGCACACTTGCTTGGATTAAGCTTCATGTTGTACCGTCGCAGTGTGTCAAAGGTCTCTTGAAGGTCATCCAGATGCTTTCCCTCGTCCAAACTTTTCACCAACATATCATCAAAGTAGACCTCTACATTTCTTCCAATCTGAGGACGAAACATTTGGTTCACCAGCCTCTGGTAAGTTGCCCCTGCGTTCTTCAAACTAAAAGGCATTACCTTGTAGCAAAAAAATCCTTGGCTGGTAATGAATGAAGTCTTCTCTTGGTCTGCCTTGTCCATCCTTATTTGGTTGTAGCCTGAGAAGGCGTCCATGAAGCTCAGCAACCTGTGACCAGCCGTCGAGTCTACTAGCTGGTCAATGCGTGGCAGCGGATAACTGTCTTTCGGGCAAGCCTTGTTAAAGTCGGTAAAGTCTACACACATTCGCCACTTACCATTGGCCTTTTTTACCATGACTACATTCACCAACTAGTCCGGGTAGTGAACTTCCCTAATGAACTCCGCCGTAATCAACTTCTGTACTTCTTCTTTGATGGCGTTGTCTCGCTCAGGAGCGAATACCCTTTTCTTCTGACGCACGAGTTTGGAGGAGGGACATACATTTAGACGATGAGTAATAACACTCGGGTCAATACCAGGCATGTCCTCATGGCTCCATGCGAATACGTCAAGGCTTTTCTTCAAAAACTGGACCAGTGCATTCTTCGCCTCTTCTTCCATGCTCGCCCCTATTCTAGTAAACTTCTCAGTTCTACTATCGTCTAAGGAGACATCTTCTAACACCTCAACAGGCTCCACTGTGATTCTTCCCTCGTCTATACTCATCGCCTGTAAATGCTCGTCCATAGCCAACATAGCTAGATAGCATTCTCTAGCAGCTAACTGATCTCCTTGCACCTGACCCACTCTATGTTTAGTTGGGAACTTGACGGACAAATGGTAGGTAGAGGTTACCGCCTTCCAGCTATTCAAAGTAGGCCTTCCAGTAATAGCGTTATATGACAATGAACAATTGACTACAAGGAAGTTTACCTCTCTGGCTATCTGCTGTAGGTATGCTCCAATCACTACGGGCAGTGTGACGATGCCCACCAGTTGTACTTTCATTCCCCCAAATCCTACCAAGGGCGAACTTATTGGACGAAGCTGATCTCATCCTAGCCTCGTTTGTTGGAAAGTAGGGTAACACAGAATGTCTGCCGAGCTGCCATTGTCTACCAACACCCTTCTGGTCGTATAGTCGGTAATAAGTAAGGTAATGAAAATCGCATCGTCATGGGGTTGGTGAATTCTTCCAATATCCTCGTCCGTGAACGTGATTGCTTGCTCGTCAGCTTCCCTCATCCTTGGAGATCGTCCTGACAGCTGGACGTTTTGCACCACCTTCAGGTATGTCTTCCTCGATTTACATAACTGCACTGCTGAGGTTCCTCCTACAATAACCCTTATTTCTCCTAGTGGGGGTCGTGAGGATTCTTCCACCTTGGCTCTCAACTTCTTATCCTTGTGGTCTCGTCCAAGGAAATTCCTCAACTTTTCTTGCCTGATGAGGTTCTCTACCTACTGCTTTAAATCAAAATACTCGTCCGTGTCGTGCCCATGGTCCCTGTGAAAGCGACAATACTTGTTCTTGTTGCGCTTGTTAGGGTCTCCCTTCATTTTCTCAGACCGCTTCAAGGACGGATCGTCCTTGATTTGCATAAGGACCTAGTCTAGCGGGGTATTCAGGGAAGTGTACTGCTGACTTCTTGAGGATGAACTTGCCTTTCTACCACCCCTATCCCTTTTTTCTCCTACCTGGGCCTTCTTAGGACGAGGAGCTTGATCTGAATGTCGTTGGTGACCAGCTTCCGAGCGTTTTGACCTTTTCCTCTTCTTGGCTATTATTGCGTCCTCGGCGTTCATGAAATTCTGGGCAGAATGGACGAGTTCAGCCATGGTCTAAGGTTCCTACTCGTACAATTTATGAATGAACAAGTCTGAATTGACCCCATTATGGAAAGCAGCCAACAACAACTTATCGTCCATTTCATCCACCGTCAAGGCTTCCCTGTTGAATCGGGTGATGAAGGACCGTAAACTCTCATTCTCCCCTTGTTCGATGGTTAGCAAACTGGAAGAGGAACGCTTGTGGCGTTGTCCTCCGATAAAGTTGTTAACAAACATCTTACTCAACTCCTCCAATGACCCGACCGAATTTGGAGGTATCTTGCTGAACCACACCCTTGCCGGTCCTTTAAGTGTGGTAGGAAATGCTCTGCACATAATCTCGTTTGGAACTCCTTGGAGGTGCATGGTTGTCTTAAAGGTAGCAATGTGGTCACACGGATCGCGATTTCCATCGTACGAATCCAGGGAAGGCATTTTGAACTTAGGGGGTAAAGGATGGCTGTTGATGGAAGCCGTGAATGGGGAGTCCGTTCGGTGAACCAAATCTTCCACGGGGTTTGCCCGCCTCATATTCTCCTTCATTTCTTCCATGGCTTTTCTCATCTGGTCCATTTCTCTCTCCAAATGTGGCACCCTTCTCGAAGTAGTACCCCTTGTCTGATCCTCGGACTCAATATTTTCTCCTCTACCTTCTTGACCCTAGGGTCATCCTTTTGCATGTCCTTCACGGTGTTGCCTTTTTATGTTGATCTCCCGTTTCAACTCCTGATTTTGGCGGGTCAGTTCCGCCATAGCAGCAGCCATGGACTGCACTTGTTGAAGGGACGGCAGCTGCGCGGCAGGCACTGACTGGCGATCACGGTAGGGATTACTAGAAGCATCCCTACTCTCCTGGTGGCCTAGGCTGGTAGCCCTTGATCTTGTCCGAACCATTCAACCTTTTGTCTAGGAACAAAGAATGATCGAAATAACAAAAAGAAAACGAAGATTATTTTCTAAGTTCCCACAGACGGCGCCAATTGATGAAGTGAAGAAAATCAGTAGGCTGGATGCTTCGGATTAGAAAGGGCTCACGATTGCCTTGGTAGCTTGAAAAATGAAAGGGAAGTGATCAAGGGTGACCGAGGTTGCCGGCTAATAACCCTCCGATGACAAAGTCAGTTTCTCTCAAATATTTTCAAGTTCCAATGTTTTAGGAAAATGATTTCACGTACCTTTTCCTGGTCTGAACCAACGTTTATATAGTGTCTTAAGAGCGGTTATTGGATTTGTAACCTCCCCTTGGTTCGAGGAGTTTTGTGTTTGAATATAACTTCCTCAACTGTTTAAGAGTTATTCTTTTTTTGCGCAACGGTCACTGGGGGTTACACGTATGATATGGAGACATTTTTCATATTCATAAATTTTACAAGTGCTCACGTGTCATCCGTAATTCCTCGTCCTGAGCACGTCAAGGCAGCTTACCTCGTCTTGAGCACGCCAAGGCAGCTTACCTCGTCTTGAGCACGTCAAGACAGCTTACCTTGTTTTGAGCACGTCTAGACAGCTTACCTCGTCTTGAGCATGTCGTGGCAGCTTACCTCGTCTTGAGCTTGTCGTGGCAGCTTACCTCGTCTTGAGCACGACAAGACAGCTTACCTCGTCTTGAGCACGTCTAGACAGCTTACCTCGTCTTGAGCATGTCATGGCAGCTTTCCTCGTTTTGAGGACCTTGCTCGTCCTGGACGATCTCCATGGACAAATTTAGAGTTGCATTTGTTTATACCACATCAAGTTTCATTTTTGTCTGCTCTATTATTTTGTTCTTCTATACTAAAAAAATTTATTTGTTAACCCCTTCTATATTATTGTTTGTCAGTATCATACTCTAGGCCTCGGCATAGCCAATTCTAAAAATGCAAGTCACTTTTATGGGGAGTGGGGACTCGTATATTACGATATGGGCTGCCCAAATAAATATGGGATAGTTCTCTGGATCTTAAGCATAGAGTCCAACCCAACAAGATATAGAGCTATGAGTGGAGGAGTAACAACATGTATCAATTGGGGATCATCCTTTTTGATTCGTGTGATTTTCAGAAAAGTTGGTAACAAACATAACCATATGTTTTATGTCTATTAAAATTATATTTACACCTAAAAAGTGGGATTTACTAAGAAATTTTAGTTTATTTCTAATGGTTTAGAAGTATATTTAATGGACTTTGGTGTAATGAAATATAAATAATTTGAAATGGGTTTTCAATGGCATAAATATATATATATATATATATATATAGTTTTTTTTCTTTGCCTAGGTATGGGACTTGTAGGCAGGGAAAATGTAAGGAGAACTTATTATAGGAATGAACTTCATGCAGTTATGAAAAATTTGAGACTTGGCATTCCTGATAAAACAATAGTATTATTATCTCGTGGTTTCCTAATCAATTTCTTTATAGCGATAAGAGAAATTATTGTTAGAAACAAAATATTTTGTTCAATCCTAGTTCATATTAATCTCTATGCCATCGGAAAGCATGCACTTATCTACTACAAAGGTAAAATAAATAAAGGTCGAATGATTTCTCTAGTTTTTATAGGGTTGTGTACGTTAGCTCCATTAACGAATGAAATCCTTAAAGACAATCTAGGATGTAAGTGTTTATTCTTTTTTACCTTATTTTGTATAATGTGCGGTCTTCTAATTCTCTCTGTGGTGATTTTTTTTTTTTTTTTACTTTCGAGTTTTATTCCAATTTCACCCAAATTGTCCTAAACATTTACTTAGTAATCCATTCCACAGGGTTGAAATCTACCTCGTGGATTTTGAATATTGAGTTATACTCATTATCGTCTATGGGGTTTGGGAGTGGATTTGGGTTTTTGCTAGGGGGTTTCTAAACCTATTTTTTAGCAAAACTGTAGTAGAAGGGAATGAAGTATTAGGCATCATTGCATTTCTCCTCTTTTATGTGATATGTACAATCACTAGTAAGGTTATTGTATATAATCTAATTTCTCAACCCATTAGACAAGAGGCTCCCTAAAGTTTGCTAGGTAGTTGGTGGTCTATGTTCAAACTAGTTTACTCATATGTTTTCTTTTATTTTAGTTTGATTTGATGAATATTTATGTAAATCAGTATCTGGAGCCTCTGTAAATCTTGGGTAACCATATGTTCATGAATAAACATAACTATATGTTTACGTTTAATTCTAAATTGTACCGTATCATCTAACTCCAAAATATTTTTTCTCAACTCTAACACTTAAAATTTGTTATATATAATATAAAACAGAATTATTCAAAATTGAAAAATTCAAATCCAACATCTAATTAATTAATTATTGTTGCAATTTAATTCCTTAATTTTGGAACACTTAGTGCATTTTCACTTGTTTTTCTTTTTGCTTAGTTTATTGGCACAATATTTGGTCTTCTTGCAGTATTTAGACTTAAGAAGAAAAGGCTGTTGCTATTTTCATTTGCCTCCACTTTGATTGTAATGGTATTTTATGAATTCCTTTTTGTGGCAAAAAATCTCAGCCTTAAAATATATCCAAAATCCATACAAGTACATACTTGTTTTTCAAATGCCCAGTACATATCAACATACTTGGTAGAAGAACATTACATGGCTTTGGACCTAAATACAATATATGTAAAAAAATACAAAACTTTGGTCCTAGATACAATCTACTAAAACAAAATAAAGACAAGACACTATTCTACGAACCAAAACCTATGGTTTAGGGGCTAGGTTACAGAATGGGAATGTGTTAAGCAGCCATTCTGCTCGGACAAAGTCCGGTCTTCTAGGATTTAAATAATCATTTAAGTACCCAATAACATGCAATGATGAGATGCAACATGGGTTTAAATGATCGATCTAAAATTAAATCATGAAGTGAGCTCTATGAATCTACTCTCTTTAGAACACGAGGAAACTATAAAAAAGATGACATTCTAGATATTTCTTTTTTAGAAAGAAAAACAGTAGGTTGAAAGGAAAAATACAGATTTATTTTTGTTATGAAAGAAAAAACATAAGATTTAATAATAAAAGATGTAGATTTGTTTTTTATTATGAAAGAAGAACATAAGATTTAATAGAAGAATCTAGATCAATTTTTTATTGTCGAAAACATAAGATTTAATAATAAAAAAAAATCTAGATCTATTTCATTAGTATTGAAAACTTGAAATTTGATAGAAAAATTTTAGATATGTTTTTTTATTATTTAGAAAACATGAGTTTTGATAGAATAATTTTAGATCAGTTTTTAATTATTTAGAAAACACAAGATTTGATAGAAAAATTTCAAAAATTTTTTTATTATTATTTAGAAAACATGTGTTTTGGTAGAAAAATTTCAGATCTGTTTTGAATTGTTTACAAAACTTGAGTTTTGGTTGAAAAAATTCAAATCTATTTTTATTATAAAGAAAACATGAGTCCTGGTGAAAGAATTATAGATTCACAATGGAGACTTTAGAAATTATCTTAGATCTGTTATGCATGAATCAAGTGAACATATGAATATTAGTCATAAAATATGAAAGGAAGACATGAATAATCATGGATTTATATGCAAACAAACATGTGAATTAAATGGTTATGGCATTTTTTATGATGAAACAAAGATTCAAAAATCATATTAGAAATTACCGTTCAGATATTGACATAGAAAGTATAGCTAGATACACATCTATATATATATATATATATATATATATATATATAAACTAAAGCATAGCATTTATTGTTGCTACGCTCTAGTTGAGCCACATTAGTGTCCAAGTCCTTATATTTTTCTTAATATTTACACTTCTCCAACCTTCCTCTCTCCCTTACCTTTTCATCTTCCCACTACTTCTCCAACCTTTCTTCCTCCCTTACTTTTTCATCTCCCCACTACCCTCTACATTAATATCATTCTTCCTCTTTCCCTTTATCTTCCTTTATTTTTGTCTCTTTTTATTCACACCATTTTACTATAAATTTGTCACTATCTTTTCCATTCTATGTATAGTTTTTCCTCACAGAAAAATGTTCTCTCTCTCTCTCTCTCTCTCTCTCTCTCTCTCTCTCTCTCTCTCTCTCTCTCTCTCTCTCTCTATTTTTTGGTGGATTTTTTTTAATTTTCTTGCATCTCTACTTTAGGTTGATAATTTTTATATTATTTAAAACTCTATTTTGGGTTAATGTGATTTAAATTTGTTTTTAAATTTTTTTTTTTAAATTTCCTTTGATTGTTAAATGTTATTCTATTGCGTTATAAAGAATTAAATATAGCATATGATGGAGAACTAAAAATCGAACCATCTCCAGTTCGTCCATAAGATTTGTCAAGAGCCAAAGGTCAGCTCAAAATGATAAGCTCGTCCGTGGACGTAAGAAATTCATCGAAGGAAAACGCCTTTAAGTACTTATCCACATGAGCTTATAACTCAGACCACGTGCTACCAAATCCTTATTCATCGCTATTAAGTACTTAACTTCCAATGGCAGTTATAGAAGATAAGATTGAATATTCTAACTTCTATAGCAGTTGTGGAGGTTAAGCCTGAACCTTCAAACTTCCACAAATATTGGGGAAGTTACTAGACAAGTAACCACTCCAAAAGCTCACAATATAAGGACTCATCGACATCAAATAAACTGAATTTTTCACTACTCCTAAAAAGTTGGAATTCTTGAGTCCTAGAGAAAAAACTAACTTAAGCATTGACGGGTTCTTGGCCAGTTCAACCTGGTCTCCTTTGATCTTGTGTCTTTTTCGTTTTAGACCTTCCAAGAAATCACCAGCCCATTGAATCCCGGAATATTCAATCTACTGATTTTCCATGCATCATCAGTTAGTGTCATCTATGTGGAGATTAATTTTGTGTTTTGCAATTTATCTTCCTTTAATAAAAGGCTGCATGGTTCAGACAAGATCAATGGCCACTAGTCCGGGCCACCAGGATAGTAGGAATGCTTCTAGTAGTCCTAACTGTGATTGCCAGTCAACACTAGTCATGCAACCGCCTTCCATCCAACACATATAGTCCATGACAGCCGCTATGGCAAAATTAATCTGTCAGAACCAAGAGTTGGCTAGGGAGATTAATTTAAGGAGGCAACACCATGAAAGATACATAGAAGGGCAAGCCTAGAGTCAAGAAGTTAGAGAAGGAGAAAATATTGAGCCTGAGAATCAGTCAAGGAGTACTGTTTCACGAAAGGTGTCACACTTGGAGAGGAAGATGGATCAGATGAGGAAGACCATGGACGAGATGAGGGAGAACATGAGAAGGGTGAATCATGTAGATGATTTAGTCCATCAAACTGATTCCCAGTTTGTACCTTCCATCAATAGTCATCCCCTGCTTTCTAAGTTCAAGATGCCTTCCTTGGACTCATATGATAGAATGCGCGACCCTTTTGATCATATTGCTACCTTCAAGACTACAATGCATCTTTAAGGGGTTCTAGATGAGATTATGTGTACGGCCTTTCCTACCACACTAAAAGGGCCGACATGAGTATGGTTCAGCAAAATACCTCCAAACATTGCGAGCTCTTTCGAAGAATTGAGTCAGTTGTTTGTCTAACAATTTTATCAAAGGACAAAGGCATAAGCTGATGGATAAATACATGTTTGTATCATATACAAATCATACGCAGCGGAAAAATAATGGATTTACTTCATTCATAAATATTAACATGTACTATGTAAGTTTCAGAATTTAAGAACAAGAGAGTGTACCTTGGTGTGATGAATTTTAAAAATGAAGATCAGAAGCACTTGAGAACACTTTTAATCTTCACTCCAATTCCACTAACACCCAAGAAGTGTGGTCTCTCAATTAGTTTTCCAAGGGAGAATTAGAGAGAGTGACTTACACTCACACATACACACACCACTTCAATATAGTGTTGTTATTCTTTCTACTTACAAAACTTTTTATGTTTCTCCTTTTGTATCTAACTGATTATCTAATTGAGCTGGCCTTTTGGGGCTTTCCAATTGGGCTTAAGCGTGTGGCTTAGAGTGGGACCAAAAAGGACAAATAAGACACTAGCTCTAACGGGCCTTGGGCTTTTCTGTTAACTTTTGACAAGTTCAAAATTATCATTAATTATATTTAATACCACTATATAAATATAGTTGCACTTTAGGCCTTATTTATAAATTATATTCCACGACTTTATTGTACATACAACTCCTTCATAAAATATTCGTAGTAATACAAAGTCATGAATATAGACTACCACTTTGAAAATTACTACATCTTAATTCCTTGAGTATCTGGTTTAATCCTATAAAGTTATTCATCATATATTTATGAAATCCAATTTCATAAATAAATATATATATATATATATATATGTTAATAACTTCTTACTAAAATGGTTAGGCCTTACTCTCTGAATAACTTAAGCCATTAAACTTAGCTCAAATGAATATTTTATATCTCCGTTAAGAGATTATAAATTTCATTTTGAGAATATATGTTCCATCAACACTAAATGTGATTGCCCAACATACTGAGGTTTTGATCGTTTCTTTAGACCCCATTCTTGATATATCAAAGCAACCTACACCTCATGATTAGGTCCATTATTCTCTCAAGATTAAGAGTTCATGTAAATAGAAGTCGTGAGATATATTATTCATTTGACAGTCGTTAGGAGAATAATAAATCTCAAAGTAGTCCAGGTCAATATGTTTTAACTCTTAAAACATATCAACATACTAACTAGAAATCTCTATTTTCATGATCAAGACAAATCATCTTAGTTGATATGTTATAGTCTTTGCAGATGAAATGCCCAATTTCATCACCGACTATGAATTATAATTCTGAGTTTACAAAGAACTTATAATTTATATCTTCTATGACTGAATTACATAAATCGCATACTATGCATCTCATGGATTATATGATAATGTCCTAATATTTATATTACCATTATTTTTAAATAATAATAAAACAACTTTATTAATCACAACATTAAGTCATACATAATGTCATACATATCATCATACAATAGGATTTAAGGGCACATATCCTAACAATCTCCCACTTGCCCTAAAGACTGTTATGTACTAATCTAACTCCCATTTCCTCCAAATATGACTCAAAAGTTCTTTGGGACAAGGCTTTGGTAAAGGGATTCACTAGATTCTTTACACTATCAATCTTTGCGACTATTACATCTCCACAAGCAACAATGTCTCTAATGATGTGGTGTTAACTTAGATAAATTATGCGAGTCTAGGTTAACACAAAACAATCATATCATGCAAAGTAGCAGAAATATAAAGAACACAATGATATGATGACCTAGGAAAACCAAACAGGTAAAAAACTTAGGGAGGATTTAACCTAGCTATCCTCAAGGTAAACCTGAATCCATTATGAAAGAATCGAAGCTTGTACAATATCGACTTACACCACTAACATCCTATTGCTATCCACTAGTAAAAAACTTACTGACATGACCACGTGCAAGCTCTGAGACCACGGACTCCTTCTTTCTTGGATTCTCCAGAAAGTACAAGCACTCCTGCTTGTGTATCTTTAAGCTCTTATAGCAGCAACTGAATTATCATCAAGCTATTGAAGAGATCTCCTTCTTGATAATCCTAAGCTTGTGTGAAGGTAAGCACCTCACAGATCTCACAAGAGATTCACACAAATAGTAATCTGAGCAAGCTCAAAAACGTGGTTAGGGTTTGCCTTTTATACCTAGGGCAAAACATAAAACCCTACATGTCATATGGGCTTAGGGCTGAGTTGGAAATTCTGCAGAAAAAAATAATCTGCACAACTTTCGATTGGTCGAGTATAATTCTCGATCGATCAAGTTAGGCAAAAATGCACAGTAACTTCTGCAATTAACTCGATTCCAACTTTACATTAAGGACACGTACTTTGAGCAGTCTAAACGCGACTTAAACATTTTGATCATAGTTTGCCAACATTACACATTAGAATTCTAATACATTAGTTCCTAAGTACTTAGAACCTAACAAACTCTCCCTTTGGCAATCCGTGACAAAACACAACTAAAAGCTCAAAGTTTACAAAGAAAAGCCCTTTAAAAAAAATGCCCATTATAACAAATCCAATCCTAACTACTATCATCAGTTGCAAGTGTAGACAGCAGCTCAATTGAAACAACCAATATATTTCCTAAAACACTAAACAAAACACATAAATGTATGTGTAGAAAATACAAGTAAACAAAATAAACATCTTGATTTCACAAAACACACAATATAAACATATATCAATGAATAACTCATAGACATAGGTCAATAAGAGTGAAACAAGAATCATATATAAAAATGAATGTAACTCCCCCTAACAAGAATATATCAAGAGCCAAAAAAAAAAAAAAAAAAATGTAAATACAAAGTGAAGCACCTAGATACAATCTAATCTCCATAGGCTAAAAAAAAAAACAATATCTCTCCTTAAACTCAAAATCTCCCCCTAAACACAAATGTACTCCCCTTTTTTTTGTGACGGAATGCCAAAAGGCAATTAGAATCCATCATCAAAAAGAGGTGGCGAAGGTGAACATCCAAGACGCGCCAAATCTGCTCGCAAAGCACGGATCTCATTAAGCATGTCCACCAAAATCTGACCATGAGCTGTCTGAATGGTCATGACAGTCTCCAAAGTACGACGAATGTCAAAGTCATCCGAAGTTGATGGTGGAGGAATAGCAGCAGCAGCATCTACAGGATCAACAGACTCCTCACCAGAAGGACAACCTATAGAAGAAGAGGGGGGGGGTGCGGTACCAGAAGACTCAACTCTAGGATGTTTAGAGCGCTCTCTTATTTGAGCAGCTCTTTGACTAAGAAAAGTGGCACCTATGGGAGCAATAATATATACTGGCTCAGAAGCAAGAAAGTCAGTCAAACCTAAAAACAATAAAATCCTATGAATGAAAACATGATGAAAAAGAGCATGAGCAGTAGATGAACTCCTATAAACTTCGTTCAAAGAATGAAGAAACAAATGAGGAAAACTAATAGGAGCATTTGTAACTAGAGCATACAAAAATGCACATCGCTCCAAAGGAATGGTGTTCAGATGAGAAATAGGCCACAAGGATTGACATGCTATCTGAAAGATAAGATAGGTAGACTCAGTAAGCTCAGTAGAAGTGATCCGAGGATCAGAACCCCACCGGATAGAAGTACTAGTGATGTATGGCATGATGTCGTCTAGGGGAGGAAACACATCATACGGGTAAACAGGATGCTGAACAATAGGCACCACAAGAGCATCGGCCACTATTGAAAGGGTAATGTTGTACTTATTACCATGAATCCAACTCCTCACAAGAGTGTCGGAATCATAGGAGTGAATAGAGAGGTTCGAATAGATTTCTCTAATCAAGATGGTTGGGGGGGGGGGGGATCAAAATCCAGAAGTGGCAACCAGCCTCGACGCTCAAAGTTTGCCCTAATGGCAGGACCAAGCTCATGTAACAGAACCCTACGCTCATCTCAAATCTTTCTCTTAAGGTTAAGGGTCTTAAAGGTCTCTTGGTGCTTCGCACTCAAGAATCTGTCACTCTCAATGGAAGGGGCAGAAGAAGAGGAGGATGGCCTATTGGCTCTAGTCATCCTAGGCATGGTGCTAGGATAGGGACAGAGACACAAGAGAAAGAACAGAACAAAACACAAGGGCAGACTATAAGTTAGCACAAAAAATATATGAAAAAAATCTATATGATGCATGAACAGATAAATGTCATGATGCATGCTCTAATGCAGTGTTAACAAATTCAAGTTTAAGTTTAGAATCACAAAATTTACTTAAGCAAAGAGTTTATAACAAAAACTCCAAAATTTTGAAAAACCACTTGTAAAATTTTTACTAAATTGACCAATTTATCATCACACAAGTTAGATAACAGTTTATAATGATCAAATGCATCAAACCAACAAGTCAATTTCATCAATCAAGCTCAATTTGAACAAAATCCCCATTTCGGACAAATACAAGCCCTAGAATTTCCAATTCCTCACAAAACGCCAAATTGATCAAATTAAACTCAAAAGATCATGATTTTAACAATGTAGGACAAAAACCCATTGATCAATTTCAGAAAATATGGCTTGAATTGTCAAAAACCCGAAAATATGCTTAGGTCTAAAAATCTCCCTTAAACATGAAACATGAAATAAAATGCAAAAGAAAGGGTATAAAGGTCTTACCAGCCTTGGGAGAGGAAAACCTTGCAAAAAGAACAGAGGAAAATGAAAAAAAAATTGGATTGGAGCCTTGACCGAATCATATGGAGAAAGAAAAGTTGAAAACCTTTTTGAAAGGTAGATGAACACATGAAAAGAAATCCTTTTTAAAAAATTCTCTACACGATTTTCGATCGATCGAAAAACATATTTGATTGGTAGAAAATGCTTTGATTGATCGAGCACCAATCAAGCACCAATCGAAACAGAAAGAGGCTAACCAAAATTTTAATCGCAATCTCAATCGATCGAAAAACATGTTCGACCGGTCGAAATTTTGGAAAAATAAGTTTTTTTTTTTGAAAAAATAGAGCAATTAGATGTAGAAACTCCTCAAAGCATTGAAATTTATGAACAAAATGCAAGAGTATGAGATAAAATGCTTTTCAAAAACACAAGTTTTGAACCCAGTTTCCAAAAATATAGATTTTCAAACATTTTCCTTAAATTCTTGAAGCATCAACTTTATTTTGCATAAAACTCAAGGTATTTTCAAACTTGGTTGGTCAGACCAAAAACACATACAATAACATGTATAAAGTTTAGTAAAGAGTAACTTGTGTAATGTGTGCAACTAGAAAAAACTTGAGATACGTGTGAGGTGATATGTAAGTAGAAGTCAACCACAAAATTTTCAAGATTCATCACAAAGAATTTGAAAGAGACTATCACCTAAAGAGTTACATCATATAACTCCCACATCTCCTAGATCATAAGCTTGTAATCATGTAAGTTTCTTGATTTTGCCTCATATTGTGCACACAAATTTTAATTTATTTGATTTAGCATTAAGTCCAATAATGTACACACCAATTTTAAGCAATTTAAACCGAGGTTACACTTTATGTTTTTTTTTGTGCATGTGCTACACTTTCTTGAGTACAAAATCTTACGATATGTACTAAGGTATTCATGATTGGCTAGTGAATAGGGGTAAGATGGTTATTTACGCCTTTCTCAAAAGGTTCAAGTCCAACAGTCAAAGACATGTGACTTCAAGATCACAACAAAGTAGTCAAAAACTACAAACATCTTCCCACACAAGTGCATGAAATAAGCTCATCCAAGCTAAACAAGGTACATAAATATGTTATGTGAAAATAAATTGACCAACCTTGTTTTCAAAACCAAGAAAATAAATGCAAAACACATTTTGCTTCCCTTTTTTCCCTTTCTCCTTTTTTTTTTTTTTTAATTATTATTTTTAATAAAAAAAAACATCCTAGAATGAAATGCATGAATGTTATGCAATGCAAATAATAAAAAAACCAAAGAGAACAAAAACAAGAAAAAAAATGGTCACAAAGAGTAGAGCAATGAAGCACAAGGACCAAAAAAAACTAGGAGTGATTAGGGACACAGAATCACACCAATTACTTGATGAAGTGCTTCAAACTTGCTTCCATTAAGTGGTTTGGTGAAGATGTCAGCATTTTGACATTTAGTAGGAATGTATTCAAGAAAAACAATCTTCCTTTCAACCAAATCCCTAATAAAGTGATACATAATCTCTATGTGCTTAGTCTTAGAATGTTGAACAGGATTCTTAGAGATATTAATAACACTAGAATTATCACAATAAACAACCATGGTGTCTTGTGATATTCCATAGTCATTCAAGAGCTTTTTCATCCAAAGAAGCTGTGAACAACAACTTCAAGCAACAATATATTCTACCTCTGCGGTAGACAAAGACACATAATTTTGTTTCTTACTCATCCAAGCAACAAGATTGGCTCCTACATAAAAACACTCACCAGTGGTGCTTTTTCTGTCATCGACATTGCCAGCCCGATCAAAATTAGAAAAACCAGCAAGAGATAGATTGGACTCTTTGCTATAAAAAAATCCATAATCACAAGTTCCACCAACATATTTAATGATACATTTAACAGCATTTAAATGTGAAACCTTTGGATTAGATTGAAATCTAGAACAAACACCAACACTAAAGGCAATATCAGGCTGACTAGCAATTAAATACAAAAGACAACCAATCATGCTTCTGTATAATGTAACATCAATAGACTCACCTGATGGATCATTGGTTAGTTTTGCATTTGCAGCCATTGGTGTTCTAGCATGTGCAGCCTTTTCAAGTCCGAATCTATTGATTAGATTTCTTGAATATTTTGCTTGGTTGATGTAAATTCCAGAATCCGTTTGCTTCACCTGTAATCCCAAGAAATAAGTCAATTCACCAACCATACTCATCTCAAACATCGCCTTCATTTCATCTGAAAAGGATTTAGCAAGAGAATCATTAGTAGCACAAAAAACAATATCATCAACATATATTTGAGCTACAACAAAATAATTCTTATCATTTCAAATGAAGAGAGTAGTATCTGCAAATTCTCGTTTGAATCCATGCTCTGTGAGAAATGTAGTTAACCTATCATACTAAGCCCTTGGAGCTTGTTTCAAACCATAGAGGGCTTTCTTCAACTTGTAGACATCATTCGGTCTATGAGGATCAACAAAACCCTTTGGTTGTTCAACATATACCTCTTCTTGCAACATATCATTCAAGAAGGCACTCTTAACATCCATTTGATACAACTTGAAGTTCAAATGACTTGCTATGGCCAAAGGTATCCGAATGGATTCCAGTCCTGCTATTGGTACAAAGGTCTCATCAAAGTCACTTTTTTCCACTTGTGTGTAGCCTTGAGCAACAAGTCTTGATTTATTTCTAATAACAATGCCATGTTCATCAGATTTGTTCTTAAATATCCACTTAGTTCCAATCACATTGACTCCCTTTGGTCTAGGAATTAATTCCCACACATCATTCCGAACAAATTAATGAAGTTCTTCATGCATAGAATTTACCCAATCAGCATCTTAAAGAGCTTCATCCACCTTTTTCGGTTCAAATTGGGATAGATAACATGAGTGAGTAATTACATTCAAGGCTTTGGATCTCAATCTCATGTTATCATTTAGACTACCTAATATTTTTGTGGTAGGATGATTTAACTTAACTTTAGAAGATGGACCTTTGACTAGAGATGTGGAGGTACCTTTTTGTTCAGATGGGGGACTCAGCTCACTTTGTGCTTGTTGAGTTTCATGAACCGGTGTGGATGGTTTTGAGCTTAATGGTACAGAGGCCATATCATTCAACAACAACAGCTTTTCCTCAGTATGCTTCCCTACATAATCATTAGGTAGTGAATCATTAGCTTCCATGATCTTTTCTTGAACCAGAGAAGTGTTTTCTGAGTGACTTTCTGAACTCAATTCATCATTGATCACAACATTGGAAGACTCCATGACTGTTTTAGTTCTCAAATTGTACACTCTGTATGCTCTAGTAGTGGAAGAGTACCCTAGAAAGGAACCCTTGTCACTCTTTGCATCAAACTTTTCTAGGTTCTCCCTGTCATGCAGAATGTAACAATTACTACTAAATATTCTGAAATATTTGACAACTGGTTTCTTTCCTCTCTAGAGTTCATAGGGAGTTTGCTTGGAATCAGGTCTAAAATACACCTGATTGAGTGTATGGCAAGTAATGTTAACCGCTTCTCCCTATAAGGATTTAGGCATCTTCTTATTGTGTAGCATGACACATGCCATTTCTTTGACAACCCTATTCTTCTGTTCCACTATTCCATTCTGTTGTGGTGTCTTGGGAGAAGAGAACTCTTGATGTGTACCTTGATCATTGCAGAAGGTAGCCATTTTTGAGTCCTCAAATTCTCTTCCATGATCACTTCTGATTCTAGCTATCACAGTACCTTTCTCAACTTCCAATTTTTTGCACAGATGAATCATTTTTTTAGGAGCCTCAGCTTTATCTTTCAAAAGCACAACTCATGTATATCTAGTAAAATCATCCACAACCACTAGGATATACCTCTTTCCACCCAAACTCTGAACTCTAACAGGACCCATGAGATCAATATGTAATAACTCTAGAGGTCTAGAAGTTTGAACATCAGTCACAGACGTATATTTGGATTTCACTTGTTTACCCATCTAACATGGTCCACAAATGCACTTTTCAATCTTCTCAAACTTGGGCAAACCAATAATTGCATCACACTTGGAAATCTTTTCTAATTTCTTGTGACTTGCATGTCCCAATCGTTGATGCCATAGATAAACTTGATTGATATTTGCACTAAAACATTTGTTGCTTATACTTGGTGTTATACCATAATAATTGTCAGCTATTCTCACACCAACACACATACAATCACCTCCTCCATATGGCAAAAATAACATGCATTTAGGCAAGATTTTCATATGTTCATGCATTGTTTAACATACATGTATAGTGTGTGCACTCTATGTGTTTGATAAAATGCCCAAATGACATTTTCTTGTTTTTTCGGACTTCGATGTGTACCAAACTTTGGGATCACTATAATTATTCATGTTTATCATGTTTTGATTATTGGTGGTATGTTTTATACACTTTACCTTGTGAGTGCTTATTCATGCATTGATCATGCATCTTACATGCACACTAGATGCACTTTTGCTGCATATAATTTAACACTTGACATGTTTTAGATTCACTCATGCTAGTTAACTCTTTTTAGACCTTTTAACTCATATAACATGTTCTTGTGCCTATGTCATGCCTAGGTCTTTATCTTGTTCCACATCTTTAGCATGTTATGTTTGCTTTATGCTTTGTAGCATCATGTCTTTAAGATGTTTTATATTTTGTTTGAGCTTCATTTTCTCATTCATCTTGCACCCCTCATGCATCATTTCCTTGTTCATATCTTCTTTTCTTTTCTTCCTTCCTCTTGCTTCACTTGTCTATTCATGACAAAAAGGGGGAGAGTATACTAAAGAGTATACCGATGTGTTTCGTCATTTTCTATATGACTCATGTGCACATTTTTAGGGGGAGAAAGCCATAGGGGAGATGCATATACCAAGGGGGAGAAGACAACCTTTATGAGAAAACCTTGTTTTGCTTTGTTTTATATTATGCTTGTTTTCTTGTTGCTTTATGGTGCTTTGAAAGGGAGGGACATATATATAGGCGTAAGTTTCCACTAATGATTGAGATTAACAACATTTTATTTGTCCTCTCTAGCTCTGCAGAAAGTCTGTTTGGGCACATGGTTTCTTTTCGAAAAGCATAGGCTTTCTTCTACTCGTTGTTGACCCAGAGTCAAGTTTTTTATTTTATTTTATTTTTATAAAGATGAAAATTTTATTTCTAAAACAAATATGTACAAAACGTAATTAGGATAAGGAAAGCTATAGGATTACAAGCTCTTATGGCTTTGATTTTCTTTTAATTAGGATTAATATTTTTATGGTTTAGAATTAGGAATTTGAGTTTATAGTAATAAACAATCTATTTGACGATGTAATTCTTTTTTTGGTAATTACACTCTACTCTTGTGAGTTTTGGAGAAATGACACTCCATCCTAAACTTAAAAAGAATAAAACACTTTCCCCCCTTAACATTCAATTAACCAAATTTTGTTAAATTGATATTAAAAATATTATATACTAACTTGTCTTTTACTTAAGGGAAGGTTTCCAAATTTATCTTATTTCATAATTTAAATTCATTGTTTTAAAATTTTAAATAATGTGTAATTTAAAATATTAAGTGTGAACTTTACCTTTTTTTTTAGATAGAATTCTTTTTTAGTCTAATCTAAGTATATATGTGTGTGAACTTCGCTTATGAATATTTACTTTTGCCTTGGCTCTTGACCTCCCCTCATTGCACAAGAACTTATATATATGGACTGACTATTACTCTAAAGGATGCTTGGTGGTACTTGCCTATGCACTTGAATGTCTCTATGAACTATTTGTGTAATTAATTATTATAAAGTCTATCTCTTATGGGCTTTTTTTTTGTTTTTTTTTTTTGTTAAGATAATATTACAACTATGTACTAGATTTTGGTTATCATGACAATCTATTTTAAAGAACGAGACATTTTGAAATGCACTAGTTTAGAAAGTTCATATATATAAATGAAAATTTAAGAAAATATGACTCCCTATGACACAAGTTAATATGACCTATCTAAAAAATAAATAACATTAACTTACCAAGCCAAAAACATGCACGATTGGATTTGAATTGAAAGTACACTAAAACAGAACTTCTAAATCATTAGTCAGTCTGGTATTCACCGTCACCTTCATTTTCTTTGACAGTGACATCAAAATTTTATCAGGGAGCATAGTGTATTTAGCTAGTTAATTCTAACAAACAAGCTATATATATATATATATATATATATATATATATAGGTGTAATTTTCCACTAATGTCAATAAAGATGAACGACTCTTTGCTTGCCGTGTCTAGCTCTCTAAAAAGTTTGGGAGGGTCTAAGTCTTTGCACACGGTTTCTTTTATGAAACCCAAATGAATGGTTGCTAGTGTTCCAGCCTTACCTGGTGGACCGTACGTGGTTTGCAATTTGCATGGGTGCGACGTACTACCATAAGCTACCATACTGCCCTAAAAAGGTTTTATTTTAGGGAAATAGCTTACATACTTCCAGATATGCTTTGGACTCTCTCAAAGGGTATGGGTCCTACACATGGGACCTATCATAGCATCCATCCCCTTTGTGAGAGCTTGAAACATTGCTCCGGGTGTCCTACCTTAGTTGCTCGTTGTGATGTGCCACCACATGCTACCACATCCCCATTACCCTCAAGTGTCTAACTTAGGCTTTCTTGTTTCTACACTTGTTGCCGTGGTCAAACCTTTTATTCTAAAAGATAGAAATTTTATAGTACATAAACTCTCAGTGTAATGAGGACTAGAAATAATATAATTAAGATGACAAGCTAATTGCGCGTCTGCCAGTTGACATGAATTCAGATGAGGGGATTCTCTTTCATCCAAGTAAGTCCTATCACTTCACATGATAACCCATCTTCTTTTTCTTTCTTTTACACACACACACACACACACACACATATGGTTATTCTAGGCAATTAAAAACATGACAAAAATTTTATCATATTTGTTAATAATTGAAGTTGCATTGAATAGTACAGTGGTAGAGCCAGAAATTTAAGTAAAAAAATTAATCTAAAAAAATTAATCAATATTAATAACAAAATAAATAAACAACTAAATGATAATGTAATTGTCATATAGAATCTAACATAAAATGTAAACTTTAATTTATTTTTTCACACCTAGCATATTTTACTCAATTGCTCTTGACAATTTTTCATATTTTGAAACTGCTGCATGATTTCTTTACACTCAATTGTCTTGAATATATCTTTCTCAATAAATGTGACTAAGCAATTATTCATCCACTGATCTCCTATTTGATTGCGTAATCGATTTTTAATTATGTTCATTGCTGAAAAACTATTTCAACAGTAGTTGTTGCAACTAGTAAAATCAATGCCAAAGTCCCTAATGAGTAAACCAATGGATATGAAACATCCTTTTTCATTTCTACCATCTTTTCAGCAAGCTATCCAATTCCTTTAAGTTTTGAAAACTCTTCAGTGGACCGCATGTCATGGATGTATGTCTCAAGTTGGTTATCTAAGAAAGAAACTTGAACTGTTGAAAAATCACTTGGATAAAACTGAGCAAGCCGAATCAATTTCTCCTTGTTGAATGTTGAAAATAAGTTATCTAGGTTCAAACACGCAACACAAAGTAATAATTCAAATTTTCCAAAATGACTATTAAGTTCCTGAAGTTGCATATCTATAACAGTATAAAAAAGCTCTACTTGATAATGACGCAAATTTTTCATGTTTTGAACTTTTCGTAGTGGCCGAGGTTGATATAAATCATCCATATCGAGAACATCAATATTATTTTTTGCACAAAATGCAGAAACCTCCATCATCTCTAATGACTTGTAAACATTGCTTTGAAATGTCAACCAACTTCATAGCATTCACAATATCTTGATCTTTTCGTTGTAATGCTTGTGACAACTCATTACTTATGCCAAGCACACCCTTCGTCAAATGTAAATCAAACACGAATTCAAATGTTTGGAGTAAACCAATTAAGATATTTGTTTCTGCTCTCTGATCAGAATGTAAACCATCTTTTATAATAGTTTCAATCACATCAATTACAGAAGAAAATATGTGAATAAGATTAACATGTGCACCATAATGAGAACTCCAATGTGTATCTCCATGTCTTTTTAGTGAATGTTTGGATAGTGCTAAAAAACACTTTTTAGTTGCATCTCATATTTCCAGTGGATCCCATGCATTGTTCACAGGACCCGCAAATACCTTTTCTCCTTTAAAACAACTTCAGAATTGGGTTCTATGACACTATTCACACATTTAAAAATTATTTTGTTACATTATTTTTAGTTTTCAGTGTTCAGCAATAACCGGTATCCAAACACACTTTTAGACTCATTTCTTGATTCAAGCCATGACCAGTTGAAATTTCATTATTTTTTAGTGCTTCTATAACTTTAGCACTACGTTTTTCGCGAAGAATATCATGATGTTTGCATGATGCTCCAAAAATATTGAATACCATTGCAATCAAGTTAAAAAAGGTTGCAATCAAGGTGTGATTTTTTGCTACTGCAACTAATGTTAGTTGATCTTGATGTGCAAAGCAATGGACATAATAGGCAAAATGATTATCTTTCAAAATAAGAGTTTTTAGTCCATTTAACTCACCTCGCATGTTGCTTGCCTCGTCATAGCCTTGTTCCCGCAATCTACTAATGCTCAAGCTATGTTTATTGAATACTTCCTCAATTGCACTCTTTAGTGTCACTAGATTTTGGTGTTGAGTGTTTCATGTGTTTTATGTGCTGTCCTGAAATCCATTCACTTTTCAGCATTTTTTTATCGTACTTGCTGTTTACACCATTGTTCCGTACATAATTTATATTCTTATTAATGTTGGCCCGAAATTAATTTATTATTACTTTCGATTGCAGGATGGTGTTATTTTGGCGTGGAAAGGCACTTGCAAAAGTAATCTTACATTTCAACTTGCTGCAACCCTTAAATGCCGCACACATGGTATAACTTCTTTAGTTGATGGAGGAGGCAACAGGCTGTACTCCAGTTCCAAGGACCATACAATTAAGGTTAGGCTTTTCTCTTTTAGATTTTTTTTTTCCCTATTGTGAGTAGTTAGTATTTGAAGAGTGATATGATTTGAATTGATTAACTATCCTTCTTTTTTGTCGTCATAGTCATTTTCTTTATATGTGCACAAGGATCATATACTTTGTTTTGATTTGTCTGGAAAAAAAAAAAGAATTAATTTCTGTTCTTATTTTTTGTTTCAAGTTTGGGATCATGAAAATTGGCAGTGTATTATGACACAGAATGGGCATGATGATGTTGTAAAGTCTCTCATGTGCTGGGATAAGTATTTGTTCTATGGTTCATTGGATTGCACGATTAAAGTTTGGGCTTCTACTGAGGATGGCAGCTTGGAAGTAATCTGTACTCACAGTAAAGAACAAGTAAGTTATTGAACCAAAATTAGTTTCATTTACTTTCTTATTTGCTTCCTCCTTTAAGTAATTGAGGTGTTCTACAGTCGTTGAGCAGTGTTATTAATTGGTCCGGTAATGGCAAAATTGTACTGTTGTGCCAGAAACTCAATAGGTGTAGTATTTTGTTGCAATGCCATGTTGTGGATACTGTAGCCTTAGTTTTTCAAGAGTGTCAACTAATTGGATGGCATGACTTTTCGTGGTACAGGGTATCCTTGCACTTTCTGGGATGACTGATCCGGATGTTAAACCAATCCTGTATTGCTCTTGTAGTGATAAACCTATCCACCTCTATGAACTGCCAACGTGAGTACAATTTTCCTTCTGGGAAAATCTTTCTTCTTTTCCCTCTTGTATTTGACTAATATTAGTGATTTTTGTTTTAGATTCACTGACGGGCAGATTATTTGCAAAACAAGAAGTCCAGACTCTTCAAATAGGTCCTGGGGGCCTCTTTTTTACTGGGGATCAGACTGGTTTGCTGACAGTGTATACTTGGCATGCAGACTAATGGTTGAGACGTGCCCAAGCCTAGTACAGCATGGTTTTTATTAGTTATGGCAAACAATGTACAGTATTTTGAGTACATTTTCCAATGTACAATATTTTGAGTTTAGAAATTCATGTTCTTATGAATGCTATGGATAAAACAATGTAATGTTATTACTACGTAATGAAAATAAATAGCTACATAACCTAAGGTAAGACTTTGGTTTCCAGTTTTTGTCTACTGCCCCTGCACGAGTGAACAAAGTTACAAAATATTGAAGAAATGTATTTCAACAACAAACCATTTGCCTGAACCAGATCCTTATTTCTTATTAGATTACATGTGTAAAGTTGTGATTTACAACTATTTTGTGTTGGCTTTAATTCCATGCCAAATTTGATTATAATTTTATTTAATGTTTCGTACCCTGTATTTTTTGTGAAATTTATTTGTAAGGGTTGTATGTGAGAGAGAGAGTGTGAAGACTCAATGCATCTTTTGAAGACTAAAGGAGTTTTTGTGGGTAGCTCGTGACTAGCCATCCCACGAAGTGAGGCATGTGCTTTGCACATGACTAGAACTCGAAGAGTTATGACAGACGGTGACAGTTGGTTTTTGCAAGTGTCTCACGGGTAAGGTCTTTCCACGAAATACCCGTGAAATAGTCTGTTTTTCTATTTTATCATATTTGCTCCACTACATCCTCATACACACTATATATACCATCATTACCCACATATTGAATAGAAAGCTTTTCAGAAGAGAAAACCCTAGCCTTAAACCCTTGAGAGTGTGAGATTGTCATACCCACAATTTTCCACACTATCCATTGTGTTTTCCTCTACTCCTACCTCTCCATTTCCAAATCCTTGAGAGGTTGATAGCCCAAACACTTACCACACCTATACTGAGTGTCCAGTGATGTTTTTGGTGCTGCTGGGAAGCATTGGAAGAAGCCAAGTTTTGGCGGATGCAATCAGGCGCATTGCGAGATTCGAAAAACTAGACAAGACATGGTTCCGAGAAGCCTTGTTGGAGTAGGAGCTTCAAAGAGTTTAGGTGCACTGGGTAGACTAGACTTGGAGGGTCTTTTCCTATTCGTATATCCAAACTTATTGTTTAATGGATCGATTTATTGCTTGGAGGGCGGCGGAGAGGTTTTTTGCCAAGTTCTTCAGTTTCCTCTTCTGTAACACATTGGAGTGTTATCTTGTGTTTGCATCTCCCTTCCCTATTCTTTTAGCTTTCATTTTACTGCTGTGTTTTAATGAATATGGCTTAGAGTAGTTGTTTTGTTTTGTTTGTTTGCTCGCATTTACTCTATTCCGCACTTAGTTCAAGTTAGAATAAAATCAACCGAGTAGTAATTTTTAATTTGGGGTTTAAACAACTCTTGTATTTTTAACACAAATCCGAGCTTTCAACATGAATTTAATTTCTTTTTCAATTACACTTTTACAAAATTTCTAATTTCTACTTTAGATTGTTAAGTTCTCTATTTAAGATTCTTAAATTAAATTCAACTGCATGAACCATATGTAGAATCTAAGTGGCTGCATCTAAGAAACTCTAAGTTTTAGCTATTGACAAAATTCATACACGTGGTTACATAGGAAAGGAAATAGATTATTAATGAAAACATTATTTTGGTCCCTACATTTTGGGGTCACAGTCAATTTAGTCCCTACATTTTGGTAGTATTCAATTTGGACCATGTTATTTTCAAGTTGTAGTCAATTTGATCCCTATGGTTAACTAATGGAAAATGCCTATATGGAAAATAATGTGCATAGTTGGCACACATATGGATAATAAAATAGTAAAAAAAAAAATGTTTAATTCCTATTAAAAATAAGACATGGTAACATTTTTTATTTTAAAAAGCCACATCAACGATTTTATTTGGAAAGAAAAAACAGGAAATAAAATGAAAATTTTGAAGGGTGAATAAAAAAATCCAACTTTTCTTGGCAGCCAAACAACAACCAAAAACACAAAAATCAAACCTAACAATTACCCATCACGGACTAAAATATTTTACAAGATTTCCATAGCCAAATTCGTTGGTTTCACTCTCTTCACCAACTTTTTAGGAAATCACGCAAATCAAGAAGGCTGATCTCCAATTGATACATGTTGTTACTCCTCCACCCATAGCTCTATATCTTGTTGGGTATTTCTTTATACTCAAGATCCAAGGAATTGTCACTAGACTTGAAGAATAGAGTATCAAGTATATGGCAACAAGTATCAAATCAAGAAACCCATATTTATTTGGACAACCTATATTGTAATATAAGTGGCCTCCCTCTTCATAATAGTGACTTGCATTTTCGAAGTGGCTATGCAGAGGCTCGGAGTACGATACTGAAAAACAATAATATAGAAGGTGTCAACAAAAAAATTTATTTAGCATAAAAGAACAAAATACTAAAACAGACAAAAATAAAACTTAGATAATGCATTCTAGAAGGGCGTAATCCATAACCCTTATCCATGTAAGTTGAGCACGACCAAAAGATTAGACCAGTTGCTGATATGTACTGGGCACATGAAATAGTAGTACGTACTTGTAGGGATTTTGGATCTATTTTAGGGCCTGAGATTTTCGGGCACAAAAAGGAATCCATAAGGTACCATTGCAATCATAATGGAGACAAATGAAAATAGCAATAGTCTTTTCTTCCCAAGTCTTAGTACCGCAAGAAGACCAAATATTGTGCCAATAAACTTAGCAAATAAAAAACAAGTGAAAATGCACTAATTGCTCCAAAATTAAAGAATTAAATTGCAACAATAATTAATTAATTAGATTTTGGATTATAATTTTATAGCTCAATATCTTATTGGGTAGTACTCTATGCTCAAGATCCAGGGAACTATCCCTAGACCTGGACAATAGAGTATCATGTATATGGCAATAAGCATCACATCAAGAAACCCATATTCATTATTGTGATGTCCCAATTTGATTGATTGTGTGATGTGTGTAGGTATATGATGAGTACCACATTCGGTATTTACTAGGTAGATCTGAGCTTTATTAACAACTACAAGAAGCCTTAATTGTGACTAGTCCTTTTGAGGTATAGCGTAGATGTGGCTAACGCTTTCCTTGGGTCATTACATATGGTATCAGAGCCGGCCTGGTAACACCGTGTGGGCGCAAAGATATTACCCCATAAAGTGGACACTAACGAGGACGTTAGGGATTTAAGTGGGGGAGATTGTGTGCCCCAATTTGATTAATTGTGTGATATGTGTGGGTGTGTAATGAGTCCCACATCGAGAATTTACTGGGTAGATCTAGGCTTTATAAACAACTACAAGGAGCCTTAATTGTTGTGACTAGTCCTTTTTGAGTTATAGCGCAGATGTGGCTAGTGCTTTCCTTGGGTCGTTTTATAATTGAATCTCAGGTCTCTTATTCAATTATCAGAGACTTTACCAGTTGAATTAACTGGAACCCATAAACATAAACATATGGTTACGTTTGTCACCAACTTTTCTAAAAATCACGCGAATCAAGGAGACTAATTCCAAATTGATACATGTTGTTAATCCTCCACCCATAACTATATATATATATATATATATATATATATATAAATTGTTGTGTAATACTCTATGCTCAAGATCCAGGGAGTTGTCCCATATCTATTTGGACAGCCGGTATTGTAATACACATGGACTCCATCCTCATAAAAGTGACTTGCATTTTTAGAATTGGCTATGCAGAGGCCCGGAGTATGATACTATAGACACTCAATTTTGCATCCATAATCTACTCTTGGAAGATGACTGAAGTGATCGTTCTAAGTACCCAAAAATCATAATTACATTTCATACATTAAATCATTCATGACATATGATAAAATTGAGCTTAAGATTCTAACGATCGAGACGATATGCCTGGTTCCCAAATCAGACCTTCAGAGTGAAAGATGTCACAAGATTAAGTTTTCACGGTCTACATGTATTCATTTGGTTGTTGAATGATTAAATATAGGTTTCGTTACAGAGGAATAAAAAGAATAATTTGATAATGTTGAAACTGGATTGATAATTAAGTTTTTAAGATAATTATCTCTAAGATAATTATTTTTAACGAGTTAGTTATCAAGTTTAAATGGATTTTATTAAGAATACAAATTCAAAATACATCCAAGTACGATTCCTAGTTCAGAAAAAAAGTCCAAAAAAGAGTCCAAAACATACAAGAAGAGGAAACTACGTTGAGCACTGATGAGTATCGATTGGCACTATTGTTGAGCACTGATGAGTACCAATTGGCACTCCAATAGTGCCAATCGGCAGAATTAATTTTTTAGGGATAAAACCAGACCTAATTCGAATCTATAGATTTTCTAAGCAACCCTAGCTTATCTTTTAAGTAGATAAACATCTATAAATAGAGAAGACCACCCAAAATTCAGCGCCCCTCTACCCCTTAACGTTAAAGAAACTCTGGAAGTCTAACTTTAAGATTTTCTTTCCAGTTAAGTGATAATTCCTTAGGACATAGAGAGATTCACTCTCTCTGATTCTAAAGTTATTCCCCTAAGGAATTTGTTCATGTAATTGATACAGATATCACTTTTACTCCTTTATTAATATGCATGTTTGATTGTTCTTTCCTTTTATTAGCATGTGTATCTAGTTATACTTTCCATATCAATATGTGAACAATAATTTCTGATTTGATTTTTGAATCTTTGTTTCATCATGAAAAATGCCAAGATCTTTTAATTCACATATTTGTTTGCAAATAAATCCATGGTTATTCATGTCTTCCTTTCATATTTTTATGACTAATATTGATATGTTCCCATGATTCATGCATAATAGATCTAGGATAATTTATGAAGTCTTCATTGTGAATCTACAATTCATTCATCAAAACTCATGTTTTCTAAATAATTAAAAACCGATTTGAAATTTTTATACCAAAACTCATGTTTTATAAATAATAAAAAATAGATATGAAATTTTTCTATCAAAACTCATGTTTTCTAAATAATAAAAAATATTTCTGAAATTTTTCTATCAATTCTCATGTTTTCCAAATAATAAAAAATAGATCTCAAATTTATCTATCAAAACTCATGTTTTCTAAATAATAAAAAATAGATCTGAAATTTTTCTATCAAATCTCAAGTTTTCAATAATAAATCTTATGTTTACAATAATTAAAAATTGATCTGGATTTTTTTTTTCTTTTAAATCTTATTTTCTTCTTTTGTAATACAAAACAGATTTGGATTTTTTTATTAAATCTTTTTTTTTTCACAATAAAAACAAATTTGGATTTTTCCTTTCAACCTACTATTTTTCTTTCCAAATAAATATAAAAACATATCTAGAATGCCGTCTTTTTCAAAGTTTTCTCTTGTTCTAAAGAGAGTAAATTCATAAAACTCACTTCATGATTTAATTTTAGATCTATCATGTAAACCCATGTTGCATCTCACGGTATGTTAATGGGTACTTAAATTATTATTTAAAGCCTAGAAGCCCGGACTTTGTTCGGGCAAAATGGGTGCCTAACACCTCTCATTTTGTAACCTAGCTCTCGAACCATAGGTTTTGGTTCGTAGCATAGTGTCTTGTCTTTATTTTATTTTGGTAGATTGTATCTAGGACCAAAGCTTTGTAGTTTTTTTACATAGATTGTATTTAGGACCAAAGCCTTGTAATCTTCTTATACCAAATTGTGTTCATATTCAATTAATTAAAGTGAGGTATTTCAGATATGTAAATTGTACAATGTAGTTTTTTTCCTACTTTTTGTTATAAAAAATAAGTGGTGACTGCACAAAGCCCCAAAAGAGAGGTTCTGATGTCCATCTCTTTTGATTTTGAGCACCCTAAAATGTCCCGGTCTCTCTCAGATACTGGCAAACAATAATATAGAAAGTGTCAAAAAATAAATTTATTTGGCATAGAAGAACAAAATAATAAAGTGGACAAAAATGAAACTTACATAATGTATTTTAGAAGGGCCTAATCGATAACCCTTATCCATGTAAGTTGAGCATGACCAAGAGATTGGACCAGTTGTTGGTATGTACTGGGCATAAGAAATACTAGTACATACATGTATGGATTTTGGATGTATTTTGGGGCTAAGATTTTTGGGCACAAAAAGGAATCCATAAAGTACCATTGCAATCATAATGGGGACAAATGAAAATAGCAACAATCTTTTTGTCCCAAGTCTTAGTACAGCAAGAAGACCAAATATTGTGCCAATTAACTTAGGATATATAAAAACAAGTGAAAATGCACTAAGTACTCCAAAATTAAATAATTAAATTGCATAAATAATTAATGAATTAGATTCTAGATTAGAATTTTATGGTTTGGAAAAAATTTTGTTTTATATTATATATAAAAAATTTAAGCATTAGAGTTGACAAAAAATTTTTTGGAGTTAGATGATAAGGTTTTGTTTAAACATAAATGTAAACATATGGTTATGTTTGTCACCAACTTTTCTGGAGATCATACGAATCAAGAAGGCTGATCTCCAATTGATACGTGTTGTGACTCCACCCACAACTCTATATCTAGTTGGGTATTACTCTCTGCTCAAGATGTAGGGAACTGTCCTTAGAATAGAGTATCATGTATATGGCAACATGCATCACATCAAGAAACCCATATTTATTTGGACAGCCTGTGCCATAATACACGTGGACTCCCTCCTCATAAAAGTGACTTGCATTTTTAAATTTAGCTATGCAGAGGCCCAGAGTACGATACTGTAGACACTCAATTTTGCACCCAAAATTTAATCTTGGAGGATGGCTGAAGTGATCGTTCTAAGTACCCAAAAATCATAATTAAATTTCATCCATTAAATCATTCATCACATTTCATAAAAGTGATCTTGAGATTCTAATGTTCACGATGATATTTCTAGTTCCCAAATCGAACCGTCAGATTGGAAGATATCATAAGATCAAATTTTCACGATCTACATGCATTCATTTGGCTGGAACTAATCACATGTGATTAATTGAAATTAATTTTTATTGGTGAATAATTAAAATTAATTAAATGAATTTGTGTGACTAGTTGTTGATTTGATTAAAAATAGGTTTGGTTCGAAGAGGAATAAAAAGAATAATTTGATAATATTGTCAACGGATTGATAATTAAGTTTTTAGATAATTATCTCTGATTTAATTATTTTTAAAGATATAATTATCAAGTTTAAATGGATTTTATTAAGAATAAAAATTCAAAATACGTCCAAGTACGATTCCTATCTAAAAAAAAAGCCCAGAAAAGAGTCCAAAATGTACAAGAAAAGGAAACTAGGCCGAGTACTGAGGAGTACCAATCAGCCCTCCAATAGTACCAATTAGCACTTCCATAATGCCGATTGGCGCAAATGTTAAATTGGGCCCAGATATGAAAATTTCAGGTCTAGGACTATCAAATTCGATTTTTTAGGGATAAAACCTGACCTAATTTGTATTTGTTGATTTTCTAGGCAACCCTGACTTATTTTTTAAGCAGATACACCTCTATAAACAGTGGAGTCCACCCAAAATTCAACACCCCTCTGCCCCTTAATGTTAAAGAAACTCTGGAAGTTTGACTTTAAGATTTTCTTTCTTGTTAAGTGATAATTCTTTAGGACTTAGAGATGTTCACTCTCTCTAACTATAAAGCAATTCTTGTCGGTAGACTTTGTTCATGTAATTGATGCAGGTGTCTCTTTTATGCCTTTATTAATATGCATGTTTGACTGTTCTTTCCTTTTATTGGCATGTGTATTTAGCTATACGTTACATGTCAATATGTGAACAATAACTTCTTATTTGATTTTTGAATCTTTATTTCATCATAAAAAATGCCATGATCGTTTAATTCACATGTTTGTTTGCATATTAATCCATAATTATTCATGTCTTCCATTCATATTTTATGACTAATATTCATATGTTCACATGATTAATGTGTAATAGATCTAAGATAATTCATGATGTCTCCATTGTGAATCTATAATTCTTTCTTCAAAAAAAATGTTTTCTAAATAATAAAAAACTGATCTGAAATTTTTATACCAAAACTCATGTTTTATAAATAATAAAAAACAGATGTGAAATTTTTCTACCAGAACTCATATTTTCCAAATTATAAAAAACAGATTTGAAATTTTTCTATCAAATCTCTTGTTTTCTAAATAATAAAAAACATATCTGAAATTGTTCTATCAAAACTCATGTTTTCTAAATATTAAAAAACAGATATGAAAATTTTCTATCAAATCTTAAGTTTTCAAAAATAAAGAAACAGATCTGGATTTTTTTTATTATTAAATCTTATGTTTACAATAATAAAAAATTGATCTGGATTTTTCTATATTATCTTATGTTCTTCTTTTGTAATAAAAAAATAGATCCAGATTGTTTTTATTAAATCTTATGTTTTTTCTTTCATAATAAAGATCTGGATTTTTCCTTTCAACCTATTGTTTTTCTTTCTTAAAAAAAAAAAAAAAAAAACATATCTAGAATGTCGTCTTTTTCAAGGGTTCCTCTTATTGTAAAGAGAGTAGATTCATAAAGCTCACTTCGTGATTTATCTTTAGATCTATCATTTAAACCCATGTTGCATCTCATCATTGTATGTTAGTGGGTTTTGAAATGATTATGTAAGGCCTAGAAGACCGGACTTTGTCCAAGTAGAATGAGTGCCTAACAACTTCCCATTCTATAACTTAGCCCCCAAACCATAGGTTTTTGGTTCATAGAAGAGTGTCTTGTCTTTATTTTTTTTTGGTAAATTGTATCTAGGACCAAAGTTTTTTATTTTTATTTTACAGAGATTGTATTTAGTACCAAATCCTTGTATTGTTCTAATACCAAATTGTATTTACATTCAATTAATGAAACTTGAGGTGTTTTAGATATGTAAATTGTATTTTGTATTTTTTCCTATTTTTTCATATAAAAAAAAAGAAGAAAGAAGTGGCGATTGCACAAAACCCCAAAAGAGAGGTGCCAACGCATATCTTTGTTAATTGAGAGCACCCCAAAATGTCCCGGTCTCTCACAGATACTGACAAACAATAATATAGAAGGTGTCAACAAACAAATTTATTTAGCCTAGTAGAACAAAATAATAAAGCAGACAAAAATGAAACAACTTAGTTTTGTGATTAAACAAAAAGGAACAACATACAGATTTAAATATAAGTAATAACACTGAATGATGTGATAGGCAAAAGCAATAAATAAATAATGAATATATATATATATATATATATGTATATATATATAAGAAAAAATCTACGAATAATTAAAAACTCACAGACTAAATGCGTGAAGGATGAATGATTCAAATCAAGTCTTGTGTTTGGTATAATCTCTTTAAAGCAGATTTTGCCCCTCCCACAATCTGTGGTGCTTTGAAACTCACAGACGTCTGCCTCCCAAGATAAAATGATCTACAACATGAAGAAGAAGCACACAAGGTCCGTGCTCTGCAAACTAATCGGTCTCTTTCTCTCTTTTTGACTAAAATGAATGCACAAAATGTTTTCTCTTTGGGAGAGTTTCTCCAAAAAAAAAAATTTACATCAATGAGAGACTGTGAAAATATACGTTACTAAACAGAGACACTGTTTCAGAAAAAACTATTGTATACAGACGTATTGACTCAAAAAATAAAATAATAAAATATTATTATTAATTGGATAAGTGGGCTTAGTCCACACATGCCTAAAGCCCAATCCAATATACAACCCAAAACTCATTTTTTCTATCATTTCCTATGTAGGACTCAAGGGTTCTTACCAGTTTAATATTGATGGGGTATGATAAAATACAACTCCAATATCATCCATGAAGGTCGTCTAGGACAAGGCCGTGAAAACAAAGGTTGTAAAAACCTCATTCGTGAAAAGCATGTCCATGCAGGAAGATGCTTGGACGAGCTTCACATGGTCAAGTTTATGACAAAACTGCTCCATCTCGTCCAAGGGATCCATCAACCTTATCCGTAAGAAGGTCGTTCGTAGAGGAATGACCTTCCTTGGAAGCAAGGTACGCTCGTCAGAATGACCCCTAGACAAGCCCTTGACACTTAGGAAAATTCCCGATTTAGTACTATAACTCCTTGTCACATGCATAACTACCAGTGACAGTTATATGAGAAAAATGTAACTCCTAAACGGTTATGGAAGTTATCCCTGAACCCTTAAACCTCCTCAAATTTAGGAGAGGTTACAAGTCTAATAACCTTTTTCTAGGATACACTATATAAACGCTCATTCAAACCAAACAGATGTACATTTTTGAACATTTCCTAAAAAGTTGGAACTCCAAAATTTAAGAGAGAAAAACTAATTTTGGCATCAGAGAGTTCTTGGCCGGCGACTCCGGTCACCTTTGATCATTGTTCTTTCTTTTTCATGCCATCAAGACAACTAGTAGTCCTCTCAAATCTGAAGCGTCCAGCCTATTGATTTTCTTTGCATCATCAGTTATCATTTTCAAGTGGACACATTAGGCTTCTAGAAGACAAGGACGAGGCTAGGAAGCACTGTTTTAAAAATCGGACCGGACTGACCGGTCTGACTGGTTCAATCCGGAATTGGGAGCCAGTCCAGTCCGGTTAAAAGCCCTAAAACCGGTCAACAATTGGTTAAAACCCAGGCAAAAACCGGGGTTGAATTGGAAATTAAAAAAAAAAAAAACGGTTTGATGCCCAATTCGGTTTTTAAAACCGTGTTAGGAAGCTGAGGGTTAGGGCTGCCAAGTACGTCCTCATAAATGAAGTGCTATACAAGCGAAGCTTTTCTCAGCCCTACCTAAGGTGCTTGGCTTCAGACAAGTTAAAGTATTTGTTGAGGAAGGTACATAAAGGAGCATGTGGGAATTACTCGAGAGCAAGATCGCTAGTCCATAAGGTCATCCATGCAGGCTACTATTGGCCTACGATTCAAGCAGATGCTAAGGCTTATGTCAAGGTGTGTGACCAGTGTCAGCTCTATAGCAACATCCCTAGATAGCCATCGGAGTACCAGACCACAATGATGGGCCCATGGTCCTTTGCACAATGGGGATTGGATATCCTAGGTTCTTTTCCCTTAGGAACTAGACAGATGAAATTTTTGGTGGTAGGTATTGACTCAGTAAAATGTTAAGAACTTTTTTTGGAAAAACATTCTATGTAGTTTTGAAGTACCTAGAGTACTGGTATCTGATAACGGATGACAGTTTGACAACGCACCTTTCAGGAACTTTTGTAAACAGTTTGGAATCAAGAATCACTATTTCTTACCCTCTCACCCATAGGTGAATGGGGAAGCAAAAGTAGTGAACTGATCCCTGCTAAAAATCATCAAGACTCGGCTTGAGAGGGCAAAAGGAGTATGGCCAAATGAGTTGCCAAGTGTTCTTTGGGCCCACAGGACGACTGTGAGGACCTCGACAGTCATGCCTACGGAAGTGAAGCAGTCATAACTGGGAAAGTTCATATGGCTAACCATCGAGTGATGAAATACCAAGAGAAAGAAAATAAAGAACAACTTCGTCTTGACCTTGATCTCATTGATGAGGTAAGGATGGGTGCGGAGCAAAGGATAGCAAGATACAAGAATCTTATGGCTAGGCAGTATGATGCCATGGTAAAACCAAGCCTTTTCAACGTTAGGGACCTCATTCTTAAAAGGGTGTCCTTGGCAACCAGGAACCCAGCTCATTGAAAATTAGGACCCAATTGGGAAGGACCCTATAGGGTAATCAACTCCAAGAGGCAGGGTTCCTACTACTTGGAAGTTCTGGACGGACGAAAGTTAGAGCACCCTTGGAACGTGGAGCACCTGAGGAGGTACTATCAGTAATGAGCTTGGACGAAATTTACCAAAGATGAGGTTGCAGCTGTGGTCTATGCGTTTACTCATGTTTATTGTTGTGTTTTTACTACTACTATTATGTGTTTTAAGAATAAAAAGTGCACTAGTTCCTAAACTTTTTCACTGTCTACTGACAAGTTTGTGAAAGACGAGGTTGTGTACATTTAAGTATTTTCCTAAGGCACTTGCTTCTGAGCATGTGCCATATTTGTGGACGATGTTTATATAATAATATGGTTTGGATTTCCAATGTATTTAATGCATAAATCTAATTTCCATAATAGTACCCACAAAAAGGAAAAAGCTTAAGAAGAATAAAAATCTCTAGATGCAGGGAAGTAACGTTCATAAGCTTTCCTTGAAATGAGGATAAAGCAAAGAAAAAAAAGCTAAGGCATACTCGCCTAAAAACCAAACAAGCGAGAAAAGGCATACAGTGAATCATTAAAGTCCATGGACGAGCATCTAGCCAAAATGCTCCAGTGTTCTAGGACCAGTCAAACACTAGAAACGTCTTGACGAAAGATGAATGCCAGTTGCCCAGCCTATGGACGAGGAGAAAGACTGGCAAGATCATCATTTCCACTTCTAGGACAAGTCACACTTTAGAAAATTTAACTGGCAAACAAGACGCCCATGCATAAGTAGGTTGTCCATAAGAAAAATGAGTGGACAACCCTCCAACACTTAGAGTGGGCAGACTATGTAAAAGCCAATAACATTCAACAATGGGTAAAAATAAACATTCATCAAAGTTTAAAAAGGGTGGACAACCACCATCCAAAAATCCTTACAAAGTAAGCCTTAATAGGCAATTGTTAATAAACTTGTCCAAAGCACTCTGGACGAGTGAAATGTACTCAAATACATCTTAAAAAGGGTCCTAAAAACAATGGACCAAACCAAAATAAAAAGAAAAAGCACTCGAATAAGAAAAATGTTAAAATCTCGTCTTTAACCAAGAGGGACGTCAGCATTGGGGTCGTCCTGAGGTGGCATTGTGGTAGCATAGTCCTCTACATTGATGTTTTTTGAACTCGTCTGGAGGAGGGAGCTTGTAGTAGCCCCACCAAGGTTGAGTTTAATAGAATTGAAGTCAATCTCAGGGAATTTCTCCATCCTGAGTTTAATAGAACTGTGTCCATCCTGAAATCTTCAAACCTAACTACATAGTTGGTATTTATTAAATCAGTGAATTGTTTGGACGCCTTAAACTCTGCAACTGCTTCTCCCTTAGCCTTTTCAAGAAGGGCACTTAACTCGTCGTTCTTCTTCTAGAGGAGATCAAGAAGAGTATCCTTCTCTTTGACATCAGTTTTCAATTCCTCGACGTGGTTTTTCAACCTCTTTGCGTCGTCCTTGGCCTTGGCAGCCACCTTAGCCCACCTTTTAGATTTGTCCTTCCCCTTTTGGACATTCTTCTTTAGTAGAATCCTCGTCTTGTCTAACTCAGTTGCCTGCCTGGACGTGGCGATAAACTTAGACATTATTTGCATAAATTAAAATTTTATTACAATATATACATGAGTATAATTGACAAGACGAGGTATACATATATAAAGAAAACATACCTTAAAAATGTCATGAACACCAGGGTGCTCAAAGTTCTTTAAAGACATGTCATAACATGCTGCCACGTCCTCATCCGTCACGACTTTCTTAAACCTTTCCCAAGCTCGGTCCTCATTTCCAAGAAGGTTTTGAGGCACTTGTTAAGAAGGTTGAGATGAGGTAGGCGCATTGATCGTGGATAGGATTTTCACAGATGAAGGATCCTTGGGCTCTGAATCAACATCCAAAATCTGAACGGGGTGACCCTGGGGGAGGAGGAAAGGATTGGGTTGGTCGTCCTGAGTTTGGGCGTCTTGAGACTTGGACGACCTATGCTTAGCCTTTTTCTCTTTACGCCTACTTGGAAGATTCCCAAATCAACTCCTAGTGACAGGCTTTTTCTTTTATCACTAGTGGATAGACGAGGCTGGGATTGCACCCCCTCCCCAGCTGCCTCATCTACCACTTCCTTGCCCTTGTTCCCCTTCCTCGTCACCATTCTTGAAAAGAAAGACGTCACTCACCAAAAGAATAAAAAAGATAGGAGAAAAGGAGAGAAAATGAGAACTTATGTCTACAAACAGTGAGCTCGTGGGCAATAGCTTCAGCTGATGGCTCTGGACCTAACCCCCAAGTGGCAAGATGTTGAAGACTTACCAAAGAATGGAAAGTCCTATCAGTATATAGGCGCGCTTTCTGAACTCGTTCAAGATAGAACTTGCTCAAATGAGACCGTGTAGCACCTAAAAAAAAGAGGAGAGAGAAAAAGAGGTTTAGATGACTACAATCAAGAATAAATAACAAATAATAAAATGACAGCCACAGACGTACCTTTAGAACGAAGGTTCCCTAACTCTCCTGTGTAGGGAGGGAATGGATCCCTGTCAACCTCAATAAGGTGTCCAGCCTTAAAACTAGAGACGAAGAAAAACTATGTCTTCCATTTCCTATCAGAGGTGCCTAAGGACTTTATTAACCTATAATCTCTCCCTCTGGGTGTGAACTGATAGAAGCTAAGAGATTGGTTAATCTCGAAGGGTTTATAGTAGAAGAGGAACTCGTCCACGGTAAGAGGACGATCCCCTTCAAACACCTCCCTCCACAAAACTTACATAGTGACAAATAGCTTCCATGCGTTGGGGTTGAATTGACATATACTTAAACCTAACCTAGTGAGCAACTTCCTAGTGAAGGCATTAAGGGGCAACCTCAAACCACCTAAGAGGTAAGCCTCATAAATGCCAACGCCAAAACATGGTTGATAACACCACTCCCCACGCACAGGTATCCTAGGATTCAAGTCTTCAAGAATTTCATACCAAGTCTTAAGAATGCCTAATTTTCTTTCATCTGTCCTAGAGGCAATCCTAACGGCACAACTATAAACTCTTTCGTCCTTGTCTTGAGCAGTAGATAAGGGGGCACTTGTGCCAGCTCTAGACCCAGACTCAGCCCTCTTCCTAAGTCCATCTTCAAGTACCTCTAAGGGAACCCCACGGACACCAGATGTACACTTGTCTATGGTGTTTCCCCCACTACTGCTATTACAACCACTACTACTATTATCACTAGACTCGCTAAAACTGCTAAGGTCATGATAATTGTCTATGGCCTTATCAACACTATTGGTAGATAAAGAAAGGACCACCTCAGACATTCTTTGAGAAAACTTAAAACCTGAGGACGAGGATGGAGAAAATACCTGGATCTAGACGAAGGGAGACTATGGACGCAAGAAACTTTTAGATGAGGCGCTAAGGCAAGGGATGTCAAAGAAGAAAATTTCAGAAATACGGAGGGTAGTGGAGGAATTCCACTATTTATAGGTAGCAAGCTCTAGTACCCGAAGCGACACAACCAGCCAGAAGGTGACACATGGCATGTTCCTCAAAAAACGAGTCGACATGATCAGTCACCAATTGGATCATGACACATGGCACACCTAACCGCTAATATAAAGACACACATCCAAAAGGTAATGTCAGCTTATAATTTCCTAAACGACCCATAGACAAGGGGGCAACTAATGGGGTATGATAAAATACAACTCCAATATCATCCATAAAGGTCGTCTAGGACAAGGCCAGGAAAACGAAGGTTGTAAAAACCTCGTCCGTGAAAAGCTCGTCCATGCAGGAAGATGCTTGGACGAGCTTCACATGGTTAACTTTATGACAAAACCGCTCCATCTCATCCAAGGGATCCATCAACCTCGTCCGTGAGAAGGTTGTCCATAGAGGAACGACCTTCCTTGGAAGCAAGGTACGCTTGTTAGGAAGACCCCTAGACGAGCCCTTGACACTTAGGAAATTTCCTGATTCAGTACTACAACTCCTTGTCATATGCATAACTTCCAGTGACAGTTATATAAGAAAAATGTAACTCCTAAACGGTTGTGGAAGTTATCCCTGAACACTTAAACCTCCTCAAATTTAGGGGAGGTTACAAGCCTAATAACCTTTTCCGAGATACACTATATAAGCACTTATTTAGACCAGACAAAGGTACATTTTTGAACATTACCTAAAAAGTTGGAACTCCAAAATTTAAGAGAGAAAAACTAATTTTGGCATCAGAGAGTTTTTGGCCGGCAACCCCGGTCACCTTTGATCATTGTTCTTCCTTTTTCATGCCATCAAGACAGCTAGTAGTCCTCTCAAATCTGAAGCATCCAGCCTACTGATTTTTTTCGCATCATCAAATATCATTTTCAAGTGGACACATTAGGAGTCAATTTCTTATTCAGTCTATAATATTTATCTAATAATCCCCCACATAAATGGAAATTGATTAAACACAATGCAAATGATAATGCAGGCACACAGAGAGTAGAAGAAATGTTACTATTTCGAAATAAGTAGCTTTTGGCTTTGAACTTTCCTTTGTGAAAGACTATCGAATATACTAGCTAACCAATGAACATGATGTGTAAAACTGTTCGGCCATTTATGTATACCAAGTCAATAGAATTCACACAGCTCCTTTTCAAACATATTTCATTTTTATTGTTGTGTTCATTTCGGCCCTAAATATATCCTGGTAAATTCATGAAGTGCTTTAGAGAATTCAGCCATAAAACTCTCATGGAAGTGGCTCACTTTACCTTCATATAGGTGACTCTTATTTAGAGTATCTTGCTATACCCCACTTGGATTTTGAAGATATAAGAATCATTAAAAGCAAAGCTTACCCTGAACATCCCTTATAGGGATCACTATTTCATCATAGGAATGGTGGGAGATGTAATCTGTTGGAAAATTAAATGTTTGTATCTCATACAAAACATATGCAGTGGAAATTAAACGGATCTACTTCATTCATAATTGATAACATTCACAATGTAAATCTTAGAATTCAAGAACAAGAGAGTGTACCTTAATGTGGCGAATTTCAAAAAAAAGATAGGAAGTACTTGGGAATACTTTTAATCTTCACTCCAATTCCACTAACGCCCAAGATGTGTGGCCTCTCAATCAGTTTCTAAAGGAGAATGATAAAGTGTCTGACACTCACATACACACTATTTCACACTAGTGTCTCTTTTTCATACGTTAAAATTCTGTATGTTTCTCCCTTAATATCTAACTGATTATCTAATTGGGCCGGCCTTTTAGGCTTTTCCAATTGGGCTTAAGTGTGTGGCTTAGAGTGGGACTAAAAGGGACCAATAAGACACCAGCTCCAATGATCCTTGGGCTTTTTGTCAATTCTTGACAAGTCCAAAGTTACCATTAACTATATTTAATACCATTATATAAATATAGTTGTACTCTAAGCCTTATTTATAAATTATATCGCAAGACTTTATTGTATATGCAAACCCTTTATAAAATATTCGTAGTGATATAAAGTTATGAATGTAGACTGCTATTTTATAAATTGCTACATCTTAATTCCTTGAATACCCGATTTAATCCTTTAAGTTATTCAGAACATATTTATGAAATTCAATTCCATAAATATAAACTTTAGTAACTTTTTACTAAAGTGGTTAGGCCTACGTCTCTGAATAATTGAACCCATTAAACTTATCTCAAGAGAATATTTTATATCTTTGTTAAGAGACTATGAATTCTATTTTGAGAATATATGTTCCATCAACACTAAAAGTGGTTGCCCAACATATTGAGGTTTTGACCAATACCTTATATCTCAATCCTGATATATCAAAGCAACTTACACTTCATGATCAGGTCTTTTATCCTCTTAGGATTAAGAGTTCATGTAAATAGAAGTCGTGAGATTTGTTATTCATTTTACAGTCTTTAGGAGAATAATAAATCTCACATCGGTCCAGTTCAATATGTCTTAACTCTTAAAACATATCAACATATCAACATATCAACTAGAAATCTCCATTTCCATGATCAAGACAAATCAACTTAGTCGATACATTATAGTCTTCATAGATGAAATGCCCAATTTCATCACCGACTACGAACTACAATTCTGAGTTTACAAAGAACTTGCGATTTATATCTTCTGTGACTTTTCACATAAATCACATACTGTACATCTTATGGACTATATGATAATGTCCCATTTTCATGTTACTACTATTTTAGATAAAAAAAAAAAAAAACAACTTTATCAATCACAATATAAGGTTATACATCATGTCATACACAATGTCATACATAATATCATTCATAACATCATACAATAGGATTTAAAGGCACTAATCCTAACAATCTCTCACTTGCCCTAAAGACTATTGTGCACTAATCTAAGTCCCATTTCCTTTAAATGTGACTCAAAAGTCTTTTGAGGCAAGACTTTGGTAAAGGGATCTACTAGATTATTTGCACTTTCAATTTTTGCTACCACTTCATCTCCACAAGCAACAATATTTTGAATGATGTGATACTTCCTCTCAATGTGCTTTCCTTTCTTGTGATTTCTTAGATCTTTGGATTGTGCAACCGCTCCACTATTATCGCAAAACAATGTGATAGGAACTTGTTCCATTCTTACAACACCAAGATCAGAAAGGAATTTCTTAAGCCAAATAGCTTCCTTTATCGCCTCACAAGCAGCAACATATTTGGCTTTCATGGTGGAGTTTACAATACAAGATTGCTTAACACTCCTCCAACTTATGGCTCCACCTCCCAAGGTGAAAACACATCATGAAGTGAATTTTCTAAAATCTAGATCCAATTGAAAATCTGAATCTGTATAGCCAACTGAAATCAAATCCTCACATCTGTAGACAAGCATATAATCTTTCGTTCTCCTAAGATACTTGAGAATATGTTTTACAGCTTGCCAATGTTTTGGTCTTGGATTTGATTGATATCTGCTGACCATGCCAACTGAATAACAAATATCCGGTCTAGTACAAAGCATGGCATACATGAGACTTCTTACTACAGAAGTACAAGGAACTTGTCTCATCATATTTTTTTCCTCTTGAGTCTTAGGTCTTTGGTCATCAGACAGAGGAACTCCATGTCTGAAAGGAAGTAATCATTTTTTGGAGTTTTGCATGCTAAACCGTTCTTAAACCTTATCTATATATCTAGTTTGTGATAAGCCTAACATCTTATTCTTACGATCTTGCTAAAGATTGATCCCTGGAATAAAGTTAGCCTTACCCAAGTCCTTCATATCAAATTGGCTAGACAACCAAACCTTTACTGATGACATTACTCTCACATCATTTCCAATGAGTAAAATATCATTAACATAAAGTACTAAGAACATTACTACTTTGTCTTGATGTCTTTTGTGTACACATGGTTCATCAATGTTAGGACATATGTAGTTTAAGTCTGTGAACATATATCGCTATTTTATGTAATTGGCTTATCCTTAGACAAAATGCACTTTACTTGTAATTGGGTAGATTTAGGATGTGTTAAACACTTCAAGAAACTTGGGTTCAAGATTAAGTATTGAAGCCGTCAAAGTCTGTTCAAGAAACAAGCAAGGAAGTGCCAGTTTTTAAAGCTGGACACATGCCTCGACACATGCATCTATCGAGCCTTAAGAAGCTGTTTTGCCCCGAGCCTCGACAGCTTCTCGACACCTCTCGACACCTCTATCTGTCGAGAATTAAAGAAAACAGATTTCCAGTTCTATTTCAAGTCCAATACGTGAATGTGTCTTTGGGACTTCTTTTCTCCTAACCCTAGACATATAAAAGGATTATTTTAAGGGCCGTAAAAGCGATGAAAGTTGCACATTCATTTAGAACTTCTTGTTCATGCAATTTGTGATCTGAAAGAAAAAGTTCGTGCCCTAGTTCATCTTTGATGATTTGAAGAACTTTGTAGTCAACAACTCTCTCTCTAGTTAGTGTTTGAAGTCGCGTACTAGGATCCGCGCATCTGGTTAGTCACGTACTTGGGAGCTATGCATTGAAAGGAGAAACTGTCACTACAAAACAAGTCCAATTGAGTATTGGGGTAAGAGTTCAACTGTAGGTTGGTAAGGTACTTGGGATTCCTTGTTTGTAACTGCTTGTTGTGATAATAGTGGAATTTCGGGAGTGGTGACCTTAAATCACCCGGTGGGGTTTTTGCCGTAAGGTTTTCCCCATTCGTAAACAAATCACCGTGTCATTTAATTTCCGCTGCATTACTTAGTTCGGTGATTTGTTTGTGCTACCACGTGATATTGCATGTTAATTTGATTAATTAATAACTGGGCTAATTTAATTAATCTAAGTTATCACAAGGGGTCAACGCGTTTGTGGCCTGTCAAGTGGTATCAGAGCGAGCACACTCTGATTAAGGTTTAATCTATTGTGTGTGATCCATTTGACCCCTGCTGTCATGGACAAAGGACAGTCTCTTATTTGAAGAGATCTGTAATATCAAATACATCTTGTTTTTCTAATCTCTTTTCTTGAGTGTCTTAGAAATTACAAGTCTAAAAGTTATTTGATTTCTTCCGTGACGATTATTAAAAAGAATCTAAGATTGTACAAGCAGGAACTAGACTGTCTTAAAATCAAAATGTGTAAAGGAGTTTGTCTGAACAGAGTTAAAGTTAAAGGCCTAGCTCGAAAAAGGCAAATGAGAGAAGATACCATTCCTACCAATTTGTCATCTAAGCACGAAGTGTGTTTCATGATGAAGTCCGCCTTTAAAGTGATGGACACGTGCTTGTGGTACCTTGATAGTGGTTGCTCAAGACACATGACTAGAGACCGATCCCTATTCAAAGTCTTCGAGTCTAAGAAAGGTGGAAATGTCACATTTGGTGATAGGAGCAAGTCACAGATAAAAGGGAAAGGAATTATCTCTCTGCCTGGACTACCAGACATTGCAAACGTTCTCTATGTGGATGGCCTACGAGTGAACCTATTGAGTATAAGCCAGATATATGATCAAGACTTCATGGTGTTATTCTCCAAAGGAAAATGTCTTGTTATGAATGAATCTGGAAAGAAACTCATAAGTGGTGTTCGTACTCTAGACAACTGTTATGGACTGGTACCTGATGCTAATATTGTATGCAATAGTATTCGGTTGCCAAATGAAGACTTGTGGCACCAACGAATGGGGCATGCTAGTTACAAACATCTTTCTATTGTATCTAAGCATGAATCTATTCTAGGGATGCCAAAGCTGAGTAGGCTGAAAAATGTTGTGTGTGGACCATGTCAACTTGGGAAACAGACGAAAGCTAAGCATCCAAGCACTCAGACATCAGCTACATCCAGACCTTTAGAGCTATTGCATTTAGATCTTATGGGTCCTACGAGAACCGAATCTCTTGGAGGTAAGAGATACATCATGTTTGTAGTAGATGACTTCACTAGGTACACTTGGGTTATTCTTCTACGATCCAAGTCAGGTGCTCCTGAGCACATTGAAGCACTGTGTACAAGACTACAAAATGAGAAGAACCTAAAAATTGACCGAATTCGAAGTGATCATGGCAAAGAATTCAAGAACTCATACATGAAGTCATTCTGCACAAGATCAGGTATATCTCAAGAATTCTCTGCTCCTATTACTCCTCAACAGAACGGTGTAGTAGAAAGAAAGAACAGGGTTATCCAGGAGATGGCTAGAGCCATACTGCATAGCAAGGATGTGGCTAGAAATTTATGGGGAGAAGCAGTCAACACTGCATGTCACACGATGAACAGAGTGTACTTCAGACCCGGCACCAAAAAGACTCCATATGAGTTGTGGAAAGGAAGAAAGCCAAATGTGAAGTACTTTAGAATTTTTGGAAGTACTTGCTTCATTCTAAAGGATAGAGAGAATGTAGGGAAGTTTGATTTCAGAAGTGATGAAGGGATATTTCTGGGATACTCTTCTACAAGTAAGGCTTATCGGATATATAACAAAAGAACCATGAAGGTCATGGAAACAGTGAATGTTGTTATTGATGAGTCTTCAGATGTCAATTCTGAGAAAATTGATGAGGAACTCCCTAAAGAGATTCTTCCTCCAGAACCTAGGAGAGCTCCAGAGCTCATGGAACAAGAGCCTACATCTCCAAGTACTCCTGGTACTCCAAGTGTTGCAGAAGAGCCAGCAGATATGCCTACATCACCAGATTCTAAGTGTCGTGAAGACAAAGGACCCTCCTCTAGAATAAAATTAAATCATCCTCCAGAAACTATTATGGGAAACATGAATGAACTCACATTGCGGAAACGCACAGTTGATAAGTGTGTTGCTAACTTTGTGTCATACTCTTGTTATCTGTCACAGGTTGAACCCACTAAAGTTGAGGAAGCTCTTCAGGATGAAAGTTGGGTAGAAGCAATGCATGATGAACTGCTTCAGTTTTAGAGGAATGACGTGTGGACCTTAGTCCCTAGACCGGAGGGCGAGCATGTCATCGACACCAAGTGGATATTTCGAAATAAGACTGATGAGGAGGGCAATGTAATCTGAAACAAGGCTCATCTTGTAGCTCAAGGATACACTCAGATGGAGGGTATAGACTATGATGAAACATTTGCCCCAGTTGCTCGCATGGAGTCCATTAGAATCCTTCTCGCCTTAGCATGTCACTTGAAGTTCAAGCTATATCAGATGGATGTGAAAACCGCCTTCTTGAATGGATTGCTTAAAGAGGATGTTTATGTGGAGCAACCTAAAGGATTCATTGATCCACACTTTCCAGATCATGTGTTGTACCTCAAAAAGGCCCTCTATGGATTAAAGTAGGCACCTAGAGCTTGGTATGAACGGTTGACTCAATACCTGATATCCCATGGGTTCACAAGAGGAAAGGCTGACCAAACTCTCTTCATCAAAAGAAAAGCTGGTGAGCTGGTGGTTGCTCAAGTCTATGTTGATGATATCATCTTTGGATCAACTAAGGATGAGCTTGCTCAAGACTTCTCAAAACTCATGCAAGCAGAGTTCGAGATGAGCATGATTGGAGAGCTGTCTCACTTCCTTGGACTGCAGATTCGTCAACAAGATTCAGGTATATTCATCTCTCAATCTAAATATGCTAAGAATCTTGTGAAAAAGTTTGGATTGGAATCTGCTAGTTCAGTTAGAACCCCCATGAGCCCAAATGTTAAACTCACTGTTGACATGTTAGGTAAAAGTGTAGACTCTTCACTTTATAGAAGCATGATAGGTAGTCTTCTTTACCTTACTGCTAGTAGACCTGACATTAGTTACAGTGTAGGAGTGTGTGCTAGATATCAGGCTAATCCCAAAGAGTCACATATGATTGCCTTAAAAAGAATCATCAAGTAAGTCAAGACTACTGCCAACTTTGGTGTGTAGTATAGCAAAGACACAAATAATATCTTAGCTGGATATTCTGATGCTGATTAGGCTGGGAATGCTGATGATAGAAAAAGTACCTCAAGAGGTTGTTTTTATGTGGGAAATAATTTGGTCTCTTGGATGAGCAAAAAGCAAAACTCCATCTCATTATCCACTGCTGAAGCTGAGTACATTGCTGCTGGTAGCTGTTGCACCCAACTCCTATGAATGCAAAAACTCCTTCATGATTATGGTATTTGTCAAGAACATCTCACCATCTATTGTGACAATACCAGTGCCATCAATATCTCTAAGAATCCGGTTCAACATTCTCGAACCAAGCACATAGAGATTCGACATCACTTCATTAGGGAGCTTGTCGAAGATGGTGTTCTCACCCTTGAGTTTATCCACACCGATGACCAAAAAGCTGATCTGTTCACCAAACCTCTGGATTGCAAATGTTTTGAGTTCATTCGTTAAAACATCGGTGTCATCTCCATGGATTGATCTCCTTCTATCCTTCTTCTTCCTCATGCATGTGCATCTAGTTTTATGCATTGTTTTGCTTTACATGTTTTTTTGTGTGTTTTCAATTTTGTGGTTTATTTTTGCTTTTCTGATAAAAAAAAAAATTTGAAAAATACAAAAACAATGTATGTTTGTGTGCATTAGTTCATGTGAACTTTTAAAATGGCCATTGAAACAGAGTTTTCTAAACTTTGTATCACTTGTAGCTTAGATGAGCATTCTTTTGCACAACTAAGCAAGTGAGCTTTGTAGCTCTTTGTTTGTGATGAGTAAGGTTAAGTGATCTCTTCTTCTTCTTAACACTCGTATCACTCTTTTTGACGGGTTGAACTAGAAAATCCTAAGAGAAAGGCATAAATAACCATCTCACCACTGTTACTCGCCAATCATAATATGACATCTGTATGCTTCGGCATAGCAAAAGTGCAATGTCAATGACATCTGTATGCTTCGGCATAGCAAAAGTGCAATGTCAAAAGCTTAACATAATTGAGTATTTCTTTTCTTTCTCTTGTATGCCCATACATGATATGCTTGTTAAAAGAAAATATGCAAAGATATATAAAGCAATAAGATAAAAAATGCTTTAAAATATGGTTGCAAGCGTGTTTTCTAGGAGATGTGGGAGTTATAGGATGTACCTCGAAGGTGATAGTCCCCATCAAATGGTTATGATTGTGTGTGAGTTAAAGTGATTTTCTCATATCTCAAATCATCATAGCAATTGAGACACTTATGCAATCTTGCGATGTTTTCACACACAACACGCAATATTCTTTGCTATTCTTGATACATGTGCAGGTACAATGTGATCTGGCCATCACAAGGTTTACATGCGTTAATGTATGCTCACTAAACTGTCTTGACTTGTTTTTGAAATATAAAATTAGTTAGACTTGTTTAGTGTGTGTGTGCGTGTACGTGTTTTGAGATACATGTGCTTATTTTTCTTGTTGAGAGATGATTTTGAGAGCTTAATGTGTTGCTTGGATCTTTGGTTGAGTTGCATGCATAATTGCATTCAAGTCTGTGTTTTTCCTCTTTTGAAAAACTGTTTTTAAAGGCATCTCGACACCTCCTCGATACCTCTCGACACATAAGCTATCTGTCGAGCTTCTTAGACCTTTTCTTATCGCAGTCTTGACAGATACCTCGACACCTGCTGGATCGATCGAGAATCTTTCTGTCTGTTCGATAGCTTCTCGATAGCTTCTGGATCGATCAAGGTTCCTTCTTGTTTGATTCACCTGCCTCGATACATGATCTCGATAGCTTCTTCTGTCGACGTGTTTTTCTCGACACATGTCCTCGACAGATACCTCGATACCTCCCGATAGCTTCATCTGTCGAGAATTACTGAAGGTGGATAAATAGGTTCTTCGTGATTTCTCTCTCATTTTGCTCGACCCCTCTCGCTCGAAACACTTGTTCTCTCTCTCAAAACTTTCTTTTTTTTCCTCCAAACCTTTTTCAAAGGCTTTCTCAAGTGTTCTTCGCGATCTTCATCACTTGGTAAGCATTTCATCCCTCATATTCATGCATTTCATGTTTTTAAAACCCTAGGTTTTGTGTTTTTGAAAATTTTTGGGAGTTTTCAAAATTGTTGGGGTTTTCATGAAATTCTTGGGTTGGTTTTATAGATTTGATCTTCAAAACCACATGCATTGCATCACATTAACATTCTAATTGTATTTTCATGCATTTAGATGTGTGCCTACCTATTGTGTGCTTTTAGGTTTGGATTGGGTTGAGCCCATGATGTTTTTATGTTGCATGTCACATGTTCATGCATTTTTATGCATACGTTCTTTCCTTTCAATATTATTCTGCCAATATTGAACTGTTTGGAACTTTTCTGTGTGTCTCTTTTTCTTCCCCCTCTCTATGTTTGCGTTAGTAGTGTCTATGGCACCTAAACGTAAGTCCATTCCATCCCAGAACCCTCTGCGTTCTAAGGGATCGTCATCTTCAGATACTACTCCTCTTTCTGTCCGGTTTCGTGATGAGAAAGCCCATAAGGACTTCTCGGAGAACTTCTCTAAACAAGGTGTTCATTCGGAACGCCACGTTGTCCTGGCAGACTTTGCCGACACCGACCTTCCCGATGTTATACACAGTCGGGCTTGGGAGTCACTGTGTGACGTCCCGGTCACATGTCCACTCGTGTTGATACAGGAGTTTTACTCCAACATCCACGGGATAGATTCTTCAGTACCTCTTTTCTACTCTTGCGTCCGAGGTACGCGCTTTGCTGTCACCCTAGAGTTAGTCTCTGAGGTTCTTCATGTCCCTAGGGTGGATCATCTTGATTACCCTAGCTGTGAGCGTCTCTGGACTGTGTCTAAAGACGAGATGATCTCGGCGTTCTGTGAGCGTCCTTCCTTTTGGGGAGATCATATGTACACACCATGTCGACCTTTTGCTAAAGGTCCTCGTTTCCTTAACATGGTGATGACTTTTATTTTGCACCCACTTTCTCACTACAACTCTATTACAGAGCCTCGTGCTCGGTTTTTGTTGTCCCTCTTAGAGGATCTCTCTATAGACTTTCCTTCACATTTTATCTTTTCCATCATAGATGTCTATAGAGATACGGCCACCTGTGATAAGTTCATTTTCCCTTCCGCTATCACGAGGATTCTGAGCCGTTTTTCTATCCCATTCCCTTTGTCCGATACTTACCATGTCATGTTTGCCATAGACGCCACTACCGTAAAATGTAGCGAGGCACAGTTTCGATCGCGACAGTCTGATGGTGCCACTCCTTCCACCCGTCCGACTACCTCCAGATCCGCTCGAGCATCTGCTTCTTCTTCGAGCGACGTCACCTTAGGAGACATCATGGCGCAGCTACAGCGCATGGATGCTCGCCTAGATACGCTCTCCACGGAGCTGTATCAGGTGAACGTCCGTGTTGATCGCATCGTCAGGCGACAGGCGACCATGGGCGGCTTTGCACCAGAGGCTTCTCCTCCGCCACCTCATGTGTCGACTGAGACTGAGGCTGATGATGATGGCGATGACGATGATGCTTCTAACGATGATGATGATGGAGATGCGAGCTCTTCGGATGAGATGTCTACTTGACACTCTACCCATTGTCACTCGTGACAAAAAGGGGGAGTAGTTTTGTATGAGAGTAGTCATGCTTAGGGGGAGTGTTAGCATAGGACATTTTTGTTAGGGGGAGTGTGGATTGAGGGATGTAGTGAGGTGATCATATGTATTTCTTTTTCTTTTCTTGTCTTTTTAGAGATACTTTGATCATGTATTGACATACATTGTATTTATTTTCTTCTTATATATGATGATGTATGTTTTTCTTTCACCTATCTTTACATGTGTTGTTTCTTTTCTATCTTTATACACATGTTTCTTTACTTGTACGCAATCTATTATTTCTATTTCACACAAAGATGCCTTGATGTGTTTTGTTTATAAGTGTTTCAGAAATATAGGTTGTCAAAGTCTTCTTGCCATAAACTCTCTTCTTGCAAAGTTTTTTAAGAGTTTGTGTTAGGATAGATTTTACTGTATGTAACAAGTGAGTATGAGTTGAGTGATTTATGACTTCTCTCATATCTTCATTTGTATGTTGTGGTTTTGTCACGAATTGCCAAAGGGGGAGATTGTTAGAACATATGTAGTTTAAGTCTGTGAACATATGTCGCTATTTTATGTAATTGGTTTATCCTTAGACAAAAATGCACTTTACTTGTAATTGGGTAGATTTAAGATGTGTTAAACACTTCAAGAAACTTAGATTCAAGATTAAGTGTTGAAGCCGTCAAAGTCTGTCCAAGAAACAAGCAAGGAAGTGCCAGTTTTTAAAGCTCGACACATACCTCGACACATGCATCTATCGAGCCTTAAGAAGCTGTTTTGCCCTAAGCCTCGATAGCTTCTCGACACCTCTCGACACCTCTATCTGTCAAGAATTAAAGAAAACAGATTTTCAGTTCTGTTTCAAGTTCAATCCGTGAATGTGTCTTTGAGACTTCTTTTCTCCTAACCCTAGACATATAAAATGATTATTTTAAGGGCCGTAAAAGCGATGCAAGTTGCACATTCATTTAGAATTTCTTGTTCATGCAATTTGTGATCAGAAAGAAAAAGTTCGTGCCTTAGTTCATCTCTGATGATTTGAAGAACTTTTTAGCCAACAACTCTCTCTCTAGTTGGTGTTTGAAGTCGCGTACTGGGATCCGCGCATCTGGTTAGTCACGTACTTGGGAGCCGTGCATTGAAAGGAGAAACTGTCACTACAGAACAAGTCCAATTGGGTATTGGGGTAAGAGTTCAACTGTAGGTTGGTAAGGTACTTGGGATTCCTTGCTTGTAACTACTTGTTGTGATAATAGTGGAGTTTCGGGAGTGGTGACCTTAAATCACCCGGTGGGGTTTTTGCCGTAAGGTTTTCCCCATTCGTAAACAAATCACCGTGTCATTTAATTTTCGCTGCATTACTTAGTTTGGTGATTTATTTGTGCTACCACGTGATATTGCATGTTAATTTGATTAATTAATAATTGGGCTAATTTAATTAATCTAAGTTATCACAAGGGGTCAACGCGTTTGTGGCCTGTCAATCAAGATTTTGTTCAAAACCAAATGATTTGTTTGCTTGATCAAATCTGATGTTCCATGACCTAGATGCTTGCTTAAGTTCATAAATGGACCTTTTCAACTTGCATACCATATGCTCTTGGTTCTTTGCTATAAAATTTTCTGGTTGCAACATATAGATTTCTTCTTCAAGATTGCAATAAAGAAATACAGTCTTGACATCCATTTGCCAAATCTCATAATAATAATGAGTAGCAATGGATAAGAGAATTCTGATAGATTTAAGCATTGCTATTGGTGAAAAGGTTTCTTCATGATCAATACCTTCTTTTTGTGTATACCCTTTCGCCACTAGCCTTGTTTTAAAGGTTTCAACATTTCTATCCATCCTTCTCTTTCTCTTGTAAACCTATTTACAACCAATAGGTTTAATGCTGTTAGGTGCCTTTACAAGATCCCAAACTTGATTAGAATACATAGAATCTAATTCATATTTCATAGCTTGGACCCAATGATGTGCATCTATATCATTCATTACTTCATCATAAGTATATGGATTCGATTCAGCCTCTTCTGAGACATCTTTATAAGTTTCTCCCAAACCTATAAATCTTATAGAAGGTTGAACAATTCTCCCATTACGACAAGGCACCTGTGTACTAGACATCTCATGAGTAGTATCTTGTGGTGTATCCAATACAGCCACATCATTCCTAGTTTTATCCAATGGTTGTTGATTTATAGATTCATTCATTTCAGCCAATACAACTCTACTTCTAGGAGTAAAATTATTCATATAGTCATTTTCCAAAAATTTAGCATTTGTACTAACAAAAATTTTGTTATCATTTCGACTATAGAATAAATAACCCCTAGTTTCTTTTGGATAACCCACAAGTAAACATACTTCTGATTTTGGTTCCAACTTATCAGGCTTCCCCTTTAACACATGTGTTAGACAACCTCAAATGTGGAGATATTTCATACTAGGCTTACGCCCACTCCATAATTCCATGGGTGTTTTGGGAATAGATTTTGATGAAACTAAGTTCAAAAGATGCATTGCTATATCTAAGGCATACCCCCAAAAAGAAATTGGTAAAGTTGTGTAACTCATCATGGACCTAACCATTTCCAAAAGAGTCCTATTATTTCTCTTCGCTACACCATTTTACTGAGGAGTTCCAAATGTAGTCAATTGGGATATAATCCCATTTTGAATTAGGTAATCCTTGAAATCCCCAAGAAGGTATTCACCACCTCGATCAGATTGAATAGCCTTTATGCGTTTACCTAATTGATTCTCAATTTCAGCCCTAAACTCTTTGAACTTTTCAAAGGCTTTGAATTTTCGTCTCATTAGGTACACATATCTATATCTTGAGTAATCATCTGTAAAAGTGATGAAGTACTCATAACCTCCTTTTGCGTGGGTTGACATAATGCCATATACATCTGTATAAATTAATTCAAGCAACTATTGGGCTCTTCTACCTTTTGCATTAAAAGGTTGTTTGGTCATTTTACTCTCCAAACAAGATTCACAAACTGGAAATTCATCAAAGTCAATAGGCTGTAAAAGTCCATTATTGATTAGTCTTTGAATCCTATCTGAATTAATATGATCTAAATGCAAGTGCCAAAGATATGAATCACTTGTAGAAGGAAACTTTCTTTTTAATGATTTTACATGAGAGCTACTATCTAATTCAGAATTATGTAATTCATGCTTATCAGGAGTTAAAATATAAAGACCATCCATAATATTGCCAGAACAGATAAACATTTTATCCTTCTTTATTACAACATTGTCTTTTAGGATAACACAATATCCATGTTTACCTAAGTAAGTTGCAGAAATTAAATTCCTACGAACATTAGGTACAAATAGATAGTCTTCCAATATTAAAATCCTAGACTTAAAGCATAAATTAACAACACCAACAGCTACAACCGGAATCATGCTCCCATCAGCCAAAATAAGAAACAATTCCCCTTCATTCAGTTTTCTGGTCTCTTGAAACCTCTGCAATGAATTGTAGATATGATTAGTACAACCTAAATCCACACACCAGGAATCTGTGGGATTCTGTACCAAACATATTTCAAGAAGAAAGGAATTTTTCATACCCTTATTCTTGGCAGCTTTGAACTTTGGACAATTTCCCTTCCAATGTCCTTTCTCACCACAATGGAAAAATTTTCCTTTGGTTTTTTTTCCTTTGTCAGCAAACCTTAAGGCAATTTGTTTACCCTCTCGCTTAGTGAAGTCATTCTTCTTCTTCTTCTTACCCTTGCCTTTCAACTTAGGTTGAGAACTAGAAGCTTCACCCACATTGGCTTCAACACTAGAAGTATTAAGGATGCCTTCCGCCGCCACTAATTCATTCATTAATTTAGACAAAGAATAAATCTTTTTGTTCATATTATAATTGAGTCTGAATTCCTTGAATGATTCCGGTAGTAATTGGAGTATCATATTGACTTGGGATTCTCCATCAATGTTGGCACCTAAAACTTCCAATGTATTCAGATTAGAGATTATTGTAAGATAATACTCTCTCACTGAACTACCTTCAGCCATTTTGGTATTATAAATTTGTCTCATGGTTTCTTGCCTTGCTGAATGACCTTGCTCACCAAACATCTCATTCAGACTTAGCATAGTGTCCGAAGCTAGTTCTACATCCTGCATTTGATACTGTTGAACATTTGAGATGGAAGATAGGATATAGCACTTGGCCATTTCATTAGATTTCTGCCAATGATCATATCGCTATTTTTCCTCTAGAGGAGCATCTAATGAAGGAAAGTTAGGACAATGTTGAGTAAGCAAATATTTGTGCTCTTCAGCTGTAAGGATAATATCCAAATTTCTTTTCTAGTCAACATAGTTGGATCTAGTCAGTTTGTTTTAATTAAGACTAGAAACAAGTGGGCTAAATGATGCCATGATTAAATCTGAAAATAATAAACATGAATATAATTAGTAAACTAGACCTTATCAATTTAGCATATAAGCATATAATATGGAATCTTAATAAAACCATAAAAATAATATATGCAATGACAACTCAATCCCATGTTTAAAATTCCTTGGAAGCAAGTAAATTATAAACACTATGATTGATTGAAAACTATTTTCATTATTAGTGCTATCATGATAACTCTTATCAAACACTAATAATATGTCGTTTTTCCTTTAGCCTCTAAGTAATAGTGACATAGCTCCGAAGGGAGGTTAACATTAAACTTAGTCTAGTGTACACCATTGACTGACTTCTATGTGAGTCATTAAGTAACTCCATGGTAGCGTGGTCATTCTTAATGTAAAAACACATATTGTTCATCATTAAGAAGTTTAATCTGTAGTACCATGAATTAAACACCTTCCAAAGGAGCAAGGCATATACACCAAGGCGAGGTGCTTAATCACACTATTATAAATTGATAATAGAGGCCATGAGATCCAACCCTTGTATCTTTCTCCCACTAGATGTTTTAAAATAAGGTTTTTATTTGGAAATCATATGAAATCTAATCACACACAGCGTTGTACTTTTAAAACTTGAAAACACTTCTTTCAATCAATCGAATGTGCCCCTCGATTAATCGAAAAAATTAAAAAATTCGAACTTGATTGTTTGCCTAGCTCGATTGGTACTCGATCGCTTCTTGATCGATTTAAATTCCATGGATCGACTAGCAATCGGGTATCAATCGAATCAAGCAAAATGACCACCAATTCACTCGATTGATTGAGAACAATTTTCGATCGATCGAAACTCATGAACTTTGAATTTCCAGAATCTTGTCTAAAGCGTTTTTAATGGTTTTTCATGAACATCTAAACATTGATGTTAAAGTCTTAAAGTTCAAATTAACATACTTAATATCAAACTTAAACAACATCATAACATCAATTTCAGCTTTCATCAAAACATAATTTCAATCACCATGCAGAAAATCAATTAAATAACATTCTAACATCATGAAACTATCATTCTTGATTCCAAAACTCACAAAACATGTTATGCAAATTGGAATTGAAGACCGCTTTGATACCAATTGTTGAAAAATTAAATGTTTGTATCTCATACAAAACATATGCAGTAGAAATTAAACGGATCTACTACATTCACAATTAATAACATGTACAATGTAAATTTCAGAATTCAAGAACAAGAGAACATACCTTGATGTGGTGAATTTCAAAAAAAAGATCGGAAGTACTTGGGAATACTTTTAATCTTCACTCCAATTCCACAAATGCTCAAGATGTGTGGTCTCTCAATCAGTTTCTAAGGGAGAATGATAAAGTGTCTCACACTCACATACACACTATTTCACAATAGTGTCTCTTTTTCATACGTTAAAATTCTATATGTTTCTTCCTTAATATCTAACTAATTATCTAATTGGGCTGGCCTTTTAGACCTTTCCAATTGGGCTTAAGTGTGTGGCTTGGAGTGGGACCAAAAGGGACCAATAAGACACTAGCTTCTGACAGGCCACAAACGCGTTGACCCCTTGTGATAACTTAGATTAATTAAATTAGCCCAATTATTAATTAATCAAATTAACATGCAATATCACGTGGTAGCACAAACAAATCATCAAACTAAGTAATGCAGCGGAAAATAAATAACACGGTGATTTGTTCACGAATGGGGAAAACCCTTACGGCAAAAACCCCACCGGGTGATTTAAGGTCACCACTCCCGAAACTCCACTATTATCACAACAAGCAGTTACAAGTAAGGAATCCCAAGTACCTCACCAACCTACAGTTGAACTCTTATCCCAATACCCAATTGGATTTGTTCTGTAGTGACAGTTTCTCCTTTCAATGCACGGCTCCCAAGTACGTGACTAACCAGATGCGCGGATCCCAGTACGCGACTTCAAACACCAACTAGAGAGAGAGAGTTGGCTGCAAAGTTCTTCAAATCATCAGAGATGAACTAGGGCACGAACTTTGTCTTCCTAATCACAAATTGCATGAACAACAAGTTCTCAAAGAATGTGCAACTTGTATCTTCTGCAACCTCTCGACGGCCCTTAAAATAATCCTTTTATATGTCTAGGGTTAGGAGAAAAGAAGTCCCAAAGACACACTCACGGATTAGACTTGAAACAGACTTGGAAATCTGTTTTCTTTAATTCTCGACAGATAGAGGTGTTGAGAGGTGTCGAGAAGCTGTCGAGGCTCAGGCAAAACAGCTTCTTTAAAGCTCGATAGATGCATCTGTCGAGGTATGTGTCGAGCTTTAAAAACTTGCACTTCCTTGCTTGTTTCTTGGACAGACTTTGACAGCTTCAACACTTAATCTTGAACCACTGTTTCTTGAAGTGTTAAACTCATCCTAAATCTACCCAATTACAAGTAAAGTGTGTTTTGTCTAAGGATAAGCCAATTACATAAAATAGCGACATATGTTCACAGACTTGAACTACATATGTCCTAACAATCTCCCCCTTTGGCAATCCGTGACAAAACCACAACATACAAATGAAGATATGAGAGAAGTCATAAATCACTCAACTCATATTCACTTGTTACATACAGTAAAATCTATCCTAACACAAACTCTTGAAAAACTTTGCAAGAAGAGAGTTTATGGCAAGAAGACTTTGACAACCTGTATTTCTGAAACACTTATAAACAAAACACATCAAGGCATCTTTGTGTGAAACAGAAATAATAGATTGCGTACAAGTAAAGAAACATGTGTATAAAGACAGAAAAGAAACAACACATGAAAGGTAGGTGAAAGAAAAACATACATCATCATATATAAGAAGAGAATAAATACAATGTATGTCAATACATAATCAAAGTATCTCTAAACATATGAGAAAAGAAAAAAATACATATGATCACCTCACTACATCCCTCAATCCACACTCCCCCTAACAAAAATGTCCTATGCTAACACTCCCCCTAAGCATGACTACTCTCATACAAAACTACTCCCCCTTTTTGTCACGAGTGACAAAGGGTAGAGTGTCAAGTAGACATCTCATCCGAAGAGCTCGCATCTCCATCATCATCATCGTCGGAAGCATCATCATCATCATCGCCATCATCATCAGCCTCGGTCTCAGTCGACACATGAGGTGGCGGAGGAGAAGCCTCTGGAGCAAAGCCGCCCATGGTCACCTGTCGCCTGGCGATGCAACCAACACAGACGTTCACCTGATACAATTCCGTGGAGAGTGTATCTAGGTGAGCATCCATGCGCTGTAGCTGCGCCATGATGTCTCCTAAGGTGACGTCGCTCGAAGAAGAAGCAGATGCTCGAGCGGATCTGGAGGTGGTCGGACGAGTGGAAAGAGTGGCACCTTTTGTCTGTCGCGATCGGAACTGTGCCTCGCTACGTTTTACGGTAGCGGCGTCTATGGCAGACATGACGTGGTAAGGATCGGACGAGGGGAAAGGGATGGAAAAACGGCTCAGGATCCTCATGATAGCGAAAGGGAAAATGAACTTATCACGTGTGGCCGTATCTCTATAGACATCTATAATGGAAAAGATAAAGTGCGAAGGAAAGTCTATAGAGAGATCCTCTAAGAGGGACAGCAAAAATCGAGCGCGAGGCTCTGTGATAGAGTTATAGTGAGAGAGTGGGTGTAAAACAAAAGTCATCACCATGTTAAGAAAACGAGGACCTTTAGCAAAAGGTCGACATGGTGTGTACATATGATCTCCCCAAGAGGACAGACGCTCATAGAATGCCGAGATCATCTCGTCTTTAGACACAGTCCAGAGACGCTCACAGCTAGGGTAATCAGGATGATCCACCCTAGGGACATGAAGAACCTCAAAGACTAACTCTGGGGTGACACAAAAGCGCGTACCTCGGACGCAAGAGTAGAAAAGAGGTACTGAAGAATCTATTCCGTGGATGTTGGAGTAAAACTCCTGTATCAACACGAGAGGAGATGTGACCGGGACGTCACACAGTGACTCCCATCCCCGAGTGTGAATGACATCGGGAAGGTCGGTGTCGGCAAAGTCTGCTAGGACAACGTGGCGTTCTGAATGAAAACCTCGTTTAGAAAAGTTCTCCGAGAAGTCCTTATGGGCTTTCTCATCACGGAACCGGACAGAAAGAGGAGTAGAATCTGAGGAAGACTGTCCCTTAGAACGCAGAGGGTTCTGGGACGGAATGGACTTACGCTTAGGTGCTATAGACACTACTAACGCAACCATAGAGAGGAGGAAAGAGAAAGAGACACACAGAAAAGTTCCAAACAGTTCAATATAGGAAGAATATACTGAAAAGAAAGAACGTATGCATGGAAAATGCATGAACATGTGACATGCAACATAAGAACATCATGGGCTCAGCCCAATCCAAACCTAACAGCACACAATAGATTTGCACACATCTAAATGCATGACAATACAATGAGAATGCTAATGTGATGCAATGCATGTGGTTTTGAAGAACAAAACTATCAAACTAACCCAAGAATTTCATGAAAACCCCAACAATTTTGAAAAAAAAAACAAAAATTTTCAAAAACACAAAACCTAGGGTTTTAAAACAATGAAATGCATGAATATGAGGGATAAGACGCTTACCAAGAGATGAAGATCGCAAAGAACACTTGAAAACGCCTTGGAAAGAGGTTTGGAGGGAAAAGGAGAAATTTTGAGAGAGAGAACAGAAGTTTCGAGCGAGAGAGATCGAGCAAGTGAGAAGAAAAATCGCGAAAGCTCTATATATAGCCTCTCAGTAATTCTTGACAGATGATGCTATCGGGAGGTGTCGAGACTGCTGTCGAGGTCATGTGTCGAGAAATACACGTGGACAGATGAAGCTATCGAGGTCAGGTATCGAGGAAGAAGAAACAAACAAGAAGTAACCTCGATCGATCCAGCAGCTATCGAGAAGCTATCGAGCAGACAGAAAGTTTCTCGATCGATCCACCTAGCTATTGAGAGGTGTCGAGATTGCGATAAGATGCAACTGAAGATCTCGACAGATAAGCCAGGTATCGAGAGGTGTCGAGAAGGTGTCGAGATGGCTTAAAAGCAGTTTTTCAAGAAGAAGAAAAACACAGACATGAATGCAATCATGCATGCAACTCAACCAAAGATCCAATCAACACATTAAGCTCTCAAAATCATCTCTCAACAAGAATTTTGATGCACATGTATCTCAAAACACGCACACACACACTAAACAAGTCTAACCAATTTTATATTTCAAAAACAAGTCCAAACAGTTTAGTGAGCATACATTAAAGCATGTAAACCTTGTGATGGCCAAATCACATTGTACCTGCACATGTATCAAGAATAGCAAAGAGTATTGCATGTCGTGTGTGAAAACATCGCAAGATTGCATAAGTGTCTCAATGTTATGACGATTTGAGATATGAGAAAATCACTTTAACTCATACACAATCATAACCGTTTGATGGGGACTATCACCTTCGAGGTACATCCTATAACTCCCACATCTCCTAGAAAACACGCTTGCAATCATATTTTAAAGCATTTTTTATCTTTTTGCTTTTTATATCTTTGCATATTTTCTTTTAACAAGCATATCATGCATGGGCATACAAGAGAAAGAAAAGAAATACCCAATTATGTTAAGCTTTTGACATTGCACTTTTGCTATGCCGAAGCATACAGATGTCATTGACATTGCACTTTTGCTATGCCGAAGCATACAGATGTCATATTATGATTGGCGAGTAATAGTGGTGAGATGGTTATTTATGCCTTTCTCTTAGGATTTTCTAGTTCAACCCGTCAAAAAGAGTGATACGAGTGTTAAGAAGAAGAGATCACTTAACTTTACTCATCACAAACAAAGAGCTACAAAGCTCACTTGCTTAGTTGTGCAGAAGAATGCTCATCTAAGCTACAGGTGATACAAAGTTTAGAAAACTCTGTTTCAATGGCCATTTTAAGGTTCACAAGAACCAATGTACACAAACACACACTGTTTTTGTATTTTTTTTTCAATTTTTCAATTCATTTTTTTTTTTTTTGTGTTAAACAAAAACAAACAAACAACATGAATGCATGAAAGAAAGATGCATATGCATGAAGGCATGATTTCAACAGCAGAAAAGAAATCAAGCAAAGAGAGTCCTGCTTTAGATAGAAAGAATTAAAGCAAAGGACAAAGAGAAAAGACAATTAATTCTTAGGCTCCTTTCTCACCCACACAGCACGAGTCTTTGGCCGTGAAGATGAAAAGGCATGTGTCCTAGTATGACTACTAAAGGACATAGAAGAATTAAAATTCTCCTGAAACTGAGTTAAAAAGCTCAAGACCTTTAATAACTCTCCAAACAAAGGTGTAGGTCCTTGAGAAGAAACCTGTGACCGTTTGGACAATTGCTTATAAGGATACAACTTAAAGCAATTAGGACGAGTGTGTCCAGAAACACCACAATGGTGACAAACATGAGCAGTTTTAGAGCTACTCGGCTTCCTAGAAGGAGGTCTAACCTTAGAGGTTGACAGAGTCCTCAGCTTAGGACAATTAGGCCTAATATGACCAACAATGTGACAATGATGACAAGTGGGGACAAATTCAGAATTTTTATTCAACCTAGGAGGAGTTTTAGACATAGGTTCAGAAACTACAGCATTAACATCAGATTATTTACCTTTGTTTATCCTAGCAATATTAGCCTTTAACTCTTCATTATTCCTTTTGAATGGGGGAATATAAAAATCCTTTTCTTTTGAGTTAGGCTCAACAATAAGTTTGACACTAGTTAATTTTTCAACTTCAGTTTTAAATTCAACTAGTTGCTATTCCAAACTCTTAATTTTGTCCACCTGAGATGAAATTTGATTTTTAAAATTCTCATTCAGATTAGTGGCTTCATCCAATTTTGCAATCAAATCATCTCTTTCAAGCTTGACCTTTTTAAATTTAGCTTTTAATTTTGTAGAACACTCAAGAGATTTCATACAAAAATTATAAAGCTTGCAGTAGGCATCATGAATATCATCATCATCATTCAACACAAGATCATGCAAATCAAAACAATCAAGAGTTTGCATGACAACAGGGGTCAATGGATCACACATCAAAGATTAAACCCTAATCAGAGTGTGCTTGCTCTGATACCACTTGACATGCCATAAACGCGTTGACCCCTTGTAATAACTTAGATTAATTAAATTAGCTCAGTTATTAATTAATCAAATTAACATGCAATATCACGTAGCAGCACAAACAAATCACCAAACTAAGTAATGCAGCGGAAAATAAATAACACGGTGATTTGTTCACGAATGGGGAAAACCCTTACGGCAAAAACCTCACCGGGTGATTTAAGGTCACCACTCCCGAAACTCCACTATTATCACAACAAGCAGTTACAAGTAAGGAATCCCAAGTACCTCGTCAACCTACAGTTGAACTCTTACCCCAATACCCAATTGGACTTGTTCTGTAGTGACAGTTTCTCCTTTCAATGCACGACTCCCAAGTACGTGACTAACCAAATGCGCGGATCCCAGTACGCGACTTCAAACACCAACTAGAGAGAGAGAGAGTTGGCTGCAAAGTTCTTCAAATCATCAGAGATGAACTAGGGCACGAACTTTGTCTTCCTGATCACAAATTGCATGAACAACAAGTTCTCAAAGAATGTGCAACTTGTATCTTCTGCAACCTCTCGACGGTCCTTAAAATAATCCTTTTATATGTCTAGGGTTAGGAGAAAAGAAGTCCCAAATACACACTCACGGATTAGACTTGAAACAGACTTAGAAATCTGTTTTCTTTAATTCTCGACAGATAGAGGTGTCGAGAGGTGTCGAGAAGCTGTCGAGGCTCGGGCAAAACAGCTTCTTTAAAGCTCGATAGATGCATCTGTCGAGGTATGTGTCGAGCTTTAAAAACTTGCAGTTCCTTGTTTGTTTCTTGGACAGACTTTGACGGCTTCAACACTTAATCTTGAACCACTGTTTCTTGAAGTGTTAAACTCATCCTAAATCTACCCAATTACAAGTAAAGTGCGTTTTGTCTAAGGATAAGCCAATTACATAAAATAGCGACATATGTTCACAGACTTGAACTACATATGTCCTAACAGCTTCAATGGGCCTTGGGCTTTTCTGTTAACTCTTGACAAGTCCAAAGTTACCATTAACTATATTTAACACCACTATATAAATATAGTTGCACTCTAGGCTTTATTTATAAATTATATCTGAAGACTTTATTGTACATACAACCCCTTCATAAAATATTTGTAATAATACTAAGTCATGAATGTAGACTGCCACTTTGTAAATTACTACATCTTAATTTTTTAAGTACCCAGTTTAATCTTTTCAGTTATTCATAACATATTTATGAAATCCAATTCCATAAATATATACTTTAGTAACTTTATACTAAAGTGGTTAGGCCTAACTCTCTGAATAACTGAACCCATTAAACTTATCTCAAGGGAATATTTTATATCTCCATTAAGAGACTATGAATTCCATCTTGAGAATATATGTTCCATGAACACTAAATGTGGCTGCCCAACATACTGAGGTTTTGACTATTACCTTAGATCTCACACCTGATATATCAAAGTAACCTACACTTCATGATCAGGTCCATTATCCTCTTAGGATTAAGAGTTCATGTAAGTCATAAGATTTATTATTCATTTGACAGTCGTTAGGAAAATAATAAATCTCACCGCGGTTCAGTTCAATATGTCTTAACTCTAAGAACATATCAACATATCAACTAGAAATCTCTATTTCCATGATTAAGACAAATCAACTTAGTTGATACGTTATAGTCTTCGCAGATGAAATGTCCAATTTCATCACTGACTACAAACTACAATTTCGAGTTTCACATAAATCACATACTATGCATCTCATGGACTATATGATAATATCACATATTCATGTTACTATTATTTTAGATAAAAATAAAACAACTTTATCAATCACAATATAGAGTCATACATTATGTCCTACACAATGTCATACTTACTATCATACATAACATCATACAATAAGATTTAAGGGCACTAATCCTAACATAATCTCCATAGTGAAGTTTTCTCAAACCTTTGGTTAACAGATCAACTATATTTTCTTTCAACTTTATGAAGTCAATGGAAATAATTCCATTAGAGAGTAACTGCCTCACAGTATTATGTCTTCGACATATATGTCGAAATTAACCGTTGTACATATGACTATGTACCCTACTAAAAGCTGATTTTCTATCATAATGTATACAATTAGAGGGCACAGGATTCATCCATGATAGGCCAAGCGTATATTGACCCCTTGTGATAAATTAACCAATTGATTAAGCTAATTTAATTAATTAATTTAGTTAACATCTAAAACGTATGGTAACATAAACAAATCACCAACTAAGATAATATGCAGCGGAAAATAAAGTTAACACGATGATTTGTTTATGAATGGGGAAAACCACTAAGGCAAAACCCCACTGAGTGAATTTAAGGTCATCACTCTCGAGAATTCACTATTATAACAATAAGCGGGAACAAGTAAAGGAATCCCAGTACCTTATACCAATCTACAGTTGAACCCTTACTCCAATACATAATTGGACTTGTTTTGTAGTGACAATCTCTCATTTTCAATGCATGGCTCCCAATACGTGACTAACCAATCGATGCATGAATCCTAATACGTGGCTTACTGACCAACTTGAGAAAGATGTTAGCTGCAAAGTTCTTCAGTTCATCAATACAATGAAGATCATGAAGCTCTTTGGTTACAAAACCCAACGACGTACAAACGCAATAGCTTCTTCAATGGAAAGATAAATGCATAAAACGCAACAGCGTACAAATTTTGTATCCAGTCACAATTTGCATGTACAAAACTTTGCTCTGCACTCTCGTAACCTTTAACGACCCTTAAAATAACCCTTATATATGTTTAGGGTTGTGAGAAAAGAAAGCCTAAACATGTACACACAGATTGTAGTGAAATCAGATTTGAAAAATTGATTTTCATAAATCTTGATAAATAAGGTATCTATTGAGCAGCTGTCAAGCATCGAGATAAACAAGCCTTTTAAACCTCGATAGATGCTATCTATGGAGCTAACTGTCGAGCTTTAAAATTTAGCACTTCTTCATTTGTTTCTTGGACAGATTTGCATGGCTTGAACACTTGGACTTGAACTCTTGTTCTTTGAAGTATCAAACATATCCTAAATTTACCAAATTACAAGTAAAGTGCATTTTTTCAAAGGATTAGCCAATTCTAAATGACATATTCCTAACATCATTCACATATGTCCTAACAACCTCCTCCTTTGGCAATCTGTGACAAAACCACAATAAACAAGTGAGCATATGAGAGAAGTAATAAATCACTCAACTCATACTCACTTGTTGAATACAATAAAATCTATCCTAACACAAACTCTTGAAAAATTTTGTAAGAAGAGAGTTTATGGCAAGAAAGACTTTGACAACCTTTATTTCTAAAACACTTTAAACAAAACTCATCGCAGCATCTTAGTGTGAAACAAAAATAAAAGATTGCATACAATTAATAAGAAGCATGTGCATAAAGTAAGAAAAGAAAGTGAGAAAATATCTAAGAGTACAAGGTTTTCTATCACAAAGTGGTCACAAGACCAAAGGTACAAGAACAAAGTATCTAAAAGATAAAGAAAGAAAAGATACATAAGTCCTCACTACATCCCTAAAAAATATATAGACACTTCCCCTAACAAAAATATCTCATATACTAACTCTCCCCTTAAGTACATAACTACTCGCATACCCAAAACTACTCCTCTTTTTTGTCACGAATGACAAAGGGTAAGTCACCGAGAAGCAGTCATCTCCTCGTCACCGAAAGAGCTAGCACCATCATCCTCGTCCTCAGAAGCCTCTGGAGAAGGAGAGGGAAACTCTACAAATCGACCCAACAAGCCTGTCATCATGCAATACGACCGAAATGGGTGTTCACTTGACATAACTTATCGCTGAGAGTGTCAAGGCGAGCATCTGTGAGCTAAAGTTGTGCCATGATTTCCTCTAGAGTCACACCGTCCACACAAGAAAAGAATGTAGATGTGGAAGGAGCTGAAGAAGCTAGAGGAGTCACCATCTCATTCTGTGGTTGGTTCGGTTGAAGCTGGGCCTCACTCCGTCTAACAGTCACCTCATCAATGGCACACATGACAAAGAAAGGATCCGACATGGGAAAGGAGATAGAGAAGTGGCAAAGGAGCCTTGTGATAGCAGAAGGAAAGATAAGCTTATTATGGGTTACTGTATCCCTATATACATCAAAAAGGGAGAGAATGTAGTGTACAGGAAAGTCTATAATAACATTCTCTAACAGGGATAACAAAAATCGAGCGCGAGGCTCTGTGATAGAGTTATAGTGAGACAAAGGATGAAAAACGAATGATACCACCATGTTAAGGAACCTCAGACCTTTAGCAAAGGCCGAGTAAGAGGTGTTTTGACGACCACCCTAAGAAAGAGTCTCACAAAACCTAGACATGAGCTCATCTTTAGACATAATCTTAAGATGATCATAGACCGGGTAGTCAGGATATGCTACCCTCAGTATGTGTAGCACATCGAATATAAGATCCGGAGTGACTACAATGCACATACCTCGAACACAAATAATAAAATGAGATACAAAATAATTGAATCCGTGCATATTGAAGTAAAACTCCTATATTATCATGGAGGGACAACTGACCGGGACGTCACACAGTGACTCCTAACCCTTATTGTAGATGATAGTGTGAAGGTCAGTACCGAAAAATTCCGATAGGATGACTTAGCATTCCGAATGAATGCCTCATCGAGAGAATTTCTCCAAGAAGTCCTTGCGGCCTATCTTATCATAGAACCGAATGTGAGAAGGGGGTAGAATCAGAAGAAGATGCCTCGGAATGAAGAGCATTTTGGGACGGAGTGAACTTATGGTTAGATGCCATACTGCAGACTAACCTAGAGAGAGAGAGAGAGAGAAAGAGAAGCAGAAAAGCACCAACACAATTAAAATCAAAAGATTGAAAAAGGAATGTATGTATGCATGAAAAATGTATAAACATGTGACATGCAAAAATGAAAGCATAATGGACTCAGCCCAATCCAAACCTACCAGCACACCTCATTGCAACAAAGTAAACACACATCTAAAATGCATAAATCATTGTTAAAATGCAGATGTAATGCAATGCATGAACATTTAAGATCATTTAAACAAAACCCATCACAAAAATTTTGCAAAAACCTCATCAATTTTGAAAAACTCCAAACTATTTTCAAAAACCCAAAAACTTAAGTTAAAATGAATGAAATGCATGATACAAGAGAGAAAAGAGATCATACCAAATAAAGAACACAAGATTTAGGCCGAAAATCAAGTGAGGAAGGTGAAGAATTCGAGTGAGATGTGTTTGGGAGAGGGAAAGACGTCTTTTTGTTGAGAGAAATCAGAGAAAATGAGAGAGAATCTGAGCTAAAGCTTTATATAGAAGTCCACAATTCTTGATGGATCAAGAGGTATCGAGAGGTATCGCAATTTAAAACTCGATGGATAGAGCTATCGAGGAGCTATTGAGAGGTGTCCACAGCAAAAGAACCTCGATGGATCAAGAAGGTATAAAAGAGACAGAAACTTTCTCAATGGATCGAGAAGCTATCGAGATAAATTCTCAAAAATTTTGATGGATCGAAATTGTGATAGCAGTTGTTGAGAAAGGAAGACCAAGAGCTTGATAGATAGCCTAGCTGTCGAGATGTATCGAGAAGCTGTCGACATTACTCAAAAACAGTTTTTCAAGAAGAGAAAAACACAAACATGAATGCAATCAAACATGCTACTTTACCAAGGACCCAAACAATATTTTAAACTCTCAAAAACATCTCTCAACAAGAAAAATTTCATGCATATAAATCCAAAACACACACACATAAACTAAACAAGTCTAACCAATTTTATATTTCAAAAACAAGTCAAGACAGTTTAGTGAACACACATTAACACATGTATTCCTTGTAAAGAATATTACGTGTTGTGTGTGAAAAACATCGCAATATTGCACAAATGTTTACATGTTTTGACAATTTGAGATATGAACAAATCAATTTAACTCACACACAATCATAACTACTTGATGGGGACTATCACCTTCGAGGTACATCTTATAACTCCCACATTTCCTAGAAGATATGCTTGCAATCATATATAAAGCATATTGATTCTTTTTGCTTTTATTATTATTATTATTTTTTGCATATTTTCTTTTAACCATATCATGCATAAGCATATAAGAGAAAAAATAAAGAAATACCCAATGATGTTAAGTTTTTGGCATTGCACTTTTGCTATGCCAAAGCATATTGATGTCATTTCATGATTGACGGGCAACAATGGTGAGATGGTTATTGATGTCTTTCTCTTAGGATTTTATAGTCCTTCCCATTAAAAAGAGTGATACAAGTGTTAAGTATAAGAGATTACTTAATTTTACTCATCACAAACACGAGCCATAAAGCTCACTTGCTTAGTTTTGCATAGAGATGCTCATCTAAGCTACAAAAGATACAAAATTTAGAAAACTTCACTTCAATGGCCATCCAAGCTACACAAGTACTAATGTACACAAACACACATTGTTTTTGTATTTTTCTGATTTTTCAAAAAATTTATTTTTATGAAAAAAACTTAAGAAAAAATTGTAAACAAACAAACAAAAACATGTTAAACAAAAGCATAGTATAAAAACTAGATTGACTCAAAACAAGAAAGCAAAACACACGAGTAATGCAATCAAAAAAAGATGGAGAGAGAAAAGTGACAAAATCACTTCGAGCCATTTTCCTTCCACACCTTGGAAGAACCTTTCTTTTTAGCGAACCATTGAACCGGTGGTAAGGGGGAAGAATTGCAACCGTTCAAGTTTGAAAGGAATATGAGGGCTTTAAGTAAATCTCTAAGAAGAGAAAGAGAGGATGGAAACTTATTTTGGTTTCCCGATGAGATCATACTGTTGCTTTGTTGAGTGGCTAACCACTTATAGCAATTAGGTCGAGTATGTACGGTTGCTCCACAGTGATGGCAGAGATGTTGCTTCTTCTGTTTAGACTTTTGGGTATTGCCCTTCTTAGCCCTATGGTTTTTAGTTTTTTTCTTAACAAGCTTAAGGAGTACTCCTAAGATAGATTTACCTTTGTCTATGTTCTCACTAGCTAAACCAGTTTTGACATCAGTGTTCTCAGAATCAACATTGTTAGTATGAGAAAAAAAACAATATTACTAGAGGAAACAATATTAGGAAAAGAGAAATCATACCCTAAACTGGTTCAATCAGAAGCAGATTTCTAGGCGCTAAGCATTTCATCAAGTTTTGCACTTGAAGTCCTCTCCAACTGAGCTTTGACTTGAAACAGTTTTGCCTCAAGCTTCTTGGTCTTCTCAGCCAAGAAATTATTCTCAAATCTCAGTGCCCCAATGGTCTGATTAGCTTCATCAAACTTTATAGAGATTTCTTCTCGTTCAAGCTCCACATCACTGAGCTTCTTGGTGGCCAACCTACACAACTTCTCATGCTTTTCGGAGACCTTGTACGATTTTGCATAGGCTGTGTCGATGTCATCTTGCTCATCCATCTTTTCAAATTTAGACTTTACCAAGTCCTCTTATTCATCCACATCTTTAACAATCCCCTTATTAGGATTGACAATGGTAGTGAAGGCATTCAGGATTCCATCATCCTCATTTTCAGAATCATCCTCAGGTTCAGTGTTGCTCAATGTAGCAGCAAGTGCCTTGCTTTTCCCAATGGTCTTGAGATATGTAGGGCACTCCTGTCATGTGTCCAAAGCCTTAACACCCGAAACACTTAGGCCTCTGAAGCATCGAATCCTTGACAGGCTTGGTTCCCTTATAGGTTGTCTGGAGAATGGTCCAAGTTTTCTTGGCAGTTTTAGTAAAGGATATTTTCTTAAACTCCCCATTCTTGACCGCACTGAATAATGCATTCAATGCCCTGCTGTTCAAGTTGGCAGCCTTGATCTTAGCATCATCCCAATTGGCCAGCGCTTCCTTTGGCTTGGTCCAGCCTATCTCCATAGCTTGCCACACATTTTCATCTAATGACTGCAAGAAATCTCTCATGCATACTTTCCAATATGCATAGTTAGTGCCACCAAATAAAGGAGGTATACTAAGAGACTATCCTATATCCATGACAATAGGGGATAATGGATCACATAGAAAAGATTAATCCTAATCAGAGTGTGCCCGCACTGATACCACTTGATAGACCAAGAATGTATTGACTCCTTATGATAAATTAGCCAAGTGAATTAATTAATTTAATTAACATGCAAATCACCAACTAAGTTAATATGCAGTGGAAAATTAAGTTGACACAGTAATTTGTTGGAAAACCTCCAAGGCAAAAACCCCACCGTATGATTTTAAGGTCACCACTCCCGAGAATTCACTATTATCATAACAAGTGGCTATAAGTAAAGGAATCCCAGTACCTTATACCAATTTATAGTTGAACCCTTACTCCAATACACAATTGAACTTGTTTTGTAGTGACAATCTCCCATTTTCAATGCACGGCTCCCAGTACGTGACTAACCAATAGATGCGCAGATCCCAGTACGTAGCTTACTCACCAACTTAAGAAAGATGTTGGCTGCAAAGTTCTTGAGTTTATCAACACGGTGAAGATTATGAAGTTTCTTGGTCACAAAACCCAACAGCATACAAATGCATCAGCTTTTTCAAGAAAAAAAATGAATTAGGGCAAATTCTATCTCCGGTCACAATTTGCATGAACCTAACTTTGCTTCACACTCACACTACCTTAGATGGCCCTTAAAATAATCCTTATATATGTTTAAGGCCGTGAACAAAGAAATCCTAAACATGTACACACGGCTTGGAGTGAAATCAGATCTGAAAAACTAATTTGCATGAAGCTCAATAGATAGGTTATCTATCGAGCAGTAGTCGAGCATTGGGCTAAACAAGCCTTTTAACCTCGATAGATGCTAACTATTGAGCTAGCTGTCAAGCTTCAAAATCTAGCACTTCTTCACTTGTTCCTTGGACAAATTTGCATGGCTTCAATACTTAGACTTGAACTCTTGCTCCTTGAAGTATTAAACACATCCTAGATCTATCCAATTACAAGTAAAGTGTGTTTTATCAAAGGATTAGCAAATTCTAAATGACATATGTTCCTAATATGATCCACATATGTCCTAACACTATAATAAGTTCTCCTTATAGGTTCTCTGGCCACAAGTCCCATACCCATCTCAAATTATTTATATTTCATTACGCCCAAGTCCATTAAATGTACATCTAAACCATTTAAATAAACTAAAACTTCTCAATAAATCCCACTTTTTGGGTATAAATAGAATTTTAATAGACATAAACATATGGTTATGTTTGTCACCAACTTTTCTGAAAATCACAAGAATCAAAAATGTTGATCCCCAATTGGTACATGTCGTTACTCCTCCACTCATAGCTCTATATCTTGTTAGGTACGACTCTATGCTCAAGATCCAAGGAACCGTCCAATATTTATTTGGACAGCCCGTATAGTAATATACATGGCCTCCCTCCCCATAAAAGTGACTTGCATTTTTAGTAATGGCTATGCAGAGGCCCAGAGTATGATACTGATGAACAATAATATTAAAGGGTCATCAAATAAATTTATTTAGGATAGAAGAACAAAATAATAAAACAAACAAAAATGAAGCTTAATTTTACAAGGGTGTAATATATAACTCTTATCCATGTAAGTGGAGCATGACAAAGAGACTGGACTAGTTGCCCATATGTACTTGGCAATTGAAATACTAGTATGTACTTGTATGAATTTTGGATCTATTTTGAGGCTGAAATTTTTTTGCACAAAAAAGAACCCATAAAGTATCATTGCAATCATAATGAAGACAAATGAAAATAGCAAAAAACTTTCTTCCCAAGAGTAAATACCACAAGAAGACCAAATATTGTGCCAATAAACTTAGCAATATAAAAACAAGAAAAAAAACGCACTTAGTGCTCTAAAATTAAGGAATTCAAATGCAAAAATAACTAATGAATTAGATTCTAAATTAAAATGTTACAGTTTTGAATAATTTTGTTTGATATTATAATTAAAAAATTTTAAGCGTTAGAATTGAGAAAAAATATTTGGGAGTTTAATGGTATAGCACTGTTTAAACGTAAACGCAAACATATGGTTATGTGTGAACATAAACACATTGTTACGTTTTGTCACCAACTTTTTTGGAGGCTTTGGATACTAATTTACATAAATATTCATCAAATCAAACTAAAACAAAAGAAAACAATAAGAGTAAATCGGTTTAAAACTACCTAGTAGACTTTAAGGAGCCTCTCGTCTAATGGGTGGGGAAATTAGATTATATACAATAACCTTACTAATTAGTGTACATATGACATAAAAGAGGAGAAACCCACTTAGCAAAAACTAAAATCCACTCCCAAAGCCCTTACACAATAATTTGTATAATTCAATATTCAGAATCTACAAGGTAGATTTCATCCTAGTGGAATGAATTACTAAGCAAATATTTAGGATAATTTAGGTGAAATTCGAATAAAACTTGAAAGTAAAAAAAAAAAAAAAAATGGCACCACAGAGAGATTAGGAGACCGCACATAATACAAGACAAGGTAAAAAAGATTAAACACTTACATCCTAGATTATCTTTAAGGATTTCATTCGTTAATGGAGCTAACGTATGCAACCCTGTGAAAACTATAGAATTCATTTGACCTATATTTATTTGACCTTTGTAGTAGAATTGCAGAGGCTATGGGTACTGATTTACATAAATATTCATCAAATCAAACTAAAATAAAAGAAAACATAAGAGTAAACTAGTTTGAACATAGATCACCAACTACCTAGCAGCCTTTAGGGAGCCTCTCGTCTATTGGGTTGAGAAATTAGATTATATACAATAACCTTACTAGTTATTGTACATATTACATAAAAGAGGAGAAATGAAGTGATGCCTAATGCTTCATTCCCTTCCACTACAGTTTTGCTGAAAAATAGGTTTAGAAACCCGCCTAGGAAAAACCCAAATCCACTCCCAAATCCCCTGGACGATAATCAGTATAACTCAATATTCAGAATCCACGAGGTAGATCTCAACCCCGTGGAATGAATTACTAAGTAAATATTTAGGATAATTTGGGTGAAATTCGAATAAAACTCAAATTTTGGATCTATTTAGAATCCACTAGTACGTAATTGTATGAATTTTGGATCTATTTTAAGAGTGAAATTTTTGGGGACAAAAAGGATTCCATAAAGTATCATTGCAATCATAGTGGCGAAAAATGAAAATAGAAATAGCCTTTCTTCCCAAGTGTAAATACCACAAGAAGACCAAATATTGTGCCAATAAACTTAGCAAATATAAAAACAAGCAAAAATGCACTAACTGCTTTAAAATTAAGGAATTAAAACGCAAAAATAATTAACGAGTTAGATTTTGGATTAGAATTTTATAGTTTTGAATAATTTTGTTTGATATTATATACAACAAATTTTAAGCGTTAGAGTTGATAAAAAAAAAAAATGGGGGTTTGATGATATGGAACTGTTTAAACTTAAACGTAAATATATGGTTGTGGAAACATAAACATATGGTTACATTTTGTCACCAACTTTTCTGGAGGCATCCCAAAACCCTGGTTGATAGAATTAGTAAGTTTTAAACCCAAGTTGTTAATTAGATTTATTATGAATAAGACAAGATATGATGACCCAGGAAAACTAATGAAACAAACTATTTTCATAGTAAAAAACCTGGGGGAAAATTTTTCGAAAAGCAATCCACTATAATAAAGAGAAGTTTCAGATCTAGTACAAAACATTTGTCCTAAGACTCTACAATCCCCGTAGATGAACTTATAGTAGAAACCTTTTATTGCTTCAGAACCTTTGAACTCTTCAATATATGAACGCCACCCTTTGATGCACGGATCCCAGTACGTGACTCACTCTTTTGCACAAACCTTAATATGTTGTTAGGACATATGTATTTCACTTGTTTATAACATATGTCATTCTTTTATGTATTTGGCTAATCTTTTGACAAAACGCACTTTACTTGTAATTGGGTAGATTTAGGATGTGTTTAACACTTTAAGAAGCTGTGTTACAAGACCAAGTGTTGAAGTCATTAAGTTTGACCAAGAAACAAGTTGAAAAGTGAAAGTTCATTAAAGCTCGATAGCTGACTCGACAGCTAGCATGTGTCTAGTTTTAAAGAGTTGTTTCAGCCTCAAGGCTTGACAGCTTCTTGACAGCTTCTCGACACCTATAGTTATCAAGGTTTAAAGCAAACAGAATTTCAAATCTGTTTTGATTCCAATCTGTGGATGTGTCTTTGGGATTTCCTTTTTTCTAACCTTAGACATATAAAAGGATCATTTTAAGGGCTGTCAAAGAGTACGCAAGTTGCACAAGCATTGAGAAATCTTTGTTCTAGCAAGTTGCGACCAGAGACAAAATTCTTGCCCTAGTTCATCTCTTTTATGAAGAAGTTGCTGTGTAATGTGCACCATAAGGTTTTGTAACCAAGCATCTTCTTGATCTTTATCGTTGGATGAATTGAAGAACTTTGCAGCCAACAACTTTCTCTAGTTGGTGATTGAAGTCACGTACTGGGATCCGCGCAATTGGTTAGTCACGTATTTGGGAGCCGTGCATTGAAAGGAGAAATTGTCACTATAGAACAAGTCTAATTGGATATTGGGGTAAGGGTTCAACTGTAGGTTGGTAAGGTACTTGGGATTCATTTACTTATAACCGCTTGTTGTGATAATAGTGGAATTTCGGGAGTGGTGACCTAAAAATCACCCAGTGGGGTTTTTTTCGTGTAGGTTTTCCTCATTCGTAAACAAATCACTATGTCATTTAATTTCCACTGTGTACTTATTTTATTTGGTGATTTGTTTGTGCTACCACGCACTTTGCATGATAATTTGATTAATTAATAACTTGACTAATTAATAAATTAATCCATCACAAGGAGTACTAATTAATCAAATTAATCCATCACAAGGAGTCATTACGTTTTTGGCCTATCGTACATGACTCACTCCTTTGCACGAATCCTAGTATGTGACTCATTCACCAACTTGAGGAAGAAGAATGTTGGTACAAAGTTCTTCACTTCATCAACAAAGAAGATCAAGAAGCACTTGGTTACAAATCCCTAAGGTTCAAAGATGTAGTAGCTTCTTTCAGTGATAATAAGGCTTCAGTCACCTTTTGCATGTGTTCTTGTTGTATTCTCTTATGTGACGGCCTTTAAAATAAGCCTCATATATGTCTAGGGTTGTGAGAAAAGAAACCCTACACATACATGTTAACATCGGCCGAAAATCAGATCTGAAAATTTGAATTTCGTAAAGCTCGATAGATACAGTTGACGAGACCTCGATATATAACTATCTGCTGAGTAGCTGTCGAGTTTTAATGAGTCAGCACTTCTTCACTTGTTTCTTGGACAGATTTACATGGCTTCAATACTAGACTTGAACTGTTGTTTTTTGAAGTATTAAACACATCCTAGATCTACTCAAATACAAGTAAAACGCGTTTTGTCAAAGGATTAGCCAACTACATAAAATATGTCCTTAACAATCTCCCCCTTTGGCAATCCGTGACAAAACCACAACAAACAAATGAACATATGAGAGAAGTCATAAATCACTAAACTCATACTCTCTTGTTAAATACAATAAAATCTTTCCTAACACAGTCTCTTGAAAAATTTGCAAGAAGAGATTTCATGGCAAGTAGATTTTGACAACTTGTATTTCTGAAACACTTTAAACAAAACTCATCATAGCATCTTAGTGTGAAACAGAAATTAAAAGATTGCATACAATAAAGAAACATGTGTATAAAGATAGAAAAGGAACAACACATGTAAAGATAGGTGAAGAAAAACATACATCATCACATATATATCAAAGATAAGTACAATGTATGCAAACATAGTCATAAGACCGGTGTACAATAAAAGGAAGCTAAAAGAAGCTCCTACAACAAGGAGGAGGTAAACACTCCCCCTAACCAGATGAAACACATCTCCCCCTTACAAGGACATTTATTTGCCCCCCCCCCCTAACTTGTAAAATCTTAAAAAGAAACCACAAATTCATCACAATTCTCCCTTTTTTCATCATGTTGACAAAGTGTACAAGAAGCTATAATGCCTCACCCAAGAAATAAAAAGATGATAAAAAATGATTAAGGGGGCACAAGGAATCCATAAAAATGCATGAATGTACTGAAACAAGATGCTATAGATGATAATATTAAAGGAATATGCAAAACATGTGAAAAATAATGCATGCAAGAGAATCTCGATTGATCAAGAGGTGTCAAGAAGCTATCGAGCCAACCTCGATGGATCGAGAAGGTGTCGAGGATCTATCGAGCAGACTTTCTGAATGGATCGAGAAGGTATAGAAGAGCTATCGAGATTGCGATAAGAAAAAACTGATGACCTCGATAGATAGCCGAGTTGTCGAAAGGTGTCAAGAAGGTGTCAAGAAGGTGTCGAGATTGCTTAAAAATCAGATTTTCAAGAAGAGAAAAACATAAACATGAATGCAATCAAGAATGCAACTCAACCAAAGATCCAAACAATATTTTGGTCTCTCAAAATCATCTCTCAATAAGAAAAATGTCTTTCATTTTTATCCAAAACACACACACACACACACACACACACACTAAGCAAGTCTAACCAATTTTATATTTCATAAATAATTCATGAAAGTTTAGTGAGCATACTTTAACGTATGTAAACCTTGTGATGGCCAAATTACATTGTACCTACACATGTATCAAAAATAGTAAAGAATTTTGCATGTTATGTGTGAAAACATCGCAAGATTACATAAGTGTATCTATATTATGATGATTTGAGATATGAGTAAATCAATTTAACTTACACATGATCATAACTGTTTGATGGGGACTATCACCTTCGAGGTACATCCTATAACTCTCACATCTCCTAGAATAATCGCTTGCAATCATATTTGAAAGCATTTTGTTCTTTTCTTTTTTTTACTTTTTTTTTTCTTTGCATATTTTTCTTTTTATTAAGCATATCATGCATGGGTATATAAAAGAGAGAAAAGAAATACCTAATTATGTAAGCTTTTTGACATGGTACTTTTGATATGCCGAAGCATACGTAAAATGGTGAGATGGCTATTTATTCATTTCTCTTAAGATTTTCTAGTCTTTCCTGTTAAAAAGAGTGATACGAGTGTTAAGTATTAGAGATCACTTAACCTTACTCATCGCAAACAAAGAGGCACAAAGCTCACTTGCTTAGTTCTTAGTTATGCATAAAGAAACTCATCTAAGCTACAAGAGATACAAAGTTTAGAGAACTTTGTTTCAATGGCCATTTTAAGGTTCACAAGAACCAATGTACACATACACACATTGTTTTCAAATCTTTCTGATTTTTCAATTTTTTTATTTTGAAAACAAAACAAACTAAAAACTAAAAAACTAAACAAAAACAGACAAACAACATGAAAGCATGAAAGAAAGATGCATATGCATGAAAGCAAGAAAGAAAAAATGCATATGCATAAAAGCATGATTCCAAAAGCAGATAAGAAATCAAGCAAAGAGAGTCCTACTTATGATCGAAAGAATTAAAGCAAATGATAAATAAAAAGGATAATTAAGGCTTAGGCTCCTTTCTCACTCACACAATATGAGTATTTGGCCGTGAAGATGAAAAGACACGTGTCCTAGTATGTCTACTAAAGGACATAGAAGAATTAAGATTCTTCTGAAATTGAGTTAAAAAGCTCAAAACTTTTAATAACTTTTCAAGTAAAGGTGTAGGTATTTGGGAGGAAACCTGTGACTCTTAGACATTTGCTTTTGAAGAAACAACTTAAAGCAATTGGGACGAATGTGTCTAGAAACACCACAATGGTGACAAACATGAGGTCTAACAAAGGATTTAAAATTATCCAAATCAATTTTGGATTTCATGCCTTTATTACCTTTGTCAGACTGGGGCACAGAGATAGTCCTTGATCCAGAAGCCATGGAAGAGGAGGGACCAGAAGAAACAGCATATCCTAAGCCAATCTTATTATAACTAGGCTTTTGAGCACTCAAGACCTCATCAAGCTTTGCACTAGACATCCTCTTTATTTGAGTTTTAGCTTGACCAAGCTCTACCTTAAGATTCTTGACTTTCTCTTTTAATGAGGTGCTCTCTACAATAAGAGTCTCAACTAACCTTGTAGTCTAATATAGTTTGACTACCCGATCAACTTTTTTAGTTTTTACCTCATTAAGCTCTTTTCTACAAAGATGAGAAGTCTTTTCATATTTTATGAATTCAGTGCATAGCTTATCATAGGCTTCTTGAAGGGTTAACATCTTAGGTACTTCTTCATTAGAAGAATCCTCTATGTCACTAGCATTCTCCATAATCACCTTATCGGTTGAGGCAGCAAAGGCCATAACGTGACTACATTCATCCATATACCCATCAAAAGAGTCATTCTTAGTGTCACTCCAAGTAGCAACCAACCCTTTATCTTTTGATTTCTTGGCCTTTTTCCTCGTAAGGTAATTTGGGCACTCTATTCTCATATAACCAAAACCCTTGCACTCATGGCATTGGATGAGGGGTTTCTCATTCTTACCCTTTCTAGAGGATTTAGATTTCTTAGGAGGTTTGCCATTTTCCTTTTTCCTAAATTGAACAAGCTTGATAATCTCATCAGTTATGAAGGTTAGATCCTCATCCTCATCCTCATCCTCATCCTCATTATCATCTTCATCTTTATATTCAAAGTCCTCAACCACTTCCTCTATACCCTTAAGAGCCACGTTTTTACTCTTTCCACCTTTTCCCACTGAGCCTAATCCCATCCCATAGGTTTGAAGGTTCCCTACAAGCTCAGTCAAAGGAAGTTGATCAATGTCCTTCACTTCTTCAATGGCAGTGATCTTTGTATGTAATCTTTCAGGTAAGGACCTAAGGATTTTCCTAACAATTTTAGATTCTGCTATAAATTCTCTAAGGTTGAAGGTAGAATTCACAATATCCTTGAGTTTAGCATAGAACTCATCAAAGATCTCATCCTCCTCCATCCTTATTTCTTTAAAACTACTAGTGAGTCTTTGAAGCTTCACAGTCTTCATTGCCTGGGTACCTTCATAGGTGGTCTCAAGAATGGTCTATGCTTCCTTGGCAATTTCCGTGGATGATATTTTATTGAATTCCTCCTTCGCCACCCCATAAAACTAAGCATTCAAGGCCCTACTGTTGAAATTTTCCACTATGATTGTTGCATCATCCCAATCCACCAGCGATTCCTTTGGCTTAATCTAGCTAGCTTGAATAGTTTGTCATACTTGTTCACCTAGTGCCTGCTAAAAAAATTTCATACGAACTTTCCAATATGCATAATTAGGGCCATCAAATAAAGGAAGAATCAAAAGAGATTATCCACGATCCATGACAATGGGATTTAAGGATCACACTCAAGAAATTAATCCAATCAGAACGTACCCGCTCTGATACCACTTGTTGGGAAATTTAGACCCCGGTTGATAGAATTAATATGTTTTAAACTCAAGTTGTTAATTAGATTTATTATGAATGAAACATTTTAAAATAAACAAATATCAATATCACGTTAAATATAAGTGCAGCGGAGAAATAAATAAGACAAGATATGATAACCTAGGAAAACCAATGAAACAAACTAGTTTCACAGTAAAAAACCTAGAGGGAAACTTTCTCGAAAAGCAATCCACTATAATAAAGAGAAGTTTCAGATCTAGTACAAAACCTTTGTCCCTAGACTCTACAATCCCCATAGATGAACTTATAATAGAAACCTTCAATATACGAATGCCACCCTTTTATACACGGATCCCAGTACGTGACTCGCTCACTAACTTGAGGAAGAAGAACGTTGGCTGTGAAGTTCTTCACTTCATCAACAATGAAGATCAAGAAACACTTGATTACAAAAACCTAAGGCGCAAAGACATAGTAGCTTCTTTCAGAGAGAATAAGGCTTCGGTCACCTTTTACATATGTTCTCCTTGTATTCTCTTATGTAACAGCCTTTAAAATAAGCCTTATATATGCCTAGAGTTGTGAAAAAAGACACCCTACACATACATGTCAGCATGGGCCGAAAATCAAATTTGGAAATCTGAATTTGGTAAAGCTCGATAGATACAGCTGTCGAGCTAGCTGTCGAGACCTTGATTAATAGCTATCTGTCGTGTTAAGTACATATTTTATGTAGTTGGCTAATCCTTTGACAAAACACACTTTACTTGTATTTAGGTAGATCTAGGATGTGTTTAATACTTCAAAGAACATGTTGTTCAAGTTTAGTATTAAAGCCATGAAGATTGGACCAAGAAACAAGTGAAGAAAAAGTTTTCACTAAAGCTGGACAGATAGCTAGATACCTGCTGGACACCTGCGGACAGCTGCTCGATAGCTTGTCGACACCTCTATCTATTGAGGTTTAATGAGGCTCGACACCTGCTATCGAGGTAGCTATCGAGGTTACGAAAATTAGAATTTTTAGATCTAATTTTTGGGCCAAGCTTTTGTATTTGTGTAGGGTTTCTTTTCTCACAACCCTAGACATATATAAGGCTTATTTTAGAGGCCGTTACATAAGAGAATTAAAGGAGAACATATGGAAAAGGTAACCGAAGCCTTATTTTCTCTAAAAGAAGCTACTGCGTCTTTACGCCTTAGGGTTTTGTAACAAAATGCTTATTGATCTTCATCATGTGGATGAATTGAAGAACTTTGCAGCCAACATTCATATTTCTCAAGTTGGTGAGTGAGTCACGTACTGGAATTTGTGCAAAGGAGTGAGTCACGTACTGGGATCCATACATTAAAGGGTGGCATTCATATATTGAAGAGTTCAGAGGTTCTGAAGCAGTAGAAGGTTTCTGCTGTGAGTTCATCTACGGGGATTGTAGAGTCTAGGGACAAAGGTTTTGTACTAGATCTGAAACTTCTCTTTACTATAGTGAATTTCTTTTTGGGAGGGTTTTCCCCCATGTTTTTTACTATGAAACTAGTTGGTTTAATTGGTTTTCCTAGATCATCATATCTTGTCTTATTTACTTTTTCGCTGCACTTATATTTGACATGATATTGATGTTTGTTTGTTTTAACAAGTTTTATGCATAAAAAATCTAATTAACAACTTGGGTTTAAAACTTATTAATTTTATCAACCGGGGTCTAAATTTTCCAACAAGTGGTATTAGAGCGGGTACACTCTGATTGGATTAATTTCCTGAGCGTGATCCTTGACTCCCGTTGTCATGGATCGCGGACAATCTCTTTTGATTCCTCCTTTATTTGATGGCACTAATTATGAACACTAGAAAGTTCGTATGAAAGTGTTTTCTCAGGCTTTAAGTGAACAAGTATGGCGAGCTGTTGAAGTTGGTTGGATTAAGCCAAAGAAAGTGCTAGTGGATTGGGATGAAGCAGCAATCATAGCGGTAAATTTCAACAGTAGGGCCTTGAATGCTTTATTTTGTGGGGTGACTAATGAGGAATTCAAGAAAATATCATTCACAGAAGTTACCAAGGAAACATAGACCATTCTTGAGACCACCTATGAAGGTACTAAGGTAGTGAAGACTATGAAGTTTTAAAGACTCATTAGTAACTTTGAAAAAATAAGGATGGAAGAGGATGAGACCTTTGATGAGTTCTATGCTAAACTCAAGGATATTATGAATTCTGCCTTCAACCTTGGAAAGTCTATAGCAGAATTCAAAATTATTAGAAAAATTCTTAGTTCCTTACCTGAAAGATTCCGTGCTAAAATCACTACCATTGAAGAAGCAAAGGACATTGATCAAATTCCTTTGACTGAGCTTGTAGGGAATCTCCAAACCTATGAGATGGGATTAGGCTCAATGGGAAAAGGTGGAAAGAGTAAAAACTTGGTTCTTGAGGGTATAGGGGAAGAGATTGAGGACTCTGAAGATGAAGATGAAAGTGAAGATGAAGATGATGATAAGGATGAGGATTTAACTTTCATAACTGATGAGACTATCAAGCTTCTTCAATTTAGGAAAAAGGATAAGGGCAAACCTCCTAGGAAATTGAAATCCTCTAGGAATGGTAAGAATGAGAAACCCCTCATCTAAGGCCATGAGTGCAAGAGTTTTGGTCATATGAGGATAGAGTGCCTAAACTACCTTATGAGGATAGAGTGCCCAAACTACCAAGAAGTTAGAAGATAAAAGGTTGGTTGCTACTTGGAGTGACACTGAGAATGACTCTTCTGATGAGTATGTGGATGAATGTAGTCAAGTTATCACCTTTGCTGCCTCAACTGATAAGGTGATTGTGGAGAGTACTCGTGACAGTAATGATTCTTCTGATGATGAAGTATCCAAGAAGTTGACCCTTCAAGAAGCCTATGATAAGCTATGCACTGAATTCATAAATCTAAAAAGACTTCTCATTTTTGTAGAAAAGAGCTTAATGAGGTAAAAACTGAAAAAGCTGAATTATTAGTCAAACTAGATGAGACTACAAGATTAGTTGAGACTCTCATTGTGGAGAACACCTCATTAGAAGAGAAGATCAACAATTTTGAGGTTGAGTTGAGTCAAGCTAGAACTCAAATGGAGAGAATGTCTAGTGCAAAACTTGATGAGGTCTTGAGTGCTTAAAAGCCTAATTCTGATAAGACTGCCTTAGGATATGCTGTCTCCTCCGGCCCCTCCTCTTCCATGGCTTTTAGATCAAGGACTGTCATTGTGCCTCAATCTGAGAAAGGTAATAAAGGTATGAAATCCAAAACTGATCTGGATAATTCTAAATCCTTTGTCAGACCTTATGTTTGTCATCGTTGTGGTGTTTCTGGACACATTCGTCCTAATTGCTTTAAGTTGTATCCTCATAAGCAATTGTCCAAACGGTCACAGGTTTCCTCTCAAGGACCTACACCTTTGTTTGGAGAGTTATTAAAAGCCTTGAGCTTTTTAACTCAATTTTAGGAGAATTTTAATCTTTCTATATCCTTTAGTAGTCATACTAGGACACGTGCCTTTTTATTTTCACAGACAAAAACTCGTGTTGTGTGGGTGAGAAAGGAGCCTAAGACTTAATTGTCTTTTTTGTTTGTCCTCTGTTTTAATTCTTTCTATCTAAAGTAGGACTCTCTTTACTTGATTTCTTATCTACTTTTGGAACCATACTTTCATGTATCTACACCTTTCTATCATGCTCTCATGCATATGCATCTTTCTTTCATGCTTTCATAATTGTTTGTCTGTTTTTGTTTGGTTGTTTAGTTTTTATTTTTGTTTTGTTTTAAAAAAAAAAAAGTTAAAATTAGAAAAATACAAAAACAGTGTGTTTGTGTACATTGGTTCTTGTGAACCTTAAAATGGCCATTGAAATAGAATTTTCTAAACTTCGTATCTCTTGTAACTTAGATGAGCATTCTTATGCACAAACTAAGCAAGTGAGCTCTGTGGTTCTTTGTTTGTGTTGAGTAAGGTTAAGTGATCTCTTGTACTTAACACTCGTATCACTCTTTTTGATGGGTAGGACTATAAAATCCTAAGAGAAATGCATAAATAATCATCTCACCACTGTTACCCACCAATCATGAAATGACATCTGTATGCTTCAGCATAGCAAAAGTTCAATGTCAAAAAGCTTAACATAATTGGGTATTTCTTTTCTCTCTTATATGCTCATGCATGGTTTGCTTAATAAAAGAAAATATGTAAAGAAATAAAAGCAAAAAGAACAAAATGCTTTAAAATATGATTGCAAGCGTGTTTTCTAGGAGATATGGGAGTTATAGGATGTACCTCGAAGATGATAGTTCCCATCTAACAGTTATGATTGTGTGTGAGTTCAAGAGATTTTCTCATATCTCAAATCATCATAACTTTGAGACACTTATGCAATCTTGTGATGTTTTTCACACACAACACGCAATATTCTTTGCTATTTTTGATACATGTGTAGGTACAATGTGATTTAGCCATCACAAGATTTACATGTGTTAATGTATGCTCACTAAATTGTCTTGACATATTTTTGAAATATAAAATTGATTAGACTTGTTTAGTGTGTGTGTGTGTGTGTGTGTGTGTGTTTTGGGATCCATGTGCTTTAAATTGTTGTTGAGAGATGATTTTGAGAGCTTAATCTGTTGATTGGATCTTTGGTTGAGTTGCATGCGTGATTGCATTCATATCTGTGTTTTTCTCTTCTCAAAAAATTCTTGTTTAAGCTGGCTTGACACCTCCTCGACACCTTCTCGACACCTGGCTATCTGTCGAGCTTCTTAGCCTTTTCTTATCACAATGTCGACACCTCTCGATAGCTAGGTCGATCGATCGAGATATCTTCTGTCTGCTCGATAGATCCTTGACACCTTCTCAATCCATCGAGGTTGGCTTGATAGCTTCTCGACACCTCCCGATCGATTGAGATATCCTTGCATGCATTTCATTTTTCTTTGTTTTGCATGTTTCTCTTATCTTGTCATCCATAGCATCTTGTTTCATTACATTCATGCATTTTTATGGACTCTTTGTGCCCCCTAATCATCTTTGATCATTTTTTTGTTTCTAGGGTAAAGCTTTGTAGCTTCCTATACCCTTTGTCAATCGTGACAAAAAGGGGGAGAAATTGAAGAATTTGTGGTTTCTTTCTTTAAAATTCTACAAGTTAGGGGGAGCAATATATGCCCTTGTAAGGGGGAGATGTGTTTCATCTTATTAGGGGGAGTGATTACCTCCTTGTTGTTGCAAAGACAACTTTTAGCTTCTTCTTCTTGTACCTTAGGTCTTGTGATTATGTTTACATACATTGTGCTTATCTTTGAAATATATATATATATATATATATATATGATGATATACGTTTGCTTTACTTATCTCTACATGTGTTGTTTCTTTACTTGTATGCAATCTATTATTTCTGCTTCACACAAAGATGCCTTAATGTGTTTTGTTTAAAGTGTTTCAAAAATACAGGTTGTCAAAATCTTCCATGCCATGAACTCTCTTCTTGCAAAGTTTTTCAAAAGTTTGTGTTAGGGTAGATTTTATTGTATTTAACAAGTGAGTATGTGTTAAGTGATTTATAACTTCTCTCATATGTTCATTTGTTTGTTATGGTTTTGTCACGGATTGGCAAAGGGGGAGATTGTTAAGGACATATTTTATGTAGTTGGTTAATCCTTTGACAAAACACACTTTACTTGTATTTGGGTAGATCTAGGATGTGTTTAATACTTCAAAGAACATGTTGTTCAAGTCTAGTATTAAAACCATGAAGATTGGACCAAGAAACAAGTGAAGAAAAAGTGTTCACTAAAGCTGGACAAATAGCTAGACACCTACTGGACACTTGCAAACAACTGCTCGACAGTTGCTCGACATCTCTATCTATCGAGGTTTAATAAGGCTCGACACCTGTTATCTATCGAGGTAGCTATCGAGGTTATGGAAATCAGAATTTCAGATCTGATTCTTGGGCCAGGCTTTTGTGTTTGTGTAGGGTTTCTTTTCTCACAACCCTAGACATATAAAAGGCTTATTTTAGAGGCCATCACATAAGAGAATAAAAGGAGAACATATGAAAAAGGTGACCGAAGCCTTATTCTCTCTAAAAGAAGCTACTGCGACTTTATGCCTTAGGGTTTTGTAACTAAGTGCTTCTTGATCTTCATCATGTGGATGAATTGAAGAACTTTGCAGCCAACATTCTTCTTTCTCAAGTTAGTGAGTGAGTCACGTACTGGGATTCGTGCAAAAGAGTGAGTTATGTATTGGGATCCGTGCATCAAAGGGTGGCGTTCATATATTGAACAGTTCAGAGGTTCTAAAGTATTAGAAGGTTTCTGTTGTGAGTTCATCTACGGGGATTGTAGAGTCTAGGGACAAAGGTTTTGAACTAGATCTGAAACTTCTCTTTACTATAGTGAATTTCTTTTTGGGAAGGTTTCCCCTTAGGGTTTTTACTGTGAAATTGGTTGGTTTCATTGGTTTTTCTAAGTCATCATATCTTGTTTTATTTACTTTTCCGCTGCACTTATATTTGACATGATATTGATGTTTGTTTGTTTTAACAACTTTTATGCATAATAAATCTAATAAATAACTTGCGTTTAAAACTTGTTAATTCTATCAACCGGGGTTTAAATTTCCCAACATGTCGAGACCTTGATAGATAGCTGTCTGTCGAGTAGTTGTTGAGCATTAATGAATTATCACTTCTTCACTTGTTTCTGGGGCAGATTTGCATGGTTTCAATACTAAACTTGATCTCTTATTCATTGAAGTATTAAAAACATCCTAGATCTACCTAAATACAAGTAAAGCCCGTTTTGTCAAAGGATTGGCTAACTACAAAAAATATGTCCTTAGCAATAAATATTCATCAAATCAAACTAAAAAAAAAAGAATGCATAAGAGTTAATTAGTTTGATTATAGACCACCGACTATGTAGCAGGCTATAGGGAGCCTCTCGTCTAATGGGTTGGGAAATTAAACTATATATAATAATCGTGCTAGTTATTGTACAAATCACATAAAAGAGGAGAAACCCTCCTAGCAAAAACTCAAATCCACTCCTAAATACCCTATACGGAATGAATTACTAAGTAAATATTTAGGATATTCAGTACTCAATATTCATAATCCACGAGGTAGATTTCAACCCTACGGAATGAATTACTAAGTAAATATTTAGGATAATCTGGGACAAATTCAAATAAAACTCGAAAGTAAAATAAGGTAAAAGGATTAAATACTTACATCCTAGAAAGTATTTGAGTATTTCATTTGTTTATGGAGCTCACGAACGCAACTCTATAAAAACTAGAGAAATCATTCGACCTATATTTATTTAACCTTTGTACTAGACAACTGCATGCTTTTTGATGGCATAGAGATTAATCTAAACTAGGATAGAACAAAATATTATGTTCCAAACAGTAGCTTCTCACATCATTGTAAAGAAATTGATTAGGAAACCCACCTAGCAAAATCTCAAATTGACTCCCAAATCCTATATACGATAATCTGTATAATGCAATATTCAGAATCCACGAGGTAGATTTCAATGCCATGGAATGAGTTACTAAGTAATTATTCAAATAATTTGGGTGAAATTCAAATAAAACTCGAAAGTAAAAAAAAAAGAAAAAAAGAAAAAGAAAAATGACACTACGGAGAGAGTTAGGAGACCGCACATAGTACAAAATAAGGTAAAAAAAATTAAACACTTACATCCTAGAAAGTCTTTAAGGATTTCATTCTTTAAGGGAGCTAATGTACTCAACCTTGTAAAAACTAGAGAAATCAATCGACCTATATCTATTTGACCAATGTAGTAGATAACTGCATGCCTTCTGTTGGCATAGAGACCAATCTGAACTAGGATTGAACAAAATGTTGTGTTCCTAACAGTAGCATCTCTCATCGCTTGAAAGGAATTGATTAGGAAACCACGAGATAATAATACCACTGTTTTATCAAGAATGCCAAGTCTCAAATTTTCCATAACTGCATGAAGTTTGTTCCTATAATAAGTTCTCCTTACAGTTTCCCTGGCTACAAGTCCTATGCCCAGGCAAAGAAAAAAAATATTTATTGCACTGAAAACACATTTCAAATTATTTATATTTTATTACGCCTAAGTCCATTAAATATACTTCAAAACCGTTTGAAATAAACTCATAGCTCTATATCTTGTTGGGTAGGACTCTATGCTCAAGATACAGGGAACTATCCCATATTTACTTGGACAGCTCGTATTGTAATATACGTGGCCTCCCTCCCCCTAAAAGTGGCTTCCATTTTTATAATTGGCTATACAGAGGCCCGGAGTATGATACTGACGTACAATAATATTGAAGGGGTCAACAAATAAGTTTATTTAGTATAAAAAAACAAGATAATAGATCAGACAAAAATGAAACTTACTTTTAGAAGGTTGAAATCCATAACCCTAATTCTTGTAAGTTGAGCATGACAAAGAGATTGGACCAGTTGCCCATATACACTGGGCACTTGAAATACTAGTACGTACTTGTATGAATATGGATCTATTTTGAGGCTGAAATTTTTGTGCACAAAAAGGAATCCATAAAGTGTCATTGCAATAATAATTTAGACAAATGAAAATAGGAACAACCTTTCTTCCCAAGTCTAAACACCACAAGAAGACCAAATATTGTGCCAATAAACATTGCAAATACAAAAACAAGCAAAAACCCACTAAGTTCTCTAAAATTAAAGAATTAAAATGCAATAATAATTAATGAATTGGATTTTGGATTAGAATTTTGCAGTTTTAAATAATTTTTTTTTATATTATATATAACAAATTTTAAGCGTTCCAATTGAAAAAAAATATTTTGGGGTTTGATGATATAGAACTGTTTAAACTTAAATGTAAACATAGAATTATGTGTAAACATAAACATATGGTTACGTTTGGTAACCAACATTTCTGGAGATCTCTAGAATTGTAGAGGCTCTGGGTACTGATTTACATAAATATTCACCAAAACACAAGAAAACATAAGAGTAAATCAGTTAGAACATAGACCACCGACTACCTTGTAGGCTTCAGGGAGTCTCTCGTCTAATGGGTTGGGAAATTGGGTTATAAACAATAACCTTACTAGTTATTGTACATATCACATAAAGGGGAGAAACCCACCTAGCAAAATCTCAAATCGACTCCCAAATCCCCTATAAGATAATTTGCATAATTCAGAATCCACGACGTAGATTTCAACGCCGTGGAATGAGTTACTAAGTAATTATTAGGGATAAGTTCGGAGATATTCGAATAAAACTCAAAAGTAAAAAAATAAAATAAAATAAAATAATGACACCGCAGAGAGAATTAGGAGACCGCACATAATAAAAAATATGGCAAAAATGATTAAACACTTACATCCTAGAAAGTCTTTAAGGTTTCATTCGTTAAGGGAGCTAACACACGCAACCCTATAAAAACTAGAGAAATCATTCGACCCAGATCTATTTGACCTTTGTAGTAGATAACTACATGCTTTCTAATGGCATAGAGACCAATCTGAACTAAAAGTGAACAAAATAGTGCGTTCCTAATAGTAGCTTCTCTCATTGCTACAAAGAAATTGATTAGGAAACCACAAGCAAAGAAAAAAAATATATATTTATTGCACTGAAAACACATTTCAAATTATTTATATTTTATTATGCCTAAGTCCATTAAATATACTTCAAAACCGTTTGAAATAAATTCATAGCTCTATATCCTGTTAAGTAGGACTTTATGCTTAAGATCCAGAGAACTATCCCATACTTATTTGGATAGCCCGTATCGTAATATACGTGGCCTCCCTCCCCCTAAAAGTGACTTGCATTTTTATATTTGGCTATACATGTTAGGATGTGTGCCCTTAAATCATATTGTATGATGCTATGTATAACATTATGTATGACTTAATGTTGTGTTTAATAAAGTTGTTTTATTTTTATCTAAAATAATGATAACATGAATATTGGACATTATCATATAGTCCATGAGATGCATAGTATGTGATTTATGTGATTTAGTCACAGAAGATATAAATCACAAGTTCTTTCCTTAGGGGTTGTCCAATATTCGAAGCTACCAAGAATAAGGGTATGAAAAGTTTCTTTCTTCTTGAACTATGTTTGGTACAGAATTCTACGGATTCCAGGTGTGTGGATTTAGGTTGTACTAATCATATCTGCATTTCCTTGTAGGGATTTCAGGAGACCAGAAAACTAAATGAAGTGGAATTGTTTCTTACTTTGGCTAATAGGAGCAGGATTCAGGTTGTAGCTGTTGGAGTGTTTAATTTATGTTTTAAGTCTAGAGTTTTAATATTTGAAGATTGTTTGTATGTACCTAATGTTCGTAGGAATTTGATTTCTGCAACTTATTTAGGTAAACATGGGTATTGTGTTATCTTGAAAGACAATGTTGTAATAAAGAAGGATAAAATGTTTATCTGTTCTAACAATATTGTGGATGGTCTTTATATTTTAACTCCTGACATGCATGAATTATACAATTCTGAAATAGATAATAGCTCTTATGTAAAATCATTAAAGAGAAAGTTTCCTTCTACTAGTGATGCATATCTATGGCACTTGCGTTTGAGTCATATTAATTCAAATAGGATTCAAAGACTAATCAAAGATGGACTTTTATAGCCCATGGACTTTGATGGATTTCCAGTTTACGAATCTTGTTTGGAAGGTAAAATGACTAAACGACCTTTCAATGCAAAAGGTAGAAGAGCTCAAGAGTTGCTTGAATTAGTTCATACAGAAATATGTGGTCCTATATCATCCCAAGCAAAAGGAGGTTATGAGTACTTCATCACTTTTACGGATGATTACTCAAGATATGGTTATGTCTACCTAATGGGACGGAAGTTTTAAGCCTTTGACAAGTTCAAAGAGTTTAGGGCTAAAGTTGAAAATCAATTGGGTAAACGCATAAAGGAAATTCGATCTGATCGAGGTAGTGAATACCTTCTTGGGGACTTCAAGGATTACCTAATTCAAAATGGGATTGTCTCCCAATTGACTGCACTTGGAACTCCCCAATAAAATGGTGTAGCAAAAAGAAGGAATACGACTATTTTGGAAATGGTTAGGTCCATTATGAGTTACTCAACTTTACCAGTTTCTTTTTAGGGATATGCACTAAAAACTGCTATGCATATTTTGAATTTTGGTTCCATCAAAATCTGTTCGCAACACACCCAAGGAATTGTGGAGTGGGCACAAGCCTAGTATGAAATATCTCCACATGTGGGGATGTCTAGCATATGTGTTGAAAGGGAAATCTGATAAGTTGGAAGCCAAAACGGAAGTATGCATGTTTTTAGGGTATTCAAAAGAAACCAATGGTTATTTATTCTATAATGATAAAGATAATAAAGTGTTTGTTAGCACCCATGCCAAATTTTTTAAAGATGATTATATGAATAATTTTAATCCTAGAAGTAATGTTGTATTGGCTGAATTAGATGAACCTGTAGTTGAACAACCAATAGATGAAACTAAGGATAATGTGGCTGTATTTGGTACACCACAAGATATTACACATGAGATGTCTAGTACACAGATGCCTCGTCATAGTGGAAGAATTATTCGGCCTCCTATAAGATTTATAGGTTTGGGAGAAACTTATGAAGTTATCTCAGAAGAGGCTGAATCGGATCCTTACACTTATGATGAAGCCATAAATGATGTAGATGCACATCATTGGGTCCACGTTATGAAATCTGAATTGAATTCTATGTATTCCAATCATGTATGGGATCTTGTAAAGGCACCTATTGGCATTAAACCTGTTGGCTGCAAATAGGTTTACAAGAGGAAGAGAGGGATAGATGGAAATGTTGAAACCTTTAAAGCAAGACTAGTGGCAAAAGGGTATACACAAAAAGAAGGTATTGATTATGATGAAACTTTTTCGCCAGTAGCCATGCTTAAGTCTATTAGAATTCTTTTATCCATTGCTGCTCATTATGATTATGAGATTTGGCAAATAGATGTCAAGACTGCATTTCTTAATGGCAATCTTGACGAACCATGTGCATACAAAAGACATCGAGACAAAGTAGTAATGTTCCTAGTGCTTTATCTTGATGATATTCTACTCATTGAGAATGATGTAGGGGTAATGTCATCGGTTAAAGTTTGGCTGTCAAGCCAATTTGATATGAAGGACTTGGGTGAGGCTAACTTTATTCTAGGGATCATGTGTATACAAAAGACATCGAGACAAAGTAGTAATGTTCCTAGTGCTTTATATTGATGATATTTTACTCATTGAGAATGATGTAGGGGTAATGTCATTGGTTAAAGTTTGGTTGTCAAGCCAATTTGATATGAAGGACTTGGGTGAGGCTAACTTTATTCTAGGGATCAAGCTTTGGTGAGATCGCAAGAATAAGATGTTAGGCTTATCACAAACTGGATATATAAATAAGGTTCTAGAACGGTTTAGCATGCAAAACTCCAAGAAAGGATTGCTTCCTTTTAGACATGGAATTCCTCTATCTGATGACCAAAGGCCTAAGACTCAAGAGGAAGAAAATATGATGAGATATGTTAATTATGATTCTGCAGTGGGAACTCTCATGTATGCCATGCTTTGTACTAGACCAGATATTTGTTATTTAGTTGGCATGGTCAGCTGATATCAATCAAATCCAGGACCAAAAATTTGGCAAGCTGTAAAGCATATTCTCAAGTATTTATGGAGAACGAGAAGTTATATGGTTGTTTACCATAGTGAGGAATTAATTCTCATTGGCTATACAGATTTAGATTTTTAATCGGATCTAGATTTCAGAAAATCCACTTCAAGATGTGTTTTCACCTTGGGAGATGGAGCCATAAGTTGGAGGAGTGTTAAGCAATCTTGTATTGCGGACTCCACCATGGAAGTTGAGTACGTTGCTGCTTGTGAAGCAGTAAAGGAGGCTGTTTGGCTCAAGAAATTTCTTTTTGATCTTGGTGTTGTAAAAATGGAGCATGTTTCCATCACGTTGTTTTGCAACAATAGTGGAACGGTTGCACAATCCAAAGATCCAAGGAATCACAGGAAAGGAAAGCACACTGAGAGGAAGTACCACATCATTCAAGACATTGTTGCTCGTGGAGATGTTGTGGTAGCAAAGATTGAAAGTGCAAATAATCTAGCAGATCCTTTTACCAAATCCTTACCTCAAAGGACTTTCAAGTCACATTCGGAGGGAATGGGAGTTAGATTAGTGCACAATAGTCTTTAGGGCAAGTGGGAGATTGTTAGGATATGTGCCCTTAAATCCTATTGTATGATGCTATGTATGACATTATGTATGATTTAATGTTGTGTTTAATAAAATTGTTTTATTTTTATCTAAAATAATGGTAATATGAATATTTGGACATTATCATATAGTCCATGAGATGCATAGTATGTGATTTATGTGATTTAGTCACAGAAGATATAAATCACAAATTTTTTGTAAACTCAGAATTTATAGTTCGTAGTCGATGATGAAATTGGGCATTTCATCTGCGAAGACTATAACGTATCAACTAAGATGATTTGTCTTGATCATGGAAGTGGAGACTTCTAGTTGAAATGTTGCTATGTTTTAAGAGTTAAGACATATTGAACTGGACTACTGTGAGATTTATTATTCTTCTAACGACTGTCAGATGAATAATAAATCTCACGACTTCTATTTGCATGAACTCTTAATCCTGAGAGAATAATGGTCCTGATCATGATGTGTAGGTTGCTTTGATATATCAGGAGTGAGATCTAAAATAACAGTCAAAATCTCAGTATGTTGGGCAGCCACATTTAGTGTTGATGGAACATATATTCTCAAGATGAAATTCATAATCTCTTAACGGAGATATAAAATATTCCCTTGAGATAAGTTTAATAGGTTTGGTTATTCTAAGTGTTAGGCCTAACCACTTTAGTAAGGAGTTAGTAAAGTATATATTTATGAAATTGGATTTCATAAATATATGATGAATAACTTTAAAGGATTAAACCGGGTACTTAAGGATAAGATGTAGTAATTTTTAAAGTGGCAGTCTATATTTATAACTTTGTATTACTACAAATATTTTATGAAGGGTTGTGTGTATAATAAAGTCTTGGGATATAATTTATTAATAAGGCCTAGAGTGCAATTATATTTATATAGTGGTATTAAATATAAATAATGGTAACTTTGGGCTTATCAAGAGTTGACTAGAAAGCCCAAGGCCCATTGGAGCTAATGTCTTATTGGTTCCTTTTGGTCCCACTCCCAACCACACACGAAAGCCCAATTGGAAAAGCCCAATAGGCCAGGCCAATTAGATAATTAGTTAGTTATAAAGGGAGAAACATACATAATTTTTTTTTAAGAAGTGTAGAGAAAAAGAAAAAGAGAGAGTGTGAGACACACTTTCATTCTCCTTTTGAAAACTGATTGAAAGACCACACATCATGGGCGTAAAGTAGAATTAGAGTGAAGATTAAAAGTGTTCCCAAGTGCTTCTAATCTTTGTTTTGAATTTCTCCACACTAAGGTACGCTATCTTGTTCTTAAATTCTGAAATTAACATAGTGCATATTGTCAATCATGAATGAAATAGATCCTTGTTTGTTGCTTTCGCTATGTGTTTTGTATGAGATACAAAATCAAATTTTTTCCAACAATACAGAGGCCCAGAGTATGATACTGACGAACAATAATATTGATGGGGTCAGCAAATACGTTTATTTAGTATAAAAACACAAGATAATAGATAAAAAAAAAATGAAACTTACTTTTAGAAGTTTGTAATCCATAACCCTAATCCTTGTAAGTTGAGCATGACAAAGAGAATGGACCAGTTGCCCATATATACTGAGCACTTGAAATTCTAGTACATACTTGTATGAATTTGGATCTATTTTGATGCCAAACTTTTTGTGCACAAAAAGGAATCCATAAAGTGTCATTGTAATCATAATGAAGACAAATGAAAATTGGAACAGCCTTTCTTCCCAAGTTTAAATACCACAAGATGACCAAATACTGTGCCAATAAACTTAGCAAATATAAAAACAAGCAAAAACCCATTAAGTGCTCTAAAATTAAGGAATTAAAATGCAAAAATAATTAATGAATTTGATTTTGGATTAGAATTTTATAGTTTTGAATAATTTTGTTCGATATTATATTTAACAAATTTTAAGCATTAGAATTAAGAAAAAATATTTTGGAGTTTGATGATATAGTACAGTTTAAAATTAAATGTAAACATAGGGTTATGTATAAACATAAACATAGGGTTATGTGTAAACATAAACATATGGTTACATTTGGTCACCAACTTTTCTAGAGACATCCCAAGAATTACAGAGGCTCTGGGTACTGATTTACATAAATATTCACCAAATCAAACTAAAACAAAAGAAAACATAAGAGTAAATCAGTTTGAACATAAACCACTGACTACCTAGCAGGCTTTAGGGAGTCTCTTGTCTAACGGGTTGGGAAATTGGATTATATACAATAACCTTACTAGTTATTGTACATATCACATAAAAAAGGAGAAACCCACCTACCAAAATCTCAAATCGACTCCCAAATCCCCTATACGATAATTTGTATAATTCATTATTCAGAATCCACGACGTAGATTTCAACGCCTCGGAATGAGTTACTAAGTAATTATTCAGGATAATTTTGGTGAAATTCAAGTAAAACTTGAAAGTAAAAAAAATAAAAAAATGACACCGCGGAGTGAATTAGGTGACTGAACCTAATACAAAATAAGGTAAAAATGATTAAACACTTACATCCTAGAAAGTCTTTAAGGATTTCATTCGTTAAGGGAGCCAATGTATGCAACCCTGTAAAAACTAGAGAAATCATTTGACCTATATCTATTTGATCTACGTAGTAGATAACTACACGCTTTCTGATGGCATAGAGACCAATCTGAACTAGGATTGAACAAAATATTGCGTTCCTAATAGTAGCTTCTCTCATTGCTTGAAAGGAATTGATTAGGAAACCACGAGATAATAATACCACTATTTATTAGGAATGCCAAGTCTCAAATTTTCCATAACTGCATGAAGTTCGTTCCTATAATAAGTTCTCCTTACAGTTTCCCTGGCTACAAGTCCTATGCCCAGGCAAAGAAAAAAAAATATATTTACTGCACTAAAAACAAATTTCAAATTATTTATATTTTAATACACCTAAGTCCATTAAATATTCTTCAAAACCATTTGAAATAAACACATAACTCTATATCTTGTTAGGTAGGACTCTATTCTCAACATCTAGGGAATTGTCCCATATTTATTTGGACTGCCTGTATCGTAATATATGTGGTCTCCCTCCCTATAAAAGTGACTTGCATTTTTTATAATTGGCATTGTAGAGGCCTAGAGTATGATACCGACGAACAATAATGTAGAAGGGGTCAACAAATAAGTTTATTTAGTATAACAAAAAAAAAAAAAAAAAAAACAAGATAATAAAGTAGACAAAAATGAAACTTACTTTTAGAAGGTTGTAATCAATAACCCCAATCCATGCAAGTTGAGCATGACAAAGAGGTTAGACCAATTGCCCATATGTACTGGGCATTTGAAACACTAGTACGTACTTTTATGAATTTGGATCTCTTTTGTGGCTAAATTTTTTGTGCACGAAGAGGAATCCATACAGTATCATTGCAATCATAATGAAGACAAATGAAAATAGCAACAGACTTTCTTCCCAAGAGTAAATACAACAAGAAGACCAAATATTGTGCCAATAAACTTAGAAAATATAAAAACAAGCAAAAAATCATTGTGTGCTCTAAAATTAAGGAATTAAAATGCAAAAATAACTAATGAATTAGATTCTGAATTAGAATTTTACAGTTTTGAATATATTTTTTTAATATTATATATAACAAATTTTAAGCGTTAGAGTTGATAAAAAATATTTTGGAGTTTGATGATATGGTTCTGTTTAAACTTAAACGTAAATATATGGTTCTGTAAACATAAACATATAGTTACGTTTTGTCACCAACTTTTCTGGAGGCATCCCACGACCCCGATTGATGGAATTAACAAGTTTTAAACCTAAGTTGTTAATTAGATTTATTATGAATAAAAATTTTTTAAAAAAACAAACATAAATATCATGTCAAATATAAGTGCAGTGAAAAAATAAATAAGGCAAGATATGATGACCCAGGAAAACCAATGAAACAAACTAGTTTCATAGTAAAAAACTTGGGGGAAAAATTTCCCGAAAGGCAATCCACTATAATAAATAGAAGTTTCAGATCTAGTACAAAACTTTTGTCCTTAGACTCTACAATCCTCGTAGATGAACTTACAGTAGAAACCTTCTACTACTTCAGAACCTCTGAACTCTTCAACATATGAACGCCACCTTTGATGCACGGATCCCAGTACATGACTCACTCCTTTGCACGAATCCTAGTACGTTGTTAGGACATATGTGTTTCACTTGTTTGTAACATATGTCATTCTTTTATGTAATTGGCTAATCCTTTGACAAAACGCTCTTTATTTATAATTGGGTAGACTTAGGATGTGTTTAACGCTTCAAGAAACTGTGTTTCAAGATCAAGTGTTGAAGTCATTAAGTCTGTCCAAGAAACAAGCAGAAAAGTGCAAGTTCATTAAAACTCAACAGCTAACATGTGTCGAGTTTTAAAGAGCTATTTCAGCCCCGATGCTCGATAGCATCTCGACACCTATAGCTATCAAGGTTTAAAGAAAACAAATTTTTAGATCTGTTTTAATTCCAATCCGTGGATGTGTCTTTGGGACTTCTTTTCTTCTAACCTTAGACATATAAAAGGATTATTTTAAGGGCTGTCAAAGAGTACACAAGTTGCATAAGTATTGAGAAATCTTTGTTTAAGCAAGTTGTGACCAGAGACAAAGTTCTTGCCTTAGTTCATCCCTCTTGTGGAGAAGTTGCTGTGTAATGTGCACCGTAGGGTTTTGTAACCAGGTATCTTCTTGATCTTTATTGTGTGGATGAATTGAAGAATTTTGCAACCAACAACTTTCTCTAGTTGGTGATTGAAGTCGCGTACTGGGATCTGCGCAATTGGTTAGTCACGTACTTGGGAGCAGTGCACTGAAAGGAGAAATCTTCACTACAAAATAAGTCCAATTAGGTATTGGGGTAAGGGTTCAATTGTAGGTTGGTAAGGTACTAAAGATTCTTTTACTAGTTACTTCTTGTTGTGATAATAGTGGAATTTCGGGAGTGGTGACCTTAAAATCACCCAGTAAGGTTTTTGCCGTGTAGGTTTTCCCCATTCATAGACAAATCACCGTGTCATTTAATTTCCGTTGCATACTTAGCTTATTTGGTGCTACGATTGTGCTACCACATGCTTTGCATGATAATTTGATTAATTAATAACTTGACTAATTAATCAATTAATCCATCACAAGGGGTCAACACGTTTTTGGCCTATCATACGTGACTTACTCCTTTGCACGAATTCCAGTATGTGACTCATTCACCAACTTGAGGAAGAAGAATGTTGGCTGCAAAGTTCTTTACTTCATCAACAATGAAGATCAAGAAACCACAAATTCATCACAATTTCTCCTCCTTTTTGTCATGATTGACAAAGTGTACAAGAAGCTATAAGGCCTCACCCAAAAAACAAAAAGATGATAAAAAATTATCAAGGGGGCACAAAGAATTCATAAAAATGCATGAATGTACTGAAACAAGATGCTATGGATGACAAGATCAAAAGAATATGCAAAACATGTGAAAAACAATGCATGCAAGAGAATCTCAATTGATCGAGAGGTGTAGAGAAGCTATCGAGCCAACCTCGATGGATCGAGAAGGTGTTGAGGATCTATCGAGCAGACATAAAATTTCTCGATGGATCAAGAAGGTATAGAAGAGTTATCGAGATTGCGATAAGAAAAAACTAATGAGCTCGATAGATAGCCTAGCTGTCGAGAGGTGTCGAGATTGCTTAAAAAACAGATTTTCAAGAAGAGAAAAACATAGACATGAATACAAACAAGAATGTAACTCAACCAAACATTCAAACAATATTTTGATCTCTCAATAAGAAAAATGTCATTCATTTTGATCCAAAACACACACACACACGCTAAACAAGTCTAACCAATTTTATATTTCATAAACAAGTCATGACAGTTTAGTGAGCATACATTAACGCATGTAAACCTTGTGATGGCCAAATGACATTGTACCTACACATGTATCAAAAATAGCAAAGAATTTTGCATGTTATGTGTAAAAACATCGCAAGATTACATAAGTGTATCTATATTATGATGATTTGAGATATGAGTAAATCAATTTAACTCACACATGATCATAACTGTTTGATGGGGACTATCACCTTCGAGGTATATAATATAACTCTCACATTTCCTAGAATGCTCGCTTGCAATCATATTTGAAAGCATTTTGTTCTTTTTTTTTTTTTTTTTTTTTTTTTGCTTTTTTTTTTCTTTGCATATTTTTCTTTTTATTACGCATATCATGCATGGGTATATAAAAGAGAAAAAAGAAAAACCCAATTACGTTTAGCTTTTTGACATGACACTTTTGCTATGCCGAAGCATACGTATAGTGGTGAGATGATTATTTATGCATTTCTCTTAGGATTTTCTAGTCCTTCCTTTCAAAAAGAGTGATACGAGTGTTAAATATAAGAGATCACTTAACCTTACTCATCAGAAACAAAGAGCCACAAAGCTCACTTGCTTAGTTCTTAGTTGTGCATAGAGATGCTCATCTAACCTACAAGAGATACAAAGTTTAGAGAACTTTGTTTCAATGGCCATTTTAAGGTTCACAAGAACCAATGTACACATACACACATTGTTTTTGAATTTTTCTGATTTTTCAATTTTTTTTTTATTTTGAAAACAAAACAAAATAAAAACTAAAAAAACTAAACAAAAACAGATAAACAACATGAAAGCATGAAAGAAAGATGTATATGCATGAAAGCAAGAAAGAAAAAATGCAGATGCATGAAAGCATGATTCCAAAAGCAGATAAGAAATCAAGTAAAGAGAGTCCTACTTAAGATAGAAAGAATTAAAGCAAAGGATAAATAGAAAGGATAATTAAGTCTTAGGCTCCTTTCTCATCCACACAACATGAGTCTTTGGCCGTGAAGATGAAAAGACACGTGTCCTAGTATGTCTACTAAAGGACATAGAAGAATTAAGATTCTCCTGAAATTGAGTTAAAAAGCTCAAAACTTTTAATAACTCTTCAAACAAAGGTGTAGGTATTTGAGAGGAAACCTGTAACTTTTGGACACTTGGTTTTGAAGAAACAACTTAAAGCAATTGGGACGAATGTGTCTAGAAACACCACAATGGTGACAAACATGAGGTCTAACAAAGGATTTAAAATTATCCAAATCAGTTTTGATTTTCATACCTTTATTACGTTTGTCATATTGGGGCACAAAGATAGTCCTTGACCCAGAAGTTGTGGAAGAGGAGGGACCATAAAAAACAGCATATTCTAAGCCAATCTTATTATAACTAGGCTTTTAAGCACTCAAGACCTCATCAAGCTTTGTACTAGACATCCTCTCTATTTGAGTTTTAGCTTGACCAAGCTCTACCTTAAGATTCTTGACTTTCTCTTCTAATGAGGTGTTCTCTACAATAAGAGTCTCAACTAACCTTGTAGTCTCATATAATTTGACTAACAGATCAACTTTTTCAGTTTTTACCTCATTAAGCTCTTTTCTACAAAGATGAGAAGTCTTTTCAGATTTTATGAATTCAGTGCATAGCTTATCATAGGCTTCTTGAAGGGTCAACTTCTTAAGTACTTCCTCATCAAAAGAATCCTCTCTGTCACTAGCACTCTCCACAATCACCTTATTGGTTGAGGTAGCAAAGGCCATAACATGACTACATTCATCCACATACTCAGCAAAAGAGTCATTCTCAGTGTCACTCCAAGTAGCAACCAACCCTTTATCTTTTGACTTCTTGGCCTTTTCCCTCATAAGGTAGTTTGGGCACTCTATCCTCATATAACCAAAACCCTTGCACTTATGGCATTGGATGAGGGGTTTCTCATTCTTACCCTTCCTAGAGGATTTAGATTTCCTAGGAGGTTTGTCATTTTCCTTTTTCCTAAATTGAAGAAGTTTGATAATCTATCAGTTATGAAGGTTAGATCCTCATCCACATTATCATCTTCATCTTCATATTCAGAGTCCTCAATCACTTCCTCTATACCCTTAAGAGCCACATTTTTACTCTTTCCACATTTTTCCACTGAGCCTAATCCCATCTCATAGGTTTGAAGGTTCCCTACAAGCTTAGTCAAAGAAAGTTAATCAATGTCCTTCATTTCTTCAATGGCAATGATTTTAGCATGGAATCTTTCAGGTAAGGACCTAAGGATTTTCCTAACAATTTTGGATTTTGCTATAAATTCTCCAAGGTTGAAGGCAGAATTCACAATATCCTTGAGTTTAGCATATAACTCATCAAAGGTCTCATCCTCCTCCATCCTTATTTCTTCAAAACTACTAGTGAGTCTTTGAAACTTTACAGTCTTCGTTGCCTGGGTACCTTCATAGGTGGTCTCAAGAATGGTCCATGTTTCCTTGGCAATTTTCATGGATGATATTTTCTTGAATTCCTCCTTTGCCACCCCACAAAACTAAGCATTCAACAAATAAGTTTATTTAGTATAAAAAAACAAGATAATAGATCAGACAAAAATGAAACTTACTTTTAGGAGGTTGAAATCCATAACCCTAATTCTTGTAAGTTGAGCATGACAAAGAGATTGGACCAGTTGCCCATATATACTGGGCACTTGAAATACTAGTACGTACTTGTATGAATATGGATCTATTTGGAGGCTGAAATTTTTGTGCACAAAAAGGAATCCATAAAGTATCATTGCAATAATAAATTATGACAAATGAAAATAGGAACAGCCTTTCTTCCCAAGGACCACAAGAAGACCAAATACTGTGCCAATAAACATAGCAAATACAAAAACAAGCAAAATCCCACTAAGTTCTCTAAAATTAAGGAATTAAAATGCAATAATAATTAATGAATTGGATTTCGGATTAGACTTTTACAGTTTTGAATAATTGCATTTGATATTATATATAACAAATTTTAAGCGTTCGAATTGAGAAAAACTATTTTGGGGTTTGATGATACAGAATTGTTTAAACTTAAATGTAAACATAGGGTTATGTGTAAACATAAACATATGGTTACGTTTGCTAACCAACATTTCTGGAGACATCTCTAGAATTGTAGAGGCTCTAGGTACTGATTTACATAAATATTCACCAAATCAAACCAAAACACAAGAAAACATAAGAGTAAATCAGTTAGAACATAGACCTCCAACTACGTTGCAGACTTCAGGAAGTCTCTCATCTAATGGGTTGGGAAATTGGATTATAAACAATAACCTTACTAGTTATTGTACATATCAAATAAAGGGGAGAAACCTACCTAGCAAAATCTTAAATCGACTCCCAAATCCCCTATACGATAATTTGTATAATTCAATATTCAGAATCCACAACGTAGATTTCAACGCCGTGGAATGAGTTACTAAGTAATTATTCAGGATAATTTGGGTGAAATTCGAATAAAATTCAAAAGTAAAAAAAAAAAACAAAAAATAAAAAAATGACACCGCGGAGAGAGTTAGGAGACTGCACATAATACAAAATAAGGTAAAAATGATTAAACACTTACATCCTAGAAAGTCTTTAAGGTTTCATTAGTTAAGGGAGCTAATGAATGCAACCTAATAAAAACTAGAGAAATCATTCGACCCACATCTATTTGGCCTTTGTAGTAGATAACTGCAATCTTTCTAATGGCATATAGACCAATCTGAACTAAGAGTAAACAGTATATTGCGTTTCTAACAGTAGCTTCTCTCGTCGTTGTAAAGAAATTGATTAGGAAACCACAAGATAACAATACCGCTGTTTTATCAGGAATGCCAAGTCTTAAATTTTCCTTAATTGAATGAAGTTCGTTCCTATAACAAGTTCTCCTTACAATTTCCCTGGCTACAAGTCCAATGCCCAGGCAAAGAAAAAAAAAATATATTTATTGCACTGAAAACACATTTCAAATTATTTATATTTTATTATGCCTAAGACCATTAAATAGACTTCAAAACCGTTTGAAATAAACTCATAGCTCTATATCCTGTTGGGTAGGACTCTATGCTCAAGATCCAGAAAACTGTCCCATATTTATTTGGACAGCCCGTAACGTAATATACGTGGTGTCCCTCCCACTAAAAGTAACTTGCATTTTTATAATTGGCTATACAGAGGCCCGGAGTATGATACTAACAAACAATAATATTGAAGGGGTCAACAAATAAGTTTATTTAGTATAAAAAAACAAGGTAATAGATAAAATAAAAATAAAAAAAAAATACGAAACTTACTTTTAGAAGGTTGTAATCCATAACCCTAATCCTTGTAAGTTGAGCATGACAAAGAGATTGGACCAGTTGCCCATATATACTGGGCACTTGAAATTCTAGTACGTACTTGTATGAATTTGGATCTATTTTGTTGTATAAATTTTTGTGCACAAAAAGGAATCCATAAAGTATCATTGCAATCATAATAAGGACAAATGAGAATTGGAATAGCCTTTCTTCCCAAGTTTAAATACCACAAGAAGACCAAATACTGTGCCAATAAACTAAGCAAATATAAAAGCAAGCAAAAACCCACTAAGTGCTCTAAAATTAAGGAATTAAAATGCAAAATAATTAATGAATTTGATTTTGGATTAGAATTTTATAGTTTTGAATAATTTTGTTCAATATTGTATATAACAAATTTTAAGCGTTAGAATTATGAAAAAATATTTTGGAGTTTAATGATACAGTACTGTTTAAACTTAAATGTAAACATAGTGTTATGTGTAAACACAAACTGTTAGGAACCTAGAGGTTCCTAATGGGGATGGGTATGAATTATAGGAGGATTGATGGGAATTGTAGGGAAATTGACTTAATTCGAGGTAGTCACCTCCATAGAGAAATAGAGATTAAGAGAGAGAGAGAGGTAGATGCACTAATGCACTAACAAGTTGGTTTATTCTTCAATTTGATGTCTCATATTGGATTACAATCATGTATTTATGGGAGACTAACTCTAATCTCATTGGCCCACATGGCCTCATCCTATTGATTCTATTATTCTCCGTGTGCATTAATAATTCCAACATGTGCTAAATGTGATTAACATGCTTCAAATTCTAACTAACTAACTAACTAACTAACTAAATCTCAATACAATAATTATCATCCATATGCTTATGGCATTCCTAACATTTCTCTCCTCTTGAAAACACCTTGCCCACAACGTGTTGTTGTGAAATAGCATCTTCATCAAAGGAGATCTTCCAATGGACCAATACCGTTGTGACATTTTGATCACCATATTCATGCATTTCTCTTTAACGTGTGGTCCCGTGCACATGAAGGTTTCTTCTTCGTAGATCTTGAAACTTTGCTCGAATTCTTGAGCCTTCAATGGTTCTTTAATCTTCAAGGTCTCATTGGTTCTTTGAACCTTGAAATATTCTTGTATCCTCAAGACCTCATTTGATTTTAGAGCCATTAAAATTGTTGGTGCTTGTATCTTGGATTCTTGGATTACCGATACTTGGATTGCCAATTCTTGATTTATAGACTCTTGAATGGAAGCCTCCCTTGGTGCATCAAGAATTGGTTCTTAGAAAATCATCATCTTTTTCTTTGTTGGTTCTTTGGACTGAACTTCAAAGGTTGCGACTTCATGTATATCATCATCCACTTTGACCCAAAAATCAACATCCCGTCTTGCAACAACGGTAGTAGATTCTTGGAACTTGATTTGTTTTTCGAGTTTCATTGAATCAAGAGATTGTAATTCCTCCTCCGTCATGTTCTCGAGACCCACTTGTAATCTTGAGAGCTCTTCCTTCATGGCCATGTTAGATTCATCCAAGGCCTTCATCTTCTTTGAAATATCCTTGAATTCTTCTAAAAGAGCCTCGTTAGATTTTGTCAAGGCCTTAGCCTTTTTCAAAACTTCATTCACCATTTTCAAGATTTCTTGTCGGTCAAATTCACCTATCTCAAGATCAACGGCTCTGATACCACTTGTTATGAACCCGGTGGTTCCTAATGGAGATTTATGGGAATTAGAGGGGAATGGATGGGAATTATAGGGAGATTGACTTAATTCGAGGTAGTCACCCTCCATAGAGAAAGAAAGAGATTAAGAGAGAGAGATGCACTAATGCACAAAGAAGTTGATTTATTCTTCAATTGATATCTCATATTAGATTACAATCATGTATTTATAGGAGACTAGCTCTAATCTTATTGGCCCACATGGCCTTATCCTTTTGTAACTATTATTCCCCATGTGCATTAATAATTCCAACATGTGCTAAATGTGATTAACATGTGCATTAATAATTCCAACATGTGCTAAATGTGATTAACATGCTTAGAATTGTAACTAACTAACTAACTAACTACCTAAATCTCAATACAACAATTATTATCTATATGCTTATAGCATTTCTAACACAAACATATGGTTACGTTTGGTCACCAACTTTTCTAGAGACATCCTAAGAATTACAGAGGCTCTGGGTACTGATTTACGTAAACATTCACCAAATCAAACTAAAACAAAAGAAAACATAAGAGTAAATTAGTTTGAACATTGACCACTGACTACCTAGCAGGCTTCAGGGAGTCTCTCGTCTAATGGGTTGGGAAATTGGATTATATACAATAACCTTACTAGTTATTGTACGTATCACATAAAAGAGGAGAAACCCACCTACCAAAATCTCAAATTGACTCCCAAATCCCCTATACGATAATCTGTATAATTCAATATTTAGTATCCATGACGTAAAATTCAACACCTCGGAATGAGTTACTAAGCAATTATACAGGATAATTTGGGTGAAATTCAAGTAAAACTCGAAAGTAAAAAAAAAAAAAAAAAAAAATGACACCACGAAGTGAATTAGGAGACTGCATCTAATACAAAATAAGGTAAAAATGATTAAACACTTACATTCTAGAAAGTCTTTAAGGATTTCATTCGTTAAGGGAGCCAACGTACACAACCCTATAAAAACTAGAGAAATCATATGACCTATATCTATTTGACCTTTGTAGTAGATAACTGCATGCTTTATGATGGCATAGAGACCAATCTGAACTAGGATTGTACAAAATATTGCGTTCCTAACAGAAGCTTCTCTCATTGCTTGAAAGGAATTGATTAGGAAACCATGAGATAATAATTCCATTGTTTTATCAAGAATGCCAAGTCTCAAATTTTCCATAACTGCATGAAGTTCGTTCTTATAATAAGTTCTCCTTACAGTTTCCCTGGCTACAAGTCCTATGCCCAGGCAAAGAAAAAAAAAATATTTATTGCCCTGAAAACACATTTCAAATTATTTATATTTTAATAGGCCTAAGTCCATTAAATATACTTCAAAACCATTTGAAATAAACTCATAGCTCTATATCTTGTTAGGTAGGACACTATTCTCAAGATCTAGGGAACTGTCCCATATTTATTTGGACAGCTCGTATCGTAATATATGTGGCCTCCCTCCCCATAACAGTGACTTGCATTTCTATAATTAGCATTACAGTGGCCCAAAGTATGATACTGACAAACAATAATATAGAAGGGGTCAACAAATAAGTTTATTTAGTATAAAAAAAAAAAAAAAACAAAGATTATAAAGCAGACAAAAATGAAACTTACTTTTAGAAGGGTGTAATCAATTACCCTAATCCATGCAAGTTGAGCATGACAAAGAGATTGGACCAACTGCCAATATGTACTGGGCACTTGAAATACTAGTATGTACTTTTATGAATTTGGATCTATTTCGAGGCTGAAATTTCTGTGCCCGAAAAGGAATCCATAAAGTATCATTGCAATTATAATGAAGACAAATGAAAATAGCAACGGACTTTCTTTCCAAGAGTAAATACAACAAGAAGACCAAATATTGTGCCAATAAACTTAGAAAATATAAAAACAAGCAAAAAAACACTATGTACTCTAAAATTAAGGAATTAAAATGCAAAAATAACTAATGAATTAGATTCTAAATTAGAATATTACAATTTTGAATAATTTTGTTTAATATTATATATAAAAATTTTTAGGCGTTAGAATTGAGAAAAAATATTTTGTAGTTTGATGATATAGTACTTTTTAAACGTAAACGCAAACATAAGGTTATGTGTAAACATAAATATATGGTTACGTTTGGTCACCAACTTTTCTAGAGGCATCCTATGAATTGCTGAGGCTCTAGGTACTGATTTACATAAATATTCACCAAATCAAACTAAAACAAAAGAAAACATAATAGTAAATCAATTTGAACATAGACCACCGATTACCTAGCAGGCTTCAGGGATCCTCTCATCTAATGGGTTGGTAAATTAGATTATAAACAATAACCTTACTAGTTTTTGTACATATTACATAAAAAAGGAGAAACCCACCTAGCAAAAACTAAAATCCACTCCCAAATCCCCTACACAATAATCAGTATAATTCAATATTTAGAATCCACGTGGTAGATTTCAACCCCGTGGAATGAATTACTAAGTAAATATTTAGGATAATTTGGGTGAAATTCGAATAAAACTCGAAAGTAAAAAAAAAAAAAAAAAAAAATGACACCACAGAGAGGATTGGGAGACTGCACATAATACAAGACATGGTAAAAAAGATTAAACACTTACATCCTAGAAAGTCCTTAAGGATTTCATTCGTTAATGGAGCTAACGTACACAACCCTGTAAAAACTAGAGAAATCATTTGACCTATATTTATTTGACCTTTGTAGTAGAATTGCAGAGGCTATCGGTATTGATTTACATAAATATTAATCAAATCAAACTAAAATAAAAGAAAACATAAGAGTAAACCAATTTCAACATAGATCACCAACTACCCAGCAGACTTTAGGGTGCCTCTCGTCTAATGGGTTGAGAAATTAAATTATAGACAATAACCTTTCTAGTTATTGTACATATCACATAAAAGAGGAGAAATGAAGTGATGCCTAATGCTTCATTCTTCCACTACAGTTTTGCTAAAAAAAAAGGTTTAGAAACCCCCCTAGCAAAAACCCAAATCCACTCCTAAATCTCCTGGACAATAATCAGTATAACTCAATATTCAGAATCTACGAGGTAGATTTCAACCCCGTGGAATGAATTACTAAGTAAATATTTAGGATAATTTGGGTGAAATTTGAATAAAACTCGAATTTTGGATCTATTTTGAGGCTGAAATTTTTGGAGACAAAAAGGATTCCATAAACTATCATTGCAATCATAATGGAGAAAAATGAAAATAGAAACAACCTATCTTCCCAAGTCTAAATACCACAAAAAGACCAAATATTGTGCCAATAAACTTAGCAAAGATAAAAACAAGCAAAAACGCACTAACTGCTCTAAAATTAAGGAATTAAAATGCAAAAATAATTAACGAGTTAGATTCTGGATTGGAATTTTATAGTTTTGAATAATTTTGTTTGATATTATATATAACAAATTTTAAGCATTCGAGTTGATAAAAAAATATCTTGGAGTTTGATGATATGGTACTGTTTGAACTTAAACGTAAATATATGCTTATGTGTAAACATAAACATATGGTTATGTTTTGTCACCAACTTTTCTAGAGGCATCCCAAGAATTGCAAAGGCTCTAGTACTAATTTACATAAATGTTGAGAAATTTAGACTCTAGTTGATAGAATTAACAAGTTTTAAACCCAAGTTATTAATTAGATTTATTATAAATAAAACTTGTTAAAACAAGCAAACATCAATATCATGTCCAATATAAGTGCAGCAGAAAAATAAACAAGACAAGATGTGATAACCCAGGAAAACCAATGAAATAAACTAGTTTCACAGTAAAAAACTTGGGGGAAAACTTCCCGAAAAGCAATCTACTATAATCAAGAGAAGTTTTAGATCTAGTACAAAACCTTTGTCCCTACCCTTTACAATCCCCGTGGATGAACTTACAGTAGAAAATTTCTACTTCTTCAGAACCTCTGAACTCTTCAATATATGAACACCACCTTTTTATGCATGAATCCCAGTACGTGACTCACTCCTTTGCACGAATCCTAGTACATGACTCACTCTAAAGTCACGATCAAAATCTCAGTGTGTTGAGCAGCCATATTTAGTGTTGATGGAACATATATTCTCAAGATGGAATTCATAGTCTTTTAACGGAGATATAAAATATTCGCTTGAGATAAGTTTAATAGGTTTGGTTATTCAGAGTGTTAGGCCTAACCTCTTTAGTAAGGAGTTACTAAAGTATATATTTATGAAATTGGATTTCATAAATATATGATGAATAACTTAAAGAATTAAACCGGGTACTCAAAGAATTAAGATGTAGTAATTTACTAAGTGGCTGTGTATATTCATGACTTTGTATTACTATGAATATTTTATAAAGGGGTTGCATGTATAATAAAGTCTTGGGATATAATTTATAAATGAGGCCTAGAGTGCAACAATATTTATATAGTGGTATTAAATATAGTTAATGATAACTTTGGACTTGTCAAAAGTTGACAGAAAAGCTTAAGGCCCATTGGAGCTAGTGTTTTATTGGTCCCTTTTGATCCCACTACAAGTCACACACTTAAGCCCAATTGAAAATGCCCAAAAGGCCACTTCAATTAGATAATCAGTTAGATACAAAGGGAGAAACATACAAAATTTTTATATATGAGACATATGCATGTGAGTGTTAAAATACTCTCTATTCTTCTCCATTGAAAACTGATTGAGAGACTACATTTCTTGGGCGTTAGTGGAATTGGAATGAAGATTGAAAGTGTTCCCAAGTGTTTCAAATTTTCGGTTTTGAAATTCACCTTACCAAGGTAGGCTCTCTTATTCTTAAATTCTGAAATTTACATAGTGCACGTTATCAATTGCGAATGAAGTAGGGCCGTTTATTATCCTCTGCGTATGTTTTGTATGAGATACAAACCATGACTATTCCAACAAGATATATAAGGGTTGGATCTCATGGCCTCTATTGTCTGTTCATAGTATTATGAAATATATACTTTGTCTTTGCTTTGAGCTTAGCATTCCATGTGGAGAGTATTTATTTCAAGGTGCTACAAGATTGAACTACCTGGTTTATAGTGATTTGATCAAACACCTTGTCTTAGCCTAGAGCTTTAAATTCCATGGTGATGGTGTTTTGAATCATGGTACTACAAAATAAATCTGTTAAAGGAGATTAAATGTGGCTACACAAGCTTCTAGACAATGGTATACACTAGACTAAGTTTTTTAGTAGCTTCTATGCTGAGTTATTACTATTATTACTTAGAGACTAAATGTAAAACGGCATATTATTAGTGTTTGGTAAGAGTTATTTAGTGTTTGGCAAGAGTTATCATGATAATACTAATAATGAGAATAGTTCTCAATCAGTCATAGTATTTAATATTCACTCTTTGCTGAGGGATATTGAATATGAGATTGGGTTGTCATTGCATATCTTATATTATGGTTTTATTAAGGTTCCATAATATATGGTTATATGCTAACTTGGTAATGCCTAGTTTACTAATTATATTCATGTTTGTTATTTTCAGATTTAAAATCATGGCATCATTTAGCTCACTTGTTGCTATTCTTAATAAAACAAGCTGACTAAATTCAACTACGATGACTAGAAAAGAAATTTGGACATTGTTCTTGCTGAAGAGAACAATTATATGCTTACTCGACCATGTCTTATATTTCCATCATTAGATGCTCCTCTTGTGGAAAAACAGTGATATTATCGTTGGTAGAAATCTAATGAGATGGATAGGTGCTATATCCTAGCAACTATTTCAAATGTTCTACAACATTAAATGCAGGATTTAGAACTAGCTTCGGACATAATGCTAAGTCTGAAGGAGATGTTTGGTGAGCAAGGCCGTTCTACAAGGTAAGAAACTATGAGGCAGATTTATAATACCAAAATGGCTGAAGGTACTTCAGTGAGAAAGCATTGTCTTAGGATGATCTCTAATTTGAATACATTGGAAGTTTTAGGTGTCGATATTGATGAAGAATCCCAAGTAAATAGGATACTCCAGTCACTACTAGAATCATTCAAGGAATTTAGACTTAACTATAATATGAACAAAAAGGTTTATTCATTGTCTGAATTGATGAATAAATTGGTAGTGGCGGAAGGCATCCTTGGTACTTCTAGTATTGATGCCAATATGATGGTAAACAAGTTTCCTTAGGAGTTGCCAACAAAGGAAAGAAAATCAAAGAAAAGTGTTTCTATTGTGGTGTGAAAGGACATTGGAAGAGGAATTGTCCAATAATTAAGGCTGCCAAGAATAAATGTATGAAAAGTACATTCCTTCTTGAAACATGTTTATCACAGAATCCCATAGATTCCTGGTGTGTGGATTCAGGTTGTACTAATCATATTTGTAAATCTTTGCAAGGGTTCTGAGAGACCAGAAAGCTGAATGAAGGGGAAATATTTCTTACCTTGGCTGATGGGAGCAAGATTCCAGTTGTAGCTGTTGGAGTGTTTAATTTATGTTTTGAATCTAGAATTTTAATATTAGAAGACTATTTGTATGTACCTAATGTTCGTAGGAATTATTTAATTTCTACAACTTATTTAGGTAAACATGAATATTATGTTATTATAGAAAACAATGTTGTAATAAAGAAGGATAAAATGTTTATCTGTCCTGGCAATATTATGGAAGGTCTTTATATTTTGACTCCTGACAAGCATGAATTATACAATTCTGAATTAGATAATAACTCTTATGTAAAATCATTAAACAAAAAGTTTCCTTCTACAAGTGATGCATATCTTTGGCATTTATGTTCGGGTCATATTAATTCAAACAAAATTCAAAGACTGATCAAAGATGGACTCTTACAGCCCATGGAATTTGATGGTTTTCTAGTTTATGAATCTTGTTTGGAGGGTAAAATGATCAAATGACCTTTAATGCAAAAGGTAGAAGAGCCCAAGAGTTGCTAGAACAAGTACATTCAGATGTATGTGGTCCTACGTCAATCCAAGCAAGAGGTGGCTATAAGTATTTCATTACCTTCACTGATGATTACTCTAAATTTGGTTATGCATACCTAATGAAAAGGAAGTCTGAAACTTTTCAAAAGTTCAAAGAGTTTAGGGCTGAAGTTGAGAATCAATTAGGTAAACGCATAAAGGCCATTCGATTTGATTGAGATGGCAAATACCTTCTTGGGGATTTCAAGGATTACTAGACTGAAAATGGGATTATATCCTAGCTGACTACACCTGAAACTCCATAACAAAATGATGTAGCTGAAAGAAGGAATAGGACTCTTTTAGATACGGTTAGATCCATGTTGAGTTATTCGACTCTACCAATTTCCTTTTAGGGATATGCCTTAAGTACTGCAATGCATCTTCTGAATTTAGTACCTTCGAAGTCTATTCCAAAAAAACCTGTAGAGTTGTGGACTGGGTGTAAGCCTCATATGAGACATCTCCATATTTGGGGTTGTCCAGCACATGTGTTGAAAGAAAAGTCTGACAAGTTACAGTCTAAAATAGAAGTGGTATTCTTTGTATGGTATCCAAAATGAACTGTTGGAGGTTTATTCTTTAGTCGTAAGGATAATTAGTGTTTGTTAGCATAAATGCCAAATTCTTAGAAAATGACTATATGAATGCTTAAACTCTTAGAAGTAGAGTTGTTTTGGCTGAAATGAATGAATCTGTAGTTGAAAAACCAATGCATGAATGAAAATAGGGATAATGGGGATGTATTAGATACACCATAAGACATTACTCATGAGATGACTAATACACAGGTGCCTCATCATAATGGGAGAATTATTTGGCCTCATATAAGATTTATAGGTTTGGGAGAAATTTATGAAGCTATCCCAACAGAGGCTGAATAGGATTCCTACACTTATAAAGAGGCAATGAATGATATAGATACATATCATTGGGTCCAAGCTATGAAATCTGAATTGGATTCTATGTATTCCAATCAAGTATGGGATCTTGTAAAGGAACCTAACGGCATTAAATCTGTTGGTTGCAAATGGGTTTACAAGAGTAAGAGAGGGTTAGATGGAAAGGTTGAAACCTTTAAAGCAACACTAGTGGTGAAAGGGTATACAAAAATAGAAAGTATTGACTATGATGAAACTTTTTCGTCAGTAGCCATGTTTAAATCTATCAGAATTGTCTTATCCATTCCTGCTCATTATGATTATGAGATTTGAAAAATGGATGTCAAGACTACATTTCTTAATGGAAATCTTGAAGAAGAAATCTATATGATGCAACTAGAAGGTATCATAGCAAAGATCCATGAGCATATGGTATGCAAGTTGAAAAGATCAATTTATGGACTTAAGTAAGTATCTAGGTCATGGAACATCAGATTTGATCAAGCAATCAAACCATTTGATTTTGATCAAAATCTTGATGAACCATGTGTGTACAAAAGACAACAAGACAAAATAGTAATGTTCCTAGTGCTTCATGTTGATGATATTTGATAAAATAGTAATGTTCCTAGTGCTTTATGATGAAACTTTTTCGCCAGTAGCCATGCTTAAATCTATGAGAATTCTCTTATCCATTGCTGCTTATTATGATTATGAGATTTAGCAAATGGATGTCAAGACTACATTTTTTAATGGCAATCTTGAAGAAGAAATCTATATGATGCAACCAGAAGGTATCATAGCAAAGAACCATAAGCATATGGTATGCAAGTTGAAAAAGTCAATTTATGGACTTAAGCAAGCATCTAGGTCATGGAACATCAGATTTGATTAAGCAATCAAATCATTTGATTTTGATCAAAATCTTAATGAACCATGTGTGTACAAAAGACATCAAGACATAATAGTAATGTTCCTAGTGCTTTATGTTGATGATATTCTACTCATTGGAAATAATGTAGGGGTAATGTCATCGGTAAAGGTTTGGTTGTCAAGCCAATTTGAAATGAAGAACTTGGGTGAAGCTAACTTTATTCTAGGGATCAAGTTTTGGCAATATCACAAGAATAAGATGTTAGGTTTATCACAAACTGGGTATATAGATAAGGTTCTAAAACAGCTTAGCATGCAAAACTCCAAGAAAGGATTACTTCCTTTTAGACATGGACTTCTTCTATCTGATGAGCAAAGGTCTAAGACTCTTGAGGAAGAAAATAAAATGAGACTAGTTCCTTATGCTTCTGTAGTCGAAAGTCTTATGTGACATGTTATGTACTAGACCATATATCTGTTATTCAGTTCGTATTGTTAACCGATATCAATCAAATCCAGGACTTAAACATTGGCAAGCTGTAAAGCATATTCTCAAGTATCTATGGAGAATGAGAGATTATATGCTTGTTTACCATAGTGAGGATTTGATTCCCAGTGGTTATACAGATTCAAGTTTTCAATAAGATCTTGATTTCAAAAAGTCCACTTCAGGTTGTGTATTCACATTGAGAGGTAGAGCCATAAGTTGGAGGAGTGTTAAGTAATCTTGTATTGGGCACTCCACCATGGAAGCTGAATTTGGTGCTGCTTGTGAGGCAGCAAAGGAAGCTGATTGGCTCAAGAAATTCATGTCTAATCTTGGTGTTGTGAGAATGGACCAAGTTCCCATCACATTGTTTTGCGACAATAATGGAGTGGTTGCACAATCCAAAGATCTAAGAAATCATAAGAAAGGAAAGCATATTGAAAGAAAGTACCACATTATTCGAGACATTGTTGCTTGAGGATATGTAGTAGTAGCAAAGATTGATATTGCAAGTAATCTAGTGGCTCCCTTTATCAAAACTTTGTCACAAAGGACTTTTGAGTCACATTTGGAGGGAATGCGAGTTAGATTAGTACACAATAGTCTTTAGAGCAAGTGAGAGATTGTTAGGATGTGTGCCCTTAAATCCTATTGTATAATGCTATGTATGACATTATATATGGCTTAATGTTATGATTAATAAAGTTGTTTTATTATTATCTAAAATAATGGTAACATGAATATTTGGACATTATCATATAGTCTATGAGATGCAAAGTATGTAATTTATGCGTAAAGTCACAGAAAATATAAATCACAAGTTCTTTGTAAACTTAGAATTATAGTTCATAGTTAGTGATGAAATTGGGCGTTTCATCTACGAAGACTATAATGTATCCACTAAGATGATTTGTCTTGATCATGGAAGTGGAAATTTCTAGTTGCTATGTTGATATATTTTAAGAGTTAAGACAAATTGAACTGGATCACTGTGAGATTTATTATTCTCCTAACGACTGTCAAATGAATAATAAATCTCACGACTTCTATTTGCATGAAATCTTAATTCTGGGAGAATAATGGACTTGATCATGAGGTATAGGTTACTTTGATATATTAGGAGTGAGATCTAAAGTCATGATCAAAACCTCAGTATGTTGGGCAGCCATATTTAGTGTTGATGGAATATATATTCTCAAGATGGAATTCATAATCTCTTAACGGAGATATAAAATATTCCCTTAAGATAAGTTTAATAGGTTTGGTTATTCAGAGTATTAGGCCTAACCACTTTAGTAAGGAGATACTTAAGTATATATTTATGAAATTTGATTTCATAAACATATGATGAATAACGTAAAGAATTAAACTGGGTACTTAAGGATTAAGATGTAATAATCTTCAAAGTGGTAGTCTATATTCATGGCTTTGTATTAATAAAATCTTGGCATATAATTTATTAATAAGGCATAAAGTACAATTATACTTATATAGTGGTATCAAATATAATTAATAACAACTTTGGACTTGTAAAGAGTTGAAAAAAAAGCCCAAGGCCCATTAAAGCTAGTGTCTTGTTGGTCCCTTTTGGTCCCACTCCAAGCTACACACTAAAGCCCAATTGGAAAGGTCGAATAGGTCAACCCAGTTCGATAATCAGTTAGTTATAAAGGGAGAAACATACTGAATTTTTTTATAAGAGAAAGAGAGACATCATTGTGAATTGGTGTCTATGTGTGAGTGAAGCTACCTAATTATTCTCCCTTGGAAACTGATTGAGAGACCACACTTCTTGGGCATAAAGTAGAATTGGAGTGAAGATTAAAAGTGTTCCCAAGTACTTCTAATATTTTGTTTTGAATTTCACCACACCAAGGTACGCTATCTTGTTCTTAAATTTTGAAATTTACATAGTGCATGTTATCAATCATTAATGAAATAGATCCATGTTTGTTGCTTCCGCTGTGTGTTTTGTATGAGATACAAAACCATATTTTCTAACAAGTATAAGTGTTATTCCTTTTGTTTATACTTTTTTTTAATTTCTTTTTTATCATGTCATTTGTTTTATCATGGTTTGTCTCATTATATGATTTAGCTTTATGCCACCATGCCGAAAAATTAACTACTTTCTTGATTTGATGTAATAAATTCAGTTAATAATATTATGTTCATTGAATAATTATTCTTGATATCTAAATACTAATTATATAAATAGGTCAGCAAACTTAAGATATAATTATAAGCTTCCCTCTCTACTGCCGTTAGAGAGGGGTATATACTAGAGGAGATCGCCAGATAGCTTGCTCGAGAGAGGGATGTATGGCAAAGAGAGAGAGAGAGAGAGAGGCCCCTGCCATTACCACTAAGAGAGAGATGGATTAGCTATAGGTAGAGATAGGCCTGCTTCATTGATACATCAGCGTCTTGATTAGCGAGATAAGGGGACATAGGATGTCTATATCTCTTGCGCCTTATATTCTTGGTAGAGATCCTCCCATTGACCGACATATGTCAAAGTACATGCATGCTCCTATCGAACCGGCCAGTAGTTAGGGATATGCCCCATAGATGATTGGGCTCGGGGCCCTTTTCTAGGATATATCCTACGTACTTCAGCAAATTGAGCCGGTCCTTCTACGGGCCGCACTATGGGTGATGATGCTGATGACGACAACGTGGGGCGCTTTGCTGATGATGCTACTAGAGATGATGATGTAGCCCCTACACAGGCATGTTTTTCTTATTTTCTTTGTATTTTGTAGGCATTGCCCCTTAGTGGGCCAGACATGTATATTTTAGACTACACTCGGTAGGCCTAGAATGTATGTATTATATTTCCCATAGTGTGCCTTGATGTATGTATGGACATTGCCTCTTGGTAGGCCTTATATGTATGTTTCTAGACTTCGCCAGTTGGTAGGCTCCTAATGTATTAAGAACAATGCCTCTTGGTAGGTCTTACTTGTACGTTTCTAGATATCGCTTGTTGCTAGGCTCCTGATGTATGATCAAACAATGCCTTTCTGTAGGTCTTAAATGTATATTTCTGGATATCGCTTGTTGGTAGGCCCTTCATTGTAGGTCTTACATGTATGCTTCTAGATATCACCTGTTGGTAGGCTTTTGATGTATATATGAATAATGCCACTCAATAGGTCATACATATGTGTTTCTAGATTTTGCCTGTTAGTAGGCCATTGATGTATGATTGAACAATGCCTCTTGGTAGGTCTTACATGTGTGTTTCTAGATATCACCTGTGGGTAGGCTCTCGATGTATATATGAACAATGTCTCTTAGTAGGTCTTACATGTGTGTTTCTGGATTTTGCCTATTGTTAGGCTTTTGATGTATATACGAACAATGCCTTGGGTAGGTCTTACATGCATGTTTATAGATATCACTTGTTGGTATGCTTCTGATGTATGATGAACAACACCTCTCAGTAGGTCTTACATGTATGTTTCTAGATATCACCTATTGGTAGGCTTCTAATGTATGAACAATGCCTCTCGATAGGTCTTACATGTATGCTAGTAGCACTTTAGCATTTTAGAGTCATTGCTGTTAGGATATGTGCCCTTAAATCCTATTGTATGATGCTATGTATGACATTATGTATGACTTAATGTTGTGTTTAATAAAGTTGTTTATTTTTTATCTAAAATAATGGTAACATGAATATTTGGACATTTTCATATAGTCCATGAGATGCATAGTATGTGATTTATGTAAAAAGTCATAGAAGATATAGATCACAAGTTCTTTGTACACTCAGAATTTATAGTTCGTAGTCGGTGATGAAATTGGGCATTTCATCTGCGAAGACTATAATGTATCAACTAAGATGATTTGTCTTAATCATGGAAGTGGTGACTTCTAGTTGATATATTGATATGTTCTAAGAGTTAAGACATATTGAACTGGACCGCTGTGAGATTTATTATTCTCCTAACGATTATCAAATGAATAATAAATCTCGCGACTTTTATTTGCATGAATTCCTAATCCTGAGAGAATAATGGACCTGATCATAACATGTAGGTTGCTTTGATATATGAAGAGTGAGATCTAAAATAACGGTCAAAACCTCAGTATGTTGGGCAGCCACATTTAGTGTTGATGGAACATATATTCTCAAGATGGAATTCATAGTCTCTTGATGGAGATATAAAATATTCCCTTGAGATAAGTTTGATGGGTTTGGTTATTTAGAGAGTTGGGCCCAACCATTTTGGTAAGAAATTACTAAAGTATATATATATTTATGAAATTGAATTTCATAAATATATGATGAATAACTTTAAAGGATTAAATCGGGTACTCAAGGATTAAGATGTAGTAATTTTCAAAGTGGCAGTCTATATTCATAACTTTGTATTATACGAATACTTTATGAAGGGGTTGCGTGTATAATAAAGTCTTGGGATATAATTTATTAATAAGGCCTAGAATGCAATTATATTTATATAGTGGTATTAAATATAATTAATAGTAACTTTGGACTTGTCAAGAGTTGACGGAAAAGCCCAAGGCCCATTAGAGCTAGTTTCTTATTGGTCCCTTTTGGTCCCACTCCAAGCCACACACTAAAGCCCAATTGGAAAGGCCCAATATGCCAACCTAGTTAGATAATCAGTTAGTTATAAAAGGAGAAATATATAGAATTTTTACTTTAAGAAAAGAATCATAGAGAAAAAGAAAAAGAAAGAGTGTGAGGTACACTTTCATTCTCCCTTGGAAACGGATTGAGAGACCACACTTCTTGGGCGTAAAGTGGAATTGAAGTGAAGATTAAAAGAGTTCCCAAGTGCTTCTAATCTTTGTTTTGAAATTCTCCACACAAAGGTACGCTATCTTGTTCTTAAATTCTAAAATTTACATAGTGCATGTTGTCAATCATAAATGAAATAAATCATTATTTATTGCTTCTGCTGTGTAAATTGTATGAGATACAAAACCAATTTTTTATCCAACAGTTACACCACTAGGTCACTTTACACTGCATCGTACTTTCCCTGATTAATGATAGAATCTAACATCGATTGATCTACTAAAGGACACAAAGAGAGGAAAGACCGCATAAAACAAAACTACCTAGTGTAGGTTTTATGCTGTTCTTATCATGAAAGGAAAGGGTCCTGGTAGGATGGACCCATTTCTTGAGCATATAAATTAATGGCCTGAACTACGAAACAAACTACCCTAATGTAGGATTTTGCATGTTTCTAAAATGATCGACTGACTTAAAGTGGGATCAGAATTGCACTGGATGATATGGGTTCCTTGGTAACCTTAATGATGATTGTGGATCTCCTAGAAGGATTTTGGACTCACCATGCAAAATGCACTGATTGTCTTGGTTTTTGACTGAACTGATCAATGCTCCGAAAAGAGTTCCTTTAAGTAGATGATCGTTGCAATCTTCATACCATGCTGGATGGACTGCTAATAGAGATTAGGAATGGCTTTGGCACTGTCCTATTACATGTCTTGACAACAAGGGCTGAACTGACCCCTGAACAAGGTGAGTCAGGCTTTGAAAATGAGGTTCAAGATATTTCGGGATGCCAGACGAGACGCGCAAAGATAAAATTCCCTAGTGTAGGCTTTGTGTGGTCTCGGTTGTGCGAAAAAAATCTTTTGAAGGCATATTTGCTACTGAACCTGCTGTGCACCACTGTTAGTGCAAAATTTGAGGGAATCTTTGCTCTAGGGCTGTCTGCATTCATTGGATTTAAGCTCAGAATAGGGGTGGGTTTGTACCAAGGGGGTTGAAAAATCAAGGCATATGTTTCAGCGGCCCTTGTAAGTGTGCTACTTGGAGCCGATGGCCGTCAAGGTGCACTGGCCTCGGGAAGTATGCATAAAGGTAGCACGCCCCCCTAGACTTTTCATATTCTAGTTAGCGAATCCTGGGGTCTTCTTCTACCCTTTTTCTTCATTGAAAATTCCTAGAAATGACATAAAGCCCAAAACAATAGTCACCTCTGAATGACTTCCTTAATGATGAATGATTGCCTGAATAGTGAGAAAACCCCAGAAATCTTCCTTAATGATCACAAAGTAGGAGAGAGGTTTCTAATGGAACTAGTCCCCCCTGACATGCAGTAAGATAATGAACAGTTGGGGAAGAAGAAACTAGAAGGATAGAAGGAGGACTTGACCTCAATCAAAGGGATCCTACTTTTTTTTAAGAGAGAGAAAGGGAGAGGGAGAAAAACATTGTATTAGTTTAAGAAATTGTTGTACACCTCAACTATAGACATTTTTTAGTGAAATACTATCAGCTCATTGTGGTTTACCTTCTAATTTGTTCTTCATTCTTGGTGTTTTTACCCCCACAACAATACACTAAAATAGGACAGTACCGAAACATTTCGTTCCAATTGGAAAATTAAAACGGGATTTGAAGCGGTATTTATAAGATTTGTTATGGACATATTTAATGTAATTGGCTAATCCTTTAACAAAACACACTTTACTTGGAATTTGGTAGATCTAGGATGGGTTTAGTACTTTAAGAGACAAATTTTCATGTTTAGTATTGAAGCCATGCAAGTCTGACTAAGAAACAAGTGAAGAAGTGTTGTTCATTAAAACTCAACAAATGTCTTGACGAAATCATTTCTATCAATGATTAATGTTGAAGCTTGACAGAAGCTTGACAAAAGCTGTATTTGTCGAGAATTACGAAATCTGAATTTTCAGATTTGATTACACATATATCCTTGAGCATTTGTGTACGATTTCTTTTCTCACAATCTTAGACATATATAAGGATTATTTTAAGGGCCGTCAAAGGTGGTTGCAAGGGTTGCAAAGGTTGTTGCACTTGTTGTTACATGCATATTGTGACTGGAGATAGAAATTGCTCTAGTTCATCATTCTCTCTGTAGAAGCTACTATGCCTTTACACCAAGGGTTTTGTGACCAAGGAGTTTATTGATCTTAATGTTGATGAACTGAAGAACTTTGTAGCCAACATCTTCCTCAAGTTGGTGTGTTAGTCATGTACTAGGATTCGTGCATCAATTAGTTAGTCACGTACTGGGATTCTTGCATAGAATGGAGATATTGCTAATACATTACAAGTCCAATTAGGTATTGGGATAAGGGTTCTGATAGGCCATAAACGCGTTGACCCCTTGTGATAAATTAAGTTGATTAATTAGTTAAGTTATTAATTAATCAAATTATCAAGCAAATAGAGTGGTAGCACAAACAAATCACCAATAAACTAAAGTATGCAGCGTAAAATAAAATGACACGGTGATTTGTTTACGAATGGGGAAAACCTACATGCCAAAAACCCCACCGGGTGATTTAAGGTCACCACTCTCGAAACTCCACTATTATCACAACAAGCAGTTATAAGTAAAGGAATCCCAAGTTCCTTACCAACCTACAGTTGAACCTTTAGCCCAATACCCAATTGGACTTGTTTTGTAGTGACAGTTTCTCCTTTTGATGCACGACTCTGAGTACATGACTAACCAATTGCGCGGATCCCAGTATGCGACTTCAATCACTAACTAGAAGGAGAATTGTTGGCTGCAAAGTTCTTCAATTCATCCACACGATGAAGATCAAGAAGATGCTTGGTTACAAAACCCTACGGTGCACATTACACAGCATCTTCTTTACAAGAGAGATGAATTAGGGCATAAACTTTGTCTCAAATCACAAATTGCTTGAACAAGGAATTCTCAATGCTTGTGCAACTTGTCTAATATCTTAACAGCCCTTAAAATAATCCTTTTATATGTCTAGGGTTAGAAGAAAAGAAGTCCCAAAGACATAAGTACGGATTGGAATCAAAATAGAACTTAGAATCTGTTTTTCTTAAATCTCGACAACTAGAGGTGTCGAGGTGCTGTCGAGCCTCAGGGCTGAATAGCTTCTTAAAGCTTGATAGATGCATGTGTCGAGCCAGGTGTCGAGCTTTAAAATTCGACACTTCTTCAACTTGAATCTTGGACAATTTGCATGGCTTTAATACTTGATCTTGAAACCTTATTTCTTAAAGTATTAAAAACATCCTAGAGCTACCTAAATACAAGTTGAGTGTGTTTTGTCAAAAGATAAGTTAATTACATAAAAAATATGACATATGTTTAAAACAAGATGAAACACATATGTCCTAACAGGTTCAACTGTAGATTGGTATTAGGTACTAGGATTCCTTTTACTTGTAACTGCTTATTTTGATAATTGTGAATTTTCTGAAGTGGTGACCTTAAATTCACCCTATAGGGTTTTGCCTTAGTGGTTTTTCCTATTCGTAAACAAATCACCTTGTCAAATTTATTTTCCACTACATTTAACTTAGTTGGTGATTTGTTTGTGCTGCCACGCTTATTGCTTGATAAATTGACTTAATTAATTAACTTGGATTATTAATTAATTAATTTGCCAAAGGGGTCAATACATTCTTGGCTTATCAAGTGATATCAAAATGGGCATACTCTGATTAGGTTTAATCTTTGCTGTGTGATCCATTGACCCTTGTTTGTCATGAATAGAGGACAATGTCTTATTATATCTCATTTATTTGATGGCACTAAATATGCATATTGGAAAGTACGCATGAGAGTTTTCCTGCAGTCTTTAGATGAAAAGGTGTGGCAAGCTATGGAGATTAGCCGGACTAAGCCAAAGAAAGCGTCGATTGATTGGGATGATGCCAAGATCAAAGCGACATACTTCAATAGCAAAGCATTGAATGCACTATTCAGTGCAGTGACCAATGAGGAGTTCATAAAGATATCCTTAACTAAAACTGCTAAGGAAGCATGGAATATCCTCTAAACAACCTATGAAGGAACTAAGGTTGTCAAAGATTCAAAGTTACAAAGGCTCATTACTAGCTTTAAGGAGATAACATTGGAGGAGGATAAGTCGTTTGATGAGTTTTATGCCAAGCTAAAGGACATAGTCAACTCAGCCTTTAATCTTGGGGAAACCATTCTCGAACCTGAGGTTGTAAGAAAGGTACTATAGTCTCTGCCTGAGAGATTTCATGCCAAGATCATTGCCATTGAAGAATCAAAGGATATTGATTCTATTCCTTTAATGGAGCTGGTTGGTGTTAGGACATATGTAGTTCAAGATTGTGAACATATGTCGCTATTTTATGTAGTTGGCTAATCCTTTGACAAAACGCACTTTACTTGTATTTGGGTAGATCTAGGATGTGCTTAATACTTCAAAGAACATGTTGTTCAAGTCTAGTATTAAAGTTATGAAGATTAGACCAAGAAACAAGTGAAGAAAAAGTGTGTACTAAAGCTGGACACCTGGTGGACACCTGGCGGATAGCTGCTGGACACCTGTGGATAGCTGCTGGACAGATAGCTATCTATCGAGGTATCTATCGAGATTTAATGAGGCTCGACAGCTGCCCGATCGATCGAGGTATCTATCGAGGTTACGGGAATTCAGTTTTCCAGATCTGATTTTTGGGCCAGACTTTTGTATTTGTGTAGGGTTTTTTTTCTCACAACCCTAGGCATATATAAGGCATATTTTTGAGGCCATCACATAAGAGAATACAAGGAGAACATATGCAAAAGGTGACCGAAGCCTTATTCTCTCAAAAAGAAGCTACTGCGTCTTTGTGCCTTAGGGTTTTGTAACCAAGTGCTTCTTAATCTTCATTGTTGATGAAGTGAAGAACTTTGCAGCCAACATTCTTCTTCCTCAAGTTGGTGAGTGAGTCACGTACTGGGATTCGTGCAAAGGAGTAAGCCGCGTATTGGGATCCGCGCATCAAACTGGTTAGTCACGTACTTGGGAGCCATGCATTAAAAGGAGAAACTGTCACTACAGAACAAGTCCAATTGGGTATTGGGGTAAGAGTTCAACTGTAGGTTGGTGAGGTACTTGGGATTCCTTACTTGTAACTGCTTGTTGTGATAATAGTGGAGTTTCAGGAGTGGTGACCTTAAATCACCCGGTGGGGTTTTTGCCGTAAGGGTTTTCCCCATTCGTGAACAAATCACCGTGTTATTTATTTTTCCGCTGCTTAACTTAGTTTGGTGATTTGTTTGTGCTGCCACGTGATATTGCATGTTAATTTGATTAATTAATAACTGGGCTAATTAATTAATTTAAGTTATCACAAGGGGTCAACGCATTTGTGGCCTGTCAGTTGGCAACTTGCAAACCTATGAATTGGGCTTGACTAGATTTAGGAAAGGAGGTAAAAGTAAGAGCATGGCATTGAAGGCCAAATGTAATGAGACTGAGGAGTCTTTCGATGATGAATATTCCAAGATGAAATCCTACATTACTAGGCAGTTCAAGAAGTTCAAGAAGAATGCCAATATGAAAGGATTTGATAAGGATTGTAATCAATCCATTTCCTCTTAATTCAAGAGCCAAGACAGAGGAAAGGAAGATTCTAAGGGTGGCGGTTTGTACACTATTCTCTCCGGACCAAAGTGCTTCGAATGTCAAGGTTTTGGACACAGGAAACAAGAATTTCCAACAAGGCTCTTGCTGCTACCTTGAGTGACATCGAGCCTAAGATTGAGTCAGATGACAGTGATGACGAGGGAATTTTAAATACCTTCACTACTACAGTTAATCCTACTAAAGGGGTTACAAAAACGATAGATGATGAAGAGGACTTGGTAGAATCTAATTCTGAGAAAATGGATGATCAAAATGACATCCATACATCCTATACAAAATTGTACAAGGTTTATGAGAAGCATAAGAAACTATATAGGTTGGCCACCAAAAAGCTGAGTGATGTTAAGCTAGATAGAGAGGAGCTCTCTATCAAGGTTGATGAAGCCAATCAAACCATTGGAGCATTGAGTTTTGAGAACAATTTCTTGGCTGAAATGACCAAGAAGCTTAAAGCAGAGCTGTTCCAGGTTAGAGCTCAACTGGAGAGGACTTCCAATGCAAAACTCGATGAGATGCTAAGCTTTTAGAAAGCTGCTTCTGATAAAACTGGTTTGGGATATGATTTCTCTTCTCCTAATATTGCCTTATCTATTACAATCGTGTTTGTATCATTAGCTAATAATGTTAATTCTAAGAATAATGAAACTAAAACCAAATAGCTAGTAAGAACTTGGATAAAGGCAAATCAATTTTAGGAGCACCCCTAAAGGTTGAAAAGAAAGAGGCTAGAAACCCTCGGACTAAAAGGGAAAACAATAGAAAGTCCAAGCAAAAGAAGCCGCATTTCTGTCATCACTATGGAGCTTCAGGGCATACTCGTCCAAATTGCTACAAGCCATTCAACAAAGTAATAGTAAGTTCTCATCCAAAAACTAGAATTAGTTTCCATCCTCTTTTGCTCCTTTTGAAGATCTTCTCAATACCCTCATCTTCCTTTCAAACTTGAACGGTTTCAATCTTCCCCCTCACCACCAGATCAAAGGTTCGCTCAGAGGAAAGGTTCTTCCAAGGTCTAGGAGGAAAAATGCTCAAAGTGATTCAGTCACTTTTCTCTCTTTCCCCTTTTGGCTATGCATTACTTGTTTGTTTTGCTTTCCTGTTTTTGAGTTAGTCTAGTTTTATGCTTTATGTGTTTTTTTATGCTTTTGTTTAGTTGTTTTTTAGTTTTTTTTTTTTTCTTTTTGGTTGCTTTTCATTAAAAAATTGAAAAATTAGAAAAATACAAAAACAGAGTGTGTTTGTTGTTGGAAAATCTGGTTTTGTATCTCATACAAAACACAAAGCGGAAGCAACAAACATTGATCTATTTCATTCATGATTGAAAATATGTACTATGTAAATTTAAGAATTAAGATCAAGATAGCGTACTCGGGAATACTTTTAATCTTCACTTCAATTCCACTTTACTCCCAAGATGTGTGGTCTCTCAACCAGTTTTTAATGGAGAATGATAGAGTGTCTCACTCTCACATACACATCATTTTAACAATGATGTCTCTCTCTTATTCTTTTTCTCATATTAAAAAAAAAAATCTATATGTTTCTCCCTTTATAACTAACTGATTATCTAATTGGGCTGGCCTATTGGGACTTTTCAATTGGGCTTTAATGTGTGGCTTGGAGTGAGACTAAAGAGGACCAATAAGACACTAGCTCCAATGGGCCTTAGGCTTTTCGGTCAATTCTTGACAAGTCCAAAGTTACCATTAATTATATTTAATACCACTATATAAATATAATTGCACTCTAGGCCTTATTAATAAATTATATCCCAAGATTTTATAATACATGCAACCCCTTGATAAAATATTCATAATAACACAAAGTCAAGAATGTAGACTACTATTTTGTATATTACTACATCTTATCCTTGAGTACCCGGTTTAATCCTTTAAAGTTATTCATCATATTTAATCTTTTAAAATTATTCATCATATATTTTTGAAATCCAATTTCATAAATATATACTTTAGCAACTTCTTACCAAAGTGGTTAGGCATAACTCTCTGAATAATTGAACCTATTAAACTTATCTCATGGGAATATGAATTTTATCTTGAGAATATATGTTCCATCAACACTAAAAGTGGCTGCCCATTATATTGAGATTTTGACCGTTACTTTAGATCTCACTCTTGATATATTAAAGCAACCTACACTTCATGATCAGATCCATTATCCTCTCAGGATTAAGAGTTCATGTAAATAGAAGTCGTGAGATTTATTATTCATTTGACAGTCGTTAGGAGAATAATAAATCTCACAGCGGTTCAGTTCAATATGTCTTAACTCTTAAAATATATCAACATATCAACTAGAAGTCTACTCTTCCATGATCAAGACAAATCATCTTAGTTGATATGTTATAGTCTTCGCAGATGAAATGTCCAATTTCATCACCGATTACAAACTATTATTTTTGATTTTACAAAGAACTTGTGATTTATATCTTCTGTGACTTTTCACATAAATCACATACTATGCATCTTATGGACTATATGATAATGTCTCAATATTCATGTTACCATTATTTTAGATAATAATAAAACAATTTTATTAAACACAACATTAAGTCATACATAATGTTATACATAGCATCATACAATAGGATTTAAGGGCACACATCCTAACAATCTCCCACTTGCCCTAAAGACTATTGTGTACTAATCTAACTTCCATTCTCTCCAAATATGACTCGAAAGTCCTTTGAGGCAAGACTTTGGTAAAGGGATCTACTAGATTATTTACATTTTCAATCTTTGCTACCACAACATCTCTACGAGCAACAATATCTCGAATGATGTGGTACTTCCTCTCAATGTACTTCCCTTTCTTGTGATTTCTTGGATCTTTAGATTGTGCAACTGCTCCACTATTGTCACAAAAAAATGTGATAGGAACTTATTCCATTCTCACAACACCAAGATCAGAAAGGAATTTCTTGAGCCAAACAGCCTCCTTTGCTACTTCACAAGCAGCAACATATTCAACTTTCATGGTGGAATCCGCAACACAAGATTGCTTAACACTCCTCCAAGTTATGGCTTCACCTCCCAAGATAAAAGCACATCCTAAAGTGAATTTTCTAAAATCTAGATCTGATTAAAAGTCTAAATGTGTATAGCCAATAGGAATCAAATCCTCACTATGGTAAACAAGCATATAATTTATCATTCTCAATAGATAGTTGCGAATATGCTTTACCACTTGCCAATGTTTTGGTCCTAGATTTGATTAATATCAGCTGACCATGCCAACTAAATAACAGATATCTGGTCTAGTACAAAGCATGGCATACATGAGGCTTCCCACTACTGAAGCATAAGGAACTTGTCTTATCATATTTTCTTCCTCTTGAGTCTTAGATCTTTGGTCATCAGACAGAGCAACTCCATCTCCGAAAGGAAGTAATCATTTCTTGGAGTTTTGCATGTTAAACCGTTCTAGAACCTTATCTATATATCGAGCTTGTGATAAGCCTAACATCTTATTCTCGCGATCTCGCCAAAGCTTGATCCCAAGTGGATATGATACTTTAGTTAGTACCGGAGTCATACAAGGAATTTAAACTCAATTATAATATGAACAAAAATATTTATTCATTGTTTGAATTAATGAATGAGTTGGTAACGGCGGAAGGCATTCTTGGTACTTCTAGTGTTGATGCTAATATGGCTGAAGTTTCTACTTCTCAACCTAAGTCGAAAGGCAAGGGTAAGAAAAAGAAGAAGGAGGACTTCACCAACAAGATGGTAAACAAATTGCCTTAGGGGTTGCTGATAAAGGAAAAAAGATCAAAGGACAGTGTTTCCATTGTGGTGAGAAAGGACATTGGAAGAGAAATTATCCAAAATTCAAGGCTACCAATAATAAGGGTATGAAAAGTTCATTCCTCCTTGAAATATGTTTAGTACAAAATTCCACAGATCCCTAATGTGTGGATTCAGGTTGTATTAATCATATCTGCAATTCTTTGTAAGGGTTCCAGGAGACCAAAAAGCTTAATGAAGGCGAATTGTTTCTTACTTTGGCTAAGGGGGGCAGGATTCTAGTTGTAGTTGTTGGAGTTGTTAATTTATGCTTTAAGTATAGGGTTTTAATATTGCAAGACTATCTATTTGTACCTAATATTCGTAGGAATATAATTTTTGCAACTTATTTGGGTAAACATGGATATTATATTATTCTTAAAGACAATGCTGTAATAAAGAAGGGTAAAGTGTTTATTTGTTCTGACAATATTATGGATGGTCTTTATATATTAACTCATGATAAGCATGAATTATATAATTCTGAATTAGAAAATAATTCACATGTGAAGTCATTAAAGAGAAAGTTTCTTTCTACTAGTAATGCATATCTTTGGCATTTACGTTTGGGTCATATTAATTCAAATAGGATTTAAAAACTGATCAAAGATGGTCTCTTGGAGCTATTGGACTTTGATGAATTTCCAATTTGTGAATCTTGTTTGGAAGGCAAAATGACCAAATGGCCTTTTAATGCAAAAGGTAGAAGAGCTCAAGCTTTGCTAGAACTAGTACATTCAAATGTATGTGGTCCTATGTCAATCCAAACAAGAGGTGGCTATGAGTATTTCATTACTTTCACTGATGATTACTCTAGATTCGGTTATGTGTACCTAATGAAACGGAAGTCCGAAGCCTTTGAAAATTTCAAAGAGTTTAGGGCTGAAGTTGAAAATCAATTGGGAAAACACATAAAAGCCATTCAATTTGATTGTATACCTTTTTAGGGATTTTAATAATTACTTTACTGAAAATGGGATTGTATCCCAATTGACTGCACTTGGAACTCCACAACAAAATGGTGTAGCAGAAAGAAGGAATATGACTCTTTTAGATATGGTTAGATTCATAATGAGTTATTCGACTTTACCAATTTCTTTTTTGGGATATGCCTTAAATATTACAATGTATCTTCTAAATTTGGTACCTTTGAAGTTTGTTCCTAAAACAGTTGTAGAGTTATGGAATGGGCGTAAGGCCAGTATGAGACATCTCCATATTTAGGGTTGTCCAGCACATGTGTTAAAAGGAAAGTCTAACAAGTTACAGTCTAAAACAAAAGTAGTTTTCTTTGTAGGGTATCCAAAAGGAGCTATTGGAGGTTTATTTTATAGTCATAAAGACAATAAAGTGTTTGATAGTACAGATACTAAATTTTTGGAAAATGACTATATGGAAATTAGACTCCTAAAAGTAAAGTTGTTTTGGCTAAAATGAATGAACTTGTAATTGAACAACCAATGGATGAAACTAACGAAGATGTGGCTGTATCAGATACAACACAAGATATTACTCATAAAATGTCTAGTACACAGGTGCCTTGTAATAGTGGGAGAATTGTTCGGCCTCCTATAAGATTTATAGGTTTGGGAGAAACCTATCAAGCTATCTCAAAAGAGGCTAAATCGGATCCCTACACTTATGAAGAAGCAATAAATGATATAGATGCTCAACATTGGGTCAAAGCTATGAAATCTGAATTAGATTCCATGTACACCAATCACATTTGGAATCTTGTAAAGGCGCCTAATGACATTAAATCTATTGGTTGCAAATGGGTTTACAAGAGGAAAAAAAGGATAAATGAAAAGGTTGAAACCTTTAAAGTAAGGCTACTGGCGAAAGGGTACACTAAAAAAGAAGGTATTGATTATGAAGAAACCTTATTACCAATAGCAATGCTTAAATCTATCAGAATTCTCTTATCCATTGCTACTCATTATGATTATGAGATTTGGCAAATGGATGTCAAGACTGCATTTCTCAATGATAATCTTGAAGAGGAAATATATATGATGCAACCGGAAGGTTGCATAGCAAAGAACCAAGAGCATATGGTATGCAAGTTGAAAAGGTCCATATATGGACTTAAGCAAGCATTTAGGTCATGGAACATTAGTTTTGATCAAGCAATCAAGTCATTTGGCTTTGAACAAAATCTTGATGAACCATGTGTGTACAAAAGACATCGAGCCAAAGTAGTAATGTTCTTAGTGCTTTATGTTGATGATATTCTACTCATTGGAAATGATGTAGGGGTAATGTCATCAGTTAAAGTTTGGTTGTCAAACTAATTTGATATAAAGGACTTAGGCGAAGTTAACTATATTCTAGGGATCAAGCTTTGGCGAGATCGAAAGAATAGGATGTTAGGTTTGTCACAAGTTGGATATATAGATAAAGTTCTAGAATGATTTAGCATGCAAAACTCCAAGAAGGGATTACTTCCTTTTAGACATGGCCTGCCTCTGTTTGATGACCAAAGGCCTAAGACTTTTGAGGAAGAAAATATGATGAGACAAGTTCATTATGCTTCCATAGTGGGGAGTCTCATGTATGCCATGCTTTGTACTAGACTAGATATCTGTTATTCAGTTCATGTGGTCAGCCGATATCAATCAAATCTAGCACCAAAACATTGGCAAGCTATAAAGTATATTCTCAAGTATCTACGAAGAACGAGAGATTATATGCTTGTTTACCGGTGTGAGGATTTGATTCCCATTGGCTATACAGAATCAGATTTTCAATCAGATCTTGATTCTAGAAAGTCTACTTCGGGTTGTGTAATCACCTTGGGAGGTGGAGCAATAAGCTAGAGGAGTGTTAAGCAATCATGCATTGCAAACTCCACCATAGAAGCTGAATATGTTGTGGCTTGTGAGGCGGAAAAGGAAGCTATTTGGTTCAAGAAATTCCTTTTTGATCTTGGTGTTGTAAGAATTGAGCAAGTTCCTATCACATTATTTTGCAACAATAGTGGAGTGGTTGCACAATCCAAGGATTCAAAGAATCACAAGAAAGGAAAGCACATAGAAAGAAAGTACCATATCATCTGAAACATTGTTGCTCGTGGAGATGTAGCGGTAGCAAAGATTGAAAGTGCAAATAATCTAGCAGATCCCTTTACGAAAGTCTTGCCTTAAAGGACTTTCGAATCACATTTGGAGGGAATGAGAATTAGATTAGTGCACAATAGTCTTTAAGGCAAGTGGGAAATTGTTAGGATTAGTATCCTTAAATCCTATTATATGATGCTATATATGACATTATGTATGACTTAATGGTGTATTAATAAAGTTGTTTTATTATAATCTAAAATAATGGTAGCATGAATATTAAACATTATCATATAGTCATGAGATGCATAATATGTGATTTATGTGAAAAGTCACAGAAAATATAAATCATAAGTTCTTTGTAAACTTAGAATTGTAGTTCGTAGTCGGTAATGAAATTGGGCATTTCATCTGCGAAGACTATACCATATCAACTAAGATGATTTACCTTGATCATGAAAATGAAGATGTCTAGTTGGTATGTTGATATGTTTTAAAAGTTAAGAATGGTAGGTTAAGCTTCGACAGATCCAGGCTTAGCACCCCTTTGGACTATGAGTACATGTCTCCTTTGTATGATCCCAGTCTTAGATCCCCAGTAGATCTACACCAGCCAATTAAACAACCTCCCATCCTGCTTAGGGATAAACCAGCACCCCAGTGTAGCACATCTAGACCAAGGTCACCCTTCCCTAGATCTAGAAGAGACTTAGGACTAGAACTCCAAGGAGTCAAATCTAGTTCCCAACTTAGCACACCTTGCTACACAGCCAAACAGGATTCTATCCCCGGTCAAGAAGAAGAAGATGACCTTGAACAGTCCCCTCCATCCCCATCTGGAACTAATATGGCACAAGAGCCAGAACCTCAGTACCCTCCCATAGATCATCAGCTCATGGTACTCAGGAAACCTTTCACCCCTGATTTTGTTGAATTAGGCAAAGAATTTGATTCTGAGAAGAACAAACTCAAAAGAGAAGCCTATAAAGCCAACCACACCAAGGAACAAAAGAAAGAAGTTTTGGATGCTTGGACAGCATTCATGAAGGAGATATTCAGTCATATCCCTTTCTTTGAATACTTCGAAGAGCATTTTGAATGGCACAGAAAGACTTGTGTCCTCACTAAGTCTTGGACTAAGGAAACTAAAGAAGTTGTCTAGTCTAGCCATCCTCCCCTAGAAAACATAACCTTTAAACATCGGAATAGTGATATAGTTGCTTCCCCCTTCAAGGTTCCTACAGAAGAGGAAAAACCCATCAAGAAGGTGATTGAACAAAACAACTATACCAACCAGTGTTTAGAAGTTATAGGAAAACAGCTTGACAGGATAGAAGATAAGGTTGAAAACAAGGTCATCCTCCAGCCAGGAAGCCCTAATAAACCTATCCAGTCCTTAGAAAAACCCCTAGTCAAGTTACCCACAACTCAGCAAAAAGGTCGTAGTTGGCCTAAAGACAAAACAACATTAGAAATAGTTACCCAGAAACTTGAAGAACTTATTAAGAAAGAACCAGTAACCCCTTCCCCAGTCTCTACTAGTAAAAGTCCCCAGCTCAAGGTTTTAGATATTCACACAGCTTTTATCAGTTCTAGCCAGGCCTCCTATGAGTCTGATAATGACTTAGAACAACTAGAAAGCCAGTTCCAGGATCTTCAGTTAAAACGTCTTTACCATCAAACAGTAGGTTCAACCAAAAATTGGTATCCCAGGCCTACCCCTCCTGACCTCCAGTATGAAGAAAGGAATGTCAGCAACCAGTTCTCTGTATCTTCAGGAAAGCTATATGAATGGAACATAGATGGTCTATCAGAACAAGAAATTCTGAATAAGATTCAACATATGGCTATGGTAGCTAACAACTACCTTAATGAAGGACGTCCTCATGGAGAAGTTATAGAACTTATGGCTTTAGGTTTCACAGGAAAACTTCTGCAGTGGTGGAACAACTGCTTAACTAAGGCCTCCAAAGAAGATATCAAGCATGCTATCCAAAAAGATGAGGAAGGACTCCCTATCTTTCTAGAGCATCCAAGAATAGGAGTTCCTGATGGTGTCAATACCTTGATCTATACAATCATGAAACACTTCATAGGAAAACCTAGCAATATCACATCTAGGATTTACGAGCAGCTTAGTAGCCTTAGATGTAAAACCCTAGGAGATTACAGATGGTATGAAGATGTTTTTACTACCCGAGTTATGCACAGAAGTGATTGCAATTCTCCCTTCTGGAAAGAAAAGTTTATTGATGGTTTACCTACCCTCTTCGGTCAGAGGGTTAAGGAAACCCTTTGCAATCCTTTAGGTATCATAGATTATGATAACCTAACCTTTGGAGATATCTCTAGCACCATTTGAAGTGAAGGATTAAAGATGTGCAGAGATTTGAAAATCCAGAGTCAAGTCAACAAAAACAAAGCCAAGTACGAAATAGGACATTTCTGTACACAGTATGGCTTACCCTCCATTTATCCTTCCAAAAGGAAATCCAAATCCAAGGAAAAGGAACCCTTTGGAAAACCCCACAGGCATAAGGCTTCTACCAAGTATTATAGAAAGCAGAAGTACAACACCAATTATTTCTATAAGAAAAGAAAAGCTAAGAAAACCATCCACAAGCATTAGGAAAATGCTACAATTGTGGAAAAGAGGGACATTTTAAGAAGGATTGTCGTGCCAAGGCAAAATCCCTCATCAATACCGTGGTACATGACCAATCTGGCAAAAAGGAAATCTTTAAGTTACTAAAACTTGACCTTTCAAATAGTGAGTCAACCAGCAGTTCTAGCAGCCAAGAAATCCGGCAGTTATACCAATCATCCTTAGAAAACTCTAAAGAATTCTTAACCCCCTCTAGTGGCCCTGATGGACCCCAACTTTGCAAAGATAGTTGTTGTAGGAACAAAACTATCAACACCCTTAGCAAGCAAGAAGAACTTCTCTTAGACCTCATAGAGGTAATAGAAGACCCAGTTACCAAAGCCCAGAAGCTTAGCCAGTTCCATCAAATCCTAGCCAAAGAATCAAGCAAACCCGAACTAAGGATCTAGCAACCCAAAGTAGATTTAGAGAAAATCTACAATAGGTTCACCCATACAAAGAAGGAAGTTACTGTTAATGACCTTCACAAAGAAGCAAAGACAAACAAATCAGAAATCAAAGCCCTTAAGCAAGAACTAACCATTCTTAGGGTTGATCATAATCTCCTCAATCAAAGAGTTCAGCATTTAGAAAAAATTTCTCAGAAAAATAAGGAAAGCCCATTATTTCAAAGCCCCCCCAATGAAGAAATAGAGTTTGATGAAATAGTTAACCCTAAAGCTGACATGAACCAAGAACCACTCAGTGAGAAATTCTTAGAAACCATCAGCAGAATTAACTTCCAAAAATGGCATTCCAAAGTCAGGATTGTCATTAACAAAGACTTTGGTTTTGAGGTCATAGACCTAATAGATTCAGGCGCCGATCTTAACTGCATACAAGAAGGACTTATCCCCTCCAAGTACTTTCAAAAGACCAGAGAAAGATTAACTTCCGCAAGTGGCGGAAAAATGCAGATTGAATTCAAAATCCCAAAAGCTTACATTCTCCAAGACAACACATACTTCAGAACCCCGTTTGTCCTTGTTAAAAATATGACAGATAGTGTTATCTTGGGAAACCCTTTTATGTGCCTGTTGTATCCTTTCATCACAGATAGCGAAGGTATTACCACACACCCTTTTGGTCAACCAGTTAAGTTTAAGTTCCTCAGATGTCCTGAACCAAGTGAGGTGAGTACCCTCCAGAAAGTTTTTGTCTCTAAAAATCTTAATACTATCAGCAGTCAAGTTTTTTCAAATCAAGCTGAGAACCTTGATTCATTCTTGGCTAATCCCCCCCTTGGTGATCTTTTTGACCCCAGCCAGTCTCAAACATCATCATGCATTTATCATAAAAATATTTGCTTTTCACCATCCTATGTTTTCAACAACAAGAGATTTATAAATAAATATTTTCAAACTTTAAATTGTCCAAACCTCTCTTGGTAGGAAAAAGAGCAAATAATTTTTAATACCACTAGTATGTGGAAAATGACTTCTTCAGCAGAAAAAGGGAAGGCACCAGTTAGCCATCCCTGGAACAAAAGGTCCTCAGCAGGACAACCTTTTGTACAACATCAGCATGAAGGCGCTTCTTCTAGAATGAAACCATCCAGAAAAGCAACATCCCTTCAGGAATCTGTCTTAGCAAATGTGACATATTCTAGTGGAAATATAGCCATTACCTTACATGAAGTTTTATCCAGGAAATACCAATTTAAAAATGGAGCCTATACAAACTTAACAGCCTCCACCAAATTCATCCTTGATAACCTTCAAATGGCATTCACCCAAAATAACATCAGCCTTTTCCAGAGAACCCTCAAAGCCCTAGAAATTCACCTAGTAAACCTTGAGGCAGGAAAAGAAATTATCACTGGTCAACTCTTTGGCAAAGAGGATATCCATTCCATGGATAAACCGACCATTATGGGCACTGACTATGCTAGGCTCAGTCTTAAGACTCAGTCTACCTTAAGAAGTGATGTTGCCAACTTGCTTCCTGAAATACAAACTAGTATTTTGGGATCCAAGGCAATGTTTGAATCCTCCAACAAATGGTTTAGACATTTCAAAACACTGGTCACCACTACCTTCCCAGTTTATGGAGATAACTTAAATGATACTAGTGATATCTTCATCCAAGCAAAATGGGAAGATTACTTTGGGAACAGTCTCAGAGTGTATGAGGATAAGCATTCTTTCCCAGGACTTCTCATAAATTATGAAGAAGAAGCTATTGAATCAGAAAGGGATTCTAGTTGGTTATCAGAAATGTTTGAGTATGGTCTCTTAAGGTTAATCAAGATAACAAGCCATGAGCAGATCAACCAATTCCCTCAGATCATTCAGTAGGTAGTAACTAAGATCAAAAGCCCTTTTGTATCCATCAGGTGTTGGAGCACTCTCCCACAATGGGACAGAAACAACTGGATGGATATCCAGCCTTCCAAACATTTGGTACTCATCAATGGGTACTCTCACCAAGGCCCTTGGAGTGAAGGTAATTCATATTTATCCTATAGCCACCCTTATGCTCTAGCCAGCTGTTGGAGAAACTACTTCAACAATGAAATCATAGACAGAGCCCGGGAACTGTGGAGAGATTACCACCACATAGGAAATACAGGAAGAATTTCTGTATTCACCACCAAGCCTTATTCCTCAGCAATCCCAGACCTCCACCAAATGGGTTTTCATGATCCCAGTCAGTTCATCACTAGGGAACCAAATTATGAGCCATTGATCTACTGCGGATTATGCAACAAATATGCCATCTATCATGAGCATAATGAAGATGGAAATGATCCGGCATGGGATCCCTATGACGGGTATCCATCTGATGCCCCTTCCACAGATTAGGCCCTTCTGACCAGCACCAGCCACTGCTCAGGAATCCAAGATGGTTACTATTCAAACAGCACCAGTAACTGTTTCAACAGTATCCGCACCAAACAGACAGAACACTGTTCACCCACAGTACTAACCATCACAGATGAACAGTCTCCAGAAAAGCAAGGGGACAAGTTACTATTCAGGAAAAGTTACTATTCACTGAACAGTACCCGACACAATCATTCTGAATCACTATTTGCTTTCGGTGGAAAAGAAATTCACCGTCAGTAAAAGCAATCCACTCTCTGTAATTCCAGCAATCTCCAGACGGATCCAAGGCTCCCTCCAGCTTATTTAAGGCAGCCAAGGACTCATTACAAGGGGGAGAAAAAAATGAGAGCTCAGACCTAGACCTCTCAGCAATAATATTTCTCAGCTTTGCCACCTCTTTACAACCCTTAGTATTGTAATAGATGGCAACTCTAGTTTACATTTGTAATACCCCAGCCGGTTTTTACTTTTGTAACCACATGGCCTCAGCCGACCTTTTAGTTTGCAACCACATGGCCTTAGCCGGCCTTTCTTTACACTATCTGTAACTTACCCCCTTTTGGGTATATGTTGTCTTGGAGAATGTAAGCTTTTGGGATTTTGAATTCAATCTGCATTTTTCCGCCACTTGCGGAAGTTAATCTTTCTCTGGTCTTTTGAAAGTACTTGGAGGGGATAAGTCCTTCTTGTATGCAGTTGAGATCGGCGCTTGAATCTATTAAGGCTATGACCTCAAAACTAAAGTCTTTGTTAATGACAATCCTGACTTTGGAATGCCATTTTTGGAAGTTAATTCTGCTGATAGTTTCTAAGAATTTCTCACTGAGTGGTTCTTGGCTCATGTTAGCTGCAGGGTTAACTGTTTCATCAAACTCTATTTCTTCATTGGGGGGGCTTTGAAATAAAGGGCTTTCCTTATTTTTCTGAGAAATGTTTTCTAAATGCTGAACTCTTTGATTAAGGAGATTATGATCAACCCTAAGAATGGTTAGTTCTTGCTTAAGGGCTTTGATTTATGATTTGTTTGTCTTTGCTTCTTTGTGAAGGTCATTGACAGTAACTTCCTTCTTTGTATGGGTGAACCACAAACACTTCGAAGCCTAAAACCTGAATGCTTGGATTTTACCCCCAAAGATATGCCTTTATTTCTAGAAAATGTAGAAGTGCATAACATGGGCATCAATATTAGCCAATAAATTAAGAATATATTAGGTATCAAAGATCAAGATTTAGAGGGTTATGTTTGAACAAATTCCTACCACTTTAACTGTATTGTGCAACTATAGATGAACCCTCAAAAAGGAAAATTTTAGAACAACTTTCTTTTCTTTAGTTAAATGATTGAAATAGTGGTGTAGTACGTTTATCTTGCCACTTACACTATTGTAGGCATTTTTTTTTTTAATTAATGTGGTGGAGTCTATCTTTGTAAGCTGCTGAGCTGTCATGATGAAACATGACATTAAGAAACTTCTAGTGCATAATTACTTAAACCAATAGAATTTTTTGTCCTATCAAGGATCTTAAATTTAAGTATCGATTTCAAATTTGTGCACTTGCTATAACAGGAGTTAACCAAATGATAGGATAATTAAATAAGGATTAATCAGCTACAAGTATAAACAAAAATAGTTAAAAGTAAAACCAATAAAATGGACCAACCATGTAATTTTAAGTAATAGCTTATGTGAAATTTCCAGGTCTATTACAACCTTCCATGACATATTTGGTTAATAAGCTACGGTCATTGTTACAAATTCATATGGACTTTGGACTTTGGATTGTTCACCCATACTTAAGGGTTTAGAATCTTGATGTTGAAATTGATAGAAGGTGGATTTTCTCTTTAGAATCATGTCTATCCTCTTTGAAACTTCAACTATATCATGTCCTTTAATTTGTTTCACCCACATGAATCCCGTCATCAAAACTCAGACTAAAAAACTATGGTCGACGCCATAAATTCGTTTTCTTTGACATTAAGATCCTAATCACTCACCAAATATAATTATTCCTACAAATCAATAACCATTTGAGCCAAAAATCAAAACTAAAAAACATTTACATTCGAAGATGCAGAAATCAAGAATGAAACAAAATTCCACCCGTACATAATGCAATATGGAAAGAGAAGTAGAGACAAATCAACTCTTAAGAACAAAATGTGCAAGAGTTTGTTAACTGAGGATTGAGACAATTGAAGAGACTCCCAAAGATCCAAAAGAGAGGACAATGGAGCTTAAATTGAAAAATTCTATTGACTACAACATTTTTCACAACCTCTTGCTATAACTTTGATGTGATAAACTGTGATCGATGAAGAAACAATAGTGGAACATGAGTAAATGATGATTAATTACTTACAATTGGCAACGTTAAAATTGTGACAAAAAAATTATAGAACAATTTGTGATCATAGAACTACTCGCTTAAATAAGTTACCACTAATGTAGTCTTATTTTTGGTTGAGGACTGTGATTGGATATTTGGATGAAAGAGATGGACAAAATTCATACCTACATGTTCACGTTCCAAATTTTATTCTTTCTCCCTATTTTTTTTTTTTAAATTTTGAAGCCATAATTACGTTAATGTAATAATGCCTAATTAAAATTGGGTTGATTGGATTCACCAGGATTTGTGTTGTACCTCGTTCGTATTTTAGATATCCGTATAACTATCCTAGACAGTTGAAGTGACTAATTCCAAGAAATTGAGGGGTGTTAAGGATAAAAAAAAAAAGTTAAGAGTTATTATTTTTATGGGGTACTTGATGTTAAAAAAAGATCTTTTACAGAAAGGTTGGCTAGAAATTTCCTGTAAAAGCACTAGCCCCTTGCGTTCATAATGAAATTATTTTAATATTTTTTTATTCCAGATTTTCTTCTCATTAATATTTGTTTCTTTTTTTACTTCTTTCCAATTTTTGTTGTTTGTCTGTCTTTAATGGAGAAAATGAGAGTACAAAGAGAAGCCTGAAGTAGTGAAGTGTCTGAAAGGCCGGTGGCAATTATATCTAACCGTGCACGTGTCCCATATTAATTCTTTACCTTTGTTAGACTATAAAAAGCATAGTTTGGAGGATTCTGACTAGGGTTGAGCTGGGTATGGTTGTAACTTGCAATGAGGTTTGTGTGGCCAGCGGTGGTTGATATGTCATTGCCAAAGTGATAAATTATATGACAAAAGCAATGACATCGTCTGGAATATTGCGGAAGGATCCAGAAGTACTAGAAATGTTTGTAAAATAAACTTGACTTGGAAATGCATGTCATTAAATAAAAATAATTACATTATCAAAATAAGAATATATATATATATATATATATATAATAATTACTCCTTCAATATAAGAAAAATAATAATAATAACATATGTATTAGTTTATTAAACAAATTTATATCTACCTAAAATTTAATATGAGAATCTAAATCTTTTTTATTTAACATAACCATTTTTTCATTCACATAACCATTATTTTTAAAACATTCACCCAACCAACTTCACACACATTAACCAAAATAACAATTGAAAAATGAATAAAATATACATTTTTATGACCATGTTTTTTTTTTTTTTTTTAAGAGAAAGAGAGTTCTGGCCTATGGCATCTGCTTCTGATAATATCTTTTTTATCATTAGACTAAAACACTAATCATTTTTTTGGCGTAAGTAGGGATTAAACCTCATATCTTTTATTCAATTATCAGAAACTTTACCAGTTAAGTTAGCTGGAACCTACTTATGACTATGTAAATTTGAACAATATATATATATATATATATAAAATTTTAGACAAACGGATATAAATAATTATTTGAATTATTTAATAAAAGATTTGAATTTATATATATATATATTTTGCTGAATTTGAATTTATACTATTTTACGTGGACCAATGCAAGTACCCATTATTTAATAAGTTCAGAAAATTAAAATACTTAATATTTTTTAAAAATTAAAAGTAAAAAAAATTAATTTTGGTACTAAATATTATAATAACTATAACATTTTCCTTATGACCAGAGATAATTCTAGTCTATTAAGCATAACAAGTATAATAAGTAATATGTATGGCATTCTTATCCTCAGTCGTGAAAAAAAAAAAAAAACAAAGCATTAGCAGTAAGTCATATTATTGAAAGTCGCCTGACCAACCCATTGCCCATAAACTGACGCTCTCTTCCAAGTCTATTTGCATTCTCTCTCACACTTATCTTTGCATTTCTCTCATTTGCTTCAACACCTAGAGCTCTGTGACAATGGCGGGCGAGGTGGTTCTGTTGGATTTCTGGTCTAGCATGTTTGCGATGAGGGCCAGGCTTGCTCTGGCTGAGAAGGGTATCAAGTATGAGTCCAAGGAAGAGGACTTGAGCAACAAAAGCCCTCTGCTTTTAGAGATGAACCCCATTAACAAGCAGGTCCCAGTTCTCATCCACAACGGGAAGCCTGTATGTGAGTCCCTCATCATTGTTCAGTACATAGACGAGGTCTGGAATGATAAGTCTCCATTGCTGCCCTCTGATCCTTATCAGAGAGCTCAAGCCAGGTTCTGGGCTGATTTTGTTGATAAGAAGGTACCTTTTGTACAAATTCTTTTCCTTGTGTTTTTCTTTTTCTCGGTTTTCACTTTTCATTGGTGTCTGAGTCTCATACGTTTGACCCCCTTTTTTTGTTTTATTTTAGTTTTTTAAAGTTCATTTAATACTTAATACTAGGTGAAATATTTTAGTTTATGTTGATGAGGTTGGATTCGCTAGATTTCTTTTGAAAAATGTTATGTTGGAATGTTTATAGGTTCTATTATAATTTGCTAATTCGTGGGTCATGTCAAGGCATTGATTCAATTAGACATGCAAGATGACTGTATAAAATGTTTGACCAAAGAACTTGCTAATTTTATGAAACTATATAAAATATTGTGATTAAAAAAAAATTGTGAATTTGGACTTAATCTTAATACTCCTAGAGTTTTATCATTTGATAAGTAGTCTAAGGTACTGAGTCTTGTTCTTTATCCATTAAGTTGTTCACCAAGGATTTCATATATTTGAGGAAGATTAATGGATAAAAGGCAACTCCATACTCTGTCCTGCATCATCTTGCGAATCCACGAAAAAAAAAAAAAAAAAAAAAAAATCTCAAATACGATTTCCTACTGAAATTAAGGTACTTTTTTGAGATATGGAGCTTTTATATTGGCCTTCAATTCAAATTGAAATCTATTGTTCCTCGGTTAAAGTCTTTTACGAATTTCTTTTATTACTAGAGTAGTTCTCCTTGTGGAATCAAGAGTCTCTTACATCTGCTCCTGGAATTCACACTCAAATTCAAGTTTTTGTTTCCAATCCTAGGAGATCCTAGAGATCAAAGCAGAGTGTCGGCAGTGAATTAACTTAAACGCCCAAGTGATTGCTAAGATGTCTTTCAGAAAAAGGGAAAAAATTGAAAGAAATAAGAGCGGGGAGAAAAAGAAGGAAAGAAAATTTGATGGTTTATATTTGCTTTTCATTGACCCTGTTCAATGTATGTAGTTGTTGGGTACCAAATTCAAACTTTATTTCTTTCCACTCTTAGCATTAGTCATGTTCAAGACCCATTCGTTTGTGTGTAAGTCACTAATTAAAATTGTTAGGAAATTTAGACTCTAGTTAATAAAATTAACAAGTTTTAAATTCAAGTTGTTAATTAGATTTATTATGAATAAACCTTGTTAAAACAAACAAACAAGCAAACATTAATATCATGTCAATATCATGCACAACGGAACAATAAATAAGACAAGATATGATAATCTAGAAAAATCAATGAAACAAACTAGTTTCATAGTAAAAAACTGAGGGAAACCTTCTTGAAAAACAATTCACTATAGTAAAGAGAAGGTTCAGATCTAGTAAAAAACCTTTGTCTCTGCACTCTATAATTCCTGTAGATAAACTTTAAGTAGAAACTTTCTACCACTTCAGAATTTCTAAACTCTTCAATATACGAATGTCACTCTTTTGCACGAATTCCAGTATGTGACTAACTCTAGCAACTTGGGGATGTTGTTGGCTGCAAAGTTCTTCACTTCGTCAACAATGAAGATCAAGAAGTACTTGATTACAAAACTTTAAGGCGCAAAAGACGCAGTAACTTCTTGCAAAGAGAATAAGACACTAGGTCACTTTCTGCATGTGTTCTTCATGTATAATGACCTTTAAAATAAGCTTTATATATGTCTAAGATTGTGAGAAAAGAAACCCTACATATACATGTCAGCTAGGGCCAAAAATCAGATCTGAAAATTCTGATTTCGTAGATCTCAACAGATTCAGCTTACTTCGAGCTACAACATTAAATCTCAATAGAAAGGATTCTGTCGAGTTTTAGTAAATAGTACTTTCTTCACTTGTTTCTTAGTCATATCTTCATGACTTAACACTTGACTTAAACTCTTGTTTTTAAAGTACTAAACCCATCCTAGATCTACCCAATTACAAGTAAATTGCATTTCGTCAAAGGATTAGCCAATTACATAAAATATGTCCTTAACGAAAATAAAAGTTAGGAGAGTTTTATAATCTCTCTCTATTATACAATCAAGAACATATTTTTTGGGCATTTCCCACTTGCTAAGGTCTAGAGAAATATTCAGTTTGCCCAATAGACTTGATTTGAAATTCATCACTGTCATTGATCATTCTAGTAATACAATGCGTGGAAAATTCAGGTTTCTGGAGCTGCAAAGAAGGTATGGAGCACAAAAGGAGAAGAGCAAGAGGCAGGCAAGAAGGAATTCCTTGAAGCCTTAAAGACATTGGAGGGGGAGCTTGGTGACAAGCCTTATTTTGGGGGTGAAACATTTGGGTATGTGGACCTTTCTTTAATCACTTTCTACAGCTGGTTCCATGCCTACGAGGTCTTAGGCAATATCAATATAGAGGTGGAGTGCCCCAAGATTATCGCATGGGCTAAGAGGTGCATGCAGAAGGAGGCTGTGGCCAAGACTCTTCCTGACCAAAAGAAGGTTTATGAGTTTGTTGTTCAGTTGAGGAAAATGTTTGTTTCAGAGTAGAGTAATGATTAGGCCTCAATCTGGAAGTGCTAGCATTTTATGGTTTTGGATGGTTATGTAATAGCGTTTGTTTTTTTTTTTTTTTTTTTTTTTTTTTTTTTAATGTTTAAGTTTGGATTATCAAAAAAAAAAAAAAAAAAGTTTGGATTTGTTTCGTCAGTGTCCATTTAGCTTGCAAGACGCTTTGATGTGTCTGCTGTGCATTTCTATAGGGCATGTATACTTTGATGGGTCTCTGCTGAGCCTTAGATCTAAAGCGCTTGTACTGAATCATAAATTAGAAAGACACTTTGTTGTGTGAGCTAAATTTTAGATCAAACTTATTCAAACTCTACCATTTTGCCATCAAGTGTATACAAAAGTGTTGGTACCAACAATTCGAGGAAACAAAACTTTCTACTTTTTACATTTTACAATATTTTTCACTCTTGACATAGAATGTTGTGATTGGGACAATTGCAAAAGTGGCGTAAGTGATGGTTTTATGGACTCATGTGGAAGCGATATATATTCTAATAATAAGTTATTACCTTAGCAAGTTTTGAAAAATAATTGTCTATGGTATATTATATGGTCATAAAAAATAAAAAATAAAAAGCATTATGTATGTAATGAATAAGCACAAAAAAAATAAAAAATTAATACACTCAAGTCACCCAAGTAATCATTAATAAGTGAATAATCACATATGAGAATCAATTTGTCAAAGTTAGGAGTGTGCATGGGTCGGGTTAATGGGATTTTTTTACCTAACCTACTATGATAGGTAAAAAAAAATTCAACTCAACCTATCACATAAGTCCAACCCAACCCAATCCACATGGGTTGAGTTGAACCTTTGGGTTGGACAAATTATTATTATTATTATTATTAAATTGAGCAAAAAAAAATATAAATATAAATATATTAAAAAAAAAAACCCAAAGATTAGTACCAATATAACTCCTAAAAGGCAAACAACACTAATGACTAAACAACAATAATAATTTACTAGGGTTTGTGTGAACTAATTGGCTTTTATATAGGATAGGACGAATTAGTTATTTTAAAAAAATTTATTAATTATATAATATATTTTAAATATATATATATATATATATATATTTAATATATGGGTGGGACAGGTCGAGTCGGGTTTGGAATTTTAAGACTTGAACCTAGCCCAACCCGTTAAAAAAAATTTGTAACCCAAACCAATCCAACTCACCAAGCCCTAAAAACCGACCCAACTTAGTGGGTTGGGTCGGGTCGGTTTTGGTGGTTTAGCGGGTTGGTCGCACACCCCTAATCAAGTCACATGAAATATTTTGTTTTGTCTTTTTTTTTTTTTTTTTTTTTTTTTCTGTAGGCAAAAACTGAAAAACATATATTCATTCCAATATCTTTCGGTGGAACAACTTTTCATTTAAAGTCAATTGAATAATTAAGGCACAAATCCATTCAATCTATCATAACAAAATAGAGTTTATAATACTGTTTTGGAGATTGGCAAGATCCATAAAAGAAACTACTTAAGATTACTACACATAAAAAATTTTCACAATCTTATAGTTGTGACTTAAAATTTTTAAGATTAGTACTTTTATTTTATTTTTCCCCCTTGCTGTTAATGCTTTACATATTTCTAATCCATGTAAAGGCCAATCACAAAATAATATTTTTTTTAGTTAGCTCAATTGGTAAAATCTTTGATGGTTGTATAAGAGATTTGGGGTTCAATTCTCGCTTACACCAAAAACTGATTGATATTTTGGTTTGATGATAAAGAGCTATCATCAGGAACGGATGCCATAGCTTAAAACTCTCTCTCACAAAATTAAAAAAAATAAAAAATAAATAATAATATTTGTTCACTTATGGCCACCTTGCATTTCATGGAGATCTATTAAGTAAACAATATGCTTTTATTTTTAATAAGAAGTAAACAACATGTTTCTTCAATTCGCATATAAACTGTTGTAATACATGAAGCAAGTTGTGAATGTGCTTAGTTGAGATCGACAATTCAACGTATTTAAGAACGATGTGAATTTTCCTTAATCAAAGACAACTCAGAAATATTATATGAAAACAATGCTGTTTGTATCACTTATGTTAGACATTCATTTCCAATAAATAGTTCCTATTTATGTTTCCTAAATCAATACCCTAATTAAGACATTCATTAACTTTTCCCACTATTTAATGGTTTACTTTTGATAGGCTAAAGGCATAGTTTTGAGGATTCTTACTAGTGGTTGATATGTTACCGGCATACTCTGGTGGTTGATATGTTTGTAGATTGAGATTGTTGATTCTTTTAGCATATTAAATATAACATAAAGAAATTAAAATAATAATATAATATATAGTATGATATGATTGGACCTATTGTATGACAGGTTTATGTGAATTTTAACTGCTGCCTTAACAACCAACTTGGATAGAATAGCTTGTAATATAGGCAAAAATAAAATTTTAATATGAGGTGAAATAAAAGTGATATTAAACTTAAATTATGCGATGTATAATTTAGTCAAAAAGAAAATTTTTTATTGAAAAAAAAATCAAAAACTATTTAAGTGATTCAAATATATTATCATAAAATTTTCACAATTCTTTTGCAACTTATAAAAGAAATACTTCTTTTTTTTTTTCTTTTTTTTTTTTTTCTTTTTTTTTTGAGAGAAGAAATAAATAAATACCAATCTATACAAGCAGTAGCGTGAAAAATTGGTTGGAAAAATTGTACCAATGATATTTCTTGTTCAAAGCAATATTTTCTTCATAACGCAAGCAATGACGTTGTCTAGTCGGGGCGGCCTCTCGATCGTACTTTTCCAGTTTCTTGCGACCCACACAGCCTATTGACTATAAATCCACACAACCAGTTTCTTTGAATTCAATAGAATATCACTTTTCTTTGAACCATTCACCCATTTGCTTCAATAATAATATCCCGAAGTCTGTGACAATGGCGGACGAGGTGATTCTGCTGGATTTTTTGTCCAGCGCGTTTGGGTTGAGGGTCAGGCTTGCACTAGCTGAGAAGGGTATCAAGTATGAGTACAAGGAAGAGGACTTGATGAATGACAACAAGAGCCCTCTGCTTTTAGAGATGAATCCCATTCATAAGAAGATTCCAGTTCTTATCCACAACGGGAAACCAGTGTGTGAGTCTCTTGTCATTGTTCAGTACATAGATGAGGTCTGGAATGACAAGTCTCCATTGCTGTCCTCTGATCCTTACCAGAAAGCTCAAGCCAGGTTCTGGGTTGATTTTGTTGATACAAGGGTACATTTTGTGCATTTTCTTTTCATTATATGTTATTATCCTAAAATTTGTTTTTCTTAACTTCTCAGTATGATAACCGGTTAGAAAGTGATATGATTAAATTAGAAGAAGAAATTTTTTTTGACAAAGTAGAACCAAAATAACTTTACTTAAGGCAATAAATAAAATGGTAAAAAGCATGATTTTAGATAGAATAGAATAAAAAAAGTAGAATATATGTGTAATTTTGGAAGGTTTTATTACCCGGTGTCCCATATGTCTGTGGTCACTATTTTATTTTTTAGCTGGTGCTACATATTTAAAATATTATAGGTTAGGATTATTGGAGGTTCGTTGGACTCAACTTTAAAAAAATAAAAAATAAAAAATAATTGTGGGCAACACATTTTTGGCCCACCAAAAGGTATCAGCCAACCTTGATTTACCAAGGAGAGTCCAATATTCATGTTATATTTTGAAGAGTAATATTATGTAAGATTTTATGAGGTTGACAAGTTTATAATAGTTTTTATATGACTCATCATTGATCACTTGTTTACTTACCACAACAATCTGCCACATTAACAGGTGTTAAATTTTTTGTGTCCATAGACCCTCTCTTTGGAGTCTAGTAGGTTGTTATGTTTCTTTTTAAATTGAGTCCAGTAGTCATGTTGTACTTTGAAGAGAGTCCAAAAGTATGTAATTTTAGCTTTTTTACCATTAAGGAGAGGCTAGTAGTCCCTCTCAATGTCACACGCAATCAAGAACATCTTATTTGGGTCTTCCCCCCTGCAAAGATTTAAAGAAATATTCTTCTAGCCTAGTATACGTAATTTGAAATTCATTATTGAATTTACTGTTATTGTTCATCCTGTTATATAATCTATGGAAAGTGTGTTAATAGAATGTGAAGTGGAATATGTACATAGGTTTATCAAGTATCAAGGAAGGTATGGACCACAAAAGGAGAGGAGCTAGAGGTAGCAAAGAAGGAATTCCTTGAAACCTATAAGATATTGGATCGAGAGGTAAGAAAATGCTATGGATGACAAGATAAGAGAAACATGCAAAACATGCAAAACATGCAACTGAAACCTATGAAACAAAATGCTATGGATGACAAGATAAGAGAAACATGCAAAACATGTGAAAAAAAATGCATGCAGAGAATCTCGATCGATCGAGAGGTATCGAGGAGCTATCGAGCAGACCTCGATGGATCGAACAGCTATCGAGAAGCTATCGAGGAGACAGAAACTTTCTCGATCGATCCACCTAGCTATCGAGAGGTGTCGAGATTGCGATAACATGCAACTGAAGATCTCGACAGATAAGCCAGGTATCGAGAGGTGTCGAGGATGTGTCGAGATGGCTTAAAAACAGTTTTTCAAGAAGAGAAAAACACAGATGTGAATACAATCAAGCATGCAACTCAACCAAAGATCCAAGCAACACATTAAGCTCTCAAAATCATCTCTTAACAAGAAAAATGATGCACATGTATCTCAAAACACGCACACACACACTAAACAAGTCTAACCAATTTTATATTTCAAAAATGAGTCAAGACAGTTTAGTGAGCACACATTAACACATGTAAACCTTGTGATGGCCAAATCACATTGTACCTGCACATGTATCAAGAATAGCAAAGAGTATTGCGTGTTGTGTGTGAAAACATCGCAAGATTGCATAAGTGTCTCAATGTTATGACGATTTGAGATATGAGAAAATCGCTTTAACTCACACACAATCATAACTGCTCGATGGGGACTATCACCTTTGAGGTACATCCTATAACTCCCACATCTCCTAGAAAACATGCTTGCAACCATATTTTAAAGCATTTTTAATCTTTTTGCTCTTTATATTTTTGCATATTTTCTTTTAACAAGCATATCATGCATGGGCATACAAGAGAAAGAAAAGAAATACCCAATGATGTTAAGCTTTTGACACTGCACTTTTGCTATGCCGAAGCATACAGGTGTCTTATGACATTGCACTTTTGCTATGCCGAAACATACAGATGTCATATTATGATTGGCGAGTAACAGTGGTGAGATGGTTATTTATGCCTTTCTCTTAGGATTTTCTAGTTCAACCCGTCAAAAAGAATGACACGAGTGTTAAGAAGAAGAGATCACTCAACCTTACTCATCACAAACAAAGAGCTACAGAGCTCACTCGCTTAGTTGTGCAAAAGAATGCTCATCTAAGTTATAGATGATACAAAGTTTAGAAAACTCTGTTTCAATGGCCATTTTAAGGTTCACAAGAACCAATGTACACAAACACACACTGTTTTTGTATTTTTCTGATTTTTCCCTTTTTTTTTATTTTGAAAACAAAACAAAATAAAAACTAAACAACCACACAAAAACAGACAAACATCATGAATGCATGGGAGAAAGATGCATATGCATGAAGGCATGATTTCAAAAGCAGAAAAGAAATCACGCAAAGAGAGTCCTGCTACAGATAGAAAGAATTAAAGCAGAGGATAAACAGAAAAGACAATCAAGTCTTAGGCTCCTTTCTCACCCACACAGCACGAGTCTTTGGTCGTGAAGATGAAAAGGCACGTGTCCTAGTATGACTACTAGAGGACATAGAAGAATTAAAATTCTCTTGAAACTGAGTTAAAAAGCTCAAGACTTTTAATAACTCACCAAGAAATTCCATGACAACGGGGGTCAAGGATCACACTCAGGAAATTAATCCAATCAGAGTGTACCCGCTCTGATACCACTTGTTGGGAAATTTAGACCCCGGTTGATATAATTAACAAGTTTTAAATCCAAGTTGTTAATTAGATTTATTATGCATAAAACTTGTTAAAACAAACAAACATCAATATCATGTCAAAACTAAGTGCAGCGGAAAAATAAATAAGACAAGATATGATGACCCAGGAAAACCAATGAAACCAACCAGTTTCACAGTAAAAAACCTGGGGGAAACCTTCCCGAAAAGCAATCCACTATAGTAAAGAGAAGTTTCAGATCTAGTACAAAACCTTTGTCACTAGACTCTACAATCCCCGTAGATGAACTCACAGCAGAAACCTTCTACTGCTTCAGAACCTCTGAACTCTTCAATATATGAACGCCACCCTTTGATGCACGGATCCCAGTACGTGACTAACTCCTTTGCACGAATCCCAGTACGTGACTCACTCACCAACTTGAGGAAGAAGAATGTTGGCTGCAAAGTTCTTCACTTCATACACACGATGAAGATCAAGAAGCACTTGGTTACAAAACCCTAAGGCGCAAAGACGCAGTAGCTTCTTTCAGAGAGAATTAGGCTTCGGTCACCTTTTTCATGTGTTCTCCTTGTATTCTCATATGTGACGGCCTCAAAAATATGCCTTATATATGCCTAGGGTTGTGAGAAAAGAAACCCTACACAAATACAAAAGCCTGGCCCAAAAATCAGATCTGAAAATTCTGATTTCCGTAACCTCGATCGATCGGGCTCGATAGATAGCAGGTGTCGAGCCTCATTAATTCTCGATAGATACCTCGATCGATCGGGCTCGATAGATAGCTATCTGTCCAGCAGCTATCCGCAGGTGTCCAGCAGCTATCCGCAGGTGTCCACCAGGTGTCCAGCTTTAGTACACACTTTTTCTTCACTTGTTTCTTGGTCCAATCTTCATGGTTTTAATACTAAACTTGAACAACATGTTCTTTGAAGTATTAAACACATCCTAGATCTATCCAAATACAAGTAAAGTGCGTTTTGTCAAAGGATTAGCCAACTACATAAAATAGCGACATATGTTCACAAGCTTGAACAACTACATATGTCCTAACATGTACATAGGTTTATCAAGTATCAAGGAAGGTATGGACCACAAAAGGAGAGGAGCTAGAGGTAGCAAAGAAGGAATTCCTTGAAACCTATAAGATATTGGAGGGGGAACTTGGTGACAAACCTTACTTTGGGGGTGAAAAATTTGGGTATGTAGACCTTACTCTTATCCCCTTCTACACCTGGTTCTATTCTATTGAGACCTTTGGGGGTTTCAAAATTGAGGCACAGTGCTCCAAGATTGTTGCATGGGCTAAGAGGTGTATGCAGAAAGAGACTATTGCTAAGACCCTTCCTAACCAGAAGAAGGTTCACGAGCTTATTGGGCAGTTCAGGAAAAGGCTTGGTTTGGAGTAGACTAATGGTTTGTCCCAAATTTGGAAGTGCTAACCCTTCCTAACTAGAAGAAGGTTTACGAGCTTCTTGGGTAGTTCAGGAAAAGGCTTGGTTTGGAGTAGACTAATGGTTTGTCCCAAATTTGGAAGTGCTATCATATTAATGTGGTTTTTTATGGTTCATTTTGTTGGTTTCATGCTGTAATGTTTAAGTTTGGGTTTGTTTCTCTTTCCAACAAAAAAGCTTGGGTTTGTTTCATCTTGTTATGTTTAAGTTTAGTGTGTCTACTGAGTATTAAATCTATAGGGCATGTAATGTATCATAAAATAAGAAAGACACCTTGTTGTATCAGCTAAATTTTAGATTAAAATATTTTGTGCCGTTTTGAATATACAATTTTGTTTTTATTAAAAGTAGGAAATATATTTTTAATATAAGAAAGAATATAAAAATTTTGGTGTGTGTGACTATGTAATTTAATTGTTGTAGATATTTGTTTTTTTTTTTTTTTTTTGTAAAAATATTTGTGATATTATGAAATATTGAACTGGACCGCTATGAGATTTATTATTCTCGTAATGACTGTCAAATGAATAATAAACTCACCACTTCTATTTGCATGAACTCTTAATCCTGAGAGAATAATGGACTTGATCATGACATGTAGGTTGCTTTGATATATTAGGAGTGAGATCTAAAGTTACGGTCAAAAATTCATTATGTTGGTCAATCACATTTAGTGTTGATGGAACATATATTCTCAAGATGAAATTTATAGTCACTTAACGGAGATACAAAATATTCGCTTGAGATAAGTTTAATAGGTTTGTTATTCAGAATATTAGGCCTAACTACTTTAGTAAATAGTTACTAGAGTATATATTTATGAAATTAAATTTCATAAATATATGATGAATAACTTAAAGGCTTAAACCAGGCACTCAAGGATTAAGATGTAGTAATTTACAATGTGGTAGTCTACATTTATAACTTTGTGTTACTACGAATATTTTATGAAGGGGTTGCATGTACAATAAAGTCTTGACATATAATTTATTAATAAGGCTTAGAGTGCAATTATATTTATATAGTGATATTAAATATAATTAATGGTAACTTTTGACTTGTCAAGAGTTGACAGAAAAGCCCAAGGCTCATTGGAGCTAGTATCTTATTGGTCCCTTTTGGTCCCACTCTAAGCTATATACTAAAGCCCAATTGGAAAGGCCTTAAAAACTAACCCAATTAGATAATCAATTATAAGGAGAGAAACATACAAAATTTTATAGAATATGAAAAGGTGTGTATGTAAGTGTTTGACACTCTCTAATTCTCTCTTGAGCAAATTCATATAACTGATTGGGAGATCACACTTCTTGGAATTAGTGAAATTGGAGTGAAGATTAAAAGTGTTCCCAAGTACTTCTGATCTTTGTTTTGAGATTCACTGTTTCAAGGTATGTTCTCTTATTCTTATATTCTGAAACTTAGATAGTGCATGTTATCAATAGCGAATGAAGTAGATCCGTTAATTTTTAACCGCGTATGTTTTATATGTGATACAAACATATATTTTCCATCAATATATACCTATTTTGGCATGTGGTTTATTAGCCTTGCCTAGTCTTACCCATACCCTCAAGGATTTACCTATCCTTCCCCCTATGCAACAGGGGATAACGCGCCATGTAGTACCTCTTTTGCATAAGGTCTCTTGGCCTTGCCTAGCCTCAACCACACAATCAAGGATTTACCTTTTCCTCTTATAGGCAGCAGGGAATGACGTGCCACATAGTACCTTTTTTGCATGTGGTCTTTTAACTCTATGAGCAGTAGCCTTACCCATACACTCATGGATTTACCTGTGTCTTACAAAGTAAAAGGCTTTAACCTACATTCATGTTTAGTATTGAATCCATGCAAGTTTAACCAAGAAACAAATAAAGAAGTGTTGTTCATTAAAGCTTGATAGATGTCTCGACAAAATCATTTCTATTAAGGATTAATCTTAAAGCTTGACAGAAGCTTGATAGAAGATGTATCTGTCGAGAATTACGAAATTAGAATTTCTAGATCTGATTACACGCATATCCTTGAGCATTATGTAGGGTTTCTTTTCTTACAACCTAAACATAAGGATTATTTTAAGGGCCGTCAAAGGTGGTTGCAAGGGTTGCAAAGGTTGTTGCACTTATTGTTACACGCATATTGTGACCGGAGATAGAATTTGTTCTTGTTCATCATTCTCTCTTTAAAAGCTACTGTGTCCTTATGCCAAGGGTTTTGTGACCAAGGAGCTTCCTAATCTTCATATTGATGAACTAAAGAACTTAGCTGCCAACATCTTCCTCAAGTTGGTGTGTTAGTCACGTACTAGAATCCGTGTATCAATTGGTTGGTCACGTACTGGAATTTATGCATTGAACAGAGAGATTGCCGCTACATTATAAGTCCAATTAGGTATTAGGGTAAGGGCTTAATAGTAGGTTGGTATTAGGTACTAGGATTCCTTTTACTTATAACTGCTCAATTTGATAATAGTGGATTCTCTAGAGTGGTGACTTTAAATTCACCCGGTGGGGTTTTGCCTCGGTAGTTTTCCCCATTTGTAAACAAATCACCTTATTAAATTTATTTTCTGTTACATTTAACTTAGTTAGTGATTTGCTTGTGCTACCATGCTTATTTCATGTTAAATTGACTTAATTAATTAACTTGGATTATTAATTAATTAATTTTCTAAAGGGGTCAATACTAATTAATTAATCAACATTGAGTATATTTGAAAATGGTGATAAAGAAAATCACAACCCACTTTGGAAGACCATTTTGATCACTAAACTATTTGTCAAATAATTTGAGAGTCGAAGAGGAGAAAAGAAATCAATTGACTAGTGCAAGAATTAGGGTTAGCAAAAGAAAGTAAAGTTACAATATTAGGCAATGGATACATGGGCTTTCAAGTTACCAGTCAAGGGAATCAATATCATATTGGTGGCTATTTCGGTTTAATTATGGAAATAAAATATTTAAGTATTGATTAATGTTTTTTTTTTTTTTGGAGAAACCAAGTATCGATTAATGTTGGTCACTATTGTCACATCCCGAACCCAAAAGGGTACAAAGCATGAGAAAGACGTCTCAAGTACCTGTAAATTTTTCTTTTTTTGGCAAATCAAACTATAGGAGATCTTTATTTTCCCTTCTTTTCCACAGGATAAGAATATATGACCATACTAAAATCTCCATGTTACAAGTCAGAGCTCTGTAACACATTTACAAACAATAACTAAAAATCATGTACCTCCACATAAATACATGAATATATTACAAAACTCTAATTAAAATTACACAAAGTCACAATCTTATCAAGAATAAAGACCTTAACATTGAGTCTAGGCCTACCACTCCAAAGACTAACAAACCTCAAGTGACCCACCTCCAATAGAATTAATTAAGATCTCGTTGAACATATCAAGATTGAGTCACCAACCATTTACAGTAGAAATCTCTAAATTTAACATAGCACTATAATCATCACCAAAGAAGTAAGCTCCATACCCAAGGTATAGCTAATAAATCTGAAAAACTATTAAAGGTTAGGATGAGCTAATTCCCAGTAAGTAGCATAATAAATGGGGGTGGGGAAAATGCAAGTTTCATCTTCAATAATAATAACATGACAAGAACGATTAAATAATGAAACACAGTTTCTCAAAGTAAATACCTTGAAACTATATACCATAATATATAATCTGTGAGCACTAACAATTAAATTTACCAACCATCACATGTTATAGCTTAAAACCTCTAAATTATCCATCATACATAAACCTTAAGTGGCCATTTTTAGCACAAATTATATACCCACTCATCAAATAATTCCACCAATACAAAACCCATACATAAAAACACATAAATATCACTTCCAATGCTCATAAATCACATGGGTATCATTATTGAAGCTTAGATAAAAATAACCTCAAGCAAAAGTATAAAACCCACCAAAAAGATTAGAAATTTTTATCTCAAATAAAAGATGTGAAGGTGCTTATGGGTTCATAAGAATTTTCCGGTGATGTTGCCGGAAAGTGATGGTGAAAATGGTGGTGGTGGTGGTGGTGGTGTAGTACTAGTGAGAGGGTAAAAGAGTAGAGGAGTGTATGAGAGAAAACAAAAAGAATGAAAGGAAAGAATAGAGTAAGCCAGTGGTGGTGGTGGTGGTGGTGTAGTACCGGTGAGAAAGTAAAAGAGTAGAAAGGAGTGTATGAGAGAAAACAAAAACAAAAAAAAAAAAATGAAAGGAAAGCATAAAGTGAGCTAGCCCAGAGAGTAAGAGATAAGAGAAACAACATTGTCCACTCTGTTGAGTTTTGGCATCTGCAACATTGATTCATGCTTAGATACAATTGAGACATGTTTGTAACTAGCATGTCCCATCTTTTGGTGCCATAGATCTTCATTAGGTATGCGAATACTATTGCACACAATATCAGCATCAGGTACCAAACCATAACAGTTGTCTAAAGTGTGAACACCACTTATGAGATTCTTTCTAGATTCATCTAGCACAAGACATTTTCCTTTAGAAAACACCACCAGAAAATCTTGATCACATATCTGACTTATGCTCAACACTCTCAGACCTTCTACATATAACACATTTGCAATATCCAGCAGTCTAGGTAAAGACATTACTCCCTTTCCTTTAATTTGTGATTTGCTCCAATCATCGAAAGTGACATTACCACCTTTCTTAGACTCGAAGATCTTAAACAGAGAGCGATCTCCAGTCATGTGTCGTGAGCATCCACTATCAAGGTACCATAAACATGTATCCATTACCTTGAATGCAAACTTCATCATAAAGCACACACGGATCAATTTGCTTATATTCAACGCCAAATCACTGCATTATCATCTTAGATTAAGGATATGGCTATGGCACAAGGATTCGATTCAGAATCTAAGCAATTCTAGCTCCTTTGGCCATTTTGGTCAAAAAGGGGTAGAAAATTTTGAGGGGGAGCATAGAGTAGCACATGCACTTCATAGGCATATTGGTTATTTTTAGTGGTTTAGTTGTTTACTTTCTTTTGCCATAGTCTAAAATGCTTTTATTTACGTTGCTCTCTTTTAAAGCTTTAAGTACTTTGGTTAAATTTCAGTTTAATATTCAATACTTTGTGTTTATTCATTGCTTTGTAGCATTTTTTTTTTTTTGTACTTTTAGTTTATCTTGAGTACTACACTCTTGTTCCATTGTTGGATCTTGTATCCTTAATGCAAATACTTTGATATTTTGCATTGGCCATGTGTTTTTGGACATACAATTGATTTTTTCTTTGCACTTAATTGCATTGTGTGTTCGAATGATCGTTTACTAGTTAAATGATCATTGTAGTCGTTCTTTAATGATTGTTCTTGTATGATCAAGTTATGTTTCATAATTTATATCTTGTCGTTTACCTTGATCGCATTATACTTGCTCCTATACATTCCTTGTATTCAACTTGTCATGAGCTTAATGAAAGTTTTGTTTGTGTGCAAGTGTGGCAGGATATATGTGTATTCGTGCAAGTGCTTCACACCTTCTAGATTAGGTTTGAGTGAGTTTTGCCATTGTTTCCAAACTCATGTTTAAGTCTAGAGTTTGTTATAGGGTGTTTTGTCATGGAATAGCCATAGAAGGAGATTGTAAAGTTGTAATTTACAATTATTTTGTGTTAGTTTTAATTTTTTGCCAAATTTGATTGTAATTTTGTTCAATCTTTTGTACCCTATATTTTATGTGGGATTTATTTGTTAGGGTTGTCTGAGAGAGAGTGTGTGAAGACTCAAGGCATCTATTGAAGACAAAAGGAGTTTTGGCGGGTGGCTCGCGACTAGCCATTTCGCGAAGTAATGCATGTGCCCAGCACATAACTAGAATGAGAAGAGCCAGGACAGGATGGAGACAGTTGGTTTTCGCAAGTGTCTAACGGGTAAGGCATTCCTACGAGATACCCACGAAACAGTCTATTTTTCTATTTTGTCCTATCTGTTCCACTACATCCTCATACACACTATATATACCATCATTACTCACATATTGAGTAGAGAGCTTTTCAGAGAGAAAACCCTAGCCTCAAACCCTTAAGAGTGTGAGATTGTCATACCCACAATTCTCTACACCATCCATTGTGGTTTTCCTCTACTCCTACCTCTCCATTTCCAAATTCTTGAGAGGTTGATAGCCCAAACACTTACCACACCCATACAGAGTGTCCAGTGAGGTTTTGGTGCTGTTGGCAAGTATTGGAAGAAGTCAAGCTTTGACGGATATAATCGAGCGCATTGCGGGATCTAGAAAGTTAGACAAAACACAGTTTAGAGAAGCCTTGTTGGAGTAGGAGCTTGGAGGGCTTAGGTGCATTGGATAGATTAGGCTTAGAGGGTCTTTTGCTATTCGTGTATCCCAACTTATTTTCTAGTGAATCGATTTACCGCTTTGAGGATAGCGAAGAAGTTTTTCGCCGAGTTCTTCGGTTTCCTCTTTGATAAGACATTGGTGTGTTATCTTGTGTTTGCATCTCTCTTCTCTACTCTTTTAGCTTTCATTTTACTACTGTGATTTCTTGAATATAGCTTAGAGTAGTTGTATTGTTTATTCACTCGCTTTTATTCTATTCTACTTAATTTAAGTTAAAGTAAAATCAGTCAAGCCGTAATTTATTATTTTGGGGTCTAAACATCTCTTGTGTTTTTAACACAAATCCGAACTTTCAAAAGTCTTTGAATAAAGACGGCAAAAGAGTACTTGACAATGCAATGAAATACAGTGGGGAGAGTCCCTCAATTAAAGAGGTATTGAACAATATTGAAAGGTTGACACTATTGAAAATCCTCTATCAATTGATTTAAACCCCTTTTGTAGTAGTAACTTTTGTTCGAAACGCTATATATATGCATGTTGTAGTTATATACGATCTCACCCCTAGAATTAAACCAAACGTAGGTTTGTTCTTTTCTTCCTTCTATATATATATATATATATTTGACTTTAATTTAATATATTGAAAATATACCATTATATTACTAGTTTAATTGATCTATGATCATCTTAATATTTTGTGTAGTATGGATAGCCTATTGTAGACTGCATGTGTTAGGATATGTGCCCTTAAATCCTATTGTATGATGCTATGTATGATATTATGTATGACTTAATGTTGTGTTTAATAAAGTTTTTTATTTTTATCTAAAATAATGGTAACATGAATATTTGGATATTATTATATAATTCATGAGATGCATAATATGTGATTTAGTCACAAAAGATATAAACCACAAGTTCTTTATAAACTCAGAATTTTTATAGTTCGTAGTCAGTGATGAAATTGGGCATTTCATCTGTGAAGACTATAACGTATCAACTAAGATGATTTGTCTTGATCATGGAAGTGGAGACTTTTAGTTGATATGTTGATATGTTTTAAGAGTTAAGACATATTGAACTGGACCGTGTGAGATTTATTATTCTCCTAACGGCTGTCAAATGAATAATAAATCTCACGACTTTTATTTGCATGAACTCTTAATCTTGAGAGAATAATGGACCTGATCATGATGTGTAGGTTGCTTTGATATATCAGGAGTGAAATCTAAAGTAACAATCAAAATCTCAGTATGTTGGGTAGCCACATTTAGTGTTGATGGAACATATATTCTCAAGATGGAATTCATAGTCTCTTAACGGAGATATAAAATATTCCCTTGAGATAAGTTTAATGGGTTTGGTTATTCAGAGAGTTCGACCTAACTACTTTGGTAAGAAATTACTAAAGTATATATTTATGAAATTAGATTTCATAAATATATGATGAATAACTTTAAAGGATTAAACTGGGTACTTAAGGATAAGATGTAGTAATTTACAAAGTGGCAGTCTACGTTCATGACTTTGTATTACTACGAATATTTTATGAAGGGGTTGCGTGTATAATAAAGTCTTGGGATATAATTTATTAATAAGGCCTAGAGTGCAATTATATTTATATAGTGGTATTAAATATAATTAATGGTAACTTTGGACTTGTCAATAGTTGACGGAAAAGCTCAAGGCCCATTGGAGCTAGTGTCTTATTGGTCCCTTTTGGTCCTACTCCAAGCCACACACTAAGCCCAATTGGAAAGGCCCAATAGGCCGACCCAATTAGATAATCAGTTAGTTATAAAGGGAGAAACATACATAATTTTTTTATTAGAAGAAAGAAAAAGACTCGTAGAGAAAAAGAGAGAGTGTGAGACACACTTTCATTCTCCCTTTGGAAACTGATTGAGAGACCACACATCTTGGGTGTAAAGTGGAATTGGAACGAAGATTAAAAGTATTCCCAAGTGCTTCTAATCTTTGTTTTGAAATTCTCTACACAAAGGTACGCTATCTTGTTCTTAAATTCTGAAATTTACATAGTGCATGTTGTCAATCATGAATGAAATAGATCCTTGTTTGTTGCTTCCACTGTGTATTTTGTATGAGATACAAAACTAGATTTTTTCCAATAGCATGCTTATGTGCATTAGAGAGACATTTTAAAAAAAAATATATTGAAATCTTCTCGTTTACCATGCAGTTATTGACATGGGAAGTCTTGAGATATGTCAGTGGCCTAAGGGCTCTTCCTCAACCCTTAGGGGGGAGAACCCTCATAGTTCGAAGTTTGGAAAGACACTACACACAAACAAATCAAAGAAAGTATTGGCACTCTCTTGTTGGGTGCAACCCTTGTGGCCACAGTAACTTTTGCTGCGGCTTTCAACTTGCCAGGTGACTACAACGGCCATGGAGGAGTGGCAACTTTCCTAGAAAAGCACATGTTCCACGTATTTGTATTTAGCAACGCCATAGCTATGTACAGAGCCATCACTGTTGTTGTTGCTCTCATTTGGACCCATTTAGGTGATCATGACCGGTCATTGTTGCCTTTAAGTTCACTGTGCCAATGTTAGGACTAGCTCTACCAATGGTCTCCGTAGCATTCATGGCAGGTAATTATCTAGTATTGAGAAGGGCCAGTCCTTCCCTTAGGCAAGTTAGGCAATTGGCTAAGGCCTCCAAGTGGAAGGGAGGCCCCAAATTTTAAAAAATATGGGTAGTAAGGGAAAAATTCAGATTAAAAAAAAAATTTAGTATCAGATTAAAAAAAAAAAAATTAGTATCAGATTTAAACAAAAAAAAAAAGTATCAGACAAACCAAAAATCCAATATTGTTTTCCTCTAGACAAACCAAAAACCATCTAGATAAAGTCTAAGAGATTAATCATGAAACAAACACAATACAAAACAAATAAAAACAATTCCAATCCTAAAAATTTTACTTTTCTCTCTTGCTCTTTGCCTCTCTCTGTCTCTCATTCTCTCTGATTCTCTAATCTCTCATTACCTTTCTTTCTTGCAACTGAACTGAAGCAAGTGACGACTGGACCGCTCGGCGTCGGCGCCTCCCTGCTCCCTCATCAGTCACGGAGTCCGAATCTACTCTCCGCCGGACCGCCTTCCTCCCTTGTCACTCACGAACTCCAGCCGTTCACTTCATCTTCATTCTTCAAGTATAGTTTATAAATATTTGGGGTTCAGTTTTTTGACTGATTGAGTTTGAGATTGCTACTTGTATTCTTGTAATTTAGTAATTAATAAGATTGACTCATTTGACTGATTGAGTTTGGGCCTAGATCGCTTGGTTTTGACATTTTGTAATTTGGGCTTCAAGTTTTTTTTTTGTTTTTTTTGTTTTTTAATGATTCAGCCCCTTTTGTTTTCAATGATTCAGCCCCCTTTTTTTTTTTTTTTGTTATAGATAGGATTTGTTTTGTATTTTTTTTTTTTGGTGGGTATTATAAATTAATAAGCCTAGTGTTATAGTTTAATAGTTGTGCTTAAATTTTTGTTATGCTTGTGCTTATGTTTTTTTAATTTTAATCTTGTGTTTATATATATATATATATATATATATATATATATATTTATATTAGTTAGTGGTAATATATTAAATAAGTCTTTATTTATGCAGGTTGAGATTGCTAAAAACTTGTTATTGTTCAGTGAAATTACAACAATAATTTCTATATAAATCAGGTTTTATTTCTCAATTTCTCTACACTTGAAAGTTATATTTTATTTTAGTTTTTATAAATATATTAAATGAGACACCTCAATTGGCTTGCCTATATAGTTTTGATCACTGGCTTCTTTTTCGTCTTCATTGTCTGGATAATATTTCTTCCACTTTGTTTAGAAAGTTACTCACTCCGTCATATCAGTCGTGACATCTTCCACTTTGGTCGATATTTTAGTCTCCTAAAATTTGCAGAAACTCTTCAAATAAAGATATTCAAATATCATGTCTATGGAGGTTGGGTTTCCTCGATAAGCCCAGTATTTTATTTATCCTGAAATTCTGTTGTTGCTCTTACCTACAAGCTACAACTATAGTTAAAGAAAAACAAACACCTTTGTATATATGTACCATGTATTTGGTCTGCCATTGTCATACTGTTTGGCACATTTGACATATGTTTTGGTTACAAATTTTTTTATTTTTTATTTTTTGAGAAACAAGTTACAAATGTTAAGGACTCACAATATAACAACACTATTGTAGTTGTATCTTATGGTTACTGTAAGGAAATTGAAAACCTTGGTTGAAAATGCATCAATATTAGCAAGCCAACGATTCGGGAAAGGAAAACCATGTTGCATCTCCCGTACAACTCCTTGTCATAAAAGTATATAACGCGTATGATCACTAAATCTGAATTTGATCTCAACTTCAAATTCATATAAGTATACCCTCAGCTCTGTATATTCAATTATGACTTCCATGTGCATGTATAACCTTCTTGTTGCTAAGTTTAATGAATTAAGTTAACCACGCAACGTGGCACTAAAATGAACAATTGCCAAATGAGTTTTTCACATTAAATTCAAATTTTTTATTCTCTATCTCATTCTACACATTACAAATATCATCTATTTTTTTAAAAATATTTCTACAAGAATTTTTTTTTATCTTTTTATCTCTATAAATATATCATTCTTTTTCTAATTAATATTTTTTTCAGGTGAACCATATTCTTATAACTTCTATTGTAGTGTGCTATATTTGCCTAATATATAACTAAAGTTTATAAATTTCAAATTTATTATTCACATTTCTCATCTATTAAGAAATAATGAAATTATAATAATAATCAAAATTCATTACAAAATTACAATGTTATCTTAACCGAAATTAAAATGAAACTAAAGGAATAAAAAATAGACTTTATAATAATTTATTACTCAAAAAATTGGTAGGAATATTCAAATTCATAACTATGTAAATTGTGTTTTGATATAATCTCTAATTCTTATTTCCAAAAAAAATTTAAGTATCAACCAAAACCAAATTCAATCAAAGCTATAAAAGGAAAAGATAAGACTTTTCTTATGGGAAATGTAAAAAGAAAAATAAATACACACACACAAAATACCAAAACACATATTAAAAAAAGAAAAAAGAAAAGCGAACCATCAACCTTAATTAGGGTTGTGGGGGGGCAAAGATGTCGAAACACCACATGGGCCTTGGGCCTGGTCCAAGAACGCAGACTTTGCCAATGGGCCGTAAATCGAGAATGACGCCTCCTAAAATGGGGAATAAGGAGCCCGCCGACCAAGCGTTGACCCGTTGGTAGAGAGATTCCGAGGAGAGGGTATCCTCAGACAACATCATCAAGGACCGAAAAGCGCGGCATGGCGCCCGAGGAAGAGCTCCTGAAGCCCAATAAGTCATACAGAGCTTGAACGAGACGCCGAGGAGGGGGACAAGTGGGACGTGCTATGCATAAAGCTGCTGCCATCGCATTAAAGACTTCTCACCAACCCGCCTGGCCGCATTAATGGGGAGGTGACTTCTGAGGGGACAGCAGTCAGCTTTATAGCCATTGGAGAGCGTTTTTAGGGACAAGACGGATGGGAACCAAGAATGTGGAGTATAAATAGAGAAGGGGGAACCATTGGAAAGGGATCTGGATTTCGCTCACCAAGGATATTCTCTCTCCACTCCTAGATAGCACAAGGGAAACAAGGACAGAAGCTCCTCGGCCCACGTCCGAGGAAAGCAAAAGTCACTCCACCAGCTTGTTGCACACCAATAGTGAACTTAGCCCATACGCCATTGCTTGCTACCACCCCAAAAAGTCTAGGCTTCAAACCCACTCTCTAAAAATTCTATTGTATAGGCCATTTGGGCCGGTCCGGTCACGCATTTGAGCCCAAGGCTTAATTTGTGTCTGTACAAGAGTTATAAGAAAGAACAAATATCCACCAAGAGAGAGAGAGTGTGATTGTATTGGAAATATGGATTGAATGAGAGAAATGATATCAAATTTATATAGAATAAAATAGAAAGAATAAAAGTCAAAATATAGGAAAGATAAAACGATGAAGGAAGTGTAATGGTAAAGTATAAAGTAGTGGGGAGATAAAGAGGCAAAAGGGATGAGAAAAGTTGAAAGAAGTGTAACAATAGGTGAGAACTAACAGGGAAAAGAAGAGTTTAAAAAAAAATTGAGAGAAAATAAGTTTAAAACGAAAAAAGATAAAAAAGATAAAAAATAAATAGATGATGTGGCTTAACAGGAGCGAATCAACAATAAATGCGACGCTTTAACTTTTAGATACATATAGATTAAGTTGGAATGAGATAGAGTTATTTTTCACTAAATATTTTCAAAGAAAGTCCTCTGTTTCATGCCAGGAAAAACAACTCCACTAAATATTTTGGAAAACAACTCTAATTTTGGAAAATGATTCTATTTTCGACTATCTCATTTTCCAATAATTAGTATCAATCTTAAAATAAGTGAATAATTATCTTTTAATTTCCTTTATTTAGCTTGGCAGAGATAGAATTGTTTTTCAAAAGAAAACAACTCTACCTATATTTGAATTACCTTTTTTTAACTTGACGTGAGAAAATATTTTTCTTTTTTTTCCATTTGTTTTCTAACATGGTGATAAAGTTGCTTCTCTTCATGCTTGCTTGCAACCCAAAATGAATCCAACTTCTTATCCAAGACGGACTTCAATTGCCTTATCGATCCCATCCATCAAATCCTCATTTGTGTCCTCCAAATCAGCCATTTCACAACATGAGTTCTCCTTGCAATCCTCAACTTTTCCTAGGTTTCTTTACTTCTCAATTCTCGTTATTTCTCAGTCAACGCCAAAGCCGCTATCTATGATTTATGGGATTTGATGTTAGACGTAGTCCTCAGATTTCTTACAAATATTTGCCCATCTTTTGAAACATTTGCATGAATATTGTAGGGACACGTCACCTACATATAATACTGATGGTGCCCTTATTTTTTGAAACAATATTGACAGAAGTCACTCCTAATTAAAATATATGATATATAAAAATTAAATCCATCACATATATGTAATAAAATGTGGTATACAAGTGAAAAAGATAAAGATAATTATAAAAGGAAATAAGAGTATCACAAAGATGTAACCAAAGATGTATTGAATAAAATGTAATACTCCCATATTGATTGAGAGAAAGAGAGATAATTATAAATATATCAATACAAGCAAGTCATTATCTATTTTATTTTTTGTATAATAACATCAAGGGGTAGCAACTGAGCAATAAGGACCTTAACTATCTTTTTTTTTTTGGTTATAAATCATATAAGCATAGAAATTATAGCATAAGAAGCATCGGTTAGCGTATATATTTTGTGAGTCCAATTTGATATTGGTGAATTTTTTGGTAGGTCTTCATATGAATGCTTACATTCATCAATCGCCCCTAGTGCAGCCGTAATTGAATAGTACTCGTCCTCATAAGATTTTTGAGCTGCAGCGCGTCTTGCATTTTGCACTTTCTGGTGTGCATCTTTTATATTTTTTTGGCAATTCGAAATTCGAGTGACCTCACCTGGGTCTGTCTGATTCAGAAAAAGATCTGCGAGTTGCCGATTTGTATCTACTATTACAGCCAAGGTCAAATCATTAGAAATAGTTCCCAGCGTAGGTAGATCAGCTGTAGTACTCTGTTGGACTGGAAGTAAAGCTGACAAGCAATAATCATAGTCTGTGGTCTTATTGCAAACATTTTCAATAAGGGCTCGATCAGCATTAGAAACATGATAAAAAAGAGAAGTGACTAGCAGAGGGATTACCAAGATTGATAGGCAGCTAATTGGAGATGCCATTTTTCTTTTTCTTTTATTTAAGTTCTTTGTCAAGAATGATATTGTCGATTCATGCATCTTTTGGCTTCCTATTTATAATATATTAGGGTGGCATGAGATGAAGTTATTTTCCACTAAGATAGGCTGATAGGGTAAAAAACTCTATTTCAGGCCAAGTTAATAACAGAAGTTAAATAAGAGAGGCATTTTTTTAAGAAAACTATCTCATTTTCAAATATTTGATAACAATCTTAAAAAGAGTTAGAAAGTTATCTTTTAATTTTCATTATTTAGCTTGGCAAAGATAGAATTATTTTTCAAAAGAAAACAACTTTTATCTATATTTGAATTTGAATTACCCTTTTTTAGCTTGACATGGTAGACACTGCATTTTGTACGCCTTACGACTCTGGCCCCCATCCCCAAATGATGTTGGAATTCTAAAGCCTGAGGTTGGTTAGGGCCTTATCAGATTAAGATTGACTTGAGAAAAGTGTTTTCAGAAAAATATAACTAATTTCTTTTATTAAAATGAACTATTTTTGGAAAATAAGACCGTAGAAACTCTAAGGCGTGTGCATCAAGAGAGTCAATCTTATTCCGAAGGCTATACCAGTTTGATCAGCGGAACGATATATTTCGATACCAGTCAATACTCCTGTACCATTTCGAGTTTACTGTTATTTATATATATATATATATATATATATATATATATGTATGTATGTATGTATGTGATGTGTGTATTATAATAAATATAAAAGTTTACCATAAAACATTTCTTCAATTCAAAACAAATTATTCATGGTTTTAGACTTTAGTATCAATCAAAAGAAAAAAAAAACACAATATAAAAAATAAAAAGCTTAAAAGTTACCATTGCATACTAAGAAAACAAAAAATACTAATAAGTTAATGAAAATAGGTTACTATTTTGCCCTAACAAAAATTCAAAAATTACAAAACTTAAAAAAAAAATAAAAAATAAATAAAAAATAAATAAATAAAAAATTCTGTACTGACCGGTACACCTGATACCAGCCGATATTGCCCGAAATTGGCCGGTATGATCGGTACGGTTGGTATTTAAACCAGTACAAAACGTTGAGTTTTTGATACTGGTTTATGTATCGGTCATCTATTTCAAATGTTCTACAGCATCAAATGCAGGATGTAGAACTAGCTTTGGATAAAATGCTAAGTCTGAAAGAAATGTTTAGTGAGCAAGGTCATTTTGTAAGGCAAGAAACCATAAGGCAAAGTTATAATACCAAAATGGCTGAAGGCAGTTCAGTGAGGGAACATTGTCTTACAATGGTCTCTAATCTGAATACATTAGAAGTTTTAGGTGCCGATATTGACTTAGAATCCTAAGTGGATATGATACTTCAGTCACCACTGGAGTCATTCAAGGAATTCAAACTCAATTATAATATGAACAAAAAGATCTATTCATTTTCTGAATTATGAATGAGTTGGGAACGGCAGAAGACATTCTTGGTATTTCTAGTGTTGATGCTAATATGGCTGAAGCTTCTACTTCTCAAATTAAGTCGAAAGGCAAGGGTAAGAAAAAAAAGAAGAAGGACTTCACCAAGCAAAAGGGTAAACAAATTGTCTTAGGGGGTTGCTAATAAAGGAAAGAAGATCAAAGGAAAGTGTTTTCATTGTGGTGAGAAAGGACATTGGAAGAGAAACTGTCCAAAATTCAAGGCTATCAATAATAAGGGTATGAAAAGGTCATTTCTCCTTGAAATATGTTTAATACAAAATCTCACAGATTCCTGGTGTGTGGATTCGGGTTTTACTAATCATATCTACAATTCTTTACAGGGGTTCTAAGAGACTAGAAAGCTTAATGAAGGAGAATTATTTTTTACTTTGGCTGATGGAAGCAGGATTCTAGTTGTAGTTGTTGGAGTTGTTAATTTATGTTTTGAGTCTAGGGTTTTATTATCGCAAGACTGTTTATTTGTACCTAATGTTCTAGGAATTTAATTTCTGCAACTTATTTGAGTAAACATGAATATTGTGTTATCCTTAAAGAAAATGTTATAATAAAAAAGGGTAAAATGTTTATCTGTTCTGGCAATATTACGGATGGTCTTTATATTTTCACTCCTGATAAGCATAAATTATATAATTCTGAATTAGATAATAATTCACATGTAAAGTCATTAAAGAGAAAGTTTCCTTTTACTAGTAATTCTCTTTGGCATTTACGTTTGAGTCATATTAATTCAAATAAGATTCAAAGACTGATCAAAGATGGTCTCTTAGAGCCTTTGGACTTTGATGAATTTTCAATTTGTGAATCTTGTTTGGAAGGAAAAATGACCAAATGGCCAAATGGCCAAATGGCCTTTTAATGCAAAAAGTAGAAGAGCTCAAGATTTGCTAGAACTAGTACATTCAGATGTATGTGGTCCTATGTCAATCCAAGCAAGAGGTGGCTATGAGTATTTCATTACTTTCACTAATGATTACTCTAGATTCGGTTATGTGTATCTAATGAAACGGAAGTCCGTAACCTTTAAAAAGTTCAAAGAGTTTAGGGCTGAAGTTGAGAATCAATTGGGAAAGCACATAAAAGCCATTCGTTCTGATTGTATACCTTCTTAGGGATTTTAAGGATTACTTAATTGAAAATGGGATTGTATCCCAATTGACTACACCTGGAACTCTGCAACAAAATGGTGTAGTAGAAAGAAGGAATATGACACTTTTAGATATGGTTAGATCCATGATGAGTTATTCGACTCTACCAATTTCTTTTTGGGGATATGCCTTAAATATTGCAATGTATCTTCTAAAGGTACCTTCAAAGTCTGTTCCTAAAATACTTGTAGAGTTGTGGAATGGGTGTAAGCCTAGTACGAGACATCTCCATATTTAGGATTGTCCAGCACGTGTTAAAATGAAAGTTTGACAAGTTACAATGTAAAACAGAAGTAGTTTTCTTTGTAGGGTATCCAAAAGGAACTATTGGAGGTTTATTCTCTAGTCATAAAGACAATAAAGTGTTTGTTAGTACAAATGCCAAACTCTTTAAAAATGACTATATGGATGATTAGACTCCTAGAAGTAAAGTTATTTTGGCTGAAATGAATGAACCTGTAATTGAACTACCAATGGATGAAACTAGGGAAGATGTGGTTGTATCGAATACATCACAAGATATTACTTATGAAATTTCTAGTTCACAAGTGCCTCATCATAGTGGGAGAATTGTTCGTCCTCCTATAAGATTAATTGGTTTGGGAGAAACCTATAAAGCTATCTCAGAAGAGGCTGAATCAGATCCCTACACTTATGAAGAAGCAATAAATGACACAAATGCTCATCATTGGGTCAAAGCTATGAAATCTGAATTAGATTCCATGTATTCCAATCAAGTTTGGAATCTTGTAAAGACGTCTAACAACATTAAATCTGTTGGTTGCAAATGGGTTTACAAGAGGAAAAGAGGGATAGATGGAAAGGTTAGAACCTTTAAAGTAAGGCCAGTGGTGAAAGGGTATACTAAAAAAGAAGGTATTGATTATGAAGAAACCTTTTCACCAGTAGCAATGCTTAAATCTATCAGAATTCTCTTATCCATTGCTGCTCATTATGATTATAAGATTTGACAAATGGATGTCAAGACTGCATTTCTCAATGGCAATCTTGAAGAGAAAATGTATATGATGCAACCGGAAGTTTTCACAGCAAAGAACCAAGAGCATATGGTACGCAAGTTGAAAAGGTCCATATATGAACTTAAGCAAGCATTTAGGTCATGGAACATCATATTTGATCGAGCAATCAAGTCATTTGGTTTTTAACAAAATCTTGATGAACCATGTGTGCAAAAAAGACATAGAGACAAAGTAGTAATGTTCCTAGTGCTTTATATTGATGATATTCTACACATTAGAAATGATGTAGGGGCAATGTCATCGGTTAAAGTTTGGTTGTCAAACCAATCTGATATGAAGGACTTGGGCGAAGCTAACTATATTCTACGGATCAAGCTTTGGCGAGATCGAAAGGATAAGATGTTAGGTTTGTCACAAGCTAGATATATAAATAAAGTTCTAGAACGGTTTAGCATGTAAAACTCCAAGAAGGGATTACTTCCTTTTAGACATGGAGTCCTTCTGTCTGATGACTAAAGGCCTAAGACTTTTATGGAAGAAAATATGATGAGACAAGTTCTTTATACCATGCTTTGTACTAGACTAGATATTTGTTATTCAGTTCACATGGTCAGCCGATATCAATCAAATTTAGGACCAAAACATTGGTAAGCTGTAAAGCATATTCTTAAGTATATACGAAGAACGAGAGATTATATGCATGTTTACCGGTATGAGGATTTGATTCCCATTGGCTATACAGATTTAGATTTTCAATCAAATCTTGATTCTAGAAAATCCACTTCAGGTTGTGTATTCACCTTGGGTGGAGTGATAAGTTAGAGGAGTGTTAAGCAATCTCGTATTGCGAACTCCACCATGGAAGTTGAATATGTTGCTACTTGTGAGACAGAAAAGGAAGCTGTTTCGCTCAAGAAAATCCTTTCTAATCTTGGTGTTGTAAGAATTGAGCAGGTTTCTATCACAATATTTTGCGACAATAGTGGAGCGGTTGCACAATTCATAAATCCAAGGAATCACAAGAAAGGAAAGCATATAGAAAGAAAGTACCACCTCATACGAGACATTGTTGCTCGTGGAGATGTAGTAGTAGCAAAGATTAAAAGTGCAAATAATCTAGCAAATCTTTTTACCAAAGCCTTGCCTTAAAGGACTTTCAAGTCACATTTGGAGGGAATGAGAGTTAGATTAGTGCACAATAGTCTTTAGGACAAGTGGGAGATTGTTAGGATTAGTGCTCTTAAATTCTATTATATGATGCTATGTATGACATTATGTATAGCTTAATGTTGTATTAATAAAGTTGTTTTATTATAATCTAAAATAATGGTAACATGAATATTAAACATTATCATATAGTCCATGAGATGCATAGTATGTGATTTACGTGAAAAGTCACAGAAGATATAAATCACAAGTTCTTTGCAAACTCGGAATTGTTGTTCATAGTCGGTGATGAAATTGGACATCTCATCTGCGAAGACTATAACATATCAACTAAGATGATTTGTATTGATCATGGAAATGAAGATTTCTAGTTAATATGTTGATATGTTTTAAGAGTTAGGAGATATTGAACTGGACCACTATGAGATTTATTATTCTTCTAATGACTATCAAATAAATAATAAACTCACCACTTTTCTTTACATGAACTCTTAATCCTGAGAGAATAATGGACCCGATCATGACATGTAGGTTACTTTAATATATCAGAAATGAGATCTAAAGTTTCGGTCAAAATCTCAGTATGTTGAGCAATCACATTTAGTGTTAATGAAACATATATTCTCAAGATGAAATTTATAGTCTCTTAACGGAAATACAAAATATTCTCTTAAAATAAGTTTAATGGGTTTGTTATTCAGAATGTTAGGCCTAACTACTTTAATAAATAGTTACTAGAGTATATATTTATGAAATTGGATTTCATAAGTATATGATAAATAACTTAAAGGATTAAACTGGGTACTTAAGAATTAAGATGTAGTAATTTACAAAATGGCAGTCTACATTTATGACTCTGTGTTACTATGAATATTTTATAAAGGGGATGCATGTACAATAAAGTCTTGACATATAATTTATTAATAAGGCCTAGAGTGCAATTATATTTATATAGTGGTATTAAATATAATTAATGGTAACTTTGAACTTGTCAAGAGTTAACAGAAAAGCCCAAGGCCCATTATAGCTAGTATCTTATTGGTCCTTTTTGATCCCACTCCAAGCCACATACTAAAGCCCAATTAGAAAGGCCCTAAAGGCTAGCCCAATTAGATAATCAGTTATAAGGAGAGAAACATAAAAATTTTATAGAACATGAAAATGTGTGTACGTGAGTGTTGGACACTCTCTAATTCTCTCTTGAACAAATTCATATAGCTGATTGAGAGACCACACTTCTTTGGCATTAGTGGAATTGGAGTGAAGATTAAAAGTGTTCTCAAGTGTTTCTGGTTTTTGTTTTGAAATTCACTGTTTCAAGGTACGTTATCTTATTCTTGAATTCTGAAACTTAGATAGTGCATGTTATCAATAGTGAATGAAGTAAATCCGTTAATTTTCTACTATGTATAATTTGTATGCGATACAAACATGTATTTTCCATCAATATATTCCTCTTTTGGCATGTGGTTTATTAGCCTTGCCTAGTCCCACCCACACCTTTAAGGATTTACCTATCCCCCTCAGGTGCAGCAGGGGTAACGCGTCATGTACCTCTTTTGCATGTGGTCTCTTGGCCTTGCCAAGCCTCAACCACACACTTAAGGATTTACCTTTTCCCCTTATGGGCAGTAGGGAATGACGTGCCACATAGTACCCTTTCTACATGTGGTCTTTTAACTCTATGAGCAGCAGCCTCACCCATACACTCAAGGATTTACCTGTGTCTTGCAAAGTGAAAGGCTCTAACCTATGTTCATGTTTAGTATTGAATCCATGCAAGTCTAACCAAGAAACAAGTGAAGAAGTGCTGTTCATTAAAACTCGATAGATGTCTCGACAAAATCATTTCTATTGAGAATTAATCTTAAAGCTTGACAGAAGCTTGATAAAAGGTGTATTTGTCGAGAATTACAAAATTAGAATGTCTAGATCGGATTACACGCATATCCTTGAGCATTTGTGTAGGGTTTTTTTTCTTACAACCCTAGATATAAGGATTATTTTAAGGGCTGTCGAAGGTGGTTGCAAGGGTTGCAAAGGTTGTTGCACTTATTGTTACACGCATATTGTGACCGAAGACAGAAATTGTTCTAGTTCATCACTCTCTCTGTAGAAGCTACTGTGTCCTTATGTCAAGGGTTTTGTGACCAAGGAGCTTCCTAATCTTCATGTTGATGAACTGAAGAACTTAGCTTCTAACATCTTCATCAAGTTGGTGTGTTAGTCATGTATTGGAGTTCGTGCATCAATTGGTTGGTCACATACTGGGATTCGTGCATTGAACAGAGAGATTGTCGCTACATTACAAGTCTAATTAGGTATTAGGGTAATGGTTCAAGTGTAGGTTGGTATTAGGTAATAGAATTCCTTTACTTGTAACCGCTTATTTTGATAATAGTGGATTCTCTAAAGTGGTGACCTTAAATTCACCCGGTAGGGTTTTACCTCGGTAGTTTTACCTCGATTATTTTCCCCATTCGTAAATAAATCACCTTATCAAATTTATTTTCTGCTAAATTTAATTTAGTTGGTGATTTGTTTGTACTACCATGCTTATTGCATGTTAAATTGACTTAATTAATTAACTTGAATTATTAATTAATTTTCTAAAGGGGTCAATACTGATTAATTAATCAACATTGAGTATATTTGAAAATGGTGATAAAGAAAATCACAAACCCACTTTGGAAGACCATTTTGATCACTAAACTATTTGTGAAATAATGTGAGAGTCAAAGAGGAGAAAAGAAATCAATTGACGAGTGTAAGAGTTAGGGTTAGCAAAAGAAAGTAAAGTTACAATAATGGGCAATGGACACATGGGCTTTCAGGTTACCAGTCAAGGGAATCAATATCATATTGGTGGGTGTTTCGATTTAATTATGGAAATAAAATATTTTAGTATCAATTATTGTTCTTTTTTTTGAGAAACCAAGTATCGATTAATGTTGGTCACTATAATTTGTTAAGAGTTGCAACTTAATATTCTAATCCTTATTCCAATACAGTAGTCCAACTATAAGAATAATAGACTACCATTGGTGTAAGAAATCAAACCCTATAGTCCAAATGTAGCTCTATGGATCATGGATAAAAGAATATCCAAATGTAGTGGTAGACCAAAAATTTGCTTGAACTTTCTACTACGGTCCCTGTTTCTTATTATTCATTATCCTGATAATTTCTTTTCTTAAATTAAGAATAATATGTTGAAATTAAAAAAAAAATAAAAAAAAAAATTTAAGACAAAACTTAGGTGACCAAGAGGTCCGGTAGAAAGTGTGAATTGAATAAACAATAAAACCAATTTTTTATGGAACGATATGTCCAGGGGAGTACAATTGTCTCATCTTCCTAGCTCATTTTTAACTGATTATATTTGATTTCAATTGTTATTGTTTCTGTTGCAGATATCTTAGTTACTGTTTCGGAAAGCCTGCCAAATGATATCCTCACAGTGAAAGACGATAAAGGGATGAATCTTCTTTTCCATGCAGTATCAATAGGTTATCTTAAAGGTGTTGAAAGCTTACTAGGAAAAACTACAAAATTTTGTGTATATGAGAGAGATAAGCATCCAAGAAAGGTCATATTAAGGCAGTTGAAAAGTTTATTCATATATATCCAGATATGATTGAGCTCCTCACTGAAGAGGATCAAAACATTTTGCACGTAGCTGCTATTAATGGTAAAGCCAAAGTGGCAGTGTCACGTCCCGAACCTAAAAGGGGTCCAAAGCATGAGAAACATCTCAAAGGTATCTATAGATTTTTTTCTTTTGAACAATTCAATCCAAATAAATCATAACAAGTACCAATATCAAGGATTGTCATAATAATTCCATTAGATATACTTCCAAAGTAAGTCAGAGCTCCATTTAACAATTACAACGACTATTGGCCACAAAAGAATGGAGGTCTGAATAAATATAATTACATATTAATAACTTGTCTCGTTAGTGAAAATAAAGTCTTAACCACTATTAAATACAAAAGAATTGAGTCAAGCCTACTCTAAGTTATACATCATCAATTATCTTCATCACAAAAGTTGGCCTCCATTAGCAGTTAGTCTAACTACTGCTAGCCACCAATAGCTGTCTCAAAACGATAATTTCCTACTCTGAAAAAGTTTGTAAAATAATGGAATAAGACAGAGCCCAATAAGTAGCATAATTAATTGGCGGTGGGGGAAATGCAACTATCATAATGATAAACAGTTTACAAAGCATGTTATAATTTGGGAATTTTCAAGTAAATTCTATGAAACCATTTCCAAAAATGATATGAAAAGAATGAATAAATTGACACAGCACAAAGCTTCTCAAGAGTTATCCTGAAATTACATACTATATATTCCTCAAAATATCTCAACATGAAACTATGTACTATACACTGTGAGAAATAACAACACCATTCCAAACTAGAAAATTTAACCCAAGGCTACATGACAATCGCCAATACAAAGCTGGAATTCATCGCCGACACAAAGTCGAAACTCATCACCGGCACAAAGCCAAGTGCTAAGATACCAATATCACAAAAACTATAGCATCTAGCTAGGTAATCACTGGGTAATCACATGTCACAGTCCAAGGGTAAAAACATGAAGAGCTCACACAGTTTATATGAAATCAAAACACAGTTCTGTCACGCCCCGAACTCAACTATAAAGATAGGCACGTGACAACCGCCGCACACTTATAAAGTAATCACCCTACAAGTATGCAAGGCCTTCTTAGCACTAAAAATTTATCCTCAAAAATTTAAATCAAATAAATCCAACATACCTCAACAATTTGTTTATAAATAGATCTCCAATAATTTAAAAGGAACAAAATCCAAACCTCATGTACATAATGTGATTGGCCAATAAATATAAAACTATTAGCTGACCATCCAATCCCAAAAATCACTAAGCTTCTTTTCCTGCAAAATAATAATCTTCCAACATCAAATAAAAAAAAAAAAAACTAAATCCTACAAATCTAATGGTCTACACAGAAGGTAATTTAAACATAAAAGTTCAAATCTTATTCCATTGATTTCCTAAACTTCACTCACGCGCACATCCCAACAAAAGCCCAAACATAAGCTACTCTTCCTGATTAGAATCTGAAAGGGGAAGAAGGGCGGGGGGAGGGGGGGGGGTGAGTTGACAACTCAATAAGTAACCAAAATCCTAATAAGTTCTATCAAGCAGTTTTAACGACTCAACATAGTTCAAATACTCAAACATTTTCAAAATCACATATGTAGTTTTAAGAACTTAAAACAGTTCAATATTCAAACGTAATTCATGTTGTTAACAATTTTATGACTATGGTCACGCTATATCCCCATGACTAGACATCAGAATACCAATGAATGTCCCCCATTGGCTGGGTATTAGAGTATCAATGAATAACCCCCATTGGTTTGGGTATCAGAATACCAATAAATAACCCCCATTGGCTGGGTATTTGAGTACCAATAAATAACCCCCATTGGCTGGGTATCAGAATCAATTCATAGTCAGATTGTCCAATATTCAAATATATTTGTGATATTTCTATATTCTTAATTTAAATCAATATAGCTAAAAACAAACAATTAAATAAAATAAATCTTATATTCAATGCTCATATATATTTGTGAAAATTCTTTGTTCTTTACTTTGAATCAGTATAGCTAAAAACAATTAAATAAGATACATCATATATTCAGTAATAAGATATATTTGTGATAACTCTTTACTTGAAATGAATAATACACTATATATAAAATTGTAACAACTGTAAACAATTTTCAGTAGTTAAAATACGCAAAATAAAACTAATTAGGATAAGGTTACTTACCTCATCTAACTCACCACAAAGAATTTGTCCCAAATACTTTCTCTAAAATCCTTAGATATCACCTCAAGGATATAGTCAATCCTTCTCTACTTCAGTCCTTTGGGTAGTTTCCTCTCTCAAAATATCTCTCCCTATACGTTGACCTTTAATAAGCTTATATATAGTTAGGGTTTCAACCTTATTTTCTAAAAACTCCTTTATAATTAGAAATTATAAAATTGGCCCTACAAAGAAAATTACTTAAATACCCCTCCTTAAAATTTTTTTTTTCCAGGTATTACAATCTCCCCCACTTATAAGAATTCAGTCCTCTATATTCATCACAAACTGAACCAATTGTCATGCTTCCGCTGCGCTACTCTAAAGCCACAATCTTATTGGTCTATCTAAATTTATCACCCATCACCACGATAAGAGCAATTAAACTATGAAGAATTCCTTTTTTTTTTTCCCCTATCACTTGACCCAAATTACAATATAATTCACCTCCATAGTGAATATAAATTTCAAAACCCACATGTTCAAGTAAACCCAATAAAAATGATAGTTTTCTCAATAAGTAATCTCCAATAATTCTAAATGGTGATAGAGCCTCCAAGGTTGTGATAAAAGAAAACCACAATCAATGTCTACTGTAAATCATTACGCCTTGACATCCCCTTGAGTTATATATTAATTCCACTTAAATATATGTTCAAAACTATTTCACAACGTATGCATAGACCTTTCCTTCTTCAAAATTTGTAAAATAAAATTTTTCAAAGCAAATGGAGCCATGATGCTTCCGCTGCATAATACAATGCCGCTATAAAATCTCTTACTCAATTACCCATAGTTTAAGAACAACCATATTATAAAGAGTATATGTTTCTTTAAATATATACATATCTCTAGTCTAAATAGCTCTCTAAGTTCCTTTCAATATGAATAAAAGTTCCACGGTCCATTCGTTTGGATTAATCACAATAACTGATTTTCCATCAATTATTAATTTCAACAAAATTCCAAGGCCTAAGTAGTCTCCAAAAATTACAACATGAGAAATCCAAAATTTTGAGATTTACCATAGACCATTGAATGCTAGCATCCATTTAATTCTATACCTCAAAATTAAGTAGTGCATCCAAAGCTCCAATCCTTCCTAAGTTCAAAACTAATTTACAACATATGTGTATATCACTATATCTTTTCTTCCTCAAGATTTGTAAGAAAAAAAGAAATTCCAAAATCTCTATAAATAATCAATTGTGCATTAATATAAGGTCTTTCATAGATCCTCTATCTTAACCATAAATGATCTTCTCAAATAAGCAAGCTTTATTCACCTTTAATCTCCAAATGATGCTTGGGTTAGTACTCATTGAAGAGCTGGGTTTCTTATCATTACATTGCCTATTATGAAAACAAATCCCTAAGTATACATAGGCTAAAAGGGAATAGTCCATGAAGTATCTCAAACCCTCTTTTGTTTGCTTGTTTGCTTGTTTTTTTTTTTTTTTTTTTTTCCCTTCTTTAACTTGCTGATACTATTGTCCAAGCAACCTAGAACTTAGAGTACAATGCAATTTATAATCATTAACCAACTACCAAAATAAAACAAAAGGTACCAGAATTGACTATAATTCAAATTGTAATAGTCTTTCAAAACAAACTCTCTTGCCACCCAAAACCTTCAATATACAATCAAAATTATGGTTCACTAGTTCAATTCAATACTACCACGTTCTTGTGTTGTATCCTCATTTTTTTAATTGAGCCAATCCATTAACTCTTATCCGTCAAAATTCAAAGAATTACATTTCTACCATCAAAACTTTTTCCCTAGGATACTAAACAATCCTCCAAGTCCATAGAAAGAAAATTAGGACCTCAAACTTCTAAGTTACAGAACATGTCTCAAAAAAATTTAGGGACCACCTCACACATAAAGAAAGCTAGGTAATCCACGTAGGTCAACCCTAACAAGAACAATGATCCCAAAAAGTCGATCCTTAACGTTAAACACCCTCAGAATTTATATAATAACTTATAATATAATGTGAACTACAATAACCACAAATTGATTTTCCCTTCACACTACTAACCTTCCATTAATTTCCTTACTCCATATAAACTAAAATCAAGGAATCATAGCTCCAACATCTAACCTTAACCCCTAAATAAAGTTCTGCAATTTACAATTCCATAAAAGCACTCCAAATTTTGAATAGCACAAATGGTAAACTATCATTCAATAATTAGACCTATGAGAATTCCCTACAGATCAAACTAACCTTAGGTAGGTCAACTATATTAGACAAAACTATCAAATGAGTTTGCAGAAGGTCTGTCACAAAATAGCAAGAATATTTCCTTTGCTTGTTCTTTTTTCACTCTCTTTTCCCATTAATAATAAGAAGAAGTTTTAATAATCAATCTGATCAATTACAAAATTTTCAAGAATAAAAAACACCCACTTAATACTAGTATAAGATCATAGAAGTATATCAATTAAAATCCTCCCTTTTGTATTTATAAGTCACATATGCATAACCACATAGACATATATATCAAAACCTTCAAATATGACCAAAAAAATGATCATATGATGAAACCTCACTCACACTTCTCATCAAGTCATCAAAAGAACACTATCTATGAGCAAATAACCTTCATAAACAATAACTAGAATTGAAATTCCTAGGGCACAAATTTCATTCTAAATCAAAACCTAGCATAAGTCTACAAGATCATAACCTAAGCTCTGATACCATTAAAATTGTCATGCCCCAAACCCAACTATAAAGATAGGCACATGACAACCGCCGCACGCTTATAAAGTAATCACCCTACAAGTATGCAAGGCCTTCTAAGCACAAAAAATTTATCCTAAAAAATTTAAATCAAATAAATCCAATATACCTGAACAATTAGTTTATGAATACATCTCCAATAATTTAAAAGGAACAAAATCGAAACCTCATGTACATAATGTGATTGGCGAATAAATATAAAACTATTAGATGACCATCAAATCCCAAAAATCACTAAGCTTCTTTTCCTGCCAAATAATAATTTTCCAACATCAAATAAAAAATAAACTAAATCCTATAAATCTAAAGGTCTACATAATAGGTAATTTTAAACATAAAAAGTTCAAATCTTATTCCATTGATTTCCTAAACTTCACTCACGCGCACATCCCAGTAGAAGCCTAAACATAAGCTACTCTTCCTGATTAAATTCTGAAAGGGGAAGAGGGGGGGGGGGGGGAGGTGGAGTTGACAACTTAATAAGTAACCAAAATCCTAATAAGTTCTATCAAGCAATAGATCTGTAAAGTAATAAGATGTAATACGAGTCTTCAAAAGTTACAATATATTATGGGTTTTCAAAAATAACAAAGAAATTTCATAGCCTTAAAAATAATAAGTTGCAAATAGATTACATACTTTAATTTTACAAATATATCATAGATGGTTTAGAAAGTAGTCAGTTTTCCATATATCAAAAACTATAACTTACAATAAGTTCCAAAAATACGTAAGCAATTTTAACGACTCAACATAGTTCAAATACTCAAACATTTTCAAAATCACATATGTAGTTTTAAGGACTCAAAACAATTCAATATTCAAACGTAATTCATATTGTTAACAATTTTATGACTATGGTTACGCTATATCCCCATGACTGGGCATTAAAATACTAATGAATGACCCCCATTGGCTGGGTATCGGAATACCAATGAATAACCCCCATTAGTTTGGGTATCAGAATACTAATGAATAACTCTCATTGGCTGGGTATCAGAGTACTAATGAATAACCCCCATTGGTTTGGATATCAGAATACCAATGAATAACTCCCATTGGTTGGGTATCAGAGTACCAGTGAATAAGCCCCATTGGCTGGGTATCAGAATCAATTCATAGTCAGATTGTCCAATATTCAAATATATTTGTGATATTTCTATATTCTTACTTTAAATCAATATAGCTAAAAATAAACAATTAAATAAAATAAATCTTATATTCAATGTTCATATATATTTGTGAAAATTCTTTATTCTTTACTTTAAATCAGTATAGCTAAAAACAATTAAATAAGATACATCATATATTCAGTAATAAGATATATTTGTGATAACTCTTTACTTGAAATCAGTAATACAATATAAATAAAATTGTAACGACTGTTAACAATTTTCAGTAGTTAAAATATGCAAAATAAAACCAATTAGGATAAGGTTACTTACCTCAGCTAACTCACCACAAATAATTTCTCCCAAACACTTTCTCTAAACTCCTTAGATATCACCTTAAGCATAGAGTCAATCCTTCTCTACTTCAGTCCTTTGGGTAGTCTCCTCTCTCAAAATATCTCTCCCTATATGTTGACCTATAATAAGCTTATATATAGTTAGGGTTTCAACCTTATTTCTAAAAACTCCCTTATAATTAGAAATTATAAAATTAGCCCCCACAAAGAAAATTACTTAAATACTCCTCCTTTTATTTATTATTTTTTTTTTCCGGGTATTACAAGTTCAATTTCAAGTAGTTTCACAAAAACTTTTGAAATATCCAAAATATTCACAAAGTTCTCAAAGCCTTTAAACTCATTTCTTGTCAATAAGATTTTGTATCAATTTTCCCAAATATCAAAGCATCTTTAATTTTGCAAAAATGCAATAAGAAATAAAATCCGTTCTCAAGAATTTAATCAAAGATGCTAATCTTTTCCATGCTAACAAATCATGCATTTTCCCATATGTATTGCCAAATTATGATGCCATTTTCACAAATAATCACATATATTAATGTTACAACATAAAGCTTTCTAGGAAAATATAGTTTCCATAAACAATTTCCCAAAATCTGTTTAACCCAAAAATAATGTTTTATGTAACATGGTTATTTTCCAAAAATATCTCATTAAAAAGCTACTTACCTTGCAACCCACAAAAGGCTAATTTTCCAAGCTCCAAATAAGATTAGTTAGAACCTAAACAATATCAAGCAAACTTATCACAATAGGCATAAGGCTTGACATTGCATCTAGTTATGAATTAGAAATTGCTAACTAAGAAATTAATTAGGCAAACCTAGCATTTAACTTCACAAATAATGTGTTCCACTTCCAAAGTTTCTCAACAATTTCATTCACAAGGCATAGACTCCAATTTATAAAATTAACCCATGTCATTCCAAGCTTCACCTTTACCATAAGAGACCTTAATACTTTATGAATTTCTTCCTCAATATACATTTCATTCTCAAGAGACCCATGAAACAACAACATATAGAACAATACCCACCATTACAAACCCCAAATGTAAATCCTCCCCTAGCTCCAAATAAACAATAAAAATTAGATTCATCAACTATTTAACATTAGAAAGCCAAAACTCTCATATCTTCACCACTTAGCGAACCACCATTGCAAAAATCATAAACCCACTCATCAAATACATCCACCAAGACCAAAACCCATACATAAAAACACATAAATATCACTTCTAATGCTCATAAATCACATGGGTATTATTATTAAATCTTAGATAAACATAGCATTAAGCAAAAAGCGTATAAACCCACAAAAAGATTAGAAATTTTTACTTCAAATAGTAGAATTGAGTGAGCCTTACCTTTTTCTTAAGGAGTTCTTCGGTAATCTTGCTGAAAAATGGTGGTGGAAGTGATAAGGAGTGGTACCGGCGAGAGAGTAAGGCCTAGTTTGGGAGAAGGGAATGAAATGGAATGGAAATGAATAAAAAGAATAATTTTAGAATATTCTTCTCTTCCCTTGTTTGGGAGTTTTAATGGAGGGAATGAAAAGCTTATTCCCTTGTTTGGGAGTTTAAGTGAGAAGGAATGGAATGGGTAGGAGGAAATACTCATTCCTCTTTATTCCCTTAAAACCTCAAATTTTCATTCCCTCCGAAATTGGAAGGAATGCGAGAGAATGAAATTAGATTTAATGATTTTTTTACTAAAACTCTCAAAATACCCCTATATATTCAACTATTTATTTCAAAATAAGGATCTAATAGTAATACTGTCATAAAATGATTCCATTCCATTCCCTCATTGTTGCTCCTAAATAAGATTACTTACATTCTATTTATTTTCATTTCTTTCCATTCCTTTATTTTAAAATATTTAATCCAAGTTACTTAATTCCATTCCATTCCGTTCCATTCCATTCTTTTTCCATTCATTTTCTTTACTTAAATACATTCTATTCTATTCCTTTCCATTCCCTTATGATCATTCTATTTCATTCCATTCTTTTATGAACTTCTGAACGGAGCCTAAGGTAGTAAAAAGAAGAGTTTGTGAGGAAAATGAAAAGAAAAGAAACTTATAAAATGCCCTTGGTTGACGGGCCAAATAAGGAGAGATATTTGTGAGTGTGTGGTTTGCGATGGGGGAAATTAGGGGTAGGTGGGTCACGTGGCTCCAAAAAAAAAAAAATCTGATCTCCTTCTTTTCTTTTTTTCTTTTATTTATTTATTTTATTTATTTAGGTTGGGGCTTTACAGGTAGAAACACCCCTTTTACATTTGGCCTCCACGAAAGGGCATCTTGACGTTGTTAGCGTTTTGACATGGGACAAGAGTTCGTTTAAAGTCTTTGAATAAAGACGGCAAGAGAGCACTTGACAATGCAATGAAATACAGTGTTGAATCCTCCTGCTCCAAGGAATTTTAATTCACCACATGCATCATCATCATCTAGACCTTCCTTGGAGGATGCATTTAGTACTTTCATTCAAAGGCAATGTGAGCAAAATCAAAAGTTTGAATCCATGTTCACTAGGCTAGATGAAGAGGTGAGAGAGACCAAGAGTCATATAACTAGGCTTACAAATTCATTAAGTGGGACAAAGATAGGGAAGTTTCCTTCCAAAACTCAACCCAATCCCATCAATCAAAATTTAAAAATTGGCTCTAAGGATAAACATGATGAAGTAAAAGCTATGACCACTTTAAGGAATGGTAAAGAGATTGATAAAAGTGCTCCTTTAATAACTAAGAAATCTAAGGAGAACCTAGTAGAAGAAGAGAAGGTTGAAATTGAGTCACTTGGGCTTGATGACATTGAACAATGCCCAATCCCACCACCATTTCCACAAGCCTTAAAATTACCTAGGAAATTGGACACCACATCTGAGATATTAGAGCATTTGCATCAAGTCAAGATCAATTTGCCATTATTACATGTTATCAAGCAAGTGCCTGCATATGCCAAGGTAATTAAGGACCTATGCACCATCAAGAGAATGCACCATCAAGAGAAAGCATCATGTGAAGAAGGCCGCATTTTTAACAGGACAGGTAAGTGCAGTTATTCAACATAAGACCCCACCAAAGTATAAGGGTCCAGGTTGTCCTACGATCTCTTGTACTATTGGAGATTACATCATGGAGCATGCATTGCTAGATCTTGGGGTAAGTGTTAATTTGAACCCATTCAGTGTATATCAAAAACTTAGACTTGGTGAGTTAAAACCTACTTCTGTAACTTTATAGTTGGCTGACCGCTCTGTAAGGGAGCCAAGGGGGATGGTTGAGGATGTGTTGATAAAAATTGAACACTTTTATTATCCAGTTGATTTTATTGTTCTAGATTACCAACCTGTTTTACATCCTAGTGCTCATACCCCTATTATTTTGGGTAGACATTTTCTTGCCACAGCTAATACTTTAATTAATTGCAAGAATGGAAGGATGCAACTCACTTTTGGTTCCATGACTTTGGAGCTCAACATATTTCATGTGGCTAAACAACCACATGAGGATGATGATTGTGCCTATGTGAACCTCATTGAGGCAGTGGTTCAAGAAGAGTTTAATAAGAATTTTTTTTCTGATCATCTTGAAGCATTTCTTAATAATTATGTTGATTCTTATGATTTAAAAAATGATATTCATTAATCTGAAATTTGTTCTTTATTGGATTCCTCACAGGTTTTGGAAAGACAACAGGTGATGGAAATTAATGAAGGATGGAGACCTCGCTTTAACGAGCTACGAAAGACTGACAAAAAGCTTGTGTCTTCAAGTGAAAAGGCACCACAACTAGAACTTAAGCCACTGACCAATGGTCTTAAGTATGCATATTTGGGTCCAGGTGAAACTTTTCTTGTAGTTATTTCTTCTGCATTAAATGAGGAACAAGAAGGTAAGTTGTTGAATGTTTTAAGAGACCACAAATCTGCCCTAGGATGGACCATAGCTAATATCAAGGGCATTAGCCCATCGATTTGCACACATAAAATTTACCTAGAGGATGATTGTAGGACTTCTAGAGAACTCCAACATTGGCTTAACCCAACAATGAAAGATGTTGTTAAAAATGAGGTAATTAAATTGTTGGATGAAGGTATCATATACCCTATTTCTAATAGTAAGTGGGTAAGCCCGACACAGGTGGTTCCTAAGAAGTATGGAATTACTATGGTCAAGAATGAAAACAATGAGATGATCTTAACCTGATTAGTTACAGGTTGGAGAATGTGTGTAGACTATAGGAAGCTTAATGTTGTAACTAGGAAAGATCACTTCCCTTTACCTTTCATTGACCAAATATTGGAAAGGGTAGCTAGCCATATGTTCTATTACTTCCTAGATGGCTATTCAGGCTATTACCAGATAAAGATTGCCTTAGAAGATCAAGGAAAGACCACTTTCACTTGCCCTTTTGGTACCTTTGCTTTTCGAAGAATGCCATTTGGGCTATGTAATGTACCAGCCACTTTTCAAAGATGCATGGTTAGTATTTTTAGTGACATGGTTGCGAAATGTTTGGAAGTGTTTATGGATGACTTGGCTATCTTTGGTGACTCTTTTGATGACTGTCTTAATAACTTAAAATTGGTTTTAGCCCGTTGTGAAGAAAAAGGATTAGTTCTTAATTGGGAAAAGTGTCAATTTATGGTCACTTCAAGAATTGGTCTTGGACATGTAGTGTCTTCTAGAGGCATAGAGGTGGACAAAGCTAAAATAGACTTAATTCTTAATCTATCAACCCCTAAGATAATAAAAGATGTTAGATCCCTTTTAGGGCATGCTGGCTTCTATAGGAGATTTATAAAGAATTTTAGTTCTATATCTAGACCTCTTTGAAATCTCCTACTTAAGGAGTCCAATTTTGAGTGGACGGAAGAGTGTGAGGTAGCCTTCAAAAAGCTAGTCCACATGCTAACGTCTGCCCCTATAATGCAAGCCCTATATTGGTCTCTACCATTTGAAATCATGTGTGGTGCTAGTGATTATGCAATAGGGGCAGTCCTTGGACAAAGAAAAGATAAAAAGCCTTATGTGATATACTATGCTAGTCAAACTCTAAATAGTGCACAAATGAACTACACCACCACCAAAAAAGAGTTACTAGCTATAGTATTTGATCTAGATAAATTTCGCTCATATTTGATTGGTGCTCCCATTGTTGTTTTTATAGATCATGCCGCTCTTGAATACCTTCTTTCTAAGAAGGATGCTAAGGCGCAATTAATACGTTGGATTTTACTCTTGCAAGAATTCAACATTGAGATTAAAGATAAGAAAGGAGTGGAGAATGTAGAGGCAGATCATTTATCCTGACTTACTTTTGATGAGGGTCTAAAAGAAATGCCTATTTGGGACTTATTCCTATGTGAGAAACTTTATGCTGTTACTAAGCTGCCATGGTATGCACATATAGTGAAAAACTGCTGCAAAAATCTTGCAGTGTGGATTTTATTGGCCTACTATGTTTAAGGACACTTACAACTTCTGTAAGAGGTGTATAGAGTGCCAAAAGTTAGGGCGTATCACACGTAAGAACATGATGCCGATGTCCCTTATCCTTGAGATAGAAGTTTTTGATTGTTGGGGAATTGACTTCATGGGACCTTTTCCCCAATCTTTTGGTAAGCTATATATTCTTTGGTAGTAGATTATGTATCTAGATGGGTTGAGGCCACAACATGCAAGGTTAATGACCATAAAACGGTTTTCAAATTTTTGAGAGAACACATTCTCTCATGATTTGGAATGCCATAAGCTATAATTAGTGATAATGGTAGCCATTTTTGTAACCGTTATTTTCAAGCATTGTTGAAAAAGTATGGAGTGGTGCACTGGTTGTCCACCCTGTACCACCCTCAAGCTTGTGGGCAAGTTGAGCGTGCCACTAGGGAGATTAAGCAAATTTTAGAGAAAACGGTCAATCCAAACCCTAAAGATTGGTATTTAATGCTAGTTGATGCATTATGGGCTTACCGAACAGCCTATAAAGGACCTTTAGGAATGTCTCCCTATCGTCTTGTTTATGGGAAACCTTGTCATTTGCCCGTAGAGATGGAACATAAAGCTTATTGGGCTATTAAAGCCTTTAACTTTGATCTACAAGGGGTTGAAAAATTGAGGAAATTCCAAATGAATGAGCTAGAAGAGCTTAGGAATGAGGCTTATGTGAGCACTCGCAATTATAAAGAAAGGATGAAATTATTTCATGATAAAAGCATTGTGAGGAAAATTTTTGAGAAAAGTCAACAAGTCCTTCTCTATGATTTGAGGCTTCATAAATTTCCAGGTAAAATAAAAACTAGGTGGGATGCCCTTTCATTGTAAAGGAAGTGTTTAACCATGGAGTTGTAGCAATTGAGGACCCTAGGGATGGTAGAATTTTGAAAGTAAATGGACAAAGGTTAAAACCATACTTAGGGGGGCTTATACCAGAGGAGGAGACTATGTCACTGGAGATCCCTGCCTATTAGGATGCTAAGTGAACTCTATAAAAGCCTTATGAAATTGTACCATATTTGTTTTATTTTTTTTTTCTTTGTTTCCTTTTTCTTTTTGCCTTTTGTTTTTGTTTTTGTTTTTGTTTTTTGTTTTATTATTATTTTTCTTTTGTGAGCTAACATTTGCAAGTGTGAAAGAAATTTCAAAAAAATAAAAATAAAAAAATAAATGCTAAAGGTAACTTCTTCCCTTTATACTTGAATTTATTTTGGCTTTGATACATTGAGGACAATGCAATATTTTAGTTGGGGGGAGAGGTCTACACATTTTGCTGCACCTTGGATGATTTTTTTTTTCTTTCTTTTTGGTTGCAACTTTTCAATTCTAAAAAAAAAAAAAAAAATAGAAAAAAAAAAACGCTTGAATTTGAATGCAGAAGAGTTATAAGCTTTATTTTTATATCATGTGATGGAATGAATAATGTTGAGTTGGTTATACTATTTGCTATATTAAGACTCTTTCATGAAGAGCACAATTGGAAACTTTTGAGCACAATAGCCAGATTAGTGGATGATTGGATGTTGGATATGCATGGATCATGAACAAGATAGATATAAGCTAAAACTCAACCCATATAAAGTGTTCTTGGGCCTTACTTTTCTTTGTGAGAGTATATCTTTTTTTGAACTCTTAAATTTCTCTCATATGCTTCAACTTTGTAAAAGATCTCTATATTTTTTGGTTGACTACTGGAAAATTTATGGGGAGATATTCCATGATCCTACTTATTTTTGTCCTTAGGCATGCTAGTTTATGTGTAATTTTAGGAGATGAGAGCCTAAGACCACTAATTTTTTGTCACTAGCTAAACAAATATTCAGCCTACCTTTACATTAACCATTCTCACCATCATTTGAGTCGTGAGATATACTTCTACAATACTACAAAACATTTCTATTTATGGGTATTCTTTTGGGGGTTCAACTTTTGAGGAATTGATGTGTATAAATACCACCATTGTCTTTTTTTTCTTTAAAAAAAAATCAAAAAGAAGAAGAAAAAAAAAAAGAGAAAAGAAAGAAAAAAAGAAGAGAGAAAAAGAAAAAGAAAAAGGAAACATACATAATCAATCAATAAATCATTGGTGTCTTACACATCTTTTATGTATTTCAAAAGGGTTATATGGGTGAATAAAGGTTATTTTGATTCAAGTTGGTTGTTATCGCAATGAGTTGGGTTTGGATTGAATTTTCTGCATTTGATTCATATACTTCATATTTCAAAGAGAGCAGTTTGCCTTTACCTAGCCATAAGATTATACTACCACTGAGCTTAAAGTCCTACCTGATCCTAAAGGCATATGGCTGGTATGTGTTTGGGATAAAAACTAGAGATGAGAATGGTATTAACCTCATGTTTCCAAGAATTCAACATCCTTTCCAAGAGATCCTTTTCCGTTGTTTTAGCAACTGCTTTTGTATATACATGTGATATTCTTAAAACTTCTTCTTTCCATTTTGTTCACGTGTTATTTGAAGAAAGAAACCATTACTTTTATGTGTGTTATTTCAAAATGTTGATGACTTAAGAGAGGTTTTGGAGTAGAGGCTCTAATCTAGATTATTCTTGGTCTATGCATGTTTGGAAAAGTCGATTTGATTGGATGGGATATGCATACACACACTCCAAAAGTGAAGCTAGTGAAAACTCTTTAATATGATGAATAGTATACCAACTCAAAATTAAAAGTTCATTTGTATGATATAATGATAAAGCAGACTAACATTTGTTGTAGGAATTTTCAAGAAACCTTTAACTTTTGTGGGTAGAGTCACTGCAAACCCTCACGAGAGTAAACTCGTCCACTAGGGGTGACCTAAGCGTTCAAAGGCTTGCTGAACATGGGAAGTGCAGTTGTGTAACCTAGGAAAGTGGCTTGTATTTTAGTTTTTTTCACTTTTAGTAGACATGGGTGCTTTGTTGATTGCTAGGGACTAGCAAGATTTAAGTTGGGGGGTGTGATAACGCCCTAAAATGTATACTTGTTATATATTTATGTGAGCATTATCTCCTTATTAATATGCTTAATTTGTATAATTAAGCCATGATTTGCATTAGTCTCTATTATTTATCTTTATATAATTTCTTGAATAAGATGTCATTCATTGTGTGTAATTTTCTACTTTTAGGAAATTATGTGAAAAAGATGAATTTACAGGAATTTGTGAAAGAATGGAGGCCAAACTAGAATTAAGTGGAGCTAAAGGACCATGCTTAAATTTCTAAAGAGGTGCAGCTGGAGTGCTTGGATCATCTACCATGATTGGAAGCTTCAAATAAGGAAAGAAATCAAAGAAGCAGAATCTGAAAAGGAAAAATCTGATTTGAGCACTGATCAGTATTTTAGGCGTATCTTTCTCCTCAAAAATCCAATTGATACAAGGCTAGATGAGTTAGAACCGTGACTTAAATATCTACAACTTTCCAGTTTTGAGTTTTTCAAAATTCTCAATTTTTGAAGGCTGTAATTAACTCACAAGTTACCACTATAAACCTGGACAGAAATTAAAATAGTAAAAGTTTTATTTTCTTGGACACTTTTACGTTAGGGTTTTGAAGGAAGGATGTGAGAACGAATTTTTGGCAGAGAAAACCTTGTATTTTTCTTTCTCTAATGGCAGCCTAAACTCTTTGCTAGGGCTAGGGGTTATGTTTCTTCTATACAGTATGAATATTCAATGTGATTCTCTCTAAGATTTTATCTACAACATATTTGATTGTTCAATTAGATTTTTTTGATGTATTAGTTCTTCCATGCTTTCAATAAGTTCAATCATGTTTTCTTATTGTTTAGATGAATTTATAATAGTTTCAAATAGAAATCTAATTTTAAAGTGAATGTGTTGTTCTAAAAAACTTTTCTAACTGCATTAGTAATAAAGGTTATTATGCGTTCTTGAATTGTTTGGTCAACCGAATCATAAGTTTTTAATTGTATAAAAACAATCAATTATGAAATAGATATTTTCTTAGATCAAAAAGAATCTCATATCGATATAGGGAAACACCCCGATGCCCTAGTATTTACATTATTGATTTAAATATGTTTTTATTATTATTCTTGTTAACAATCACAAAGCAAAAGTATTTTTCTTCTTCACCCAAATTGTTATTTAATTATATTTTCTTTGAACTTACCCTGCTCCTTGTGGTTTGACCTCGGTACTCCAAGAATTGTATTTCTACGATCTTCTGCACTTGGGAGTGAGCAAGCAGTGCATATCCCCAAAAAGAAACTGGTAAAGTTGAACAACTCATCATGGACCTAACCATTTCTAAAAGAGTCTCATTCCTTCTCTCCGCTGCACCATTTTTTTAAGGAGTTCCAGGTGCAGTCAATTGGAATACAATCCCATTTTAAATTAGGTAATCCTTGAAATCCCCAAGAAGGTATTCGCCACCTCGATCAGATCGAATGGCCTTTATACGTTTACCTAATTAATTCTCAGCTTCAGCCTTAAACTCTTTGAACTTTTTAAAGGCTTCGACTTCCATCTCATTAGGTACACATAACCATATCTTAAGTAATCATCTGTAAAAGTGATAAAGTACTCATAACCTCTTTTTGCTTGGGTTGACATAGGACCACATACATCCATATGAACTAATTCAAGCAATTTTTGGGCTTTTCTACCTTTTGCATTAAAAGGTCATTTTGTCATTTTACCCTACAAACATGATTCACAAACTGGAAATTCATCAAAGTCCATGGGTCTTAAGAGTCCATCTTTGATTAGTCTTTGAATTCTGTTTGAATTAATATGACCCAAACACAAGTGCCAAAGATATGCATCATTAGAAGGAAACTTTCTCTTTAATGATTTCACATAAGAGTTATTATCTAATTCAGAATTGTTCAATTCATGCTTATCAGGAATTAAAATATAAAGACCATCCAAAATATTGCCAAAGTAGATAAACATTTTATCCTTCTTTATTACAACATTGTTTTTAAGGATAACACGATATCCATGCTTATGTAAATAAGTTGTAGAAATTAAATGCCTACGAACGTTAGGTACATACAGAAAGTCTTCCAATATTAAAACTCTAAAATTAAAACATAAATTAAACACTCCAACAGCTACAACTGGAATTCTGCTCCCATCCGCTAAGGTAAGAAACAATTCCTCTTCATTCAACTTTCTGGTCTCTTGGAACCCCTGCAAAGTATTGCCGATATGATTAATACAACTTGAATCCACACACTAGGAATCCATGGGATTCTGTACCAAACATATTTCAAGAAAGAATATACTTTTCATACCCTTATTCTTGGCAACTAGAAATATTAGACAATTCCTCTTCCAATTACCTTTTACACCATAATGAAAAAACTTTCCTTTGGCCTTTTTTCCTTTGTTGGGAACTCCTAAGGCAATTTATTTACCATCCAACTTGGTGAAGTCCTTCTTCTTCTTCTTTTTCTTCTTCTTCTTCTTACCCTTGCCTTTCGACTTAGGTTGAGAAGTAAAAGCTTCACCCATATTGGCTTCAACACTAGAAGTACCAAGAATGCCTTCTGCTGCCACCAATTCATTTATCAATTTAGACAAAGAATTAATCTTTTTGTTCATATTATAATTAAGTCTGAATTCTTTGAATGATTCTGATATTGACTGGAGTATCATATCCACTTGAGATTCTCTATCAATTTTGGCACCTAAAACTTCCAATGTATTCAGATTAGAGATCATCCTAAGACAATGCTCTCTAACTGAAGTGCCTTCAGCCATTTTGGTATTGTAAATCTGCCTCATAGTCTCTTGCCTTGCAGAATGACCTTGCTCACCAAACATCTCCTTCAGACTTAGCATAATGTCTAAAACTAGTTCTACATCCTTCGTTTGATGCTATAGAACATTTGAAATAAATGCTAGGATATAACACTTGGCCATCTCATTAGATTTTTGCCAACAATCGTATCGTTGTTTTTCCTCAAGAGGAGCATCTAATGAAGGAAAGCTAGGACACGGTTGAGTAAGCACATATTTGTGCTCTTTAGCTGTAAGAAAAATATCCAAATTTCTTTTTCAGTCAACATAGTTGGATCCAGTCAGCTTGTTTTGGTTAAGAATAGCAACAAGTGGGCTAAATGATGCCATCATAAAATCTGAAAATAATAAACATGAATATAATAAGTAAACTAGACATTATCAATTTAGCATACAAACATATAGTGTGGAACCTTAATAAAACCATAATATAATATGTGCAACGACAACCCAATCCCATGTCTATAATACCTTGGTAGCAAGTTTTATTATTGAGAACTGTTCTCATTATTAGTGCTATCATGATAACTTTTATCAAACACTAATAATATGTCGTATTACCTTTGGCCTCTAAGTAATAATGACATAGCTCCTCTGAAGGTTAACATTATACTTAGTCTAGTGTACACCATTATTTAGTCACATTTCATCTCTCTTTATAGTGTTTAAACTTGTAGTATCATGGAACAAAACACCCTCCTTTAAGATATTGAGGCATATACGCCCATTTAAAGTGCTTGTCCACACTACTTTAAACGGGTAAGTTCAATCTTGTAGTACTATGAAGTAAGCACCTTCCTTTGGGATCGCGATGCATATACACCAAGACAAGGTGCTTATCTCACACTACTATGAACCGATAATGGAGGCTGTGAGATCCAACCCTTGTATCTCTCTCCCACTAGATGTTTTAAAATAAAAGTTTTTATTTGGAAATCATGTGTAATCTAATCACACATAGCCTTGCACTTTTAAAACTTCGATTGAATGTGCCCCTTGATTAGTTGAAAAAATTAAAATATTCGAACCTGACAATCTGCCTGGCTCGATCGCTTCTTGATCAATTAAAAAATTAAATTTGATTGAATCAATCGAATTAAGCAGATTGGCCACCAATTCCCTCGATCGATCGAAAGCAATTTTCGATCGATCGATAGAAACTCGTGAACTTTGAATTTCTAGAATTTTTCCTGAAGCGTTTTCAACGGTTTTTCATGAATGAACAACCATCATATGAACATAATAGACAGAGATTGATATCTAAACTGATTTCCATTGATGTTAAAGCCTTAAAGTTCAAATTAACACATTCAATATCAAACTTAAACAACATTATAACATCAATTTTAGTTTTCATCAAAACATAATTTCAATCACCATGTAGAAAATCAATCAAATAACTTTCTAACATCATGAAACTATCATTCTTGATTCCAAAACTCACAAAACATGTTATACAAATTGGAGATTGAAGACTACTCTAATACCAATTGTTGGAATAATCATGGTTTGTATCTCATACAAAACATATGTAGTAGAAAATAAATAGATCTACTTCATTCGCAATTAATAACATGCACTATTAAATTTCAGAATTCAAGAACAAGAGAGCGTACCTTGGTGTGGTGAATTTCAAAACCGAAGATTAGAAGCACTTGGAAGCACTTTTAATCTTCACTCCAATTCCACTAACACCTAAGAAGTGGGGTCTCTCAATCAGTTTCCAAGGGAGAAGAATAGAGAGTATTTTGACCATTTTTTTAAAAATCGGACCGACCGGTCTGACCGGTTCAACCGGGAAAAATTGGTCCAGTCGATCCGACCAGTTAAAAGCCATAAAACCGGTCAAAAACTGGTCAAAAATAAAAATTTTTGAAAAAAACAGTTTGATTCTCGGTTCAGTTTTTAAAACCATGATTTTAACACTCACACACATGTCTCATACAAAAATTTTGTATGTTTCACTCTTTGTATTTAACTGATTATCTAATTGGACTAGCCTTTTGGGCCTTTCTAAGTGGCTTAAGTGTGTGGCTTGGAGTGGGACCAAAAGGAACCAATAAGACACTAGCTCCAATGGACCTTGGGCTTTTCTGTCAACTTTTGACAAGTCCAAAACTGCCATTAACTATATTTAATACCACTATGTAAATATAGTTGCACTCTAAGCCTTATTTATAAATTATATCCCAAGACTTTATTGTACATGCAACCCCTTCATAAAATATTTGTAGTAATACAAAGTCACGAATATGACTGTCACTTTATAAATTACTAGATCTTAATTCCTTGAGTACCCAGTTTAATCCTTTAAGTTATTCATCATATATTTATAAAATCCAATTTCATAAATATACACTTTAGTAATTCCTTACTAAAGTGGTTAGGCCTAACTCTCTAAATAACCAAACTCATTAAACTTATCTTAAGGGAATTTTTTATATCTCCGTTAAGAGACTACAGATTCTATCTTGAGAACATATGTTCCATCAACCCTAAATGTGGCTGCCCAACATACTGAGGTGTTGATCGTGATTTTAGATTTCACTCCTGATATATCAAAATAACCTACACTTCATGATCAGGTCCATTATCCTCTCAGGATTAAGAGTTCATGTAAATATAAGTCGTGAGTTTATTATTCATTTGACAGTCGTTAGGAGAATAATAAATCTCATAGCGGTCCAATTCAATATATTTTAACTCTTAAAACATATCAACATATCAACTAGAAATCTCCAATTTCATGATCAAGATAAATCATCTTAGTTAATATGTTATAGTTTTTGTAGATGAAATGCTCAATTTCATCACTGATTAAGAACTATAATTCTGAGTTTACAAAGAACTTGTGATTTATATCTTTTGTGACTAAATCACATAAATCATATACTACGCATCTCATAGACTATATGATAATATCCAATATTCATGTTACCATTATTTTAGATAATAATAAAAAATTTATTAATCACAACATAAAAGTCATATATAACATCATACAATAGGTTTTAGGGGCACTAATCCTAACAGGTTGCTACCTGGAGTGATACTGAGGATGACTCTTCCGATTAGTATATGGATGAACGTGGTCACTTTATAGCTTTTGCTGCTATAATCAATAAGGTGATTGTGGAGAGTGCTAGTGATAGTAAGGATTCATCTGATGATGAAGTACCCAAGAACATGACCATTTAGGAAGCCTATGATAAGCTATTCACTGAATTAATAAAATCTGAAAAGACTTCTCATCATTGTAGAAAAGAGTTTAATGAGGCAAAAACTAAAAAAACTGATCTATTAGTCAAATTAGATGAGACTACAAGGTTAGTTGAGACTCTTTTTGTGGAGAACACCTCATTAGAAGAGAAGGTCAAGAATCTTGAGGTTGAGCATACTCAAGCTAGAACTCAAATAGAGAGGACGTCCAGTGTAAAGCTTGAGGAGGTATTGAGTGCTCAAAATCCTAGTTTTGATAAAACTGGCTTAGGATATGTTGTTTCCTTCGGCCCCTCCTCTTCCATGGCTTCTGGATCAAGGACTGTCTTTGTGCCTCAATTTGAGAAAGGTGATAAAGATATGGAAATCCAAAATTGGTATGGCTAATTATAAATCCTTTGTTAGACCTAATGTTTGTCACATTGTGGTGTTTTTGGATATATTTGTCCTAATTTCTTTAAGTTGTATCCTCAAAAGCAAGTGTCCAAATGGTCACAGGTTTCCTCTCAATGACCTACACCTTTGTTTGGAGAGTTATTAAAAGTTTTGAGCTTTTTAACTTAATTTCAGGAGAATTTTAAAATTTTAATTCTTTTATGTTCTTTAGTAGACATACTAGGACAAATGTCTTTTCATCTTTATGGCCAAAGACTAGTGTTGTCTGGGTGAGAAATGAGCCTAAGACTTAATTCTTTTTTCTGTTTGTCCTTTACTTTAATTCTTTCTATTTATAGTAGGACTATTTTTGCTTGCTTTCTTATTTGCTTTGGAATCATGCTTTCATGTATCTATAACTTTCTTTCATACTTTCATGTTATTTGTCTGTTTTTATGGTTATGTAGTCTTTATTTTTTTTGTTTTCCAAAATAAAAAGAGAGAAAAAAAATATAAAAATAGTGTGTGTTTTGTATACATTGGTACTTGTGTACCTTGAATGGCCAATGAAATAAAGTTTTCTAAACTTTGTATCATTTGTAATTTAGATGAGCATCTCTATGCACAACTAAGCAAGTGAGCTTTGTAGCTCATGTTTGTGATGAGTAAGATTAAGTAATCTCTTAAACTTAACACTCGTATCACCCTTTTTGACGGGAAGGACTAGAAAAACCTAGAGAAAGGTATAAATAACCATCTCACCACTGTTACCTACCAATCATGATATGACATCTATATGCTTCGGCATAGCAAAAGTACAATGTCAAAAGCTTAACATCATTGGGTATTTCTTTTCTCTCTCTTATATGCCCATGCATGATTTTCTTAAAAAGAAAAATATGCAAAGAAAAATAAAAGCAAAAAAATTAAAATACTTTATATATGATTGCAAGTGTGTCTTCTAGGAGATGTGAGAGTTATAGAATGTATTTCGTAGGTGATAGTCCCCATCAAGCAGTTATGATTGTGTGTGAGTTAAAGTGATTTTCTCATATCTCTAATCTTCATAACATGTAGACAATTATACAATCTTGTGATGTTTTTCCACACATAACACGCAATATTCTTTGCCACTTTTGATACATGTACAGGTACAATGTGATTTGGCCATCACAAGGAATACATGCATTAATATATGCTCACTAAACTGTCTTGGCTTGTTTTTAAAATATAAAATTGATTAGACTTGTTTAGTGCGTGTGTGTATTTTGGATCTATATGCTTGACATTTTTCTTATTGAGAGATGTTTTTGAGAGCTTAAAATGTTGTTTGGATATATGGTTGAGTAGCATGTTTGATTGCATTCATATCTGTATTTTTCTTTTCTTTGAAAAACTATTTTTGAGTAGTCTCGATAGTTGTGGGAAGTCTCGTGTATGCCATGGTTTATACTAGACTGGATATTTGTTATTCAGTTGGCATGGTCAGCTGATATCAATAAAATCTAGGACCTAAACATTGGCAAGCTGTAAAGCATTGTCTCAAGTATCTAAGGAGAACGAGAGGTTATATGCTTGTTTACCAGTGTGAGGATTTGATTCCCATTGGCTATACAGATTCAGATTTTCAATTGGATCTAGATTTTAGAAAATCCACAATGGGTTGTGTATTCACCTTGGGAGGTGGAGCCATAAGTTGGATGAGTGTTAAGAAATCTTGTATTGCCAACTCCATCATGGAAGCTAAATATGTTTTTGCTTATGAAGCAGCAAAGGAGGCTGTTTGGCTCAAGAAATTCCTTTCGGATCTTAGTGTTGTGAGAATTGAGCAAGTTCCTATTACATTGTTCTACGACAATAGTGGAACGGTTGCACAATTTAAGGATCCAAGGAATCATAAGAAAGGAAAACACATAGAAAGAAAGTACCACATCATTTGAGACATTGTTGCTCTTGGAGATATGGTCGTAGCAAAGATTGATGGTGCAAAGAATCCAACAGATCCCTTTACCAAAGCCTTGCCCCAAAGGATTTTCGAGTCACATTTGGAGGAGATGAGAGTTAGATTAGTGCACAATAGTCTTTAGGGCAAGTAAGAGATTGTTAAGATGTGTGCCCTTAAATCCTATTGTATGATACTATGAATGACATTATGTGTGACTTAATGTTGTGTTTAATAAAGTTGTTTTATTATTATCTAAAAATAAAGGTAACATGAATATTGGGATATTATCATATAGTCCATGAGATGCATAGTATGTGATATATGTGATTTAGTCATAAAAGATATAAATCACAAGTTCATTGTAAACTCAGAATTTTAGTTCATAGTCGGTGATGAAATTGAGCATTTCATCTATGAAGACTATAACTTATCAACTAAGATGATTTGTCTTGATCATGGAAATGGAGATTTCTAGTTGCTATGTTGATATGTCTTAAGAGTTAAGACATATTGAACTGGACCGCTATGAGATTTATTATTCTTCTAATGACTGTCAAATGAATAATAAACTCACGATTTATATTTACATGAACTCTTAATTCTGAGAGGATAATAAACCTGATCGTGAAGTATAGATTGCTTTGATATATCAGGAGTGAAATCTATAGTTACGGTCAAAACTTCAGTATGTTGGACAGCCACATTTAGTGTTGATGGAACATATATTCTCAAGATAGAATTCATAGTCTCCTAATGAAGATACAAAATATTCCCTTGAGATAAACTTAATAGGTTTGGTTATTCAAAGAGTTAGGCCTAACCACTTTAGTAAGAAGTTACTAAAGTATATATTTATAGAATTGGATTTCATAAATATATGATGAATAATTTAAAGGATTAAATCAGGTACTCAAGGAATTAAGATGTAGTAATCTACAAAGTGCAGTCTACTTTCATGACTTTATATTACTACGAATATTTTATGAAGGGGTTGCATGTACAATAAAGTCTTGGGATATAATTTATAAACGATGCCTAGAGTGCAATTATATTTATATAGTGGTATTAAATATATTTAATAGTAACTTTTGACTTGTCAAGAGTTGACAAAAAAGCTCAAGGCCTATTAGATCTAGTGTCTTATTGGTCCTTTTTGGTCCCACTCCAAGCCACACACTTAAGCCTAATTGGAAAGGTTCAAAAGGTTAGCCCAATTAGATAATCAATTAGATACAAAGGGAGAAATATATAGAATTTTTGTGTGAGAAAAAAGTAAGAACACTATTATGAAGTGGTGTGTAAAAAGTGTTAGACACTTTAACATTCTTCTTTTGAAAATTGATTGAAAAACCACACTTCTTGGGCATTAGTGGAATTGGAGTGAAGATTAAAAGTGTTCTTAAGAACTTAGGATCTTTAGTTTTGAAATTCACCGCACCAAGGTACACTCTCTTGTTCTAAATTCTGAAACTTACACAGTGCATGTTAACATGTTATGAATGAAGTAGATCTGTTATTTTTTTGCTGCATATGTTTTCAATACGATACAAACATATATTTAACCAACATATATAACACTTATTTTAAAGGTCGTCACATAGGAGAATACAAGGAGATCATATGGAAAAGGTGACTGAGTGTCTTGTTGTCTCTAAAAGAAGCTTTTACGTCTTTGCGCCTTAGAGTTTTGTAACCAAATGCTTCTTCATCTTCATTCTCGATGAAGTGAAGAACTTTGTAGCCAACAATCTTCTTCTAGTTGGTAAGTTAGTCATGTACTAGGAGCTGTGCATCTTTCGTTAGTCACGTACTAGAATCCGTGCAAAAAGGGTGGCATTCATATATTGAAGAATTTCGAGGTTTTGACGCGGTAAAAAGCTTCTGCTGTAAGTTCATCTACGGGGATCATAGAGTCTAGGAACAATGGTTTTGTACTAGATCTAAAACTTTTCTTTACTATAGTGGATTGCTTTTTCGGAAGGTTTCCTTCCAGGTTTTTTACTGTGAAACTAGTTTGTTTCATTGATTTTCTTGTGTCATCATATCTTGTCTTATTTAATTTTCCGCTGTGCATGATATTGACATGATATTGATGTTAGTTTGTTTTAACAAGGTTTATTCATAATAAATCTAATTAACAACATGGATTTAAAACTTGTTAATTCTATCAACCGAGACCTAAATTTTTCAACAGAGAAGTTATCAAGGTCAAACCCAAAAATCTCGATGGATCGAGAAGTTGTCGAACATCTATCAAGCAAAGAGAAAGAAGGCTTGATAGAAAGAGAATCTATCGAGGATTTGTCGAGAAGTTGTCGAGCTTGGAGTAAAGGAGTTTTACAATGGGAAAAATACAAGGAGATAAATTGCAACAAGAAAGCTATTCAACAAAAGATCCAATCAACATGTTAAGCTCTCAAGACAGCTCTCAACATAAAGGAATTAGAAATCCCCTAAAATTGAGTTAAAAAGCTTAAAACTTTTAATAACTCACTAAGAATAGGCACAGAGCCTTTAGACAAAGGATGAGACCTATTGGACACTCGCTTATGATGAAACAACTTGAAACAATTAGGGCGAGTGTGACTAGAACCCTCACAATGGTGACAAACATGAGTAGTCTTAGAGCTACTCAGTTTCTTAGAAGGAGGTCTAACCTTAAAGGCTGACAACCTAGGAGAATTTGGCCTAATATGACCAATAATATGACAATGATAACAAGTGGGGACAAATTCAAAATTTTTATTCAACCTAGGAGGAGTTTTAGACATAGATTTAGAAACTTTAGTGTTAACATTAGATTGCTTACCTTTGTCTATCCTAGCAATATTAGCATTCAACTCTTCATTATTCCTTTTAAATGGAGGAATATAAAAATCATTTTCTTTTGAGTTAGGCTCAACAACAAGTTTGGCACTAGTTAATTTTTCAACTTCTGTTTTAGATTCAACTAGTTGTTCTTCAAAACTCTTAATTTTGTCTACCTGAGATAAAATTTGATTTTTAAATTTCTCATTCAAATTATTAGCTTCATCCAATTTTGCAATCAATTCATCTCTTTAAGTTTGACCATTTTAAAATTAGTTTTTAATTTTGTAAAAAATTCAAGAGATTTCATACAAAAATTATAAAGCTTACAATAGGCATCTTGAATATCATCATCATCATTCAACTCAAGATCATGCAAATCAAAATAATCAAGAGTTTCCATGACAACAAGGGTCTCGACATATACGTCGAAGACATAATACTATGAGGCAATTGCTCTCTAATGAAATTATTTCCATTGACTTCATAAAGTTGAAAGAGCATATAGCAGATCCGTTAACAAAAGGTTTGAGAAGAGAGCAAGTAAACTGCTCATTGAGGGGAATGGGGTTAAAGCCTGACGGTGAGAAAAAATAGACAAACTCTTACTCGTCCATAGGGGTCGTCTAGGGCAAGAAGGCAAGAATGACTTCCCTTGTTAAGACGGTCGTCCATAGTCATGTGGCTAGTCCACAAGGAAAACCCTTAGACGAGCCCTGACACTTGGAATAATTCCAAAAATTAATCGGACCACATGTCACTATTTGGATTCACAATTGTAACTTCCTTTGCAGGACTTAACTTCCACAATAGTTATCGGAGATGAGATGTTCTAACTCCTATAATGTAACACTCCAAACCCACACCAAGGATTTAAATGCATAACCTGTCTTATAAATAGTCAACAATGATATAATGGAATAAAGCGTAATTAAATATCCACAAATAAACTTCTAACCATCAAACTCTTTGCTATGAAATCCATTAAAAACAAAACTTTAACAATAAAATCTCCAAATACAATCTGAAAGAGTTCCACAAATGTCAAACTCACTATCCTAAGAAAATATGCTAAAATAGTCTATCACTAACACAGCTCCAAAAGTAGTCTTCAATCTATGGCTCCAATGATCTACCACCAAAAGACATTCTACTGCTCTAATCTAAAAGGGTAGAAAAAGGGGGGTGAGCTAGAAGCTCAATAAGAGACTACATAACATGAGGATGTCTTTCAAAACAAAACATTAGTATCATTGACAAAATATAGTCTTTATAAAACATTTACAGATAGTTTTAATAGTAATACAATATATTCTATAAGACTATCAAGAATAAAACATTTAACTATAACTCTATAATCATTAAATAAAATAATAACCACTTTAGTTATCCAAAATACACTAAATAGGTAGAAACAAATATATTATAGTAATAAACAAATTTTCCACTTATAAAGGTCAATAACAATAAAACAGTAGTTCAATATGGAAAACATTAAACATTAGCCTGACAAAGACATAAGCTGCTAAACACTCGGTTGGTGATTACCATGGGGAACAATAACACTAACCTCAAGGAGGCAACACTGGCTCCAAAGAGCAAACGATAGCACTGCACCACATCACAACAACACTACATCGACCGAAGACCAACACTTAACCCTGTGTTGGCAAAGGTTGCAGATTGTCTAGCTGATCGTTTAAAACCATTCATACATTATTACAATATTGTCAATACCAATCATATTTCATATAACAAATACTTTCTCAAAAATATAGTTTTCAATCACTCTTAACTTAAACAGTTTCAAAACAATATACAAGAAATAATAAAAATCAAGTATGTGTATAAAACATTGACAATGGTATAAGTTTTTGAAAACTTCACTTTTGCAATTATATATATATATATATATATATATATAAATATTCTTACCAAAAATATATATAAATATACACGTCTTGAGAGACGTCATGTTCTGAAGTCCACTTACCACTAGTTGTTAAACCAAGCTTTACCTCAATTGTCTAAATCAATATCAATTAGAACCTAAATAAGGCAAGACGACTCAATAATAATGGATACACGAAGGTAGAAATAAAAATATAAATTTCACTCTTAAAATTCGTATCTCACCACTTATTATGGAACCATAGCTTTATCAAGTACTCCAAAATCAATACCTAGTAAACAAATCTAATGAGCCAAATATGTAGATCTCTATGTTATTTAATTCTCCCAATACAAGTTGGCTTCAAAATAATCACATGCCTGTAGATCATATTAACCCAAAATAAATATATAGCATCCATAAAATCTCTAACTGTAAGATTTAGTATTCTATTGCATGTATTGACAAATATTTAGGAACTTGAAACCATGCTATAGATTCCAGGTTCAATAAGTTAGCACCACAAGTAATAAGTTGCATAAATCCCAAATAATAAATCCCCTAAAAGCCTTCGTCCAAGCCTAAAAACAAAGCATACAATGACATCATTGGAAGACCGACTTTAAATAATTTGAAGGCGGTAACATCTACATATCACTTGTTTGTTAAGTTCCTGGCTGAGCATGGAGTAGGTCAAGTGCAAGGAGACTAATTAGCCGCTAGAGAGTGCTATCTAGCGATGTTAGCAATGGACGAGCACGTACAGACGATAAGCATAGACGAGAGAAGGATTATCGTGGAGTGCATGGAAGTGTTGGAAGACGTTCCTATGGACGAGAGCAACCCTAAAAAGCTTACTAGGGTTGGGGTGAGCATGGAAAAGAAGGCAAAGTAAGACTTGGTCCAGTTTTTGAAGAAGAGCCTTGATGTGTTCACATGGAGTCATGAGGACGTGCCAGGTATTGACCCAAGTGTCATTACCCATTGTCTAAATGTGTATCCTTTGTCCAAGCCTATGTGCCATAAGAAAGGAATTTTTGCCCCTGTACGAGACAACGCCATTAAAGAGGAAGTCCAAAAGTTAACCACTACAAACTTTATCCAAAAAGTCTATTACCTGGATTGGTTGGCTAATGTGGTCATGGTCAGGACGGCTAATAGCAAGTGGAGAATGTGCATAGACTTCACTGATCTGAACAAAGCCTGCAAAAGGATAGTTATCTGTTGCCACGCATTGCTAAGTTTCATGGATGCTTTTTCGAGATACAATCAAATCAGGATGGATGAGGTGGATAAAGAGAAGACATCTTTCATTACTAGTGAGGGTTTGTTCTGCTACAAGGTGATGCCCTTCGATTTGAAGAACGTGGGGGCAACTTACCAAAGGTTGGTTAACCATATGTTTCATCCACAGATCGAGCGGAACGTAAACATTTATGTAAATGACATGCTGGTAAAGAGTTTGGACGAGGAAAAACACCTACACGACCTTCAAGAGACCTTTGATACTTTTAGGCGGTATAACATGAAGTTGAATCCGAGCAAGTGTAAGTTCCTTGGATTCATGGTTACGCATAGAGGAATTGAAGCAAATCCTGACAAAATCCAAGCAATACTAAATATGGAGCCACTAAGAAATATAAAAAAAAAGTCCAATCTCTCACTAGGCAGGTTGTCGCCCTTAACAAGTTCATCTCAAAAGTTACTGACAAGTTTTTACCATTCGTTCAGGTTCAATAAGAAAGCATTTGAATGGACGGACAAGTGTCAGAAGGCCTTCCAAGACCTCAAGACCTACCTCGCCATAGCACCCCTACTGAGCCTGTCCATACCGGGTGAAGAATTATATTTGTATTTAGTGGTGTCCCTACATGTAGTGACCTCGACATTAGTTAGAAAAAGAAGGGAGAATATAGAAGCTGGTTTACTATACAACCCGGGCACTAAAAGGAGTGGAAGGATAATATCTAATGATGGAAAAGCTAGCCTTTGCTTTGGTCATAGCTTCTAGGAAGCTAATGCATTATTTTCAGGCTCATGTCATCAACATCCTAATAGATCATCCCTTAAAGAAGGCAATGAACAAGTTGGAAGCCATAGGAAGACTAATCCAATGGTTTGTGGAGCTTAGTGTGTTTGATGTCAGGTACCAACCAAGAAGTGCGATAAAATCACATTTGACAGATTTCATTGCGAAGTTCACTGCCAGTCAGGACAAGCTAGACAAAAAGGAAGGGGCTTAAAGGTGGGTCATCAATGTAGATGGCTTGTCCACATTATATACAGGGGGGATTGGAGTTATACTCAAGTCCCTGATAGGAGATAAGTTGGAATACACGGCCCGTCTACAATACCAAATCACCAACAACGAAGTTGAGTATGAAACCATCCTTAAAGGATTGGAATTGGCTAAGTCCTTAGGGGTGGAATCAGTAGTTGTCCAAGGAGACTCTCAGTTGATTATCAATCAAGTGAATGGAATGTGTGAAGTTAAGGAAGATCGAATGAAGAAGAATCTCAACAAAGTAAAGCGGCTCATCCAAAAGTTTTAAGAGGCCAGTTTTATTCAACTCCCGAGGGAGGAATGCTTTGGCAAAAGTTGTTTCAGTAAGAGGAGTTATGGACGAGTATGATAAAGTCCAATACATACCGAGCATAGATCTTCTAGAGATACAGAAAATAGGAGGGGGAGAAAATTGGATGACTTCAATAATAGTCTATCTTAAGGACAAAAGGATTCTAGAAGACAAGGACGAGGCTAGGAAATTAAGGGTCAGGGCTCCCAAGTATGTCCTCAGGGATGAAATGCATAAACGAGGCTTCTCTCAGCCCTACCTAAGGTGCCTAGCTTTGAACGAGTCAAGCTACGTATTAAGGGAAGTTTATGAAGCAGCATGCGGGAATCATTCGGGAGTGAGATCATTAGTCCATAAAGTTGTTCGTGCAGGCTACTACTAGCCAACTATTCAAGTAGATGCAAAGGCTTATGTCAAGGTGTGTGACTAGTGTTAGCACTTCAGCAACGTCCCCAGACAATCGTCGAAGTATCTAACCCCGATGATGGCTCTGTGGCCCTTTGCACAACGGGGACTGGATATCTTAGGTCCCTTCCTACTAGGAATTAGGCAGATGAAATTTTTGGTAGTAGGGATCGATTACTTTACTAAGTGGGTGGAAGCTGAACCCTTAGAAAAAATTACTCAGTAGAATGTCAAAAACTTTCTCTAGAAGAGCATTGTATGCAGGTTCAAGGTACCTAGGGTAATAGTGTTTGACAACAGGCGACACTTTGATAACACACCTTTCAGAGACTTTTACGAGCAACTTGGAATCATGAATCATTATTCCTCACCCTCCTACCCACAGGCGAACGGCCAAGCAAAAGTTGCAAACCGATCCCTATTGAAGATCATTAAGACCTGGCTTGAAGGGGCAAAGGGAGTATGGCCAGATGAGCTACCAGGTGTTCTGTGGGCTTATAGGGAAACTATAAGGACCCTTACAGGGGAAACTCCCTTCAAGTTAGCCTATGAAAGTGAAGCAGTGACACCTACAGAAATGCACATGGAAAATCACAGGGTGATGAAGTATCAAGATAAGAATAATAAAGAGCAACTTCGTCTCAACCTTGATCTAATAGACAAGGTAAGGATGGATGCAAAGCACAAGACAACAAGGTATTAAACTCTTATGGCTGGGTAATATGATGTGATGGTGAAACCCAGGTGCTTCAACATTGGGGACCTCATCCTGTAAAGGGTCTTTTTGGCAACTAAAAACCTAGCTCATGGAAAACTGGGACCTAATTAGGAAGGACCCAATAGGGTCATTAATTGCAAATGGTAGGGATCGTACTACCTGGAAGCCTTAGATGGACGAATGTTGAAGCACCCTTAGAACGTTGAGCATCAAAAAAGGTATTATTAATGAAGGGTCATCCTGGGCGAGCGGCACCATGGACAAAGTTGAAGTGTTTCCCTCGTCTTGATCCATGTTAACTACTCTATGTTTATAACTACTACAACGTGTGTTAAGTATTTTAATTCCCTAAAAGTGCACTAAGCTCTAACTTATGCACTGTCTAAGGACAAGTTTGTGATGGACGAAGTTATGTGCTTAGTCTCTATATAAGTATTTTAATCCCCTAAGGCACTAGATTCCAAGCATGTGCCATCCTTGTGGACGATTTTTTATATTATGTATATGCAGTTTGGATTTCCAATGTGTGTGATACATAAATCTCCCATAATTTCTTCCACAAGAAGTCTAAGGCCAAAGATAGAAGAGAAAAATCCCTGGATGCAGGAATTTAACGTCTACAAGCTTTTCTTGAACTAAGGATAAAACTAAGAGAAATGAGCTTAAGGCGTGCTCGTCCGATATATGGATGAAAGAATGCATTCTTATTTAAGGGATGAGATAAAACCTTAAACATGCTTCCAAAGATGGACGAGGATAAGCATGCGTATAAGAATGCTTGAAATCCATGGATAAATATGACTAGCCAAAATAGTCCAATCTATGTGTGAGTAAATGATGGAAGTGTTGCACTCAAAGACGAGAGTAAAATGTCCAGTCTATGGACGAGGAAAAGACTAGCTAAGTTTCTGGATGAACAAAGCTGGTAAATGCAACACCATTCATAAGATGAGCTGTACTTGTAAAATTCAAGGAATGGCAAACATGTTGAATATGAAATAATTCCTAAATATAAATGAGCAAAACACCACAAGTGGACAAACCACTAAAAAACCAATATGACATGGATGGTGTAAATAAAAGATAAAGTCGTCCAAGCAACAAGATATTCAAAAACAAGTAAAGCAATGAAAGTAGACATTCATTCAGGAAGTTAAAAAAAAAAAAAAAAAAGGGGTAGGCGACCACCATCCCAAACACTTATAAGTTAAAGCCTAAAAGGCAATTGTTTGAAAGCTCGTTGCAGAAACCATAGACGAGATAAATGTACTTGAATAAATTTGAATGGTCCAAAACAACGGACCTCTTACTTAAAAAAAAAATAAATTAAAAAAAAAAAAGAGTTTATGCTTTTTTTGAGGGGTTCTCTCCAGACTTGGGCTTGTCCTGGGTTGGCTGTGTGGAGGCATCATCTTCACCGTTAATGTCTTTAGAACTCATTTGGAGGAGGGAGTTGGCAATGCCATCGAGCTAAAATTTGATGGAGCTAAAATCAACTTCAAGGAAGTGTTCAATCGCGTCCATGCAAAAATCTTTGAAGCCAGCAACATAGTTTGTGTCTAGAAGGTTAGTGAACTAGTTGGAAGCTCTGAACTCCTCCACAGCAATCTTTTTGGCATCCTTAAGAAGGTACTTAGCTAGTCATTCCTCTTCTGAAAATGATCAAGATGAGTATCCTTCTCAACAATGTCAGCCTTTAGCTCCTCGACGAGATACATAAGCTCTTTAACCTCGTCCTTAGCCTTGCCCACTACTTCAGCCCAGCCTCTACAATCATCCTTAACTTGCCAGAGCTTCGTCTTAAGCTTGCCCTTTTCCTTGTCTATCTCCGTGGCTTATCTGGATGCTGCGATGAACTTTGACATTGCCTATGCGAATAGTTAAAAGTCCTATTCAAAAATAATAATAATAATAATAATAATAACAACAACAACAACAACAACAGCAACAACAACAGCAACAACAACAACAGCAACAATAATAATAACAGTAGAATGATAGGACAAGGTAAAGGTAAGGTTACATACCTTGAAGAGGTCATGAACAGCAGAGTGTTCAAACTCTTTGAAGGACATATCATAGCACGCATCCACGTCTTTTTCAGTCATAGAATTTTCAAACCTTTCCCAGGCTAAGTCCTCATTTTCAATAATGTTCATAGGAACACTAGTAGGTTCCAAGACATCCTCATCGAGGACTTGGACGGGCAACACTTGGGAGGTAGGAGGGACGGTGCCTAGCTGATAACTTCAGACCTGAACGACCCATGTTTCGCCTTTTTTCACCTTTGATGACTGGGGAGGTTTCCTAAGTCCAGCATCTTGGAAAATTTCTTCATTTTGTCCCTAATAGAAGGACGAGGCTGAGGCTGAGACTGAGCCTCTGGCCTAGCGGCCCCATCCACTACCTCTTTCCCTTTGTTCTCCTTCATAGTAGCCATCCTTACAAAGAAAATTGTTAGAATCATTTCAAAAGATGACATCAATGTTAGAATTAGTACCCTTAAATCCTATTGTATGATACTACGTATGACATTATGTATGACTTAATGTTGTTATTAATAGAGTTGTTTTATTATTATCTAAAAATAATGGTAACATGAATATTGAGACATTATCATATAGTCCATGAGATGCATAGTATGTGATTTATGTGAAAAGTCACAGAAGATTAAATCACAAATTCTTTGTAAATTCAGAATTGTAGTTCATAGTCGGTGATGAAATTGAGCATTTTATCTACGAAGACTATAACATATCGATTAAGATGATTTGTCTTGATCATGAAAATGAAGATTTCTAGTTGGTATGTTTTAAGAGTTAAAACATATTGAACTGGACTGTAGTGAGATTTATTATTCTCCTAATGACTGTCAAATGAATAATAAACCCATGACTTATATTCACATGAAGTCTTACTCTTGAGAGGATAATGGACTTGATCGTGAAGTTGCTTTGATATATCAGGAGTGAGATCTAAAGTTACGGTCAAAACCTCAGTATGTTGCGCAGCTACATTTAGTGTTGATGGAATATATATTCTCAAGATGGAATTCATAGTCTCCTAATGGAGATACAAAATATTCCCTTGAGATAAGTTTAATGGGTTTGGTTATTCAGAGAGTTAGGCCTAACCACTTTAGTAAGGAGTTACTAAATTATATATTTATAGAATTGGATTTCATAAATATATGATGAATAATTTAAGGGATTAAACCGGGTACTCAAGGAGTTAAGATGTAGTAATCTACAAAGTGGCAGTCTACTTTCATGACTTTGTATTATTACAAATATTTTATGAAGGGGTTACATGTACAATAAAGTCGCAGGATATTATTTATAAATGAGGCCTAGAGTGCAACTATATTTATATAGTGGTATTAAATATAGTTAATGGTAACTTTGGACTTGTCAAGATTTGACAGAAAAACCCAAGGCCCATTGGAGCTAGTGTTTTATTGGTCCATTTTGGTCCCACTCCAAGCCACACACTTAAGCCCAATTGGAAAAGTTCAAAAGGCTAGCCCAATTCGATAATCAATTAGATACAAAGGGAGAAACATACAGAATTTTTGTGTGAGAAAAAAGTAAGAAAACTATTGTGAAATGGTGTGTAAGAAGTGTTAGACACTTTAACATTCTCCCTTTGAGAACTGATTAAGAAACCACACTTTTTATGCGTTAGTGGAATTGGAGTGAAGATTGAAAGTGTTCCCAAATGCTTCTGATCTTCGGTTTTGAAATTCACTGCTCCAAGGTACATTCTCTTGTTCTTAAATTCTAAAACTTACATAGTGCATGTTAACACCTATGAATGAAGTAGATCCATTATTTTTGTATGTTTTGTATGCGATACAAACATGTATTTTTCCATCAAATGGTATCAGAGTAGTCTTCATTTTTGTATCTATTTAACATGTTTTAAGTTTTGGAATTAGTGACAATAGTTTCGTGTTATTAGAAATTAGTTTTCTACATGGTTGTTGAAATTATTGTTTTTGATAAAAACTGATATTGATGTTATGATATTGTTTAATTTTGAGTTTAACAATGTTAAACTGAACTTTAAGGCTATAGCATCAATGAAATTCAATTTTGATATCAATTTCTGTCCATTATGTTCATATGATGGTTGTTTTGGTCATGAAAACGTTAAAAAATTGTCTTAGAAAAATTCTGGAAATTCAAAATTCACGAAGCTCGATCAATCAAGAATCTGTTGAGCATCAATCGAGCTGATAGATGTTTTCTTGATCGATCGAGAATCTATCGAGCATCAATCGATCTTTGAGGAATTTTTCTTGATCCATCAAGCATCTGTCGAGGATCGATTGAGCTGCTAGAACTTTTCTCGATCGATCGAGGTACATTCTCAATCGATCAAGGACTGAGGATCCAGAATTTTCTTAAAGCGATTTTTACATAAATAAAGAGCAAGGCAATGTGTAATTAGATTATGCATGTTTTAGAATTAAAATCCTTTATTTTAAAACATCTAGTGGGAGAGAGATACAAGAGTTGGATCTCACGGCCTCCATTGACGGTGTATAGTAGAATGATTAAGCACCTCGCCTTGGAGTATATGCCTTTCTCCCTTCGAAGGGTGTTTAATTTATGGTACTATAGATTAAACTTCTTAATGATGGATAATATGTGGATAATATTTGTTTTTACATTAAGAACGACCACGCTACCGTGGAGTTACTTAATGACTCACATAGAATTCAGTCAATGGTGTACACTAGACTAAGTTTAATGTTAACCTCCTTTCGGAGCTATGTCATTAAGACTTAGAGGCTAAAGGAAAAGCGAGATATTATTAGTGTTTGATAAGAGTTATCATGATAGAACTAATAATGAGAATAGTTCTCAATCAATCATAATGTTTATAATTTACTTGCTTCTAAAGAATTTTAAACATGTGATTGGGTTGTTGTTCCATATATTATTTTTATGATTTTATTAAGGTTCCATATTATATTCTTATATGGTAAATTGATAATGCTCAGTTTACTTATTATATTCATGTTTATTATTTTCAGATTTGAACATGGCATCATTTAGCCCACTTGTTTCTATTCTTAATCAAAACAAACTGACTTGATCCAACTATGTTGACTGGAAAAGAAATTTGGACATTGTTTTAACTGCTGAAGAGCACTAATATGTGCTTACTCAACCATGTCCTAGCTTTTCTTCATTAGATGCTCCTCTTGAGGAAAAAGAAAGATATGATGGTTGGCAGAAATCTAATGAAATGGCCAAGTGCTATATCCTAGCATCCATTTCAAATGTTCTACAGCATCAAATGCAAGATGTAGAACTAGCTTCGAACATTATGCAAAGTCTAAAGGAGATGTTTGGTGAGCAAGGTCCTTCTACAAGGCAAGAAACCATGAGAGAAATTTATAATCAAAATGGCTGAAGGTAGTTCAGTGAGAGAGCATTGTCTTACAATGATCGCTAATCTGAACACACTGGAAGTTTTAGGTGCCGACATTGATGGAGAATCCCAAGTGGATATGATACTCCAGTCACTATCGAAATCATTCAAGGAATTAAGACTTAATTATAACATGAGCAAAAACATTTATTCTTTGTCTGAATTAATGAATGAGTTAGTAGTAGTAGAAGGCATCCTTGGTATTTCTAGTGTTGAAACCAATGTGAGTGAAGCTTCTACTTCTCAACCTAAGTTGAAAGGCAAGGGTAAGAAGAAGAAGAAGAAGAAGAAGAAGAAGAAAAAGAAGAAGAAGAAGGACTTCACTAAGCAAGAGGGTAAGAAAATTGCCTTAGGGGTTGCTGAAAAAGGAAAGAAAATCAAAGGAAAGTGCTTTCATTGTGGTGAAAAAGGACATTGGAAAAGGAATTGTCCAAAGTTCAAAGCTGCCAAAAATAACGGTATGAAAAGTTCCTTTTTTCTTGGAATATGTTTGGTACAGAATCCCATGGATTCCTAGTGTGTGAATTTAGGTTGTACTAATCATATCTGCAATTCTTTGCAGGGGTTTCAGGAGACCAAAAAGCTAAATGAAGGGGAATTGTTTCTTACTTTGGTTGATGAAAGCAGGATTCCTGTTGTAGATGTTAGTGTTGTTAATTTATGCTTTGAGTCTAGGGCTTTAATATTGGGAGACTGTCTATTTTTAACTAATGTTCATAGGAATTTAATTTCTGCAACTTATTTAGGTAAACATGGATATTGTGTTATTCTAAAGGACAATATTGTAATAAAGAAGGATAAAATGTTTACCTGTTCTGGAAATATTGTGGATGGTCTTTATATTTTAACTCCTAATAAGCATGAATTACATAATTCTGAATTAGATAATGACTCTCATATAAAATCATTAAAGAGAAAGTTTCCTTCTTCTAATGATGCATATCTTTGACACTTGCATTTGGGTCATATTAATTCAAAAAGGATTCAAAGACTAATCAAAGATGGACTTTTACAGCCCATGGAATTTTATGAATTTCCAGTTTGTGAATCTTGTTTGGAAGGTAAAATGACCAAACGACCTTTTAATGCAAAAGATAGAAGAGCCTAAGAGTTGCTTGAATTAGTTCATACAGATATATGTGGTCCTATGTCAACCCAAGCAAAAGGAGGTTATAAGTACTTCATCATTTTTACGGATGATTACTTAAGATATGGTTATGTGTACTTAATAAAACAGAAGTCCAAAGCCTTTGAAAATTTCAAAGAGTTTAGGGTAGAAGTTGAAAATCAATTGGGTAAACGCATAAAGGCCATTCGATCTAATCGAGGTGGCAAATACCTTCTTGGAGATTTCAAGGATTATTTAATTCAGAATGGGATTGTACCCCAATTGACTGCCCCTGGAACTCCTCAACAAAGTGGTGTAGCGGAGAAAAGGAATAGGATCTTTTGGAAATGGTTAGATCCATGATGAGTTACTCAACTTTACCGATTTCTTTTTGGGGGTATGTCTTAGATACAACAATACATCTTTTGAATTTAGTTCTATCAAAATCTGTTCCCAAAACACCTATGGAATTATGGAGTGGGTGTAAGCCTAGTATAAAATGTCTCCACTTTTAGGGTTGACCAGCACATGTGTTAAAAGGACGCCTAATAAATTGGAACCAAAATCGGAAGTGTGTTTGCTCGTGGGTTATCCAAAGAAACTAGGGGTTATTTATTCTATAGTCGTAAGGATAACAAAGGTTTTGTTATTACAAATGCTAAATTCTTGAAAAATGACTATATGAATAATTTTACTCCTAGGAGTAAAATTGTTTTGGCTGAAATGAATGAATTTGTAAATGAACAACCTACGGATGAAACTAGGGATGAAGTGGTTGTATTAGATACACCACAAGATACTACTCATGAAATGTCTAGTACACAGGTGCCTCGTTGTAGTGGGAGAATTATTCGGCCTCCTATAAGATTTATAGGTTTGGGAGAAATTTATAAAGCTATCTCAGAAGAGGCTGAATCGGATCCTTACACTTATGATGAAGCAATGAATGATATAGATGCACATCATTAGGTCCAAGCTATGAAATCTGAATTGGATTCTATGTATTTCAATCAAGTTTGGGATCTTGTAGAAGCGCCTAATGGCATTAAACCTGTTGGTTGCAAATGGGTATACAAGAGGAAGAGAGGAATAGATGGAAAGGTTGAAACCTTTAAAGCAAGACTAGTGGCAAAAGGGTATACACAAAAAGAAGGTATTGATTATGAAGAAATATTTTCTCCAGTAGCTATGCTTAAATCTATTAGAATTCTCTTATCCATTACTACTCATTATGATTATGAGATTTGACAAAGGGATATCATGACTGCATTTCTTAATGGTAATCTTAAGGAAAAATCTATATTTGCAATTGGAATGTTTCATAGCAAAGAACCAAGAGTATATGGTATGCAAGTTGAAAAGGCCTATTTATGGACTTAAGCAAGCATCTAGATCATGGAACATCAGATTTGATCAAGCAATCAAGTTATTTGGTTTTGATCAAAATCTTGATGAACCATGTGTGTAAAAAAGACATCAAGACAAAGTAGTAATGTTTCTAGTGCTTTATGTTGACGATATTTTATTCATTGGAAATGATATAAGGATAATGTCATCGATTAAAGTATGGTTGTCTAGCCAATTTGATATGAAGGACTTGGGCGAAGCTAACTATATTCTAGGGATCAAGCTTTGGCGAGATCGAAAGAATAGGATGTTAGGTTTGTCATAAGCTAGATATATAGATAAGGTTTTAGAACAGTTTAGCATGCAAAGCTCCAAGAAAGGATTGTTTCCTTTCAGACATGGAGTTCCTCTATCTGATGACCAAATGCCTAAGACTCAAGAAGAAGAAAATATTATAAGACAAGTTTCCTATACTTCTGCAGTGGGGAGTCTTATGTATGTCATGCTTTGTATTAGACCGGATATTTGTTATTCAGTTGGCATGGTCAGCCGATATCAATCAAATCCAGGACCAAAACATTGGCAAGCTGTAAAGGATATTCTCAAGTATCTACAGAGAACGGGAGATTATATGCTTGTTTACCGTTGTGAGGATTTGATTCCTATTGGCTATACAGATTCAGATTTTCAGTCGAATCTTGATTTCAGAAAATCCATATCAGGTTGTGTATTCACCTTGAGAGGTGGAGCCATAAGTTGGAGGAGTGTTAAGCAATCTTGTATTGCTGACTCCACCATGGAAGCTGAATATGTTGCTACTTGTGAAGCAGCAAAGGAGGCTGTTTGGCTCATGAAATTCCTTTCTAATCTTGGTGTTGTGAGAATTGGACAAGTTCCTATTACATTGTTTTGCAACAATAGTGGTGCAATTGCACAATCCAGGGATCCATGGAATCACAAGAAAGAAAAGTACATAGAAAGAAAATACCACATCATTCAAGACATTGTTGCTCGAGGAGATGTGGTTGTAGCAAAGATTGACAGTACAAAGAATCTAGCGGATCCCTTTACCAAAGTCTTGCCCTAAAGGACTTTCGAATCACATTTGGAGGGAATAAGAGTTAGATTAGTGCACAATAGTCTTTAGAGTAAGTGGGAGATTGTTAGGATTAGTACCTGTAAATCATATTGTATGATGCTATATATGACATTATGTATGACTTAATGTTGTTGTTAATAAATTTGTTTTATTGATCCCTTTTGGTCCTACTCCAAGCCACACACTTAATCCCAATTGGAAAGATCCAAAAAGCCAGCCAAATTAGATAATCAATTAGATACAAAGGGAGAAACGTACATAATTTTTGTGTGAGAAAAAGTAAGAAAACTATTGTGAAGTGGTGTGTAAGAAGTGTTAGACACTTTGACATTCTCCCTTTGAAAGCTGATTGAGAGACCACACTTCTTGGGCGTTAGTATAATTGGAGTGAAGATTGAACGTGTTCCCAAGTGCTTTTGATCTTCGGTTTTGAAATTCACCACTCCAAGGTGCACTCTCTTGTTCTTAAATTCTGAAACTTACATAGAGCATGTTAACACCTATGAATGAAGTAGATCCGTTATTTTTCCGTTACGTATGTTTTGTATACGATACAAACATGTATTTTTCCATCAATCAAAAAAAATTTTTTCAAAGTAAAAGCTTACATCAACGGACTGTAAGTTCGTGGGCTATAGCTTCAGTAGAGGGCTCAGGACCAAGTCCCCACATAGCAAGATGTTGAAGAGTAACTAGGGAACGGAAATCCCTCTCAGGGTGTAGACAAGCCTTTTGAATATGTCCAAGATAAAACTTGCTCAAGGATGGTCATGTAACACCTGCAAAAAAAGAAAAAAAAAGGGTTAGATATTATAAAACAACATGTATAGTAAAAATAATAAAATAATGATAATAAGCATACCTTCAGTATGAAGGTTCCCTAATTCTCCAGTATATGGGGCAAACGGATCCATTCCAACCTCAATAGGGTGTCCTACCCAAAAACCAAAGACATAGAAATATTTTGTCTTCTAGTTCCTATCTAATGTAACTAGAAACCTTATTAATCTACAATCTTTCCCTCTGGCTGTGAATTGATAAAAGCCAAGGGATTGGTTAATTTCAAAGGGTTTTTAATTGTAAAGGAATTCGTCCACAGTGAGAGGATGATCCCCTTCAAACACCTCCCTCCACAAAATTTGCATAGAGACAACTAGTCTCCACGCATTAGGGTTAAACTGACACAACCCTAAACCTAACCTAGTGAGTAACTCCCTAGCAAAAGTATTAAGAGGCAACCTAAGACCTCTTAAAAGGTAAGCCTCAAACTCTTACACCAAAATGTTGTTGGCAACACCACACCCCACAAACAGCCAACCTAGGGTTCAAATCATTTAGAATTTGCTACCAACTCCTAATGGACGCTAACTTATTCTCATCCATCATAGAGCAGACTCCCACAGCACAAGTATATATTGTCATAACTTCGTCTAGAGGAGTGGACAAGGGAGCACCCGAAGGACCGGCCCTAGACCCAGACGCTACCCTCATCCTAAGTTGTTCTTGAAAGACTTCTAAAGGAACCCCAGGAACCCCAGTGGTTTATTCCTCGTCCGTGGTGTTTCCCTCACTACTACTATTACTAATACTACTAGAACAACTGTAGCTAGTTGAATTGTGATACTCGTCTATCTCCTTATCAACACTATTACTAGATGAAGAGATGACGATTTTAGACATTTTGGAGGAAACTTAAGGAAAACCTAAAGACAAGTATAAAGAAGATACCTAGCTCTAGATGAAGGAAAACTAAGGACACAAAAACACTTCTAGACGGGGCTCTGGATGACAAATGTCAAGGAAGAAAATTTTAAAAATGCAAAGGGTAGGAGAGGAATTCCACTATTTATAGGCAATGAATTTTGGTATCAAAAACGACACAACCAATCAAAAGGCACATTGTGGCGTTTCCCTTAAAAAATAAATCAACGAGAGAGGTCTCTAATAAAATCATGACATGTGGCACAAATTGGACCACATAAGGTCAACCAAAGAAATGATAACACGTGGGGTGATTTCATTGATCAACATTAGGGCACGTGTCCAAGGACAACAGTAAATTCTATGATGCGTTGGACAACCCTTGGACAAGGGTAGAACTGATGGTGAGCAAAAATAGAAAAACTCCAACTCGTCCATAGGGGTCGTCCAGGGCAAGAAGGTAAGAATGGCTTCCCTTGTCAAGATGGTTGTCCATAGTCATGTGGCTTGTCCATGAGGAAAACCCCTGGACGAGCCTTGACACTTGGAATAATTCCAGAAATTAATCGGACCACATGTCACTATTAGGATTCACCATTATAACTTCCTTCGCAAGACTTAACTTCCACAACAGTTATAGGTGATGAAATGTTCTAACTTCTATAATGGTTGTGAAAGTTAACCTTGAATCCGCTAACCTCCTCATTTGTAGGAGAAGTTATGAGACAAGTAACTGCTCCAAGACCACACTATATAAACGTTCATTCACATCAAGTGAAGGTAAGTTCTTGATAACTCCAAAAAACTTGGAACTCTAGAATTTAAGAAAAAAACTAACTTTGGCATCAGAGGGTTCTTGGCCAATCCACCCCGGTCACCTTTGATCGTGTGTTCCATTTTCAGGCCTTTCAATCAATCGCTAGCCCTTTGAAGCCCGAAGCATCCAGCCTACTGATTTTCCTTGCATCATCAGTTGGTGCCGTTTGTGGGAAGGTTGATTAATTGATGATTTTCAGCTAGCCCTTTGATTTGTGTGATTTTTAGAAAAGTTGGTGACAAACACAACCATATGTTTGTCTATTAAAACTATATTTACACTGAAAAAGTGGGATTTAGTGAGAAATTTTAGTTTATTTCAATGGTTTAGAAGTATATTTAATGGACTTAGGAATAACGAAATATAAATAATTTGAAATGGGTTTTCAATGGCATAATTTTTTTTTTCTTTGCTTGGGTATGGGACTTGTGGCTAGGGAAACTATAAGGAGAACTTATTATAGGAATGAATTTTATGCAGTTATGGAAAATTTAAGCCTTGGAATTTCTAATAAAATAGTGGTATTAACATCTCGTGGTTTCCTAATCAATTTCTTTACAGTGATGATAGAAGCTACTATTAGGAATGCAATATTTTGTTCAATCATAGTTCAAATCATTCTCTATGCCATCGGAAAGTAAGCAATTATCTACTACAAAGGTCAAATAAATATAGGTTGAATGATTTCTCTAGCTTCTACAAGGTTGCATACGTTAGCTTCATTAATGAATGAAATCCTTAAAGACTTTCTAGGATGTAAGTGTTTGATCTTTTTTACCTTGTTTTGTATTATGTGTGGTCCCCTAATTCTCTCCGTGTTTTTTTTTTCTTTCGAGTTTTATTCGAATTTCACCCAAATTTTCCTAAACATTTACTTAGTAATTCATTCCACGGGGTTGAAATCTACCTCATGGATTCTGAATATTGAGTTATATAGATTATCGTATAGGCGATTTGGGAGTGGATTTGGGTTTTTGCTAGGCAGGTTTCTAAGCCTATTTTTCAGCAAAACTGTTGTGGAAGGGAATGAAGCATTATGCATCTCTACATTTCTCCTCTTTTATGTGATATGTACAATAGTTGGTAAAGTTATTGCATATTATCTAATTTGTCAACCCATTAGACAAGAGTCTCCCTAAAGTCTGCTAGGTAGTCAGTGGCCTATGTTCAAATTGAGTTGCTCTTATGTCTTCTTTTGTTTTAGTTTGATCTGACGAATATTTATGTAAATTATTACCCAGAGCCTCTGTAATTATTGGGATGCCTCAAGAAAAGTTGGTGCAAAATATAACCTTATGTTTATGTGCGCACATAACCATATGGTTACGTTTAGGTTTAAGCAGTACCATACATCTAACTACAAAATATTTTTTCTCGTCTCTAATGCTTCAAATTTTTTATATATAACATTAAAAAAAATTGTTCAAAACTGTAAAATTCTAATCTAGAATCTAATTCATTAATCATTTTTGCAATTTAATTCCTTAATTTTAGAGCACTTGGTGCATTTTTGCTTGTTTTTATATTTGCTAAATTTATGGGCACAATATTTGGTCTTCTTGTGGTATTTAGACTTGGGAAGAAAGGCTATTACTATTTTCATTTGTTCCATTATGACTGCAATGATACTAATATCTCATACAAGTACAACTAATATTTCATGTGCCCAGTACATATGGGCAACTGGTCCAATCTCTTTGTTTTGTTCAACTTACATGGATAAGGGTTACGGATTACGCCCTTTTAAAAGTATGTTTCATTTTGGTCTGCTTTATTATTTTGTTCTTCTATACTAAATGAAAGCTCGGATTTGTGTTAAAAACACAAGAGCTATTTAGACCCCAAATTAAAGGATTACGGTTTAGTTGATTTTACTCTAACTTAAACTAAGTGCGGAATAGAGTAAATGCGAGCGAACAAACAATACAACTACTCTAAGCCATATTCATTAAAGTACAACAGTAAAAAGAAAGCTAAAAGAGTAGGGAAGAGAGATGCAAACACAAGATAACACTCTGATGTGTTATCAAAGAGGAAACTGAAGAACTCGGCGAAAAACCTCTCCGCTGCCCTCCAAGCTGTAAATCGATCCACTAGACAATAAGCTGGGATACACGAATAGCAAAAAACCCTCCAAGCCTAGTCTACCCAATGCACCTAAGCTCTCCAACCCCCTACTCCAACAAGACTTCTTGGAACTGTGTCTTGTCTAGCTTTTGGATCCCGCAATACGACCGATTGCATCTGCCAAAGCTTGGCTTCTTCCAATACTTTCCAACAGCACCAAAAACTCACTGGACATTCAGTATGGGTGTGGTAAGTGTTTGGGCTATCAACCTCTCAAGGATATAGAAATGGAGAGGTAGGAGTAGAGGAAAACCACAATGGATGGTGTGTAGAATTGTGGGCATGACAATCTCACACTCTCAAAGGTTGAGGCTAGGGTTTTCTCTTTTGAAACGCTCTCTACTCAAAATGTGGGTAATGATGGTATATATAGTGTGTATGAGGATGTAGTGGAGAAGATAGGACAAAATAGTAAAACAAACTGTTTCACAAGTATCTCGGAGGAAGGCCTTGTCCGCTAGACACTCGTGAAAACCAGCTGTCACAATCTGTCATGACTCTTTGCATTCCAGTCATGTACAAGGCACTTGCATCACTTCGCGGGATGCTTAATCACAAGCTACCTGCGAGAAATCTTCTATCTTCACATGCTTGAGTCTTCACACTTTCTCTCTCTATCACACAACCCTTACAATAAAATCCCACATAAAGTACAAGGCATAAAAGATTGAACAAAATTACAATCAAACTTGGCACGGAATTAAAGCCAACATAAAACAGTTGTAAATCACAACTTTACAATCTCCCTATTTGGCTATTCCATGACAAAACACCCTATAACAAACTCTAGACTTAATGTGAGTTTGGGAACAGTGGCAAAACTCACTCACACCTAATATAGAAGCTGTGAAGCACTTGCACGAATACACTTGTATTTGAAAACACTCGCACACAAACAAAACTTTTATTAAGCTTATGACAAGTTGAATACAAGGTACGTATATGAGCAAGTATAATGTGATCAAGATAAACAGCAAGATATAAGCAATGAATCATAACTTAATCATACAAGAACAGTCATTATGGAATGACTACAATGATCATTTAACTAATAAACAATCATCCAGACACACAATGCAATTGAGTGCAAAGCAATCATCATTTGCATGTCCAAAACACTCAATCAATGCAAAATACCAAAGTATTTGCATTAAGGATACACAATTGAACAAGGGCACAAGAGTGTAGTACTCAAGATAAACTATAAGTACAAAAAAAAAAAAAATGCTATGAAGCAATGATGTAAACACAAAGTACTGAATATTAAACTGAATTTAAATCAAAGTACTTAAAGCTTTAAAATAAAAGCAGTGTAAATAAAAGAGTTCTAGACTATGGCATAAGCAAGTAAACAACTAAACCACAAAAAGTTAACCAAAAAGTCTAAGTCTATGAAGTGCATGTGCTACACTATGCTCTGCTATGCTCTATGATCCCCCTCAAAATATGCTACTCCCCCTTAAAAGTTTCTCCCCCTTTTTTACCGGAATGGCCAAAGAAGCTAGAACTAATAGGATTCAAAGTCGGATTTATAAGCCATTGACATATCCTCGATCTATGATGATAAGGCAATGATTTGACCTTGGATGTAAGCAAATTGCTCTGCGGTATGATGCACATGAGACCTAAGCATGCCATATATCTAATCTACTGTTGCAAGAAGGTGATCAAGATAATTGGATCGTCGTGTAGGTGCTAAAGAGGATGGCTGTGTTGAAGCCTCCGGGGCAGAAGTGAAGCGATCAATCTCATCCTTTGTGTCTCCACCTTCATCTTGAACAGCAGCCCTTGGAATTTGAGAAGTGCCAGTGTTTGATCCTTTGATGTGAGCTGTGCTTCGAGTACTGTGTCCATCAATAGGGTAGTCCCTCTGAACTACAGTGAGACCACTCAAAAGTTTGAGCCTTGTCTTTACAATTAGGCGTATTATGATTAAGGAGAATGGCAAAACTATTCTGGACTTTTGCTTTTTAATGCTCTTCTTCAAAAGATGAAGGATGTGACCACAAATATCAATCTCTTTATGGGTGAAGAGATCGAACAAAAAAATGGTCCATGGCTTGGACGGAGTTGTCAAGTTAGTGACCGGGTACAAGTTATTTATCATCACATGACCAAGGGTTCTCATCTTTGGACTGAATTTGATTGTGTTCATGGAGGTTTTCTTAGAAGTACCACCAAGTATCGTCACCATTTCCTCAGTAGATTCCAATCTTTCTTCGTATTGCATCGTGATTGGTTGAGAAGGATGACGAACTTCTAAGTAGTCCTAAATGTTGTCCCAAGTGATGACAAACTTTTTGTGTCTTACCCAGCAATTTATATTATCCCTTTCAACGCTAGCATTGGAGAAAAACTCTCTGATAATCTCCAAATACACTACTCCAACTGGATTCAGCAGTTTTGTCCATGTCCTGTCCTATCCTTGAATACCTCGGGAATGAATGTGTCTTCAAGGGTCCAACTTCACAACCCTTTCCATAATAATGGTTGCTTCTTTGTAGCAGTCATTGAACTTCATGTCTGCCTCAATAAGCTTGAAGTTGTCAGAATTCGTGCAAGCATGCTTGGATGATGGTTTCTTAGCAGCATGCTTGGTGGGAGACATTTGCAAAAACATATATAAAGCACAAAAAGAAAAACAGAAACACAAAATAGACCATAAAACTTGGTTAGATTCAAGTTAGTCCAAAACAGAAGTAAAACAGCTTAAAACAGAGTATAACAAACTCAAAACAACCTGTTATAATCATTGAAACATGTAAACATAAACACAATGCATGAAAAAAATGACTGTGCATGTGTGTGCATCTGCTGATGCATGTGTGTGCAGCTGGTGATGCATAATGTGTGCCTAGGTGATGCATGGCATGGCATTGTAAGGCACGAAATGGGAAAAGTGTGTAAAACACATACCCATTGACCAAAACATGTTAAACATGTTCAATCAATAGAAAACCCAAACATTGGAACTCATTTGAGTCCAAAACAACACAAAAATATCACTTGAACATATTGTCAAATACTTAGCATGCAACACAATTCTATATGAATGAACAATGCATGAACACAAAGAAATTTACCTAAATACTTGCTTAGAATGCCACATGGGGCCAACACAGACACAAACAAAGCAAATGGGACTCACCCTCATAAAAAATTTGAAAGAAATTTGCTTAAAAATCAAGAACCCAACCCTTGTTTCAAAAATCCCCAAAATTTATAACCCTAAGAAAATTTCTGCATAATCTAGGACAAAAAATGAAAACAATGTTTAGAAAAACATACCTTGAAGAGATTTTACTTGAAAAAGATAGGGTCTGAGTGAAAGAGAGTTTTGGGTTGAGAGGGGTTCGAGAGAGGCAAAGTGAGGGAAAAAAATGATAAAAAGAAAATGTCACGTCTGCTACATAAAAACTGGAAACACGCGTTTTTTTACAGGTTAGACAGTTGCGAAAATACTTGTGAGACTTATAGAAGCTTTCGTGAGAAGCTTTTAGTAGCAACACAGTCACGAGACAATCACGAAAGTCTCTGTTTAAGAAAATTCCAATTTTTGCCTAAAACCATTTTGCAAGTAGAGTTTAGTCGCGAAATACTCGCGAGGCAGTAGTGAGACTCTCTGGATGAAAATGTGACTTTATAATTTCCCTTAAGCACTTTTCGCAGGAAGCTCTAAGTCACGAGCTGCTCGCGAAAATGGCTCTGAACTAGTTTTTTGAATAAAAATACAAAAATGCATTTTGAACCCAAAAAAAAAAAAAAAAAAAAAAAAAAAAAAAAAAAAAAATTAAAACACGAAAGTATAAAAACACTCAAAAATCCTTTTGGGTTTAATCAACAAGCAATTAAGTATACACATCACATTTGATCATGTACAATCACACAAATGAAATAAGCATTCATTGAACAAAGTCTTATGCGTTGTGTGTGAGTATCAAATGTGGAATATTCTAGTGCGAAGCTTCAATGATCAATTCAATCAAGTCATACACAACTAGTACTAAGTCAAGTGGACTATCTCAATTATAAAAATGAACATATATGATCTCCCACAAGAATGATTACATAACTTTGGGATACCGGTTTGGGATATACTAGAGAAGGAAGCTCCAGCAGCGAATCGAGGAAGGAAGTAAGGTTTGTATCAACCAAGAGTGTTGAGAAACTTGAAGAAGTGATGACTAAGATTGAGACCCTTGTTGCTGAGAAAAGAACCATTGGTATTTTGTGGATTTCTTTTTGTGCCCAAAAATCTCAACCTCAAAATATATCCAAAGTCCATACAAGTACGTACTTGAATTTCAAGTGCCCAGTACATATTGGCATACTTGGTTGAAGAACATAACATGGCTTCGGTCCTAAATAAAATCTATGTAAAAAAAAGGACAAAACTTTGGTCCTAGATACAATCTACTAAAATAAAATAAAGACAAGGCACTATTCTACGAACCAAAACCTATGGTTCAGGGGCTAGGTTACAGAATGGGAAGGTGTTAGGCACCCACTCAACCCGGACAAAGTCCGGTCTTCTAGGCTTTAAATAATCATTTAAGTACCCAATAACATGCAATGATGAGATGCAAGATGGGTTTAAATGATAGATCTAAAATTAAATCATGAAATGAGCTTTATGAATCTACTCTCTTTAGAACATGAGGAAACTTTGAAAAAGACGACATTCTAGATATTTTTTATTTAGAAAGAAAAACAGTAGGTTGAAAGGAAAAATCCAAATCTATTTTTATTATGAAAGAAAAAACTTAAGATTTAATAATAAAAAATCTAGATTTGTTTTTTATTATGAAAGAAGAACACAAGATTTAATAGAAAAATCTAGATCTATCCTTTATTATTTAAAACATAAGATTTAATAATAATAATAAAATCTAGATCTGTTTCATTAGTATTGAAAAGTTGAGATTGATAGAAAAATTTTAGATATTTTTTTTAATATTAGGAAATATGAGTTTTGATAGAATAATTTAAGATTAGTTTTCAATTATTTAGAAAAACATGAGATTTGATAGAAAAATTTCAGATTTGTTTTTTATTATTTAGGAAACATGTGTTTTGGTAGAAAAAATTTAGATATGTTTTGCATTGTTTATAAAACGTGACTTTTGGTTGAAAAATTTCAGATCTATTTTTTATTATAAAGAAAACATGAGTTTTGATGAAAGAATTATAGATTCACAATGGAGACTTCAGAAATTATTTAGATCTATTATGCATGAATCAAGTGAACATATGTATATTAATCATAAAATATGAAAGGAGGACATGAATAATCATGGATTTATATGCAAACAAACATGTGAATTAAACGGTCATTTCATTTTTTACGATGAAACAAAGATTCAAAAATCATATTAGAAATTACTATTCACATATTGACATGGAAAGTATAGCTAGATACACATCTATATATATATATATATATATATATATATATATATATCTAAGAACTTAAGCGTCCAAGTCCTTATCTTTTTTATTTCCAATTTTTCTATAATTGTTTTTAACATTTTTGTTTTAATATTTAAACTTCTCCAACCTTTCTCCCTCCCTTACCTTTTCATCTTCCCACTACTTCTCTAACCTTTCTTCCTCTCTTACTTTTTCATCTCCCAACTACCCTCTATATTAATATCATTCTTCCTCTTTCCCTTTATCTTCCTTTATTTTTGTCTCTTCTTGATAGGCCACAAACGCGTTGACCCCTTGTGATAAATTAAGTTAATTAATTAGCCAAGTTTTTAATTAATCAAGTTAACATGCAAGTTGTGTGGTATCACAAACAAATCACCAATAAACTAAAATATGCAGCGGAAATTAAATGACACGGTGATTTGTTTACGAATGGGAAAAACCTACACGACGAAAACCCCACCGGGTGATTTAAGGTCACCACTCCCGAAACTCCACTATTATCACAACAAGTGGTTACAAGTAAAGGAATCCAAGTACCTTACCAACCTATAGTGGAAGCCTTACCCCAATACCCAATTAGACTTGTTCTGTAGTGACAGTTTCTCCTTTTGATGCACGGCTCCCAGTACGTGACTAACCAATTTGCGTGAATCTCAGTACGCAACTTCAATCACCAACTAGAGAGAGAATTGTTGGCTGCAAAGTTCTTCAATTCATCAACACGATGAAGATCAAGAAGATGCTTGATTACAAAACCCTATGGTGAATATTACACATAAACTTCTTCACAAGAGATGAACTAGGGCATGAACTTTGTCTCAGGTCACAGATTGCATGAACAAGGATTTCTCAATGCTTGTACAACTTGTATATCTTGACGGCCCTTAAAATAATCCTTTTATATGCCTAGGGTTAGAAGAAAAGAAGTCTCAAACACAAATGTACGGATTGGAATCAAACAGAACTTAGAATCTGTTTTTCTTAAATCTCGACAACTAGAGGTGTCGAGGTGCTGTCGAGCAACTGTAGAGCCTCGAGGCTGAACAACTTCTAAAAGCTAAATAAATGCATGTGTCGAGCCAGGTGTCGAGCTTTAATGAACTTGCACTTTCTAGCTTGTTTCTTGGACAGATTCGATGACTTCAACATTTGGTCTTGAAACACAATTTCTTGAAGCGTTAAACACATCCTAAATCTACCTAGTTACAAGTAAAGTGTGTTTTATCAAAGGATAAGCCAATTACATAAAATGATGACATATGTTCAAAACACCTTGAAACACATATGTCCTAACAATCTCCCCCTTTGGCAATCCGTGACAAAACCACAACAAACAAATGAACTTATGGGAGAAGTCATAAATCACTCAACTCATATTCACTTGTTAATTACAATAAAATCTATCCTAACACAAACTCTTGAAAAACTTTGCAAGAAGAGAGTTTATGGCTAATAGACTTTGACAACCTGTATTTCCAAAACACTTTTAAACAAAACACATCAAGGCATCTTTGTCTGAAGCAGAAATAATAGATTGTATACAAATATAAGAAGCATGTGTATAAAGATAGAAAAGAAACAACACATGTATAGGTAGGTGAAAGAAACATACATCAATATATATATATATATATATATATATAGATTAAGGGTAAACACAATGTATGTAAATAATGGTCACAAAACCTAAGGTACAAGAACAATGTATCTCCAAAAATAGGAAAAGAAAAGAAATACATGTTATCCTCACTACATCACTCATAACAACACTCCCCCTATCAAAAATGTCCTATACAAGCTCTCCCCCTAAGAATGACTACTATCATAACCCAAAACTACTCCCCTTTTTTGTCACAAGTGACAAAGGATAGAGTGTCAAGTAGACATCTCATCGGTAGAGCTAGCATCTCCATCATCATCATCCGAAGCATCATCGTCATCACCATCATCATCCTCAGACTTAGAGGCCACAAGAGGTGGTGGAGGAGAAGCCTCAAAAGCAAAACCACCCATGGTTGCCTGTCGCCGAGCAATGCAACCAATACGAATGTTCACCTGATACAACTCTGTAGAGAGTGTATCGAGGCGAGCATCCATGCGCTGAAACTGTGCCATGATGTCTCCGAGTGACACATCGCTCGAGGAAGAGGAGGGAGCAGATGCAACTCGTACAGATGTGGATGGAGCTGGACGGGAGTAAGGAGCTGCTGAATCCATCTGTCTCGACCTAAACTACGCCTCACTATGTTTTACGATAGTGGCGTCTATGGCAGCCATGACATGGAAGGGGTCGGACAAAGGAAAGGGGATGGAGAAATGGCGTAGAACCCTCGTGATAGCAGAAGGAAAGATGAGCTTATCACGGGTAGTCGTATCCCTATAGACATCTATGATAAAGAAGATAAAGTGTGAAGGAAAGTCTATAGTGAGGTGCACTAAAAGAGACAACAAAAATCAAACACGAGGCTCTGTGATAGAGTTATAGTGAGAGAGAGGGTGCAAAACAAATGTCATCACCATGTTCAAGAAACGAGGACCTTTAGCAAAAGGCCTACATGGTGTAAACTGACGCTCACCCCAATCAAAGGGGCGCTCACAGAAGGCAGACATCATCTCGTCTTTGGACATAGTCCATAGACGCTCATAACCAGGGTAGTCAAGATAAGCAACCCTCGAAACATGAAGCACTTCGAAAACCAACTCTAGAGTGACAACAATGCACGTACTTCGAACGCGAGTGTGAAAGAGAGGTATTGAAGAATCAATTCCATGCATGTTGGAGTAAAACTCTTGTATCAGCACGGAAGGACAAGTGACTGGGACGTCATACAGTGACTTTCAACCCCGACTATGAATGACATCGGGTAGGTCAGTGTCGGCAAAGTCTACCAAAATAACTTCGCATTTCGAATGAACACATCGTTTAGAAAAGTTCACCGAGAAGTCATGTTAGGCTTTCTCATCACGGAACAGAACAGAAGAGGGAGTAGGATTAGAAGACGAAGAGCCCCTAGAAGGAAGAGGGTTTTGGGATGGAATGGACTTACGTTTTGGTGTCATAGACACTACTAATGCAAACAGAAGGAGAGGGAGAAAGAGAAAAACACTCAGAAAAGTCCCAAAGCAATTCAAATATAACAAGTATATAGAAAGGAGGAGACATATGCATGGGAAATGCATGGACATGTGACATGCAACATGAAAAACATCATGGGCTCCGCCCAATCAGTTAACACACATCTAAATGCATGAAAATATTGTTAGAATGCTAATGTGATGCAATGCATGGAGTTTTTAAGATCAAATCTACAAAACTCATCCTAAAAATTGGAACAAACACTCATCAATTTTGAAAAATCCTAAAATTTTTCAAAAACCCTAAAACCTAGGTCAAGACAGTTTAGTGAGAATACATTAATGCATGTAAACCTTGTGATGGGAAAATCACATTGTACCTGCACATGTATCAAGAATAGCAAATAATATTACATGTTGTGTGTAGAAAATATCGCAAGATTGCATAAGTATCTCAAAGTTATGACGATTTGAGATATGAGAAAATAACTTTAACTCACAAACAATCATAACTGTTTGATGGGGACTATCACCTTCGAGGTACATCCTATAACTCCCACATCTCCTAGAATACACGCTTGCAATCATATTTTAAAGCATTTTGTTATTTTTTCTTTTATTTCTTTGCATATTTTCTTTTTTAAGCATATCATCCATAGGCATATAAGAAAGAAAAGAAATACCCAATTATGTTAAGTTTTTTGACATTGCATTTTTGCTATGCCGAAGCATACGGATGTCATTTCATGATTGGCAGGTAATAATGGTGAGATGGTTATTTATGCCTTTCTCTTAGAATTTTCTAGTCCTACCTGTCAAAAAGAGTGATACGAGTGTTAAGTACAAGAGATCAGTTAATCTTACTCATCACAAATAAAGAGCCACAAAGCTCACTTGCTTTGCATAAGGATGCTTATCTAAGCTATAAGAGATACTAAATTTAGAAAACTTTGTTTCAATGGCCATTTTAAGGTTCACAAGAACCAATGTACACATACATATACTGTTTTTGTATTTTTCAATTTTCAATTTTTTTATTTATTTTTATCTGAAAAGTAAAAATAAAACACACAACTTAAAACAAACAAACAAAAACATGTTAAACAAAGCAAAACAATGCATAAAACTAGATTGACTCAAAACAGTAAAGCAACACACACAAGTAATGCAAAAACAAAAACAAAAACAAGAAGGGAGGGAAAGAGAGAAAACATGAAAAAAAATCACTTAGAGCCATTTTCCTTCCACACCTTAGAAGAATCTTTCCTTTTTGCAAAACCTTGAATCGGAGGTGAGGGAGAAGAATTTAAACTGTTCAAGTTCGAAAGGAACATGAGGGCTTTGAGAAGATCTCCAAGATGAGCAAAAGAGGTTTATAGCTGATTCTGGTTCCCAGATGCTATCATGCCATTGCTTTGTTGAATGGCTAACCACTTATAGCAATTTGGTCAAGTATGACTGACAATACCACAATGATAACAGATATTCTGCTTCTTTTGTTTAGGCTTTTGAGAGTTAGCCTTCTTAGAACTAGGATTTTTAGTTTCCTTCTTCTCAAGCTTAGGGGGTGCTCCTAAGATGGACTTACCCTTGTCTAGGTTCTCACTAGCTAATTCAGTTTTAACATCATTGTTCTCAACTTTAATGTTATTAGTAGGAGAAACAAAAATAGTAGTACTACCAGAAGGAGTATTAGAGGAAGAGAATTCATACCCCAGTCCTGTTCGATCCGAAGCAGATATCTGAATGCTGAGCATCGCATCCAGCTTTGCACTTGATGTCCTCTCCAATTGTACTCTAACTTGAAATAGCTATGCTTCAAGCTTCTTGCTCTTCATAGCCAAGAAATTGTTCTCGAATCTCAATGCCCCAATAGTCTGATTTGCTTCATCAAACTTAGTGGAAAGCTCCTTATGGTCAAGTTCCACATCACTGAGCTTCTTGGTGGCCAGCCTATAGAGTTTCTCATGCTTCTCAGAAAGCTTGTATAGTTTCTCATAGGCAGTATGGATATCATCTTGGTCATCCATAGTTTCAAACTCAGCATCCACCAACTCTTTTTCTTCATCTACTTCTTCAGAAATCCCTTTAGTAGGATTTATAGAGGCAGTGAAGGCATTCAAAATTTCGTCATCTTCATTATCGGAATCATCCTCGGGCTTAGTGTCACTCAAGGCAGCAGTAAGTACCTTGCTTTTCCCAATGCTCTTGAGATATGTGGGACACTCTTGTTTCATGTGACCGAAGCCTTGACACCCGAAGCACTTAGGTCTAGTGGGAATAGTGTATTGACTGCCATCCCTGGTATCCTTCTTCCCTTTATCTGGGCTCTTGAACTGAGAAGAACTGGATTGCCTACGGTTCTAGTTAAAGCCTTTTCCATTGGCATTTTTCATGAATTTCTTCAATTGCCTGGTAATGTAGGACTTCATCTTTGAATCTTCATCGTCTGAGGACTCATCTGTATCACTGCTCTTGGCCTTCAGTGCCATGCTCTTGCCTTTGCTTGACTTGCCCATTCTTGTCAACCCTAGCTCGTAGGTTTGTAGATTACCAACCAGCTCCGTCAGAGGAATTTTGTCAATATCCTTTGATTCCTCTATTGCCGTGATCTTGGCATGGAATCTCTCGAGCAGAGATCTGAGCACTTTTCTTACTATCTTGGGTTCAGGAATGGCTTCCCCAAGATTGAAAGCTGAGTTCACTATGTCTTTGAGCTTGGCATAGAACTCATCGAATGACTCATCCTCCTCCATCTTAATTTCTTCAAAGCTTGTAGTGAGCCTCTGTAGCTTCGAATCCTTGACAACCTTTGTTCCCTCATAGGTTTTCTGAAGAATGGTCCATGCTTCCTTAGCAGTTTCAGTGGAGGAAATCTTCTTGAACTCCTCATTAATGACAGCACTAAATAGGGCATTCAATGCTTTGCTGTTAAAATTTGCCGCCTTGATCTTGGCATCATCCCAATCGGCTGGCGCTTCTATAGGCTTGGTCCAGCCTATTTTCACAGCTTGCCACACCTTCTCATCTAGTGACCGCAAGAAAGCTCTCATGTGTACTTTTCAGTATGCATAGTTAGTACCATTAAACAGTGGAGGTATAATAAGAGAATGACCTCTATTTATGACAAACAGGGGTTGATGGATCACACACAAGGATTAGACCCTAATCGGAGTGTGCCTGCTCTAATACCACTTAATAGGCCATAAACGCGATGACCCTTTGTGATAAATTAAGTTGATTAATTAACCAAGTTTTTAATTAATCAAGTTAACATGCAAATTGCGTGTTAGCACAAACAAATCACCAATAAATTAAAGTATACAGCGAAAATTAAATGACACGATGATTTGTTTATGAATAGGGAAAACCTACACAGCAAAAACCCCACCGGGTGATTTAAGGTCACCACTCTCGAAACTCCACTATTATCACAACAAGCGGTTACAAGTAAAGGAATCCAAGTACCTTACCAACTTACAGTTGAAGCCTTACCCCAATACTCAATTGGACTTATTCTGTAGTGATAGTTTCTCCTTTTGATGCACGACTCCCAGTACGTGACTAACCAATTTGCGCGAATCCCAATGCGCAACTTCAATCACCAACTAGAGAGAGAATTGTTGGCTGCAAAGTGCTTTAATTCATTAACACGATGAAGATCAAGAAGATGCTTGGTTACAAAACCCTACGATACATATTACACAGCAACTTCTTCACAAGAGATGAACTAGGGCTTGAACTTTGTCTCAGGTTACAAATTGCATGAACAAGGATTTCTCAATACATGTACAACTTGTATATCTTGACGGACCATAAAATAATCATTTTATATGTCTAGGGTTAGAAGAAAAGAAATTCCAAAGACACATGTACGAATTGGAATCAAAATAGAACTTAGAATCTATTTTTCTTAAATCTCGATAGCTAGAGGTGTCGAGGTGCTGTCGAGCAGCTGTCAAGCCTCGGGGCTGAATAGCTTCTTAAAGCTCGATAGATGCATATGTCAAGCCAAGTGTTGAGCTTTAATGAACTTGCACTTTCCAGCTTGTTTCTTGGACAAACTTGATGACTTCAACACTTGATCTTGAAACACAATTTCTTGAAGCGTTAAACACATCCTAAATCTACTAAATTACAAGTAAAGTGCGTTTTATTAAAGGATAAACCAATTATATAAAATGATGACATATGTTCAAAACACCTTGAAACGCATATGTCCTAACACTTGTTATCCACACCATTTTACTATAAATTTGTCATTATCTTTTTCATTTTATACATAGTTTTTCCTCACAAAGCAAAGGTTCTCTCTCTCAATTTTTTGGTGAATTTTTTTATTTTTCTTGCCTGCTTTAGGTTGATAATTTTTTATATTCTTTAAAACTTTATTTTGGATTAATGTGATTTAAATTTATTTTTTAAATTATTTTTCTCTATTCTCTTTGATTGATAAATGTTATTCTATTGCATTATAAAGAATTAAATATAGCATATAAAATACAATATTATTTTATTACTTTGCATGATTTTTTATAGTGCTTAATTTAGATGTAAAGCTATGAGATTTTACTAATTTTTGTTTATTTTTTAATTCTTTGTGATGTACAAAGTACTCTTAATAGTTGTATTCGAATTACTCTATAATGTCATTTATTTAGAGAAAAGCAAAGGTTAGCCAAACGAAAATGATCAAATGGGTGACAAAATTTAACTTTTGCAATTTTATTATTATTATTATTATTATTATTATTATTATTATTATTATTATTATTATTATTATTATTATAACAATGCATATATAGTAATTTAATTCTAAGATTTTGCTAATAATTTTTTATTTGATAATATGTTTTGGGTGGAAAAAATCACAATTTCTGTAAAGAAAATAACTTTAATAGATTATCAACAACAATTTATTTTCCTAATTGGTCCAATTAATTATTGTTAAGTTTTATTAATTCTTTTGGTTATATTTTTCGATGTTTTGGATTGTAGAAAAAAAATATACGGCTTGAGAAAGTTTGTTTAAAACTAAAAGAATAATTTCCAAATTTTATATTCTTTTTATATTCACAAAATGTTATAAATAAATTTTATTAAAAAATGAATATTTTTTTATTGTTTTCATTTTGGTACGACAAAATTTATATTTTTGATTTATGATTGTAACTATATTACATTTATGATTAATCCCATTTGGTTTTTTTTTTTTAAATTTGTTCATAACATAAAAAAGTGAAAGTTTTAACTATCCTATAGTAATAAAAATATGATTACAAAATACATTACTCTTTATTAAATTAGTTTAGATTGTAAAAAAATTTAATAAAATCACCATAAAAAATAATTATCACATGCAACGCGCGGGTTCGCGGCAAGTGCTAATAAAAGGAAAGAACACTCAAACATGCATACTAATAAAGGAGTAAAAGTGATACCTACATAATTACATGAACTAATTCTACAGGGGGAATTGCTTTAAAGTTATCAAATTTAGTGACAAATTCTAGATTAATATGTCATTAAATTAATTAAATTAAATAATGACATATGCCATCCAAATTGACATCACATTGGTATATTAAAATTTGCCACATGTCATTTAACCCACAAGATAAAGATAAATTTTATATTCAAGATTGATGATAATTATCTTTATTAAGACAAGTAAATAAATTAAAGATAAAATTCCAATTCAAAATTGATGGATAATTATCTTTATTAAAACAAATAAATTAAATAAAGATAATTATTTATCTTTGTTGATTATTATCTTTATCAAAATATGATCTTTACCAAAATGGATAAATAGAGATAATTATCTCTAAGAAGAATTTGGGTCAATCAAGAGTTTACTACATATTTTCAAGCATATCAATTCAAAGTGGAACTTATCCTCTGAAGCCACTATAAAGAAAGGACGTCCCCTTTCATTTTCAACACCAAGTTTTCAAGAGGCCCAAGCTCTGGAGAAATTCTGTCTCAAGAATCTTTGAAGTACTTGAAGCATCTTTGAAAAACTTGAAAAACATTCAAAGGTTTTGAAGAACTTGAAGGACAACAAATCTCTAACAAGCTCAAGACTAGAGATTTGTTGTGAAGACCGTTCAATCCATCTTCCAACCAAAGTCAAGAAGATCTTTTGTTCGAGTTCTTTGAAGTTCTATTGGAATTAAGCTAAAAGGCATACATTGCTAAAGGATGAAAACATTCTCTTTAAAAAATAAAACATGTAAATTTCCATCTAGAAAATAATTATGGACAATGCTTAGCTTTACCAAAACGGGAAACACTTTCCTTTTTGTCAAGCTTTTAAGTCTAATTTCCTTTATGGCAAATACTAGGGTAACTTGTTTCTCCAACTATTTGGTATTATAATTCCTCTTCTTACCACCCTTACCTTTTTGTCTTGGCTAAGAATTTGAATTAAATCATATTGATCCTAGCCTTAGCTCTTAGGATGTCTTCCGTTGCGTAGAACTCACTCATCATTCAGATAACATAAAAAGATTTTATTTTCAAAACAATATGAATTTATCAAATGATTCTAACAAGGACTTGTGGATCATATCTATATGAGATTAACATTTAATCTCTACATCCAAGAATTCCAATTCATTTTAAAAATAAAATATTTTCATAAAATGACATAGAATTGGAACTCCTTAAGCTATACTTAGCATTCATTATGATTTATCTTGAATATTATCTAGTAGCACGATATTTCATACCAAACATCTCATTTAGACTTAATATAAAGTCTAAGTTTAGTACTAACTCTTGCATCTCATGCAGTAGCACAATTGAGATAGAAGCCAATGAAACATTGTAGCATTTCAATGGAGACTATGATCATATCATAAGCTATCTTCCATTAATGCATCATGTGTAGGAAATCATGACAATGCTGAATCAAAATATAAATATGTATTTCAGCTCCTTTAAACACCATGTCCAAAATTATTTCTTAGTTAATGTGATTCAATTAAAATAGTAGCTAGAGAACAAAATTATGACAACTTTATTTTGAGACTACGAAAAGAATTACAGGGACATTATATTTTGCATCCATAACCATATAGTATAAAACTCGAAAAACATACTATACTAGGTGCAACGACAACCTGTTCCCACAATTAATATTCCTCAGCATAGAGTGAATACCAACCACTATGATCAAGCGAGAATTACTCTCATTATTAATGCTATCATGGTAACTCTTACCAAACAAAAATAATTGGCAGCTTTTCCTTTGGCCTCTAAGTAATAATAGCAAGAACTCAGCATAGAGGATACTATCAAACTTAGTCCAGTGTACACCATTGCCTAGAATCATGTGTAGTCACATTTCATCCCCTTAACAGGCTTATTGTGTAATGCCATGATACAAAACACCCTTCGCATGGAATGCAAAGCTCAAGACTAAGACAAGGTGTTTGATCAAACTACCATAAACCAAGAAATTCAATCCTGTAGTACCATGAAATAAATACTCTCCGCATGGAATACTAAACTCAAGCAAAGAAAAAGTATATATTTCACACTACTATGAACCAACAATGGAGGCCATGAGATCCAACCCTTGTATCTTTCTCCCACTAGAAATTTTAAAACAAGTGGATTGTTTTGTAAAGATTGTGATCTCATCACAATTTTAACCTTACACATTATATGTGTTTAATTGTTTAAATTCAATGTGATGTAACTAAGTCGCGTCACAATAGCGTAACAAACATTTGCGCAATCACAAAGAAGTTTAACCTTGTAATCTGTGAAGCAAATACCCTCCACATGGAATGCAAGACTCGAAGTCAAGACAAGGTATCTATTCACATTACAATAAACTTAACAAAAGGGTTATTTCAGCACTCCCACTCGTTATTTGGGTTTTTTTATTAAATAATTGTGATCCCATCACAACTAATAACCTTGCATTTGTTGAAGACTCTAATCTCATTAGAATCACTAACTAAAATGAAAGTCTTAAACTATTTAGGATTCCTTAAAAACTAATGAATCAAAAATTAGTTATATAGAACTCTATCCTTAATTTACTAAATAAAGTATTCTAATCTCATTAGAAACTATATAACTTTTAATTAAGTTTTAAATTCATTAAAACTCTAATTAAAATAAATTAAGGACTTTCAATCATACAACAATTCTAATCTCATTAGAATGTTTCTCAAAAGACAAGTCTCAAACTATTTAGGACTAAGAGTTCCATTTAACTAATGCCATTGATCTCATTAGGTCTTTTAGTTAGAAACATGTGTAATCTAATCACACATAGCCTTGCACTTTATACATTTGAAAACACTTAGAAAAATTTCAAAATTCCCTTCAATGGCATTTTCGCGAGAATCTCACGACTAAGCTCTTCCCACAAAAATGAATTAAAGGAAACAGTGAAAACACAAAATTCAAATAGAAGCTTTCGCGACCGTTTCATGAGTAAAACTTATCTACGAAATTTATTTATTTTGTGAAAACACAAAATTTAGATAGAAGCTTTCGTGACTGTCTTGCGACTATTTCGAGAGTAAAGCTTATCTGCAAAAAATTTTGTGCTTCAAAAACGTTTTTCATGAGTAGCTTCGAGGGAAGGTAACCCGCAAAAAAACCCATGTTTTCAGTTTTCAAAGAGCAGACGTAGACAGTTTTTAACAGTTTTTCATGAACAAACAACCACCATATGAACATAATAGATGGAATTTGATATCAAAACTGAATTCTATTGATGTTCTTTCCTTAAAGATCAATTTAACATACTTAAATTCAAATTTTAAACAACATCATAACATCAATATCAATTTTCATCAAATCATAGTTTCAACAACCATGCAAAAAATTAAATACATATATAATCTTCTAACATCATGAAACTATTATCTCTAATCCTAAAACTCACAAAACATGTTATACAGATTCGAATTAAAGGCCGCTCTGATACAATTTATTGGAAAATACATGGAGAAAAATGTGTTTGTATCTCATACAAAACATGCGTAGCAAAAAATTAACAGATCTACTTCATTCACAATTGATAACATGTATTATGTAAGTTTTAGATTTTAAGAACAAAAAAGCGTACCTTAGTATGGTGAAATTCAAAACCGAATATTAAAAGCACTTGGGAACGCTTTTAATCTTCACTCCAATTCTACTTAATGACAAAGATATATAGTCTCTTAATCAATTTCCAAGGAGAGAATAGGAGAGTGTCCAACACTCACGTACAAACCATTTCATTCCTTGTATATTCTTAATGAAAACCCTTATGAAAAGAGACTTCTATAATTCTATATGTTTCTCTCCTTATATATAACCGATTATCTAATTGGACTAGCCTTTTGAACCAATCCAATTGGGCTCTTGTGTGTGGCTTGGAGTGGGACCAAAAGGGATCAATACGACACTAGCTCCAATAGGCCTTGGGCTTTTCTGTCAACTCTTAACAAGTCCAAATTTACCATTAATTATATTTAATACCACTATAAAAATATAGTTGCACTCTAGGCCTTATCTATTAATTATATCCCACGACATTATTGTACATGCAACCCCTTCATTAAAATATTCGTAGTAATACAAAGTCATGAATATAGACTGCCACTTTCAAGATTACTACATCTTAATCTTTGAGTATCCGGTTTAATCCTTTATGTTATTCATCATATATTTATGAAATCCAATTTCATTAATATATATTTTAGTAACTCCTTACTAAAGTGGTTGAGCCCAACTCTCTAAATAACCAAACCAATTAAATTTATCTCAAAGGAATATTTTATATCTCCGTTAAGAGACTATGAATTCCATCTTGAAAATATGAATTTCATATTGAGAATATATGTTCCATCAACACTAAATGCGACTGCCCAATATATCAAAACAACTTACATCTCATGATTAGGTCCAACTAGAAATCTCCATTTCCATGATCAATGCAAATCATCTTAGTTGATATATTATAGTCTTCGCAGATGAAATGTCCAATTTCATCACCGACTATGAACTACAATTCTGAGTTTAAAAAGAACTTGTGATTTATATCTTCTATGACTTTTCACATAAATCACATATAGTGCATTTCATAGACTAAGATAATGTCCTATTAGTTCATTTATAAATAGTCTCATATAATTAAACAATTTAATTAGTTATGACATGCCAATAAATTGGATTTTATGGCATAAACCCCAGCATATCCAAGGAATGCATTGGGGCTTAAGTTCTATTTTTCATCGAATAAAGCCTAAAACTTTTGAAGAATTGGCGACACATGTTCATGACATGGAGCTTAGTATTGCTTCTAATAGTCACCAAAGTCTACCTGTTCAAGAAAAACAAGATCTTTACAAAGGGGGAAAATTCCCTCCTAAACTAGAAAATAAGTAGTCTTTGACCATAACTACTGCTTATCTTAAAGTTCCAACTAAGCCCAAGACGAAAGAACAGATGCATGCTCTCATTCAAGACAAGGGAAGAAGAAAACTGACGTTGCAAGAGATGCAAGACAAGCAATATCCATTCCCTAATTCAGATATCTCCAAGATGTCAAATCATTTACTTGAGTTGCAATTGATTGAGCTACTAGAAATGAAGCCACCTGAAGAGGCTAGCCAAAAAAATGATCCAAAATATTGCAAGTATCATCGCCTCATAAGTCACCGTATAAAGCGATGCTTTACGTTGAAAGATAAAATTATGGAGCTAGCCCATCAAGGAAAGATCACATTTGATGACGAGGTTGTAACTTCCAATCTCGCTATGATTACCTCAAAAACTTATTATACTTTCCCCACCATTAAATTTGGTTCATTTGAGCCTATTGAAATGAAAGAACTTTCATCTTCAATGGCTACAAAAGAGCTTATGATGATACTCATAGAGATATACATCTTCATGAAGATGAACCTTCAATTATTGATAAAGAAGAATTGTAGGGCAAAATCTTTAGTATTGATAAAGGAGATTCCAAAGAAATCTTATGTAGTGAGGAAGCCAACAAGGGTGGAAAAATCTAGAAGAACTAAAGTAGCTCCATTACCTCTTAAAGAGAAATTCGTGCAAAATTCACGACAACCACTTACCTTACAAGAGTTCATGCCCCAACATTTCCAAGATTATATATTTTCATCTCTCACATGTTATCAACTAAGCAATTAAGAAGAATCTTCGAATAGTGAAGAAGAGATGGAGCAAGCTATGGTGTACAAAACATACTGGTCTTTAATCAATTTCACTAATGATTGTCGCTTATTGGGCTCCAAGATTCATAATCAACCCTTATTTATGACTGGCTACATTTGAGAACAACAAGTGAATCATATCCTTATTGATGGTGGATTTGCATCAATATCCTCCCACTCAAAATATAGAAAGAATGTGGTGATAGGCCAAGAATGTATTGACCACTTGTGATGAATTAACCAATTAATTAGCCAAGTTAATTAATTAATCCAATTAACATGCAAAATGTGTGGTAGCACAAACAAATCACCAACTAAGTTAATATGCAGCAGAAAATAAAGTTGACACAGCGATTTGTTTACAAATGGGAAAAACCTCCAAGGCAAAAACCCCACCGGGTGATTTTAAAGTCATCACTCCCGAGAATCCACTATTATCACAACAAGCAGTTACAAGTAAAGGAATCCCAGTACCTTATACCCCAATACACAATTGGACTTGTTCTGTAGTGACAATCTCTCATTTTCAATGCACTGCTCCTAGTACTTGACTAATCAATCAATGCACGGATCCCAATACGTGACTTACTCACCAACTTGAGAAAGATGTTGGCTACAAAGTTCTTCAATTCATTAGCATGATGAGATCACGAAGCTTTTGGTCATAAAACCTAACGGTGTACAAATGCAACAACTTCTTCAAGAGAAAGATGAACTAGGGCAAATTTTGTGCCTAGTTACAAAATTTTGCTCTACACTCGTGCAACCTTTGACGGCCCTTAAAATAGTCCTTATATATGTTTAAGTTTGTGAGAAAAGAAAGCCTAAATATGTACACACGGATTGGAGTGAAATCAAATCTGAAAAATTAATTTTAATAAATCTCAATAGATAGGGTATCTATCGAGCAGCTATCAAGCATCGGGCTAAAGAAACCTTTCAAACCTTGATAGATTCTACCTGTCGAGCTAGCTGTCGAGTTTTAAAATCCAACACTTTTTCATTTGTTTCTTAAACAGACTTTCATGGTTTCAATACTTGGACTTGAACTCTTATTTCTTGAAGTATTAAACACATCCTAGATCTACCCAATTATAAGCAAAGTGCATTTTGTCAAAGGATTAGCCATTTCTAAATTACATATGTTCCTAACATGATTCTCATATGTCCTAACAATCTTCCTTTTTGGCAATCCATGACAAAACCATAACAAGCAAATGAATATATGAGAGAAGTCATAAATCACCCAACTCACACTCACTTGTTGAATACAATAAAATCTATCTTCACACAAACTCTTGACAAACTTTACAAGAAGAGAGTTAATGGCAAGAAAGAATTTGACAACCTGTATTTCTGAAACACTTTAAACAAAACTCATCACAACATCTTAGTGTGAAACAAAAATATAAAAGATTGCATACAATTAATAAGAAGCATGTGCATAAAGGGAGAAAAGAAACAACACATGAAGAGATAGGTGAAACTGTAATAACAACCTTAATATATATATATATATATATATATATATGTATGTATGTATCAATAATAAGTACAAGGTTTGCTGCTGCAATGTTAGAGCAATGTATCTAAAAGAAATAAAAGAAAAGATACAAAAAGTCCTCACTATATCCCTCAATAAAAAAAAGAAAAAAAAAGAAAAGAAAAGCACTCCCTCTAACAAAAATATCTCCTATACTAACTCTCCCACTAGGTACATGACTACTCTCATACCCAAGATTACTCTCCATTTTTGTCACAAATGACAAAGGGTAAGTCACTGAGTAGCAATCATCTCCTCATCACCGGAAGAGCTAGAAGCCTTATCCTCATCAGCAATACCACCAACAACACTACCGGAGTCACCATCATCGTCCTCATCCATAGATGCCTCAGGAAAAGGAGTGGGAGAAGCTACGAAGCCATCCATGACAGTCTATTGTCGTGCGATATGACTAACACGGGTGTTCACTTGATACAACCTATGAGTGAGAGTATCGAGGCAAGCATCCATGCGCTCAAGTTGTGCCATGATGGTCTCGAAAGTCACACCACCTATAGAAGAGGAAGGTGTAGAGGTGGAAGGAGCTGAAGAAGCTAGGTGAGTCATTGTCTCAGTCCATGGCCATTTCGGTCGAAGCTAAGCCTTACTCCATCTAATAGTCGCCTCATCAATGGCACACATGACAAAGAAAGGATCCGATACTAGAAAGGAGATGGAAAAGTGGAGAAGGATCCTTGTGATAGCAAAAGGAAAGAGAAGTTTATCACGGGTTGTCGTATCCTTATTGACATCTATAAGGGAGAGTATGAAATGAGAGGGAAAATCAATAGATAAATCATCTAAGAGGGATAAAAATAATCGAGCACGAGGCTTTATGATAGAGTTATAGTGAGACAATGGATGGTGAACAAATGTCATCACCATGTTAAGGAACCTCAGACCTTTAGCAAAGGCTGAACAACGAGTGTTCTAACAACCACCCTAAGAAGTAGGTGTCTCACAAAATAGAGACATGAGTTTGTCTTTAGACATAGTCTTAAGACGATCACAGCCAAGGTAGTCAGGATGCACTGCCCTCGGTACGTGTAGCACCTCGGTACAAGATCCGGAGTGACTACAATGCACGTACCTCAAACGGAAGTGATAAAATGAGGTACTGAATAATCGAATCCATGCATATTAGAGTAGAACTCTTGTATGATCACAAAGGGTCAAGTGACCGAGATGTCACAAGGTGACTCCCAACCCCTACTGTGAATGACAGTGGGAAGGTTAGTATCAAAAAATTTCGATTACACAGCCTCGTCGAGAAACATTCCCTGAGAAGTCCTTACTGGCTTTCTCATCACAGAATCAAATGTGAGAAGTGGTAAAATCAAAAGTAGATGTCCCAGAATGAAGAGGGTTCTGAGATGGAGTGGACTTATGCTTAGGTGCCATGATGTAGACTAACCAAAAGAGTGAGAGAGAGAGAGAGAGAGAGAGAGAGAGAGAGACAAGCAAAGAAGTGCCAACACAATCAATATCAAGAGAGAAAAAGAAAGGTACGTATGCATGAAGAATGCATGAACATGTGACATTCAACATTAAAAATATCATAGGCTTAGCCCAATCCAAACCTAACAACGCACATCATTACAACAAAGTAAACACACATCTAAAATGCATGAAACATTATTAAAATGAAAATGTGATGCAATGCATGAACACAGGATCATTTAAATAAAACCCATTGCAAAAGTTTTGCAAAAACCTCATCAATTTTCAAAAACCCCAAAAACTAAGGTCAAAATGAATGAAATGCATGATACAAGAGAGAAAAGAGATCATACCAGATGAAGAACACAAGATTTGGGTCGAAAATCTAGTAGGAAGATGATAAGGTTGAGTGAGAGGTGTTTGTGATGAACTAACCAATTAATTAGCCAAGTTAATTAATTAATCCAATTAACATGTAAAACATGTGGTAATACAAATAAATCATCAACTAAGTTAATATGCAGCAGAAACTAAAGTTGAGATAGTGATTTTTTTATGAATGGGGAAAACCTCCTAGGCAAAAATCCAACTGGGTGATTTTAAGTTCACCACTCTCGAGAAACCACTATTATCACAACAATTGGTTACAAGTAAAGGAATCTCAGTACCTTATACCAACCTACAGTTGAACCCTTACCCCAACACACAATTAGACTTGTTCTGTAGTAACAATCTCTCTTTATCAATCCACGGCTCCTAGCACGTGACTAATCGATTGATGTGCGGATCCCATTACGTGACATACTCACCAACTTGAGAAAGATGTTGACTACAAAGTTCTTCAGTTCATCAACACAATGAAGATTAAAAAGCTCCTTGGTCACAAAACCCAACAGTGTACAAACGCAGCAACTTCTTCAAGAGAAAGATGAACTAAGATAAATTCTGTCTCTGGTTACAATTTGCATGAACAAAACTTTGCTCTACACTTGCCCAACCTTTAATAGCTCTTAAAATTGTTCCTTATATATGTTTAAGGTTGTGAGAAAAGAAAGCCTAAACATGTAGACACGGATTATAGTAAAAGCAAATCTAAAAAACTGATTTTTATAAATCATGATAGATAGAGTATCTATCATGCAGTTGTCGAGCATTGGGCTAAAGTAGCCTTTTAAACCTCGATAGATGCTATTTGTCAAGCTAGCTATCAAGCTTTAAAATCCAACACTTCTTCACTTGTTTCTCGGACAGATTTACAGCTGCAGAAAACTTACATCTTGAGCAGTTAGATGTGAAGATGACATTCTTTCTTGGTGACTTAGAGGAAGGCATTTACATGATTCAACTAGAAGGATTCATTGTTCAGGGATAAGAGAATCTAGTTTGTAAACTATGAAGAGCTTGTATGGCCTAAAACAAGCTCCTAGACAGTGGTACAAGAAAGTTGACAATTTTATGCATAGAATTAGGTTCAAGAGATGTAAAGCTAATCACTGTTGCTATGTTAAGTCTTTTGACAATTCTTACATCATTTTATTGTTGTATGTGGATAATATGCTTATTGCAGGGTCTAGCATTAAGGAGATTAATAATCTGAAGAACCAATTGTTAAAACAGTTTGCAATGAAGGATTTGGGAGCTGCAAAGCAAATCCTTGGTATGAGAATCATTAGAGATAAGGCTAATGGTACATTGAAGCTTTCATAGTCAGAGTATGTGAAGAAAATTCTCAGCAGATTCAACATAAGCTAAACTAGTGAGCACACCCTTGGGTAGTCATTTCAAACTAAGCAAAGAACAGTCACCAAAGACAGAAGAAGAAAGGGATTCTATGAGCAAGGTGCCCTATGCCTCAGCTATTGGCAGCTTGATGTATGCTATGGTGTGTACAAGGCCAAACATTGCACATGTAGTAGGAGTTGCGAGCAGATACATGAGTAGGCTAGGAAAGCAACATTGGGAGGCAGTCAAGTGGATTCGGAGATATTTTAGAGGTTCATCAAATACATGTCTTTGCTTCACAGGTGCAAGTTATAAATTGCAGGGATATGTAGATGCTAATTTCGTTGGTGATATTGATAGTAGAAAGAGTACTATTGGGTTTGTATATACTCAAGGTGGTACAGCTATATCTTGGGCTTCAAATTTACAAAAGATTGTTACGTTGTCTACTACAGAAGCTGAGTATGTTGTCGCAACTGAAGCTAGAAAGGAGATGATTTGGCTACATGGCTTTTTAGATGAATTGGGTAAAAAGCAAGAGATGAGAATTCTACATAGTGACAGTCAGAGTGCAATTTTTCTTGCCAAAAATTCAGCTTTTCATTCAAAGTTAAAGCATATACAGAAAAAATACCACTTTATCTAGTACCTTGTTGAAGATAAGTTGGTAATACTTAAGAGATTTGTGGATCTAAGAACCCGGCAGACATGTTGACTAAGGGTGTTACTATTGAGAAGCTGAAACTGTGTGCAACTTCAGTTGGTCTTCTAGCTTAAGGACAGGAGGATGAGTTATAGGGATGAGGGATTTTTTTTTTGAAGATAGCGATTGATGTTGGTGATTAAACTAGTCTCCAAGTGGGAGATTTGTTAGGTTTTGTGGAGCCTAATTATGTTTGATCCGGTTGACGACCCGACCCGACCCGACCCAACTCGACCCAAACTAATGTTGCGTGGTTTTTAATGAGAGATTTTCTAAGGCTTAGTCCATGGAGTGGAGGCTTGGGCCGATAGGCCTAAGCCGTAGCACTCATTGTGAATCCTGTGTATAGGATATAAAAACCGTTGTTTTAGTAATTAGGGATTCTTGTTGTTATTTTTGAGAGAATGAAAAACTGTACAGCTGCACTTTGTATTTTTTTCTCCCAATAATAGTGAAATCCCTGCAACTTCGTGGATGTAGGAAAATTGCCAAACCACGTAAATACTGTCTTGTGCGTGTGGTTATTTTTTTTTCTTATGCATGTGTTTTTTCTATTTTTTGTTTCTCATAGGTTTGGGAGTTTTGTGTTAATTCCCTACACTGGCTAAAGCCCAAAGAAGATCCTTGGGGGAAAGGATCAGGACTCTTGAGCTTGAGAATCGGTAGCATGATCCCTGATTCTATGTAAGTCAAGAAGGAAACACTGAAGGTGACTCCTTTAGAGGTGAGTCGAGGAGGTCTTTATGCAGGCAGACATGAAGTCCCAATGATGTTTGATTTTAATTTTTCCTGCAAAACAAGATGAAGTGTTCCTTAGGCAATCTTGTATTGATTTTCGTTTTTAGCTCTTTGCCCTTGGAATTCTCTTAGATCATGTGGAAACTTTAAATGAGATAAGTTTAGAATTCACCTGGCGAGATCCAGTAGTACTAATGTAAACTTATCTTAATTGACTCTGATGGAATTTGCACTTGTTTGAATGAGGCAGAGCCGAATGCCCCTAGTTTAGAAATGAATGCTTTTTTTTTTTTTTTGTGGAAATCTAGAAATCTTAATGATTTTGATGGTGGTGGTCCTTTTTTTTTTTTTTGAAAAATGAATGAGGCATGGTTCAATGCCCTTAGTTTGAGAGATGTGTTCATGATTTTGAAAAAATTTGATTTCATCAATTTTTGAAAATAGTGGTGCAGGCGTTGATTTAAAAAAAAAAAAAAAACAAATGAGTTAGGCATGTCTGCATGCCCCAGGTTAACCAAAAAACAATCCTTTTGAGTGTTTAATATGGTCAAAAAAGGATCAAGAGGGTGCCTAAAAATGCAAAATTGTATAAATGAGCATTGGTGGAGCTGCGTTCCATTTGGCACTTGAGGAGTTCCGTTCAGCACTTATGGAGTGCCTTTCATCACTTTTAAAGTGTCGAATGGCACTTTCTCATATAAACTGGCTTACACTATAGTGGGCCAACTCTTCGCGCTTTTTTGAAGCGTGTTTTGCATTTTCAAGTTTTTTGAAAAATATTTTCTTCGTTTGTGACCATCAAACACTTTCCTACTCAGCTACAAACTCTTTAAATCTTATTTAAACCTGATTAAGAACTAATGTAGCTTACTTTACCAATCTTCCTACAACTACTCTCTGCATAAAGGTTAGCAAGACACAAAAATCACAAGCAAGAGTTATCTATGGCAAACAAACAAAATTTTTCTCATTCAACCATTCATGATATCAACAGATGGGTTCGTAGCTTTGATTTCAGCCCCAGAACCAATTTTACAACCTTTAAACTAGAAGGAATCAAGGCTTTAAGGAACATTAAGATCAAGTGGGATTTTCTTCGTGCTAGGACTTCCTACTTCAATTACCAATAGCATGATCGAAGGGTACATGGTGAATCTTCATATGTTATTTCGAGATTGGTCAATAAGCGTACTCACGGAGTGGCTTGATAGGCCAAAAAAGTATTAACCCCTTGTGATAAAATGATTGAATAATTAGCCAAGTTTATTAATTAATCAAATTAACATGCAAACGCTTGGTAGCACAAACAAATAACCATATAACTAAATGTAGTGAAAATAAAATTTGACATGGTGATTTGTTTACGAATGGGGAAAACCTTCAAGGTAAAAATCCCATCGGATGATTTTAAGGTCATTACTCCCGAGAATTCACTATTATCAAAACAAGCAGTTATAAGTAAAGGAATCCCAGTACCTTATACCAACCTACAGTTGAAATCTAACTCCAATACACAATTGGACTTGTTCTGTAGTGACAATCTCTCCTTTTGATGCATGGCTCCCAATACGTGACTAACCAATTGCGCGGATCCCAGTACGCAACTTCAATCACTAACTTGAGAAAGATGTTGGCTGCAAATTTCTTCAGTTCATCCATACGATGAAGATCAAGAAGATGCTTAGTTACAAAACCCTATTGTGCATAAAACACAGCAACTTCTTCATAAGAGAGATGAACTAGTGAAAACTTTGTCTCCGGTCACAATTTCCTTGAACAGACTTTGCTTAAAGCTTGTGCAACTTGTGTCCTCTTTGACGCCCCTTAAAATAATCCTTCTATATGTTTAGGTTATAAGAAAAGAAGACCCCAAAGACATATTCATGGATTGGAAGAAAACAGATTAGAAATTTTGTTTCTCTTAAACCTCGACAGATAGCATCTGTCGAGTAGCTGTCGAGCCACGGGATTGGAACAGCTTCTAAAGCTCGATAGATACTAGCTGTCGAGCTTTAATGATAGAACTTCTTCATTTTGTTTCTTGGACAAACTTGCATGGCTTTAACACTTGATCTTGAAACCTTAGTTCTTGAAGTATTAAAAACATCTTAAATCTACCCAATTACAAGTAAAATGCGTTTTGTCTAAGGATTAGCCAATTACGTAAAATGTTGACATATGTTCCTAACAACCAATCACATATGTCCTAACATGGCTGACAACATGTAGAAGAATTTTGGCTTAGTCCTTTACTTTGTGGAAAAATTCTTGCTTTGCTCTAGAGGACTGGCTTTGTGGATGCTCAAGCCATAAGTGTTGTGAATTAGATTAAAGATGGTAATTACCCTTTTCCTCTAATCTTAGCAGAAACTCTTCTAGGATTGGACTCTATTTTCTAGTGTGGAGAATCACAAAACTTTCTTGGGAGTCCCTTGGCATTGCAAATATAGTTGATGGAAAGATTGGACATGATTGTCCCACCTTCTGTTGCTGATTATGGTCCTGACAATTTTCTAAGTAGGACTATTCTCAAAACCTAGTGTTAAACTAAGAATGACTGGGTGAAATTTCTGAACAAAAAATCCAATGCCTCTATTCGGTGGAAGTGCCCACCCCCTTTGTTGCGATCTCCAAGATCAAATCACATCTTCCTAGTTAGGTTAAGGAAAGCAACTTTGTATAAGGCTAACAGATTCTTGAGGAAATTCCAATATGAGCAAGGAATGCCTGGTGGAAAAAGAAGAAAATCTTTTGCTCCCGTGGAAACAAATCCTACTTCTATAAAGAACATGTTGTTGGGCTTAGAGTTGGCTGACCAAGTGGATCAATCCTTTGTTAAGGTTCACTTTCAAAGGATGACCACAGACTACTCTAATTGGCTAGTGAATAAGATTGTGGACAAAGAAGCTAACATGGTTGCTATAAGGAAGCAATTCCTCAAAGACAACCGAGAAAGACACGAGGATAACAACTATGAATTTAAAAGGAGGGACACAGGTGACATAGTACCTAGCATAAATGAAAGCAATGAATGACCTAAAGGGTAAAGACTAAAGAAAAAATGACCATTTTATTTTTTGGCTTTGAACATGTTTATTTTTAAATATGGATATGAAACACTCAAATTTAGGAACTATTTAGGACTTTTAGGTCAAGGACCTATTTCAGGTGTAGGTTTTTGGGGTTTTGTTTTTTCTTTTGGTTTGATTTAGAGTTTAGGTTTACGGTTAGGGTTTTGGATTTTATGTAATGGCATGGTTTAATGGAATGGTTGAACTTTTGGAAAAAAAACTTTTTCTTAATGGGCCTGTTAGGACATATGTAGTTCAAGTCTGTAAACATATGTCACTATTTTATGTAATTGGCTTATCCTTAGACAAAACGCACTTTACTTGTAATTGGGTAGATTTAGGATGAGTTTAACATTTCAAGAAACAGTGGTTCAAGGTTAAGTGTTGAAGCCGTCAAAGTCTGTCCAAGAAACAAGCTAGGAAGTGCAAGTTTTTAAAGCTCGACACATACCTCGACAGATACATCTATCGAGCTTTAAAGAAGCTGTTTTGCCCGAGCCTCGACAGCTATCTCGACACCTCTCGACACCTCTATCTATCGAGAATTAAAGAAAACAGATTTCCAGGTCTGTTTCAAGTCTAATCCGTGAGTGTGTCTTTGGGACTTCTTTTCTCCTAACCCTAGACATATAAAAGGATTATTTTAAGGGCCGTCAAGTAAGAGATCACAAGATACAAGTTGCACATTCTTTGAGAACTTGTTGTTCATGCAATTTATGATCTGACAAATAAAGTTCGTGCCCTAGTTCATCCTTGATGATTTGAAGAACTTTGCAGCCAACTCTCTCTCTCTCTCTCTAGTTGGTGTTTGAAGTCACGTACTGGGATCCGCGCATCTGGTTAGTCACGTACTTGGGAGCCGTGCATTGAAAGGAGAAACTGTCACTACAGAACAAGTCCAATTGGGTATTGGGGTAAGAGTTCAACTATAGGTTGGTGAGGTACTTGGGATTCCTTACTTGTAACTACTTGTTGTGATAATAGTGGAGTTTCGAGAGTGGTGACCTTAAATCACCCGGTAGGGTTTTTGCCGTAAGGGTTTTCCCCATTCGTGAACAAATCACCGTGTTATTTATTTTCCGCTGCTTAACTTAGTTTGGTGATTTGTTTGTGCTGCCACGTGATATTGCATGATAAATTGATTAATTAATAACTTGGCTAATTAATCAACGTAATTTATCACAAGGGGTTAACGCGTTTGTGGCCTGTCAAGTGGTATCAGAGCAAGCACACTCTGATTAGGGTTTAATCTATTGTGTGTGATCCATTGACCCCTGCTGTCATGGATAGAGGACAATATCTAATCATTCCTCCTTTATTTGATGGCACTAACTATGCATACTAGAAAGTACGCATGAGAGCTTTCTTGCAGTCTTTAGATGAGAAAGTGTGGCAAGCTGCGGAGATAGGCTGGACCAAGCCTACAGAAGCGCCGGCCGACTGGGATGAAGCTAAGATCAAGGCGGCCAACTTCAACAGCAAAGCATTGAATGCCCTATTCAGTGCAGTCACCAATGAGGAGTTCAAGAAAATTTCCTCAACTGAAACTGCTAAGGAAGCATGGACCATCCTCCAGACAACCTATGAGGGCACCAAGGCTGTCAAAGATTCGAAGTTGCAGAGGCTCACCACACGCTTTGAAGAAATTAAGATGGAGGAGGATGAGTCGTTTGATGAGTTCTATGCCAAGCTCAAGGATATAGTGAACTCAGCCTTCAATCTTGGGGAGACCATCCCTGAACCTAAGATAGTAAGGAAGGTGCTTAGATCGCTGCCCGAGAGATTCCATGCCAAGATCACGGCGATCGAAGAATCAAAGGACATTGATAGAATTCCTTTGACTGAGCTGGTTGGAAACTTGCAAACCTATGAGTTAGGGCTGACTAGGTTGGGCAAGTCAAGCAAGGGCAAGAGTTTGGCACTAAAGGCCAAAAACAGTGATACGGATGACTCGTCAGATGATGAAGATTCCAAGATGAAGTCCTACATCACAAGGCAATTCAAGAAGTTTATGAAGAATGCCAACGGAAAGGGCTTCAACAAAGACCGTAGACAATCCAGTTCTTCACAATTTAAGAATCCGGATAAAGGGAAGAAGGATGTCAAGGATGGCGGTCAGTACACTGTTCCTGCTGGGCCAAAATGTTTTGGGTGTCAAGGCTTCGGACACATGAAACAAGAGTGTCCTACGTACCTCAAGAGCATAGGGAAGAGCAAGGCACTTGCTGTTACCTTAAGCGACACAGAGCCCGAGGACGATTCCGAAGATGAAGACGACGGAATCTTGAATGCCTTCACTGCCACTGTTAATCCTACTGATGGGGTTACCGAGAAAGTGGATGAAGAAGAGGAGTTGGTGGACTCCAAGATTGAGATTATGGATGATCAAGATGATATCCATACCGCCTATGAGAAGCTATACAAGCTTTCTGAGAAACATGAGAAGCTCTATAGACTAGCCACCAAGAAGCTCAGTGATGTGGAACTCAACCGTGAGGAGCTGTCCACAAAGGTCGATGAAGCGAATCAAACCATTGGAGCACTGAGGTTCGAAAACAATTTCATGATTGAGAGGACCAAGAAGCTTGAAGCGGAGTTGTTTCAAGTCAGAGCACAACTGGAGAGGACGTCAAGTGCTAAACTGGACGAGATGCTGAGTGCTCAGAGATATTCTTCAGATCGTACTGGATTGGGGTATGAATTCTCTCTCTCTAATACTCCTACTTCTAGTACTACTGTGTTTGTTCCACCTGCTAATAACATTGAAAATGAAGAAAAGAATGTTAAATCTGAATTAGCTAGTGAGAAAGTAGACAAGGGCAAGTCCATTCTAGGAGCACCCCCTAAAATTGAGAAAAGGGAAGCTAGAAACCCTAGGAATAAGAAGGTTAACTCTCAAAAGGCCAAACAGAAGAAGCCGCATCTCTGTTATCATTGTGGTGCTACCGGTCACACTCGACCTAATTGCTACAAGTGGCGTGCCACTCAACAGAGCAATGGCACAATAGCATCTGGGAGCCAGAATCAGCTTCAGTCTTCTCTCGCTCCTCTTGGAGACATTCTAAAAGCCCTCATGTTCCTTTCAAACTTGAACGGTTCATATTCCTCTCCCTCTTCACCGGTTCAAGAATCGACCAAAAGGAAAGGATCTTCCAAAGTGTGGAAGGCAAAGGGATCTAAGTGATTCAGTCACTTCTTATTCTCTCTCCTGTTTTTATGTGTTGCATTACTTGTGTGTTTCTTTACTGTTTTGAGTCAGTCTAGTTTTATGCATTGTTTTGCTTTACATGTTTTTGTTTGTGTGTTTTCAGTTTTGTGTTTTATTTTTTTGCTTTTCTGATAAAAAAAATTGAAAAATACAAAAACAGTGTGTGTTTGTGTGCATTAGTTCGTGTGAGCTTTTAAAATGGCCATTGAAACAGAGTTTTCTAAACTTTGTATCACCTGTAGCTTAGATGAGCATTCTTCTGCACAACTAAGCAAGTGAGCTCTGTAGCTCTTTGTTTGTGATGAGTAAGGTTAAGTGATTTCTTCTTCTTAACACTCGTATCACTCTTTTTGACGGGTTGAACTAGAAAATCCTAAGAGAAATGAATAAATAACCATCTCACCACTGTTACTCGCCAATCATAATATGACATATGTATGCTTCGGCATAGCAAAAGTGCAATGTCAATGACACCTGTATGCTTCGGCATAGCAAAAGTGCAGTGTCAAAAGCTTAACATAATTGGGTATTTCTTTTCTTTCTCTTGTATGCCCATGCATGATATGCTTGTTAAAAAGAAAATATGCAAAGAAATAAAAAGCAAAAAGATCAAAAATGCTTTAAAATATGGTTGCAAGCGTGTTTTCTAGGAGATGTGGGAGTTATAGGATGTACCTCGAAGGTGATAGTCTCCATCAAACAGTTATGATTGTGTGTGAGTTAAAGTGATTTTCTCATATCTCAAATCGTCATAACATTGAGACACATATGCAATCTTGCGATGTTTACACACATGACACGCAATACTCTTTGCTATTCTTGATACATGTGCAGGCACAATGTGATTTGGCCATCACAAAGCTTACATGCGTTAATGTATGCTCACTAAACTGTCATAACTTGTTTTTTGAAACATAAAATTGGTTAGACTTGTTTAGTGTGTGTGTGCGTGTTTTGAGATACATGTGCATCAAAATTTTTGTTGAGAGATGAGTTTGAGAGCTTAATGTGTTGGTTGTATCTTTGGTTGAGTTGCATGCATGATTGCATTCATGTCTGTGTTTTTCTTCTTTTGAAAAACTGCTTTTAAAGGCATCTCGACACCTCTTCGATACCTCTCGACACATGAGCTATCTGTTGAGATCCTTAGACTCTTTCTTATCGCAGTCTCGACAGATACCTCGACACCTGCTGGATCGATCGAGAAACTTTCTGTTTGCTCGATAGCTTCTCGATAGCTTCTGGATCGATCGAGGTTCCTTCTTGTTTATTCTTCTTCCTCGATAGCTGATCTTGATAGCTTCATCTGTCCATGTGTATTTCTCGACACATGCCCTCAACAGCAGGCTCGACACCTCCCGATAGCATCATCTGTCGAGATTTAATGAGAAGCTATATATAAAGCAGTCGCGATTTTTCTTCTCACTTGCTCGATCTCTCTCGCTCGAAACTCACTGTTCTCTCTCAAAATCTCTTCCTTTTCCCTCCAAACCTTCTCCTAAGGCTTTCTCAAGAGTTTCTTTGCGATCTTCATCTCTTGTTAAGCACTTTATCCCTCTTTTTCATGCATTTCATTGTTTTAAAACCCTAGGTTTTGTGTTTTTGAAAATTTTTGGGAGTTTTCAAAATTGTTGGGGTTTTCATGAAATTTTTGGGTTGTTTTTCTAGTTTTGATCTTCAAAACCACATGCATTGCATCACATTAGCATTCTCAGTGTATTTTCATGCATTTAGATGTGTGCAACTCTATTGTGTGCTGTTAGGTTTGGATTGGGCTGAGCCCATGATGTTTTTATGTTGCATGTCACATGTTCATGCATTCTCCATGCATACGTTCTTTTCATTTCAATATTATTCTGCCAATATTGAACTGTTTGGAACTTTTCTGTGTGTTTCTTTCTCTCCCCCTTTCTATGGTTGCGTTAGCTGTGTCTATGGCATCTAAGCGTAAATCCACTCCGTCCCAGAACCCTCTGCGTTCTAAGGGACAGTCTTCTTCTGATTCTACCCCTCTTTCTGTCCGGTTCCGTGATGAGAAAGCCCACAAGGACTTCTCGGAGAACTTTTCTAAACGCGGTGTTCATTCGGAACGCCACGTTGTCCTGGCAGATTTTGCCGACACCGACCTTCCCAATGTCATTCACACTCGGGGATAGGAGTCATTGTGTGACGTCCCGGTCACTTGTCCTCTCGTGTTGATTCAGGAGTTTTACTCCAACATCCAAGGGATAAATTCTTCAGTACCTCATTTTTACTCTTGCGTCCGAGGTACGCGCTTTTGTGTCACCCCAGAGTTAGTCTCTGAGGTTCTCCATGTCCCTAGGGTGGATCATCCCGATTACCCTAGCTGTGAGCATCTCTGGACTGTGTCCAAAGACGAGATGATCTCGGCGTTCTGTGAGCATCCTACCTCTTGGGGAGATCATATGTACACACCATGTCGACCTTTTGCTAAAGGTCCTCGTTTCCTTAACATGGTGATGACCTTTGTTTTGCACCCACTGTCTCACTATAACTCTATTACAGAGCCTCGCGCTCGATTTTTGTTGTCCCTCTTAGAGGATCTTTCTATAGACTTTCCTTCACACTTCATCTTTTCCATTATCGATGTCTATAGAGATACGGCCACCCGTGATAAGCTCATTTTCCCTTCCGCTATCACGAGGATTCTGAGTCGTTTTTCCATCCCATTCCCTTCGTCCGATCCTTACCATGTCATGTCCGCCATAGACACCGCTACCGTAAAACGTAGTGAGGCACAGTTTAGATCGCGACAGATAGATGGTGCCACTCCTTCCACCCGTCCGACCACCTCCAGATCCGCTCGAGCATCTGCTTCTACTTCTTCGAGCGACGTCAGCTTGGGAGACATCATGGCGCAGCTACAGCGCATGGATGCTCGCCTAGATACACTCTTCACGGAGTTGTATCAGGTGAACGTCCGTGTTGGTCGCATCGCTAGGCGACAGGCGACCATGGGCGGCTTTGCTCCAGAGGCTACTCCTCCGCCACCTCATGCGTCATCTGAGACCGAGGCTGATGATGATGGCGATGATGATGATGCTTCCGACGATGATGATGATGGAGATGCGAGCTCTTCAGATGAGATGTCTACTTGACACTCTACCCTTTGTCACTCGTGACAAAAAGGGGGAGTAGTTTTTGGATGAGAGTAGTCATTCTTAGGGGGAGTGTTAGCATAGGACATAGGACATTTTTGTTAGGGGGAGTGTGGATTGAGGGATGTAGTGAGGTGATCTATGTATTTTTTCTTTCTTTTTGAGATACATTGATCATGTATTGACATACATTGTATTTATTCTCTTCTTATATATGATGATGTATGTTTTTCTTTCACCTACCTTTCATGTGTTGTTTCTTTTCTATCTTTATACACATGCTTCTTTACTTGTATGCAATCTATTATTTCTGTTTCACACAAAGATGCCTTGATGTGTTTTGTTTATAAGTGTTTCAGAAATACAGGTTGTCAAAGTCTTCTTGCCATGAACTCTCTTCTTGCAAAGTTTTTCAAGAGTTTGTGTTAGGATAGATTTTACTGTATGTAACAAGTGAATATGAGTTGAGTGATTTATGACTTCTCTCATATCTTCATTTGTATGTTGTGGTTTTGTCACGAATTGCCAAAGGGGGAGATTGTTAGGACATATGTAGTTCAAGTCTGTGAACATATGTCACTATTTTATGTAATTGGCTTATCCTAAGACAAAACGCACTTTACTTGTAATTGGGTAGATTTAGGATGAGTTTAACACTTCAAGAAACAGTGGTTCAAGGTTAAGTGTTGAAGCCGTCAAAGTCTGTCCAAGAAACAAGCTAGGAAGTGCAAGTTTTTAAAGCTCGACACATACCTCGACAGATACATCTATCGAGCTTTAAAGAAGCTGTTTTGCCCTAGCCTCGACAGCTGTCTCGACACCTCTCGACACCTCTATCTGTCGAGAATTAAAGAAAACAGATTTCCAGGTCTGTTTCAAGTCTAATCCGTGAGTGTGTCTTTGGGACTTCTTTTCTCCTAACCCTAGACATATAAAAGGATTATTTTAAGGGCCGTCAAGTAAGAGATCACAAGATACAAGTTGCACATTCTTTGAGAACTTGTTGTTCATGCAATTTGTGATCTGACAGACAAAGTTCGTGCCCTAGTTCATCCTTGATGATTTGAAGAATTTTGCAGCCAACTCTCTCTCTCTCTCTAGTTGGTGTTTGAAGTCGCGTACTGGGATCCGCTCATCTGGTTAGTCACGTACTTGGGAGCCGTGCATTGAAAGGAGAAACTGTCACTACAGAACAAGTCCAATTGGGTATTGGGGTAAGAGTTCAACTGTAGGTTGGTGAGGTACTTGGGATTCCTTACTTGTAACTGCTTGTTGTGATAATAGTGGAGTTTCGGGAGTGGTGACCTTAAATCACCCGGTGGGGTTTTTGCCGTAAGGGTTTTCCCCATTCGTGAACAAATCACCGTGTTATTTATTTTCCGCTGCTTAACTTAGTTTGGTGATTTGTTTGTGCTGCCACGTGATATTGCATGATAAATTGATTAATTAATAACTTGGCTAATTAATCAACGTAATTTATCACAAGGGGTCAACGCGTTTGTGGCCTATCAGGGCCAATGGTGGGTTTGGGGAAATTTTGACCGGACCAATGCATGGTTGCCTACGTACCTCCTCAGTAGAAGGATCAGGTCATCACGTAGTTCATTTTTGTTTGCCTTAATTTTTTGTAGGCCGCCCTTTCAGATTTTCAACCTAGCAAGCTCTCTCACACTCTTTTTTTTTTTTTTACTCTCCTTTTGCGTAGATTTCCCTTTCAGGTTTTCAACCTACCTTTTTTCTATTTTTGTTTTTTTTTTAAACAAACCTAGGAAGTGAAATAACATAATTTACAACCACTTCAAATGTGGTGCTTTGAGATTACCACCTTAAACGTGGTACTTCTTCAATTGATCCATGTTAGTTCGCTCAATGAAAGGATTTGCATCTAAATCCATCAACCTTACAACTCCTCCATAGTATATCTACTTGATAATGTATGGACCTACCCAATTTTTTTTTTAATTTCCCGTTTGCATCTTGAATCGGGGCTCAGATATTTTTTAACATTAAATCTCTCAATTTCAAATCTCTGGTCCTCACTTTCTTTTCAAAAGCTTTCCTATGCCTCCTTTGGTAGCCTTGAATATTATACAAGGCCTTAAGTCTCTTTTCATCCAACATGCATAATTGGTCATATCTGCTTTGCAACTAATCTATTTTAGGAATTTCACTTTCTAATACTATCCTCAACAATCGGACACCCATTTCAATAGGGAGGACTACTTCCATCCCATACATCAATGAATAAGGAGTGGCTCCTGTGGAAGATTTAATTGATGTTCTATACCCCAAAGTGCATAAGGTAATTGCAGGTGCCAGTCCTTGTAATTCTTCATGCCTTTATTCAAAATCTGCCCTATATTCTTGTTAGCAGCCTTAACTACTCCATTAGTATAAGGACGGTAGGGTGAAGATTTGTGGTACTGAATGTTGAACTATTGTAGCAGCTTCTCTGTCTCTCCCTTGAAATGCAACCCATTGTTAGAGATAATTTCGTGTGGTACCCTATATCTACAGATGATATTTGTCTTAATGAATTGAGCAACTTTCTTTGAGTTCAAAACTTTGTATAAGGCAGCTTCTACCCACTTAGTGAAGTAATCAATAGCAACAAGTATAAATTCATGGCCATTGGATGCAGTTGGGTGGATCTTCCCAATAATATCTATCCCCCATGTAGAAAACGGCCAGGGTGAAGTCAAAGTCTGTAGTGGCATGTGCTTCAGATCTCCATGAACTAGGCATTAATGGCATTTTCAAATATGAGTCGCACAGTCGGCTTCCATAGTGGTCCAGTAATAACCTTGTCTCATTATCTTCTGGGACAACATGTCTACATTCATATGTGGCCCATAACTTGATTCATGAACCTCTTCAATTATTTGTTGCACCACCTTAGTAGTCATACAAAGGAGATGAATTCCATGATATGATCTTCTGTAATTAGCATATATCCTTTTGATGTTTAATTAGTCATTCTTATTTGCAAACTTTGGGTATGTCCCATCCATGAGGTATTGTAGGATATCTGAATACCATTCACCTTCCCCACTCTTTTCCTCATCTTACTCTATTGACACGCAATATGCTGGCTCTTCTTTTTGTTCCACTACTATTGGTCTTGCTTCATCTTCCTTAGGCTCATCCATCATGGATGCTGCAATACCCAGAAAAAAGAACAAAGAAAAAAAAGAAAAAAAAAAAGAGAGAGAGAGATTAAAAGGAAGGGTATTTCAGTAAGGTAATTTTTAGAAAATAAGGTTGAAACCCTAGCTATGTATATAAGCATATTAAGTTAACGTATATGGGGAGATATTTTAAGAGGGGAGACTACTCAAAGGATTGAACCGGAGAAGGTTTGACTACACTCATGAGGTAAGAGCCTAAGAATCTCTTTCTTATCGAGCTATATTTGGAATTAGAGTTTTTTTTTTTTTTTTTTTTTTGAGTATTTTGACCAGAGAAATTATTTAAATATTCAAAAATTTTAAGGATGCAAACCAAGAGAAGCTTAGATCTATCTTTTGTAAACTGAATGACATACTTACAAATTTTTCTAGGTTTAGTGTTGAGCACATTGATGGAATCATACATGCGCAGCGGAAGAATAAATGTATAATGCGTAAAGAAACGGATCTACTTCATACATAAAAGTTAACACGTACTATTTAAGTTTCAGAATATATGAACAAGAGAGTGTTCCTTGGAGCGGTGAATTTCAAAACTTGAAGATGAGAGGCTCTTGGGAATACTTTCAATCTTCACTCCAATTCCACTAACGCCCAAGATGTGTGGTCTCTCAATCAGTTCCAAAGGGAGAATATGAAAGTGTGTCTCACACTCTCTCTTTTTCTCTATGAAAATCTCTACAAATTCTCTACAGAAAAATTCTGTGTGTTTCTCCCTTTGTATCTAACTGATTATCTAATTGGGCTGGCCTTTTGGGCCTTTCCAATTGGGCTTAAGTGTGTGGCTTGGAGTGGGACCAAAAAGGACCAATAAGACACTAGCTCCAATGAGCCTTGGGCTTTTCTGTCAACTCTTGACAAGTCCAAAGTTACTATTAACTATATTTAATACCACTATATAAATATAGTTGCACTCTAGGCCTTATTAATAAATTATATCCCAAGACTTTATTATACATGCAACCCCTTCATAAAATATTCATAGTAATACAAAGTCATGAAAGAAGACTGCCACTTTGTATATTACTACATCTTAATTCCTTGAGTACCCGGTTTAATCCTTTAAGTTATTCATCATATATTTATGAAATCCAATTCCATAAATATATACTTTAGTAATTCCTTACTAAAGTGGTTAGGCCCAACTCTCTGAATAACAAACCCATTAAACTTATCTCAAGGGAATATTTTGTATCTCCGTTAAGAGACTATGAATTCCATCTTGAGAATATATGTTCCATCAACACTAAATGTGGCTGCCCAACATACTGAGTTTTTGACCTTAACCATAGATCTCACTCCTGATATATCAAAGCAACCTACACTTCATGATCAGGTCCATTATCCTCTCAGGATTAAGAGTTCATGCAAATATAAGTCGTGAGTTTATTATTCTATTGACAGTCTTTAGGAGAATAATAAATCTCACACCGGTCCAGTTCAATATGTCTTAACTCTTAAAACATATCAACATATCAATTAGAAATCTCCATTTCCATGATCAAGACAAATCATCTTAGTTGATATGTTATAGCCTTCGCAGATGAAATGCCCAATTTCATCACCGACTACGAACTATAATTCTGAGTTTACAAAGAACTTGTGATTTATATCTTCTGTGACTAAATCACATAAATCACATACTATTGCATCTCATGGACTATATGATAATGTCCCAATATTCACGTTACCATTATTTTCAAATAATAATACAACTTTATTAACCAAAACATTAAGTCATACATAATGTCTTACATAATAAAATACATAGCATCATACAATAGGATTTAAGGACAAATATCCCAACACACATATTGAAGTAGCAGGTTTAAGCGGGTGAGGGATCAATTTTCTGCACAGTGTTTGTGCTAGGAAACTGCACTGAATTGATGGATTTGGAGAAAAAAAAAAAAGGTCTAGTGAGTATAGGTTTAGGTTTGAGGTCAAAAAAAAAAAAAAAAAAAAAAAAAAAAAAAAAAGAGGGCTGTACGTAACAGTGAATTTGTTGAAGATGTCAGGGACCAAACAAAAAAGAAGAAGAAGAAGAAGAAGAAGAAGAAAAGTAGGTGCAGTACTTGAAGGATGGCCCACATTGCCCTTCTTAGTGTGATATAGCACCAAGAGCAGCCTTATCTTTCAAGGCATTAATGGTGGCATATATATATATATATATAGAAAAATATTATAATAGGTGGAATTTTGGTGGGAGATAAGCAGACAATTATGGGATATTTTTAATAGTCTTTTTTTCTGGTCAGGTACTGTTATAAGTTTTTCTTAAATTATTTGATTATTGAGTAAATTGTGCTTATAAATTGTTAGGTGAGATCTAAGGATTTTAGAGAAAGTGTTAGGGAGAAGTTCATTGTGGTGAACTAGCTAATGTAAGAAACTTTATCCTAATTGGTTTTATTTTGCGTATTTTAACTACTGAAAATTGTACAGCTGTTACAATTTTATTTCTATTGTATTACTAATTTCAAGTAAAGAATTATCACAAATATATCTGATTACTGAATATATAATATATTTTATTTAATTGTTTTTAGTTATACTGATTCAAAGTAAAGAATAAAGAATTTTCACAAATACATATGAGCATTGAATATAAGATTTATTTTATTTAATTGTTTTTTTTAGCTATATTGATTTAAAGTAAAGAATATAGAAATATCACAAATATATTTGAATATTGAATATATGATTATATATATATATATATATATGTATTGGAATAAGATAACTTTTATTAGAACTATGATTCATATATATGATTATGGACAATCTGACTATGAATTGATTCTGATACCCAGGCCAATGGGGGTTATTCATTGGTACTTTGATACCCAGCCAATGGAGGTTATTCATTGGTATTTTGATATCCAAACCAATCGGGATTATTCATTGGTACTCTGATACCCAGCCAATGAGAGTTATTCATTGGTATTTTGATACCCAAACCAATGGGGGTTATTCATTGGTACTCTGATACCCAGCCAATGGGGGTTATTTATTGTTACTCTGATGCCCAGACATGAGGATATAGTGTAACCATAGTCATAAGATTGTTAAGAATATAATTTTGGAAATGTTTGAGTATTTGAACTATTTGAGTCATTTAAACTGCTTATGTATTTTTGGAACCTATTGTAAGTTATAACTTTTTATATATGGAAAACTGACTACTTTCTAAACCATTTATGATATATATTTGTAAGATTAATGTACGTGATCTATTTGTAACTTACTATTTTGAGACTATGAAACTTCTTTAGTTATTTTTGAAAACCCATCGTATATTATAACTTTTGAAAACTCATATTATATCTTTTTATTTTATAGATCTATTGCTTGATAGAACTTATTAGGACTTTGGTTACTTATTGAGTTGTCAACTCAACCCCCTCCCCCTTTTTCCCCTCCAGTTTTAGATTAGGAAGAATATCAAGTTTTGGGAATTTTGATGTTGTGTTGTGAGCAGGAAAAGAAGCTTAGAGATTTTGGAATTGGATGGTCTTCTAATAGTTTTATATTCATTGGCCAATTGGCATTACGTACATGAGGTTTGGATTTTGTTGCTATTAAATTATTGGAGATCTATTCATAAAGAAATTGTTGAGGTATTTTAGATTTATTTGATTTAATTTTTGATAATAAATTGTAGTTGTTAAGAAGGCCTTGCACACTTGTACGGTGCTTACTTTATAAGCATGCAATTGTTGTCACGTGCCTATCTTTATAGTTGGGTTTGGGGCATGACAATTTTAATAGTATTAGAGCTTAGGTTATGATCTTGCAGACTCTATACTAGGATTTGATTTGGAAAAAAATTTGCGAACTAGGGATTATGGTTTTAGTCATTGTTTATGAAGGTTATTAGGTCATAGATAGTGTTCTTTTGATGACTTGATGAGAAGTGTAAGTGAGGTTCCATCATATGATGATATGTGAGATCATATTTGAAGGTTTTGATATTTATGTCTATACAGTTATGCGTACGTGACTTATAAATACAAAAGGGAGGATTTTTATTGATTTATTTCTATGATCTTATACTAGTATTAAGTGGGTGTATTTTTATTCTTGAAAATTTTGTAATTGATCAGATGGTTATTAAAACTTCTTCTTATTAAAGGGAAAAGAGAGTGAGAAAAGAACAAGCAAAGGAAATCTTCCTGTTATTTTGTGACTAATCTTTTGAAAACTCATTTGATAGTTTTGCCTAATATAGTCGACCTACCTAAGGTTAGTTTGATCTATAGGAGATTCTCATAGGTTTAATTATTGAATGATAGTTTACTATATGCCCTATTCAAAATTTGGAGTGCTTTTAGGGAATTGGAAATTGCAGAACTTTATTTAGGGATTAAGGTTCGATGTTAGAGCTATGATTCCTTGATTTTAGTTTATATGGAGTAAGGAAATCAACGGAAAGTTCGTAGTGTGAAGGAAATTAATATGTGGTTACTTTAGTTCACATTATATTATATGTTATTATATAAATTCTGAGGGTGTTTAAAGAATTTAGAAATATATCGGTGGACTTCCTTGGATTCTAATGTTAAGGACTGACCTTCTTTTGGATCATTGTTCTTGTTAGGGTTAACCTACATGGATTAACATAGCCTAATTTATGTGTGAGGTAGTCCCTAAATGGTTTTAAGGCATGTTCTGTTACTTAGAAGTTTGAGGTCCTCAATTTCTTTCTATGGACTTGGAGGATTGTTTAATATCTTGGGGAAATAAGTTTTGATGCTAGAAATGTAATTCTTTGAACTTAACTGATAACAGTTAATGGATTGGCTCAATAGAAAAAGAAGTGGATAGAACACAAGTATGTGATAGTATTGAATTGGACTAGTGAACCATATTTTTGATTGGATATTGAAGGAGTTGGGATGCAAGAGAGTTTATTTAGAAAGACAATTACAATTTGAATTATAGTCAATTATTGTACCTTTTGTTTTATAGGGGCAGATGATTAGTGATTATAAATTGCAGAGTACTCTTAAGTTCTAGACTACTATAAACTACTGGGACTATTATTGGCAAGGTAAACAAAAAAATAAATAAAAATAAATAAAAAAAAGGAAAAGAAAAAGGAAAAGAAAAAGGAAAAGAACGCAGTTGAGATATTTCATGGACTATTCCCTTCTAGCCAATGTATACTTAGATATTTTTTTACGTAATAGGCAATGTAAATATAAGGAACCCAACTCTTCAATGAGTTCCAACCAAGTATCATTTGGAGATTATAGGTGAATAAGTGTTGCTTATTTGAGAAGATAATTTATGATTAAGATAGAGGTTTTATGAAAGACTTTATATTAATGCTCAATTGATTATTTATGGAGATTTTGGAAATTGTTTTTCTTACAACACTTGAGGAAGAAAAGATATAGTGATATACGCATATGTTGTAAATTAGTTTTGAACTTAGGAATGATTGGAACTTTGGATGCACTACATAATTTTGAGGTATAGAATTAAATGGATGCTAGCATTCAATGGTCTATGGTGGATATCAAAATTGTGGATTTCCCTTGTAATGTTTGAAGTCTACTTAGGCCTTGGAATTTTGTTGAAATTAATAATTGATATAAAATCAGTTAGTGGGGTTAATCTAAACGAATGGGCCTTGGAACTTTTATTCATATTGAAAGGAACTTAGAGGGCTATTTAGACTAGAGATATGTATATCTTTAAAAAATCTTATATTTTTTCCGTAATGTGGTTGTTCTTAAACTATGGGTAATTGAGTAAGAGATTTTATAGTGTTATTGTATTATGCAGCGGAAGCATCATGGCTCCATTTGCTTTGAAAAATTTTTATTTTACAAATCTTGGGAAAGAAAAGTCTATGAATATGTTGTGAAATAGTTTTGAACCATGGTGATGAGTGATAAATTTGTATAGATCAATACAATTGTGGCTTTAGAGTAGCATAGTGGAAGCGTGATAATTCGTTCAACTTGTGATCAATTCAGAGGATGGAATTCTTATGAGTGGGGGAGATTGTAATACCCGGAAAAAAAATTAAAAGGAAGGGTATTTAAGTAAATCTTTTGCGGGGTTAATTTTATAATTTATAATTATAAGGGAATTTATAGAAAATAAGGTTGAAACCCTAACTATATATATAAGCATATTAAGTCAATGTATATGGGGAGATATTTTGAGAGGGGAGACTACTCAAAGGAATGAAGTGGAGAAGGTTTGACTACACTCTTGAAGTAAGAGCCTAAGAATCTCTTTCTTGTCAAATTTAATCTTTATTTGGAATTAGAGTTTTTTTTTTTTTTTTTTTTATGTGAGTATTTTGACCAGAGAAATTATTTAAATACTCAAAAATTTGAAGGATGCAAACGAAGAGAAGCTTAGATTTATCTTTTGTAAACTGAACGATGTACTTATAGATTTTTCTAGGTTTAGTGTTGAGTGCATATTGAAGTAGCAGATTTAAGCAGGCGAGGGATCATTTTCTGCATAGTATTTGTGCCAGGAAACTGCACCAAATTGATGGATTTGGAGGAAAAAAAAAAAGGTCTAGTGAGTATAGGTTTAGGTTTGAGGTCTGACATGTCAAAAAAAAAAAAAAAAAAAAAAAAAAGGAAGAAGAAGAAGAAGAAGAAGAAGAAGAAGAAGAAAACTAGGTGTAGTACTTGAAGGATGGCTCACGTTGTCCTTCTTAGTGTGATATAGCACCAAGAGCAGCCTTATCTTTCAAGGCATTAATGGTGGCATATATATATATATATATATATATATAGAAAAATATTATAATAGGTGGAATTTTGGTGCAAGATAAGTAGACAATTATGGGATATTTTTAATAGTCTTTTTTTTGGTCGGGTACCGTTATAAGTTTTTCTTAAATTATTTGATTATTGAGTAAATTGTGCTTATAAATTGTTAGGTGAGATCTAAGGATTTTAGAGAAAGTGTTAGGGAGAAGTTCTTTGTGGTGAACTAGCCGAGGTAAGTAACCTTATCCTCATTAGTTTTATTTTGCGTATTTTAACTACTGAAAATTGTTTACAGTTGTTACAATTTTATTTCTAGTGTATTACTAATTTCAAGTAAAGAATTATCACAAATATATCTAATTATTGAATATATGATATATTTTATTTAACAGTTTTTAACTATACTGATTCAAAGTAAAGAATAAAGAATTTTCATAAATATGTATGAGCATTGAATATAAGATTTATTTTATTTAATTGTTTTTTTAGCTATATTGAATATATGATTATCTATATATATATATATATATGTATGTATTTAAATAAGATAATTTTTTTTAGAACTATGATTCATATATATGATTATGGACAATCTGACTATAAATTGATTCTGATACCCAGGCCAATGGGAGTTATTCATTGGTACTTTGATACCCAGCCATGAGAGTTATTCATTGGTATTCTGATACCCAAACCAATGGAGGTTATTCATTGGTATTCTGATACCTAGCCAATGAGGGTTATTCATTGATATTTTGATACACAATCCAATAGGAGTTATTCATTGGTACTCTGATACCCAGCCAATGGGGGTTATTCATTGGTACTCTAATGCCCAGTCCAGTCACGGGGATATAATGTGCCATAGTCATAAGATTGTTAAGAATATGAATTACGTTTGAATATTTGAATTATTTCGAGTCCTTAAAACTACATATGTGATTTTGGAAATGTTTGATTATTTGAACTATTTTGAGTTATTTAAACTGCTTATGTATTTTGGAAACCTATTGTAAGTTATAACTTTTAATATATGGAAAACTAACTACTTCCTAAGCCATCTATGATATATATTTGTAAGATTAATGTATGTGATCCATTTGTAACTTATTATTTTAAGACTATGAAACTTCTTTAGTTATTTTTAAAAACCCATAGTATATTATAACTTTTGAAAACTCATATTACATCTTATTACTTTACAGAACTTATTAGGACTTATTAGGACTTTGGTTACTTATTGAGTTGTCCATTCACCACCCCCTTTTTCCCCTCCAGTTTCAAATTGGGAAGATAGCAAGTTTTAGGAGTTTTGATGTTGTGTTGTGAGCAGGAAAAGAAGCTTAGAGATTTTGGAATTGGATGGTCTTCTAAAAGTTTTATATTCATTGGCCAATTGGCATTATGTACATGAGGTTTGGATTTTGTTCCTATTAAATTTTTGGAGATCTATTCATAAAGAAATTGTCGAGGTATTATGGATTTATTTGATTTAATTTTTTAGGATAAATTTTAGTTGCTAAGAAGGCCTTGCACACTTGTACGATGCTTACTTTATAAGTGTACGGTGATTTTCACATGCCTATCTTTATAGTTGGGTTCAGGGCGTGACATATGCCATTGTTGTTAAAGTATCTGCAATTTGATTCTGCATCCTTGGCACATATTGGTACTAGACCTTACTGAATTTCAAGGCCACCTTTGAAGACAATCATGATAAGGCATTAGCCTCTCTTCCTTGATCTTCCATTTATTTTGAATCTCGGAGATTATTAAAGTTCAATCTCCATATACTTCTAACTCTTTCACTCCAAGACTCAAGAAATGGAGATGGAGATTTCTAGTTGGTATGTTGATATGTTTTAAGAGTTAAAACATATTGAACTAGACCACTGTGAGATTTATTATTCTCCTAACGACTGTCAAATTAATAATAAACTCACAACTTATATTTACATAAACTCTTAATCCTAAGAGGATAATGGATTTGATCATGAAGTGTATGTTGCTTTGATATATCAGGAGTGAGATCTAAAGATATGGTCAAAATCACAATATGTTGGGCAATTACATTTAGTGTTGATGGAACATATATTCTCAAGATGGAATTCATAGTCTCTTAACGGAGATACAAAATATTTCCTTAAGATAAGTTTTTTGGGTTTGTATTCAGAGAGTTAGGCCTAACCACTTTAGTAAGAAATTACTAAAGTATATATTTATGGAATTGGATTTCATAAATATATGATGAATAACTTAAAGGATTAAACCGGGTACTCAAGGAATTAAGATGTAGTAATCTACAAAGTGACAGTCTACATTCATTATTTTGTATTACTATGAATATTTTATGCATTGTTGCATGTACAATAAAGTTTTGGGATATAATTTATAAATAAGTCTTAGAGTGCAATTATATTTATATAGTGGTATTAAATATAATTAATGGTAACTTTGGACTTGTCAAGAGTTGACAAAAAAGCCCAATGCCCATTGGAGCTAGTGTCTTATTGGTCCCTTTTGGTCTCACTCCAAGCCACACACTTAAGCCCAATTGGAAAGCCCCAAAAGACCAGTCCAATTAGATAATCAGTTAGATACAAAGGGAGAAACATATAGATTTTTTTTATATAAACAAGTAAGAACACTATTGTGAAATGGTGTGTATGTGAGTGTTAGACGCTTTGACATTCTCCCTTCGAAAACTGATTGGGAGACCACACATCTTGGGCGTTATCGAAATTGGAGTGAAGATTGAAAGTGTTCCCAAGTGCTTCTGATCTTCAGTTTTGAAATTCATCGCTCCAAGGTACACTCTCTTGTTCTTAAATTCTGAAACTTAGATAGTGCATGTTAACATTTATGAATGAAGTAAATCCATTATTTTTTCGTTACGTATATTTTGTATATGATACAAACACGTAATTTTTCCATCAAATGGTATCAGAGCGATTTTCATGTTTGTATCCGTTTAACATGTTATGAGTTTTGGAATTAGTGACAATAGTTTCATGTTGTTACAAATTAGTTTTCTACATGGTTGTTGAAATTATTGTTTTTGATAAAAACTGATATTGATGTTATGATATTGTTTAATTTTGAGTTTAAGAATGTTAAACTGAACTTTAAGGCTATAGCATCAATGAAATTCAGTTTTGATATCAATTTCTGTCCATTATGTTCATGTGATGGTTGTTTTGTTCATGAAAATGTTAAAAAACTATCTTAGAAAAATTCTGGAAAATTCAAAATTTGTGAAGCTTGATTGATTGAGAATTTGTGGAGCATCGATTGAGCTGACAGAAGTTTTCTTGACCAATCGAGGATCTATCGAGCATCAATCAATCTTCGTGAAATTTTTCTCGATCGATTGAGCATCCGTTGAGGATCGATTGAGCAGCCAGAACTTTTCTCGATCGATCGAGGTACATTCTCTATCGATCGAGGACTGAGGATCCCAAATTTTCTTAAAGTTTTTTTTACATAAATAAAGGGCAAGGCAATGTGTAATTAGATTATGCATGTTTTAGAATTAAAAACTTTTATTTTAAAACATCTAGTGGGAGAGAGATACAAGGGTTGGATCTCACGGCCGCCATTGACGGTTTATAGTAGAATGATTAAGCACTTTGTCATGGCATATATGCCTTGCTCCCTTCGGAGGGTGTTTTATTCATGGTACCACAGATTAAACTTCTTAATGATGGATAATAAGTGTTTTTACATTAAGAATGACCACGCTATAGTGGAGTTACTTAATGACTCACATGGAATTTAGTCAATGGTGTACACTAGACTAAGTTTAATGTTAACTTCCCTTCGGAGCTATGTCATTAAGACTTAGAGGCTAAAGGAAAAATGGCATATTATTATTGTTTGGTAAGAGTTATTATGATAGCACTAATAATGAGAATAGTTCTCAATCAATCATAGTTTTTATAATTTACTTGCTTCCAAGGAATTTCAAACATGAGATTGGGTTGTCGTTGCATATATTATTTTATGGTTTTATTAAGGTTCCATATTATATGCTTATATGCTAAATTGATAATGTCTAGTTTACTTATTATATTCATGTTTATTATTTTCAGATTTGAACATGGCATCATTTAGCCCACTTGTTTCTATTCTTAATCAAAACAAACTGACTAGACCTAACTATGTTGACTGGAAAAGAAATTTGGACATTGTTTTAACAGCTGAAGAGCTCAAATATGTGCTTACTCAACCATATTCTAGCATTTCTTCATTAGGTGTTCCTTTTGAGGAGAAACAGAGATATGATCGTTGGCAGAAATCTAATGAAATAGCCAAGTGCTATATCCTAGCAGTTAGGATGTGTGCCCTTAAATCCTATTGTATAATGCTATGTATGACATTATCTATGACTTAATATTATGATAAATAAATTTGTTCTATTATTATCTAAAATAATGGTAACATGAATATTTATACATTATCATATAGTCCATGAGATGCATAGTATGTGATTTATGTGAAAAGTCACAAAAGATATAAATCACAAGTTCTTTGTAAACTCAGAATTGTAGTAGTTCGTAGTCAATGATGAAATTGGGCATTTCATCTGTGAAGACTATAACGTATTAACTAAGATGATTTATCTTGATTATGGAAGTGGAGACTTCTAGTTGATATGTTGATATATTTTAAGAGTAAAGATGTATTGAATTGGACTGCTGTGAGATTTATTATTCTCCTAACGACTGTCAAATGAATAATAAATCTTACAACTTCTATTTGCATGAACTCTTAATCTTGAGAGAATAATAGACCTGATCATGAGGTGTAAGTTGCTTTGATATATCAGAAGTGAGATCTAAAGTAACGGTCAAAATCTCAGTATATTGGGCAGCCACATTTAGTGTTGATGAAACATATATTCTCAAGATGGAATTCATAATCTTTTAACGAAGATATAAAATATTCCCTTCAGATAAGTTTAATGGGTTTGGTTATTCAAAGTGTTAGGCCTAACCACTTTAGTAAGGAGTTACTAAAGTATATATTTATGAAATTGAATTTCATAAATATATGATGAATAACGTAAAGGATTAAAGGATTAAGATGTAGCAATTTTCAAAGTGGCAGTCTATATTCATGACTGTATATTATTACGAATATTTTATGAAGAGGTTGCATGTATAATAAAGTCTTGGGATATAATTTATTAATAAGGCCTAGAGTACCATTATATTTATATAGTGGTATTAAATATAATTAATGGTAACTTTGGACTTGTCAAGAGCTGACAGAAAAGCCCAAGGCCCATTGGAGCTAGTGTCTTATTGGTCCCTTTTGGTCCCACTCCAAGCCACACACTAAAGCCTAATTAGAAAGGCCCAATAGGCCAGCCCAATTAGATAATCAGTTAGTTATAAAGGGAGAAACATACAAAAATTTTTATATAAGAGAAAAATAATAAGAGAGAGACATTATTGTGAAATAGTGTGTATGTGTGAGTGAAGCCACTCGATAATTCTCCCTTGAAAACTGATTGAGAGACCACACTTTTTGGGCGTTAAGTGAAATTGAAGTGAAGATTAAAAGTGTTCCCAAGTGCTTCTAATCTTTGTTTTGAATTTTTCCACACCAAGATACGCTATCTTGTTCTTAAATTCTAAAATTTGCATAGTGCATATTATCAATCATGAATGAAATATATCCATGTTTGTTGCTTCCGTTGTGTATTTTGTATGAGATACAAAACTAGATTTATCAACAATTGGTATCAGAGCCAGGTTTTCATCTCATGATTGTATAGCATGTGATTGGATTTTAGAATAAAAGAAAAATGAAAAATGGTTTCTTGATGATATTGGGTTCAAACTAAGAGAATATTCATCCTTAGTGTAAATATTCATGCTTTAATGTGAAATCCGTATGTCAATGCGTTCATCCTTGGTTTAAAAATTAATGCTTTAATGTGAAATCCGTATGTCAATGCAATAATTGCCATTTGCGTGAATTAATTGATTGCACTGCTTGGTTTTAAAAGATCTTTTAATAGTTATCCGCTTGATGGCTATCTTGTACATGCAGATTCTTCATGGGCAAGGATATATATCACTTGGATTGACTATTGAATTTAACCGTCCTATGCCTGAATGATGTTTTGCACCTCTTGGATGTTATTTCATCACTTGGATTTTTTTTTTTTTGGCACCTCTTGGCATGGAGTGCATGTTCTTAATGGCTATTTTATAATAATGTGATGATTGCCTTTGTAGTTTGCAATCCATATATTATTTTATATGTATATATGGGTTTATATTATATATATATATATATATATATATATGGATTCATCCAATCCGTATATTATATATATATATATATATTATATAAATATATATGGGTTTATATGCAAATTATTTATAAAGGATTCATGATGAACGTAGCATAGTTGCTTGCTTTGGTTTATATATTTATATATATTAATGCTAGGATTATGAAATTGATTCCTAATGAGATTAGGATTATGTTTTCAAGGGTTACTAGCATTATTATGGTTCTTGATCTTAAAAAACTTTAATTTAAAATATCTAGTAGGAGAGAGATACAAGGGTTGCATCTCACAACCTCCATTGTTAGTTCATAGTAGTGTGAAATATATACTTTGTCTTTGCCTCGAGCTCAGCATTCCACATGGAGAGTATTTATTTCATGGTCCTATAAGTTTGAATTTCCTGGTTTATAGTGGTTTAATAAACACTTTGTCTTAGCTTCGAGCTTTGCATTCCATGCGGAGGGTGTTTTTATCATGGTACTACAAAATAAGCCTGTTAAAGGGATGAAATGTGGCTATACATGATTCTAGACAATGGTATACACTAGACTAAGTATTATAGTATCCTCTACGTTGAGTTCTTACTACTATTGCTTAGAGGCTAAATGTAAAACAACATATTATTAGTGTTTGATAAGAGTTATCATGATAACACTAATAATAAGAATAGTTCTCAATCAATCATAGTATTTAATGTTCACTCTATGCTGAGGGGTATTAAATATGGGATTGAGTTGTCGTTACATATATTATTTTATGGTTGTATTAAGGTTCCATATTATATGCTTATGTGCTATATTGATAATGTCCAGTTTACTTATTATATTCATGTTTATTATTTTCAGATTTAAATCATGGCATCATTTAGCCCACTTATTGCTATTTTTAACCAGAACAAACTAACTGGATCCAACTATGTTGACTAGAAAAGAAATTTGGACATTGTTCTTACTGCTGAAGAGCACAAATATATGCTTATTCAACCATGTCCTAGCTTTTCTTCATTAGATGCTCCTCTTGAGGGAAAACAGCGATATGATCGTTGGTAGAAATCTAATGAGATGGTTAAGTGCTATATCCATGCATCTATTTCAAATGTTCTACAGCATCAAATGCTGAATGTAGAACTTGCTTCGAACATAATGCTTAATCTGAAGGAAATGTTTGGTGAGCAAGGCCGTTCTACAAAACAAGAAACTATGAGGCAGATTTATAATGCCAAAATGGCTGATAGTACTTCAATGAGGGAGCATTATCTTAGGATGATCTCTAACCTGAATACATTAGAAGTTTTAGGTACCGATATTGATGGAGAATCCCAAGTAGATATGGTACTCTAGTCACTACCAGAATCATTTAACGAATTCAAACTTAACTATGATATGAACAAAAATATTTATTCATTGTCTGAATTAATGAATGAGTTCATAGAGGTGGAAGGCATCCTTGGTACTTCTAGTATTGAAGCCAATGTTGGTGAAGCCAATGTTGGTAAAGCTTCTACTTTTCAACCTAAGTCGAAAGGCAAGGGTAAGAAAAATAACTTCACTAAGCAAAATGGTAAACAAATTACCTTAGGAGTTATCAACAAAGAAAAGAAAACCAAAGGAAAGTGTTTCCATTGTAGTGAGAAAGGACATTGGAAGAGGAATTATCCAACATTCAAGGCTGCCAAGAATAAGGGTATGAAAAGTTCATTTCTTCTTGAAATATGTTTGGTACAGAATCCCACGGATCCTTAATGTGTGGATTTAGGTTGTATTAATCATATTTGCAATTTTTTGCAGGGGTTCTAGGAGACTAGAAAGTTAAATGAGGGAGAACTATTTCTTACTTTGGCTGATGAGAGCAGGATTCCAGTTATAGCTGTTGGAGTGTTAAATTTATGCTTTAAGTCTAGATTTTTAATATTGGAAGACTATTTTTATGTACCTAATGTTCATAGGAATTTAATTTCTACAACTTACTTAGGTAAAAATGGATATTGTGTTATCCTCAAAGACAATGTTGTAATAAAGAAAGATAAAATGTTTATCTGTTCTAGCAATATTGTGGATGGTCTTTATATTTTAACTCCTGAAAAGCATGAATTATACAATTCTGAATTAGATAATAATTCACATGTGAAATCATTAAAGAGAAAGTTTCCTTCTACTAGTGAAGCATATCTTTGGTACTTGCATTTGGGTCATATTAATTCAAACAGAATTCAAAGACTTATCAAAGATGGACTCCTAGAGCCTAAGGACTTTGATGGTTTTTCAGTTTGTGAATCTTGTTTGGAAGGTAAAATGACCAAACAACCTTTTAATGCAAAAGGTAGAAGAGCCCATTGCTAGAACTAATACATTCAGATGTATGTGGTCCTATGTCAATCCAAGCAAGAGGTAGCTATAAGTATTTCATTACTTTCACCGATGATTACTCAAGATTTGGTTATGTGTACCTAATAAAATGGAAGTTCAAAGCTTTTGAAAAGTTCAAAGAGTTTAGGGCTGAAGTTGAGAATCAATTAGATATACGCATAAAGGTCATTGGATTTGGTCGAGGTGGTGAATACCTTTTTGGGGATTTCAAAGATTACTTGACTGAAAATAGAATTATATCCTAGTTGACTGTACCTGAAACTCCACAACAAAATGGTGTAGCAGAAAGAAGGAATAGGACTCTTTTAGATATGGTTAGATCCATGTTGAGTTATTCAACTCTACCAATTTTCTTTTGGAGATATACCTTAAGTACTGCAATGTATATTCTAAATTTAGTACATTCGAAGTCTGTTCCTAAAATACCTGTAGAATTGTGGAATGGGCGTAAGCTTAGTATAAGACATCTCCATATTTGGGGTTGTCTAGCACATGCATTAAAAGGAAAGTCTAACAAGTTACAGTCTAAAACGGAAGTAGTTTCTTTGTAGGGTATCCAAAAGGAACTGTTGGAGGTTTATTCTATTAGTTATAAGGATAATAAAGCATTTTTTAGCACAAATGCCAAATTCTTGGAAAATGACTACATGAATACTTTTACTCTTAGAAGTAGAGTTGTCTTGGCTGAAATGAAAGAACCTGTAGTTGAATAACCAATGGAGGAAATTAGAAATGATGTGGTTATATTGGATATACCATTAGACATTACTCATAAGATGACTAGTACACAGGTGCCTCATCGTAGTGGGAGAATTGTTTGGCCTCCTATAAGATTTATAGGTTTAGGAGAAAGTTATGAAGCTATCCCAAAAGAGGTTGAATCAAATCCCTACACTTATGAAGAGGCAATGAATGATGTAGATGCATATCATTGGATCCAAGTTATGAAATCTGAATTGGATTCTATGTATTCCAATCATGTATGAGATCTTGTAGAGGCGCCTAACGACATTAAACCTGTTGGTTGCAAATGGGTTTACAAGAGGAAGAGAGAGATAGATGGAAAGGTTGAAACCTTTAAAGTAAGGCTAGTGGTGAAAGGGTATACATGAAAAGAAGGTATTGATTATGAAGAAACCTTTTCACCAGTAGCAATGCTTAAATCTATCAGAATTCTCTTATCTATTGCTGCTTATTATGATTATGAGATTTGGCAAATGGATGTCAATACTGTATTTCTTAACAGAAATCTTGAAGAAGAAATCTATTTCATGCAACTAGAAGGTTTAATAGCAAAGAACGAAGAGCATATGGTATGCAAGTTGAAAAGATCCATTTATGGACTTAAGAAAGCATCTAGGTCATGGAACATCAGATTTGATCAAGCAATCAAGTCATTTAGTTTTGAACAAAATCTAGATGAGCTATGTGTGTATAAAAGAAATCAAGGTAAAGTAGTAATGTTCCTAGTGCTTTATGTTGATGATATTCTACTCATTGGGAATGATGTAGGGATAATGCCATCAATAAAGTTTTGGTAATTTGATATGAAGGACTTAGGTGAGGCTAACTTTATTTTAAGGATCAAGCTTTGGTGAGATTGCAAGAATAAGATGTTATGCTTATCACAAGCTGGATAAATAGATAAGGTCCTAAAACGGTTTAGCATGCAAAGCTCCAAGAAAGGATTGCTTCCTTTTAGACATGGAGTTCCTCTATCTAGTGACCAAAGGCCTAAGACTTAAGAGAAAGAAAACATGATGAGACAAGTTCATTATGCTTCTGCAGTGGGAAGTTTGATGTATGTCATGCTTTGTACTAGACCAGATATTTGTTATTCAATTGGCATGGTCAGCCGATATCAATCAAATCCAGGACCAAAACATTGGCAAGATGTAAAGCATATTTTCAAGTATCTTAGAAGAATGAGAGATTAAATGCTTGTTTATCGGTGTGAGGATTTGATTCTCATTGGCTATACATATTCAGATTTTCAATCGGATCTAGATTTTAGAAAATCCACTTCAGGATGTGTTTTCATCTTGAGACGTGGAGCCATAAGTTGGAGGAGTGTTAAGCAATCTTGTATTGCAGACTCCACCTTAGAAGCTGAGTACGTTGCTACTTGTGAAGCAGCAAAGTAAGCTGTTTGGCTTAAAAAATTCCTTTCTGATCTTGGTGCTGTAAGAATGGAGCAAGTTCCCATCACATTATTTTGCAACAATAGTAGAGCGATTACACAATCTGAAGATCCAAGGAATCACAAGAAAGGAAAGCACACTGAGGGAAAGTACCACATTATTCGAGACTTTATTGCTCGAGGAGATGTAGTACTAGCAAAGATTGGTAGTGCAAGTAATCTAGCAAATTCCTTTACCAAAACTTTGCCCCAAAGGACTTTTGAGTCACATTTAGAGGGAATGGGAGTTAGATCAGTACACAATAGTATTTAGGGCAAGAGGGAGATTGTTAGGATATGTGCCTTTAAACCCTATTGTATAATGCTATGTATAACATTATGTATAACTTAATGTTATGATAAATAAAGTTGTTTCATTATTATATAAAATAATGATAACATGAATATTTTGACATTATCATATAGTCCATGAGATGCATAGTATGTGATTTATGTGAAAAGTCACAAACGATATAAATCACAAGTTCTTTGTAAACTCAAAATTATAGCTCGTAGTCGGTGATGAAATTAGGCATTTCATCTACGAAGACTATAACGTATTAATTAAGATGATTTGTCTTGATCACGGAAGTGGAGACTTCTAGTTGATATGTTGATATGTTTTAAGAGTTAAGACATATTGAACTGGACCGCTGTGAGATTTATTATTCTTCTAACGACTGTCAAATGAATAATAAATCTTACGACTTTTATTTGCATGAACTTTTAATCCTGAGAGAATAATAGACCTGATCATGAGGTGTAAGTTGCTTTGATATATCAAGAGTGAGATCTAAAATAACGGTCAAAACCTCAATATGTTGGGCAACCACATTTAGTGTTGATGGAACATATATTCTCAAGATGGAATTCATAATTTTTTAACGGAGATATAAAATATTCCCTTGAGATAAGTTTAATGGGTTTGATTATTCTGAGTATTAGGCCTAACCACTTTAGTAAGGAGTTACTAAAGTATATATTTATGAAATTGTATTTCATAAATATATGATGAATAACTTAAAGGATGAAAGGATTAAGATGTAATTTTCAAAGTGGCAATCTATATTCATGACTTTGTATTACTACGAATATTTTATGAAGGGGTTGCATATATAATAAAGTCTTGGAATATAATCTATTAATAAGGCCTTGAGTGTCATTATATTTATATAGTGGTATTAAATATAATTAATGGTAACTTTGGACTGTCAAGAGTTGATAGAAAAGCTTAAAACCCATTGGAGCTAGTGTCTTATTGGTCCCTTTTGGTCCCACTCCAAACTACACACTAAAGCCCAATTGGAAAGGCCCAATAGGCCAGACCAATTAGATAATTAGTTAGTTATAAAGGAAGAAACATACAAATTTTTTATATGAGAGAAAAATAATAAGAGAGACATTATTGTGAAATAATGTGTATCTGTAAGTGAAGTCACTCGATAATTCTCCCTTGAAAACTAATTGAGAGACCACACTTTTTGGGTGTAAAGTGGAATTGGAGTGAAGATTAAAAGTGTTCCCAAGTGCTTCTAATCTTTGTTTTGGATTTCTCCACACCAAAGTACGCTAACTTGTTCTTAAATTATGAAATTTGCATAGTGCATGTTATTAATCATGAATGAAATAGATACATATTTGTTGCTTCTACTGTGTATTTTGTATGAGATACAAAACCAGATTTACCAGCACTAGCATCCATCTCAAATATTCTACAGCATCAAATGCAGGATGTAGAACTAGTTTGGGACATTATGCAAAGTTTAAAGGAGATGTTTGGTGAGTGAGGTCGTTCTGCAAGGCAAGAAACTATAAGGCAAATTTATAATACCAAAATGACTGAAGGTAGTTCAGTGAGAGAGCATTGCCTTCCAATAATTGCTAATCTGAACACATTAGAAGTTCTAGGTGCCGACATTGATGAAGAATCCTAAGTGGATATGATACTCTAGTCACTATCGGAATAATCCAAGGAATTCAGACTTAATTATAACATGAACAAAAATATTTATTCTTTGTCTAAATTAATGAATGAGTTAGTGGCGGTAGAAGACATCCTTGGTATTTCTAGTGTTGAAGCCAATATGGGTGAAGCTTCTACTTCTCAACCTAAGTCGAAAGGCAAGGGTAAGAAGAAGTATAAGAAGAAGAAGAACTTCAGTAAGTAAGAAGGTAAACAAATTTCCTTAGGGGTTGCTAACAAAAGAAAAAAAAAAACAAAGGAAAATGTTTTCATTGTGGTGAGAAAGGACATTGGAAGAGGAATTGTCCAAAGTTGAAAGCTGCCAAGAACAAGGGTATGAAAAGTTCCTTTCTTCTTGAAATATGTTTGGTACAGAATCCCACAGATTCCTAGTGTGTGCATTCAGGTTGTACTAATTATATCTGCAATTCTTTGCAGGAGTTCCAAGAGACCAGAAAGCTGAATGAAAAGGAATTGTATCTTACCTTAGCGGATGGGTAAGGTAAGATACAATTCTAGTTGTAGCTATTGGAGTGTTTAATTTATGTTTTAGTTTAAGAGTTTTAATGTTGGAAGACTGTTTGTATGTACCTAATATTTGTAGAAATTTAATTTTTGCAACTTATTTAGGTAAACATGGGTATTGTGTTATCCTGAAAGACAATTTTGTAATAAAGAAGGATAAAATGTTTATCTGTTCTGGCAATATTGTGGATGGCCATTATATTTTAACTCTTGATAAGCATGAATTATACAATTCTGAATTAGATAGTAACTCTCATGTAAAATCATTAAAGAGAAAGTTTCCTTTTAATGATGCATATCTTTGGCACTTGCATTTGGGTCATATTAATTCAAATAGGATTCAAAGACTAATCAAAGATAGACTTTTACAGCCAATGGACTTTGATGAATTTTCAGTTTGTGAATCTTGTTTGGAAGGTAAAATGACCAAAGGACCTTTTAATGCAATAGGTAAAAGAGCCCAAGATTTACTTGAATTATTTCATACAGATGTATGTGGTCCTATGCCAACCCAAGCAAAAGGAGGTTATGAGTACTTCATCACTTTCACGGATGATTACTCAAGATATGGTTATGTGTACCTAATGAAACGGAAGTCTGAAGCCTTTGAAAAGTTCAAAGAGTTTAGGGCAGAAGTTGAAAATCAATTGGGTAAATACATAAAAGCCATTCAATCTGATCGAGATGGCGAATACCTTCTTGGGGATTTCAAGGATTACCTGATTCAATGGAATTGTATCCCAATTGACTGCACCTGGAACTTCTCAACAAAATGGTGTAGCAGAGAGAAGAAATAGGATTTTTTTGGAAATGATTAGATCTATGATGAGTTACTTAACTTGACCAATTTCTTTTTGGGGGTATGACTTAGATACAGCAATACATCTTTTGAAGTTAGTTCCATCAAAATCTATTCCCAAAACACCCATAGAATTGTGGAGTGGGCGTAAGCCTAGTATGAAGTATCTCCACATTTGGGGATGTCTAGCACATGTGTTGAAAGGGAAGTTTGATAAGTTGGAAGCTAAAACGGAAGTATACATGTTTTTAGGGTATTCAAAAGAAACAAAGAGTTATTTATTCTATAATCATAAGGATAACAAAGTGTTTGTTAGCGCTTATGCCAAATTCTTGGACGATGATTATGTAAATAACTTTAATCCTAGCAGTAAAGTTGTTTTATCTGAACTAGATGAACCTGTAATTGAACAACCAGTGGGAAAAACTAGAGATGATATGGTTGTATTAGATACACCACAAGATACTACTCATGAGATGTCTAGTACACAGGTGCCTCGTTGTAGTGAGAAAATTGTTCAGCCTCTTGTGAGATTTATAGGTTTGGGAGAAACTTATGAAGTAATCTCAGAAGAGGCTAAATCGAATCCTTCCACTTATGATGAAGCAATGAATGATATAGATACACATCATTGGGTCCAAGCTATGAAATCTGAATTAGATTCTATGTATTCCAATCAAGTTTGGGATCTTGTAAAGGTGCCTAACGACATTAAACCTATTGGTTGCAAATGTGTTTACAAGAGGAAGAGAGGGATAAATGGAAAGGTTGAAATCTTTAAAGCAATACTAGTGGCGAAAAGGTATACACAAAAAAAAGGTATTGATTATGCAAAAATCTTTTCACCAGTAGCCATGCTTAAATCTATCAGAATTCTCTTATCCATTGCAGCTCATTATGATTATTAGATTTGACAAATGGATGTCAAGACTGCATTTCTTAATGGCAATCTTGAGGAAGAAATCTGTATGTTGGAACCAGAAGGTTTCATAGCAAAGAACCAAGAGCATATGGTATGCAAGTTGAAAAGGTCCATTTATAGATTAAAGTAAGCATCTAGGTCATGGAACATCAGATTTGATCAAACAATCAAGTCATTTGATTTTGAACAAAATCTTGATGAACCATGTGTATAAAAAAGACATCAAGACAAAATAGTAATGTTTCTAATACTTTATGTTGATGATATTTTACTCATTCGAAATGATGTAGGGATAATGTCATCAGTTAAAGTATGGTTGTCTAGCCAATTTGATATAAAGGACTTGGGCGAAGCTAACTATATTCTAGGGATCAAGTTTTGGTAAGATCGAAAGAATAAGATGTTAGGTTTGTCACAAGCTGGATATATAGATAAGGTTCTAGAACGGTTTGGCATGCAAAATTCCAAGAAAGGATTGCTTCATTTCAAACATAGAATTCCTCTGTCTGATGACCAAAGGCCTAAGACTCAAGAAGAAGAAAATATGATGAGACAAGTTTCCTATACTTCTGCGTTGGGGAGTTTCATATATGCCATGCTTTGTATTAGACTAGATATTTGTTAGTCAGTTGGCATAGTCAACCGATATCAATCAAATCTAGGACTAAAACATTAGCAAGCTGTAAAGCATATTCTCAAGTATCTACGGAGAACGAGAGATTATATGCTTGTTTACCGTTGTGAGGATTTGATTCCCATTGACTATACAAATTCAGATTTTCAGTCGAATCTTAATTTTAGAAAATCCACATCAAGTTGTGTATTCACCTTGGGAGGTGGAGCCAGAAGTTGGAGGAGTGTTAAGCAATCTTGTATTGCTAACTCCACCATGGAAGCTGAATATATTGCTGCTTATGAAGTAGCAAAGGAGGCTATTTGGCTCAAGAAATTCCTTTCTAATCTTGGTGTTGTGAGAATTGAGCAAGTTCCTATTACATTATTCTGCGACAATAGTAGAGCAGTTGCATAATCCAAGGATCCAAGGAATCACAAGAAAGGAAAGCACATAGAAAGAAAATACCACATCATTCGAGACATTGTTGCTCGAGGAGATGTGGTTGTAGCAAAGATTGATGGTGCAAAGAATCTAGTGGATCCCTTTACCAAAGCCTTGCCCTAAAGGATTTTCAAGTCACATTTGGAGGGAATGAGAGTTAGATCAGTGCATAATAGTTTTTAGGGCAAGTGGGAGATTGTTAGGATTAGTGCCCTTAAATCCTATTATATGATGCTATGTATGACAGTAGGTATAACTTAATGTTGTTGTTAATAAAGGTTTTTTTTTATTATCTAGAAATAATGGTAACATGAATATTGAGACATTATCATATAGTCCATGAGATGCATAGTATGTGATTTATGTGAAAAGTCACAGAAGATATAAATCGCAAGTTCTTTGTAAATTCAAAATTGTAGTTCGTAGTCGATGATGAAATTAGGCATTTCATTTGTGAAAACTATAACATATCAACTAAGATAATTTATCTTGATCATGGAAATGAAGATTTCTAGTTGGTATGTTGATATATTTTAAGAGTTAAATCATATTGAATTGGACCGCTATGAGATTTATTATTCTCCTAATGACTGTCAAATGAATAATAAACTCACGACTTATATTTACATGAACTCTTAGGGTCCGTTTGGGAGCAGCTGAAACTGAAAACTGAAAACTGAAAACTGAAAAATACTGTAGCAAAATAATTTTTTAATGTGTAAAAACACTGTTCACACATAAAATCACTGTTCATTGGCCTAAAATCACTGTTCATGGCCAATGAACAGTGACGCGCGCCTCACTTAAGTGAAAAAAAAAAAAAAAAAAAAAAAAAACTTGAGCTGAAACGCGCAACGTGCGTTTGGGAAGCGCAAAACGCGCTTCCCAAACGCCCTCTTAATCCTGAGAGGATAATGGACTTGATCATAAAGTGTAGATTGCTTTGATATATCAGGAGTGACATCTAAAGATATGATCAAAACCTCAGTATGTTGGGCAATCACATTTAGTGTTGATAGAACATATATTCTCAAGATGGAATTCATAGTTTCTTAACGGAGATACAAAATATTTTCTTGAGATTAGTTTAATGGGTTTGTTATTCAAAGAGTTAGGCCTAATCACTTTAGTAAGAAGTTACTAAAATATATATGAAATTGGATTTCATAAATATATGATGAATAACTTAAAAGATTAAACCAGGTACTCAATGAATTAAGATGTAATAATTTATAAAGTGGCAGTCTACATTCATGATTTTGTATTACTACGAATATTTTATGAAGGAGTTGTGTGTTCAATAAAGTCTTGGAATCTAATTTATAAATAAGTCTTAGAGTGCAATTATATTTATATAGTAGTACTAAATATAATTAATGGTAACTTTGGACTTGTCATGAGTTGACAGAAAAGCCCGAGGCCTATTAGAAGTAGTGTCTTATTTGTCCCTTTTGGTCTCACTCCAAGCCACACACTTAAGCCTAATTGGAAAGGCCCAAAAGACGAACCCAATTAGATAATCAATTAAATACAAAGGGAGAAACATACAAATTTTTCTGATATGAACAAGTAAGAACACTATTGTGAAGTGGTGTGTATATGAGTTTTAGACACTTTGACATTCACCCTTTGAAAATTGATTGAGAGATCACACATCTTGGGTGTTAGTGGAATTGGAGAGAAGATTGAAAGTGTTCCCAAGTGCTTCTGGTCTTTGGTTTTGAAATTCATTGCTTCAAGGTACACTCTCTTGTTCTTAAATGCTGAAACCCAGATAGTGCATGTTAATAGTTATGAATAAAGTAGATCCGCTATTATTCCGTTGTGTATGTTTTGTATATGATACAAACATGTAATTTTTCCATCAGAAAGTTAAATTTGCCAAAAAAATGGGATGTGCATCCCTTTTGGAGAAATTAGGAGAACTCCAATGTCACTTTTGTTTTGATTACTTGCTCTATCAAAATACATCTTCCATGATTCCACCTCAATCTCCATAATATCCTTATCTGGAAAGTCTCCTTGAAACTCTTTAGCTTCTTCTAGGGAACAATGGGCCAAACGATCAACAATTGCTCTCCCCTTTACAGACTTCTAAGTCACATATTTAATATCAAATTCTGATAAAAGCAGGACCCACTTGGCCATCTTCCCATCTTGCATACGCTTTTCCATTAGATATTTCAAATGATCCATTTTGGCAATCAACAAGACCTCGAAAGCAAGCATATAGTGTCTAAGTTTGTAGGTTGCCCATACAAGTACTATGCACGTCTTCTTAAGTAGTGAATACTTTTCTTCATAAGGCAACATCTTCTTGCTGATGTAGTAGATTGCATGCTCTTTCCTAGACTCTTTTAGGTATTAAACAAGCAAAGCCCCTATTGCTGTATCTGTAGTTATGAGATACAACAATAATGGCTTTTCAGATACTGGTGGGACAAGTATTGGTGGCTTCATCAAATACTTGTTGATCTTTTCAAAGGCTTTTTGACATTGCTCATTCCATACTGTAGTAACTTCTTTCTTGAGGAGTTGGAAAATTGGTTCACATGTCATAGTGAGCTAAGCTATGAACCTGCTAATGTACTATATCCTCCTTAGAAACCCTTGGATCTTCTTTTCATTTCTTGGAGGCTTCGTTTGTATAATTGCCTTGATCTTGTCTGGATCGACTTTTATTCCTTTCTGGCTTACCATAAACCCCAATAGCTTTCTAGATATGACTCCAAAAGTGCATTTTTGTGGATTCAGTTATAACTTGTAGAACCAAATTCTTTCAAAGAACTTCCGTAAAGCTGTCACATGCCCTTCATAATCCTTGGACTTCACTATCATATCATCAACATAAAACCTTTGCTTCTTATGGATCAAGTCATGCAACAAAGTGGTGGCTGGACATTGGTAAGTAGCACCAACATTTTTAAGGTCAAATGGTATGACCTTGTAGCAATATGTCCCCTATCGAGTAATAAATGAGATTTTCTCCATATCTTCTCTAGCCATCATAATCTAATTATACCCTAAAAACCCATCCATAAATGATAGCAAGGCATGCCCTGTTGTATTGTCAACTAGGATGTCAATGTGAGGCAAAGGAAAATCATCTTTTGGGCTGGCCTTATTCAGATCTCGAAAGTCTACACGCATTCTGACCTTCCCATCCTTCTTTGGCACCGGAATCACATTAGCTAACCACTTTAGATAATTGACCACCCTTAGGAATCCTTCATCATACTGTTTCTCAACCTCTTCTTTGATTTTGAGAGTCCATTTTGGCTTCATTCTTCAATTTCTGCTTGACTGGCTTCATGGTTGGATTTATTAGAATGAAATGTTGTATTATATCTATATCAGTCCCAGGCATGTCTTCGTATGACTACGCAAATACCTCTTTGAATTTTATCAGCAACACTATTAATGCATCTTGCTTAGAAGTGGTGAGGGTTAATTTAGAACATTTATTATAATTTGGGATTGCTACATTTTTCAATCACAAAAAAAAAAAAAAAAAAAAAAAGCTCTAAATTAACCCTTACCCAAAAAATAGAAGAGGCTTTGAGTATGCGCTTAGAAGAGCCTCTGAGCATGCGCGTGAGCATGTGCTCAGAGGCTAGTAGCCTTTTATGCATGTTTAGAGACTTTTCAATTTTTTAAACGTCAATACTTTCTTTATCTTAATTTTGTTTCCATTAATATACAAATTGTAATTATAATGATAAGATACAAAAAGAACAAACTTTTGTCAATGGATTCATCTCTTCCTACCTTTACTTGATTTATAAAGAAAAAATTACCAAAAATTAGTGTATAATTAATCCCAACATTTTAAAAGAATTATGTAAACATCTAGAATTGACTATTAAAATATTCATAATTTTTTGACCACTTTAAAGCCAACAAAGCATTTGCTATTCAAGTAACAATACTTTGTATTAGTGTCATGATTAATATGATACAAAATTAAGACTCAACTTCAACTAAAATATTTATCAAAAAAAAACTTAAACTAAAATATTCTTAAAATTTTATTTTAATTTTTTTTTTTTTTACATTCTTGGAGAAGAGAATAAAAATCATTATGGAGAACTTTGTAATTTTTATAGAATCTAAATTCAAATGAGAAAAAAATGGAGGAAAAAGAAAAAGCCTTGAAAGGTAAATGATTTGTATATCTTGCAAAGCTATGATATTTTTAAAAGTTTTGAATGCATGCTTGTAGAGACTTTTTTTATTTTTGCGAAATTTTTCATTAATAATTTCAACATCAATAAGTTTTTTTTTTTTTGGTGAGTGGGAGATCAGAGCATGCCTTTTAAAATACCACCCTTACTATACATGAATTTGAAATCCACTTTGATTTGTAAGATCTTAGACATATTCCCATTCACGGTTTTTTGGAGCCATAATTTGTTAATGAAATTGTATAAGAAATTCTAAAATATAAAAAGTAAAGAAAAAAAAAGAATTTCAAAGAATAAGTTAGACGTGGTCATGAACATCAATTCTCCTCACTTAATTGAGTGTAAAGAAACCAACCTACAAAATTGACATGCTATAATTTGCTGATAGAATTATATAAGAAATTCTAAAATCTAAAAAGAAAAAGGAAAAATTAAATTAAAAGATTTGGGCGTAATAAAGTTCTAGGCATGCAGAAGAAATGCTATCATGGTCTTCGAATATTTTGGCAAACAAAAGCCAGTAAACAAAAAACAAAAAACATAAAAAGAACATGAAAAAGAGATAGGGATGCTTAGCATAGTTAAAATACTGTATCAAATATTTGTCAATAAATTCCCACCTACACAGCACCAAATTTAAGTAAATAAATAAATTACAACCCATAAAAACCAAAATTGGGGATCACAACACAAAAACTCAAATGTCAATAACAAAATATAGAGAGAGATTAGAGTACCTACCTTTTAAATTCTATTTTGAGCAGTGGCATTTTATTTTTATTTTTATTTTTTTGCACTTCGTCTTTGCCTTTTTTTTCTAATTTTTTGCTTTGATCATAGTCCTCTTTATCTCTTAACGTACCAAGGTTGGTTTTATTTTTATTTTTATTTTTTATTTTTTTGAATTAGCATTAAAGATTGAACCTGAGGATAAGGATGGCCAGCCTTAAGATAAAATTGTAACTGCAAGATTGCTAAGTGCTAACTGGTTGATGATAATGGGGAGTTTAATCTTTAAATTTGTACTGGGTTTGTACATGGGTGAAATCGTGGATGAGGATAACTATAAATAGTTTTTTTTTTTCTAAAAGTTTAATAGTTTTATTTATTTTTGTTGCGGTAAAAGGGTCACATGAAAAAACTGAATGAATTAAAAGCATTTTTTAAGGAGTAAAACATGGGAAGTGAAATTTAAATATAATCGGTTGTGAAGGGAAAGTAAAAAAAGAAAAGAATTTGGTAATTGAAAAACTGGGAAACGTTATTGGCATATTAAAACTAAAAGCACTTTTTTAGGAGTTAAACATGGAAAGTGGAATTCAACTGGCTGTCTTTTTTTTTTTTTTTTACATATTTATCTTGTTAGTTGATAATAATTCTTGTAAATTCTTTCACCCAAACTCATCTAATATTCCATTTCAATGGCTCCTCAATGCAATCCAAAAAATTTGTGCCTGAGAGAAATAAAAGAATTAGGGTTATACCAAGTATTTAAAAAAAAAAAAAAATCAACAAACCAAAGTTAGAATTTAACTCTATCATGGACTCTTTAAAATCTAATCACCACATCATCAATTAATTAAATAAATAACTAAACAAAAAATAAATAAAATTTAACGCCAAAAACATATACAATGATGGTAAAAAAAAACAAAAAATCTAAAAAACTATAGCGCCAAAAACATATACAATGATGGTAAAAAAAAATTTCATAAAAAGAAAAAAAAAAATGTAGATGGAAAAAAAAAAAGTGAGGAAATAGAAGATAAAGATTTTTTAGAATTCAACTCTATCATGGACTCTTTAAAATCTAATCACCACATCATCAACTATTTAAATAAATAACTAAATAAAAAAAAATAAAACTTAACGTTAAAAGCATATATAATGATGGTAAAAAAAAACTAAAAAACTTTAACGCCAAAAACATATACAATGATGGTAAAAAAAAAAAATTCTTAAAAAGAAAAAAAAATACGAAGAAGGAAAAAAAGAAAAAGAAAAAAAGAAGTGAGGAAATAGAAGATAAATTTTTTTTAGAATTTAACTCTATCATAGGCTCTTTAAAATCTAATTACCACATCATCAACTATTTAAATAAATAACTAAATAAATAAAAATTTATCGCCAAAAAAAAATACAATGATTGTAAAAGAAAATAATCTTAAAAAGAAAAAAAAAATACGAAGAAGGGAAAAAAAGTGAGGAAATAGAAAGAAATAGTAATTGATAATTTATATTTTGATCATTAATCAAAATTTTAAAATTACATTTAAAAAAAAAAGAAAAAAAATAGAGTTAATGTAATAGATAAAAAAAAAAAAAAAAAAAGTAGAACTCAAAGAAAGTCATTCATAAATCAAAGAAAAGAAAAGAAAGAGGAACTTACAAAAGATAGAACCTGAAAATTTGTAGGTTGAATGCTTCTTTTGTAGCATAAGGTAGCCCTGTTTTTGGATCAGAATACCTAAAACATGAAATGACAATTCATTAAGAAATACAGTGGTAGAGTATATAAAGGAACCATTCATTTCAAAATTACATTTAAAAAAAAAAAAAGAATTAACGTGATACATATTAAAAAAAAAAAGAAGAAAAAGTAGAGCTCAAGGAGAGTTAATCATAAACCAAAGAAAAGAAAACAAAGAGGAACTTGCAAAAGATAGAACTTGGAAATTTGTTGGAGCCTTTAACAATAAATGTCTTTAATCTGAAGAAAAAGAAAGGAGGATGTAAAGCTAAACTAAATATCTTCATTTGAAGAAGAATGAGAGATAAAAAGTGAGATAGAAACTTCAAAGCGTACGTGAGTTTGTGAGTTTTAAAGTGTAGGAGTTTTAATTTATATATTTATTCTCATTAGTTGAAAACTTGTAAGTGGATATGATAAAGGTATTTTAGGCATCTAAAATATGGAATCCAAACAAGGATAGCCCCTTAAATAATAGTATAGATAAGGGCCACCCTTCCATGTATAATATAGGAATGGTATGCTATACTTGAGAAACCTGCCAACAGTTTTGCCAACATACTAATGTATATTATATAAGTGTTCCCTATGTTTCGTCAAAGATGACCTTTTAAAATTTTGTGCTAAAGCCGATGTTTACATGCATGTTTGGTTGAATTTGCATGGTGAATTGTTGATGTAAACAGAGTTGAATTGTTTCAGGGGTTTGTGTTTTGTCATACTTTGTTTCTTCAATTTTTTTTGGAAATCTTTTTTGGAATATTGTATTTTGAATTAATTATGCTCTTCTTAATGATTTTGCGACATGGGTATTGCTTATTTTGGTGGGATTTGCGTTGTACTTATTGTTTGCTTGTTAATTAGCTTTGATGGCCTTCATTCTCTTGAATTTTGCGCAGTTGAAGTTTCCTATGATTTTGCAAAGTGGCTATTACTCTCGTTTATGATTATCATTGTTAGTTCTATGATACTTGATGGGATTTGTCCTATTTTACGTTTTGAGCAACTCATAATTTTTTTTTTTTTTTTTTGATATTTGAAAGTTGATACCATATATAACTTTTAAGACAAATAGTTTTATAATGCACGTGTTATATTGAGAAGTTTCAATATAATAATATTTTGGCTTGTCTGATAAAAAAAAAAAAAATTAGCTTGGAATTTGAAGCATTCTTACAAAATATATATATATATATATATATATATATACACACATACACACACACACAAAGAAAGATGATCCCTGCTTTGTTTTTGTTTTTATTTTTTGTTTGGATTCTGAGAAAATTGATTTGCAATGGTCAAAAAGAAATTTTAAATATTTTCCTAAAAAAATAAAAACCTTAGAAATTAAATTTTGTTTTTGTTTTTGTTTGTTTGTTTTTTTTTTTTTTAAGTTCACAATTTTGTTTGATAACTCCTATTGCTTACAAATCAGACTATTTAGAAGTAGAATTGCTACACACAGACTTACCTTTGAGAGAGATGGTGTATATTATCGGCTTGTATCAGTTTTACTGACAAGTATGTGAACGACACCGTTGAGCAATTCTATGCTGAGCATCTCTTTGCGCTTCAGGTATGTGGGTTGGACTTGGTTTTTCCATTTGGGTTTCGGGATTGGATTAGTGAGTGTGTCTTTGTTTTTGGATTGAGATCTGATTTTTTAAGTTTAAGCATGATTTGGGTCTTTTAGTTTTTGTTTCAGGTTTGGCTTTCTATGGCAATTTTGTTGTCTTGTATGTGTTTCTTAATTGTTATAGATCTGAATTGTTTAGTTTTCAACTAGGTTGAAAAGCATGTTTAATCTGTATTTCAATTCCTACAAAAAGAGAATGTTTTGGGGGTGTGTTTTGTCTTGTGTATCAAATTTGTGAATTTGCTATTTCTTGTTGTGAATCTGCTATCAAAAGACTTACCTATATAATCCAAGTTTCTAGAGCCTTGTCAAGCAAACAAGAAATAATAAAAAATGTTCTTTAGGCTTGGTTGTTACAAACCTTGAGTACCTACACAAGCTTCAATGGCCAAAAACCTCCATGATTTTTGTTTATGGGGGGCTTCCTTCAATTATAGTATTTATTATTTAATTTCACTTACACTAGGCTGTATAGGCGGTTTACATTTCAACCGAAGCTTACTATCACTGCTATTATTATTATCTTATTTATATTTTATTTTTTCTACTCCTATCTCACAGGTTTATGAACTATTTATTTATTAACAAACAGTGGTTTTAAAACTCACCAGGAGAAAAAAGAAAAGAAAAGAAAAGAAAACCTATAGCGGCGGTCAAAAAGCGCCGCTAAAGGTGCACATTTTATGTTTTAAATGAATCCCTATTGCAGCGCTTATTGCCTGTCACTATAGGTCCACACATATAGCGGCGTTTCTACTCGCCGCTAAAGGTGCAATTAGTCTATTTTGATTGATTGCCTATAGTGGCGTCGCCTTCCCGCCGCTAAAGGTAGACACCAATAGTGGCGGACATGACCCGCTGCTAAAAGTCAATTGACACGAATTCTAAACTTGTATGGTGGCGGTTTTTTGCCCCCTGCAATAAACCTTCACCCGCCGCTAAAAGGTACATATATAGCGGCGCTTTTAGTGGCCGCCGCAATATACCTACAGCGGCACTGGAACACTGATGGGACTAGGGATGGCAATGGGGTGGGGCGGGGCCAAAGGATGGGATCTTCGCCCCTGCCCCATATAGATTTTTCTTACCCCATCCCAGCCCTGCCCCGCCCGGCATGACGGGGAAAATTTCTTGCTCCATCCCCGCTCCTTAAGGCCCCGCGAAGACCCGCGAAGTCCCGCCCTACACAGTAAAACTTTATTTCTTGTTAATTTTCCCTACAACTATTACCATTTTTTCAAACAAAATGACATGTTTCAATATTAAAAATATACTTGAAATTATAAATAAATTTATCTTATCAAATCAAACTAATTTTTAGCCAAAACTAAATAATATTATCTAAATGTTTAACAAGACAATGTCACAAAAAAAATCTCATAGTATGACACCATAAAATAATTCAAACTCCTAATAAGATGATGATATTGGTCTCTTACTTCCAACTTTGCTAGAAAGGAAAAAGAGGTAGAATCATGTTAGGTAGAATAAAATAAGATGATGATATTTTTGTTTAAATAGTAGGGTCTTAGAATATGAAAAAATTACAACTTAACCCTTATTAATGAGGGGCGGGGCGGGGCGGGGCGGGGCGGGACGGGGTGGGTTTAAAAAGTGTAAACCCATCCCCGCCCCATCACCTTTGCGGGGCGGGAAAAACCCGCAGGGGGCGAAGCGAGGAGGGGCAGGTCAAGCGAGGCGGGGAAAAATTGTCATCCCTAGACGGGACTGCTCGTTGCAATAGCACTCGCCGCTATTGGTCATATGTACCTTTAGCGGCACTTCTGGCCCGCTGCAATAGCCCATTTTTCTTGTAGTATAATGATGTTTTAGGGTCCTCCAACTCATGAAAAGTACACAAGACTTACGTTCCTTTCTTATTGTGTTTTGTTAGGTTTTAAGAAATTATGAACTAATGTATTAGAACTTCAATATGTATATGTTGGCAAACTATGATCAAAACGTTTAGTCTAGATTTAGGCTGCTCAAAGTATGTGTTTGTTTAAAGTTGGAATTGAGTAATTGCAAAAAATTACTATTCAATTTCTGCAAGGCTCGATCGATCGAAAATTAGACTCGATCGATCAAAGCTCGTGCAGATTGTTTTTCTGCAGAATTTTCCAACTCAGCCCAAGCCAGTTTGACGTGTAAGGTTTTATGTTTTATGTTTCATGTTTCATATAAATAGAAAAATCCTAGCCACGTTTTAGAGGTTGTTGATATGCTATGTGTGTGGATCTCTTGTGAGATCTAGAGGTGTTTACCTTTATACATACTTAGGATTATCAAGATCAATATTGATGTCGAGAACTTGGTGATCACTTCATTTGCTGTTTCAAGAGCTTAAAGAGAAACACAAGTGGGTGTACTTTTGGATGTTATGGACTTGAGAAAGAAATAGTCCGTGGATTCAGAACTGTAACGTGGTCGTGGTAGTAAATTTTTTACTCGAGGTAGCAATAGGATGTTAGTGGTCTAAGTCGCTATTGTAAAACTTCAATTCTTTCATAGTGGATCTTGTTTTACCTTGAGAATAGCTAGGTTAAATCATCTCCAGGTTTTTTACCGGTTTGGTTTTCTAAGGTTATCATATCGTTGTATTCTTTATTTACTGCATTGTTTACTTGATATGATTTACTTATGTTCACCTAGATTTGAATAATTTACTTAAGTAATCACTTGACTAAATAACTAGGTTAAACAATTGGTTCTTAAGGAGTCTAAAAAAGTACAAGTGGTATCAGAGTGGGTTAGTTCTAGTGTTTAGATCTTTTGATCTAAGAGTTGATTCTTGACCCCTGTTGTCATGGAATACGGTCACTCTCTTGTAATCCCACCTCACATAGATAAGAACAATTATGCCTACTAGAAAGTAAGGATGAAAGCATTCCTAAAATCTATTGATGAGAGGGTCTGGAATTTCATTGAATACGAATGGGAAAAGCCGACTATTGTTGGTGGCAAACTTCTTAGAAAGAAGCAGCCGCTTTTAATAGCAAAGTCATGAATGCCATTTTCAATGCTATTTCTATGAAGGAATTCAAAAGGATTTTAAATGTTGAGGTTGCACATACTGCATGAAATATTCTCCAAACTATGCAAGAAGGCACAAAGGCAGTTAAGATCAATAAGTTGCAGTAGTTAACAACTAGATTTAAAAGTATTAGGATGTCTAATGATGAAAGTTTTGATGAATTCTATGCTAAGCTTAATGACATTGTTAACTCTACTTATAATTTGGGTGAAACCTATGATCAACCTAAAATTGTTAGGAAGATTCTTAGATCCTTAACCGAGGATTTTAGACACAAAGTTACTACCATTACTGAGAGCAAGGATGTAGACTCCATCCTTGTTGATGAACTTGTAGGATATTTCTAGTCCTACGAGCTAGACCTACCCAAGATAAACAAATCCAAATCAATGGCTCTTAAGTTGGTTGATAATGTTGATGGGAATGGATTTGATGATGAACTCTCTTCTACAGAGATTGCTTATCTTGTCAAGAAATTTAGAAACTTTCTTAGGAACAATAACTAAAGGGCAAGAGGTAAAAACAATGCTGAATCTAGGAATTTTAAGAGAAATGAACCAACTAAAGTAAACAATACTGATAAATCTAAAGATAAAGTAGGTCAAACCTTTAATAATTCTTTGGGTCAATAATGTTTTGGTTATCAAGGGTATGGTCATGTGAAATCAGAATGTTCTACATTCTTGAGTCCAAAGGGTAAGGCTATGGCTGTAACTCTTAGTGATGATGGAGTTTCTGATCATGAGTCCAGTAGTAACGGATGAAAACTTCATTGCTTTCACAGTGACTATTGTAGTTGATGAAAGTGTTATGGTTAAATAGAGCCCTTCTGAATGTGTTGATTTGCAAAAAGCTTACCATAAGCTATATAAACTTACTGCAAAAGATGCAATGAATGTTGAAATAGGTTTAAAGAAAATTACTTCTCTTGAACTTGATAAGAAGTATTTGTTGTTGAAATTGCTTGATGCTAGCACTCTAATTAATAAAGTGAAGACTGAGAACATGATGTTGACTGACAAGATTAAGAAATTGGAACTAGAATTATCTATTGCTAGAGAACAAACCAATATGTCTGCTAGTTCTAAACTTAATCACATGTTAAGTGTTCAGAAGTCTCCTTTAGAAAAAACTATGCTAGGTTTTATAGAAAGTATCTCTTTGTCTGAAACTCATTCCATAAATTTTATTCCTTCTTTTGAGCCTCCCGTGAGTGAGATTGTCAAACTAGTAGAAGTTACACCTCCTAGAAAGATTAGGGTTGATCTTAAAGAGTCTAAGCTTAAGACTCCTAACCCTCCTAATGATAAGTTGCATGATAGACTGGTTTGGGTTTGTCATTTTTGTGGAAAGTTTGGGCACATCTATTCAAACTGTTTCAAGTTGTAAGCTGCTAAGTGAGCAAATAAGCCCAAAGTACTTGTGCCTCAAGCACAAGATCCTATGATACTTATTAGTGAGTTAGTAAAGGCATTAAACTTTTATTCCAATACTGGAGTTGCTCATCATTCTAATTAGAATAATAACTCCAATGCTAGAGTTGCATCTAAGAGGTTTTGGATGTCAAAGGCTCAAACTAATTGAGTCTTTCTGACATGGTCCTTGTGCTTCATCTCTTTATTCTATGTAACCATTCTTCTTTTGTTGTTTCGGTTTCTTTTTGCCTTTAGGATTTGCATTGCATAATATTCATGCATTTCATGTTAAGTTGTTTATGTTTTTTTTTTTTTTTTTTCAAATTATTAAATAAAAAAAAGGGAGGAGGTAGAAAAATGTGCTTTGCATTATTGTTTTTGGACTTGAGATCAAGGTTGGCCAAATTATTTTCACATAACATGTTTATGTCCTTTGTCTAACTTAGATGAGTTTATTTTATTGCACTTTGCTTTTGCTTGTTTTGGTTATGTTGTGCATGTTGTGTGAGAGTTGTTCATAGTTTTTGATCACATGATCTTAATTTTGAAGTCACATGTTTTTTATTGTAAGGACTAAAAAATCTTAAGAGAAAGGTATAAATAACCATCTCACCACTGTTTACTAGCCAATCATGAATATCTTAGTGCATATCATATGATTTTGTGCTTGAGAAAGTGTAGCACATTCACAAAAAGAACATAAAGTGTAGCCTCGATTATAATGAATTCAAATATAATAACATTGGTGTGTACATTATTGGGTTATAATAAATTCAAATTGAAATAAAAATTGGTGTGTACATTATGAGTCAAATCAAGAAACTAACATGATTGCAAGCATGTTTTCTAGGAGATGTGAGAGTTATATGATGTAACTCTTTAGGTGATAGTCATTTTCAAATTCATGTGATGAATTTTGTAGAAAATGTGATTGATTTTTATTTACTTATCATCTCACATGTATCTCATGCTTTTATTAGTTGCACACACTACACGAGTTACTATTTGCTAAACTTAGTACAAAATATCGTGTGTGATCTTCTTATGTCCATCCTAGATTAAATGTGTCTGGATTCTAATGCGAAATATGTTTTAATGTTTGTGTTTTGAAGACAAATTGATTGAAAATCTTGTTTTTGGAAGATTTGGGTTGAATTCAAGGGTTTTTGAAAAACATTTCATGTCATACTCATGCATTTCATACATAGAACAATGTGCTTTGAGGAGTTTCTACAATCAAATGTGCTATTTTTCAAAAAACTGATTTTCAAGATTTTCGATCGATCGAACTTGTTGCTTGAAAGATCAAAATGCAATAAAAATTTTGGTTACAATCTGCTTGGCTCAATCGGTGCTCGATTGGTGTTGAATCGATCGAGGATGTTCTTCGATCGATCAAACATATTTTTTCGACCGATCGAGAATCGGTCAGAGAGTTTTCTAAATCAAGCTTTTCTCATGTGTTCTTCACTTTACTTAAACTTTTCAAAAAGCTTTTTGCTCTCTCTCTTCGACCGATCCACTTCAAGTCAAATTTTTGTCTTCTAGTGTTGGTAAGACCTTATTACCCTTTCTTTTTCATTTTATTTACATTTTTCATGCATTTTAGGTGTAATTTTTGAACCTATAGGAATTTGGGATTTTTGATTTATGAGTTGTTTTCTTTCAAAATTAATCATTGGGTTTTTGTTGCTATAAACATGTTTCCCATGCATTAATTTGGTGGTTTGAGAACAATTTCAAATTCTAGGGCTCGAAACTACATGAAATTGGGAATTTTGTTCAATTGGTCTATAATTGGTAAAACTGACTTGTGTAATTGATTGATTAATTCATTATATGATGTTTCTTAACTAGTATGATGATTAATTGCTTGATTTGGGTTACTTTTTGAAATTGAGTTATTCAAAATTTGGGGTTTTTGTACTAAAACTCTATGTTCGAGCCAATTGTTGGTTTCTAAAGAATAATTGAATTGTTTTCAATGCATTAGAGCATGCATCATTTTTTCATTCAGTGCATGCATCATATTGAATGATATTTTCTATTGTTGTTTTCTCTTTAACCCTATCTAACGCAGCCTACCCTTAGTTTTCTTTGTTTTTCTTTCTTTGGTTTCTATTTCGGTCTTTCCTTTCTTTCCCTTAGCATCATAGTTAGGAAGACTAGAGCCAATAATAAAACCACCTCCTCCTCTACCCCTGATTTTCAGAGTGATAGATTCCTTAGCCCAAAAAATCAAGAAACCTTTAAGAAGCTAAATGTGTATAGGACGGTGTGGGCTGAGAGGAAAGTGATTTTAGATGAGGTTGATCCTGAGATTTGTAGGAGTTTTGATTATAGGGGTTGGCTACCTCTTTTAGATATAGATCATCTCCTCCAACTGTTCTAATCAAAGGGTTCTATTCGAACCTCTCTGTTCACTCCATTTCATCCAACATTCAGTTTGTGAAAAGTTGGATAAGAGAAGAAGTTTATGTTATTACTCCTCAGATAGTGGCCTCTGCTTTTGGTGTACCTTTGGTACAACAGCCTAATTATCCTTATGATGAGTCCCCTCCCCTGGATGACATCATGTCCCTCATCACTGATACTACCATTCAGTGGGGTACTGCTCGTATCACCTCACATGAGCTTACTGAGATTCATTACTTGTTTTTCCAGATTTCTTGTCATTCTATCTAGCCTATCTCTCACTTACAAACCATTCCTCTTGAGCGTTATGCGTTTCTGTATGCCCTTATGACTGATGCTCCTATGTGTTTTCCGTCTCTTTTCATTCGGTCCTTGGTTGAGGTTCATAGGAGTGGTTCTTGGTCACATGCTCTTTTCTTTCCAGTTTTTATTCATAGGATTTTATTAGATTTGGGTTTAGAAGATTTTCCTACATTCGAGCCTGTTCATATCATCACCCCCATATGTGCCACCTTTCTTAGGCAAAGAGCGGCTCAAATGAAAACTAGCTTTAAATGCCCTTGTGTAGAGTCTTCTACAAATGATACATCTTGGCCTCCTTCATCTAGTAATCCATCTGCTGAGGAGTTTGTTGATCCTACCACCGCAGTTGATCCTCCACCTACTGCTTTGGATGATTCATCCATTCAGAGTGTGTTGGATACTGTCGTGACGGTTCAAGCAGTGCATGAACAGCTTTTGGTGGATGTGCTTAGGGAGCTTCAGGCTTTGTGTGTAGATTTGGCTAGTCTTCGATAATCTATTCCACCACCTCCTTTTGATGATGATAAGCCTTGATTGTCCTTTGGCAATTAGTCACAAAAAGGGGGAGTACATATTGATGGAGATAGGGAGAGATTTTGTTGTTTTGATGGTTTTGAGCTTTGGAGCTTTAGATTGTATTTAGGAGATTCATAATGTATTTTTGTAATTGGCTTATGATATGGGATGTATATGTTAGGTATATGTTAGGGGGAGACATTTTTTTTAATCTCTTTTTTTATTTCTTATTTCACATGTGCTACATTGATTATTGATTTATATTATGAGGTTATTCATGATATATGTCTTTCATTTTCTGTTTTGTGAAATCAAGAATTTATTTTGTTTTTATATGTATTTTCCACACATGAGTTTATGTGTTTGTTGAGTGTTACATGAATATACAAGTTGAGTCAGTCATGTTGCTGTCTACGCTAACAACTGATAGATAGTAGTTAAATTGAATTGTTTTTGGACATTTTGTTATAATGGGCTGTTTTGTAACTTTGAGCATTTTTGTTTTTGGTATGTGTTTTGTCACGGATTGCCAAATGGGAGTTTGTTAGGTTCTAAGAAATTATGAACTAATGTATTAGAACTTTAATATGTATATGTTGGCAAACCATAATCAAAACGTTTAGTCTAGATTTAGGCTGCTTAAAGTATGTGTTTGTGTAAAGTTGGAACCGAGTAATTGTAGGAAATTATTATTCAATTTCTGCGAGGCTTGATTGATCGAAAATTTGACTCGATCGATCAAAGCTCATGCAAATTGTTTTTCTACAGATTTTCCAACTCAGCCCAAGCCAGTTTGACATGTAGGATTTTATGTTTAATTTCTCATATAAATAGAAAAACCCTAGCCAAGTTTTAGAGATTGTTGATATGCTGTGTGTGTGTGAATCTCTTATGAAATCTAGAGGTGTTTACCTTCATACACACGTAGCGTTATTAAGATCAAGATTGATATCGAGAACTTGGTGATCACTTCAATTGCTGTTTCAAGAGCTTAAAGAGAAACACAAGTGGGTGTACTTGAGGATGCTATGGATTTGAGAAAGAAGTAGTTCGTGAATTCGGAGTTGTCACATAGTCGTAGTAGTAAGTTTTCTACTCGAGGTAGCAATAGGATGTTAGTGGTCCAAGTCCCTATTGTAAAACTTCAATTCTTTCATAGTGAATCTTTTTTTACCTTGAGGATAGCTAGGTTAAATCCTCCCTAGGTTTTTTACCGGTTTGGTTTTCTAGGGTTATCATGTCGTTGTGTTCTTTATTTTCCGCATTATTTACTTAATATGATTTATTTGTGTTAACCTAGATTTGAATAATTTACATGATTAATCACTTGGCTAAATAACTAGGTTAAACAACTGGTTAATAAGGGGTCTAAAAGCGTATATGTTTCTTCTAACCTAGATGGATACAAGAAGAGAGAAGCTTTAAACTGAGATTGATAGTCATTATTGAAGAGTTTCCAAATCCAAGTTTTTCAATATATATTCTCTTTCGATCTACTTTTTATTTTTGATACTCCGCATTGTTTTTAGGTAGTGCTGGTAACTGATAAGTTCAAAAAGCTCCTTTTCTTTTTTAATTGGTGAATAAATTTATAGTTTTAATCTTGTGCTTTCTCCATCATATCTCTCTTTTGTTCCATTTATGACCATATCTCTCTTTTGTTCCATTTATGGCGGTTATAAGTGAAATGAACATTTTGTGTATTATTGCATTGCTAACATTGTGTTAAGTTCTTTTTTTTTTTTTGGAGTGTATTACATCAATGTTGGAGTGTATCATATTTTTATGCTTCTTATGTTACTCATTGACTGCTTAGTAAAATAAGACACCGAAACGTTGTTTCTCTATGTAAGAATGTGTGAATTTAAGCAGTAATGCATATATGGAAATCTGATTGCGTGAATTTTTTTTTTTTTTTTTTTTTTTTATTTTTATTTTTTTTTATAGTGTTATCAATGTGTGGTTGATGGATTATTGTCTATATAAAATGTTTTAATTCTATTTCAGTGAAGACATTTTGGATTGTGACTTTTAGATTTTTTTATATTCCCTTGAGTACACCAGCTTTGGAGTTCACAGACCTCAGAATTAGATTGGCATTTCTTTTTTGTTTTGAGTAATATCATTTTTGTAGTTTTCTCTTCTTTGTTTTGATTTTTTTTTTTTCATTTATTTCTTTCCTATTTTTGATGGCACATTTTGGTAGTAGAATAGTTATTACATTTATCTATGGCATACATTGTGGATCATATCTCGATATTATTTTCTTGCTTTTAGGGTCCGTTTGGTTGGGAGGATGGAAAAGTGGGAGGATAAAAAATGTAGAGAGAAAAGAGAAGTGGGATGGTAGAAAAGAATTTAGTTTTTTTCATTTGTGTTTCCTTAGGAGGGTGGAAAAGTGGATAAATGGAAAACGTTTTTATTTGTTGAAAATAAAGTTTGTATAAATTGATCATCATGTCTCAATTAAATAAAATAAAAGGTAAACCATTGTACTTTTTATTTTAAAAAAATTATGTATAGATAGACACTAATTAATGAGAAAATAAACATATGAGCAAAAAAAAAAAAAAAAAAAAAAAGAAAAAAAAAAAATCAACCAAAATTAATGAGAAAATAAACATATGAACAAAAAAAAAAAAAAAAAAAAAAAAAAAAAGCTACACATCCAGAAAAAGTGAAAGAAAATAAAAAGGATAAAAGAATAGAAGCTACGTTCAGACAAAAGAAAAGAAGAAAAAAATTAAAAAGAAAAAGAAAGAAAACCATCACGTCAGTAGCAAAGAAAAAAATCAAGAAAAAAACAATAAAAAGAAGTCAACATGCTAGTAACAAAGAAAGAAAAAATGAAAGGAAAAAATAAAATGTCAACACATTGGAGATTGGAAGGTGAATTTTAAGGGTATTTTTGGAAGCTCATTTCATGAGTTTCTTCCTCTCAATTTTCTCTCTATTTTTGAAAGAAAACTTTTTGGTGGGCTATGAGAGAATACACCTAGACCCCACCATTTAAATTATTTCCTCTCCACCCAACCAAACACACTCTAAAAAAGTTTTCATTTCTATTTTCCCTAAGTTTTCTATCCTCTTTATTTCACCTCCAAACAAACACACCCTTAAATTCGATGGAAACATTTCCTGGATTATAGAATGCATGATATTATAGCTCACTACATCGATTTGGTGTGTGTATGTGTATATATATTAGCACATGTTTCAAGAGTTGAGTTCAAGGGTTCCATTTAATGGTGTTTTTCTTTAATAAATTGAAAATTTGTAATTTTTGGCATTTTTTTAAATACAAGATAGAATTTCTATTCTAGTCTAATCTAAGTGTATATGTATATAAGGTTGAATTTATTCAATCTTGTGTTGGCTTTATTTTGTGCCAAATTTGCTTGTAATTTAGCAATTAGATGTCCTGTATTTGAGTGGGAATTATGTAAGGGTAGTGTGTGAGAAAGTGTGAAAAAAACTCAAATGTGTGTATTCAAGAAGAGCCTCGCGACTAACAAGTCACCAAAGGTAACACACGTGTGGAGCATGCAGGGGAGCTGAAAGGTTATAACAGCTAGAGCACTACAAGACAAAACTTCCAGTCTAGCCAGACAATTAGCTCGCAACTCAAATTGACGTTTGGATGAAAAATAACGTTTCACATTCCTGATACACCCTACTATAAATACTTTTATACCCATGAAATGTAAAGAACTTCCAAATAGAATTTTGAGAGAGAAACCTTAAAGAAAAACAAGATTGACTCATCCACAATCTTCATCCTTTGATTCTCCAAATTCTTCTATTCTCACCCTCTCTATTGTCATATCCTTAAGTGGTACATTTGCCAAATCCTTATCTCATTATACCAATATCAGTGAGAAGGTGTTTTGGTGCTTGGGAAGCAGTTTAGACGGGACAGATTCATTTGGTTAATGCAATGGGCTTATTGCGGGATATAAGGTTCGGCGTAACCATGTTGGAGCAAGAAGCTTGGAAGGCTTAGGTGCACTGGGTACATTAGGCTTAGAGGGTCTTTTGCTATTTATGTATCCAAACTTCATTCTCTAGGGGATTATTGACCATTTAGAGGGTGGCAGAGAGGTTTTTTGCTGAATTCTTCGATTTCCTCTTCGATAAAATATCAGCGTGTTATCTTTGTGTTTGCATCTCTCTTCCTTTTCTCTTTACCTTTTAATTGCTACTGTGTTTGTAATTAATTATGGTTTAGAGTGTGTTACCAATTTGGGTTTAGCTTATATTCATCATTCGTCACATATATTGTTTGTGTATAAGCTTGTGTTGGTAATTTTGGAATTGGGGGTCTAATCATTCATTAGTGTTTTATATGCTATTTGAATTTTCAATTGGTATCAGAGCAGGTGCACTTGTTGTGGTTTAATTACCTGAGTGCGATCCTCAACCCCTTTTAGAATGGATCAAACTCAATCTATTAATGCTCCTCCATATTTTGATAGAAGCAACTATGCATTTTGGAAAGTCTATATGAGGGCATTCCTATGTTCTATTAATGAAAGTGTTTGGGATGCTGTAGATATTGGACGGACTAGGCCAGAGGCTGCTAAATCCACATTGGATAAGGCAACTCTTGCGGTAGCTAATGCTAACTAATGCTAATAGCAAGGCTTTAAATGCTATTTTCTGTGGTGTTTCTCCTAATGAATTTCACAGGATTTCTCATGTTACAATTGCCAATAAGGCATGGCAAATTTTGGAAACGACATATAAGGGAACCAAAAAGGTGAAGGACACCAAACTCCAAATGCTTACCACACGTTTCGAAGAGCTAAAGATGAGTGAAGAAGAGTCATTTGACTCATTTTATGGGATGCTCAATGAGGCGGTAATTGAGAAATTTAACTTGGGGGAAAGGATGGATGACTCCAAGATTGTAAGAAAAATACTACGATTACTATCGGAGAGCTACTAAAGTTGTTGCATCTCCTTCTTCAAGATCATTAGTTCTACACTACTCATATTCATTTTCATTTACCCCCCTGCATTTTGCTATGATTAAATTTTGTTAGTGTGGTTTCCTCTTTTAGGAAAAATACAAAAAGGTCAACTATGTTCAATTGTAATTGGATTCGTATATGTTAGGACATATGTGATTTAGGAATATATGTCAACATTTTATGTAATTGGCTAATCTTTTAACAAAACGCACTTTACTTGTATTTGGGAAGATCTAGGATGTGTTTAATGCTTCTAGAAACAAGGTTTCAAGTTCAAGTGTTAAAGTCATGTAAGTCTGTCTAAGAATCAAGTGAAGAAGTGTTGTTCATTAAAGCTCGACAACTAGTATCAATCGAGATTTAAAAGAGTTGTTCAGCCCAAGGCTCGACAGCTGCTTGACAGCTAGGGTATTTGTCGAGATTTATGAAATTCAGTTTTTCAAAGCTGATTTTCATCCAATCCGTGAATGTCTGTTTGGGCTTTCTTTTCTCACAAATCTAAACATATATAAGGATTATTTTAAGAGTCGTCTAGGGTTGCGCAAGTATTGAGCAAAATCTTGCTCGTGCAAATTGTGACTGGAGACAATATTTGTCCTAGTTCTTCTTTCTCTTGAGGAAGGTCCAGTATTTGTACACCGTAGGGTTTTGAGACCAAGCAACTTCATGATCTTCATCGTGTGATGAATAGAAGAACTTTACAGACAACATCCTTCTTAAGTTGGTGATCAAGTCATGTACTGGGATCCGCGTATCTATTAGTTAGTCATGTACTAGGAGCCGTGCAATACAAGGATAGTTTGTCACTACAAAACAAGTCCAATTGGATATTGGGATAAGGGTTCAACTGTAATTTGGTATAAAGTACTGGGATTCCTTTACTTGTAACTGCTTGTTTTCATAATAGTAGATTCTCGGGAGTGGTGATCTTAAAATCACCTGGTGAGGTTTTTGCCTTGGAGGTTTTTCTCCATTCGTAAACAAATCTCTGTGTCATTTAATTTTCGCTACATATTTAGTTATTTGGTGATTTTTTTGTGCTGCCATGTACATTGCATGATAATTTGATTAATTAATTGAACTTGGCTAATTAATTAATTAATCCATTACTAGGGGTCAATACCTTTTTGTGAGCGTCCTTCTGATTGGGGTGATCGTCAGTTCACTTGTTGTTTGACCTTTGCTAAAGGTTCTAAGTTCATTAACATGGTAATGACCTTTGTTTTGTATCCTCTCTCTTATTATAAGTCCATTACAAAGCCTCATGCTCGGTTTTTGTTATTCCTCATTGAGCATCTTACTATAAACCTCCCCTCTCATTTTATTCTTTCACTTATAGATGTGTATAGGGATACGAGGACTTATGATAAGCTCATCTTCCCTTTGGCTATCACGAGGATTCTGCACCATTTTTTTGTCCCCTTTCCATTTTCTGACCACTTACATGTTATATGTGCCATAGATACCGCTACCATTAAATGGAGCGAGGTGCAGCTACGTTCAAGGCGGTTCGGATTGGCGATTCCTCTAGCTTCTACAGCTCCATCTACATCCCCTCCCTCTTCTTCTACAGGCAGTGTGACTCCCGAGGACATCATGGCATAGCTTGTGCACATGGATGCTCGCCTCGACATTCTCAGCATTGAGTTGTATCAGGTGAACACTCGTGTTGGTCGTATTGCAATACGACATGCTGTCATGGGTGGCTTCATTGCTTCTTCTCCTCCTACTCCAGAGGCTTCTGAGGGTGAGGGCGATGATGGTGATGCTAGTGCTTCTGCTGCTAAGGATGATGGTGTTAGCTCTTCTAGTGCTGATGAGATGTTCACTTGATATACTTACCCTTTGTCACTCGTAACAAAAAAGAAGAGTAGTTTTGGATATGAGAGTAGTCATACTCGTAGGGAGAGAGTTATTATAGGTTTTTTTTGTTAGAGGGAGTGTTCATATTTTTTAGGGATGTAGTGAGGATTTTTTATGTATCTTTTTCTTTTTTCTCTATTTTAGATACATTGTTCATGTACCTTAGATCTTGTGATCATTTTGTGATAGCAAACCTTGTACTTGTTGATATATATATATATATATATATATATATATATATATATACATATTTGAGGTCATTATTACATTTCTTTCACCTATCTCTCTATGTGTTGCTTTTTTTTTTTTTTTTTTTTTTTCTTTTTATACATATGTTTCTTATTTATTGTATGCAATCTTTTGTTTCTGTTTCACTCTAAGATGCCTTCATGAGTTTTGTTTAAGTGTTTCAGAAATACAGGTTGTCAAAGTCTTCTTGCCATGAACTCTCTTCTTGCAAATTTTTTCAAGAGTTTATGTTAGGATAGATTTTATTGTATTCAACAAGTGAGTATGAGTTGAGTGATTTATGACTTTTCTCATATGTTCATTTGTTTATTATGGTTTTGTCACGAATTGTCAAAGGGGGAGATTGTTAGGACATATGTGATTTATGTTAAGAACATATGTCAATATTTTATGTAATTGGCTAATCCTTTAACAAAATGCACTTTATTTGTATTTGAGTAGATCTATGATATGTTTAATGCTTCTAGAAACAAGGTTTCAAGTTCAAGTGTTAAACTTATGCAAATCTATCCAAGAATCAAGTGAAGAAGTGTTGTTCATTAAAGCTCGACAGCTAGTATCAATCGAGATTTAAAAGAGTTGTTCAACTTGAGGCTCGACAGCTACTTAACAGCTAGGGTATCTATCGAGATTTATGAAGTTCAGTTTTTCAGAATTGGTTTTCATCCAATCTGTGAATGTATGTTTGAACTTTATTTTCTCACAGCCCTAAACATATATAAGGATTATTTTAAGGGTCGTTTAGGATTGCGCAAGTATTGAGCAAAGTCTTGTTCATGCAAATTGTGACCAGAGACAATATTTGCCCTAGTTCTTCTTTCTCTTGAGGAAACTACTGTGTTTGTACACTGTAGGGTTTTGTGTCCAAGTAACTTCATGATCTTCATCATGTGATGAATAGAAGAGCTTTGCAGCCAACATCCTTCTTAAGTTGGTGATCAATTCGCGTACTAGGATCAACGCATTTATTAGTTAGTCACGTACTGGGAGCGGTGCACTACAGAACAAGTCTAATTGGGTATTGACATAAGGGTTCAACTATAGTTTGATATAAGGTACTGAGAGTCCTTTACTTGTAACCACTTGTTTTTATAATAGTGGATTTTTGGGAGTGGTGACCTTAAAATTACCTGGTAGGGGTTTTTGCCTCGGAGGTTTTCTCCATACGTAAACAAATTAGCAAATCATTTAATTTCCGCTAAATATTTAGTTATTTCTAAATTTATTTGTACTACCACGTACATTACATGTTAATTTGATTAATTAAGTAAACTTGGCTAATTAATCAATTAATCCATCACAAGGAGTCAATACGTTTTTGGCTTATCAGTATAAGTATAGGTTTGGGTTAGAGGATCAAGTCAAGGAGTTGAAGGAAAATTTGTTCATAGCTTGTTCTAAAATAAGTTACTAGGAGATTGGACTGTGTAAGAAATTTACTCAAAATAATTTTATCCTTTATCTTTTGTAATACACTATTTTTTTTTTCTTTGTTCCACGTTTCATTTAATACAATGTATTTCTTTGTTGTGAAATAAATTCTATATTTCTATTTTCTTCCCCTTAACACCTGAAGGTCAACAAAACTGAAGAAAAGTTCTCGTACAAAATGTTCATTCAATCTATCAATGCCCAAAAAAAAAAAAAAAAAAAAAAAAGTGAAAATGTATTTTTAGTCTCTACTTTTTAATTTTACCGCATTTAGCTCCTGAAATTAAAAAGCAATCTCATTTTAGTCTCTACTGTCATCTCATTAATGAAAATTATCTACATGGCAGATGGGGTGCACTGTTAACATAGTAAATACTGATGTTATCATTAAAATAATATTAAACAAATTTATTAGCATTTTAAAAATTCCATGTCATCATTTTAAATGAATAAACAATCAAAAATAATTTTTTTTAATTTCTCAATTAAAAAAATAACAATAATAATAAAAAGGACCCAAGAATTAATAAGTACTAACATGATTTAAAAAGGGACCTATGATTTCTAAGTCAAGTTTAGGCAGTACCGCCTCTTCAGATTAATTTCTCAATTTAGGGTTTTAACCTTTTAAACGCTCTAAATCTAGCCCATTCATGTTGTTGGAAAATCTAGTTTTGTATCTCATACAAAACACACAGCGGAAGCAACAAACAATGATTTATTTTATTTATAATTGACAATATGCACTATGTAGATTTCAGAATTTAAGAACAAGATAGCGTACTTTGGTGTGGTAAAATTCAAAACAAAATATTAGAAGTACTCGAGAACACTTTTAATCTTCACTCCAATTCCACTTTACGCCAAAGAAGTGTGGTCTCTCAATCAGTTTCCAAGGGAGAAACTTTTAATCTTTACTCTAATTCCACTTTACGCCCAAGAAGTGTGGTCTCTCAATCAGTTTCCAAGGGAGAATTATCGAGTGGCTTCACACCATTTCACAATGATGTCTTTCATTTACTTATTCTCTTATAAAAAAAATCCTATATGTTTCTCCCTTTTATAACTAGCTGATTATCTAATTGGGCTAGCCTATTGGGCATTTCCAATTGGGCTTTAGTGTGTGGCTTGGAGTGAGACCAAAAGGGACCAATAAGACACTAGCTCTAATGGGCTTTGGGCTTTTCTATTAACTCTTGACAAGTCCAAAGTTACCATTAATTATATTTAATACCAATATATAAATATAATTGCACTCTAGGCCTTATTAATAAATTATATCCCAATACTTTATTGTACACGCAACCTCTTCATAAAATATTCGTAGTAATACAAAGTCATGAATATAGACTGCCACTTTGTAAAATACTACATCTTATCCTTAAATACTGGGTTTAATTCTTTAAAGTTATTCATTATATATTTATAAAATCTAATTTCATAAATATATATACTTTAGTAATTTATTACCAAAGTGGTTAGGCCTAACTCTCTGAATAACTGAACCCATTAAACTTATCTCAAGGGAATATTTTATATCTTTGTTAAAAGATTATGAATTCCATCTTGAGAATATATGCTCCATCAACACTAAATGTGATTGTCCAACATACTGAGGTTTTGACCATTACTTTAGATCTCACTCTTGATATATCAAAGCAACCTACACCTCATAATTCGGTCCATTATTCTCTCAAGATTAAGAGTTCATGCAAATAGAAGTCGTAAGATTTATTATTCATTTGACAGTCGTTAGGAGAATAATAAATCTCATAGCGGTCTAGTTCAATATGTCTTAACTTTTAAAACATATCAATATATCAACTAGAAGTCTATACTTCCATGATCAAGATGAATCATCTTAGTTGATATGTTATAGTCTTCGTAGATGAAATGTCCAATTTCATCATCGACTACGAACTACAATTCTGAGTTTACAAAGAACTTGTGATTTATATCTTCTGTGATTTTTCACATAAATCACACACTATGCATCTCATGGACTATATGATAATGTCCAAATATTCATGTTACCACTATTTTAGATAATACTAAAACAAATTTATTAAACACAACATTAAGTCATACATAATGTCATACATAGAATCATACAATAGGATTTAAGGGCACACATCCTAACAATCTCCCATTTGCCCTAAAGACTATTGTGCACTAATCTAACTCACATTCCGTCCAAATGTGACTCAAAAGTCCTTTAGGGCAAGGTTTTAGTAAAAGGATTTGTTAGATTATTTGCACTTTCAATTTTTTCTACCACAACATCTCCACGAGCAACAATATTTTGAATGATGTGGTACTTCCTCTCAATGTGCTTTCCTTTCTTGTGATTTCTTGAATCTTTGAATTGTGCAACCACTCCACTATTGTCGTAAAATAATGTAATAGGAACTTGTTCCATTCTCACAACACCAAGATCAAAAAGGAATTTCTTGAGCCAAATAGCCTACTTTGTTGCTTCACAAGCAACAATGTACTCAGCTTCCATGGTGGAGTCCACAATACAAGATTGCTTAACACTCCTCCAACTTATGGCTCCATCTCCCAAGGTGAAAATACATCCTGAAGTGGATTTTCTAAAATCTAGATCCGATTGAAAATCTGAATTTATATAGCCCATGGAAATCAAATCCTCACTATGGTAAACAAGCATATAATTTCTTTTTCTCCGTAGATACTTGAGAATATGCTTTATAGGTTGCCAATGTTTTGGTGCTAGATTTGATTGATATCGGCTGACCATACCAACTGAATAACAGATATCTGGTCTAGTACAAAGCATGTCATACATGAGACTTTCTACTACAGAAGCATAAAGAACTTGTCTCATCATATTTTCTTCCTCTTGAGTCTTAGGTCTTTGGTCATCAGACAAAGGAACTCCATTTCTAAAAGGAAGCAATCTTTTCTTGGAGTGCATGCTAAATCCTTCTAGAACCTTATCTATATATCCAGTTTGTGATAAGCCTAACATCTTATTCTTGCGATCTCGCCAAAGCTTCATCCTTAGAATAAAGTTAGCCTCACCCAAGTTCTTCATATCAAATTGGCTTGACAACCAAACCTTTACTGATGAATTACCCCTACATCATTCCTTTTGAGTAGAATATCATCAACATAAAGCACTAGGAACAATACTACTTTATCTTAATATCTTTTGTACACACATGATTCATCAAGATTTTATTCAAAACCAAATGACCTGATTGCTTGATCAAATTTGATGTTCCATCGCTTAGATACTTGCTTAAGTACATAACTAGACTTATTCAACTTGCATACTATATGCTCTTAGTTCTTTGCTATGAAACCTTCCTGTTGCAACATGTATATTTCTTCTTCAAGATTGCCATTAAGAAATGCAGTCTTGACATCTATTTGCCAAATCTCATAATTATAAAGAGTAGCAATGGATAAGAGAATTCTGATAGACTTAAGCATGGCTACTGGCAAAAAAGTTTCATCATAGTCAATACTTTCTTTTTATGTATATCCTTTCGCCACTAGTTTTGCTTTAAAGGTTTCAATATTTCCATCTATCCCTCTCTTCCTCTTGTAAGCTCATTTATAACCAACAGGTTTAATGCCATTAGGCGCATTTACAAGATCCCATACATGATTGGAATACATAGAATCCAATTCAGATTTCATAGCTTGGATTCAATGATGTGCATCTATATCATTTATTGCTTCATCATAAGTGTAAGGATCCGATTCAGCCTTTTCTGAGATAGCTTCATAAGTTTCTCCCAAACCTATAAATCTTATAAGAGGCCAAACAATTCTCCCATTACGACGAGGCACTTGTGTATTAGACATCTTATGAATAGTATCTTGTGGTGTATCTAATACAGTCACATCATCCCTAGTTTCATCCATTGATTGTTCAACTACAGGTTCATCTATTTCAGCCAATACAACCTTACTTCTAGGATTAAAATTATTCACATAATCATCTTCCAAAAATTTGGCATGGGTGCTAACAAAAACTTTGTTATCCTTATGATTATAGAATAAATAACCCTTGGTTTCTTTTGAATGCCCTAAAAACATGCATACTTCCATTTTAGCTTCCAACTTATCAGACTTCCTTTTCAACACATGTACTGGACATCCCCAAATATGGAGATATTTCATACTAGACTTGCGCTCACTCCACAATTCCTGGGGTGTGTTGGGAACAGATTTTGATAGAACCAAATTCAAAATATGCATAGCAATTTTTAGTGCATATCCAAAAAAAAAAAAAAAACTGGTAAAATTGAATAACTCATCATAGACCTAACCATTTCCAAAAGAGTCCTATCCCTTCTTTCTGCTACACCATTTTGTCCGGGAGTTCCAGATGCAGTCAATTGGGAGACAATACCATTTTGAATTAGTTGATCTTTAAAATCCCCAAGAAGGTATTCGCCACCTCGATCAGATCGAATGGCCTTTATGCTTTTACCCAATTGATTTTCAACTTCAGCCCTAAACTCTTTGAACTTTTCAAAGGTTTCAAACTTCCGTTTTATTAGGTATACATAACCATATCTTGAGTAATCATCTGTAAAAGTGATGAAATACTCATAACTTCCTTTTGCTTAGGTTGACATAGGACCACATACATTTATATGAACTAATTCAAGCAACTCTTGAGCTCTTCTACCTTTTGCATTAAAAGGTTGTTTGGTCATTTTACCTTCCAAACAAGATTTGCAAACTAGAAATCCTTCAAAGTCTATGAGCTATAAAAGTCCATCTTTGATTAGTCTTTGAATCCTATTTGAATTAATATGACCCAAACGCAAGTGTCATAGATATGCATCACTAGTAGAAGGAAACTTTATCTTTAATGATTTTACATGAGAGTTACTATCTAATTCAGAATTGTATAATTTATGCTAGTCAAGAATTAAAATATAAAGACCATCCATAATATTGACAGAACAGATAAACATTTTATCATTCTTTATTACAATATTGTCTTTGAGGATAACACAATATCCATGTTTACCTAAGTAAGTTGGAGAAATTAAATTCTTATGAACATTAAGTACATACAAACAGTCTTTCAATATTAAAACTCTAGACTTAAAGCATAAATTAAACACTCCAACAGTTTCAACCGGAATTGTGCTTCCATCAGCCAAAGTAAGAAATAGTTCTCCCTTATTCAACTTTCTGGTCTCTTGAAACCCCTGCAAAGAATTGCAGATATGATTAGTACAACCTAAATCCACACACCAGGAATCCATTGGATTCTGTACCAAACATATTCAAGAAGAAATGAATTTTTTATACCCTTATTCTTGGCAGCCTTGAATGTTGGACAATTCCTCTTTCAATGTCCTTTCTCACCACAATGGAAATACTTTCCTATGGTTTTCTTTCCTTTGTTGGCAACTCCTAAGGAAATTTGTTTATCATCTTTTTTAGTGAAGTCCTTCATCTTCTTCTTCTTACCCTTGCCTTTCGATTTAGGTTGAGAAGTAGAAACTTCACCCACATTGGCTTCAACATTAGAAGTACCAAGGATGCTTTCCGCCGCCACTAACTCATTCATTAATTCAGACAAAGAATAAATACTTTTGTTTATATTATAATTGAGTCTAAATTCTTTGGATGAATCTAGTAGTGACTGGAGTATTATATCCACTTGAGATTCTTCATCAATGTCAGCACCTAAAACTTCTAATGTGTTCAGATTAGCAATCATTCTAAGACAATGCTCCCTCACTGAACTTCCTTCAGCCATTTTGGTATTATAAATTTGCTTCATAGTTTCTTGCCTTACAGAACGACCTTACTCACCAAATATCTCCTTCAGACTAAGCATTATGTTTGAAGCAAATTCTACATCATGCATTTGATGCTGTAGAACATTTGAAATAGATGCTAGGATATAGCACTTAGTCATCTTATTAGATTTTTGTCAACGATCATATCGCTGTTGTTCCTTACAAGGAACATCTAATGAAGGAAAGCTAAGATATAGTTGAGTAAGCACATATTTATGCACTTCGACAGTAAGAACAATGTCCAAATTTCTTTTCCAGTCAACATAGTTGGATCCAGTCATTTTTTTTTTTTTTTTTTTGTTAAGAATAGCAATAAGTGGGCTAAATGATGCCATGATATAAATCTGAAAATAATAAACATGAATGTAATAAGTAAACTGGACATTATCAATTTAGCATATAAGCATATAGTATGGAACCTTAATAAAACCATAAAATAATATATGCAACGACAACCCAATCCATGTCTATAATTCCTTGGTAGCAAGTTTATTATAAAAACATTAATTGGTTGAGAACTATTCTCATTGTTAGTGCTATCATGATAACTCTTATCAAACACTAACAATATGCTGTATTATCTTTACATAGCTCCTTTGGAAAGTTAACATTACACTTAGTATAGTGTACACCATTATCTAGGATCATGTGTAGCCACATTTCATTCTCCCTTTATAGTGTTTAAACTTGTAGTACCATGGAACAAAACACCCTCCTTTGGGATCGCGAGACATATACGTCAAGACGAGGTGCTTATCCCACACTATTATGAACCGATAATGGAGATCATGAGATCTAATCCTTGTATTTCTCTCCTACTAGATATTTTAAATTAAAGCTTTTTAAGATCAAGAACCATATTAATGCTAGAAACCCTTGAAAAACATAATCTTATTCTCATTAGGAATAAATTTCATTAAACTAGCATTAACATATATAAATATATATAAACCAAGGCAAGTAAAAATATTAAAAAAAAAAATTACATATAAACCCATATATATATATATATATATATATAATGTATCAACCAATGGTCTTTTTATCATAAGCAATACAAATGCTTGAAACCGTAGGCCATTAAGAATTTGCAGTTAGGCCTCTCATGCAAATTATTACATTATATAAGATTACATGCATGATGGCCATGCGGTACAACAAGCGAATAAAGTCATTCACAAATAACGTAAGTAGTTATTGTCAATAAGCCAATTAAGACATGGCTTCACATAAATAACTACCAAGCCGTACATTAACAAAAGTAGTAATTGACAATAACTACTCTCTTTGAATATCGTATCTTAATTGTAATGCCCAAGAGAAATTCTTTCAAAGATGAAATTCTCTTCACATAAGTACAAAATCAATCACTTTCTCTTAAAACAAATTACGAAATGAAAAATCCTATAAACGTGATTATATAGAACAATCACTACAGATTCAAGAATCTCATAACACCAAGAAAATGATTTTCTTTGATTCTTAAATTCAATCACATGTTATACAAGCATGATATGAAAATCTGACTCTAATACCAATTGTTGGAAAATCTGATTTTGTATATCATACAAAACACACAGTGAAAGCAACAAACAATGATCTATTTCATTCATGATTGACAACATGCATTATGTAGATTTCAGGATTTAAAAACAAGATAGTGTACCTTGGTGTAGTGAAATTCAAAACAAAATATTAGAAGTACTTGAGAACACTTTTAATCTTCACTCCAATTCTACTTTACGCCCAAGAAGTGTGGTCTCTCAATCAGTTTTCAAGGGAGAATTATCGAGTGGCTTCACACCATTTCACAATGATGTCTCTCCTTTTCTTATTCTCTTATAAAAAAATTATGTATATTTCTCCCTTTATAACTAACTGATTATCTAATTGGACTAGCCTATTGAACCTTTCCAATTGGGTTTTAGTGTGTGGCTTGTAGTGGGACTAAAAGGGATCAATAAGACACTAGCTCCAATGGGCCTTAGGCTTTTTTGTTGACTCTTGACAAGTTTAAAGTTACCATTAATTATATTTAATACCACTATATAAATATAATTGCACTCTAGGCCTTATTAATAAATTATATCCCAAAACTTTATTGTACACGCAACCCCTTCATAAAATATTCGTAATACAAAGTCATGAATATAGATTGCTACTTTGTAAAATACTACATCTTATCCTTGAGTACCCGATTTAATCCTTTAAAGTTATTCATTATATATTTATGAAATCCAATTTTATAAAGATATATATTTTAGTAATTTCTTACCAAAGTGGTTAGACCTGACTCTCTGAATAATTGAACTCATTAAACTTATTTTAAGGGAATATTTTATATCTTCATTAAAAGATTATGAATTTCATCTTGAGAATATATGTTCCATCAACACTAAATGTGGCTGCCCAACATACTGAGGTTTTAACCGTTACTTTAGATCTCACTCTTGATATATCAAAACAACCTATACCTCATGATCAGGTCCATTATTCATTTAGGATTAAGAATTCATGCAAATAAAAGTCGTGAGATTCATTATTCATTTGACAGTCATTAGGAGAATAATAAATCTCATAGCAGTCCAATTCAATATGTCTTAACTTTTAAAACATATATCAACATATCAACTAGAAGTCTAAACTTCCATGATCAAGACAAATCATCTTAGTTGATATGTTATAATCTTCACAGATAAAATACTCAATTTCATCACTGACTACCAACTACAATTCTAAGTTTACAAAGAACTTGTGATTTATATTTTTTGTGACTTTTCACATAAATCATATACTATGCATCTCATGGACTATATGATAATGTCTCAATATTCATGTTACTATTATTTTAGATAATAATAAAACAAATTTATTAAACACAACATTAAGTCATACATAATATCATACATAGCATCATACAATAGGATTTACGGGCATACATCTTAACACATGTTCCTCATTCTCTCTCTCTCTCTCTCTCTCTCTCTCTCTCTCTCTCTCTCGATTTGTTTTTTGTTCTTCCTTGCAAATGGGTCTCTCTCTGTTTTCTCTGACCTCTCCCTCTCCTCGATCATCGCCACTTACCTCCAGTTCAGCCGGTGATTCTCTCTATTCTCATAGCTTGGACTGGTTTCATCCCAAATATCATTTCTCTCCCTAGTTTCTTTCTCTCTCTTTGATCTATTCCCAGATCTCCCTTACATCTCAAGTTCAGCCAACTCCAAACCCCATGAGCATTGCCACCATCAATGACAACCACCATGAAGCTAAAGCCAAACCCCATGACATCTCGATCTCTCTTTCGCTTCGATTTAGATAGTTATTTTGGGTTTTTGCTATGGTTTTCATTTGGGTTTACATTGTTGGGTCAGCTTTGTTGCTATTTGTGTTTTGAATCTTTGAAGGTCTTTGTGTTTGTACTGAGAAAGTAAAGAATTGGACAAGTAATTATTGAAATCTTTGTGAAAGAATTGGTTTTCATCTTTGTGATTAATGTTTGTGTTTGAAGGTGTTTGTGTTTCGTAAATCTGTGGCATGTCTGTGTCTTTAAAATTCTAGTTATTTTATGGGGTTAGTTGCTTAGAAAATGCAAGAAAAGAAAAGAAAATATTGATTTTTTTAATTTTCTGGGCAACCAAATATGTTATATGGTCTCAAAAAATGAAGAACATGAACATTCATGTTCTGAGTTCTTCAGATTCTCAAAAAGAGAATGTTCTTAGTTCTTCATTTTCTTCCCCCCAAAAAAAAAAAAAAAAGAAAAGAAATTAATTTAATTATTTTATTTTATTTAAAAAGAAATAAGAAGTTTAGAAATGTTTTTTAATTATTTTATTTGATGTGGTTTTTTATACATTAAAAATGCTGAAGTGGCATTTGTAAAATGTCCAATAATTTTTATTATTATTTTAATGGTCACATCGACATTTATTGGGTCAACAGTGTACTCTGTTTGTCACGTAAACAATTTCCTTTAGTGAGATGACAGTAGGGACCAAAACGAGATCGCTTTTTTATTTTAGAGACTGAATGAGGTAAAATTAAAAAGTAGGGACCAAAATGGGAATAGGGTCAAATTTTAGGAACTAAAAATGCATTTTTGCCTAAGAAAAAGGGGAAAAAAGAAGAAGGAAAAAAAGAGAGGAGGAATGACCACTCTCCAAACAAGAGATAAACTCGTGCATTGCATGGATTAACAACTAGTTTTCATATAAAATTCGGCCATTTTTAAATTTAATAATTGATAATTACTCCTCATACAATGTTAATATGAAATGATCACGGTTGCACTATACGAAGGTCATCCCTTTATGAGCATTATGTCTCATTGACCATCTAGCTGTCACGTATTGTGGTGATTAGAATTATATTTTACTTTATATTTACGTTTATGTTTAAACATAACGATATCATCTAACTCCATAATATTTTTTCTCTTAAAATTTTTTATATATAATATAAAACACAATTTTTCAAAATTGTAAAATTATAATCCACAATCTAATTCTTTAATTATTACTGCAACTTAACTCTTTAATTTTGGAGCACTAAGCGCATTTTAATTTGTTTTTATATTTGCTATGTTTATTGGAACAATGTTTGGTCTTCTTGCGGTACTAAGACTTGGGAAGAAAAAGCTATTTCTAATTTCGTTTGTCTCCATTATGATTGCAATGGTACTTTATGGATTTCTTTTTGTGCCCAAAAATCTAGGCACCGAAATAGATCCAAAATTCATACTAAAACGACAGAATCCACAACCCTCATCCATGTAAGTAAAGCTTGACCATGAGATAGGACGAGTTGCTGATATATACTAGGCACTAGAAATACTGTACATTTTTTTAAAGCGTTAGTTTCTATAACATATATATATATATATATATATATATATATATCATAAACTACTCTATCGCAATTTAATACTGTCTAATATATGCCCATATCATGTTCAAGTTAATTTAAAGAGATATTTGGAAATGAGGGGTGCTGATGCAGGGCCTTTGACGATGTTGTGTGCTTTACCAGCATTTTGGTAGTTAGTCTGATATTTTTTTTCTTTTAATTTATAAATAGTTAGTCTTCTTGTTTAAACAGTTGTGGATGCTTGAACATAACCATATGTTTACGTTTATGTTCAAACATTACCATATCATCTTACTCCAAAATATTTTTTCTCAACTCTAATGCTTAAAATTTGTTATATATAATATAAAACACAATTATCCAAAACTGTAAAATTCTAATCCAGAATCTACTTCTTTAATTATTGCTGCTATTTAATTCTTTAATTTTGGAGCACTAAGTGCATTTTCACTTGTTTTTATATCTGCTATGTTTATAGGCACAATGTTTGGTCTTCTTGTGGTACTAAGACTTGGAAAGAAAAGACTATTGCTATTTTCATTTGTCTCCATTATAATTGCAATGGTACTTTATGGATTCCCTTTTGTACCCAAAAATCTCAGCCCCAAAATAATTCCAAAATCCATACTAGTACCTACTAATATTTCATGTGCCTAGTACATATTGGCAACTTGCATGGATAAGGGTTGTGGATTCTGCAATTCTAAAATACATTTTGTAAGTTTCATTTTTGTCTATTTTGTTCTTCTATACTAAATGAATTTATTTGTTGACCTCTTTAATATTATTATTTGTCAGTATTGTACTCCAGACACTTTCATAACCAATTCTAAAAATGAAAGTCACTTTTATGTGGAGAGAGGCCACGTGTATTACAATACGGGCTGTCTAAATAGATTTGAGTTTCTTAATGTGACTTATTGCCATTTACATAATACTCTATTCTCCTGCTTTAGGGGCAGTTCCATAGCTTCTACATGAAAAACTTAGGCAATTCTTCTATGTATATGACAACAAGTATCGCATTAAGAAACTCGTATTTAATTGGACAGCCCGTATTATCATACACGTGGTCTCCCTCCACATAAAAATGACTTGCATTTTTAGAATTAGCTATGCAGGTTTCTGGAGTACAATACTGGCAAACAATAATATTGAAGGGGCCAACAAATAAATTTATTTAGCATAGAAAGAACAAAATAACAAAACTAGACAAAAATGGAACTTACATATTGTATTTTAGAATGGCAAAATCCACAACCCTTATTCATGTAAGTTGAGCATGACCAAGAGATTGGACAAGTTGTCAATATGTACTGGGCACATGAAATAGTACTAGTAGGTGCTAGTATAGATTTTGGATTTATTTTGTGGTTAAAAATTTTGGGCACAAGAAGGAATCCATAAAGTACCATTGCAATCATAATAGATACAAATGAAAATAGCAATAGTCTTTTCTTCACAAGTCTTAGTACCGCGTTTTTAGGGTATAGCAATAGGCTATAGCTGCGTTTTTAGGGTCTATAGCTGCGTTTTTCAAACGCGGCTATAGACCTCATTTTTTGTAGTGACTAGTAGGTGCTAGTATAGATTTTGGATTTATTTTGTGGTTAAAAATTTTGGGCACAAGAAGGAATCCATAAAGTACCATTGCAATCATAATAGATACAAATGAAAATAGCAATAGTCTTTTCTTCACAAGTCTTAGTACCGCAAGAAGACCAAACATTGTGCCAATAAACATAGCAAATATAAAAACAAGTGAAAATGCACTTAGTGCTCCAAAATTAAATAATTAAATAGCAGCAATAATTAAAGAAGTAGATTCTACATTATATTTATATATAACAAATTTTAAGCATTAGAGTTGAGAAAAAATATTTTAGAGTTAGATGATATGGTTATGTATAAACGTAAACATATAGTTATATTTAAACATTCATGTTCAAACGAGAAGATTGACTGTTTATAATTAATTAAAAAAAAAAAGAAAAAAGAAGAAAAAGAGATCAGACTAACTACTAAAGTGCTAGTAAAGCAAACAACATCATCAAAGACCCTACAGAAGCACCCCTCATTTACAAATATCTCTTTAATGTAACCTGAACATGATATGAGCATATCTTAGACACTATTAAATTGCGAATGAGTAGTTTACTCTATATATATTACAGACACTAACATTTTTTTTTAAAAAAGTTACTGGTATTTCAAGTGCCAAGTACATATTGACAACTGATCCAATATCTTGGTCATGCTTAACTTCCGTGGATAAGGGTTGTGGATTTTGCCTTTTTAGTATGGATTTTGGATCTATTTTGGGGCTGAGATTTTTGAGCGCTAGAATGAATCCATAAAAGTATCATTGCAATCATAATGGAGAAAAATGAAAATAAACAACATTTTCTTTCCAAGTCTTAGTTCCGCAAGAAGGCCAAACATTGTACCAAAGGCACTTTGTCGCTAGTAAGAAAACTGTTGAGCGCAAGGGAAACTTCCTCCTCTTACTTTTTTATTTCTTCTGGAAAGTGAACCTGGCCATCAGTCTAGTCAATCGCGTGGAAAGGAACATGGCTAGAGAGTGCATGAGAATGCATCTTCGCTGAAACCTCATACTTGTTATAAATTACGAATACCAACACACCATTTTGATATGCAATTCTTTTCCTTTCTCTCTCTCTCTCTCTCTCCCAATTCAGTTCGGTCAGTCTCCCTATTTGGTATCCTGTCGAAGCGCCTAGTTAATACAAATAAGTTTCAAAGAAATTCCGAATTAGACAATAAAATTTTTAGTATCTGAATGTATAGTTGTAATTTATCGTTTCATATTTTGTAACAATAAGCTTCCATTGCATCAATCTACCCACTCTTCAGCTCTGACACTGAAAGTGAGACTAGTTCAGAATCTAATGAATCGCCTCCACGATTATCTTGTTCCATAGACACAATCTTCCTAGCAGCCAAGTTTTAAAATTAATCGCCTCCACACATCTCTTATAAAGCTGGAATACAATCAATGGTTTGGCTTGCTTATCAAGTTACTGTGCTATATTATTATCAATATGGCGTGCCATATTACAATACTACGGGTTTTAATCAAAACTCTAGCACTTTTATGTGACTTGTGCATTGGAATTATTTGATGGCTAAAACTTAGATAGTGTCTTAAGTGTTGTACCCTAGATTCTACAAATGGTACATGCAATTGAATTTTATTTAAGAATCTAAAGTAAGAGCACTTAAGTATAGTAATGTGTAGGAAGTGTGGATTGATTTTCTATAATTTCTCTCATTCAATAGAAAAGAGAAAATTTTGTCTTAAAGAATGATATGAAGTGACCATAAAATTATAGAGAAAGAGTGTTATTGAATATGAAATTATATTCAAGTAATGTAATAAAAAAAAAAAGGATTTACTAACGTGTGCTTAGAACATACATTAGTAAACTATTTTAAGAAACTTTTTAGGAAACAACGAAAAAGTAATCAATTGTTTTGACAGCTTTTACAATTCTTCATAAAAAAATTTCCAAAATGAATGGTTAATATGTGCCTTAAGGGCACACATTAACCAGACTCATAAAAAAAATATGAATCTAGTTCTGGGCAGATGGTCTGTTGTTGAAATAAATATCTTCAATAGCATCCATGAAAATTCTCTAAACTAAGCAGTTGCTGGAAAATGGACTTCTAATTAAACCTCCAAGTCAACCTCAAAACATCAAATAAAGAGAAGATAATAATAATAACAAATCATTATTCCATCTCAAGTTATTTAGTATATAAAATGAAATATCTCTTAAAACTTTGTACTTTATAGGTTGTGTTAGACATATTATGGCTCAAGCGGCCCAAATCAATTGCTAGCTAATGTACTTGTAAAATAAGCATATTAACCCTAGGTTAGTTAAGTATTCTCTAACATATAAACCTTACATTAAGTTTATTGTAACACAAATGCTTAATATCAATATGTAGTCATTCAAGAATTTTTTTTATTATGGACGTAGGCCATTAGGCCGAGTTATGTAAACTTTTGTGTGTGCCATCTCTTTCATTTTCTTACTCATCACACAATCACACAACAATTTTAACAAGTAGTGCACTTTTGGCATATCTTTGAGCTATGAAATTACTTCTTTTAGCCATAAATTGACAGATATCAGCCAAAAAAATCAGCTATACTCGAGCTCATGGAGTTCAGCCTAACACCTATTGATATAACCATTAGGCCAGTCAACAAGATTGATCAACTACGCCCACAAATTCTAGTGCAATCCAATCTCTCAAGATTGACACAAAACTAGGCCAAGTTAAGGCGATTTGAAGGACTCATCACTATAGAGTGATTATTTTCATCATCCAGAAAATTTAACAATATTCTGAAAGATTTGTTTCTTTTAAAAGAAGGCCTAGTTACTCGAAGATTAGACAAAATATTAGAAGTACAACCCGAAACTAGGCCAGATAAGGCCATTTGAGGGACCCATCACCATAGAGTAATTATTTTCCAAATTCGACAAATATAGCAAGTTCTAGGGGGGCTTCATTATCCTTAAATATATGAACCAAGTAGGCTTAAGTCAACCAATTTACCCCAAATGGCAAAGGGCCAAATAGAATCAACTGTTATTTTCGTCAGCGCAGAAATTTATAAAGATGACTTTTGGACTAACTTATGGATGTGATATCTCTCAATCTGAAGATAACTATGATGAGTTGTTTGTTCCAAGACGTTAACAATTGATCATACTTCATAAAAGTATCGTCTTTCTTTGCATAATCCATGGTTGAAACATAACAGTTTTTTGCAGAGACACCCAATAAAAATCAGTTTGAATTGTTCCAAGGCATTGACAATTGATCATACTTCATAAAGTATCAACTTTTTAGGTAATCCACGGTTAAAACGTAATAGATTTTTGCACAAGACACCCCAAAAAAAGTAATGGTATCAACTTTGAACTATGTTTGTAAGCTGTCATTTTAAAGGGAATTTCATAATCTTTCATATGAGTGAAAATTTATCACGATCAAATGGTAGGAATTTTGATTAAACCCTGATTAAGCCTCAATTAGGGTCATTCAAACTTAGTCAAAATTAGTCAAATTGTTTTAAATGTCAGATAAGGTCAAAATAAGATGGAATTTGGCGACAGGTTGAATTTCAGGCTAATTTGATTGTTGACTAGCTTGGTTAAACTTTGTCAAAGTGAGTCCAACTAAGGTAATTTTGAGATTTGCAGTCCTTGGACCCTTAAATTAATTTATCCAACATTTGGTCAGGACAAATTATAAATTAATTGAATGTAATTCTTTTTTTTTTTTTTATGTCAAAAGTACAATTTTTTGCTTTTTAGCATTCAAATTGGTATTTTGACAAGCAAATCAAGACTCCACAAAATATGATATCATCTATATTTTATAACCATTTTGTTTTAAGTATCATATATATTTTAAGTTTAACTATAAGATGATATTAATAATTGTGTTATGTGTAATTCAAAAAAAGTTTGTATAATTGCATATAAAGGTTACACATATCTTGAGATAGAGAAAATAATTCTGGTCAATTTGGAATTGAACTTGACTATTCCTATACCTACATGTTTCTAGCCCACATGCAGCTTATTGCATTCAACAAGATACACCTACTTGGATCAATATGTTTGAGTATTATTCTGACTTCTGAAAACCACAACTGACATAACTGACCTTCCTCTTATTCAATTTCTTTTTTTATTTATATTTCTTATCCTAAAGCTTATTTATCCATTTTGTTTCTAAATTAGGGATTGTGCTAAACAATTGACGCGGTTCCACAAAATGGCCATGAAAAGCAAGGTTTGATTATTTCGAGTTAAAGCTCTTTCACTACTTTTATCGGGTTAAGGTTTTTTCACAATAGCATTTCAATAATGTACTGTGCATTTTTTTATTAGTTTCCTTCAATATTTTAATTACTTCCATTGTAAAAATTCTGATCTTTAATGTTCTATTTTATAATAAAAGTGGTATAATAATTTTGATCATACAGTATGTGTTTACAAATTCGAAAATTACATGATAAAGTGACTAATATAGATAGGCATGTTTCATGCCTATTTAAGAATGCAAATATCATTTTGATTAAATAAAAATACAAATATCCTTCCATTATTTTTTTTTTATATATATTCTTGATCGTGTGTTATTAAATTTATTTTTTCTTTTGTTAGACTTTGTTTCAAATGCTGAAATAATTAAGTTTGAGCAAGAATACCACAATTCAAATCAATTGTTTCTCCTAAAAATCTTAGTAAAATGATAACAGAATTTCATTATACTTAAATAATTAGTGCACTAAAGATAATTAATATAGCAATATAAATGTATTTATCCTTTTAGATAATTAATGCATAACTACAGATAATTCATATATATGCATTTACTCATTTGACTAATTCAATGAATTAATACTTTGATATAAATGCAATCTTTTGTTAAGGTAAAATCTTAAATTAATAAAATCTCAAAAAATGTATCACATGGTAGAAGCTTATGTTCTCTCACACGATTTTTTTACTTATATATATTGAAGTGTTGTTCAAATAAATAAAAAAGAGTAAGGTTCCAAATTGGAAAATCAATCAAACGAGTAGGAACTAGGCTGAATACGTCCAATAATTGGTCATGCCACATTTGTTCCAATCGTTTCTACTATTTTCCTATATAATCAACTGTTTTTAAGGGCAGGAAGAAAGGATATGGAGCTCTAAAGATTGACATGTGTAAAGCTTATGATAGGGGAAGTTGGCCTTTTCTCAAAACTTTGTTGATATCAATGGATTTTAGTGAATCTTGGATTCAATGGATAATGGAGTGTGTGTCTTTAGTAGAATGCTCCCTCTTGCTCAATGGTTGCCCCACTCAATACTTTACTTCAACTAGGCGAATCAGACAAGGGGACCTAATTTCTCTCTATTTGTTCTTAATATGTGCTAACATTCTCTCTATTGCCCTTACACAAGCAAAACATCAAAAGAAAATAAAATGAATTTAGATTGGTAGGAATGGAATCTCTTTCACTCACCTATTCTATGCAAGTGATTCCTTCTTCTTCTTCCAAAATAACAAGGATTCTCTAATGCAGTTGAAAAGTATAATTTTTTGGTATCGCTCCCTGTCTGGACAGAGTATTAACTTCTCAAACTCAGATCTCTTATGCTCTCCCAACATTCTTGCAGATACTAAAAAAACTATGGCTGATTCCTTACAAGTTAACCTTGTTATAAATCCTAGTAATTAAATACCTGGGATTAAAATTCAAATTGAAAGGTAGGAGAACATCTGATTTTCAGGACTTAGTCGAAAAGCTTCAATCTAGATTATAGGGATCAGCAAAGTACCTTACCTCCCCCAGCAAAAAGCAAATTGTAAACAGATTCCAATGCATTGACTTGCCCAACAGGTCCATTGAGACTGTATTCAGCACCTGATTCAGTATTCCACACCTGCAGCATCACCAACATGCCAAATCAAGGTCACATCTTGAGCTGACAAAATCCGGAAAAAAAAAAAAAAAATCACAACATTACCTGGTTTTAAGCTCACCTTCACAACATTTGGCATGCCAACAAAGAGCCACGGGCCTTCACTACAAACAGATCCAACTTTGCCACCAAGGTTAATCACGTTAGCACATTGACCAGTATGGCAGTCCCAAAGCCGAATTGTTCCGTCACTGCGACCTGGACAAAGCTTGTTGCATCTTAGAGGAAGTGCAATTCCGTTGACTGCCTGTTATCAAAAAACTCATAAATATGGTTTTTCAAAAGCAATTTGCTCTATCTATGATATAATTTCAATAAACCAACCATATCTTTTGATCTTCTATCAATTGTCATTTATGAATATAACGCTCCATGTTCTTATTCAGGAACAAATCAAATTTCTATAATCTAGATATCATGAATGGGCTATATTAGTATTCAAATGATGAAACAACTAATTAGGCTAGCCTAGGCCAAGTTTAACTTTGGCATAAACCGAGTTTAGGTCTCATTATTAAATCAGATTCCAAATTAAAAAAATTTACAACAAAATCTTAATGGAAATGGAAGAATAAAGTTCATCAAACACAAATAGGTACCTTGTTGTGCCCTTGAAGCTCTGCCAACCTTTTGAACTTATCCCCACAAAGCCATGAGTGTAGGTAAGGGCACTGATCACCATAGACACACGTCCCTTGCACCCAGAACTCACAAACCATTTCTGCGGTTTTCTTAAGAACATGCTCCAGAGGCTTCTCTTCAACCACATTCTCCAGATTAGAATCATTTTCAACAACAGAACATTCTGACGAACTCTCAGAAACGCTTTCTGGCGACTTCTTTTTAGTATCTTCCATTTTGGGAAGACTTGCGGTTAACAACCTTCTCCTGAACATTTTGTGAATTCCTAGGAGCCCTTCGCCAAGTATTCGAAACTAAAGCGTTGCTGGAGTGAGGGTAGTATGGAGTCTGCCTGGGACGATGAATTTTGGTCACACCAGGTGTTTCTGAATGGGCAAACCTACATGGGTTTTTAAGGCATCTACCACTGATCCAAAATTTGCATATCTTGTTGCTGCTGTTGTTTAAATGTCCTCCACGTCCTGCTCCTAATCGATCAAAAACAGAACATTCTTTTCCCTGTGGCCCTCTTCTTGCAGTTTTAATCTCCATACTATAAACACCCACAAATAATAGGAATAGGAAACCAATGAATAAAGCGTTCCACAAAGCGAAGCAGCCAAAAACAAAAACCAGTCTCTTTCTTCCATTGAAGAAGATCCAATTCCAAATCAAAACACCCATGAAGGATTTTAAATTCTCTATTCTGCCAAATCATAAACCCTACTAAAAAATCAAGAAAATTCCCTGTTCTGCCGAATCCTTACAAAAGAAAATTAACGAACGTGAAAGAAAATTACTTTCGTCACATTGTCTAAGGTTGGGAATAGATTCGATCATTACAAAAAACGGTATGACCATAGCTAGCTAAAGAAATTCTAAATCTAACTGCCAGTGGCTGTTCCAGAATTTCTTCTAGGCTATGCTTAAAGAAGTATAAATTACAAAATCTAATAAAAAGAAAAATTCATATATTGATGACATCAGCAACAATAAAAAAATAGGCACAAATATATAAAGTTTTACAATATAAGTTTGTGGAGTTCAGTTGTAGTTGTTATTAGTGTTGCTGAACAGAGATGAATAGCGATGGCTATGGAGAGTAGGTGAGTTTCTTATTTCCTTTTAGCCTTTAGGTTTGATTTAGTTTTAGTTTAAATTGTTTTTGCATGGCATTGAGGTAGTGAGGATTTTTTTTTTTTTTTTAATATTTGTTGAATTAAAAACATAATCGTGTTAGTGTTGGAGTAGTGATAGTCATAATCTAAGATGAGTTGATCTTATACTGAGCTTTCCTATTGGCATTAGGTTTGGGTCTTGTTAGTGGTTTTATTATAATTTTTTTTTTCTAGATTTTAATTCAAGTTTTTATTTTTTGGGTTTTTTCCATGGTTTTATAAACCAGTACGGTGAAAGAACCAAAAAAAGGACTGGTAACTAGTTTTTTAGTCGGACCGAAATCCGACCGATAGTCGAACCGGTAATGTAATAAATAATATAATTAATAAAATTTTAAATTATATAAATAAAAATATAATAAGTTTATTACTAATAATATGATAGCAAAATGTAAAAACATAATATTTAGTGACACTTTTCGTGTAAATTTAATTAAATTTTCTTAGAATGGACAATCACATGTTTAATTATAATCATAAAAATAAAAAGTTTATTATTATTATTATTATTATTATTATTATATATATATATAATGAATTAATTGATATTATATAAAAATTAAGTAACTTTTTAAGTTTATTCACTTAATTAACTAAAACCACTATTTTTTTCTAATCAAAATTATCGAAAAAAAGAAAAAAGAATAGTAGTTGTACAATGTAAAAAGCTAAATTGACGTAACTTTGACTAAGTAGTTGTATAATATATATTATAATATTTTTAAGGAAAAGTAATCGTACAATTACCGTGTGTCAAGTAAAGTAAAAACTAAAAGTAAAGTCGTAGTATAGGCTTAAAAGAATATAAAAGCATGTGATTCTTTTTGCTTGAAAGACTCTAATATATTATTAAGTTACTCAAATTATGGACCAAAATTTAATTTTATTGGCACAAAAAAAATTCAAGGTGTTTCCAAAATTTTTTTAAAAAAGGTAGATAGATATAAAATTTTAAATTATTATGTACAATTTTTTTTTTTTTTTAGGTCAGGGTGGTCTTGGGACCACCCTGGCCATAAGGTGGCGCTGCCCTACTAACTGCAATAGCAAACTTGAGAGATTTTGAAAATCGAGACGCCGAGAAACAATCTCAAATCGCCGATGAGAAATAGAGGAAATTAGGGTTTGAATTTTGGGAGAGAGAGAGAGAGAGAGAGAGAGAGAGAGAGAGAGAGAGAGAGAGAGAGAGAGAGAGAGAGAGAGAGAGAGAGAGAGAGAGAGAGAGAGAGAGAGAGAAGTATAGGAAGAGTACTGAAATAAAGTTGCCCTTCCGACCATTGGTATTAATTCAAAAATCCTAATAAATAAGGCAATAAGCCACTATCTTTTCTTTTTCTTTTTCTTTTTTCTTTTTTTTAGTTCCCTAATAAATAAGGCAAGCTTTTTATTAGCATTATTTTATTCTTTTAAGGTCACATTTTGATTCCAAGGCAAAACTAGTCTCAAATGTGTTTTTTGCTTAGTAAAATTCCAAATGGTAAAAGTTGTTTACCTAATTAAATTCAAATATATGTTCTAGAGAATTTAATAAATAGTTTAAAAAACTAATAAATTTATATTGTATTGTTTAATGTAAGGTTTCTTAATTAAATCTATGATTATGTTGAATTTGATTATTTTTTATCTTTTCAAAAAAAAATTATTTTTTGAAACGATAACATTCTTTATGCATACTGTTTGATTCAATCATGTATTTGAATTTATTTCATGATGTAATATACGTACCTATGGTAGATTTGTAGTTTGGTGTTACTCATAATTTAAAAAAGAGTCATGCTAGAAATACAAACTTATTTAAAAATGATTTATGTGAGTAGTTTTTAGTAAATGAAAAAATGACGTTTTGTTGGACCTAGGTGAAAACCAATATAAAGTTGACCACATCAACAGTTTCTAATTATGTTGTATAATAGGTTGTGACTATAGTATTATCATTAAAAACTCTCTCTCTCTCTCTCTCTCTCTCTCTCTCTCTCTCTCTCTCTCTCTCTCTCTCTCTCTCTCTCAAGTTGGATAATATATCATTTTCTAACTTTTCCCCTTAGAAAAAGACTGAACATTATCTTTTACCATACATAGCTCATTTTATCCAACATGTTTAAGTTATGTTTTCTTTAAAATAGGTATGTTTATATAAATTATTAATGCATAATTTTTTTTTTCTTACTACTCTCATGGTCTTATCACTCATACCATACATTAGTCATTAAACCAATAATTTCTATAACTTTATATATATAAGAAATACAGTTCTTCCCTCTATCTTAACAAGTGAGATAGAATTTCTCAAAAAGGCTTTATGGTATCAGAGTTAATGGGGAGATAAGAGTATTTTTTTTCTATCTCATAACATGTCAAACTCTTCAAACTCTGCTCAGAGCATGTCAGACTCTTCTAGTTCTTCTCTTGCCTCTATCCAAATCAATGAATATCCTTACCCAATGACCCAAAATGTTGCTAATTTTGTGTCAATCTATTTGTCATCCACAAATTTCCTCATTTGAAAAATGTAGAATCTCAACATTCATGAGAGTCATGATCTTCAAGGATTCATTAATGGTGAAACCAAACCCCCACCTCAACTTATCCCTAACGATGAGTTTAAGTCTCAACAAAACCCTTTATTTGTGAAGGGGCATAGGTCTAATCGCCTTGTAAAAGGATGGCTTATAACCACTCTCTCAGAAGAAGTTCTTGGCATTGTCGTAGGCCACAATAGTACAGTTAAGGTCTAGATGCATTGGTACATGCTTTTGCTCGAGTCTCTTTATATCGGATTCTTGCACGCAAGCAGCAACTCACCTCCATCACTCGACGAATTGATAACTTGAGTATGTATCTGAGAAGATTCAAAACTACTTGTGGAGAGCTTGCAGCCATAGGCAAGCCAATACCAGACCTAAGAATTCATGGTGGCTTCTTAATGGTCTTGGCAAGGAATATGAGGCCTTTACTGCCACTATGCTTATACCTCTAGTTCCACCATATTTTGAGGTAGTCACACTCCTCGAAAGCTATGTTGAATGGCATACACTTGACACTCAATCAGATCTTAATGGTCTTGGCAAGGAATATGAGGCCTTTATTGCCAATATGCTTATACCTCTAGTTCCACCATATTCTGAGGTAGTCACACTCCTCGAAAGCTATGTTGAATGGCATAAACTTGACACTCAATTAGATCCTTTAATGGTGTTCTATGATCAGAAGATCAACAAGCCTAAGAAGAATCAAGGAAATCAAACATCCTTCAATTCCAGCGATCTTGGTTTTTCTAAGGAAATCAATCTAGATGAGGTCATCATTTGTCAAATTTGCAACAAATGGAATTACCTGTTTTAATCATCCATTCACTACTGATAATATACCACAAGAATTTGCAGCCTTGGCAATCGTTGACTCCCAAGACCATGCCTGGCATCCAGACAATAGAGCAACAGACCATATGACTGGTTATCTAGGTAATCTTCATTCCTTGACTCCTTATCATGGCACTGATGGTGTAATGGTAGGAAATGGTGAAACTTTGCCAATTACACATATTGGTCAAGCAACGATTGGCACGGGTGATTAATTCTTCTACCAAACTCAATGATGACTTATTAGTTCCAGATATTATAAAAGACCTTCTTTCTATTAGCAAGTTAACCACTAATTGCCCTCTCATTTTTGAGTTTGATGGATCTGGTTTTAGTTTTGTGATAAAGGACATAATCACTGATTGGATAGTGGCGTCTAGCGAGAGGAAGGAAACGAAAGGGCCTATATATTTTTGATGAAGGACCAATAGGTGATGCATTTAATGGAGATCCAACAACCTTTTTCTCAAATCAATTTCGACAAGACAATAAAGATTATTGGTATCAACTTTTAGGTCATCCACATCATCAAATCCTCGAACATTTGCACTCTCAAAAATATATCTCTTTTGATTCTCATTCTAAAATCTTTTGAAGTTTGTACAAGTTGTCAAATGGGAAAGTCATGCAGATTACCATATTTTCCTTAGCACTAATAATATAAGTATCCCTTTTCATAAGATTCATAGTGATTTGTGGGGACCAGCCCCAATCACATCTAGAGAAAAATTTCGATATTATGCAATCTTTGCTGATGACTTCACCAACTTTACAAGGTTCTTTCCAACGCGAAACAAGCCAGATCTATTTGTTTGCTTTGATCAATTTCACAAATATGTTAGTTGTCATTTGTCTCCGTTATGATTGTAATGGTACTTTATGGATTCTTTTTTGTGCTAAAAAATCTAAACCATAAAATAGATCGAAAATCCAAACTAGTATCTACTAGTATTTCATGTGCCTAGTGCATATCAGCAACTAGTCCAATTTCTTAGTTATGCTCAACTTGTATGAATAAGGGTTGTGGATTCTGTCAATCTAAAATACATTATGTAAGTTTCATTTTTTTCTACTATGCTAAATAAATTTATTTGTTGACCCTTTCAATATTATTGTTTGTCAATATCATATTTCGAGCCCCTACAGCCAATTCTAAGAATGCAAGTCACTTTTATGTGAAAGGAGGCCACGTATATTTCGATATGGGCTGTCCAAATAAATATGAGTTCTTTACTGTGATTCTTGTTGCCATATACATGGTACTCTATTCTCTAGGTTTGGAGACAATTCCCAGGATCTTGAGCATAGAGTACTACCCAACAAGATATAGAGTTGTTGGTGGAGTAGTAACAACAATTGGGGACATAACCATGTATGTTTAAACAGACCTATATGTTTACGTTGTGTTTAAACATAAACATATCATCTAACTTCAAAATACTTTTTCTCAACTCTAATGCTTAAAATTTGTTATATATCATATAAAACACAATTATTCAAAACTGTAAAATTCTAATCGAGAATCCAATTCTTTAATTATCACTGCAATTTAATTCTTTAATTTTGGAGCAATAAGTGCATTTTCACTTGTTTATATATTTGCTATGTTTATTGGCAAAATGTTTGGTTTTCTTGCGATACTAAGACTTTGGAAGAAAATGTTGTTGCTATTTTTATTTGTATCCATTATGATAGTAATGGAGACAAATAAACAGATTCACTATATACTAACCATCAACATAACCAAAAAAAAAAAAAAATTCAAAACCAAGACCAAAAAAAAAAAAAAACGTATTTTCAATATATATATATATATAACCATCAATATAATTAAAAGGAAAAACATACAAACAAATTATTAATTGAAAGAAAAACATACTCAAATCAAATGTCAAATGCATGCAGCAAAACAAACTACAAGAGAGAAAAGTGTTATTGTTAAAACTGCCATAAGATAGTTGTATGCTTTTCTTTTTCTTAGGAAAAGAAAGACAAGAATTTATTGAAAAGAAAAAAAAAACTATAGTAATGTATTTTGTATAGTAGACTCTTATTAAAATTAAGTTGTGAATCTTCTACCATTTGAGCGCCCATTCCTAGTATAGTAGACTCTTGTCAACTTGTCAACTTTTCTTATATTCTTTGTGTCATTACAAAGGGAATTAATGGAATGAAAAGTCGTGTCCCATGGAGTTGCAGAATTTCATTAAAGATTTTATATACATTTATAGATTAGGTCATTCCATAGGGCTAGAGACACTCCCATCCACAATAAATTCTGAGATACTAGAACCTACTAGTATTTTATGTGCCTAGTACATATTGACAACTGGTCCAATCTCTTAGACATGTTCAACTTGCGTTGATAAGGGTTGTGGATTTTGCCATTCTAGAATACATTATTTAAGTTTCATTTTTTTTTGTTTTGTTATTTTGTTCTTCTATGCTAAATAAATTTATTTATTGACCCCTTCAATATTATTTTTTTGTTAATATCGTACTCCAAGTCCTTACATAGCCAATTCTAAATGTGATACTTGCTGCCATATACATATCCTCTATTCTCTAGGTTTAGGGATAGTTCCCTGGATGTTGAGCATAGAGTACTACCCAATAAGATATAGATTTGTGGATGGAGCGGTAACAACATATATCAAATGGGGATCAACCTTCTTGAAAATATTATCTAATGTTGATATGGTTATGTTTAAGCATAACCATATCATCTAACTTGAAAATATTTTTTCTCAACTCTAATGCTTAAAATTTGTTATATATAATATAAAACACAATTATTCAAAAATGTAAAAAAAAAAAAATGCAAACCTAACAAAATTTTGTCAAACAAAACTAAAATCTAATTAATACAACAATCGAAGAAAATAGAACTGAATAAATTGAGCAAAATAAATGGAAAATTAGAGTAACAAGTAGCCAAACCTTAAACCTTGATTGAGAGTTTTTTTTTTTTGGAAGAGAAAAAGGGAATTAGTAGAGAAGATGGAATATGCGAATTAGTAAACCCAAATATTTTACATTCAGCAGAGGGAAGAAAGAACTGAAATGCTAATTGAATAAGGGGAAAAAAAAGTGCATGTTTAAACAGAACTATATGTTTACTTTTATGTGTAAACATAAATATATCATCTGACTCCAAAATATTTTTTCTCAACTCTAATGCTTAAAATTTTTTATATATCATATAAAACACAATTATTCAAAACTGTAAAATTCTAAGCAAGAATCCAATTCTTTAATTATCACTACAATTTAATTATTTAATTTTGGAGCAATAAGTGCATTTTCACTTGTTTGTAGTTTTTCTATGTTTATTGGCTCAATGTTTGGTTTTGTTGTGATACTAAGACTTTGGAAAGAAATGGGGTTGCTATTTTTATTTGTCTCCATTATGATAGCAATGGAGACAAATAAAAACAAATTCATTTTATACTAACCATCAACATAACAAAAAAAAAAAATTCAAAATCAAGACCAAAAGCCAAAAAAAAAAAAAAAAAAAAAAAAACCTATTTTCAATATATATATATACACACACACACACACATCAATATAATCAAAAGGAAAACATACAAAAAAATAATTAATTGAAAGAAAAACATACTTAAATCAAATGTCAAACTGAATTCAACAAAACAAAGTACAAGAGAGAAAAGTGTTATTCTTTAAATTGCCATGAGAGAGTTGTATGCTTTTCTTTTTTTAGGAAAACAAAGACAATAATATATATATATATATATATATATATATATATGAAAAAAAAAATAGACCTGAATCAATTTATAAAGACTTAGGTTGAAATAATCCTATTGTATTTTTTACAACAGACTCTTATTAAAATTAAGTTGCACATCTTCTACCAGATCTAGGGAATGCAAACTCGTCGTCTTTCTTTATTATCTAGCCTAGTGAGATTCCTATATTTAGAAAAATACTGTCCAAATTTTAAAATCCAAGCCCATGTTTTATTTCTAATTAATTCTAAATAAATTACAACCCTATTCTTTAGGTCTGGGGATGATACCCTAGATCTTGAGTATATTGTACTACCCAATAAGATATAGAGCTGTGGGTGGAAGAGTAAAAACATGCATCAAATAGGGATCAGCCTTCTTGATTCGCATGATTTCCAAAAAAGTTGGTGACAGACATTACCATGTGTATGGTTAAACATAACTATATCATCTTACTCCAAAATATTTTTTCTCAACTCTAATGCTTAAAATTTGTTATATATAATAGGGAAAAATGCCCATACACCTCCTAAACTCTCAACCACTAGGCAAAGCACCTCTTGAACCTTTCTATTGGTCAATTTAATCCATATACTATACACACCTGTTTTTGTTTTTGTTTGTCATTTGTTTTTTTTTTTTTTTTTTTTTTTTTAAAGGTCACGTTTTGATTTGAAGGCAACTAGTCTCAAGTGTGTCTTTTATTAAGTAGAATCCAAACAGTAAAAGTAGATTATCTAATTACATTTAAGTATATGTTGTAGAGAATTTTATAATTTTAAAAAATAATATTTATATTGTATTGTTTAATATAAGGTTTTCTTAATTAAATCTATGATTATGTTGAATTTAATCATTTTTTAAGACGAAAATACTGTTTTTCTTTTTAGAACTAAGATTCTCTAGATTTCCTAGGATACTAGATCTACTAATAGATTTCCTTAAATCCTAATCACTTTTTTATGATTTAAGAGTTTAGATTCTGTCATATTAGCATTCTACTAACAATCCTCTTAAAAGAATAAAATAAGAGAAATGATATATCCACAATATTTTTACAACATTTTCACAACAAATCCTAAGTGGCAGGTTGTTACTGGTTGTTATTGTTGGGGTAAAAAAGTAATCTTAGTGTTAGGTTTAAATTTAAACGAATAACAGCTAACCATATGTGATTTGTTGTAAAAATGTCATGGACGTAGGATCTCTCATAAAATAATGTTGCAAACAAAACAATTAAGATTATTGATAGTAGAATGCTGACATGGCAAAATTTAAACTATTAAATCATTAAAGATAATTAAGATTTAAGGAAATCTATTTGGTAGAGTACCGTAAGAAATCTAGAGGACCTGAATCAATCTTTTCTAACCTTCATAAGTATTTTAATTATTTTTTTTAAGATGAAAACATTTTTGAACTTTATAAGGTCTCTCTCTCTCTCTCTCTCTCTCTCTCTCTCTCTCTCTCTCTCTCTCTAAATTCATTTCAAGTTTCAAAATTTATCTTTTCTAGCTTTTCCCATTAAAATAAATTCAAAAATTATCTTTTATTATGCATAACTCATTACCATACATAGCTAATCTTTTAACATGTTTAGCTCATTATGCTTTCGTTTAATGAGTAATGTATGGTTTACCATAAATGATTAATGCATAATTAGTTAATTACCATACACACACACACACACACACACACACACACACACACATATATATATATATATATATATATATAAATGTGTATGTTTCCCTAAATAAAATTAAGTATCTTTAGTAAAAACCTTCTTTATTTTGTAAATGCAAAACTTTTATTTTATTTTACGTTTGGAGAATTAGAGATATGAATGTTAAAATTTTAATTTTTCACTTTTAGAAAAAAAAAAAAAAAAAAAAGGACAAACGCCGATTTCTATTTTAGGAGTAAGAGTTTCTTATTGTGGGTTTCAATTTTGCATCCTTGAAAAATAATATATTTGTTTTGTTTTTATTATTGTTGTATTTTTCATATGTTGTCTTGTATAAGTTAAAGTATTTAAAATGTTGTCTTTTATATGTTTTATAATTCTAAAACTACTAAAATATACTAATCTAAAATATGTTTTAGATTGATCTGAAACGTTTAAAGAATATTAGTTTTAATCAATATGATTTAAAATATCGTTTATAACTTACAAATTGGTTGGATGAGGACAAAAATCTTCCCCTCAACAGAAAAAGGAAAAAAAAAAAATCTATTTATGTAAATACCAACTTCACATAAATCGTTCTATATGTTAAATAATGTGATAGACGTCAAATATATGTATACACCATAATATCATATAAGTTTTTTTATTATAATTTATTTCTCATATATTTAGGTTGTCTCCCAATACGTTTTTTTTTTTTTTTTTTTTTTTTTTTTCATTTTAATTTTTTTTTCTCATATATTTAGGTTGGTTCCCTAAGAAAAATTCCAACTTGAGGGACAAAAAGTTATGCTCAACGCATATCACATTCTGATAGAAAACTAGGTTTCTCTCACGTTGCTTAGGGTTTATCTGCTAGGGTTTCTCTAGTTAGGTTTTACTAGCATCAAGTGTAGAATTTTGTCCTTCCCTCCGTGGAGGTTTCTCTGTTCCCTTCAAGCCTTTGTGCTTGGTAGGACGGTAAGTGGTTTTGTTGGTCCCCCGTGGCAGATTGGTGTGGCTAGCCATCTTATTGTCATGGCATCTATTGAGGACCACTGGGCTTGATTTTCTCTTACAGAAGAAGAAGCGAACGGGGCTGATGTGCCTCAGAAAAAAAGAGGTCACTGTTGTTCGGTTAGCAGCAAAGTTTTTCACAGAGAGAGTGGTTAATGTAGAGGCAGTTAGTCAGACTTTTAAACTGCTTTGGAAACTCATTAGAGAGATGAAGATTCGGGATATAGGAGGCAATATATTGCTGTTTGAATTTGACGATGCGTTGGATTTAGAATGAGTGCTGGAGTTTGAGCCATGGACCTATGACAAAAGCATAGTTGTTTTCCAGCGTGCTATGACTGCTGAATCTGCTCCCTTGCTCTCCTTTGATTCTGCTACTTTTTGGGTGCAACTCCACAACGTCCCAGACCAATGTCTTACGCAGGCGATGGGTGAAGCGATGGGCAACATGATTGGGTCTTTAGTACAAGTGGCTAACCCGGAGGATGATGGTAAAGGAGGTGAGTACTTGAGAATTCGGGTTGTGATTGATATTGCAAAACCCCTCCCACGGTGCTGTAAGTTGTGGTTTGAGGGAGAGCATGTTGGATGGGCTTTGTTGAAATTTGAAAGGCTTCCCAATTTCTGTTATTGGTGTGGGAGGGTTACGCACAGTGAGAGAGATTGTGAAGTATGGCTTTAGGGGAAAGGAAACTTGAAGAAAGAAGAGCAACAATATGGGGAATGACTTCGTGCTGATTTGGTGCGTCATAATAGAAAAAAATAGTGGTGGTTGTATCTGGGAGTTCTCGTGGGAAATCAATGTGGAAGAAGGGTCCGGTGATGGAAAGGAAAAAGCCAACTTTCAACGTTGAATCTAGCCAAGGTGTTCATGTTTCAGACTTTGGCAAGGGAGTAACGGAAGAGAATCCTTGGATTGAGGTAGTTTCTATGGAGGCCGAACCATCAGGTGAGCTTGTTCCTAATTTTGATAATTTTCACCATAATGAATCTAGTGATAAGGGTGGTCTTCTGCTGAATTGAATACTAGTATTGAGAGCTTGGTGGGTCAGCCACCTCATACCATTCCCATGCAAAAAGTTTTATGCACTAAGGGAGGAATTTTTCAAAATGAAGGTTTGCATGGTATGGTTTCATTTAGTGCAATCAAAACCCCACTTGCAGATGTAACTAATAGGGTAGCTACACAGCCTTTGAAAAGCTCTAAGCAAAAATGGTCCAGACTATTACGTAAGGAGGGGGAAACTGATTCTAGTTCAGATATGGAGATTTTAGAGAGTAGGAGGCTGGAGTTGGAAACCTTGGACTTTACCGTTAGAAAGAAGAAAAGGGTTAGTGCAGCAAGTAAGGGAGGTAAAGAAAATATTCAAGTGGTGGCTGGTTCCCAGCACCACCAGTCATAATGAGTTACCTTAGCTGGAACCGTTGTGGGCTTGGGAACCCACAAACAGAGGCCGAACTTGCTAACTTGGTTGGCAAAAAAGATCCCAAAGTGGTTTTCCTCATGGAGACCAAGGTTGATAAGGAGGTTGTTGAGAGGATAAGTCGTAAAATGCAATACAAATTTTTTTTTTTGTTCCACGTCATAATAGGGGAGGGGCCGGGCTTAGCTATGGAAAGAGGATTTTGCAATGAGAATTCTTACTTCTTCTGATAATCACATTGATGATAGATGATGCCTGGCGTTTCATGGGTTTCTATGGAGAGCCTGAAACTGCCAGTTAGGAAAATTCCTGGAATCTACTTAGAGATTTGAGCCACAAACTCAGTCTACCTTGGATTTGTTTGGGTGATTTTAATGAAATACTTAAACTTGAAGATAAACAGGGATGGTTGGATCGGCCTGAAAGACAGATGCAAGGGTATCGGGATGCATTGGATTATTGTGGGTTTAAAGATCTTGGCTTTAATGGATTTCCTTTTACATGGTGCAATCGTAGACTGGGTGTCCATAATGTTTGGATTTGATTAGACCATGGGGTGGCAATAGTGGATTGGATTTTGCGGTTTCCTACCTCTCGCATTCATCATTTAGAGTGCTTTCATTCGGACCATAGACCTATCCTTCTCATTTCAGATGCTGAGCAAAAAAGGTTCTATAAAAAGGGGCGGCCATTCCGGTTTGAGACAATGTGGCTTAAAGATAAAACTTGTGAGGATATAGTGAAACAATCATGGGCTGATTTAAATGACTCCAACCCGATTAGTATTTTGTTAAATCACAAGCTGCCAAGATAACCTTAGCACATGGAATCGAGACACTTTTGGTCAAGTGAGAAATACTTTGGCTAAGAAATTGAAGGAGTTGAGCCAAGCAGAGGAGGTTGGACTGCACAGCTTCAATTCGGGTCAGATTGATATGCTTCGGGCATAAATTAATTTGCTTAAGGTGAGGGAGGAAGCAATGTGAAAGCAACGCTCTCATAGTGAATGGTTGAAGGAGGGAGATCGCAACACTCGATACTTTCATTGCTGAGCCAATCAACGTAATAAACATAATTATATTTTGGGTTTGGAAGATGAGTTTGGTATTTGGACCAAAGATGAAGAACAAATGGCCAGATTGGCAAGTTCTTACTTTGATGCTATGTTTACCACTTCGAATCCAACTAGCTTTGATGAGATTTTGAGTGATTTACTCCCCACAGTAACTAATGAGATGAATAATAGCCTGAACAAACCATACAATGTGGATGAGATACTCAAAGCACTCCACCAAATGGCCTCTCTCACAGCCCAAGGCCCAGATGGTATGTCCCCTATTTTTTACAAATCCTTTTGTCATATTGTTGGCAAAGATGTGATAGAGGTAGTTTTGACAGCTTTAAATTCAAGCACTATTCCAGATTCTATTAATTCCACTTTTATTACTCTTATCCCCAAAATAAAAGACCCCAAGAAAGTTTTAGATTTTAGACCTATAAGTCTTTGTAATGTGGTTTACAAACTCATTGCTAAAGTGTTGTTTAACCGTCTGAAATTGATTTTGCCCTATGTAGTATCTGATTCACAAAGTGCTTTTCTTTCGAGAATGCTGATTACTGATAATGTGCTGGTTGCTTTTGAGACTCTCCATTTCTTGAAGCGGAAGACCCAAGGGAAAGATGGGTATATGGCCCTTAAGCTTGATATGAGCAAAGCTTATGACAGAGTGGAGTAGGGCTTCTTGGAAAGGGCAATGTTGCACTTTGGGTTTGCTAGAAGGTTTGTTGCTACTATTATGTCTTGCATCAAGTCTGTATCTTACTCTGTTTTGCTCAATGGGGTGCCAGGTAGAACTATCAAGCCTAGTAGGGGGTTGAGACAAGGTGATCTGTTGTCTCCATATTTATTTTTGCTCTGTGTCATGGGTCTGTAAGGTTTGCTTCATAAAGCCGAAGTGGATGGTGCTATTAGGGGAGTGTCAATTTGCAGAAATGGCCCACGTGTTTCTCACCTATTTTTTGCTGATAACAGTGTTCTTTTTTGCCGTGCAACAGAATTTGAGTGCCAGGTAATTCTAGATATTTTATCAGTTTATGAGAGAGAATCGGGCCAAAAAATAAATAGGGATAAGACAAACATCTTCTTTAGCTCTAATACCCACCATGATGTCTAAGTTAGAATAAAACACCTGTTAGGTGTTCCAGCTATCAGGCAATATGAGAAATATTTGGGGTTACCTGCATTTATGGGGAGAGCAAAGAGACAAGGGTTTGCCTACATTAAGGAGAGAATTTGGAAGAAGCTCCAAGGTTGGAAGGAGAAACTCCTTTCTCAAGCTGGCAGAGAAGTGCTCATTAAATCCGTCATCCAAGCCATTCCAACTTACTCTATGAGTTGTTTCAAACTTCCTAAGGGATTAATTCAGGAAATTGAGGTCATGATTCGCAAATTTTAGTGGGGCTACAACGGTGATAACAACAAAGTGCATTGGGTAAAATGGAAAAAACTTTGCCAAGCTAAAGATTGTGGAGGCATGGGGTTTAAGGAGATTGAGAAGTTTAATGATGCTTTGTTGGCCAAGCAAGTTTGGCGTATGTTGAAAAACCCTGAATCACTTTGTCACAGAGTTTTTAAAGCTCGTTTTTTTTTTTTTTTCGTTTTTTTTTTTTTTTTTTTTTTTTTTTTTTTTTTTTTTTTTTTTTTCCGGATTGCTCCATTCTTGCAGCTAATCCCTCGGCCAATGGGTCGTATGCATGGAAGAGTATTTTAAGTGCAAGGGAAGTGGTGAGGAAAGGCATGGTTTGGTGGATAGGCGATGGTAAAACAGTGAGCTTAAAGGAGGACAAATGGCTCCCGAACCAAGTGTACTGTTTGGTTAGTTCTCCTCTCACTTCTATACCTCCTGATGCAAAGGTTAGTAGATTTATTGATGAGGAGAATGGCACATGGAAGGAGGCTAAAATTAGACAAAGTTTTCTGCCACATGAAGCGAAGAAAATTATGAGCATCCCTCTTAGTACTAGACTGCCTCAAGACAACCCCAAATGGTCCAAAACGCCTTCGAGTATTTTCTTTACTCGAAGCGCTTATAAGCTATTGGTTAATGAAGCTTCGGCCAGCAGCCCAGGTAGCTCAAATCCACACCCCTAGAGAAACCTTTGGAGAGGTGTACGGATGCTACGAACCCCAAATAAGGTGAAGCACTTCACCTGGAGAGCCTGTAACAACTTACTCCCAACAATGGACAATTTGTTTCGTTGGCAAATAACCCGCTTTGCCTACTCAATATTTGTCAAGCCCAAATAGAGGATATTTTGCATGTTGTGTGGGGCTGTCTGGAGGTCGCAAAGCTGTGGAGTACTCTTTGCTGGGTGAATCACTCAATCCCTCACTCACCGAGGGATTTTTCTAACCTTTTCTTAAGTTTTTTGTAGGTCCGGGATGATTATAGGGTGGAGATCTTTGCTATCTTAGCTTGGCTGCTCTGGAATTGACGAAACTCAATTCATTTCCAACACCCAGCTTGTCCACTGAACCACGTTTTCTCTAAACCTGCAAAACTCCTATAAGAATTCCTTGAGGCTCAAGATGAGGCACCAGTCATAGTCTAGAATCCAGTCCCGCCTAAATGGATTGCCCCAGCACAACCACAATACAAAGACAACTTCGATGGAGCTCTATTCAAAAGTATTGATTCAGCTGGTTTGGGCTTGCTAATCCGAGATTCTAATGGTGTGGTCATAGGTGCTCTGTCAGCGCGCATCCCACTACCCCAGTCTGTGGCATTGGTCGAAGTTTTAGCATGCAGGCAAGCTGTTCAATTTGCTGTGGAGATTGGTTTACACGAAGTGATCTTTGAAGGTGATGCAACAGTAATTATCAACGCTATCTCTCATGGAGCGGCCAATCAATCCTTGTATGGCCATATAGTCGATGACATCCTAGCCCATGTTTCTAATTTACATTTCTCTAAATTCTATTTTGTTCCTCATTTATGTAATACAGCAGCAAATGCCCTGGCTAAATGAGCTAAAATAGGGACTGACTTACAAGTTTGGTTAGAGGATTGTCCTGAGGACATTGTCCCTCATGTTTTGGGTGATGCCTCTTGATGTTTGTTTCCCCTGTTTCAATAAAGCCCAGCCCGTAATTAGGGTCTAGTTTCAAAAAAAAAAAAAAACATTCTGATATATTTTAGTTTGTTTGTTTTTTGTTTTTTGTTTTTTGTTTTTTGTTTTTTGTTTTTTTTTTTTTTGTTTTTTTTTTTTTTTTGAGAAAACTTGTAGTTTGTACTTTGAAAGAATAAGTGACTACAAATTACAAATGGCTAGAAATGTGCTCAATGCCTAACTATTTTTTTCAAAAGATTTCTTACTTTTGTTACTCGCATTGCTCGTAGATTTGGTAAAATTAGATTCAAACGGTCAATTTGCATAAACTCTTAAAGACCAAAAAAAAAAAGAAAAAAAAAGAAGATATTAATTAAGTAATGAGATTTTTTTTTTCTCATGGGAAAAGAGGTCAACTACATATCTCACCTATGAAAAAAAAAACTTGTGGAATACGAGTTTGACCCATTAATCCAATGGGTCAACCATAAATTATTAAAAATTAGTTAGTAAATATCTACTTGTTTTTTTTTTTTCTTTTTTTAATACATAAGTGTATTTTTCTATTTTTTATCTTAAAAAAAACATAAGTGTATCTTCTCATTTTGGTTGTAATTATTAAATTGCTTGACTTAAATGGTTGGAATATTGTGATAGAGGATCTATTAATTAATATTCCCAAAAAAAAAAAAAAATTAAAAACCCTTTGGCCCTATGCCTCCAAATGGATTTTTTTTTTTTTTTTGGGAAACCAAGTGGATAAAATTAAACTAAAATCAATTTTACTTTTTAAATTTTGGAGATTTGGGTATGTGTTTATTTAGTTCCCTAAAATATTTTATTTTGTTTTCAAATATGAAAACGTGGACCCATTTCCTGAATCTAAATTTTGGATAAAAACCTCATTTTCACTTGTGCCTTTGTTTGACACCTAGTTTGAATACATGTTTTGACTTTTGAGAACAAAAAACAACGGTACCCATATGGCTCTTGGTTTGTATTTTGAAAAATAAAAACACTTTTCTCACTTACACATGAGTCTTGATCATGGTGGAATGGCTGGAAAAAGAGAGACGACAAATCGAGAGAGAAGAGTGACTAGTTTGAGAGAAATGAGAGAGCAAGAGAGATGAGAGCAGCTTTGTGAAGGACTTCAATGAGTTCTGTTCCGCCAGAAAGAGCCGTTGGCCTTTTTTTTTTTTTTTTACCGCAAAGCCTGACTTCAGTTTTATGACTTTATCACAAGAATGCCACTAAAATAATTTTTGTTGAAAATGAAAATTTCTAAAAGTTGTTTTAATTTAGAGGTTGTTTGATTAGCTGAAAAAAGTGCAATATTTTGTATTCATTTTATGAAAAAAAAAAAATTGCGTACTTTAAATTTGGCCAATTTTCATTTTGGTCGTATAAGTTTCATTTTTGTCATTTTAGTCACATAAGTTCACATTTGTCATAGTTAATCATTCTATCCATAACTTTTGTTAACTATTAAAAATAATTTTTTTAATACTAAAAAAACTATTAAAAAATTATTATTTTTTAAATAAATATATAAATCTCACCAATTAAGTTTGGGCAATTGTCATTTTGGTCTTGTAAATTTCATTTTTGTCTTATTGGTCCTATATTATCACTTCTTTTTTTTATTAATTTGTCACTATTATTTCATTCTTAATGACAACTATTTTAAAGGAATGAATGAAAGATTAACGATGACAATAAATATGAACTTACACAGGTCCAAAATTAATATAAAAAAGGTGAAACTTATAAAAACAAAATGATAGTTCATTAACTTTAAAAAACTTAATTTGTATTTTCTTTTAAAGAAAACAAATTTTAACAATTTGTCACCTCAACTATATTATGAAATTGTTGTACCCTATTAGAGCTCTTTTATCGATGGTTTTAAAAGCTAGAACCACAAAAAAAAAAAAAAAAAAAAAAAAAAATCATAGTCAATTATTTGGGGAAAAAAACACGTGGAATGATCCTGTCTGCTAATTTCTATTCTTCTTCTGTCAAACTCAACTGTATTATGAAATTGTTGTACCCTTTTAGAGCTCTTTTATCGATGGTTTTAAAAGCTAGAACGACAAAAAAAAATCATAGTCAATTTGGGGAAAAATACACGTGGAATGATCCTGTCTGTCGATTTCTATTCTTCTTCTGTCAAACTCAATTCTTGCAATCTTGAAATTATAAATAAATAAGTCTAGTTAACATTAAGCTATCTCTTTTTGGTAAAATTTTCTCGAAAATTGAAAAAGTTGTTAATACTTTTTCAATTTCTGAGAAAGTTTTTCCAAAATTGATTAATTATTGTGTGCCCTCAGGGCATACATTAGCAAAATCCTAAATAAATATATAAAAAAATTTCAAAATTTTCTATACAAGGAAAGCAAAAAGGTTTTAACCGTTTAAAACCATATTAGAAATCCCATGTCTCCAAAGCTGCCTAGTAGCCTCCCTGTTCTTTTAACCCTTAAGCACAATAAGTAGTTCTGTAATTTTGGTATTTGCAACGTGCACGCCACATGTTCGATAAAATTCCCCAGCCAAACCTATTGTTAGGAGCATTGCAAGTTGCTACTGACGACATGAGGAATTAGAGTGCTTGGACAACATCAGGCCAGCCACTTAGCTCAATGTTTTCTCAAGACACCAATGGCTTCTCATGCCTATCTAGTGAAGCTCTTAAGTGCTCATGGTCTCCCTGTTGGGTTCAAATTGATGAGCATGATGAGAGGCAGCATGCAGAGGTACCTTGCTCCATATGATGCCTTAAGGTCATGGCAGTCGTGAGCCATGGTGGGCAGAGATGGTTTGGTGATGATAGGCAACAGCAAGTGGTGTTGACCTTAGGTGATAATGTATGGCATGGTGGCTTGGCTGCGTTGCTTTATGTGTGGGCTTGGTAGCTTGGGTACAAGGCAATGCTGCTGATCATAAGTTATGTAAAGCATTGGGCTAGTTGGTGCTGGTAGAATGCATGAACTTGTATGAGTGGGCTAATAGCAATTGCTTGGTGGGCTGCATATGGACATGCTGTGTGGGCTATGATGCTGATGAGAAGGGCTTGGGCAAGGGCCAAGCTTTTAAAATGTGATGTGATAATCATGTGTAGGCTATTAGAGCAAGGGCAGAGGTATCATAATGTGCTGAGTGATGGGCTAGCATGTGCAAAGTGTGCAGTAGTAGTTACCAGCAGTTACCAAGCAGTTCCTAACTTGTTGGATGTTCAGACTTGCTGTGTAGGGGCTGGAAACGTGGAGAGCAGGCCAAGACAGCATCAGTTGGAGGTGTCCTAAGCTAGACCACATGTGGTAGAAAGTCCTAGACAAGGGGCAGTTACTTGGTAGTAGCTGCCGTGATGATTATTTTGTGCATATAGCCTAGGCTATTGGGGTTGTCAACAGCAGAGAGTGTATTATTGCCTTAGATAATTTGGTGTGTATACTCCAAGCTTCCTTTGTACTTGAATATTGAGTAATAAAGGTTGGGGTTGGTGCCCTATAAATACTGTGTGTTCTGTGTGTGTGTGTGTGTGAATTCCCTTAATAATTCTGTTTTGAGTTTTCCTGCAATGTGTGTGAGTGGTGTATTAGCTAAGACTAAGTGAGGAACTTAGTGCCATCACAGGCAGAAGCTTTAAAAGTGTTAGGACATATGTAGTTCAAGTCTGTGAACATATGTTGCTATTTTATGTAATTGGCTTATCCTTTGACAAAATGCACTTTACTTGTATTTGGGTAAATCTAATTAGGTTCAAGATGATCATTACAAGTGGTTAAATTGAAGACATGAAAATTACTCAAGAACTGCTCAAGAAAAGTGCAAACTGCAGGTCTCGATACCTCCTCGACAGAATCTCGATCTGTCGAGATTCATTAAAGCTCAACAAATGTCCCGATCGATCGAGCTTATGGGTTTCAGATTATAGCCAGCAACGTTTTTATTCTAAAAGGCTAATTGTTTATGGGTTTGTATAATTCTTATTGGACTAGGAAAACCCAAGGTTTGTATAAACCTATTTGGAATAGGAGAGCCCATTAAGCTCCTATTTAAAGGAGATGGAAAAAGAAAAACCTAACCCTAGAGAGCTTCATAAGGTTTTCTTTTTGAAACCCTAGCCTCCTCCTATAGAAGAAAGAGTTCTTGCTGCGTTTTTTTGTACGCATTTGGGTTTGTAACCAAGCAAAGTCTCTTGCATCAACATTGAAGATCTTATTGGTGTTTCTATGTGAAGCTACTGCAAATCAACTACAACAATCCAAAGGTTGCTGTGGAGTTAGTCACGTATTGGGATTCGTGCAAAGGAGTAAGTCGCGTACTAGGATCCGCGCATCAAATTGGTTAGTCACGTACTTGGGAGCCGTGCATTGAAAGGAGAAATTGTCACTACAGAACAAGTCCAATTGGGTATTGGGGTAAGAGTTCAACTGTAGGTTGGTGAGGTACTGGGATTCCTTGCTTGTAACTGCTTGTTGTGATAATAGTGGAGTTTCGGGAGTGGTGACCTTAAATCACCCGGTGGGGTTTTTGCCGTAAGGTTTTCCCCATTCGTAAACAAATCACCGTGTCATTTAATTTCCGCTGCTTAACTTAGTTTGGTGATTTGTATGTGCTACCACGTGATATTGCATGTTAATTTGATTAATTAATAACTGGGCTAATTTAATTAATCTAAGTTATCACAAGGGGTCAACGCGTTTGTGGCCTGGCAAAAAGAAAAAAATTAACCATGTGACAATTGGTATCAAAGCCAGGCTGCCATGTCTTTGGACAACAAGGCAAGGGTGACTATCTTGGAGAACCTACTCGGAGTTCCTAGAGAAGGGGAACAATTTTCTGTGTGTGACAGATTGGATGCTATCACTGCAGAAACAACTGTGGTGAGGAATGATCTTGCAGAATAGAGGGACATTGTTTTCACTCATGTTGAAGAGTTGGCTACTGCACTGGATGCCCAGAACCAGGCAGCAAGGGAGACCCAACGCTAAGTTGAAGCAAAAATCGTTCTGTTAAAGAGAGCAATAAGTGGCATGCTTAGGGAGGGAGAAGTGGCCACCAAAGTGAAGGTGCCTAAACCAAAGCCCTTTAATGGTGCTAAGAATGCCAAGGATTTGGAGAATTTCCAGTGGGATATGGAGCAGTACTTCAAGGCTGCCAAGGTGCCTAGTCAAGAGATGGTGACAATTACTAGCATGTGTCTTTCAGGGATGCCAAGTTATGGTGGAGAGCCCATGTGGAAGATGATGTAGATGTTGGTAGAGGCAAAATTGACTCGTGGGAAGCCTTAAAAAAGGAATTGAAAGACCAATTCTTGCCTATTAACACTGCATGGGTTGCAAAAGACGCTTTGAAGAAGTTGAAGCAGACTGGTACAGTGAGGGAATATGTCAAGACATTTAGTTCTTTAATACTAGATATCAAGAACATATTAGAGGAGGACAAACTGTTCAATTTCATGTTTAGCTTGCAGCCTTGGGCTCAGATGGATTTAAAGAGGCAAGTTGTACGTGATCTGCCTACTACTATGTCTACTACAAATACTTTAGTGGACTACAAGTTCAGTAAGCCCAGTAGGGAAGAAGAAAAATGTAAGTCTAAAGACAAAGGCAACGACAAGCAGAAGAAGGATGGCAAGAAGAAGGATAAGCAGAAGAAAAATCGAGGTATCAAGAGCAAGGGAGAGAGTTCTACCTCTCAACCAAGCAAAGAACAGTCCAAGCTTAATGCTGGCTACTTCATTTACAATGGCCCTCATTGTGCAAGAAACTGTCCAAAGCGTGAGAATCTTAATGCCATGATTGTTGAAGGTGGTGGTGGGTAGTCAGATGAAGAAGTTCCCAGTAAAGTGAACCTCTTGCAGTTACTAAATGCACTACATGCAGGAGGTACTTCTAGGGGTCTATCTTATGTTCAAGTGGAGGTGAATGAAAATGGGGCTACTGGTATGCTTGATTCTAGTGCTACCCATAATTTTGTTGCTGATCCTATGGTCCAAAGGCTTGGTCTGAAAGTAAGCCAGTGTCCAAGTAAGATCAAAGCAGTAAACTCAAAGGCAGAACCTGTGTTAGGGATTACTTATGGAGTGAAGTTTAAGCTGGGCGAATGGACGGTAAGGGTGAATTTCCTAGTCATGGATTTAGATGTCCTCGATGTAATTCTGGATGATGAGTTCCTAGTAGCTGCTAAGGCTGCTTTGCTGCCTTTCATTGGAGTGTTGTTGATTCTTGATGAGAAGCAGCCCTGCTATGTTCCTGTAAGGTGTGGAGCAGGAAATAGCAAGATTAGCAAAAGGAAAAAACCAATGGCTTTAGCCATGCAGGTTAAGCATGGGTTGAAGAAGGGTGAGATGACTTACTTGGCTAAACTGATTGAGTTGAAGCAGGACAAGTATGTTGAAGTTCCAGATGTTGTGGCTAGACTGCTGGGGGAGATTGCTGATGTGAGGCCTCCAGAACTGCCTAAGACCCTTCCACCAAGGCATGCTGTTGATTATAGGATAGAGTTGGTTCTTGGATCAAAGCCTCCTTTGACAGCCCCATATAGAATGTCCCCAATCGAGTTGGCTAAGATGAGGAAGCACTTGATAGAGCTACTGGATGCAGGCTACATTCAGCCCTCCAAGGCTCCTTATGGTGCTCCTATTTTGTTTTAGAAGAAGCAGGATGACTTATTGTGGATGTGTGTTAATTATAGCACCTTGAACAAAGTGACCATGAAGAACAAGTATCCAGTCCCTTTGATTCAAGATATCTTGACAGATTGAGCAAAGCTGTCTACTTCACAAAGTTGGACTTGAGATCAGGCTATTAGCAAGTGAGGATTGCTAAAGGGGATGACCTTAAAACTACTTGTGTGACCCAGCATGGTTCTTATGAGTTTTTAGTTATGCATTTCGGTTTAACAGATGCCCTTGCTATATTTTGTAATTTGATGAATGATGTCTTCTATGAGTTTGTGGAGGATGACTTGGAACACCTTAAGAAGGTGTTGTCCAAACTGAGAGAACATCAATTGTTTTTTAAGAAAGAGAAGTTTGAATTTGCCCAGCAGGAGATTCCGTTTCTAGGGCATAAGGTCAGTAAAGTTTTGGTTATGATAGATGAGAGGAAGGTGCAGGCTATCCTTGATTCGCCTCCACCAAGCAAGGTTGCTGAGTTACGGTCTTTCCTTGGATTGGCTAACTATTACAGGAAGTTTATTCAAGGGTATTCAAAGAAAGTGGCTCCTTTCACAGATTTGCTGAAGAATGACAAGAAATGGGTGTGGACAGATGCATGTCAAGAAGCTTTTAAGAAGCTGAAGGTTGCTGTATTGAGTGAGCCTATGCTATGTCTACCAGATTTTGGTTTGCCCTTTGAAGTCCATACAGATGCTTTTGACAAAGCAATTAGTGTGGTGCTGATACAAGAGAAACATCTTGTTGCCTATGAGAACAAGAAGTTGAACGAAGCAAAACAAAAGTGTTCAACTCATGAAAAAGAGATGATTGCAGTGGTGCACTGTTTGCTAGCATGGCGGGTATATCTGCTAGGGCCTAAGTTCATAGTGAGAATAGACAATGTGGCTAACACCTTCTTTAACACACAAAAAAAGCTGTCACCCAAGCAGGCTAAGTGGCGGGAGTTGCTACAAGAGTATGACTTTATGTGGAAGCACAAACCAGGCAAGCACAATGAAGTAGCAGATGCCCATAGTTGCAAACTAGTGCAAGAATATGTTGTTGTCCTGACTAGAGTGGAGTTAGATTTTGTGGATATGATCAAAGACAGTCCTAAGTTTGATGCTACCTATCAGAAACTGATGCAAGATGTAACTACAGGCCTAGTGAGGTGTTATTGGCTTAAGGATGGGTTTCTGTATGCCAAAGGTGGCAAGCTGTTTTTTCCAAGTGGGAAGATTCGGAGAGAGTTGCTGAAGGAAACTCGTGATCCACAGTGGGTATGACATTCGAGTAAGGATAGAATGTAAGCATTATTGCGTCATTCTTACTATTGGCTTAAGATGGATTTGGATATTGAGTTATATGTGAAGACTTGTCTAGTTTGCCAGCAAGACAAGAGCTTAACTCAAAAGGAAGCAGGTCTGCTGCAGCCTCTTCCTATACTAGAAAGTCCATGAGTTTCTATTTTAATGGATTTTATTACTAGTTTTCCAAAAGTTAAGGGGATGGGTTCAGTATTTGTGGTGGTTGGTCGATTCTCAAAGTATGCTATTTTTATGGTTGCATTGAGTACATGTACAGCAGAGGTGGATGTTGACTTGTTCTATAAGAATATGGTGAAATACTTTGGGTTGCCTGAAGAGATTGTGAGTGATAGAGACTCTAGATTTACTGGTCAATTTTGGACTGTTCTGTTTGGTTTGATGAGTTCAAAGTTGAAGTTCTCTACTGCTAATCACCCACAAATAGATGGGTAAACAGAAAGACTTAATGTTGTGTTGGAGGACTATTTGAGGCATTATATGACTGCCAGTCAGAAGAATTGGTTATATTTATTGGATTCTACGCAATTCGCCTACAATCTACTTAAGTCTTCTCCAATCGGGATGAGTCCCTTTGAGTTGGCTATGGGGCAGCAGCCTTTCACACCTCATAAGATTGCTAAACAGCGTTCAAGGGGCAGATGTCCTGTAGTGTACAGATTTGTCATCAACAAGCACAAGCTGATACAGGAAGCACAAGATAGCTTGTTGAAAGCACAGAGGAGAATGACGAAGTATGCTGATAAAGGGAGAAGACCCCTCGAGTTCTAGGTTAAGGACAAGGTGCTATTGAAATTGACTCCACAAATTTGGAGGAAATTCAAAAGTGAAGTAATTAACTGAGGTTTAGTTCCTAAATATGATGGTCCATTCAAGGTTGTAAAAAGTGTTGGTGTTGTGGCTTACAAGCTGAAGCTGCCAGAAAGATTGCAGATTCACCCAAAAATATATGTGAGCTTCTTGAAGCCTTATCATAAGGATGCAGCGAATCCTACAAGGAATGAGGCAAGGCGTGCCCCGCCTACTGTCATGGTTCAGTTTGATAGGGAAGTGGATAAAATTCTCGACAAGAAGGTAACAGGTTATTGGAATGGAGGAAATATGATAACATACTACTTAGTGAAGTGGAAAGGGGCTGCTAAAACAGAGGCAAGTTGGGAAAAAGCATCTACATTGTGGCAGTTTGAGAAAGAGATGAAGGCATATGAGGATACCCTACTTACGAGGACGTTGGCTTTTTCTGGTAGGGGTGGTTCGTTAGGAGCTTTGCAAGTTGCTGATAATGGCATGAGGAATTGGAGTGCTTAGATAACATTAGGCCAGTCACTTGGCTCAATGTTTTCTCAAGACACCAATGGCTCCTCATGCCTATCTAGTGAAGCTCCTAAGTTCCCTTTGAGGGGAACAAGCCTGGTCTCCTTGCTGGATTCAAATTGATAAGCATAATGAAGCACAGCATGTGGAGGCACCTTATTTCACATGATGCCCCAAGGCCTTGACAGTGGTAAGCCATGGTGGGTAGAGATGGTTCGGTGAAGATGGGCAACAGCAAGTGGTGTTGACCCTACGTGATGATGTATGGCATGGTGGCTTGGCTGAGTTGCTTTGTGTGCGGGCTTGGTGACTTGTGTGCAAGGCAGTGTTGAGCTGCTGTGATGATCATAGGTTGTGTAAAGCATTGGGCTAGTTGGTGCTGGCAGAATGCATGGACTTGTATGAGTGGGCTGATAGCAGTTGCTTGGTAGGCTGCATATGGACATGCTATGTGGCCTGTGATGTTGATGAGAAGGGCTTGGACAGGGGCTAAGCTTTTAAAACGTGATGTGATAATCATGTGTAGGCTATTAGAGCATGGGCAGAGGCCTCATGATGTGCTAAGTGATAGGCTTGCATGTGAAGAGTGTGTAGCAGTAGTTACCAAGCAATTCCTAGCTTGTTGGATGTTCAGAATTGTTGTGTAGGGGATGGAAATGTGAAGAACAGGCCAAGAAAGCATCAGTTGGAGGTGTCCTAAGTCAGACCACATATGGCAGCAAGTCTAGACACGGGGCAATTACTTGGCAGAAACTACCGTGACAATTATTTTTGTGCATATAGCCTAGGTTATTAGGGTTGTCAATAGCAGATAGTGTATTATTGCCTTAGAGAATTTCGTGTGTATTCTCCAAGCTTCCCTTATACTTAAATATTGAGTAATAAAGGTTGAGGTTGGTCCCCTGTAAATATTGTGTGCTATGCATGTGTAAATTTCCTTAATAATTTTGTTCTGAGTGTTCCTTCAGTATGTGTGAGTGGTGTATTGGCTGAGACTAAGTGAGGAACTTAGTGCCATCACAAGCAGAAAATTTAAAAGAAAAAAATTAACCCTGTGACACCTATATATGTGGACCATCTTCATCTCGGCTTACACACAATATGGTTTCCTAAGGAATCTATAAAGCTTTTCACTTTCTTGCGAGCACAGGAAATTTGACCTGATTAACTAATACCTTTGTTGGCTGCTAAGGCTTGTGCCACTCTGGGTGACATTATGAAAGCCAAAGAGGTTCATGATGATGCTATTCGCTTTGGGTTTTATTTGGGATACATTGTTGGGCCATGCTTTCATTGATATGTAGGGTAAATGTATGTGTGTAGAAGATGTGAGACAAGTTTTTGATGGTATGCCGGTGAAAGGTTTGATTATGTGGACCTTGTTGTCTTGTTGTGTTTCTTGTAGGCTACCTAGGGTGTATTTGTATAAACTGTTGTGAAATGGTGTTTTGGTTTAAAATAAGCATTTATTAAAAAGCTTTGAGGGTTATTGTTGTGAAGCAAAGGAATTTTGGGTTTAAAAATTGTACTTTTAGACACCTAACCAACCAAATGGACTTCTAGACTATGTTTGGAAGAATTTTGTGAGATTATGTTAAATGGGGTGAGACCTAATGTGGTCACTATGTCTTCAATTCTACTAGCTTGCTCTAAATTCAAGAAAATAGATTCATGGCTTTGTAATGAAGAATGGAATTTAAGATAATTTATTTGTTTGTAGTGTGCTTGTTTTCATGTATGCTTGTTGTCCAAGCATAAGGCATGCAATTGGTATTTGATAACATGTCTCAACAAGATGTTGTGTTGTGGAATGTAATTCTAATGGGATACTTTTTGTTGGGAAATATAGACCCCGATTGATAGAATTAACAAGTTCTAAACCCAAGTTGTTAATTAGATTTATTATGCATAAAACTTGTTAAAACAAACAAACATCAATATCATGTCAAAACTAAGTGCAGCGGAAAAATAAATAAGTCAAGATATGATGACCGAGGAAAACTAATGAAACCAACCAATTTCACAGTAAAAAACCTGGGAGGAAACCTTCCCGAAAAGCAATTCACTATAGTAAAGAGAAGTTTCAAATCTAGTACAAAACCTTTGTTTCTAAACTTTACAATCCTCGTAGATGAACTCACAGCAGAAACCTTCTACTGCTTCAGAACCTTTGAACTCTTCAATATATGAACGCCACCCTTTGATGCACAGATCCCAGTATGTGACTCACTCACCAACTTAAGGAAGAAGAATGTTGGCTGCAAAGTTCTTCACTTCATCAACAATGAAGATCAAGAAGCACTTAGTTACAAAACCTTAAGGCGAAAGACGCAGTAGCTTCTTTCTAAGAGAATAAGGCTTCGGTCACCTTTTGCATATGTTCTCCTTATATTCTCTCATGTGACAGCCTCAAAAATAAGCCTTATATATGCCTAGGATTGTGAGAAAAGAAACCCTACACAAATACAAAAGCCTGGCCCAAAAATCAGATCTGAAAATTTTGATTTCTGTAACCTCGATAGATACCTCGATCGATCGAGAAGCTGTCGAGCTTCATTAAACCTCGATAGATAGAGGTATCGAGCAGGTGCTCGTAGGTGTCTAGCAAGTGTCCGCAGGTGTCTAGTAGGTGTCCAGTTATCCATCCAGCTTTAATGAACACTTTTTCTTCACTTGTTTCTTAGTCCAATCTTCATGACTTTAATACTAGATTTGAACAACATGATCTTTGAAGTATTAAACACATCCTAGATCTATCCAAATACAAGTAAAGTGCATTTTGTCAAAGGATTAACCAACTACATAAAATATGTCCTTAACACTTTTCAAATAAAGAATGTGAGGAGGGTCTTGCTTTATTTTATCATATGAGAAATGAAGGTGTTGAGTTGAATGATGCTTCACAGAGTGCTGTCATTGGTGGGTGCGTACAAAACAGGCAAAGTGAATAGGCACTAGAGATGCTTGGAAAGACCTAATCAAATAATGATCACTGTCTTACTAGTTTGCACTAGTTTGGAAAGCTTGAGGATGGGAAAAGAAATTCATGGTTATATATATAAAAATCTGTTTATTAAGGACTTAGCGACCACAACATCTCTGGTTTTCATATGCTAAACGGGGTGACTATTTTACTATGAGTCTTCAATATGATACCGACAAAGGGTACTGTTAATTGGAATGCTTATCATTGCAAACTCCATGCATGGGATTATGGGAAAGGAGAAGAAGCCTTGTTGCTCTTTGAGAAAATGTTGGACTTACGAGCCAAGCCCAATTCTGTTACTTTTACTAGTGTATTTTTCGGTTATAGTCATTCACAACCTGTTGACAAAGGCCTCTTGATTTTTGATTCAATGAGTGTTAGGACATATGTAGTTCAAGTTTGTTAACATATGTCGCTATTTTATGTAGTTGGCTAATCCTTTGACAAAACGCACTTTACTTGTATTTGGATAGATCTAGGATGTGTTTAATACTTCAAAGAACATGTTGTTCAAGTTTAGTATTAAAACCATGAAGATTGGACCAAGAAACAAGTGAAGAAAAAGTGTGTACTAAAGCTGGACACCTGGCGGATAGCTGCTGGACACCTGCGGACAGATAGCTATCTATCGAGCTATCTATCGAGGTATCTATCGAGATTTAATGAGGCTCGACAGCTGCCCGATCGATCGAGGTATCTATCGAGGTTACGGGAATTCAGTTTTCCAGATCTGATTTTTGGGCCAGGCTTTTGTATTTGTGTAGGGTTTCTTTTCTCACAACCCTAGGCATATATAAGGCATATTTTTGAGGCCGTCACATAAGAGAATACAAGGAGAACACAAGAAAAAGGTGACCGAAGCCTAATTCTCTCTGAAAGAAGCTACTGCGTCTTTGCGCCTTAGGGTTTTGTAACCAAGTGCTTCTTGATCTTCATCGTGTGTATGAAGTGAAGAACTTTGCAGCCAACATTCTTCTTCCTCAAGTTGGTGAGTAAGTCACGTACTAGGATTCGTGCAAAGGTGTTAGTCACGTATTGGGATCCGTGCATCAAAGGGTGGCGTTCATATATTGAAGAGTTCAGAGGTTCTGAAGCAGTAGAAGGTTTCTGCTGTGAGTTCATCTACGGGGATTGTAGAGTCTAGTGACAAAGGTTTTGTACTAGATCTGAAACTTCTCTTTACTATAGTGGATTGATTTTCGGGAAGGTTTCCCCCCAGGTTTTTTACTGTGAAACTGGTTGGTTTCATTGGTTTTCCTGGGTCATCATATCTTGTCTTATTTATTTTTCCGCTGCACTTAGTTTTGACATGATATTGATGTTTGTTTGTTTTAACAAGTTTTATGCATAATAAATCTAATCAACAACTTGGATTTAAAACTTGTTAATTCTATCAATCGGGGTCTAAATTTCCCAACAATGAGTAGCAATTACTCAACAAAACCAGATGCGGATCACTACTCTTTCATGTTTTTTGTACTTAACCATATTGATTGGCTAGAAGAGGCATAAGAGTTTATACAAAAGAAAAAAGCCTACAGAACCAACTGCTGGTGCTTGGGGAGTGTGCTTAGTGCATGTAGAGTACATAGAAACATGTAATTAGCAAAAATTGAAGCAAGAAGATTTTTGAGATTGAACCTTATAACTCTAGAAACTATCTATTGTTATTGATGATGCCGAAATATCACCAGTAAGTCACGCCCTCCTCATAAGCTCAAAACGATATCTGCACAACACAAAAAGAGATGATCTAACAAAGAGCACCGGTGTAGTGTCAGCCAAATACCCTTCGAAGGTTAAGTTAGAACTTTTACACAACTCTATAGTGCCAGAGCTCGGATGAATTATGTGTACCTTGATTTGTGAGAGTTTCAGGGTATTTGTAATAGTATAGGTTTAGCATCCGTGCATTGGCTACAAAGCCCTTTCCTTTTAGGATTTATCCTCTTAGATTTCTTTTCCTTATAGGAGTCTTCTTGATCAGGGTTAAGTGTGTGGCACAAGAATGCTCCTTATACACTTTTGCGTGGAGATCAAGCAAAACCATATCAGACCTAACGTGAACTGCTAGTCAATTCTATTTAGGAAACCTTGGAGCCAAATCTGGAAAAATAACTACCACATGTCGCTTACGTCCATCCACTGTGGGTTCGTGCTCCTTAGATCCGTCAGCAATAAACCTTTCATCCTCATACCGTCGCATTTACCCAAGTATCTCCGTTACATTCATTTTTATTCCCCATCAGTTATCAAATATTTTCTCCACTACCAATTTATGAGTGACAAAGAAATAATAAAAGAACCAGGTTGTATTTGGGTTTTGGTGAGGAATACTGCTTACTGTCTTATTTTTGGTGATAACAAAAATTAACAGACTGATGTACAAAGCTTTGGGACAACTTGGTTTAAAAAATGAGATTGGTTGGACATATGCCCATCATTGATGTTGTTCTACAAGATGTGGATCCACAGGAGAAAGAATGATCTTTGCAATCACAGTGAGATGCTTGATGTTGCTCTTGGGATTCCTAACTGGAATGGCCAATCATCAACAAGTTTATTAAGAATTTGTGTGTGCAGATGTAATAATGCCATTAAATTCATGGCAAGATTTTTAGTGTGTAATCATTGTTAGAGGTACCTCGAGTTTCACAATTACTAGTATGTGACTTGTTTTTGTATAGATATACGGTGATTTCAAATCCACCATATTGGATGAAGTGCTAAATAATGCTACGCATAGGGTGTAGATGCTGAGGATTGGAATCAATTTCTAGTTGCATCATACTAAAGAGATAGTTATGGGAGAGAATCAGGAAATTTCCTCTATCTTGATCTAAATGTTTTCAATTGCGAAATGTCTGATGGAATATTACAATAATGTTCAAGACTTCAAATTTCGGAATGATAACATGAGTGACTAAATGAATTTTTCTAAACACAAGAAGGTTAGAAGATTATAAAAAGAAAAGAGTTTTCATTAAACTTCCTTGACTTACTCCTTCGTAGAATGGTGAATCTAAACTTGCAGCAACAAGAGTATTCAGAATGTAAACCTGTTGAATAATGAACTTCCATAATTTGTGGCATGTATTGGATCTGAGAGAGCATATTTTTAACCAGGAGTAGGACTTCATTTCTCAACGACAAGACTTTAGAGGTTTGATGCCTTGATGGCATCAACAGACGCACGTTTTAAATTTTAAATCGGAGTTCATTTTGTACGTGGCATTTCATTTTGATATTTTGGAAAAATAAACATGAATGCTTCATTCTAAATATATGTCACTCTGTTAACAACTACAATGCATGGGTTGCTCCTGTATGTGTCACTTCATTACGTACAGTTAAGAACTGAAGTAATTCAAAAATGCAAACGTATTTGTAAATGAAACAACAAACAATAAAATTATTTTCAAGTTCACCCACTTTCCTTTTCAATTTAGGATTAAAAATTCTTTGCTTTTATTTAGATATTAATTGAGAACTTTTTCATCTGAATGATTAAGTAATATTTTCTTTGTTCACATGGGTTTTGCATTGGGAAGTTTTTCTTTTTGTGGCGAGGGAATCATTGTCTTGGTCCTTTATGGTTCTCTGTGGAGAGGGTCCCTCTCGAGGCTTTCTTATGTGTAAAGTTGTAATTTACAACTATTTTGTATTGGCTTTAATTCCGTGCCAAATTTAATTGTAATTTTGTTCAATCTTCTGTACCTTATATTTTATGTGAGATTTATTTGTAAGGGTTGTATGTGAGAGAGAGAGTATGAAGACTCAAGGCAACATTGAAGACTAAAGAAGTTTTCATGGGTAGCTCGCGAGTAGCCTTCCCGCAAAGTGAAGTATGTGCTCAGCACATGACTAGAATGCGAAGAGTCAAGATAAATGGTTATCTCGCGAGAAGGTTTTTCTCGCGAGATACTCGCGAAACAGTCTGCTTATATATTTTGTCAAATCTGCTCTACTACATCTTCATACACACTATATATACCATCATTACCCACATATTGAGTAGACATATTTTCAGAGAGAAAACCCTAGCCACAATCCTTTGAGAGTTAGAGATTGTCATACCCACAATCCTCTACATCATCCACTGTGGTTTTCTTCTACTCCTATCTCTCCACATCTAAATCCTTGAGAGGTTGATAGCCCAAACACTTACCACACCCATACTAAGTGTCAAGTGAGATTTTGATACTGTTAGGAAGCATTGAAAGAAGCCAAGCTTTGATGAATACAATCGGGCGCATTGCGGGATCCAGAAAGTTAGACAAGACACAGTTCCAAGAAGCCTTGTTGGAGTAGGAGCTTGGAGGGCTTAGGTGCACTAGGTAGATTAGGCTTGGAAGGCCTCTTGCTATTCGTGTATCCCAACTTATTTTCTAGTGGATTGATTTACCGCTTTGAGGGCGACAAAAAGGTTTTTTACCGAGTTCTTCGGTTTCCTCTTCGATAACACATCAGTGTGTTATCTTGTGCTTGTATTTCTCTTCCCTTCTCTTTTAGCTATCATTTTACTACTGTGTTATGATGAATATGGTTTAGAGTAGTTGTATTATTTGTTCGCTCGCATTTAATCTATTTTGCACTTAGTTTAAGTTAGAGTAAAATCAACCGAGCCGTAATTTATTAATTTGGGGTCTAAACAACTCTTGTGTTTTTAACACAAATCCGAGCTCTCAATTGGTATCAGAACGGGTGCACTTGTTGTGGTTTCATTACCTAAGTGCGATCTAAGACCCCTTTTGTGATGGATTGTTCACAATCTCTCAATGCACCACCATACTTTGATGGGAGCAACTATGCTTTTTGAAAAGTTCGTATGAAGGCATTTCTTTATGCTATAGATAAGTCCGTATGGGATTCCATTGAGAATGGGTATATTAGACCCACGACAGCCAAGTCTGAATACCAATAATGCCAATAGCAAAGCAAGTAATGCTCTCTTTTGTGATATGTCTACTGTTGAATTTCACAGAATATCGCATGTGAAGACTGCTAAGAACGATTCTTGAGACTACTTATAAAGGTACCAAGAAAGTCAAGGATACAAAACTCCAAATGCTTACCACTCGATTTGAAGAACTCAAGATGAGTGACAACGAGTCATTTAAATCATTCTATGGGAAGCTCAATGAAATTGTGATTGCCAAACTCAATCTCAGTGAAAAGATTGAGGATGCTAAGGTGGTGAGAAAGATTTTGAGGTCCTTACCGAAGAGCTACCGTGCAAAGGTCACTGCTATAGAAGAAAGCAAAGATTTAGATGAGATAAAGATTCAAGAGCTTATTGGATCTCTCCAAACATATGATCTTGGATTGCCTTCTCACAAGCTATGCAAATCACTTGCTCTCAAAACCATCAATAAGAGAATGGATGACTCCTCTGAAGAAGATGATGTTGAGAAGGCAATAACATTCCTTGCAAAGAACTTCCAAAAATTTCTAAAGATGAAGAACGTGGGAAGTCTTTCAGCAAAGGAAAGTTTTCATCATCCAAAGGTCGTAGGAAGGAGTTCAAGAAGAAAGATGGGAAGGACTCTCAATCCCCCCCCCAAGGAGTTACGTGCTATAAATGCAACGGCCATGGACACATCAAGAAAGAATGTCCCAACTACTTAAGAGGGAAGGGTAAGGTGTTTGTCACTACTCTTAGCGACTTCGAAAGCTCAAATTCAAACACGGAAGAAGAGTGTGATAGTGACGGGAATGATAGGGCTTTCATGGCAATTACCTCCGTTGATTCTAGGGATGAATTAATCAATTTGGTAAATGAACTTGGTGAGCATTCCAAAGGTGAGGAAGTTGAAGAATCAAAAGATGAAGATGTATGCCAAAATGAAGGTGAGAACAACTTTCAAGAAGCATATGATTCTTTGCTAGAAGATTGTGGAAAATATGCCAAGGTTGCAAATCATGCTGTGATAAAGATGAAGATTGAAGAAGAGCATAGGTGTACTCTTGTGTAACTTAAAGAGGCAAAATGTGAAGTAGAAGGACTCAAGGGAGAGCTGGTTGAAGCTTACTCTAAGATCAAGTTTCTTGAACTTGAAATAATCCAAGGTAATGTCAAGTTTGAGCATATCTCCACCAAGAAACTTGACAGCATGCTATCCTCACAAAAATCTTTACATGACAAGACTGGTTTGGGTTATACCAGAGAAGGAAGCTCCAGCAACGAACCCAAGAAGGATAAAGGGAAGTGAAACCTGAGACTGGGACCCCTGCTACTGAGAAGAGAATCATTAGTGAAAAACCAAAGAATAAAGGGAAGTCATTACCCAAAAACCAAAGGGGGCCTCAAGTGTAGCATGTGTGTCATCATTGTGGCATTCAAGGGCATATAAGACCCAATTGTTTCAAGCTTCATGCACTCAAGAAGGCTTACTCTACGTATGGGGAAGAAAGTTCAAAGACAAAGCCAAAGGGAGCACAACCTAAGGGAGAAAATGAAGGACATCTTATTAGAGATGTCATGGAAATGTTGAAGAACATCTCTCTATGCCTTGCTAGCTTTAATCCGAGGTTGGAAAGCTATGTTGGTCATACCCCTCCATCCAAGGTTCTCACCCAAAACACTCGCAAAGTGTGGATGAAGAAGGGTACTCATGCATGATTTCTCCCTATGCCCTTGCATTAATACTTCCATTGTTTAGGGACATAGGTTTATGCATCATGTCATGCAATATCTTCTTATGTCATTGCTTCCGGTTCATCGCATGTTTCTTTTGCAAGTTGCATTTTATTCTTGTTCTTTTGTTGATCTTACTTTTCTTGTTATGTTTTTAGTGTGTTGAAAATTTTAAAAACTCATAAAAATTGAAAAATCTCCAAAAAGTTTGATCACTGTTTTTTGTATATCATGTGAGTTTGGCCTAGTACCTTCGTACTAATGGCGTAATATATTTACGAGCTTAGCTTGTTTTGTATGCACATCTATCTTTGTAGGAAAAATCTTGAAATCTATATGTGATTGTTGTAAATCGATCTTCAAGCTTGTCATGAATGATTAATCAATAGTCTTTTTGATCTTGATACATGCAAAGACTTGTGCCTATATCTTTTCCAATATTTTTATGTTTTTTATTTATAGCTCATCAAATGTCAAATCTCGAAAAGAGATATTGAGCTGCAAAAGCCGTCGCACATACTAGTATTTGACTAGGAAAAAGGGAAAGCAACTTGTATTAAAGTGTATGGTGCCTCAAAAAGCCAAAAGCTTTCTCACAAAATTGAAATATCAAAAATTTCAAGCATTGATCTCAAAAATAAGATGTATTGTTGAAAAATGATCAAATGTTATGTTTTGTAAAGAAACCAAATGAAAAGCTTTAAAGAAATCTAATCATTTTCTTGTGGGAGATCATTTATGTTCATTTCTATAATTGAGATAGACCACTTGGCTTAGTACTAGTTATGTATGACTTGATTGAATTGATCATTGAACCGTCACTCTATACTAAGGACTATTCCACTTTTGATACTCACACACAATACACAAGACTTTGTTCAATAAATGCTTATTTCATTTGTGTGATTGTATGTGTTCAAATGTGATGTGTATACTCAATTACTTGTCGATCAAACCCAAAAAGATTTTTGAATATTTTATTTGTTTTTGAAAGTGTTTCTATGCTTTCGAATTTTGAGTTTTTGTTCAAAGTGCATTTTCCTTGTTTTTCAACAAAAACTTGTTTAAAGGAATTTTCGCGAGAATCTCGCGACTAAACTCTTCACACAAAAATGGGTTAAGTAAAAAACATGAAAACACAAAATTCAGATAGAGATTTTCGTGATTTTCTCGCGACTGTTTCGCAAGAAATGCTTACCCACGAAAATCTTTGTGCTGATGTAAATGGTTTTTCAAACTACCTAATTTCATTCCTTTTGCCTTCCCTGTGTCTCTCTCAACCCAAAATTGCTTTTTCACTCAAAAACCCAACCAAAACTTAAGAGAAAACTTTTTCAAATCATATCTAAGGTATTTCTATACAATCTTTTCTCTCCATTTTCTTAGATTATGCAGAAAATTCTAGGTTTTCATTAGTTGGGTTCTTTTTGGAAAAGGTTGGGAACTTTAATTTTTGTGAAAATTCTTTAAATTTCTTGATTGGGCTTTGTCCCACTTGATTTGTTGGTGTTTGTGTTGGCCCCTTGTGTCTATTTTAACATGTATTTAGGCAAGATTCACTCATTTTCATACATCGCCTACATGTTAGTTTTATAAGTGCATATCAAGTGTTTGATAAAATGCCTAAGTGACAGTTTGGTGTTGTTTTGGTCTCTCTTGAGTACCAAACTTTGGGGATTACCATAATTGGACTTGTTTATCATGTTTTGATCATTAGGAATGTGTTTTATACACTTTAACCCAAATGTGATTAGTCATGCCTTACACATGTATCACATATGCACACTTGATGCACACATTTGTTCACTTGTCATGTTTTGCATATCATTCTTGCTAGATATTTGTTGTTACATGTTTAGCACTTTTCAACATGATTGTATTACATTGTTTTTGTTCTTTTTAGGACTTTGTGCTTATATTTATGGACTAACTTGACGCTAATCAAGTATATGTTCTTGTTTTTGTGTTTTTGCATTTTTTTTGTGCCTTATGTCTGTTTGTGCAGATGTCTCCCTTCAAGAAATCAGCTGTAAAAGGAGGAAGTAGCAAAGGAAAATAACTCGTGATAGATCTTGACAGTTTTACTCTGAAGCCAAAGAGGACTAGATCATCAACAGGGCTTTATGATGTTGACAAGTTCAGGTCATATGTCGCATCTAAAGTTTATGAGAAATATTTCAAAGATGCCCCCTTGTTGGTTGAAAGGGCAGTTGATTAGGCCTCTCTGCTCGATACAAGCATACCAAATTGGTTTGCTACTAAGGATTGGAATTTCCTAGACATGGCAAAACGGGTCAAAATTTTCTGACCTGACCTGACCCCACCCGAAAAATATTCGACCCAAACCCAATTTTTTTGACCCGAAACAAAAATGGGTTGACCCGTGACCCGACCCGAGTTTTTTGAGTTTTTTGCGGGTCAACCCGACCCGACCCGCAACCCGACCCGAACCCGAATCACTTTTTTAAAACTTTTTCTTTGGTAAAAAAAGAAAAGTAAAATTAAGACAATAATAGTTTAATTGTTTATTGTGAGTTTTAAGGAAATAATTGATACATTTACATATGCAAATTAATTGAAAGATAAAAGGTTGAGCATTCTGTAATGAGTAAAGATTTTTAGATATTAAATAACAAAGTATATGCCAAGATAATATGGTTAGAATACAATTAAAAATATAGATTTAAAATTGTAGACATGTATGAGAAACATTTACAAGTATAAAAATAGTGAAGTCAAAGTATTAAATTAGCATAAATTATGAATGCTTAGACTTATTTTTTAACAATATATGTCCAAAATAAACGGCTTTTCAAAATAAATTATGATATTTCCTAGAGTTTGTGTTGCTTAACAATGATATGATATTCATAAAAGAGACCATGTACAAATAAGTAAGCAATCCAATTTTAACGTATATCTCAAATTGAAATAGAATGCCAACCACAATTGATAATAGATTGTAAAATTAATTTTCAAGATTGTAAATTTCTTATATGTTTTTATTCTTTATCAAATGAGTTATCCAATAAATCATTTCTAATTTTGTTTTATATTTTGGAATGTTGATATTGTATAGAAATAAAACATGTGTATTTGTTTTACTTATGTTTGTGTTATTTTGTATTAGATAGTAATGTTAGGATTTGTATAATTTTAAAATTATTAAATAAGTATTAATAAGTTTAATTGAATTTATTCTTGATATAAGTGGTGAAGTCAAAATTACATAAAATAATTTGTTGCATAACTTTTCAAATGACAAATGCATGTTGTTTTATTTATAAAAAATAAAAAATAAAAAATTCATGTAAAAATTACGGGTCAATACGGGTCAACCCGACCCGACCCGCAACCCGATTGACCCGAACCCATTTTTAACTCGCTTAAGATGACCCATTTTTGACCTGTGACTCGTTTGACCCGCAACCCGATTGACCCGACCAGAACCCGACCCGACCCGACCCGCCCGTTTTGCCATGTCTAGAATTTCCTTCTATCAAGCTTTGAGGAACCATACGAAAATATGGTGAAGGAATTCTATGCGAATGCTATTGTTGAGGGAGATGAGCTGAAATATTGGGTTAGAGGAAAGAACTTCACAATAACACCCACTTATCTTGCTGACATACTGCATATCAACTGGCCTATGTTTCCAAAGCCTTCAGTGTATGATGACTTAGATCCCAAGCAGGATTTTCTTCGGGAAACTCTAGGAAAGAACTTGGAATTCTCTTCCAATGGAAAAGCGGTGAGTGTTGCATCACTATCACTCGAATTGAGGCTGCTCACATCAATCAAGCACCGGTTACATGAATCTCGGTCGAGCCTTATTCCTCCATGACCTGGTCAATGATGAAGAGATTGATATTTGCTCTCATATCTTCTACATTTTGAGCAAAACAACCAAGAGGACTGCCTCAAGAAACCGCCTTTGCTTTAGTTGCCTTATCTCAAAAATTCTGAAGCTCAAAGGTGTTCACCTGATGGAAGATGAGAGACCATACCATCGACCTAATCCAATCAACGGCCGTACTCTCAATGCTATTATTAGTCACAGTCGAAAGGCAACCAAGCATAAGAGTTATGCTCCTTATGCTAGTTCAAGCTCTAGCTCTCATGCCCATGATGAGAAGTTAGACATCATTATGTCATCCATTTAAGACATCATCACTAAGTTATCCAAACTTGCATCTATCATGCACTCTTAACACATTCACTTCAACACGAAGTTTACTTCTCTCCAAACTCAATACTCAATTAGATCAAATTCAAAGGAAGTTGGAGGAAGATGAAGACTAACTCATTTGGCCATTCAGGTTAAAAAAGGGGAGAAAGTTTTAAGGGGAGTTGCACATTTTGAGAGGGAGCATAACATAGCATATGCATTTCATAGATATATTGGTTAATTTTTGGTGGTTTAGTTGTTTACTTTCTTTTGCCATAGTTTCTAGAACGTTTTTATTTACATTTTTTTTAAGCTTTAAGAACTTTGGTTTAATTCTAGTTTGATATTCAATACTTTGTGTTATCCCATTGCTTTGTAGCATTTTTTTTAATACTTTTAGTTTATCTTAAGTACTATACACTTGTACCCTTGTTGGATCTTGTATCCTTAATGCAATCACTTTGGTGTTTTGCATTAGCTGTGTGTTTGGACATGCAATTTACTTTTGCTTTTCACTTAATTGCATTGCGTTTCTGGATGATCTTTTATTAGTTAAATGATCATTGTAATCTTTCTTTAATAACTGTTCATGTATGATCAAGTTATGCTTCATAGTTTATATCTTGTTGTTAACCTTGATCGCATTATACTTGCTCCTATATGTACCTTGTATTCAACTTGTCATGAGCTTAATGAAAGTTTTGTTTGTATGCAAGTGTTTCAGGATACAGGTGTATTCGTGCAAGTCCTACACAGCTTCTAGATTAGGTGTGAGTGAGTTTTGCCATTGTTTCCAAACTCACCTTTAAGTCTAGAGTCTCTTATAGGATGTTTTGTCACAGAATAGCCAAAGAGGAAAATTGTAAAGTTGTAATTTAAAACTATTTTGTGGTAGCTTTAATTTCATTCCAAATTTGATTGTAATTTTGTTCAATCTTTTGTACCTTGTATTTTATATAGGATTTATTTGTAAGAGTTGTTTGTGAGAGAGAAAGCGTGAAGACTCAAGGCAATATTGAAGACTAAAGAAATTTTCTCAAGTAGCTCGTGAGTAGCCTTCTCCCGAAATGAAGCATGTGCTTAGCACATGATTGGAATGCGAAGAATTAAGACAGATGGTGACAGTTGGTTTTCGTGAGTGTCTCACGGGCAAGGCCTTCCAGCGAGATACCTACGAAACAATCTGTTTTGCTATTTTGTCATATCTACTCCACTACATCCTCATACACACTATATATACCATCATTACCCACATATTGAGTAGAGAGCTTTTCAAAGAGAAAACCCTAGCCACAAACCCTTAAGAGTTAGAGATTGTCATACCTACAATCCTCTATACCGGTTTTCCTTTACTCTTACCTTTCTATATCCAAATCCTTGAGAGGTGGATAGCCCAAATACTTACCACACCTATACTGAGTATCAAGTAAGGTTTTGGTGCTGTTGGGAAGTATTGGAAGAAGCCAAGCTTTGGTGGATGCAATCAGGCACATTGCAGGATTCAGAAAGCTAGACAAGACACGATTTTGAGAAGCCTTGTTGGGGTAGGAGCTTAGAGAGCTTAGGTGCACTGGGTAGATTAGGCTTGGAGGGTCTTTTACTATTCGTGTATCCCAACTTATTGTCTAGTGGATCGATTTACTGCTTGGAGGGCGACAGAGAGGTTTTTCGCCGAGTTCTTCAGTTTCCTCTTCAATAACACGTCGGCGTGTTATCTTGTGTTTACATTTCTCTTCCCTACTCTTTTAGCTTTCATTTTACTGCTGTTTTGTGATGAATATGGCTTAGAATAGTTGTATTGTTTGTTCACTCGCATTTACTCTATTCCGCACTTAGTTTAAATTAGAGTAAAATAAATTGAGCCATAATTTATTGATTTGGGGTTTAAACAACACTTGTGTTTTTAACACAAATCCGAGCTCTCATCATGTAATGATATAGTGTATCACTCCTAGGCCATAGTCTAGTCGTCCTTAACTTCTCCAACTTTGTACTCAATTAAAAACTTCATCTTTAGGTGGTAGGTGGAGGGCACTGTCATCATACAATTAAGTGCTAGCTAAAATGAGGTATCATTTTTCATTATTTTTTAAGCAAACTAACTGTTCATTCAGGGGACGATTTGTTATGTTATATGTCCTTATTGTCTATACTTGTGACTTAGATTCGGGGAAAAGTCATAGTATTGGTGTAGTTGTATAAGATTTTGAAGGAGAGGTCATGCAATGCAAGTACCTTAAATTGGGGCTATGCCAATGGAAACCAGAATTATGCTTGCATATAAGATGGGTTTTCGAAGCCTCATGGTGGAAGGGGACTCTAGTGTAGTCTTCAAGGCCATTTTGTAAGTGGGTGGGTTAAGGTACAACTTTGGACATTTTATTCAAGAAAGGAATATGCTTAAACTTTTAAAGGGAAATACTTTCATCTTGTTGGAAGTAAAGAAAGGACATGTCAAAGAATATCTTCGAATAAATTATCTAGGCATTTGCTATTCCAATTAATAATGTCTTGTTCTTCCATCAGTTTCTGCCTTCTGTGTTTTTGGGTAACACCACTTTTATCCCTTCTAAAGATGCTTTCTTGACTCTCATTGCGGGTTGGCATTTCAATCTTATATGAATAAAGAATCAATAGGGTGGATAAGTGGAAGATACTAGTAAATCGAGTTTGGTTACACAGGTTACAATTTGAAATCCAATTTTATTTTAAAAAAAAAAAAATCCTTTATTATTATTATTATTATTATTATTATTATTATACATTAATGTTTATGTTTATATTTACATTTATGTTTGTGTTACATTTTTCATATTGGACAAAACTTAGGTACAATATCTTAAGTGCTATTCCTCAAGCTCTCTTTTTAAGATTTAGTCATATGACTACTTAACTAAAAAATATACTTCCATCCTATGAGAAAAAATTCACAGAGGACCCGTACTTGAGGAATTTATTGAGCATCTCTAGCATATATGTATGTTTAAACATAACTATATGTTTTAAACATAAATGTATCATCTAACTCCCAAATAATTTTTCACAACTTGAATGCTTAAAATTTGTTATGTATAATATAAAACACAATTATTCAAAACTGTAAAATTCTAATCAAGAATCCAATTCTTTAATTATCACTACAATTTAATTTTTTAATTTTGGAGCAATAAGTGCATTTTCACTTGTTTTAAGATTTTCTATGTTTATTGGCACAATGTTTGGTTTAATTTTCTTGCGATACCAAGACTTTGGAAGAAAAGGGGGTTGCTATTTTTATTTGTCTCCATTATGATAGCAATGGAGACAAATAAAAACAGATTCATTATATACTAACCATCAACATAACAAAAAAAAAATTCAAAACCAAGACAAAAAAAAAAAAAACAATTTACAATATATATATATATATATATAACCATCAATATAATCAAAAGGAAAAACATAAAAAAAAATAATTAATTGAAAGAAAAATATACTACAAACTACAAGAGAGAAAAGTGTTATTCTTAAAACTACCATGAGAGAGTTGTATGATTTTCTTTTTTTTTTTTAGGAAAAGAAAGACAAGAAATTATATATATATATATATATATATATATATATATATAATAAAATAAAAAACCAGACCTAAATCAATTTATAAAGACTTAGGTTGAAAGAGTCCTATTGTATTTTGTATAGTAGACTCTTATTAGAATTAAGTTTTGAATCTTCTACCAGATCCAGGGAATGCAAACTCGTCATCTTTCTTCATTTTGTAGCATAGTGAGATTCCTATATTTAGAAAAGTTATGCCCAAATTTTAGAATCCATGCCCATTTTTTATTTCTAATTAATTTACAACCCTATTCTTCAGGTCTAGGGACGGTTCCCTAGATCTTGAGTATATTGTACTACCCAACAAGATATAGAGCTATGGGTGGAAGGGTAGCAACATGCATCAAATAGGGATCAGCCTTCTTGATTCACATGATTTCCAGAAAAGTTGGTAACAGACATTACCATATGTGTATGGTTAAACTTATCCATATCATCTTACTCCAAAATATTTTTTCTCAACTCTAATGATTAAAATTTGTTATAATAAGGAAAAATGTCCATACACCCCCTATACTCTCAAGCACTGGGCAAAGCACCTCCTGAACATTTTTATTTGTCAATTCACTCCATAAACTATACACATTTTTTTTTGTTTTTGTTTGCCTTTTGTTTTGTTTTGTTTTGTTTTGTTTGTTTGTTTGTTTGTTTTTTTTTTTTTTTTTTTTTTTTTTTTTTTTTTTTAAAGGTCGGTTTTTGATTTGAAGGCAACTAGTCTCAAGTGTGTCTTTTGTTCCTTCTAAAAAAAGTGAGTCCGTTGTTAAGTAAAAGTCCAAACGGTAAATGTAGATTATCTAATTAAATTTAAGTATATGTTGTAGAGAATTTTATAATTTTAAAAAATAATTTTTATATTGTATTGTTTAATATAAGGATTTCTTAATTAAATATGTGATTATGTTGAATTTAATTATTTTTTAAGACGAAAATATTGTTTGTCTTTTTAGAACTAAAATTGTCTAGGCTTCTTAGGTACTCTTTTAATAGATTTCCTTAAATCATAACCACTCTTTTATGATTTAAGAGTTTAGATTCTGTTATATTAGTATTCCACTAACAATCCTCTTAAAATAATAAAATAATGTTGCAAACAAAACAATTAAGAGATTATTAATAGTGGAATGCTGACGTGGCAAAATTTAGACAATTAAATCATTTAAAATGATTAAGATTTAAGGAAATCTATTTGGTAGAGTATTCTATGAAATCTAGAGGATATGAATCAATCTTTTCTAATCTTTATAAGTATTTTAATTATTATTTTAAGATGAAATCATTTTTGAACTTTGTAAGGTCTCTCTCTCTCTCTCTCTCTCTCTCTCTCTCTCTCTCTCTCTAAATTCATTTCAAGTTCAATAATTTATCTTTTCTAGCTTTTCCCATTAAAAAAAAAAATTAAAAAATTATCTTCTATCATGTGTATATATATATATATGTGTGTGTGTGTGTGTGTGTATGTTTCTCTAAATAGATTATTGAGTATCTTTAGTACAAACCTTCTTTATTTTGTAAATGCAAAACTTTTATTTTATTTTGTGTTTGGAGAATTAGAGATATGAATGTTATAATTTTAATTTTTCAAGGACAAATGCCGATTTCAATATTAGGAGAAAGAGATTCTTATTGTGGGTTTTCATCCTTGAAAATTAATATATTTGTTTGTTTTTATTATTGTTGTATTTTTCATATGTTGTCTTGTATAAGTTAAGGTAATTAAAATGTTGTCTTTTATATGTTTTATAGTTCTAAAACTATTATCTAACTAAAATATACTAATCTAAAATATTTTTTAGATTGATCTATAACATTTAAAGAATATTAGTTTTAAGCAATATGATTTAAATTATCGTTTATAACTTAAAAATTGGTTGGATGAGGACAAAAATCTTCCCCTCAACAGAAAAAAGAAAAAAAAAAATCTATTTATGTAAAAACAAACTTCACATAAATCATTCTATATGTTAAATAATGTGATAGATGTTAAATATATGTATATGCCATAAGAGATAGGTTCAAGTTACGCTTAGTGTAACTCTTTAGAGTTACACTTTTTTTAAACCATTAGATTTAAGTAGATCCAACGGTTAAAAATAGACTAAATTATTACAAATATTCTGATTAGAAACTAATTAATTACCCTCATTTATTACCTTTTAAACCTATCTCTAAACCCAAAAAAAGTTTAACATTTGACTCTCTGTCATATACGTTCTCTCTCTCTCTCTCTCTCTCTCCATTTCACTCTTTGCGTTTCTCTCTCTCTTTCTCCTCCACCACCTCCACAGGTTGCCGGCAGGAAAAAAAAAAAAAAAAAACCAAAATGGCGTATAAAGATGTTGTCGCTGGCGTATAGCCATATCCTCAACCCATCTCAGAGCTACCTACCACAATTTCTTCAACAGGTTCCAACTTCCAAATCCGAATCCATCCTTCTTCTTTTTTAATTTATAGGGAAAAAGGGAGCGCAATTGTGGCCACATTATGCTCATGGTGTTGCTTATTCGAACTCGTGGCTTCGCTATTTTTCCTGCCTTTCACCTTTTGATTCTACATTGTTAGGTCTCCGTTCAGAGCCATGAGCCCTCTGTTTGTTGCCTGGATGTTTATCACGACTCTTATCACTCATGACTCTTAATGTGATATTGGATTCGGATTAGTATCAGAGTGCTCTGTAGTTTTCTTTTTCAGATCTTTTCAGGGACCAAGGAAGGAAAATATGAGTTATACCTTTCATTTTTGGGTAATTCTGATTACTTTCCAAGTTTTTGTGATAATTTCAATTAACAATGTATAAATGGCATCTCAAAATTAAATATAAATTCCTAAAATCATGAAGTTGACTATAATTTCAATTAACAATATATTGACATTTTGATCATGCAATTTGGCTACTCTATTTGCATATCTTATAACGTGTGATAAGCAACCTTGGAAGTTGGTGTTGGCGTGTTGCTATCAATGAGAGGTCAGTTTTGATAATCGCAACTAGATGAGTGATTCATGTTTGCAGTGGAAGTCAAATGCAAAGGAACCTATGTGTCTATGAATGCCAGAACGAACAATCACGATTGCTTTGGATAATTGGGTCACCTTTTCTGGCTCCCCACGTCTTCATGTGAATGTTTCTAGTGAATTATGATGGAAAGATGCACAACCCCAGTCGTGATTTTATGAGGCATTTTCTTCCAATACTGAAAGGTATTTTCAGGTTCTTCCAATACCACCCCAAACCCACTCAACGGAACACCTCACTAATTATTACTAATAGAATATCTAACTGTGGAGGTGAAACAATGGTGGTGGATTAAGAGAGAGAGAAAAACGGAGAGACAAATGGCTTGTTTGGATGTTTAAAAATAGAGGGGGAGTAGAGTAGAGGGAGGGAGAGTAATTCAATACCCTTGTTTGGAAGTTTTTTAAGGAAGGAGGGATAGAGATTTGGAGAGGTTTGGAGGGGTTTTAACTCCCTCTAACCCCTCATTTTTAATTCCCCCAAATTAGAGAGATTTGGAGGAAGAGTGGAGGATAAAAATGTTTGACCAAATAAATTACTAAATTTGCCCTTACTATATTAACAAAATTACAAATGAAAAGACTAATTACTCTCATCTTCCTTACTTAATTTTAAAAACATCCAAACAAGATGGAGGATAATCATTCCCCTCTACTCTCTTTCCCACTACTCTCCTCCCCTCTACTCCTCTCTACTCTCCTCCCTTTTTAAACTTCTAAACAGGCCAAAAGAGTCAGACCAAAAAAGAAACAGAGATCACACAAACCAGAAAAGAAAGGAAATCTAGAAATAGAGCACCTCACGTACCTCTTGTTAGTGTTCAGCTTGGGTGATTTTTTCTTTTTCATGCGGAGGCGGTGGAGGAGAAAGAGAGAGAGAGAAACGCAAAGAGAGAAACTTTTTATGTTAATAGATATGTTTAGAAGGCAATAAATGAGAGTAATTAATTAGATTCTAATTAAAATATTTGTAATAATTAATATTTTTTTAACCGTTGGATTTACTTAAATCTAATGGTTTAAAAAATGTGTAATCTTTAGAGTTACACCAAGTGTAACTTGAACCCATCTCATGCAATAATATCATATAAGTTTTTTTTTTTTTTTTTGTATTTTTTTTCATTTTAATTTTTTTATCATATATTTAGGTTGGTTCCCTAAGAAATATTCCAATTTGAGGGAAAAAAAGTTATGCCCAACGCATATCACATTCTGATATATTTTAGTTTGTATTTATTTATTTATTTATTTATTTTTTTGAGAAAACTTGTAGTTCGTACTTTGAAAGCATAAGTGACTACAAATTACAAATGGCTAGAAATGTGCTCAATGCCTAACTATTTTTTGCGATAAATTTCTTACTTTTGTTACTCGCATTGCTCGTAGTTAGATTCAAACGGTCAATTTGCATAAACTCTAAAAGATAAAAAAAGAAAGAGAAAAAGATATTAATTAAGTAGTGAGATTTTTTTTTTTTTTTTTTTGATCAAAAGTAGTCAGATTTTTTCCTCATGGGAAAAGAGGTCAACTACATATCTCACCTATGAAAAAAAAACTTGTGGGATACGAGTTTGACCCATTAATCCAATGGGTCAAACCCATATCCCACAAATTTGCCATAAAATTATTAAAAATTAGTTAGTATATATCTACTTTTTTTTTTTCTTTTTTTAATACATAAGTGTATTTTTCTATTTTTTATCGAAAAAAAAAAAACGTAAGTGTATCTTCTCATTTTGGTTGTAATTATTAAATTGCTTGTCTTAAATGGTTGGAATATTGTGATAGAGGATCTATTAATAAATATTCTCCCAAAAAAAAAAAAAAGCCTTTGGCCCTATGCCTCCAAATGGATAAAATTAAATTAAAATAAATTTTACTTTTTAAATCTTGGAGATTTGGGTATGTGTTTATTTAGTTCCCTGAAATATTTTATTTTGTTTTCAATTATGAAAACGTGGACCCATTTCCTGAATCTAAATCTTGGATAAAAAAACTCATTTTCACTTGTGCCTTTGTTTGACACCTAGTATGAATACATGTACATTCTCAAAAAAATATAGTATGAATACATGTTTTGAGAACAAAAAACAACGGCACCCATTTGGCTCTTGGTTTTTATTTTTGAAAAATAAAAGCACTTTTCTCACTTACACATGAGTCTCGATCATGGTGGAATGGCTGGAAAAAGAGAGACGACAAATCGAGAGAGAAGAGAGACTAGTTTGAGAGAAATGAGAGAGCAAGAGAGATGAGAGCAACTTTGTTAAGGACTTCAATGAGTTCTGTTCCATCAGAAAGAGTCGTTGGCCTATTATTTATTTATTTATTTTGTTACTGCAAAGCCTGACTTCAGTTTTATGCCTTTATCACAAGAGTGTGACTAAAATAATTTTTGTTGAAAATGAAAATGTCTAAAAGTTGTTTTAATTTAGAGGTTGTTTGATTAGCAGGAAAAAGTGCAATATTTTGTATTCATTTTATGGATAAAATACAAAATTACATACTTTAAATTTGGCCAATTTTCATTTTGGTTGTATATGTTTCATTTTTGTCATTTTGGTCACATAAATTCACATTTGTCATTGTTAATCATTCCATCCATAACTTTTGTTGACTATTGAAAATAAGTTTTTTAATACTAAAAAGACTATTAAAAATTATTTAAAAAAAAAAATATATATATATATATATATTTATATATATATAACTCTCACCATTTAAGTTTGGGTAACTGTCATTTTAATCTTGTAAGTTTCATTTTTGTCTTATTGGTCTTGTATTATCTTTTTTTTTTTTTTTTATTTGGCACTATTAGTTTATTCTTAATAACAACTCTTTTAAAGGATTGAAAGAAAGATTAACAATGACAATAAATATAAACTTATACAAGTCCAAATTAATAAAAGAAACAAAAATTGAAACAAAAAAAAAATGATAGTTCATTAACTTTAAAAAGTTTAATTTGTATTTTTTTTAAAAGAAATTTTTTTTTAACAGTTTGTCACCTCAACTTTATTATGAAATTGTTGTACCCTTTTAGAACTCTTTTATCGAAGGTTTTAAAAGCTAAAACCGCAAAAAAATCATAATCAATTTGGGGAAAAAACACGTGGAATGATCCTATTTGTTGATTTATGTTCTTCTTCTGTTAAACTCAATTCTTGCTTCCTTGCAATTATAAATAAAATCTCAAATTTTTGTAGAAGGAAAGCGAAAAGGTTTTAACCGTTTAAAACCATATTATAAATCCCATGCCCCCAAAGCTGCCCAGTAGCCTCCCTTGTTCTTACAACCCTTAAGCACAATGAGTGGTTCTGTAATTTTGGTGATTGCAACGTGCATGCCACATGTTCGATAAAATTCCCCAACCAAACCTATTTATGTGGACCATCTTAATCTCGGCTTACACACAACATGGTTTCTTAAGGAATCTATAAAGCTTTACACTTTCTTGCGAGCACAGGAAATTTGACCCGATTGACTAATACCTTTGTTGGCTGTTAAGGCTTGTGCCACTCTGGGTGACATAATGAAAGCCAAAGAGGTTCATGATGATGCTATTCACTTTGGGTTTTATTTGGGATACTTTGTTGGGCCATGCTTTCATTGATATGTAGGGTAAATGTAAGTGTGTTGAAGATGCGAGATAGGTTTTTGATGGTATGCCGGTGAAAGGTTTGATTATGTGGACCTTGTTGTCTTGTTGTGTTTCTTGTAGGCTACCTAGGGTTTATTTGTATATACTGTTGTGAAACGGCGTTTTGGTTTAAAATGAGCGTCTGCTAAAAAGCTTTGAGGGTTACTGCTGTGAAGCAGAGGAATTTCGGGTTTTAAAAATGTACTTTTAGACTCCCAAATGGCCTAACCAACCAAATGGACTAGACTATGCACTACAAGAAATCTGGGTTTAGGCGACGTTTTTAAAATGTCGCTAAAAACCCAAAAAACGTCGCTATAGACACAAATGGTCTACAGCGACGTTTTCTTTTGCGACGTTCAAAAACGTCGCTATAGAGCAGTTGCTATAGGTTTATTGCGACGTTTCAAAAAACGTCGCTATATGTGACTCTTTAGTGGCGTTCAAAAACCTTTAGTGACGTTTTTTAAAACGTCACTAAATAATATAACATTTTTGTATATAATTTAAGAAAATACATTTAGCGACGTTTTTAAAACACCGCAAATAATTTCACTAATTTAAAAAAAAAAATCAAAACTAAAGCAATCATATACACAAATGTTGAATAATGATAACACATTAAAGATATCATTTTTAAGCAAAAATCCACATCTAATGGAAGAATCTCCTTGTAGACATTAGTGGGCAGTGATATCTTTTTAAAAAATTAATCTCAAGTTAGCTAAACCACAAAACCAATAACAAAAAAATAAATAAATAAATAAATAATTTGAAATATACAAACTATAGAAAAATTAAGTAGAAATAAAAAAAAAAAAATACAAGATTTACAAACTTGTACATAAACTTACAATCATTTGGCCCTTGATCCTCAGGTCCTTGCTCACAAAGCCAAATCTGTAAGAGTTTTCTGTACCAATCTCCAACCAAAACAAAAAAAGAGCACAAATTAGCACAAAAACTCCGTGACCCATTAACAAAATCAAATCAAAGCAAACCCATAAGCTAAAAACAAAGGCTTACACTCTAAAGAAACTTGAACAACAATAACTTTCCAACCAAAACAAAAAAAGAGCAAAAATTAGCACAAAAACTCCATGACCCATTAAAGAAAAACCAAATCAAAGTAAACTCATAAGCCAAAAATAAAGACTTACACTCTAAAGAAACGGTGGGTCAGTAGTGGCTTGGGGTTGCTGTAGTGGTGGCTAGGGGTGGCAAGGGAGGAGAGAAGATCTGTGGCTGCTTGAGGGAGAAGAGGTGTGGCTGCTTTAGAGTGGGAGAGGAAAGACTAGAACTGAGAGAGTGGGACACGAAGTGAACAAAAGAAAAATAAAGTGCAGGAAAAAAAAAAACAAAAGAAGAGAAGTGCGAGTGTGGGACACGGTGAACAAAAGAAAAGAAAGAAAGACAAAGTGAAAAGAAATACAAAAAATAAAAAGAGGGAAAAAAGTGTGGGAAATGAAATGTTGGCAAAAGTTTGAGTGGAAAAGTCAAAAGTGGGGGGCAAAAGTTTTTTCTTTGGCTGGCAAATTTGTGCGGAAAAGTCAAAAATGGGGGCAAGAGTTTTTTTCTTTTGCACTTTCCTGGAGGTAGTCTTTAATATTAAAACGTCGCTATAAGCCAAAAAAATGCTGCTAAAACTATACTTATTGCGACGTTTTCAAAAACGTCACTATTGTTTTGAGTTATAGCGACGTTTTTTAGAAAACGTCGCTAATCACTCACTCTTTAGTGACGTTTTTCAAAAACGTCGCAGTATACCACTTATAGCAGCGAATTTAAAAACGTCGCTAAAAAAAACGCTGCCTAAACCCAGATTTCTTGTAGTGATGTTTGGAAGAATTTTGTGAGATTATGTTAAATGGGGTGAGACCCAATGTGGTCACTATGTCTTCAATTCTACTAGCTTGCTCTAAATTCAAGAAACTAGATTCATGGCTTTGTAATGAAGAATGGAATTTAAGAAAATTTATTTGTTTGCAGTGCGCTTGTTTGCACGTATGCTAGTTGTTCAAGCATAAGGCAAGTGCAATTCGTATTTGATAACATGTCTCAACAAGATGTTGTGTTGTGGAATGTAATTCTAATGGCATACTTTTCAAATAAAGAATGTGAGGGGGGGGGTCTTGCTTTATTTTATCATATGCGAAACGATGGTGTTGAGTTGAATGATGCTTCATGGAGTGCTGTCATTGGTGGGTGCGTACAAAAGAGGCAAAGTGAACAGGCACTGCAGATGCTCGGAAAGACGCTATATTTGGGTTTCAAACCTAATCAAATAATGATTACTAGTGTCTTACTAGTTTGTACTAGTTTGGAAAGCTTGAGGATGGGAAAAGAAATTCATGGTTATATCTATAAAAATCTGTTTATTAAGGACTTAGTGACCACAACATCTCTTGTTTTCATATGCTAAATGGGGTGACTATTTTACTATTGGTCTTCAATATGATACCGACAAAGGGTACTGTTAATTGGAACACTTATCATTTTTGAGATTGAACCTCATAACTTTGGAAACTATCTATCGTAATCAAGTACTTTCTCCATTGCTAATTTATGAGTGACAGAGGAATAGTAAAAGAACCAGGTTGTATTTGGGTTTTGATGAGGAATGCTGCTTACTTTCTTATTGTTGGTGATAACAAAAATGAGCAGACAGATGTACAAAATTTTGGGACAATTTGGTTTAAAAAACGAGATTGGCTGGACATATGCCCAACATTGATGTTGTTCTGCAACATTTAGTCACGCATGTTATCATACCCAAATTGAGTTCAAGACTTCAAATTTGAATATGATAACATGAGTGACTAAATGAATTTTTCGAAACACAAAAAGGTTAGAAGATTATAAAAAGAAACGATTTTTCATTAAACTTCCTTGACTTGCTCCTTGGTAGAATGACGAATCTAAACTTGCAGCAACAAGAGTATTCAGAATGTAACGCTGTAGAATAATGAACTTCCAGAATTTGTGGCATGTATTGGAACTGAGAGAGCATATTTTTAACCAGGAGACGGACTTCATTTCTCAGTGACAAGACTTTAGAGGTTTGATGCCTTGATGGCATCAGCAGATGTCTAGTTTTATATTTTAAACCGGAGTTCATTTTGTAAGTGGCATTTCATTTTGATGTTTTTGAAAAATAAACATGAATGCTTCATTCTAAATATATGTCACTCTGTTAACAACTACGATGCATGGGTTGCTCTTGTATGTGTCACTTCATTACAGTTAAGGATTGAAGTAATTCAAAAATGCATACGTATTTGTAAATGACACAACAATCATTAAAATTATTTTCAAGTTCACCCACTTTCCTTTTCAATTTAGGATTGAAAATTCTTTGCTTTTATTTAGATATTAATTGATAAATTTTTCATCAGAATGATTGAATAATATTTTCTTTGTTCACATGGGTTTTGCATTGAGAAATTTTTTATTAATATATGGCAAGGGAATCATCGTCTTGATCCTAGGGTTCTCTATGAAGAGGGTCCCTCTCGAGGCTTTCTCATGTAATGAAGTAGTGTATTACTCCTAGGCCATTGTCTGGTCGTCCTTAACTTCTCCAAATTTGTACTTAATTAAGAACTTCATCTTTAGGTGGTAGGTGGAGGACACTGTCATCATACCATTGAGTGCTAGCTAAAATGAGGTATCCTTTGTCATTATTTTTTAAGCAGACTAACTGTTCATTCAATTGCTTGATACAAAAAATATTTTTAAAGTTGCTAGTGGTTTTGCTTATGCTAAGCTTGTACCTTGTTTCTTCGGGGATGATTTATTATGTTATATGTCCTTATGGTCTATATTTGTGACTTAGATTGGGGGAGAGGTCAGAGTATTGGTGTAGTTGTATGAGATTTTGAAGTAGAGGTCATGCAATGCAACTACCTTAAATAGGGGCCATGCCAATGGAAACCGGAATTACGCTTGCGTATGAGATGGGTTTTCGAAGCCTCATGGTGGAAGGGGACTCTAGTGTAGTCTTCAAGGCCATTTTGGAAGTGGGTGGGTTAAGGGACAACTTTGGACATTTTATTCAAGAAAGTAAGGAATGTGCTTAAACTTTTAAAGGGAAATACTTTCATCTTGCTGAGAGAGCCGTGAACCAAGCACATGGAGATTTCTGAAAGTACGTTTACATGCAAAAATAAATAGGCACACACACACTCTCATCGGGCTTTCTCCAGTCTCAGGATTCCACTATCTAAACCATGGGTTTTGGCCAGTGAACATCACATAGAGGACCCGTACTTGAGGAATTTATTGACTATGAAGTCATTGAAGATTGTGTCGAAAGCTGTAGTGGTCGTGGTAGATTTGTTTCCACAGCTTTGAGTTTCGGTTAACGTTTTTTTTTTTTTTTTTTTTTTTTTTGAGAGAGGTTTCGGTTAACGTTTGATACCAAACCAAAAAAAGTAAGAGCTATCTCCATAGATTTACAACCTAAGAACATATATATTTACTAATCAGATATGAACGAAGGGTAAAAGGCACATTCATGTACGCACATCACTCTAGTGTTACACACTTGACACATGTCAACAGACATTTACACACTCATATATATATATATCGCCAAGACTAAAAAAAAAAAGTGTACAGGTTTATCATCTTTTGAAATGTATGCTTGTTCAGATAACATCTCTCGTTGGAAGTAAAGCAAGGACATGTCAAAGAATATCTTCGAATAAATTACCTAGGCATTTGCTATTCCAATTCATAATGTCTTGTTCTTCCATTAGTTTTTGCCTTTTGTGTTTTTGGGTAATACCACTTTTATCCCTTCTTGAGATGCTCTCTTGACTCTCATTGCGGGTTGGCATTTCAATCTTACATGAAATCAATATAAGTGGAAGATACTAGTAAATCAGGTTAGGTTACACAAGTTACAATTAGAAATCCAATTTTATTTTTAAAAAAACTCCGTTATTATTATTATTATTATTATTATTATTATTATTATTATTATACGTTAATGTTTATGTTTATATTTACATTTATATTTTTGTTATTTTTTCCTGCACCTATTTCTATCTCTAAATTCTCTACACTATTAATTTCTCAAAAAAAAAAAAAAAAATTCTCAACACTATTTCTCTACTCATTTTCAGCCAAAACAACACAAGCATCGTCACTCTCACAGACCACCCAAAATCGCCACTCGCACAAACCACCATATGCTTTCCTTGAGGAGCTTGAGAAAATCCATGGGATAATTAGTTGTTGCTCTCAATTGGAGGGAGAGAAAGGTTGATTCCATTCCATAGGATTCTAGAAGGTTTTGGATCTTACAAAAAATCAGCAGTGGTTGATATAGTGAGATTACAAATATATGATATTAAGATTCAATAGACTACAACAGAGAAAGATTTTCAATATATCGTAAAAAAATCAAGATTATACTAAAAAATATAATGCTGATATTTATTATAAATATAAAAACTCGAGAGTAAAAATATTAATTTTGGTGGTTATGTTATCAATCGCAATAATATAATTGGCACAATATATAATTGTAATTCTTATACAAGTACTAAAATTCAAGAAAACTGGAGCATTTTTCTTAGGGACGGACTGAGGATTTCAAGTTAGGAGAGCCCAAAGTATAAGAAAAAAATATTTAAAATAGGCATCTATATAGTATTAACAAATTATAAATACACAAAATTGTTATTTCTTAATACATTAAGATGCAATCGTCTTCCAATAAAGACTAAAAAAAACAAAAACAAAAATTTTTTTTTAGGGTAAACTACGTATTTGGTCCCTATTCTATTCACTATATTTCAATTTGGTCTCTAACCTTTCAATTGTGTCAATTTGGTCCCTAACTGATACAATTAAAAAGTTAGAGACCAAATTAAAATATGCTATAAAGGATAGGAACCAAATATGTAGTTTACCATTTTTTTTAATACTCGGCGTAGACATCAAAATGTTTATGATATATCCACAACCATCCAGTTGATCATGATCGAGTATCTTTGATCAAATTAATTTCCAATTGATGATGTGAACAATCAGCAAATGAAATCAAGCCATGTGGCTACGTCAAATGAAGACAGCCATGTGGTAACTTCTGAAGAAAAGACTCATATGGAAGGTTCTTATTAAATGGAAAACCAAATTAAATCCATAATTCATAATTAACTTTCAATAAATGCTAAGAGAAAATTCCAAATCAAGCTATTGAGTTGCCAATAAATAGAGGCTTCTCATATGAGGAAAGGACATGGAAACAGAGAGAGAAAAACCCTACTGACACTCAACCAAAATAAAGAGTCATCTCTAAGTCCTAAAGAGCACCCTTGCTCCCTCAAAATCACACTCATTCCTACTTCTTCAAATCGAAGTAGCTAGAGAGTTTCCTTCAATTTTGTTTGAGATCAAGCCAACAGCCCCCGACTTTAAAATCAAATACATCCAATCACACATCCAACTTAGAGACATCAAGGCTTTATTCAAGATCAAGCTTCATAGCCCTTCGGATCGTAAATTTTCTTAGTAATCGAAGCAAAAGAGTTTTATTGTATTCCTTCAATATAAAGGGTCATATAGAGGATTGTACTTACATATATACAAATCAATATAAATTGATAATTTGTTACACTATTTCGTGACTGTGTGATTTATCTTCTTATGAATTTTGTGTGTACAAATTTCTAGCATGCCCAGTGATACTTCTCTGCCTCTTATCTCTTTCTCCATCCTAGAAATCTTAAAGTTTCTAATCTACCAAGATCAATGGCCTCAACAAAGTCTCAAATGCCCAAGAATGCTACCAAAAGCATTGTAGGGTCAACAAGCATTAGTACTTTCATGAGTCCCATACCTCAAAACAAAGCCAAGGCAATGAGATTTTTCACAGCAAATAAAGTCACTAGGAAAGCTCCTATGACCAAGCTCATCAATGCTCCACCTTAACCAAAGACAGTCATCTCCTTAAGCACTCTGGGGGCAAAAAAGCACACCTTCACAGATGCGAGAGATTCATCATTCATTTTAGAGAACTCAATGTTAAGGGGTAAATATCCTTACTCCACATCAAACGTTAAGTCAAGCACTACTTCATGGCTGGGTTCTTCCCAAGGATCCTTTCAAGAGGTTATCTCTTCAATCTTCTCGGGAAGCTCATCTTGTACGATATTCATGTCGGCCATGATGGCAGAGACTACTACTATTGATGAAAAGATTGCTAAAATGGGACTTGCCATTGCTAAACTTACCAAGACCGTGGAAGAGAAAGGCCTTCAAATCGCCATCCTTATGAACAAGCTTGAGGTTCAGAATCATGGGGAGTCCAGTAATGGCCAATCTCAAACTCATCAGCATATATTGCAAGGGGCTCATACATCTTTTCCAAAAAAATGCTGACAACCAAGACGAAAGCTCTACCGTAATTGCTTCTCTATCACTCCAATAATTGCAGGACATGATACCAATTTTATTCGAGCTCAATATGGTGGTGCACCTCAAAGTTCTCTTATGTACTCGAAGCTATATACAAAGAGGGTTGACAACTTACGAATGCCTGCAAGTTATCAACCTCCCAAGTTTCAACATTTTGATTGAAAGAGAAATTCCAAACAACACGTTGCCCACTTTGTCAAAACTTGTAACAATGCTGGCATAGAAGGAGATCTCCTTATGAAACAATTTGTTCACTCCCTTCAAGGGAATGCCTTCAATTGGTACCCCAATCTTGAGCCTGAATCCATTGAAAATTGGTAGCAAATGGAAAGAGAGTTTTTGAATCGCTATCACAATACCTGTCGCACAGTGAGCATGATGGAACTAACAAATATGAGGCAATGGAAGGATGAGCTTGTCATTGACTACATTAACTGTTGGCGCTCCTTAAGCCTTGATTGCAAAGATCGCCTTTCAAAAGCATCTGGGGTGGGAATGTGCATCCAAGGTATGCATTGGGGACTACTTTACATCCCCCAGGGGATCAAGCCTCGTACCTTTGAAGAACTTGCTACTCGGGCACATGACATGGAGCTTAGCTTGACTAGCCGTGGAGAAAAAGTCCTACCTACGAAGAGAGGTTACAAGTACTCCAAGTCTACTTTTTAGGAGTATCTCACCATCACTACAGAGCCTATGTATTAAAAACAAGAATATAATTCTACCACAAGAAAAGGAAAGGCGTTGACCTACCTTAAAAGAGATGGAAGAAAGGACATATTCTTTTGTAGACTACGGTGTTTCAAGAATGCTTGATGACCTCCTAGAAAAGAAGATAATTAAGCTACCGGAATGCAAAAGACTAGGAGAAATGAGTCACACCAATGATCCAAAATACTACAAATACCATCGAGTTGTAAGTCACCCAGTGGAGAAATGCTTTGTTGTAAAAGATATCATCATAAGGCTTGCAAAGGAGGGTAAAATCCTCTTGCACCTGGATGAAACGGTTGAGTTAAATTATACCACGTTCACTAGTACATTCTTGGTTTTAATAAAGTCACAGACTCCGAAAAAGACATGGTCACCTTTAGCTTCAACACTGGGGGCATCTAGCAAGCATATTCAAGTTCGAACAATTGTAAATTTTCACATGCTATGCTTAGGTCCGTTGAATGAAGCTAAAATAAAGGCAAGTCAATGAATGAAGATGGGAGTTAGGCTCTTGTAACTTGAAAGAAATATTGGAAGCAATGCAACCCGAATTCACAAGTGATCCACGCAAAATCGCAATATCGAAAGAACAGTCCCAGACGACCTCACGAGAAGGTGAAAAGGAATCCAAGCATCCAAAATGAAGGAGTTCATGACAAAAAATTGTTGCAACAAAGAAGCACCTCTCCAATCACCCTTCATGACTTTTTCCCCAAAAGTTATTTCAAGGCAAGGAATGATGGCTTGAGAGTTGAAGAGTTGAAAGCATGTGATGAAAGCCTCAAGATCAAACTTCCAAAGCATTCAGCAAAAGAACTCTTCCATATCCATCCCAAGTAGGATATTTGGCACTCACCACGCAACGACCATTCAATATGCTGTCCAAGAAGTCTACATCAAAATGGGATGGTCTATATGTTGTCCAAGAAGTTCACAGAAATGGTACCTACCAAGTAGATGACAAAGATGGGCAAATGCTTAGTCCCATAAAGGTAAAGCGTTACTAAGTTTGAAAAACATGATGTGCTCCTCAGTAAGAGCTTAAATTGCCCACCAAAAAAAAAAAAAACTGCTAGGTTGAAAACCTTGAAAGAAGCAACCTTGGAAAAAGTTAAAGAAAAAAAAATCGAGCTAAGATGAAAACCTTGAAAAAGGAGATCTACGCAAAAGCTAGGGACCAAAAAAAAAATCTCACTGGGTTGAAAACCTTGAAGAAGACAAGTTGGGCAAAAGTTAGAATTAAAAAAATAAATAAATAAATGAAAAAAAAAAAAAAAAAAAACTTTAACTACTTTATGACTTGATCTCTTATTGAATACGTAAGTAACTTGGTATCACTTACTAAGTTCAATCACATATTTAAAAAAAAATAAAAAATTGTAAAGTGCAAATCCAAATGATTCACTACAAAACACGCGGGTCTATAGCCACGTTTTTTTTAGCCGCGTTTCCAAAAACGCAGCTATAGACTATCTTATAGCCACGTTTTTAAGAAACGTGGCCATAGACTTAATCTATAGCTGCGTTTTTAAATGTGGCTATAGCTGCGTTTTTAAAAAAAAAAAAAAAGAAAAGAAGCCCGTAGTGGGTTCATAAACCCACTACAGGCTTCTTTTTTTTTTTTTTATAAAGGAGGGCCTATAGCCGCATTTTTTGAAAACGCGGCTATAAGTCCAGCCAAATAATATATATTTTTTAAAAAGATGGCCAGTATAGTCGAATAAAAAAAGTCTTTTTAAAAGGAGGGCATATAGCCGCGTTTTTAAAAACGCGGCTATAGGTCCCCCTTTGGCTGCGTTTTCTTTAAAAAAACGCAGCTATATGTAACACCTAAAAAAAAAAAAAAATTATGGGGGATCTTTCCATGTGATCCCCTTTATTTCCACTGACCTGCCCACCTACCCCCTTCATCTTTTCTTTCGTTTCTTTCGTCATTCTTCACCCAAACTCCTTCAGGTACGCAACTTCCTTCTTTTTTTTTTTTTTTCCTTTTCTTTCTTCCTTCCTCTTACACTCTTCAGGTTCTTTATTTTTTCTTTGTTTCTTTCTTTCAGGTACGCAGCTTAATTTCTTTCTTTCTTTATTTTTTTGCTCCTTTCTTCTGCAACTAACAACAGGTTTTTTTTTTTTTTTTTTTCACTCCAGCACAACTCTTTTCTTTTTTCTTTGTTTCTTTGCAGCTACTTCTTCTTCTTTTTTTCTTTCTTTCTTTTTTTTCTTCATCTCAAACCCACTAATTTGTCTATAGATCTAGTTTTTTTTTTATTTTACGTTTAGGTGGTAAGAATATGTAGGAAATGCTGAAAATTTTGAATTTGTGCTATTGTGCTTATGTGTAATTGGGTTTGTGTTCTTGTATTGTTAGTATGTTGTGTTTGATTTTGAATTTTTTGGGTGTGTTTCTATTGTGAGAATGTTGTGTTTGATTTTGAATTTTTTGGATTTGTGTTTGATTTTGAATTTTTTGGGTGTTTTTGTATTGTGAGTATGTTGTGTTTAATTTGAATTTTTCTGGGTTTGTGTTTAATTTTGAATATTTTTGTTTGAATTTTGAATTTTTTGAGGAAAAAAAAAAAACCCAGAATTTTTTTTTGTTAAAAAAAAAAAAACCCAAAATTTTTTGGTTTGAATTTTTTGCGGAAAAAAAAAACCGAAATTTTTTTTTTGTTTTTTAAAAAAAAACCTAGAATTTTTTTTTTTTTGTTTTGAAAAAAAAAATCCAGAATTTATTTTTTTTTGTTTTTAAAAAAACTTTTAGCCGCGGTTAAATGGGTCTATGGCCGCGGTTTACAAACCGTGGCTAGAGTATGTTTTATGGCCACATTTTAAAAAACGTGGCCATTGGTCCTGACTATAGCTACAGCAATAGAAACGCGGCCATTGGTCCTGCCTATAGCTGCGGTTGGAAAAAACGTGGCCTCAAGACTATAGTTACACCTTTTAGGCTATGGTTAAAAACGTGGCCTAAAAATACGCGGCTATAGACCAAATCGGTCTATAGCCACGTTTTTTTGATCTATAGCCGCGTTTTGAAAACGCGGCTATAGAACTTTATTTTTGTAGTGATTTCAAATCAATTGGGCATGCTAGCAAGTAGCAATGTTGAAGGATTTAGCCGGATGTGTAATTTACAAGGCAATTCTCGTATGAGGACAAAGGCCTAAAGATCTACTTGATCACAATCACTTGAAAAGAAAAAAAAAAATCAAGCACGTAGAGATTTTGATCCAAGTGGAAGACAAAAATTGGCCGAATTGACTCCCATTTCGTTGTAACCACTCCTTGAGAGTGTGAAGATTACAACTAAGCTTGTGAAAGAAGAAATGCAGCCCGACCATATCTTAGCATACATCTGTGAGCAAAGTCATACAAAAGCAGTTTCTCAAGTCTCAAAATGTCAAGTTGTTTGTAAGTTGTAACCAAAAAAGAAAGACAAGAAAGACATGCGAAGGTTGCATGTACACTATCCAAATTTGAAAACCATGTTCATGGGTCATGGCTTATTAGTTACTAGGCGTGGCGTTGAAATTCAAGGCTACAAGGAAGCGTGTGGGACATTGAAGCTCTAGGCATGTATTTAATTAATGTGCTTGTTGTCACATGAAGATGAAGGCCAGAACGCTATAGTCACGTAAAAGCAAAAGGAGGCAATTAACAAGCCAGTGCTTGTTCTTACGTGGTGCCCACCTCGGGTGAATTCGAATCAACACAAGTCGATTTCTTTTGGAGCTTCAAGGACAGCGCAACTCCTCCTTTAACTCTGCGTATGCAAAGAATCAACATGAAAACACGCAGCTGATAGGGACGAGCTAGGTTTGAGTGCCCAAAATCAAATGCAGTGCGTCACAAACTCACGATGTGGAAACTAAAGAGCTTTAGACAACCTTTACTCTTTGGCATGGGAAAGGATAGCTAGGCAAACAATGCTCACACAGATAGTTGTGGAACGAGTACAGTAAGTATAATCCCGTTGCCCGTTGGATATTAAGATGAAGAGTAGAACACGATGACCCACACTGGATTAGCGCCGACTCAAGAAGGTTGTTCAATGACGAAGCTGCCGATGTCGAATCCGTTGGACACCAAGACAAGAAGAACAGGACACCGAAACTCGCTTTGAACCTTTGCGCCGACTTCTGAAGATAATTTAGGGACAACACGACAGAGGTAGTTCCAAGAGGTAGCAATTGATGCTTGACCCACACTGTGCTAACTTCTATGTCCTGCACACCAAGCCAAAAAATTTAAAAAAAAAATGTAAATAAAGAATGCTCAGAAGAAAGGAAAAAAAAAAATTGATAAGCATAAACTTCCTGCAATAGTACAAAAGAGTCGACTCCAAGAGAGGCACCCAAGGTTTACTCTCAATCGTTGAAGCATCAAGTCCTTTTATAGAGAAATGTTGGCAATAAATCCTAGTGAATCAAAGTAGCTAGGGATTTTCCTTCAATTTTGTTCGAGATCAAGCCGACGGCCCTTGACTTTAAATTAAATACATCCAATCATATATCCAACTGGGAGATATTAAGGCACAATTCAAGATTAAGCTTCATAGCTCTTTGAATCGTAAAGTTTCTTGGAAATCGAATTAGATGAATTTTATTGTAAAGAATTATACAGAGGATTGTACTTACATATATACAAATCAATATAAATTGATAATTCGTTACACTACTTCGTGACCGTGTGATTTATCTTTTTATGAATTTTGTGTATACACTCGGCTGGTTAGGATTTTTTTTTTCTTGAAGTTAGAGCATTCACATTAATGATGCTAAAAAATTTTAACTTTTAATACTTCAAAATACTACTTTATCTATTTTACCATCTTATTTTACAATACACTCAATATCAAATATTTTATTTCTTTACCACTACATTTAAAATAAAATAAAGAACTCATTAAAATAATAAAGGAAGAGAGAAATTTTTATTTTTCTAATTAAAGGAAGATAGATAATTTAAATAAAATATTGTATTTTATTAAGATTATTTTATTAAAATAATCTTAATAGTTTACTGTAGTTGCAAAAAATTTAGTTTTAGCTTCTCCAATAACACATGATTTTTTGGTTCTTTGGTGGTAAAATAGTTTTTTTTTTTTTTTTTAATACTAAAATACAATCACCATTGTGAATGTTTTTATTTTATTTTTTAAAGTTTTTTAGTTGGAAAATTGCTAGTTGTGCTGGGGAGGAGAGGAGGTCTAAGGTTTTGGATGAGGGCCCAACTATAAAAATAAAATATATAATAAATAAATAAAAATTGGGCTAGGGGAGCCCGGCCCCCCTTGGGCCTCACCTAAGTCTGTCCCTGATTTTTTCGTATAATATTGAAAATAGTAACACATGTTCCATACTTTTTTTTTCAAATGCAAAGTACTTTTCAGATTAAAAACTTTTGGGGTCTGTCAAATGGTTCTCATGTATATGTGACCTAATTCAATCACAAATTAACAAATGTGCTAGTTGTGTCAAAGTGTGTGGCAAAAATATGTGTTTCTAGAAGAACTATTTTTTATCCTCACCCCAAGAATTAGATACCTGAATACCCCGCTTCCTGATAAGAATTTGAACTCTCTTCACATTAATTCTTTTAGCGCTTGAATGGCCTATGAGTTGTTGACTCTCGCAATCAATTCAACTATGCTCAACAAGTTTGATTAGGAATTTAAAGCTAATGATTTGATTTTTTTCATTGGGTGCTTAACGTGTTGAATCAGTCACTTTACAAGGTAAGGATGACAGTCAAATTGTTGCTATATTGAGGATAACATTCATTCAGTCAATTTAACGTATTTTCCTTGGAAGAAAATTGGATTTGTTAAGTTAGTGAGTGTCTCATCTATCTGTACTAAGAGTGAACAACAACAACAACAATAAGAGCCCAAACAAAATGATTTTAGAATACAATCACTGGTTCGGCCAACTTATCAAGTTGGTGTGTCATATTATTATGTATATGATGTCCCTGATAACAACTAGCACTCTTGAACTAAATTAAGTGACGACTAAAAAGGTAAGGTTTCTTAGATGTCGTAACCTTTTTTAGCTAGAATTTCTTAGGTGCCATAGCTTAAATTCTTCATATGATTCATGTAATTAGATTTACTTTAAGAATTTAAAGTAAAAGCAGCTAAGTATTGAAACAAGTGGGAAGTGTGGACTAATTTTGTGTAGCGTACCTCCATCAGTAAAAGAGAGAAAAATTTTGTCTCAATCTCAAAGCATGATATGGAGAGACAAAAATATTATAGAAAAAGAGTGTTGAATAAGAAATTATATTCATGTAATGGAATAGTAAATAAAATTTCGCATAGATTTGTTGTTAAAACTTAAAATACATTTCGTAAACATCACTACAAAAAACGAGGGCTATAGCTGCGTTTAAAAAACGCAGCTATAGACCCCAAAAACGCAACTATAGCTTATAGCTGCGTTTTTCATAGCTGCGTTTCTAAACACGGCCTATCCTGCACGACAATAGCCCCCTGCGGGACCTAATGCTGCGTTTCTAAAAACGTAGCTATAGACCATCTTATAGCTGCGTTTTTTCTCCCTATAGCTGCGGTTTCCCACTCCCCATAGATGCGGCACCTATAGCTGCGTTTTGTAAAAAACGCAGCTATAGACCTGGTTTGGGCTGCGTTTGAAACGCAGCTATAGGCTAAGAACTATAACTGCGTTTCTAAAAACGCGGCTATAGGACAAACATATAGCCGCATTTGTTACAAAAACGTAGCTATAGGTGCCCCATCTATGGGAGTGGTAAAGCGCAACTATAGGGCGGATACACGCAGCTATAAGGTAATCTATAGCTGCCTTTTTATAAACGCAGCGTAAAATATCTATAGCTGTGTTTTTAAAAACGCAGCTATAGGTTTTTTTTTTGTTTTTTTTTTTCAATTTTTTCTTCCTACACACATTAATCCTGCCCAAAATACATACAACCTGTAATTCCTGCCAACACTTAGATGCAACCAATTTGGAATCAAGAAAACAAGTTCTCAACATTTACATAAGCAAAATAATAGCCACCAAACATTCTTTTTAGTTCATTGCCACCAAATTAGTTACATAACCATATAATTACATACACAAACCAACAACCAATTTTTACATCAAACACTACATATCCCACAACCATTTTTTCCATCCCAAAATATTGTCAACAAGCATCATGGTTGTGCTACATTTGTTATATTGATATTTTACTGAAATGGAGTCTATATATTGATATTTTTGCTACATTTGTTATCCAGAATGAGACAGAAATTAACCACATTGATTAAGTAAAAAATACACTATGGCAAGCCAAACTATAATTAACCACATTGTACTCATTTAAGTAACCACATTGTAGACATTTATAATTAACCACATTGTAAATTAACCACAATTTGTGATAGTCTACACAAATCTTCCTTTCCTTACTATGGTTCATAACAAAGACTACATTAGATTAAAATACAATATGACCATCTTGTTAGACAAGGAGCACTTATTTTGAAATGATTAGCAGTATCTTCACTTTCAGATGCACATGCATTTATTGCATGGTGAAAATAAAAAAGATACCTGATGCTGAATGTGAATGGAGCCACCAAACAGGAAAATAGAGTAAGGAGAGATAACAAAAGTATCTCGAAGAAAAACTTTGTTGGTTTCAACCTGATAAAAGAAAAATCATATTGAAATTCCAAACCTAATGAAAAAATAGAGTGAATACTTTGGGAAAAATTAAAAGAACTACGTTATCATAGTAATAAGTAAATGCATATTGTAATTAAGGTCGGTAATAACTATTATTATGAATAAAAATAAAATTAAAAAAAAAAACTCAATCTCAGTCCTTAATGTTTCTTGTACTCTGGAAATTTTGTCAATCTCCATTAAAGAATAAAAAGTGATTTCATTTAAGCTTATTTGTACCTGTGCTTTGGACTTTCTTCTCGAACTGGGAATTCCTTCAGGTTTGGCTTTAAAAACTCAGTCTCAAATTTATGTAAAACAAACCTGCCTCACTTGGTTTGGTTCCCCACAAACCACCACCCAAAGCCCCTTTGGTTCCAAAATGATCTTCTCCAACTATGCATGCAACCACAAACCACCACCCAAAGCCCCTTTATTAGAACTTTTCAATTTGGTATGATAGATAAACAGAAATTTTACTTTGACTATTAGAAAATTATACTTCATATGTCCTATTGAACAAACTGAATTTCTTCGCTTTGGTTCCCCCATCTAAAGTTTCCTAGATTGGTTGCTGTGGACAACACTTTTGACATTAAACTTTTAATTTTGTTTGCCAAAATGCTGGATCTAACAAATAGAAAATTTAAATTCAAGAGGTGCCAAGCAGTTGAGCTACAAGGCTCTTGGCTTTATCTTAGATATATAACAAATTTAAACAATAGCAAGAGCTAGGTTTAATGTGAATCAAACAAAGGTCCTGACTCCTATCCCACTTTGAATGTGCAAAGACTTAAAATATACCTCTAAATCTAGTCAAAAGGAAAAAGATTCAGGAATTACTTATGCCAAAGAGGTCAAGGGAAACCCATATATTCATGATTCAATTAGGGGTGAAGTGAACTACACCCCCTGCGTTTAAGCCACTCCTATCAATTGCAATATTTTAGTCATGTAATATGAATTATGACACCACCTTTAATGGAGAAAGACAAGCTAGGCAGAAATCCCATAAGATGCCACCTTTAATTGATTTTATTTGGTAAGCAACTCATACACATATGGACTCAAAACAATCACATCACCCACTTCTCCCATTCTTGGGATAGAATAAATTAATTCCATAAAAGACAACAAAGAATCCAACTCCCAATCTCCCACGTGTCTTTGAAAGTTCAATTCTCAATATTTAAAACAACCCACGTACACTACCTGTGTACAGGATTGAGACTTGAGATGTTTCTCTTTTGAATAAAAGTCATTCACTCCCCAATTTAGAAAACAGATATAGTAGGATTTTAAGAAAGCAAACCAGTCATAAATCTCAAGGCATCAACTACAAACTCATTTCGAAAAAGATGGTATCATGAAGGCTGATAGTTGTTTCCTAATTATAATTACTACTTACACCCTTAATCAAAAGAAACTGTCAGCAATAAATTTGAAAACTCTAGTATGCATGCAATCTTGAATAACTACCACACAATTAAAATGTAATAGTATATTCACTAAGCATCTAGGCACAATAAGACCCACTCACAGCATATGACACAACCAATCAACTATATTCCTCCACCAAAAAAACATTGTCATATTTCAAATGCAATTAATAACAACCATTAGAAAATTGTCACTAGGTTTTTTTTTTTTTTTTTTATTTAAAAAAATCACCGTCTTTCATAGGGAAAATCACATATTTGGGTTTCTTTTGGAGTCAGATTTCTTAGATTAAGTATAAGAGATTTAGTAATATTTAGTTTATGTTGAATGTTTTATTTTTATTAATTGTTGATTTTGAATTTAATAGGCCAAGCCAATTTTGAACCAAGGGGATGTTGTAAAGCTAATAGATCCAAGGCTTGGAGGGGCCTTTGATGTAACACAGCTAAAAAGACTTGCCTTTGCAGCCTCTCTTTGCATTCGCTCATGTTCAATGTGGCGCTCAATTTGACCCTAATTGACAGATATTGGAGGTAATGGAGGATGCAGGTGAGGTGGACACAGAGAGGTGGAAGATAGCTGAGGAAGAAGAACAGGAAGAATTATGGGGATTTGAGGACCTACAATATGAATGTGACAGTTCCTTTCTCTTCTCCACATGACACTGGGTCAACAGCAATTTTTTAGAGCTAAAGAACTAGGAACTTGAAGAAAATGAATTTGCCACTTTCATTTAACATATTAGTATGTTACATTGTAAATGTATAAATGTAAAGGCATATAGATATATCTATATAGCAAACCCACTACTAAATCAATCTCTATATGAGAGTTTTTTGTGGATATACATGCATTCAATTGCCATTTCTGATTACACTCTACATTGATGCTCTACATATATCGTTACACTTTAACAACTCTTTGATTAAGAAAGGACAGGGAAAGGTCAAGCAACTAGAAAAGTCAATTGTGTGGATAAAAAAAGTTCCATTTTCTTGTAATAATCAATCACTGAACAATCAAATATGATTTGTCATTTGTGACAATGTGAGGTTTAGATTTTAAGAGCCATTTGAATCACTCTTCCTATTACAGATACCTTAATGACAAAACAGAGCTAAAAGGTACCTATGAAAGCAAGATGCTTTTTTATTTTGTTGTTGTTGTTGGGAAACTTAAAAGCAAGATGCTTAATTAGGCTTTAATATGTAAAATGAAAGGACACATTGAATGCGACCACGGGCATGCGTTATTTTTTGTCAATTTCATTAACAAGTCATTAAACAGATAAACCTTTTAGTAAAAGTTAATTTAAACGCACATAATTGCTGTATATATAATAAAAGAATATATGCCTTCAAAATAAGATTTCCTTCCTCTCTTTTTCTTTGCTCAATATCCAACCAAAAATAAAATAAAATTGGTTACTTACTTCTTAGACTAAAGTTTTTATATGGTGTAGCATAGGATGGGACAGGGAGTGACATATATTTACAATACTATCGGTTGGAAATTTGCATGGTACATATGCATGTGCTTCAATCTTATATTGTCCAAACAAGCAACACAAAGGAAATAGGCAGAGCCTTGGGAAGAGAAACTTGGTTTCATTCGTCATTAATCTCATAAACAACTTTATTTATGGGGAATCAAGATAAAAGCGCGATAATTTGAATCTTAGATATTATGGACAAGTTGGAAAAAATAAAATAAATAAAGCACTAGAATATTGACCTAATAGCAAGAACATTAAACTTAGATCTGAAAAAAGGGAGAACCCAAATCATAGAAGGCTTGGTTGTGGTGTTGTGGGTCGTGATCTCACAACTGCAGTTGAGGGTGATGGTCTTGCAGTAGTCTTTGTAAAGAGAGAGAGATCTTATAATTATATATATATATATATATATATAGAGCACTTTCTTTTTATTACAAAAATGCAATTGAAAACAGAAAATAAAAATGCGTGTTAATTATAAAAAAAAAAAAAAAAAAAACTATTTTGCAGAATATTTTTTTAGAACAGTTTTCTAAAACCTGTTTTATGAAAACAGGTGCCAAGCAACATAACCATTAGTAGGACCAACTATTTTCAATTGCTCTAAAATGGAGATAAAAAGTCACTAAATCTAGACAAAGATTGAAATAACATGGAAAAATGTTTCCTTGTTTACCCAAAATCCATTCTTCCAAAAAATTTTCTCCATCAATCAGGCCACAATATCTTGTTCCTTCTTAGTCTTCCCTGAAGTCAAAACAAAAAGATTTTCTTTTTAACACCATATCTAACCTATTGATAACTTTAACAGTTGTAATCTAAAAAACTCGTACGTACAAAAGCTCCAATAACATTCAAAGACTAAGCCTTTCCATTCTCTAAAGCCCCATTGTTTGTCTAATTGAGTCAAGATAAGTAGCTGGTAATCGTAGCAAGATTAATCCTAATTGATTCTTATGGATCATTCATGAGTGAAAACAGTGGCAACTAGTCACCAGAAAATAAAATTAGAAATTCAACTGAAGGTCAAACTAGACAAGATCCTAAATATTGAAACTTGGCCATTGGTAATTGGCTCATCCCATCAAGTAGTCTTCTGCAATGGGATAGCACCAGGTGATAAGAAATCACAGTATAATCTCTTTCCCAAGTGAAAATTCTGCTCTAAATAAGAACCTCTGATGAACAAAGCATAACAAGTCAATTACATGTCCCTCACATATGTAAACAATATACTACCAGTCCTCGAAGTTTCCTTCATACCCCAATCTAAATCGTACAAAGGTTCTTAATAAAATTTCTGTATATGATACCACTTAGAAATGTCCTACAAGAAAGATACTATTTAAAGAAGATATAAAGACAGACCAACAAAGTGAGGAACTCAATTTCAATCATTTCTGTATATAGGCTATAGCTTACCTTCCTGGCTTTATGATACCACTAACGTCATTGATGATGCTTATCTTGGTTTGACTTGGCTTTGAACATAGCAGCTTAGTGAATACCTGTTAAGTTATAAAGAAGACAACCTTGATTCTCCAATATTCATACCTGTTATATAATAAGCTGATAACTGCAATATATTTTTATTGTAGATTTAAAAAAAAAAATTAACTATTCATAAATTGTAGGTTTTGAATTCAGCTAGATTCAGAAAACTCAGGTTACTTCTTGGTTATTGATGCAGAATGAAAAGTGTAAAGGTGTTAGATATCATTCTAGTTAGATGTAAACCATTAAATCTATAAGGAACTTCTTGTCTAGTATCCATCAAAAATAAAGAGCTTTTTTTTTTTTTTTTAATTAAAGTATTGAAAGCAAATTTTAAGCCTATTTAAAGGCCCCTAAAAACTTTATTTTTAAGCAAAAATATTTCAAAATAGAAAAGACTCTAATTTGATAAGGAAAACCTTAAAATCACCTAAAATCAAGAAAATGGAATCCTAAAATTATGAAAATCACATAGAAGTATGAAAATATAACAAATGACAAAAATTAATCCCATTTTCTTTGCTTTAAAATGGTCATACTGAGACACACAAACATGCATGTGTATATGCATTTTTATACCCCATGATGCCTTTTATTTTTGTTTTTTGTTTTTTAAAACTTCTATGTCAAAGCTAAAAATCCATAAATCTAACTCTGAATTACTCTCCAAAAATGAAAATACTTACAGAGAGTACACTTCTAAGAGAATTCCATAGTTAAATTGCTTCATACCAATTTATTACACAAGATGATTTGAGCTTCGGAACTAATTAGCAACAAAAAAAGATGATTTGAGCTTTGGAGATTTTGCTCTAACAAAAACACTGGTATGTAGCAAGTTTGAAATTAACATTTTATATCTAATCATTTCAAATACACATATCCATAAACCTCAAATCCATCCATAGATTTCATCAACAGGGAAAAATAAATGTCCCCCATATTTATTCAAGTCATTTAAACAAAAAATTGAAATTGAAATAATTTTTTTAAATACTTCTATCCAAATGAACCATAAAGGAATTTTGCAGTCCAATATAAAGATTTTAGGATAAGGAAAAGAATGAAATAAACAAGATCATATCCACTAATGGGGGGAAGTCAATGTAAAGTGTAGATATCCTTAAGTGCTTCCATGGGACTATCTTCAGTCAATTTGGAAATAAAACAAATAAAATGTAGATTTAGAAACTTCTAAGTTGTCCCATAAAGGTGTTTTAAGGATAACAATCCATAAGTTCCACAGACTTTCCTCTCATTATATAGGACTGAGCAAATATCAAGCAAATATTATCAATGTAAAAAAGGACTGAGCAAATATGAGGCTCCCTGATAGATTGTAACAAAAAATAAAATCATAGGATTGACAGTTTCCATTGTTCAAATTAAAACAATAACCAAGTCTAGAAGCCCCATCAAGTGAACTATTTTAAATCCTCAAAACCTCAAGCGGAAAATATAGGACTGAGCACATATGAGGCTCCCTAAACTCATTTAAAGAAGAGGAATTGCCCCCTGAAAGGTAATGTAGTATTTTACTTTTAGGTTTTACTCTAAACACAAACACATTTGATAAACTCAGTGAGTTCAATTACTTAAGTTCAACTTCAATCTGTTTGAAACTGAACAACAGAGACTACAATTATGGAATAAATCAGAATTAAATCTCACCAAAAAATAAATAAATAAACCAAGCAAACAAAAAAGAACAGAGAGAGTTCAATTACTTCGCGGCGTTGATCTTGTACCGATCGGAGTCAGGAGTCAGGAGCGAAATCGGTACTGATCAAGACTGGGAGTTGATCTTGGCGGCGACTAGGGTAGACTCCACAAGCCGAGGAGGCGGAGACCGAGGATCAGAGCCGCCGAGAATCAGAAACGCAGGTGGAACACAGGCACCTATTTAGTATTTGTTTTGTTAGGAGGGGAGGGACGATTGAGAGGTGAGAGTTGACAGGGATGTAAGGGATTTAGGGTTCGTTTGGGCTGTGTGGATCAGGAGTATGGGATTAGGAATTTTTTTTCTTTATTTTTATACTTAAAACTGAGCTGCGTTTAATAAAACCCAGCTTCAGACTTATATAAGCTGCATTTACTTAAACGCAGCTCAGTTTCGTTGAAGCTGCATTTTATTAAACGCAGCTCCAGATGCTCTGAAGATGCGTTTTCTAAAACGCATCTCAAGTATCTTTGAAGCTGCGTTTAATAAACGCAGCTCAACAAGGCCTTAAGATGCGTTTTAAAAAACGCAGTTGAAGCATCTTTGAAGCTGCGTTTTATAAACGCAGCTCCAAATGCTCTGAAGGTGCATTTTCTAAAACGCATCTCAAGTATCTTTAAAGCTGCGTTTAATAAACGCAGCTCCACAGGGCCTTAAGATGCGTTTTAAAAAAAGCAGTTGAAGCATCTTTGAAGCTGCGTTTTTTTAAACGCAGCTTCAGACATATTGGGAAAAAAAAAAATTTCCACTGATGGGTCTACAAAACGCAGCCCCAACATCTAAAAAACGCAGCTCCACCTCTAGTCTATAGCCGCGTTTACTAAACGCGACTATAGACTAGAGGTGGAGCTGCGTTTTTCACAAACGCAGTTCAAATACAAGGATGGAGCTGCGTTTTATAAAAACGCAGCTCCAAAACACGGCTCCATAGCGTGTTTTTTGTAGTGACAGCATACGCAAAAATTTTCTAAACTAAGCAATTGTTGGAAAATGGACTTTCTAAACCTCCAATTAGACCTCAAAACATATAACAAAGCTTGGAGAAGGGATTTAACCATCATTCAATCCCACTTTATTTATTAAATGAGATGATATCAAGAGCCTCTTAAAAATTATCTCTCCAATTATCTCTTAAAATTTGTTACAATAATATCAATAATCTTACAGCATAACTAGCATCTTATAGTGTTTCTAACAAGAATGTCAAGTATTTAAATTCTCACTCCACCTATTGAATTATCAAATAAGAAAAAGGCTATCAACAATCCTAACATGTAGACAAGCCAAGTTGCAACATTGGTGTATATGGATCCATCCGGACTTCATTTTTTCACTTAGTGGGGCTGGATATATGTTAATAAACTTTTTTTTATACTATTCAATACTTTGTTACTCAATTTAATACTTTATAATAAATAAATAAATGTTAATATTTTTTTTTTAAGAAACGCTAGTAGAATGGTATTAAGGTGTTAAGTCATTTCCTTGTAGCACTTATAGTTATGTTTGACATTTTATTGTTGTATTTTTGTGTAAACACATGTTTAAACATATAGTCAAACACTAACTTTATTTTTCTAAACTATGGTCCATATAATTTTTTGTCTATCATATGAGAAAGAAGTAAGTTTATGAATCAAAATTTACCATATCTTTCCTCCATTCACATGAAAACACCTTTATTACGTGAATGTGCTGAGTAAATACCTAGAGAATAATATTGCACATAAAAGATAAATAATAATATAAAAATGAAGGTTAACAGGTAAATATAAAAAACAAATATAGGTTTTTTTTTTTTTTTTTTTTTTGTGAGAAGAATGTAATGTATAATTGATGCTAGTTTAACGTGGTAATGTCTACCTCTTAGATTCTAAAATATGTAACATACCTCCACATAAAAGTGGGTTATGTTAGCCTATCATGAAAGGGGCATTACATGTCTATTAGACCGAGATCGGCAGGGAAAAGTGAGATCGCCGATCGAGACCGGGATCGGCAGGGAGGAGTGAGATCACCAATCGAGACCGAGATCGGCAGAGAGAAAGACGCTTGAGGTTGAGGGAGGAGCTGGGAATTTGATCTGAAAAGGGAGAGAGAGACCGGTTGGGAGAGAGAGAGTGAGAGACAAATTATGAGGGGAGAGAAAAAAAACGGATTAAAGAATTGAGAGGAGAGAGAAAAGCCAAATAAAAAAATAATAAAAATTATCCCACACCTCTCCGTACCGTGGCAAAATTGCCACGGTACTGTTCAATGTTGCAAAATTATGCAACATTTGCAACATCTGATGGTTCTCTGTTTTTGCATTTGATGTGGTAAATGTGCCAAATTTTTGCCATTTGGCACATTTACCACATCTACTATTGATGCTCTTACACTACCATATTCAATTTCTCGCACAGAAAAGACAGTTAATTTTAAAGGATTACTCAATAGAAAACAAAAATCAGAGTCAACTTTGGATAATAATAAATAAAATAAAATAAGTCTACTCTCACACACGGAAACACGTGGAATGATCCCGTCCGTTAGTGACAAATGCCTGTTTTCTGTATTGAGCAGTGTCATGTTATCTTGTTTTCTATCAAACTCATTTCTCACCTTCTTGAAATACTAGTTTTGAAGCACGCGCTAGCCAGTAAAAAGATTACAATTATAGATAGAAATAGAATTTATTTATGGTTATTTAATTATTGAATTGCTTAGAAATTATACGATAAAATGTTTCAAAATATTCAAGTGTCAATACATTAGCCCTATTCCCATTACGTTTCTTGTAAATGCTATTTTTTATATTTTATTGTCAAATATCACATACGTAAAAAATAAATAAAAAAATGTAGAATTTGTTATATTAAGTAGATAGTATAATTTTTTATGTTATATTTTATGTCAAAATCTAAATACAGTAATTTGTTTTTATATATTATTAACTATAATAATAATGTAGATCATATTAAAGTTGGCAAAAATCATATTTTCGCCCTACATTTTCACGCAATTTTCACTTTGGTTCCTATATTTTATTTTCACCACTTTTAGTCCCTGTTTAGAAAAACGTATACTATTTTGGTCCTTTCCGTCAGTGCCCTAATGGCACTGACCTACGTGGCAAACAGAATCATTAAAATAATAATAAAAAATTTTATTTTGTAAAAAAAAAAAAAAAAAGTCATGTCAGCATTTAAATTAAAAATAATAATTTAATAATTTTAACTAAATAAAAAATAAAAAACAGAAATCAAAATAAAAAATCACATTAATTGAGATTGAAGTATGTCTTGAACAAAAATAACAAGAACACAAAATCAGACTTAAGAACAAAAAATTAAAATCCAAAAATCACAAACCAATAAAAATAGAAAATTAAACTATAGCATTTTCTTGCCCTTTCTTGGCAACCAAACACAAATACACAAACTGATTTCCAGCAAGAACAAAAACACAAACACACGAACACAAACCTAGCAACAGATCTTTCTTGTCAACCAAACACAAAAGCAACAAACACAAACCCAGCAACTGATTTTTCTTGTCAACCAAACACAAACCCAAATCCGACCCCACCCATCACCAGAACTAGCCGACGACTGAAGCCTGAGAGCCACCAACTCCTCGTCGTCTCCAGCCAACCACTCCAACTCAATCCGAAACCTTAGCTCCTGATCTTGTGCCACTATCCACGACACCGAAGACAACTATGACGCCGAGCCAATCGTCACCAACGACGACGTCGAAGCAAAGGAAGATGAAGACACGCGGCTGGGACTCTCCACGGGCTCTTCATTGCCGTAGCTCAGAGCGAGGTGGAAGATCTCCGAAGATCGCTTCCAGCCTAATCCCCAAGACATTGTGCGAATCCGGATTGGAGATTGAGGGTTTCGACTACGCGATCTGATCAGACGGGGGGGAATTGAGGAGCCAGTGGAGTTGTATTTTTTTTTTCTTGGGACTTGAATGTGAAGATAATGATCATTGTAGAGAAGAGGAATTTGGAGAGGTAGGAATAGGGGAAATTTAGAGTTAGGGATCTATGAGAGAAAGAGTCAGAGACAGTGAAGTTGATTAGTTTTAGAAATTTTTTTTTTTTTTTTTCTTCTGGGTTTGTGTTCTTAAATTTGGGTTTGTGTTCTTGTTATTTTTGTTCAAGACACACTTCAATCTCAATTAATGTGATTTTTTATTTTGATTTTTGTTTTTTATTTTTTTATTTAGCTAAAATTATTAAATTATTATTTTTAATTTAAATGCTTACGTGGCTTCTTTTTTTTTTTACAAAATAAAATTTATTATTATTATTTTAATGATTCTGTTTGCCACGTAGGTCAGTGTCGTTAGGGCACTGACGGAAGGACCAAAATAGTAGGCGTTTTTCTAAACAGGGACCAAAAGCGGTGAAAATAAAATATAGGGACCAAAGTGAGAATTGCATGAAAATATAGGGACGAAAATGTGGTTTTCGCCATTAAAGTTTATACAAAAAAGAGCTTCACTATCACAAGCGTAGTTTATAAAGATGAGTATATATTGTGTACAAAAAGAGGTCTAAAAAAAAAACAAAAGAATGTATCCACATCTGCATCTTTGGTCTACAAAAGGGAAGACAAATTGATACATAATTGATTAATAATTATATCTCTATCTGGCTTCCATGACCTTTAAAATTTCATTTTTCCCTAATCTCTAGTGAAGTTTGCAAACACATATACATATTAATTTACTTGTCACTGTAGCTTGTATTCATTCACTTTCATTTGGCACATTAAATATGGAAACAACATTAAATCTATTGTGCGTTTCTCCACGAACGTCATAGATTGCAGATTTGAGATGAATAATGAACTCTTGGTCAGAAGAAAGCCTTGCAATGTTTTCTAAATTTTGTATTCCATCCTATTATTAGAGCAATAATGTGAGTATTATAGAGAGGAAGACCAAAAAGTGGTTCAAGCTTCAAATTTTTTTTCTCAGCTCACACTTATTTGTAGGGGCAGCAAATCAAATACAATCAAAGGAAAGATTAATGCATTCAACGAATTGTTAAGAAAGAGAGAAGAATTTTGTTTTGGAAAAAAAAAAAAAAAGATGGAAGAGTTTGTGAAATGCATTTACATCGGTATGAATCACGCACCTTTTCTTTCTCTCTGGCTTCTTCTTTTCGTTCTTTCCTTTCTTTCTCTATCAATTTGGTCATGGCTGATTTTTTTTTTTTTTTTTTTTCCTTATCTCTGACCTGGATCCTATGTTTGTGTTCATCCATAGAGAGAAATCTAACTATTGTCTTCATGTCCATCAATAGAGTAGGCGGCTAACCAACAAGACTAACAAAGGGATAAGAGCATTAGAGCATCTCCAATAGCTTCTTTAAGGCTAATTTTAAAGAGAAAACACCCAAAAAAACTCACTCCAACAACTTCTCCATCTCCATTTTTTAGATTAGAATTGCTACAATGCTTCTCTACAAGTAGAGAACACTATAGCTTTTACTATTCATACTTCAAATTATTTTTTCTATTATAATAATCAGGTATTGAAAAAAAAAATGTTGAAAGATGTGTAGTTGTTAAAAAAAGAATAAAAATTGAATGAAAAAACAATATTTAAATGAGATGGAGAAAAGAATAGAAAATTTGTTGAAAAACGTACTTGAAAAAGTAGGTAAGTGAAAGCTACTGTTCACTATCCAAATAGTACAAAAATTTAGATAAACCGCTAAAGATGCTCTTAGAAGCAGCGAAGCTAGATAGTCATTTAGCTTCATCAAAACACAAAAATGCATGTTGTGCATTGTAACAAGAAGCTATAGTGCATAGCAAGCACTGTAACAAGAAGCTAAAAAAAATAATATTTTATTAACTTCTCTCTCTTCTCTCATTAAAGTGCCGACCTTTACTCTATCTCTCGGAAACTGTAAAAACTTCCTCTCTCTCCCACGCCCACTTTTACTCATTCTCTCACCGAATTGCACCGCTGGCACAGGCATCCCTAACATTTCCAAATCCAGCTACGGGCCTATGTCTTTAATTCAGATACCTCTTCACCATGGCCGAAGGTTCCAAGCACCTATTTTTGTCTCGGATTTTGTCAACTATGGGAAACGGTTAGAGAGGCTCTAAGGGAAATTCTGTTCAGTTCTCACTTGTATTTTTTCAATTCATATTTTTATTTTAGTTTTTTCATATTGTGAAACCATATGAATATCTTTCTCATTAACCACAAAGAATTTTTAGTGGTTGATTTGAGTTAAGGGTCATTGATTTGTATGGCCTTAGGGCTGCCTTCAGAGAGGGGTGTGATGGTGTGATTGGTGATTTTGTTTGGTCTGGGTTAAGGAAAAAGATTGAGGATTTGGGCTGGTGGTTTTTTTTTTTTTTTTTTTTTTTTTTTTTTTTTTTTTTTTTTTTTTTTTTTTCTTGCTGTGGGCTGCTGGTGGTGGTGGTGGATGTTTGTACTGTGTTGTGATAGTGTTTTTTTTTTTTTTTTTTTTTTGCGGATGTTTTTATTATTATTCTAATAAGATATTTGTTTTATTTTAATCAAATAGCTAAAAACATAGGTCCATTGATGTTGGGCGTAAAGAGATAAAATAGATAAAGTGAATTTTATAGGTGTCCAATACTAGGAGGCTCTAGGATCAAACAAAATAGAAGCAAAAGACAAAATATACCCTTTCAGCCTAGTTGTATGTTAAGGGTTAAAAAGTCAAGAAGGTGCTGGACAAAGTCGGTCAAAAAAAAAAATAGCAGACAAGGTGCTCAACCAAAAGGTGCATTTGCGCTTTTTAATATAGGTAATAGAAACTAGGGTAAATTTCACAAATCTAATCTGAGGTTTGTGATAATACCAATTAGGTTCAAAACATTATAAAACCTACCAATTTAATCCTTAGAAGAAAACTTTATTCCTGACCTTTTTTTTTTTCCTTTTTTTTTTTCTCTTCTTTCGCTTTCTCTCTTTTCTCTGTTCCTTTTCCCCTCTCTTAAACTCTCCTCTAAGTTCTCTCTCAGATCTATCTCTCTAAACCCAAATTAGAAAATACCTGTTTCAAAAACCAATCTTTTTTGTCTTCTTGTTGCTCTTAGAAAATAACGATTGACTGGTTGGTGGCGTCGGAGAGTGAAGGTGGCAGGCTTAGTAAGGTTGGGTCTAGGAAATCGCACCATGGCTAGAGCGTGGCGGTTAGGGATGTGGTGGTCGACGTTGTTGAGGACAAAACTATAATTTTACAAATGAAGATGATTTTGGTCTTGCTAGCTTGCTCTGGATATGTCTTTGGGATCATGTCGAGACTCAAGACTCAAGTTTCAAGGTTTGATCTTTAGGAGATGAAGAAGTTTCTTCTAAGGATCTTTCAACTGTTGACCACCTTTATATTGTCAAATTTCTTTGCTTCCTAATTAGTCATATTTGGTTTGTTAGTATTTATTAGATGAAATTGCCATTTATATCTTTGAGAAAATTTTGGTTTTATCCTTTAAACTTTGCTAGGTTGTGGGTTTGCCCAGTTATAGAGAGAGAGATATCTGGAAGAGACCTCAGGAAAAAAAAAAAAAAAAAAAAAGAGTTTAAGAGAGGAGGAAATGAAGAGAGACAGGAGTTTTTTTTCCAAATAACATTAAATATCAAAAAATTTAGTTAGTTGTCGCATTTCAAAACAATGTTGAAAACTAGTATCTCGAGTGTGTAAAACTCAAGTTCTAAGATAAAACTAGAGTTTTTAAGTCTCGATTTGTAAGTGATGGTAGCTGGTGTGGAAGAAAAATCCACGTGGAACTTGAGTTTGTAAAACTCGAGTTTTACTTAATACTTCATCTTCCTCACGTTCTTTTGAGTCAGACTCATCGTTCTTCTTTGTGCAAATCTGAAGACCTGATAGTCCAATTGCCCACCCAGTGCTCAATCGTCCAATCGAAGCTCCAGCATTCTTGGTTCTTCCCCTGTTCTTCATCTCTGCTCTTCGTTGTAAGATTATTCCTCCTTCGTTGTAAGATTATTCCTCCTTCGTCGTCAGATCATTCTGGGTTTCTTCTTCTTCTTCATCATCTTCGTTTTGTTCTTCTTCTACTAGGCTTCATCTTTGTTCTGTTCTTGTTGTTTGATTTTCGATTGGTTCGGGCTTCATCTTCTTCTACTGGGTTTTTCTTTTATTGGTTCATCTTCTTCTCTTAGGTTTTTCTTCTGCTGGGTTTCTCTCTTCTTCAACGTTTTGCTAGGTTCATTGTTTGTCTCTCTATGGAACTCGTGTCTTACAGACTCAATTTCCACATTTTCCACTAAGAAAATCGAGTCTTAAAGACTCGATTTTGATTTGGTAGGACTCGAGTCTAGCAAACTCGAGATCTATGTGGAATTTCCTGTCCAAGTCATCAACACAAAGCGAATCTTTGAGACTCGAGTTTTAAAATGGAACTCAAGTTTTAGAAACTCGAGATGCTAGTTTGCTAATACGTTTCAAACATGTGTTAACTTACTATATTTTCCTCCCTTACTATACTAGGAGCCAAATATCCCTAGAGAGACTGAAGAGAGAAAGGGAAAGAAGAAGGGGAAAAAAAAGTTAGGGGTAAAATTGTCTTTTGAGGACTAAATTGGTAGGTTTTAGAATGTTTTAGACCTAATTGATATTATCACAAACTTCAGGTTGCGAAATTTACCCTAGAAATTAATAAACTTTCTAATTCCAAAGGCTATAACAAGAAAAGCAAAAGAGGCATTAAAATGTTAAAACCATATAATTTCTGGTGACTTGCAAGTGCACGCCACATGCTCGATAAAATTCCCCAACCAAACCTACAATCCTACATACGTGGACTATCTTAATATTGGCTTACACACAACATGGGTTTCCCAAGGAATCTATAAAGCTTTACACTTTAGTGCAAGCACAGGAATTTCTAGCCGATAGACTGTACTTTTGTCGGCCACAAAGGCATGTCCCACTCTTGGTGACATTGTCATTATGAAAGCTAAAGAGATTCATCAATTCATGATGAGGCTATTCACTTTGGGTTTCATTCGAACGCTTATTTGCCTTGGTTGAGATGTGTTAAGAATATAAAGTGAGAGTGAAAGACTGAATAGTCTGTATATTTGATGTGTAATAATGTACAATAGAGAGTCTTATATAGGCTAGGTATGTGTGCAGTACAAGTAATATGAGTAAACTACAAGTACAGTATACTGGGCTAAGCCCAATGGACTAATCTAGTCTAAGTTATACACTAACATCCCCCCTCAAACTCAAGGTGACAAGGAGGAAGCCAACTGGAGTTTAGATATAAGATCTCGAAGACGACCAGGCGGATGAGTCTTGGTGAAGATATCAACAGGCTAGTCAGTAGAGGAGATAGAGAATAACTTGAAATTGCCTTTCTTGAGATGCTGACAAGTGATGTGGTAGTCAATCTCAATGTGCTTAGTTCGTTCATGGAAAACATCATTATGAGCAATGTAAATGGCACTACGATTGTCACAATAAAGAGGAGTGGCAGTGGGCTATGGAGCATCCATGTCAGCCAAGAGCCAGACAAGCTCGCAAGTGGTGTCGGCAAGGGCATGATACTCAACCTCAATATCGGAATGAGAAACCACATCCTGCTTCTTACTACGCCATGAGATAAGGGAAGTACCCAATAGGAAACAGAAACCTGTAACAAAGCATCAATCAGTCGGATCACCTGCCCAGTTTGCATCTGAATAAGCATGAAGCTCGAGAGAAGACCGAGAGGAGTAGTGGAGACCATGATAAAGTGAGTCCTTGACATATCGAAGAATCTGAAAAACTGCAACATAGTGAACAGAACGAGGGGCATCCATGAACTTACTAACCATACCCCCGGCATGTGAGATGTCAGGACGAATAACAGTGAGATAGATCAAACTACCAACCAACTGATGATAGCGTATAGTATCAGATATATGTTCACCATCCAAGGGTGTGAGCTTTGCATTGTATTCCAAGGGAGTGGAAACAGTCTTGTTGTCGGTGATACCGACTTTGGAGAGAAGATCGGAAGCATATTTAGCTTGGGAAAGATAGTATCCATCAAAGGATGAGGTAACTTCAAGCCCAAGAAAATAGCTGAGAGTGCCTAGATCTTTCATCTCAAAATGCTGACTAAGGAAGTGCTGAAGAGAGCGGATACCTGCAGAATCATCTCCAGTAATAATCATATCATCAACATAAAGAAGAATAAGAGTGATACCAGTAGAGGATCGTCGGACAAAAAGAGCAATGTCATGATACCATGTTAAGAATATAAAGTAAGAGTGAAAGACTAAATAGTCTGTATATTTGATGTGTAATAATGTACAATAGAAAGCCTTATATAGGCTAGGTATGTGTAGTACAAGCAATATGAGTAAATTACAAGTACAGTATACCGGGTTAAGCCTAATGGGCTAATCTAGTCTAAGCTATATACTAACAAGATGAATGCTTAATGCGAGTGCGTTGAAGATGTGAGATGGGTTTTTGATAGTATTCCAGTAAAAGATGCGATTTTGTGGACCTCATATTGTCGTTTTGTTATGTTTCGTCTTGTTATGTTATTCACTCAAAAATAACAAAAACCAACTTTCAAAATAAACTCTTTCAACCCCCCCAAATATTCTTGACTAATAACTTTCCGATTGAATTAGGAACAAGTAAATCAGTCTTCAGGAATACCTCCAACCAAGTGCGCAAACTACAAAATTGGAAAATAGCATTTTGTTCAGTTGTTTTTATGCTTTAAGTTGTTTGAATAAATGTCAATGACATATCTTTTTCACCCCAGATTTGTTTGCAAAAATTCCAATTTATGGAGCCTAATTTAGGCCATAACTGTTATGTTTGGTGGAGAATTCTGAAAGCAAAGAATATAATTGAGTTTAGAACTAGATGGCATATAGCGGTATGGGCAATGCTCTAGTCCTCAGCCTTATCCACTTAGGCTATGGCCCAGGGTCTCCTACTAGAAAAAGGCATTCAAATTTTAGGAAAAACTTTGATTTTGATTTTTTTAAAAATTATAGATATAGAAAAAATAATTTGGTTTTACATTTTTCTTCTACTTTTATTAAGTCTTAAAGAATTTGAGTAATGGTAGAGATAAGACAATTTTAAATACATTTTTTGATAGATAGACATATAAGATATAAGGCAACTTTAAATACATAGGTCTTACAAATACATGTATCACTAACAACAAGTAGTAATTATGATAGAAAAATGTTAATAATACTATCAATTTTACTTCATAATCGTTACAAGTTGATGTGATAATTAATATGATTTGTGTTCTTCAACAATCTATTAACATTTTTGTAATTGGTGACACATCTTTGTAAGCCTCATGTTATAAAATTTATGATACCCCAATATCATTCATTTAAATATTTGTTTATTATTTTTTTGAAGTGTCATTGATCGCATTCATTACTATACATTTTGTAAGTTTTTGTAGTAAAATTTGATATAACTTTACCAATATTTTTTGTTAAAAAAAAAGGCATATTAAAAATAAAAAGAAAGGATTTTTTAAATAAAAAAATTATAATATTAAGTTAACAAAAAGGCACATTTGAATATATTACCTTATGGCTCCAAATCTGTTGTGCTGGCGCTGCCGAGTATGAACACCGACAACATATAAAGTACCCACATGGTTGTTGGTGTGAAAATTTTTTTTGTTTCTTCATTAATTGACCCAGATTCAAGATGATGGAGTAGTTAAAGATTGACGGCTTTGTTTTTACCATGAGAAGTGGAAAAGACAAATATATTCCCTTAAGCCATCACATTCCTAATGGCTCTTATCATTTGGATTGGGTAGGCAATACATGAGGATTGTGAAACTCTATTGCAACAGATTAATGGTGGGCAAACCATTAACATACTCAAAGCCCATTGTAGGCAATGGCACATATTAAGAATTGGTGGGGTGAAATTAGGAAAGTCTTGGCTTGAATGCAGCCTCCACTTTCTTACTCATCTCCAACCACAGCAAGAGGGACAAAGAACTAAGCAAAAGTGTGTGCAAAACCATATTAGAAAAGCCTTTGTTAGATTTAGGAGATGGAACAAATTGGAGTCAAATTTCTTTATCCCAATGGAGTCGCCATTGTGAGCGCAAATGCCCATGATGGGCCTCTCGTGGGAAGTATTTCTCGGCTAAATGGATTAGGCAGCACAACAACAAAACGTATTTTTGGTGACGAAATTTAGTAAGGAATTTGTTTTTGTCACTATGGGCGCAACATGCGTGTGGGCTTTTGCGGCCGAGTGGACTGGGGCAGAGAAACAAGGAATTGCCACCTAGTTTTATGGTCTAGGAACCATGTACATAGCACCCTTACATGGAATATAATTTAGGATTGTTGATAGCCTTTTTCTTATTTGATAATTCAATAGGTGGAGTGAGGATTTGAATATTGCACATCTTTGTTAGATTCTAGTTGAATGACCCAACCGAACCGGCTGGACTCGCCCAACCCAAAGCTCAACAGTCGGTTCCAATACCTAAGTCAGTCAGATGTGGATCTAACTATCACAAAAACCAAAGTTTTGGTTCGAGTGACGGTTTAAAATTTTGAAAATCATAGCAACTAACCCAATTAAAACTACTGCTCCATCTGCAGATTTAAATTCACTTTCATGTGGGAGGGTAAGTTTCTCCATGATGGAATATAATTTTGTGTTTTCTCATGTTAGTGGACATTAGCTATTCACCACAAATTAACTATAAAAATAGGTTTTTTCATGTAGTAGCTATTCACCATAAATTAACTATAAAAAAAATTGTTTGATTCAATGTTAGTAGGCAGTAGCTAATCACGTTAGTTTGAACTTTGAATCAATGTTAGGTAGTAGCTATTCATGTGAGCATTAAAGACTTTTTCCTATTGAAATTGTTGGGCTCAACGCAATTTAACCTTTATAACCAAATAATAATAATAATAATAATAACAAGTCGTTAACTCGTGCGATGCACAGGAAAGTTTTTAGTAACTATAAGATTTTAGCAAATCAAATGCCTTAAAATTTGAAAATATTAAAGAACTTACATTAGCACTCATCAATTTGTTTACAAAGCCAATGCTAAATAGATCTACAAATTGCATTCTCATATCCTCTGTCATTTGCAAGGTGAAAGGACTCTTTTGATTACGCTTTGCATCCTTCTATCCTTCAAAAGCTTTAAGAAGTGTCATGTGGTCACTCCATAAGAATGTGTATTAGGTTATACAAAATTTTGTCATTATAATCAACATCCTAAAGCTAATATCCAATCCAAAAATGTGTAACCAATGTTACATATTATAACAAAAACCCAAAGAGACAACAAAAACAATTGTTGGTATATAAGAGAGAGAATCAGATCAAACTTGTATTTCTATTTTGCTTACTTTGAGATTGAATTTCAAGACTGAAACTTAAAATCTAGAATTCCAACAACAAAAGCACAGAAAAACCTCTCTATCTAACAGATCAAAAAACTCTACAGAAAAGTAACAAATTTAATATGACATTACCAACTTTGCTTTGAAGGAAGATCACAAAGACACCATTACAAAGAATGAGATGGAATATACTCCTTCAGTCTACCATGCTTCCAATCAGCTAGTCTTCTTTCCTACTCTCCCAACCACAAAATCCAATGCCAACTTTGCATTGAGAGGATATCAGCTAGTCTTCTTTCCCATTTCTGCCCTCTCCTTCATCCAATAGCCACTGTCAGAAGCGAGTCACCGCCGTCACGCCCATAGTTCCTGCACCTCTCGGATCTCACTATTCTGTTCATTCTACTGTCAAAGCAAAGACATACAGTGACAGAACAGCCAATCCCGAGCAAAACCAAGCCAAGAACAGCCATAAAAGACCTAGCACGCGCCCGCACGTGCCTCCCAAAGCTTCTGACTATCGAACACGTGCTACATGCACCTCCACGCGCCACCAGAGGTACTGAACGCACTGCACGCGTCGGGGCGAGAGCTGCCACGCACCTCTACTCGCGCCACGCGTTCCACGCGCCTGAGACTGTCCGCTTCTTGCCACGTCAGCCCTAAGCTGACGTCATCTTGCTTACGTCAGCGTCTGAGTCATCCACCTATGTCAACAACACGCCAGTCGTTGACTTTGACCGTTGACCATTGACTTTTTTACCAAAAGTCAAAATTTTTCGACAGGACCTGTCTTGCTTAGTTTTTCGCGTAGATTCCGATTTTGAACTCCGTTTCTACATTTGAGGTATCTAAATCCCACTTTTTGGTAATTTGCTTCGTTATGGCTCCACAAAACGAATAAGATATCATACGTCCTATCACCATTATATTAGATGATCCTACTAGCTATCATGCATGGTCTCAGAATATGACTGTCTTTCTCAAGGGTCATAAATTGTGGAGATATGTGACTAGTTTAATTCCTAAGCCAGTACCAAAACCTACATTCGAAGCCACAGTTGCTAAAGATGCCTTAGAGACTGCTGTTATAGTGGATGATTATGAAGAACGCTTAGAAGAATGGGAGAGTATTCAGAGTAAGATCTTGTCTTGGTTTATCAATACCTATATTCCCTCCATTCATAACCTTCTTCCTCGTCTTCAGACTATTGAGGCAGCTGGGAAATTTCTGGCCTATCATTATAATTGCACTAATGATTCAAGCCTGAAGTTCCACATTGAATCAAAGTTTTATCAAATGCGCCAAGAGGCAAGTCAGTTTATTTCTGATTATCATTCTCAGACTTCTACTATGTGGGAACAACTCTCTACTGCAGATCCTCCACTAGTGTGTTCTAAGGACATTGAGCTCTTTGTCAAATATCGTGATTGCCATAAATTTATGCACTTCATGATGGGTTTACGTGAGGATTTTGAGCCTACTAGGGCTTCTCTGCTGAGCCGGTCTCCTACTCCTTCTCTTGATGCTACAGTCAAGGAGCTCATTTCTGAGGAAAACTGTCGGCCTACCTATCACATGTCATCATCTGATTATGTCTTGGCTACATCATCTCCACAGCCTCATATTGCTGCTTTCACTACTCCACAACGAATAAACTCTGGGCGTCCCACCTCTCAATCTTCCAAAGGTACTCGCTGCAAGTTTTGTCGTGCCAAAGGCCATGACATCTCAGTTTGTCGCAAATTGTAGAAATTTGTGCAAGAGCAGAATAAAGCTTCTCTTCCTCGAGCAGTTGTTGTATGTCCTTCAGATCCATCGGTTCCTATAGGTCCATCTTTGCCTTCCTTCCTTACTTACTACAGCTGATATTGAGGCAGTAGTTCAACAGGTTTTATCCCGAACTTCCACTGCTCTTTCTATCACCTTAGGTAAACAACCTTGGTTTTTTTATACTGCATGTTGTAACCATATGACTCCTGATGAATCCCAATTTTCTGATCCAGCACCCTTAGAACACCCTATCACTATTTACACTGCTGATGGAACTCCTATGCCTATTAGTCATAAAGGAACAATCTCTTCTCCTGGTTTATCCCTTAGTGACACCTTTCATATCCTAAAATTATTTGTCAATTTGCTTTCTATTGGTCAACTTTGTGAATTAGGAATAGATCTTCTATTTACTAATCATGGTGTGGATGTGCAGGATCCCTGGACGGGTCAACTGCTTGGGACAAGGAGTAACGTTGGTCGCATGTTTGAGGTTCATGACTTGAAGATTCCTTCACAAATTATTTCTGCAGCTGCTACCACTTCCATCCTTTCACCTAATCTATGGCATGCTCGTTTTGGTCATCCATCCTTATCTCGTCTTCAATTGTTAGCTTCTCAAAGTCATTTAGGTTCGGTTCAGTTTCAAAAATTTGATTGTAAATCCTGTCATTTTGGCAAACAAGCAAAATTGCCCTTTAATAATAGTGACTCTTTTTCTTTTGCACCCTTTGATCTTATACATTCTGATATTTTGGGTCCTGCACCAGTTCCCACTGAGGGGGGATCTAGATATTTTGTCATATTTGTGGATGATTTTTCTCAATATACTTGGATTTATCTGCTTCACCATAGGTCTGAACTTGTATCTATTTACCAAACATTTCATAAAACGATTGAAACACAGTTTAATCACATCGTCAAAGTCTTTCAATCAGATAATACCCAAGAATATAATGATAAATCTTTCGTATCCTTTTTAGACAATCATAGTACCCTTTCTCAGCGGTCTTGTCCTTACACCTCTCAACAAAATGGCCGTGCAAAATGAAAACATCGTCACATTCTTGATATTGTCCACACCCTTCTCATTTCTGCCTCTCTTCCTAAGTGCTTTTGAGGTGAGGCAGCACTCACTGCTGTGTACACCATTAATCGTATTCCTTCACCAACTATACATAACAAATCACTATTCGAGCTTCTCTACAGTCAAACCCCTAACTACTTCTCTCTTCGGGTTTTTGGTTGTGCTTGCTTTGTCTCTCTTCCTCCTTATAAACAAAAAAAACTCCAATCTCGTGCTCATCTCTATTGTTTCCTTGGTTATGGTGTCTCTCAAAAGGGGTTTCGCCGCTATGATCCCATTTCTCATCGGCTTCATGTCTCCTATCATGTTGAGTTTTGGGAATATCGTCCTTTCACAAGTCCTTAATAGTTTCCTACATCCTCTTCCTCAGAGTCTCCCATTTTTACTAATCTTTTCCTCCCTCTCTACCCTTAACTTGTGGAGGATTCTTCGACATCGGCTGCCTCTCTAGACGACTCATCTCCGGTTTCGGCCTCAACATTTGACCCGCCTGTCTTGGATTCTGTGGCACCCCCTCTCCCGAGTTACCTGTTGGTTCTGAACTTCGTCGTTCCACCCGAGTAAGCATCCCTTCCCCTTATCTCACTGATTATCATTTCTCTTTTGCTTTTGCCATCCTCTATGAACCTCAGACCTATCATGAGGCCCACACTGACCCTCTTTGGCAGCAAGCTATAAACGAAGAACTCGATGCCCTTCATAAGAATCACACTTGTAAAATGGTTGATTTGTCTCCTGGTCAATCTGTAGTAGGTTGTAGATGGGTTTACAAGATCAAGACTAAGGCTAATGAATCTCTTGAACGATACAAGGCTCGCCTCATTGCCAAGGGCTTTACTCAGGAGTATGGCATTGACTATGAGGAAACATTTGCTCCTGTTGCTCGCCTTACGTCTGTCAGATGTCTCATTGCTGTGACTGCTGTTCGCCGTTGGCCTCTTTATCAAATGGATGTGAAGAATGCTTTCCTCAATGGAGACCTCCAAGAAGAAGTGTATATGCAACCATCCCTTGGCTATCCACACTCAGGCAGTCAAGTTTGTCTCCTTCATCGTGCTCTTTATGGCCTTAAGCAGGCTCCTCAAGCTTGGTTTGAAAAGTTTAACTCAGTTGTTGCTCAGCAGGGTTTCACTTCGAGTCCTTATGACACTGCTCTTTTTGTTCGAAGATCCTCTGCTGGTATCACTCTTATTCTTCTTTATGTTAATGATATGATTATTACTAGAGATGATTCTGCAGGTATCCGCTCTCTTCAGCACTTCGTTAGTCATCATTTCGAGATGAAAGACCTGGGCACTCTCAGCTATTTTCTTAGGCTTGAGGTTACCTCATCCTCCAATAGATATTATCTTTCCCAAGCTAAATATGCTTCTGATCTTATCTCCAAAGCTGGTATTACTGACAACAAGACTGTTTCCACTCCTCTGGAATATAATGCAAAGCTCACACCTTTGGATGGTGAACCTATATCTAATGCTACTCGCTATCGTCAGTTGGTTGGTAGTCTGATCTATCTCACTGTTACTCGTCCTGATATCTCACATGCCGTGGGTATGGTTAGTAAGTTCATGGATTCCCCTCGTTTTGTCCACTATGCTGCAGTTTATCAGATTCTCCAATATGTCAAGGGCACACTTTATCATGATCTCCACTACTCCTCTCGGTCTTCTCTTAAGCTTCATGCTTATTCAAATGCAGACTAGGTAGGTGATCTGATTGATCGATGCTCTATTACAGGTTTCTGTTTCCTGTTGGGTACTTCCTTTGTCTCATGGCGTAGCAAGAAGCAGGATGTGGTTTCCCGTTCCAGTACTGAGGCTGAGTATCGTGCCCTTGCCGACACCACCTGCGAGCTTGTTTGGCTTTGCTGGCTCTTGGCTGACATGGATGCTCCATAGCCCACTGCCACTCCTCTTTATTATGATAATCGTAGTGCCATCTACATTGCTCATAATGATGTCTTCCATGAACGCACCAAGCACATTGAAATTGACTGCCACATCACTCGCCAGCATCTTAAGAAAGGCAATCTTAAGTTGTTCTCCATCTCCTCTGTTGACCAGCCTACTAATATCTTCACCAAGACTCACCCGCCTGGTCGTCTTCAAGATCTTATATCCAAACTACAGTTGGCTTCCTCCTTGCCACCTTGAGTTTGAGGGGGGATGTTAGTGCATAACTTAGACTAGATTAGCCTATTGGGCTTGGCCCAGTATACTATACTTGTAGTTCACTCATATTACTTGTAATACACACATACCTAGCCTATATAAGGCTCTCTATTGTATATTATTGTTCACATTGAATATACAGACTATTCAGTCTTTCTCTCTCACTTTATATCTTTAACAAATAATAACAATGCCAATAATAATAATAATAATAATAATAATAATAATAATAATAAAGCAAACAATAAAAATGAAACTATTCGTCCTTTTCATCTAATATGTAACTTGATAGATGGTCTTAGACACTTTTTGGACATATTATCTTTAAATTGTATATCAAATTAAAAGAAAGAAATTACATGTAAAAGCCAATTCAATAGAGAGATTTATCACACACAGTGATCAATAGTTTAAAAACAAAAGCCTTGTAATGTATCAGCCGTATTGTGTAATCATAGAAATATGTGCTTACTAAGAAAATTTCCGTAACATACTTACCCTTATTTGAATTTCAAAAGGAGTGTGATCTTTTGCCACTCAATTATTGAACTACATAAAAAATGATAATCAAAATAGCAAAACTGGACACCATATTAAAATCCTATTTTCAATTTCAAACCACCTTGCATCTCTAGTCCATCTCTCATTTCTGACCAATTTTTTCAGCATAGTCCAATTCAAAATGTTTTTCTTTTTCTATTCTTTTTATTTTATAAAAACTCCAATTTTCACTACAATCCAATTAAACTGTAATTAACTCAAAGATCATACGTTGACTACAAAATTGGTTCCACAAACACAAAATTTGTATTTAAAGCCACGCAAAAGACAATTCAAGTCAAATGAAACAGTCAAGACTAACACAGTAAGAGTCTAGAGCTATTAAAGATGCAATTTAAAAGCTATAAACACAGTACCTGATCTGATTCAGATAATAAGGAAGTTTAAGCATGAAGCTGGTGGTTTATAATCTACACAAAATTATAATAAACCAAGTGGGCCTTGGTAAATCTCTCACGTATTATAATAATATACTTTAGATCTTTAGAACTCAAGCATTACACAATACATTACACACACACACACACACACACACACACACATATATATAAATAGTAAAGGGATTCATACTTTGATCTCAATCAATTATTATTTAATACTGCATCAATTCGAGGGGATCCTAAAGTAGGAAGCAATTTGATCTAAAAAATTATGAGTTGAATTAATGGGTGCCCACAACTTTGATCTAAAAGTTATTTCAGAACAATAGAAACTAAAAGACAAAAGAAAAACATAAGCTTTCTTCTCCATTTTCTGACAAAGGCCCATGTAAAGGTTCCTTTACCTTCTTTAGCTTGGAACAATTTGGTAATCTACCATTAAGGCCAAAGAGCTTACAATTTAGAGACATCCTAACCAAAACCCACCTATGTATCTTCACAAAGAGGCTTGAAAGCTTGAGAAAAACCCTAGCTCCAGCAGCCCCAACAACTAAATCTTCTCCCTCAGTCCCTCTTCACCAGAAAAAGATAAACATAATAAAAATTTTCTATTTTCAATTAAGTCTTTCTGGGCCCCGTACTAGCTCCCACTCCAAAATTTTCAAATTCACAAAATAATAATAAAAATTTCCAACCAAATTCAAAATTATAAAATCTACAGGGCATTCAATAATCAAATAGAAAATAACAAACTAAATCTGAGTTTCCAACCAGTTATACAACTTCTTAAAGCCAAAATACTTTTTATTTCAAACAATTGGATGATTTCTCATGTAGTTCAAAAGATGGTTTTTGTCTTCAAGGATTGTGTGCATAATTACTCATAAAGACAACTAGAAAAGAGAAATGAACTTGCCTTTAAAAGTTTTGATAGTCAAACATGTAGCTATTATGATAAAAGGGCATGGATTTTCAGTAAAGAAGTTCTCCCCAATTTGATTTACAACTGATCGCCAAAGTGTAAGTTTTATTTCATTTCCTCTGTTCAAATTTTACAATGTTACAGTGTAAGTTCATATAATATAAGTGCATGTATTGACTTATCAAAAAAATAAAAAAATAAAAAGCACATGTATTGAAAATCATTTTTTTTTAAATTTTAAAAGATAGACTCTATAGTCATGACATTTATGTTTCTCATCGAGACATTTGATCCTTTAATCATTTTGATTGGGTTGACACTTTACTCCCTCTCTCATTTCTACAAGACAAAATTGGCATAATCTAATTAGTCTAGATGGTTTTACACACACACACACACACATACACACACACAAGAAGAAGAAGAAGAAGAAGAAGAAGAAGAAGTTATTATCACATTTTCCGTCAATGATCTTCATATTAGGTGCAAAATTAGAACATGTCATAATCCCTAGTATTGTTTTATACAACAATATCTAAAAATTCAAACAAAATCCTGCTATATCATTGCCAAAAAGTACCCATAACCATAAGCCTAGAACAAAACCCAAAAAAATTAATGGTACTAAGATTTGAGCAATATGGAGATTGAAGCATAATATATAGAGATTCACAGAGAATGAGTATTATATTGATGTAGAAAGAATACGGTGGCTAGGTTTTTTGTTAAATTTGATTTAAAAATATATATGCATATATATATATATATATATATATTTTGTAGCAATCATCATTGTGGGAGCAACATTTTCAAATGTGTGTGTGTGTGTGTGTGTGTGTGTGTAATGTACTCATGTGATTTCTAGCTTTAAAACATTCAAGTTAAGTTTGTAAAAATCAAACTCCAAAAGATACAAAGAAGGTAGAAGGTTTGAAAAAAAAAAAAAAAAAAGGGGGACTGAGTGGAGACAAAGAAGGCTAACATTTTAGGTGCCCAAATAATTATTCAATCAAACAAATGATTAAGCTAAGCTAAATCAGATGTGCTAAAAAACCTAGATAGCAAAATAAAGCAAAACTTGAAGGTAAAGCAAAACTTGTAGAATTGTTGTCAGATTTTGAATGTTGGGAGGCTCTCCAATACATCTCCACTTTTTTGCAAAACTTGTAGAATTTGATTTTCTTTGAGTGTTTCCCTAACTTCAACAAAAAAGAATAGAGTGAAAAAGGGGTTAGGAATTGAAATCCCTAAATTGACAAAAAAACAAAAAAACAAAAAAAAAAAAAAAACATAATTAAAGACAAAATCCTTAAATTGACAAAAAAATACCTAATTAAAAACAATAGGAAAAGAGGTTATTCATAGAATAATTGAGAGATACCGAGAGAGAATGCTCTAATATGGATGCTAGGTCGGAGATTGAAAACATTGGCTCCCATGGTCGTACCCTTGCAAGCTTTTTGTGAAATAGCTTGAATCTGTGTTTGAGAGTATAGGTTCTGCGTTTGGTGAGTAATGTCGAAAGGAGAGGTGCTGGGTTTAGTTTTGTCGAAAGGAGAGGTTATGCGAATTTTATTTCCAAATAACATTAAATATAAAAAAATTTAGTTAGTTATCACGTTTCAAAATAATCTTGGAAATTAGCTTCTCGAGTTTTTAAAACTCGAGTTCAATGTTGGAACTCGAGTTTTTAAAACTTGAGACCCAAGTAGTAGAAGCTGACATGGAAAAAATTCCACATGGAACTCGAGTTTTAGAAACTCGAGTTCTACCATTTTTTTTCTTTCACGTGAAACTCGAGTTTTAGAAACTCGATTTCCACCATTTTTCCCTTTCAGATCGTCCTTCGTCTTCCTTGCGTTCTGGGTTCTTCCTCTATTCTTCCTCTGTTCTTCATCGTCAGATCATTTTGGGTTTCTTCATCATCTTCGTTTTGCGTTTTGATCGGTTCGGGCTTCGTCTTCTTCGTTCTGGGTTTTGGGTTTCAATCAGTTCGGGATTCGTCTTCTTCATTCTGGGTTTTGAGTTTCAATCAATTCGGGCTTCGTCTTCCTCGTTTTGGGGTTTTCTTCATCTTCGTTCTAAGTTCTTCATCTTTGTTCTGGATTTCTCTTTTCTTCATCCTTCTGGGTGCTGGGTTCTCTCTTCTTCAAAGTTCTACTGGGTTCTTAGTTAATTTCTTTGGTAGAACTCGAGTCTAAGAGACTCGAGATCTATGTGGCATTTCTTGCCATTCCTGTCCAAGTCATCAGTACAAAGCGAGTCTTGGAGACTCGAGTTTAAATGTAGATCTCGAGTTTCTAAAACTCGAGATGCTAGTTTCCGTTTTTCTTTCAAATGTTGCCTAACTTACTACATAGAAGCCCCTCACATTGTTAGTTTGCACATTCCCCCCTTGTTCTGCCTTGCGTGTTTTGGTTTTAGAGTGTTTTGGTCTCAGAATTATATCGGGGAAGAGGATTTGGTTTGTGAAATGAGAGAATATATATATATATATATATATATATTTAGTAAAAAGAAATAAATCAGATTTAAAATTTTTTTTAAAAAAATGCTGATGTGGAAAATTGTGGAGAGGCCAGAAGCTTCGGTTATATAATAATAATAATAATAATAATAATAATGGCTCCTATATTCCTAGTCCCAATCTCATAATTTTTCTTTGAAGTTAAAACCGTAGCTTGACTCTTCCCTATCATCCATCACCATTGTCGACAAGTTCTGCTTCCTATTTGTTGCCATGTGTTGGGTCTCCTCTCTCTTTATCTTCTCTCATTTCTCTCTTTATCAACTTTCCAAGCTCATAGATATTTGAGTTTTGCTACTTTTATGTTTGATTTCTCTCTCTTTCTCCATTTCAAGTTTTTTATTTGCTTGATTTTTCCCTCTCTTTTTGTTCTTTTCCTTGAAACTGATCACCAAACAAATCCAACCTGCCAAATCGAAGAACCAAGAAAAATGTTTTTGACCGACCATTTGGTCGACAATAGATGAGAAATTTGTTCAGCCGACTTGAGCAAGTTGAGTGACGATTTGACCCCAAACTCAATCCGCCCAACTTGTGGACAACCCTAGCAGTAAGGCTCTTGACATTATTGATATCAAATAATTTAAGAGATCTTTCATCTCATTTAACAAATAAAGTGGGATTGACTGATGATTAAATACACTTTGTTATATGTTTTAAGGTCTACTTGAAGGTTTAGAAAGTCCATTTTCCAACAATTGCTTAGTTTAGAAATTTTTTGCATATGCTATCTATGAAATGTATTTTAAGTCTTAACAACAAACCTATGCCAAGAACCAGATAATTATTTATTATTCCATTACACGAATATAAATTCTTATTCACACTTTTTCTATAATATTTTTGTCTCTTCATATCATGCTTAGAGATAGAGTTTTTTCCCTTTTCTACTAACAGGGGTACACTACAGAAATTAGTCCACAATTCCTACATGTTTTGATTGCTCTTGCTTTAAATTCTTAAAGTAAATCGAATTACATGAATCATGTGTAGAATTTAAGTTATGGCACTTAAGAACCTTGGCTAAAAAAAGTTACGGCACCTAAGAAACCCTACCTTTTAGTCGTTACATAATAATACGAGAGTTCTGGTTGTTATACAAGATATCATAAACATAATAATATGGCAAACCAGCTTGATAAGTTGGCCAAACCATTAATTGTATTCTACATTAGTTTTGTTTGGGCTCTTGTTGTTGTTGTTCACTCTTAGTACTGATGGATGAGACACTCACTAACTCAACAAATCCAATTTTCCTCCTAAGAAAAAATGATAAGTTGACTGAATTAATGCTTTCCTCAACAGCAACAATGTCACTATCATCCTCACCTTGTAATTAAAGTGACTGATTCAAGTATTCAACACCTTAAGCACCTAATGAAAACAATCGAATCATTAGTTTTATATTCCCAGTCAAACTTGTTGAGAATAGTTGAATTGATTGGGCGAGTCGATCAACAAGTCTTAGGGCGAGTCAACAAGTCTAAGCCCTAAGGCCATTCCTGGGCTAAAAGAATTAAAGTGAAGAGAGGGTAACTTTAGAATTTTAAAATATCAAATAAAAAATTATTAACTTGTACACCAACTGCAATTTGCATAGTTTTGGAACCTACATTCCTTTCTTTTCTTCTCTTTATTTTTTTCTTCTTTTTTTCATTATAACGTAACCCGGATCACTACTTTTTGCGGCAATAATTCTTGGTGTGAGGACAAAAATAGTTCTTCTACAGACATGTATTTTTGCCACACAATTTACACATTTGTTAAATTGTGATTGAATTACATTATTCGTATGAGAATTATTTGACAACGAACAAAGCTTTACTTGTGTTAATATTTTCTATATTATACGGAGAAATGCTCCAATTTTCTTGAATTTTGGTACCTGTATTAGAATTTAAATTATATATTGTACCAATTATATTATTAAAATCAATAATATAGTGATCTCAAGTTTTTATTTATTTATTTATAATAGATATCAGCATTATATTTTTTACTATAATCTTGATTTTTTCTAAGATATATTTAAAAACTTTCTCTGTTTTTGTCTACTGAATCTTAATATTATATATTTGTAATCCCACTATCAACCACTGCTGATTTTTTGCAAGATCAAAAACCTTCTAAAATCCTAAGGAATGGAATCAACCTCTCTCTCCCTCCAATTGAGAGCAAAAATCTAATTATCCCATGGATAATTATCCCATGGATTTTCTCAAGCTTCTCAAGGAAAAGCATGTGGTGGTTTGTGCTTCTTTTTTTAATGAGACAACGTGCTTGTCTAATACCACAACAGAAAGCAAAATTGATATTAGGACTATTATGTATTCCATTCAAGTGGAATACCACCAAAACTTATCTTACACTGTTTGTCAAGCTTGAACCAAGACGCAAAAAATTCTGAAGCATGATTTGTAATAAAATTGACATCAAGAGGCAAAAAATTCAAACATTGTATTAAACTTCTTGAACTCATTCTCTAGTAGGGAAGGTGTGACATTCAAAGGGAGGTCTTTTTTGTAGATGGAATAACCTTTGGCTGGCCATATAACACAGAGTATACAAATTAACTAGATTAATACACCCATACAGAGTAAATAACAACAACCATGATGCAGATCATAATTGACAACCCATACAAAGTAAATTTTAGATTTACATTGATAAAAAGGGAAAAAAGGACAATTTTCCAAAATTTATGACGCAACATGCCTCCAATAGTTTTTGTTGCTTGTGCCCCAAAGGTTTGTGTTACGACCCCCTCCACAGCCACGTGCAGATCCTCTTTTCCCTCGAGGGGCTATGGTTAGATCTAAGGATTTTCAGAAATAAAAAAGTAGACAAGAGGAAATTTATGGTTATACTTTGAGGGATAACCGAGACCTCCTTAACAAGCAAAGCTTGATTTTTGCTAAAATATTCTCATACCTCTTTATTAATCATAATAGGTCTTATATAGGCTCACAACTGAACGCAAAAATTGCTAGCCTAAGATTTCCTACAATTCCAACAATTGCTAGCCTAAGAATCTGATAAGGATGAAGGCAATTGCTATCCCATTAAATAACAAATACTTGAAATATTAAATTGCAATCAATAGCTAAGATAAACATAAACTCCTAAGCAAATTCAAAAGCTAGAACCAATCTGGTATGGCGGCTGGTAACAGTTTGAAGGAATTGTTATTTCATTACTATGATAATACATTCTCATAATCTAATCTAGACACTTTAGAACTCCCTCGAAACTAATTTTGGTGGTTCAATCTTCCATTCCAGAAAAATATTATATAGTACATACTTAAACTCAACCAGTAAATTACCTTATCTTTAGGAGTTTTTCCAATTGCATTGCGTAGGATCTGTAGTGCAGCCTTGAGATTCAACTGCCGGATCTCAAATTGAGTAGCTAAAAGCCATATTTTTGTGAAAGAGAATTTCTCATGATGAATGAGATTCAAGTAGAAGTAAATGATAGATAAAGGAGCTTCCCAGATTAATGAAAAAGCTTATTCATTTCTATTGCAAAATTATCATTTAATATCATAAGTACAATCAAATAACTTTAGAAAATATGCACAATAACTTATAAAGAGAAACAGAATGCATATGAATCTACTTGCACTGAAATAGCTTACGTAACTGTATTATCCGATTTGAATTGTCTCCTTAATGAGACATCAATGTATCCATTGGGGAAACCTATATTACAGCTGATCCTTAATGAGAAATAGATTTGGTTCCAACTAAGTAGTACCTCCTCCATGTGCTTGAGGCAAGAGGGTTTGTACAAGCTTGGATGCTCCCATCTGGAAACCAGTGGATTGACTCAAATGAATTAAATAGGACTTCATTCAGTGAAAATCACCAGTGCAATACGAGTGAAAAACCTGAGTTGCACCTTATATACTACAATAGACATGACAGATATTATATTTTTGAAATTCCTAGTGCAATATGAATTCTTACTACCATAACACAAGCACTAAGTTATTGTTCCTCTCCCAATGCCTCTTAGTCCTTCATGATCAATCAAGTGAATGGCCTTCACCGCAGGTTCTTCTGCATAAATGGTTTGAACCTCCACATGATTGACACAATGAAGACAAAAAAGGCTTTGCAAACACAATCAAAGACATTACTAATAGCACATTGGCAATACAAAGCATGCGAATTCTCACATCAAGTCACTGTTGTATAAATAACATCAATCTAATATGAAGAATTCGGCTATAAAGAACAATACTGAAAGATCTTTTTATCATCCTTAAAAGATTCAAAATTCACAATCTAAAGCCCTGAATACTTCCATTCTGAACTATCATTAAAACCCAAAATCATCATCGAGCAAGTAGATCTGAAAAATGCAATAAATCTTTAGCTATAGAAATTCAAGATCTAGATCAAATTCCGGGACTTAATCTTTCCACATAGAACCTAAAAATTCAAGCTTTACTTACTATTTTTCATCCAAAATCCAAATATCAAAATCAATCAGTAATTAAGCTTAAATCAAACCAGAATGTACAAGACAACTGAGTTCAAAATCCAGAACAAATTAAAAATTTAATCTAGAAATTTAAGCAATTGAATACACACACACAAAGTCAATTCAATCCCAAAATCCTCTCCAATACATCATTCTTTTCCTACAATTTTTAGACAACCAAACAGATTCTCTAATGAATCAAAGATATTTAATAGAACTCAAATTTCAGCACAAGTTAACGGTTAGGGATTCGAGCTAGAAAATTTACCAATTGAAAACACCAACAATAAAATTATAAAAATAAACATAAAAAAAAAAATAAAAAACTAAAAAATTTCAACAACAAAAAATCTCAACAAAACCAATACAATACAAACTCATTTATTTTCCTACGATTTCTCAACAACCAAATAGATTCCAGGTTTCTCAAAAAAAAAAAAAAATAGATTCGACCAAAGAAATTTAATTGAGCTCAAAATCCACCACGAAGCTAAAGAATTGAGCTAGAATTTCAAAGCAATTGAAATAAATATAACTTTAAAAAAAAAACTCAAACAAAGCCTATTCATTTCAAACAATTTCTCCAAATACAGAATCCGAGTAAATCTATAGAAATGCAATGAAATGAAAAGCCGTAGAAGATCATACCTAGTAGAATCGGATATAAGTCTCTGAGTGAGTTAGAGAGAGAAAAGCTTGTTGTGAAAGCTGATTCAAATTCTGATATTCAAAGTACAAAAGCAATGGAAGTTTGTGAGAGAGTGAGTTTTCCGATATTTGAGGGGCTGTTTGGATTTTTTTTGTCATCCCTCATCACTCCTCACTCAATTTTCGTCACTCATCACTCATCACCCATCACTCATCACTCAAAATACTCCAATTTTCTATATTTTACCCGTTTGGCACATATTTTCAATTTATCATCACTCAATTTTTTCTACTTTTTGTGGGACCCATTCCTAAGCATGTCAGGCATTCTTATTAGTCTACCCACCTTCCACCATTTCATTTCATTTTCTTCACTGCTCATTTCCAACCCCAAAAGCCATTTTCCAACCCTCAAAATATGCAGCAGCAAATCAAAAATTCATTCATTCTTATTTATGATACACCACCAAATAAAAAAAAAAAAAAAAAAACACCCTGTGTAGAAAAATAGCAAAACCCATCTCTCACACAATCATTTTAATCAAAGCCCAAACCCAACAAAGCCAGATCAACGACAAACACAAGCACAATCATTTCATAGATCCCTTTTTTCCTCTCTTGGATCGATGCCAAAACCCGATCAAGTCATCAGATGGGTGGGCGTGGGTCAGTGTGGGAAGGGTGAATGACAAAGAAAGATGGGTCGGCGTGGGTTCGTCATGAGTTGACAATAGGATGGGTCGGCGTGGGTTCATCAGATGGGTTGGCGTGGGTTCGTCACATGGGTCGGTTTGTGAGATTTCTGTCGGATGGGTCGGCATGGTGGGTCCGTCAGATGGGTTGGCGTGGGCAGGCAGATCAGAGAAGAGAGGCCGTGGATAGGGAGGGCTGAGATTCTTTTGTCTTTGGGTGAGATTTTGCTATATGAAGAAGAACAAGAAGAAGAATAGATAGAGAAGAAGAGAGAAAGAAAGAAAAGTAGAGAAGAAAGAAAAAAGAAAGAAAGAAAAGAGAGAGTGACCGGTGAGAGAGAGTGAATGGAGTCTGACTTGACAAGACTAGTGGGTCCCATATATATATGTTTAATTACAAAAATGCCATTGGAAACAGAGTTTTGGAAACTGAAAACACCTAAAATGTGTTTTCAGTTTCCATAACTCATAACTCAAAAATCAGAAAATTGAGTGATGGAAACAAAATCAGGAAACAAATCTAAACAACCTTTTTTTCAGTGAGTCCCACTTATTTTGAGTTATGAGTGATAGAAACAGAGTTATGAGCGATAGAAAACATAAAACCAAACAGCCTCTGAGTTTCTGAGAGAGTTTTCTAAACAAAAATGGAAAATGACTACAATGTGAGGGAGAGAACGAAAATGTGTGTTTATACCTCTCTATCTATCTCAAGGGTTGAAAATAAATTAGATATCTATTTCAAGGGTTGGGTTAGGGTTGCGTTGAAAAGAGGTAGATATTTGAAGCCAGCTCACGCGGGAGAGCAAAGACTGCCCCCTTTTCTTTAAAATATCGGTTGTATGGAGTAGTTCATTTCAAAGATTCTTCTAAAAAATTTGTGACCACAAAATAAGGTTGCTTTAAATCAGGCTAGGCACATTGATTAGCATTTATTTCCACAGTGTTTTGTGAACCCTTGAAAAATAAAGGTCGAAAAAAATCAAGTTTCGAAACAAATCAATTAAAAATTAAAATTTAAGGTTATGTTTGGTAATAGTTTTTATTTTTTATTTTCAAAAATTTGTTTTGGAGAATATAAAGAAAAAACAATTTTCTTATATTTTTTAAATTAAAAACATGTTTGGTTAGTTGAAATTAAAAAGATAGTTTTTTGAAGAAAAAAATATAAAATATTTAAATATGTTGTTACTAGAATTTGAAATCTAATGTTAACTCATTGAATAAGATAGATTTATTAAATTAAATGCGTGTTTTCATTGATTTTTGAAAATTAGAAACTGAAAACAGCCTTTTACATGTTTTCAATTTTCTTCATAAATTGAGTTTTGAGAACAAGTTTTGTTTTCTGTCCATTTTGAGTTGCCAAACAAGTTTTTTGGTCTCAAAAATAGAAAATTTTTTTTGAAAACAAAAAATAAGAAGAAAAAACAGTTACTAAACATACCCTAAGAATCTTCACTGAAAATCAATCTAGGCAGTGATGAGCAGTGCCATCTACAGGGGTGAGAATTTTTTACTATTGTGGTTCGGGTTTAGCAGTAGTTCGTTGACCTTATAGTTCTATTTTATTTTAATGCTGATATTGAAAATACATAGAAGATGTTTGTGAAAATATCTATTAAAAACTTTGAACTGATGCTAAACTATTTTATTAAGGCTTAAAGTAAGTACTCCTTAAATTTTCACGTTTATGTTCTGATTGTTCTGTGTGTTGAATAGAGTTAGGAAATTTAGCAAGAAGGTATCACTTTTTTTTTTTTTTTTTTTGGTTTTACTGGTTATATTGTTGAACATGATTTTGCTAAGGTATATGGAGATCCTCTTGTGCATCCCACGCAAGAGAGCTAATGAGAAAATGTGAACCCATTTGCTAGGTTTCCTCTAAAATTAAGCCCGCGTGCATAATCTAATAAGGTGTTTAGATTTTATTTTATTATAAACCTTAAGCTATGATTTAGTATCCAAAAGCACAAAAATGAAAGACCTTTGTTGTTGCTTTACTTGTGGACTGGACAAAGTGATCTGCTGGTTGCCCTTGGCTATTGTTTTAGCAAATATATCAAATAGGTGATGTGAGACCACCGCTCTGCACTTACGGGTTGCATGGCTTACTTTCTCTTTTATCCAGGAGTCATCACCTTGTTTAGGCCCATGAATCAATTTGGAAGTCTAAATACTAGAATCTAGATCTAGAGTTTGTGTACAATGATAGAAAGGTGTTAGACACTCTATTCTGCCCAACCTGCAAGCAAGCCTCTGCTAATGTTGTTAAGACCACCTTTAAATAAGAATGTTATTAACTAAACTCAAAATCCTAATTTTATTGTAATTATTATATTAAGTGAAACACAACACACAAAGGAATATTACATCACATCATAACATAAAAAGAAATAAGTTCAAAATTGAAACCATTCAAATTAAATAAACTCAAATCAATTATTTCTTACGTAATTAATTAGCAATCAAATAAGACAAAATAAAATCATGCAATAAAAATGAAACAAAACATGTCAGATCTTATTTATTATGGATAAGTCAAAAAGAAAATTGTAGCATTTTTTTTTATATCAAAATTATAGCATATATTAATTGTTATTTTCTGAACTAAACTGAGTCAAATAGGATCATCAAGAACGGAAAATATCATAGTAATTAAATCAAGCAATAAAATCATTGTATCTCCTTCCCCGTACATCACAGAGTTGCCCGATAATCAAAATGTGTAGGGAGTGACGTTAATAGATGTAACACAGTAACACTATCATCATCCTTATAGTTTACCCAAAATTGACAATTAGGTGTTTAAGTTCAACCATGGTTTTCAGATCCGGACCGTTCATTGAACCGTAAAATAAAGAGGTTCAAGGTTTTTGAGGTTAAACCGAGGTCAAACCGTGATGACGCCATAATTAATTTAATAATTACTTTAAATATATATATATATATATAAATATTAACTTAATAAAAAAATAGAAAGTTTAACTAAAATAGTCTAATTCATTTAGAGGTCTATCTTTCAAATATTTTTTATATCATAACTTTCACAAGACAAATAAGAAATGTCAAATCCTTAGCAAACATAAATATAAATTACTCAATCAATCAATCCATAAAAGTACAAAGTAAAAATACATAAACAAGCCTCTAAGTTACAGTACACAACTACACATTCTTTCTTATAAAAATACATAAAACTTATTTCTAAAAAACAATAATAAAACTTCGAACTCCAAGTTACACACTGTGTCTTACAACTTTATGCAATTTCTGAAATTCACCAATTTTTTACAACATACCCATCACCCCAAATATCCAAATACGCAGTTGACAGTCCACATATAGCTATATATATATATATATATATTCACAAACACAAACATGAAACTAATTCAAATCACTCTACCACCACCAAAATCCCCTCGAAAACTTATTAAACACCTAAAATTTGTCTTACCCTGTACAGAAATTAAGGCCAATAGATGATACTAATAATAAATTGTAAATACACAGATATGTTCAAGCAACCCAAGAGAACATTTGCACTGAAAAACTAAATAGATAAAATCCACACACAAATGTTTAACTCTGAATACCAAAAATTAAAACTAGGAGCAATGATCATCCTATTTTATACTCCCAACAAAATAGAGCAAAGTGTATCCCAAAAAAAATCTCAATATCAAATCTTGTGTGTTTCCACTTTCCAAGAAAAAGCTTATCTAAATTAAAGTCTACTCCATTATCAACTCCTAAGTTCGGAGCCAAAAATCTCCAAATTTCTACTAGTTTCCCATATTTTCTCAGCTCCCAAACAGAGCATTATATAATATAAAATAAAATAAAAATGCGTAGTTGAGATATCATTCCTTTCTAGCATGTAATATATTTATATATTGAAATAAAATTTTACGTTTTGATTGAAATAAATAAGTAGCTGAGATTGGGGCTAGAACAGGTGGATCTGAATTTGGGGAAGAAGAAATAACTTGATCCCTAACCTGACTTGCGTAGTTTTGAAAATGCGTCGACAACGAGGGAGAGAGGCAGAGATGAGAGTGAGGTGAGCTGCGAGCTACGATCTGAGGTGGCTGATGACGGCGAAGGGGAGAGGTAGACTCGCAGAGATGACATGAGAGTGAGAGAGAGCTCAGAGAGTGATTGAGAGTGAGTCCAACGAGGAGGGTTTCTATTTTAACCCTTTGAGGAGCCAATTCCAAACGATGCCAGATAGGGGGAAAAGAAAAAGAATACTGATTTTGGGACAAAACTATCCCATTTAAGGCTTATAATAAGGGAACCGTGTGAACCTCCCAAATCGCTCACGGTTCATAGAACCGGGCAATCGGACCGCAATTCGTACAGGTCCCTGTTTTTTTTTTGCATGGAGCAGTTCATGATGTTAAATGGACCGTAAAGACGAGGGGTTCGAGGTTTTCCCGATCGGACCGTATGGTCCGGTCCGGGTTTAAAAACCTTGTGTTCAACAAGTTAAACGTGTTGAGATGCTCAGTAAAGAGAATTTTAGTGGGTGGAATTTTAGCAAAGACAATTTTGAGCGATAAAGGTGACAAAAGGATCAATGAATGGAAGTTCTATAAAGACAATTTCAAAGTCGATTAGGTGCTTCCAATTGAGTCCAAAGACTATTTAACTGTAAAACTTGTTTGTCTTGGTTGTAAAAAATGTGAGAAAAGTGAGTCAGCCAAGTTGATTCCAATTTCAGGTCAAGTTGGAGAAGAGGCCCTAGTTGGCCTTCCTATTAAGGGCAAGCAAGTTGTCTTAGTGAGGGACAAACTTACGGAAGCAATTGTAGGGGTTCTAATATTGCTGAATAAAAGATATTGATGAACAGAAGTCAAAACGAGCTCCTACATTGATCATGAGTTATATGGGCAAAAAGTAGATGAGATGGAGCAGCAAATGGCGTGGGAAATCCTTATACTAATGTAGGAGTGGGTGAAGATGAGTATGAGTCTATTGGAGTAGATGTTTTGGAAAATTAAATTTAAAGGACATGTTGACGAAGGTGAGGCAAGCAACACAAGTTGCAGATGGAGTTAGACTTTCAAAGAAGTTAGATTTATAGTGCAAAGAACAATGCTACTTGACCTAGTGATGGAAATTGATGTGCCATTATATTTTTTTTCATTAAGTCTTATGAGAAAGGGGTATTAATTGAAGTGGAATCTTCATTCATTGATGTGTATCTTCCCTTTATTAGACTTAAATGGTCTTGGTGTGCATTAAGAACCTTGTGTCTTTTAAGGCTTAAAAGAGATTTGATTAATTAAAATTTGATTGACTTGACTTTTGGTTTTACCATTTAGATTCAAATCAATTAACTTAATCACATTAAAATCCTTGTAAAAATATTTTCCTTATTATTACATGGGTCGAGGGCTACTTTGGTCATTTTATTTTCAAAAATGGGTTTTTGCTCATTTAAAAAGTTATATTTTCCTTTTTACAACTCCTCAAGTCAATTTAATATTTGATTGGGCTCTAAACTGGCATTAGGCCTTAGAGTTTGTGTAACATTGGGTAACGGGGGCCCAAGTCATAAGGGGTACAAAATACGATGTCTACATATGATAGCTGTGTGTATGGGAGGATGATCTGAACAACTTAGTTAGGGCTGACTCAGAGACCTTAAGTGATGTATTAGCAAGCTTGAACTAACTAGAAGTTTGGAAACTAATGAGAAAGAGATTATCTTTCAACCAAAAGGATGGACAAAGATCAATCTAGTACTCAACCTTTCTAACCTTCTAGCCTTGAAATCTAGGTTTATGTAATCTAAGGGGATTTTGACAGAGTTTCTGTAAGGTAAAACATTTTGACCCCTTGGATGTTGAAAATGGGAGTATTTATAGGGGAAATGTGGGTTTAGGGTTTGATGACACGTTTGGGTAACCAGTTGATCAGTTTGGTCACACTTTAGGGTTTTAATCCTCGTTGGGCTGCACACACAATGTTGTTCATAATGGTAGTCATTTGATTTTTTGACATTGGGACTAGGGGTTGTGAGCATAAGCACCCACGACATGGTGTCATCCTCGTGATCTGGGTGAGTACGCCTTGGCCTAGGGTGGACCATGACAGAGGGTGTAAATGGAGTCGCCACCTAGTTTAGGTTTAGGAATCATAAATATAACTCCATTCATGGAAGGACTAATCTTTACTAGAGTATGTGTCCAGAGTTTAGTTATGGGGATGGGAAGGTGTTAGGCACCCAATACCACCCGACTCGTGGGTCGGCTTCAACTCATTAAGTTCCAAATCTTAATCTCATTAAAAGCAATTTTAACATGTTATTCTAACTCACATGCATCTAAAGCAATCAACATGGCATATACATTCTTAAGCCTAACATTCATCTATCATGGCCTTAAGCACATATTACGAAAGGCATAAACATCATAAGATAGATCTAAATAAGCATGTCAAGGTACCTAAGCATAAAAAACATGGGATTCAATCAAGCATATATGTTCATAAACAAAATCTTACTCAACAACCAAATCAAATGCATGTTCATGTGATAATGCATGACTTATCTCACTGCATCACAGTACCTATGCATTAATGCATGTTAATGGCATATGCATATTCATGGTATTCAAAAATAAAAACCCTACTAAGCATAAAAAAGAAAAAACAAACAAAACAAGGAAAATCAAAGAAACATAGACTAAAAGATAGGCAAAACAGATTAAACAGAGGCTAAAATATGTGAATAAAACAAAGGAAACATCATACAAAAAATGAATAGGGGTTTCTAGACTTAAGTATGTTTGTGCATACATAGAACATGCATACGCATCCCAATTGTATGTGTACACTCCTAAACCTAGAAAACCAAAATAGAAAATAGAGAAAACACAATAGAAACAAGGAAACTAGCAACCTAGCATGCTTCTAACACAAACACGAGATAAACCTAAACTAAACAAACATATTAGAGCATTTAACACATATATATAAACACAAAAACAAAGGAAAATCAAAGAAAAGTGAAGAGCCAAAGTTAGAAACTTTACCTCAACGCTAGAACTGATTTTGACCGTTCCCCTCAGTCAATCCATTCACAACCAAATCAAAGAAGAGTTAGTAAACTTAGAACTCAAAGATCAAGAGCAGAAAAGGTCTCAATCAAGCAAAATTTGACTTGAAGATGTTTTGTGAAAAATTTCCTCTTTAATTCACTATTTTCTAGTGAATCTAATGTGCTTTACCATTAGGATCTGTCCTCCTTGAAAAATTACCTTATATGGCTTTATATAGACGAAAAATAGTTGTTTAGGGCAGCTCCCAAACAATGTGGGATTCATTCTAAACCAAGTTTAAATGTAGAAAACTTGTCTTACATAGTTTCAAAAACCCTACACATGCACGGAGTATGCGCACGCAAAGCTTGAGCATGCGTGCGCATACGCATGTATGCGTATGCATGCCCAAAGGTTTCCATGGCCTTTTTTTTTTTTTCCAAAAAAAAGCTATATTTTCCATAAACACTTTCCTCAAGTCAATTTTAATTTGATCGGGCCCTAAAACAACCTTGGGCATTAGAATTCTAACATTATTGGGGAATGCCAGAATCGTAAGGGGTACAAAATGTGGTATCTACAAATGCCCCTCTTTTGATTCGTGAACTCCACTAATAGAATCAAAAGAATAAGAGACAAAACATTTTGTTTTGACGCACGGCTTGGGCCTAACCCATGCACAAGGAAAACAACACACATACATGGGCCGGGCTTCAACTCCACAGAGTCGCATGTGATTTGTATGTTTGAAGTCCCACGAGTGTTACTCTGGAAATGAGTAACGACAAGTTCACTATCCAATAACTTGGTTTGCCAATTGTAGACAAAAGGCAAGTGACTCATTATCCTAAAATAACTAAAAAATAAAAACAAACATAGCCAATGGCATCAACCATCAACCAAACAAATAAGGTGCTCTTACGAGCTAAAATGATACATCTCTATGGTGTTCATCAAGGCTCTTGCCTCAAATTTCTCCGGGTGGCTCTCGCCTCTGGGTAGTTTCTGTCTCTATCTCAATCTTTTCAATTCTAGGTGGCTCTTGCCTCTATCTCAATCTCTTCTATTCTGGGTGGCTCTTTCCTTGTAGCGCTTATAGTTATGTTTAACATTTTATTGTTGTATTTTTGTGTAAACACATGTTTAAACATATAACTACACTAACTTTATTTTTCTAAATTATGGTCCTTATAATTTTTTATCTATCATATGCGAAAGAAGTAAGTGTATGAATCAAAATTTACAATATCTTTCCTCCATTCATATGATAAACACTTTCATTATGTGAATGGGCTAAGTAGATACCTAGAGAATAATATTGCGCATAAAGGATAAATAATAATATAAAAAATGAAGGTTAACAAGTACATATAAAACAAAAATAGAAGTAATTTTTTTAAAAAAAAATAAATTATTTGTAACAATATAATTAAGTTATACCACAATGCAATCCCAAGGGAATTAACTTAATCAAAATGCATTAAAGAAAGAAAAGATAATTAGCTAAAGATAATTAGCTTAGTGTAAAATTACTTACTACTATAGTAAATGTAATTAAATGCATTAGCAATTGTTACTAATCCAGAGCCCAACACCTAGCGTTTGGTGCATTCTCAATCATTCCTACTGTAGTTCTCAATATTGAAATGCTGAAATATAGATCTCCGCGTTGATTACCTGGGAAATAGTAGACCAACCTACAACATACAAGGATTTGAACACATAAGTGAAAAATGTTAGAAACAGACCTACAACTGACAAATAGACCTACATGAATATAGTTATCAATGCAATAATTATGGTTGATAGCGAACAAATAAAGATTTTCACATGGCCAACTAAGTTAGCCAAAATTAAGTTCCAACATTGTTCTATGTGGATTTTATTTTTTTTCTATAAGCGGGGCAAGATATATGAACTGAAATCCTTATTCTTAACTTTTTTTTTTTTATTCTAATCAATATTTTGTTACTCAATTTAATACTTTATAATAAATAAATGTTAATAAACATTTTTTTAGTAACGATAATAGAATGGAATCAAGGCGTTAAGTCATTTCCTTGTAGTGCTTATAGTTAATTTTGACATTTTATTGTTGCATTTTTGTGTAAACATATGTTTAAACATATAATCAACTAAGATTAAAAAAAAATGAGAAAAGAGAGGAAAAAAATAAAACCATAAGACCAAAAGTTAAGTGGTAGGGGTTTCCAAAAAAAAAAAAAAAGTTAAGTGGGAAGGCTTTAGCCACAAATTTATTCGTCACTAAAGGAGACCTTACACCGACGAACCTATTTTCGTCACCAAATATATTCTCAGCATACTTATAGTGATGAAATTATTCGTCACCAAAATTTTATACAATTGGCAATGAAAAACTTCGTTGCCTTAGAGCAAATAACTTCAAAGCCCCAAATTTTTAATTGGTGCCTAACTTTGAGTAAAACTAATAGCAACGAAAATAAAATTTTGTTTTTTTAATAAATGACGACGAAATCTATATTTCATCAATGTATGTTACCTTTTGGTGACCAAAAAAAAGATCCTCACTAAATTTCGTCATCGAAAATACATTTTGTTGTAGTGCTACCTGATCCACTCGGCCAACGCGTACTTCCCAAGAGATGCCCATTGCGAGTGCTTGCACCTATAGTTGTGACTCCACTAGGGATAAAAAAAGTTTGACTCCAATGTGTTCTATCTTCTAAATCTAACAAATGATTTTCTAATATGGTTTTCTGCACACTTTCACTTGGTTCTTTGTCCCTTTTGCCATGATTGGAGGTGAGTGGAAAAGTAGAGATTCCATTCAGGTCAAAACTTTTTGAAGTTCACCCTACCAATTCATAATTTGTGTCATTGCCTATGATAAGTTTTGAGTACATTAATGGTTTGTCCACTAATCCATATATGGTCTATTTAGGCCCAAAGTTGAAGCATGGCCCACATAGTTGTAAGTAACCTATTGATCTATCCTTTTAGTTTTAAGGAGCTTACCCACTCATAAAGAGATTCTAGGTCCTATCAAAAGAGGGCACCATTTTATATCTTCTATTTGTTCAATCATATATCTTATGATCACTTATTTCTAAAGGACAAATAAAGATTAAAATTGGAAGGATGACCTAAAAGTTATGGCATACCCTAAAACTATAAGATGAAGGAAAAGAAGTATCTCACATAAAATAAATTGTGGAATTTTTTAATATAAAAAAATCATTTTTCTTTATTTTTTTTCTTTCAATTAATTTTTTCACAATTTTCTTGTGTAATGGGGAATTTTCTTTTATATTAAAATGCTTACGTGGCCTTTTTGATATTTAATTATTTGATTTTTTATTGTTATTTTTGCCACATGTGCGTCAATAATGCAAACCGTTTGCTACATATACATTTTTTGTTAGTGAAGTAACTCTACAGACCAAAATAATTACAATTTGAAAATAATAAGAACCAAATTGATTACTATCAAAATGTAAGAACTAATATAATATTTTTAACTTTTTTTTTCCAAAAAATAAAAATAAATAAATAAATAAGTAAAAGAGAGAGAAATTTCATTGCCGGCTTCTTGGAAAAGGACAAAGTTTTGAGGAGTACTCAAACACAAAACAAAAATCAGAGTCAACTTTCGATTAAAAAAAAATCAACTTCCTCCCAAGAAAACACGTAAAATGATCCCGTCCGTCAGTGCAGCGGTGTCGTCTTTCTTCTTCTTATAAAACTCACTTCCTGCTTCCTAGCAATAAATTAACAAAAAGTTTCAAGATTTTGCCTTGGCAAAGTTCCAACAAAGACCATACAAGAAAAGCAAAATAGGCATTAAAAGTTTCAAACTAAATATATATATCCAATGCCTCCAAAGCTACCCATTAGCCTTCCTGCTCCCCTAAGCCTTAAGTTCATCAAAGAAGCCTGCAATTCAGGTGATTTGCAACGTGCACGCCACATGTTCGATCAAATTCCCCAACCAGACCTCCGTTCGTGGACCATCTTAATTTCAGCTTACACGCAACATGGGTTTCCTAAGGAATCTATAAAGCTTTACAATCTAGTGCGAGCAGAGGAAATTATACCTGATAGACTAGTACTTTTGTCGGCTGCTAAGGCTTGTGCCACTCTGGGTGACATTGTGAAAGCCAAAGAGGTTCATGATGATGCAATTCGATTTGGGTTTCATTCTGATACTTTGTTGGGCAATGCGTTGATTGATATGTATGCTAAATGTAAGCGTGTTGAAGATGCGAGACGGGTTTTTGATGGTATGCGGGTGAAAGATGTGATTTCGTGGACCTCGTTGTCGTCTTGTTATGTTACTTATGGTCTACCTAGACAAGGTTTGGAGGAGTTTCGTGAGATGATGTTAAATGGGGTGAGACCCAATGTGGTGACTGTGTCTTCAATTCTACCAGCGTGCTCTGAACTCAAAACTTTGAATTCAGGAAGAGAGATTCATGGCTTTGTAGTAAAGAATGAAATGGGAGAGAATTTATTTGTTTGTAGTGCGCTTGTTAGCATGTATGCTAGTTGTTTAAGCATTAGGCACGCACAATTGGTATTTGATAACATGTCTCGACGAGATGTTGTGTTGTGGAATGTAATTCTAACAGCATACTTCTCAAATAAAGAATGTGAGAAGGGTCTTGAATTATTTTATCAGATGAGAAATGAAGATGTCAAATTGAATGATGCTTCATGGAATGCTGTCATTTGTGGGTGTGTGCAAAATGGGAAAACTAAACAGGCGCTGGAGATGCTTGGTCAGATGCAAGATTTGGGTTTCAAACCTAATCAGATAACTATTACTAGTGTCTTGCCAGCTTGCACTAGTTTGGAAAGCTTAAGGACTGGCAAAGAAATTCATGGTTATATCTATAGACATTTGTTTATTAAGGACTTAACGACCACAACAGCTCTGGTTTTCATGTATGCTAAATGTGGTGACTTAGAACTGTCACTAAGGGTCTTCAATATGATGCCAAAAAAGGATACTGTTGCTTGGAACACAATTATCATTGCTAACTCTATGCATGGGAAAGGTGAAGAAGCCTTGTTGCTCTTTGAGAAAATGTTGGACTCAGGAGCAAAGCCCAATTCTGTTACTTTTACTGGAGTATTGTCTGGTTGTAGTCATTCACAACTTGTTGACAAAGGCCTCCTGATTTTTGATTCAATGAGTAGGGATTACTCAACAGAACCTGATGCGGATCACTACTCCTGCATGGTTGATGTACTTAGCCGTGCTGGTCGCCTAGAACAGGCATATGAGTTTATACAAAGAATGCCTATAGAACCAACTGCTGCTGCTTGGGGAGCATTGCTTAGTGCATGTAGAGTACATAGAAACATGGAGTTAGCAAAAATTGCAGCGAAGAAGCTTTTTGAGATTGAACCTCATAACCCTGGAAACTATGTATTGTTATCCAGTATATTGTCCACTGCCAATTTATGGGAAGAAGCCTCAGAAATTAGAAAATTGATGAGTGACAGAGGAATAATAAAAGAACCAGGTTGTAGTTGGGTTTAGCTGAGGAATAGTGCTTCTTGTTTTATTGTTGGTGATAACAAAAATGAACAGAATGATGTACGAAATTTTGGGACAATTTGGTTTAAAAAATGAGATTGGCTGGAAATGTGCCCAGCATTGACGTTGTTCTACAAGATGTAGCTTCAGAGGAAAGAGAGAATTCTTTATAATCACTCTGAGATGCTCGCTTTTGCCTTTTGGGATTCTTAACTGGAATGGACAATCATCAATGGGTTTATTAAGAATTTATATGTGCAGATGTAATAACGCCATTAAATTCGTGCGAGATTGTAGGTGTGCAAATCAATGTAAGAGATACCACAAGTTTCACAACAGGTATGTGAATTGTTTTTGTCCAGATATTTGGTGTTTTTTCTAATCCATCAAATAGGATGAAGTGCTAAATAAAGCTATGCAGGGGGTGCAGGTGCTGAGGATTGGAATCAATTTCTGGCTGCATCATATTAAAGAGATGGTCATGGGAGAGAATTAGGAACTTTGCTTTATCTTGATTTGAATATTTTCAATTGCGAAATGGCTAATGGAATATCGGTATATAGATGCTGAGTTCAAAACTTCAAATTTGGGTATGACATCATGAGTGACTAAATGGTTTAAAAGAAAATAGTTTTTGTTAAACTTCCTTGACTTACTCCTTGGTAGAATGATTAATCTAAACTTGCAGCAGCAAGAGAATTCAGATTGTAAGGTAGGTGGGAGCCTGTTGTATAATAAACTGCTAGAATGACATGCTAAACCAAACCTTCGTTTGATAAGCTATGCATGGGTTGCGCTTCTTTGTGTCACTTGATTGCAGTTAAGTACTTCAGTTATTCAAATGCAATCTGTATTTGTAGTGACACAAAAGAGTAATAATATTTTTGGTTTCACCCTCTTTTTTGTTCACTTTAGGACTGAACTTTCTCTGATATTAGATATTAATTGATAACTTTCCATCATTATAATTGAATATATTTCTCTTTGCTCACATGGTTTTTGCTTTAAGAATTTTTTAAAGGTGTAGGTAAAAAATGAGGTCTCTTCGTTATTAATTTTCAGCAAATCAACTGTTCATTCAATTTGCGGATTTAAAAAAGATTGTAAAAAGCTGCCAGTGGTTTTGCTTTTCCTAAGCTTCTATCCTGTTTCTGTGGGGAGGATTTGTTACAGTAATGTTAATTTTATGGTCTAAATTTGTGAGGAAGATTGGAGGACCTTATAAGATTGGTTATGTGGTGGAGTTTTGGGTTTCAATGCCAATGATTAGGTCTCAGAACAATTATGGAATCTAGGATTTGTTGGTTGATCAGGCTTGAGAAAATATCAATTATAAGCAAAAAACGATTGAGCACTTGGTCAGGCCATAAAAGACATGAACTAAGGAAAATAGACAGAGGGGAGGAAAATCAGAATGTTTTGCAAAGTTTAGGGTTGAAAATAGAAATTCTGAAAGTCCAGGGATGAAAAGTGAACTTAAGTGATAGTTTAAGGACGAAAATGAAATTTTACTCTAAAATGAAAGTGTTTGAGTGAGGGTGTGTCAAAATTATCAATGCCACTGGTGTGTCCAATTTGTCAATTGGACAATGAAACTCTAGTCCTCTCAGTTGTCCAAATGCCATGGTTGTGTGCCAATTAGGAAGTTAACTTCTATGACTACTGAATTTGGTGATTTCTAGAAAATAAAACACATTATGGCTTCTGGATCCTCAAAGGAGTTGGAATTTTTTCATGCACAACCTGGACTTTTGGGAAAAATCGAAACAGCCTTGTACATAAGTACGGGTGCAATTGGGTGAGTTAGGTAGATTTCAGGTCAGGTCATAAATGAGTTGGGTACATCATTATCCAATTACCCACTTACAACTTGTATAAATATAAATTAAATGAGTTTGGCTTACTTTCAGTGAATTTTTAATTAGAATTTTTTTTTTTTTTTTTAATGAGGTTAACTGAAATTTCCTTTTTCTAAGTCATAATAACAAATTTTAATGGAAGAATTTACACCTTCTATATTTGGAGTTGTTCGAATATGTAAATAAATCACGAACATAATCCAAGTAATAAATTCCGAAGCTTCCTTTTTAGTTTGACACACAAACATCTCTTTTTTCAAGTTTAACCATGCACTATCTTTGATGTAAAAATAAATAAATAAATAAAGTTTAACCATGCACAATAATTAGAATAACACTTTCAAATGAAAATAATAACAAATGCACATGGTCATTTTCTTTCAACTAAACAGAAATTAAGTGAAGCCGAAGGAAAGGAAGAAATAAGACAACCTTGGCAATTCTTCAAATGCAGTTGCAGAGTAGAAGTTAGGACTATTAAAAAGTTGTATAAGAAGAAAAATGTAAGGGATGGAAAACCTCTTCCTATACAAGATATAGAAGTAACGCTTTGAATACCAAAATGATACAACAGAAATATGGAGAGATCCCTTTCAAATTCCATAGTATTCATAAATAAAATAAAAATAAAAAAAAAAACCAGGGGGAGCCGTATATCAATGAATTCCTATACCCTTGTGTTAATATGTATTGTTAGTTGTGTAGGACTTAAATTTTAGTGCAGCTATAAGGTTTTGGATGGACGCATGGATGAAAAAAAAAAAAAAAAAAAAAACTCTACAATTCTTATTTGCTCTTTGAAGAAAAATCTAGAAGTGATTTATTAATGATAATGAACAGCTAAATGGATAGTTATGGTATGGTCCTCACATTTGGCACAAAGATTAAGTAGAAATTAAAGACACATGGCTTAAAATTAGACTTTAATTGAGTTTAATGTAATTTTTCAATTTGAATTATCTATTGTTAGTGAGATTACACAAGAAGGGACTTTTGTGATACTAAAATTTAGTATTTGAAATGGAGTAAACTAATGAGTTTAGGGTGTGCTAGTTTTTAGGGAAAAAAATATATCAAACATGCGTAAGATATATTTAAATAGAGAGTGTGCTAATTTTTAGGAAAACAATTTCTCTGGTAGTTTTTTTTTTAATTTTTTTTTTTTAACCACCGCACACCAAGAAAGTCAATACCGTACCAGAAACTATACCGGTTTGGCCACCAATATGATATATTTCGGATACCGGTCATGCCGGTATACCGTTTTGGGTTTACCGCTATTTTATATATTTAATATATATATATATACACACACACACACAATTTACACACACATACACACACAAACTCTTCAACTTTTAGTATCATAAATACATTCCATTTCAAATATTGTGTATTGATTGATACAGTAACTTAAAGATCAACTGGAGATTAGAATTGATGCAGGTAAAACAATTAAAAAAAGAAGAAAATGGAACTCTTAATTCAAACACCAAATCCAAATTAAGTAAAAGAACTGGAGAGATCAAAGGTTAGGTGAAATAATGAAATTATCTACAAAATACTTTCATTATTGATTTTTTTAGACACAAAAACTACCACAATTACCAAAAAAAAAAAACACAGCATTTTTTGTTTCGGTTCGGTACGGCCAGAATTCGCCTGTACGGCCGGTATTTTTTTCCAGTATAAAATAGAAGTGTACCGGTACCGGTGCAAGTGCACTGGCAGGTACGGTACCGGCCGGTACCGATACGATATCGGCCACCCTGCCGCACACCCTTGGTGCGATGATTACAGTACTTGTGAGACGTGGGAAGGCAAGGGTCAGAGTTCAAGTCTCTAGGAGGGAGCTTCACATATATATACGCTTAGATTAGGTTAGAGTAGAATTTTATCTTGTATCAAAAAAAAATTGTTGAATTACAATTTTAACTCTATTTTAAATTTTTTAGATTAAGGATTATTTAATTGTATGTTTAACATTTTTTGAAGTCATAACTAACTTTTTGAAACTAAAATTTAGAATTTGAAATGGAGTAAATTGATGGGTTTTGTGTGTGCTAGTTTTTAGGGAAAAAAATGTATCAAACATGGGTGAAAGATATTTAAATAAAGAGGAGAATTAGTCTCAATTTTTTGCTGAGACTAAAATCAAATCACTATTGCGTAGACTTATGGCAGCCTAAACTTACTGCCACAATTAGTAAAAAAGGGGGGGGGGGGGGGGAGATGAAAGTAGCACGTGTGGCTAAGTAATTTCCTGCCACAAGCACCACTCAAATGCTTTCAAAAGCAAAAAGTTGCTAATAATCAGCTGCAATTTACGCCAAATGCCATGAAAGAAGCAAGTGAAGTGCTGCAAGAAGGTATTTGGTATAAAATGATACCATGTTAGTAGTATCAAAATTTAATAAATATGAGACACGTCAACAAAAAATAATTACCTTACTTACAAATGAAAGACATGCGTTAGTGGATAATTATTTTTGTACACATATTTCTCATTTGTTGGATTTTGATACGGATGACATGTTATTGAATAGACAACGTTTTTAAGTGATCAAAAAAAAAAAAAAAAAAGGCTTCAACAAGCAAAAAAAAAAAAAAAGGAGGATTATGCATAAAAGGCAAAAAGAAAATAGACAGCCTTTGCAAGCAGAAAAAAGAGAAAAGGAGAGAGAAATTGAAGAGGAGGAACACGCAGCCTTAGGTTTGTATAGGGATTTTACCAATCCCTTTCTTCTCTAAATCTCTCTCTCCCTCTTTCTCAAAATTGACTTTTTGTTTGGTAAAACAAATAGAGTCGGGTTTCATGATGAGTTCTTAACTCTATATATAAAACTTTAAGTTCGAGTCTCTGACAAGCAGATCCTATTTGTAGATTACCAAATAAAATAATTCTCTCAAGCTTTAGTCCAATGTTTTCTCAACTAAAGTCCTTGACTCTACCAAATCAAGTACATCAATGGAGTCCTTGACTCTATGAATTCAAATTTTAGAGTCCTTAACTCTACCAAATTTCAATTAGAGTCCTTGACTCTACCCAATCTCAACAGAGTCCTTGACTCTAACTTATGAATTAATTTAATGGAGTCCTTGTCTCCACCAACCTAAATATTAGAGCCATTGACTCTATCAAATTTAAAATAATATACTTCAATGGAGTCGACTCCCAAAATTATGTTAAATAGAGTGGAGTTTGTAATCCCTTCAAATTCCAATGTGACAATTCTTTGGGATTCCTAATACCTTAACCAAAATTGGAGTTTCTAATTACCAAAATAAAATGACCATAAAATTGATTTGAGAAAATTTTCCAATCCCCATTTCTAAAACATGTTCATAAAAATTAAATTGCTTCGAATGAGTTTTTTTTTTTTTTTTTTTTCCTTAATTAAATTTGGGGACCTCAATCAAAATATAATTCTTTATTAAAATTCCTATAAAGAAGCAAATGAAAGGAATGAAAATTTTCTTGGACATTCAACTTCTCAAAAAGAGAATCCTTGGTTCAATTTCCATAAAAGTGTGGTCCTTAACTTATCCTTGAGATTAAAATCAATCATTTCACCCAAAAATAAATTTAAGTCAATCCTTAATCAGGTACCAAGTATTTACTTAAATGTTCATCTCCTAAAGTGAAAAAAAAAAAAAAACCATATTTGAGGACTTTATTTAAATCTAAAACCTCAATCTAAGAACTATGAATTGGCTTGATTTCTGCCAAAGGTATGTAGGCAACCTAATAAATTATTAGGTACAGTCACAAATAAATAAAAACACATATCCCCTCAAACACAAAAAATAAATAAATAAACTGATGTAGAAAGGCCACGTGGTTGGAATCAAAGGATCTTTCCTTGAAACAAGAGATTGTAATTAAAAGATACATTATCTTGAATGGGTACTACTCATTTCAATAAAACCTATATGCCAAAAGGCCTATAGGTCAAATAATATTTGATGAATTTTACTAAATAACAATTTTGTTATATATAATTTAACGATTTTGTTAAACATAATTTAACGATTTTTGTTAAACATAATTTAACAATTTTTGTTAAATATGAGTTAACAATTTTTTTCAACAGCCTCTATATAAAGGCTATTTTGTAGTAATGTTATTTCAGAATATAATGATTGATTAATAAAATTTAGCAGCTTATTTTTCAGATTTGTTTGTGTGATGCAAACTTATCCAAGGTGTGATGCCAAGGAACTCTAGGTGTGATGCTTCAAAAGACCTAGGTGTGATTACCTAGTATTTTATATATGTTATTTTCTATCTATCTCCTGTTTTAGGCCCAAAATAGCCATCAATAGTTATTCTTTTCTAACCTAAACTCTTAAACATCAATCCTTATTCAAGAACTCATCAAGAAACCTAGTATAGTGCTGAATTTCTTAACATTTTCATATCACACCACCTAAAGTATGTCAATATAAAATTCTGGTTTGAATGGAAGAAAAAGCATCCATAAAGAAAGTAACCTTACCAGAAACTTCATAAAAACAAGTTTTTTGGACAATATGTATTACGAGCTTTATTCAATTCCTTGGCATCAAACTAAACACAGGGCATCCCTTCATGCTAACAATCTTGTTGTCGTGTATTGTGGAGCTTATAGTTATGTTTGTAATGTATTGTTATGTATGCATTTACGTTTAATCATAAAAATATTCTCTACTCTAATTCTTAAAATTTGTTATCTATAATATGAGATATAGTAATTTAAAATTTTCACCATTCCAAAACAAGAATTTCTTTCTTCAATTAGTTGTTGTAATTTCAATTAGTAAAACTAGTATGTAACCCGTGCTACCGCACGGGAATGGTTAATATAGTGATACTATTGGTCAATTTCTTTTTTGTCTTTTTGGATTTATCACAAGGAGGATAGAAGTAGATAAAATAATAAAAATATATATTGCATTTTATTATTTAAGTGATGCTATTGGACCTTTTTTTTTTTGTTTATCATAAGGAGGATAGCATTAGATAAACAATGAATAAAAAAAGAGAATATTACATTTTATTAAGTGATGCTACAATGAAAAATGAAAAAGAGAATATTGCATTTTATTATTTAAAATATATATAAAGGGGCATTAATATTTTTTTTTTTTGTCAAACTTTAAAAAAAAAAAAACCTATTCACCAACTTAAACATTTCAAGGTCGATCGAGCATCTTTTGCACGTAACCACAAATTCTTCATAACCATTAGAATAAGGTTCATCATAGTTCCAATATCCCAGTCCAGCTTTTTGGCAACCTTGAAAGTTTGGACTTTGATACATGGTGGTTCCCACAGCAAGTAGTCAAAGTATTCTTTGGCATTTTAGAAGTCTATGCTTCCCATGCTAATTTGCCACCAACAACAATTCTTTCGAAGGGAAACCCAATTTGGATTTCTTTGAACTTATTTTTAGTATTGCCACTAATCAACTAATATTAGTCAATTACTTTCAAACTAACTAAATTTATACATGCATTAAAGAATTAAACTTAGTATGTAAACATCATAAACTCAAAAATCAATGTGCATATAAATAATCTCAAAGAAAATACTTGTCAACTAAAGTATCTCTTAACTAGGTCACACACACAATTCAAAGAACTCAAAATTCTATGTATACACTTCTCTGATTATGGGGCTAAACCTAGGGCATGAATGAAAAGGAAAAAATTACACACACTCTTGTCCAGAAAATGACCAATCTGGCATCAATACATGGTTTAGAAAAAATGATAATTGAAGTTTTATAAGTTATAATTAATGCAGATTTGATCCAGGGTTTTTCTGAAGATTGTGGGTTTGAGGGAATATTGTTGTTGATGCTTACATGATATTAACGATTACATTATTCTTATTAGCTTGAATATGAATATCATGATCAACATACTCTTGTAAAATCTCAAGCTCATCAACATTGAGAAACGACAGCTTGTTTAAAGTCATCACTTGTGCTGTGACATAATAAATCACATTTTGGAATAATCAAAATCATCTAACTCAAAAGAAACTTTAAGATTCTAGATTATTGATTTCTTTTTCCCTCAATTTATAAAAAAGTTCAATGCTAGGGAATAACCATACGCACCAGCCCCTTTTAAACCCAAGCAATTTTTACATAATCACAATCATACTTCACTATACAAATTATATCATACCTCAAAACCAAAGAAAAAAGAAATCAATTTTTGGAATTAAAATAAACTTCCAACCTAGACTCTATGTGGCCAACAATGTTCATTATGCATGAGACATCATGAGAGACATTGTTTGCAATTTTTTAATAATGCCTAACCTTTGCTCTATCAATTGGACTATTTGGACTCAAACCACAATTTAGCCAAGTATCAAAATCATCTGGAAAAATTCACCTAGGCAAATATCATTCATCCATTAATCTTAGAAAAAACTGACAGATCTACACGTGCCTGATAAGCTCTGGAAGAAATAGCTCTTTGACCTTTGTTTCTACGCAAATAAATAACCCAATTTCTATTATATGAAACAATAAATTCCATTTTACAATCAATCATATAATAACCTTGGACTATCCTACGTAAAAATCAGACAAAGACAACTATAAAATAAGCAGCATGTTTCAACAAAAAGTAATATACTATAAGAGCTTGTACTTTATAAAATTGGCAAACGAAATGCAATACTATCACATTTTTTTTTTCCTAGAAGAAAATCCACCTCTATTTGTGCGATATACATTGGGATTGAAGGATAGCCTTCAATGAAAGGAGCAGTTTTTGTTGAGAAAATGGGAAGAGAGAGATACAGAGACAGAGAAAGAATGAAAGAAAAATAATTGGGTAGGGAACAACGATTTAAGGAGTCAATAGATAGTTGTTACGTTGGTTTGGATTTGTACATAAGAAGTGTAGGAGTAATAGGACTCAAAACTAAATGTATAATGGTGGCTTAAGAACTACGTTTGAGCAAAGAAGTGCAATATTTGTTTTTGTAAAGTCTGAACTCTGAAGACACGAAAGACACATCTTTTCACACTTTATTCAGTGTTTTTTGAAATCACATGTATATAAGACATTTGAAATTTAAAATCATATTATAGTAAAACTGGTATTGTACACTAAATAACCTGGAAATTTTAGTAAGGGGGAGATTCTTTCCAAACTTAAAATTTAAAAGTTTGGGGTACTATAGATATAGAGCTGTAGTATGGATTTAGGAACTGATTTATGTGGAAAAACCAATCATGCCATAGTAACACATATTTATGAAATATGAATTCTTTCAAACAACTTGTGAGAAGGTAATAACAAATATGGAAAAACTTCTAGTTTGAATTCATTCAAACTTAGCTTGACTTGCCCCCATCTAAAACAAACTTTCTAACAAAGAATGCCTAAAATAACTAAAATGAGTAGCACCATAGACAACATAGGCTATATATTGATTACTATCTTAGGCATTGCAAAGCTAATCAGTGCTTTTAATTTCAAAAACATAGCAGTCTCAATTTTCAAAAGGAGGAAAAACAACTAATCAATCTAATGCCTCCAATAGGCAATTTGGCCCGTTGTTTATTTTTATCGTTTTAAATTATTTTTGCGTTAGTTCTTGCTTGAATTAGATTGATTAGTTTTTTTTTTTTTTTTTTTTTTTAATCTGGCTAAAAAATGCAAATAAGAGCCAATTCAAACACAAATACACCAAATGGACAAAGATTAATACGAATTATGAGATAAATAGAAGGGAAATCAAGCTATCCTAACCTATAAGTTTGTTCTAGCAACTCTTCTTGAAGATTAGATCCAACAATTCAACAATTTTTTTCTTAGAACAATTCAAAAAAATTTAGATCCATGGATTACTGTGTAAACCAAACAACCATACTAAGTAAATAATCCCTTAATATGCAATAACACAGTGTTTAACAAAATCTTCACTCTAAACTTTAGATTTGGCTATTATATTCAATCTATAAAGAAAAAAGCAGGCTAAAACATGCAAGTTAGAGCCAATTCAAACACAAATACACTAAATGGAAAAAAATCTAGTACGAAGTATGAGATAAATAAAAGGGAAATCAGACTATCCTAACTTATCAATTTGTTCTAGCAACTCTTCTTGGAGATTATCCCAGTGTTATAATTGGCAAATAACTCAACAAATCAGAATTCAGCTTTCAGATTTGACTATTAAAATCATGGGTGATACTCCCAATGTCATCAAAACAAAAGGCAAAGATGATAAATTAGGTCTACAAATTAGGTATAATAGATTAAATTATATGAAATATAATTCTTGGTAAATTAACTTAAGTAACTAAATAGAATAGACTAAAACTAACATAAGAGAAGGCAGATTTGTTTAATACATTACCTTCAATTAGCTCACCACATCGTCCAAAAGCATCCTTTAGAATAACTTCATCAGTATCAAGAGAAAGCCCTCTAATCCAAAACACAACAAATAAACTGAGTCTATCTTTATGACAGCAAGGTCGGAAATGTTTTTCTAGGATGTCCATGCTGGGTCCTTTTAGTCACTATTATCACAAAAACGTTAACATAAGGGAAACAACTATCAACATATATAACATTAGAGAACTTGATAAATAATTGAGACTAAAGCCTCATATTTCATATGATATGACTTAATTGAACTATGCCCATAACATGACCAAGTAAGAAAATTAATTTGGAAAAACAATTGTGGGATAGGAGGCTATAACCACTATGAAATCAATACATCTTTAGCAAGACCTAATGACCAAGCATTTAGTCAAACATGTAGAGGACACTTTAATTCACCCAAATAAATAAGTGAGCATGATCCAATATTCCATGAGATGTATCCAACTAATGTAATTGAATTAACAATATGTGGTTTAGATTTTTTTTTTTTTTTTTTTTTTTTTTTTTTTTTTTTGGAGATGAATGTGGTTTAGGAATTAAATGCATAAAGTAAAATACAAAAACTAAGCTAAACAGTTAAATAGCCGTATATAATAACACTTCATATAGAATCCTATTCGTAATTTTTTAAGAAAACAATGAACAAAATCCAAAGCAACCAACTTGTTTCGTTGTTTCACATCAGTGTTGTTACTCTTTATATTCTAATAATATGGATGCTTTAAGTTGGCAATTGGTTGCCAAACACAAAATCTGCATGTTCAAACGAGAGTAGAAATAGACCTTTCAATAGTTCTGCTATATGTATGGAGTGCCTCGTTCTTGTCCCCTGTAGACAAATAGAAAAATAAAAGAATACAATTTTACATTCCAAATAGCAATAATAATTATAATAAGAATATGGCAATACAAATCAAATAGTTGGCGTGCAATACTTAACACAATTTGGAGAATTCATTAAATTAGAAAGTTAACATTGACACCCAAACCAATAGATATAAAAATTTGAAGAAGGAAAAATGACACTAAAATCAAAAGGAATTAAAAAACAAATCATAAAAAAAAATAAAAAATAAAAATAAAAAACTTAATACAATTCAGAGAATGAAATTCATTCACATAAGAAGAAGAAGAAAAGAACATTACATAGGATAACAACCAAACCATGTTTAAGCAAAGAAAATTCCTTATTTCCTGGCAATACCTTCAATGGCTGTAAACCCTAAGCTAAATGGGTTTCAAACGTCTTTGATCATGCCCTTTATTTCTTTGTCATTCAACCTTAATCAAAACCAATAACCTAAATACCTAAATTAATAAAAATCAATCCAAATTAACAAAACCTAAATCATATTTGATACAATTTTTATTGTTTAAAGATACCTGTATCAATAGTGGTTCAAGCAATATATATATTGGTGGCAAAAGGCTGGGTTGAAGGTGGGAGATAGTCTGACATGGTGGTGGTCCTCAATCTCTCCTTCATAGTGCCTCACGTCTCTCTCTTTCCCTTGTCTCTTGTGAAATCAGTGATTTCATCGGGTATAAAAATAGCCTCTTTGCCTATTAAAAAAAAAATAGCCTCTTTGGTTTTCACGTTTGACAGCAAAATAAAAAAAAAAAAAAAAACTTAATTAGCACAGTAGCTCACTTGACCTAATATATAGAATCTATAAAATTAAACTTCAATTTCAAATTTTAATTGAACAATTGGAAGGATAGTTATGATTTGCTCTCCATATAAATGTAGACACATGGCACAAAATTGGAACTCTAATTTGGAAAAAAGATAACCTCTTTGGTTTTCTCATTTGACAGCAAAATCAAGAAAAAATTTAATTAGCATAGTAGCTCACTTGACCCGATACATAGAATCTATAAAATTAAACTTCAATTTCAAATTTTAATTGAAAAATTGGAAGGATAATTATAATTTGCTCTCCACATAGATGTAGACACATGGCACAAAATTGGAACTCTAGCTCACTTGACCCGATACATAGAATCTATAAAATTAAACTTTAATTTCAAATTTTAATTGAAAAATTGGAAGGAAAATTATGATTTGCTCTCCACATAGATGTAGACACATGGCACAAAATTGGAACTCTAATTTGGAATTCCAATTTGAGTTTCTCTCTGCTTCACCTATTATATATATATATATATAGACTAGTCACTAACCAGTGCGATGCACGAAATAGTTATATAAGATATGCTATATCAATAATTGTTCTAAATTCATAAAAAAAAAAAAAAAAAAGTAAAAGAAAAATTAAACTAAAATGCAATACCATTAATTTTTTTTCCAGTAAAGACTATAAAAGGAAGTTAAGATATATACTTCCCCATATATATTTAACTATTAATAAGACCACACATTACATATGCAAACTTATCATGACTAGCAATTATGCGAATACAAATCATCTGTACCACTTATTGTGTTCCACTTTATGTTCTACCAATCACAACTTGCCATATACTTGTTTAATTTTCCTTATAGAATAGCTATGGCTTAAAATGGAAAAAAAAAAAATTAAATATATGGCAAGTTGTGATTGGTGAAACATAAAGTGGAATACAAAAAGTAGTTCAAAGTATTTGTATTCCAATTATGCTGCAAAGAAAGCATGCAAGATAGGAATAACAATTAGATCAATATAAATTCAAAATGTGAAGATGCACCAACAGGGTGTGATTGAATGAAAATTTTGAAAGATGTCTCTCTTCACTTGAGACAATCATAATCCTAATGCATTTGGAATTCAAGAAAGTATTCAACATTGACCAAAATAACTACAAGTGAAAAAAATAAAATCAAATGCCAACCTATTTTAGGATTATCTATGTTGGGTAACTTTTTCTTTTCTTTCAAATTGTAAATAATAAGAACCATTAAGTGAGGCAGCTCCGATTGCATGTGTGGGTTTGAAGGTGCTAAAAGCTTCTACTAATCGATGTAATCTACAAATCCACTGAAGTCTTGTAAATTCTGATTGCAAAAACAAAAACAATTTTATAAATAAGCAAGAGAGTCATAGTCACTACATTAAAGCATAATTCCAATTAACAATTATTAACAAATTAACAGAAATTAAAAATTATTAAGAAATGCTATGGAGGCATAGTTATACCAAAAATCATACGATATGTTATAATTGTTGACATCACCTCATAAGATTGATTCATAATCTATGTCCATTGCAGCTTTGGTTGTCCCCATATGCCAAAAATAGCTATTGAACTTCTATCTTCAAAAGCCCACAATATCAAACCTCCCCCACACTGCCAATAAGGCAATAACTATTCCTTCACTCAACAAAGGGAAATCCATAGTAAAAGAGTCATCGGTGAAATTCGTAGTACTTTGCAAAATTGAATTTATAACAAAGGGAATAATTCAATGATTAAAAAAAATGAGTCATTGATTTATAATCACAGAAATTTTCATCCTATAACATATTAATACAATCAAGTTACATATAACACATGGTAAACAAATATCTAAACTTGATTGCAAGAGATTTAGAACTGTGCAGTATCATTGAAGGTTGAAAAATCTACTATCATCAAAGTATGTCCAACTGAATTCAATTTCCAATCTAATATTATTCAACACTTGCACAAGTTATAAATATGTATTGCTGGTTACACAAATTTGTAAATTGCTAAGGTTTATTGAACTAAACCTTTAAAATCAATAAAAAAAATTAGCAAATAGAAAAGGCCTAACCTTGATTTGATTTCTCAAATGTAGCAACTAGAGAAGGAGTGCTAAAGAAGGATAAAGTATGAAAGGATGAAACTGTAGCTTGAGAAGGAGAAGTGTGGCTAGTAGGGTTTTTGTTCAGAAAAACAATCAAATTTTGTGTTTTATTATTATTATTATTATTTATTATTGAGTTTTAGAAATATTAAATCAGATTTTTTTTATTTAAATAATGCTGATGTGCAAAAATGTGGGAGCTCTAAAAAAGTCAAAGACTTCAATTATATATATATATATAGAGAGAGAGAGAGAGAGAGAGAGAGAGAGATGGGTTCAAGTTACACCTAGTGTAACTTCATAAGAGTCACACCTTTTTTGAACCATTGATTTGTATCATATCTAAGGGTGAAAAAAAACACTCATAGTCATGTATTTATTATTCCCTAGAAATTAGTAACAAAGTCATTAATTCTTCTTATTAAAAATAGAAAAATAAAAAACAGCATTAACTCTCTGCTCTCCATCATCATATTCATCTTCTCTCCCTCTCTCACATGGTCTTGTATTCTATCTTCTATGTACTTTCACCCTCTCTTGGTAAGCTATGCACCAGCACAACCTTTTACTCCCACAACATTTCAAAGCTTCCTTATTACCCAACCAAACTGGTCAGCTTCCTAATCAGAAAGCTAGTTGCAATTTACATCTTAAGTAAGTATGTGAAGAAGAGGACAAAGAAAGTACACTTGACTAAATTTTGTGATTGTCTGTGTTTCATTGAGCAGCAATTAAGTTAAGTTTAGTCAGCAGCTTCTTTATTAATGTGGGTGTGAACCTCTCACTACCTCATCGATTAGCTGTCATACCGTTGGAAACTCACTAACACCCACATTAATAAGCCTTGAGACGTTACAAAAAAGGCACTAAAGCCACAATTAAAGCCCCAATAGCTAGAAACAATGGAGCTATATATACAAGTCCACTAAGACCGAACCAGGTACAAACATGTACACACCTGAATTACATTCTAGCTTACCTCACTTTAATATTCTGAGCTCTCTTATTTCATGAAAAGCTTCCATTACTGACTTTATTATCGAAGGCCCTATAGTAGGCACCACACTGATGACCACTTGATGAGAGCTTTCACCTCACATCTTGCAGGTTCAGTGACGAAGATTGGACACTGTCTAGTCGAACCTACATGGCTAATGATTTTGGCATCATCAGCTTGGCGCTGTTTGTGGGAAACAACATTTTCACACTAAGGTTCGAAAGCATAATTCCAGTCATTTTCTAAGTTCAGATGGAGTCCAACCAAGATCTGGCAACACTGACTTTGCAAATCCAAGCACTTACAACTAGTGCGAAAGAGTTCACTAGGCAAAACCAAGAGATGAGGCAGCGACTCCAACAGGAAGACAACCGGTCCAAGATCTATCAAGAAGACGATGGAGATAGTCAAAGAAGAAGCGACCATTGAAGGCCAGCAACTTCAGATGGATTGAGCTCAGATCTTCTTCTAGAAATGGAAAAGGAGATGGATGAGCTAAGGAACGCCATTAAAGGAAAAGCATACCAAAGCTTGGATAGAATAGTCAGGATGACGGATTCCCCCTTTATGACAGCAGTTCTAGAATGCCCTGTACCATCAAAGTTTTGCCTACCTCAGCTTGAACCATTTTATGGACCTAAGGATCCCTTGGACCACCTCAACACTTTCAAGACAACACTAGGTCTCCAACAACCCCCTAACAAAATACTGTGCCACTCTTTTTCCACTACTCTTAAAGGAGTTGCAAGGGAATGGTTCATGAAGCTACCCACATCATCCATCGACAGCTTTGAATAGTTGAGCAGTTCCTTCCTACGCCACTTCGTTTGAGGAGGCCAACAAACCATTTACTCACCATTAAACAGGGAGAGAATGAGACCCTGAGGTCGTATGTAAAGAGTTTCACTCGAGAAACTTTAGAAGTAGACGAAGCTGATGACAAGGTGCAGCTAACAACCTTTAAAGCTGGATTGAAATCTAAGGAGTTTGTGGTTTCACTCACGAAGAATCCTCTAAAAACAATGGCAAAGATGCTTTTGAAGGCACAGAAGTACATGAATGCTGAAGACGCTTTAGCCGTGATAAAAGACGTATAAAAAACCAATGAAACAGGACGGAAAGAGGACGACCGAAGAGGACAAAAAAAGGAACGCTCAGATCGTCAGACTAATGATGGGGGTAAAAGGAAACACGAAAAAACTCCTCAGACAGTAAAATTCACTCCTTTAGTTATGCCTGTTGACAAAATTTTGGTGCATATTAAAGATAAGCACTACCTCAAATGGCCTAGGCCATTACATTCGTCACCCAACGTGCGTGATAAGAAGAAGTATTACTATTTACACAAGGATCACAACCATTACACAGAGGATTGTAGAGACCCGAAGGAGCAGATAGAAGAACTCATACGAAAAAGGGAAACTACAGAGGTTTGTGAAGAAGGGAGAACCTAGTAAGTCTAAGAACGATGACAAGGACAAGCACAAAGCCTCACCCAAGGACGAGGACTGTACGTCCCAACATCCGCCAAGTGTGATCAGGGAGATAAAGACAATCACAAGTGGGCCATCCACAAGAGGGTCGTTCAAATCCCTCGAGAAGTCATATCAGAGGCAAGTGAACAGTGTCTATAGGATACCCCCCTTTAAACAGAGACGAATGGACAAGGACATGTTTTTCTTTGAACAAGAAGCTAGAGGATTGAAGCAACCTCATGACGACCCCTTGGTTATAATGCTCACGATAGAAGGGTTCAACACCAAGAGAATCCTCACGGATAATGGCAGCTCCGCAAACATCGGCAGCTCCGCGGACATCATCTACCTTTTCGCTTTTCAATAGTTGAAGATAAATCCAAGAGGAATGCACCCTTTTAAATCCCCCCTTGTCAGCTTTAGCGGGGACAGGGTGTATCCAAAAGGCATAGTGACATTAACAGTCACAGAAAGATCTTATCCATGATAGCTAACCTGTCAGTTGGATTTCTTAGTGGTAGATTGTCCCTCTTCATATAATGTGATCATTGGGAGGCCTACACTCAATCGCTAGAAGGTAGCCACTTCTACCTATTTTATAAAGGTGAAATTTCCAATGAAAAAGGGTGTAGGCAAAGTAAAAGAAGATCAAGTACTTGCTAGGGAGTGCTACCAAGTGGTGTTGTCAGCCAAGGAAAACCATACGTAAATGATCGGGAAAAAGTAAAAGAGAAGGTGGAAGCCCCAGAAACTATGGAGTTGGTGGATGGGGAGCCAATGAAGACCACCAGAGTAGGGACAACCATGAATCCAGACACGAAGAAGAAGCTAGTCCAGTTCCTTAAGGGGAACTTGGACATTTTCAGTTGGAGCCACGAGGACATGCCAGGCATATCCCTGAAGATTATCCAACAAAAGTTAGATGTGGACCCCAAGAAAAAGCCCGTCCAACAAAGATGATGAGTGTTTGCTCTAGAATGGAACTAGATGATCATGGACGAAGTAAATAAGTTACTAACAACAGGCTTTATCCGTGAGGTCTACTACCCGAATTGGCTGGCCAAAGGACAGCTTCCCCTTACAGAGGATAGATCAGATGGTGGATTCCATAGCAGGGCACAAGCTCTTAACTTTCATGGATGCATTCTCAAGGTATAACCAGATAAAACTGGCAGAGGAAGACCAGGAAAAAACTACATTCATCAAGAGCTAAGGGCTCTACTGCTACAAGGTGATGCCTTTCGGGCTGAAAAATGCAGGAGTAACCTACCAAAGGTTAGTAAATAGGATGTTCAGTAAACAGATCGAGAGGAACATGGAAGTGTACGTGGACGACATGCTCGTCAAGAGTAAAAAATAGTCTACTCACCTAGACGACATCCAAGAGACGTTCGTGACTCTCAGACTATATCAAATGAAGTTAAACCCTAGCAAGTGCGCCTTTGGAGTGGCATCAGGGAAGTTCTTAGGGTTCATGGTGTCTCAGAGGGGAATAGAAGCAATCCCAGAGAAGGTACAAGCCATACTGGAGATGGCGTCACCCAAGACTGTGAAGGAAGTCCAGAAGCTCACAAGAAGGATAGTAGCACTCAACAGGTTCATCTCAAAAGAAACGGACAAATGCCTGCCCTTTTTCAAGATCTTAAAGTAGGCCTTTGTTTGGACAAACGAATGTGAGGAAGCCTTCTAGGAACTCAAGCAGTACCTGAGCAGTCCCCCCTTCTTGAGTCCGTCGAAGGAGGCAGAAAACTTGTATTTATACTTGGCAGTGTCAGCCACAACTATAAGTGCTGCCTTGGTTCGAGAAGAGGACAGAAGATAACTCCCAGTCTACTATGTCATCCAGGCCTTCCAGGGGGCAGAAGCCAAATACCCACGGATAGAGATGATTGCATTTGCTTTGATTGTCGCTTCGCGCAAGCTACACCCTTATTTCTAGGCAAATCCTATCTTGGTGATGACAGACCAACCTATAAAGAAGGAAATGAACAAGCCCGAGGTTGCGGGAATGATGATCCAGTGGGCTATAAAGCTCAACCAGTTCGACATAGAATACCACCCCAGGACAGTTATTAAGGCACAGGCGCTGGCAGATTTCATCACTGAATTTACAGTCCCCGACAAGGAAGGGGATACAGATGAGGTGGAAAGATGGACGATTCAGACTGACGGTTTGTCAGTCTAAAAGAGGGGCGGAGTAGGGGTCATTATCATTTCCCTCGAAGGAGAGACACTCAAGTACAAAGTTCGATTAGCATTTCTAGCCACCAATAACGAAGCTGAATAGGAGGGGTCGGGAAGGCGCTAGGAATAAAAAATTTACTCCTCCAGAGTGATTCCAAGCTTATTATGGGTCAAATAAAGGAGGAGTTCGAAGCAAAAGAAGAAAGGATGTAAAAGTACTTGAAATTGATGAAGTTTTTGGCATAGGAGTTTGATCAAGTAGAGTTCACACAGATCCCCAGAAGCCAAAATAAGGGGGTAGATGAGCTGGCGAATAGTCATCGTCAGAAGCCAAGCCAAAGGATACAGATCTGAAGATTAAAGTCCAGAAACATACCAGCATCGAGGAGGTCCCTACCTTTGCAATCTAGAGTGGGAACAGTTGGATAACACCAATCCTGTTCTTCCTTCAGGATGGACAACTTCCACAAGATGTCGAAAAAGCAAGGAAAGTAAGGAAAAGGGTAGCTCAATTCACGATCCTAGATGACACTTTGTACAAAAGAGGCTTCTCCATGCTCTACTTGAAGTGTGTCAACAAAGAGAAAGCAAAATATATTCTAAAAGAGATCCACAAAGGAATCTATGGAGACCATGCAGGCCCGAGGTCCCTCGTCAGCAAAATTATCCGAACGGATTACTTTTGGCCTACCTTACTGAAGGATGCAAATGAGTTTGTCAAGAAGTGCGATAAATGCCAGAGGTTTGGTAACGTCCAACCCATCCCATCTAAAAGACTGACGACAATTGCCTCCCCCTAACCACTCGTCCAGTGGGGATTTGACATCGTTAGACTATTACCCCAAGGTAAAAGACAGGTAAGATTCTTGCTAGTGGCTATTGATTATTTCACAAAATGGGTTGAAGCAGAAGAATTGGAGACCATAATGGAGGCATAGGTCCAGAGCTTTGTATGGAAGAATATAATTTGCCAATTTGGGATACCATAAATGATCATATCAGACAACAAGCGGCAGTTTGACAGTCAAGGATTTAGGGACTTCTACTCAGGATTAGGAATCAAAAATTAATTCTCATCACCTGATCACCCTCAAGCTAATGGATAGACTGAAGTGACGAATCGAACTTTGCTCAAGATCATCAAGACTCGGTTGAACGAGGTGAAGGGCTCATGGCCGGAAGAGTTGCCCAACGTTTTGTAGGCATATAGAACTACGGCAAGAACCCCGACGGGTGAGACCCCCTTTAGCCTCACCTATGGGACCGAGGCAGTAATCTTAGTCGAGATAAGAGTCACCAGCTTGAGGCGAGAAGCTTTTTAAGAAGGTAGCAACTACAAAAAACTAAGAATCAACCTAGACTACTTGGACGAGTCCAAAGATGGAGCATTCCGCAAAATGGCAGAGTACCAACAAAAGATGTCCGAGTACTACAACAAGGGGGTGAAGCTCAGACTAAATATAGGAGATCTTGTCTTACACAAGGTCACACCCGCTACCAAGGAGCTAACCCAAGGGAAGCTTGGTCCAACCTGGGAAGGGCCTTACTAAGTCACTCATTACTCTAAGTAAGGCAGCTATCACCTGGAGACATTGGATGGAAAGAGGTTACCTTGACCATGGAATATCAAGCATTTAAAACAATACCATCAATAAATGTAATAAGTCAATTGTAGTCGTGCTCAAGCAATAAAAGAATTATTCAACCAATGTGATGTGTGCAAAAATAAAAAATAAAAATTATGTAAGTAACAAGATTTCGCCTTGACGGATGTAAGTTATTAACGAATCTAGAAATGACAAGATCCCTTCAATGGGTGTAAGTCACCAAAAATTGTCTAAGTAACAAGATTTTGCCTTGACGGATATAAGTTACAAACGAATCTATAAGTGACAAGATCCCTTCAATGGTGTAAGTCACCAAAAATTGTCTAAGTAATAAGATTCCGCCTTGACGAATGTAAGTTACAAATGAATCTAGAAGTGATAAGATCACTTCAATGGGTGTAAGTCACCAGAAATTGTCTAAGTAGCAAGATTCCGCCTAGATGGATGTAAGCTATTGACGCACCTAAAAGTGCAAGACCCCTTCAATAGGTGAGTCACCAAAAATTGCCTACGTAGTGAGAATCCACTCAGACGAATGAAAGTTACCGACATATAAAGTGCGTAGCTAAAGGAAGAGATGAAGCAAACAAGGGTCACATACAATCAAAAAATACATGCATGACGATATAGGCAAGTAAACAGGTAAACATTGAAAAATCAATTAAATAAAGCCTAAAAACACTGGGCATTGTTCTTGAAATTAAAATATTTTTCTGAAAGTAGAATAAAAAAGCCCAAAAAATTATACACTAGGCACCTAAAAAAAAAGTACATTAAAGGTAAAATCAAGTTCAGAATACAGCCGTATCGTCAAGAGTGGGTAGGTTGGTATCTATAGGAGTGTCATCAGTAGGAGTATCAAACTGGGAGGCTTCTTCTGCCAACATCTCCCGATCCACCTCTTCCAAGTCCAGACCTTCCAGGTCTACTCCAGAGGAATGCTTGACCAGGTACCGACAAAGGAGCTTGAAGCCCTTGTAGTAGCAATTGAAGAGCACAGTGTTGTACTCCTCAGTTTGCTAGAAAGCCTTAACGGCCTTAGTAGCAATGGTCTTCAACTTCTCCTTCGCGACTTAGAGTTGCTCGTCCTTCTCCAGGGTTAGCTTCTTCTCTACTCTAAGATTGTCCCCCTAGGACCTTGGCCTTCTCCTTAACGGTGTTGGCCTCGTCCATAACAATGATGAGATCCTTCTTCAACTTAGAATTCTCCGCCTCTAAAGCTTCCACCCTAGACATGGCCGATGAGATCTTTACCTCGTGGGTAAGGAACTCAGAGGCAAGGTGAAGACTCTCCCTCAGCACCTGTAAAAGGATCCAATTTTCAGAATAAAGAAAAAATAATAATAATAAGGATGAAACTACACAGGAATGTTTCCAAGACAAGCTTATGGACGTGTTGGCCCATAACCTTGTTAGTAGGAGTGCTAGAGAAGGCACTCATCTCCTTGGCAGAGAAGACCTCTTTAGCCCTCACCAATGCAAGGGTAGTGTCATCCCAAACGCTAAACGAGCGAGAGTGAGCCTTCTCTTTCCCCTTCTCGGACACACGCAACTTCTTCTTGATGGGAGTAATCTTCTCCACCGGGGTAGCCAGGGAAGCTATCCTCGTCGTTTCGATGCCGGGGGTAGCTGAAGTGACGGGGACCCCCTTCTCTACAACGCGCATTGCCCTCTTCCCGAGATTAGACAAAGGCTCATTTTTCTTCAACCTCATTTTCGTGTACATCTCCTGGTTAAATTTGGTTGTCATCCTTTCAAGAAGAAAACACTTTAAAAAAAAAAATGGAAGAAGGCAGAATCAATGATGAACTAAATAGAGTACTTACTCTTCTTCTCTTCAATCTCGATGGTGTGCAAGACGTAGGTGGACGGCTCTGGACCAAGACAATGCAGAGATAAAGTGAAAGGATCGACCAAATCGTAAAAATCATCGATTGTTTTAGCGTACTCTATGGCTGCCTCAACACATTGCCTATACTTGCCCTTGAGCTTGGGTCGTCTCTTAACTGCACAAAAACAAACAAGATAATTAGTCGTGACAGTATATGCAAATGAACGAAAGACAGACTAGCAGAAAAGGCGACGCACCTAGACTCGAGGTTCTCCACCGACGGAGCAACCTTGGGAGAACACCCCAAACCTCGTCAGAGGGAGTCTCCTAATCTTCCCCGAACAAAAAAAAGAACCGGGACTTCTAGTATCTGAATGACAAGGGTAGGTTCCTGACGATCCTAGTCCTCCTTTCCCAAGGCACCAGTTTATAATATCCATGTTCTTGAACTCCTTTAAACGGTACAAGTAAACAAGCTTGTCTACCTTAATCATATCCCTTTCAGTGACAGCCAACCATATTTCCATATAACTGACCACTATCCTCTACAAGTTGGGCATAAGTTGCCTATGAGCCATATTAAAGCAGCCTAGAAGCTCGATGATAAAAGGGTGGATGGGGAGTCTGATCCAGCTCAGGAAAGCAGCCTCGTAGAAGCATACCTCCCCGAGCGAAAAATGGCAAGCTCGTTCCTCCTTTCAGGGAACTGAAATCTCTCTCTAAACCTAAACAGCATTTCAACGTCCAGGCCACACGCCTCCCTGAGAGCGTGAAAAGCCTTAATTTGCCAGGAACCAGAAGCGGCAATGTCCTCTCCATCTTCAAAAGATAGTCTCTAGATGACAACCCCGTCTCAAGATCACTAAATCTCACCTCTAACATCGCTTCTCACTCCCCCGCTAAACCCTCGAACCAATCAATTGATTAACGAAGCAAGAGGAATAAATCAGCCAATGCAACGCTTAAACCACTACCCTCAAAGACAAAGTTTTCAAGGCACGGGAAAACACCTAAAGATCCCCCCAAACGCGCAAAAGAAACGAAATTGAGGGGCAAGCTATCCTAACCTCAGAACCACTAAACATGGAGACCCAAAGAACCAAGGAAAAGAGGCAAAAATCCTAAAACTCCTACCCTTTATCAAAACACAAAAACCCAAAGCAACCAAAAACCCATACAATGCAACAAAACCCAAAACAAAAAAGAAAATCAAAAATCCACCCAACTTATCTATGTAACAAAAAGAAGAAAGGAGGGAAAAAGGACATGCCTCAAAGGAAGCTACCACAAAGAGAGAAAGCTTGAGAAAATTGCACCTTGGAGAAGAAGCACAAAGTCGCAGAGGAAGGAGCACAGAGCAATGATGGTGAAAAAGTGAGAGAAAATGAGAAAAGAAAGAAGTTTAAAAATAAGGCACAAAAAACTGAAAGAAAAAAAAAATAGTGGGAAACTCAAGGGTCACACAAGTGGGGGCATTTACTCCACCAATCAGGGCACGCCACGTGGCCACGATGTGTACAGCGCCGCCACTACGTATTAAATGTGGAACATAATCCCAAGAGTTGTGCCTGGGCGAAAAACCTTTCACCTTCTAGTGGTCGTCCTAGCACGCGCTAACAACCACAGAACCTGGAGGGGCATCTGATGGGACTGATGAACTCTCCTACCCAGACAACCTTATTAATGAAGATTGTTCACCCTGCCTCAACATGGACGAACATAGGAAAATCATTAATAAGAGTTTTTAATACCTCGATCAGTTATCGATTAGTTGTCATACTGTTGGAAGCTTATTAATACCCACATTAATAAGCCCTGAGGCATTACAAGAAAGGCACTAAAGCCACAATTAAAGCCCCAATGGCTAGAAACAGTGGAGCTATATATATAAGTCCACCAAGACCGAACCAAGTACAGAAACATACACACCTGAATTACATTCTAGCTTACCTCACTTTGATCTTCTGAGCTTTCTTATTTCATGAAAAGCTTCCATTACTGACTTTATCATCAGAGGCCCTGTGACAGGCACCATATCGGTGACCACTTGAGGAGAGCTTTCACCTCACATCTTACAGGTTCAGTGACGAGGATTGGATGATGCCTAGAAGAACCTACACGGCTGACGATTTTGGCATCATCAGTTAATAAGATAGTTATGGCTCTCACTTGTTGTTAGCCATTGATAAGCAAGAGTTGTGGCTGCATGCATGTGTCGACATTTTAGCATCCATGCAAATCATACAAATCTATGTGCATTTAGGAGGCATGCTATAGGTTAGGTAATAAGGAAGCTTTGAAATGTAGTGGGAGTAAAAGGTAGTGCTGGTGCATGGCTTACCGAGAAAGGGTGAAAGTACATAGAAGATAGAACAAAAGACCATGTGAGAGAGGGAGAGAAGATGAAGGTGATGATGGAGAGCAGAGAGTTAATGCTGTTTTTTATTTTTCTATTTTTAATAAGAAGAATTAATGACTTAGTTACTAATTTCTAGGAAACAATAAATATATGAATATGAGTGTTTTTTTCACCCTTAGATCTAATACAAATCAATGGTCCAAAAAATGTGTAACTCTTATGAAGTTATACTGGGTGTAACTCGAACCTGTCTCATACACACACACCACAATTTACAAGTATAAAGATTTTATTTCATAATACCACAATTTACAATCGTGCATTATGTATGTCCACCTATGATTTATTTTATAAATTTTCACTTAGGAAAAGAAATCAGAAAAACATGCAAAGCGCTCAACTAACACACTAAAAAAAATATAATGGTACTTAATAAGCACCGCTAGGTCAAGCATAACTACCTTAATGAAGGCCATGTCTTTCCTCGAAAATCTTATTGTCGTGCATTGTGGTGCTTATGGTTATGTCTGTACTGCATGGTTATGTTTATGTTTAATTAAAAACACTTCTCAATGCAAATGCTTAAGATTGCTATGTTTAATATTTTTAAAAAATAATACAAAAAATTGTATCATTCCAAACGTTCATTCCTTTTCCTTGAACTTACCCTAACAGGTACTGCAAAGGCATAATCTTTTGTACAACCTTCATTTTCTTCTTCAATAGAGTGTTAATGTCTTCTTCTTCGTCTTCTTCAAGTTCATTATCGATGGATTATACAATGACTAGATTATCAAAGTCAGGCCTCTAAAGTAAAGATCTATTCTATCTTTAATTTTCAAAGTTAAGAAAACTTAATATAGTTAAGAAAGTTTAAAAAGAAAATAGAATAAAAGCAATGGTTTCAGAATTTTTCAGAAAGAGTTTCACTGGATCAGAATTAGGAGTTAGAACAATAGCACCATTAAAAAAATTTCAAGTATAGAATTTTGGTTTGAATGAATGAAAAAGCATTCATAAGGAAAGTAACCTTACCAGACAATTCATAAAGCAAGTTTTTCGGACAATAGGAATTATGAGCTTTATTCAATTCCTTAGTGTACGGGCATTGAACCCCTAGGCCCACCATCCTCTAGTCCACGAGGATAACTGCGCTAACGGCCCAGGCCTCACTACCGTTCGATCCCAGGCCCATAAGAACGACCATCTCCTCATGTGTCCCGGCACCGGTCAGTTTAAATGGCCTCGCCGAGAGCCTACCTATCTTGTACCAGGAACCCAGAAAGCCAAAAGCGAATTCACCTTAGGTATGGTCGGCAGAACCAACCACACCATGCGCACGAGATGCCCGAGGTTCCGCCGGCTTCGCCGGTCATATACCCGTACTGTCATGCCGTGCACTGCCGCACACCTCGAAAGCTTCTCCGCCGAGGAACAGCGTGACAATGGAATCAAGTTCCAATGCCACCATCGTCCCATTTCTCGCTCATAATTGCTCACCACTTAGAGAAGATAACATTGGACCTCCCCATCCACTAAACCACCCAGCTGCGGCTATAAATAGTGGAGAGGATATCAGAAATGGGGGGGGTGCGAGAGGGAGGAGAGAGAGGGAGGGAGAGGAAACTAAGAGAAGAAAAAGGAGAAGGAAGAAGACAAAAACCTCGGGGGTACTCCATCAAAGACTCACCCCATAGCAGGAAACGCCAAAAGCCCACTATACAAATAGATTGTGAGCCCAACGTCCTCAAGGCCCAAGCACCGGTCTTTGGGTGCGCACAATTGGCGCCGTCTGTGGGAAACTCCTGCGCAGCGGTGGTTCTTCGCGAGGCACCTCCGAAAATGTCAGGAAGCAGACGAGGAAGCTACGCCGAGAGTGGTTCCGACAGGTCGTCACGAGGGTCAACCTGGCGGGAACGGAGACAGAAGGGACGCGAGGACCGGCAGCAAGACGAGGAAGGAGAGTCCGGACTCGGGGAAGGATCCTTCCATACACCGACTCACTGGTCGGGGCGTAGCCGCCGCGATAGAGAGGACGAGGGTCCCAGGGAAAGAGATCGGGAGCTAGAGCGATTACGTAGATTGGTGAGGGACCTGGAGTTAGAAGCCAGAGTCAGAGGTCGGCGGGAGGAACATAGACGGCATGGGCGAGGGTCCCCCAGCCCCGAACATCGCCACGCGGAAGGATCACACCAGTCCGAACCCTACCGGCATCGCGAGCGCTCACGAGATTACGCGAACCATGGCTCGGCATCTCCCGACGAAGGGCGACCACGAAACGCAGCCATGGACGCCATGAGTAAAGCTCTACGCCAGGCTGCCCGATCTCCGTTTTCAAGAGAAATCGAGAACGCACAAATGCCGAACAGATTCACGAGGCCGCCGTTCAACTCCTACACGGGAAAGACTGATCCGGTAGAACATGTGAGCCATTACATCCAAATGATGTCCCTACACGCCCATAATGACGCATTAATGTGCAAAGTCTTTCCATCGAGCCTCGGTCCGACGGCCCTTAGGTGGTTCAACGGGCTAAAGAAGGGATCGGTCCACAACTTCTCAGAGTTGATTCAGGAGTTCGGTGTACGGTTCATGACGTGCAGCAGGGTGCCCCAACCTGTGGACGCCTTGCTGTCAATGAAGAGGGGCCGGGGAAACCCTTCGCAGCTACGCAGGTCGGTATTGGGAGTTGTACAACGAGATCGGCGGGGGTAACGAGAAAATCGCGGCGAGCACCTTCCGCATGGGACTGCCCGAAGAGTCGGGGTTAAGGGAATCCCTGACAATGAAACCCCCCGAGGATATGAGACAACTGATGAGACGCATCGAAGAATTCAAGCGCCTGGAAGATGACCGGCTGCAGGGCAAGGGGAAGGCAACGATGGTAAATTACCACCGAGGTGGTGGTTTCCAACCCCGGGCAAGGAGGGACTTCAGAGCTCAAGAGCTCGGGCCGGCGATAGGGAACGTCAACGTAACGTTCAAGGAGCCGGTCCACAGGATTGTTGATAGGATAAAAAATGAGCCTTACTTTAGGTGGCCGAACAGGATGCCCGGCGATCCGTCAAGAAGAAACCAGAATCTATTCTGCACATACCACAAGGACAAGGGGCACACGACAGAGCAATGCCGGGTGCTCAAGGACCACCTGGAACAGTTGGTACACGCCGGGCACCTAAAGGAGTTCGTGGCACCAAGGAACCAAGGGTCCGGGCTCGGAGATCATAACCGCGGGAACCCACCCCTGCCTCCCGTGAGGATAATTGAGGTCATCCACGCCGTCCCGAGGAGGATCTCGACAAGGGACGTCCTGATCGTCGCCTCGGCAGGTGAAAGCCTGGGCGATTGCCATCCGGAAAAGAAACAAAGATGCACCACACCGACCATCACCTTCGACGACGGGGACATGAAGGGCACCATTCAACCACACGGCGATGCCTTGGTGGTCGTGGCCCGCGTAAGGGGTTTTTGGTGAAAAGGATGATGATAGATCAGGGAAGCGGGGCGGACGTGATGTACCCTGACTTATACAGGGGGCTCGGGTTGAGGAAGGAAGATTTGTCCAGATACGACACGCCACTCATGGGGTTCGACGGCCATATGGTTGCCCCGGAAGGGAAAATTTCACTTCCCGTCAGCATGGGAGGAAAGGAGGTAACGGTAACTTTCATAGTGATCGATTCTTACTCGCCATACACAGCGATCCTCGGAAGACCATGGATTCACGAGATGGGGGCCGTCCCGTCCACACTGCATGTCAAGGTCAAATTCCGCACAGAGGACGGCACCGCAGAAGTAAAAGGGTGCCAACTAGCAGCGAGGCAATGTCTTGTGGCTGCCGCGAACATGGTAGCCAATCAAACAAAGGCTGCCGAAGAGTCTGCCTTGTAGCAATTACAGCAACCCGAAGCGGGTGCGGGAGTTGGGTGTGCCGAGGACGTGTTAAAAGTGATGATTCTACCGGACAATGACAAGCATTTTCAGTTAGGGGCGGGCCTCAAGGATGAAGAAAAGATTGAACTGTTACTTTTTCTCGTACAAAATATGGATGTGTTCGCATGGAGTCCATATGAGGTACCGGGGGTCGACCCCGAGTTTATAGTCCACAGGCTTAATGTGGATCCAACACGCACCCCGAGAAGACAGAAGCCGAGGAGGTCGGCGAAGGAGCATGTCGACGCAGTGAGGCTGGAGGTGGCTAAATTAAAAGAGGCAGGGGCTATACGGGAGATTTTCTTCCCCAATTGGCTGGCAAACACCGTAGTGGTACGAAAGAAGAACGGCAAATGGAGGGTCTGCGTCGATTTCACTGACTTAAACCGAGCATGTCCCAAGGATCCCTTTCCCATGCCAAGGATTGACCAACTGGTGGACGCTACATGCGGGCATCACCGACTAAGCTTCCTAGATGCCTTCCAGGGTTATCACCAGATCGCGCTGGCTGCCGAGGATCAGGAGAAAACGGCGTTCATCACTCCCGACGCCAACTACCATTATACGGTAATGCCGTTCGGACTAAAGAACGCGGGGGCCACATACCAGCGAATGATGACAAGGATGTTCAGGAATAAGATTGGACGGACGGCAGAAGTTTACATCGATGACATGGTTATAAAAAGCAAGCAGGAAGGGCAGCACATTGGCGATCTGCAAGAGATATTTCGAATACTTAGGCAGCACCGACTCCGTCTCAACGCTGACAAGTGTACATTCGGCGTAGAATCCGGCAAGTTCCTGGGGTACTTAGTCACAAAAAGAGGCATCGAAGTCAATCCCGAGCAGATAGAAGCCGTGCTTCAGCTCATACCACCGAGCAACCCAAAGGAAGTCCAAAAATTAACCGGCATGTTGGCAGCCCTGAATCGGTTTATATCCAAGTTTGCTGACCGGTGCCGCCCTTTCTACCAACTTTTGAAAAAATGGAAGGGATTCCAGTGGGACAAAGAGTGCGACACAGCCTTTCATGACTTAAAAGAATACCTCGGGCGTGCACCTACGCTAACGGCGCCAGAGCCAGGAGAGGACCTCTACATGTACCTCTCGGTATCAGAACATGCCACCAGCGCCGTGCTTCTTAGGGATAACGGCGTGCAATTACCCGTCTACTACATAAGCAAGACATTGGTGGATGCCGAAAAGAGATATTTGCCGCTGGAAAAACTGGTATTGGCCCTGGTGCATTCTACCCGGAAGCTACCCCACTACTTTCAAGCCCACACCGTCTACGTTCTGACGGAATATCCACTTCAGTCGCTTTTGAGAAGGTCGGACTTCACCGGAAGGATCGCAAAATGGGGAACCCGCTTGGGCTCATTTGACATCAAATACCGGCCAAGAAACTCGGTAAAAGGGCAGGTGCTCGCCGATTTTATTGCCGAGTTCACACCAAGGTGTCCGGATATCATCTGTACAGTGGAAACCAAAACTTGGAAGATATTCGTGGACGGTGCCTCCAATACTGCCGGAGCGGGGGCTGGGATCGTAGTAGTGACCCCAGACAGTACGAGGTTGGAACAGTCGTTCAGACTAGGTTTTAAGGCCTCCAATAACGAGGCCGAATACGAAGCATTGTTGGCCGGAATAAGAGTCGCCGCGGACTTGGGGGCTACGGAGGTGGAGGTATTCTCGGATTCCCAGCTCGTGGTTAACCAGGTACGAGGGGTTTTCGTTGCCAAGGATCCACGGATGGCCGAGTACCTACGGATCGTGAAGCAGGCTTTGGGCCAATTCGCTAAAGCGACGGTGGAACAAATCCCGAGGGGGCAGAATCGCCACGCCGACTCTTTGGCCACTTTGGCATCCTCGATAGACAGCGATCTCCCACGGCTCGTCAGAATCGAACTGGTCAAAGAACCGAGCATCGGAAAGAAGGTGGAAATATCACAAGTACGACCCGTGGAGAAATGTTGGATGGATACCATAATTGAGTTTTTAGCCGAGGGTAAACTCCCGGAGGACGTAAAAGAGGCGGCAAAAGTCAGACGCAGTGCCCCACGCTATTGGCTGTCTCCAAGCCGGAAGCTTCACCGGAGGTCTTTCGGGGGCCCTTATTTACAATGCCTCCACCCGAGCATGACTAAAGGCCTACTTGCCGAGCTTCACGAAGGCCTCTGCGGCAGTCACGTCGGTGGACGATCTTTGGCACACCGGGCAATGACTCAGGGATTCTGGTGGCCGCAGATGCAAAGAGAGGCGCTTGAATATGCACGGAGGTGTGAACAATGTCAAAGACATGCGCCGATGATCCATCAACCAGCAGGAAATCTGAACCCCGTCAGCAGCCCATGGCCATTCGCCCAGTGGGGATTGGACATCATCGGCCCCTTTCCCCGATCAACAGGGAACAGAAGATTCGTGCTTGTCGCAGTAGACTATTTCACTAAATGGGCGGAGGCAGAAGCACTTGCTAATATCCGGGATGTAGATGTCAAAAAATTCATATGGAAGAACATCATAACCAGGTTTGGTGCTCCGGAGGCGTTCATTTCTGACAACGGACTACAGTTTGACAGCAAGGCCTTCCGCGAGTTCTGCCGAAATCTCGGCGTCCGAAACCGGTACTCTACCCCGGCATACCCGCAAAGCAACGGCCAAGCCGAAGTCACGAACAAGGCTATCGTCAACGGGTTGAAAAGAAGGTTGGACGGAGCCAAAGGCAGGTGGGCGGAAGAATTACCCAGTGTCCTATGGGCTTACCGGACAACCCCGAGGAGATCCACGGGGGAAACACCTTTCTCACTGGCCTACGGGGCAGAAGCCGTCATTCCTGCCGAGATAAACCTTTGTAGTAGCCGAGTATCGGACTTCACGGTTGCCGAGAATTACGAGTCAATGCTAAAACAGCTTAACCTGCTGGAAGAACGTCGGGAATCTGCAGCAATTCGACTGGCACAGTACCAGCAAAGTCTTGCCCGGAGGCACGACCAGCATGTCAGGAAAAGGGAATTCGCAGCAGGCGATTTGGTCTTGCGAAAAGCCGTAGGGAGTGCTCGGGAGCACAATGCAGGGAAATTGGCCCCGGCATGGGAAGGACCGTACCGAGTAACAGCCATCGCTGGTGCAGGAGCCTACTATCTGGAAGACCTGGACGAGAGACCACTACCCCATCCATGGAATATATGTAATCTAAAGAAGTTTTACCACTAAATCGCCGAGAACGGCAAATGTAATCTGATGAAATCGGCACGTATCAAAACAACGCCCGTTCATACTATCACGTGAAACTGTTCCTTTTCTTATTCTTCTTTCTTTGTTTAGTAAACGCGAGAACACCATTTAAGGACAGAAACCCAACCTCGGTTCGAACCTATCACCGAGCAGGTGGAAACCTTGAACATCAAAGGACAGAAACCTGACCTCGGTTCGAACCTATCACCGAGCAGGTGGAAACCTCGAATCTCAAAGGACAGAAACCTAACCTCGGTTCGAACCTATCACCGAGCAGGTGGAAACCTTGAACATCTAAGGACAGAAACCTAACCTCGGTTCGAACCTATCACCGAGCAGGTGGAAACCTCGAATCTCAAAGGACAGAAACCTAACCTCGGTTCGAACCTATCACCGAGCAGGTGGAAACCTTGAACATCTAAGGACAGAAACCTAACCTCGGTTCGAACCTATCACCGAGCAGGTGGAAACCTTGAACATCAAAGGACAGAAACCTGACCTCGGTTCGAACCTATCACCGAGCAGGCAGAAACCTCGAATCTCAAAGGACAGAGACCTAACCTCGGTTCGAACCTATCACCGAGCAGGTGGAAACCTTGAACATCTAAGGACAGAAACCTGACCTCGGTTCGAACCTATCACCGAGCAGGCAGAAACCTTGAATCTCAAAATACAGAGACCTGACCTCGGTTCGAACCTATCACCGAGCAGGCAGAAACCTTAAATCTCAAAGGACAGAAACTTAACCTCGGGTCGAATCTATCGCCGAGCATGTAGAGATCATGAATTTCTAAAGAGAGAAACCTACCCTCGGTTGGAAACTATCACGGGGCACGTTGAGACCTTACTATATAAGGACAGAAATCTGACCTCGGTCCGAACATGTAGCCGCTCTAAGGGCGAAAACCTAACCCCGGTTCCAAGCTATCACTGGGCTGGCGAGGGGCCTATCCACGTCGTCCCAAAGATGGAAGCCTAAACAACATATATATCTAAACGGACTTTGACCGTCATGGGCCGTCCACCCGTCACCGGTCAATGCTCCCGCATCCCACCCAGAGTAAAGTTCCCGCCTAAATCTTCGCCCACACGCCGCGGGCTTAGTCGCCCGTACACGTTGAAGCCCGTGCAAGGCACAAACTTTCCCGCAAAGCCAATCACAATAGCGGATACCAATCATACTTAAACATAACAAACAGGGGAGTAAAAGCGAAACACTTGCTTTCAAATCATTATAACCAAAATTATAAACCGAGCATCACGAGTTAAAAGCGAAACACTTGCTTTCAAATCATTATAACCCAAAATTATAAACCGAGCATCACAAGTTAAAAGCGAAACACTTGCTTTCAAGTCATTATAACAAAAATTATAAACCAAGCATCACAAGTTAAACGATTATGACAACGTTTTGAATGACCTGCCACCACACCCCGGCGACATAGGGTTATACCAGAAATAACATAAAAAAAAAAAATAAATAAATAAATAAATAAAACTCTCGCAAAAAATTATCTGATCATCACGGCCTCACACGGCTGTGTCGGAAGGGAAGATCTGGGCTTGTCCGGGATCCTCTTCGGCAAGTTGGGAGGGGAGGGGAGTTCCGCCTTGTGCACCAGCCTCTCCGGCGGGGGCGTTGCTCGTGGCCTCCAGGTCCACCGTCTCCACATGGGTGTCGATGGCTTGAACGAGGTCCCTCAAGCTCGGCGTATCCTCATCATCAGCATCAGTCTGACTGTGGCCAAGCTGGGGTTGGACAGGATACGGAACCCGCTCGGGATCCCACAGGGGGGAATCCTCCGGCACCCCTGCGGCATGAAGCGCAGCCGCCCAACCCTCGCCAAAGCCATGCTGCCGGGCTTGCTGAACGATGGGTTCCACCGAGTTTTCTGCCTCGGTGAAACCCGCGTTGTACCATTTATCCTCACACGCCTCGAGGGCGTCCTTTAGGGAGGTGAGCTGGTCGGCCTGTGCCAAGTTTAGGCTATTCGCCTTCGCTAACTCCAGCTCCGTTTCCTCCAACTTGGTCGTTAACTCCCCCAACCGGCTCGCCGCGGATAGCCGGGACTTCTCGGCATCAACTGCTTTCCGTTCCGCGGCATTAGCAGCCTCCAGCCTCTCCTCGGCGAGTATCTCCGCGGCATTCCTTAGCCTCAGTGCCCGGTCAGTTGCCTCGGCGCCCTCTTTTAGCCTCTCGCCCACGATGGAAGTAAGCTGTGCCGCCTACAAACACAACGGAAGCAAAATGTTAAAAAACTCCTGACAGAGTCCCGTAAACAAACGTAATAAAGAAGCCGAACCTACCGCAACGGTGTGCCACTGTAGCCGCCGAGAAAGTGACTCTTCATCCGCCTCCGCGTATATGTTCACGTCCTCGGGTAGGAGAAGGCTTTGGGCTAAGCTTTGGGCCACACGCCCCCCTTCGCCCTTTTCCCACCTCCACAGGCACGCCGTCTCGGGCAGCGGCCCTCCACCGAGACTGAAAGTATGCTTCCAGCCGGCCTCGGGGGGAAGAGAAGGCGCCTCCACGGTTTGTCCTTGGGCGGGAGCAACAACCTCCGGCTCCCGGATTGTCACCCCTCCTCTGGGTCGAAGTGGAGATCTCGGCGGTGAGCTCCCGGGAGCATCTCCCTCCTTCTCAATGGGCCTTTTCCTTTTTCGGGCCTCACCAACGGGCTGATGGACCAGGCTCCTCGTAGGAGAAGGAGAAGGGTTAGCCTGACCGGCGTCTGGGATGAACCGAGACAAGGTCATCGACCTCTTCTTCACCATTTTAGTCTTCTGGGCGGGTGCGGCGGAGATCGGATCGTGGGCTCGTTCTTCGGTCACCAGGGTGTCGGTACGCGGCTGCTCTAAGGCCTCGTGCCTCCTTCGGCTTCGAGACACCCGCTCGGCAGATTCGTCCTAACCGGGGGAATGTCGTCTGCAGTTGTGTAACGGGGGCCTAAATCCCTAGCTTCACCCACCGTAAGCGAAGGAGGGAGGAATTGGCCGTGTCGCACGTCGATGTACGATATGAGTGGACTGTCGACCAAGATCGCCGGGCCGATGGATTGCCACGTGGTATACACGGGGTTCACACCGAGGATCAGGTGAGACGCTCGGAGTTGCCCGTCACGGTGCACAAAAATCTCTGACCGGAGGACGAAGTTGAGGTCTTTCTCGTGGACGACTCTGATGTCCGGAGAAAAGCGTTTCGTCTCTACCAAAATTCCAAAGAAACAACTGTTAGTTAAACAAGCCATGGAAACACAAATTTGAAAAAAACTGAAGGGTCACAGTACCGACCAACGTTACGAGGAGTATGCGGGCAGTGCAGACCCTCGGCAAGCCAGTTGCCGCTCACCCTGACAAACTCCCCAGCCGAATTTCTATTCGAGTCCGGCAGGCAGGATATCAGCCGGACTCGAGTATCCCTAGTCTTTAGGTAATAACCCTTGGAGAAACTCCCGCACAGTTTGTACATGAAGTTGATGTCGTGATGATTTAGGTGAAGCCCGTACAGTTGATTCAAACGGCTGACGCAACTAACGACCCTATAAAAGTTGGGAGGAAGCTGGTCGGGGCACAAGCCGTAGAAACCTAGAGTGCTCACGATGAGGGGGTCTAAAGGAAACCTAACGCCCCCCTCCAATATGGCCATCAGTGGAACGAAGATAACGTTCCGACTGATTGCCCGCTCAAGGGCAATATCGCCCTCCTTCCAGGACGCAATATCAACGTCACCAGGGACACCAAAGGTCCTTCTAAAATTGGCCAGGGCCGTCCCAGGGGCCAGAAGGTGGGAGAAACCCATTTCTAAAAGTATAAAATAAGGAAGGGAGCAGAAAAAGAAAGGAAGAAAAGTAAACGCACTTACTTGGAACTCTAAAGAGGCGAAGAACTGAGGAAGTTTTTCACACAAAGAATGCTCGGCAGAGGAATTGTGGAGTGGATGTGCAAAAAGTAACATGAGAGCTTGAAAGGAGGGTTATATAGGCTCAGGGGCATTAAATGAAGGGAGAGGCTGGGAATGGAAACGCCCCAATCCCTGCCCGCCAGGCGTTTTTTTTCTTGGGAAAACCGCTCACACGCGCGCACGGATTACGAACCGTCAGCCTTTTCACCTTCTAGCGGTTCGCTAGCCAGAGGCTCATCATTACAAAAATGACCGTCTACCGCGGATCCGACCTTTACCAGTCCACGGCAGCCACAAGCCCTCGCACAAAGAGTAAACAAGGGTTTTCGCCGACTCAGTACCTCGGAGACCTTGATTCTTCACCGAGCACCGTTCATGAATCAAGGGGGGGCTATTGTACGGGCATTGAACCCCTAGGCCCACCATCCTCTAGTCCACGAGGATAACTGCGCTAACGGCCCAGGCCTCACTACCGTTCGATCCCAGGCCCATAAGAACGACCATCTCCTCATGTGTCCCGGCACCGGTCAGTTTAAATGGCCTCGCCGAGAGCCTACCTATCTTGTACCAGGAACCCAGAAAGCCAAAAGCGAATTCACCTTAGGTATGGTCGGCAGAACCAACCACACCATGCGCACGAGATGCCCGAGGTTCCGCCGGCTTCGCCGGTCATATACCCGTACTGTCATGCCGTGCACTGCCGCACACCTCGAAAGCTTCTCCGCCGAGGAACAGCGTGACAATGGAATCAAGTTCCAATGCCACCATCGTCCCATTTCTCGCTCATAATTGCTCACCACTTAGAGAAGATAACATTGGACCTCCCCATCCACTAAACCACCCAGCTGCGGCTATAAATAGTGGAGAGGATATCAGAAATGGGGGGGGTGCGAGAGGGAGGAGAGAGAGGGAGGGAGAGGAAACTAAGAGAAGAAAAAGGAGAAGGAAGAAGACAAAAACCTCGGGGGTACTCCATCAAAGACTCACCCCATAGCAGGAAACGCCAAAAGCCCACTATACAAATAGATTGTGAGCCCAACGTCCTCAAGGCCCAAGCACCGGTCTTTGGGTGCGCACACTTAGCATCATTGAATATAATGATTTAATTTTCATACCAAGTGGCAAAGTTGTTTATATCAAACTAAATAGAGGTCATCCCTTCCTACTGACAATCTTGTTCTCGCGCATTGAGGAGCTTATAGTTATGTTTGTAATTTATAGTTGTTTATATATTTATGTTTAATCATAAATATATTCTCTAATCCAATGCTTAAAATTTTTTATCTAAAATATGAGGCAAAATAATTCAAAAATTTTATCATTCAAAAACAAGGCACGCTTTAAAAAAATCTTTGGCTTGACTTGAAATACCAGTTGGAATATGAGGCAATTCGTGCTCAACAACAATAAGATCGAACAGAAATCAGAGATTTTCCAGTCAACATCTCACAAAACGACACAATCTAAAGCCCAAATATCAGAGGGAGGCTCTTGCACACTCTCAATCAAACATTCAGGTGCCATATATACAACGCAGCGCCTCTTGAATCTTGATCCCAACCTCATCTTTTTCCTCTTGGCCAACCCGCAATCTTTGCCACAAAATGAGCACCATCAGTTGTATTAGTATTAGTAATCACATTCAAACACATGCACACACAAAAACATTCTCAGACTTGATAAACCTCGATGAGGTTAATTTAAGCCTCAATTACCTTAAAAAAAATTTATTGCCATAAATACAAGCCAAAGGAGGTCTATCTAGTTAAAAAAAATATTAGTGATTCTTGAAATTTTGATAAGATGCCAATGAAGTTGAAGTATATTAGACAAAAGATGGGGGAAGTTAAGGAAGTTCATAAAAATATAAGCTAGCTATAGGATCAAGAAGTCATGAGGCAATGAAGAGTTTTTGGATGACATGTGCTATAGGAAGTCAGCGTCTACATGCTCATCCATTTTAGGACACTATATACTGCAGATACATCATATACTGCATATACGAATGGAGGGACGAGCGCCAAAATTATCAATATGATGACTAATGGTACATTAAACTGCAATGATATGAAACTGATTAACTGAGATTTGATATAAAAACCACAAAAATTTGGTTTCAAAACGCCTCACTAGCATATTTAAGAGAGAATGACCACAAGGATTTAAAAAATAAACAAATGCTTTGCAAAACAACATTGAAGTCGCAGTAAGGACACTAGTGCCATTATAAGCAATATTAGTCCAAGGGTTTTCTACAAAGTGTCATTTGACTTCCAAGCTTCCCTATTCAAAACAAGAGATAGCAAAATTAATAATCTACCAAAAATTTTCCAAGAGAGTAGCATTGGAAAGTAGCTCACCATTATCATAAGTAAGGTCCACATATGTAACGCTAGAGCTCTACTTATCCCAAAGAAAAAGAGTAATGATAGAGCTCATTAGGTCCTCGACTAACACTACAAGAAACATGACTTGTTTCAACCCACTTTTTCCAAGGGTTCACTAAAAATGGTTGAAACATACGCTAACAAACTGGCGCGCTAATTATAATCTAACTAATCTTGTTGCAATGGTCATCAAAACCCTTGAAATAAACTAAAAACTAAAATCCCGCGAACTTGATGCCTCCAAATTTTACATTCTTCAACGAAATTCTAACACAACCCTTAATAAAAGATATCCAAATGTTGCAAAACCCTCGAAATAAAGTCTCTCTCTCTCTCAAAAACTCAGAATTCAGAACACCAATTTTTGAATAAAGTCTTTGCTCACTCACTTAGAAAACCCATTTTCATTTTGTTCAACCATCCTCCAAACTAAATGAGAACTCCTAAAAAACTCTCTCTTTCTCTCTCTTGAACTTTCAAAAACTTTCATGGAGTCCAACAACAACAAAAACACAGAGACCATCAAATTCCTCTGCAATTATAGTGGGAAAATCCTCCCTCGCTACACCAACGGCACTCTTCGTTACGCCAGTGGCCTGACACATGTCCTCGCTGTCGATAGCTATATTTCTTTCACAGGTTTGCATGCTCTTCCATTTTCATATTCTATTTTTGTGAATTAGTTTGGTTTTTTGTGAATAATTAATCAAATTTTTTTTCTTGTTGTTGTTATAGAGTTGATGGTGAAGCTCAGAGAGTTCTGTGGCTCATCGGTGAATCTTCGATGTCAATTGTCGATCGGCGACTTGGAAACCCTAATTTCGATCACGTCCGACGATAGGCTGAGGTGCGATGGTCGGCAATCCTATCTCCAGCGATGACCTGCTGTTGATAGTCAGAGCTTTCTCCTCTGCTCGTTTGTCTGATTACAGGTCACACACACACACACACACACACTCTCTCTCTCTCTCTCTCTCTCTCTCTCTCTGTTTGTTTCCCGAGAAAAAAAATTGAATTTGGAAATTACCTTGTAGAACTTTAATTACAGACAATCGCACGTTATAATCGATTTTTCTGTCTTTCAACTTCAATTACGAACAATCGCATTTGAATTTCTTTAGCAGAAATTTACATCTGAGCATATTTTCCTTGTTTATGTGATCAGATTCAATTTTCTTTTAGAAAATCCATAGAATTATTTTTCGTTACTTCATACTCTGTTTCATCATTTGCACTGTATGTGTGTGCAGTTTTTGTGTTTAATGTGTGGTATGTGTGATTGTTGCAGTCGGTTGACTGAGGATGAGGTTGGTTGGGTATAGCAGAGCCAACCATGGTTGTTGGGTTTAGCTATGAGAAATTTTCTAAGCACAGGCTTTTTGGGTTCTCACTTGGTTGGACATAGAAGACATGCTCATAGGCTGTGAATGAATTGATAGAAATTGCATCAATTCATCTAGTGGATGCTGGCTCATATTAAGTGAATTTAAGTAATTAGATTATAAAGTCAAGAAGTATAGCTGTGAGTTTAAAGAATTTCTAGGGTTCTATGTAATATATATTCAAGTTATATGGTTTATTGAATATTTGTATATAATATATTTTCAGTTATATGGTTTGATTGAAAATTATAAGTTTTTTTAGGGGAATTGAAAATTATAAGTTGAAGACGTATTCATGATAGGAATTCTTAGGATCAATGGTCTGAACTCATATGAATGAAAGGTTGGAAAAGAGTTAATTCCCACTCCACACACTTCAAGGGTTGTTATTGAAATAACGAAATCTGACATTTGATAATTGGACATGTTGGATTGTTTATATTTGATAATAAGACTTTATAGAGACAGAAGGGACTCAATTCCGTGTAAGTATCCCATTCTGGGACAACTGTTTTTGCTTGCCTTGAACTCTTTACCCGGAACTGTAAACTGTAAAAGTACATTATTGCTGGCTGTGGAACTACTGAACTCTTGGAAGCAAACTGCATTAAGTAACTTTCACGTTTAATGTCACATTCATGGCTGAGTTCCATGAGGCAAAAAAATGAAACCAGGTCTTTTTTTTTTTTTTTTTTTTGGTTATCAAGGGTTTACACTTGTACTCGTCTTTGTGTGTGTGTTATATTCAATGTAATTTCCCCTTTTGGGAAGATGATGGAGAATGTGTGGGTGGGAAAGCAAGAAAATAAGAAAACAAAAACCCTCATCTAATGAGACTTATTGTGGAATCTTCATTATGTTATGGAATTAAATTGCAAGAATGCTTCCTCGTTATGGTATGGTATAGTGCAGGGGATCATGAAACTTGTTGAACAACTGAACTCATTTTCGTTTATTTTTAGCTAAAGGTCTAATGCTGTTTTACTAAATTTTGTCAAATGTAAGTAAATATTGATTGTTGTGTGATCACATGAATGGACTATCTTTGTAACTTCCATTTTTTATTTATTCAAACTAACGTTTTATGAGATCATTTTGGGGCTAAGCAGGTTTTTTGGTATAGAATACTAGGTCAAGATATGGATTTAGCAATATTAGTGCCGTTAAAACTAAACGTAAGAGTGATGGTGCATCAAAGTAAGGTAAAGTGATTGTTGAGGTGGCATCCGTGAGTGCAAGTAGAGAAGGGAGAGGAGTGACTCCCATTTTTTATATAAGTACTCCCATTTTTTGGTTTCTGTAAGATGTTGAAAGTGTTGAAATCTGAAAAAGAAAAGGGGGTGGAGGGGGAGGAGTGACATCCAAGTAGCTGAGCATGTAGAAGCATAGAAGACTAAACATACTAGATAGTTCCATCTTGTTCAATATGCATAAACTATAGGGAATGACCTATCTGATTTCATGCAATCTTGACGTGACATAGAGTGGAGTAGTGATATAGAATTCACGCAGCCCAAGAATCTGTGAAGCGACTCTAAGAATCTGAACAAAAATGCTTAGAATCTGAACAGAAACGCTTAGAATCTGAACGCAAACGAATAGAGGCTGATGCAGAGTAGAAAGGAGAAGTAAAGCACCTCAAAAGCATGCTCGAACAACAAGCTATTCAAATGGCAGAACAAAGAAGACATTTTGAGGAACAACAAGCTAGTCAAATGGCTGAACAAAGAGCACATTATGACAATATGATGATGCAAATGTTCAGTTATATCACCTCGCAATCAGCCCAATCTAGTAGTGATCACTAAGGTATGAAGATTAACTCAAGCTAGTGACTGTTTTAGTACTATTGGATAAATTTGGAATGACATGTTGAGCTCTTTACATGCTAAAGTTAATAGATCATCACATTGGAGTTAATGTAAGTAATTTATAATTTTAATCTCTCATCTCTATCTGTCTACCTGCTTCTCATAAATGGTGTAGAAGTTCTCTTTGACCTTCATCTAAAAAATTAAGATGAATATGCAATTGTAGCTTTCCCTTAAGTTTTTTACGATTGTATACTGAAGAAATATCGTGCCAATAGTTTTAATTACTGAATATTTCATGGGCTGTTTGAAATTTCATAGAGCTGGTTAGTTGAGAATAAGCTTAAAGCTCACTATTTGTTAGTCTTAAGGTGATGGATAAGAATCCTAGTATGGGGATTGATCCATTATCCTTAGAGCTTAAGATCATCAAGTACTTTATTCTATTTTGTATATTTTATCATTGATTTTGATTATGGTTTGTGATCGCAAGTTGTACTAACTAAAACTTGTTTTGCTTTCTCATTGTGCAATGGATGTAGTAGAAGTTATTGGAAAGGAACAAATAGATGCACAACCAACCAAGAAGGGAAGGGGAAGAAAATAATAAATTTGTATGCTACTAGACATATAGGAATGGTGCTTGTTCAAATATGCCATTCTCTTCAAATTGCTTTGCTGAAAGATGGATGTCATCAATGGTTCCTGATGTGGATGGAGGATTTGAACCTGAAATGGAGTCCACATTGCAAAGACGTGCAATTGAAGCCAAAAAGACCCAGCTACTAAATTTGCTACAAGTGGTATGTCAGCTTAGTTTATGTTCCAAATTAGTTCTTCAGTTACCTAATTAGGTGTTGGTGTTAATTATTATAGGACAAGATGTGTTAGTAACCACATCTTATTGTTGCGAAATGCTGAAATTATTGAAGTGGATTGATAAAAAAAATGTATTTTTCAAAATTTTGTAACTTCAATTTGATATTTAAGATTTGGTTCCTAATTGTTGCAATTGGGTGACATTTTTCTTTTGATATCTATTTGCACTAATATGCTTCTTCAATATGGTAGTTTCAACATGAATATATATATATATATATATATATATATATTGTGCATGATTGTAGTTTTTTTTTTTAAACAAAATAAAATCTTATTTTGAAGGTCAAGAGACCCCTTAAATAACCTTATTTATCAAGGGTTATAAATATAAATCTTTTAAACTTTGGTAAAAGGTTATTTAAAGGTCTCTTGACCCTCAAAATAAGATTAGAGCACTTGTTTTGAGGGTCACAAAGGTTCTCAAAATTTCTTTTTTGACGGTATATGTTTCAAAGGTTATTAAGGGTCGGTTGGACTCTTAAAATAACTTCTTCCAAGGTTTTTTAATACTTTTTTCAGGGGTTTTGACCCTTGGAAAAAGTCTGATTTGTTGTACTGTAACCCTACTAATTTGGTGAAATTTTAAAATGAATTATGAAATTTGAGTTCTTTATGTGTTCTGATTTTTGTGGGTTTTGATCCTCAGTCTTCGTTTTTATGGGCTGTGATTTATTTATATAATTTTCCACTTTGGTGGTGTGTAGGTGGGAGCGTATTGGCAAAGATCTGATATAATTGTTGGTAGATCTCAACTTAGGCATCCCTCTTTCTCCCTTGTTTTCTTTTTTATTTTTTTTTTTTTTTTTTTTGTTTACTGGATTCTGTTTGCCAAAATATTCTAAGATAGCATTTCTTTTGCATGCCTAGAACTTTATTCGCCCAAATCTCTTAATTTTTTCTTTTTCCTTTTTCCTTTTAGATTTTAGAATTTCTTATACAATTTTTTTAGAAATGAATGGCATGTGGGTTGAGTTTTTCTATTGGTTTTATGTATTTTGCAGATGATTTGCACAAACAAAGTTTTCTAGTACCAGAGCAAAGCTTTTCCCCTTAGTTAAGTGAGGGCCAACATGTTGAGAACTTATGTGGACTGGTGTTCCTGGCCATGCCTTTCGCTTATTCATTTCTCTTTGGTAATTGGTTGGTACATTCAAAAGCATATTATAATAGTTTGCATTTGATGGTTTCAATGGGAATTATGATGAAGCAATTGAGAAACTTCAAAGAATTGAAGATTTAAGATAACTATCGTATATCCTTGGTGCGATGGTCACTCCACAAGTATTTGTAGGGTGTGGAGGGCAATGACCGGGGTTCAAGTCTCTAGAAGGGAGCTTTACACACATATACACTTAGATTAAATTAAAGTAGGATTTCTATCTTGTATATATATATATATATATATATATATATAAATAAAAAAAAAAGATACTCCTCTTTGAGAGTTAGGTAAAATAAAAAATTATAATTTTAATGTAAATTTTCTCTTCATTTCTAAATGAATTTGTGAAGTTGGATTCCAACAATGAAATGGATATTGAGTAGAAATGATATTTGGTTAAGGGTGGCAAATAGCCAATTAAAGTAGGGGGGTGTTTTTTATTTTGTTGAAGACTAGAAAATAAGTTATACAATAAAATGTTGTTTGTTGGTTTTATGTGTATACTAAAATATGGATAATTGAAATGTAATGTATCACTTTAGTATTTGTTTCTTCCTGGCCTCATCTCTGCTATTAATTTACTAAATGGCAATGTCAGTTTTTATATAGATCATTGGTTCTTCCTTGAGTCTCTATCTTAAATTAAATATATATTTTTGTAATTGAAAAATGTAGCAAATCATAATTACCAATTATTGCTAGATTCTTGATATTATATTATGTCACAAAACACAATTCAACTTGTCAAAGGTATATTTAATAAATAAATATAAAAAAATAAAAAGGTTTGTTAAAGGTAGAAATTAGGGACCCAGTGGAATAGTTTAAATAAGATAACTCTTAAACTACACTGCCCACCTTGTTAATCTGAGATTGAGTGGCTTTGTAAAAAGGTTAGGATGCTAGTTAGTAACATAGATGAACTTTTAAACTAGATTTTTCACCTCATCTTAGATTGCTACTACCTATGGTTTTCCAAAGCATTTGGAAGCAAGCACTATACCTTATTTTCTTAGCTCTTATAGAAGATCCTTAGTAGTGAATAGAGTGCAGATTGTGAGTGACACCTATCCACGGCAACAAAAATATGGGCGGTATTGTTGATATCATTCCGGTTGGACCCTATACCTTCTAGACTCGTTTCTCTTTCATCAAACTTCGTATCCTAAGCACACTCTGCTGCTATCCGGCATCATGCTTTTATTTGAAAGCAACACATGGTAGCCAGAATTCGGGGAGACAAAACCTTAAGCATTTCTCTAATCTTAACAGAATGCATCACATGTATAGAGGCCCAAAAAGAACCTCAGAAGCTAAAACATTAATTTACTAGATTTTTGGGCAGTAAGTAATCAATTTCAACACAAACAAAAGCCAAACCCAGTTTAGCATTGAACCCATGGAACTAGAAATTGTTGAAATATGATAGGAGTACACGAAAAAAAAAAAAAAAAACAAAAGATATGAAAGTTGATTACTTGCTGGGTAGTGTACCTACTATTTTACAAGTTACAACACACCTTTCAAATTATATAATGAGACTAATACTCTGTGGATACAAGAAAATTGCCAACAACAACATTGACATGGAAGGCCTATGATATTCTGAATTATGAATGAGAAAACAGTTCCTCCTAACTCTCTCTAGCTCTCTTCTTCTTCTTTTTCTAAGTATGTGGGAGCTCCAGATCTAACAATAAAGCAACTCACAACAGAGATCTTACCTAAAAACCCTTAAAAGACAGCGAAGCGCAATTGCTGGATTGGTGCTTTCCTAAATTAGGTATAACTAGCTAAGTTTGTAAACCATGTCAACTATCAGGGAGTCAAAAAATGAATTTTTTGGCAGCGAGTAATCGACTTTAACATATTAAACACAAAGAATAGCTGAACCCAGTTTAGCATTTAACTCATGTTACTACAGATGGTTGACATACGATAGGAGTACACAACGAAAACAGATGAAAAACAAATGCAGATAGATATAATACCTGGAATACAAATCTACCAGATCGATTATCAAAAATAAATAAATAAAATATACCAGATCCAAATGGCCAATGCTATAGCAATAGAGAGAAAATACTGTGCATGCTCACACCCATTATTTTTACAAATACAACACAAGTTTCAAATTTCATTGTGAGACACATTCCCTGCTGATACAAGGAAATTACAAGTCAGAGCATGCAATTTGCAGTGGCTGGAATTGTTGCTATCCAAAAAGAGGTTTAACTAACAAAGTATGTCAAATATCTCAACTATTCGGCGTCAAACAACAATACAAAATGAAAGAGAGACAAGAAAATAAATTGTAAGAAAAAAGCGCAACCTTGTTATAGCAAAATTTGGTTATATTATATACTTGAAAATGTTTCAAGAGACAAGAATAAGTACAATTTTGTACATGACATTGTTAGGATTAGTGCTCTTAAATCTACTGTATGATATTATGTACGATATTATGTGTAATTTAATATTATGATTAATAAAGTTGTTTTATTATTATCTAAAATAATGGTAATATGAATATTTGGATATTATCATATAATCCATGAGATGCATAGTATGTGATTTATGTGATTTAGGCACAAAAGATATTGATCACAAGTTCTTTGTAAATTCAAAATTTTGGTTCGTAGTTGGTGATGAAATTAGGCATTCTATCTGCAAAGATTATATAATGATTTGTCTTGATCATGGAAGTGAAAACTTCTAATTGATATATTGATATATTTTAAAAGTTAAGATATATTGAACTAGACCGCAGTGAGATTTATTATTCTCCTAACAACTGTCAAATGAATAATAAATTTCACGACTTCTATTTGCATGAACTCTTAATCCTGAGAGAATAATAGACCTGATCATGAGGTGTAAGTTACATCGATATATCAAGAGTGAGATCTAAAATCATAGTCCAAATCTCAGTATGTTGAACAACCACATTTAGTATTGATGGAACATATAGTCTCAAAATAAAATTCATCATCTCTTAACGGAAATATAAAATATTCTCTTGAGATAAGTTTAATAGTTTTGGTTATTGAGAGTGTTGGGCCTAACTACTTTAGTAAGGAGATACTAAAGTATATATTTATGAAATTTGATTTCATAAATATATGATGAATAACTTAAAGGATTAAACTGGGTATTCAAGGATTAAGATGTAGTAATATTCAAAATGACAGTCTACATTCATGATTTTGTATTACTACGAATATATTATGAAAGGGTTGCATGTATAATAAAGTCTTGGGATAAAATTTATTAATAAGGCCTAAAATCCAATTATATTTATATAGTGATGTTCAATATAACTTATAATAATTTTGGACTTGTCAAAAGTTGACAGAAAAGCCCAAGGCTCATTGGAGCTAAAGTCTTATTTGTTACTTTTTTATCCCATTTCAAGCTACACACTAAAGCCCAATTGGAAATGCTCAATAGGCCAACCCAATTAGACAATCAGTTAAATATAAAGGGATAAACATACAAAATTTTATAGATGATACATCATTGTGAAATTGTGTGTATGTGTGGGTAGAATCCACTTGATTATTCTCACTTGGAAACTGATTGAGAGACCGCACTTACTAGGCGTAAAGTGGAATTGGAGTGAAGATTAAAAATTTTCTCAAGTACTTCTAATCTTTTATTTTGAATTTCACCACACTAAGGTACTCTCTCTTGTTCTTAAATTGTGAAATTTACATTGTGCATATTATCAATTATGAATGAAGGTGTGTACAATTCAATGCCTAGTTTAGATAGCATATAAGGAATACTCTTATCAGTTTTTGTAAGTGTTAGAAATAAGGAAAAAGTGTATTGTATTTCTCAGTGAAAAAATATACATAAGTGTCTTTATATAGGAGGCATATGAGTGCAGTACAAGTAAGAGTATAGTATAAGAATGTGTGCTATATAAGTAATCTAGTTGGGCCTAAAGCCCACAACACTATACCACGTTAACAACTCCCCTCAAACTTAAGGTAGATGTGAGACCAACTTAAGGTTGTCAACCAAAGTACGAAAGCGTCCCTTCGAATATGACTTGGTGAAGATATCTGCAAGTTGATCTTTAGAGGAGATTGAGATCAGCTTGAGAGCACCATGGACAAGATGATAACGGATAAAATGACAATCGATCTTGATGTGTTTAGTCCATTCATGGAAGATATTATTGTGAGCAAAATGAATGACACTCTGGTTGTCACAATAAAGAGGAATAGCAGAGGATGTAGACATACCTAAGTCTTTGAGAAGCCATCGTAGCTAAAGGAGCTTAGATGTGGTATCAGTAAGGGCACGATATTCAGCTTCAGTACTAGAGTGGTCCATATGAGTTTGTTTCTTGCTTCGCCAAGAAATTAGAGAATAACCAAGAAGAAAACAATAACCAGTGGTGAACTTGCGATCAGTGAGATCTCCTGCCCAATCAGCATCAGAAAATGCACAAAGAATAAGCAGAGTAGAAAAAATCATAAAAGAGAGTGCCCTTTAGGTATCGAAGAATGCATCGAGCAACAGCATAGTGAGTCAATTGTAAAGCAAATAGATACTGGCTCACTTGGTGAATAGTATATGAAATGTCTGGACGAATGACAGTGAGATAAACTACGCTGCCAGCCAAGTATCTGTAAAGAGGGATTAAATAATGGTTTCCTCCCTGAGGGAGTCAGATGCACATTAAGTTTAACTAGAGTGTCAACAATCTTGCTATCAGTGAGTCCAATTCGAGACAAGAGTTCAAAGACATATTTGGCTTAAGTAATATAAAGTTCATCTATAGAATGAGTGATTTCAAGACCTAAGAAGCAGTTGAGATGTCCAAGATCTTTCATCTTAATTTGCTGACTGAGAAAATCCTTGAGTTCTTGAAGGCCACTAAGGTCATCACTAGTTATGATCAAATCATCCACATACAGAAGAAGTAAAATAGTGCTTTTGTCAATGCGACGAAGAGATAAGGCAGAATCATAATGACTAACCATGTAACCCAAGCGAGAAATGATAGAGCTGAATTTGGCAAACCAAGCTCGTGGAGCTTGTTTAAGGCCATAAAGTGCACGTCGAAGGTGACAAACCTTGTTTGATTCAACAGAGAAACCAAGAGGAGGTTGCATATAAACTTCTTCACTTAAATCCCCATTAACGAATGCATTTTTGACATCTATCTAAAAAATGTCTCATTTATTGGTAGCAGCAACAACTAAGAGGGCACGAACAGATGAAATACGAGCAACTGGAGCAAAGGTTTCTTCATAATCAATCACATAGTCCTGTGTAAATCCCTTTACAACAAGACAAGTTTTGTAGCACTCAATGGACCCATCAGAGTGAGTCTTAATCTTGTAGATTCACTTACAACCAACCACAGATTTCCTAGGGGAGAGTGTCACTAGATCTCAAGTATGGTTTTTAGATAATGCATCAAGTTCATTGCAATCTGCCTTGTATACTAATCATAAAAAGAATACACTATCTAAAATTGTAATAATGTACAATTCAATGCCTAGTTTAGATAGCATATGAGGAATACTCTTATCAATTTTTGTTAGAATACACAATTAAGCTCCAACAGCAGGTACGATGGAATATACAGTCAAGCTCCAACGGTAGGTATGGTAGAAGCGGGGCACTTCAAAGATTGTTGTGCTGCTCTCCCAGATATATAGTTATCGTCACATGAAACCCTCTTCCTTTTCTGGCCTAAAACAGACACATTTTCATCTAATCTCCCAACCAAATATTCTCCCAAATCATCAAATTGTGACGAAGGAGAACATAACCCCATACCATCAGCATGCAGCAAGATCAAATCACCAGAAGAACAACTAAACTCATAATCAACCAAGAAACAAAGAGACTCAAAATCAGCCTCTTTAGACCCAGAAATACAAGTAACAGCCGATAGTTCTTCATAATCAAGTCCGTCAAGAAACAGGTGATCCATCAACCTCTCAGCAGTAAACCTATACATATATTTCTTTACAAGGCACGCTTTCAGAAAATCTTTGGCTTGACTTGAAATCCCAGTTGGAATTTCAAGCAATTCACGCTTATCAGCAATAAGATTGAACAGATCCCATTTGTTCAACTCTTTACCCCTATCCCAAGGAGATTTCCTAGTTAACATCTCACAAACAACACAACCCAAAGCCCAAATATCAAAGGGAGGCTCTTGCACACTCTCAATCAAACACTAAGGTGCCATATACAAAGTAGTGCCTCTCACGTCCATCCTCATCTTCTTCCTCTGCCATGGCTTCTTGGCCAACCCAAGATCAGCAATCTTGGCCACAGCACCATCAAAAGTACTACCACTCACATTCACAAGCAGAACATTCTCAGGCTTGATATCACAGTGTACATACCCACATCCATGAATATGATTAAGCCCTTTTAGAATACACTTGGTGTAGCGTTTGGCATCACTTTCAGGCAAACCACACCCACCAGAATTGCGAATCAAATCTCTTAAGCTTCTACTAGAAGCATACTCAAGCAACAAGTTATAAACCGTGTCACCGTTTTCTTCAACCGTATAGTCTTCACCAAACCAGCGAATGACAAAAGGGTAGCCCTGAATGTTGTCAAAAGCCTCTTTCTCCTTCTAAAGCGTAGCAGAAACAGAGAACTCCGCTGACTTCACTGCCATCAAATAAGGAAAAGACCAAACTTTGATGTGGGTTTGGCTAGAAACACAAATCCAAAGGCCCCTTTGCCCAGGAATATGCCTCTCTCCCACAGACCTTTGTACATTTTTTATTTTTCACTCTCTAATCTGCAAAATTGTGAAAAGGAATTGAAAACTAACGGTCAAGAAAGGGAAAGAAAGTAAGTTTATTTATTATTGGCAAAAACCATATTTTCGTCCCTACATTTTCACCCGATTCTCACTTTAGTCCCTATCTTTTTTTTCATCACTTTTAGTCCTTGTTTAGAAAAACGCCTTCTATTTAAGTCCTTTCCATCAGTGCCGTTAGGGCACTGACCTATGTGGCAAACGGATTGATTAAAATAATAATAAAAAATTTATTTTGTCATTAAAAAAATGCCACGTCAGCAATTAAAATAAAAATAATAATTTAACTAAATCAAAAACAGAAATAAAAATAAAAAATCACATTAATTGAGATCAATTAAAAAAAAACAAACAAGCATTCTACACCAAATTTTCTAGCAAATCAAACCCATAAGAACAATAAGAACAAATTTAAGAACACAAACCCAGTAATTAAAAAAAAAAAAACAAACAAGCAACCACTCTACACCGAATTATCCAGCAAATCAAACCCATGAGAACAACAAGAACTCATTTAAGAACACAAACCCAGTATAAACCCAAAACTGATTTAAGAACAAGAACCAATCTCCAACAAGAACCAATCTCCAACAAACCCAAAATAAACCCAAAAAATTTAGCTCAAATACAAATTCATAAATCCTAAAGCCTCATTTTCTCAAACCCAACAAAATCATCAAAGACCCATAACAAGCCACACCTAAAATCTGGGTTTGGTGGGATTTTTTTCTTTGTTCTGGGTTCGATCGGAGGAGGGATGGTGGTCGTAGTGACCAGCTCTTTCCATTGCGGCCGCAGTGAAGGCAGCGCCAATGGCGTCACGGATGGCAAAGTTGGAGAGCGAGCCAATGGCGTCGCGATAGGCGTCGCGGATGGCGGAGTCGGAGTCCTTAAGGCGCTTGATGACATGGCTGATGATTTTGATGAGGTGGGTGGATGAGGAGTCCTGGTGGGCCGCGTAGGTGAAGGTGAGAATGCAGAGGAGAAACGGTGGGTTCTTGCTCAGAAAATGGTGGGTTCTAGGTCGGAGAAAACGGGGCCGTAGAGGGAGTTGAGGAGCATTGGGAGAGCTCGAGAGAAGTCAGGATGTTTTGGGTTGGATTTGGGTTCTTGCTGTTGATGTTGTTGGGATGACATTTTTTAGATCTAGGTGATGTTTTTTTGAGTGAGTTTGGTTGTTTGTTTGTTGTTTGAGTGAGTTTGGTTGTTTGTTTTTTTTTTTTTTTTAATTACTGGGTTTGTGTTCTTAAATTTGTTCTTGTTGTTCTTATGGGTTTGATTTGCTGGAAAATTTGGTGCAGAATGGTTGTTTGTTTTTTTTTTTTAATTGATCTCAATTAATGTTATTTTTTATTTTTATTTCTGTTTTTGATTTTTATTATTTAGTTAAATTTAGTTAAATTTTTATTTTTATTTTAATTGCTGACGTGGTATTTTTTTAATGACAAAATAAATTTTTTATTATTACTTTAATCAATCTGTTTGCCACGTAGGTCAGTGCCCTAACGACACTGACGGAAAGGACTTAAATAGAATGCGTTTTTCTAAACAGTGACTAAAAGTGGTGAAAAAAAAAAGATAGGGACTAAAGTGGGAATCGGGTGAAAATGTAGGGACGAAAATGTGGTTTTCGCTTTTATTATTTGGAAAGTATTAGAAACCGAAAGTGGGAGAACGAAGTGGGGTTTATTTATTATTTTGAAAATATTAGAAACCGTAAGAAAGTCGGAAAAGGGGGTAAGATTATTATTATCAATATATATATATAACCGAAACTTCTGAAACTCCCACAATTTTTCACGTAAGCACAATATTTAAATAAAATTATCATTTTATTTAAATAAAATTATTTTTGTTTAGTCCAAACTTAACGAAGAATGAAACTCTATCTCTTTAACAAGTCCAAGTTCAACTCAAACTCATTATTATCATTTAAAAAAAATTATCATTTTTTTTAAATAAAATTATTTTTGTTTAATTCAAACTTAACGAGAAATGAAACTCTATCTTTCTAACAAGTTTATCTTAAACTCAAACTCATTATTATCATTTTTTGTTGACCTCTCAATCTAATTCAACTTTCTTATTTGATTAAAAGCTTTCCCAGAAACAACAATCTGAAACAAGGTATTGGGCTTGAGTCTAATTTCAATATTGCTCCAGACCTTGTTTACGTGAGATCTTCTATTGATACTCTTGCTTCCACAGGATTGTCCATATGGATTACGTAACTTGATATTGCAAGGGCCTTTGGTCAACAGGTAATTAAGACACTCAAAAGGCAAAAGTATGGAACTTTTTTTTTTTTTTCAAAATATCATTTCAGTATAATTAAAACCAAAGACATTTACTTTTTATTAAATCTATAAAACTTCACCACAAATTTTTTAAGCTTTACAGTTTTTCATAGTTATATTTATTTTTTTATATTGTACATAGCAAATAAATCATCTCTATTTTTTTTGGTGAAAAATCAAAACTGCAACCTATATCTTCCAATCTAGGGAACGATAATTTTTTATTTGGTATGTTATATATACATTTGTTGAATTTAGTTTGGTATTGAAGTATAAATTTTGAAGTTTTAAGTCTTGGAGTTTTTGGTATTTGTGTCTCAGTAGGTTAATTTTCATTCTTCTCCTTAAATGCTTTTTATTTAGGTTCATGTGATTTTTTGGTTTTCTTATGAAAAGCTATGATTTTTGGTTGATTAATTATTTGTTTGGATTCAACATAAAAGATAATGGAATTAAGTATTATAATTTTGATATTATTCCATGTTTTGAATTGTTTTATTATTACGAGAAAGTTATATTGTTACTCAAATTTGAAACTCAGTGTGTCTTTCTCATATCATGGTCTTTGTTTATATATTTGCAGTTTATATTCTTTTTGAGTGTGTATGTATATATAACTATTGAGAGTTTTGTTTTATTAATTTAAGAATTGTAAATTAGTTTATAGGTTTCAGTAACTATGCACTTGCAACTCAATAATGTTCAATGTTAGACAACACTTCTAAACTATGAAAAAGTTTAGAAGTTAAATATTTTTTTATTTAAAAAAATACTAACTAGCAAAATGCCTATTTACTCATTGTTGAATTTTTTTTTTTTCCAGAGTTAATAGTTTTACCGTGCATCGCACGGGTTAGCGACTTGTTTAAAAAATATTAGAAACTGTAGGAAAGTTGGAAATTAAAATAGTTTTTTTTTTTTTTTTTGGGTGAGATAATAGTGTTTTTTTGTGTTTTAGGACGGTATAAATGTGATAATGTCTTAATCATTTATTTAAAGGAAATTTCAGGATTTAAAAAATTCTAATTTTCTTTTTCTTTTTTTTGTGAATTTAAAGAATTCTAAATTTCAGGTTAATATCCTGTCAAAAATAAATAAATACGTAAATAAATTTCAGGTTGATAAACCGTTTTCTATTAGGGTAAACCACTTGTTTGGTCTCTAACTATATGTTAATTTCATCCTTGAAATTTCAAATATGTTAATTTAGGCCCCGAACTTTTTCTATTATGTCAAAATGGTTTCTACTATTAAGTGGCGAATAAAAAATACTAATGTGAGTAACAACCAAAATAAAATATAATTTTCTTACTACTTAGATAGGCACGTCAGCATAATATATATATATATATATTTTTTTTTTTTTTTAAAGTTAATAAGTCACGAGAGTTTCAAAATCCCTAACAACTTCAGCCTTCAAGATCAAAAATAAAAATCCCTTAAGAGAGCTTGGTGAGCGAGGAATCTTTAGTGAAGCCTAATGGCGAGGCACAATAGTGAAGCTTGACTATGAAGACAAGCAGTGACTCCAACAGTGAAGGCAAGGACCAAATACATACTTTATCATTTCTACATGTAACCCTTAATTTTATGTTTAATGTTTGCCTTAGAAATTTGACGTCTTTGATCAATATGAGAGCTCAGCTCTACCTTCTATTCATCAAATAAGAATTTCTTTTACAGCCTTTAAAGTCTTCTGAAATTAAGGTTGCAATCAATCCAATAAAGCTAAGGACGATTATGTAAGGTCTGAATTTCATTCTCTTGTACAAACTCACTCTATTGTTGTTGAATTATAATAGACAACAATATTAGAGCATGGTAAATATTTTATCACACAAACACAAACCCCTTTTCTAGGAGGAAATCGCTATGTCCGTACCTGCCACTAATGCTTTACGTAACAATTTATTTTAAGAGAATTTAGTTAATTTCGTAACAAACTTTTGTTTTAGAAGAATTTAATAGAAAATTTGGGCTTACACAATTTCATTTAAATCATCATTTGATATTTATTCAATATAACATTTGGTCAATTTCAAATTCAATTAGGGAAAATTACTCCCCTTACAATGTCAATATGGAAGGACTTTGGTTGCTCTAAATGACGATCATCCCATCCTGCTGACCATCTTGTGGTCGCACATTGTGGTAGTTATAGTTATTTTTTAATTTATATTTAGGGTAATGTTTAAACATAAACATGGCATCAAACTACAAATTAAAGTTTCTCAAATCCAACACTTTATATATTTTTATGTATAATATGAGACAAAATTATTCAAAATTTGTACTATTCTAAATAAGAATTTCATTCTTTAATTATTGCCACAATTTCCAACACTAAAAGAAGAAAATTCCAAGTACAGAAATTTTCTTGCACTGGACCACAGTTTACAACAGTGCACTAGGCCCACCAGTGATTTATTTTATAAATTTTCACCTTAAAAAAGAATAAGAAAAATAAATAAATAAATAAAATAAAATGTTCAACTAACCTATTGAAAAAATACCATGATAAATCAATCAACATGAGAGTTTAACAGCGTTGTGTTCACCAAACGAAAATTTCTTTTATGGCCAACGAAGTCTATTAAAATAATGTTGAAACCTATCAAAGGATGCTTAAGACTGGAATGTAAGTTCCGAATTCCATTTTTTTGGTAGGCACCGCGCTATTTTTTAGCACACAAACTTAGATGTCTGCCACTAGCACTTTATTCACTAATTTGTTTTGAAGAGAATTTAGTAAATTTCTTAGAAAACTTGGGCTTAAACAATTTCATTCAAAACTTCATTTTTGTATTTAATTCGATATAAAATTTGATAATTTTTAAATTTAATAATTGATATTACTCCCCATACAATGCCAATATGGAAGGATCACCGTTGCACTAAATGAAGGCTATCTCTTCCCATTGACCATCTTGTGGCCCCGCATAGTTATGTTTTAATGTATTGTTACATTCATGTTTGAACATGCAAATGTGGTTAACTCAATATTTATTTTTTCTTAACTCCAATATATAAAATTTTTATGTATAGTACGAGAAGAATGTTCAGCTTCCTACAATTGAAGAACATTAGGACACTATGATGCTTTATTGCGGCTTTTGTCGCAAATTAGGATGCAAATATCACATGGCATAAGGCTCAAATAGTAGCGAATGTAAAGGCACAGAGCATGACCAATTTACAACTAACATTACCCTTAAACTATATACCACAAAACAGTCACGATTAAGCACTCTCCAAAATTTAAATGCATATGTATATATGCAACATAAGACAGGCTATGTCGTTTACAGCAGAGGTGCTAATGATGACGACAAAGAATCGACAATACGTATCGTTAATCACGCCCCGAATTCAAGCCAATTAAAAAACCTGACCAAAGGGTGGTAGGGGTAGGTATAGAGTACGTGTTTATGGGTTTTCTGCTAGAAGCTTTTATAAATAACTTGGTAGGGGTAAGCATATGAAGATCTTTCTGGGATTTATGAATATTATAGGGGTAAGCTTTTATAAATAAGTCATGTGAGGCTCAAAATGATCAAATTTTATATTTTTTTAAATTTGATCATTTTTCAATTTAATAATTGATAATTACTCCCCATTCAATGCCAATATGGAAGGATCATGGTTGGACCAAATGAAGGTCATTCCTTCCCGTTGACCATCTTGTGGTCGCACATAGTTATGTTTTAATTTATTGTTTCGTTTATATTTAAACATGCACATATGTTTAACTCAAATTTAATTCTCTCTGTCACTAAGAAAGATGGCTCCCCCCTTCTTCTCTTAGGCAGTAGAACCTTGTCCCTCTTTGTAGGTGTGTTTGTCCTCTTAAGTACCAAGTGTGCTTGTAGAGCTTGTGGGATTTTTTCAGGGGTTCCAGGAGACATTTTTTTTGTGTTCATGGAGGATTTTTACAGATCATGGGGAAGATTATCACTCTCAGAGAAGGAAATTTTGGGTTTTGTATTACCTATTATTCCCAAGAAAAATGAGTTTATAATTGCGGAAAATTCTTAACCACACGTGCATTGAATATGGATGCTATGGGAAGAACCTCCAAACAAGTGTGGGGGTGAAGTGATAGCTTCAAGACTCGAAATCTTAAGGACCATAAAGTTTTGTTTGTGTTTGATGATGAAAGAGATGTAAATCGTATTTTGTGAAATCAACCATGGTGTTTCAACAAACATTTGGTAGTGGTGAAAAGATATGACAAAGGGATCACTTGAATTCTTTAAATTTTGAGATGACGATGTTTTGGGTTCAAGTCCACGACATCCCTATTCATTTTATGTGCATTGAAGTAGCTGAAAAGATTTGTGAGAATATTGGGGAGGTTGCTCAATCTATTGGAGCTGAAATTGAGGAAGGGGGCAATTTCACAAGGGTAAGAGTTACATCTCCCTACCTTTGTGCAGAGGAAGACTGATTACTCTTGAAAGCAAGGAGAAATCTCAGGTGTCATTTAAGTATGAGTACCTGCCAAATTTCTGCTTCTAGTGTGCTAGGCTGGTTCATGGTGATAGTAATAGAAGCAATTTCACATGGTGTTAGGCTGGAGAAATTTAAGGAAATACCATGTGCCTATCCTAATGAACTCTTTAGGCGACGCATTGAAGAAATCAATTATGAATTAAAAAAATTCGATGATCACGTGATGGGAGGTGTACGGGCTATCTCAAACAAGTCCACGTTTCCACACTTTAAGGATTTGAAAGAGCTTGAGCAGATGCAAAAGACTGGGGAGGCTGCAAGCTTATCCAAGGCTTCCTAGGAAGGTACGATGAAGAATCTAAACCAAACAGGGACTCTAAACGAAGGCATCAATCAGATAGAGACCCAATCCTTGCCTAGTTTGTACAAACTGGCTACATGGTATAGGAAGAAACAAGAGAGACCAAATGTGCTCCCAGTGATGGATGTTTTGGTGGGGCAGAAACTAGAATTGGTAGTGGAAGAAAATCACTTGGAGTTACCTACAAAGAAGCAGATGGTTTCAAAGAGTGGAGAAGAAAATTTTGAAGTGGTGGAGGTTGGTTCCCAGCCCCGCTAGACACAATGAAAATTTTATGTTGAAATTGTCGAGGGCTTGGGAATCGGCAGATAGATCAAGAGCTCGAGGACTTGGTCCAAGCATAAGATCCTACAGTTGTGTTCTTAACCGAAACATAGCTGGTTATAGCTAGGCTAGATGAAATCAGGGACAAATTGCAGATAGGTAATTATTTCAGAGTTTCAAAGGTAACATTAGGAGGTGGATTAGCCCTATTTTGGAAAAAAGGAGTGGAGTTAAATGTTAAGTCTTCTTCTTTAAATTATATTGATGTATTGATTAACAAGGGGAAGGATGACAGGTGGAGATTTACAGGGTTTTATGGTGTGTCAAAGACGCAAAGGAGGATGGAATCTTAGAACCTTATGAGGGACTTTTATGGGAGATTCATGGTGTCGTGGTTGTGTGTAGGATACTTTGATGAGATCACAAGGCTAAATGAAAAAAAGGTGGGAGGTTAAGACCCTATAATCAGATGAAAATTTTACAAGATGCGTTCGATGAATGTGGTCAGATGGATTTGGGTTTTGTGGGAAGTAAATTCAATGGTTCAAAAATTTTACAAGTGGAATATCAGTGTGGGAGAGGCTGGATAGGGCGGTGGGAACTACATATTGGTTTGAAAAGTACCCAGCTACTAAGGTGAAGGTACTAGAATGTGGTTCATCAGATCATAAGCCTTTGATTATTCATCCATGCGGTATTCCAATAAGGCTTAACAAACCATGGTGATTTGAAAAAATGTGGTTGGAAGATGAGGGATGCCATGACACAATGACCTCATCTTGGCATGATGGGGAGGGGGATTCACCGTTGAGTGGTGGAGAAAGTGGGTAAATGCGAGGAAAAATTAAAATGGTAGAGTACGAGATGTTTTAGCAATATTACATGGGAAATTGCAGAAACAAAAAGGAGGATAAGGGAAGCAGAAGCGGCGGCTTTGAATGGTAACAATGTGGATTTGTTGGTGAAATTGAAAAGTGGCTTGGTAGGGTTGTTAGTGAAAGAAGAAAAAACTTGGCAGCAAAGGTCCATAGTGCACTGGATGAAGTTGGGGGATAAAAATTCCAGCTATTTTCACAATAAAGCCTCACAGCAATTTAGGAGAATTTAGATCTTGGCTTTAAAGGACTCAAGGGGTGTTATGTGTATAAGAGATGATAATGTAGCTGGCCTATTAGAAAACTACTACTAGCAACTATTTACTACCTCAAATCCGAGTGAGGTAGATTGTGTGGCATAGCATATTGGCCGGGTAGTAACAGAGGAAATGAACAAGGAGCACATCAGGGATTTTACATGAGCTAAATTTATATTGGCTCTAAATCAAATGACACCACTAAAAGCATGGGGACCGGAAGAAATGCCACCAATTTTTTATCAATACCATTGGCAAAATATTGGAGATAATGTCACAGATGCAATCTTGTACTATTTGAACACCAAAAAAAATTTCAGGTTTGAATCATACCTATATTACTGTTATTCCCAAAGTAAAGTGTCCTGAGAAAGTTTCTGATTTTAGAACTATAGCTCTTTGTATTATTTTGTATAAAATTATTTCAAAGGTGCTAGCAAATAGGTTAAAAAAATATTGCCAGAAATTATTTCTGAGTTCCAAAGTGCTTTCCAAGATGACAAAGCTATCTTTAATAATATTTTAGTAGCTTTTGAAACTCTACACCATTTGAAAAAAAAAATGGAAAAATGGGTTTTATGGTAGGGTGGAGTAGCTTTTTCTTGTAAAAATTATGAAGAGGATAGGGTTTCATGAAAAATGGATTGGGTGGATGTATGAGTGTATTAGCTCAACCTCTTTCTATATTATGGTAAATGGGGAACCAAGGGTAACATTATACTGACAAGAGAGTTGAGACAAGGGAATCCTCTATCTCCTTACCTTTTTCTTTTATTCTCGGAAGCATTGAATGGACTGATAAAAAATGCTATAAATGAGGGGAATATTTGGGGTTACTTTCTTTGTAAGGGAGGACCAGAAATTTCTCACTTGTTTTTTGCAGATGACAGCCTCTTATTTTGTCGAGCAAAATTGGAAGAGATATATACCATCCAAAACATTTTGAAGGACTATGAAAAAGCTTCGGGACAACAAATAAACAAAAAGAAGACAACTCTATTTTATGGCAAATTAGTGACCGAATTTACAAAAAACTCAATAAATGATCTTCTTTGTGTTTCGGAGATAAAGCAGTATGAAAAGTATTTAGGGCTAACTATGGCGGTGGGGGAAAAAGAGGCGAACAAGTTTAAACTATATAAAAGATCAAATTTGGGGAAAACTACAATGGTGGAAGGAAATATTCCTATCTTAAGAGATAAAGAAGTATTCTTGAAGGCAGTTGTGCAAGTCATACCCACTTTTGCAATGGGATGTTCCAAACTCCCATTGGGTCTATGTAGGGATATTAAGATGTTGATTTGGAAATTTTGGTGGGGGCAACATGATGAATGTAGGAAGATCCATTGGAAAAATTGGGAGACACTTTGCAAACTAAAGAAAGAAAGGGGGTTGGGTTTCAAAGAGTTGGCAAAGTTTAACGATACAATGTTAGCCAAACAGGTATAAAGACTTATTCATGATAAAAATTCTTTGTTTTATCTTGTCTTTATGTCAAAATACTTTCTAAATGGTACTTTTCGTAGGGAATTAACACGAAATTTTCAAATCTGTAAGAAACAAAATAAAGAAAAACACACGCCAAAGAAAAAAAAAATTACACACACAAAACAGTATTTATGTGGTTCGGCAATTTGCCTACGTCCACTAAGTTGCAGCGATTTCACTATTATCAGAGAAAAAATACAAAGTGCAGCAATACAATTTTTCTCTCTCTCAAAAACTATATCAAGAAACCCTAATCACCAAAACAACAGTTTCTATATCCTGCGCACAAGATTCACAATATGCTACAAAACAAGCCAAAAAAAATTTCCCAAGGGCTACGATTGGGGCCTATTGGCCCAAGGCTTAGCTCCATGGACTAAGCCTAAAAAAATCTCTCATTAAAAACCATGCAACTTCATTTTGGGTCAGGTCATCATCTGGATCAAACACAACTAGGCTCCACAAAGCCTAACACTATTTTTGAAGCAAATCAATCTTCGGGTTCATTTGTGTGGAAAAGCATTTTGAAGGCAAGAAAAGTTATTTCAATGGGTGCAAAATGGAGAGTGGGTGATGGAAAGTCGATTCGAGTCTGCAAAGATGGCTGGCTGCCTGGAACTAACGGTGGGAGAATCACCTTCTCCCCCACGGCATTCGGTAGTGAGGCTAGAGTGGATAGTCTGATGGAGCACAACTCGGGTCAGTGGAATGATAAGGTGATTGACTCTTGTTTCACCCCCATTGAAGCACAACAAATAAAGGCTATTCCAGTGAGTGTATCTCCCCAACCAGGTTTGTTGTATTGGTCACTGGAAAAGGATAGAGTGTATTCGGTGAAGTCGGGGTACAAAGGTATTTGTGAGGATGCAAGACATGAGGAAGCTTAAGTCTCAAACTCAGCAGCAACATTAGGGATATGGTCAGTGATTTTGAAACTCAATGTGCCAGGGAAGATCAAACACTTTCTTTGGAGGGCTTGTACAAGCAGCTCGCCGACCAAAACAAGTCTCTTAAAGAGGAAATTTGTTTTAGACATGCTGTGTCACCGATGTGGAAAATGTGATGAGGATACGAAGCATGGCTATGGGATTGTGAAGCGATAAAACAGGTTTGATACATTGATTTTTCGGTTTGAAGCTGCACATGGCAATTTCTTGGATCTGTTTGGCCGAATGGTGTCAAAATCTGCAAAGTCAGAGCTGTTTGCCATCATCGTGTGGCATATCTGGGTTTATCGAAACAAAACCAGACTCAAGGAGCAAGTTGTACCGCTGGACAAGATCAGAGACACGGCCCAAACTTATCTGCACCTGTTCAAAGCTAGCCGAGACTCACAGTGCAGAAACAAACCGTGGACAACAGTAAAAAAATGCAGGTGGAAGCCTCCAAAACTGGGTAAATATAAACTAACTTTGATGGCACAATATTTAATGAAAACGAATAGGTAGGAATTGGTATTGTAGTTCGAGATTCTTCAAGTTAGGTGTTGGCTTCATTGGCTGAAAAAATCAGAAAGCCTTGTACGGTTGAAAATTTGGAGATGTTGGCAGTGAGGAGTGCTGTGATTTTCGCTGCTGAACTTGGGCTACAACAAGCACATTTTGAAGGAGACTCAAAACTTGTGATTAAAGCTTTACAGACGGGTACTATGTTTTCCTCATCTTTTGGTCATTTAGCTAGAGATACTTTAACTCATGTTAGCTCCTTATTGAGTTTCTCTTTCTCTCATATTGTTACGTAAGGAAATGTTGTTGCACATGCCTTAGTCCAAAAAGCAAAACTATATTTTTCTTTGTTAGTTTGGATGGAGTCTGTTCTTAGGGGTGGCAATTCATATTTGCGTGTTGTATTCGTGTGATGTCGACTTATGAGTATCTGACTATATGAGTTAAAACTAACCCAACATATTTATTAAACGGGTCAAGATTCCTCAACTCTAACACAACTCATTTATTAAACGGGTCAGTCGTGTCTACCTGTTTATCAAATTTTATCAAAATGAAAAAAAAAAAAAAATAGTATTAACTAAATTGATATGAATTATGAAAAACTAATATATATATATATATATATAATTAAGAACTAACAAATAATTGCATCACAAATAATCATTTAAAATAAAAATATCTCAATATCACAAATAATCAATCATAATATGTCAAAGAAAATAAATTACAATAACTAATAAGTTTATATACCTAAGGTTTGAAGAGTATATTGGTAAAATGTCATTTAATTAAACAGGTCAAACGGGTTCCAAGGGTTAGACACTAACCCAACCCGTTTATTAAACAGGTCAGTCGTGTCAACCCGAATATAACACTAACCCATTAGACCTCAACTCATAACCTACTAATTTCACGTCATGTCCTGTCGGATTCTCAGGTCATATCCAATTTTGCCATCCCTATCTGTTCCACTAGAAGTTGATTATGTTTCAAATGATTTTCCAATTCCTTTAATAAAATGCAAGCATAGTTTTCTTCCTCAAAAAAAAAAAAAAAATCCTTAGAAAATTATTTTTCTCAACTCCAGTACTTTAAATTTATTATGTATAATATTAGATTTTAGCACGCGTGTACTCAGAGATTCTTCTATTTTTTGGATTAATTTTAATAATTTTTTGATCTCTTACACAAAATGCGTTAAAAAATTAAACATGTGACTCTGGGCTTACTAAACTTAGGAAGGCACTTCCCAAATCCAACTCCCACAAATACATTCTAACATATATTTAGATCCACACAACATGAAATAATTACCTCTAGAGATGATGTTGCTCTATTAGGAATGTAGACTCCATAATGAGCTTTAGCAGCCGGGTTGTCAACGTGAAGGGACTTCAAAATGGTGGCATATCATTTATAGCATGGACTTCACGTCCCCTACCTGTTGATTGCAAACTTTTATCCTAAAAACATAAAACAACGTTCATTACAGCAGCTACATACAAAAATAGTTGTTGCTATGAAGGATAGGGATGGAGCAAGAACATATAATTGCTTAATGATAATGGGTGGAAGTTTCAAGTTGTGTTTGTGGACGACTAAATTTCTCGGTTCGAAATAAATCGAACAAAGTAAAATAGTTCCGCAAATACGAATTTGTATTGATGAAAGTGTGTGGTACAATTCTCTGTAATTACAAGGATTGATCCTCTGATTCGATCTCCTTAAAAGATTTGTGATGTGGTTGTGATTTGAATACAAGGTATTCCTCAATTTGGTTGAAGAATGGATCGAAGACCTTTGAAATGGAATTACAATGAATTTCTGGCTATGAGCTTATTAGAAATTCTTTGTTCTTCACGTTCTTCGTGTTCTTCGCGTGTTCTTCGTGTGTTCTTTGTCTTCGAAGGTTTGTGGTGGAAGTTCTTCGGGGCTTTAGAGGCTTGAATCCGTAGAGCTTCGCTGATTTGTGGTTTATGAGGTTTCTGGAGGCTTTTGAGCTTGATTCCAGTAACCTTTGAGATTTAGGAGGATGATTTGGATGATTCCTCTTCGAATGTTCTTTGTATTTGGAGGTTTGTGTTGGAAGCTTTTCGGGGCTTTGGAGGCTTGAATCCGTTGAGCTTCGTTGATTTATGGTTTAGAAGGTTTTTGGAGGCTTTTGAGCTTGATTCCAGTGACCTTTGAGATCTAGGAGGATGATTTGGGTGATTTGGCTTTGAATGAGATCTAGGATGATGATTTGGGTGATTTGGCTTTGTTGTTGTTTGTGCTCTAGATGGCTTGGTGTGTTTTGATGGCTTGGTGTGTTTTCAAATGCCTTAGGAAGGCTTCTATTTATAGGAGTTTGGAGGTAGATGAGAGTTTGGAGGTAGGTGAGAGTTTGGAGGTAGGTGAGAGTTTGGAGGTAGATGAGAGTTTGGAGGTAGGTGAGTGACATGTGGCGAAGCCTGATTGGTGACACATGTCACAGCTTGATTGGTCCGCTTGTGTCATCGCTTACACAGCCGGATTGCTTGAGTCATCGCTTACACAGCCGGATTGCTTGAGTCATCGCTTACACAGCCGAACTCGCTTGCATCATCGCTTACACAGTCGGATTTGCTTGAACTCGCTTGCATCATCGCTTACACAGTCGGATTTGCTTGAACTCGCTTGCATCATCGCTTACACAGTCGGATTTGCTTGCATCATCGCTTACACGCGCCTCCATGTGATTAGTATTTTGCATGTTTTTCCTGTATGAAATTTAGCAAATTTTCAGTAGCAGTATATAATGCTTTGTAATTAGCCATACCTTGCGGACTTGGTGGCATGACGTGTCAGCTTGTGATAGGCCGGGAATTTTTCCTCTCTACAGTGTTTGTGAGAATTTGTAGGCAGATTTTTTTTTTTTTAAAGCGATAATTCATTGTAGTTTCTCTTATCCAATGGTTAACCTTTTTTCTTTTCTTTTTTTGCTGGCAATATCGGTGGTTAATTAAGGAATAAGAAAGAATTTTGAACAATTAAATTTTTTTTAATAAAAATAAAAGATAATAATTAGAAGTTAAGAGTAAAGCTTCAATTGAAATCAGGGAAAAAAAATTTTGAATTCAAATAGGAGAACGTGTACCTGGGATTTAAAGAGGTATGCTATATTTTAGGAAGATGGATGAATGTGGGATTTGAATTTTTTTTTTAATTTAGTTATTTAATTTAGGATATGTAAAAAGTGTGGAATATATCTAAATAGAGATAATGTATGCGAATGTTTGAGAATAAAAGATGTGTCAAATTTTGAAATTTGTTAAACCATTAAGTGATAAAAAGTTGCAGACAATTTCATTTTGGCAACATTTTAGTGGGAGTTAAAGATGTTTCTACTTATAAAAAAAAATGTATATATCTATTTAGATTAGTTTTTTTTTTTCTTTCTATAACTATTTTTTTTTTTTTTTTATATTTAGTTTTGTTTTTGGATAAGCATGAGGTGTTTTTTTTAAGGAAAAAAACAGCAAGGTTAGTGGAATAATGTTCCTATTTTGTAAGCAATATTTTAGTGCAAGTTAGATATGTATTTTTACCAAACTATCTTTTAATTTTGCCTCTACTTAAACTTAGATATGCAGGGGTATTTTGAAATTAAAAAATCTGGTCCAAATAAAAAAAGTCCATTAAATAGTAGTATAGATGAGAAGTAATAATTCAAAAATTGTACGATTCCAAACAAGAATTTCATTCTTTAATTATTAATGTAATTTCAAAGACTAAAAGAAGAAAATCCCAAATACAAAGATTTCCTTTCATCGTACATAATTTATGACCATGCACTAGGCCCATCAGTGATTTATTTTATAAATTTTCATCTAAAATGGAAAAATGTTCATCTAAAATACTGAAATAATACCATGATACAAACGCCGTTAGGTCAAACATCACAACCCTTTGTACTAGAAATTTGACTTCTCTAATCAATATAAGAGCTCAACTCTGCCTTCTGTTTATCAATATCCTTTTCTCAACAAAATATGAACCTCTAGAATTAATGCAGTGAGTTGGTTCTCACTAAGACATCCTGCTAATGCCTTAATTGGAAGGCCAAACTTGGGCCTCTTCCCCAACTAGACTGAAATTTGGAATCAACTTTGCTGACTCACCTTTCCCTCCTTTTTCATGACAAAAACAAACTAGTTAAAACGTCTTTGGACTAAGTCATGGAAGCACCAGATCTACTTTGTAACTTGTCTTTATCAATCTTCTGCCCATTGATCCTTTTGTCACTTTTATCATCGAAACATTTTCATTATTATTGTCAACCAACTTCTTTCTTTTTTAGAAACAAACACACACACAAGGGAGAGGAAAAAGGGTTCTAATATAAAAGCACACCACAACTTCACTCAAAAGCCATGGTATTGTCAATCAACTTTTGATAGATAAAGGGCTGTTTGGATCATCAATTTTCATAACTCATAACTCTATTTCCATAACTCATAACTCAAAAATGGTGGGACCCATAGCGAGAAGTTTGTTTGAGAGCACCATAACTCGGTTTCTATAACTCTATTTCATCACTCAATTCTCTGATTTTTGAGTTATGAGTTATGGAAACTAAAAACACATTTTGGCTGTTTTCAGTTTTCATAACTCATAACTCAATGACATTTTTGTAATTAAATACACATGGGGGACCCACAGCCGTAACTTTTGACCAGCGGACTTTTTTTTTTTTTTTTTTTTTTTTTCTGGGTTCAGTCTTCATGTCAATTTTTTTTTCTGAGTTCGGTCTTCACGTCAGTTTTTATTTATTTATTTTCACTGGGTTCAGTCTTCCGTTTTGGAGTTTTTTTTTTTTTTTTTTCTTCACTACGTTTGGGTGATCTAGGTATTGAAAAAAAAATGTTGCACAGATTAACAGGTATGGGACTCACAAATAGTGTGAAAAATATTGAGTGATGGGAAGTGAGTGATGGTGCCAAACGGGTGTGGTATTTTAAAGTGATAAGTGATGAAAATTGAGTGATTAAAAAATGCCATCCAAACAGCCCCTAATCTTTTTATCTCTAAATCTTTTTCAGTGCTAGGAAACTCGTGCAACACATTCTTTTCAAGAAAATCGACCCTCATGTAATTCAGTGATAGAAAGGTTGACAAAAACATCTAGACCATTTAAGCGGACCAATACTAAGATTAAAAGAGAGAGAGAGAGAGAGAGAGAGAGATATATATATATATATATATATTTATGTATGAGTCTTGGAGAAATCTTGATTACTCCAAATCCACATCCATACACTATATGTTTCTTCATCAAAGGCTTATCTATATGTCTTTAGTAATAGAAAGGTCAACAAAAACACCTAGGCCATCTAACCAGATAAATATTAGGAAAAAAAAAATTTAAAATGGTTGTTGTTAAGGTATGAGTCCTAGAGAAATCCTGATTACTCCAAATTCACATACACACATGATTTGTTTCTTCGTGTATAGGAATGGTGGTGCGTGATAGTCAAGGATGGGTGATGGCTGCTTTGTTTGTGAAACTGAAGGGTTTGCAAGATGCAGAGGTCATTAAGGCATTGGCTTTGGGTGTGCTATTAGGTTTGCAATTAAGACTAGCGTCAGTTGTGTTATAATTGAGATAGACTCGCTTCCGGTGGTTAAAGCTATACAAGACACTACTGAAACTACTTCTCATATCAGACACATCATAGATGACGTGAAACATTTGTCAATGCCCTTAAGGAGCTGTAAATTTCATCACGCAAAGAGGGAGGCAAACTAGGTTGCTCACACGCTACAACGCTATTCATTTTGATACAGAGACAGTCTAGCTTGAAGAGACTCCTATTAGGTTACACGTGTGAGTAAAGTCCCACATTGAATAAAGTCCCACATTGAATAAAGATAAGAAGAATGAATGGATAATATAACATAATTGAGCACATACCCATTGGACTTAGGCTTTTTGGGTTTAAGTGTGTCTTTATATATTATATTAATTACTCAATAAAACTCCTCAAGGTGTTATTCCCCCGACAAGTGGTATTAGAGCCCATGTGGTGTGCGGCGAAGTTGGTGAGGTGTTCATGGTCCCTACCCAACGAGGACAGAGAAAATCTAAATGGCCCACACACAAAGATCCTAGGGAAGAGAAAAAAAAAAAAAAAAAAAAAAAAAAAAAAACCCAACAAAGGAATATTGTTAATGGTGCTACATAATGGTGTGGTGCGAAGTTCCCATGGACATGGACGTGCAGGGTTCCCATGGATGTGCGTGCGGGGTTGACACGTGATTCCCATGGATGGCGTATGAGAGACCCATGGATGACGTGTTTGATGAAGTGAAAAACTCATTAGGCAAGGGGGAGTGAGTAGGACTTGTTCATGGCCCACAAAGAGGTCTTGAAGCCTATAGAGAGGCAGACTCACATGTGAGGGGGAGATTATTGGGTTACATGTGAGAGTGAAGTCCCACATTGAATAAAGATAAGAAGAATAAGTGGTTAATATAACATAATTGAGCACAAACTCATTGGGTTTAGGCCTTTTGGGTTTAAGTGTATCTCTATATGTTATATTAATTACTCAATGAAAGTCCCCAAGGTGTTATTCCCCTAACAACTCCTCCTTATATTTTTATTTTAATCCAATATGATATTGTGTAATTGCTAGTTTTCTTTTATTGAAAGCTTTATTAATCTCCTTCTTAAAAAAAAAGCCAAAAGGGTTGTTGTTAAGGTATGAGTTTTAAAAAGAAATCTCGATTACTCTATATTCACATTCACACGTGATTTGTTTTTTCATCAAAAGTTAACCTTATATGGGGAAAAATGCCCTGAAACCCCTAAACTTTGAGGTAGTAGTCATCATACCCCCTAAATTGTTTTTAGCCAATTTACTCCTTGAATGTGCTAAATTAATACTTCTATTAAGATTTACCATTTAAATGAACTGGCATTAGTCATTCGTTAAGTTTCGATTTTATTCAATTATCCAAAAAAAAAGTTTAGAGTATTCTACTAACAAATTATGTTCATAAAATTGCATTAGCATATCATTAAATCAGCTTAGTCATGAACTAAACACTATTAGCTTGACTTGTTTCCTTTGTTTCTTCTATTGTTGGTTTTAATGAAAGGTCTTTTGATTTTAAAAAAAAAAAAATTCAGAGGGCCAACATTCAAAATGACATCCCTATCCCAAAGGCCCCACCTTTCACACCCCCACATAAAAAAACCAAACAACTAGCAATAAGAACAGCACACAACATCGCCCTAATTTCATCGGACAAGCAATTGGAAAATTTTTGGAAAAAGCAAAAAAGTAGAGGGGAGAGAGAGAGAGGTTGAATTATGCTTAAGTAGTCTCCACCATATCAGAGCAAGCTAGGAGGATGATATAGAGATCCTCTCCTCGTGTCTCCTTAGTTTCTCTTTCTCATGACCAAACTCTAGTTTCACACTCTCATTGGTTTGGGTTTCGTTAATCTTGCCCATGTGTGTGTACATCTGAGACATTAGTTTTTTTAGACTGTAAACTTAACAAAAGTATCAATCTCACGGATGTGTAAAGTTAAGGGAGTAAATTGATTAAAATAAAAGTTTAAGAAGTGTCAGAGCATGTTTCCCAATAATCTTACTGTCTCTAAACCTTCTTTTGATGCTAGGAAATACATGCAACACAGTCGTTTCGAGGAAATCGTCACTATTGTAATTTAGCGATAGAAAGGTCAATAAAAACACCTAGACTATCTAAGTGGATCAAAAACTAAGATTAAAAGGTAAAAATTGTTTTTTTTTTTTTTTTAATGTACGAATCTGGGAGAAATTTTGATTGCTCTACATCCACATTCTCTGTTCTATCTATATGCCTTTAGTAATTGAAAGGTCAACAAAAACATGCAGACCATCTAACCATACCAAAAACTAGGATTAAAAGTCAAAAGGGTTGTTGTTAAGGTACCAGTCTTAGAGAAATCTCGATTACTCCAAATTCACACCTAGTTGATCATATCTTCTATATCTATATAGTCGACAAAAACACCTAGACTAGCTAAGTGGGCAAAAATTTTAGATTGACATTATTATTTAACACATGAACTGAATTACTTACCTTTAAGGACGAAAGTTCAATTGAAGGGCAAACTTTGCTCATATCTTAAGTAATTTTGTCTTTATGATACAAGTAAATTTATTAGTTTGTACGAAATATTAATTTCTAAAAAAAAAAAAAATTAGCTGCAAGTCATATTTTAATGGAGGAGAGATAAATATATAAACATATGTTTCTTCATTTTTTTTTAACAATATTAATCTTACCATGTTGTAATCATTACTTTAGAATTTAGTTTTTCTTGTTTTATTAGTTTAGTCTCAAGCACAATGTGTTGGGTGCAGTATATCGTAGAAAATTAATTTATTTTGTGATTATATAAACAAGAATAACATACACAAATCATCAAAACAAATAGCACAACAGATTAAATAGGAAATAACAATAAATAGAATAAATCTATTAAAATTATTAAGTAACTCACAGACTGAAAGGATGGATCAAAACTTATAAAGACTTCTGTTTGACACAATTTTCTTAAGATAGATTTCACCCTCTCACAAAATTAATGGTTTTTTGAGATCCACAGACGTTTTCCTCCTATAATACAATGATCTATTACAAGCAGAAGAAGCATTACAATCTTCATGCACATCAAACAAAACTGTATTTCTCTCTTTTTCTTTGACTCTATGCATATTTATGCACAACAAATATATATATATATATATATATATATATTATGAGATAAAGTTTATGATTAAAAATGCCGTTTATGAATAAGAGACTAAATATATACATTTTGGTTAAAGAACATATTGTTTAGGAAAAATTGTTGTGCATAAATTTAATGACACAAAAAATAAAATAAAGTGATAAAAAGTTATTACTTGGACAACAGAGCTTAACCCATGCATGTCTAAGTTGAACTTTGATTAGCAAAGAAAATCAATAGACTGTATACTCTGAGCTTCAATGGGCTAATAGTTCCTTGGAAGGCCTAAAAAGAAAGAAATACAAGATCAAAGGTGACCGGGGTGAACCAGCCAAGAACCCTTCAATGCTTTAGTTACTTTTTTCTCTAGAACTCAAGAATTCCAACTTTAGGAGTAGTGGAAACTTAATTTCATTTGATGTGGATGAGTCCTTATATAGTAAGCTTTGGAGTGGTTACTTGTTTGATAACTTCCTCAACGTGTGTGGAAGTTAGAAGGTTCAGACTTAACTTCCACAACTGCTATAGAAGTTAGAAGGTTTAATCTAGACAACTCTTATGGATGAATTGGAGATAGCTCGATTTTTAGTTCATCATCAGTTGCCCACTTTGTCCAAAGGTCGTCTAGAACACTGTAGTATAATTGTTGACTTTTAACATGCGTTATCATCTTAATGGTCGAATGTGGTTACACGTGTCATCCTTACTCTGGTTGATTTTAGTATTCTAGATTGTGCCACATGTCATAATCTCATTGGTTGACTTGTCACGTCGATTTAACTTTTCGAAGAAAATGCCATGTGTTAACCTCTGGTTGGTCCATGTTGCTTTGTTGACCCCACCTCTAGGGCTTATAAATATGTGCATTCTCTCTCTTACCCTTCACTTTTCTGATAATTTCTTTTCTGCCATTTCATCCAAGAGCCTTGTCTAGTCCTCGTCTTCTAGTCTCGTCAGGTATTTCCTTCCTTTCATCCTTAGGTTTTCATCTTATTCATTCTTCCAATTATCTCTGCATCTAGTATTAGTTTAGAAAGAGAGAGAGACGAGTACTAGGACGTGTCCCCTGGAAGTGGTGATAGTAGTTATGAGAGTGGTGATAGTAGTACAAGTGATAGTAGTGATAATAGTTCTTCAGATGAGCATAATTCGTCTGGGGTTCCTTGTTTTCCTTTAGAGGAATTCCAAGAAATGCAACGTAGGATGACTTCTGGGGCAGAGGCTAGCTCGTCCAGAAGGCCACCTAGTCCTCCTCAAGACGAAGAGAAGGAAGAGAATATAATTTATAGTTATACCCCTGCAGTAGTGTCTACTCTTGGCACGCCTAAGCTAAACCCTTGTGGGTAGATACCAAATTCCTAGGGAGTTTAGACCTCATCCACCTGAAAGAGGGGAATGGTGTTGTTCTCTCTCTTCTAGTTTTGGTGTATATACATCTTATCTTCTAGTAGATCTTAGGTTCCCTTTAAACTCTTTTTGTAGAGGTCTTTTCCATAGGTTGGGTATTGGACCAAACCAGCTCAACCTTAATGGATGGAGGACGATAGTTTCCATGCAAGTGTTATGGCGTGAGGCACTTGAAGGGAACTATCCAATCACAGTGGACGAATACCTTTACTGCTATAAGCCCTTAAAGATTAAAAAAAAAAATTGCTGGTTTTTATCAGTTCTTGTCTAAGGGCCCTCAATTTAGTTTGATAAAGGGTCATAATTTTTCTGATAGGCTTTGGAAGAAAGAATTCTTTATTATTTCTGGAAATGAATTCTTTATTATTTCTGGAAATTGGGCTAAGGACCTAGTTAATGTAAATAGTGCCTCCTTCCCTCCTTCTACCAGTTCCTTAGGTCATCTTCGTCCTAAGAGTATGTCCTCCTTCATTTCGTTTACTTATTTTATCTAAGTTTTTTACTCATTTAACCTCATTTTGCATTGGTGCAGTTATTACTCATCCATGCTTGGATAGTTTTTATTTGGAGCGTATTGACAAAGCTCGTGTCTTCCCTGAGAGGTCCTTCCACAGCTTGGTGACCTTCAGTCGTCTAGTTGCTTAGGGGCTTGTTCCTGAACCTTTTGTAGGAAACCTTACATATGAGGAGACTACTCGTCGAAGTAAGTATCGTCTATCCCTTTTTTTTTTTTTTTTTTACTAACTTTGTTTTCTTCACCATAGAGTTGGCCACAATGAAAGAAAACAAGGAGAAGGCAATTATTAGTGGTATTGAGGGTGAAGAGGATGTTTAGGTGTTGGATAATGCCACTCCTTTGAACGTCCATAAGCCTGTCGTCTAGGGTGGAAAGAGGAAGGGTATATCCAGCTTTGTGGATCTTGGTGACCTTCCTACTCATCGAGGTTCTAAGAAGTAGAAATCTGGCAAGACTCCTCCTCCCAAGGTTCCAAAGTTCTCTTCTGCGACGATACACCTAGATGCCTTAGCAGTGAACTTGGTTCCCGTCTAGATTGCTCCTTCACCCGTCCAGCCTGAGGACCTTCCTCCTCCTGCAACCAAAGCTTCTCACAGGACCCATCCTTCAGAGAAAGCCAAGCGTCCTTCCAACTTGGTGCTGGATGAGGGTTATGCCTGGAGGATGTTCAAAGGGCTCATTACTAACAATAAGGTGAACTCATGTTACAACATGTCAGTGAAGGACTTTGAACGTTCTGCCATCCATGACTTTTTTAAGGTATGTGGTTTTCATTATCTTCCACTTCATTTTTCAACTTCGTCTCAATTCCCTTAGACGAGTAAGGTCCTCAGTCAACTTGATCACCTCCCATTTCTTTAGAAGAACCTCCTTGTTTAGCTCTACATTCTTCTCCTCGGCAGCCTTAGCCTTGTCACAAAGCTCCTTGGCTTGGGTGGGCACAGAGATCAAAGGTAACTTAAGCATTCAGCCTACTGATTTTCTTTACATCATCAAACTTAATATTTTACCCATGAGCATATAAACTCATAAAATAATCATCTTCCTTTTCTATGTGGGACTCAAGAGTTTCCACCAATTAAAACCTTATTTAAGTTAAGTAAAACAGATCTAACCCTTAAATGTGCAACGTAAGCCTTTAAACTCACACACATTAGTCTTTTTTCTAAATGTGGTAACTTACTCACTTGATTTTCTTTTGATAGATTAATTCACATACACAAGGGTATAGGAAAATTTCTATAATTAATCCTTAATTTTATGTTAGATTTTGTTAATGGACATGCCTAAGGTCATTTGCTTAAGAAATACTTTTATAAAATTTTTATTTAATAAGGAAAAAAGCAGCTAATTTTTTTTTTATAGTTTTTTTAGTATATATTTGTCATAAAGTACTATCAAAATTTTTTCATTAACAAATGCCTTATGAACAGCTATTAATTGGATTATTTTATGTTTAACCTAACTTAATTGGATGAGTAATACTACAGTCACAAACTATTTTATAACATTTTTACAATCTGTTGATGTATCTAACTTCTTATCTGTTTTCATCTAGACCCGCCATGAACATCACTTTTTCATTTACTAATAACCATTTACCGCATTAATGGTTTGAAAAAAAAAATTGTAAAAAATTTTGTATCTCTAACATTACCCTAATTAGATTCAATTTTTTTCTTAAAAATAATTTTAATTCAATTTTTAACCCGACATTTTTAAAGATAAATGGGTAAATGTTAGAACTGGAATGAATTTGGAACAAAGAAACAGAAAATTTAAACGAGTTTAGGGTTTTATTATTATTATTTATTTTTAAAGGAAAAACAGGTTTAGGTTTTTAATTAGCCTCTTTTTTTGGTTCACAAATCCAGCCTTTAAACAACTGGGCACTTTTGACCGTTTTGCCCATAATAGAAGTGGGAAGATCACAATAAATAGACCAAGCCAAACGGGGAGGTTTTTTGTAATTTCATCCCTTTCTTTAAAGAATTGAACACCTTTTGTTTCCGAGGGTTTCATTTTTCATAACCACTTTCCCTCGCAAAGCCTCTGAACTCTGTACCTGCGTTTTAGTGTTCACTGACTCTTTCAAGTTTCAACCGAAAAAAAAAAAAAAAACACAACAAAACGTCAAAACCCCAAAAATCATGTTGCAATCCCCACTTCTCGTGCTACGTAAGTTTCGTTCTCACATTTTCTGTTTTTCCTATATTATTTTTATTTTTAAATTTCATATATATATATTTCATTTTTGGTTTTGTTTTTTTAATAATGTGACGCTGTTGTTTGTGTTTTAAATCTTAAAAAAGAAATGTCGGTCGAAGAGTATGTACATTAAATAAGAATACATGTGAACGACTCTGATTTGTCTGTTGAGGATTCATAACGTGTAGGGGCTAAGGCATTTTGTTATTGTTGGCGAATGGTAGAAAAGAATACATGTGGTTGACGCTTATTAGTTGATGAAGCTAATTAAAGTCGAAACTCGAAACCACTTAAATTTGGATTACGGCGTAGATGAGTTGAATTTGGCATCAAAAGTTTATATTTTTGTATTCAATTTAGTCAGATGCTTTAGGCCACTAGTTTATTCAAACAAAGTTTGTGATATGGTCTTTTGTCTTAGCAAATGTAGTGCCCTTTGTTTGGTTTTGGTTGTCTTCAATGCTAAGCAAATTAGTGGGCTTTGAACCTAAGTATTATAGTTCGAGTTTTTATCTAACTTCAAGTAGACTTGATTAGGTTGGTGTGCTTTGGTTTATTTACACTCCGGTTTTTCCAAAACAATCAAAGCTTGTATTCGCTTAATTTCCCTAATTATGCTTGGCTTGAGATCTAATAATACTTGTGTAGTCCATTAAGACTAATCTTGTTGGCCAATGAAAGGACCCGCCATTTTTGGAATGTGATTCATGATTATCAGATGAGAGATAAGGGAGAGATGAGAAAATGTGATTAAACCATTTTCTAGCTACTTGATTTATAAGACTTGCCTAAGTCCTAGAATTGAACGAAGCGACCTGGTTCAAAATCTTATTTGGTTTTTCCATCTACAATGTGAATGTCATCCTTAAGTGATTGTATGGTTAATTCTTCTTTTATGGCCAGTATCTCAATAACTTCATGGTGTATGTTGATATCTTTTATTTTTATTTTTAAGTGTAATGTTAAACTATAGCTGGTCACATCCATAACTGAGCTCAGCCATGTTTTTAAAGTTTGGCTCATTTAGCAATTCACCTTGAAACTGGTCATAAACATATTTGAGCTGAGCTACCTGTTAAAGTTTGACACTTTAGCAATCAGCTTGTTCATCAAGCTTGTCCTTGGATTTCAACTACATGCTGTTTTGTTACTTAAATTTTGTTTTTGAGAAAGCTGTGTTATTGGTCTGCTCTTGATAGTGCTTAATCTTCTACCTTATTGTTTATCATGATTTTATGAACTTCAGATTATAATTCTTTATGGTACTCTTTTGTCCACTTCCTGTGTATTTGTGTGTCTCATTTTGCCAATAAGATTTCTGTTACTTATAAAAATAAAAACAAAGGAATTTATTTTTTGAAATTTTGCTGTACATGTATATTTCTTAGATTCAGTATGTGAAGAGCTTATGCCTTATGGTCTCTTGATGTTTACTATTTGGTGGATGGGTTTTAGTTATTTGGAAGTCCTGTCATCATAATTTTATTAATTTGTTTGTTCTATTTGGATTGTGCAGAAGATTCTTTGAAACGAGAGTTGGGAAGTAAGGTACAACATGCCAATATTCAAGCATCAAAGGTATGATGCATGTTCATTCAGGTTATGTGTTGAATGACTTGAATCCTTATGATAAAATGTTCTATATGTATGCCAGTTTAGTTATAATTCTTTACCCATGAAACATGGGGTGCAAACCTCCATAAGTATCTGGAAAATTAGGTCTCGTATCTTACTCTGTATGCTTTTGGATGAATAATTGAAACCCTTGAAGATGAGTTTATACATTTTCTGTGGTGTTAAGGCTATGGTGTTCTGATACAGGGCAGTTAATCTGCCTATTTATGCATATATGGTGATAGAGATTTTGGAAATTTTGTGGTTTAAGGGCCTTGGTTTCTCGGATTAATTTTTTATAGTTAGTAAAAGATTGGATTAAAAGGGCCAAGAGAGCAATTCTTGAAAGCAAGACTGTTCGTGAGATTCCCTAGTAAGCAGCAAATAGCAGAGCTTTAAGGCTTGTTTTGATTAGGGAAAATGTATAGGGTTTTGGATTCTTATTAGAATAAGGATAAGTGTTTGATTTGGGATTAAAGCGGAGAAAGGAGACTGTATTTTGAATCGATCTAGGGGCCATGAAGTGTGAACTGTACATATGAACAATAACAGGAAAGAGGGAAAGAATAATAAAAAGGGCACAGAGACAAGAAGAATTAGACTTGGCACCTATGCCTTCCATAGACCATAATAACCAGTTCTCATGAATCAATCTCTAATTTTTTTTGAGTATAATGGCATAAACTTGTCTTTCTAAATAGGATTAGGATCCTCAGTTTGACTAATAAATTAAACGCCACATATTCATTGTACAAAAAGAACAATAAGGGTGTAATCCTACCTAGTACCTTAAAAAAAAAGGTAATAAGGGTGTAATTCTAATACACAAGAGAAGCACCCTAATATAATATTTCACATATTATTTAATTACTTAAACAAGTCACTTGACTCACCAAATAGGCCATGTGACAAACAGTATGTGGATGGTCTTTTGAGTTGCCATGTAGTGGGATAAAGGAATTTTCATCTAAATTGGTTTGGAGGCAAACTTTGTCCAATTTAAAATATCTATGAACTTCTACAAGTTCAACGAAAAGAATGAACTAGTGACCGGCACCCATTCATAGTGAGACCTTAACAACAAAAGTATCAGCCTTAGTATTTATAGCACAATCCCCTTGAAAGTGTGCACAGTCCTTCCAAAAGCACGATTTTTGACAAAGGAATTTCTTTCCAAGTCTAACCACTATGTTATGAAGTAGTCTCATTCAATAAAATTATTATTACTTTTAAAGAAACACTCTTTTATTTATGGAAATGCTCCTTACAAAGTGCTAAGAGCTCAACCACCACCTTTGCATGACCCACATAAACCCTAAACAAACATAAGGCAAGGGACCACATTTCCCTAGACATTTCACAAGTCACAATGAAGGAATAAATGATCCAGTTTCTCCCCTTTGATTTACACTTATAACATTTATCTGTAATTCAAGTTCAATGATAAGAACTTTCCTCATGTAGCTGCTATAGTGAAAGTGCTTCTATTGGTAGAACTCTGAATTTCCATATACTATTCTAAGGAAAAACTCTTCCTCCCAACCTTAAGGCCTTATAATATATTTTGTCCTTATAACCATGTCTTTGAGCATATCATATTGACCTTATCCTATGGAAGAATGTTGGTAATATATAATTCATTGAGAAAACTAAGTGTTCTAATTCTCAGTTTTGAACTGTGTTAACAAATTTGCTAAGAAAACTACCATTTGATCAGTCCATATACTATGCCCGCCTCACACCTCTATCCCTCCATTACATCCCTATCCCTCACAATGTGAAAAAGTTAAGGATAGGCATCCTTTAGCGAAATGTCACTGCACAAATGATATGCCAGAATGGAATTTCGATTCCGAAGCCTACCTCTAACCCAATAATTTCTGAAAACTTCCATAAACTCCTAAATAGTCTTCCATAATTCATCATGTCCTCTAACTACATCAGAACACCACCTTCCCCAAGAAAAGCAAGATCTACATACCAATGAAAGAATCATAGCCCACAAGTTTGGTTGCATCCATCCATTATTGAAAATCATATATAATTGCATATATAAATTGTTTTTCCTGCATGGCTACTTTGGTATTAGCATATGCCTCTTTAGTTCATTGTGAATGTCATGTTGTAATTATTTTTTTCTGATAATTGAGACAATATATAAATTTCATTTTTTGAAATGTAGCAGTGAATTTCCTTTTTTTTTTTTTTACTTTTCTTTTTTCTTATTTAGTTCTCCTGGCCTTGACAATGTAATTTTTGTGATAGTTCATTTTTTTTCACAAATTAATCTGCGGAATTGTCTTAAACTTATTAGGTTAACATTTGGCCTTATAATTGCATTGCTTAATCAATGTTGCATTCATACTTGACAGGCTGTTGCTGACATAGTCCGCACAACCTTAGGCCCACGATCCATGTTGAAGATGCTACTTGATGCTGGTGGAGGTAATCTTCTTGTTCATTTTAGAGTAGCATATGTTATGTACATATTTAGATTATGGAATTTTATGTAATTAGATGAAATTGTTGCTTAATGTGCTCTTTTAATTTAAGTATGCCTTGCTGTTAGGGACAGCATATTGTTTTTGATAAGCTGCAATATTGATTCAAAAAAGAGGAACAAATGGGCAATCTACCTTACAGATAGGGTCTAAAGCTCTTGGTAGATTGTCCTTATCAAAACAGAAAGACTAAAAGGGATCTAAGAGAGAGCTTTGCAGCTGCATTGCAGTCCCTTGTGACCCAGAAAAAGCAACAAATTAAAAATAAAGAATTTAAACTTAACACCTTTGATCACTTTACTAATGGACCAATCCGGGGAAATGTCCGCTAAAATAGTGGATCGAGACAGTTCTTGGCATCATTCTCAATGATAAAATAGCTCCATCCTTTCTCTCGAGCAAGTTGGACTCCCCGTGGTACTGCATGAGTTTCTGCCAAGATAGGGGAGCTCTTTCTAAATGTTTTTGGCAATATCTTTATAACTGTACCTCTGCAGTCCCTAGCTATGGCTTCTAAAGCTGAGTGGGATTCTGCAATGGCTGCATCTACATTGATCTTGATGTGTCCAGGTGGAGGAGGTTTTCACAGGTACTGCAATTGATTGGGTGCAGGGGTGGGCTTTGGGGCAAATGCTGTGGAGTATTCGATGAACTTGTGTTGGCCCTGAGATATAGACTTCTGGATATCAATTTGTTCACTTTGGAATAAAGCTTGATTTCTGCAGTACCATATTCCATCCAGGATGTAGGCCATATTTAGGCATACAAGCCAAAGATCTTCCTTGGTTAAAGGAGTGTGGGGGGGGGGGGGGGGGGGGGGGTGTTTGTTCTTCAGAACAATATTGGCTGTGCCTCCACAGGTTGTGATGTCAGTCCAATTTGAATTCCCAACCGCTACCATACCATATTGCTTTTGCCACAGCCAGTGGAGGAATAGGTGACAGCATGATTCTTCTTCTTGGCTGCACAGGACACAAGTTGGGTCGATATATTCTACCCTTTTAGGCATGTTATCTTTGGTTGGGAGTGCGTTGACACTTTCTCCAAAGCATCATCTTGACCCTTTCAGGTGCTCCTGAGTTTCCATAGCCTTTTCCACTGTACTTCTGCATTTGTGGGTCTGCTTGATTGGTCAGTAACTAACTCATAAGCTGTGTACAGGGAAATTTCCCTTGGGATTAGGGGACCAAATGAGCTTGTCTGGCTTGGCTTGGACAGGCAAAGGGATTGAGAGAATTGCTTGGACTGACACAGGTTCAAAGTTTACTTGAACAATCCTGGTATTCCACTCGTGGCAATCATGGCTAATGAGTTGAGCTACAATGAGAGGGGATTGGGCTGTGAGCTTGGATTTGGGCTTTGGAATGAAGCCCTGGATCCATGGTACCCATGGGTCGTCCCATATGCTGACAGATGTATATATTCTTTGATTATATATATATGCTGTCCCGGTGTTGGGGACAGCATATATGTTATTGCTATTGCAACATCATAATCAAAGTGTGTATGTGTGTATATATGTATGTATGTACATTATTTTTTTCCCTTTTTTTTGGAAGATCTAGCTTCGTTATTGTGTTTTGTAACCTCTTCAGGACCTCACAAAATTAAAAGGGGATAAAAAAAAGTAGTTTTGGGGTTGGGGTTGGCTGTCTTGTAGCAATAAAAAATAGTAAAGCATCATTGCTTATGTTTTCTTTGATATTTTTCATATTAGAATACTGAGGTAAATTTAGCTCACTTTTTACAGGAATTGTAGTCACTAATGACGGAAATGCTATTCTACGTGAATTGGATCTTGCACACCCAGCAGCAAAGGCATGATCTAGTTCTCCTTTTTACTGAATTTTAATGTACTGTGTGATATATCACAAATTACATTCTTCTTTATTCTTTTGCTTGCAGTTTGGCTTTTGCCTAAAATTTCTAATTTGAGCTGAATTATATATTTCAACCTTATGTCATATTCTATTACTATTTCGCCCTTTTATCTAAATTTTTTTTTCCTTTGTGATTCTAAAATGTCTTTTTGATTGGTAGTTAGTACCCAATGGGTCTTGAACCCACAACCTCATCTTCTACCTTGCTCTTACAAGGGTAGGAGGTGCTATTCGAGTTAGAACTTATTGACTTGTGATTCTAATATATGTTTCTTTTTGATTGGTGGTGATAGTCAATGATTGAACTTAGCCGCACCCAAGACGAAGAGGTAGGAGATGGGACAACATCTGTCATTGTCCTTGGTAAGGTTTTAACTTGGAACAGAAAATATCATGTTCATTAATCTTTCTAAATCTAATATCAATGGATGAATAAAAGGTGTGATTATTTCACAGTTTTAGCTTTACAAGTTGGTTTATGACTCTCAAGTGAGAGGTTTAGTACATGATTTTTACTTGTAGAGAATTTCTACTTATTCTTAATGCTGGAGGTGATATTATATTTATAGTGTTGTGTATTTATAAGGAATCTCCTTTGTTAAATTTTTGAAATTAAAATCTGTTGAAGCTGGTGAGATGCTCCATGTTGCCAAAGCCTTCATTGACAAGGATTATCATCCCACAATCATTTGCCGAGGTACTGTCTAAAGTTCTTGTACATAGCTTTTCCCCCTCTCTTTTCTCTTTCCATTATGAATCATAACTTTGCTTCTGCTATATGCAAACATTTTCTTGCGTTTTAGCCTACAACAAAGCTTTGGAGGATGCTATTGCTGTGCTTGACAAAATTGCAATGTCCATTGACTTGAAGGATCGTAAGTTCAGTTCTAATCTATTTGTAACTAATTTCTTAAATTTCTGTATATTTACATGGGTTTGTCAAAACTAATCATTGAATTAGAATTGCCAATTTTCCTATAAGCTGGAGGCATCAAGAAGTGTGCCAACAATGTTTTGTCTATACTTATAATGGCCCTTACAAAGAATTGATAGTGTTGAATACTTTATTTTTTTATATTCGTTTTAAAAGTTTAGAGAGTCCTTGAGATGGTTTATTCATGTTTAGAGGAAAGCGAGTGAGTAATGAACCAAAAAAAAGAAAAAGAAAAAAAAAAGTGAGTTAACTCAGGTTGAGGGAACAAAAAAAGGTAGGGGAAGGCCAAAAATAACTTTAGTAGAAGTAACTAAAAAGCGCATGTCAATTAGGGTAGTAATAGAGAGCATGAATTTAAATAGAGTAGAGTGGAGGAAAAAAATTCATGTGGCCGACCCAATCTTATTTGTCGAGGATCCATAGCCGATCCCAAATTTTGGAACTTAGACTTTGTTGTTATTGTAGTATATCAATTTTAAATGTTTATTTCAAGATGTGAATGCGTTATGAAAGTGTTATATTCAACATTATCTAATTGAGCTTTTTGATTTCGTAATCACAGAATATGATGATAACTTATCTCTTCATTTGTCGTTCTTTGTATTAAAATTCAAATCTTCAGACAGAGTATGAAATTTGTAATTCTTTTTGTAAATTCTTAAGGATAGCTTGTATATGCATTTAATGCACTGGAGCTTTTCTCTTCTTAATCTTAGAAAAGAATGTCAATTCTTTGATGCCTTAACAAACGCTAAATTGCATATTCTTTTGAATTTTGAATTTATTTTTTTCCAATGAGTAGATGATGAAGGTACACTCTGATGTCACTCGAACTAGTGAAACCAAATTTTAATTGTATTTTCGCTAATACCAATTTTCAATGTGTACGATCCAAGTTAGCCATATGTAATTTATAATGAGGGTCAATATTGCTTTTCTTCTTTTTTCTTGTTTTGTTAAATCCCCTCTAAATTTATATACTTGGTTTTAATTATGTAAGGGCATTTAATGTACATTTTCTAGATCTTTCTTTTCAAAGTTAGCCTCTTGTGTTTTCAGACTGGTATTCTTTACGTTTTTCATTATAGTCCTACAATGTTTTCAAAATGTATGTTTCTATATATAAGTTGCAAATTCGTGGGTTCTTGTTAGCTCAACTGGTAAAATTTCTGATGGTTGAATAAGAAATTTGAGGTTCAATTCCCGTTTACACCAAAAGCTGATTGGTGTTTTAGTCTGATGATGAAGAACTATCATCAGGAGCGGACGCCATAGATTAAAACTCTTTAAAAAAAAAAAGTTCAGATGTAGATTTTAGAGTCCTTTCCCACCAAAAAAAGGGAAAAATGGGGGTGCATTATGGATCATTTGTCGCTCTAACCCGTGAATCCAAATTTTAATTGTATTTTTGCTAATACCAATTTTTTTTAATTGTATTTTCGCTAATACCTATTTTCAATGTGTACGATCCAAGTTAGCCATATGTAATTTATAATGAGGGTCAATATTGCTTTTTTTTTTTTTATTATTTGTTAAATCCCTTCTAAATTTATATACCTGGTTTTTAATTATGTAAGGGCATTTAATGTACATTTTCTAGATGTTTCTTTTCAAAGCTAGCCTCTTGTGTTTTTAGACTGATATTCTTTACATTTTTCATTATGGTCCTACAATTTTTTCAAAATGCATGTTTCTTTATATAAGTTGCAAATTTGTGAATTCCAATTAGTTTAACTGGTAAAGTTTCTGATGGTTGAATAAGATATATGGGATTCAATTCCTGCCTACACCAAGAGTTGATTGCTGTCTTTGTCTGACGATGAGGAGCAATTATTAGGAGCGGACGCCATAAGCTGAAACTCTTTCTCAAACAAAAAAAAGTTGCAAATTCAAAATTTCAGATGTAGATTGTAGAGTCCTTTCCCACCAAAAAAGGGGAAAAATAGGGGGTGCATGATGGATCATTTGTCTTGTTTTACTAGGCAAAGCTAGTCAATGTTGATATCTTGTAACTAAAGCCAGTATAAGGGGAATAAGACCAGAAAATTGCTAGTGCAGATGATTAGTTGAAGATATGATCCTTTCCTAGCTATGGCTGCAATTATTTGGGTTGAGTATCTATAAATCCTAGGATTTATGTTTTGTTTATGGTCTTGATACGTATATCTATGTTCATATGTGAGGTTTTACAAAGCCATTAGTACTTTCTCTCGTTAAAAAAAATGTCTATGCAGGCTCTTAGGTTTCATATTTTGGTACTTTTGCAAATGGGTTAACATAGACTTCTTTCAACTTGAGTGAGCCCTCTACAGCTTGTGGAGGATGCTAACTCCACCTAGAGGTCAAACACGTGCACTTGCGCACGCATGTGTGTTTATATTATTCTAGTTATCAAGGTGGTCTTGGAATTACAATCTTTTTGGCAAGGCCAATTTGGGAGACAGAAACAGTGCAATATGACAGGCTGTTCCTCATTGTCTGATGTGGTGTGAAAGAAATGCTAGAACCTGTGTGGGTTGTGAATGGACTAGGTTCAACTTGGAAGTAAACCTTCTCAAAATGTCGTCTGAGTGGATGATGGCTTTGGGGACATATATTTCTTCTATTTCTTAGATTTTATGGACTTTTAAACGCAGAATTTAGTTGTATTATTCATCCGGTGTACTTCCTGTATACTTTGATGATTTTTTGAAATAATAAACTTGATTACTTATTTAAAAAATAAATTCTTATACAAAGGCCTTGGGTTTCACCCATGTTAGATTCCTAGAAGGGACCTTGGTATTGAAATTAAGGTTCTTGGTATGTTGGCCATGCAAACCTAGGACACAGCTACCAGGTACCTTGACATTGTCCTTTTTTTAGCCTATTAAAGTATATCTTTTCTTGAGCACAAATGTCCAATGTGGGATATCTTTATGAAAGTCATTGCTTGTGATGATAGCTTCCTATGTGTTATACAATTGATTTTATGAAATATTACAGGTGCAATGATGTTGGGGCTAATTAAGAGCTGTATAGGAACAAAGTTCACTAGTCAATTTGGTGATTTAATTGCTGTAAGTATTTTCTTCATATAATAGTTTTATGAAGTCTTTGTTAAAACGGATTTTTATTATTTTTTTAAGATATTTGCAACTTCTATAATTAAAAATCTGGTTAGGCTGTTGAATTTACCTATGAAGCTTATAGGCCAAGGAAATACCTCTAAGGGTTGCTCATCCTTTGATTCAAATCTAGGAGTTGGACCTCATGTTTATACATCAGTTTATGCATGGCATTACTGATATTTTATTTTATTTTATTTTTTTCTTGCTTGGTATGATTTGGACCTCAAATGTAGTGAGAACCAGCTCCCCCTTTTTCTACCCGATCCAAGGCCTTAGCATTTTCCAATGACTCAAACTTCACTTCCTAATTTAAACTTGTTAAAATTATGTGCTTAAATGATCTACCATCTTCTAATAGCTCAAGCTATTATAAGAGGTCATAAGTTCGATTCCTGTTTTCCTTCATAGTATCTGTGGTAAAATGATTAAATTTACCATCTTATAATAGCTTGAGCTTTTGGAAGAATTGATAATTCAAGAAAACTCTTCTATAAGAATTTCAGGTTATAAATAGTCTTACTAATGTTCAAGAAACTGTGGCCTCAAGTCTTTCAGTTAGTTCTTTATAAAATTGCCCCGTTGTTTCAAAGGAAAATGGCAACACTACTTTCATTGTGATTAGCATCTTTTGCGTGTGTGTGTGCGTGTGTGTCTGCTAAGGTTCTATCATAAATTCCTCACTACATGGGTGCACTTGGGAACAGTTATAGTTGAAATCTTTATGTGGCTTTTCCTTGCATGTGTGTGTGTGTGTGTGTGTGTGTGGGGGGGGGGGGGGGGGTGAGAGAGAGAGAGGACCAATTGCTAGGAGCCTTACACACTAGAAAACCTTATTTTCTTTGGTATATTAAGTACATATACGTTTTTCTCTCTAAATTTTAGGATTTAGCACTTGATGCAACAACAACTGTTGGTGTGGACCTTGGCCAAGGTTTGCGAGAGGTGGATATTAAGAAGTACATAAAGGTTGAGAAGGTTCCAGGTGGCCAGTTGGATGATTCAAAGGTTCTTAAGGGAGTTATGATTAATAAGGATGTAATTGTCCCTGGCAAAATGAGAAGAAAGATTGTCAACCCACGTATTATACTTCTTGATTGTCCCCTTGAGTACAAGAAAGGTGAGAACCAAACGAATGCTGAGTTAGTCAAAGAAGAAGATTGGAGCATCCTGTTGAAAATGGAAGAAGAATACATTGAGAGTCTTTGTGTGCAGATTCTGAAGTTTAAACCAGATTTGGTAATAACAGAGAAGGGACTCAGCGATTTGGCCTGCCACTATCTGAGCAAGGCTGGTGTCAGTGCAATCAGGAGGTTGAGGAAGACAGATAATAACAGAATTTCCAGGGCATGTGGAGCTGTTATTGTTAACAGACCAGATGAATTGCAAGAATCTGATGTTGGTACTGGCGCTGGGCTGTTTGAGGTTAAGAAAATTGGGGATGAGTTTTTTGCATATATTGTTGACTGCAAAGATCCAAGAGCATGTACTGTGCTCTTAAGGGGTGCTAGTAAGGATCTCCTAAATGAAGTTGAAAGAAATTTGCAAGTATGTCTAAGATTTGATTTCCAAATATTTTTATGAAATGTGTTTTAAGCTTGTCTTATTTATTATTTATATTCATGTTTCTTTACAGGATGCTATGGCTGTTGCAAGAAACATAATCAAGAACCCAAAACTTGTTCCTGGTGGTGGTGCTACAGAGTTAACCGTATCGGCTGCATTGAAACAAAAAAGTTCATCTATTGAAGGGATAGAGAAGGTAAAACTCTAGATTGCTATAGTTTTCTCTTTCTTGGGTAAATATTTTTTTGAATTCAAAACACTTGGAACATGGGCTGCAGTATTTCATGATTCTGAAATGATGTTTACATTCTTATCTGTATGCTTGATTGTAAAATAGTGGCCTTATGAAGCTGCTGCTGTTGCTTTTGAGGCTATTCCACGAACTTTGGCACAGAATTGTGGGATCAATGTGATTAGGACAATGACTGCCCTGCAAGGAAAGGTAAGAATCTTTCTCTTATGTGGACGTATAAATTCTGTTGATACTTGATACTATCATTTCTAGATGTTGACTAACCCGTTCTTTATATGACAAATTATTATAGCATGCAAGTGGTGAGAATGCATGGATAGGCATTGATGGGAACACTGGTGTCATCTCTGATATGAAAGAGCAAAAGGTAATTTTATATTCATTACCTTATCCTTTTCATGTTCTTTAATTGAAGTAGTTATGCCATCAGTACAAATTTCTCTGAGTATTTCTCAATTTATACAGACAATAACCCCCCATTTATATTCATGTGTTAGAAATTATGTAGCATAGGTTAATAATAACAATGCATCCCTCTCACCTCCCCCTCCCTTATGCAGTACCATTCCCTATACACTTGGATATCTCCTATTTATACCCGATTTGTACAATTAATTCTTAGGGCTTTTTTTTTTTTTTTTCCTAGAGTCTCGAAATTTTTAATGTCGGAGATGCTGTTACTCACTTGTTGACTTTTCAGATCTGGGACGCCTACAATGTGAAGGAACAGACCTTCAAAACAGCCATAGAAGCTGCTTGCATGCTTTTGAGAATCGATGACATTGTAAGTGGGATTAAGAAGAAGCAGGCCCCTGGTGCAGGCCAAGCTCCAAAGCCTAAAGTTGAGACAGAAGGAGATGCAGATAATGAGCAAATACTTCCTGACTGAAGATATTTACACAATTGAACTAACAATCTTTGCTACCATTCATTAGGAGAAAGGAACACCCCCCCACCCCTTCACAACCAGCAAAAAAGAAGACTGTATTGGATTCAGGTTTTGATGGAGCTGGTTCTCATGTCAGCTCCATATGGAAATTTTGTGCTTTTGATTCATACATATTAGGTCAAATTCTAACCCTGTCAACTGCTGTTTTGGACTATTGAAGTTGTGATATCATTTATTAGTTAGTACTAGTACATTCATTGATTGATATTTCTTTTTTTTGAGAAATTTGATTGATATTTGTTAGATAAATGAGATCTGTATGGTTTTTTTTTCCCCCTTCACTGCAATTATTAGGATACTGCTACTACAGTACTACTGAGTTCTACTTTTCATGTGTGAAATTGTCATCAAAATTTTAACTAGACCAGAGAAGTTTAGATGTGTATTCTGCCTGCCTGATTTTTCATTAGCAGTATAAATCTCTTACCGGATAGTTTACCTGATACCAAAGGCACCGACAGATGTGATCTTTGGGTAAGTACGTCCAGATATATGATGATTCTAGCAGTACCATTTCATTTCCAAAGCAAAAGTTAGATCTACTTCTGCTGCAATTTGGATGATGCTCTAAGCCAGGAATAGTCTCTGAGTGAAACATTCCTGAGAGAACTAATACTGCTTTAAACTCTTTACCAAGGAAGTCTGGCGCCCTTTTTGTTTTACTTCTGCTGCAGTTTAATAAAAAGCAAATACTAATTATTTGACTAGAATTTGGCAAATTACTCTTGCCCTTGATTACACCATTCTAATATTTTGACTAGAATTTGTCAAATTAAAAGCCATGGTCGGAGTTTGACTAGAATTTGGCAAATTGAAAGCCGTGGTCAGCCACACGTGACTCAATCTCCATTATCCAAGGCTGCAGAGGCTTCAGCTGAAATTGGCGATCCGACACCCATGTGTACCACAGCAGTGCCATCTGCTCACGCCAACGAAAAGGTGAGTGCACAAAAGCCTGACAGCCCCCTTTGAAAGAAATTCATTGGAACTTGACCAAAGGGACGGGAAGAGTCAGACGGGAAGTTTGACAAGTCTGAACATGATCAAGCCAAAGCAGAAAGTGATGGCTGAGCTGGAGAACAATGGTACCGACGAGCAAAGTCAAACCAACGGTTTGGAGGATGAGGGTCCAATAGGCATGATTTACGAACCCGAAATGGGCTGGGTCCCTGAGCCAAAGAGGCCCAATTGTGTATATTGGAGAAGAATAAAAAGGTAGAAAGTCAGCAACAGCCCAAAGCCCAAACAAAAATCTAGCAAGCGAAAAAGATTTATGCCCAACCCCCTCCAGGAAATTGACCCAAATGTTCTAATATCTAAAAAGGCGAAAGGGAAGGATCCAGTGGGAAAGAAGTATGAAAACAAAGACAATGTGGATGGCGGCATGGTGGAGGCTACGATGCAGCCCCACCGAGCTTAATGACGACCTTTGTCTAAAACTGCCGAAGGCTTGGGAATCGTCGGTCAGTTCGTGCTCTTAAGGATATTTTGAGAGTTGAAGATCCCATGCTTGTCTTCTTGATAGAGACGAAGGCTAGCATATCCTCTATGGAAAAGTATAAATACAGTTTGGGTTTCCAAAATGGATTGATAGTCCCTAGTGAAGGAAAAAGTGGAGGCTTGGCTCTCTTGTGGAAGCAATATGCTGATGTTTTAGTTAAAAGCTGTTCCAACTCCCACATTGACGTTGTGGTGTCAGATCCAAGTACGAACAAAAAATGGCGAGCAATCGGCTTTTACGGCCACCCAAATGCTAGCCAATGCCACAAGTCTTGCCAGCTTTTGAATACTTACAATCCCGCCTGAATCTACCTTGGGTGGTGTTTGGTGATTTCAATAAAATCACTCATTTGGAAGAAAAATCTAGTTGGGCGAAGAGAGACGCCAACCAAATGAGGGCCTTTTGTAACTCGCTTGAAACCTACGGCTTACGAGACTTGGGGTTCATTGGGCAACGATTTACTTTTTGTAATGGTAGGCATGGTGATTATCGCACCCTCATTCGACTTGATAGAGTTGTCACAAATGATAGTGGTTGGAGCTGTTCTAGCAACCCAGAGTCTAGCACAAATCCATGTCCACATCGGATTACTGTCTTTTAATTCTATACCCACTTTCAAAGCCACGAACTCGCCTCAGGAAAACTAGATTTCGTTTCGAATCAATGTGGACTAGGGGTGGAGGTTGTCGCGATGTGGTGGAGATGGCTTGGTCCTCAGTAGGAGTCTCGAGGGGGGGGGGGGGGGAGACAAATCAATTCAAGACAGAATCAAAGAGTGCCAATTGCAATTGCAGTGGTGGAATCGAAATGTCTTTGGGCACGTAACAAAGAAACTCAAAGAGAAACAAGATAAGCTACAAAGCCTGGAGAATCAAAACACTCCATGAAAATTCCCATCAAATTTCCTCCCTTAGGAAAGAAATTAATGAGCTGTTGGACCGCGAAGATGAGATGTGGAATCAAAGATCGCGAACTCTATGAATTGAGCACGGTGACAAAAATACCAAGTTCTTCCATGCTATGGCAAATCAACGGCAAAGGATAAATAAGATAAATGGGCTTGAAGATGCTAATGGGGTGTGGCAGGACAGTGATGAGGCTACCCAGAACATTATTAGCAACTACTTCTCCTCCATCTACCGGTCAGATCAGTCTTGTCACTTTTCTCCAGTTATTGATGTGGTGGAAACAAAAGTTACTGCTGAGATGAATGATAGTCTACTACAAGCCTTTTAACTTGAAGAGATCCAAGCAGCATTGCAGCAAATGAACCTAATTAAATCTCCCGAATCGGACAGTATGTCACCAATTTTTTGTCAAAAGTATTGGAATATTGTGGGTCAAAATGTCTCTGATTGTATTCTAAATATTCTCAATAATGGGGTGATGCCTTTAGAGATGAACGAAACTCACATTTGCCTAATTCCAAAAACTAAAAATCCACAAAAAATTACTGAATACCGCCCCATTAGTTTGTGCAATGTGACATATAGGATCCTAGCCAAAGTCCTTGCAAATCGCCTAAAAAAGGTCTTGCCCAATGTCATCAGTGAGTCTTAAAGTGCATCGATACCCGATAGACTCATCACTGACAATGTATTAGTAGCCTTTGAAACAATGCACCATATAAATCAAAGGAGGAAGGGGAAGGAAGGTCTAATGGCAATAAAGTTAGACATGAGCAAGGCATTCGCTAGGGTTGAATGGAAATGCTTAGAATTGATTATGCAAAAACTTGGCTTCCATGACAGATGGATCTCTATTATCATGATGTGCATTACCACTGTGTCATACTCTGTCCTCTTGAATGGGGAGACCAAAGATGTTATATACCCATCAAGGGGTATTTGCCAAAGAGACCCTTTAAGCCCCTTTTTGTTTTTGTTGTGTGTAGAAGGGCTCTCTACAATGCTTAAGAGAGAAGAGAGTTTGGGAAACATAAGAGGGGTCATAGTGTGCTGAGCTCCGCAACTTTCACATTTGTTTTTTGCCGATGATAGCATAATTTTCAGTAGAGCCAAGATGGAAGAATGCAGCAAAATCTCGGAAGTCCTCCATGAGTATGAAGCAGCCTCGGGTTAGAAAATTAATAAAGAAAAAACCTCTCTTTTTCAGCAAGAACACTAATGATGCAACCCAAGGGGAAATCAAAGATCTCTTTGGTGCTCAAATCATTAAACAGCATGAAAGATACCTGGGTCTATCTTCATTGGTGGGCAAGGGCAAAAAGAAACCTTTCAACCGTATCAAAGATCAGTTGGGCTGAAAGATTGCGGGGTGGAAAGGGAAACTTTTATCAAAGGCTGGCAAAGAAACTCTTATTAAAGCGATTGCCCAAGAATCTCTCACTTATACTATGGGTTGCTTCAAACTTCCGGATTCACTTTGCCAGGAGTTAAGCTCTATGATCAGCAATTTTTTGTGGGGTCAAAGGACAAATGAGAGGAAAATTTCCTGGGTTGCTTGGGACAAAATGTGCAATCCAAAGGCTGTTGGGGGAATGGGGTTTAGAGATTTAAAGGCTTTCAACTTAGCCCTTCTTGCAAAGCAGGGTTGGCATCTCCTCCTAAACACCAACTCTTTGCTCCATTAAGTTTTCAAAGCAAAATATTTTGCAGAGATGTCTTTCTTCGATGCTCAGCTTGGTAAGAAGCCTTTGCTTGGAGGAGCATTATGGCTGCTAAGAGTGTTTTGATCGATGGCTTAAGATGGTCTATTGGGGATGGCGAATTTGTTCACATCTGGAATGACAAATGGCTCCCAACCCCAGAAACTTTTAAAGTCATGAGCCTAAGAAGAATCATTGATGGAAGGGAACATGTCTCAGCTCTTATTGATAGAGAGATGGGCTGCTGGAAATCTGAGCTAATTAAGGATCTATTTCTACCCCATGAAGCCAATTCAATCTTAGCCATTCCTCTTACCCAGATGCATGTTTCCGACTCAATTGTGTGGACTGCAACAGCCAATGGGGTTTTCTCTGTCCGTAGTGCCTACCATGTTGGTCGTAAGGCTCTAATGAAAAAGGAGGGGGGTGAATGTTCTGATAACTCCAAAATGAAGCTTATCTAGAAGACTGTTTGGAAGTTGAAATGTCCAAGCAAAATCAAAAACATCATCTGGCGGGTGTGCAAAGACATCCTACCCACTAATGTCAACTTAAGAAAGCACAAAATCCCAGCTCCTATTGACTGTGATCTGTGCTATGGGGTTGAATCAGATGGGCATGTTTTATGGAGCTGTGACGTTGTTGTTGCTATGTGGGAAATGTCAAATTTAAAAATTCCAAGACTAGAGTACATTCCCCAAGGTTTCCTTGATCTGCTTTGGCTGGTAATGGATGCTAAACCAGCACAAGACCTGGAAGCTTTTGCGACAATGGCATGGTTCTTATGGAACAACAGAAATTCTGTCAGACATGGGGGTCAAAGCAAGCCGGCCTTCAAAATTCTCGAGGACTCCAAGCAGTTCCTAGAGGAGTTTCGCGGAGTCTCTGAGCTTCCCCTCCCTAGGCAGCCTCGTCCCCTTAAATCTTGGAGTCCCCCTCAGATTGGTTGGTACAAGGTAAACATTGACGGAGCAGTTTTCAAGGATATTGGCCATTGTGGTATTGGTGTGGTCGTGCAAAATGACAAAGGCTTAATAATGGGAGCTCTTTGCAAGAACTTCCCTTATCCCCTTGGTGCTTTAGAAGTGGAAGCCAAGGCAGCAGAAGTTGGTGTTATTTTTGCATGGGAATTGGGTCTCAGAGAGATCATTTTGGAAGGCGATTTTCAGGTGGTAATGCAAGCTGTATCTGACGCAAGTCTTGCCCCAATCTCAATTCAGCAGCTGATTGTGGGAGTCAAATCGGGCCTGGCAAGTTTCAGTTCGTCGAAAGTTGTTTTACTCACAGGGAATGTAAAAATGCTGCTCTCCTATTAGCTAGGCATGCAAAGTAAATCTCAGATTGTACCATCTGGGTGGAGGATACTCCCCCTATGGTTGTTTCTCAAATCCTTAGTGATGCATCTGGTTTGGGTTTTAGCCCTGTTTAATGAAATGTTAAACCTTTCCCTATCCAAAAAAAAAAAAAAAAAAAAAAAAAAAAAAAATGGAAAGCCTTGGTCAGACCTTATTGAAGGTTTCTATATAGCTATCTATTTATCCATTTGGCAACCTTCTTTGGCAAATGACAATGGACCATCTTTAGTACGTTTTTAATACATTGAACAATTATATTTTTCCTATTTTAGCACTAGAAAATTCTTTTTCATTGAAGAAATAGAAAAGTTTTAATATTACCCTTCAGTTCTGCTTTAAATATGGGATGAATATGGACAACTAAGATGTTGCTCCTACTATAGCAATAATGTTTTTATTATTATTATTACTAGAGTGAAAAATATTATAGTGAAAAATACTATTTTTCTTTTAAGAACTCAAATGATAAAGCTAAAAACTGTTCATTCCTAACTAATAGTTACAAAAGAAAATCTTTCACAATAAGCATACATTAGACACTACATCTCTCAAATAACAATAGCATTTAGTTTATTATGAGAGAAAAAAAATTGTGGACAGGGAACTAATCAGACTACACAATATTATGGCAAATTCAAAGGCTGACATTCATTACTAGAAAATCGTGTTTTACTTTTAACTAAAAAAAAGAAAAGAAAAGAAACTTGTTTTTGTAAAGAGAAAAGAAATTTAATATCTTCAATTTTCTGCCCTCTATTTTAATGTTCACTTCAACTTTTGAAATGATTACTCCAATAGAAACAATCTTAGTATCTTACTAATTGCCATCTCTTGTCTAGTCAGTTATATGTTTTGGTTCTTGTTTTGAATTTGAAAGCTATTTTAGACATTTACATCTAACATTGTCATCTAATAATTATAGTTCTATCCCTTTGAAGTATGTAAAAAGAATGTGAGCTTGTCATTTGTTTCTAATACAATGCTTTTCTGGATACATTCAATAATATCTACTAATCAGAAGATTCTAATAGCCTACAACCCAAAAGTACTTAACCACACCTCCATTATATGGTTAGGCTAAAAATAATTATGATTTGGATAATGTCTCCATGATCAGTCTAGGATGAAAAGACAGCACCATCACATTAAGGACGTGGGATTTCCATTGTCTCACCTTCAATTTGGTTTTTGTAGTGGGGCAGTGGAAGCAAATCAATAGCTTAGCACAATCCCTACAACAAAGAAATCCAACTCAAATTATAACTTGTTTTTTTGGTAGAACAGATTGTATATAATAGATATAAACTATACGGTTGTTACCTCTACATTACCAATTATAGAAGTACAAAGAGTTGTACAACCCCAGCAATGATTATGATTTTAATCAACAATATTGTACACTAACGCATCAAGTATAAAATGTCAATATGATTGGTCAGTATTAGCAAAAGAAGAAAACCTATAAGCTAAACATTTCCTAGCTTTGTTTGATGTATGATACATTAAATTAAGGTAGCAAACTTAACAGGTGGACTTGAACTTTTATAAAGGATCTTATATGTAATATAATTGACTTGGGAAGAATTCCCAAAAAATTACTTGTTCACTCAAAAGTAACAGAGTACTCTAAGCCACAAAGATAGCAATACCACCCAAACACCAAAGGCAAGTGCTAAACATAAATAAATTTAAGACAAACTTATTTTTCATGAGGATGAGATGCAAAATGCACTAAGAATTGGGAAAATAAATCTAAAAAAAAGTATCAAAGATGACAAAAGATATACAAACCCAATGTGACACATTTCTTTGAAGATTGAAACTTCTCTGGGTGGGGTTGATTAGGGAATTGAAAAGGTAATTTCGAAATATATAGTAGATTGATACCTCAATGCATAAGACACTTTCTAGAATTTGTGTTGTCCTTAAAATATGCATGTTGGCATAGAATGAAGAAGACCAAACTCAAATAAATCACATATAAGACAGAGAATCATTATTGAAAATTTAGAATATCAATCATTTGGGAATTTTTCGAATCTAGTTAATCATCATTTCTTCACTTGCCAAATCATTTTGGGAGCCTCAAGCCTCATAAATGGTGTGGGGTCTAATACACCAAGAGAGGAAACTACAATGATGCAAGCTTGCTCTGAATAAAAAATGCATATGAAGTTAATAGTTCAATTTTGAAAGGGATTAAAAAAGGCAATCTTTCAAATGTGCATTGTGTTGTTTTCTCTCCCAACACCATATATTCTCACCATTCATGGTCCTAAACCTAGATTTGAAACACCTTTCAAGAAATCTCAAAAACCATTTAGTCCACAAAAAGCGAGACCAAGGCTACTCATAAATCTGGATTGCTAACCCTAAAGTGAACCACCAATGTTGTAGATGATTAACAAAAAATGCAACTTTGATATGTAGATCATTACTAAAATATTGATACCCTCTAAGGTATATTTACGTTTACATTTAAATTTATTTTATATGCTCATTTTGCATCTTTCATTATCTTAAAGAAAATACAAAATCATTTTTAAAATTTAATGAGGTAAACCCCACATCGAATTTACAATTTATTTTTTGCGTTGGAGCATAAAATTGCTCGATATAATTCAATGAAAATCAAAATACCTTTTATTAAGCATTGAGGCCACAAAACATAGATAAAAGTTATGTGATATTATGCACCAGTCATGTTTTTCAATAGAAAATATCTAATCTCTAAACAAGTTACAATCTTATCTAACGTTATCTCAAAATCTAAATATTAGTCCAGTGGTACTACAACATGGTGGAAAAAAAAAAAAACCAACACCCAAAGTCATACAGTCCCAACAAAGAAATTTCAAATTCTACAGTTAATTCAAACTCCTAATTTGTTTTGCATCTAGTAATGGTGAATTACTTGTTCATGAAATTGTATTGTATTGTCAGTTGTTCCTATGCCCATTTGTCACCAAGCCACCTCATGGGGTTCATCTAAATATCCAATCTACCATTGGTTTTGAAATATCAACGAAGATTAAATTGATAAGTCTAGTTGCATAATCCAATTTGGGTGGTTGGACAGCACATAATATATACTTCGGCAAGATGCTTAAGAATTAGGAAAAAATCTACCAACCCATCTTAAAATAAAACTGCAGCATATAATCAAACTAAATTTGTTGAGTTTTAAATATATACTCATTCAGCTATTTTATCAAACAATTGGCATGCAATACAATTGGGTTAATCAATACTATTACTGTTACTCATGATTAATTTACAAAGTTTTTTCTAGTAAAACTAAATTCAAACCAATTCCAAACTTGAGTATTCTTTTGTCATGAATAGTAGAAGGGTTAGGAGACATATATTTGAAATGTCTAAGAAATCATAAACATTAAAAAAAAAAAAATTGTAAACATCAACATAAAATAAAATATATAAGAAGTACTCCTATTTTAACATTAATGTTTAATCAAATCCTGTTAAAACTCAATTAAAATTAAAAATTCTAGACAGCACAACTAGTGCCAAATCTGTGAAGTTTAGATTTGAAAACACTGTTATTTTTTATAATTACCCCAAAGCTAATATCAACATAACTATTTGCAATTTTGCAACATGTAGTCATTTGAAAGTCACAAACCACAATGGTTAAAAAGTAGTTTCAACATATATATTTAGATGCCCCCATAAACCATTCAAATCTCCAAATCTTCATCATACATAGAAAACTTCATTCATTTACATAGCAAACTGCCAAATATAAGCATCTGCACACCTTAGAATTATAAATTATTATTAAATAAAAAAGCAAAGAATGAAAAGAGAAAGAAGGCTAAATTAAAAGTTTTTATTTAAAAATTTTTTAATGTTGTTGTTTATGTTTGTAATGTTTTTATATAAATATTGTACTTCAAACAAATAGTTTTTATTTTATTTTATTTTTTTACACCACAGGATTTTAAAATTGTATGTGAAAAGTAAACACAATTTGTTACAATTGATTAAGCCTCTTTTGAATAAATTTCATTAAACACAAACCTAATGAAAATGTATTATGTTTATATAAATATATAATAAATAAAAAAACTACCTTTGTTGATAAAAAATTGAAACAGTAAGCATATCTCAAACTCATCAATTCTGATTGGAGAAACTTATTTGGCTAAACTAGAAGCATCATTTGAAGGGAGGCTTAAACTGTAGCTTTTCATTATTTTAAACCCAAGTAGGATTCTGGGTCTCCAGGTGATTTACATTGACTCTCCTCTTTTTTTTTTTTTTCTTTTTTTTTATTAAGGAAAATACATGCCAAAATAAACTATTATACAAATAGAAATCATGGTAATAAAAAAAAGTAGCTTTTATATCAATTATGCTATTGATTTGGACTCCCAATTTGTTGTGCTATTAATATAGCTGTTAATGCTCCTATATCTAACTGGATAGAATTCTATATTCACTGTACATGGCACTGTTTCCATGCCTATCTTATATAATAAGTAAATAATATATAAAATTAATGATGATGTAGTCATGTTGGCCACGTCAGCTTTTGTTCATTTACCACTTAACGACACAGATTGTTTTGACATAATTCCAAAATATTAGGAACTAAATTTATACATTTGAATTCTTAGGATCTCAAAACGATAATTAAACCATATTTTTATGAACACATGTGAATGTATATGTTTGTGTTTCATTTCAAGTCAATAAACAAAGAGAAAAATATTTATGTTTTATTTATGAAATGTGGATGTTTATGTTTACATTCGTAGACTATTTCTATTCCACCATTGTTTGGACAAAATTAATTGAGTCACAAATGGGATTATACCATACTTGAACATCCATATTTGCTTACAATGCACTTACAAGAAAATTAAATTAATTTTTCAATAAAACCACATGCCTATATTAAAGAATATTACAATAATATCACAATCTATATGCTCCAAGTGTTGGAAAAACACATGGAATAGCATATTTGTATCTTATACAAATACACGTAGCGGAATATGAACGGATCTACTTTATTTATGTGAGATAACATGTAATATTCGAGTTTTGGAAACAAAGAATGAGAGAACGTACCTTGGTGTGGTGAAATTCAAAACCTAAGATTAGAAATACTTGAGAACACTTTTAAATCTTCACACCAATTCCACTTTATGCCTAAGAAGTGTGGTCTCTCAATCGGTTTCCAATGGAGAATAAGAGTGTGGCTTACACTCACATACACACCATTTCATCTCTTTTTCAACACTTATGAAATTCTGTATGTTTCTCTCCTTATTTTTAATTGATTATCTAATTGGGCTAGTCTTGTGGGTCATTCCAATTGGGCTTTAGTATGTGGCTTGGAGTTGGACCAAAAGGGAACAAATAAGACTTTAGCTCCAATGGGTCTTGGGCTTTTATGTTAGCTCTTGACAAATCCAAAGTTACTATTAATTATATTTAATACCACTATATAAATATAATTGCACTTTAGGACTTATTAATAAATTATATCCCAAGACTTTATTATACATGCAACCCCTTCATTAAATATTCGAAGTAATACAAAGTCATGAATATAGACTGTCACTTTGAAGATTACGATATCTTTATCCTTGAGTACCCGGTTTAATCATTTAAGTTATTCATCATATATTTATGAAATCCAATTTCATAAAATATATACTTTAGTAACTCCTTACTAAAGTGGTTAGGCCTAACACTCTGAATAACCAAACCCTTTAAACTTATCTCAAAGGAATATTTTATATCTCCATTAAGAGATTATGAATTCCATCTTGAGAATATATGTCCCACCAACATTAAATGCGGTTGCCCAACATACTGAGATTTTGATTGTGATTTTAGATCTCACTCCTAATATATCAAAGCAACCTACACCTCATGATCAGGTCTATTATTTTCTCAGAATTAAGAGTTCATGCAAATAAAAGTCGTGAGATTTATTATTCATTTAATAGTCTTTAGGAGAATAATAAATCTCACAACGGTATAATTCAATATGTCTTAAATCTTAAAACATATCAACATATTAACTAGAAGTTTCTACTTCCATGACCAAGACAAATTAACTTAGTTGATATGTTATAGTCTTCGTAGACGAAATGTTCAATTTTATCACCGATTATGAACTAAAATTCTGAGTTTATAAAGAACTTGTGATTTATATCTTCTGTGACTAAATCACATAAATTGCATTCTATGCATCTTATAGACTATATGATAATGTCCAAATATTCATGTTACCATTATTTTAGATAATAATAAAACAATTTTATTAATCACAACATTAAATCATACATAATGTCATACATAGCATCATACAATAGGATTTAAGAGCACTAATCCTAACAATCTCTCACTTGCCCTAAAGATTATTGTGCACTAATCTAACTCCCATTTCCTTCAAATGTGACTTAAAAGTCCTTTGGGGCAAGGCTTTGGTAAAGGGATTTGCTAGATTATTTGTACTATTAATCTTTGCTACTATTACATCTCTTGAGCAATAATGTCTCAAATGATGTGGTACTTTCTTTCTATGTGCTTTCCTTTCTTGTGATTCATTGGATTTTTAGATTGTGCAACCACTCCACTATTGTCGCAAAACAATGTGATAGGAACTTGTTTCATTCTCACAACACCAAGATCAGAAAGGAATTTCTTAAGCCAAACAGCTTCCTTTGTCGTTTCACAAGCAACAACATATTCAGCTTCCATGGTGGAGTCAGCAATACAAGATTGTTTAACACTCCTCCAACTTATGACTCCACCTCTTAAGGTGAACACACAACCTAAAGTGGACTTTCTGAAATCAAAATCTGACGGAAAATTTGAATTTGTATAACTAATAGGAATCAAATCCTTACTATGGTAAACAAGCATATAATCTCTCGTTCTCTTTAGATACTTGAGAATATGCTTTATAGCTTGCCAATGTTTAAGTTTTGGATTTGATTGATATCGGCTGACCATGCCAACTAAATAACAGATATCTGGTCTAGTACAAAGCTGAAGCATAGGGAACTTGTCTCATCATATTTTCTTCCTTAAGAGTTTTAGGTCTTTGGTTATCAGACAGAGAAACTCCAAGTCTAAAAAGAAGTAATCATTTTTTGGAGTTTTGCATACTAAACCGTTCTAGATCCTTATCTATATATCCAGCTTGTGACAAGCCTACCATTCTATTCTTTTGATCTCACCAAAGCTTGATCCTTAAAATAAAGTTAGCTTCGCCCAAGTTTTCATATCCTTTACTAATGACATAACCCCTACATCATTTCCAATGAGTAAAATATTGTCAACATAAAGTACTAGGAATATTACTACTCTATCTCGATGTCTTTTGTACACACATGGTTCATCAAGATTTTATTCAAAACCAAATGACTTGATTTCTTGATCAAATCTAATGTTCTATGATCTAGATGCTTGCTTATGTCCGTAAATGGATATTTTCAATTTGCATACCATATGCTCCTAGTTCTTTTCTACGAAACTTTCCGGTTGTATCATATAGATTTCTTTTTCAAGATTGCTATTAAGCAATGCAGTCTTGATATCTATTTGTCAAATCTCATAATCATAATAAGTAACAACGGATAAGAGAATTCTGATATTTTTAAGCATGGCTACAGGTGAAAAGGTTTCTTTATAATCAATATATTCTTTTTGTGTATACCTTTTTGCCACTAGCCTTACTTTAAAGGATTCAATATTTCCATCTATCCTTTTCTTCCTCTTGTAAACCCATTTGCAACCAACAGGTTTAATGCCGTTAGGCGCCTTTACAAGATCCCATACTTGATTGGAATACATTGAATTCAATTCAGATTTCATAACTTGGACCCAATGATGTGCATTTATATCATTCATTGCCTCTTCATAAGTGTAAGGATCCAATTCAGCCTCTTCTGGGATAGCTTCATAAGTTTCTCCCAAACCTATAAATCTTATAGGTGGCCGAACAATTCTCCCACTATGACGAGGCACCTGTGTACTAGACATCTCATGAGTAAAATCTTATGGTGTATCTAATACAGTCACATCATCCCTAGTTTCATCCATTGGTTGTTCAATTACAGATTCATTCATTTCAGCCAAAACAACTCTACTTCTAGGAGTATAATAATTCATATAGTCATTTTCCAAGAATTTGGCATTTGTACTAACAAACACTTTATTATCTTTATGACTTTAGAATAAACCTCCAACAGTTCCTTTTGGATCGCCTACAAATAATACCACTTTTGTTTTAGATTGTAACTTATCAGATTTTCCTTTCAACACGTATGCTAGACAACCCCAAATATGGAGATGTCTCATACTAGGCTTACACCCTGTCCACAACTCTACAGGTGTTTTAGGAACAGACTTCGAAGGTACTAAATTCAGAAGATACATTATAGTACTTAAGGAATATCCCCAAAAGAAAATTGGTAGAGTCGAATAACTCAGCACGGATCTAACCATGTCTAAAAAAGTCCTATTCCTTCTTTTTACTACACCATTTTGTTGTGAAGTTCCAAGTGCAGTCAACTGGGATATAGTCTCATTTTCAGTCAAGTAATCCTTGAAATCCCCAAGAAGATATTCGCCACATCAATCAAATTGAATGGCTTTTTTGCGTTTACCTAATTGATTCTTAACTTTATCTCTAAACTCTTTGAACTTTTCAAAAGTTTCAGACTTCCATTTCATTAGGTACACATAACCAAATCTAGAGTAATCATCAGTGAAAGTAATGAAATATTCATAGCCACCTCTTGCTTGGATTGACATAGGACCACATACATCTGAATGTACTGGTTCTAGCAGCTCTTGGGCTCTTTCACTTTTTACATTAAAAGGTCATTTGGTCATTTTACTCTCCAAACAAGATTCATAGACTGGAAATCCATCAAAGTTCAGTGGCTCTAGAAGTCCATCTTTGATCAATCTTTGAATTCTGTTTGAATTAATATGACCCAAATGCAAGTGCCAATGATATGCATCACTAGTAGAAGGAAATTTTCTCTTTAATGATTTCTCATGTGAATTATTATCTAATTCAGAATTGTATAATTCATGCTTATCAGGAGTTAAAATATAAAGACCATCAACAATATTGCCATAACAGATAAACACTTTACCATTTTTTATTATGACATTATTTTTTAGGATAACACAATATTTATTTTTACCCAAATAAGTTACAGAAATTAAATTCCTACGAACATTAGGTACATACAAACAGTCTTCCAATATTATTTTAGATTCAAAGCATAAATTAAATACTCAAACAACTACAACTGGAATTCTGCTCCCATCAGCCAAATTAAGAAACAGTTATCCCTCATTTAGCTTTCTCGTCTCTTTGAACCTCTACAAAGAATTGCAGATATGATTAGTACAACCTGAATCCACACACCAGGAATCTGTGGGATTTTGTACCAAACATATTTTAAGAAGGAATGAACTTTTCATACCCTTATTCTTGGCAACTCTAAATATTGGATAATTCCTCTTCCAATGACCTTACTCGCCACAATGGAAACACTTTCCTTTGGCAAAGTCCTTTTTCTTTCCCTTGTTGGCAACTCCTAAGGCAATTTGTCTATCACCTTACATGGTCTTCTTCTTCTTTTTACCCTTGCCTTTCGACTTAGGTTGAGAAGTAGAAGCTTTAGCCATATTAGCATCAAAACTGGATGTACTAAGGATGCCTTCCACTGCCACCAACTCATTCATTAATTTTGACAATGAATAAACCTTTTTATTCATATTATAATTAAGTCTGAGTTCCTTGAATGATTCTAGTAGTAACTACAGTATCATATCCACTTGGGATTCTCCATCAATATCGACACCTAAAACTTCCAATGTATTCAGATTAGAGATCATCCTAAGACAATGCTCCATCACTGAAGTACCTTCAGCCATTTTGGTATTATAAATTTGCCTTATAGTTTCGTGCCTAGCAGAACAGCCTTGCTCACCAAACATCTCCTTCAGACTTAACATTATGTCTGAAGTTATTTCTACATCCTGCATTTGATGCTATTTGAAATAGATACTAGGATATAGCACTTGGCCATCTCATTAGATTTCTGCCAACGATTATATCGTTGTTTTTCTTAAAAGAAGCATCTAATGATGGAAAGTTAGGACAAGATTGACTAAGCACATACTTGTGCTCTTTAGCAATAAGAATAATGTCCAAATTTCTTTTCCAGTCAACATAGTTGGATCCAGTCAGTTTGTTTTAATTAAGAATAGCAAAAAGTGGGATAAGATGCCATGATTTAAATCTAAAAATAACAAACATGAATATAATAAGTAAACCGAACATAATCAATTTAGCATATAAACACATATTATGGAACTTTAATAAAACTATAATATAAAATATGCAACGACAACCCAATCTCATATTCAATATCCCTTAGCATAGAGTAAACATTAAATATTGTGATTGATTGAGAACCATTCTCATTATTAGTGCTATCATGATAACTCTTATCAAACAATAATAATATGTGGTTTTACATTTAGCTTCTAAATAATAATAGTAAGAACTCAGCATAGAGGATACTATAATACTTAGTCTAGTGTATACCATTGTCTAGAATCATGTATAACCACATTTCATCTACCTTAATAGGTTTATCTTGTAGTATCATGATGCAAAACACCCTTCACATGGAATGCAAAGCTCAAGGCTAAAACAAGATGTTTGATCAAACCACTATAAACCAGGTAGTTCAATCTTGTAGCACCATGAAATAAATACTCTTTGCATGGAATGCTAAGCTCCAAGCAAAGACAAAGTATATATTTTATACTACTATAAACCAACAATGAAGACCGTGAAATCCAATCCTTGTGTGATCTCAATTAGATATTTTAAAAGAATGGTTTTTAATTATAGAAAACATGTGTAATCTCATCACACATATCCTTGCACTTTTAAAGTGTGAAAACACTTAGTGAAAATTCAAAAAAGCAGTGCATTCACAAATTTTCAGCTAAATTTGATTGATTCTCGATTGCTATTCGATCAATTGAAAAAGAGCATTTGATTGATCTAAAAAAATTCTCTATTGATCGAAAATATGAAGAATAATTTCTGTCCAATTCAATTTGTACTCGATTGGTAATTCGATCAATCGAAAAAATTCGATTGGTACTCGATTGCTATTTCAATCAGTCAAAAAAAATGAAGAAATAGCTTATGTCCAATTTGATTGCTACTTCGATTAGTCGAAAAAATTCGATTGGTACTCGATTGCTATTCAATCAGTCTAAAATCGTGTAACCAACTTTTTCAGCATTTTTCTTTTAACTGTTTTTGATGTTTCCAATGAACAAAAAACATTCTTAAAGATCAAAAACGGTAAGATTGAGATTAAAACTTGAATTTCATTGATGTTAAAATGTTAAAATTCAATTTTACATGGTTAAAGTCAAACTTAAAACAACATCATAACATCAACAGTTTTATCAAACAATATTTTCAAAACTAAAATATGCAGAAAAATGATTGCAAAATTTTCACAACTATGAAAATTGTTTTCTTTGATTCTAAAACTCACTCAACACGTTATACAAACATGAGATTGAAGACCGCTGTGATACCAATTTTTGGAAAAACACATGGAATAACAGATTTGTATCTCATACAAATACACGCAGTGGAATATGAACAGATCTACTTCATTCATGTGAGATAGCATGTAATATCCGAGTTTTGGAAGCAAATAATGAGAGAATGTACCTTGGTGCGATAAAATTCAAAACTTAAGATTAGAAGTACTTAGGAACACTTTTAAATCCTCACTCCAATTCCACTTTACCCCTAAGAAGTGTGGTCTCTCAATCAGTTTTCAAGGGAGAATAAGAGTGTGGCTTGCACTCACATACACACCATTTCATCTCTTTTTCAACACTTATGAAATTTTGTATGTTTCTCTCCTTATTTCTAACTGATTATCTAATTAGGCTAGCTTTTTGGGTCATTCCAATTAGGCTTTAGTATGTGGCTTGGAGTGAGACTAAAATGAACAAATAAGTCTTTAGCTCCAATGGGCCTTAGGCTTTTCTGTCAGCTCTTGATAAATCCAAAGCTACCATTAATTATATTTAATACCACTATATAAATATAATTTCACTCTAGGCCTTATTAATAAATTAAATTTCAAGACTTTACTATATATGCAATCCCTTCATAAAATATTCGTAGTAATAGAAAGTCATGAATGTAGACTGCCACTATGAAAATTACTACATCTTAATTTTGGAGTACCCGGTTTAATCCTCTAAGTTATTCATCATATATTTATGAAATCTAATTTCATAAATATATACTTTAGTAACTTCTTACTAAAGTGGTTAGGCCTAACACTCTGAATAACTAAACCCATTAAACTTATCTTAAGGGAATATTTTATATCTCTATTAAGAGATTATAAATTCCATCTTGAGAATATATGTTCCATCAACATTAAATGCGGCTGCCTAATATACTGAGGTTTTGATCGTGACTTTAGGTCTCACTCTTGATATATTAAAGTAACCTACCTCTCATGACCAGGTACATTATTCTCTCAGAATTAAGAGTTCATGCAAATAGAAGTCGTGAGATTTATTATTCATTTGACAATCGTTAGGAGAATAATAAATCTCATAGCGGTCTAGTTCAATATGTCTTAACTCTTAAAACATATCAACTAGAAATCTTCACTTCCATGACCAAGACAAATTATCTTAGTTGATATATTATAGTCTTCGCAGACGAAATGCCCAATTTTTTCACCTACTACGAACTAAAATTTTGAATTTACAAAGAACTTGTGATCTATATCTTCTATTATTAAATCACATAAATCACATACTATGCATCTCATAGACTATATGATAATATCCAAATATTCATGTTACCATTATTTTAGATAATAATAAGACAACTTTATTAATCACAACATTAAATCATACATAATGTCATACATAGCATCATACAATAGGATTTAAGGGCACTAATCCTAACACCAAGGGCTGAGATGAGGTGTAGCGCTGTACACACAATTTTCGTAAAAGATAAATCACACGATCACGAAATAGCGTAACAAATAATCAACTTGTATTTGATTTGTATATATATGTGAGTACAATCCTCTGTGTGAATCTTTACAACGAAAGAGTACAATAGATTCCTCTGATTCGATCTCCAAGAAACGTTACGATCCAAAGGGGCTATGAAGCTTGATCTTGAATCGTGCTTTGATGTCTTCAAGTTGAATGAATAGTTGAATGTGCTTGATTTGATGTGAGGGCCTTTGGCTCGATCTCGAACTGGATTGAAGGAGAATCCTTACTTTGATTTGAAGAAGTAGGAATAAGCCTTGATGAAAAATGAAATGCTTGTGAACTTTGAAGATGACTCTCTATTTTGGCAGAGTGTCAGTAGTGTTTTTTCTCTAAGTCTTTTTCTTTTTTTCTCATATGAGAAGTCTCTATTTATAAGCAACTCAATGGAATTTAATTTGGAATTTTCTCTCAGCATTTATTGAGAGTTGAATTATGGACTTAATTTGGTATTTCATTTAATAAAAACCTTCCATATAGGTCATTTCTTCTATCATTGCCATATGGCTTTCTTATTTGATGTTGCCACGTGGCTTGATTTTATTTGTTGATCGCCCACCTCATCATTTGGAGATTAATTAGATGAACAATCGGACGGTTGTGAATACATCATAAAATTTTGATGTCTACAAATGCCCCCACTTCAAGATTCGGCTTTTGCGTCTTTCTGATGCGAGGAAGACGAGGCTTGAAGTATTTTATTAATTTCAATTTGGACTAAGTTCTCAGGAAAGTAAGACCTTCATCCATGTACAAGAAGGATTTAGACAGTCAATAGTTCATCCATGTACAAGAAGGACTTCAACTTGTCTTCGTTTTTTTTTTTTTTTTTTTTTTTTTTTTTTTTTGGACCACAAGCCCACGTTGGTCTTCTTAGTAGACTTATTGTTGGAGTTGTCTTGCTCGGCAAGCCCACTTTTTTTTTTTTTTTTTTTTTTTTTTTTTTTTTTGAACTTGGTCTTCAGGTAAGCGATGCCCATACTCGTGTGAGGGATGGGCCTCCTTCCTGTTGATGTTGAATATTGTAGAGCTGGCCGAAATTTTTTTTTTTTTTTTTTTAAACGCCAATACCTTGGGCCGCAACGCACGCTCTGGTCTCCGTCTCCGTAAGGGAGTCCGTATTGCTGTTGTCGTCCTTTGCAAGTATTTTTCCTTCGGCCCCACGTTGCTAGGGTTTCTTGTCAACATCTATAAGAATGCTTGATAGCCTACAAGTGCAGCCAAACTTCAAAGGAGGCGTGAAGTCATCTGCCACTCCTTCTTTTTCTTGAGTTACTCTTTTTTTTTTTTCTTTTGTCTTCAGCCGTAGCAGGCATCCTTTTTCTTTTCCCATTCTTCTTCTTTTTTTTTTTTTTTTTTTTTTTTTGCGCTTGTCTTTTTATTTTTCCTCATTATTTTTTTGTTGTTGAACTGCTTGATTTGCTCTGTGCAGGTCATAGAAGTTGGCACTGCGTGAGCCAAGGTCATAGAAGCTGGTGCTGCGCAAGCCAAGCCTCAGTTTCAAGCAAGTCGTAGCATCCTGTCGCTCTTGTCTTGGCGTCCAACAGATTCGGGCAACGGCGGTCTTCTTGTCACCTCCGGACTTCGGGTTTGTGAGCTCCATCAACGCATTCATTCCACTGTCCTTTGTCTCTCGACCATTGGTGTGGGCGCTTCGATTGCGCGGCCTTCTCACAGCCTTCGTCTTGTGGCCATCAGTACGAGAGTTCCATCAGCGCTCCCTTCTCGTTGCCTTTTGTCTCGCGACCATTAGTGCAAGAGCTTCACCGCCGCATCCTTCCATCAGTGCGAGAGCGTTGTCGGTGCACCCATCTGACTGACTTCACCAAAGTCCTAGTAGTACGAGAGCTTTGCCGGCGCATCCTTCCATCATAAAGAGAGCTTTGTCGGTGCATCCTTCCATCATAGTGAGAGCTTTGTTGGCGCATCCTCCCACCATTGCGAAAGCTTCGTCGGCGCACCTTCTGACTGCCTTTGTCTTGCAACCATCGGCGCGAGAGTTTCGTCGGCACATCATTCCCACAGCCATCGTCTTGCTACTATCAGTTGTTGGTGTCAGAGCATAGAGAGAGCCACATATCAGATTCCAGCACCAATTGTCATCTCTTGGAGGCAATACCGTAGTGCGATTTCTGCTTCCTCTCTGAACTACGCTCCTCTTCTTTCAGCACCTTACGGACTCGAGCATTGGCGGCTTCATCCTGACCTTTGTGCTGCTGTCTTCATCTTCACGTGTCAGCCAAGGTGCACACTAAATACACGCCTAAAGCTTCAATGGCCCACGCGGACTCATGGCTTCCTTGCGAACTTGAATTTCAATGCCACGCCTAATAACCACTAAGCTTTGAACATGGTTTCTTTTTAAGTTTGGATGGTGTTCATGCAAGCCTTCTACGTGTCCTTCTCTTCACATGCGCCTATAGTTATTTTTCAACACCTACATATGATGTTTGCATGATAATATTGTATACATGCAAGCCCTTTGCATGTCACGTACCCTTTTTTTTTTTTTTTTTGAATTATTATTATTAAAGAGCATTTGAATGAATAAGTTATGAACCCTTTTCTTTGGTTTGTTGTCAGGTGTGCCAGGTGATTTAGGTTTGCCACCCCCTTTGCTTGACTCGTGACTCTTCTACATTTGCTCAAGTTGTGACCTCTACGAGCTTTGTTTTCTCTAAGTGGCTGCAATCAAGTGCACTCCATCATGGTCATCTTTTACGACTCCTCGAGGACTCTCAATGATCAATCCATCACTCTCTTGCGCTCTACGAACGAACCACTGGAGAAAGGCGTCGTCTTGAAAGTCCATCCACCTAGTAGCAGTGTCCCTTCATCTTCGTCTACTGCCATTCCTCGTCCTCCAAGTCTATCTCAATGGTGGGTCGAATCATCTCACGAACTATACAACCCGACTAGAAAGGATTCGCATGTCGTTTCGAGGACGTTTACTTTAGCTTTAAACCTTCACTCAACCGTGGACCGCATCGATCCATTTCCACTCCTTGGTCGTTGCATAAGTGCGGGAGAAGCGCAATGGGCTCTACCTTCTTCTAAGACTCCTCCACTCCAATATAAGGTTGAGTTTTTCTACCTCCCTAAATATTGGGAGTGGCTAGAAGACATATTGAGTCGCAATGCTAAAGCCTTAAATGATGCCAATCTTTACGAGCCATTACTTGCATCGTTATTCACATATGATCGGAATGCCCACGTCTTGCAAACCTTCCTAGAGTGTTGGTGCGCGGCTACGAACACATTGCACACGTCTATAGGAGAGGTTTCTATTAGCTTATGGGACTTACATTCGATTGGTGGACTTCCCTTGTACGGCTTATTTTACGAAGAGGTCGTTCCAAACTCAAAATACATATCATCTCTTCCCTCATGCTGTCGTCATCTATTTGCCGCCTTCCATCACCTGAGTCTTGAGCTTGGTGGTTCGCACTTGGTCACTACAGCCGCGTGGGTGAAGTTTTGGTTCCGCGGTGAGTCTAAGTATCAGAAACCGCCGTCCAGAAGGTCAATGAAGAGGAATGCAAGAGGCAAGCAATCTCATAACCCCTCTGGTAAAATCGACGACCCTAGGGTTCTGACTAAAGAAGACGAGGCTCCCTTCGATGTGCTCAAAGTGGAGAGAAGGCTTATAGAAGAGACTTGGTTAGCTGCTTTGATCTCGTGTTGGCTGTGTGAGTTCGCTCTTCCCGTTGGGGGACCAAACTTAATTAGGCCTGGTGTTTTCAAGAGCGCAAGCGCGATGGCTCGTGGTAAGAGATATTGCCTTGCAGTCTTGGTCTTAGCCAACATTTATAGAGGCTTGAATGAAATTGTGTCTTCTAAGACTCCTAGTAAATGCGATGCCACTTTTCCTGCACACTACTTGAATGCTTGGTTGGTCGAATACTTCGACACTTACTTCGAACTTGAAGGGTCTCGCTCCAAGGCTGTTCCACGCATGTTTAGATACTCTGGAGAGAATGCAGCCAAGTATTATGACGAGGTTACAGCCCGTAAGCTATTTCGTGCCATTAGTAGCTTTAAGTTTCATCGCTTGGGCCTTTTTAAGGGCCACCGAGAGATTCTGGTGGATGATGACAAGCTACCTAGTTCTTATGCAGATTACTTCATCAGTCAACGCTCTAGCTACCTGGCCTCTCGTCGCGGAAGTACATGTATAGTTGAACCATATAGCCCTCACCGCTTTGGCCGACAATTCGGTTTCAATCAACACGTCCCTAGGGAGCTTAATGAGGACTTTCGCACTGTCACTTTAGAGCAAGTAGTATGCTTCTGGCGCCGATGCCTTCGCCTTGTTACTGGTTCAGAGTTCTTGATCCCAGCCTGCCCATCTGAGCACGGGGCTTTGTGTACAAAGGACTATATGACTTGGTGGGCTAGAAAATCTGATGGCTTCTTTTCAAGTGGGACTGAGCAACCAATTGGGAATGCCAACCCGAGCAAGATAAAACTCAAAATAAAACAGCCTAATGAAGTAGTTGAACCCGTGAAGCGCCGAAGCGATGGGAGGCCACCTTTGGGGATTTTAGAGGCTACTGATGAGTCTTTAGGAAGAGCATGCGTGGACAAGGCACATTCTCCTAAACGTGGACCCTCTTGCACAGTCTCAACGCCTCAAGACATGGAAGCGACCAAGGGTAAGGATGTGTCGGAATCCGAAAGGAACAGTGGCAACTCAGATTCTTACTGGAGACGCAAAAGGCAAAGGGACAATCCTAGCAAGAATCTAGATCATGAAGGGGTCACCCAGGCGACTGATCGTGGTGTCGATATGGATCCACTTCCCGATTCTTCTGGTGGCAGTGCACGAGTGAGTCTTAGTTCTCTTTTTGATGATTTTAATCTTGAATCCATTAAGGACTTTTGTCACCTTCACGACGACCTTGAAGCTATTTCTGGTATCCAAGAACTTTTTGAGAATGACAATCTTGGTATTCTTCCAATGCAGGATGACGATTATCCTTCAAAAAGAGCAGGAGGGAAGTGTACACCAGTTGCCACTAGCCTTTCTACGAGCGAGTTTTCCATTCAGGGTCCGACGGCCTTTGATTTGGCTACTAAGGAAATTGACCCGCCAAGTTCGAGGAAGACTGGCGCCACTCTTTCTTCTAACCCTATTCACAAGCCTTCAGGGGACGTGACTCGAAATAAATCCATTATGTGTAGTTCGAGCATACCGGTCACTTCAATTGTCACAAAGTTTGAACCTGATGATTTGATTTCGAAGGCCGATCGACAGCGTGCAAAAACTTTAGGAGGGGACCTAATCGAGAAGGTTGTCAAAACCCCTTTTACTCTTGTGACTTCACTTAGGGATGGAGTTGAGAAGATCCTCCAAGTTATCGCACAAATAAAAGTTGTAGATGCAACGCCTTTAAGAGAGCGTATTTCGAGATGTATGGATGACGCAGACCGATATTCTTCCCTCCATCATGCTCTTTCACAAGGCATTGCGTCTGAAGTCAAGGAACAGAAGCTTACCGATGCTCGACATCGTCTCACTCTTGCCCTCGACTCAGAAGCCATTAAGATCAACCAGAAAGTTGCGATCAAGGCAAACTTAGACAAGGCTTTAGCTAGAGAGATTGAATTGAAGAAGGAACTTGAGTTGCTTTCAATGCAAAAGGCAGAGTTTACAGAGTCGAGCACCCTCTGTGATGCAGAGCTAGCCTAGCAACAAGTGATCATTTCTCAAATCAAGGGGGAGGTTTCCGAGATTGAGGCTACTCCAATTTTAGAGGCTTCTGATGATGCAAAACTGAGAGAGCTACAAGGATTACTAGAGACTAGCAAAGAGGAGTTGAGGCATTTAGATTGGATAGGTTGATCCCTTTTTTTTTTTTTTTTAATATTGATGTAGTCATTACAATGTAACGACACCTATCTCATTATTAATAAAGAAATTCATTTATTTCCAGACTAATGCTTGCTCCTTCTTTCTTTCTCTTTTTTTTCTCTCTCTCTCTTTTTTTTTTGGCTTGAGCTAATATGATCAATCTTTGCGAACATCCTTTTTTTTTTTTTTTTTTTTTTTTTTTTTTTTTTTTTTTTTTTGCGACTGTGCCTAGCAAAGGATGCTAGGCTGCCTACGTACCCAAAAGGGATCAAGTCATAACGTAGTTCAAAGGACTTTTTTTTTTTTTTTTTTGGTCCCTAACTTTTGCCTAGGTCGCCTCTTTCAAGGTTTTCAACCTAGCGGGATATTTTTTTTTTTTTTTAGTGGGCAGTTTAAGCTCTTGCCGAGGAGCAACTCCAATGCTTCATGCATAGTATCGCTTTAGAAACTTTGCATTTATGGGTCCTACCCTCAGGCCATCTCTGTCGACTATCTTATAAGCACCATTAGTGTAGACCTCCTGCACGACATAGGGGCCATCCCATTTTGATGTGAACTTGTTCCCAGTCTTGTGAGAGATGTTGATAGGTCTTCGCATTGCAAGTACTAGGTCCCCTACTTGGAAAGATCGAGGTCGGACTCTCTTGTTGAAAGCTCGCGAAAGCCGCGCTTGGTAGCATTCAAGACGTTGTTGAGCTTCTAATCTCTTTTCATCAAGCGCTTCCAACTCTTCAAGTCTTAAGCGCGCATTTTCTTCACTTGTGAGCCCTTCTTGGATAGCAATACGAAGTGATGGAATTTGTCGCTCTAAGGGCAGGACTGCTTCAACGCCATATACTAATGAATACGGAGTGGCTTGCGTGGGTGTCCTGTATGTTGTTCGGTATGCCCATAAAGCTTCTCCAATCTTTTCCTACCAATCCCTCTTCGAGCGCTCTACTACCTTTTTCAACAAATTGCAAAACGTCTTGTTGAAAGCCTTAGCAAGACCGTTGGCTGGTGCATTATACATGGATGACTTGTATTGCTTGAACTCAAACTTCTCGCATAGTTGGGTTACCAAACTATTGTAGAATGGCTTACCGTTGTCTGTGATGATATAGCGAGGGACACCATACCGATAGATCAAGTGAGTTCGGATGAAGTTCACCACATTTTCCTTTTTTACCTCCTTGAGGGGTATGGCTTCTGCCCATTTAGAAAAATAGTCAGTCGCAGCTAATATGTATAGATGACCCCCCGACGACTTAGGTAATGGTTCTACAACATCAAGTCCCCATGCATCAAAAGGCCAGGACGCGACTGTAGGGTGCAGGGGTTCCGGTGGCTGATGGATGTAGTTTGCATGAAGTTGGCATGCTTCGCATGTCTTTGCATAGTCCATACAATCCTTGACCATGGTGGGCCAGTAATAATCCATCCGTTTTATCCGATGATACAATTTGGGGCCAGACTGATGGGCGCCGCACACTCCCGAATGAGCTTCTTCCATGGCTTGATCACCTTTTTCCTTGCCAAGACATCGTAAGAATAGGCCATCAAAAGACCTCCGGTATAATGTGCCCTTGTAGTGTATAAAACGAGGCGCCCTTCGCCGTACCTCGGTCTTGTGGCGAGGATCCTCAGGTAGCTTACCATGTTCCAAGTAATCAATCAGGGGTTGCCGCCAATCCTCGTCCTCTACCACAGATACTGATATGGCATTCGTCTCACCCGCATATTCTTCCGTGTAAGAGAGCACCCAACGGTTGCAGATAGGGACATTTGTCTTTTCACCCTCTAACAAAGCCAATGTGGTGGCTAGGTTGGCTAGAGCATCTGCTATCCTATTCTCGTTTCTGGGGATGTGTTCCAAGGAAACCACGTCGAACTGCTCAATTAGTCGCTTAGCCATTTGAAAGTAAGGAATCAAACCCTCATGTTTAACTTCATAGTGTGTCAAAAGTTGATTGATTACCAACTTGGAATCGCCGTAGACTTCTAAATAGGAGATCTTCATATCGAGGGCCATTTGGAGGCCAGCAATAAGGGCTTGATATTCAGCCACGTTGTTTGAACATGGTTCACTAAGCACAAAGGCAAATGGTAACACTTGTTTCTGTGGTGACACGAAAACAACCCCAGCACCTGATTCTTCTTGTCGTGCAGCCCCATCGAAGAACATCATCCAAGGTGGGAGGACTTCAGTGTATAATACATCTTCATCTGGAAAATCATCTGAGAGCTCCCAATCGACAGGAATAGGATGATCGGCAAGGAAATTTGCTAGTGCTTTCCCCTTGATGGCCTTTTGGGGTACATACACAATTTCAAACTCTTGAAAGGCCACAGCCCATTTCGCCAACCGTCCAGACATGATCGCCCTAGACAAGACGTATTTTATTGGATCTATCTTTGCAACCAAGTGTATTACGTGCGCTTGCATGTAATGCCTTAATTTTTGAATAGAGAAGAAAAGCGCAAGACACATCTTTTCTATTGGAGAATATCTCAATTCTACCCCAGTTAGCTTTCGACTAAGGTAATACAACGCCTTCTCTTTCTTTTCTTCATTTTTCTGAGCTAAGAGAGCCCCAAGTGATTGTTCTTGTGCAGCAATGTAGAGCACTAGAGGTTTTCCTGGCATAGGTACTCCTAAGACGGGCGGGTTAAGCAGGTACCTTTTAATGCTCTCAAATGCATTCTGGAAAGCCTCATCCCATTCAAAAGTAGCATCTTTTCTCATCAATCGACTGAATGGTTGACACCGTCCTGCTAGATTTGATATGAAACGTCGAATGTATGCAAGATGGCCTTGTAAGCTTCAGAGCTCTCGTAAGTTTTTTGGTTCGGGCATCCTTTGAATAGCATCTATTTTAGATTGATCCACTTCAATACCTCGATGTCGAACAATAAAGCCTAGAAACTTCCCAGACGTGACACCAAACGCGCATTTGAGAGGATTCATTTTGAGTTGGTATTTCCTTAGTCGATTAAATACAATACGTAAGTCCCGTAGATGATCCTTTCTTTTCTTTGTCTTCACAACTAGATCATCAACATAACATTGAACGATTTTGTGGAGTATGTCGTCGAAGATTCGTTGCATTGCCCGTTGATATGTTGCACCAGCGTTCTTAAGCCCAAAAGGCATCACCTTATAACAGTAGATCCCCTTTGGAGTTCGGAAAGCGGTGAGCTCTTCATCCTCGGGTGCCATTCGAATTTGGTTGTATCCTGATGAGCCATCCATGAATGATAATGCTTCATGGCCAATAGTCGCGTCAACCATGAGCTCCGTATTTGGAAGTGGGAAGTCATCCTTCGGGCATGCTCTATTCAAGTCTCGAAAATCAACACAAACTCGAATTTGTCCATTTTTCTTTTTGACAGGGACAATGTTCGCAATCCACTTTGGGAATTGTACCTCCCGGATGAAACCTGCCTGCTCGAGTTTGTTAACTTCTGCCTTAATTTGTGGGAGGAGTTCGGGTCGAAAGCGACGTTGGGCTTGCTTGATTGGGCGCACTCCTTGCTTTATGGCTAACCGGTGAACTGCAATTTTTGGGTCTAAACTTGGCATCTCCTTGTATGTCCAGGCGAACACATCTTTGTACTCCATTAAAAGCTCGAAGTATTTGCCTTCTTCCTCTGGTGTCAAAAGCGAGCTTACGTAGATCGAGCGAGGTTCTTCATCAGTCCCTAAGTTTAACTCTTTGAGCTCATCTACAGTTGCTTGCCCCCCGTCCTCTATTGCCCGAGGGGCTTCATTTGGTTCATCATCTGATGCGTCTGATTCGGAATCGGTTTCTGCCGTTACGTGGCAAGAAGGAAGGACTAGTGTCTCGTGATCCTCCTCCCCATCGTTAACTTGCTTCTCAAGCTCTCGTGTGTGCACAATAGTCCTCCGCTTTACTTTAAGGGAGCTTCCTGTACTAACTTCTACAATCAACTCACGTTTCATGCGCGAAGGGACAATGCTGCAGGCTTCGGTGCCATTTCTCTTTTGTAGGCCACCTTTCCTCTCCTTAGGTTGTGGGATGTCAGTTGAGCTACTCGTAGACTCAAGCCTATCAAATACTGACCTTCGTGTACGTGAGGTTCCTTCTTTTGTAGGGAGAGAGATGCTTAATCTATTAAATACTGATTCTCGAGGAGCAGATGTTCCTAGACGATCAAATACAGAAGGTCTTGGCATAGGCTTTGGCTTCCCTTCTTCCTCAACTTCAAAGGTGATGTGTTGAGATGTCGCTTTCTTTCCTTTCCCTTTGGCCGAGATTCGAACTGGCTCTTGTGATGAATACCCCAGCCCGGTTCTAGGAATCTCGATCACATAGCCCTGTTGCTTCAGTTTGCTTTAGGTCGAGTTAAGCCCATGTGACTTCTCTTCTACGTAATCTGAATAAAGTTGTCCCAATTGTGGAGGATTTTTGAAGTCATAGCCTGATTTTGCCAAAAGTTTATATGCTTTAGGGTCAAAACCCTCTTCTGTTCTTCTGGCTTGAAATGAATCTTCTTCAACAAGGTTACGCGTGGCTCTAGTGAAACCTTTGAGTGGGGGTTTTGTGGACGCCACTTGGTCTAACTTCGGTAACGGCAAGGTAAAATCATTTTTAAGGATAGTGATATCTTCCTTTTGAGCAGACTTTTTGCACTTATCCTTAGTCTCCATCGTCAACCCGAATGGGGATTGCCCTTCTTTTCGTTTAGACACAGGCACATATCGTAAGACCATGGGTGCCTCTTTCTCCTCTTCATAAAGCTCTTGTCTCACATCGGAGCTAGGTTGGGGGCCTTCTGTGAGAGGCTTGCCTCCTTCTTTACATTTTGCCTTCTTTTTTTTCAGTAGACTCTTCTTGTGGTACATCGTAAGTTGTGTCACAATCCAAGTAAAACTTGGTGTCCGCAAAGTGAGATTCTGCCACTGTAAATGGTTGCAAATCTACTGTCACCACCCTTATTTGCTTGCCATCACAATACTTGAAGCATTGGTGTAGTGTGGAAGGTACAACACCATTCCCGTGAATCCATGGTCGTCCTAACAACAATTTATAAGAGGTCTTTGAATCGATCACATGGAAAAGAGGTCTTGCTTTCAACTCATCTATAGTCACGTCTAACCGAATCATACCAATGGCCCTTTGTCCTTCTTGGTTGAAGCCTTCGATGACGAGTCGACTTTTGGATAACTCTTCCATGGATATGCCTAGGCGTTTCATTGTTCCTTTGGGCATTATGTTGACGGCAGACCCATCGTCTATGAGGATGCGGCTTACTTTTTCCCCTCGTGTGTAACCTGAGACAAAAAGTGGTCGATTGTGTGGTTTGGAGCCCAATAGGAGATCCTCATCAGTGAACGTCATCTTGTCGCGGCAATGAGCACATAAGGCAACTGCTTCTTCCGAGGCATGAGTTCCACTTCCCTCTTCCTTGGTTCCTTTGGTTTCTTTGAGGTTCACTTTCTCCTCATTTTCAATAATGTCTTCTTCATCATCAGTGTCATGGCAAGAGACCATGTAGGTGGTTGTCGTTAGGCTCTCTGTAAGAAATCCTTTAGGGAAAAACTCGCGTAGCGTAACCAACCGGGGGCCTTCCTTTTGTAATAACTCATTCGAACGAACCCCCTTCCTTTGTTTCTTCAGACCATTTGTTTCCTTCCGATTGGGAGCAACTTTTAAATCGCTAGCCTGAAGCTCCCTTTTCTTGTAAGGAGCATGGGGCTTTGGGTTACGCTGTTTTCGAAATCTCTTGTAAGTCACAAAAGTCCAACCCTCTTCGTCGCCTACCAGTTCATCATCAACTCTATCGTCATCTCGAGGACTGAAGCATGACACACGCACGGGCTCAAGCGTTCCAAATTGGATGTGCTTGTAATAGGCCCTTGATGTTGATGGCAAGGTGGATTGCGCTTCCGTTGGCGTTGGTGACTTCATAGAAATTGGGGATCTAACAGCGAACGTGGCATGATTTGCTTCAGCAGTCTCATCTAAGTCTAAAAGTATTTTACCCTCCTGTGCAAGCCTTAAGATAAGGTCCTTCAGAACAAAACATTTTTCCACCCGGTGACTTACAACTCGATGGTATACACAGTATTTTGGGTCGTTGGTACGCCCCATTTCCTCCGGACGCTTGCATTCCGGAAGCTTGATCACATTTTTCTGTAATAAGTCCTCAAGCATGCCTTGGACATCCGCATCTGGAAACGGATATACCTTTTCCTCCATCTCCTTCAAAGTCAATCGATGCTTCTCCCGCTCTTGCATTGGACCAGCCCTTTTCTCGATTCTTTTATTCTCCTTATTGGAGATCTTCACAGGCCCTACAGCAACGGCCATAGATTCCTTAACCATGGATCTGGAAGACTTATCCCCCCTCCTTGTATCTTTCTTCTCTTTACGCTGCTCATCAACAGGTAAGCCCTTTTCTCCATGGCTAGACAAGCTAAGCTCCATGTCATGGGCTCGAGTAGCAAGTTCTTCAAAGGTGTGAGGTTTGATTCCTTGAAGGATGTAAAGCAACCCCCAGTGCATACCTTGGATGCACATCGCCACTCCTGAAGACTCTAAAAGGCGATCTTTGCAGTCAAGGCTCAATGAGCGCCAACGATTGATGTAATCTACCACTGGTTCATCTTTCCATTGCTTTGTGTTGGTCAATTCTAGCATGCTTACGGTACGTCGAGTGCTGTAAAAACGGTTCAAGAATTCCCTTTCCATTTGCTCCCAGCTATCAATGGACTCAGGCTCGAGATCTGTGTACCAATCAAAGGTGTTTCCTCGAAGAGTACGCACAAATTGCTTCGTAAGCAAGTCCCCATCCGTACCAGCATTATTGCAAGTCTCGATGAAATGAGCGATGTGTTGCTTCGGATTCCCTTTTCCATCGAACTGTTGAAACTTAGGAGGTTGGTAACCCGCAGGCATCTGTAAAATGTCAATCCTTTTGGTGTATGGTTTTGAATACATTAGAGAGCTTTGTGGTGCCCCGCCATATTGAGCTCGAATGGTGTTTGTTATCATGTCCTGCAACTGTTGGACCGATAGAGATGAAATTGAGGTAGAGCTCCCTTGTGGACCACCAGCCTTCTTTGGAGAAGATGTGTGAGCATCTTGGGATGTATGCTGATGCGTTTGAGAATGGTCTTTGCTAGACTCCCCTCGATTCTGAACTTCAAGCTTGTTCATAAGTGTGGCGATTTGAAGGTCCTTCTCCTCCACGGTCTTGGTAAGCTTGGCTATAGCATGTCCCATTTCAGCAATCTTTTCGTCAATGGTAGCAGTCCCTGTCATCATGGCCGCCATGGCTATTGTACGAGAAGAATTCTCTGAGAAGATAGACGAAGTGACTTCTCGGGGGGATCCTTAGGAAGGACTTGACTGCGAAGCTGTACTCAACCTAGCATCTGATGCAGAATAGTGATATTCGCTCCCTATCATTGAGTCCTCTAGAGCGAATGTTGAACCTCCTTTCTTAGGGGAAGTATGCTTGCTTGTCCTCAAAGTGTTCAAGGAGATGACAGTCTTTGGCTGGGCTGGGGCACTTATGAGTTTGGTCATGAGAGCCTTTCCCTCAACTTCTTGTGACGTGAGGAGCCTTATCGCCTTAGCCTTGTTTCGAGTCATGGGACCTGTGGAAGTACTGCTGCTTGTTGAGCCCCCAATGCTTTTGGTAGCATTCTGGGGAACCTGAGACTTCTTTGAGGCCATTGAACTTGGTGAGTTGGAGAGTTGAAGATTTCTAGGATGGAGAAAGAGATGAGAGGCAGAGAGGTCCCATCGGGCGTGCCAGAAATTTGTACACACAATTTTCGTAAAAGATAAATCACACGATCACGAAATAGTGTAACAAATAATCAACTTGTATTTGATTTGTATATATATGTGAGTACAATCCTCTGTGTGAATCTTTACAACGAAAGAGTACAATAGATTCCTCTGATTCGATCTCCAAGAAACGTTACGATCCAAAGGGGCTATGAAGCTTGATCTTGAATCGTGCTTTGATGTCTTCAAGTTGAATGAATAGTTGAATGTGCTTGATTTGATGTGAGGGCCTTTGGCTCGATCTCGAACTGGATTGAAGGAGAATCCCTACTTTGATTTGAAGAAGTAGGAATAAGCCTTGATGAAAAATGAAATGCTTGTGAACTTTGAAGATGACTCTCTATTTTGGCAGAGTGTCAGTAGTGTTTTTTCTCTAAATCTTTTTCTTTTTTCTCATATGAGAAGTCTCTATTTATAAGTAACTCAATGGAATTTAATTTGGAATTTTCTCTCAGCATTTATTGAGAGTTGAATTATGGACTTAATTTGGTATTTCATTTAATAAAAACCTTCCATATAGGTCATTTCTTCTATCATTGCCATATGGCTTTCTTATTTGATGTTGCCACGTGGCTTGATTTTATTTGTTGATCGCCCACCTCATCATTTGGAGATTAATTAGATGAACAATCGGACGGTTGTGAATACATCATAAAATTTTGATGTCTACAAGCGCAATCTTTATGCTGCCAACCTATTGATATGCAAAAACCAACCCAAACTAGTGAGTTAGTTTTTAGGGGTTGATGGGTTGGGTTGGATTGCCCTTTTTTTTTGGGTTGTAGGTTGGGTTAGGTTGGGGGTTCTAGACAGTAAATTCACAAATTTGCCTAAACCGATCCAATCACGTATATTTAATATATTTTTTAATTATATATTATTTTATTTTGTTAGTTACTTTTTTACATCTCTCCCTAATTTAATAAGACAGAAAAAAATAATGTATGTATATTTTGTTTCTCAACTGAGTTGGGACAAAACTATCTGATTTCTAAATAACTAAATATCATTTGGTTATGCCCACTATGGTCATCAATCGTTCGGGCTCTTGATGGGAAGATGACTCAAAGCAACAAATTGGCCCCATTGCGATGCCAAAAAGAACTGTCCCTATCCATAAGGCTGACATAACTGAAAAACTTTTAAGAATTAGAAAACAATAGAAGAGTTACTTTGGGTCTCCAAATTTTGTAGATTCTCAGGACAAGAAGCGATCTAATAATTTGGCATGTCAAAATAGTGTTAGTTATTATACTGGTGTTAACAAGTTTGGCATCATCCTCCATCTTCAAATCCAAAAGGAGGGAACTGAACATTGTTTGGATAAAACCACTTAGGTCGGCCGTGAACGCGGGAAGAAGACAGTAAGGTTTCATTACTATGTATCTTGAAAAAGAAACTTTATTATTAATCTCCTCCATTCTTCTTGATAAATTTATTTCTTCACAATATTTTATAAGCACGTATAAACAAACCTAAAATAACCTATAGGAGTTGCGGCATTCACACACATGTGGCCAACTTAAAAATTAGTGGTCTCAAACTTCAACTTAAACTAGGACAACTTATCAAATCGGGAATTTTTTATTGATGTTTTGTGAATTAGTTTGTTAATTTAACCATACCAACATGTGGCGTGGATTATAACCTTTTTTCAAATAATAAGTGTACATAAAATAGAGTTAAATTAAACTAAAATAAAATGTTGTCCTTACTAAAATATTGCATATAGAAATAAAAGAAAATTTTCTCAAATGATACTCAAATATGATTTTAAGTATGCTAATTTATGTCACTCTAGTTTGGGTTGGTGATCATTCTAAAAGAAACTTAAATATAAACATGTACATAAACATAAACCTGAGAAAACATGCCGATCTCTTTGCTCTGTGACTTTGTAGAAAAACAATAGCAATAATGAGAGAGAGAGAGAGAGAGAGAGAGATAGAGAGAGAAGTGAGAATAAAAACAAAAAAGAGAATAAATTAATTTAAAATTATACAACCTGCTATAGTGAGGTTGTAGAAGTAAAACCTTACTATAACTTGATTGTAAAAAATTTTAGAACTATCATGACTATATTTTCTACAACTATCTTTTTATATTTTTGTATGTTTGCAAAACGATGATAGACATGATTAGAAGAACTAGAGACAAGAACGTTGGATATGGAAAAAGTAAGTAAAATATGATCTTTAAATTGACAAAAATCTTAACTATATAACAAACGTAAGTAAAATATGAACTTTAAAATTTGAAATTTTATTAAAGCCAAACACTCAAAATTTATGTTAAAGAAAAAATAAGTGGCATACATCTAAACCATATCTATGTTCATTGACGCTTTATTTTTCAATCAATGGACCTATATTTACTTGTAGGACCATTGCTATTAAAAATTACATATTGTTGAATAACCTCAGCCATTCAGTAGTTTGTCAGGAAAACTTTGTATAAATAACATATAGTCCCTGATCCAGTAAAGATTATTTGGCAAAGTGTTAAAGATCTCAGATGAAAGTGGTTCTAAAGACATGCCGGTTCTAGTAACTAGCGCCACAAATTTAGAAGAGCAACTTCAAGAGTTGCAAAGGAAACTCATTGAGAAAGATGACAAAATAGCAACCTTGGTAGCCCAAGTAGCTTCTCAAGCAAGTACATCAACTCGAACTCATGTGCCTACAGCCAAAGAAGGGCACACATCATCTAGTTCTATAACACAAAATGAATTAAAGATACTCATTGCTGAGGGAATCAAAGAATTTTAGGCATCTATAAATTTACTCGTTCATGGATATCAAAAACATTATCCAGCTCATTATGATAATGTTTCATATCCAAAGTATTATCAAAAACCAAATTTTCAGAAATTTGATGGCTTAATCGGTTCCCCTCAAGAGCATTTAGCACATTTTTATTTAGCTTGTGGAGAATCTGCTTTGTCCGATGCTTTGTTGATAAGGAAATTTGTTCAATCTCTCAAAGGCTCTAGATTTTCCTTGGTATACTCAATTAAAGCCAGGGTCAATTCATACTTGGGGTGATTAACAAGTGCTTTTCTTGCCTAATTTGTAAGTTCAAATAAAAAAAGTGTCAATCATTGACTTAGCCGATGCTCGACAAAAATCAAATGAAAGTGTTAATGACTTTATTACAAGATGGAAGAGCCTAAATCTTCAATGCTCTGAAAAGTTGTCTGAACAATCTGCGTTACAAATGTGCTCAAATAATCTTTTACCAAAGATCGCTGCTTTTGTACGGACTACAGAACCTCAGAGTTTTGATGCATTAGTCTCTAAAGCGAGCAATGTTGAAAGACAATTTGCACGACAAAGGAGTACCATGCAAAGGGGTCGTAATTTAGAAGAAAAAAACATAGAAGATAAAAAGCCCTGAAATAATGGAGAAGTAATGGCTACCTTTGTCAATAAGGGAAGGCAAAATGGGAAAGGTAAGGAAAGCTCGAAAAAGCTCACTCTTGAAGAGAAAAAGAAAGTAAAATACTCATTTCATGATGATGACGTGGAAGGGATTTTTAATGAGTTGATGAAAGAAAAAGCAATACAACTCCCTAAGCCTAAAAGACCTTCTAAAGTTGATAAGATAGATGACCATAAATATTGCTGCTACTATCAAATCATTAACAATTCTCTATCAGAATGCTATATCTTGAAGAATATAATTCAGAAAATGATAAATGATGGTGAAATTGAGGTAGATAGTTCCTCTTGAGTACCAGTTGTTGCATCAAATAGTATTTCCTCGCTTGAGGAGGAACCAAAGTCCACTTTGTCTTACTTGCTGGGGGAAAAATCAAATAATGTTGAAAAGATCAAAAAGACTTTTAATGTCAAGGCCAAGTCCACTAGGGGCAAAACCAAATTAGACTATTGGGACAATTCCTTTAACATGAAAGATAGAAATGAAGAAAAGTGGAAAACATATCTTGGTAAGAAATCCAAGAAAATGGCTAAAGGGCCATTACCAATCATTATGCCCTTCGAGAAGCCAAGAGTCAAAATCCGTTGGAGGAAGGATTCCAAGAAAAACAAGAAGAAAAAGAAGAACACTTAGAAGAAGGGCATGAGTTTAAAGGAAGAAGAATATATATAATTTGAGAGAATGCCAATAACTTTAGTTGAATATCTTCCTAAGGAATTTCTTCAAAATCATTTTGAGGACGAGATGAAAGAGGAAGTTGTGCAATGTTGCATGGTTCCAATTGATGACAATGAATAAGAGGTAGATGAAGTGACCTTGCTTTTAGGCCAACATTTTTCATTACCACAGAAGGAAAAACTAAACCAAAATGCAAAAGATGATTCTTCTAAAGAGAAAGAAGGTAATTCCTCACAACCCTTGTCACCTAGACTATGCACTTCATGTTTGGCATGCATAATGTTTAGTGATGAGGACCTCCAGCTTGGAGAAAAATTTCATAATCAACCTTCATATGCCAAGGGCACGATTAGAGATGCATGGTTATCAAGAATCCTATTGGCTAACAGATCAACTGTAAATCTTCTCTCTTATAAGACACTCAAAGTAATGGGGATGAAGTCCAAACAATTGTCCCCATCCAACTTGACCATTCAAGGATTCAACCAAGTTGGACAAAGAGCCATGGGAAACATCTCATTAAAAGTGGAAATAAGAGAATTGTATTCTAAAACTCTTTTCCACATAATTGATGCCGATATTTCTTACAATGTTTTGTTGGGATGCCCTTGGGTACACACTTATGGCATAATTGGTTCCACACATCATCAATGCTTTAAACTTTGTGATGAAGATGGAAATGTGAAAAGGGTGTACACCGATCCTAACCCTTTCATGGGAGAAGTCAAGAAGAGGTGAATTATCTTGATGCCAAATTTTAAGCAATAACCATGCTTAAGCATCTATCCAAAAAACAAGGATATTGAGGAAAAAGGGTGAGGGGCAACATTTTTAACTTGGTGTAAATAGGAAGTTCATTAAAAAGTTCAATTAAAAAAAATCCCTCTAGGTTGAAAACCTTTTTATAAGGCAGTCTAGGCAAAAGTTAGGGCAAAAAAAAAAAAAAAACAAATTTTGCCTTTGGAACTACGTGATGACTTGATCCCCTTTTGGGTACGTAAGTAGCTTGGTATTATTTACTAAGTTTAGTCACGTCTTAAAAAAAATCTCCCTTTTGAAAATACCCTCTAAACTACATGATGACTTGACCCCCTTTCAAGTACGTAGGCAACTTGGTATTATTTACTAAGTTCAGTCACATCTTTTTAAAAAAATCATCATCAGCATTTACTTCTGAACTATGTGTTGACTTGATCCTCTTTAAGGTACATAGGCAGCTTGGTATTATTTACTAATTTCAGTCACCTCCTAAAAAAAAAAAATCATAATTCTGAACTACATGATGACTTGATCTCCTTTCGAGTACGTAGGCAGCTTGGTATTATTTACTGAATTCAGTCATATCTTCAAAAATCCTCTTTGCTGAACTATGTAAGGCATGGTCCTGCCAAGGGTATGTAGGCAATCTAGTAAAAAACTGGGTGCAGTCACAAATATACAAATGTATAATAAAAAAATCCCATTCCATGTCAAATTGGTGATCAATCTTATGTACACAATAAAATTAATGGAATCCTTGACTTTGCCAAATTAATGGAGTTCTTGACTCTAATACATTAATGGAGTCCTTGACTCTATCATATTTTAATGGAGTCTTTAACTCTACCAAATTAATGGAGTTCTTGACTCTACCAAGTCAATGGAGTCCTTGACTCCCAAAATTATTTTAAATAAAATAAGGATTCTAATTCCTTCAAATTCCAACATGACTAATTCTTTACGATTCCTAATTTCTTAATCAAGATTGGAGTTAATAATTCACAAAATAAAATGACCGTAAAAATTGATTTGAGGAAATTTTCCAATTCCCAATTCCTAAAACATGTTCACAAAAAAGAAAATTGCTTCAAAGGAGTTTTATTTCTTTTAATTAAATTTGGTAACCTCAATCAAAATACCATTAAAATTCATACAAAGAAGCAAATGAAAGAAAGGGAAAATTGCTTGGACGTTCAACTTCTCAAAGAGAGAATCCTTGGTTCAATTTCCATAAAAATATGGTCCTTGACTTATCCTTGAGATTAAAACCAATTATCTTACCCAAAAGAAAAATTAAGTCGATGCTTAATTAAACACCAAGTATTTGACTTAAATGTCCACCATTTAAATTGGACAAAATCATATTTGAGTATTTTAAATCTAAAACCTCACTTTAAGAGCCAACAAATTGGCTTGATCCCCATCAAGGGTACGTAGGCAACCTAAATAAATTATTAGATGTAGCCACAAATAAATAAAAACACATATCCTTTTAAACATGAAAATAAATAAACTTATGTACAAAGACGATGTGGTTGGAATCAAATGGTCTTCCCTTGAAACAAGGGATTGTAATTAAGAGATATATTATCTTGAATGAGCATTACTCATATCAATAAAACTCATACGCCAAAAGGCCTATGGGTGAAATTATGTTTGATGAATTTGACTAATTTAAAAATTCTTGTTAAACATAATTTGACAACGTTTGTTAAACAAAATTTAACAATTCTTGTTAGATATAATTTGACAACATTTGTTAAATATAATCTAACAATTATTGTTAAACATGGGTTAACAATTTTTGTCAACAATAATATTCTCCCAGCCTAGGAACCATTTAATAGAATTATGAGTATTAACCAAAAATGAAAGTACTAATTGAAGAAAATGGCATGGACTTCAAACACTTAATAATTGATTAACCTGAGCAAGCATTCATTTATAATTTGTTGGAGGAATTGATAAAAAACACATTAATTCATGTGTCAAGTTTTAAATTTTGGTTAACAACAATACTTGTAAGAATTAGAGAAAAACAAAATAAGGTATCATCAAGAATAAACGTTGTTTGAAAGGTCTCATACTTACGGTCTAAAATTGTTTTATATATTTTAAAAATATAAGAGGACTTAAGTGTAAATAGCCTAATGTTTTCATATATTGGTTTTAGAGGACTTGAATACTGTCTTATTTTCTTTTGTAGTTCAATCTTTTAGGCTATTAATGAAACTATAATTTATTTATTTATGGTAATTTGTGAATGCAGTTTAGATCTGGAACATGCGCGGAGAGTGACATTGACCGCTAAACTCTAGAAAGGGACAGGAAACATATTTCACCTTTGGGTGTCCAAGCCAAATAGGACTTGTTGCTGTGTTCATGTTTGGAATTCTAATAGTCTACGATTTTCCCAGCGTGTATATAACATCTTTAGACATTGATATTGTTTGATACTCAAAAGGCTTGAAAGGCAAGGTATTTTTTATAAAAAAAAAGGTTACACATGAAATGTGTATGCTTAAAGGCTTTTTATTTTTTGAATATGTGAATTTTATGTTGTTATCTTTTTTATTTTATAATAGTGGGTAACTTGCTAAATGAGTTCTTAAAAAAATATTTTATTTTTCACATACATTTTCAAAAATCTAAAAGGATTAGAAATGTAGAAAATCAAAACTATTTTTTAATACAATTTTCAAAAAAAGTTTCATAAATATTAACATAAACATAGACGTTTCAATTTATAAACATATGTTACTTTTTATGCAAATATAAACATGAAAATATATTAAAATTTCCAACTCCAATATATGAAATCATTAAAGATGTTTATACTCAAATCCTATTGTGTTTTTAATGTATAAAACAATTTCATACTATAAATACGAGAGACAACTAACCTTCCAAACTAGTTTCATTTCGTTAGGATATCTAATGTTTTATTTTAATATATATAGTTTAAGATACCTAATAGTTTTTCTTTATTTGCTCTAATTATAAAAAGTATTGTGGTTGAATATGATTTGAAACTTACCATATGAACTAATGTTCTTGTTAGACTGGGAATCCCAAACTTAGGTACTTTAGTCCGTAGAGAGAAATTGTAGAAATTGTGTAACATGTCCAAACGATTATTCAGGCGTATTTATAGGCAAGTACCACATAAACACAACCATATAAGAATACCAAATCTTACGTGAAAAACCCTTCGGTATAGAGGGAAAAGCCATGGGGCAGCTTCGAAAAATATCCACTATGAAATAGAAATTACAACTATCAAGTTTATGCAAAATTTTAAGTCTACAATAAATTAGATATACAACAAATAAATCTCAAGGAGTAAATACAATCTCACCACAAAACTAGTAGCAAAATCTTCCTTTGAATACTCCAACTCTCCATGGTTGTAGCATTCAAAAACTCCATGAGAACTCCGCCAATTTATCTTCCTTGTGTGTAACTTGAGCAAAGAAAAATGTCTCCTTTTTCTTTTTCACTCTCTCACACTCTCACTGTGTTTCTCTTTATCTTTTCGGACTGCACCTCTCAAGCTGAAACTCTCTCTTTTTTGTGTTTCTTGCTCACTTTGGAACTCATACAAAATGGCCAAAAATGGCTCTCTGTTTTCTTCAGCTTCCCACAAGGCCAAATAACCCTTCTTGCATGGCTGACTTAAAGACTTTTGGAAGCAAGCTCATAAATGAGCTTTGACAAGGCATGTGGGCTGGACCCACACAATGCTTTGCACCCAACAATCTCCCTCTCCAGCCCACTACGGAGGTGATCTTTAACCCAAGTCTTCAATCAGAATTCATGCCGGCCAACCCGGCACAAAGCTTTAGCTTCTCTCTTGACACTACCTTAGTCAACATGTCAGCTAGATTTTCATCTGTGTGAATCTTCTCTAATTCAAATGACTATTGTTCAACAACTAGTCTCAACCAATGGTATATCACCTCAATGTGTTTCGAGCGTGAATAGTACATAGAATTCTTGCTCAAGTTTATAGCACTTTGACTATCACAATTAACTACATACCCATCTTGCTTCAAACCCAATTCTTGGAGAAATCGTTTCAACCAAAGCATCTCTTTATTGCAATATACTCAGCTTCTATTGTAGATAAGGCAACACACTTCTGCAATCTTGATTGCCATGATACAACTCCCCTTATAAAAGTAAATAAATACCCTGATGTAGATTTCCTACCATCAAGGTCACCTGCCCAATCTGCATCTACATAACCCTCCAAAACTGGTTTAGAATCACCAAAAGTCAAGCACAATTTAGAGCTACCTCTCAAATATCTAAAGATCCACTTCACTGCTTCCTAGTGATCTTTGCTAGGATTTACCATGAATCTACTGACAACACCAACTGCATGAGCAATATCTGGTCGTGTGCAAACCATAACATATATCAAACTTTCAACTGCTGAGGAATAAATAGTTGATGCTATGTCTCTTTTCTCTTTCTTGGATGAAGAACAAGATTTCTTTCTTAACTTGAAATGAGAACCAAGAGGTGTGCTGTCTGGCTTGACATGCTTTATATTGAACCTTTCAAGAACCCACTCAATATATTTCTCTTGTGATAACCATAGCTTCCTAGCTTTCTTTCACATAGAAGCTCAAGATCCAAGCTAGCTACTAATCCCAAAACTACCCGAATGGAACTCATCTTGACTACTGGAGAGAATATCTCATCAAAGTCAATCCCTTCTTTCTGACTGAAACCCTTGACCACCAATCAAGCTTTAGATTTCACTAACTTGTCACCATCTTTCTTTAGCTTGAACACCCATTTGTTTTTCAATACCTTCTTGCCTTTAGGAAGTTTCACCTAGTTATAAGTCTTATTCTTGTTCAAAGAATTCATCTCTTCATGCATAGCCTTCAACTAGTGTTGCTTATCCTATGAGACTGTACCACCTGAAAACTTTCTGGCTCCCCCTCTTTAGTAATCATAGTATACTTAGAAGTAGGGTATCTAATCAATGGACGACGCTCTCTAGTAGATTTTCTCACTTGAGGTTCTACCATCTCTAGTGGAGGAGGCTGCTTCCCTTGCTCAACACCATTTGTAGCTGTCACATCATCACCATCAAAACTTGCTGGCTCATTAGCGTCAAATTCAGTTGGTTCATCACCTTAATTCTCATCTTATACCTCGTCCTTATTTGTAGCATTATCTAAGGAAGAAGAGGTAGACGTAAGATTAGGAACACCTTCAATTGTAGCTTTAGACTTCTCAGTTTTCTCAAAGTCTGCCAAGTTTTCATTTTCATAAAAAACTACATCTCGACTTCTGATCATTTTCTTTTCCTTAGGATCCTATAACTTGTAGCCAAATTCTGCATTTCCATATGCAACATATATACAAGGAGTGGATTTGCTATCAAGTTTCGATCTTTGTTCCTTAGGCACATGTACAAATGCCTTACACTCAAACACCTTCAAGTGAGGGTAAGAAACATTCATCTTTTCCTATCCATACTCTTTTTGGAATATCAAAACCTAAAGGAACTGATGGAAATCTATTAATTAGGTAGCATATAGCCATAATAGCTTCACCTTAGAATGACTAAGGCAAATTAGCCATTCTCAACATACATCTGATCTTCTCAACAATAGTGCAGTTCATCCTTTCTGCCACACCATTTTGCTATGGGGTACCAGGAATTGTCTTCTCATGTCTAATGCCTTTCTTCGAGTAGTAACTCTTGAATTCATTGGATGTGTATTCACCTCCATTATCACTACAGAGACACTTCAAAGGCTTCCCTTTCTCTCTTTCCCCCACGGCATGGAATTTCTTGAAGTGCTCAAATACCTGGTCTTTTGTTTTCAAAACATAAACCCACACCTTTCGTGAAGCATCATCAATAAATGTAACAAAATATTTATTGCCACCTAAAGTCTCAACATCAATGGGACCACATACATCAGAATAAATAAGATCTAATATATTGGGTTTTCTAGTAGAGGGTATATTAAATGAAACTCTATGTTGTTTACCAAATAAACAAAAGTCACAAGGATTTAGTGACGTATCTTTGGCAAAGGGAATAAGAGACTTCTTTACCAAAATCTGCAACCCTTTTTCACTCATATGAGCCAGCCGCTTATGCCACAAGTTAGGCGAAGAATCCTTTTGGGTTGTACTAACAACATCTTTGCACAACTTTACTTGTGTCTTGTAAATAGTACAACAAATCTTCCCTCTAGCAAACACCAATGATCTTTTGCTAAGCCTTCATTTTCCATCACAGAAATAATTGTCATAACCTTCTTTATCAAGAACATGAGTGGAAATCAAATTCAGGTGAATTTCCGGAACATGTCTCACATCCTTCAAAATCATGGTGTATCCAGTGTTAGCCCTAACACATGTATCACCAATTTCCACAATGTTCGCATAACTATCTTCGCCCATCTTCACTCTCCCAAAGTTTTCTGCTTTGTATGAAGTGAATAACTCCTTTCTTGGAGTGACATGGCAGGAAGCAGCTGAATCAATCACTCATTCAACATAAGGATCTGAAACTATACAACAATCATCTTATCTTATGGCTAGGACCTCATCTTCCAACACTATAACAGCAGCAATGTTCTCATCATCCACCCTTTTCTGATTTTTATCCTCTTTCTGTTTGTTCTTCCAAGTCTTGCAATTCCTTTTTATGTGACATTCTTTATCACAGTAAAAACTCTTGAATTTTCCTTTTGATTTTGACTGACTTCTGGATTTACCTCGCCTTGTAGAACTTTTACTCTTACTTCTCCCCTTATTCTCTATGACAAGAGCCCGTGCAATATCCTTGACCAAATCCTTTCTTCTAATTTCTTCATTAAGCAAACTATCTTTAACTATGACAAGTTGTAACACACCATTTGGAGCAAAGTCTCCCAACTATCAGGTAAGAAACTCAAAAGCAATAAAGCTTGCAACTCATTATCTATTACTAGCTTCATTGTAACCATCTGATTAACCAAGTCTTAGAACTCACTAAGATGCTCGGCAATGGACTTACCCTCTTTAAACTTCAAATTCACAAGCTTTCTAGCAATAAAAACTTTATTTTGAGCTGTCTTTCTTTTATAAAGACTCCTTAATTTTTCCCAAAGAGCCTCTGCATTTATTTTCTGAGACACATGGTGAAAAACATTGACATCGATGCATTGTCTAATACACCCAATAGTTTTTCTATTTAATTTCTCTCCGTCTCTATCTGACATATCACAAGGCTTGGCACTATCACCCTCAATAGGGTCATGTAAATCCTTGCAATAAAGGACATCCTCATTCATCGGCTTCCATATCAAATATTCAATGCTTAGAGTTTAACCATAGTATTCATACCCATATTCTCCATTTAATCCAACATAAGACAGTCAAACCCAAGCAAAAAACCTGGCTCTGATACCACTAGTTGGGGAAAAATCCTAATCCCCTTAATATATATGTGTGAATTAAAATATATAACTACCAAGTAATAGCAATATTATGGAAACAAAAATTTCAGCAAGCACCACATAAACACAACTACACAAGAGTACTAAATCATACATGGAAAACCCTCCGGTATAGAGGGAAAACCACGGGGCAACTCCGAAAAATATCCACTATCCACTATGAAATAAAGATTACAACTATCAAGTTTATGCTAAACTTGAGTCCACAATAAATTAGATATACAACAAATAAATCTCAAGGAGTAAATACAATCTCACCATAAAGCTAGTAGCAAAATTTTCCTCTAATACTCTAACACTCCATGGTTGTAGCACTCAAAAACTCCATGAGAACACTATTAATTTATCTTCCTTGTGTGTAACTTGAGCAAAGAAAAATATCTCACTTTTCTTTTTCACTCTCTCACACTCTCACTGTGTTTCTCTCTATCTCTTTAGACTGCACCTCTCGAGCTGAAACTCTCTCTTTTCTGTGTTTCTTGCTCACTCTGGAACTCACACAAAATGGCCAAAAATGGCTCTCTGTTTGCTTCAGCTTCCCACAAGGCCGAATAACCCTTTCTTATTGCTTCACCCAATTTTCTTTCTTCATTCAGCGTGTAAAACACACCTGAGTCAAGTCTCGTTAAGAGGCATGGCTGACTTGAAGGCTTTTGGAAGCAAGCTCATAAATGAGCTTTGACAAGGCATGTGGCCGGACCCACACGGTGCTTTGCACCCAACAATATGATGATTCTAGCAGTGCCGTTTCATTTCCAAAGCAAAAGTTAGATTGACTTTGGCTGCAATTTGGATGATGCTCAAGCCAGGAATAGCTGCTGAGTGAAGCATTCTTGAGATAACTAATAGTCTAATACTGCTTTAAACTCTTTACCAAGCAAGTCTAGTGTCCTTTTCGTTTTACTTCTGCCGCAGTTTACTAAAAAGCAAATGCTAAAAGAAACCAAACTACTTTTCCCTATGATTGCACCATTCTAATAGCTTGACTAGAATTTGGCAAATTGCAAGGCATGGTCAAACAGACCTTACTGAAAGCTTCTACAGGGGATTCTAGCCTTTTACCTCTATTTTTTAAAATATTTGGCAATATACCCCTGTTTTCAAACTCATTAGGTTCATGCTCCTGTTTTGGAACTCAAATTTCTCAAAATCGAGTTTTAATGAAAAACTCGATTGATTTAAAATCGAGTAATGCACGATCAAACTTTAAAAAAAAAATTTGCATGGAACTCAAGTTCTTGGAGCTCTAGTTCCATATAAAACGCCGCTATAGGTCTTATAAAACGCAGCTATAGGTTATGCACAATCAAACTTAAAAAAAAAAAAAAAAAAAAAAAAAAAAAAAAAAAAAAAATTACATGGAACTCAAGTTCATGGAACTCAAGTTCTATATAAAACGCAGCTATAGGTTTGGGGTGATCAAACTTGAAAAAAGAATTTGCATGGAACTCGAGTTCATGGAGTTCGAGTTCCATATAAAATGCCGCTATAGGTCTTATAAAACGCAGCTATAGGTTTGGAACTCGTGTTCCATGAACTTGAGTTCCATGCAATTTTTTTTTTTTCTTTTTAAAGTTTGATCACCCCATACTCGAATTTCTACCAATCAAGTTTTGAAATAGGAACACAAACCTAAATAGTTTCAAAACAAGAGCATATTGCCAAATATTTTTAAAAATAGGGGTAAAAGGCAAGAATCCCCAGCTTCTATATAGGTATTTGTTTATCATTTGGCAACATTTCTTACAATGGACCATTTTTAGTAAGTTTTGATACATTGAACAATCATATTTTTCCTACTTTTCCTTGAGAAAATTCCTCTTTCATCGAAGTAATAGAAAAATTTTAATATTACCTTCCGTTCTGCTTTAAAACTGGAAAGGTTCATCAAGCACTTAGGCCCTGTTTGGATAAAAAAATTTCCTCACTCAATTTCCATCACTCATCACTCATCACTCATTACTCATCACTCTTCACTCATCACTTATCACTCATCACTCATCACTTAAAAATATTATACCCGTTTGGTACCATCACTCAGTTTTCATCACTCATATTTTTCACACTATTTGTGGGTCCCAGTCTGTCAACAGTGCAACTTTTTCCTTTTTTTTTTATTTTTTTTTTCTGTGTTCGTTCACGTCCGTATGTCTTTTTTTTTTTTTGTTTTTGTTTTTTTTTTTTTTTTTTTCAGTACCAAATCACCCAAACCCAGAACAAAAAAAAAAAAAAAAAAAAAAAGAACTAATGTTAACGTTGAACCCAGAAAAAAAAAAAAAAAAAAAAAAAAAAAAAAAAAAAAAAAAAAAAACCTAACGTTAACGTTGAACCCAGAAAAAAAAAAGAACTAACGTTAATGTTGAACCCAAAAAAAAAAAAAAAAAAAAAAAAAAAAAAAAAAAAAAGTCAGCCGGTCAAAAGTTGCGGCTGTGGGTCCCCCAATGTGTGTTTAATTACAAAAATGCCATTGAGTTATGAGTTATGGAAACTGAAAACAGCTAAAATGTGTTTTCAGTTTCCATAACTCATAACTCAAAAATCAGAGAATTGAGTGATGGAAACAGAGTTATGGAAATTGAGTTATTTGAATCCAAACAAAGTTTTTATCATGGGTCTCACCATTTTTGAGTTATGAGTTATGGAAACAGAGTTATGAGTTATGGAAACAAGCTATCCAAACACCCTGTAGAGAGGGAAAATTCCCGGCCTATCACAAGCTGACACGTCATGCCACCAAGTCCGCCAGGTATGGCTAATTACAAAGTATCATATACTGCTACTAAAAATTTGCTAAATTTCATTAAGACAGGAACAGGAAAAAAACATGCAAAATGCTAATCACATGGAGGCGCGTGTAAGCGATGATGCAAGCGAATCCGACTGTGTAAGCGATGACTCAAGCAATCCGGCTGTGTAAGCGATGACTCAAGCAATCCGGCTGTGTAAGCGATGACACAAGCAGACCAATCAAGTTGTGACATGTGTCACCAATCAAACTCCGCTACGTGTCGCTCACCTACCTCCAAATTCCTATAAATAGAAGCCTTCCTAAGGCATTTGGACACACCAGGCTATCTAGAGCACAAGCTGCATCAAAGAAGCACTCAGAAGTATTGAAGCTCTGCTGGAATCAAGCCTTGAAGCCTCCAGGAACTTCAAGAACTTCAACTTCGAATACAAAGAACATTCGAAGAAAGATCATCCAAATCATCCTCCTAGATCTTGAAGGTCACTAGAATCAAGCTCAAAAGCCTCTAGAAACCTCATAAATCACAAATCAGTGAAGCTCTACGGATTCAAGCCTCTAAAAGCCCCGAAGAACTTCCACCACAAACCTTCGAATACGAAGAACATTCGAAGCTAAATCATCCAAATCATCCTCTTAAATCTCAAAGATCCCTGGAATCAAGCTCAAAAGCCTCCAGAAACCTCATAAACCACAAATCAACGAAGCTCTACGAATTCAAGCCTCCAAAGCTCCGAAGAACTTCCACCACAAACCCTCGAAGACAAAGAACGCACGAAGAACACGAAGAACACGAAGAACGTGAAGAACAAAGGATTTCTAACAAGCTCATATCCAGAAATTCATTGTAATTCTGTTTCAAAAATCTTCGATCCATCCTTCGACCAAATTGAAGGATACTTTGTGTTCAAATCAAAACCACATCACAAATCTTTTAAGGAGATCGAATCAGAGGATTGTAATTACAGAGAATTGTACCACACACTTTCATCAATACAAATTCGTATTTGAGAAACTATTTTACTCGTTTGATTTATTTCGAACCGAGAAATTTAGTCCTCCACAAATTCTGGCACGCCCGGTGGGACCTCTCTGCCTCTCATCTCTTTCTCCTCCAAAAGAAAAGAAATTTGACTTGCTACCAACCTCAATGGCCTCTAGCAAGAACATTCAAGCTTCAACAACAGCTACTTCAATTAGACTTGGTATGACTACCACCAACAATCACATTGGTGTAGTTAATTGTAGCCAACCAAAAGCTCATAATCAACTTCAATCTAAATCAACCAAGGAATCCAAGGTTCAAACAATCATCTCCTTAGACCCTCTTACAAGAAACAAGGTCATCAACAAGGACATCTCCACCTTGGAACACCTCAAGTATGGGGGCAAATCCCTTTCTCCCTTCACAAAAAGTTGGTCACACAATTTTCCTCCCATCAAAGGGAACCCAAAAAATGAGATTTCACGTGCTCACTCCAATTCACTTCCTTCTCCATCATCTTGGGAAGTTGTGTCAGTCATGATGACTAATACTTCTACCATGGAAGAAAAGATGGCTGAAATGGAGCAAAGGGTCGTCTTTCTCACAAAAGCACTTGAAAATAAGGACCTCCAAATTGCAACTCTAATGAATAAACTTGAAATACAAGATCTTGGTGAATCAAGCCATGATCCTAAGTTCCCATTTGGCTTCACAGGGAAAGAAAATCAAGACACTCCTCAACGAGAAAAATCTACTTCGGTTGCTTCGTTATCAGTTCAACAATTACAAGACATGATAACAAATACCATCCGAGCACAATATGGAGGTTCTTCTACAAGTTCTCTCACATATTCAAAACCCTACACAAAGCGCATCGACAACATGAGAATGCCAAATGGGTATCAACCCCCCAAGTTCTTGCAGTTTGATGGCAATGGAAATCCTAAGCAACACGTTGCTCACTTTGTAGAAACTTATGAGAATGCGGGGACTCAAGGAGACCTCCTTGTAAAGCAGTTTGTCCGTTCACTTAAAGGGAATGCCTTTGATTGGTATACAGACTTAGAACCTGAGTCAATCAACAATTGGGAACAACTTGAAAGAGGGTTTCTTGACCGATTCTATAGCACGCGTCGCACGGTAAGCATGATGGAGCTTACCAATACTAAGCAATGGAAAGACGAGCCCGTTGTTGACTATATCAATCGATGGCGTTCTTTAAGTTTGAATTGCAAGGATAAACTTTTTGAAATTTCTGCTATAGAGATGTGCATCCAAGGCATGCATTGAGGACTTCTTTACATCCTTCAAGGGATTAAGCCTCAAACATTTGAAGAGTTAGCAACTCGTGCGCATGACATGGAGCTGAGCATTGCTAGCCACGGGAATTCAAACCCTCCCACGCCTGACATAAGGAGGAATGATAGGGATGCAAAAGGCAATCTCAAAGACCCAGTGGTTGTTAACACAGCCGTAGTTAAGGTTCCAAGAAGAGGAGCAAAGACAAATGAAAAACAGCTTGAAGGATGGCAAAAGAACGAAGTGCGTCATCTGACCTTTAAAGAACGTGAGCAAAAAGCATATCCGTTCCCCGATGAAGATGTACCAAACATCTTAGAACAACTATTGCAATTGAAGCTGATTGAGTTGCCAGAATGCAAACAACCAGAAGACATGGGGAAAATTGATAACCCTAACTACTGCAAATATCATCGCATCATTGGCCACCCAATCCAAAAATGTTTCGTCTTCAAAGAACGAATTATGAAGCTTGCCAAAGAAAACAAGATTGATCTAGACTTCGATGAAGTTGTCGGGTCAAACCATGTGACCTTTGCTTGTGATGTACTTCCAACTCTCAAGCAGGGGGCAAACACCAACAAGAATTACAAATTGGTTGACAATGATGGCGTAAGGATCAGCCCCATAAATGGGAAGTTCCTCAAACACTTCTATGCTTGAAAATCGAGGACTTGCTCCTCGGTAAGAGCTTAAACTGCCCACTGCAGCGCTACAAGGGTACATGATGTCTTCCCATTACCTTTGAAAGCGTACAAATAAAAAAAAAATCATCAAAAAGAAGTCATCAAAAAAAAAAATCATTAGAAGAAAAAAAAAAAATCAATTGAACTACGTAATGACTTGATCCCTCTCCGGGGTACGTAGGCAGCTTAGTACTTTTCACTAAGTTCAGTCACATGAAAGGAATAAGGTTTGCCAGTCTAGCTTGAAGAGTTGTCCGACGATCGTCAATATGCTTTTAAGGTCCCTTTGGTTGGCAAGGTATTGCTTAAAGACAATCAATAGCTCAATGGGATGATCAAAGATTGTTGTGCTCAAAGATGAAGACTACATAAAGTCTGCATGGCATTCTCCATCTTCTATGGACATTCTCCAACATTTATGAAGCACGTTTTGCATCATCTCTCCTCTATGGGCATATTCTGACATCTGTGAAGTCTTGGCGACATTTTTCTCGCATCTTCAAGATTTTGTTGACACCTCTTTGAATCTTCAAAGTCTTGATGAGAGCATCTTGAAACTTCAAGCTTTTGTTGGCCTTTCCTTGCATCTTCAAGGTCTTGATAGGGACTTCTCACATCTTCAAGGTTTTGTTGACGCCTCTTTGAACCCTCAAAGTCTTGATGGGAGTTTCTTGAAACTTCAAGATTTTGTTGGCATTTCCTTACATCTTTAAAGTCTTAATACGGACTCGTTGCATCTTCAACATCTTGTTGGTATCTTTGAAGTCTTGATGTCTGGCAACGGTGCTAAGCGCCCTCAATGTTTGAGCTATATTGCCTTTCGAAATTGTTGTTGTAGCTTTATTATAAATGTCAATATTGGTGCAACTTCAATGCGAGTGCGGTGCGAATGAAGTGTTGACGTAGCTTCAAAGCAAAGATGAATGTTGGCACGGCTTTGGTGCGAATGAAGTGTTGATATGGCTTCATGGTGAAAATGAATGTTGGCACAGCTTTGGCGCAAATTAAGTGTTGACACGGCTTTATGGCAAAAATGAATGTTGACGTGGCTTCAATACAGATGAATTGTTGACATGGCTTCATGGCAAAGATGAATGTTGGCACGGCTTCAATGTGAATGAAGTGTTGACATGGCTTCACGGCAAAGATAGATGTTGACGTGGCTTTTAATGCAAATGAAGTGTTGACATGGCTTCGGTGCGAATGAAGTGTTGACGTGGTTTCATGGCAAAGATAAATGTTGGCACGGCTTCAATGTGAATGAAGTGTTGACATGGCTTCACGGCAAGGATAGATGTTGACGTGGCTTTAGTGCAAATGAAGTGTTGACATGACTTCACAGCAAAGATAGATGTTGACGCGACTTCAATGCGGATGAAGTGTTGACGTAGCTTCATGGCAAAGGTGAATGTTGGCACGGCTTCAACGTGAATGAAGCGTTGACATGGCTTCATGACAAAAATGGATGTTGACGTAGCTTTAATGCGGATGAAGTGTTGACATGGCTTAATGGCGAAGATGAATGTTGGCACGGCTTCGGTGAAAATGAAGTGTTGTCGTGGCTTCATGACAAAAATGAATGTTGGCACGGCTTCGGTGCGAATGAAGTGTTGTCATGGCTTCATGGCAGCAATAAATATCGGTATGACTTCAATGCAAGTAAAATGTCGAGGCAACTTTGTGGCAAGAAAAGAGTACTAGTGCGTCTTCATTACAAAGGCAAAAGGTGATGCAACTTCATGGCAAATGCAAGTGCAAATATTGCTTCAGTAGACAAATTAATGGTAATGCTTCATAACAGTTGCAAGTGTCTACGCCGCTCCATGAAAAGGATAAGTGGTGACACGATCTCGATAAAAAAAAATGGATGCCACTTCGTTGTAAAAGCAAGTGTTAAAATGGCTTCAGTACGAGGAAAAATCTTGATGTGATTTCATGAGGCTATCTTGCAAAGATTGTTGATGTAACCACGTTGCAAAGATAGTTGATATGGCTGCGTTGCAAATACAAGTATTAGTGCGACTTACTTGCCAATACTAGAGCCAATGCGACTTCAAAGACGAGTACTGACGAAATCCTTAAGGAAACGTAGTTGCAATGATGAATATCACTAAAAGATTATTGATGCAAAAAAAAAAAAAAAAAAATGTAACAATATGAAGGCATACATCACTGCAAGAACGTTGCCATCAATAAAATACCAAGCCACCAAATGAATGCAAACACTTCTATGAGAACGTCAACATGAAGATCAAGGAAATTGTGCTGCAAAACAAAACAAGCAACAAGAAAATTTGTTATTTAAAAAAAAAAAAAAAAAAAAAACTTGAAAGCAAGAGAAGAAGGCTGAAGGTTGAGCATGTGATGAAGGCCATATCATGCCTTTATATAGGAAAATTTGGAGAAAACGGACAAGAAAAGTGTGAAAACAAATGAAGCTTAAATTCAAATTTTGCACACCCTCAAAGTCAAGGAAGACTGCACCAAATGAAAGAGTATTCAGCTATGGAGATAGAGAATGATGGCTCGCTGCCTACCTTGCAAGTCTGAATCCTGGCACCATCCTGTCAGAGCAGCCACCGTCCTGTCAGAACGACCACCGCCAAAATAGACCAACAAAGACCCACGATTTTCCCATTCAAATTCGTGAAAATCCAGACATTGTTTCACAAAACTAAGACCACAGAAATCTTCTACAGCCTTCAATCTACAAAACCCAGGAAAACAAGCTCCAGATACCAACCCACGCGCTATCACGCGCCGCCAAAAACTTCGGAGGATCGCGACCTACACCAGTACAGACATGAAAATCCAGGCCTTATTTCACAAAAATAACGATACCATTCGATCCGCCGGCCCAAGACCTTCAAAACCTGAAAATTTCATGCCCAGACGATGAGTCACGCGCCTCCCTAAGCTTTCACGCGCTCTCACACGCCGGTGGTTTGTCTCACGCGCTTCACTCGCACACGCGCCTCACGCACGCGTCTCCAACTCTATGACGTCACGGATGACGTCATCATACGCGACCGGTTTGACCCGGACCGACCCGGTTTGACCCGCCTGGAAAAAAAAAAAAAAAAAAAAAAAAAAAAAAAAACTTTAACCAAGTTGGATCTTTGACTTTGGCCAAAAAGTCAAAATTTTCAAAAATGACTTATCCCACTCAATTTTTCGAGTACATTCCAATTTTGAGTTTTGTTTCTTCATTCGGAGCTCGAAAATTGTGCAAACAGTCCAATTGTCAAAAAGTTGATTATTGCACAAATCCAGACCAAAAGTCAAAAATTTCAAAACGAACCTGTCCCACTCAATTTTTCAAGTACATTCCAATTTTGGGATCCGTTTCTTCATCTGGAACTCAAAAATTGCATAACGGTCAAATATCTAAAAATGTTGACTTTTGCACAAATCTTGACCAAAAGTCAAAATTTTCAAGAATGACCTATTTTGCCCAATTTTTCGTGTACGTTCCAATTTTGGAGTCTATTTATTCATTTGAGGATCCAAAATTGCTCAAGTTGTGTGATTCCACAGCTGTTGGCTTTGATGTGAACTTTGACAAAGAAAAAATCAAGATGCTTGAACAAAGCTTGTCCTACTCAGATTTTCACAAGAATACCGTTTCTAAAATTAGCTGGACTTTGAAACCACCAATCTGAATCACTTCTCCAAGGGTTATCCTCCAGACTTCATCAAGACTCCTCTTTCAAAGAACAAATGAACTCTCACGAGTATGTCTCAAACTTGAAATTGCATTGGGTTACTACTCCAGTCTACCATTTCTGTTCGGTATCTACTGTTTCCATTCGGTGCCTACCAGTCTCCAACCGACCATTCCCATTCGGTGCCTACCAGTCTCCAACCGACCGTCCCCATTCGGTGCCTACCGGTCTAATCCACCATTCTCACCAAAAATTTTGGTCCGTCGGTCTCAACTACCCAACTACCATTCTTCATCTCTCTGCTATAAATAGAAGGGTCGGATTCATCAAAGGCTCATCGAGAAAAACACATCGAGTCATGAAATGAAGATTTGCTTCTTTCAAATTTCCAGTCCCTCTTTCTCACAGCCATTTCTCACTATGGCCTTATCATTCTCAATGCCTAGCAACCAAAATAGCTTCATAATCAGTTTGAAATCAACCCTCTCATGGTTCAGTAAAAACCCTTCTCACAACATCATCATTGTTTTAGAGTCCAAACAAATTTTGTTTCCTCACTTAACGACCACATTTGTTCATAAAGTTATTCATAACAAGGTCTGCATTTTGGTTTCATGTTTCCTGGGACTCGGCTGGCCAAGAAATCTAAGTCCAGCAGAGGCACCTGTTCCCAAGATTGGGGCTCTTATAGCTTCTCTTCAACTGTTTGCTCTCCCATCCGAAGCAGCGGTTCGGAGCAAACACCAACTTGGCCGGTTTTTGAAACCAGCATCGCAAGTTAGTTCCACCTTTCATTTTGTTGTGCTTTCCCAACAAGCCGCGTCAAGTGAAGGTGATAAAGGGTGTTGGGGTATCCTACAAATTGTCTCCCATCCAACACTTGCGATGACCTCCAAGGTACCAGCTTATCAGAGATCAGCCTTTGTTGCTGGTAAATGGTCGCCAAAACCTTATTCCATGTTTCCACCAACATATGGCCCAAAGGTCTTCGTTGCTGGTACCTCAAAATACACTTTCTGGAATTACTCCAACTTAAAACAAGCTTGAAGAATTTCAGAAGATATACTTCTGAAATTACTTCAACTTAACGTCCGTCAGCATGGTCCAGTTACACAGGCGCATTCAACGACTTGCTGCCGGACCCCATGCAACATACAGTCAGTCCTGGAGCCCAAGGTGTACTTCCCAGAAACATCTACACCAAAGGGATCCCAACGTATAGGGCCAGCGTCATGGTGTCTGTGTTTCACCCATCCACTTCGCTTCGTCTCCATCTTCTTTGTCATCACCACCACCAGACACAAAATCCATTCTAAAATTACCTCAACTTAACCTGAGTGATGCGATAACACAAGCACATTCAATCACTTTCCCACATGATCTCTTCGTGGTCCAAAGAATATCCTTCGGATATAACTTCACCAGAAGATTTTAAAAATGGGAGGCCAACCCCACAGTTCTGTATGTTGCACCCAGCCAACCTCCTCACTTCTTCTCCATCTTCAACACCTTGTAATCACCGCCAACGATCCAAAATACTCCTCTGAAATTACTTCAACTTAATCTTCGCCAATATGGTTCAATCTTGCAAGTACGTCCAACTTCTTGCAAGTAATTTACAGCTTCACCAACCCCCTTTAAGTATCATGAAACACTCTTTTGAAATTACTTCGACTTAATCTCTGCTGAGAAGGCTTAGTTAGGCAAGCACATTCAAATACTTGCAGACCCCTTCTCGGTCTCATCAAAGCCTTTCATGTGAGTGGGCTTACTCATCTGAAATAAAGCTCCACCAACCACTACATTTGCATCCCGCTAAAAGCTCCACCACCTCCAACCGTGACATTTAAAGAGTCAAGAACCAAATTCATTCTTTTCGAGACTCATTCACTCCCCACACTCAGAAGCTGTGTGCGCGAACAAGTCTCGAGGGGGCATTTGTAAAGAGGGAAAATTCCCGGCCTATCACAAGCTGACACGTCATGCCACCAAGTCCGCCAGGTATGGCTAATTACAAAGTATCATATACTGCTACTAAAAATTTGCTAAATTTCATTAAGACAAGAACAGGAAAAAAACATGCAAAATGCTAATCACATGGAGGCGCGTGTAAGCGATGATGCAAGCGAATCCAACTGTGTAAGCGATGACTCAAGCAATCCGGCTGTGTAAGCGATGACTCAAGCAATCCGGCTGTGTAAGCGATGACACAAGCAGACCAATCAAGTTGTGACATGTGTCACCAATCAAACTCCGCTACGTGTCGCTCACCTACCTCCAAATTCCTATAAATAGAAGCCTTCCTAAGGCATTTGGACACACCAGGCTATCTAGAGCACAAGCTGCATCAAAGAAGCACTCAGAAGTATTGAAGCTCTGCTGGAATCAAGCCTTGAAGCCTCCAGGAATTTCAAGAACTTCAACTTCGAATACAAAGAACATTCGAAGAAAGATCATCCAAATCATCCTCCTAGATCTTGAAGGTCACTAGAATCAAGCTCAAAAGCCTCTAGAAACCTCATAAATCACAAATCAGTGAAGCTCTACGGATTCAAGCCTCTAAAAGCCCCGAAGAACTTCCACCACAAACCTTCGAATACGAAGAACATTCGAAGCTAAATCATCCAAATCATCCTCCTAAATCTCAAAGATCCCTGGAATCAAGCTCAAAAGCCTCCAGAAACCTCATAAACCACAAATCAACGAAGCTCTACGAATTCAAGCCTCCAAAGCCCCGAAGAACTTCCACCACAAACCCTCGAAGACAAAGAACGCACGAAGAACACGAAGAACACGAAGAACGTGAAGAACAAAGGATTTCTAACAAGCTCATAGCCAAAAATTCATTGTAATTCTGTTTCAAAAATCTTCGATCCATCCTTCGACCAAATTGAAGGATACTTTGTGTTCAAATCAAAACCACATCACAAATCTTTTAAGGAGATCGAATCAGAGGATTGTAATTACAGAGAATTGTACCACACACTTTCATCAATACAAATTCGTATTTGAGAAACTATTTTACTCGTTTGATTTATTTCGAACCGAGAAATTTAGTCTTCCACACACCCCCTTAACTTTTTCTCTGCCTTTTGTTTTCAGTTAGTCACAAGTTCTTTCCATTTCATGCGGCAAGTAAATTATCATAAGTATCTTCTTTATTCTAGAATTCTTTTAGAACTAACCTGAGCAAACAAATGCGTCAAAATTACGACTGTTCAATTTCCATCATGTATTAGTTGCTACTTGCTAGTAACAACGTTTTCAAGAAAACAACCAAGGGTAGGGGAAATTTAGTTGTCTAAGAGGTAAATATTTACCTGAAACTCCCACCCCCTCCCTAAAAAAAAGCATTTCTTTCATAAATTAGAGAAAGGGATGATCAAAATGTAGAAAAGAGTAAAGTTACTAGAAATTGTGGTGTATAAAGAGGTATTCAACAACTTCCCAAAGATAAAAACTATTTTCTGTGTTTTGTTTTTTTTTTTTTTCGTTCGTTTTATTGATAACACAATTGCAATCCACTTACAAAATTCATTATGTTATATTGTATAACACTGGCTAATCAAATGTAAATCAAAACAAAGATAATATGTTCAAATCTTTAGTCCACATCACCTTCTTCTATGCCAAATTTGTAAACCAGGTAAACTTCCATATTCGTATTGAGAACTAGATGAACTTCGAAGATGCAAGGCAACAGAAAAGCAAAGGGGACGCTATGTTTGGCCCAATATGGGAGAAATTACGCTTTACCGGTTTAAACTATACTGCATATTACACTTTAAACTTTTCAAACTCATGTTTTGCACTCTAGACTATGACATTTGTTACACTTTACACCTCTATGTTAAGTTTGGTATTGACTTGGATGGAAATTCAAAATTTAAGGTGTACAGTATAATTAATAAGGAATATTGTTTAGAGTGGTAAAATGTAATTTCTTCTTTTTTTTAAGAGATTGAGAAGATGAGTAATTAAGTCTTTTCACATAATGTCATTCTTTTTCATCAAAATTAACACCAAACTTAACGTCGGCGTGTAAAGTATAACAAATGTCATAGTTTAGGGTCCAACCTGCATTTAAAAAATTTGTTGCAGTGTAACATAAGATATAAGATATAGTTTAAAATGATACAATATAATTTCCTCCAAGTATATATGGCCAATAACCAAAATTTTTTATCATAGCTAGGATTCAATGCTATATGTCTACTTTTTGGTTTTGAAAGTCCCAAGATTACCCACAATCTTTGCTAGTTCAGTAAAGTACATGGATGTAAAGGCAATGCAACAAAATAGACTACATTTAGGCAATGTAAATATGCCTAGGACAGTACAAACTATACATATTGAAATGCTGAATGCTATTGGCGTCCTTCCTTCAACTTAGTTACCATTTTTAAACCAATACATATTGCTTTTCTCATGGCTCAATTGTGCAGAGTAACCCCAATAATAATAAAGAAATTATGTATTGTAAACGAATAAATTTTAATGTTTATGTTTATATGTACGTTTATGTTTCTACTTTTTTTTAAAATTTAAATATTGCATTAAAAATAAGTGGTTCTTATTATTATTATTATTATTATTATTTACATTCCAAACTCTAACCATGATTTTTTAGAATTAATTAAGCATATTATGAAAAAAGAAAAAAGAAAAAAGAAAATAATTTAAGTATTGAAAAATAAATTTCCATTAAACATAAACAGAATTAAAATATATTATATTTATATAAACATATATAAAAAGGCTAAATTTTTTGATAAAAAATTAAAACTATAAGCATATTAGACTATTAGTAGGATCATCAATTTTGATTGGAAATGTTTATTTGACTAGACTAGAAGCATCATCTTCAAGGGGGTTTATGTTATAGCTTTTCTTCTTTCTAAAATGTTTTCATATCATTCAGGTATTCTTGGTTGAGGCATTTAGAGTTGCCTACAGATTGTATCCAGAGCTTATCCGAATTCAAAGCCTTATAACGTATGGAGTTTTTAGTAAGCTTGAGCATAGCAAATTGGGTATCGAATATCATAGTTAATCACATCAACAAGATAATACTCAACTTGCTACACCGATAATACTGCCACTAATACTCCATTATTTAAGTGGATAGAATTTTATATTCACTATCCATGACACCAATTCCATGCTGAGTTTGAATAATAATACGTAAATAATATTTAAAATTAATGATAATGTAGTTATGTTAGTTACATCAACAATATTGCAACTCTTATTTCTGAGTATGTCATGAGCCAGTGGAAAAGTTAAGATTTTATCTTAGTGGTTAAAATTAGTACCGGTTTGACCGTTCAAATGCTGGTTTGGTATGATTTTGATAAATATGCGATGCAGGGGCAGTGATGGTTTTAGGAACATTTTCTATGGTGGTTGTTAAAAAACTTAAATTATACAAAATTTAATAAAAAGATAACTTCATATATCGAAACACATATACACAAATACATAAAGTCTTACAATTTTCTTCTACAAATTTTCTTATTTTGAAATATTTGCATGATAGTATCATTATCAATACTGCAAGTTACATATCTGTCGAAATTTTAGTTAGATAAAAAATTTATTGAGAATTTTTTTTAAGGACCTAATATATTGTTAATGGGACCAATGTTTATGGACAAAATTTGGTTACAAACTTAATTGTAGCCTATTGCTGACTAAACAAATTAACATAGTTATATATTTTGAAAATTTAACTGTTGAAAATATAATTGTTATTAGGCTATCAGTATTTTAATATTTTGAAATGCGGTTATTTTTGTAATAAGGTAATTAGGGTTTCCTATGCCAATTAAAACTAGGGTTTAGTTCTCCTTATATATGCAAATTTTTGTACTCCTTTTGGAGTTAGTTGATATTTTGATGAATGAAAAAAAAAAAAAGTAAAAAAAGAAAGGGAGTAGTCTTTTGGTCAGGTGCTAACTTCAATTCTACCTTAGGTGCCAACCCGTACTTGTTTTTTGGCTCAATGTTGACTCTAACCTAGTTTTAGGTACTAACTCCTATGTCTTATCTTTTTATTTTCATATCTTTTAATTTTGTTTGGGTTGCCCTACATTAATAGTACGGTACGAAGTGCTCTCTTTTAAGCAACTAGTATAACTATGCAATGCATAGATTAATAATAAATTATATGTAAATAAAAAAAATATTAAATCACCATCTTAATAATCAATGAGCCCTTTGAAATTAATATAAAAATCCAAATGCTTGCTTTCTTTTTCCTTTTTCGTTTTTTGTTTATGAATGAAAAAAATATTTTCCTAGTAAATTTTCATTTACTGCTCCCAGTCTCTTTCTATGGACCTTCTCGTGGACTTTCCGATTGATCAAACAACATGAAGTTTTTTTCCCAGTCTTTTCTTCAATTTTCCTAACAAAGTTATTCTTTTCCAGATTAGATTGTTCAAACAATTGATGAATAGAATCAACAAATGAGAGTTTTACTAATAAAGCTTATTTCCTAAGCCTCCAATTGTATAATTTATCTGTTTACTTACTAGATTGTGTACTAAAATTGGATGGCAATGGATACATAAAGATATTCAATAGCGGGGTTAGAAATTTTTTTCAGAGAGGGCTATATATCTATACTATTAATAACATGATTCCCTGTTTGGGTTTCATTATTTTCTATCCTAACACAAATTCTTAACTCTGAAAGATAATTCTATTTTTTAGTTAAATAATTTAAATTACACAAACCAGTTAAAAGAGTAATTTACAATTTTTTTTTTTTAGTTCCTAAGTTTTAGGCTTTCAAAAAATTTTCAATTCTCATGTACATAAATATCTTAAAAATTAAAACACTATCTTTATCTCATTTTTAAACATTATTTCACCAAATTTTAAATAAAAAATAGAAAGTACCTCATTGCACGTGCAAAGCACGTGTATTGTTTATTTATTTATTGCTTATACACGGAATATTTGTAATTTTGATTTAACATAAGATATTTTGTTATGTAAAAAAAAATATTTACATCAAATAAGTCTTTACATATTTGCAAAAACAAGAATGTAAGTCTTGACATGTCTAAAAATATGAAATTCAATTTAATAAATATAAAATAATCGAATTACGTATGTTATACATTAAATATGCTTTAATTTAATGAGCTATATATGACGAGAAATTAGAGGCACTAAAAAAAGCATTAGTCTACTAAATAAATGCATTACAAATTTTTAGTAAAAATCTAGGATGGCCTTCATTGAAATTTATGTCCAAAATTATCATTATTATTATTTTTAACATAAATACAAGAAAGATGGAAGATTTTTGAAAAGTCAAAGGGTATGGCCCCATACCCCCCTCCTTCTCTCTACCCATATGATATTATTAAATTTTTTTAATAAACTTTAAAAAATTCCATGTAAGTATTTTAATTGAAAAATATATATTAATTTATGTATTTAAAAAAAGGAAAAACAAAAATGAAAGTCCAAGATGATCAATAACCAAAATTTCGCCCAAGCATGGCCAATAACCAAAATTTACTTACCAAAGATTGTGTACTAAGATTAGATGGCAATGGATAAAGATAATCAATGACGGACCAGAAATTTTTTTTAAGAAGGGGCATTATATCTATATTATTAATAACAAGATTTTCTATTTGGATTTCACCATTTGTTGTACTAAAATATCTTAACATAAATTCTTAAATTCTCAAAAATAAGTCTATTTTTTAGTTAAATAATTTTAAATTTAAAAACACAAATCAGTTAAAAGAGTAATTTACTATTTTTTTAAAAAGTTCCTAAGTTTTGGGCTTTCAAACTTATATCAACTCTCACATACAAAAATATCTTAAAAATTATGACACTATTTTTATATCACTTTTAAATATTATTTCATTAAATCTAAAAAATAAAAAAAAAGCCTCATTACATACACAAAACACGTGTGATGAGTCTAATATACATACATACATATATACATATATATATACACACACACACATATACACTTATTTATTTATCTATTATGTGTAGTATACATTAAATATACTTTAATTTAATGAGCTCTATATGACATAAGAGAAACTAAAGGGAATAAAAAGGGAATACATTTTTTTTATTTAATAAATATAAAATAAGCGGTGGCTCAGTCAATTCCTACCTATTCAATGGGTGTCTTTCTCTTACCAACAAAACTATGTGATGAGCTTAATGCATTATGTGCTAAGTTCTGGTGGGGGCAGGTGGGGGAGGAGAGAAAGATTCATTGGAAAAGTTGGAGTACACTAACTCAAGCCAAAAAGGTGGGAGGCATGGGTTTTCGAGATTTGAGACCTTTTAATCTTGCTATGTTGGCCAAACAAGGATGGAGGTTCTTGCACAATCAGGAGTCGCTTGTTTACAGGTGCTTTAAAGCTCGATATTTCCCGCGTTGTTCCTTTTTGGATGCTGCTGATTCACCAAACAGCTCATATGTGTGGAAGAGTTTATTGGCTGGTCAACCGATGCTGAAAAAAGGTTGTTGTTGGAGGGTGGGTGATGGAGCATCCATTCGTCCCTTGTGGGATAAATGGATTCCTAACCACCCTTCAAATATGGTTCTCTTTCCACCAATTGAGGAGCAATGGGAATGGAGAGTAGCAGACCTCATTAATCCATTGTTAAGGTGTTGGGATAGGGAGAGCGTGATGCAAAATTTTCAGATGGAGGATGCAGAGGCTATTCTAAGAATCCCCCTGAGTCGGAGGCACACTCAGGACTCCATAATGTGGTTGTATACTAAGGATGGGAAATACACAGTTAAATCAGGTTATTATGTGGCAGCTGAAATTTTAAAGGCTGAGAAGAATTGGGCAGAAGGTTCTAGCAGTTCACCGAACAATAAGGTCTGGGGGAGATTATGGAAGCTTAGGATTCCAAACAAAATTAAGGTGTTTGCGTGGAGGGCTGGACTGAATATCTTACCTACACGGGATAATCTGTATAAGCGCAAAATAGTGGAGGATAACATTTGTGAGTTATGCAGGTCTGCTCCAGAATCGGGGATTCATGTACTGTGGGAGTGCAGCGTAGCACGAGATATATGGGCAAGTAGTGTGGTAAAGCTGCAGAAGTTTATTGGGGGACAACAAGATGTCATCCAGCTGCTTGAAGAGTTGCTGGTACGACTGGAGGTGGAGGAACTTGAATTGTTTTTGGTCCAAGCCTGGCTCATTTGGAACCAAAGAAATTCAATAACACATGGAGGAGTATTGCAAGCACCGACACTGCTGAACAAAAGGGCAGAGGATTTCTTAGCTGATTTTCGCCAAGCACAGGAACATTTGGAAAGGAGAATAACTGCAGCAAGTGCAAATAATTGGCAACCTCCACCTAGCTCCAAGTTTAAACTAAACTTTGATGCTGCTATTTTCACAGACTTGGGATTCTTGGGGATAGGAGTGATAATACGCAATGAAGAGGGAGAAGTCATGGGGGCAATGTCAGCTAAAGGACCAAAAGTAACAGACAGCTTAGAGGCAGAAGCACTTGCATGCCGCAAAGCACTAGAATTTGCTGTGGACATTGGCTTCACTGATATGGTTATAGAAGGTGATTGTGTACAAGTGATCAATGCAATCAAAGCAAGTGGGGTCAACTTATCTCAGCTAGGCCATGTGATTGAAGACATTCAGGTGCTAATCTCGGGTTTTAGATGGACAGAAGTTAGCTGGGTGAATAGAAGTGCAAATCTGGTCGCCCATAGTCTAGCACGCTTTGCAAAAAATATATCCAATGATGTAATCTGGTTGGAGGACCCTCCACAACCAGCTCTAGAATCTCTGTATCATGACTGTTTAGCTATTATGAAATGAAAGTTTGGTTCCAGATTCAAAAAAAAAAAAGGGAATAAAAAAATGCATTAGTCTATTAATATATGCATCACATATTTTTAGCAAAAATCCGGGGGGTCATTATTGAAATTTATGTCCCAAATATTATTATTATTATTATTATTATTTCTCTCCACCCCTAATGATATTATTGAATTTTTAAAAAAAAGAAAACACCAAAAAAAATTCCACGTAAGTATTTTAATTAAAAAAAATTATGTATTTAAAGGATAGAAAAAAAAAATGAAAGATCAGACCAATTTTTCTTACACTTTCTTGCTAACCATACACAAAACTCAAACTAAGATTTGGACTAGATCTAAGCAAACTCAGCAATTATCAGTCATTCTCGTATGTGTTGCTCAAACAAATACACAACCAATCAAATTTAACATTAAAAAAAATTATAAATCTCAAACACAAAAATCAACTAGTAACTAAATCAAATTTACCAAAATTGGACCCAGACATGAACAAACACACACAAGCAAACCGGGGTCCAGATCTAAACAAAATCACAAGCCAATTTGAACAAAGCATATCTATCCAACTAGGTTCATCTTTACCCAGGGAAAAAAAGTTTGTCTTCTTTCTCTCTTAGGCAAAAACACAGATGGCTTCCCTCCAACGTATTTTTCTCAAACAAACCCTTTGTAAAAGCTATATATTCTAAAACGGATGACATCCCTCTACTGTTGGGTTCAAATCATTGATTTGCTTGGTGAGCTTCGGGCCGTGTAGAGATCGAGATTGAAAGGGTGAGAAACAGAGAAGGGAAGAGAGTGAGTAAGGACTTTGGCTATGGAGGCTGATCTCTACTTCGGCCATAGAGGGTTTAGTTGTAGATCATAAAGTGAGAGCTTGGGTTTGCAAGTGAGGAAGAGAGATAGTGAGAAAAAGAAAGAGAAACAGGTGACGAGAGGCGGAAAACAAGACCTTTGCGTTTGCTATTTGTTCAAATATGGGTTTGAGTTTTGTGTTTGGTTGGCAAAAAATACAAGGAAATGCAATAAATTTGGAATTGGTCTTTTTATTTTTGTTTTTCTATCTTTTTAATTTGGTAAATATATTTTTATCCTTTATATTTTGATTTTTTTTTATTTTAATCTTTATATTTTATTTTTATCATTTTTATTCTCTAAATTAATTAACATCCTTTATTTAAGTCTTTAAAGTATCATTTCACCTCCAAATTAACGGAAAAACTGACAAATTAATAAAATAATAATTTTTTTACACGTTGGTCAATAAAATAAAGGAAAGAAATCAAACTCACCAAGTAATTAACAAATAAACTCACATGAATAGGGGTGGTAAAATTGGACACGACCCGTGAACCCGACACAACACGACACGAAATTAGCAGGTTATGGGTTGAGGTTTAATGGGTTCGTGTCATATTTGGGTTGACACGATGAACTTGTTTGATAAACAGGTTGGGTTAGGGTTTAAACTATGGAACCCGTCTGACCCGTTTAATTAAATGAAATTTTGTCAATATACCATTCAAACTATAGGTATATAAACTTATTAGTTGTTGTAGTTTATTTTTTTTGACGTATTGTGATTGATTATTTATGATATTGAGATATGTTTTAGTTTTGAATGATTATTTGTGATACAATTACTCATTAGTTCTAAATTTTATATTTAAAATATTTATTTGCTTGTTTTTCCATAAATGTTTTTCTTCATTTTGATAAAACCAGATAAACAGGTCGACATGACTGACCCGTATAATAAATGGGTCGTGTTAGGGTTGAGAAATCTTGACCCGTTTAATAAACATGTCGGGTTAGTGTTGAGCCATATAGTCGGATACGTATGAGTTGACACGACACGAACCCGACACGCGAACACGAATTGCCACCCCTACACATGAAGCAATATTTAAACAATATGGCGTGCAAGTACAGAAATCAACCACCCACTTTGTGACATGTGGCTTTCCCGCCCCCACACGTGTGTGTCACTCAGAAGCCCACCCATTGCTTTGTGACTCAATATCATCAATTGTGGGGCCCATCCCTTTAATATCACACCCTTCCTTGTCCCTATTACTCGCACCTCAAACCCATTCGGGATAAACCAGACCTCTGCACCCGTTTTCACCACCCATATAAATCGGGTCTTACTCTTTCCTAGGCCGGAAGTCAAACTCTCCACTTGTTGTTTATTTAACAGCTTCTGACTTCTGAAACACACATAGAGAACGGACCCTTCGGGGCACCCGTCAAGCCACGTTTTGACGTGATCATCATTGCCCGAATGAGAATCCGGGTTGCCCCGACTAACACCGCTGGAAGTGATGCCCACCAAGCTTAACAGGCCAACCCCGTAATCCCGAGATTTCTTTCTCAAGTAATCCAAGTAATGACCTTCCAATTCATGAAAGCTATTAAAAACGCAACCCTAGCTAGCGATATTAGCGAGCATACCATCTTTTGATGAAGTGGGTCTCTTGGTTGGATTCGTTATAGAGGCACCACACCGAGGGAAGATGGTCTTGCTTAAAGGATGGCGATCTGGGGAGATCAGGAAAATCAAGGGTGGGTAGAGAACGAAGAGCTTGTGCATTAGTGGCAGGCCACAACTTGTAAAGTAGGGAGGCCAAAAAGGCATTGGAAGAGAAGAACCAACCTAAGAAGAAGTCGGAGATGATAGGGATTGGTGGAGAAGGGTAGGAAGTGAACCAATGGAGAAGAGGGTCGTAGAGGTTGGTGAGTGCAGCCATGATGGGGAGGTTTCCGACGTTGCCGAGGTCTCTGATGTGCTCAACGCCATGGGGGAGTTGAGGGTGGGGAGGGAAAGGAAGGACAAGGGTTTGGATGGAAGGGTTGGAAGAGAGGAGAGGAAAGAGAGTGGGGAGGCTTTTAGGGGTGGCTAAGGTGGTGATGGTTAAGCCACGGAGGGAGAGTTGGTGAGTGAGATCGAGGAGTGGAAGCATGTGGCCTTGGGCTGGGTAGGGGAACACCAAGATGCGTGACTGTAAAGAAGACATGATCTTGATGATAGATTGGTTTATGGAGGAGACTTTGTGTGTGTGTGTGTGTGTGTGTGTGTGTTTATTGGCGTGGAAAGTCCACTAGCTGGACACACAATAATACAATACAACTAAAGAAACGAGTAGTAGTAGGACTAGGAGTTAAAGAGTAAAGACTATGAAAAAAAAATCATTAATTATTTATTATTGTAACAACAACTAACAACTAGACAAGTGGCGTTCTATACCTGCGCCCCAAATTGTTTCAATAGTGCTTCACGTGAATTTATTTTTTAATTGCATGGTAAGCCTGATTTCTTTTCATTATTTTATTGACCACGCGTAAAAAAATTATTATTTTATTGATATGTTAGTTTTTCTGTTAGTTTAGTAACAAAATGGTACTTCAAGGACGGAATGGTACTTCAAGGACTTAAATAAAAGGTGCTAATTGATTTAGGGACTAAAAGTGATAAAAATAAAATGTAGGGACTAAAATAAAAAATAGTCAAAATGGAGTGATTAAAAGTGCATTTACGCCTTTTAATTCAAAAATTATTTTTTTCGTTTTTTTTTTTCAATTTAATTGCTTACATATCATTTTTTAATAATATTTTATACACCATGTAGGCGTGAAGTGTGCCAATTATGCACACCATTAGCCACGTAGGCATTTGCCATTAGAGTGTTGACGGTAAAGGCCAATTGAGTGCAGGTTGAAAATAAAATAGTCTAAATTGACTGCTTCCAAAATGTGGGAACTAAATTGAATATGACCCCAAAAATACAAGGGAAAGGGAGGATTTTTCAAAAAATACAAGGGAGAGGCAGGATTTTTGAAAAGTCAAGGGGTATGGCCCTATAGTCCCCCCCCCCTCCTTCTCTCTGCCCCTATTTTTTAATATTTTTTAATAAACTTTAAAAAATTCAACATAAGTATTTAAATTGGAAAAAAAATATATTAATTTATGTATTTAAAAAATAGAAAAAAAAAATGAAAGTCCAAGATGATCAATGACCAAAATTTCCCCCAAGTATGACCAATAACCAAAATTTACTTACCAGAGATTGTGTTCTAAAATTGGATGGCAATGGATACATAACAATATTCAATGGTGAGGCCAAAAAATTTTTAAGAGGAGACTATGTATCTATACTATTAGTAACATGATTCTCTGTTTGGGTTTCATCATTTTACGTACTAAAATATCTTAACATAAATTCTTAAAACTCTAAAAAATAACTCTATTTTTAGTTAAATAATTTTAAATTTAAAAACACAAACCAGTTAAAAGGGTAATTTACTATTTTTTTAAAAAGTTCCTAAGTTTTAGACTTTCAAACTTTTATCAACTTTCACGTACATAAATATCTTAAAAATTTGGAACTAAGGAAAACTCTTAAGGTCGAATGGACTTCCTTGAGCGAGAGAGTGGGCCTGTGCAAAACTGATAGAGAGAGAAATAAGACTTGAGTTGAGAGAAAATGGGTATGAGCAAAGCCAATCAAGAAAGAGGGTTTGAATTGAGCGAAACAGTGAGAAGGCTTTGAGATCTAGCAATGGAAGCCCGGTGGTGGCAAGAAAGCTGTTTGAGCTTGTCCATCGAGGATGCCGCGGGGGAGGGGGGGGGGGAGAGAGAGAGAGAGAGAGAGGATTTAAATTGGAGAAAGTCAGATGGGGAATTATTAATATTAAGCACACCTTTTCTAAGGGTACAACGCTATTATCAAGTTGATTTGGTTGTTTTGGCTCTGCTTTTGGGTATTATTTTCTGGCTTTACGCATATTTGATTCCGTGTTTGCTTTAGTAAGAAAAGAAAACAAATAGAAAATTAAAATAATCCTGTAATTTTTTTTTAACTCTTTTTTACGTTGTTTAATTACATGGTCTAGTGGCTTTAAATAAAATGTTGAGGTGTTATTTTTTAATGTTGATTAAAACTTTTTAATATTAATTTATTTTCCATGTTAGCATCAATTGTGCCAATTGTGCACACCGTTTGTCATGTATGCATTTCCCGTTAATGAGTTAACTGTCGTGACCAAATTGACTGCAAATTGAAAAAAAAAAAAAAACAAGGACCAAATTGATTGTTACTAAAATGTAGGGATCAAATTAACTGTGACTCCAAAATGTTGGGACTAGAATGGTGTTTTTGCCAAAAATTAAATATTATACCATTTAAGTTGAATAATATTGTATTTAATATTCAATATAGAGTTTATTCATTTTTAAGAGAAACCATTCTCTCTAGTAATTTAAATAAAATTGATAATAAAATAAACAAGAATGGAACTGAACATATTTATATTCGTTTCCAAGTGATACAACGTGGGCGTGTAGAAGCGAAATCTGTAACACACAATTACTATAACTCTTCCATGAAACCTAAGTTCTACAAGAACATTAGGCTAGTAGGCAAAATAATAGAGAAAACATCTTTAACAAACTTTTATTAATCAACGCATAACAATAATCAACCCCTCTTTAAAGATTTATAAGAATAGAATTTTTCATACTCCTTTTAGGAAAATAAATAATAATAAACCTACTTTTACTTGAGAAAGGAAAAACAATTTAATTAGGAAAATAAAAACAATTAAAATCCTAATTCAACTAGAAAAATGATTTTAATTGAACTTGTAGAAGCAAATAAACCCTAATTCCACTAGAAAATAAAAAACAACATAAAATATTGAAATATTTTATTCTTCCTTAACCAATCTGCAACACCAAGGCTGTGAAAGGAATCAATTAATCAAAGGATTGGGTTGCGTACTCACACCAAATTTATTCATATTTCACATCAATTGTCTGAATCAATATCAACTAGAACTTAAATAAGGACAAGACGACTCAATAAGAATGGATACACCAAGGCAACAATAAAATTATAACTTTCACTCTTAAAATTCATATCTCATTACTTATTTTAAAACTATAGCTAATTTAGTACTCAATTGATTTATCAAGTACTCCAAAATCAATACCTAGTAAACAAATCTCATGAGCTGAATATGTAGATCTCTATCTTATTTAATTCTCTCAGTACAAGTTGGCTTCCAAATTATCATATGCTAGTAGATCATATTAACCCAAAATTAATATATAGCATCTATAAAATCTCTAACCGTAGGACTTAGTATTCTATAGCATGTATTGACAAATTTTAGGAACTTGAAACCATGTTATAGATTACCAGGTTTAATAAGTCAGCACCACTAGTAATTAAGTTGCGTAAATCCCAAATAACAAATCACCTAAAAGCTTAAGCCATGAGTTCGTATGGAAAAGTTCATGCAAGTCTAATATACTACGCTAGCTTTATCAATTATTCCCATAGATCTTTGTGAGAGAGGCATACCTGAACACACATATGCAGAAAGTTTCTTGTAATTTTGCAATCTCTCTCTCTATGTTTCACCAATCAAACACTATTTTACCTTTCAGCTTTACACGTTAAAACTGTTTTCAATTTGGCTGAAGTTTAAAACCCACTAAAACTCATATTAAGGTTGTTTATATTGGCTAGGACTCTAAAGAATTCCAATAACACTTAAACTCCTAATCCAAATAAGTTTTCATCTCTTATCCTTTTCCTTAACTGATAAGGAGACTATTCCTAATCCAAATAGGTTTTAATTTCTTATCATTTTCCTTAACTAATAAAGAGACCAAAAGTTAAATATGAATAATCCACAAAAATAACTCTCATGTTATATCTTCTTTTTTTTTTATTTTCTTCGTAGTGACCATATTATAAAATAATAGCACCCTTCAAATAAATTAAACAATTCATCAATTCCACTCTAGAAGCAATTAAATTCAATTTAAGTGAGGCGGGTGTTACAACCACCTTTAGGCAATATAAATATGCCTAGGACAGCACAAACTATATATATTAAAATGTTGAATATGATTGGCATCCTTCCTTCAACTAAGCTACCATTTTTAAACCAATACATACTGCTTTTCTCACACTAAACCGATTTATAGTGCTTTTCTCGTGGCATAGTTGTGCAAAGCAACCCCAAGAATAATACAGAAATTATGTATTGTAAACGAATAAATTTGAATGTTTATGTTTATGTGTACGTTTATGTTTCTACATTTTTAATTTAAAATATTGTATTTAAAACAAGTAGTTCTTTTTTTTTTCTTTTTTACATTCCAAACCCTAACCATGATTTTTTAGACTTGATTAAGCCTGTCATGAGAAAAGAAAAATAAAATAATTTAATTAATGAAAATAAATGTCCATTAAACATAAACCGAATTAAAATATATTATATTTATATAAACATATATGAAAAAGACTACATTTTTTTATAAAACATTAAAACTATAAGCATATCAGTATGATCATCAATTTTGGTTGGAAATGTTTATTTGACTAGACTAGAAGCATCTTCAAGGGCGTCCTGTTATAGCTTTCCTTTTTTCTAAAATGTTTTCATATATTCTGGTGTTCTTGGTTGAGGCATTTAGAGTTAACTGCCAGGCATTTCCGTAACTTGATCGAATTAAGTGCCCTTCTAAATATGGATTTCTTGGTAGGCTCTAGCATAGCAAATTGGGTAATGAATATCATAGTTAATCACATCAATGAAATAATGCTCAATTTGCTACACTTGTAATTCCACCACTAATACTCCATTATTTAAGCGGATAGAATTTATATTCACTATCCATGACACTAATTCCATGCCAAGTTTGAATAAAAATACGTAAATAATATTTAAATAATGTAGTTATGTTAGCTACATCAACAATTTTATTCATTCACCACTTAATGACAAGTTTATTTTGATATAATACCAAAATATTAGGGACTAAATTGTTAAATTTGAAATGTTAGAACCCAAAATGGTAATTAAATCATTTTTTTATATATATAAAAAATCAATGTATATGTATATGTTTATGTTTCATTTTAGGTCATATGGAGAGATTGAATTTCATAAATGATACTTGAAATTGCAACTCTTATTTCTAAGCATGTCATGACCCAGTGGCAAAGTAAAGATTTTATCTTTGTGGTCAAGATTAGTGCTGGTTTGACTGTACAAATGCTAGTTTGGTATGATTTTGATAAATGTGCTATGCGGGGTAATGGTGGTTCTAAGAATATTTTCTATGGTGGTCATTAAGGAACTTAAATTATACAAAATTTAATAACAAGAGAACTTCATATATCAAAAGACACACACACACACATAAATACGTAAAGTCTTTCAATTTTCTTTTATGAATTTTCTTATTTTGAAATTTTTGCATGGTAGTCTCATTATCAATACTGTAAGTTACATATTTGTCAAAATTGTAGTTAGATAAAAAATTTCTTGGGCTTTTTTTTTTGTAAGGACCTAATATTGTTAATGAGGCCAATGTTTATGGAAAAAGTTTGTTTGCGAACTTAGTTGTAGTCTAATGCTAATTAGACAAATTAACATGGTTACATATTTTGAAAATCAAACTATTGAAAATATAACTGTTATTAGGCTATCAGTATTATAATATTTGGAAGTATGGTTATATTTGTAATAAGGTAATTAGGGTTTCCTATGCCAATTAGAACTAGGGTTTAGTTATTCTTATATATGAAAACTTTTGTACTCCTTTTGGAGTAAGTTGATATTTTGATGACTAAAACAAAATAGTCTTTTGGTCTAGTGCTGACCTCAGTTCCACCCTAAGGACTAACCCCTATCTATAGTTTTGCTTAGTGTTGACTCTAACCTAGTTTTAGGTGATAACTCTTAGGTCATATCCTTTTGTTTCATGTCCTTTAATTTTGTTCAGGTTGTCTCGCATTAATACGGTAATAAGTACTCTCTTTTAAATAACTAGTATAACTATGCAATGCATAGATTAATAATAAATTATATGTAAATAAAAAATATTAAAACACCATCTTAATAATCAATGAGCCCTTTGAAATTAATATAAAAAATCCTAATGCTATTTTCCTAGTAAATTTTCATTTTTTGCTCCCAATCTCTTCTATGACCTTGTGGACATTCCGATGGATCAAACAACATGCAATTTTTTTCCCAATCTTTTCTTCAATTTTCCTAACAAAGTTACTCTTTTCCAGATTAGATTGTTAGAAAAATTTATGAATAGAATCAACAAAAGAGAGTTTTTATAATAAAGCTTATTTTCAAAGCCTCCAATAGTATAATTTATTTGTTTACTTACCAGATTGTGTACTAAAATTGGATGGCAATGGATACGTAACGATATTAACGAAATTCAATGGTGGAGCCAGAAATGTTTTTCAAAGGGGGCTATATATCTATACTATTAGTAATAGGATTCCCAATTTGGGTTTCATCATTTTGCATACTAAAATATCTTAACACAAATTTTTAACTCTCAAAAATAACTCTATTTTTTAGTTAAATAATTTTAAATTTAAAAACACAAACCATTTAAAAGTGTAATTTACTTTTTTTTTTTAAGTTCTTAAGTTTTAGGCTTTCAAAATTTTATCTACTCTCATGTACATAAATATCTTAAAAATTAGGACACTATCTTTATCTTATTTATAAACATTATTTCACTAAATCTAAGATAAAATATAAAAAAGTGTCTCATTGCACACGCAAAGCATGTGTATATGTTTATTTATTTATTGCTTATACATGGAATATTTGTAATTTTGATTTAACATAAGATATTTTGTTATGAAGAAAAAAAATATTTACATCAAATAAGTCTTTACATCTTTCTAAAGAAAGAAAAAATGTAAGTCTTGACTAGGGATGGCAATGGAGGAAGGCAGGGCCGAATGATGGGGTATTCACCCCCGCCTAGCATGTTTTTGTCTTGCCCCATCTTCACCCCACCCCACCATGCATGATAGGGGAAAATTTCTAACCCCATCCCCGCCCCACTCCATAAAACTCTACTTTTTGTTAATTTTCCCTACAACTAGTACAATTTTTTTAATGAAACATATTTCATTAATAAAAATATACTTGAAATTACAACTAAATTTATCCCATCAAATAAAATCAATTTTTAGGAAAAAATTGAATAATATATCCAAGCGTGTAACCAAAAAAAAAAAAAAAAAACTCATAATATAACACATAACAAAATAAAGGCAGAGAACCACATTAGGTAGAATAAAATAAGCTAATATTAAGACGTTTTTTTAAATAATAGGGTTTTAGAGTATGAAAAAATTACAACTATAACCCTTAGCAACGCGAGGCAGAGTGAGTCTAAAAAGTCTAAACCCATCCCCGCCCCACCTCGCCCTGTGGTGTGGGGCTAAAATCTTGCTCCATCCTCATCCCACCACCTTTGCGGGGTGGGGAAAAACCCGCGCGGGGCAAAGCGAGGAGAGGCGAGTTAAGCAGGGTGGGGCAAAATTGCTATCCCTAGCCTTGACATGTCTAAAAATATGAAATTCAATTTAATAAAAATATAATATGATTGAATTACGTATGGTATACATTAAATATACTTTAATTTAATCTGCTATATATGACATAAGAGAAATTAGAGGGAATAAAAAATACATTAGCCTCTAAATAAATGCTTTACATATTTATAGTACAAATCTAGGGGGGCCATTATTGAAATTTATGTTCAAAATTATTATTATTATTATTATTATTATTATTATTATTATTATTATTATTATTATTATTATTATTATTATTATTATTATTATTATTATTATTATCATCATCATCATCATCATTATTAATTTTACCAAAAATACAAGAGAGATGGAGGATTTTTGAAAAGTTAAGAGGTATGGCCCTATAGCCCCCCCCCCCCCCTCACTGCCCCCATGATATTATTAAATTTTTTTAATAAACTTTAAAAAATTCCATGTAAGTATTTTAATTGAAAAAAGTATTAATTTATGTATTTAAAAAATAGAAAAACAAAAATGAAAGTCCAAGATGATCAATAACCAAAATTTCTCCCAAGTATGGCCAATAACCAAAATTCACTTACCAAAGATTGTGTCCTAAAATCAGATGACAATGGATACATAACAACATTCAATGGTGGGGCAAGAAATTTTTTTTAGAGGGGGCCATATATCTATACTATTAATAACAAGTTTTCCAACGCCACACACCTTTGATATTAATTACTCAACAAGTATAAGTGCTTGTGAGATGTGGAGGGTAAGAGCCGAAATTCAAATCTCTAAGGGGAAGTTTCACACACATATACACTTAGATTAGATTAGGTTAGAAAAGAATTTCTATCTTATATAAAAAAGAAATCACAAAATTCCCTGTTTAGGTTTCATCATTTTGCGTACTAAAATATCTTAACATAAATTCTTAAACTCTCAAAAATAACTCTATATTTTAGTTAAATGCTTTTAAATTTAAAAACTCAAATCGGTTAAAAGAGTAATTTACTATTTTTTTTTTAGTTCCTAAGCTTTAGGCTTTCAAACTTATATCAACTCTCATGTACAGAAATATATTAAAAATTAAGACATTATCTTTATCTCACTTTTGAACATTGTTTTACTAAATCTAAAATAAAAAAGAGTCTCATTGCATGCACAAAACATGTGTAATGAATCTAGTATGCATACATACATACATACATACATACATACATACATACATATATATTTACTTATTTATTTATTTATTACGTATGGTATATGTTAAATATACTTTTTTTTTAATGAGCTATATGTGACATAAGAGAAATTAGAGGGAATAAAAAATGCATTAGTCTACTATATAAATGCATTACATATTTTTAGTAGAAATCTAAGGGGCCATTATTGAAATTTATGTCCAGAATATTATTATTATTATTATTATTATTATTATTATTATTATTATTATTATTATTATTATTATTACAAGAGAGAGGGGGGATTTATGAAAATTCAAGGGGGTATGGCCCCATAACTTAAATTTAAAAAAAAAAAAAACACTAAAAAAAATTCCACATAAGTATTTTAATTGAAAAAAAAAATGAATTTATGTATTTAAAGGATAGAAAATCATAAATGAAAGATCAATCCAATTTTTCTTACACTGATAACCAAACACAAAACTCGAACTAAGATTTGGACTAGATCTAAACAAACTTAGCATTTATCAATCACTCTTGTTTGTGTAGCTCATACAAATACACAACCAATCAAATTTAACATTAAAAAAAAATGTATAAATCTCAGACACAAAATTTAACTAGTAACTAAATCAAATTTACCAAAATTGGACCCAAATATGAATAAACACACACAAGCAAACCTGGGTCCAAATCTAAACAAAAACACAAGCAAATTTGAATAAAGCATATCTGTCCAACTAGGTTCATCTTTACCTAGGGGAAAAAAATTTTGTCTTCTTCTCTCTTAGGCATAAGCATAGATGATTTCCCTTCAACATATCTCTCTCAAACAAACCCTTTGTAAAAGCTATATATTCTAAAATGGATGACATCCCACTACTGTTGGGTTCGAATTATTGATTTGCTTTGTGAGCTCCAAACCATGCAGAGATTGAGACTGAAAGGGTGAGAAACAGAGAAGGGAAGAGAGTGAGTAAGGACTTTGGCTATGGAGGCCGATCTGTGCTACGACCAAAAAGGGTTTAGCTATAGATCATAAAGTGAGAGCTTTGGTTTGCATGTATGGAAGAGAGATAGTGAGATAAAGAAAGAGAAACTGGTGATGAGAGGAGGAAAGCGAGACCTTTACGTTTGCTGTTTGATCAAATATGGGTTTGAGTTTTGTGTTTGGTTGACAAGAAAGTACAAGAAAATACAAGAAATTTGGAATTGATCTTTTCATTTTTGTTTTTCTATCTCTTTAATTCTGATTTTTTTTTTCGTTTTTGATTTTTTTTTCAAATTAATTACTTACATGTCATTTTTTAATAATATTTTATAGGCCATGTAGGCTTGAAGTGTGCCAATTATGCACCACCATTGGCCACGTAGGCATTTGCCTTTAGAATGTCGACGATAGAGGCCAAATTGATTGCAAGTTGTAAATAACATGGTCCAAATTTACTACTGTCAAAATGTATGGACCAAATTGACTATGATCCTAAAAATACAAGAGAGGGGGAGGATTTTTGAAATGTCAAGGGGTATGGCCCTATACCCCCCTCCCTTCTCTCCGCCCCCATGATATTATTAAATTTTTTAATAAACTTTAAAAAATTCCATGTAAGTATTTTAATTGAAAAAACTATATTAATTTATGTATTTAAAAATAGAAAAACAAAAATGAAAGTCCAAGATGATCGATCAACAACCAAAATTTCCCCCAAGTATGGCCAATAACCAAAATTTATGGCCAATAGCCAAAATTTACTTACCAGAGATTGTGTACTAAAATCGGATGGAAATGGATACATAACGATATTCAATGGTGGGGCCAAATTTTTTTTCAGAGGGGGCCTATAAATCTATACTATTAGTAATAGGATTCTCTATTTGAGTTTCATCATTTTGCGTACTAAAATATCTTAACATAAATTCTTAAACTTTCAAAAATAACTCTATTTTTTAAATGAATAATTTAAATTTAAAAACACAAACCGATTAGAAGAGTAATTTACTATTTTTTTTTAAAGTTCCTAAGTTTTAGGCTTTCAAACTTTTATCAACTCTCATGTACAGAAATATCTTAAAATTTTGGAGCTAAGGAAAAATCTTAAGGTCAAATGGACTTCCTTGAGCGAGAGAGTGGGTACGAGCAATGAAAGCTCGAGAAGGCTTGGGATCCAGCCATGGAAGCCCGATTGTGGCAAGAAAGCTCTTTGAGCTTGTTCATGGAGAGAGAGAGAGAGAGAGAGAGAGAGAGAGAGAGAGAGAGAGAGAGAGAGAGAGAGAGAGAGGTTTGAATTTAAGAAAGCTAGATGGGGAATTATTAATATTAAGCACGATGTTTCTAAGGGTAAGGCTGTTATCAAGTTGATTTGGTTGTTTTGGTTTTGCCTCTGGGTTTTATTTTCTGGCTTTATGCGTACTTGATTCTGTGTTTGTTTAGTAAGAAAACGAAAATAAAAACAAATAGAAAATTAAAATAATCCTATAATTCTATTTTTTTTAAAACTCTTTTTTTATGTTATTTAATTACATGGTCTAGTGGCTTTTTTAAAAAATAATAATAAATGTTGAGGTGTCATTTTTTAATGTCGATTAAAACTTTTTAATATTAATTTATTAGTCATGTTAACATCAATTGTGCCAACTGTGCACACCGTTTGCTATGCAAGCATTTTTCGTTAATGAGTTAACAGTATGAACCAAATTGACTACAAATTGAAAATAACAGAAACCAAATTGATTACTATCAAAATGTAGGGATCAAATTGACTGTAACGCCAAAATGTAGGGACTAAAACGATGTTTTTGCCAAAAATTAAATCTTATACCATTTAAGCTGAATAATATTGTATTTAATATTTAATATAGAGTTTATTCATTTTTAAGAGAAACCATTCTCTCTCGTAATTTAAATAAAATTGATAATAAAAAAATCAAGAATAAAAATGAATATATTTTCATTATTTTTTTAATAAAACAAAACATATTTATATCCGTTTCTAAGTGATGCAGCGTAGGCGTGTAGAAGCAAAATTTGTAACACAAAATTACTACAACTCTTACACAAAACCTAAGTTCTACAAGAACATTAGGCTAGATGGCAATATTATTAAAAAAAAAAATTCTAACAAACTTTTATTAATAAACGCATATCAATAATCAACCCCTATATCTACGAAAAGTATTTATAGAAATGGAATTTCTCCTATTCCTTTTAAGAAAAAATAATAATAAACCTACTTCTACTTGAGAAAAAAAAAATTGATTAGGAAAATAAAAACAATTAAAATTCTAATTCAACTAGAAAAAATATTTTAATTGAACTTGTAGAAGCAAATAAATCCTAATTTCACTAAAAAAAAAAAAAACTAACATAAAATATTAAAATACTTTATTCTTCCTTAACCAATTAATCTGCATCACCAAGGCTCTGAAAGGAATCAATTAATCAAAGGATTGGGTTGCGTACTCACACCAAATTTATTCATATATATTTCATGGTTCCGTAGGCAATTAGGTAAAACGCAATTCTGGACTACAGTCAATCACAAAACCCTGAAATTATTATGGACTCTAAATTCTTATAGACTCGGCAGAGACAACAATGGAAAAGGATGGAGTTGAAGAGGCCTTTGATCGGTTCTCCAACTTGCCTGTACCCATCATTCATCATATCATGTCTTTCCTTCCAACAACTAAAGATGTGACTCGTGTTGCCGTCTTGTCCAAGACACTTAATTCTGTATGTCACTCGTACCTGATCTCAGATTTCGATCAACGTTCATGGAAAAAAATCGTGGGTGTTGATCCATTCCTGGATTTCATGCAAAAATCTCTACAACATCATCGCGAATCGAATATTGACATTGAAATATTTAAGCTATGCGTTATCGACCATGATGGCAAATCAGATAAACGGATTGATGAGTCAATTTGTTTTGCCATAGAGCATAATGTCAAAGAGTTGGATCTTCGATTTGGAGATTATTGGATACGTTCCCGTCATAAGGTTTATGGTCAGCTCTATACTTTTCCAAAAACAATAACTACTAAATCCATTATTGTGTTGAACTTGGTAGGCCTTGCTTTCAAGTTTGAGGATTTGATCCCAAGTTTGAATCTGGTTGAGCACTTGTCAATTGAGCTCTGCAGCGTATCAAGCAATTTTACAATTTCAAGCTCCAAGCTTAAAACTTTAGAGCTTAAGAATTGCAAAGGATTAAAGACTATTGTGGTTGATGCAGTCAACTGCAATATTTTTCACATTCAACCTTCACTGGCTCTAGTGAAATCAGTCTTGGAGATTGTAATAGTTTGAAAAATGTAACATTAGATAACACAGCCATTACAGACGACTGGCTCAAAAACCATCTTTCTAAACTACTTCTACTAGAAAATTTGATACTGGAAAGCTGCAAAATTCTTGGAGAGATTGATATATGTCATCAAAAGCTTAAGAGCTTAGTCTTGCTCAACTGTGACAATTTGATGAAGGCCAAGATTGAGGCTCCAAATCTAATTTCATTGTGTTATAACAAACGCAAACATCCGGAAACTCTCTTTCCAGGGATAACTTTGCAATGTTCAAGTCAACTTCTTGCAAATCTCATATTGTTTGGAATTGCTCCCACAAATGATGAGCAGTTCATGAATTTCAAGAACTTTTTGGTTTCTTTTGGCCATTGCAAATCATTGTCGTTAATTTTATATGGCACGGTATTTTCTCTTTAGAACTTCATTCACTATGCATATTATCTTGTTATTCAATTCTATAATCTATAATTTATATATTAGTACTACATATATACTCCATGCAAATAAATTTCCTCTGTTTTTGGTTTCTTTATATAGGAATTAGGTTTCCTCGAGGAGTTGAGGATAGCTTACGACCTCCACTGTTGTCTCTCAAGCATCTACGTGTTCAAGTGTTTTCATCATCCAGAAGCTTGTTTTCATCATCCAGAAGCCTACCAGAGTTGCTGGACATCTTGCTTTGTCTTTCACCTTATCTGGAGACCATGTGTATTACTTCGAAATATAAAGAAAATTCCGTATAAGTTGTTTTCCCCCTTCTCTTTTTTTGTAGTTTTCTTTGTCCATCCTTAATTGTATTAATGTATTTTTCCCTTGTCAGTTGAATTTGCAATTCCAAAATAAAACAGCAGGAGTTGAAGAAGACAATTCAGACTTCCAGTGGAATTCTAGTTGGAAACATCATTTGAAAAAAGTGATAATTTACAAATTTGTGGCTAATAATGATTTCCAAGAGACTCTGGTAAACTTCTTCCTCGAGAATGACATAAAGGTGGAAACAATATCTGACCTGAATGGGGAGAAATATTTGTGGTGAGTCTTCTTTCTATCATTTTGGAAAGACAATAGCTGAATTATGCTGATGGCTGTATCACCAGTCGAACGCTATATGATTTAGCCATGTACAAGTTTGATGCACTCACAACTCTTGATTAAGTTTCTTGAGATTCTGGAAGTGACCATAACAGATTCTAATAGGATGTGTCTTCTTCTCAAAAAAAAAAAAAAAAAAAAGGATGTATCTTAATCTTTTCCATTTGATGTGTCCTTGGGTTGCTGGTTTTATATGACTTGCTATGATGCACGGACACGGACATGGACACGGACACGGCAATACGGCAATTTTTGAAAAATAAGAACACGACACGGCATGGACACGACAATTAAATAATTAATTAAATTATATATTTAGGCATATTTTTTAATATTTTTAGACATAAAATACATTTATGTCTAAAATTTAAATTAGGTAAGAACTACAAATAAGCAAATTAACACCCAAAGTAATACAATAATATACATAAAATTTTTAGAGTACAAACCAAAAGTTTAAATAGGCTACATTTGATTTTTCACTTTCAGCATTCATTTTAATAAATCACCTACAATATTTAAGTAATTTAACTTTAATAAATAAATAAAACTATAGCATTAACAACTAACAACATTAGCACATAATATACAACCTAATATTATATTTATATCCCACTCTCACAGTTACTGTGTGACCGTGAGAGAGGGATTAAAAAAAAAAAAAACGTTATATAACTTATAACTTAATAACTTATAAGTCAATAAGTCACCCAATCAAATGCCAAACAAATATTTGAAGAAAAAAAAAAAAAACAAAACAAAATAGAGAGAAGCTTAATGGTCGGACCTGAGTTGTCCACGCCGAGAGAGAGAGAGAGAGATCGAACGGGTCAGGGACGGCGTCGACGTTGATGGAGCTCGCCGATCGGCCCGACCTAGCTCCGGCGAGGGACAGAGGGCAGCGGGAGGAGAGGACGAAGGGAGAGGTTGAGATGTGGGTTTCGGGCTACTAACTCCTAAGTTCTCACTTCTCAGACTTTTGTTTTAGAGTATATCATGAGATCAACGGTTCCAGTAAGTCCATCTGTCAAAATCTGTGATTTTTCCCTTTTTTTTTTTTTTTCACTGCTGGCGTGTCGGACGTGTCGGCGCCGCATCGGAGCCGTGTCGACGACGCGAAAAAAAAAAAAAAAAAAAAGGGACGCGTCTCGGACACCGGAGTCCGGCAAATCGCACCATTTCTGGTGTCCGACACGTGTCGGACACCGACACTTCGCCAGAATTGCCGTGTCCGTGCAACGAAGTAGTCATTTTAACAATGTTCTCATAGTTCTTAATTTGTTCAATTCCAATTGAAGTTTGTCCTTGTGACAGTCTTGTGGTTCACTGGTGCCAAGGCAAAATATTGATGTATTTTGAAACATGGATGGCAATACATTGTTTTCTTTTTTTTTTTTCCTTATTTTTTTTTCTAAGTTTTCTTGGTCCTGCTTTATTAATCGTATTAATGTATTCGGCTCTTGCCAATTGCATTTGCAGTTCCAAAATAAAGCAACATTAGTTGAAGAAGAGGATTCAGACTTTCAGTGGCACTATTGTTGGAGACACCATTTGAGAAAAGTGATAATTGACAAATTTGAGATTTAACTTCTTCGAGAATGAAATAATGGTGGAAACAATTTCTGACCTTTAAAGTAACTTAGGAAATATTTGTAGTGAGTTTTCTCTCTATTTATTTTGGAAAGAGAAATGCTGAATAATTCTGGTTTTATATTCCTCATGTTAACAAATAATAAAAACTAGGTACCAGTTAATTTATGATGACAATTTAATTTTCTGCTCTTTCTTTTCTTTATACAAGTGTTTTTTTTTTTTTTTATGTTTTGTCATGTTGGGTTTTAATAATAGAACTCCATAGCCAAATAATTTAAAAATATTTTGGGGGTTGCAGTGGCAGTCCCTTGAAGTCTATGGAGCTTAAGTTAATCATGAGACGTTGATGGCTGATGTGATTTAGCCATGCAGATGTGTCCTGATCTTTTCCATTTGTTTTGACCTTGGGTTGCTGATTTTGTTCGACTTGTTTAACAATGTTCTCATAGTTCTTAATTTGTTCAATTCCAATTGAAGTTTGTACTTGTTAGAGCATTCTCGTTAAGAATATTAAATGCTATAAATGCTAAATTTAACATCATGTTTGTAAAAAACACCAAAAAGCAAATTATAACAAACATGCTAAACTTAAAAAAAAAAAAAAAAAAAAAAAAAAAAAAGCAAAACTACACTGTTGGTCCCTAAAGTTTACCTTGTGTGCGCAATTGGTCCCTCAAGTTTGAAGTGAGTACAATTAGTCTTTTAAGTTTTAAAACTGAGTTGTATTAGTCTTTTTACTAACTGCTGTTAACGATATTACTTATGTGGCTAACAGAATAATGACTTGACATTTTTTTAATGACGTGGCATGTTTTTAATTAAAAAAGTTATAAACTAAATTTACTTGTGGCAAAAAATATTCACAGGTAAATTAAAAAAAGTACTTGCTCTCTCTCTGTCAAGAAAACACCATGCCTTCTCTCTGTTTCTTCTTCACTCTCACTCTCTCCTCCCTCCTTCAACTAACAACCTCACTCCCAACCCAACTCGGCGTCATATATTCCACCGCCACCTCCACCATCAAGCCGCCGCCGCCACCGGACCAAATTGCCGCCGCCCTCTCCACTCTCAAACTCATCTCCCTCCGCATCCTCAACCCAGACCCAACTCTCACTCGCACCTTCACCTACACAAACACCTCTCTCCTTCTTATGATCCCTAACTCCCCGATCCCTCCCATATCGTCCAACCGCTCTGTCGCACTCCGCTGGCTCTACCTCCACATCGTCCCCTTCTACCCTCAAGCCAAAATCACCGCTATCTCCGTCAGCCACGACTTCCTCGATGAGTACTCCTCCACCCCCCCCCCCCCGCCCTCTCCTCTTGCCTCCTCCCCGCCATCCAAAACGTCCACCTCGCCCTCCGTGACCTCGGCATCCTCGGCATCTCGGTCTCCACCACCTTCTCTTTCGTCAACATCATCTCCACTCCGTTCCCGCCTTCCTCCTCTGAGTTCCAACCCCCCGCCGCCAAGAGCTTCATCAAGCCACTGCTCCAATTCTTGCGCGACACCAACTCCTCGTTCCTGATCAACATCTACCCTTACTGGGAAAAAATATTCACGAGTAAATTAAAAAATTACTTTCCCATGAATATTTTTTCCACATGTAAATTTAGTTTGTAGTTTTTTTAATTAAAAACATGCCACATCATTAAAAAAATGTCAAGTCATTATTCTGTTAGCCACATAAGTAACATCGTTAACAGCAGTTAATAAAAAGACCAATACAATTCAGTTTTAAAACTTAAGAGACTAATTGTGCTTGCTTCAAACTTGAGGAATTAATTGCACACACAGGGTAAATTTCAGGGACCAATAATGTAGTTTCACCTAAAAAAAATAGCAACTGAGCTACAGTGAGATTTCATCTTTGAAAGCTCACTGTAGCTCTAATCTTAAAATTATATGTATCATTATTTTAATACTTGTGATGAAAATGTGGTTTGTGTAGTTATTTTTTATTATTTTAATGAGTAGTTTATATTATTTTAAATGAAATGGTAAAAATATAGAACTTTTGATGTTGGGTGTATTGTAAAATGAGTTGTTAAAATTGATAGAGTGGCTTTTTGAGATGCTAAATGCTAAATTTTTAAAAGTTTTAATGGGAATGTTCTTACAGTCTTGTGGTTCAATGGTACTATCTGACTTTTCCATGATGGGTAGCTCAGGTTTCAATCTCTCTCCACCACTTGGAACATAAGAATTTATGCTATTCAAATGACAATCACTTCAGTCTAGCACTCGATACCCAAAACTTCAGCTCTTCTAAGAGCATCCACAGCTGGAAATTCTATCTCATCCTATTTTACCATTCCAAAAAACTACTTTACCAATTATACCATATCATTTTTCAATGCTTCCAACATCCCAACTTTTATTTTACAATGCTACACACTAAAATAATATAAATTATACTATAAAATAACGTTTAAAGATTATCTATCACTCCTCTCCCTCCATCCCTGTCCTTGCCTCTCTGAGTCTCTGGCCCTCTCTCAACAACCAAACAACCCGATCATCACCACACCACCACCACCATGCCTACCAAACACACACAAAAACGCAAAACAAAACCCAGATCGACGAAACCATTTGACTCACGATGCGACCAGATCAACGCCGCCTCCAATGCCGCCAACATCACACCATAAAACCCAGATCGGTGAAACCATTTGACCCATGGTGTGACCAAATCAATGCCGCCACCAACGCCGCCAACATCACACCACACTTAGCCCATCATCAACGATCTTGAGCAACCCATCATCGACGACTTTAGCAACCCACCAATCTCCATCGATCCACCTATCCAAACCCATCACCTGACCCACAACTCCAAACCCACCACCTGACCCACGACCCACACAGCTCACCGATCCAAACACAACCCACCATGAACACCGATCTCCATCGATCCATGCCGATCCAAAATCCACGCCAATCTCCATGTCGTGACCACGAACCAAACCCAACTCCAATTCAAGCCTTGAACAAGAAAGAGAGATGTGAGATGAGAGAAAGAATGAGGACTATGAGTGACGAGCTCTGAGAGAGAGAGTCAATGAGAAACACTGAGAGTGAGAGAAAGAAAAGTAAAAAAAGAATAAAATACTATATTTTTGTTTTACAATAGAGCTACAGTGCGATTCTAAAGGTAGAATCGCGCTATAGCACAATCCCAAATTTTTTTACAATACTCAGGTTTTACAAGTCCAGTTGCCAGTTCTTTTTATGCTTTTATTCTAAATTTCCTTTATATTTCCCATTTACAAGTCCAGCTGCGGATGCTCTAAGATAGTGTCTGATGTTTAAAACCAAGCTCACAAATGCTTGTTTATATAAGTTTTGACTTACGAGCACATACAAATACTATGTTAAGATATTAAAAGTGGTGGAAAAGCTTTTCAGAACACATGGAATTCATCAATCAACTGCTCAAGTTAATATATACAAGTTATTCTCTTATTAAGCTAGTGTTGACACGGTTGTCATTTTAATATTTAGAGTTCTAATCTCAAATTTAGTGTCCTAATTTCATTGTTGATTAAGTTAATGGCGACAGAACTTGTGAACCATGGTCACAGAAAAAGATTCTCCGTGATATCTTTTTTCATTTTTTTTCTTTTACAGAATTAAAAAAGAAAAATGTGTTACAACAAATTACTTACAACTGTTTAAATGTATTTGCAAAATGCTTCTTAAAATTCATTCATTTATTGTCATTTCATGATTCATGTTATGGACATTAGAAAGTCATTTTCCACCGGCCTATTCAGATGGGTTAGTAGAGATTTTAATGGGGTCGTCCATTCCCTTGCATAATGTGCTTTTTCTTTTTCTTTTTTTTGCTCACTGTTCTTTAGTTTTTAATCATTTTTCCCTTTCTTTTTTGACAAAGTTTGGTTACAAACTGTTTATGCTCATTTTGGAAAAGTCCAATAGCCAGAAGAAGCCCAACAATATGGGCAGAAAAGAGTTAGTCAATTGAAAAAAAAATCATTAAACCTGAATGGAAGGAATAATGAATCATAGGATTATAAAATGATAAATGGGCCTCGAAGAAATTAAACGAACCTAAAGGAGCCCAGAGAAGAAAGTAGTAAACCCATGGGCAGTAGAAAAGTAAGAATAGGCCAGAATAGGCCAAAATAGGCCTGAAATAATGAAGTAAGTGAGTAAAGGGTTGATAGAAAGCTCATGAATCTCAAAGATAAAAGATATGGTAATTGAGCCAACAAAGCCCAAAAGAGTTAGCAAAAACCCATGGGAATGCAAAATTAGAATGGGCCAAGGATGCCCAAAGAGGAAGAAATGGGCTGAAGAAGCCCGTAAGTAATGAAATGGGTCAAGGAAGCCCAAGTAGCATGAATGCAGACCCAATGACAATGCTGGGTCACTGTAATCAAGTGAAAGAAGAGCATACAGTAGGCCCAAAAAAGACCCAGCAAGCACAAATCAAATAACACCACAACAAGAATAGCAGGATGGCATGGCAAGAATACTAGCAAGCTTACAGAAGGAGTAAAGAGTGTGCTAAAGAGAGAAATGCCCACTATCAAGCAAGACTCAGCCCTTGAAGGAAGCAAGCCATAAAAAATGGTAGATCAAAAAATAGTTCACATCGCAAGAAGTCAAGAATAAGCAATAGAATGCACAGACAAGCCTCCAGACCATGACAAATGCATGAATAGTAGACAGGCTTTGGACATACGTAGAAGTGGAGCACGCATAAGGCTCAGGCACAACCAACCTATACCCAGCCAATACAGGAGTGGTGGGTCATGGATCAGAGGTAAGAGAGGGTATGGTCTGGTGGTGGGGAAATAGGGGAGCCTATTCTGGGGTTCCTACTCAAATTCTTTTGGGAGAAATGTCCTGCTAGGATGACATACCACCCAAAAGAGAGAATGATGAGTTAGAACCACTAGGTGCATGCCATGAAGGATAGTACGAGAGAATACCCATCCTATTGCAAATAGGAATGCCACGGTGAGTAAGCAAACAAAATAGATTTCTTTGTCTAGTAATGGGGAGTGGTACAGCCAGCATAGGTAAGTGATGGTGGTTGGGCAGCTGACAATCCAGTGGGTGGTCTGAAAAGACACCCATACCCAAGCAAAAGTAGTTAAAGGGTAAAATGGTAAAACAAAAACTTGTCATGGCAGGCAGTATATAAAGAGAGTTCATCGTGCACAGTAGCATCATCGAAACAGCAACAATCACTACGAGAGAATCATAGCATCACAACACAACTATCACCATAATATAACACGAGCAACCACTAAGAGAGAAAAGAGTGGAAAAGAATCAGAGTAACAAAGTTGAGAAAAAGAGAAAGAAAATTAGGAAGAAGAAATAGAGAGAATAAGATGGCAGGCATGCACCAATAGGCTAATTCCTTCTCCCCTTCTAAAAGTCTACCATTTTTTAAGGATAAAGGATTTGTTTGGGCATTAGCCATTCAGACCCATTCCCTCAAAGTGGTTAATTTCTATAGCAAGATCCTCTTGCGAGATTACCCACATTGAGAAAGTGGTTCCTTCCTTAGTTTGAGTCCTGTAACACAATTGAACACGGTAGATTATAATCTTTTCCTTCTTTGATTTCATTAACAATCATTATTATTTCCCCTCTTATCTTTGTCATTCCACTTATGATGCGTTTTCCTGTTGTTGTGTTGTTCTTTTCTTTATTCCAATTGAGAATCCTCTACTTATTTTATCTAATAGCAAGCGTATTTCTTTTATTATTGTTCCATTGCATATGTCTGCCATAACTCTTTTGCAACAATTTCGTCTACCATGGGCATGTGACTAAAGTTCTAGCAAAATGGCATAGTTTGCACACAAACCAGTCTGAGGTGAGTTGCAATTGGACTGATCCTGACTCTCCTACCCAGAACATTTGGGCCTTAGTGTGGCAGGAGGCAGCCCGGCCCATAATCACAAAAAAGGCCCACCACACAATCTTAGTTGTAACCTAAGACTATAACTTCACTCAATATTCTTTTATTATAAGTGAATTTTAACAAATCTACCATTGAATTATATTTTCTTCTTATATTTTTTAAGCTTGCAAAATTTCCAAAAGATCAAAGATTAATAGTTATATTATCAATTAAATGTTTAAATTTCAAATTTATGTAGTCTGAAATTATGCATAAAGAATAAATTTATGAATTGAATAATAAATAACATCTGATTGACACGAAATTTGACATGTGTTAACAACATAAAGAACATGCAATCCAGTTGTTGAATTTTCAAAATATATAGCTATGTTAATTTTTTTAAACTATAAGTTATAACATTAGGTTACAACTAGGTTTGTAACCAAATTTTGTCCATCATTTTTTACAAAATCAAATTTTAGGTTTGAATTGCTATCATATCTAAAAGATTAAAATTAAAATTAAAAAATTCCTAATTTGACTAAGAAGTTTATGGTTTAATTCATGCTATTTTACCTATCAAAAAAAGAAGGAAAGAAATCTTCTCATCCCCTTTGTGTTTGGGATGAGTGAAAATTAGATTTTTTTTTTTTTTTACTTGGAACAAAGTTTGTCCATAAACTTGATTGTAGCCTAAGAGTACAAGTTCACTCATATATTTTTATTATTAGAAATAAGTTTTTACAAATTCACCATTGGTTATATTTTCTTCTTATATCTTCTATACTTGCACAAATTTTTAAAGATCAATAGCTATGTCATCAATCAAATGTTAAAATTTCAAATTTTTGTAATCCAAAATTATACATAAGTAATAAGTTTACAGATTGAATAGTAAATAACATCTAATTGATACAAAATTTGACATGTGTGTTAAGAATATAAATAACATACAATCAAGCGGTTAGATTTTCAAAATATATGACCATATTAGTTTATTTTAGTAGAAATTGTAATCTTAGGTTACAACTAAGTTTATAACCAAACTTTATATTGAATCAAGTTTGTAACCAAATTTTATATTGAACCAAGTTCGTAACTAAGTTTGTAGCCTTAGGAATATATATGTATATATATATATATATATATATATATATTAATAGGCACAACTTAGAGAAAGTTAAATTAGAATTCCATTGAGTACAAACGATATCAATATAATTTTCTTTTTGTTGTTGTCACAACAACACTTGTTGCAACCAACAGCATATGAGGTTGATTAATACCTCCCCGAACACTAAATCCTTAAGGGTTAAGGAGAAGGGAGTATGTTCCAGCTATAAAGCAACATATCTAAGTATTTCCAAGTAAGTTAAAAAAAAACAAAACAAAACAAACAAACAAACAAACAATCTTTGGTGTAATAGAAATCTTTTGGGGTAAGTATGACTTGAAAACTTGATAATTTTTTTAATATTACTATTATTTTATAACTAAGTGGATGAGACCTAGTGTTAGTTTCAAGCCCATCAAAAATAGATACTTTATCAGGTAAGTGTGGACATGTCTTTAAAGTGTCTAAACTACTTACCGTCTTTCTCTTTGTTGTGGATTTGATCTAGCCGCCCTACTAAAAGAAGTTTAAAAAGTGTTTGAACTATTTTGGATATTAGAAGGCTGAAATGCAAAAGCACTTTGGGTTAGTTACAAAAACATTCTCTGGGCTTTCAATTCTTCCTTATAACACCATAAGGTTTCCATATCTGTCAAACCGATCCCTAGGACTAACCTCCATTAACTTTTATAGGTGGAAAAATTACACAACCATCACATGATTAGTAATGTGAATTAGTTGGTGAGTCTTTTTAATGTATTCATGTGATGGTTATGTCATTTTTCCAACCATAAGAGCTAATGAAAGTTAAACTCATGGATCAATTTGGTAGATATGGAAACCCTAGGGAGTTGTATAGAAGAACTGAAACCCGAATGGATGTTTCCATAACAAATCTGAACCTAATGAGATGTTTTTGCATTTTGGTTAGATAAGAATACTTCTTTTTAGATGGGTTTGGAATTAAGAGTGATGGGCCTTCCACTCATATCTTTCTTCACTTAAAAAAAGAAAAAAAAAAAAAAAAAAACATAGAAAATCATGGGCTAATTATAATATTCACCGCTAGTATTGCACAAGAGAAAGAGAAAGCTGTTGTTTGGATTGAACAATGCTTCTCTTTTCTCTTTCCAATAATATGCCTTGACTATGAATAAAGTTTACTATCATTTCCTCTATTAAAAAAAAAAAAATTATTAGTATTGTATTGTAGCCAAAAACTTCTGTATTATAAGTGCATATCATGCTTATGAATAGTATAACACATAATCATATGACTTTAAATTGTGTTTTTACTAAAATTTGGGTGGATTGTTGTTGTTTAATATAGTAAAGTGACTCAAAAAAGATTAGCTTGATATAACTATAACTATATATACACACACACACTATTGTACTTTTTTTTTTTTTTGGAGAAAATATACACACTACTGTACTAATTAAGGGGCTTCTCCTATTTGGATTCCTATTTTTAGATGCCCAAAATACCATTCAAGTCATCTTGCTTAAGAAGTTTAAATAATAGGATTAGATATGTAAAAATGCTAATTTAAAAACTCCTAAATTTTAGATAAGTTTTAATAAAAAATTGTTTAATCCCACATCTCTCTCTCTTTCATGTTTCTTTGTCAAATTCAAATTTCAAAATAAAACAACATTTTTTAAGAAAATAAAACAACTCTTTTTATGTTTATTTTTTTTGGTTGAGAATCATATTAGATTTTAGATAGTTTTACACAGCTTTTCTTTAATTTTTTTTTTTTTTTTTTTTTATCTTGCCCTCTCTCATAATGGCACGTATAGAAATGTAATAACCACCACGCATCTTTGATATAATGGTCACTCTATAGGTATAAGTATTTGTGAGGTGTGGGAGATAGAGACAAGTCTCTAAGAGAGACTTTCACACACATATATACTTAGATCAGATTAGAATAAAATTTTTATCTTATATATATATATATATATATATATATATATATAAAAAGGTATAGTAGTATAATACAAATTTTTTTCCAACTCTATCTTTCTCTAACGCTGGTAATATATATATATATATATATATATATATTAGCTAACTATTTATTTTAATTCAAAGATGAAAAAAATTACAATTTCTCTTACGAAATTTAAAACTATAACCTCTTATTCAAATCCTACGAGGTAATTCATTTGATACTCCTTTTTTTTATCCTTTTAGTACTTATATAATTTGATTGTTGCATATGATTTTGATTTATTTGTTTAGGGGAAAAAAAGAAAGAGAGCCTCTAAGCACTTGTGTTAGTGCATGCTTAGAGGTTAGTCTTTCCTAATGGTGATTCCGACCCTTCTCCCATTGTATCTATCTCATTGTAACTATTGAACTTTTCTTTTTAATGAGATTTTTATTTTTTATTTTTTACAACAATCATATTCTACCAATTGGATAGTCCATTTTTATATAATAAAAAAATGGATAGTCCATGGAAAACAATTATGAAATTTGTTATTTACCCAAACCAATTCATACCCAATACCTTATTGGTTTCCCCACGAGGCATGACGAGTACAAATGATTTGCCCTCAAAAATTCATATTTCCCCTCTCACTCTCCTCTCCCTCTTCCATTTATAACCAAATTCTTGAAAAAACCCAGTTCTTCTTTCTTGAAACTTTAAACCCATTACAAAAACAAAGTAAAAAATTAAAAAAATGAGATCATCATCGTCTAAACATGGTCACGGGGCATCAGAGAACAATCGCAGTATCAGTGGTCACATGTACACTCTTCATCAGCGTCTCTACCATGCTCTCAATCTTGGTTCCAGGTGCTCAACCCCCTTCAATTTTCTTTTTTGCTTTCTTCTTTCCTTTTTAGGAATACCCATTTTGAGCTTTCTTTTGCAAATGGGTCGGTGTGTATTGTTTTGTGCTTGTTTCCTATTCTCTCAAAGCTTCAAGAATTCTGATATGTAAAAGAAACTATTAATAATTGAACAAAGTTACACTGTTTGAATTGTAAAAAAAGGAAAAAAAATTTATGGAAATTACATTGTTTATCTTTATGACTATTTTTTTTTAATTCCATGAATTTCATTAATTTGTTGCAAAATTGAGTGATTAGCTCAGATGGGTATCTGTTATTTCCAAGGTTGTTAGTCTTTAGAGGCTTCAAGAAGTCTAACTGTAAACAATATTTTGCTTTGGTTTGTGAGCTCAAAGGAATTTGACAACGAATGAGGTTGAAGTAGAGCACAAGTATTTGTTGTGGGGTTTACTGATATGTTTTCTATTGTAGTTCACTAATTGATAGTCTGTGTTAGAGATAATGGGTCATATTCTGAATGTGGAAGTAACAATGGTCTCTAGCCTAGATGCCTCATGGGCAGAGCGGAGCAGAGTTGAGTTTGGAGGCACTACACCGCTCACTCCTGTGGATGTAGGCACAGTGCCAAATCATGTAAATATCTGTGTTGATTTTCTCTCTTTTGTTCACTGACATTGCTAAAATATGAAATCTTCAACAGTTAGTTAACGATGCTAGGCTTGACTTTCGTGGTTAGAGATGGTCATTTTACCATCTCGGGTTTGGTTGATTTTTTCATTTCCAGTTTTGCAAATTATAATTTTTTTTTTTTTTTTTTTTTTTTGCCCCGTTCAAAATATCTATGTAATTCTAAATGACATTTGTCTACTTCTGTAATTCTTTGTGCATTGGCAGATCTTATGATGATAAGATGAGGAAATGGATGAGCACGGATATTGAGGTGCAAAGACATGTGGTTCGCTCAATTGCTGCATTTATTGATTCTATATCTGGAGATACACTACACCATCCACTTGTAAAGGTAGTCACATTTATCCACATTTTAAACGTTTGATGGTAAACACGGTGTTTTGTTTGAATCTCTGTGCTTATGGATAATTCATAGTAATTGTTTTTACCTTTTGATTAATTTTGAGTCTTGAAATCTTGTTTTAGTATTTTGTATTCTATAACTATATAATGGTAAACTAAAGCTTAAGCTCCCACATTATCACAATTTTGAAGCTGTTGAAAATGTACACTTTGTATTTACTTCAATTGGTGCTCCATTTACATGTATGAAGTCTTTATGCTGTCCTTATACCCTTTTATTTATTTATTTTTTATTAGTAAAGAATCTAGTATGGTAAATGTTTTAATTTATCAACAAAAAAAAAAAAAAAAGTATGGTGAATGTTTTATCCCTAACAGTGTGTTTAGCATAACAAATTTATAATCCCTGATGTATACTTCCTGTATGCTCAGGTGACACTTCTTTTTAAAATTTTAATATATTTTTCTTTACTTATAAAAATAAAAATAAAATATAATTCAACAAACAAAATGGATGTGGAAATATGGTATATGGACATATCAAATTTATTTGTAACTAGAAAATATATCTTGGCATTTTTTAGGAAGGTTAATAGTGTGTTTCCAAAAAAAAAAAGTCAACAGAGAAAAAATGAAGATAGAAGAAAAAAAGAAGACAAAGATCAAGGAAGACATATATGATTTCTATAAACACAACATGACTCATTTAAATATAATAAAAATGAAAGTCTCGGTGCTCACTCATGTTGTTGTTGTTAAGGAGTATGATATATATGAACATGATATGACTCATTTATCAAGGTCTCAAAAGCCAGCTCACCACAAATTTATTCTTATTTGATATGGTGGGCTTGGGGTTTCTGGAAATGCCTGATTCCAGATAATTTAAGTTATTCTTAAAGTATTTACATTCATATTTTGTGGTGCAATTCCAGGATTCAGTTGCCGATATGGTTGGGGCATTGGTATGGATTCTTCATTTTAAAAATGTAGCCATACTAAATATAGCAGCAAAAGTGGTAGTAAAGTTGGTTAATGTTTTACCCAGTTCAGTAATGCAGCCTTATTTGTTAGATCTTGTTCATCCTCTCTCATCCTTGTTATATTTACAACAAGTAGAAGTGGCTGTATCATGTGCTACTGCTTTGAACCTGATTTTGTCAAACCAGAGTTCTAAAAGCGAGAAAGCAATTTGGGGGATTTTGAAGAAAACCGAAACTGTTGCTCATATTGTAAGTAACATACATGATTTTTCTGGAGGAATAATACCAAGTGAATATTTCCAAGAGATGGCTTCACTTTTGAGTACAATATTGAGGCGGTGGCCTCCATCAAGGTATCCTGTTTGGAGTGATGTTAAATTGATGAAAGCTTTAGAGTCTATACACACAACACCAAATTCATCTACTAAAGTTGCAGTTTTGAAGTTGTATTCTGCTTTAGGTAATGATACTTGTAATTTTAAATTTCATCCTTTTCCACTTATTAGTTTTGAAATTTGAAGTTTTGAAATTTTCATATTCTATTTACCAGCTTTATGTGGTAGTGCTGCCATGAATCTTATAGAAAATGGAGAAGCACTATTGCAGATGATGGTGCAATGCATGGACAGATCACACCCTCATTCTGTTCAGGTGGAGGGATTTAGACTTGCCCAATGTTTAGTGGTAATATCTGTAATTCTTTCTTCTTGCAAGACATGCTATTGAGATACTTACATCTTTATGATGTACACTTATTTTGTTTCATTTTTTGGTCAGAGAAATGAAGAAACATGTTTGAAAGTAATGAGCTTTTGTTGTGAGCCTTTTGTTAAAGCCATAATGTGTGGGATCAGCCAACAGAGATCTCTTTCTGGAAAGGCTGCTGACAATCAAGTTTCTTTTTTAGTGGAGGCATGCTGTTTGGCTCTGATAACTCGTTGGGCAGGGGAACATCACATTTATTTTTGGAAACAAGGGATTGACAGAGTCCTTCTTGGTCTTCTCTCAAAAGATTTTCACAAGAACTCATATCAAGAATTTGTGTCATTGGAACAGCAAATTTCCATAGCGCAGGAGATTCTCAGTGACAATTATCTTCTTGTTTTGAGGGGATATGTCTGGGATATTCTTGGATGGCTTGCAACACACTGTGGGGAAGATTTCAATCCCAAAATATTTAGAAATGAACTCTATCTTGACATCCTTATTACATGTACATGGTAATTTCCCCGCATTAAAATTCATTAATATTACTCAGTTTGGATTTTTCCCCTTAATTTATGATGCCTTCTTTTCTCCCTGTATTTTGGGATGAAGATATTGTTTAACTTCTGGTGTTTTACCATTTGTTTATTCACCTCTATTGTTTGTGACTTTGGGTGCTAATTAATTTTTCTGATTGCTGTTCTTTTTGCTTCTTAATAGCTTGGCATTTGTGGATGCTATTTCCAAATGGCGCCAAGTATGCCAAAACGATGTCGTTGATACTTTCAAAAGTGAGTCAGCGTCAAGGGCAGTTCTGATGATGATTTTTTCTCCCAGCAAGTACATTGCCTCGAGCGCCAGAGTTATACTATCTGAAATATTAAAGCCAAATGGCAAGGAGTATTTGATACATATATTACGTACCCTAAATTATACAGTCTCTCAGAGGAACATTGGAATGCCAATGCTTAAACTTGTCATTAACTTGATAGGTTTGACTTGTTATTGTGGTCTGCCACAATATCGGAGGCATCTTATCAAAAGTAAAGGGATAGAGACACTACTGGTCCTTGTAAAATGCTGCTTAGACAATGACATCCACATAAAAAGGCTGAGCTTTGCTCCTCATTTGCAAAATTCATTCCATGATAGGATTTGTTGCTGGGTTTGTACGGAAGAGTGGGAAGGTGGGGACATTCCTTTGCTCTATAGTTTGTGGGGGCTAGCTGAGTTGATGCACAATTCTGGTTCCGTAAGAAATAACCTCAACATATATGCTGGTGAGATGACATACACTGAAACTGAACTAGTTAGCAAACTCGAGGAGATCTGCATTCACACATCTTCTCCTGGACTCAGATGGTATGCTGCTTATGTCCTTAGTTACTTTGGAGTGTATGGTTTTCCAAGTAAACTGGGGAAAAGGATTGGGAAAGCACTTAATGAGAAGGAATATGCAGATATGCAACTCATTCTTACAAAGGGACAGTCTTTGAGTGTCCATGGTGTTGTCTTTGCAGTTCGATGTTCAGCTCTGCTGCCTCCTAAAGGACTGCCTATTAATGAGAAAACGTTTGATGGTTCTTCAATAAAAGACTTTACAGAGAAGGTGCATGGAGAGTTTCAAAAAGAAATTCGTTTATCTGCTCATGTTGATCATGATGCACTGATGAAGTTGTTGGAATATGTTTACTTGGGATATGCACAAGCAGGAGAGGAACTTGTGAAGAAGCTGAAAACTCTTGCTAAACGTTGTAATCTACAGCCTCTATTACAACTGCTTTGTAGAAAACATCCGAAGTGGAGCACTCCCTTCCCTAGCTCTGATCTTTCTCTGGCTCTTGGTCCAGCTGGATTTCAGTTCTCGTATGATTTTCTCACTGATCTTTTTGTAGGGGACATTTTGATTTTGCTTCTTAACAGCATTTCTTTTTATCTGGGTAACCCCGTCACTAATTCTGAATTTGACTAGGAGTTTGATGCCGGAAAATATCAAATGGGGGATAAAGGGGAAAATTGGAGAAAGGGGAAAATGATAAACCCTAAGAATTAGCACCTAAGTGTGTTTGACATCAGCACCAAGGGAGGGACAAACACATTCTCAACTCGTATAATTCTTATTCAAATTCTAATGTCCGTCACAATTACAAGAGTGTTAGTTTAATAGGGTTTAGGGATTACACTATTATGAAAAATATCTAATTATATGCCATAAAATCCTCTACATTAAAACCTAATTCAAAATTCAAAATAAAAGCAAAAATAATTTCAAATGCAAAATTAAAATCATAAATGATTTTGCTGCTGCTTGCATCAGAGTTTAGTTGAGGTCAACCCTCAGGTGGCCTACATATACTGTTTTGCCCCCATGTTTTTCAATTGAAAAGCTCTCTGGATTGACAATGCAACTGTGGAACATCTGCCTGATGGACAACTGAATGTGGCTGAATATTTTGGCTTTAGCGATTGACTACCAGTTGTGTTCAGTTACCATATTGAATCATTTATATGTGCAGTTTCTTTCATATCCTAGTGAAGTGAATCATTAGTATTTAGTAGGATCTTGTTGATTAATAAGATATTTAATTGAATTTTTCCATTGCCACTATTTCATTTTTCTTAAAAGTAGGGGTTCTAATTAACTTTATTCTAATTTCAGGGACATCATCTTGGAAGCTAAAGTAACTGAACTGATGCGCTGGACATGCTGTTTTTGCTCTCTATCAGAGCCACATATACATGTTCACAAAGTTATATTGTCTTCAAGCTGTGATTATATGCGGGCTTTGTTTCAGTCAGGAATGAAGGAGAGGTGAATAGATGTTCATACTCTTTTTTTTTGTGGATAAATGATGTTCATATTCTGTTAATTTATAGCCTTTCAAGTAAGGGAGTTAATGAAAATCCCTCTGCAGATTTTTACTAACGTTATTTTTCATATTCTGGTTGTGATGTTGATTATTAGTTTGTGTCCGGTATTATCTTGTTAGGGTACTTCAAGTATGTTAAGCATGTGTAACTTTTCTTTTTCTTTTTTGCTTTCCTTTGATGTTGAGGGTGTGGGGATGGGGGTGGGGGCCGCGGGTACTGTGTTTTTCTTGTATTTGATTTGATGTTGTAGCGTTTTGGAACATCCCTTAATGAATAAATACATGTGATTGTTTCTTTTTTCTTTACTTTTCTTGTTCTTTTTTTTTTAGTTAATTTTTTTAACACTAAGGGTGTGTTTGGTTGGGGGTGAAAACAGAAAAGATGAAAAATAGAGAGAGGAAAATAGGGTGAACAATGACATTTTTAACTATTTGGTTGAGAAGGGAAGGGGGTGGGGCCCACAAGTTTTCTCTCCTCCCCCTTCAAAACACAATCTCTCCAAATTGGAGAGAAAATTGAAGTGAAAAATGAGAAATTTTTTTTGACAAAACTGCCCCCACTTTTCTGGTTCTTTTTTCTTTTTTTCTTTTTTTTTTTTCCACTGTAACGTTGGTTTTTTTTTGTTTTGTTTTTTTTTTTTTTTTTTTTTTTTTTGACTTTTCCACTGTAACATTGGTTTTTTTTTTTTTTCTCTTTTGACTTTCCACTGTAACGTTGGTTTTTTTTTTTTTTTTTTTTGCTTTTTTTTTCTTTTTCCTTTCTTTTATTTGGTTAGGTGGTGGGTTCTACTTTTCTTTCTTTTTTTTCTCTTAATTTTTATTTTTATTATTTTTTAAGAAAACATTTTTGGATGATTTCTTATGCTATTTTTTTGAAATGTTCACTTTCATCTATACATAATTTTTTTTTTTTTAGTATAATGTATTACTTTTTCTTTTATTTAAGAGAGACATGATGATAAATTTATACAAATTTTATTTTCAACCAAACCAAAAAGTTGTTCATCCCTCTACTTTTCCACCCTCTTAACCAAACACAACTGAGGAAAACTAAAAACTTTTCTATTCTCTCACTTTTCCATTCTCTCTCTATTTTCTATCTTCTCACTTTTCTGTCCTCCCAATCAAACGGACCCTAAGAGACAACAGATACTTCTCTTTTCTTTCTTAAGTTTTGTTATTCCTTTTCTATCTCTGTTCCTATTATTGGTCCCTTCCCTCAAGACATATTTTATGTGTGCAGCCATTTGGGAACCATTAAGGTCCCTGTTAGTTGGGAAGCATTGGTGAAATTAGTGAACTGGTTCTATTCTAATGAGCTGTCAAGTCCTCCCTCTGGATGTTTATGGGATTATATGGAAACTGAAGAAAAGTTGCGTAAGCTGCGACCATATGTAGAGCTTTGTTGGCTTGCTGAGTTCTGGTTTTTGGAAGATCTTAAGGAAGACTGTTCAAATGTCATTGTTTCTTGTCTTGATTCTGCCAGATCCTTGTCTATTAAAATAATCCAAATTGCTGCTGATTTTTCACTGTGGAAGTTGGCTAAAGTTGCAGCTAATTACATTGCTCCTTTTTATCGCCAACTACATGATTCTGGTGAACTTGAAGCATTGGATGATATGCTAGTCGACATGGTTCGTATTGCTTCTGTAAGACTTTCTCAAGAGGGTGGTAGTAACACTAGGTGATCTTGTCTGCTTTTAGATAATTTGAGGATTGGAGTGTTGACAACAGTGTGGTTTGATGCTATTGAGAGCCTAAAATTTGAAGGGATGTCAGGTATGCATTATATATATATATATATATATATATATATTTGTTGTTTTATTGATTATTATTACATGCAGGTTCCGCTATGGTCAATATAAGGCTTGGCCTTTTTGGTGTAGGCCTTCTATATATATAAATGGTTTAACCTCTCAAAAGTTCGCATTTTCTTCTTGATAGAATTCATCCCATAATTATTAATTGTGTAATCCTCATTTCTTTGCCACCTAAAGCCATTATTAATTATAGGATTCATCCCATGACTATGTAATCCTCATTTATTAATTATCTATCAAAAAAGCCATTACTGAAAATTTCCCCATTCCTCCACCTCCTATCTTTGGAGGTCATAATCTGCAACTCTGGGGTGCAACAAATCAAGCCAGTGCAGAGTATATGAGACTTCCTTCTTTAACTTTTGTAGAGTTTGCTCCAGGGTATGCATTTTGATGTGCAAAGTAGTTTTTGTTGTTGTTTTTTTTTTTTTTTTTTTTAATAGTTGTGGTTGACGCATCGTTTTATTTCAAGATGTAAGAATCAAGTTCTTCAATTTTACTCATCTACAATTTATGTATCTGAGAAGAAATGTTGAGAAAAACTTCCGGATTTGAGAAAGTTGTGGATTTCTCTGGTTTTAGAAAAATAAGATACATTATTCTGTCTTGATGTTTTCAGGGCATGTTGGCATTCAATGGTGTTTGTCTTCCTTTTTTTTCTTTTTTTGGCGCCTTGCTGGAAACTGTTGATCATATGGTACCTGAATACACACACTCTTAATTTTTGTTATCTTTAAACACTACGAAATTATTTATTGTACTGGGGGCAAGGAACTGTTCATCCCATTTAGCCATTTTGATGCGGGAAAGTCTACCGGAAATTCAGAAAAAAACTATTTTAATTTTAGTTTTATTTATTTTTGGACATCAATTTTATTTATATTTTAGGCCCTTCTATTAATTAGGTTAATTACTGAAATTAGGATTTTCCTACGCCAGTTAGAATTAGGTTTTAGTGTTCCTATATGAGTGAACTATCATACTTCTATCAAATAGAGACTATTTTGATGTATAAAATATCTATGTTGAAATTGTCTCCATGGTCTAGTGCTAACTCCAGCCCATCCTAGGTGCTAACTCCAAGTGGTTTTATATTCGCTTGGTGTTAACTCCAATCAAGCCAAGGTTCTGAATCCTAGGTCTATCCTTTATTTCCTTTATTTTTCTGTCTTTTAATTTTGTGTTGAATTGTTCTGGCTTGTCCTGCATCACATTACCTGTTTGATCTTGGTTTCTCTCTTTCTTCTCAATACTTCTTCAACAAAGTCCTAACTCCTGGGTTACAGTTACAGAGAAACTTATTCTCTCCCTTTTCTATGTTTAACCATGCAGATCGTCCCATTGAACTTGAACAAGATGGAAGAGAATTTCTCGAATCAGATAAAAATTCTCAATCACCACATCAGATTTGTTTTCATCATCTGCCATCAGATTGGAGCTCGCAATCTCTAAATCAGTTGAGTTGTTTTTTCAATTTTACTTCTTCAGTGAGATTTCTTAGAAAAAAACTATGATTTTTTTGTTTATAACTTGAGCAATGTCCTCCAAACTGGCACTTCCTCACGACGAATCTTCGCCATCAGTGTTGAAAATATTACTCAAGATATGAATGAGAAGGCAATTTTTTTTTTTACTTTCTTTATGATTTTCTAGATTAAACTAAGGATAGGATTCATATGAAGCTATTCAATGCGTTGCTCATTTGTACCATGGAATGGGAGGCTGGTTTGTCTCCTCTCCTTTTTCTTTGCTGCAAGACCTATAATTCCTCTTACGTCCCTGACCATACATGCTTTATAACGAGTAAATAAAGGTAGGCAAAATCCCCATTTACTTGGGTCTCTTTATTCATTAATAAAGTTATGTCATTTATCAAAAACTAAAAAAAGGGAGGAAAAATACCATAATAAACAGGACTGTTATACTACTTGCACCCCTTTTGGTTCCAAGAAGTTACCTTGTCTTTTATTTCTTGATAGAGTTACTACTAGTTATTGTTTTATTAACATTCTAATATAAAACCGTAACTAGAAGGAACTAACATTTCTATTGGGCTATTTGCTTGCAATTGTTGGTGTTTTGGACCATGTAAATTCTACATCAATCAACAATTCTGTTGACTTTTCAATAGAAGAACCCAATTAGACTAATCTAGCTCTTTCATTATTTGTATGAATCAAATTATCAAGCATTAAATTTTTTTAAGAAAATATTTCTTCTTGTCCCGCAATAGTTCTTATTCATATGTTATCCGTTTTTAACAACTTTGCTACATTCTCTAGAATTATACTAGTTTTTCTATAGAATTATTTTATTATCAGATTTAATTCTGTTAATTTTTTTCTTATAATGTCCTGGGTTCTTTAGGTATTTAAGATACATTATAGTTGTTGGGGATAGATTGTATACATAGACACACACACACACACACATATATATAAATGAATGCATGCGAAGATTCACACCAATCTTTAACTTAACGCCAGATTTATGGTTCAGGATTTTAAATTGCTATGCCAGAAACAAGAAAAGAACAAATCTTGTAGAATCACAGGGTCACGGAGATTCTAAGTTCTGTATGCCTATTGATTTTGTTAAGTTTCATAAAGCATACTTCATGGCTTTTAAAATTCATTTTGTAATCTGAAACTAGACTTCTTTTGCAGTTTTGATGCACTACTATGTGAGTGTCTCTCTCTTTAACTCTACACACACACAAATGCATGTGCGCACGCACGAAAGTTCCATTTTAGTAATTCTGTCTCATGTTTTTTGTCTTATGCAATATGCTTTGGACCATTGGAATAAATTTTTTTCACTGTGCAGGTAGACAATTTCCAACATCAAAAGCTATGGATTGAAATATATTGAATCAAAATGGATGGCATAATTTTTTTTGGCACTCATACCTTTCTTTTCGGCATGATAAAATATTTGTTTATTTTCAGAAGTTGCAGTGTTTGATATACACATTTTGTGGGCAGGTAATAACAAAGATCCCTTTCTTGCACATAAACAGCTGGGCTAACTAATAGAAGTGGACTCCATCATCTCAACTGCACACCCGAAAATCTGCGAAGGATTGGAATGTTTCAAATGGACCCTAGACATTGTATAAATGGATAGCTTTTGAAGATAAAAAGGTTATACATGCGTCAAATTCAAGATGAGTGTACAGCAGTTCTTTAGGCACCATAATAGATGAGTAATATGAATATACAGTGGCTGATAGAATAATGTATAGCAGCACTATGGAGAGAGAAATGCCCAAAGTTTTGAGGGTTGTGAAAAATCTGTTCTTGATGTGAAGCTCTCATTCCCCAAATCTTTTATAAAGTGGGTGAATGCTTCTGGTCTCTTTTCTCTCTGTTCTTGATGTGAAAGCTTTCATTTCCCAAATCTTTTATTAAGCGAGTGAATGCTTCTGGTCTCTTTTCTCTTGCCAATATGCTTGAGATGCTTGATAGTTGTATTTTTAGTACTTAACGTTGGTGTACCTTTTGTATACATCTTGTGTACATGGACTACACCCCTTCGCAATTAATCAATGAAATATTTACCTATAAAAAAAATTAAAAAAAATTGTATATGAAGATCTTTTCAACACGGTTCAGTGATGTTCTCTCTTGATTGATTGGGTGTGAATTGTAGTTGCTACAGCTGGCTAGCTAGGCTAATGCCAATACAGCTTTTGTGACTTATACTGCTTGCTGCTATAAAAACATGGGCCACAAATTATGTTACAATCTTGCCCTATAATGTGGTCGACATTATTACAAACATCCTACGAAAACGAAACAATATAAAGTGCAAATATCCATCTTGTTCATTCAAGCTGGGAGATGAAGCTCCAGGGGAGTCACAACTGAATTCAGAAGGTCCGGGTGCACGACACCAAATCTACGAAGCACTTGGTTGTCTGCGAAATTCAAAGCCTTCTGCATTCCATTAGCACAAGCATCTCCTTTATACATAGGATTGTGTTCTCCATTGCATGGTTGGCACCCAGTGAAGTGAGTAACAAATGGCCTTCTCCAGGTACTATTATTATGGCCTGCATCTTTAAGATACTGCTCTGTCAGTGCACCATGGCACTCACTCACCACCTCGGCATGTTGCCGCCTCAACCTGTGCGCCCGTCTCTCCATCTTCATGTACCTGCTGGTCAAATTGTCTAGCTTATCCACTATTGCCAACCAGTATGCACTCAGAGAATACTCATTCTCCAGGTATATCTTGTCTGCCCATATTTCATTCTGTTTTAGAATAAGATATATCAATGCTGCTTGATCATCTGACCCAGGAAACATCTTGTCTTTTAAGATTGATTTCTGAACCTGGCCCCACTTATTAAAATCAGGGCTCTGTGGGCCCATGCTGGTCCATACATGCATGAAGTCCATGGACCATTGGCAATTCCTGATCAAAAACACCCCAGCATTGAGACCTGTCCAGCTTTTCTTCTCATAGATCTCACGCTCCCAACCATCCACAATCAGGTTGTGGTTTTTGTACTTTTCTAATGGGACCGTGAACTCCATGTCAGTGAACACTGCATCCGAGTCAATCCACCAGATCCACTCGGCCTCCGGGTGAGCCATCATGGCAGCTTTGATGACCGGGTACTTGGCCCAATAGCTATTCATTTTAGGATGAAGCAAAAGGTTGTTGTATAAGATGTCATAGCCATGAAGTCTGCAGTAATCAACTTTGTTCTTGAACAGCCTCAAAAGCAAATGATCTCCAACCGGGTTTTTACATGGGGATGGTTGTGATCCAGTCAACATCAGGATTCTCCTGTGTGCACCATCATTGAACGAGGGGTGATGCCTTAGCCACTCTTTTCTTTTCTTGTCCCAGTCTTTCATGGGTGTCTCCATGTTGTAGCTGAGATTAGGGTCATCATAGAAAGTAGTATCAGGAGGGTCATAGCACTGGTTAAGGCCCTGAGAGTATGTGAACCTTGTTTTGGATATGATGGTTTCAAGACTAAGGTTAGGGACTAACATGGACAATAGGGACCAAACCAGAGAAAGAAGCAAGGATGCACCACAAAAATAGACAAACCCATTAATGATTAAAATTGAGGCTTTGTTTTGGGCTGCACGTTTTGAAGTTGGAGATCTTTGAGACTGAAACAGATGTGGTACCCCCATTATCAAGAAAAGTTTCTATGCTCTATGTGGTAGTGTGGTTCTTTTACTACTAGTAATAGAACAGAATAGAGATAGCTTTTTTGTGCTTTTGGATTCTGATTTTCTGGGAAACTGAGCCTAGTAGAAGAGAGAGCTTGTCAATTCTAAAGAGAGATTGAAAAATTCTTGATTTATCCTGAAGTTAAGCAGAAAATATGGGCGAAGAAAGATGCTTTGATTGGCTTTACTGGTATCAAAAGTTGTCTCTTATGAAGACTTTATATGCACAAGTTTGAATAATTAGGTGGCATTCCATTTTGTTCAGCTCAAATCCGCATCGCTTTGTCTTCTTGACTTTATGCGCTTATCTACTACATGACTTCTACAGACAATTAGACAACATGCGGCCTCCTCACATTTTTAATCTTTGTAAATAAAAAAATTATAATGGAATAATTATTAATATTCATAAGTTTGAAAAACTAGTAAAAGATGAAAATTTATATTTTTGAAAATATATTAATTTTAAAACTAATTATACGCACTAATAAATAGCTATTACAACTATTTTAAAACCAATTACATGCACTAATAAATAGCTATTACAACTATTTTAAAAATGAGTAAATATTTCTCAATTTGAAAAATAGCAATTACAACCACGTTATTACAACTTTTTTTTTTTTTAAATGAATAACTATTCTTTTTAAATAATAGCTATACAATTAAGCTTTCCATATGTAACAACTTATGAATATTACTATTTTTAATGTAATCTTCATTCAGTGTATCAAATATGGTCTTAGTGAATACTAATCTTCTATCCATTTTTTGTGTTTTATTTTATGATCCCGCTAATTACTACTTGCCATATACTCATTTGAATTTCCTTATAAAATAACCAAAGTTAAAAATGGAAAAATAAAATCAATACTATAATCAATTGAATATAAAGTATAGTACAAATAGTGAGACAGAAAATTTATATTTATCACATAGTAAGGAGTATTATTTTTTGTTTCAACTTTAACATTTTTTTTCTTTTGGAAAATAAATCACTTTCCAAAAAATGTTTTCTAAAAATATTATCTCATTTTTCTATATTTATTAAATACCTTAAAATAAATTGGAAAACTATCTAAACTTTCTTTATTTAACTTTGCATAAGATAGAGTTGTTAAAACAACTTTAACAACTCTATCTCATGTCAAGCTAAATAAGGAAAATTAAAAGATAGTTTTCATTTGAACAATTTCTTTTTATCCTACCCAATATAGCAAAGTACAAAAAATTATCTTCATATAAAGCGTAATATTGAAACAAACAGCGCATTAAATTAGGAAGTTGTCATTGAAAGAATATTATTTTTGCTTTGGCTCAATACTTATATAATTTTTATTACGTACCAATCACACCTATTTATAGCAACAATTGAAAAGAATAAAATAAATTGTGTTTAATATTAACTAATGCCATCACCTATTTTTAACATAAGAAGATTCAACATAACAGGTCATTGGTGGATTTGAAATGGCGTACTCGTTGAGATCCACAATGACTTTTTTGTTTTTTGATTTTTAATTTTTAATTTCTTTTTTCTTTTGTTTGATGAGATCCACAATGACTTTGTAGCGAGGATTATATATATATATATATATATATATATATATATATATATATATATATATTTTCCCAAAGAGTGTGAAGCATGGACCTTGATTTACGTAATCTGAGTGAGCATTTATTATGGCCCTTGTTTTATGTAATTTTGATCTGGTATTCTGAACCCTGCACATGCTGCTTTTAATCGACGTGCTTACCGTTAATGAATTTATTACTTGATGACTCTATGATTCGAGCAACAGGTGAAGTGATACCAACCTACTCCTACTCTTCTTCTTCTTTTCTTCTTTTGGGTCTTGTAAACGAGTGTACTTAAGGTATTGGTTAACAATTCATTTTAAGAAAATTTTAACACTATTTTTATAATAAATAAAAAAAACTGTCAAAACATTAATTTTTTTTTCTTTTCCCATAAAAGTTTTTTTTAAATAGATTATTAACTAATACCCCAAGGACATTTGTTAGCATTTTTCTTTTTTTATTAAGAAAAAACCAAATTTTGAAACAAAGGATGAGGTTTGGAAGTTCATTTTCATAGTCCAAGTGAACTTTTGTTTAAAATTTCAGGGAAAATATACCAGAAACTTGAACTTTTTTTCTAGTCAATTTAGTATATAAATTTTGATCTTATAGTAAATAGACTCCTTAACTTTTTCTTTCGCATATTTAGTGTATAAACTTTCATATTGTAGTAAAAGGACCCCTTTAACTTTTTTTTGTGTGTGGCCGATTTAAACTTTTTTTTTTTTTTGGGGCACCAAATCATTAAAAAGTAATGAAAATGAAGGGGTTTTATTGCAACATCATAAAAGTTTTGGGGAGTCTTTTTATTATCTAAAATAAAAGTTAAGGGGTTTTTTTTTTACTGTGCTAAAATTTACGTTCTAATTTAGTTAAAATAAAAATTCAAGTGGTGTAAGTGAAATTACTCGAAAGTTTATAGGATGTCAGAGTATATTACCCCAAAATTTATGAAGATTTTTGTCCGGCTTTAATGCCTAACTAAAACGTCCAATAGTCAGTTTTTAATGTAACCTAAATAATTTGTACGAAACCGTCCAAGAAAGAAGAGGAAGATGCTCTACTGTAAAGCAATATTTTCTTCTACTTTTACATCGAAAGTGTAAGACAACAAAAATAGTAAAATCCATTGTTTATTGATTATAATTGCAAAGAAAACGATTTACTTAATTTTCTAATATCTCATTAAAAAATATATATTTTGTTACCGATGTCAAGATCTATGCTAATTTGAGGTTTGGATAGACTTCATTCAAGAATGTCGCCACCCCCGGAATTAATACGAAAACTAGTGCTTCAAATCATTGAATAAGGCAAAACGAAAGAAGAGACATTTCTTGCTCGGCGCTTTGGTCCCTAAAGCGCACTATGCTCTATTTAAACATATTAGAGTTTTCAGTGGAACCGGTGAACCACACGAGGAAGGATGGAAGAGTAATAGCAGCATTCCAGCCAGCATACTTTTTTCCGAGTCAAGAATTTGTACATTATTGAGTTTCCACCTATTCATAGGTTTTTCCTCATTTTTTGGATAGCCAAAAAAACAAAGCCAAAGATTGGTAATCAATGTCAGGTGAAGCTGGAACCTGAAGGGCTATTGGGTTACGATCTATGTCATTCATGAGTAGATTTTTTTTTTTTTTTTTTTACTTTTAATCAAAAAATAAAGAGTGGATTTTGTTTTTCTTTACCAAAAAAATACACTTGGTGAGCTAAAGATCTATGATACTTTTGAAACATATTATGTTAACACTTTGATCTTTTGTCCCCATCAAAGTCTCAAAAAAAAAAAAAATAGATATTAACAAATGCAAGGATTTTTAATGAGTTTTATTATAGAAATTTAGGGTATAGAGCCTATAGACAAATGCTCTATGCTCTTTATCACACCAAAAAATATAAATAGGTAAACAAGCCAAGCCAAGTATTAAATGTTCAAACTTGTTCATTTAATTTTTTTTTCAAACAAGAGCTAAGCTCGAACTTAATATCAAACAAAATTTTATATTCAAGCTTTGCTCATTTTCTTGTCAAGTAAGCTCGTGTTTATTCATAAGCTACTTAATTAACTAATTTTTTCCTATATATTGTGATATCACGACTAAAATGTTTTACCTTTGCATAATTTTATGAATTTTATCATTAATTAATAGGTTACAAATAATAATTTAATATCATATGAACCTATTGACAACAGGGCAAGCTGAAAGGTGGAGCAAGAGATGTGATCGCCTAAGGCCCCCAAATTTAAACCAATAGGGTTATTTATAATCAATAAATAAAATAATATTTTTTTACCAGATGAAAAACAAATAAAAAAATAGAGAAAAATGCAATGTCCATAATATTTTTTCATAACAATGTCCATAAGTAGCAAGTTGTTACCGCTTGTTATTGATGGCATAAAAATAATTATAGTGATATTTTCAAATAAAAAGTAAAAAGCAACTTAAAACTTAGGATTTGTTGTAAAAAAACATTGTGAATGTTGCACTTCTATAAAAAAAAAATAAGAATAATAATAAGAGTTTAGTTAGCAAACTTTTACAAGTTCTCATTTAAGTCTACCACTAACACCACTCTTTTACTTACTACTATTAATCTATCACATCAACAAGTATAAAAAATTTTGTCAAATTTTTTTTGTCTATAAAGTTTCTAAAAAAAGAAAAAATTCTACATAGTTCAAGTTAATTAGTAGTAATTTCGCATCTAAAACAAGATAAGCAATTTTCGCCTTAGGCCCTCAAATGCATCAAGCCGCCCCTGATTGACAAACTTATACAGTCCAATTTCAATTCTATATAAATACATTTTTAGACAAGTATACATATAAAAATATTATACTATATATAGTTAAATTGAGCTCTCATTTTCACAAGCTTGTTCATGTATACATTATTTTGTTTGAGCTTAGCTTGTTTAATAATCGAATCTAAACTTAATGCTTGAGCCTGGCTTATTTTCTAAACAAACAAACATAAACAAGCTTTTTTTTTTCAAGCCGAGCTCGAGCTTGTTGTTCATAAACAACTTAGTTCATTTACAACCCTAGATATAGAGATGTTATTTCATTCTAACCAACGTGATGCTTTAAAATTGTATATTGGTCTAACTAGGAAGAAAACTTTTTGGTGGTTTTTATTTTATTTAGCATAGACATGACCTTTTGGATGGTTAATATTATGTTTCCTTTAAATGGTTTAGCAATTAGAAGGATTTGCTAACTTATCTAGTCTAAGATATATATATATATATATATATATATATAGAGAGAGAGAGAGAGAGAGAGAGAGAGAGAGAGAGAGAGAGAGAGAGAGAGAGAGAGAGAGAGAGAGAGAGAGAGAGATGGGTTCAAATTACACCTGATATAACTTCATAAAAGTTACACCTTTTGTGAACCATTGATTACTATTAGATCTAAGAGTAAAAAAAACACTCATAGTGGTATCATTATTACTTCCTAGAAATTAATGATTTAAGCATTAACTCTTCTTATTAAAGGAGGAAAAAAAAAACCACAGCATTAACTTTTTTTTTTTCATCCATATCATCATCTTCTTCCTCTTGTCTTTATTTTTTGCACTATACTTTCAGGCCTCCATCATGAATGGTGGTTGAAATAATTCTAAAAATAACATCTCAAGTCTTGTTTTCTTCTTAGACTCGTTGTTGGAAAAATTTATGAAAATAACTCTCAAGTCCTTTTCTTCTTGCTAAGCTCGTTGTTGAAAGAATCCTAAATATAACATCTCTATATATAAACAAAATATTTTAGTCAAGATTCTCTCTTAAAGTTAATGTGAAAGTTCTTCTCATGGTCCTCCACAAAGAAATTTCTTTAATACCCATTTGGAATAGGAGCAAATTGCTATATTACTATTGATTTGCAATATCTTGTAACGACATTTTGACTAGCTCTTAAGGAGCTTCAACTTGGAGTTACCGGAGATATATGACCTACGTTTAGGTGAAATAGGAATTATTCAATTAAGATAATATTTAATTGCTTCTATGCCGAAAGGGGAGATTTGGCTATGGGGAGGTGCTCCTTAGTTGATCAGTATGCTTGGCAAGTTATTAAAATGAAGGGTACACAATAAATAAGGAAAGAGAAAAATTTTCTAATATTAATTAGGTAATAAAGTGGAAAGTATTAACATTTAATGATGATTTTTCAACCGTTAGATTTCTTAAAAATATAACACTTATGGAGTTATACCAGGTGTAAACTCATCTCTCTCTCTCTCTCTCTCTCTCTCTCTCTCTCTCTCTCTCTCTCTCTATATATATATATATATATATATATGAATTTTTTTTCCATTTACCATTAATTTTGTAAGAATATAGTTAGTTGTCCGGTTGAAAAACAATGTGGAAAACTAACATCTCGAGTTTTTAAAACTCGAGATTCAAGTAGAACTCGAGTTTTAAAAACTCGAGACCCAAGCAGTCCATACGCTGACGTGGTTTAAAATATTTCCACGTGTATATCGAGTTTATAAAACTCGATTTATAAATCGAGTTTTATAAACTCGATTTTGGCTTCAGTTTTTGACTGAAACCGTGTTTCAGGAACACGGTTTTTACCGCTTCAAACCTAACTATTTCCAGCCCTCACTCGTGACTCTCACTCTCACCGTCACTCTCACTCTCACTCTCACTCACTCTCACTCTCACGATCACTGCCGCCGATCACACTCACTCTCACACTCAAGATCACTCTCACTCTCACTCTCTACTCATTACTCTCTAGTCCGCCGCCGCCGCCGCTGTTGACCCACCGTGCCGAAGAGCACTTCGCCAGTCCGCCGCCGCCGCCGTTGATCCACCGTGCCGAGGTACTCTCTCTCTCTCTCTCTCTCTCTCTCTCTCTGTTCATGATGTACCAATTTTAAGTTTGGTTAATGGGTTTATGTGTTGGTTCCTAGCTTACAGACTATGGGAGTAAACTGACAGGGAAAATCTGCAATTTGAAGTTTTGAACATTTTGTAGATAATACACTACAAATGCCTTTAGTAAGTTGAGTAGAACTAAATTAAACCAAGATTTCTCTCATTCTCGTATTTATGTGAAGCGTATAAGTATCACTTATAACTAGCTTAAGCTATGCTGACTTAAAGTCTAAATTGAAAAAAAAAATCCGGAATAAGTTTAGCCATCATTTGACCAGTTGAAATAAGCGGAATTTTTTGTTTTTCACCTGAATAATTTTTTTTTTTTTTTTTTTTTTTTAAGATGGGTAGATAGTGGGGAGGGTGAGGGCTACAGACATGCAGTACTACCATGGATGCCATTATCACTGGACTATTACTTGAACCTTTCACTTGAATAATCTAAGAAAAAAGGAATTGTATTTCATCTGGTGAACATTAATTCTAATTATTATATAGATAAATGCTTTTAGTTTCCATTCAAAAAAAAAAAGAAAAAACAAAAAGATAAATGCTTTTAGTAGAACTTACTGAGTGCTTTTATAATATATAAGGTATTTGACTTAACAAATTTTGTTGACGTTTCTTTTTGTTTTTGTTTGGGGGGAAGAGGGTTGGGAAAGATTCTTCTCTTTCAATTTGATGTTGTCTGAGAAAGGTAGGCAGCGTGATATTTTTAATCATCACTACATTTTGTACGTTATTGAACCAACTTGAGACCATTTTTCATCAAATAGGCATCATTTAGCTTCAACACTAGCATGAGTATATGGAAATTTGGTTTGATATAACATTTCTGCCAAACAAATGGATAGAGTGAAGTATTTATGGAGCTTTGATGTTTATGTACAGATGTAATGTGCGGTGCATTAGTGTTTTTGTTTATTGTCTATGTTAGAATTTGATAGATATAGATGTTTGTAGAAGTTTGAGTATTTTTCTTCAGCAAATAGAAAGTTTGGAGTTCTCACCTTGTCAACTGGAAAGAATGACTTAATTGAACTTCCCATGTGGTACTGTATTCTCCTAGCTAACTGTAAATGATGGCAGAATGCATAATGTAACATAGGTCTTGTGCAAAGAAGTCCTATATTGAAAACTTAGAAGGGTTGCTATGTGCAAAGTTGCCTTCAATCTCAAGTGGTTAGTAGTGATAGGATTTGATTTTGATTGGTCCTTAAGGTATAAATTTCAGATTTATTGTACGACTATATTTAGTCTCAACACCAAACAGCCATGACCCATGCCATACTTTGTAGCTAAAATGTTGGTGCTGATGCACCTTACTTCATTATCATTTCGTAGTTAGCAATGATGTAACTTGTCATCTCAGGTTGTTGTTGTAAGAACAACCTTAGTTGCCTATATTATCTGAGGAGTTTCTCATAGAAGATAATATGGGTTTGGAACTCTTTTGCTTTAATTTTTTCTAATATGGAATTTTCAGGAAAGTTTAGGCTTAATGATCTTGGCAGTCCATTAGTTTGATGTGTGCCCTCTGCCATCTCTAAGAACCAATTTTTTTAAATTTTGATTGGTTATTTGGTTAGTTGTTGATCTGCTTTTATTTTTTATTTACAAATGTTATGCATTAGGATCAATCATTCAATTCTCATTTCATAGCTGCAAGTGGGGGTCTAAACCATTTCATTTTAAAGAAGCATGGATTAGAGATGGTAGAAGCTCTCTATTAATCAAAAAGGCTTGTTAAATTTGACTATCAAATACATGTTACTTTTTTTTTTTTTTTGTTGCTTGATGCTGCTGTTCCTGTTGTTTTTGAGTTTTAGTAGGATAATTTCATGGACTACCATACATAATATGTTGGTGCTGATACACCTTAGTTCATTATCATTTCCTGGTTAGTAATAATATAATTTGTAATCCCAGTTTGTCATTGTAAGAACTCCCTTGGATGCCTAGATTATTTGAGGGGTGGTTTCTTTTAGGATGATATATGGGGTAGAAACTTTTTTGCTTCTATCTTTTTTAATATTGACTTATCTGGAAAGTCCAAGTTTAATATTATTGGCATTCTTTTAATTTGATGCACGCGCTTAAGTTTCGCTGCCATCATTAAGAACCAATTTTATGAAATTTTGACTGGTTAATTGGTTAGTTGTTGGGTTGCTTTTGCTTTATAGTTTAAATATTGGTTAGATGTTGGCAGTCTTTTAATTTTATGAAATTATGATCGATTATTCATTGTTTTTATTGTATAGCTGCAAGTTGACTTTTAAATGCTTTCCGGGAATGACTTCGGGGTTGAATGTGGATGCAATTATTAGGGGTGGGATAAGGAAGTTTACTGATGAGGTAGGAAGGTTGTGGACCTTGCTTGCAGAGTATTATATTAGGTGGAATTTGCACGAGAAGGCGAGGGATGTGTTTGAGGAGGGGATTATGAGTGTGGTTACTGTTAGAGATTTTAGTGTAATTTTTGACTCGTCTACGCAGTTTGAAGAGAGTATGTTAACGTTTAAGATAGAGAGTATGAGCTCGAGTGACGAGGAGGATGAGGAGGAGGACGAGGGAGAGGGTGGAAAAGAAAACGGTGTTGAGGGGAAGAGAATGGATGATGAAGATGAAGATGAAGATGTTCGGTTAGATGTGAATTTATCGATGGCTAAGCTTGAGAAGAAGATTCTTGATGGGTTTTGGTTACACGACGATAAGGATGTGGATTTGAGGATTGCTCGATGCATGGTCCTTTACAAGTCTTTGATGGAGGATGCAACTGAGCAGTCAAGTAAATGATCATTTCTCTCAACCTTCATTCAGGACTCATGATTCTTGAAAGTCAGTTTAGTGTCCTTGATACAGTCTTCGTAATTCTGAGGCTAATTCATGCATAATTCTTCTTTTGTGAAGTTAGACACTTAGCAAATATTTTCCATTAGCAGGTTCAAAAGTTGTTTAGAATTTGCAATGTCCTCCAGGAGGTAGTTATTTATTCCAATATATTATATTCCTCCTGAAATTATTCAAGAGACTGGTACTGATGCAACCATGGCGAGATTGAAAATTAAAATCAACATCTTAGATAATGGTGTTTGATGGATTATAGTTTAGATAACTTTGGATATATTTCAACATGCGACTTTGGATATATTTCAATATGCATCTTCGGAGTAGTGAATTTTCTTTCTTTATTTATGTATTTGATGCAGCAGCTAGAATTAATATGTTTGAGTAAACCAATTATGTGGAATATTGTTGCACTCTTTGCAGTATGGAGCTTGGGATGGATGAGGAGCCAGAGATTCTGCGGCCTGGTCCAGAAGATCCTTCATTGTTGACGCGACAACGAAATCATCGATCAGAGGACATTTGGAATGGCGAGGTGAAATATCTACTTCTATCATTAAGCTTTAATTTTTACGTTGTCTTTGACTTTTAGCAAGTTCTTTCAAAGTTGTATATCTACTTCTAACGACTGCTATAATTTGTATACATTTTGCAGGACTCGGGCCCACTTACGTGCCGTGGTCGCGCTAAGGAGATGGCAAATATAACGATGCGAGATAATCGGGTGATTGATATTATTAAGTTGGTGGGGCTAGAAGGATTGTTTAGGACCCCTTCTAGAGAGATAGATCATTGCCTAATAACGGCCCTAGTTGAACAATGGCGGCCGGAGACTCATACGTTTCATCTTCCACATGGTGAGATGTCAATCACCCTAGAAGATGTGGAGGTTATTTTTGGACTTCCTATAGACGGTGAGGTGTTGGTTGGGCCGACTACGGTGGTGGATGGGAATTGGAGGGACCTGTGTGTGGACTTGCTTGGTTTTGAAGTTCCGAGGAATGACAACAAAACATTGGTGGGGCAAAGAATTCTCATCAGCCGCCTTGTTGAGCGCATTGCAGAGGCACTGCCTCATGATGCAACGGAGGAGCAAGTACATCAGTATGCCCGGTGCTATATTTTAGCGCTACTAGGGGATAAGATTTTTATGGACAAGTCGGGAGATAGGGTGCATTTGATGTTCTTGGAGTTCTTGCTGAACCTTCATGATCCACCAAAGTATAGTTGGGGTAGTGGTTGCCTCGCATGGTTGTATAGAGAGTTGTGCCGGGCAAGCGATAAAGAGGCATTGCAAATTGGTGGGGCATTGCAATTGGTCCAGTATTGGGCATGGGCTAGGTTGCCATTCATGTGCCCCAGGATAGAGCCCCCACCTGGATGCGATTACGGCCCATGGCCAAAAGCTCCACTTGCATTTAAGTAAGTATTTTCCCACTTGTAGTAGCTGTTATGCCATGTTCTCTTCTTAGTAAGTAAGTGGTAATATTTGTTCTTATGTTATTCGCTCGTAATTGTAGGTGGGTGCGGGTGCCAAGCCCGAAGAGTAGGCCATCCAGCACGGCGTTGATCTATTATCGCGAGCAATTAGTTAGAATGCAGCCCGAGCAGGTAAGAATATACAAAAATTCATGTGCACGTTATGTTAATTTTCCTTAAGAATATGTTGAAATCATTGCTTTAACAAATCTTCTGTTTTAATTTTTGGTTTTCCCTTTATGTATGTATTCTCCTTTGTTTCACATTTGAAGCTGGTATGATCAATGTTTTGCTAATTCTTATGTATTGTACATGAAAATAAAATATGAAATGTATTGTACTTTGTTTCACATTTTAAGATGGTATGATAATTGTTTTTTGTTTCTATTGTAGATTATGTGGCAGCCATATGAGGCAGACTTCGGCCACCTTCCTGCCTTCTGCGTTGCAGGGAGGGATGCGTGGACGGCAAGGGTGCCACTCGTATGTTTTTGCATAGTAGAGACACACCACCCAGATCGTGTCCTTCGACAGTTTGGGTTGGCGCAAGGGCGGCCTGAACATGTTGTGTACGATGATAGACTACATAGAATTGACTTGCGTGGGAAGGTGGAAAAGAATTGGAGGGAGGAGCATGGACCGTATATCCTTACATAGGATATGAGGCAAGAACGAGTTTGCCATGGAGTTCCTCAGACTGGTGAGATGCCTCGCGATCATGACTATTACCGCTGGTACCGTCCGGTCACTCGAAAGTATGTCGACCGCAACAGCGCTAAATTAGATACAATGGTAATGTGTTGTAATTAGATTTTATTGCCCACTTTGTTTTTTCTTCTGTACATGTAGGAATGTAGCATCAATTGATTTATTTTTTCAGCAAATCTAGTTTGATCTGATTGAACTCCAATCTGTGCTTCAGTATTTGAGTACATTAATAAGTACTATATTATCCATTCTATAATTGATACATAAATGTCTCAAATCTGATTGTACTGGTTCTTTCTCCATTTCAGATTGAAAGCCATTTAGCGCTGTTGGAGATGCTTCCTGTAGGCAGCCCAGCACACAACCTTGTCCGACGTGTCCTAAATGATGTGGCTGGGCTTGGGGGTGGTCTTGCAGCAAATGGACAGGCAAACACTGGGCATGAGACTGAATCAACAACTATTGCAACCCCAAGCACAAGCGCAGCACCCCCAAATACATCAACTCGTGGTCGACATGCTACTGCAAGCCCAATCACAAGTGCAGCTAGGGGTCGTGGTCGGCGTGCAACAACCCCTCGGGTTGTAAGTAGTCATGAGGTACCTGCCCCCATCCCACACGCATCTCCTCCACTTGAGGTCCCTCCACCCATCCTAGATGCATCTCCTCAGCCCGAGGTCCCTTCACCCACCCCACCTTCACAGCCCAGTTTTGATCTTGGTTTTGATTTTCATATGACCCCTCCTACGCACCCTGAGACACCCTCATACGCACCCACCAGCTCCAGTGCACCCACTTTGCCGATGACAATGATTCCCACTCCTAGCTATACAGATCATCATTACCAACCTACCTCATCCTCATCCGACCCTTTAGGACCTCTGGTTGGGATTGACACTGATGTACCGGACGAGCATCCCCCTCATCAGCCCTCACCTCCACGAGGTAGACCACAACGTACTAGAAGAGCACCCACTTGTGGGACTGGTGGACACAAAATAGGACACAAAGGCAGCTCTATGGTATGATAATATTACTTGCAATGTAATGATATATTTTGCGGTTAATTTTATTCTTATCATTACGCCGAATATTGATTGTATGCATCTAATGTCTTTGCAGCACGATGATGAGCCTAAGGATGATGCCTCACAGCCTCCTCCCCCCGCGCCCAAACATTACACGAGGGCTAAAAAACGCAAAATTGGTGAATCTTGAAAAAGAAGCAACCCAAGGTCTTATTTTTCTTAGATTGCTTGGGATTTGATTTTTACTTTATAAGCCATTCTTTAATTTCCCATACCATGTGCTCTTTAATTTTGCTGCTTTCAGAGTAGGAGAAATTTTATATCTACATTGATTTTGGTTTTGTTTTGTTTGCAGGCTGATTTGGTTGCTTATTATTTTGAGTTTTATCTTTACCGCAGAGCCCAGAAGGGTGAGAGTTGCTATCAAACTTCGACCAAGAAATGCTGAAGATCTTCTTTCAGATGCTGATTTTTCTTATTGTGTTGAGTTACAACCAGAGGTGATTTACATGTAACACTTAAAAGATTGAAACTGATATTAAACAGTTCTCTCCCTCTCCCCAGAAATGCATATGTTTTATATTTTGAACAAACACCAGCCACTAGAACATTTGGAGTAATTGAGGTCATGGGTTCAAAATTCTCTGGGTGTGTGTTAACTGTTAACTTACGAATATATATATAATAATAATAAAAAGGATATCAATGTGCTAGAGTATTTGGCATGTCTATACTGTTTTAACCTTTAGATGCCTACTGAAACAGTAAAACTTTTCATTTGCTAGGTTTTTGAGTTGTCAGGTGGTCGGTCTTTCTGGATTCTGTCCTGTTGATCAATCTCAATATCCATCTGCGGTTAGAGGCTAAACACTAGTCTTGCCTTCTGGCCGATTGATTTCAATTCAATAATGGCTCTTTCTGCTTCTTTGCAATTGTCCTATGGATTGGGACTCTGCAAGAACCAGGGGTGCAATAAACGATATAAGGTACTTTTTTTTTTCCCCGATTAGTCTAGTGACAAAATATTTCTGTACTTTTTTCATGAACTGCTAAGATGACATTTTATGATTGCTGCATCATAGAAGTGATGTGAGTGGTGGGCAGACCCATCTACAAGTGAAGCTGCTCTTGCCACTTAAATAGTTGTGAAAAAAGTCATGTCCTAAGGATTTCTCATATTATTCCGTTCCGTTTTTTTTTCCAGCAACTATGTTTTTATCCCTGTTCTGAATTTATTTGTTTGTTTACAGAGTGTAACGGGAAGAGGCAAGTTACATTTATTAAGTGCTTCTCTTTCATCACGTGTATCGGTATGTTTTTTGGTTTAGAACTTTAGAACTGCTCCTTTTCCCCCTCCAATATTGTTTTCCTTTGAATGTAACCTGAAGTGTGCTGAAGCATTTAGATGTCAGTATTTAAGTATCATTATCATCTAAAACAAGGGAAAAAAATTGCATGTTCAGCATCAATTATGCATCGTTTACATTATTAGATGCTTGATTTTACTTAATGGCTAATTGGGAAATCAGTGGGGGCTAATTGGGGCGACTGGTATTATGCACGTGCTAACTTTAAATGCTATTCTTCTTCTGTGACTGTTAAACGTGATATTTACCATATTACCATTCAAGTTGGTACTTCCATTTCATAATTTGATGATTTAGAACTCTTGCTATTCTTATAAGCTCTAACATATTGATGGCATATGGGTTTATTTACTGTTAAGGGCTAATGACTTAAGTCTAGTTTAGGTTTCTTAATTTATGTTTGACTCCCTGCCCATAAATTAACTAATTAGTTTCTTTTTGCCTTAATCTACAACAACCACCAAGCCTTAATCTCAAAACTTTGGGGTCAACTATGGATCCTCAATAGACTAACCACTACACCCGAGTGTTGATGTATCACTTTGCTGCTTCAAGGGAACACCCTAACTAATCCTTGCTCACTTTTCATTGCATCTGGGGTCTGATGCAGTGCTTCATTAGTAGGGGATGCCACAACGTATCTATAATGGATCCATTCATGATAAAATTACTGCATTTTACGCTAGTCAACTAGCTGCCAACATATTACAACCCTCATTTTTCTTAGCTCAGAACCAATTTTGAACAAAATATATGACATTAAGCATAGATACTGATGCATGTGTAACTTCTTCTTCTTCCTTTTTCCACTAGGTAAATTGGGGAGGGGGTTTCGAACCCCAATGCCCAGGCACCCTAAGAGGTGATGGTACCACTGGGTCCTTGAACCCTATAGGTGCATGTGTAACTTACCAATAATTAAAAAAAAAAGTTTCTCTTTGCCTTTGTTTCCTATTTTGAAGTTATTGTACTTTGTTAGGCATCTCGTGCCTGCTGTTTTTGTCTGTCTTGTTATATGGTAACTTCAATCTGTTAGGCAATGGATGGAATAGAAACCCCATATTCTTTTTCTAAACGCAGCAATTTAGACTTCTTTGTCTTGCAAAATTTGAAATTATAATCGCCTCCTAGTTGTTGCTTTTTCCTCCCTTAAGATAGTTTCCTAGAAGTATTTTTCTAATTGATGGTACTGCAATCATGAATTCATAAATAGATGAAACAACTTCAAATATATATTTTCTGTGACAGTATCAGCCACAGGAATCTTGGAGTTTTCGCCTTTTGGACAATGCATACAGGCCAATACATTCTTTACCTAACAGATGCAATACATTTAACTGTCATTCTTTTCTAAGACCAGGCCAACCATTTGAACTTCCTACTATGAAGACAGCCACCATGGCATTGACAAGGTAGTCCACTTGTACTTAAGTTGGTTCCGGCAGCTTGTATTGTTATATTTGCTGTATGGGGCATTGGGCCACTTTTGCGTGAGAGCAGAAACATACGTCCTCATGTATGTTCTTATTTTTAAGTTTTCCTTTTCATGTCATTTACCCTACTGTGATTGATGTTTTGCCTTGTGTTTCCAAATTGAGCACTGTTTATATTATTGAATTTTAAAATATATCCTGCAGAAGAATGATAGTAGCTGGAAAAAGAGTAGAACATATCATGTTATGACATCTTATCTACAACCTTTGCTGCTATGGACTGGAGCAACACTCATTTGCAGGTGAATTCATCATGATATAATTGAACTAGAAGTTTTAAATTCTTATCCTTGAAAACAGAATTTATTTTGCAGATTTAATGATCACAGTTCTGTTTCTTGCAGAGCACTAGATCCGGTAGTTTTACCTACAGAAGCTAGCCAGGTTGTTAAGCAACGGCTTTTGATTTTTGTAAGATCGTTGTCGACTGTGCTTGCCTTTGCCTACTGTTTATCAAGGTGGGTGTACTTTCTATATTTTTCGTGGTCTTTTGAAAAGCTTGATGAGGTCACTTGAACTTGTCTAATAAACTTAAACAATTAGGCGGGGTTTTGGCACTTATATTATGGTTGAACAGTGAACTGGAATCATCATTACTTGAAATACATAATGGTTAAGCAGTTTACATATCCTCATGTTCTTTGTAGTGAAGATATCTTTGTGCTTCTTTTAAAGTTGCATCAAATTTTGCCACAATTTGATAACTATTGCTGCTTCGTTGGAGCCATTAATCATTAGCTTTTGATAATGATTTCGCAGTTATGGTGCGTACTGACAATTACTTTCATGACAACTAAATTTAATTATGTTTCTTTGTGCAGCGTGATCCAACAAGCGCAGAAATTCTTTATTGAGACTAATGACTCTGGTGACACAAGAAGTGTAAGTGTTAATGCTATATGGTACGACTTCTTGCTTTGGTTATGTAATGAGATATATTTGTAATATAGCAGTACCTTGAAGGGAAATCTTCAATGGTCAGCTGGTGATATGAATTAAGAATCCAAACTCTAAGCCATCACTGCACATCCTCATTTCTCTCTATTTTTATTGTTGTTTGACTGCTTGAGTTTATGAGAGTTGCTAATGGAGATGCATGTCCTATATTCAAAATTAGTTGCTTTGGGACAGATGGGATTCCAATTTGCGGGAAAAGCTGTATACTCTGCAGTTTGGGTTGCAGCTATCTCATTGTTCATGGAGTTGCTGGGTTTCTCTACCCAGAAATGGCTTACTGCTGGAGGTCTTGGGACTGTCTTGTTGACTCTTGCCGGTCGTGAGGTACAACCATAGTTTTTTTTTTTCATTTAATTAATGTTACTAATCTGTATTAATCTATTTATTGAAAAAAATTAACATCTTCTTTGCTTATTCTATCTAGATATTCACAAATTTCCTTTCAAGTGCTATAATTCATGCAACTCGGCCTTTTGTTGTGAATGAATGGATTCAAACAAAGATTGAAGGCTATGAAGCTTCTGGTACTGTTGAGTTTGGTATTTAAATGTTGAAGATCACCCTAAAGAACAAGAGGCTATAAAGAAATGGACTAACTGAAAATTTTATATCTATGTGCAGAAATCTCACTCAAAAATCTCATTGGCGTATCATTGGCGTATCAAAACACATCTAGCCATTAGTCACTTGGACGTCAATAAGGTTAATGTGAGGAATAAATCTAGATTGTCTATCCTTTAATATGTACTATAGTTGCTTTTTGCTGCCATGAATCTTACTTAATTTTCCTCTCTGATTGGTTGATTTCACTGCCTCTCTCTGTGCAGATTATTGTTGCTGACATGCGTAAAGTTTTGGCCAAGAATCCTCAAGTTGAGCAGCAGAGGTTACACAGAAGAGTGTTCCTGGACAATATTAATCCTGAAAATCAGGCTCTATTGGTTAGTGCTAAAAATCTTTTTAACAATTGATAATTTCATTCTTAAAAATAAAAAAAAATTAAAAAAAAAACTCTTTATGATCTTTTGAGTAATCAATTCTTTATTAAAACAGCTTTATCAAAAATATGATCATAGTTATTGAAGTATTTGTGCAGTCAAGTGTGTGTGTGTGTGTATTTAGTTCTTTAAGTCTAGGTTCCCTTAATAAGGGAAAGACACCTGTGTTCTCTACGTTATTTTGGATGCATTTTGAAGTCATGCCACGGCCATTGGATTGTGATGAGAACGTGCACTTCAGAATACTAATGGTTGGTTTTAGTTCTATTTCTTTGGACTGTATTTCAAATTATCATGTTGGTTTTATACGTTATACTGTCTTATAATTTAGATAGTTTATGGGCAATTTACATTTTGAAATTTGAACCCCGAATTTTAAACCATCATTCCTCTCCCAAAATCCATCGCTATTGAAACCACATTTCCACGCCCCATCCATGGCTTTCCCACATCCCAATCTGGCCACTGCTGAACCATTTTCACCCATTCACCCCAAAGCCAAGCCATAAACCACAATTGCATTGTTTCACCACCCATGGCTACCACTAGAAAACCCACCACCACTACCACCTTATTTAAGCAATATACCCAGCTACACCCACTCACAAAACCAACCAAATCCAGCCAAAACCAACTACACCACGTTCTCCAAACCCATCTCAACAGCCACCATTGCTATTTAACCCAACATGGCTGAAACCCAATCAACCCAAATCACCTTCAGGCCACCATTTTCCAATAGCAATCCTCCACCACCCCACAACAACCAAGAAAATAATAGGAATAAGGGTAAACATCCTTTTTTTTTTTAATAATTTTTTGAAGTATGAGGTGTCAAATTCTTTACTAAAATTTGGGCGTTTTGTGTGGGAGAAAATGGGCAGTGACTGGACATACGCTTCCAATTGGACATGGTAATCATGCGTGGTTGTGTCTTGACCTTTTGAATGTACTGTGTCAACTAGCTGAGAGGGGTCATGGTGCTTCTGTTCGCTCAATGCTTGATTATCCTATTAAACACTGCCCTGAAGTCTTACTTCTTGGGATGGCATGCTTTAATGTACTCTCTTTGATTTATTTAATGTTTGCTCAATGCTTGATTATCCTATTAATGCTTTAGCTTCTTACTTCTTGGTTATTCTGTTTGAATGGTATATTAATTTGGTTGTGAAGAGGTGGGTTGGGTTGTCAGCTTTATGATTATTTACAATTTTGTATATCACTTGATCTGTCTTTGTTTTGATTCAGTTAGTTTTATCCATTTTGAGTTGGAGTTCTGACTATTAAACTACTAGTTGTTTCAAAAGCTTAAACTGATAGGACGATGATGAATTTAATAATTGAAATCAATATTCTAATACTCTGTTGCATGTGTGGACCCAAACTGAATGGATGGGCTCAATACAAGGAATTTTTTAAAATTTTAAATGGGAGCTAAAGTGGAGAGTTTTGAACCATTGTACCACATGCTGTACCATTTGTCCTAAAATTTTGAGCTGGTGGAAGGGATAAATCTAATCATTATTCTTATTGTAACTGAGTGTGTAAGGGACTTTGGAATTTTTATAGAGGTTAGTTTATAAACTTAAGTAATTTCATGTTTTTTAGGTCCAGATAGAATGCCCAATTTCGGAGGACTCCAATGTTGACAAGGACATATGAAACCTTTGAGGAAGGTACTCACAGTAGCTTTTAACCACGATCTCACTCCCATCCCAGTTTTTTTTTTTCCTCAATTGTTAAGTTACACATGCAACTAGTCAGTTTTGGATGCACAGTCTGACCTTGTATTCCATTGTCTATCTCTGGTATAATAGCTGGTGGATGATCATCAATGGCACCAAATCCAAAAGTTGCAGCAGCCTTTCGTGCTATGAAGGATATTGGAGTTAAAGAAGATAAAGTTAAAGCAGTATTAAAAAAACTTCTAAAATTGTATGATAAAAACTGGCAACTTATTGAAGAAGAAAATTATAGAGTTCTTGCAGATGCTGTATTTGAAGAGGATGAAAATGAGGTACAATTCTCACTTAGAATTTAGTTGGATCTGTTTTAACCATATTTTCCTCTCTCACAACTATGCTTATCTAACATTCATCCTATCAATCAGGCTGTGGAGAAGAGGAAGATATGGTTAAAACTGCTGTATGTAACTCATTTTTATTCCTTGCAATGATGTTGTTTATTTTGGGTTGTGTACTCATTTTTTTGCTCATATCTGCTAACCTGCCTACTTCCCTTTAACAGGAGGATGATTTGGAGGAAGAAACTCATGTGCATGATGAACCTGAACGTCCTCTAAAGAGGTTGCGCTTAAGAAGCCAAAGTCAGGTTTCACCTCCAGTGAATGCCAGCAACCATAGTGTGGGTACAAGTTCGTTAAAACGGCCTAAAGTGGAGGAGGATGAACTACCCAAAACTTGTTTGCAGCAGCAGCCTCAACCAATCTCACCCCGTCAACCAATCTCGCCCCATCAACCAATCTCACCTCATCATCAACCAATCTCACCCCAACGTGGTATTATTAACAAGGGCAAGCAACCTCTCATACCTCAACGTCGTATTATTAACAACGTGGTATTACTGTTAAACCTTCATATTCAATCTGATATATAACACAATACCTGTAACCCTGGGAACTTCATGTTCATATTGGTCATAGGTCGGGGATTGAAATCTATGATATCTAATCTCACTTTTCCTCAGTAGTTCAGTGGTAAAGCAGTTGGCTGTTAATTGACTGGTCATAGGTTTTACTAAATATGTCTAACAAAGTTTACTTAAGACCTCTTAATTTGTAATTTTGTTTTAAAGCAAGAATTGGGAACTCCTTTGATCTTTCAGCATATGGCTTTCCCCTGTTTTTTTATTTGTTCCTTGTAAATCTTACCACTGTAGTTTGACTTCAACAGAATTCGATGCAATGCAGTCTCTTTTATCTCTCTCTAGTGTTGATTTAGAATTTTATCTCATTTTTCCAGGATGAAACGGACGCTGTGAGAAGTCTTGATCTGTTATACAGAAAGGCTAAGGTATACACTTTTGTTCACTATTAGTTCCTGGCATAAAGCTGTTAGTTTAAATAAGCTGATGGGTTTTAACTTTCAAAACCAAATGCTGAACTTTATTGAATCTTGTCTGAAATCGTGCTGATTGTAAGTGGAGTTCTTTATATAATTATTCTATCCTAGCACATCTTGCACTATAATTACACCTTCAGGCCCCTTCTTTTCATTCTCTAGTTTCGTTTTTCTTTAGCGTCCATGGGGGAAAAAAGAATTATAAGATTTATATTTTACTTTTAAAAAGTTAAATAAAAATATTTATATTTTACTTAATATTTTATACTGAGATTTTGAAATGGGAGGCTACGTCTGCCAGATGTCGCTCAACAACCTTTTGAATATGTATGATAGGTTTGATGATGAAGGCTGGCTGAAGGAATGCAAAAAACACGCATGGTTGGCACCTTTCTATGAGAGGATGCATTTAGCGTTCTTGATTCAGCAGGATTTGAAATTAAGAAGGTATGCTTCAGATATACAAATTATAAGTCCTATGGCTAGTTGAACTACATAATAGCCACAACTAGTGTGTTTCTTGTAGAACTAAATGATATTTTGTAACAGACTTGCTCCCCCTTTTTCTTGAAGATCTGGATGTTAGGGTGGGGTCTCCGAACACTAGAGGACCTTCCAAAAGGTGCATTTGTGTGTGAGTATGTCGGAGAAATACTAACCAACAAGAATGGTTGCTGCATTGGAAGAGCTCACTTGGGTGAGTAGGTTTTTGATCAATACAATATTGCTCATGGTCTACATGATATGCTTTTACTTATTAAAAAATATAACATGACTTGGTTTAGATTTTTATAGCACATGCCCTTTTATATTGCCACTAAATGAAGGACATCAGCATAGTATTTCCGTTTTAAGAGGTCATGGTTGACACAAAATTATGTTGTATGAACGTACTCGAGTGTCATAGCACTTACATTGCCACCAAATGGACATTGACATAGTATCTTGGTTTTAAGAGCTCACGATTGAAACAAAATTATGTTTTATGTATGGTATGAGATGTGTTTTTTCATGGTCCTCTTACTGTTTGGGTTTAGGTTAGAAAAGCAACCTAACAATGTCTACAATCCTTTGACTTTTTATGTTTTGGTGCATGTGCTTGCATACATTAGTTTGACATTCAGTCATGCAACATGGGAATAGGGATGCAAGCTCCACTAACAGTAACAGTGGCATGACCCCTGAGGAAAGGAGAGAGCAACAGATGGAAGAGGAGGCACAGCATGCCAGCTGTCTTAGAGTTCCACGCAGGCATGTGTTTCTTCTTCCCTTACCAACATGAAGTTTAATCAAAGAGTTATCTTTGTGCAATTAGTTTAAAAGGTTGTCTTTTTTCCTTGTAGGCCACCATGGACTGCTGAGGTGTCTGTAGAACAACTTGATGCAAATGAAAGACAATCTTTCTTATCATGGCGCCGAAGCCTTTTGTATTTCTTTTTGTGTTGTTCCTATTGCTTCGCTTTATTCAATATACTTAAGAATATAGGCATCTTTTATATGTAATATTTAAAAATTCAGAGAGCTCACCAACACTGATGGGAGAAAAATTGATAAACTCTTATTATTAATTTTATATTTACATACTGGTTACTAATAAGGTTCAGAATGGATTCTGATAGTTACTGGCTTTCTGTGTTTTTTCTTGCCGTATGTAGTCTTGTGGCCAGTCTTGCTCTGACAGCATATTTTTATCCTCAACTCTTGGTTTTCTTGTCTTTGGTGGAAATATGGACTTCAAATTGGGAACACAATAATTAAAATTAAAAATGGAACACATAAAAAGTTATAGTGGGTCTGCCTTTGATGCTGGATGTATATAAATTGTAGGGTGGTATTTTCCTTTACCAAATAGGACTAGATTGTTTATTTTCTTGATGGATGTGCGGCTCCAAATAGATGGTTGGCAAATAATTTATACTGGATTTTTGGTGTACAAAATGGTGGAGGATTTGAAATCTTTGCGAATTAGATTTCACAGGATAATTCTTTGTAATTCGTTAAGGTTATGGTATGCTCTTCATCATGAACACGAAGAAATCTATTCTATTAATAAAACACCATTACTTGTAAAAAAGTTAAGGTCTGAGTGGTGTGACCCGGACATATTGTAAAATAATGACATTCATATGGGCTATTTTGCTTTTCCTTCTTTTTATACCTTTTGATATTACTCCATCGACTAGGTTTTGTAGAACTAGAAAATCACTTTCGTGCACTTGTGAATCCTGAATTGTAGTTTATAGTAAATAACAATAGGATTCTATTTGACTATATGGTGCAATAAGAAATGAGTTATTTTTGTTTGCATATATTTTTGATAGTGTTTTCTTCCCATTAATGCCAAATGAACAAGTTGTATGACATTAGTCACATAATCTAAGCAATAAAGGCGCTTCGTAAACTACTTGTTCACCTCCCTGAATGAAGTGCTGGGTTACATTTAAACTCAATGCAACTAGCTACGAAGTCAAAAATATGACAAAAAAGCAAAGCAAGCGATTTTCACATTTAATGTGAAGTTTTCAAAAGTTGTATCTAAAAGTGAAAAACTAAAACTTAAAACTGATGTCAAACTCATGTACACAAACGAAGCCATGTTTGCAATCGAAATGAACACGATGGGGGTGTCAAGGCAAGAAAGAACAACAACGAAAAAAAGAGCAACTGATTTCATATAAACTGAGGCACAAGTTGTGTGCAATTCATCTTTGGATTTGCAACAACTGAATGTACGGTGACATGATTTGTCAGACATTAACAACATGTCAAAATTGCACACAACCTGTGGACTTTAACAACAACGTCGAATGTTGGTAGGTAGAAATTTTTGGAAATCATCATTGCTTGAATCTGAGAAGTCTGAAATATCACGTTCATCATCTAACGTAGTAATTTCATTAATAGACGTCATGGCTCGCTCTTGCGCCTTCCCCTTTAGATGCTTCCTAGATTTTTGGATTGCATGAAAACGGTCTAGTCGCCTTTGCATTTGATTGTTCTCTCGTTCAAGGCGAGCAAGTATGTTGGCGGGTTCATCTCTAGGTAACTCGGCTGAGCGTGCCTTAGGAACTCGTAACCCGTGCCATCGACAATACACCTCCAACTCACACCTCTTCTCGTATAGGGTTGACCATAGTGGTTCTGCTACGGTGAACTCCACTGCGATGGTATCTGAACTTAGTTTTGTAGGTTTGCCGAGCATGATGTGTCCGACGCTTCCAAGACTTTCGTACGTGTATATTGGCATATTAACGAAATCTCTCTTCTTTCCAACCCATTTCCCTCCATAGTGGTCTGTGTATGTTTGTAGTTGTTGATCTGCTGGAACTTGTGATAATTCATTTGTTGAAGTAGATTGAAACTTGTTTTTATGTCTGCGAGATGATGTTGAGGCGTTGCGACTCATAGCGTACTGAACATGGGGAAGTTAGTGCTGTAGGAATAAGATCATTATTGTGGTGCATTTATAACCATGGTCCACTGTGTATTGAAGCATACAAAATTAAATGTATTCGGCCTTGTCATGTCAATACAGGCTGGAAAACCATGATATGAATTTGTTGAGCAATAGTTCCCAATGTCACAGTGAGATTATCTTGTTGTGGGCAGTAGTTGCAGTGTACTGCCATGACTATTCAGCTTGTGACAAACTTCACGTGAAGACTCGAGTAGCATGCCATGAGCCACATCTAACAATGAGATTATCTACTTGGGACATTGGGAACTACTGCTTCATGAATTGGTACAAACATTATGAAGAGAATCTCACTGTGACATTGGGAACTACTGCTTCATCTGACATGCAGTAGTTCCCAATGTCACAGTGAGATTCTCTTCAAAATGTTTGTACCAATTCATGAAGCTACCTTCGTTTTCTATGCAACCCATATTCGTGTAGATTTTTATTCTTATTTTTGAAATACAGTGGCAGAGCCACATGCAATAATTAGATAGTAATTGTTTGTGAGTAAATCGTGGAACCCCTAATTTTTAGCTCAATTTCAAGAAAAACAGGCTAAATGGGACCAAACTTGAGTGTCTACAATAAGGGCTCTCAACCCAAATGGCTCGAAATTTACCAAAATGGACCAAAGTGGTCTGAATAGACCAAAATTGACCAAATGGGACCAAACTTGTGTTTGTAGACTGAATAGGACCAAATTACACTGAATGGACCAAAAAGGACCAAATAAGACCGAAATATATTTAAAAGACCGAATTGGACTAAATTAAAAAGAATGGACTAAAAGGACCAAAGTGGACTGAAATGGACCAAATGGACCGAATTAGAGTAAGATGTGCTGGGTAAAACTCGAGGCTTTGACACTCAAGTTGCTATTGGAACTCGAGTTTTAAAGACTCGAGTTTTAATAGAACTCGAGTATTTAAAACTCGAGTTACAATAGGCATAAGTTCCAGCACTTCCCCTGTTTCAGGCAGAGAGGCAGGGGAAGATGCCCTGTTTTTTCAGTTTTTGCCTGCTGGAACTCGAGTTTCTGAAACTCGAGTTCCACTGTGAATTTTTTTTTTTCCCCTTACACATGCAGCAAACCAAAAACTGAGATGTGCGCACAAATTGACTGAGAAACAGACATAAAGAAGCTTCAAATGCAATCCTTAACATACTCATTCAGAGGTAGAGAAGTTGAGAATGTAAATGCATTTAAATTACATCAAAATGCCATCTCAATGGGCACCAAAGTATAGAAATTGTTATGCTCTTTGCATAACCATAATTTTACAATGTAAATGCACTCAAATCACAACAAAAGTCCTTCTCAATATATCAACATTCTAAACATGTCCAACCACCCTTAATTTGCAACTCTAACCATTCTACTCAAATCACAGTCAGTTTATACAAGTACATTGGATAGAGAATTACAAGTACATTCAACAAAAACTAAAACATTAATTGTGCCAATACAACGCAGTCACAAGTCGTAAGATTGGCGGTTCGCACTAGAAAAACATCGTCCATGGAAGCATACCTGAAAAATGTAAACAAGAGGTTAGGAGAGAAGCTAGTAAACAGTAGGTAAACATAGAATGAACAACCTTAGTCAGAACTTTTTGCCATCTGTCACCTACCTAGTTTGGAACATGACCGCTTGTGGAAGCACCACCGGACTGCGGACATTTTCTGCGGTTATGCCCGGAAGCATGACACAGTCCACATGTCTGCTTGGGTTGACTCTCTATCAAATCTGCGTCCTCCCTCCGCCATCCCGGTTCTCGATCCTTATTCCTCACTCCATCCATCTCGTTCCTTATTCTTGACTTCACTGGTCGACCTTTGGCCCGCAACAATTCTGGATTAGGCAACCACTTTGGCCCTGTGGGCTCCCTCCACAATGACCGTGACTTAGGAACCGCAAATGCATGTGAGTAAGTTGCAAGGGCATACTCCAAACTATAACATGGGTGAATATGTGTGGTCGAATCAATTTTTAGATAGTCAAAGACTCTAATTGCATGTGAACACGGGATGGCTATGTTTTGCCATTTCCCACAACTGCATGTTCTTTCCAATAACCGAACTTCATAACTGTGGTTTCCCCCTCCTCTGCTACACATGTTGAATGAAGTCACTATTTGATATACCAAACGTTCATTGCTAAATTCCCTGAGATAGTGCTTCTCAGATTTACGCCTATTTTCCGACCACGTGGAGAATGCATATGTACTCCATTTCTTATGCTCCGCTATTTCATGACTATACACCTTGTGCCGGTCGTGAAAATATTGAACAAGTTTCTCCCAAGTGAACTCAACCATTGCGGAAATAGGAAGACCCCGTGCACCTTTCAGTACACCATTGAAGCACTCTGATATATTGGTTGTCATTGCCCCAAAACGTCTTCCACCATCATGTGACTGGGTCCACATATCCACAGACTCTTTCATTAGGTATGTGTATGGACAATAATCTTGATTCTTTTCCTTGCCATCCTTCCCCATCACCTTCTTCTTATTCCTAATGGCCTCAATTTCCACCTGCTTAATGGTCTCCATTATGGTATCAAATTTTTCTTTTTGAGTAGCATATCCCGCTTTCATCGCCGCTGACTTTAGAGTCGAGTTCTGAAAATGTGTATTGAAGTTGCTGGCAACGTGTCGAAGGCAATATCTATGAAATACCCGTGTTTCTCCATCATCCCCTCTAGGCCACTTTGCAATGGCATTTTTATACCGAGATGTCGGTCAGAAATTATGCAAATGCCTTCTTTAGGTATCATGTGGCTAATCGTATCTCTGAGGCATCGTAAAAACCACCCCCAGCTGGACCCTGACTCACAATCCACAACAGCAAAGGCAAGAGGGAATACCTTGTTGTTAGCGTCGGTTGCCATTGCGACCAACAACTTTCCCTGGTATTTACCATACAGATGTGTCCCATCAATACTGATCACCGGCTTGCAATATTTGAATCCATCAATGCACGGACCGAAAGACCAAAACACATATCGCAACATTACGGTGTCATCTTCATCGGGGTCTGTGGTATGAAAGAACACCTGAGTAGTCGGATCCTGATCAACATATGCCGTTAGCAACTTTTGCAACATCTGGTAAGACTCTTCCCAATTCCCAAATATCTTCGCAATCGCCTTTTGTTTTGCATCCCATACCTTGTAGTAAGAAGGCTTATGACCCTCATATTTTGTCTCTATCATAGATATGAGATGTTTAATTTGGGTAGTGTGATCCTCACTTATCTTCTTAAAGATGTCGGATGCAATAAAATTAGAAGTCATCATTCTACCATCATTTCGCACCCCAATCGGTATACACGTGTGAGGACCGGCATACACGGTCACCATCCATAGTCCATGGAGATTGGGCTTCATGACTGCACAAACATACCACTTGCATGACTCATCCACACATTTCGCAGAAAGTTTTTTCTTCGTCGACCTACTGATCATAAAATGTCTGTTTTCGTTGAGGGCACAAGTTGTTAATGCGCGCTGCACCTCCACTTTATTGGCAAAAGTCAACCCTTTGCACAAATTCATCCCCTGTCTCCAACTAGACACGAATGTTATCTCAATATGTGAAGGATCAACCATATTGTCCCAAGTATTTGCAGTAAATGACAAGGCAAGAGGTCCGTAGGCAGGATTTGTGTTTGTAATGTTTTCCACACTAATAACATTGTCTGCATCAGGTTCAATACCATCCAATGTGTTATCGTGATCAATGTCCCTCTGAAGGCCTCGAAAGTCCCTTTGTTCAATCATCTCTTCAAACTCATCTCTATCAACAAAATCTTCACCGTTAATGGCAGTATTCTCATCAACATAGTCTTCATCATCATCTTCATCATCATCATCTTCATCATCATCATCATCTTCATCTTCATCTTCATTTTCATCATCATGAACATTATCCTCGTACTGTGTAGAATACTCATATTGAGCATCCGGAACTATAACCTGATGACTTGTGGTTGTTTGTTGGAATTCCTCTATACCAACTTCTGCACGCGGCTCCAACTGTATATACAACTCAATTGTACTCACTTCGGCTGTTCCCTCAAACTTGTCAAACATCATCCTTACATGTTTATCGGCTTTTATCGCCATATACTTGTAATTAATCTTCTCCCTAAAGATTTCACTTGGCATACGATAAGTAATTCGTATGTTGTGCATAGCAGGATTCACACCCAGTTCTTCCAGAACTATCTTCTTCAATTCATCAAAGGACTTCAACCTACGATCAATTTGGGTGAACTCCATGCTTATACCCGGCCCTGCAAATGGCAATCCCTGCTCCGAATCGGCGTTCTCAAGCGGACCACCATGGTATAGGACTATATCAATTCCAGTCATTGTGCACCTGTTTAAGTCAAGTTACTATGTTAGTTAAAAAACAAAGCAAGTCATCAACCTCACATACATCAAACAAAATTAGTTCCGACATTATTCTGGGTGCATCAACTAATACATAAGGCCAGAAATAAAATAACTCCTGCAAAAGTAAGTAAACCCAAACACCACTATACACCACTATACACCCCTTATGAATCTAATACACCCCTTATGCATTGTTATCAACAATCACCTATGGTGTTGCAAAATATTGAGCATATAATGTGGCTCCCAAGCTTGTGACCAAATTGAACCCAAACACCACTATGTGACCAAATTTTTGTTAAAACATCCAACTAAAAAGCTAAAGTTCTTCCCTTAACACTAACTCTCAATGTATATACACTCTATTCAGAGACTAATTACTAGGAAGGCATATAATGTGGGTATCTTAACAATCCAAAAATTTAACAAATAATACCCAACAACAACAATCCTATAATACCCAACAACAAACAACAAGAAATTTAACAATCCAAAAGTTTAACAAATAATACCCAACAACAAACAACAAGAAATTTAACAATCCAAAAATGGGTCCAACAAAGCAAGGTTTCTTAAACTAAGTTATGTTAATTATCTACAAATAATACCCAACAATAAATAGGCAACTAAAATGAACCCCATACCTGATATATGAATTTCTTGAGAGGGAGGAGACAATGTGTTCAGTGAGGTGAATTTGTTGAGAGGGAGGAGACAATGTGTTCAGTGAGGAGGTGAGGTTGAGTGTGGGTGAGAGAGTTCTAAGTGAGGTTGAGTGTGGGTGAGGCAGTGAGAGCAAATGGAGATGGTGTGGACTGATATAAGTGGGTGTGGACTGATATAAGGGTTTCTGTGCGTGAGTGATCTGATATAGGGCGAAAAATTGCCCAGAAAAACTCGAGTCTCTAAGACTCGAGATCCATCTGTCAAAAAAAGTATCCAAAAGAAATCGAGTTTCTTAAACTCGAGTTTTGGTTTGCAAAGATCTCGAGTTTTTAAAACTCGAGATCTACGTGGAGTTTTTCCACGTCAGCACCTTCAAAACGGACGTGAAGGGGTCTAGGATTTGGGTGCATCTCGAGTTTCTAAAACTCGAGATGTTAGTTTCCTTATTTCTTAGTTTCCTACGTTAACTTATTATATTGTTTCTTTCTCATTCGTTAGCTTGCAAAATTCCCCATATATATATATATATATAACCTATGGCTTAAAAAATGTGTAACACTTACGAAGTTATACTAGGTGTAACTTGAACCTCTCTCTCTCTCTCTCTCTCTCTCTAAATATATATATATATATAACATTTAAAAATAGATCAAGTCGTGGGTTAGACAGCTTGACTCATACTTGATTCAGAAAAAAAGGTTTACTAATAGGTCAATCCGTTTCTACTCTAGGTCGCAAAATTCTCAAGTTCAGGTCTGGTAATTTCCTTTAGTTTGATTCAAGTTAACAGGTCGGGCCCAATTTTACTAGGGCTAAACATGACAAATGAATGTAAGGGATAACATCTTTGTAAAGGAGCTTAAAATTAAATTACCGCCATAATCACACTTGTATTTTGATTGTTAACATGAGAAATTTCACTACATATATTTCCTAGGTTACTTTGGAGCTTTAGAGGTTAGCAATTGACTAATTGTTTCCACCATGGACGAAGCTATATATGGACTTGAGCAATGGCCTTCCATTTTTTTTTTTTTTTTTAAATTACTCCCTCTCTCTCAATTTATTTGTCCTCTATTCTATTTTGAGATGTTTCAAAATATTGTCTTGTTTCTAACATTAAAAACTATTAATTTACTAATATTCCTATTATGCCTCTACTTTATTTCCAAAACCATTTTTGATAAATTTATTTAAGGGTAGTTTTGGAAACTTATACATTTCTATACCTGATAAAACAATAAATGATTTTCCCATTAAAATTTGGGTTTTTGAAACAAGACAAATGAATTAGGATGGAGAGAGTAGTATATTAATAGGTACTAATTTTATGAATTTTGTTCAATAAAGTTACACTTTGCCCCCCTTAACAATGTCATCAATTCTTTTTAAGGGTAATGTTATGGTCAAAACTTTTCAACAATATTTTTATAAACTATTGAGGTAGCAAATTTTATCGGTTCGCACACTTGCATCTCTTTTTACTAACTAATAACCACTTACCACATTATTAATTTGTAAAAAAAAAAAATTGTAATTTTAGCATTTTCCACCTTTTAAAGGTCATAAAAATTAATAGATTAGATCTAAAACAAAATATTAAAGCCTAAAAAAATTAGCCCATTAACAAAAATTATCAATAATAAAGCTAAAAAAATCAAGTCCAACCAACCTATTTTACCCAAAACAAACAACTTGTCTTTTAAAAAGTTTTACTACCGCGCACCCTTGGTATGATGGTCATTCCACTAGTATAAGTGCTTGTGGGGTATAGAGGCAAGAGCCAGGGTTCAAGTCTCCAGGAGAGAGATTCACACATATATACACTTAAATTAGACTAGAGTAGAATTTCTATCTTGTATATATAAAAAAAAATAAAAATAAAATAAAAAATCCTTAGTGATTAAGCCATAGAGTCAAAGTCCATAGCCACTGCACACAACAAGCAGCAGAGCCACCTTCTAACTCCAAGTCCTAGCTCCATTCCTAATTTTCGTCCCTAGTTTCCACCATTATTTGCGTTCTCGAGGAAGAAGTTTAGCACAGCCTCATAACCAGTAAAGTTTTTAATTATCACTTTTCTAAGATGATGTCTCCAATTAGAAGGCCCCTGGAAGTATGAATCCTCTTCTTCAACTTCTACTGTTTTATTTTGGAACTGCAAATTCAACAAAGAAGGACCAAATATGTTAATGCAATTAATGACATGGACAAAGAAAATTTCAAGAAAAAAAAAAAGGGTTAAAAAAACAATGAATCACCATCCATGTTTCAAAATTCTTCAATATTTGCTAATAGTCTTGTAGTTAATAAGAATATTGCCTACAGTTTACAATGGGTACCCCATAATTTGAATCTCCATTCACCGCTTTAAAAAGTTTAAAAAATCATCAATACTCTACAACTATTAAGTGACTATTTACGTGAGTTCTAATTAGTTCAACTGATCTTTAGTTGTCAAATTAAAAAATTGGAGTTCAAAACCTTGCCTACACTAAAAAACAATTAGTATCCACGCCAACGGATAAAAAAAAACTCATCATGAAGTGTATACTACAAGCTAAAATTCTATCATACCCTTTTTTTTTTTAAATGACTATTTACATTTGGATTCAAAGGGTGGGATTGAGGTTAACTCTCTCACAAACTCTCTCAAAAAAATTATGGTCATTAATTAAAAATTTTAGGGAAACAACATAAGAATATGATAAGTTTTTAGAAAAGGCCATGATATATTCTTTGGACTATAAATTCTAGGGTTGTCTAGTCAACTGCCGGACTTGACCCACCCGACTCTTCCAACAGAACCCGGCCCACTGCCTACTGAACTGACTTCTTCAACGGTCGGTGACAGATTGCTTCCTCCAGAACCTAACTTGGATGGGTCAGAAATTGGTTCTCCTTCTTCAAAATCCTAGAAACTTGATCTGACTGGCCCACAAATATTCCGGAATTATTTGATAAATCTAGCGAGTTTTGAGATGTTTTTTGGCTTGATTTTGGCTAGATCCAACTAGATTTCACTAGATCTAGTTGAGTTCTTGGCTAGATCCGGCTAGATTTTGCTAGATCTAGTCGAGATCTTGGCTATTTCTAGCGAAATCTCAAAGGATTTTGGCCGATACTCTCTTCTTGCCAAATTTTCTCTATTTTCCAGAACTCAACTTCTACCGAACCCGACCACCGCTCGTTGATGTTCCAACTTGTTCGAACTAATCATCCTCTCAGTTGGCAACGGGTTGAAAGTTCATCCACCCGATCTAGTCGGGTCAGATGCAGGTTGAGCCCAAACCCGATCCGACTCGACTTGTGAACAGGCCAAATAAATTCTATTAAAGCACAAAAAAAATTCAAATGATAATAATAGGAAATGTTACAATACGTATGGATTCATAAGTTTAGTCTTTAGATTCAACTAGTATGTTGCCCGAGCGATACACGGATAATTTTATGATATTTTATATAAGATGGTTTTAAATAATGTTGTACAAATATTATAAACAAAAAATAAACTAAATTAAAGTAAAGAAACATATACATTTTGAAATATTAAAAATTAGTTTAATAGATTTAATGCATATTTGTAGCATTCTTAAGATAATATTATTTATTTTTAAAATCATGAAACAAAATATAAATGCAAAAGAGTAATGGTACTATGAAAATCAACTAATTTGTGTTGTATTCATATATTTCATACATGAAATGAAAATATGTCTAACTCTTTAACCGTATTCTACTCATCGATAGTACAGCATTAAGACATGGTGTGAGCAAGTGAGTATGCATGTGTTTGATAGATGATTTAAAATTAAACCATGGTAGAATTTTGTTTTACATTGCACACCAAATATTCTCTCTATTATATATATTTAAAACAAAAACTATCCAACCAAATTACATAAACCTAAATCATATTTAAGCCCCTAATTTTTAAAAAAAAAAATTATCCGTAGGGGTTTCGGCGTCTTGATAGTGGTGGGAGGCCAGTATAACGAAGGTGGCGACCTCTCATTTTTCTCTTTCTCTCTCTTTCAAATGTTTTGTTAGTCTCAGGTCTTTTATTTTGATAATATATAGTGAAATAGTTCATTTTATTTAACAATTCATAACATTTTTGTGTCACTCTATCTCTCTTCAAAGCTTTATTTAGTTAGTTATTACTATTGGTCCTTACTTATTTTCTTTTCTTTTTTCTTTTATTTTTTAACATACTAAAACAATGAGTATGCTAGCTAAAAGACATAAAGAATAGAGCTAGGTGTGATGTAAGCTTAGGCAATTAATTAAAAATTAATGAGATAACAGTAAAATAAGTTAATGTAAACTTTTGAATATCAGTAAAAAAAAAATATTAATGAAAAAGGTAAAAAAATACTAAATGCAAAATTAGAATGCTACTTGATAGAACCTCATGCACTCCTGCATGAGGTCTTTGCTTATATATATATATATATATATATATATTGATTTTATTTTCTAGCTAGACTATTGAATATTCTATATAAGATATAACCCTGAAATTTCAATAGCGAATTTGTCAAGCACTAATCCTACTCCTTAAAAAAGGAGGACATAAACTATTCGGCTACAAAACCATTGACAATATTCAAATTTACAGAAAAAATAAGTTGTCTAATACTCTAATTCATTTGAGTAAAAAATTAAAATATATATTTACTTACCACTAGGGATGAAGAGGTTTTTCTCTTTCTTAAACCAATAAGCATGGTCTCCAGATAAGGTGAAAGCCAAAGCAAGCTGTCCAGCAACTCTGGTAAATCTTTTGATGGTGAAATCAATTCAACTTGTAGATGCTTGAGATCTAACAATGGAGGTCGTAATCTATCCCTCAACTCCTCCGGGAAAATTAAGCTCTAAAGAAAACAGGAACAGAAAATAAAGTTATTTGTAAAGAATATATAAGATGTATATTTAACATATAAACTATGGGTGATAGATTGTGAATAATACCTGGTGAGATGAAACTAAGGATAATGTTTTACAATGGCCAAAGAAACTCAAAAAGCTATTCAAATTCATGAACCACTCATCACTTGTCAAAAAGCTTAAGCTGTTGATGACATATCTTATTTTCTCAGAAATCCGCTGCTGATTGACAGATTTTCAAGTAAAAGTAGTTTGGAGACAACGTCTTCAAGCCAGTCATCTGTAATGGTTTTATTATGTAAAACTAAATTCTTCAAACTCTTACCATCGACAATATTGATTTCAGAAGAGCTTGTTGGGTTGAAAAGTAAGAAAGATTGCAAGTTGAATGCATCAATCATAATATTCTCTAATCCTTCACAACCCCAGAGCTTTAAAGTTTTAAGCTGGGCACTTGAAATTGAAAAATTGCTTGATACAAGGCAACCCTCAAGTGTCAAATCTTCAACCAAAGTCAAGCTGGGGATCATATCCTCAAACTTGAATTCAAAGCCTTCTAAGTTCACTACAACAATTGACATAGGAGTTATTTTTGGCAAACGATAAAGATAATAATCAGGAACACTTTCAACTTAACTTTAAGAACCAACTCTCTGAGATCATGCATGGGAAAACAAATTGACTTATTGATTCGCTCATTTGGTTTGTTGTCATGTTGCATAATGAAGCAAAGCCTAAATTTTTGTATGTTGCTGAAATTTGATGAGCAACGTTCGAGTGAATGTTGAATGTGTTGGATATTTTTATAAATATATATATATATATATATCATATTTACTTTAATACTCATTTATGTGAATTGAGGAAATCAATTATCCCTTAATGTCAGATACATTAATTGCTAAATTTTGAAAATTCAAATATAATTCAAAATTTGAATAGTTAATTTCAATGGTTTTAATTAGGAAATCTCTGAAAATTAATGTGAATTTTAATACTATATATTGCCAACTTTTAGTATACTTTCCATTCTGAACGTTTTGTATTCAAACGTTCTTATTTAAATGTGACATAATAACATTATATATGCAAGAATTTTCAGCACTTAAATGTACATCTATTGCTAAATTATTAATAAGTTACCATATATATACAAATGTTTACTATTTGGATTAATGAAAAGTGGTCAAACAGCTAGCAATCTTTTTAAGAGGAAACGGTAGAATCACAGCTAGTATTTTTTGTAACATAAATTTAGAAAAGAAAGAAGACTTTTGAAAAGTTGTAATAATGGGCCATTAATTGCTTGGCCTTATGATTCTTTCTTTTTTTGTTCTCAACGTGAATGGTCCTTTCTTCTTCTCAACGTAAACTTTGGCCAAGGACAAAATTATAGGTCCGGCTATATATATAAATATTTGGAAAGAAATAAGGATTTAGAGATATACGCACATTTTTATTTTTGAATTACAAAGCTACAAACTTTTCAAAAAACAATTTCTATTGTCCTAAACACTTACCATCTATACTTCTTTCTACTCACAAAAATATTCTATCTCTTATAATTTTCTGGGAAAAGAAAGTACTATTGAGAGCTTATATCCTACGGGCAGTGTAGGCTCGTAAGGATAATCAGCAAAGGTGGCTGGGCTGTTGTATCCTGGGGACAACGTGCAAAAATTATTTGTCTAACTACATCGGATATACCGTAGACGGCACGATTGTCTCAAGACAGTGACTTGGTCCACGCCTCATCTCTGCCACCTCATTTTGGTAAATCAAATTGTGTAGTTTCCAAGGAAAATTCAGGTATTATCTCTCCTTTATTTCCAACAGAATGAAATCCAAGAACGAAACAAGTTTTCCCCTTGAAAAGGACAATCTGTTGTTGTACAAAGGCTCATCAAAATCTAAGATTGGGTAAGATTGGCTTACAAAATTAAGTTTCTTGGACAAGATGGTAACACGAGTTGCATCTGTAGTTGGAAGGAAAGACATGATATGATGAATGATGGGTATAGGCAAGTTGGAGAGCCGATCAAAGGCTTCAACTCCACTCTCCTCCATTGTTTTTCCTTAGGAGCATTGGCTAAGTCGATAGCAAATTTATTCCAAACTTACATTAGAGTTTGTTTTGGTTGTTTCCAATCACCATGTGTGTTGTCTAGAATTAGAAATAAAAATATTTTTAGTCTAAAAAATCCTATATTATCACTTACCACTTTGTGTTTAGCCGAAATAGGTTGTCTCTGTATGTTGTCTTTAATTAAATTGTCTCTCCTATTTATATCGAACCAAAAGAGTAATCTTAATTTTTAGTCTGGAATTCTTTGATTACTGAGTGATGGGATTCCTTTTCCTAGTCGAGCACATTATAGAATTACAATTTTCTTGGTGTTTCAATCTTTATAAATTAGTGGCTATCTTTGGTTCTACTTGGAATCTCAAGAAATAATATGTTTATTTAAGGTACGTTAATAAGCAACAACCCAATCTTATCTCCATATCTCCATATAGAGTCAAATTTGAAGTGAGTACGTATTCCTTTCACTGACTGGATTTAATTGTGGAGTTTCAGCCTTTTGAGGGTCGCGTTCACGTGGCATAAAATCCTACATGTCAATTGTTCATGGACTCAATAGAGTCACAAAAAAAAATTATCTTTAATTGTTTCAAACAAGTTTCTCAAAAAAAAAAATTTTAATTTCTAAATCTCTGTGTTGATAAAAGTAAATAATTTATGGAATTAAAAAAAAAAAAAAAACCATAAATGGAGTAGTGTTCTACTAGAAGCAAATCTCTCTCCTCTCTATCGTGGTCTTTGAACTAGAGCAGATTGGTAAGGAGTGGTATTCTACAATGACATCAAACTATATATATAGCTCGATCTCTTTGTTTGCTTGTGCAATGTTTTCTGTCATTTTCATATGTTTGTTTCATTAAAAAATCTAGTCAAACCTGAATATGATTTTTGACCGGAATATCTTTTGTAAAAAATTTACTAATATTATTTTCCGTATTTTCTCAAAAAAATAAAAAAATATTATTTCCTAATAACATTTTCCAAATTGTTTGAGCGAGCTCGAATCCCCCCCCCCCCCCAAACCCCCTCTTCTCTTTGGCTTTTGTGCGAACACAAGACCCCCCCCCCCCCCCCCCCCCCCCCCCCCCCCCCAATCGAGCCCGCCCCAAACCGTGGTGTCTTCGTTATGCACAGCAACACTAGAGCTTTGAGATCAGCAACATTGGGGCTTTGCATTCAACACCGATTGTGGTTAGGTTTGATTTTGTGGGTGGTTGGGACTTCTTGTGCCAATCTGATGGGTACTCTTGTGCAAATCTTGTGGGTGGATGGGTTTTCTTAAGTTGAACTGGTGGTGTGGTTGGTAGGTTGTGATAGAAGTTTTTTTTTTTTTTTTAGTTCACACCAAACACTTGAAAACGTTTTCAACTGAAACCATTTTACAACGAAACAAACTAAGTGTAGAACTACATCTCTAGCCTTTTCAATGCAATGTTTTCTTCTTGGATACTATGGAGTTTATTTTCCATGATAAAACGGCAGTATTCCTTGCCAAACCAACCACATTTTATGAACATCATTAAAGTGGTTAGTGTAGGTGTAAATGTCAAAGAAGCTATAACTAAGAGAGTAATTCATTTTGAGAATTTGGTGCAAATAGTTCCTCTTTACACCCTTCAATGCCAAAACTTCTCTAACCAATAAATAAGACATGCAACACACGATCATTCCCTTTAAATACCTAAAATGAAACTCCTTAAAGTCTTGTAACTCAACAGGCATTTCCTACGTTAATACCTTACACCATCAAGGATTTTCCAACTCCATTAGCTAACAGGTTTTCAAAATTATTGGTCTAATGGCTAAGAACCTTGTAGCTCAATTGTCATCGTCTAGAATTCCAATCCTTCCACCTCATCTACCAAAGTATCAAGGGACAAAAAAATCAACTAATGAAAAACCTTACCCCCACTCCATTTCGCCCTGCATAGGTTTTCCCCGCCCTACAAAGGTAGTAGGGTGAGGATGGGGTAAGATTTTTTCCCCACACCCCAGGACAGGCCAGGGCTAGGTTTAGGCTTCTTAGCCTCACCCTATTCCGCTCTTATAGTGTTAAAAAAAACTTAGTTTGTATTACTAAATATTTAAATACATGAATATTAAGTTTTTTTTTGGTAATAATTTCTTATTAAATACTTTGGATAATAATATTCAATCCTTGCTAAAAATTAGTTGGATTTGATATAATAAATTTAATTGTAATTTCAAGTATATTTATATCAATGAAGCTTTTATAATAATAAAAAAAATGTTAATAGGTGTGGGGCGGAGTGTGACAGATTAGCTCAAAGTAAAATTTTGAGGGAAGCGGCGGCGGCAGGGAAGGGGTAAGACAAAGCCAAGCGAGGCAGGGGTGGAACTCTATCCTTCGGCCCGACCCCACCCCATTGTCATCCCTACTCCTACCTCTAATCACCAAGAGCGCCACCAACAAAGAAGCCATCAAACCATTGCCGGAGTCTAGAAAAGACGTCAAGGCTTACGTTTGTCTGCAGTTTCATGCTCTCTTTTCTTGGCCAGATCAAAATTCCACACATTTTAAAATCTTGTCAAAAATCCAATTGTTTTTCTTCGAACCTCAATCTCTACTCTAAGTTCACCTTCTCCTTTTTTTTTTTTTTTTCTTTTTTTACTTTCGTTTTTTTTTTTATAATCATTATGAAAATATAAGTTGGAGAATGGAATTTTCTTGTTATATGTGGGTATTAATTGTCATTAAGCTAAGTCCTATAAAATTTCTCACACCCACACATGTGAAAAAAATGTTAAATTTGGATTACACCTTAATGATATCCTTTTAGTCCAAACTTTAAGAGTTAAATATAACAATTAATATTTTGCAAACTAAATCGTGATACGGCCAACTCACATGGAATAAATTATAATTTATCCTAAAATAAGAGTAACTTTACCCTTCTTTGAAGACAAAGCTAACACAACTTTACATGCTTTTTCTTGAAAACTAAAGCATATTTCATCGCCCACATTTGTCTTTTATGCCTATGAGAGAATTACCAATGCCCTCTCAAAGTGATCATCTCACCTCTCCTCGAGAAATAATCTCCCAAGCCTCTAAAATACTTTATTAAGATCAAACTATTCAATGACATGATTGGAGGGGACTACCACAAGAAACCAGAAAGCCCAAATATGACTTGAAGGCCAATGATCCCTTTTGGGCCTGGGCCTATGGACGTACCCAAGATTTGTTGGACATATTGCTGAGCACTTGGCCCAAACAAGATCCCATTCTGCCAAGACATAAAAAGGTACCAACCCAGCACCTCTTGTTGAAACTGCTCAAGCTGAACAAACGTCCATCAGACGAAGGAACATGTTCAGCATACCAATAGAGAGCTTCAAGACTTTGGCAACCGAGCTCCGACCAAACTCGATAATGTGTCCAAAAAAAAAAGTCCACCTGCTAACTTATCCCCTCAGTCACTTGACTTAATTGAACGGGATGATTAAGGTGTCAAAATTCCCCACTTCATGAAGAACTACCCATCAAACCGCCCGAAGACATGCATTACAAACATTTAGCCATTTCTGTTTCTGTCTTTGCAAAAATGAAAAGAAAATTTAGAGATAAACTAACAATGAGTGTAAAGTCATTTACATAGTTAGCCATTTAAGAGCTATCAACTCCAAAATTTAGTCAGTAAATGCTCACTGGTGAACATCCAAAAAAAATCCGGCCAATGAATACCAATTCCAGCAATTTTGACTTATAAGAAAGATGATCTTCCAGCTCTGTCTCCTCCTATGACATATGGCTTCATTGAGGCTGCAAAACAAGATATGCATTAGATAGAAACACATTTCTTGTTCCAGTAAAGTTAGTCTATATTATTCATCATAAAACCAAGGAACTTTTTAAGCTTATTCAACAAAGTTATGTGCAAAGAGATCATGGTGAAGAAGGAAATGCTAACAAACCACAATGTTCCTTGAAGATAAAAACAAAGGTTGATGAAATTAACAAGCCGAATCCTACTAGCTTATACTGTAACAAGTAACTAGAAGCCTAAAACAACACTTAGGAGCAGTATAAAGATCACAGGTGAAAACTGAAAACAGCATTTAAGACCACAGAGTACAACTGAAACTGGCAGCCAATAAAACATAGTTAGAAAAAATGAATGTATGAAATATAGAATGTCTGAAAAATGTATGAATTTACTGTGTGATTCCTGGAGTCATTTTCTCACGGTAAATGAGACAATATACTTTTATGTGGTGCCACTCCTAGAATTTTCGTTTTCAGAAGTATAATTAAATAAACAAAGCATATGGTTATAATGTATTGTCTCAAGCTTTAAATGTATACCTGAGAGTGAAAATTGGCTAATAATTTCATGAACTCCTCCCTCATACTCTGTTGGATCACCTCCATCTGTCTATCACTCTCAGCACGCTCTACCTCCATCTGTTTAAGCCTCTCAGCACGCTCTACCTCCATCTGTTTAAGCCTCTCAGCACGCTCTGCGTCCAACTGCCTCTGCAGCTCCTGAACCTGGGCACTGAGCTCATCATTCTGCCTTTGTGTCTCAGCTGATACGCGAGTCAGTGCATCAAGCTCAGCACGTAAGCTCTCCGTGGAAGTAGAAGGCCTTGCCATATATTCCTGCTCATAGACACGGCCTGATCTTGAACCTACAATTGACTGGAATATTTCATCCTGCTCATCAACAGGTAAAGCTCGGTTTTCAGCAACTTCCATCTCATTGATCCTGCAACTGAACTCCTCCTGTACTAGAGACATGAATGCATACTTCTTGAGAACTGAAATACAAAAATATGTTAACTCAAGATAATGTTATACATGCAAGAGGTAAATGTAATATACATACATATATGCATTTGGAGGTCTCATCAATCCATTGCCCTTTCGGACAATGGGTCAACAACCATAATTCAGGATTGGCGGGCTCCTGCTGAGTCTCTAGAGCCTGCTGTATTGTAAAACAAATGCAATCACATCAGTATCTCTTGACAACAATGATGAGCAAAAACAATTATACAATTTCTACAGTTTATAATTACAAAATCTGAAAATTTTCATAGCTAGATTGTGCAAATGCTTTGCTGCAACATCGTTTTTGGGATACCTGCTTACTCCTGTCCTCCGCATCTCTTTTACTTATAATCTGAAATAAACATCTTTCGTTACATATAGTGGTCAAAAACTCAAAACCTGTTATGTAATAATATATTGCATTTTATTTTTTTACCTTTAATTTCTCTGATCCAAGATACGAAATTAGATGTTGCCATTCCTCAATATCGATCTCCTCGGGCTTATCTTGAAGGCACTTATTTTCATCTTTGCACACTACAGATAAGATACCCTTCAAGCCACTATGTCTAGCCGTAATGCTAAAAAACGAGAGTGAACTTCATGTTTATAACATCAACAAAAAAAAATCAAAAACAGACCAAAAAATCACATACCATACCGCCATACTCTCTATTTGCAGCACATACCACTAAAAATAATAATACTAACAATATGAATTAATATAAATTTCCCATTTGAGTAAATATAAGGTTTTAGAATGATTGAATACCACTTCCTATTTAGCAAAAATACAGATATGATAGATATATATAGTACGACATGAAATGTAGTATGGTAAGATGGCATCTCTTGAAAAACTGGGATACAATACATCGAGGATATGATAATTAATTAATTAATATTTATTTTTAGGTATATATCTTTTATATTTGGAATAAGTTGTGTTTATTTTGGATTTAAAAGTATATAACAACAATGAAATATTTGAAAATATGTCTAAAATTAATTTAAAGTACAAAAAAAAATTTCAAATTAACTAAACACCCATAAAAAATAAAAATAAAAAAATTCAAATAAACAACATTCAACATCAAAATAGAACAATTGAATTAAAAAATGATTTCTTTTATTTGTGAGTGTGTCCTTGACACGTTTGTGTCCGCATTGAATACGTATCATGTCGGGTACATGTCCGACACTAGTACGTGTCAATTTCCGCTATGAACAAGATTGACATCTATGAACAAGATTGACATAAAGAAAGAGAGGTTGAGGGCATTTTTTTTTTGGATCACTAACAATGACATCAGAATTAGAACAAAATCAATAGAACTACATATTTTATCACCCAAGATAAAGCCAGTTGAGACAGCCAATAACACAATGTCAACAGAAAAATTCACTTCCTATCACATTTTTACATTCAAATTTACGAATAACGGCAAGACTAAGTTGCAATCTCAACTGATTCTGACCTTCCTTCTAGTTCCCTGTTGGTCAACTTGCTCATAGTTGCATCAAACTAGTACACCTTAACCCGTTTTCACAGCAATTCAATAAAATTCTCGGATTCACCTGCAAGTTCAGGTAACATTAGTACATTAATTTCTGAAAAAAAACCCAATATATTAAAATTGTTTCTGAACTCTGTGCTATCAATTATTTCATGAATCTCAAAGTTTCAGCTACCAAAACAAACATATAATTCAATAATAATATAACACACTAATTTATGTCATTATTATTCCTCAACCAATTCAATAATCACCAAAAATATAAATACAAACAAAAATAAAAGATAAATCACCACACACACACACACACACACACACAAAAAACCCTACTAGAAATTTTTTAAAAGAAATAGAAAAACAAGAGGTTTCTGAGAAGTTGTAAGATTGTGAATTTTCTGTTATTCTTAGCAATATTCCAGGCAAACAAACAGAAAATAAGGTTTATGGAATTCGAAACTGTTACCAGCTTTTCAAACTCGGACCGAAGAAAGAACGGAATTAGGGTTTGTGAGAGAGAGAGAGAAGCGCGGGAAAGGGAAGAGTCACGGTAGTCAAACAATAAGAGTTGGAGTCGGCGGAATAGAATTTGAGACTTCAATATTATATATGTAGGGCTTTTTTATTAATACTTAAATATAAATTAAAATAATATATGTTCAGCTTTTATACTGTAATAATATAACTTTTTATTTAAAATATAAAATTATTACTTAAGATTTTGTATTTATATTTCACCGATTGCGATTCTATAACAGCTTTTCATAAGCAAATTGATATTTTCTAGTTTACATTTATTATAAAATAACAGTATTTATTATACAAAGTTTTTTTTAGAAGAACATTATACGAATTTTTTTCATTTTTTGAAAAGAAATATTATACGAAATTAATACTACATGACAAGAAGAAAATAAATTTTTAAACCAATGTATTTTATCAAAAACACTATTGTAACACATTAATAATAGAATCACAAACAATCTCAACCAACCTACCTAAGGAAATAGATTTTCTCACCGTAGTTTCTCTCTGAGACACTAGAGCGTAGAACCCCATTATCTTCCCAGAAATGATAAATCTTCCCCTCTGTTAATCCTTCTTAGTAGTAGGGTTTGGTTTGACCTCCGCCCTTGTTACGTGTGGTCTACTCCTTTCTCTCATACCCTCTCAACTTCGCTATACCCCCATGGAAGATATGCTGTACGATTGGAAAAAAACTTTCGTTGACAAATGAGGAAGATGATAAGTTTAGTATGTCGAAGTCCAAAAATCTACGAAGCAAGGAGTATGTATTGGCTGCCAAGTTTCTTACAAAGAGAGCCCTTAACGTGGAAGCAATAGGTCGCACATTTAAACCCTATGGAGAGCCACAAAGGACTTCAAAGTGCACGAAGCGGGAGACCACATTCTCTTATTTGTATTTGAACTCGAAACAGATGCAGAATGGGTTCTTGCCAATGAACCATAGACTTTCAATAAACATGCAGTCCTTCTACAGAGATTTGATGGTTCTATACTGTCGAGGTACTTGAGGTTCACTAAACTAAAATTTTGGGTGCAAATATATGGATTGCCGATGCGTATGCTCGATCCAGAGACTGCAATTGAATTAAGAGAAACATTCGGTCAAGTAACACCATGTGAGAATCCCATTGAGTTGGTGGGGGGGGGGGGGCGATTTCTTATGTGTTCATGTGGAGATCGATGTCTCAAAGCCTCTCTATTGAGGTCAAAGGATAGTATTGGATGATAATGAGGAAATCTGGGTTTCGTTCAAATATAAGAAACTTCCCAATTTCTGCTATTGGTGTGGTCTGATTTCACAAAACGGGAAGGATTGCAAGGTCTGGTTAGCAAGGAAAGACTTAGCGAACATGGAACCTTATGAGTATGGACCATGGTTGAGAGTTATGCCTTACAACCCGGGGAAAACTCCACTCATTGTGGTTACTGGTATGGGTGATGGATTGGGTGGAGCCACAAAACCTTCCAAACCATCAACTGCCGAGAAGTCCTTTGAGACGGCGGCCAGATCAACCATAGATAACACTTCAAGGCCTGAACTCGGTGAGAATGAAGGAGTTGACCTGATACAAGTGACAAATATGGAAACTTCAAATACGGGGGAGCATATCACGCCAAATTCCCAAAATAATAGCAACTCGATATTTGAGGTATTTGATTCCAACCCAAATTTATCTTCCTTCCATACTAATCACGTTGATTTTGAAACTCAAATTCAGGTACTATTGGGAAGTTTGACAGCTATGGAGAACACGTGGATCACAATACAGCTGGTACCTCACACGTTTCAACAAACATTAAGTAGCAGCTAGTTTCCTCCTTGCCAACTCACTCATTAGTAATTCAAGAGCAAGCACCTCACGTGACAGAGAAATCATCATCTCCCAATCCAGTAAACAGAACGTTGTGCACTTGGAAAAATTGGCACGTGATAACACTATGGAGACTAAAACACTACAGGGCCCTTCGGCTACAAAAAGAGCTTGAACTGTCAACAAAACTCAATAGCGAAGGCTACCCAACAGCCCTACTAAGCACAATGAGTCTCATAGTATGGAACTGTCACAAGTTTGGGAACCTATGTACAGGGAAAGAGCTTGAAGTATTGATTCAGGCTAAAGATCCCTCCGTCGTCTTTTTAACCGAAACATGGGCAGATAAAGCTAGGATAAAAGAAGTTCAAAGAAATATAAATTTTGATAATTTGTTCTACGTGGAAAGAAATCCTAAGGGTAGTGGGGGTTTGGCTCTATATTGGAAGAACTCCATTGATGTACATGTGGATTCTTTTTCCAAATATCACATTGATTCAATAATCAATAAAAGTGGTGATGAAGCATGGAGATTCACAGGTTTTTGTGGAGGACCAGCGACACAAAGAGAATTGAAGCGTGGAATAAACTTTGATTTTCTCAATACTAGACATGACCTTCCTTGGCTTTGTGTTGGAGACTTTAATGAAATCACAACAAACTCGGGAAAATTGGGAGGCAATAATAGAAGTCAATCTCAGTTGCAACTTTTCAGGGATGTCATAGACGAATGCGGATTTCTTGATCTCGGGTATGTGGGAGACCAATTCACATGGAGAAAGCACTTTGCCAATGGACACATACTGTGGGAGAGATTAGACTGCGGATTGGCCAATCATGATTGGTTCATGAAATTTCCAAGTTCAAAAATTCACCATTTGCATTCAAATTTTTCAGATCACTCTCCACTATGGATCACCATGGATGGTTTGGATATTCCATCATTTGCTAAACCATTCAAGTTTGAAGAAATGTGGCTCTCTGATCGTGAGTGCTCAGATATTGTAGAGGTGGTGTGGCTGTCAAGGGAAGACGAGGATGCTCATGATCACATCATTCGTAAAATAGACAAATGTGGTAAAAAACTATGAATATGGAACCGGGACTGTTTTGGAAATGTCAAAATGGTATTGAGCCGAAGGAGAAAGGAATTAAAAGAGACTGAAAAATCAGCCATGAAATCTGGAAATAATCAGCAGGTCCGAGTATTAAAGAAGGATATAGCCAACTTGGTTGATAAGGAAAATAGACTTTGGTTCTAGAGATCTAAATCATGTGGGCAAAATTTGGAGATAGAAATTCAAAAAAATTTCACAGCCATGCTTCACAAAGGAAGAGGAAAATCTAATTCGAAAATTGAAGGACTCCAATGGCCGTGTGGTTGAGAACAATGAAGGCATAGCTGAATGTCTTGTGCAATACTACCAGGACCTACTCCAATCAGCCAATCAGCAACTTTGTACCTCGGCTGCAGATTCAATTTAGAAAGTGATTACCAAGGATGAACTCCAAGCTCTCATTTGAGTTCACTCAACTGGAGGTAAAGCAAGCCATCAACCAAATGCCCTACTAAAGGCCCCCGGGTTGGATGGTATGCCACTTGTCTTTTACCAAAATTACTGGAATTTAATTGGAGATGATATATCTAATAATGTGCTGAATTATCTTAATTCTACTACTCTACCTGAAAACCGCAATCACACTTCTATTACCCTCATTCCAAAAAAGAAAAATCCTGAATTTGCCTCTAAATTTAGACCGATTAGTTTGTGTGATGTTCTGTATAAAATTTTCTCAAAAGTTCTTGCAAATACACTTAAGAAAATTTTTCCAAATATTATTACTAAGAATCGGAGTGCTTTTACAAAAAGTTGCCTTCTTTCTGACAACATTCTGGTAGCTTCTGAGTCTTTACACAGTATGCAAAAGCACACAGGAAATGAAGATTATATGGCCATCAAGCTAGACATGAGCAAAGCGTATGACAGAGTAGAGTGGTCCTATCTATCATTAGTTATAGAAAAAATGGGATTCACAAGGCACTGGATCAGTCTTATGATGCTATGTGTCAAAACTGTGACGTATTCCATATTGGTGAATGGGGAACCCAAGGGCATGATCACACCAACAAGAGGCATTAGACAAGGAGACCCTCTCTCTCCTTTCCTATTCTTGCTTTGCACTAAGGGTCTTAATGGGCTTCTAAATCAAGCTGCTCACCAAGGACATATTAAGGGTTACTCTCTTTGTAGAAATAGCCTATGTCTGACCCCCCCCCCCCCTTTTTGTTTGTAGATGATAGCCTGCTGTTTTGCAGGCCACCATTAAGGAGTGCCAACAAGTTCAGGACATCTTGGAAGTGAGATGCTCAAGTCAGCAGATTAATCGAAGCAAGACGACAATCTTCTTCAAATAAATCTACCAATGATGATACTAGAAATCAAATAAAGTTGGCATTGGGGGTTCCTGAAATTATTCAGTATGAAAGATACTTAGGGTTACCTTCATTGGTGGGTAGAAACAAAAAGGCAAGCTTTAACTATATAAAGAAACGAGTTTGGAAAAATTGCAGGGTTGGAAGGAGAAACTCTTATCACAAGCTGGAAGAGAGACTTTAATCAAAGTAGTTGTCCAAGCTATTCCAACTTACACTATGAGTTGTTTCAAACTGCCATTAGGGCTTTGTTCATAAATTGAGAGCCTAATAAAAAGATTTTGGTGGGGTCATAAAGGAGAAAGGAGAAAAGTTCATTGGGTGAAATGGGATACACTTTGTCTCCCAAAAAAGGAAGGTGGAATGGGTTTCAAGGATCTAGCCAACTTCAATGATACTCTCTTGGCCATGCAAGCATAGAGATTACTTCAAACTAAGGATTCCCTATTTTATATAAGTCTTTAAAATGAAGTTTTTTCCAAATTGTAGTATATGGCTCAAGAGTCTAGCTCTGGTTCACACGCTTGGCATAGCATTTTAAAGGGAAGAGATGTCCTACTATAGGGTGCAAGATGGAGGGTTGGGTGTGGAGAGGCTATAAGGATTTGGAATGACGCATGGCTACCATCACAGGAGCATCCACGGGTCCTATCTGATATTGTTCCAGGTTTTGAAGATGGTAGAGTTTCTGATCCCATCAATCCGATTACAAGAACATGGGATTTAAACTTAGTGCACGGCTTATTGTCACCTGAAGAGGCTGCATTGGTCCTTAGCATCCCATTTAGTCATACCCCTGTGGAGGACAAAATCATTTGGCCATTCACCCCCTCAAGTTACTACTGTAAACTCGGTTTCCAAGTTTTTAGCCAAACTAACTTCTATGCTAGCTCCTATAGGCAATCCGCAACAGCAAAATGAGGTTTGGAAGCAGATTTAGGGGCTCAACATTCCCAATAAAGTGCGAAATTTTATGTGGCGGGTTTACAAAGAAGCTATACCATCAAAACACAATTTAATGAGGAGGAAGATCCTAATGGAAGACAAGTGTGAACAATGTGGTGTTGAGTCCGAAACAGCAGCCCATGCACTATGGGAATGTACCACATTGGATGAAATCTAGGAAGCCATTCTAGGCTTCGAAGATCGGAGACAACATGACGTTTCAAACATCAGAGAACTGATTAGCCTGGTTCATGAGAAAAGGAAAACTTTGGACCTAATATGGCCATGGTGATGTGGACAATATGGCACCGGCGAAGCCAACTCTGAGTAAGCACAAGTGTTTTTTCCAAAGCATAGGTTCTCCAACAAGCTTCGCAGGCCCTTGCTATTTTCCAACAGAGCCAACACTCCCTCATTAATCACTCAACAGTCACCCAACCTCAACCCCATGCCTAGTGGCTTCCTCCTTCGGCAAATTGTCTCAAACTGAACTTTGATAGGCCGTTTTTCTAGAGTTAGGCAAGGCTGGTCTGGGTGTGGTAGTTCACGATTGCCAATGAAATGATATAGTTTCACTGTCAAAACAAGCTCCTTTACCATTTTCATCAGACATTGTGGAAACCATGGTTGCTGCAAAAGCAGTGACCTTCGCACAAGAACTTGGTATTGCTGAGTTTATGCTCAAAGGAGATTCGGAAGTAGTGATAAACACTCTTCAAAGTATGAAAGCCTCCTTGTCTCCTTTTGGCCATCTTCTTGAGTCCGCTAAATCCACTCTAGTTACCAGTAATTGTATTGCCTTTTCCCATGTTCGCAGGACTAGTAATAGAGTAGCTCATAACCTAACTAAATACGTCAGACATGGTAGAGGTTTGTTGGTGTGGGTGGAGGATATTCCACCACACCTATATGATGTACTCTTTGCTGATCCCGGCTGATTTTTTATAAAAGAAGTAGTCCTCATTCTCAAAAAAAAAAAAAAAAAAAAAAAAAAAAAAAAAAAAAAAAAAAAAAAAAAAAAAAAAACCCTAAGGAAAAAGATGGATTGAGCACATAATGCAATAAATCAATACTAACCAAACAGGATTAATTTCATGTTGAGAATTAAGTGGCATGGTTCAAATTTTAAAAAAAAATAACAAAAAGGATGAAAATGTATTATTAAAAAAAAATAAGTTTTTACCTTGGGCAATGCAATATATGATGAAAAAAAGTTGAAATCTAATTTCCAATTTTGATAATGAGAAAAAGGGAGAGAGATGTCCTGATGTATGATCCCCTTATAGATTAGGTGGCAAATGTCATCAATTTATTTGTCGAGAAAATAGTTATAGACATTAAAATTTCAAGCTGCTAAGGAAAAGTGGTTGTCAATAATGTCTTCAGTCTTCTTCTTCTTTTTGGAAATATTTTGGTTTCAATTGAATTGAATTTTTATTAGCTCACAATTTTGGGACCTTGTTAGACTAGGAGAAAAATGAGTGATGCTATAAACATAAACTATTTTACAATATTTTTAATAAAAATCAATTATCTCCTAATTAAAAGTCTTTGTTTTGTTGGCCTTTTCTAACTGGGATCTGAGGCCAAGGCTTAAAGCCAACTCTGGTTTGTCTTCTTTTTTGAGAAACAAGTTTCAATTCATTGTAATGAATGTGGTTCACGCAATAGCATCAAAATAGGTAAGGATTAATTAGAGTTTCTATGTATATATATTTCAAATGGGGGAAGGGATTTTGAAGCTATAGTCTCCATAAAAAACATCATAAGATGGTAGCTGACTTACTGATTATTGTTGTTGCAATTATAGTTTTAGTGGTTTGAGTAAGCTATAAAAATATTGATGAAGTATTTTACGTAAATAGATTCATATGCATCCTATATTCTACACAATTTTTCTCAAAACTTTTATATATGACAAGTTATAAATTTTTTTTTACTTAGAATACGACAACTAATAATCGATAGACAAAGAAAAGTGATTATAATGATTAGTCTATATAACAGTAATATAGACATATTTTATCTAATCTCATGTAAGTTTTTTTATTATTTAATAAAAAATCTAGGAGTCATACGAATCTACTCACGTAAATTTTTATCATATTCTCTATTAATCAAAATATGACTTGTATTTTATTTTCATTTTTCTTAATTTTTAATGACATATAGTGGCCCTTCATAGCAGATGAAGTTAAAAGAACCTTCTTCCAAATACACTCCAAATACACTAGGACTGATACAATTTGATGGATTTTATATTTTCAGAAATTCTGGCATGTAGTGTGGCAGGATGTCATAACTACACCATTGGATTGTCTTCATTCTAAAACGATAGCTTTTAATTTCACATATATTGTTCTAATTTCAAAGGCAACTTTTTTAGAATGTATGACACAATTTCGGCCCATTAGTTTTTACAATATACTTTACAAGATTGTCGCTTAAGTGTTGCCAACAGATTCAAAAACATACCTTATCTTATATCGGATAGTCAAAGCACTTTTATTCCAAGACGCTTTATCACAAATAAGGTATTGGTTGTTAGATGCAAGGCTTTGATTTAGTGGCGAGAAGGAGAGAAACAATTGCTTTTATATAGTAGAGAACAAGGGTATATGCATAATAGTGTTCTAATTTTCAATTCTTCGTTTTCTTGCACTTCTTCTTGGCTAAATTGTGACGGTTAGTTTTCTTTTGTATGGAATTTTGATACCTAGTACAAATAATTGTCAGTTGCAAATTATTTTTCAACATTGTTGGCATTTAACGTTGTTTACAAATAAGAAAAATAAGTGGTGCTTGTCATGGAATATATTTTATCGGTAATATATTCGACCATGTTAAATAGTAAGCATAAAGGGTATATCAAACCTATTAAACAACAGATACAGCTTGATCCGCTATCAAACTATATATTCCTTATTTCCTTATTTGTTTAGATGGTCACATTGCATTGATCAATCAAGCTAATAACAGAGCCAACTCAACACATTTTGTGCCAAATGCAACAATTTTAAGTGAAGCCTTTTATGAAAAGTTATTAATTTTTTCCAATATCTCAATGGTATTACTTGTTGAAAACTTCTTTGTAAAAAACCATCTATTTGATGTTACTTTTTTTAACAATTTTAGCCTCAATTAAATTGGTTTCTTTGTATAAATACCACTAAGATCATGCAAAAATCAAGAAGTACTAACCATGTCATGTTAAATGTCTTCATGCAAAATTTGGCCACATTTCTATGAAAAAATTTCTTATGCATAGATATCTTAAATATAAATAGGGGAAAAAATACTTTTTCCCCCTTTATATTTGGGGTCATTCAAAATTCCTTCCTTTATCTTTGAAATCAACCAATTTTCCCCTTGATATTTGGAAAATGAGCAAATTCCCTCAATTTGTTACTTTCTTGGTTAAATTTAAAGAAATTATTAGTTGTACACCACAAGGAAGAGAAAAAGATGAAAATTTTATTATTGTTTTCTTAGATTGCATTTAGTATCATTGTAATTTCATTGGATTTAACTAAAAAAGTAACAGATTAGAGGTATTTTCTATTTCCCAAACATAAAGGGAGAAATTGGTTGGTTTTAAAGAGAATGGGGAAGGTTTTTTCATCCTATATTCCCTTATTAACATCTCTCTCTCTCTCTCTCTCTTGAGGGTTTTCTCTCTAAGCTTCTTAGAGGTGAAAAAGGGGCTTGTCGTCAGACAAGAAGTGTTTCTCCACTCCAGTAGAATCCAGTCATAGCGTTGTCCCATTTAGGTGGTAGTTAGTCCGACTAGTTTTCCTCCCTCTATTGAAAGCATCTTCTTGTGGATGAGCTCTCGAACCACTGTGAGAAGCTACAACTCACAGAGCAAGAAGAAGAAAAGGTGGATTTGGACGACGAGGAAGTGGCAGGAGGATGGGTCCTAGCAGGAAAGTTCTCGTCAAGAAGGCATGTCAACCTGGAGGTAGTAGTGAAGGTACTGAAACCGATATGGAAGACAATGGAAAATTTCGAGGTGCAGTACGTCGAAGACAACACAGCACTTTTCCTGTTCCATAAAGAAGATGATATGAACCAGGTACTTTGGGCAAGCCCGTGGTCCTTTGACAAATACCTTCTAGTCTTACACAAGTTAGGGAAGGGAGACGCTGTGTCCACTATAAGGTTTGATAGATCTCCATTCTGGATTCAGATACATGGCTTGCCGATGAGGATGCAAACCAAAGAGGTGGTAGAAAAGATCACCGGCCCAATGAGAACAATAGAAAAAGTGGACGTCGGGCCTAAGGGTTTCAGCATGGGAAAATATTTAAGAGCACGGGTAACTATAGATATATCTAAACCACTATGCAGAGGAAGAGCAGTTCGCATGGGAGGGACAGAGAAGGGCTGGGTGGACTTCTATTACGAATGTCTACCCATTTTCTGTTACTGGTGTGGCAAATTGGATCACGATGATAGAGACTGCCCACTCTGGATTGATAGCAAAGATTCCCTAGTGATTGAGGAGAGGGAGTTTGGGCCTTGGCTTCGAGCAGAAGCGGCAAGGCTAGAAAGACCGCAGGTGGCGGAAACCCCCACTCGAATGAAAGGAGGAAAAGGAAAAAGCAAGGGGAGTGAACAACAAGATATTAACCAAAACACGGACAACAACCTGAGGCCACCAAGGGTGGTGCACTTGAACAAGGACGAGGAAACCCCTCCTCTACCTAAAAAGGTACCCACGGTGTCAAACTCGGTGATGATTGAAGTGACGCCCCAGGAAGATAGGCCAGAAGATTTTGAGGAGAAATTGAGGGTGATAGACTGCGCCATTAATGTTGTTGACGTCCTACAGGGAACAACAGGAATCCAGGCGCCAAAGGGGGGTACAAAGTTGACACAGGCCTTTCAGACTTTGGGGGTGAGAGTGGGTAAAAGGGCCAACACGGCCCAAATCCCAAGCCTAAACCCACAAGCATTCCCAGGTGGCCCATATGGGCTGGTAAATAGGCAAACTGAGGCCTAAGATAATCCAACACTTACGGAACTGTGAGGAAAATAAGGGAGCCAAGTGCTACGAAGTAAAGGAACTGAAGCCTTTCGAAAAGCCCACATACAAGAATCACAACCAAGGCATGAGAACCTAGGTCAAAAAACGAGCTCTCCCAAGGATCATCCAGAAAGAAAGAAACACCCAGAGAGCAGTGGGAAGGAAAATGACCCACCTCCAGCAGCAATAGAATTTCAGAAACAAGAGGGAAAAAGAGGGCCACACAGGATACATGGAAGTGAATCCAGAGAGAGGACGATGACGCCGCATGCTACTCCGACGCTGCACCTAAAAATTGGGTTGAAAAGGAAGGGGACGACGCTGCTTAAAGAAGTCCAAAATGAGGCCGGACCTGGAATATGGAGCAAAAAGGAGGAAGATATGACAATGGTGAGTCAACTTTGGGCAAACCACTTAGAATCGATGGAGGCTGCAGTGCAGCCCCGCCGTCATCAATGAGTACTCTTTCTTGGAACTGTAGGGGGCCTGGGAACCGACGTACAGTTCGTGCCCTTGAGAAGGTAGTGTCTTTTGAAGATCCCAACTTTATTTTTTTAATGGAAACTAAGCTTCTTGTATCTGAAATGGATGGAATTAAGGATTGTCTGAAGCAATCACAAGGGTTGGTCGTCCCGAGCAAGGGGCGGGGTGGGGGTTTAGCCCTCCTGTGGAAAGAGGAGTTAAAAGTGGATATCCAATCTTACTCAGACAGCCATATCAATGCAATTGTTGGCCAATGCGAAGATGGTCTGCAGTGGAGACTAACAGGTTTCTATGGAAACCCATAAACTAGCAAAAGGGGGGAATCGTGGGATTTGCTTAAGCGGCTGTCATTGCTAAACTCCTTTCCATGGGTCTGCATCGGAGACTTTAACAAATTGATGAATGGAGGTGAAAAGGAGGGTGGAAGTGTGCACCCCGCGAAGCAGATGGAAATGTTCTGCGAGGTAATTAATTCGTGCAACTTTCGTGACTTAGGGTACATTGGTCAGGATTATACATGGTCTAGAAGACTAGGAAATAGGGGATGGGTCAGGGAAAGGCTAGATAGAGCCCTTGTCTCTACAAATTGGGTAGCAAGATTCCCCCAAATGTAGCTTTACCACAAATCTGACTCCTCTTCTGACCATTATGCCCTGATTCTAAAGGATGTACATAAGAAAAATAAAAAATGGCGTCGGAAAAAACTCTTCCGCTTAGAAGAGATGTGGCTAAAGAAAGATTCTTGTGCTGGGGTGGTGGAAGAGGCATGGCTCAGAGGAGCAAGCAGGGATTCTGTTTCTCCTCTATTAACCTACTTGAATGAATGCAGATCTTCCCTAGCATCCTGGAACAATGCTACTATTGGTCATGTAGGTAGAAAATTGGCGGAGCTGTAGGCTAGACTTGAGGTCTTAGAATGCCAAAGGGGTTCTACAACTAATATGGGGGAAATTGAAGAAACTAGAGTGGAGATAAACAGGATGCTGGAAGTGGAAGAGGTAATGTGGCATTAGAGGCCGCGGGTTAGTTGGTTGAAGCATGGGGATAAAAACACCTTTTTCTTCCACACAATAGCATCAAGCAGATTCCAACGTAACACCATTCAAGGGGTGTGGGATGAAGCCAGGTGTTGGTAGGGTGAGGAGGAGGGGATTGGCAGAACATTTGAGGACTATTATATGAAGCTTTTTACTACTAATTCCCACCCAAAAGTCAGTGAGGAACTTATTCAGTCTATCTATAGGAAAGTGTCAAACCCGATGAATATGCTTCTCTCTCGGGATTTTCAAGCGTCTGAAGTAGTAACAGCTCTAAGGCAAATGTATCCTACCTCCACGCCGGGTCCTAACGGAATGCCCCCAATTTTCTATCAGAAATTTTGGCCTACGATAAGCCCTATTGTCTCTAAAACAATCTTAGATTTCTTACACCTTGGTATCACCCCCCAAAAATTCAATGAGACGCACATTGTCCTAATCCCTAAAGTAAATGAGCCAAAAAGGGTGACGGAATTCCGTCTGATAAGTCTCTATAACGTTGCATATAAAATTGCCTCCAAGACCATAGAAAACAGACTCAAGTAGGTGCTACCACAATTAGTATGAGAGAATCAAAGCACTTTTGTAGCGGAAAGGCTCATTACAGACAACGTGTTGGTGGCATCAGAGACAGTGTACCACATTAGCCGAAAGCGGAAATGAAAGGTGGGAGAAATGGCATTGAAATTAGATATGAGTAAGGCCTACGATAGGATAGAATGTAGATGTTTGGAGCAGATCATGCAAAAAATGGGGTTTACAGAAAAGTGGGTTGCCCTCATCTTACGATGCCTTAGCACTGTTTCTTACGCCATTCGAATAAATGGTGCTCCTAGAGGTCACATTATCCCCTCAAGAGGGTTGCGACAAAGGTACCCACTGTCTCCCTATTTATTTCTCCTTATGCTGAGGGCCTGTCGGCAATGCTTCACCAAGTAGTGCATGAGAAGAAGCTAAGAGGTATCTCAGTTTGTAGAAGGGGGCCGAAAATCTCCCACCTCTTTCTTGCGGATGACAGTTTAATTTTTGGGAGAGCAACTGAAGCTGAAGGGTTTGAAGTGTTGAGAATCCTCAAGGTGTACGCTGCCTTATCAGGGCAGCAACTAAACAAGCAGAAAACTTCATTATACTTCAGTAGAAACACATCGAGGGACATGCAGAATAAGATTAAAACTATGTTCAGTGCTCAGGTGATCAAGCAACATGAAACATATCTCGGCCTCCCTTCCCTTTCGGTAGGTCCAAAACAAGCTCCTTTGCTCAACTAAAAACTAAGGTGGCTCACAAGCTAATAGGGTGGAAAGAAAAGCTTCTCTTGGTTGCCGGTAAAGAAATGCTCATCAAGGCAGTGGCCCAAGCAGTCCTGGCCTACACAATGAGCTGTTTTAAACTCCTAGATAACATCTGTGATGATCTCACTAGTATGATAAGACAATTCTGGTGGGAGCAGAGAAAAACCGAAAAGAAAATTGCCTAGGTGAGCTGGAAGAAAATGTGTCAACCAAAGGAAAATGGTGGAATGGGGTTCAGGGATTTGAAAAGCTTTATTAAGGCTCTCCTTGCCAAACAAGGGTGGAGATTAAATACAAATAATCATTCTCTATTCTCAAGGGTTTTCAAGGCCAAGTATTTCTCGGGGTGCGAATTCAAAGATGCCACTCTTGGACAACACCCATTGTTTGCATAGAGGAGCATCATGTCTGCACAAGCCGTAGTAGAGAAGGGAAGGAGGTAGAGAGTGGGAAACGGGAAAAGCATCCACATATGGTCAAACAACTGGCTACCCTCCATCTCTCATTCACGAGTCCTCTCTCCAATGCAAGCCTCAGGGGCAATTGCAAAGGTTAGTGACTTAATTGCAGATGGTTCTGGGGAATGGAATTCGATTGTGGTCGGATAGGTTTTTTGTGCTGAGGAAGTGAACTTGATTCTGAGCATCCCATTAAGCATTAAGCTTCCCGTGGATCGAGTTGTGTGGAGTGGTACAAAAAATGGGAAATTCACAGTCAGCAATGCATATCACAACATCAGGGAGATGGGGAGCTGCAGTGGGGGAGAAAGGTCTAATAGGTTAGGTATGAAGTAAGTCTGGAAATGTATCTGGGCCTTAAAGCTCCCCAACAAGGTTCGGTGCTTTTCCTGGAGGGCTTGCCGTGATGCTCTAGCTACCAAATCAAACCTGAGGAAGAGGCAAATTACCAGGGACGACATATGCACTTAGTGTGGGTTGGAGACGGAAACTAGCTTGCATTTGTTTTGGTTCTACGACAGAGTAAAGGAGGTCTGGAGCAACAGCAAGACAGTTTTCCCCTTCTCTATTAACAGCAAGTGGAGTTTTGTTGAAGTTGTGTGGCAACTGGTGAAACACGTGTCCATATACCCGGGTTTAATGGAAAAATTCCCATCATTATGCTAGGAGATTTGGAAGGCAAGAAACTCGATCCGCCATGGGGGAAGACAACGCTTAGGTAAAGCCTTGATCAAAAGCTCAGTTTCTCTGGTAGAGGAGTTCAGGGTAGCAAATGAAAGGGAGAGCTGTCTGAACCCTACTGTGCAAGTCAAGTGGCATCCTCCAGACCCCCCTCGGTTCAAAATAAATGTAGATGGTGCGGTCCTAACTGCCCAGCGAGCTACAGGCTTTGGGATGGTGGTACGTGACTCGCTTGGCACGGTTTTGGCAGTTATGAGCAAGAGAGTCCCAGCCACGCTGGTAGCACTCGAAGCAGAGGCGAAATCCATGGAGACAGTGGTTCAATTTGCGTGGGAAATAGGCTTCAAGGAAGTTTACTTTGAGACGGACTCCTTCACCCTCAAGAATATCCTCTCAAGCACCTCGGAGGCCTGATCCTCTATTGCAACTGTCATAGGTAGCATTTTGGCCCAAGTAGGAAATTTTCGATTTATCTCTTTCACTCATGTTAAAGGGGATGGCAACAGGCCAACCCACATTTTAGCCCAATTTGCAAAACAAGTTGGTGATTTTGTTGTATGGTTGGAGGAAACTCCCCCTCTAATTGAGGACGCGTGTTCTCGGTATGTATCTCGCACTTTTTCTTATGTTTTATAAGATTTCCAGTTTCCTAATCAAAAAAAGAATGGGGAAATTGTGAACCACCCCAAACATAGAGGGAAAAAATGCTTTTTCCTTATAAAATAACAAGTTTTAAAAACTTGTAAATTTTAAACAATGACATTTCTATTGAATATCTCAATTCAATTTCAAACAGACTCTTTTCAAAATCTTGCTCAAATTCACAATTTGCAAAAAAATAGGGCTGGCTCAACACATTTTGGGGCTAGATGCAAATATATAATTTATTATTATTTAATATTTTACAAACGATATATAAATTTAAAAAAAAAAAGAACCCAACATTTTCATATAATTTAATACATTAATTGAAACTATTTTCATATATTAATAAATATCATATTTTATATGGCTATTGTCTCTCTTGCAATGTTGGACTTCAGTAATGAATTTTCTCAAAAACTATTAATTCTAACTTTAATTTTGATAGAGAGAGGAAGGAAGAGTAAATTTTTTGAAAAATTAGTAATTTATACTCTTAAACTACCGCAAACATGGTAAAAACATATTGATAAAATGTTGAACATTCGATAAGATTATAATACATTAAAAATAATTTTTATTTATTCAGTTTTTGAGCCTTAATTAAAAATTTTACATTGAAAGACAGATAGACAAGATATTCCGTTTTCCAATAAAAGATGTCTTCTACTTATTTTTTTTCCTAAGTGAAATTGTGAAAGGCCTTAATATTTTTTTTTTATGCAATACTATAAGACAAATAGATATAATATACTCTATTTTAGGAGGTAAGTGGTGTGGCCATCAGTAAGGGAGGACAATGTATATCACAATTATTTTTTCACGGATGATGGTATCTTATTTTGCACAACAAATAGGGAGTGTCACATTTTTCAAGAGATTAGTATGAAAAGAGTTCAGAGCAAAAATTTAACTGTGACATGATGTCACTGTTTTATAGTAACAATGTGGACATCAATACTATCACAGAAATCACATCTATGCTGGGAGCTAGTTGGTTTAGCGGGGGGAAAAAATCATATTTTGAAAGATCACTGGTTGCCAATTGCCATCCCTAATCACCTGTAATTTGTGATAGATAAAGTTTAGCTACAAAACTAGTTGTAGGTTAAAGCTATAACTTTACTCAATAAAATAAAAATTGCTCTATATTTTGAAAATTCAACTATTGAATTATATGTTCTTTACACTCTTAATAGGCATATCAAATTTTGTGTTTTCAGATATTATTTAGTATACGATCAATAAGCTTACATTTTATTCATAATTTTAAACTATAAAAACATGCAATTTAAATAATTTATTGATGATATAACTATTGATATTTAATTTTCTAAAAATTTTGAAAGCATGAAGAATATAAGAAGACAATGTAATTTAATGGTAAATTTGTCAAAATTCACCTCCAATAAAAAGATATTGAATAAAATTATAGCATTGGATTACAATCAATTTTGTACCTAAACTTTGTCTATTGATTCTGTAATCCCCACCAAATTTCCTTCTGCAAAATGCCGCGGTAGAAGGCTCATGTGGATGTGTTGATATGGAATGGCACAACTTGCAGGGATTTCACCATTAGAAGTGCTCACCAGATGGTGAGAATTTTTGGAATTCGAGACACAATAGACTTGCTGTTATGGTTTGCCAACGAGACATAATCTATGCTAAAGGAAAGTGTCTAATACTTGACATTTTTTTCTTTTGATAAACAGGAGGCTTTGCATTAAAGTAAAAAGGCTCAAAGGGGCTTATATTACGATCATACAACTCACCTGCAGAATCTAAACTAAGAAGAAAAGAGACCTCAGTGGGAGGTTCCTGAAAAATTACAAAGTCTTGAGGAAGGAGAGCTCCTCACCTAGCAAGTGCATCCGCACATTTGTTTGCCTCTTTATAGCAATGTTGCACAATAGTCATGGGGATTTTCTTAAGGCCTTCTTTGCAGTCAGTAGCTATGATGTCAATGGCGTTAGAAGATCTAGTAGTTTTACTCAGCAGATCAACTACTAGTTTAGCATCTATCTCAATCACAACAGCTTGAAGCTTCAGTGAGATACACAGGTTAATACCATCTCTAATACTTCAACATACACCTTGTGCCAGGATGGTTTTGAATCTGTAGACCATGTGATTTACTCTTATGAAGTGGCTCAAACTCTATGGAATTTTACTCCAAGAGCTTTTGGAAGTGAGCACGTAGATACACAAAAGTTTGTTGATTTTGTGGCTTTGGTTCTAAGGAAATTGAAGGACAATATCATCCACTTAACATTTAGGAAAAAATACAAATTACACTATTCAAGTTTGGCCAATTGTCATTTTGATCCTTTCAAGTTTCATTTTTGTCGTTTTAATCTCATAAATTCTATTTAATATATTTATTCCTTCAAAGAATTTTGGCCAATTGTCATTTTGCTCCTTTTAAGTTTCATTTTTGTCATTTTAATCTCATAAATTCTATTTAATACGTTTATTCTTTCACAGACTAAGAGCATCCACATCCGAAAATTGTAATCTATCCTATTTTACCATTTCAAAAAGCTACTTTATCAATTATATCATACTATTTTACAATACTTCAACATCCCAAATTTTATTTTACAATACAACACATTGAAATAATATTTCAACATAATAAAATAATATATCCCAAAACTCAAATAAAAAAAGAAAACCCAAAACCCAAATCACCTCTACAACCACCCGATACCACCACCACCACGAAAAACATACCCAAACTAATTTTTATCTCCAAAACTCAATACCCAAACTGATTTTTATCAGTTGAAAACCAAAGTCATCTTCAAGCACATATAGAATATTCCTCTAAGTATACCCATCCATAATGTTATTTTCTTGAAACCCAAAAACCCCAATCACAAACTCATGGCCATCGAAACCCAGAAACCCATAGAGAAAACAAAACCTAGAAACCTCAACCACCGAAACCCATGGCCACACCACCACCATCACCACGGGACCTTCTCCACCATGAACCCACATACGACCCATAATAAAAATCCCACCCCCTTCCACCACCACAACAGCAACCCCCAACTCCACCACCATGAACCCACCAACAAAAAAAAATTCATCCCAAAATCAAATCAAACCAATAGCAAAATGTCATACCCAATTCAACCATACCCGCCTCTTCCTTTAAGCACCGGTCACAACAACAACAACAAAAACCAAAAAAAAAACCCCACAGAACCCAGAACTTCAAACCCGCCGATGCACCACGACCCGCCACAATCCACACCGATTCAAACCCAACCAACACAATCGGACTTGAGAGACCCACAAACTCATCAAACCCACGCCGAACTTGAGAGACCCACGACCCATGGCCCACTTCAGCCATACCCACCTCTTCCTTTAAGCAACGGTCATAGCCAAAAAATAAATCCACAGAACCTAGAACTCCAAAACCCACCGATCCACTAACCCACGACCCACACACCAACGTGGAGGCCCAACCACCGACATAGAGAGAGAGTGAGAGTTGAGAGCAATTCACACAGAGAGAGGGAGACGAAATCCTGAGATGAGGAAAGAGAGAGTTGAGAAAAAAAATGTGTCTGACATAGAGAAGAGAGAGAATAAAAACAAATACAATAGTATAAAATGCCATTATAAAAGTAGGATGGCCCCGTAGTAGTAATGGAAAAAAAATTTACAATTCTAAGTTTTTACAATTCTGAATGGTGGAAGTTTTTGAGAGACAAATGCTATATAGAGGCAACATGTCATTTAACATTCCCATTGTGAATGCTTTAACAGTGATATAAATGCAAGCTTATAGGACCAGAATGACAAAAAATGAAACTTGTACAACTTGATAAATTGACCAAACTTAGAAGGAATAATTTGTATTTTTACTTTTTTATACGATTAAATTTAAATTACTTGTTAGTATAAAAAAATCATTTTTTTAATATTAATCATTTTTTTAATATTAAATTTTATATTTGTAATAGTTAACAAGAGTTACAGGACTAAATCACAAAAATGAAACCACTAAACCCCAGTGGTTTCTCAATATAAACACGGTATTCTTCCTCCCATTGTTTTGCGTGTAACACAACATCACTATTATATGGTTTAACAACACAATATATGCTTTATTCTGGTTATTACATACTAACAGATGGCTGCAACATCTTTGTCAAAACATAACTTTGCATACCAGTAATAAGCACAAACTAGAACAATAAGACTGGAAGAGCCGATATAAAAGCAATTTATTGACTAAAGTGCAAAACCCAAACCATAACTTAATCGGCTGACCTAGAACAATGTCAGACCAATAAGGTTGACGAATGTAAAACTAGTCTGTAAAAGATTTACACAACTTGAGAAAGTACTTAAAAAAAAAAAAAATTACACAGGAGAACAAACAGAATACAAAAACAGGTTTGAAGGAAGACCAAGAGAAAGTATGAATCATTACAGGTTTTGTTTTCCAATTGAGAAAGATCCCATAATCAACCAATCACCCATTATCACAGTGTTTCTTCAGTTCAGAAACCTATTCCAATCATCAGCTCCATACTCAAGCGCCATTTCCAACCAGGAATAGCATGCACCCTCTTACATGTTGATGTGAACATAAAACAAATCCCACATCCTTGTTTATAATAGTAAAGGAAGATGGGACATCGACCTAAACCTGTACATAGTAACTTCCTACAACTCTACTATCACCTGGACCACAACAGAGCATAAAAATAAGCTCTCCTGTCAATTTCAAAAAAAAAAAAAAAAAAAAAAAAGAGAGAGAGAGAGAGCGTGAGTGAGAAAATATCAGCAGAGATTTGACATAAAACACCAAGGGCCTGCTTACTAGTTTTCTGAAAGCACCAGTATGGAACGATCTAGTAAACACAATAAAACACTAGCCATAAGGGACTAAACTCTCACAAGCAGATGGTCTTCATGCTTCCACCTCATGCACTGCTGCCATGTGAAAAAAGTGTTGCATGGAAACATGAGAGAACAAGATCTCTGGACCCATGCATGACTATCCTTTTTTAAGATTCAGCCCCCCATTGGCTCTACTAGATATCCAAGCAGCTTCCATCAACTCAACACTGACTCAGAATTCATTTGACCACCAGTACCTCCCCCACCATTACTGTTAAATCCAACTATAGGCATAGAGCGCTGTGCGAATTCCCACAGTAACTTCTTTTGGTGCTCATCAGTGTGAGGAAGACTTGCACGTAACAGCTCAACTGGCATTTCCTTACTAATAGCTCTTGCTGCATCTGACCCAATAACAGCCATAGGGGCTTGTGCTTGCATAAGCCAGGAATCATATTTATTTATGCAGTACTTAGTGAGAAGGGAAAAGAATTCATCAAATGAAGCTTGCCAAAGTGACCGATTAGTTATATTATAGTTGCTAGCAGCACGAGGATCAGTTAAGAGTTCAGTTGCCCTCTCAAGAACAGATTTAAGAATCAGGGAAGCCCCATCTCCAGCTGAGCTTCCAAGAGGACGGAGTGGGGGCTGCTCAGAGGAACAAACTACTGCTGCTAGACAGGCACTGATAGCACTAAGATCCATGCTACGTACACACAGTGAAACAACCTTTGCAAGATTATTTGCCGTTTCTGCTGCTGCTGGATCAGAAGGAAGGCCACCAAATAAGAACCTTAAATGACGGAAAATCGCCATGCAGACTATTCGCAAGAGCTCACCACCTGGAGGGAGAAGCTGAAGATACCTTGCAAGGAGCTTCCGCCCCTTGGGAAGAGAAACCAATCGTAAGAACACAAAATCATCCTTATGAGCAAGCCCAACAGTATTGCCATCTTTGCTAAGTGGATCAACCAGTTGAAGCGATGCTGCCAGCCCTTCCAGCAGGACTTGCCGCCTCCGTCTCAACTGGGCTCCACCATCTTGAAGCTGATTGAACTGTAAGAAACGGTCAATATCATCTACATCAAGAAGAAGACAAAGGCCATCCTCAATTGTGACTCTAGCTGCAAGCATCGGCTCTTGCTCCAGGGGCTTCTCCAAAGCTTTTTGCTCAGTGCCACCAGCAACAGATGAACTTGGAGGGTCAACTTCAAGAAGTGGGCGAGGCCTACGAATTGACGAAAATGGAACTCTCCCAAGAGCATCAACTTGGAGAAAAGCATGTGGCTCAGCATTAGCACGGGCTCGAGGAGGAAGATCCCTCAGTTGATTTGGGCAGAAATGATGTCTAAGCTTTGCCCCTGCAGATTTTCTAGCAAGACAAGCCTGGTGATAATAGTCATCTACATATGGATCATTACTGTGTGTTGCCGCAAGCTGCATTCTAAGGATACTCTCTATCTCATCAGATGTCATATACTTTGATCTAAACTGCGGCCACCCAATATCACTCTTATGGCTACTGGTATCAAAACCCTGTTGGGAAAACCGGAGATTCTGCCTCCCCTTCTGAGCTGATTTCGGTCTTTGATCTCTTAGATCAGACATTCCAAGCATTGCTTCAAACTTGCTCATTACGGGTGGGCCTGGAGAAAGATGAGGATTAAAGAGGTGTGACTGAAACCCCGATAAATGGCCAAATGATGGCTGAACAGGGTGGTGCAGCCTATGTTGCTGTGGCTGTGGTTGTGCCATTACTTGTGGTGGCATTAACCCATTCTGATGAGGTAACCGTTGTTGCAATAAATTGTTCACGAGGCTGGAATGCTCTCCAGGATAAAAGTTGGACTGGTTAACCCATTGATTTGGTGGTCGGCTATTCATAGAGAGACCATGACTAAACTGAGACATATTTCCACCAAAATTTGAACCATGATGTAAACCAGTCAACTGAAGCTGAGAATTAGAGAAGGGAGACAAATTTGACGAAGATAATGCCATCTCAGGTCCACCAGCAAGATATGGCATATTCGGGTGGCCTGAGTGGTGGTTTGGTGAAGCCTGAGGAGACATGCCACCAGGGGGAGGATATGACGTAAAAGAAGATTTTGGCACTAGAATTGGCTCGCTGGAGAAATGTTGGTGGTGTTGGTGGTGCTGCTGTTGTTGCTGCTCAGGGTATGAAGATGTTCTGTACAAAGACTTTGATTCTGCAAGGCGTCCAGATGGCTGCGATGACCATCGTTTGCCGTCCTGAGTGTTTTCAGGATCAAATACTTGTGGATCCAACCAGTAAGGAAAATCATCCCCTTGTGCCCATTCAGCAACGGATGAACCTGAAAAGAAAGGTTACACACGGAAAAAAAGAAAATTCAATTGATAAAGCCACTTGGAAGAAAAAAGTCATATTGTCACATAGAAGACACTTTAATTTTTGCCAAAAGGAGAGTAAACAGGTCCCATTCTTCTGATTTAAAAGCTTGATATACCCACCAATTGGCTCAACCAATAATTTTGTAGCCCCTTGAAATGGTCAGCAAAGATGGATGGCCTGGAGTTAAGTCATGTTAATAGCTATATTTTTTAAATTGGTAAGTTACAATCAAACCCAATGGGTCCTGAACCCATGGCCTCACCCTCCATCCCATTATTATGGGAGGAGGAAATGCCAATTGAGCTAAGATCATTGGAAAAAGTTAAATAGATAACAAAGTGCGATGAGCTACATCTTAGTGTGGTGAATCTGTTTCAATAAGATATCAGCCAAAATGTTTAACCACCAGCAATAAGCAGAATAATTGTTCATGGTTCATTTTCAAGCAGCAGTGAGATTGCACCAATAGTTTTGTTCCAGCATACTGCCAGTTCATCAATCCTAGATCCAACTGTTTGGTACAACAAAAACAATAATAACCAAGCCTTGGTCCAAAAATTTTTGGATCGGCTATGGATTCTCAACAAACCAATCCAGTAGCCACACATATTAACACTTTGTTACCTCTAGATCTAACTGAAACACATTTGGTTTGAAATCAATTTTATAAGTTGACTAAAACCTGATGTTAGTTGGACATTTGAGTGGAAGCTTTAAAAGTTAATATTACATAGTAGGACACGAGCCAAAAGTGCATTGTCATTATAGCAGGCTGACAATGTACAAATACATTTTTTTATACTGCATGCAGTGGACATAAGTAAACATTTCTCTCATACAATCATGATGGCTTTGCTCTAATTGAAAAAATAAAAATAAATAACAAATAGTCAATAATAGCCATAAACTTACAAAAAAATTCCAGCCAATTCAGAATGCAAAAGCGCAATGTCACAAAATGAACATACAAAGAGGACACAATTACATACAAACTTAACTCACAAAGCCATCATCCCTACTTGGGATTGGGTACAGATTCCACTTCATCTAGGGCACATGCTTTGGAAACTTTGCTTATTTGCTTTGGCTTTAGACAATTTGGAAAGACCAGATAAATAAATTAAAAGGCAATAAAGCAAGTGGAAGTGGATGCAGGAACATCAGTGTAAGTCTATCTCCCTAGGAGCTTTATGGGTTTTTTGCATCTCTGTTTAGAGAGCACTTCATCATTGGCTTTCTTAGGAATTCACAGGCTAACTAGGAGCTTTTAAAAACATTTACTGTTTTGCATGAGGAGCTATTCATTGGCACTATTAATGTGTTCCCTGCTCTTTTTTAATTGCAAGTTACACACCCAGTGGTTCTTGAACCCATCTCACCCTCCATCTTGCTATTATAAAGGGAGGAAATGCCATTTGAGCAAGGGCTCATTGGCAAGTTTCCTGATCTTTTCGGCTCTAGTCCAATTATTACCATCTAAATCATGTTTCTATATTTAAATTATACTACATATATATTGGTCCCAAAACTGAGAGAAGAAAAAAACCAATTCTGGGCAGCATATTTCTCATTTCACATACATGCAAAATGGGTAAGCCGAAACCATACATTTTGAGTCAAAGTGCAACTTTCCAGCCCAAGTATTTTGAAGGCCTTTATTTCTTTTTTGTGATAGGTAATCAACGAACTAATATTAATGAGAAAAAAATGAATAGTACAGGATGTTCATGATGATGAACAGTAAGAGACGAAGAAAGATAATCTAAGGGAAAGATAATCTAAGAGAAAACATGAACTCTGAAAGAGACGAAGAATCAGTAAAACCCAAACAACGAGACCACTCATAAAGGCTACGCTAGCATAAAACCTTTAACTCATCCAACGTCTTCTCTATATTCTCAAAGGAGCGAGGATTTCGTTCCAACCAAACAATCCACATTAAACACCCTGGAATCAAATTCCAAATATTCGAGTTATGCTTCCCAAGCCATTGATACCAACAAGATAACAAACCCGCCACCAATCCTGGCATAACCCAGTGAATACCAAAAACCTGAAGCATAAGAGTCCATAAGGTATGTGAAACAGGACAATAAAGAAGAAGATGGTCTACCGACTCCCCATCACAACAACACATACAACACCGATTTACCAAAGGGCGACCCCTAATCATGAGATTATCCAACGTGAGAATCCGACCATGAGCAGATATCCACAAGAAGAAAGCCACTCGCCTAGGAATCTTTGATTTCCAGACACCCTTCCAAGGAAACAAAAAATTCGGAGAACCCTAAATTGCTTGGTAATAAGAGTAAGTGTCAAAGTTACCATCGCCTTTGAGCCGCCTACAAAGAGTATCCCTCCTATCCCCCTGAGGAATACGAGGTTGGGTAAAATGAAGAAGAGAAAAAGAAGCAGCTAACTCCCAATCTTCAAAAGCTCTAAAAAACCTTAAATTCCACACTCTAGTAGTACCTCCTTCCGGAAGCCACAAAACCTCAGATATGTAAGCATCCTTGGCAACTGAACACACATAGAGCTCAGGGTAGAGATCTTTTAGGGTATTATCCCCAATCCACCTATCATGCAGGTGCCTTCACCCACTACAAAAGACAGATGCTTAAAAAGACTCTCCTACCCTTCATGAATGCTTCTCCAAAGGCCACAACCATCGGTCCTCCTACACACTTTCGTACACCACCCCCCTTGACCCTCACCATATTTGGTGGAGATTACTCTCCGCTAAAGATGGGTAACTTCTTGCCCATAACACCACAACCATTTCTCTAATAGAGCTTGATTAAACGATGCCACACTTCTTATCCCCAACCCACCCAATTTAACAAGTAAACACACCTTATCCCAAGCCATCAAAGGATATTTGAAACTCCCCTTAAAAGACCCCCAAAGAAAATTCCTCTGAATCCTTTCCATTCTAGCAGCCACAGCTTTAGGAATAGTGAAGAGAGATAAAAAGTACGTAGGAAGACTTGATAGAGTACTTTTTAGTAATGTGAGCCTACCACCCTTAAATAAGTAGAGACGTTTCCACCCTGATAGTTTCTTCTCCATCTTCTCCAATATAGGATTCTAAATCGAAACTGTCTTAAAAGAAGTTCCCAAAGGCATCCCCAGGTATTTCATAGGCAAACTCCCCACTCTACATTAAAGAATACCAACCAATGTAACTATATTATTCACCTCCCCAACAGGAACAATCTCACTTTTCCCAACATTGACATTCAATCTCGTAAAAGCCTGAAAACAAGACATCACCAACCTTATGGAAAGCAACTGATCCCTAGAGGGATCACAAAATAAGATAGTGTCGTCCGCAAACAACAAAAGAGAAATCTGCACACCAACAAAATTCACTGCTCCCACATGAAACCCCCGAATAAGGTTATTCTCCTCTGTCTTCTTCAAAATTTTGCTTAAAACCGCCATTATCAAGAGAAAAAAAAAAAAAGCAGGGATAAAGGGTCTCCTTGTCTCAATGCACCGGAGCTTTCAAAAAAACCTTCAGGGGATCCATTTACCAGGATTGAAAAACGAACAGAAGTAAAACAAGCCTTAATCCACCCCCTCCATTTCAACCCAAACCCCATCCGGTCCAACAGATAAAACAAGGCCTCCCAGTTTACATGGTCATATGTTTTTTCAATATCAAGCTTGCAAACCACACCCGATAACCGACTCTTCAACCTACTATCCAGACACTCATTTGCAATGAGCACTAAATCCAGAATCTGCCTACCACCAACAAACGAATTTTGAGTCTCAGAGATGAGTTTATCCAGAACCGCCCTCAACCTATTAGCCAATACCCTGGACAGCAACTTGTACACACTACCCACCAAACTAATAGGGCGGAAATCCTTACTGTTAACAGCATTACTCTTCTTAGGAATTAAAGTGAGAAATGAAGCATTCAAAGACCGTTCAAACACAGTGCCGATGAAAGTAATCAAAGAAATCCATGACATCCTTTTCCACCACACTCCAACAATTGTGAAAGAAAGCCACGGTGCTCCCATCAGGACCAGGGGCTTTATCACCCTCCATCTCCCTTAAGACGCGTAATACTTCCTCCTTTGTGAACTCCTTATCTGAGGTCAACCTATCCTCCTCTTCAATGCAAGCAAAGTCTAATCTATCCATAGTAGGGCGCCCCAATTCAGTTTCCTCATACAGCCCTTGATAGAAGCGAACTAACTGAGAGCGCACATCCAACTCATCCTCATAAAGAACACCATCCACCTCAATCCTCTTAATATGATTAGCATTTCTATGAGAGTTTGCTAATTTATGAAAGAAGCGAGTATTATTATCTTCCTTCTTCACATACAAAGCCTGAGATTTTTGTCTCCAGGAAATTTCCTCAAGAGAAGCCAACCTTTCTATGTCATCTTTAAGTTGAATATGACGAATTTGATCCTCATTCGAGAGACCCAGCAACTACTCTCCCGCATCTAGACCCATCAGTTCAGTCAGCAAATTTTTCTTTCTAAAAGCCAAGTCACCAAACTCCTCCCTGTTCCACTTTTTTAAATCTGCTTTCAAAGCCTTCATTTTTTGAGCCAAAATAAAACCTGGTAAACCCACAAAACTATACCCATTCCACCATTGCTGAACTCTATCAACAAAACCCTCAACTTTCAACCACATATTTTCAAATTTAAAGGCACTACGACCACGTCAAATAGCACCAACTTCCAACAAAAGAGGGCAATGGTCAGAAATAGCACGAGGAAGCACCCTTTGGGAAACATTCTCGAAATGATCCACCCAATCTAGGGAAACCAAGGCCCTGTCAATTCTAGACATAGAGGGGAGGCCAGAATCTCTGAACCAAGTGAAGGAAGCACCCTCTAAAGGTAAATCCACTAAAGAATTCCTCTCTATAAAGTTCGAAAATGCAAACATAGCAGGGCTAAACGACTCACAGCCAAGCCTTTCACTTGGGTACCTAATGATATTGAAATCACCTACTAAGCACCATGCCATGGGCCATCTAACACGCAACTGTGACAACTCCTCCCACAAAGTAACCCGCTGACCATCCTCATTGGGACCATACACACCTGTACAGGCCCAAACAAGGTCATCCACCACTCCTCCCAATAAGACACTCAAAGAAAATTGTCCAGCAATTACGTCCAATTTCTCAAAAACCCTCTTATCCCAAATCAACAAGACCCCTCCCAAAGTCTACATAGCGTCCAAAACAACCCAATCAATGAAAGGACTACCCCACAAACTCCAAACAAAAGCAGCATCAGTAGAAGATACTTTCGTTTCTTGAAAACATACAATATCACACTTCCATTCTTTTAGGAGATTCTTACAAACCTCTCTCTTCCAAGGATTGTTAAGCCCCCTTACGTTCCAAGAGAGTAGTCGTGGAGTCATTTACAATTACCAACAACCCCCACAGCAGTCGAAGAAACTCTGCTCCTACTCCTAGAAGAGACACCATCGAAATTAACATTAGAGATAAGCCCCTTAAGTTCCCTAAGCCCTCGTGACCCTGAATTTGCAAGTTGCTTGGGCACCCCCTCATCAACCACCTTAAGACACTCCTGCTCCAAAAGGCGAAACAAAGCCAAACATTGAGCCTCATGTTTCACAATAGGGAAACCCACCATGTTACAAAAATTTTTCATCAACTGGGGCACCCAGTTCGAAGGTGTCCCTAACTCTGTCACCTGAGTTCCTTCTACAGAGTCCTGAACCAGCACCAACTCTCTGATTTCATTGGGTTCCCACGAAGACAAAGGGTCACACTCTAACACCCCAATATCTCTCTCCACTACCACAGCTATGGTCAGACACTTTACTGGTCTCCCACTGTAGGAGATGAAGCCCAGAACCTTCCTCATGATCTTCCCCTTCCACAAACACATCATCAACCCCATTACCTAGCTCTGAGAGAGGAGAAAACCAACTTTGAATCACCCAAGGATACTGACCAAGGATCGGCAATACACCTTTCAAAATCGACGCCTCAAGCGCCGCCATCGGCGAGCTAACCACCAAGTCACTGGTGAACTCGGAGTCTCAAATGCCTATTCCATGAGATTCCTCGGCATCGGAGATTGTGTCCATAAGAGAAACAGCCTTACCAGAGTTGAGAACAACCACGGCAGAGCTGCTCCTTAACGCCGAGGCATTTTCGGTCACTGGAGCTCATAACACTTTCGACGGATTGGAGGCGAGAAGCTCCAAAGCATGATCGGGGCTAGATAACGGCGATAAACCAGCCGACAAAGCCTCAGGCAACACCGATAAAACCGATGACTTCATCGGTGGCTTAGAACTCTCACCCACTACCCTTGCACTCTGATTGTGAAGCAAACTCACACCCACTCCACGATAAAAAGAAACCACACCTTGGCCTTACCACTCGGGTCAGCTAAATGGGATTTGTCATGCCCAAATAACAATACAGGCCCACTATCAATGGACTTGTGAGGATGGGCTTTGTCATGCCCAGATAATAACACCACCAGCCCACTTTTAATGGACTTATGAGTATGGACTTATGAGTATGGACTTATGAGTAGAATATTGGTTCAACCAAGTTACCATTTGTATGCCTCCAACAGATTTAGACACCCTCAGAGCCAAATTTGCAGGAGTCAACTCAAACTTAAAATCACGCGTGGGTCTTCCATTAATAGAATAGACAGTAACGCCATTATCATTCTTCAGCACGTTATGTCCCGAAAAAGCTCTAGAAATTTCAAAATTCCTTAACTTCTGCTGCTTCCTGATCTTGGAAGATTTCTTCCAATTTTGTCCACCACCTTCCATCGGACCACCACCAGCATCTTCATCAGAAGTCCTCCCTTCCACCCAAACAGTGTTTGAACCTGAAAGAAAACTATCTAATTCTTTTGAAAACAAACACCATCCAGACCGGTTTGAACTCACAAGTACCATAACCCAACCACGACAAGCTCCACCATAATACACAGCTATCCCCACAAAAATACCAGCCTTATTGGATCTTCCCCGGAATTCGAAAAACTTGTTATTTTCTCTAAAACGTTTGTACAGATAATCCTTTCTAGGAACCCAATCACGGATATCAGCAAAACATGAGAGAATCCAATCCAATCCCTTACGACCCAAATATACAAAACTTTTAAATTTTTTTTTTTTTGATAAGTAATAAAGAAAATTTTATAAAAACACATAGCCCAGTACATAGGAAATGTACAAAAAGGCAAAACATCAAGAAACCAAATTACAATGATCTAACAACACAGGAAGGGAAATACATGAAAAAGATGGTGAAACGAGACACCATTCAAGAAGAGTAAAAAAGAAGAAAGACTTAAGCTCAATCATAAACCGTTCACGACCCTCAAAGCTTCTAGAATTCCATTCCCGCCAAATACACCACATCACACAGTGCGGCACAAGCCTCCAAATAACTACATTACGATGACGCCTGAATTTGCAAGTCCAACAATCCAACAAATCCACTACCCTCTGAGGCATCACCCAACAAACACCAAACAAGCTAAAGATCATACTCCATATCTCAAAGGCTATAGGACAGTGAAGGAGGAGATGATCTACAGACTCCTCATGCCTTTTGCACATAAAACACCACTCAAGAACAACAAAATGCCTCTTCCGAAGGTTGTCTATAGTAAGAATCTTGCCTAAAGCCGCAGTCCAGGAGAAAAAAGCTACCCAAGGAGGAACCTTCGATTGCCACACCATTTTCCAAGGGAAAGAACTGCCAGTAGAAGGGGAGATAGAATGGTAATACCCACTCACCTTAAAACCTCGTTTGCTGGCTGGCATCCAACAAAGTATGTCAGAACCAACACCCCGCACCTTTGTGGAGTAGATCAAAAGCATAAACAAATCCAAAGATTGTGACTCTTGTTCATTCACTAACCGACGAAACTGAATGCCCCAAGAAACTCTCCCATTTACAAAGCACATAACCTCAGAGACCGAAACATCTCTTGTCCTACTAATATTATATAGATCTGGAAACACATCCTTAAGCGGACGATCCCTACACCACACATCTTTCCAAAACTTCACACGGGTTCCATCACCCACTTCATACCGAATGAACTTGGAAAAATTCCCCCAGCCACTCTGAATGAACTTCCACAAACAAACACCATAAGCCCCAGACACAGATTTTGTGCACCAACCACCCCACTCATTCCCATACTTCGCCCCAATGACCCTTCTCCAAAGGGCGTCACTCTCCAAGCCATAGCGCCACAACCATTTGGCTAAAAGGGCAGAGTTAAACCTTCTCAAACACCTAATGCCTAACCCTCCATTCTTCACTGGCCTACATATCTTAGACCAATTTACTAAGTGAATCTTATGCTCATCCCCCATTCCAGACCAAAGGAAATCCTTTGTAATTTCTCCATCCTTTTAGCCACCTTGTCTGGGATAGGGAAAAGAGAAAGAAAATAAGTAGGTAAGCTAGAGAGAGTACTCTTAATAAGGGTAACCTTACCCCCCTTAGATAGATACAACCTCTTCCAACCAGCTAGCCTACGCTCCATCTTCTCCAAAATAGGATTCCAAATCGTCTTATCTTTAAAAGAAGCACCCAATGGGAGACCTAAATATTTCAGCGGAAGAGCCGACTCCCTACAACCCAAAGTCTCCACTAGCTCATGAAGATTAGGCACATCCCCAACTGGAACCAATTCAGACTTTCCTAAATTAATCTTTAGGCCAGACATCTCCTCAAATCTAGAGAGAATTTCACGCAAGGCTGTTATATGGTTGCTGTCAGCATCACAGAAAACAAGAGTATCATCCGCAAACAAAAGGTGAGACACCGTCATTAAGGAACTAGACGCATTCCCCACTGTGAAGCCCGAAAATTGCCCTGTTGCAGTAGCTGCAGCCAACATACGGCTCAATGCCTCCATGACAATATCAAAGAGAAAAGGGGATAGAGGGTCACCTTGCCGAAGACCTCTAGAACTCCCAAAAAAAGGCAGAGGGGTTACCATTGATCAGGATGGAGAATTTAACAGTTGATATACAACACCTGATCCACCTTCTCCACTTTTCAGAGAAGCCACACTGCTGTAACAAGAACATAAGAAACTCCCAATTCACATGATCATATGCTTTCTCAATATCCAGTTTGCACAGCACCCCCGGAACCCCTGCCTTCAAACGACTGTCTAAACACTCAGAAGCAATAAGAACAGAATCTAACATATAACAGCCTTGCGTGGAATCAGCCCGCCCGCCGTCAAACGAGAAAGAAAAAGTTTTGGAATCTATGCGAAATGAACCATTACTGCCCCCTCTGCCCTGGGGAGAAGGTTTAGGAGCTGTGTTAGGGGGAGGCAAACTGTTAGGGAGAGGTGTGGGTGAAACAATAGTGATTGATCTACGCCATAACTGTGGTTGTAAAGGCAAGACAAATGGGGGTGGGGTGTTCAGAGAAGAAGGATGTGGTGGACAAAAAGAGTGAAATGGAAGAAAAAAACCAAAAGATGATGGGAAAGGTGATGGAAAGAAACCAAGGAAAGGAGGAGGTGTCTGGTTGAATGGCAGTGGTAGAGAGGGGCACAGAGGAGGGAAAGGTGTTGGCTGTGTGGTGGGGAGGGAGGGGGGAGGGGGCAGGGTGCCCATGACTACCCTAGTTTTTTTTTTTTTTTTTTTTTTTTTTTTTGGTAATAGAATAAAAAGAGGGAGAAATTAAGTAACCCTTCATGTTACGTTTGTGCAGAACACAAACACTGGACTAGATAAAGAACAGGTTACAACAAAATTTCTTAAGTAGGAAAGCCATTAACACAGTACTAGGTATCAGTCATTGAAGGATGTTAGTAAATGCGGATGGCAACAGAAAAGTAGCAACAGAGCCAGCAGTGCTGACAGAAGCAGCAGTGACATGTTGGCAGCATAGTACTGGCAAGAAGTAAAGATATCCCAATCAACACTAGACCCTTGCAGCCTCCAGCCTACTGGTACAGCCCATACTTGGGCAGGCTTAAAGAAGATATCTCAAGGTTGCCAAGGCTGGTAGACACTTCAGGCTTTAGGTCGGACATTGGCATGACAAATATAGCATTAAAGCCTAGACCACCTTTTTTTACTTTTATTTGTATGCCCCCACCATAATCACCGCTTCATTTCAATCCACTTTTTTTCTTGCTCCAAGCATAGCCTTGCCCCTTGATACCCCCCCCCCCCACCCCCCCAAACAAAAGGAAAAAAACACACGCTAAGACACCCTAAATCAACTGACATGGTTGAGATGCCAACTTGCCAATCCTACGGGGACTTCACTTGATCTAGTATAATTTTAATTTTCTTTTGTACCTTACATATATTCAATTTACATATATTCAACAATTGCCTTCAGTTTGTCACAAAAAAATGTATGTTTTTTATATCTATTGTATCACAGGTTTTTATTAGACTACAATGATCACTTAACATGCTAACTACAGAATGATCCTACCAATGTAAGATTTATCTCCCAATAGTATGCCTGCGTTTATCCACCAGGGTGCAGCATAGTGGTGGGAGGCTTGGGATGAGCTGTAGACCCAAACATCCCTGGTTCAAACCCCACTAGTTCCCCTAGATTACATGATACACAGGTCTAGCAGGTGGGATCATGTGTCTGTGCTTTATTCCCCAAGACTGGGTCCAAGCTCCAAAGGGCCCCGCGGTGGTGAGGTTCCATGTAATTCAAATATATATATATATATATATATATATATGATAGTCTTCCTGTTTTGATAAGTAAACTCCCAATAGTCTTCAATAACAAAATAGTTAGGACCTGTCAGATCTACTTGATATAATTTAATACTTTCCACTTGAGTCAGGGAAGTTTCATTTTCATTATCACTTCCCAGCCTTCTTGGGCTAGAACTTCCCAATATGTATTGGAATTATTTGGTGAAATTGCATTTTCCCATTTAAAGAAAATCCCAAGTTGACAACAATATGACCAAACTTTACAGGGGGATAGAGGACATCAACCAGTAAATGATCCTCAGGCTTACGCTCCACAGTCTTCCACTAATATAATTATTAAGTAATATCAATATTTTATTTTAAATAATTTTAACTTGAGTTAGAGAAGCTCCACTTTCATGATTAGTAACCAGAATTTGGGGACAAATTGCGCGCCCAATATGTGTTGGTACCATTTGATACCAACCAATAGTTCACAATGCTTCCACCAAAGTTCACCACACGCATGAAAATGGGAGCAGAATGCATTGACCACTATTTTTAACAAGCAAATATCCAAATACATTATCAATAAACTCCCAAACTTTTTAGAGTTCAAATGATAGCCTAGGACAGTGGCATCCTTTGTGATTCCCCATGTCAAAGGTTCAAACCCCACCCCCCCACCCCCCCAAAAAAAACTATTTACCTATCAAGAAAAAAGGATAAACTCCCACAATTTTTTTTTCTCCCACAAATTAACTCTAACTCTAAGCAACTGAATCTATATTATTGTATGACTCAAGTATAAATTGTGACTTCAACTTATAAGTCCTCCAAGTTCCAAGTGCATTTAATGATATTCAGCAAAACCAGAGGTTAAATGCTCTACTCAGAGTTCTGTGTTCCACCAAATGGCACAGACCAACAATAAATTATATCAAGGATCTCCCTAATTATATTTGTACCGATCCAGCTACCAATAAACGCTACCTTATCCATATAATGGTTATTGCAACGTTATAAGAACAAAAAGTTACATAGATTGAAAGAAGTTAGAAGAAAGCAAGAACAAATAAGAAGTTCCTATGACTTATGCCAAATTATATAAATCAAAAAGAGAGAAAGATGTGAGGATTCCTAAATAACCAAGTTTGACAAAAAATTCAAGTTTTACCAGTAGTAAACAACATAAGATTCTGCAACTATTGAGCTCACCTTCTCTGGACTCCCTATCACCAATAACTCCTGTGCTTCTTGGTCCACTAACAGCCTTGTTTAACTGAAACAACAGAAGAAACTAGGATCACTCATACCAAGACTCATCATATAACAATGCAGGGTAAAAGATAAACCAAATTATACGAAGGCAATATTATCATCATTTTGAACATTATACAAAATTACCCTATAGACACAGACATCCCACCACCAAGTTTACATGTAAACCAAATGCTAAAAGAATAAAAATCGACTCTACTCCTTTTTTAAAATTAAGTTACATGTGAACCAAACGCTAAAAGAATATAAATCAACTCTACTTTTTTCTTAATAGTAACCATTTCCAGATACAGTCTTAATATTAGATACACCACTATGGTATACATAACATTCTAACCCATATATTCATTACTACAATGGAACTGGAGGTAACGGAGGAAAGCAACTGGTATGCAAGTTTTTATTGGTAACTTACACATGCACATGGTCTTTTACTCTCAGACCCATAACCTTACCCTCCACATAGCTTACATAGGGAGGAGGTGCCATTTGAGCTAGAGCTCATTGGCCCAAGAGGTATGCAGTAGATTCTAATCTATTGAAGGTGGTCCAAACCACCCCCCCCCCCCTTTTTTGTTAAAAGTTACACCAGTGTCTTGAACTTAACCTCACCCACTTCCAAGCTCTTACATGAGAAGGAGGTGCTATTTGAGCTAGAGCTCACTAGAAAGGTGGAAGTTGACAAAGAATGGGGATTTGACATCCGCTCGTTTTATCATAAGTTGCAAGGTTCTTCATCCGTTGTCTTTCCTTGGAAAGGTATTTGGAAGGTTAAGGTAACCCAATGTGTTACTTTCTTTGTATGGACAACAACTTGGGATAAGATTCTTACAGGTGATAACTTGCAAAGTAGGGGTTTTGACTTTGTTGACTGATGCATTATATGTCATTGTTGTGGGAAGACAGTAGACCATTTGATGCTATATTGTGAGAAGGCTCATTGGTTGTAGAGCTTTGTTTTAAGAACTTTTGGGATTTCATGGGTTCTATCAAGATCGGCTCAGACTTTTTGGTTGGTGGAATTGGTTGGGGAAGCACACGTCTAATATTTGGAACTTAGTTCCGTTGTGTTTGATGTAGTGTATTTGGAGGGAGCGTAATCGGCGAACTTTTAAGGACTTGCACTTATCTAATGACCAATTGCTTGCTTCATTTAGTGGTTCTGTTTTAGACTGGTCTAGGGCTTGGAGACACATCTAGTGATTTTCTCCCTTTGTTCCTTAGTTCTCTTCTTCTCTATAATTAATTACCTTCTTCGTTCTTTTGCTTTTCTAATTTTTGTAACCTTTGATTTGCTTTGAGCCCTTTTCACATAAAACAGTTTTTTGAATATACATCTTTTTTACTTATTAAAAAAAAAAAAAAGGTGGTCCAAGGACCCATGGATATGCGTGTGTGTGTGTGTGTAAAAGACATGTTGGAGGATTAAGAAAACCAATAAAGAAAAATGTCCCGCTTTGCTATGGCAAAATTATTTGACAGGATAATCTACAAGTGAAGTCTTTTTTAGGCTACGTTTGGCATTAGCTTAAAAGCCAGCTTTTTTTTTTTTTTTTTTACTATTTATAGCTTCTTTTTGCTACTATTCAACTTATTTTTTCTACTATTCATGGATTCTATTACACTTTTTGGATTATTCATGAGCCCTGGTGAACTATTTTAGCTACCTTTGAACTTTATCTAAAATACTTTTGGCAAAAAGTTTTCGGTTTCAGCTAAATATGTTGTTTCCCAAAAAATAAAAATAAAAAAGGTTCACAAGCACAACCATAACCATAACTACAGATCATGAAATGTAATCAGTTTTAGAAGGAGTGGCTTTAGACTAAAAAAAAATATATCATCCAATTCCTAATCTGCTTGCTCTCACCTATAAGAGCTTCGCTAGAAATTAAATATCCCACCTACTAGTTGACTTATTAGCAAAAGAAGACAAGGGATTCTGTATCTCAAATTGCAAAAGGTGAGACAGACATCCTATATTCAGAGAAACCTGCAAAGGTTCCATGAGACTAATCTCCAGGCAGAGGCAGTTTCTGACAGTTTCAAACTCAGCTTTTTCCAAATAGATACACGGTAATATAAGTCTTTAAGACACTTAATATCATAAGGTTTTTTTTTGATAAATTCATATCATAAGTTTATAAATATAAAAAGTTACTCTTTAGCACCAGCATGACCATTATCAATATCCAGTAATCTCACCTTTGAGAAAGTACTAGCAAGATCATCAATATCAGACAGAGATCGTAAATCCTCACCCTGCAAATCAGGACAGATGAGTCAGTTCCCTTGAATTCTTGCACTTAAAACAATAGTTATTAAAAATTACATATCTAATTACTAGACCACTAATGCAAATGGTTCAAGGCCAAAAGAACAAACCAAAAAATCAATTTTTTGCAATACACGAGATTCATTTTAAAGCGCTTCTTTCTAGAACTGGTTAATCGTATAAAGACACATGTATAACAAAATGCCTCATCAGAGAAAGATGAATATTAAAACTTCTCTAAAATAGTTTCTACCTCAATCCAGTGCATGTTCACCAAAAGGAATATTAGAAGCTCAAATGCCGCCATTGTTATTCACATAAAACTAGCATATTTTTTGTTTGAGAGGGAAGGGGAGGGAAAGAGGGAATAGGAAATGGCATGGAAGTAAGGGTATTTCCCTAATTTAATCAGAAGAAAATAGAAGGAAACAAAATGTTGGACCCCCTCACTTCCAATATCCACCAAAACCATTTCACAAATCTCCATAACCATTTCCCTAGCAATGCTTGATTAAAACACAAAAGCCTCCTGAACCCTAAACCACCAACCTCAATAGGTGAACAAACCTTATTCCATACCACCAAAGCCCCCCACAAGAAATTCCTCCAAATTCTTTCTAGTCTATCAGCCACAGATTTAAGTAATAAAAAGAGATTAGTAGTATGTTGGAAGACTTGACAAGGTACTCTTCAACAAAGTGAGCCTACCTCCCTTTGATAAGTGAAGTCTCTTCCACCCGGAGGGTTTCCGACTTTCCATTCCATCTTGTCCAAAATGGGATTCCAGTTGCCATAAACGGAGCAATCTAAGATCTACCTACCTCCAACAAGAGAATTTTAAGCCTTACAAATGAGTTTGTCTAATACCACCCTCAATCTAGTAGCCAAGACCTTAGACAACAGCTTATACACGCTTCCCACTAAGCTGATAGGCTGCCGGAAATCTTTGATGTTTAAAGGATAATGTTTCTTGGGGATTATGGCTAGGAAAGAGGCATTTAGAGACTTCTCAAAAACACAATGTCAGTGGAAGTGCTCAAAAAAACAAGTCATAACATCCCCTTCCACCACCCTCTAACTTTTTTGAAAGAAAGCCATAGTGAACCCATCTAGACCAAGAGCTTTATCACCCTCCATATCTCCTTCAACATCTGAATGGCCTCATATTTAGTAAACTCTCTCTCAAGCATACGCCTCTCTTCTTCCTCATTACACACAAAAATCCAACCCGTCTACAATAAGGCGCCAAGTTTCCGTCTCCTCATATAATTCTTGATAAAATTGGCTTTTATAATTCTTGATAAAATTGCTCCACCTGAATATGCACTATCCGCATCCTCATAAAACAAATTATCCAACTCAATGCCTCTAACATGATTAGCCCTTCTACAGGAGTTAGCTAATCTATGAAAGAAACAAGTATTGTTATCTCCCTCTTTCTTCAACCACAATACATGGGACTTTTGTCTCCAAGAAATCTCCTCCAAAGCTGCCAACCAATCAATTTCAACTTTAATCTGAGTTCTATGGGTTTTTTCCTCATGCAAGAGACCCTATGACTCTTCTCTAGCATCCAAACCCAATAACTCAGTCAATAAGCTCTTATTCCAAAAAGCCAAATCCCCAAATTCTTTATTCCACTTCTTCAGATCTTCTTTAAGTGCCTTTAATTTTTTAGCAAGAATAAAACTTGGAGAGCCTGTGAAGTGATAACTGTTCCACCACTGTTAAAATTCCCCCACAAAACCCTCTGCTATAAACCACATATTTTCCAATTTGAACACGCAACACCCCCCCCCCCCAAACTAAAACCCTGGTTTAAAAAAAAAAAAAAACAGATCAGCTGGTTCAACTGGGAACCAGATCCATTTTTCAGTTCTTTGACTAGTCTGGTTTTTAAAACCATGACTAAAACCACCAACTACCACCAGAAGAGGACATTAATCTGAAACAACACGAGAAAGAACCCTCTGAATGACATCCATAAAATGATCTTCGGATCTTCCCAATCGATTAATACCAAATTCCTATCAATTCTGGACATAGATGGTGCATCAGAATCCCTAAACCATGTATAGGATGCCCCTTCTAAAGGTAAGCAAACCAAATTATTATTCTCAATGAAATTTAAGAATGCACACATGGTCAAGCTATAAGAGTCACAGCCAAGTCGCTCACTGATATATCTTATTATGTTAAAATCCCCAATCAAACACCAAGGAATGACCCCCCTAGAGCACACCCTTTCAAGCTCCTCCCACAGTGCGCCCCTGTGACCATCCTCATTAGGACCATACACTCCCGTGCAAGCCCAGTCAAAACCATCCACTACTCCCTTCAATAACACTAACTGAAAACCAGCCTACAACGACATCAACCTTCTCAAAATCCCTTCTGTCCCAAACAAACAAAACACCCCCTCCAGTGTGATCAGCATCTAAAACAGCCCACACAACAAAAAGGCTACACCATAAGCTCCTAAGTCCTAACAATAGCAAGATTCAAAGAATCCAGTTTAGTTTCTTGGAAGCAAACAATATCACACTTCCACCGTGTGTAAATCCTTTACAACAACCCTTTTACGGGGATTATTCAACCCCTTAACATTCCATGATAATAATCTCAAACTCATGCATAATCACTAACTGAACCCAACACACTGGTAGAGCCTCTTCCCCTACTAGCTCAAGTGTAATGCCCATCATAATTAACTATAGAGATCAGCCCTTTTAGCTCCCTAATCCCCTTTTTCCCCAAATTAACAGGTCACCGAGGAATACCAGAATTTTCTAAATCAACCCATTCTTGCTCAAGCAGTCGGAAAAGAGCTAAATATTTTGCCTCATGCTTCACAATTGGAAAACCCACAAGTTTACGAAAACCTTTCATTTTCCAGGACACCCATTCCAAAGGCTCTAAATCAGCCTCCACAAGTTTCACCCTCTTTAACATCCTCTACCAACACAACCTCCATATTTTCCTTAGGATCCCACTGGTACAAGGTGCAAAATCCAAAGTCCCATACTCCTCCCCACAAGAGTGCTCAACATTATCACACTCACTATGTTCCACTGGAAGAAACAGTAACTCAGAATCCTGTTGATCAGGCCCACAGTGACAGTCACAATAGCAATGGCAAAACATAAAATTCTTCAGGTTATACTTATCTGATCATATATTCATTGTAGACATGTTCAAGTCAAAATCCCCACTGGTTTTTATTTCCCATTCATTCATAGCATACATTTACAAAAATTCCAAAGAATGAAATTTGAAGCTAATACAGAAGAAATCATACAGTGATTTCCAAAATATTGAATGAAGTACAGCAAATTCATTTGGGAAAAATGCATATCATAGATTAATAAGCAAATTCTAATGCCAAGAGGCAAGCCTTCTATTCCACTAATCACCTCAATGAACATCTGTTGCACTAATCACCTCAATCAACGCACATCTTTGAAGATCGACATGCACCTAGGCAAAACAGCCTCACATGAGCAAAGAGAGGCACTTACTTAATCTGGTGCAGCACAACGGCTTCATGGCTGCATCAGTGCCTTGCTCAGTTTGGGCTCTTAAAAAACCTAGCCAGCTATAAATAACTATGGTCTTATTCAGATAATATTTGTATGAGCAAAACTTCTAAACTCTTTCACCCCACCAACAAAAAGAAGAGTGAGAACAAATCATGCTAAAAAGTAATATTACTTATAAAAAATGCTAAGAATATAGTATTAAAAACACTTTGTTATAGAAAGTAGAGGACAAATACTCATGTACACAGGATGCATCCACAAAGTTCACTAAAGAATTACAACATTGAGGGACAATATTTTAGATGTAAAACTCCCACACAATAAAATATCATAGATGGCCTTTGCAATGAAGAATTACGATTATTATTATAGATAATATCTACCATTGACATGGAGAAAATATTATGTACATAAGGTGCACGAATGAATTACATAAAAGAGAGAAAATATATACCCTACAAGTAAATTTGCATCACTAGTTTCCAAAGTGTGGGATCACTAGAATAATTATCTCAAAAACAGGAATTTCAACTCAACATATGAGACTTCCAACTCCAATAAAGGTGAGTGTTCCTTTTCTTCCATGTTGCCACATTAAGCCTAAGGAAGCCAAATTCCATTCAAAAGAATTTCCAGGTTTACCAAATCAATTCCTTCATACAAGAAGTGACCCCACAACACCCTTAAGCATCACCCAATTGAAGGGGCGAAAAACAGATGTAAACTCTAAACCAAATAAATATCAAAACAAACTTACATTCCAAATGAATAGTTTCCAACGTAACATTCAATGATCCAATACCATAAATAGAAGGTAACAAGAAAGAAAATGTTCAAGGGAAGAGAGGTAAAGAAAAAGAAAATTATTTCACCTCTTCTCGATCATACAGAAATTCCTCCTCCTCTATCCCAGCCACAGGCAACATATCCTCTTCCTCTTCCAACCCGCCCAACTCAACTTCCTCAACAACATCTTTGCCAAAAAATGCATACTGTGATGCATCAAATAATGTACCTCCTGCATCACAGAAAAATTCAAGTAAAAGACATGTCAATTCTCCAAACTCTTATTCAAAATAATAAGCTCCAAATATAAGAAAGAAATTTACAAATGCAATTAACGATTCACAACTATAGAACAATACACAACCCACATATGCATATACAGTAGGGAAATCAGAAATTCATTTAACCAGTTTTTCAACACAAACATGTTCCAATTTTCCCAAAACATATTAAAAATGTTTTGCTAACAAACACAGAAAAACCAAAAATGTTAAAACCCAAGACCCACTGTCACATTCACTTCACAACAAAAATAGAATTCAAGTTGACCATGAATTAACAGTTTATACAAAAAAACAATGGTGTAACACAAAACATACCCAGAAACTCAAAAACCCACCAAACTGAACCTTAAACTGCCATTTGACTTCAACTATATTTTAAGATCCTCATTTAAAACATACCCAAATAATTAAACAACCAAACATACAATTAATCTAAGCCAAACCAGATCTAATAAAAACCCAAGATAGCAACAAAAAAAAAAAAAAAAAAGGCAGAACTTAAAACTGAGAAACATGAAAGCAAAACCTGAAGGATTGTTGTCTCCATGTTGATTAAGATCTTGAGGGTTGGGAGGCTCTTCAATACCACCCCCAACACCAAACCCATCCATACCCACAAAATTTTCTTTCTTTCTTTTTTTTTCTTTTGAACTATAAATCAAAACCCAGAAACTGGAAAACCTTAAGAACCAAGTAAATCTACAAATGAAAGGAATTAAAGTAAGAATTCTAGGAATCTGAAAAAGGTACAAATAGAAACCCTCTACAGTGAAAAAAAATTATGGGGTTTTATGCTTAATGCTAACGAGGAAGGTGAGAAGATCTGTGAAGTGAAATTGAGTACTACAGTTATTTAAAAGAGAGAGAGAGAGAGAGAGAGAGAGAGAGGAACCCTAGAGAGATAACGATAGTGATGTTGTTGATAGGAGAATAAAGAATAGAAGTTGGACGGTGGAGAAAGATTTTGAGAGAGAGAAAGAGGAGATGAAATATTGTTGCCAAAAAATAAAAAAGGGTGCAGTTGTTGTTGTTGTTGTTGTTTCTTGTTGTATGTGGTGATAGGGTTTACAAACCTCTCTCTTTTTTTCTTTTTTTTCTTTTTTTTTTGTCTTTAAGATTGTTGACAGAGAATAGCTAAGTCATAATATTTTTCGTAATAAATTTTAAGAAGCGAATGGTTATTAGTAGGTAAAAAAGTAATTTTAATTATGGGCTCAAATTAAAACTAATAATAAATTATTAAAAATGGTTGTGAATTGGATAAGGATCGAGATAAATCTCATGCAATACCCTAGGAATCACCCATGTTTTGCATATTATTCAAGACTTTTTGGATGACCGAGATGAAAAGCTAAAAACTTAATTTTACATCTCAACCATTAGAAAATTAGAAGGTTACTCTTTTTATATGATTAGATAACTAAGTTTTCATCCTGTGCATACCTAACCTATAAGGTATTGCATACAATCAAGAGATAAGTTTATCATTTATATCACTTTTATCGTATAATAAAAGTCTTGTGTTCAAAATTCTTACCCATCATTTTGGGCAACCTCAATAGATTTTTCGTGGTAAGTACTCTGTGGGTATGCCAGCATTCAATTACTTTGTGTATGTGGGCATTCAAGATTTACACGTAGGTGGCAAAATAGAAGTGTTTAGAAATAATTGTGTCCTGCACTTATTGGTTGCTTTTTGTGCAACAAGTTAAAAGGAACAAAAAAGAAGTTAAAAAGAAGAGGCAAGGGCTCTTTTTCTTCTTCTTTTTTTCTTTTTTGCCTTCTTTGTTTTAAATTTTTTGGCTTGTATATTTGTTTATTTGGTTGGCTTTTTTAGTTTCTCTTTTTTCTTATTCTTTTTTTTCATCCTTTGGGTTCTTTTACTGCCTTTTCCTCTTTAAAAAAAAATGGGTTCTATTTTTTTAATATTTTGTTAAAGGGTTGTATTTATTAATTTGATTTTGTAGAAAGGAGACGTGTCAAATAAAAAGGGGCCACAATGGGATTAGAAGGGTATCTTAGGAGGATGATGTAAGGTTTTTCTTCATCAAATGTGCTTTCTTTCATGGGATTGGAGGAGGAAAAGAAGGTATATGCTTTTGGAATTTTGTAGTATTCTTCATTTTAATTTTTTTAGTCAATTTTAATCTATAGAAAGAAAAGCTTTTGAATTTTTTTAATAAGGTCATCAAGATTAGACCTTAACATGTCTAACTACTAATTTTTTTCAGTGCTTGGGTTGACTAAGCTGGGGTAGGTTAAGGTTCAAGTTGGGGGGTACGTTGAGTACGTGTGAGGCACAGTAAGGGCATTTTCAAGTCAACTTGAAAATCAATTTCAAGTTGACCAAGATTTTTAGTTAGGCGTAACATTAAAAATTGAGAATATATTATATGTTGAAACGAACTTGAACCCAATAGCCTGCATGTTACCAAACCAAAAAGAGAATAGGGTATGATTTGAACCAAGTTAGATCAAACCTGAATGTAACCCAACCTGACTCACTCATCAAGGCTTTAATATAAAGTTTTTGACTAATCATACTCCTCTCCTTTGAAGGAAAATGACACTCCACCCTAAATTTGAAGGAAAAAAACACTTACTCTCTTGACAAACAATTAACCAAACTTTGTTAAATTAATATTAAAAATGTTCCAAAATTATTATATTATATATTATATTATTATTATTATTATTATTATTATTATTATTATTATTATATAAAATTTGGGCTTAAAAGTGGTGCTTGCGCCAAGAGGCTACTTTCACTAAGGCTGCGTTTGGCTTAACGGAAATCATTTTCAAAAAAGGAAAATATTTTCGGGAATATATTTTCAGGAAAGGAAAATATGTTTAGGTGTTTGGTATCATTTTAGAAAATACTTTGAAAAATATTTTCAAGTGTTTTGTAACATTCTGAAAATGTAAATTTTTCACTGATTTCTCACATTTTCTCAGTCATTTTCTCACATTCTAAACAAATTTTATAATACAAAATTACAATCCATCAACTTTTAAACAAACAAAAATCAAAACAACAAACCCGTTCGGTCAAAACTGAGAGAGGGAGGTGAGATCGCGGAGGCCAGATCGTGAGGCATCACGCTGGCCAGATCGCGAGGCGTCGCGCCGCGATCGCGTCGCGCTAGGCATCGCGGCCTCGCGATCGTGGCGCGGCCTCGCGATCGCAAGCGCGATCTGGCAATCGCTGGCGCGAGATCGACGTCCTCTCTCTCTCTCTCTCTCTCTTCGTCGTGCTCTGTCTCCCTCTCATGTTCTCTCTCTCTCTTTGTCTCGCGTGCGTTTTTCCAGTTTGAAGTGAAGTGTTCTCTCTCTCTCTGTCTCGCGTGCGTTTTTCCAGTTTGAAGTGAAAATTTGGACTGAATTCATTTTCAATCGTTTCAAGGCATATTTTCGGTCAAACTGAAAACATTTTCAGTTTGACCGAATTTTCCAAGCCAACCAAACACCATGTTTTACAGAAAACAATTTCCGGAACTGATTTTCAGTCGAAACAAACACACCCTAAATAGCAAATTAATTTTATATTATTTATTAGGATATATTTCTTCCAATTAAAGGATAAATTTAACAATTGTTTAATTTAGGTAAAATTTTATCATTTAAATTTCAACAAATTGAAATTATATATTATAAAAATTTTCTAAACTTAAATCTCACGGAGCAACCCATGTTTTCTTTCTCAAAAAGAAAATCCACATTTTTACAAAGGATAAAACTTTATCATCTAAGTTTTAAAAATTTAAAATCTACTCCGACTAAAAGTTGGGTTTAGAAACTGTAGTTGCAACCAGTAGCTACTCTCACTAATTAGCAAATTAATTTTATATTATCTATTATATATTTCCTCAAATTAAAGAATAAATTTAACAACTATTTAATTTAGGTAAAATTGTATCATTTAAATTTTAACAAATTTAAATTCTATTCAAACTAAAACTCTATTATAACAATTTTCTAAACTTAGATTTCACGCAACAACCCACGTTTTCTTTCTCAAAAAGAAAATCCACATTTTGACTAAGGATAAAACTTTATAATCTGAGTTTTACAATTTTAAATTCTACTCCAACTAAAAGTCTGTTATCAACATTTTAAGAACGATTAATTAGTAAATTAATTTTTTATTTTGACTAAGAATAAAACTTTACCATCTAGGTTTCTACTCCAACTAAAAGTTTATTATCAACATTTTAAGAATAATTAATTAGTAAATTAAAGTTATATTATTTGATAGGATATATTTCCTCAAATTAAGGGATAATATTTAATAACGGTTTAATTTAGATAAAACTTTATCATTTAAGTTTCAAAAAATTAAAATTATATTCAAACTACAAGTCTATTATCAAAATTTTCTAAACTTAAAGTCTTAAATCCCACACAACTCACATTTTTGTTTTTTTTTTTTTTTTTTCTCAAGTTGCATCTTATTACATTAATATTTTATTAGGATATTAAGCTACAAGGCTCTTGACTAAGAGATTTTAATCAAACTTTATATAAAATTTCTAAACTTAAAAAATCTTACAGAACTCACGTTTCTGTTTTGGTTTTTATTTTTATTTTTGTCTCAAGTTGCATCTTATTAAATTAATATTTTATTAGGATATTAAATTACAAGGCTCTTGACTAAATGATTCTATTCAAACGAAAAGTTTATTATCAAAATTTTCTAAACTTAAATCGCATACAACTCATATTTTTAGTTTTTTCCTCAAGTTTCACCTTATTAAATTAATATTTTAGTAGGATATCAAGTTACAAGACTTCACTAAGGAATTCAATTCAAACTAAAAGTCTATTATCAAAATTTTCTAAACTTAAATCTCACACAATCCACATTTTTGTTTTTTATTTCCTCAGTTTGCATTTTATTAAATTATGGGCTAATTACAACTTACTCATTTGTGATCTGACCAAAATTTAAGTTATTTTCCCGTGATTTGAAATTTCGCACGTGACCTAACTAAGATTAGCTCAATTAGAGTTCCGCTATCCACTTTTGTTAAAAATGTGGCTAAATATGTATTTTTACTCTCTTTTATGTCTCTCCTCTCAAAACACTATTGAAAGAAAAAAATAAAAAATAAATTAAAAAAAAAAACATAAAAGAATAAGAGAAAACAAGGTCAAAAAGTGAGAGTTCTGAAAAAATTATGAATAAACATTGCCACGACCATAGAAGCTTTTGTCAAGAATTATCTCCAGAAAAATCAAATTCCTTCATCCATTTCTAAGCAACCAACAAAGCCATTATATCTAAAGCTTAAATCAAACCAAAAGATTGCGGCACAAAGGTAGCATCTTTCCTCAGACATTAAAGTTACGATTTGGTAATGATGGGTACTGCTTAAGCAAGCTTGGATACGTATAAAATCATTCCAAGTTGAATCAATGTAAGTTGAACAATTGTAGAAGGTGTAGTTATACACGTTGTACTCAAAAGGAGATGAAGTTAAATCGGGGATTCAAAGCAGTCTTGGATCAATGCAACCATCTGGATCATATAAATCAATCCACTTACCTGTGTAACTGATACTATATACATAAAACTTCCCTGAATGTGGCAGCTCGAGCATGGTATATTTGTCCTCGGTGCGAGATAGCTCAAACTCGGGGTATCCACAGTGTTCTGGCTGTTGGTCTTTTAGCCAAAATGCGAATTGAATGGTTGGGCCATCATCTCCGCACCATGCTATCTTGCACCCATCTGGCTCTAATCCAAACTCTGCAGCATTTACGAACAGGAGAAAGCAAAAGAGAATTATGAACAGTTTAAGCTTTAGATGCTAGAGCTTTGTTGGTTGCTTAGAAATCAATGAAGGAATTTTTTTTTCATGGATATGTTTTTTGACAGAAGCTTCTACAGTGGTGGTAATGTTTGTTCATTATTTTTACAAAGCCCTCACTTTTTATCTTGTTTTCTCTTATTCCTTTATGTTTTTTTTTTTTTTATAATGTTTTGAGAGGAGAGAGACATAAGAAAGAGCAAAAATACATATTTAGCCCTATTATTAACAAGGGTAGGTAACGGAATCCTAACTGAGATAATCTCAGATAGCTAAAATATCAAATTTTAAATCACAGGTAAGCAACTTAAATTTCAGCCAAATCACAAGTGGATAAGTTGTAATTTTCCCTTAAATTAATGTTTTATTAGGATATATATTCAACCATGAATTTTTTAACACCATCTCTCTTAACCAATAAGTTATATCCCTATAATTAAATCCCACACAACTCACCCATGTTGTTTTTCGTTTTCACTTTTTTTCCCGAAGATGTAACCTACGCTTATGTTTTAATCTAAGAAATTTATCTTATATATTATTCTTTGCTTTTGAACTTGCTTGCATGATATTATGCTAGAGGAATTTTACTATAAATAAGCAACACAGTGGACAACCATTTAAGTTCTTGGTTCCTTCATGTAAGATTTTTTTTTTTTATTCTCAATTTTTGAATTCTTTTGTGTATATTTTGATTTTGGGTTTGGGTTATTGTATTTAATTTATGAGTGTGTCAATTTTTTTTAATTAGACTATCACAAGGAAAAAATCTGTATTGAGAACTATTTTGTTTATTATTGTTTGTGCTAGTTAGGGCATAGATTAATCATAACCTAAATAGGAATGGTCAAATTCATACCACATTTCATATTAAGAAATCAACACAAAACACAAAGATAATTTTAAAATATAAAAATAGATAAACATTAACAAAGACAAACTCTAAAAAATTAGAACTTAAATAACTTTTTATTAAAATTATTTACTTATTTTATAATTTAATATTACTATTGTGGGGTATAAGAATTCCGAGTAAGGTGATCACGCCACGTGTCATGCCTGGCCGAGAAGGTCCGTTGTTGGGCCGAGGAGGCTACATCCTTGGATTTTATGATCACGTCATCAAAGCGTCGGTAGGGGAGGCTTCACTGTGCAGAAAGGGATTTGGGAAAGGAGATGGTAATAATAGGATTGAAAAGCTAGATACTGCCACCACATTTAATACATCATACCAAATCTTCTGGCCGCATTTATGTGGAGAAGACCTTTGAACAGTGTTTTCTAGCCGCATTTATGTAAAGAAGACCTTTGAACAATGTTTTTTAGCCGTATTTATGTGGAGAAGACCTGTGAACAAGGTTGCTTTGGGCGTCGCATCTCTCAGTAAACTGAAAGAAGATGCTAGATAAGATTGGAAGATAGGTGATGATTTGCGCGATGAACAGGTGGAAGGCCAAGATCATCTGAAAATGTCTATATAAGATAGAAGATCCTCCATGGGAGAGGGATCGAAGAAAAAAGAGGAGAAAGAAAAACACTGTAGACTCAAGAGCAATATATGCAATTTGTCTTTAGAAGAGAGAAATACAAGAATCAATCTCCTCGGCTTGAGATCAATAACAAATCTCCATACTTAAACTGTTCCATCTCCATCTCACTGTAATGTTAGCCCGCTGTTATCATTAATTCAACTTATTAGAACTTAGAGTTAGAGCTCACTCTCTACAAATTTATTGTATTGGGCTTTTTGGGCCTATACCTATCTTGTTTTGGGCTTAGGTGCAAATTGTGACCCTACAACTATTTATTTAATAATTTAGTTTTAATTATTTTTAAAAAAATTTAACTTACATATGAATCTCCATCAAGCCGTGTATCGCACATGAATAATGCTAGTTTTAGATGAAAATACAAATAACATTACTTGTCAACATGACAAATCATGAAAATTCTTTAAAAATTACTTTTAAGTTATATGACTAAGACTATCATGAAGCTCAATTTTTTGTTAAATCATAATTTAAAATTATGACAGATGAATAAAATTAATTAAAATAAATAACACAATTGTGTTTCTTTAAAAAAAAAAATTAAAATTTAGAAATAGCATTCACATATATTGAAACTTTGGCAATTGGGTGATGTCTTAGTAGAATTTCCTCCTCCTCTTTTTTTTAGGCAAATCAAGATATTCAGGAAGCACTTGATTATTCTCATGAGTATTTGTAGCACTCATATACCGTACATTGTGAGGAATATTTTAGTCTTTAGATGACCCTAATATACTTGCTAGAAATTTTAGACCCTCACATTTCTCATAAGGTCTTAGAAACTATGTAAATCCATTAGGATTAAAATATATAATTACCCTAGTGATAGTGTTCGTGGAAAGGACAGATGGTTGGCATCTTCCCCGACAAGGGTGGGAATTGCCTTCAAGCTTACCTGTTACCTACATATCCCAATAATTACCTTAGTGAGAGAACTTTGTCTCTGCAGTATAATTCATGCCTATGAGTTATCCACCACAACAGGTTCATATATTATAGACTGTTCTATAAGAATATAATAAATAAAAAAATGCTTCAAATTGGTTTATCTTCATGCTTGTGGCCTCAGTGAACATTGAAGTGGGTTCTCCTTGTGTGTTTGGTCTTGATGGAAGTTCAAATGGGTTATCCTTGTGGATGGGTGAAATTCTCATGCCAGCTGTATAGAGCAAGTGTCTTAAGTCTCTTAAATTGACATGTGGGTCTCACAGGTGTGGAATCCACGTTCTTGGGAGAGACCCGTTTTATAGGGAGGACACATGAGATGAGATACTTCAACATGTATACAATCTCAATCTCAATAAAAGTCCGCACTCATTGAACCAAGTTGTGCGAGTTGCTTACCTCTTACCTATGGAGTATGGACCAGTTATAGTCATGGAACAAGTATTAGCAGTGCATCATTTTATTCATTTTACATAAAAAAAAATTTATTTGCTAAATTACAAATCACATCTAGGCAAACATGAAAGAGTGTCGGGACAAAAGATCAACTTAGATAAGACTACGTTTTTTTAGTAAGATTGTGCATAATATCACAAAAGAGCTCTTAAAAAATCTCCTTGGAGTATCAGAGATTAAAGAGTACACAAAATATTTGGGGTTGCCTGCGGTGGTAAGGAGGAGGAAAAAGGTGAGTCTAAAGTATATAAAGGATAGGATTTAGGAAAAATTGCAAGGATGGAAGATTGGAAGGAAAAAATCATTTCACAAGCCGGGAAAGAAGTTTTGTTGAAGTCCATGGTTCAAGCTATTCCTATTTTTGCTATGAGTTGCTTTAGATTGCCTATACGTCTATGTCAAGATATTGAGATGCTCATTCGAAAATTTTAGTAAAGTCAGGGGGTGACAGAAGGAAGATTTATTGGAAGAAATGGGAAGTCTTATGCCAACCAAAATTGGATGGGGGATTAGGCTTTAAAGATTTATGCAAATTCAATGAAGCAATGTTGGCCATGCAAGTCTGGCGTCTAATTCACGACATAGATTCCTTATTTTATAGAGTATTCCAGGAAAAATAGGGAGTGTTTGGTTTGTGTTTTCACACAACAATTTTCAGTTTTTAAATACATGTACCAAATGGGTCCATACTTTCTAAATAGTTCCATTTTTGAAGCAAAGTCAGCCTCGGTTTCATTTGCATGGAAAAATATTTTGCACTCTAGAAAAATTATTGCAAAAGAGGCTCGTTGGAGAATTAGAGATGGTAAGTCCATTCGTATTTTTATTGATCATTGGCTTTTAAATTCTGTAGAAGGTAGAGTAGTTTCTCCCCCAAATTTATTGTCACCCAAAGCGAGTGTTGACACTCTCATTGATTCTCACACGGGTTGGTGGAATTCTCATCTCATTGATCTATGTTTTTATCTCCTCGAAGCTCACATATCAAAATTTTGCCCCTATGTTCCACTCCATAACCTGACATCCTCATTTGGCAGAAGGAAAATTCTGGAAATTACTCAATGAAATCTGGATACAAGTCACTCATGGAGTCCTCTGCTCTTGAATCGGACAGACCAGTAGTTTCTGCTGCTCAGAAAAAATTTTGGAAGCAAATATGGCAACTAAAAACTCCGGGTAAGATAAAGCACTTCCTGTGGAAATCATGTACCAACTCTTTGCCCCCTATTTTGGTTTGGTAGATAGAGCAGAAGTTGCTTCATGAAAATACTCTGCAGGTGAGGTCATGGCTGCCTTGTCAGAAAAAAATAAAAGAGCTGCCATCAGTTGTGACATTGGAGTTACTGGCAGCCCGGAGAGCTACAGTTTTTGTCCATGAAACAGGATTCCATCAGTCTTCTTTTGAAGGAGATTTTAAGATTGCGATTAACTCTTTTATGGAGTAATGGTATGGAAAACTCCCGCAATAGCGCATGCCTTGGACCGGAGAGCAAGGCTTTCTTTCCCTTTACAAATTTGGATGGAGTCTGTTCCACCGGATTTAATTTCTATTGTGTATGCTGATTTACCAGTTATTTGAATAATATGACAGTAATTGTTTTCTTTTCAAAAAAAAATCCTTTACATTTGCCCAAAATTTAATTTGGCCTTGTAAGTTTCGATTTAATCATTTTAGTCATCACACTTTATTGTTATTCAATGTAGTCCTCTCGTTTAAATCTGTCAAATTGTAATGTTAGTGTGCTAAAATGATGTCCTTCAAGTATTATGTGAGCTTCTTAAAAAAATAAAAATATGTAAAAAAACAAATATAAATTTATTTTTTAGAGATAATTTAGACCTTTTAGCCATTTGGAACTATTTATTGATTATGTTATTCCACAACCAAAACTTTTATTTATTAATAATTAAGATAAATACATTATCCGAAAATATCACTATTACTATTATCTTAATCTTAAAATAATTAAAATTTTGGCTTTATCCACTTGAAATTATCTAATGTTCAGACTAATGCAATTTAATCTTTGAATTAAATTGTAATTAATTGTTTAAACTTCTTATACAGTCATAATAAAATTTTACAACATGTTCACAACTAATCAAGTTGTTAACCCACCCTAACTAATTAAAATAAATAATAATGTTGTTTTGATTTGTAGTGAGTTCCAATATAATCTTTATTATTTTAGTTTGAACTAAAGAGGGTTGATAACTAATGTTATGAAAATGTTGTAAGATTTTACTACGCCCTTAAACTTTCTCAATCTTTTATGGACCAATCAAAATGAATCTTGGATAATTATATACATGCATGTCTATGATAATTAGCTTCTAAAAAAATGTCTATGGTAATTAAGGCCTCATTTGGTACATGTGTTTAAATATATGCTTTCAGTTTTTAAACAATATTATATGTATTTTTACACACTTTTTCAATCACATGTATTTCTAAAAAATACAAACAACATTACTATAACAATATTAGCAAACAACCCTTAAATTATTATTATTTTATTAAAAAAAAAAAAAACTACAATCTAAGCATTGTTTTGCACACACAAAAATCACAAATTAATCATTGATTGCACATCACAACTTGTGATGCGACTGTGCAATCAATGATTAATTTGTAAAAAATTTCACCTATATAAAAATATCATTTTATCCTTAGTGATAAAAAGTTTTTTTTCTAATTTTTTTATAAAGGATTGTGATAATAACAAAATGAATATTTACACATTAACTATTACAAAAATATACCATTTTAGTATATAAAAAAGCTAATTTATTATTTTAACACACCGTTTACAATCCGCCTTACATCACATTTTATATTCTTCAATTCAATAAATTAAAATAATATATTCAATGCATTAAAATAATATTAACTCAATCTTAGCCCAATAGAAAACACAACCCAATGGCAATGGCCACCAACCAATAACCACCACACAACCATCGCATCCTTCACAATCCAAAACACTGGATAGTTAGCAACCACCACTAACAAAGAGATCCACCACCTGAAATACCCAGCAACCACCATCCACAATCTAGCCACCATGATCCACAAACCACCATCGATGGAGACTCACACCTAAAGAAACCCACAACCACCACTCACAGCTTAGAAAATTCAATCCACAATCCAGCCACCTAGATCCACCACCACAGACGGAGATCCACACCTAAAAAACCTAGCAACCACCATTCATAGCCTAGAAAAACCAATCCACAACAAATCACCACCGATAAAGACCCACACCTAAAAAAAATCGAGCAACCATCAACACCACCATAATCTACCACCACCATCGAAGAGAGAGGGGGACAAGAAAGGAGAGGTGCCTGCGAAAGAGATAAAAGAGGAGAGAGGAGATCTGTTATTGAGAGAGAGAGAAAAGATATTTGATATATTTTTAGCGTGGTGGATGCGTGGCGTGGTGTAGTGAGGTGGAGGCATGAGAGAGGAAGAGAGGGGATACTAGGTGAGAGTGAGAGGAAGAAAGTTTGATTTATCAAAGCAAATGGTAGAGAAGAGTGTATAGTAGATTAGTAGGTGAGTGGAGAGAGATAACTAGAATAAAGAGTTAATTTTTCTTTTTAGCATTTGTGTCTGCACCTTTCCAAATTTGGAATGACCTATTCATCCATGTTAAAATTTTTTGGCATCTAGAACATCTTATGTGAGAGATTTTTTGGCACACTTGATACTAATGCTCTTATAAGTAATAGGAGTATCTTAATGAGTGGTATTTGTGAACACGCTAAGGAAACTAAAGACAAGTCTCACTTGCATAAACACCCTTTGAATTGAAAATGGCCTAACTTCCTAATTACATTATAAAATTCAACCTTAGCCCCATACACTAAGTAATAACTAATGTGATTCCAATAATACTAAGCTATCCTGCTTTTGGAGAAAATATTTCACAACTGCCGAAGTGATAATCTGTGAATGATAGATAATAAAATGAAAAATATAATAAATATGACAAAGTTTATAGTTTGAAGAGAAATCCTTTAAACTTTTCCTATATCTTTTTATTAAATGTAAATTTTGATAAATTCACCATTAGATTACATTTTATTATTATATCCTTTATGTTTGAAAATTTTAAAAAATATGTTTACTAAAAAAAATTTTAAAAATATTAAAGATCAGTCGCTAATTAGTTATGTTATCAATTAAATATTTAAATTTTAAGTTTTTGTAGCATTAAATTATGCATAAAAAATAAGTTTATGGATTAATTATTTAGTGAGAGTTCTCTTAACTTTATTCTCATAAGGATAAACTTTAGTTACAAATTTGGTTGTACGTTACAACCTTACTTAGTGAGAGTTCTCTTAACTTTACAACCTTACTCAATAGGTTTTTATTAAAGATGAATTTTGATAAATCTACAATTGGATTATTGTTTTTTTTTTTTTTTATATTCTTTATGTTTGCAAAATTTAAAAAAAAATTAAAGATCAATAGCTATATTATCAATAAATTGTTTAAATTATAAATTTTTGTAGTTTAAAATATATATTTATTCTCATAAGGATAAAATTTAGTTACAAAATTGGTTGTACGTTACAACCTTACTTAGTGAGAGTTCTCTTAACTTTACAACCTTACTCAATAGGTTTTTATTAAAAATGAATTTTGATAAATCTACAATTGGATTATTGTTTTTTTTTTTTTATATTCTTTATGTTTGCAAAATTAAAAAAAAAATTAAAGATCAATAGCTATATCATCAATAAATTGTTTAAATTATAAATTTTTATAGTTTAAAATATATATTTATAGATCATATAATAAATAATATTCAATTGATATAAAATTTAATATGCTTATTAAAAGCATAAATACCATACAATTTAATAATTAAATTTTTAAAATTTATAATAATATTTCTTTTATTAAGTAAAATTATAATTTTAAATTATAATTAATTTTGTAACTAAATTTTGCCATTCCTCGCCATTTTTCTTTCCTTTGAAAGAAGCGTAAAGGGAGGAATCGCAGGGTTTAAACCGTACAAAAGGTGTCATTTGTGCAGGGTTTAAACCGAAGACAATTTGCAACCCCAAATCCAAGAGCGTGGCCCTCCTTTCTCTCTATTTTTCGAGAGAGATAGATAGATAGAAAGATAAACCTCCCTCTCTCTCTTTCTCTAGCAAAACAATGGCGAGAGTAGCGTGCCTTCACCTTGTTCCGGCACTGGCGAATCCATTGAAGTTATCATCTCTGTCAAGAAACCACTCTCTCCTCCTCCTCGCAGAGAAGTGTCACTCTCTTCAGCGGCGGCGATTCTCTTCCTCAGCCGCCAAAATTAGCATGAGCCTTAGAGCCGGCATCGTTGGCCTCCCCAATGTCGGCAAATCCACTCTCTTCAACGCCGTCGTAAGCCCCTTCTCTCTCTGCAATCAACATGTATGTGTATGTGTTTAGTGATGGAGTCAGGGTTTTAGTCCAAGAATTTAGTACAGACAATGGAAATGGTACAAAATGCAATGGAAATGTTAGCTCTACTTAGTTTCGGTTTACTCAATTGGTTTCAACAGTTTTTGATAATTTGAAATCTTATTAGCTAACCCAAAAGAAAAAGAAGAAGAAGAAGATTTTTGGTGATTTGAAATTGTTGCTAGACAATTTCTCTGCATATTTTGATTTATTGATGAAATCTTAGATCTAAGACAAAAACAATGCTCAAGACATTCTAAATTTCTATTGTCAGGACTAGAGTTATGTTTTGATGGGGTTTTGCTGTAACAAGCTAACGTATGCACGAAGCTAATGAAGTCTTTCTTATGGTCACTTATATGACTTCTTGCTTTCTTTTTGATAAGTGAGAATATTTTTATTGAAAAAAAAAAAAGACTACTTCATGCAAAAAAGCGCACTAAGTAGCCAAAAGAATTATTATGTACAAAACGATAGTGACTCTATACAAACTAGAATGGAATGTCTAAGTCGTGAAACCACAAGCATGAGACCAATTGAGCAAAGTGCCTATGAATGAGGCTAGGAGCTGATCCCCCGTATTCTCCATATCCTCAAATGTACGCTTGCTATGCACCTGCTAAAACATAACGGGCCCAATTTCCAAATATCAGGCGAATCAGCTCCTCCACCCAAACGAAAGATCAATCACTCTCTCTGGTAAGACCCAAGAGATTGCAAAAGATCTAAAAACAAATCTCCACAACTGTTGGGGCCTTCCAGCTTTTACATTGTACACTTTAGCTACTTGTTTGTTCTTGTATTGTTACTTTATTGATCAAGTTGCTTGATGATTAATATTGAAGTTCTGGGTATTGTGTTTTCTATGTTCATAATCAAGTGTTTTGAGGTATACATAATATTACCATATAGTTAATTGTACCTGTGTAGGTTGAGAATGGAAAGGCTCAAGCTGCTAATTTTCCTTTTTGCACAATAGAGCCAAATGTAGGGATTGTTGCAGTTCCAGATCAGCGGCTTCAAGTACTTTCTGATCTTAGCAAATCTAAACGAGCAGTCCCAGCATCCATAGAGTTTGTGGATATTGCTGGGCTTGTCAAGGGTGCCAGTCAAGGCGAGGTGACATACTTTGTCTTTTACCAGTTCTAGTTCGCTTTAGGTGTCATCCAATATCCTATGTTGTTTTTTTCTTTTTCTGGTATGACCATTTTCTGTCTTTTATATTTTACTGCAATTAGCTTGTTATGCACAACTCATTCTTTTTTAAATTTCTCATTCCAGGGTTTGGGTAATAAATTTTTATCACACATTCGTGAAGTGGACTCCATACTTCAGGTTTTTGCCTTTTATAACACATTCATCTTCATTTATGGATTTATCATCTTTGTTTCCTCTACTTATAATAAAAGGGTCATCTTTGTTTTCCTCAGCATTTTTTTATTTAACAAATTTGTCATGTTGCATAACATCAATTTTTGCAATGACTTGAGGTAGGAACAAAGTTCTTGAATTACAATACAGGATAACGTCAAATTTTCTGAAGTTTACCTTTTTTTTAAGCATAATTTCACCTTGGACAATCTTTTGCCTAAGCTCTCACCTTTTTATTTATGTAGATAAAAATAATGTTTATGCTCTACTATCACGAGTCATATTTGCTAATGAAGTCATATGCTTAATTTTTTTTCTTAAACTATGGGCCATAAGATCTTTAGTGATGCTTAAAGCAGGCATCATGTGCTTAAAAGAGGGTTGCAAGTTCTATTTGATGCAAATGTCTATGATCTTTACAGAAATAAACGTAAAAGTTAGTAGAAGGATGTTTTCTTCTATGATAGCTGACTTGGATAAATCATTTTGGCCTTCCCGAGAGTCATGTCACCTTTTGAAAAAGAAAAAAGGGAGTAGTAGCTATCCAATCATGAAGGGTCTTTAGTAGTAGTAGCTTCTTCCCTAAAGTTGTTTTCCCACAATCTTCAGAACTACACATATTATGTTCTCTCCAAATGTACCACATGATGCATAAAGGAGGCATTCTATATGTTTGTTCATGGTGCCTACCGAACCTTCCTTTCCAAAAGTAAATAAATTCGCCACTTGTTTAGGCATGATCCGATGCACCCCAATATCTGTAGAATGATAGATATCCAACATCTCCCTCCCTTTGTTGAAATCCTCAACTATTTAGTGATGTAGGCCGATTGAAGAAAAAAAAAATAAAGAAGAAAAGAAAAGAAAAAAAAAGGGAACAACATGACAACCCTAGGCTTCACCACCTAAGGCTGCTTGGAATCACCACCAAGATAGAGGGAAAAAAATATTGATTCCATATTATTCATCAAATTCAATAATAAATAATGTTTCCTCTAGGGCCTTTGAATAGGGTCCCAAATTACATTGAATAAGGAAGGGAAACCAAACCTAATTAAGGTAACAATTGAATCCTTTAAAAACCCTCAAAATAAAATAAATTTCAAATCTCATAATTAGGACCAATTGTTTTTTGATAGGTAATCAGAGAACTATTATTTATGAGTAAATAAGGAAGAGTACAAGTTGTTCATGATGTTGAACAACAAGAAAAAGATAAAACAAACAGCATAAAAAAGAGGGTAATCAAGAAACTAATCTAAGGGAAAGCATAAACTCAGAGAGAGAAGAATAATCCGTAAAACCCCAACAATGAGACCACTCAAAATGACTATGTTGGCATAAAACCTTTAATTCATCCAACGTCTTCTTATTGTCCTCAAAAGAGCGACGATTTCGTTCCAACCAAACAATCCACATTAAGCACCCTGGAATCAAATTTCAAATGTTTATATTATGCTTCCTAAGCTACTGATGCCAACAAGATAACAATCCCACCACTGCCAACAAGAGAACAATCCCACCACTGATCCTGGCATAACCCAACGTATACCAAAAGCCTGAAGCATAAAAGTCCATAAAGTATGTGTAACTGGACAATGAAGAAGAAGGTGATCCACCAATTCCTCATCACAACAACACATACAACATCAATTTGCCAAAGGGCGACTCCTAAGCATGAGATTATCCAAAGTGAGAATCCGATCATGAGCAGCTGTCCACAAAAAGAAAGCTGCTCACTTAGGAACCTTTGGTTTCCAAATACCCTTCCAAGGAAACAAAAAATTCGGAGTACCTTGAATTGCATGGTAGTAAGACCGGGGGTCAAACTTACCATCACCTTTGAGCCGCCAACAAAGAGTATCTCTCCTATCACCCCGAGGTGTAAAACATCTTCTCTACCTCAAGAGTTAAAAGCATCCTTGGCAACGGAACAAACATAAAGCATCCTTGGCAGCGGAACAAGCATAGAGTTCAGGATAGAGATCTTTTAAGGTATTATCACCAATCCATTTATCAAGCCAGAAGCGGATATGAGTGCCTTCACCCATTATAAAAGACAGATGCTTAGAAAAACTCTCCCACCTTTCATGAATGCTTCTCCAAAGGCCATATCCATATGTCCTCCTGCAAACTTTAGCACTCCACTCCCTTTGACCCTCACCATATTTTGTGGAGTTAACTGTCCGCCAAAGATGGGTTACTTCATGACCATATCTCCATAGCCATTTCCCTAATTAAGCTTGATTAAATGACACCACACTTCTTATCCTTAAACCACCCAATTCAATGGGTAAACACACCTTTTCCCAAGCCACCAAAGGATATTTGAAACTCCTCTCAGAAGACCTCCAAAGAAAATTCCTCTGAATACTTTCCAATCTAGCAGCCACAGCTTTAGGGGATGAGCCCAAATTTCATCTTGTTAATTGGTCTACGGTTTGTACTCCACTTTCTTTAGGTGGTTTGGGGATTAAGAACTTGAGAACTCTCAATGTAGCTTTATTAGGGAAGTGGTTATGGAGATTTGGGCAAAAAAGGGATGCCCTATGGTGTCAAATGATTGAGGTGCAGTATGGTTGTGATTGGGGTGGTTGGTGTTCTAGCTCATTCTCTGGTCCATATGGAGTTAGTTTGTGGAAAAATATTAGAAGAGGATGACCCTCTTTATCTTGGTCTACCTTGTATGAAATTGGAGATGGATCAAAGGTGTAGTTTTGGCTGGATCAATGGTGTAAGACATCTTCTCTTGCAGACTGCTATCCTGAATTATATAGGATTTGTCGAAACAAAGAGGCGAGTGTGGTTGATCTAATGAGGTACACCAATAGAGTCCTCCATTGGGAGATACATTTTTTTAAGGATGTACATAATCAAGAATTGGAAGCTTTCTAAAGCTTCATAAATACCATTTATAGCACTCCTGCAAGGGGGATTGGGGAGGATAAGAGATGTTGGCTACCTTGTAAGAGTAAGGGGTTCATGGTTAGTGCGTACTACCATCTTCTAGTTGGCCATAGTGAGTAGTTTTTCCCTTGAAAAAGCATTTGGAAGTAGAAGATTCCTTCTAGAGTGGCTTTCTTTGTATGGACTGCTGCCTTGGGGAAATGTCTGACAATTGAAAATTTAAGGAAAAGAAAGGTATGCATTTTGGATTGGTGTTATATGTGCAAGTATAATAGTGAAACTGTTGACCATCTATTCCTTCATTGTCCGGTTGCTTTGGAGTTGTGGGATATGGTTTTTGGTTTATTTGGAGTTTGTTAGGTTATGCCAATGTCTATTGTTGAGCTTCTTGCTTGCTGGCAAGGTCGATTTGGTTGTCATCGTAATGGAGATATATGGATGATTGTTCCTCATTGTTTGATATGGTGTATTTGGAAGAAAAAAATAGTAGGTGTTTTGAAGACAATAAGCGTTCTATGCCTAATCTCAAGCTTCTATTTTTTAGAACCTTATTGGACTGGTTCTCTGTGTGGAGAAACCAACCTTTTTCTTCAATTTTGGATTTACTTGATTTATGTAATTTTTGTATTTGATATGTACACCCCTGCATACTCCCTGTGTACTTGGGTGTCTTTTTTTTTATATCAATAAATCTTTATTACTTATAAAAAAAAAAAAAAAGTACGTTAGAAGACTTGAGAGAGTACTCTTTAGTAACGTGAGCCTACCACCCTTAGATAGATAGAGATGCTTCCACCCTGATAGTTTCTTCTCCATCTTCTCTAAAATAGGATTCCAAATCGAAGCTGTCTTAAAAGAAGTTCTCAACGGCATCCCTAAATATTTCATAGGCAAATTGCCCACTCTACAATGAAGAATATTAGCCAATGCATCTAGATTATTCACCTCCCCAACAGGGACAATCTCACTTTTCCCAACATTGACCTTCAAACCCGTAAAAGCCTGAAAACAAGACAACGCCAACCTTATGGACAACATCTGTTCCCTAGAAGCATCACAAAATAAGATAGTGTCATTAGCAAACAACAAATGGAAAATACGCACACCGACGTAATTCACTGCTCCCACATGAAAATCCCGAATAGGACTACTCTCCTCTATCTTCCTCAAAAGTTTGCTTCAAACCTCCATTATTAAGAGAAACAAAAGCGGGGATAATGGATCTCCTTATCTCAACCCATGAGAGCTTCCGAAAAAACCTTTAGGGAATCCATTTACCAGTACTGAGAAACGGACAGAAATAACATAAGCTTTAATACACCCCCTCCTTTTCAACCCAAAACCCATTCGGCCCAACAGATAAAACAAGGCCTCCCAATTCACATGGTCGTAAGCTTTTTCAATGTCAAGCTTGCAAACCACACCTGGTACTTGGCTCTTCGATCTACTATTTAGGCATTCATTTGCAATGAGCATTGAATCCAAAATTTACCTTCTGCCAATAAACGAATTTTGAGTCTTAGAGATGAGATTATCCAAAACCGCCCTCAACCTATTAGCCAACTCCTTGGACAGTAGCTTATACACACTACCCACCAAACTGATAGGGTGAAAGTCCTTAATGTTAACGGCGTTACACTTTTTAGGAATAAGAGTGAGAAACAAAGCATTCATAGACTGTTCAAACACGGAGTGCCTACGAAAATAATCAAAAAAATCCATGACATCTTTTTCCACAACACTCCAACGTTTGTGAAAAAAAGCCATGGTGAAACCATCAGAACCAGGGGCTTTATTACCCTTTATCTCCCTCAAGACCTGGACGACTTCCTCCTTCGTGAACTCCTTCTCTAAGGACAACCTCTCATCCTCTTCAATACATGCAAAATCTAGCCCATCCATAGTAGGGCGCTCCACCTCAGTTTCCTTATACAACCCATGATAGAAGAGAACTAACTGAGCAGACTTATCCTCATAAAAAACACCATCCACGTCAATCCTCTTAATTTGATTAGCATTTCTATGTGAGTTTGCCAATCTATGAAAGAAATGAGTATTATTATCTCCCTCCTTCACATACAAGGCTCGAGGCTTTTGTCTCCAAAAAATCTCCTCAAGAGAAGCCAACTATTCTATGTCTCTTTTGAGTTAAATACGACGAATCTGTTCATCATTCGATAGACCGACCAACTCCTCTATAGCATCTAAACCCATCAGTTCCATCAGCAAATTCTTCTTTCTAAAAGCCAAATCACCAAACTCCACCCTGTTCCACTTTTTTAAATCTGTTTTCAAAGCCTTCAATTTTTGTGCCAAAATAAAACTTGGAGAGCCCGCAAAACTGTACCCTATTAATTTGGTATAACTGTGTTAAAGGAGGAGGAAAGAGGGGCCAGGGGGGGATGGGACTGATGTTGGGAGGGAATTACCTTTCTTTTTTTAGAATGGATTTTCAAAGAGGAAAAACACAAGATTATTTGCTTCTGCAAGAAAGAAAAAGAGACATGAAGAGCCTGGCATATTGCATCAAGAAAGGGGGAAAAAAGAGAAATAAAATGTCTGGCTTTGGACTTGTCTAATCAATATGAAGCTTGTGACATATCTTAGAAGAACGCTTCTTAGAATCTTGTGCTACTTAGGTTATTAAGATGTGGTATGATGCAATGGGTGTTGATACTTGGAGGTAAGGTCTGATGTCGATGAAACTTTCCGCTTAGTGGGAAAAAGACAATTGGTTTGAACTTGGTTTTGAATACATAGGCATGAGTAGAGTTGTAATTGGTGCAGTATGGTTGGATTTTTGGCCTTTTTTTTGCACCACACTGACCTCATCGATGAGACATTTTCTAAGCCACTCCATTTGAGGCACTGTGCTTACAGGTTGATCTTATCAGCTTGGGTCAAACGGTCAGTGTGGTCTAGTTGGTTGTGCCAATTAGGTATTGGGCTGGTTTGTTTTACACATGTAAAACCTTCCAAATCAAAATTAAAACCTGAAAAAACTATAATTTTGAACAAAACAACCCATCAATCCTCCTAATCACAATCTTTCAATCCAAAATCCCTAAAAATTCTTTCATTTCCTCAACAACCCTTTACCCACATAAGCTAATAGGCCCAATCAAACACCAACTCACTACTGTAATTTGAAATAGGCAAAATCTAAACACACCGCCAGTGTTGCTTCAATTCTCTACATATGGATCATTCAAAACCACCACTAGCACCAACTGTGCCTAGCTAAAACATCCACACAACTCAGCAGTCAGCATAACACCACAACCTAGCTCTGCCTCACCAGAACCAAAACCTGCAAGACTACCAACAAATCACAACTAAACAGAAAAAACCCCCAAAATTTTCTATCTAGAAATTGGGAACCCTAATGCCAATGAGCTCTAGCTCAACTGACACTGCCTCCCCTTGCAAGTGCTAGGTGGAGTGTGAGGTTGTAGGTTCAAGATCCACTGGATGTGTCTGTAACTTATCAATAAAAAAAAAGGAATGAAAGTAGAAACCCTAACCTGTGTGAACTCAAGGGAAATGAGATGGAATGATGTATATCTAGATTGAGGGACAAAGGTGATGAGGAGAGATGAGATCTAGGGTGGAGGTAGTAGATTTGGCTGGAGCAAGCAACAATGGTGGTGAGGAGAGACAAGATTTGGGGCTATGGTTGCAAAGTTAAATTTCAGATTGAAATTGCAAGGCATGGTGGAAGCTAGGGGATGCAGTTGGGTCACGTTATCAGGTGACAGATGCCTAGACTCTATATTTGACCAATATAGATTGGATTTGACAGTTCCTGACCCACTTCTGGCTAAAGTAATAGATGAAACTGACTGCGCCTTATCGGGATGGGTCGAATCAATCAGTTTTGTCAGGTTGGGTAGATCCATGAACAGCCCTAGGAGGCTAGGATGGATATTCTATTTTTCAGTGGACTAGGGTGTCACTCTTTTATCTTGGTGTTAACTTTTAATCAATTATTTTTGCTCATCGAAAATTTTCATGTTAGAAATCAGTGCAAGTAATGTTTTGAGAATATTCTAACTTTGTTAAGAATAAGGTGGTGCTATTAGTACACTTGTAATTTAATTGATTAAGATGGTGCTTTTTGTTACTACACATCTGTTTTATGTTTTTTTATTTATTTATAAGTAACATAAAGATCTTATTAAAAAAATAACATATCTGTTTTATGTTATAAATGGCCTAATGATTATTATTTCAGGTTGTACGCTGTTTTGAGGATAATGACATTGTTCATGTGAATGGGAAAGTCAATCCAAAATCTGACATTGAAGTTATCAACTTAGAGCTTGTTTTCTCAGATTTGGATCAGGTATTGCTAATTATAGCTTGTTCTACATGTGCTTTTTGACATAAAATCAGTAGCTATCTCATCAAACTTACTAAAATCATTTGTGGGCAGTATCATGTTGAGTTTGATCTCAATTTCTTTTTTCCTGGTATTACTATGATTTGACTGGTACCAGCTAAAATGTATATACACAGTTTGCTTATATGATATACGTCCTTGTTGTACACATCATGTTTTTTTGGTTTCTTCTCCCTTTTCCCCCTTGGAAATATTATTCGTTTGCATGATTTTACTGTTATGATCATACAGTTCGCATATCGTGCAGGAGATCTCCAAGATTCCTCAATATTTGTGGAACTTGAGCTAATTTTAACTTATAAGTGGTCCTGCCTTTGTTTTGACATTTCTTACTAGCTGTCCAAAGCTTGTAGATTATGGAAAAAAAGATAGCTGCCTCAAAGACCTACAAGAATATAGGAATTGTTAAACTTATTTTTTTATTGCCTTTTTGGGAAGGCCAAACACTTGTTTATAAAATGCACATACAGTTTGGGCAACTTGGCTTGGTCTATTTTACCTTTACATTAAGTTAAAATTAAGCAGAATTTATAGTTCCACATTGGTTCCCCCTTTTTAATAGGTATTGAACAATGATGCTTTTAGTCCTAATGGCCCACCTAGGTAATGCCTCATCATAAAAGGATAGTATGTTAGTCAGCCTTACAAAGACACTTTTTGAAGTCTTCATCTTAACAGTTATAGTTATGACCTATTTTTTCACTAGGATCTCTAATACTATAAAAATCCCCAGTAAGAACCCACGGCATAGTTCCCACTTGTCACTTGAAGGTAATGATATCCAACCATAACTTCTTCCTATGTGTAAAAATCCCTTCATAACTTCTTCCTGATCAGACACTCAGATTTTCAATTTTCTAATTATTAGCTCCTTTCCAATAAACCCAAATCCTCCCCAAGCCACTCCACACATAATTGTCAGTCATTTCCCAACTTGGAATAATACTTTCCTTCACTATTAATATTTACCTGGTTAACCTTAGTTTGAATTAAACACAGCAGGCATATTTTACAACTTTTCACTAAAAGTACTAATAAAGCCTTTTATGTCAGTGCTCATACCATAAATCCTCTTTACTTGGTTGGAGATCACAGATGAAATTGTCAGAGAAATTTTTGTTCAGATAAATAATAGTTTAAGTCAGTTCTCAGTTCATTATAATGGATTGAACATTGTTTCTAATAGTTCTCCTATTACCACATAACTGTTTTCTGCTATTAAAAGTTTCATTTTCTGATGCATTGCTTGCTGCAACAACTCCAGGGTTTGTATACTTAGATGGGGTATTAATCCCTCAATTGCCTTTTTCCTTCAAGAACATTGCTTGAAAGATTTTCGTTTTGTAAAATGAACAGACATTCCTTGTTCTGATCATCTTTATGGGCTCTTAGTTGTCATTAATCATATGTTAATAGCTCAGAAAGGTGGGCTGAACTGATACAACTAAATTGTATCCTTTACAAGAAGTGCAGATTGAGAAAAGAATGGAGAAACTCAAGAAAGGCAAGGGGAAGGATTCACAATCTAAAGTTAAGGTAAGATGATTCCATTCTTCCAAGTTAAAATACAAGTATAAGTAGCTTGTTATCATTTTCAACCTTTCCTAACCCCCACCAAATTCTTTTCCTTTCTCTCCTTCTGTATTTTGAAATATGTTAACCTATAGTGTTTCGATCTTTTTTTCCTAGGAAGAAGCAGAGAAGTCTGCCTTGGAAAAGATTCAGCAGGCACTTATGGATGGAAAACCAGCACGATCAGTAACTTTGACAGAGTTTGAAAAGGATGCTATAAAGCATCTTTGCTTGTTAACAATGAAACCAATCATCTATGTTGCCAATGTTGCTGAGTCTGATCTATCTGAGCCTGAAAATAATCCTCATGTCAAAGAAGTGATGAATGTTGCATCAGAATTACAATCTGGACTGGTGTCAATCTCAGCACAGGTCTGCTGACTACTTCTGAACAGAAACCTTTACAATTTTAACTAGTAGCAGCTCTCTCAGCTTGGGCATCTGAGCATGAGGATGGGCTTGTGCATGCATGAGCTAGGGCATGGGGATTGAATGCATCTTGTGCTAATGCTTCATTTGTTTTGTATTAAAAAAAATTTCAAATGTAAAATGTTTTCAGTTGAAAACATTTTTGTTTTTGGTTTTTGGGGGTGTTCTTGAAAATGCTCTGAAAATCATTTTTGGCGTTTGTTTTGTTGTAAAATAAAAAGCTTTTCTGTGATCTCACAACCCACAAAATCTAAGCACAAACCACCAAATCGACACATACAAGACCCAATCTATCCCGCCAACCACTTAAAAGAGCAAATTGGGAAGCTAAAAAAAAGATCTGTTGTGAACCCAGATCGAGAAGCATGAAAGATCAACGTTGGTGTTAGCACTAACCTAGATTGGCTTGGGCGTTTGCATTGCGATGGGCAGTAGATTGATTGATCGGCGGTGTGTTTGTGTTCACAGTGGGTGGCAGATCGAAGGAAAGCTTCACCATGTGGGGTGGGCTCTCGATCGTGGCAGACCCATGGAACTTGATCATGGCCAGTGCAGCCACTGGTGGCTTCCTCTCCATTAGGCAGGGGACTCAGCTAGCTAAGATCGGAAAGAGAGAAGGTTGGGGGGGGGGGGGGGGAAGGGGGCGTGTGTGCAAACTCAATAATTTGGAAAATATTCTAGTGCAAAAAATTTGGTAAAATACATTTTACAAAATTTTACAAATGACTTTCCAGTCAACGGAAATCATTTTCAGGTTTGAGCAGATTTTACAATAAAACAAACACTTGAAAATGAGAGATGTTTTTTCGGAAAACATATTACTACCAACAAAAGGAGCGTGAGATAAAATGTTTGTCTTTTTTATTGTTTTGATAAACCCTGTGTGGATCTTGGCCTTCCTTATCTTAACTATGACATCAGGCAAGTAAACTAGTGACTTTTTTACTTGCAGGTTGAGTCAGAGCTTACTGAACTTCCATATGAAGAAAGGATAGAGTATTTAAAATCTCTTGGTGTCAGTGAAAGTGGTCTTGGAAACCTAATTAGGGCAACTTATAGCCTTTTAGGGATGCGTACATACTTCACTTCTGGCGAGAAGGTATGAAGATAAGTTTGGGAAGAGTTTTTTTTGAATGTTATATTCATTTTATATATTAACAATTTGTTTTTTAATAATTGTTTTGTGCAGGAAACAAAAGCATGGACCATACTTTCAGGTTAGCTTTTGTTCTGCTGTATGTCAAAATTTTGTACAATGATGATAAATTCCTTTTAGTGGCCCTTGACTTACTCCAAACAAGCACAAACATTTGTCTCAAGAATTGGTCAGATATGAAAGAGAACTCATCAAAAGAGAATTACTATGACCAATAGTTCTCTCAGAGATATACATATATATATATATATATATATTTTGATAAGTAGTTCTCACAGAGATTTTTTTCCCCCTTTTGGTGGCTTTCTTACTTCATATGGGAGATGTTCTATATTTTTTGATAAGTAATAATGAGTTTCATTAATAAAATGCAAAAGGGTGCTACCATAGTACACAAGATGTATGCAAGAGTATAGACTAGAGGGTAAAACTTAGATACAATACCTTAAGGTGCAGTGCATTAGGTTCCCCAATTAAATTCAACCATATATTTGTATTGAATTTAATTTTCCTTGAAAATGATAACATTGTTTGTGTTTTATTGGATAATGCAACCAAGTATTTGAATTTAATTGGAGAACCTAATGTAATGTAGTACTATACCTATGTTTTTCCCTAAACAAATTGTATAAAGTACAGAAAAAAAAGGTAATTTCTACAGGTCAGCACGCCTAGAAATCAAGAAAACTTGTGGAGAGGCCTTAGTCCACTCATGGAGAGTCCTTAGGAATAGATGCTTCAATCTCTTTACCTTTTTTTTTATCTTCTCTCAAATGTATTTTTCATGATCTAAGGAAAACACTAGCCATATCCATGATATACTCCAAAATTACCAGTTACAGTTGGAGCTTCTCCCAATTGCTTATATAGTCCAAATTGACTAAGTACCTTTTTGACGTGGGACTTAGCACAAGCCCACACAATGCCTTCATAGTTCAAATCCACACAATCTGGGACATCACAATACACTGTACTTTTTCTCCGAATATACTATATCAAACATATAGGAATGACGGTCAAAATTTCAATTCCTTCTCGTTTACCTAACCTTCCTTTCCAACACTCCAAAATCCTAATCATCATTCTTAGTGTCACCCTTTTAATCCCAAACAAACAAAACTCCAAGTCCCACTGTTCACGAGCAATGGTACAATGTAAAAGTAAATGATATATTGAAATCCCATCTGCCTTGCACACTCTTTTATTATTTATTTGTTTATTTATTTTTTAAATATAACTACAGGTTTTATTAGAAAAAAAAGGGAATAACACAAAGGATGCGTCAAAGCCCTTTCCAAAGAAAACAGATTGCAACGCAAGAAAGTCAATAAAATTGACGAAAGACATAGGTGGGATGCTGGCTAGAGCATGCATCCAATCAAAACCAGTTCATTATCACTATCTCTTGTAAGGATCTTTCCATCGCCACTGTCCATATGAGAAAAGCCACTCTTGGTGAAGCTTTGGTTCTCAGTATGCTTCTCCAAGGAAATGATTTTTTACAACCCCCCCCCCCCCCCCCCCCCCCCCCCCCCCCCCCCATCCTCTTTCCAATTCAAAGCTTTATAATAAGTTTTGACTTGAAAACCCTGGCTTGTTAATGGAAGCCAAATCATCTTATCCTCTTCCATTGAATTAATACAAACAATGTATAGATCCTCCAAAATCCAAACCGTAGACTGAAGCTTCCAATGATGTCAAGATCAGAGTAAAAGTGGGTTTAAATGAATGCCACCATTTGTCCATTCTAAATAATCTGGCACCTTTGCATCTCTATCCCTTGCTATGTTATAAAATTCAGGATATGTATCCTTAAGAAAAGTGTCTCTACACCAAGGTCCTATGTTGCGATTGGATAAACCTGAGATCGCTTAAACAATGTATATTGAACTCTTTATTCATATCTATGCTGTCATGTTCAGACTGTCAGTCTGATTTTCGTTCTTTATTTATTTAGGAATGACTGCACCTCAAGCTGCTGGAGTTATCCACTCAGACTTTGAGAAAGGTTTCATTCGAGCTGAGACGGTAAGTATTAGAAGTTTTAACTGCCTATGTTTAAATATGTTTCTGTTTGTTGCTTTTTCTTTTTTTTTTTGTAAAAAAAAAAAAAAAGAATTGTATGAAATAATAATATATGGTCAACTTACACAAACATGAAAATTCTTTGGCATCTCTCTTAAAATTTTAGCACTTAAATTTCAGTAAATTTCCAAGGGGAAATTTAGTGGGCATGGAATCTTGATTCTAGAAATATCATATCTTTTATGTTTTAGTGACATGGAATTTATCTTCAGGGTCAAATACAATCAGCTGCAGAACTTTAGGTATATAGTGATTCAGATTGCAGAGGACCATGAAAAGAAGAAAGAATTAAACTTTATTGATCATTAGTATGATTTTAGGGATGGATTTCTCTACTTTATAAAAATCAAGAGTCTATAGAGTAAGGTAATAACTGCAGGATTATAACCGTAAAGGTGATTTTGAAATTTTTTGGTAAAGGGTGTTTTAGTCTTTTCAATTTGACCCAGCAGCTAGGTAGCCGGTGTTTGGCTTTCATTTAAGGGGTGTGGTTGCTAGTTTTGGTCAAGTTCAGTGGCTCTTGACTGGTCCAAGTCTTAGCTTTTGCTTGCTTGCTGCCTAAGATCATTTTCTTTACATATGATGTATTCTTGTAATTGACCAGAATGGGCAGTTCTTGTGGATCCTTGTAGTTCTTTAATGTGCTGTGATGCCAAGGTTACCTAGTGTGATGTTCAGTTCTTTCTAAAAGAAGAGAAAAAGTTGCTCTATTCTTGCTGTGATGTAGCCTCTCACAAATAGTCCAGTCCCAAATTCAAGCAAAAGCTAAGCCTTTTCTCACTTATTATAGAATCTTAATCTTGTAACTTGTGCCAACCTCAAAGATCATTATTTTCCTTGTGTTTTGATGCTGATTTAAAGATCATGCACCAGATTTTTCTGTCAGACTTGATGTCCATAGCTTTTGTTTCAAGGCTGCCCTATAATGTTTTTAGCCTGACACTCATTTGTGATACAAACAAGTTTGTTTATGAGTGGAAACTATTGCGTTATGTTTTTGTTGATATTTTTTCTTTGACATGTACAAGAGGTACAAAACTGGTAACAAGATCACTATGTATCCAAAAAATAATAAACTAGAAACAAGTTCATATAGAAAATTGTACAAAGTGCTATGCCACTGCCACCCACACAAAGACTTGCATTGTTATGACCTAGAAGAGTGCTAGTACAGACATTGGGTAAACACAATGTTCTATCATGTCTTTAGCAGGAAAATTGTCCCATTCCACAAAAATATCTTCATGAAATGAAATCATATACAGCTATGTCTACGGAGATACTGTAGTTTAAATGGAAAGAAATCTCACTCTTTCAGACTAATACTAAAGCTATTTACTTTAACTGAACTATATTTGATTACTCCATCTTCATATTATAGATCTACTAAAAGTGTGTTGCAAATTGCACATATATTTCTCTTTCTGATTTTTCTTACAATAGCTATGATAAAAAAAAAAAAACATTAATTAATATATCAATTTTTTCTCAGTTAACTAGTAGGCACTCTAGAATTTGACTGCTTATCCATGGGCAAATGGAATATGAATTCAATTGTTTATTGAAGTATCTGCAAATGTTCTAGGGTCAAAAACTATCATCCTTTCCTGGCGTATTATTTTTGCCCAATATCTGGTAATATGTATAATGACGACCTGATTGATTTATCAGGTGGCTTATGATGATTTTGTTGCTGCCGGTTCACTTGCTGCTGCAAGGGAGAAGGGACTTGTGAGTTGGTTGCTTTAATATGAACATTTACCTTTTTTGTTGGTTAATAAATTCATAAGATAAGACAAAAGAAAACTTCTTTCTGAGCATCTGGTACTCATCATGTCTAGTATTGAATAAATTGGATATCATCTGTAAATGATGGGTTTTAGTCTGTCAATTCTCAATTCAAAATGAATTACTAGCTAATGGATAAGAAGAATTTAGAGACACATGGAGCCGCATTAGCTTCAGTACTGTACAAAATCACAAATTCTATTCCCTTGATGCACTTCTTCATGCTAACATGTGAGAATGAGATCATCCAGGGATCAATAGTTTTTGGCTGAGAGCTATACTTGAGGGAGAAATATATCTTCTGTTTGATCAAGTTTATATATATCTGCACTCTGGATGTATGTGCCTTGGAAAATATTACAGAATTTCCATATCTAGGAAAAGTTAGAAATTAGACAAGTTTGTGAAAACATTTTGTGTTGATAATTTCGTATGTTTGGACTAGTTGTGAATTCCAGTGTGTTCAACAAGTAATCTACCTAGGAGGAAAAGTGAATTTTGTAATGAATCTAGTAGTCATGTTAATATTATAAAAGATCTATGATCCCTATAGTTGTTAAATATGTAGGCAATGTACATGAATTCCCAGATATGTGAGATGCAAAAATAGAAACAAAAAATAACACACACAAAACGCAATCAAACTTGACACAAGAAATTAAGTGGTTCGGCAATTTGCCTATGTCCACAGAGTTGTAATGATTTCATTATTTTTAGGAATATTATACAAAGTGTGGCATTAAAATTTTCTCTCCAACTCAACACCCCAAATGCTAATTTGAAGCAATGGTATTTATATCTCACACAACAGATTCACAATGGGCTAAAAATGGGCCAAAGTTTTCTGGCTAGGGCCTATCAGCTCAGGTTTCCGCTTTATGGATTAAGCCTCAGAAAGTCTCCCATTAAAAATCGTAATACTTTTATATTGGATTGGGTTGTAATCCAAATCAAACATAAACTAAGTTCCACATAGCCCAACACTTTTATATCAGGGGGCAGTGGTTGATTTCTCTGGAATTGTTATTGCTACTTCTATGCACCAACTGAACAAACAATTTTGACTCCTCACTTATTGACCCATTGTTGGTACTAGATGTGTGCATTAGTAGATGGAATAGAAGTTAGTGTTGAAACAGAAACCCAAGGATTATGTTCAGAACTTGAAAGTCAGAAAACATGCTTGTGTGGAAGGCTGCATTGAGACTTTCACAGTCTTCTGTAGATTTTGTTGATTATTTATATTTAAATATTTCTCTTGCCTTTTCCCTCTTCTTGGCATTAAAGTTGCTGTTGTAAAACTTCAATAATTTTAAAGGTGCTGGCTTGCCTGGTTGCTAAAGCCTCTAGTTTTTCTGTTGTTGTATCAAAGAGTCAGGATTGAGTCTTGTCTTCACCCTAGTTGCCAAAGCTCTGTTTTTTTTGGGTGGGGGAAGGGGGAGGGGATGGTTGCTGTGGATGGGACCTGCCTTTGGGCCAATAATAGAGAGCTTCAATGATTACTTGGCGTTTTCAATGCTGGGTTATTTGTTCCTCTCGTACACATCAATGTCTCCAAATCCAGGTGGCTGGAGATACAAATCTGTTCCTTCAGCCTTCCAATTCACAGATCTTCCTTGAACATTTTATAATAAAAAGATATGAATTTATACGTAGCAACATTAAAAAAAAAAAAAACCTTCATTGATTGAATACATGCATGACATATGGTATGTATGTACAGTGAGCATATGAGGGTTACAGGTAACAAGGGCTTTACAATTTGTAGAACATGGCATGCACACACATTAGAGGAAAGAAAAAAAAACTCTCCAATACCATACTGATTAACTATATTTTTTTGATATTGCAGTTGCGATCTGAGGGTAAAGATTACATTGTACAAGAAGGAGATGTAATGCTGTTTCGTTTCAATGTATAATGACTGTATTATTGTGGCTCAAATTATTTGGTTATTCCTCAACCCAACAAGCTGGCGAGTGATCCAGGTTATAGCTCATTAAAAATTTTGGCGGTCCGAGAATTCATATGATGATCAAAGTGCTGACCAATATGGTGGAGTATTCTTTCACTTGCATGCAAGAAACTTGATACTAGTTCATGTGGAGTAAATATTTGAAGTGATTTTATTTCAAGGTTACACAATTAGGAAATTGATCATATTAGAGAAAAAGAAAAAGGAAACTAGAAAAAGGAAAATCAAAGTGAAGTCAGTGTATCTTTGGTTTTTGTCAACCTTGAGGGGCATAATTAGTTTCTATTTCAATAATTTCTTCTGTGAGAATAAATTCGAACCTCTTTCTTCTGTTTGCGAGAATTCCTTTTGATTTCTGGTGTACTTTGATGCTGTATTTGCTTCTTTTTTTCATTGCTTCTTGTTCATCCACTTGCAGTTGTGCTCATTCTTTTGGGACGATTCTAAGTGATTTAACAATATACCCCAATAATTGCACAATTGTCCATGATTAAGCATGCTATAGGGACACTAATCACACTCAATAATACAATGATCTAGATGGCTCGTCCCAGATCAAATGTGAACGTGTTGCTAAAATTTGACAGAAGCGTGGAATTACCTATTGGACTATGATTGCAAGTTTTCAACGAATCATTTGAGGAAGGACTGTGCTTCACTCTCCTTGAAGAAACTATGCTTTTTGACTGTAAACCGCAAACCAAAAGATGATTAGAATTAGATAAGAGAATTCTAATATGGAACAGGCTGAAGATCAGATATCATTTTCTTTACTGATTGGATATGGTTTGTGTTTGATGTTGTTTTCTCATCGGTCAGGGGTCTTATCTTTGCTCTGTTTTAACTCTTCATTGATGTGATTGATGATGCATTTCCTTCTAAGCAAGTGAGAATCCTAGCTGTTTTCACTTGGAAGCAAAGTTGATACAAACCTCATTTGATTTTCCTAAAAGCATAGCATGTCCTAGCAGTCTCTTCTGGTGGAGGGGTCCCCTTGTGCTTATTTATTTGATAATGATGTAACAGGTTTTCACACTGATGCAAAGGGGTCCCCAAAATTTGGAAATATTTTCCATCACACTACATAACACAACTTGGTGGGCTACATGAGTTTGATGTATCAAATTCCAATCACTTCCTGAGTCGACCTTCACTGTCCTTTGAAAAAGCTGCATGTTCGTTCTAATTAATGCATCCAATCTATCCTTAACCTTAGGCATTAGTCCTTTTGATTATTTTATTTTTGGGTGAATACTGGAATTCATAAATAAAAGTCAGGTGCAAATAATCTAGGATAACAAACACTTTAGGCCTACACCAAAAGGGCAGGTACAATACAAAACAAAACAAAACTATCATTTGAACTACTTGCTTTGTTAATAGACCTAAAGCAATGATTTCTTTTGATTGGTTTTAAAATGAAAAGATACAAAGATTTTTTCTGTGTTAAGTAATTTGAAGGAGGGAGAGTGGCCAAGGCCTATTTAATATAATTCAATAGTCTTAAAAATTCATCTTAAAAATTATTTCAAATAAATAAAAAGCATGACATGTGTAATGAATATCATGTAAATTCTATCGGATGATTGTGTGAATTAAAATTAAAGATTAATATAATGTCACTTCACTTTTAAAATATTACATTCTATTGGTCAATTGTATCGTCTAACATTCAATGCAATTGCCAATGACCTTAAATTAGGTAGCACATTAATTTTTTTTTTTCGATGGAAAAGTACAGGGTTCGATTCTCCACCCTTAACTTAATACAGGAGGATTAAAATAAAATTATAGCAGGAATTCACTTAAAATCCTACTTGGTTAAGTTCATACTAAGTGTCTCAATATATATATATATATATATATATATATATATATTTTGAGAGAGAGAGAGAGAGAGTTAAGTTTAAGTTGTACCTGCTTCTCAAAAAAAAAAGTTTAAGTTGTACCTAGTATAACGTTTTGTTGAGAGGAATACTAAGAATATTACAAATTAACGTGTCAATTTTTAAACACAATATTATTAAAAAAGAAGAAGTAATTAAATAGTTTATTTATTATATTGTTAATGTAACACCAATTACACTCATTACCATGTTAATTTGAATTTTTTTTTTTTTTTTTGTGTAAAATTGGTAATAACTTTAACACATTCTTTTTGTTAATATTACATCTTTTTTTTATAAGTTAATATTACAGCAGTTAATTTTAATTTTTTATTGAGTTAATATTTTGAAAATTACGCTATTTTATTACACATTCTATTTACTTAACATGCATGCCAATTTTTATTTAATTTGGATGCTATTTACTTTCTGACCTGTAAACACATTTTAAATTTTATATGTAATTTTAAAAATAAATAAAACTTGAAATTAAAAATTTATATATGAGATCATTATAAATTTAAAAATTGGTCATAATTGAATGTTTGGACACTTAAATTTTCCAATTAAGTAACTCATTGGAAAATATTAATCAGCTGCCAAATTCACAACATGGGAATCCTATGGTGCATCACAAACTGCGATTGCCTTTTATATTCATGATCTAAAATTCAAATAGATGACAGAAGCTTCTTTAAATGGTTCTGAAGCTTTTATTCTTACTTTCACCAATTTTTTTTTTCTTATACCACACTGTCCTCCTATTGGTTCTTATGACAAATTTCTTTCCAAATTTTTTTTTTTTCTAAATTTTTGCTTGTGTCAGATTATTGCTCCCTCTCCTTTCCTTTTTTTAATCAAACACTTCATGTCCATCTCTGGCTCCAATTAAATGATCTTATTCTGCTCCTTCATAGAAAGGGAAAACATACCACTTGTAAAAATGGGCAATATTCTACCAATCTATCCGATCATAACCAAACAAAATAAAGAGAATTGCTATGATCATATCATTTTTACAGTAAATCTTAGATGATAAATTGTTACTAGTTCTAATTTGAACTTCTACTGAAATTATTTTTTTTTCCTATTAATAACAACTTGTAACAACTGGTCATTTAAGATTTGTTATGAAAATATTATAAAAATGTTGTGAACATAATATTTCTTCAAAATAAAAGCTCCCGCACTAATCTCAGTTATCAACTTATCATGTCTATTTGCCCCTCAAAAAAAAAAAAAAAAAAAAAATCAAGTCTATTTTAGCATCCCCTCAAAAAAGAAAAAGAAAAAAAAGAGAGTCTATTTTAGTATTGTAAAGATTTATGACTCCATCTTAGAATGATGATGCCATTAATTTATATCCTATCATTTGACAAAATATATAAGTCTTAGTAGTGGTATTTAGGTAGTGTGAATCCTCTTAATACCAATAATAATAATTTGTACAAATCTTATCCATCCAGAAGAAAATGGACAAACTCTTGAGGTTTGATTGATAGGACAATGACACAAACAGAAGGTGCTGTGGCTGAGATTGTTTCCCGGGTTTCTCCAACCTTAGCAAGAACCGTTGTTGTGACGTTTACTCATCTCGGCACATTGGGCATCAAGTTGGATCGACAGTGACAGTGTTACTTTTGTCACGCATGATAATAAGGTTATAACCAGGCAATTATAATGCCCAATATCACTTCATGTTGATTAGCTAGCTTTATTATCATAGTCTCTATTTCAAATATTAATCCAGCCATGAACCAATAAAACTTTTATCATGTTGAGTTACAGTTAACTTAACTGGTAAAATTTTGTTAACTAAAATATTTGGAAGGATTGTCTACATTCAAAACCAATTGGTGTCTTGACCTGATGATAAAGAATAATCATAATGTAAACCTTATTTATATATTTAATTCATTCCAAGAAACTACAAATTTTACTATATAATGTTTATAAACAGATACGTCATCAACAAAAAAATAATAATTAAGGTATTATTATATTCTGGGATGGAGCCACTCCCTGACTTTGGGGTTGGGGGCCGGAGGGGTTGCAATTTGCAATGGCCCCCAACTTTAATATGTATACAAACATATAGCAAAGTGTTAATTTTAGCAATTTTTTTATATAAAAATTACAGTTTACCCCTTTTTAACAATATTATTGATTCTTTTAAGAGTAAAATTATAGTCACATCTTTCTCAAAAAAAAAAAAAAAAAGTTATAGCCACAAACTTTTCTATATCATTTTTATAAATTGTTGAGGTTGCGAGTATTTATTAGTTTGCATTTAGACTCACAACTTATACCGGTTTTTTAATTATCGATAACTAGTTACTAGATCAGCAATTTGTTAAAAAGTTTTAAATTTTAGCATTCTTCTTTTGAAGACCACAAAAAAAAAAAAAATGTATAGATCTAAAATCTAAAACAAAATACATAAGTCCAAAAAAAAATTAGTCCAGCAAAAAAAATTACCGATAGTAAAGCAAAAAAAAAAATTATGCCCAACCAATCAAGGATAAAGTTTAGCTACAAAATTGGTTGTAGCCTAAGCTTATTCAATAAAATAAATATTATTACATATTTTGAAAATCTAACTATTGAATTGCTTGTTTTTTACAATCATAATACAATTGTCAAATTTTCTGTTAATCACTATTATTTACTATATGATCTATAAGCTTATATTTTATGCGTAATTTTAAACCACAAAAACATGCAATTTAAACAATTTATTGATGATATAACTATTGATCTTTAATTTTCTATAAATTTTGCAAGCATGAAGGATATAAGAAGAAAATTTAATCTAACGATGAATTTGTCAAAATTCACATTCAATAAAAAGACATTGAGTAATGTTGTATTCTTAGGTTACAATCAATTTTGCAGCTAAATTTTGTCCGTCAATTAATTTGTCTTTACCCATGAACAGACGCAGGCATCAATATCAAAGAGACAAAGACAAAAAAAAAAAAAAAAAAAAAAAAAAAAAAAAAAAAAAAAAAATCTCAGCAATTAAGTAGCAGCATAGCCAGTGGCCAAAATAGCTACTCACAACAAGCAACAAAGCTATCCCCTAACTCCAAGTTCTAACTCTGTCCCTGATTATATTTGGTCGTCAAATTAGTTTGTAAAAATAACGTAATAAGTTTGTAATATTTTTAGTATATTCCAAGTGATAAATTCAATTCCAATATTAGCATATACCGATATGCGAATCGTAATTTACTGGATTCTGTACGAATTGCCAACGATATAAGCCAGACACAACTCAAGCTAGACCTAACAACTAGAAACTAACTGAGCAGTAGATGCTCTTGTTAAAAATGGTTGCAAATAAGCAGAAAATTTTGTAATCCTTCATAATAAGTCATAACCCACTTATGGATGAATATTTTATTTGAGAATTAGATACTCAGTTACTTCAAGTCTTCAACTATTAATGTATCTTACCGATGAATATGAGATCTAAGCTTTCATTTTATCATACACAAAAAATTAATTAGTATTTTGATTTAATGATAAAATTCAATCATGATGGAGTGAACACCATAGATTTGATATACGCTATCGTATCAATAAAAAATATAAAAAGATAAAGTTTGACTGCAAACTTAGTTAGCTAATGACAACAATTCTTACTAAAAAAATAAATATGACTATATATTTTGACATCTAACTATTAGATTGCATGTTTTTTATATTTTTGACGCTAATAAAAAATTTTGTGTTAATTAGATATTTGTTATTCGATCTATACATATTTTTTTATGCATAATTTTAGATTACAAAAAGTTGAAATTTAAATATTTGATTGTTAACATAACTATTGATTTTTGATATTCTAGAGATTTTGCAAGCATAGATGATATAAAAAGAAAATATAATTTAATTATGGATTTATCAAAATTTACATTTAATAAAAAGATATTGATTGAGATTGTAGTTATTGATTACAACCAAGTTAATTTGTAGCCAAATTTGGTTCAAACATAAAATAAAATAAAGAATTAGATACCTTTTTTATAAGTTCCACCGGCATCCTTTAGTTCTGGCCTTTTGAAGGAGTATATGAATTTCCCGTTTACCCAAAAAAAAGAAAGAAATAATAATCTAGGTTTTATTTATTTATTTATAGAGAATCTAGTCAGTTAAGCTTTGGCATTGTTGAATAAAGCCAAGCTAGACCTAAGCTAATAGTTGGTACTTGGTACATGGGCAGAAAGTCAAAATCAACAACCTTCTTAACAAAATAAAATTATTAAAAAAAAAAACCTTCTTAATAAAATCAAGCCTGAGCTGATCATTAACAAGTTGGTTACCAAGTTATACTTTAATTTGCTTCTTGGTGTCAATAAAAGTTTCCGAATCATTTTTTGGATTTTTGAGAGGAGATAGGATTTTGGCGGAACTAGGAATTTGTCCTTGAGGGAATCGAAAAAAAAATGATGATTAAGTAAATTTTTCTTCATATACATATACTCCTAACATGTATGATAAGTATAAAATAGTATTGTAAACACAACTCAAGATATAAATTAAGAATTTATTTGCATTAGTATAATTTCATGAAGTTAAATTAGTTTAAGTAATTGATATATACAACTCATCACAAATATGATTATACTTCTATTCAAATGAATATGAGGAAGTGGATTCCAATAAGCTCAATTGGTAAAGTCTTTGATAGTTGAATAAGAGATATGTGATTCAATTCCCATCTATATCAAAACCGATTGATGTCTTAGTTATATAAAAAACCGATTGATATCTTAGTCTAATGATAAAGACTTATCATCGAAAGCGAACTCTATACATTGAAACTTTCCAAAAAAAAAAAAAAAAAAGAATATGAGTAAACTTAAATTTTCATATAAAAATCGTATAATTTAACATTAATATTATATATATCTTAATTAATTAAGATTTGAAGACCATAAATATATATACTCAATGATTAAAAAAGAGTCTTGGAACCAATATGTATATAACAATATCTACTTAAGAATTTTAAAAATATCACTACCCTTAAGTGGCTCTGCCACTGCTCAAATAAGAAAGTCCATAGTATACTTTATTCAATTTGGACAACAACCTAAGGTTGGATTTATAACTCAGTCGTATTGCCACCCTTTGTAACATTTGATGTCTAGGGTTTGAATCCCCCCCCTACTATTTATAAGCAAAAAAAAAAAAAGAAAAGAAAAGAAAACACTTAGGTAACAAACCAAACTATTTAATTACGAAAAGTGCTATATTTATAATATTTTTACGACAAATTATAGGTGGTAAGTTGTTATTGGTTTTAATTTGAACCATAATTTAAATTAATTTTTTGTCCATCCGTAATAGCCAATAACAACTTGCCACTTATGATTTGTTGTGAAAATATTGTGAATATGTTGTGGATATATCATTTTCTTTAATTATACTACCTAAGTTCCAAAAGTCCCTTCTCAAAAAAAAAAAAAAAATACTACCTAACCTAAGTCATTAATAGTTCCAAAAGCTTAACTCAAATAGTTAGGAAACATATGGGAGTAATTACTCAAATATATTAAATTGGATTAGTTATGGATCATATAATTGACTAATTGGGAATGGCCATTTATACTTTTCTTATTTTATCATTTAATTTTAATATTTTTATTTAGCTAATGTTTTGAAAATTGCAATGTTGTATTACACATTCTATTCATACTTAACATGCATACCAAATTTTATTTAATTTGGATGTTATTTACTTTCTAACCCATTAAAAAATATTTTATATTCTATATGTAATTTGAAAATAAATAAAATTTGAAATTAAAAAAATTTATATATGAGATCGTTATAATTTAAAAATTGGTCATAATAGAAATTTTGGACACTTAATCATTGGAAAATATTAATCAACTGCCAAAAGTACAAGGAAAAAAAATACATTAGCAAAGATAATTAAGAAAAATAAGATGTGACACATGGAGCCTAAAATTAGTCATATACATATTAGATTATCAATTAAGAGTCCATTGATTAAAGCAGTTAATAAAGTCCGCTGAGAACTTCCGATTTATACCAATTGGGGATTTGTTATAGATCATCGTAATCTTTCCCATGTCTTGCTAAATACAGGGGTGACTCGATGAAATTTGAGAACTAAGGAATCTAAACTAAGGCTTTTAAAATTTTTAAATATTACTTAAATAATATTTTTTACTTAAAATTTATTTCTTTAAAACACGAAAATACTAATTTAATTTTTGTGTAAAGTAACACAATACAACTAACAGAAACCGTATCTATTAGATCAATCAACCAAATACTAAAGAGTTATAATGAAATTATATTTTAGATATCTCTAAATAATTTTAATTATAAATTTATTTGGTGTTTTTCTTTTCTAATTTTTTTATTACAATTACTATATATATACACATACCCACACACATAGAGCAACATAGAAATCAAGGATACAACATAAATAAACAGTTTGTTTCGTCCAATTCAAATAACTTAATATGTTTATGTTTATGTTTTACTTTTTTTAACAAATAATTATTATATTTATTTTTAAACTATAACTGATATTTATTATTAAAGATTAAAATATATTCAATTACAAGACAAATTGAACACATTTTTAATTAGTTTCGAATGACTATCAAACGTACATGGAAGAAATATGTTAGCAAATATAATTAGGAAAAATAGGATGTCATACAAGCAACCAAAAATTAGTCATATACATATTAGATTATCAATTTAGAGTCCATTGATTAAAACAGTTGACAAAGTCAGCAGAATACTTCCAATCTATGCTAATTTAAGATTTGCTATAAATCATCGTACTATTTTCAATGCCTTGCTAAATACAAGGCTACTCGATGAAATTTGAGGACTAAAGAATCTAAATTGAGACTTTTTAAATTTTTAAATATTACTTGAAATAATATATATATATTTTTTACATAAAATCTATTTTTTTAAAACACAAAATTACTAGTTTAATTTTGTGTCAAATAATTATAAACAATTTTAATTATAAATTTATTTGGTGCTTGCTTTTTCTAAAGTTTTTGTTACATTTATTATACACACACACACACAAATAGAGCAACATAGATATCAAGGAGGTAACATAAATAAACAGTTTGTTTCATTCAATTCAATTAACGTATTATATTTATGTTTATGTTTTAATTTTTTAAACAAATAATTACTAAATTTATTTTTCAAACTATAATTAATATTTATTATTAAAGATTAACATATAATCAATTACAAGACAAATTTAACAATTTTTTAGTTAGTCTCGAATGACTGTCAAAAGTGCATGGAAAAAAAATATGTTAGCAAATATAAGTAGGAAAAATAGGACGTTGTACAAGGAACCTAAAATCAGTCATATACATATTAGATTATCAATTTAGAGTCTGTTGATTAAAGCAGTTGACAAAGTCTGTAGAGAAGTTTAATTTGTACTGATTTGGGATTTGCTATAAATTATTGTACTCTTTCAAATATCTTGCTAAATACAGGGGCGACTCGATAAAATTTGAGGACTAAGGAATCTAAATTGATTTTTTTTTAAATTTTTAAATATTACTTAAATAATATTTTTTTACTTAAAATTTATTTTTTAAAAACACGAAATTACTAATTTAATTTTTATGTAAAGTAATACAATACAACTAAAAGAAACCATATCTATTAAATTAATCAACCAAATAACAGAAAATTATAATGAAATTATATTTTTGATATTTCTAAAGAATTTTAATTATAAATTTATTTGAACCTTCCTGTTCTTTTTTTTTGGTTACATTTACCATACACAAACAGAGCAACATAGAAATCAAGGAGGTAATATAAATAAACAGTTTGTTTCATTCAATCCAAATAAATTATTATGTTTATGTTAATGTTTTAATTTTTAAATAAATAATTATTAAACTTTTTTTCAAACTATAATTAATATTCATTATTAAAGTTTAACATAGAATCAATTACAAGACAAATTTAACACAGTTCTAGTTAGTTTCCAATGATTGTAAAAAATACAAGGAAAAAAAATATGTTAGCAAAGATAATTAGGAAAATAGGATGTCCTACAAGGATCCTAAAATCAGTCATATACATATTTGATTATCCAGAGTCCATTGATTAAAGAAGTTGACAAAGACAACAACTAAAATTACGAAGAGGTTCCAATCCATACTAATTTGGGATATGTTATAAATTATCATACTCTTTCCAATGTTTTGCTAAAAACAGGGTTGACTCAATGAAATTCGAAGACAAAGGAATTTAAATTGAGGCTTTTTATATTTTTAAATATTAATTTTTTACTTAATTTTTTTTAAATTCAAAATTACTAAATTATTTTTTTTTAAAGTAACACAATAGAACTAAAAGCAATTGTATCTATTAGATTAATCAACAAAATACTAGAAAATTATAATGAAATTTTATTTTCGATATCTCTAAATAATATTAATTATAAATTTATTTGATGCACACAAGATCCTGATTGAGTTTATCTAAAAAAAATGGCATAGTAGCGTAAATTTTCACATCATTGTCTCCACGGATACATGGATGGAAATTAAGATTCTAGCACGGCTGAATCTAAAGGAACTGGTATACCTACACCGGTTTGAGTGTAGCCCTATTCTTCTTGTCGTGATCGCAGTTGCTATGCTTTGAAATAAACAAGTAGAGAGATATAGAGAGAAGGAGCATATTGTAAAAGCTACTTAATTAGTGTACTCTAGAGATATGCAAAAATATAATTGTGTTAAAAAATTGAAGGAAATTTCAAATAGTGGGCATTTGAAGGGTTTGAATAGCTGATGAAATTGCTAGGAAAGTGAAAGAGTAAAGAGAGGGAGGCTGAATTAAAGTGAGACTTTACGGTATTTTACTCAATTGGAGAGAGAGAGAGAGAGAGAGAGAGAGAGAGAGGTGGAAATTGAAAAAAATAAAAATAAAAAAGGAGAAATCTCATGTTTTACTGCATGAGATCTTTAGTTTTATATATATATATATATATATATATTCTAAGTAATATTACACTATTTAATATTTTTTAATAGAATGCAAATTTTGACAAATTCATCGTTGGATTAAATTATCTTTATATATTCAAAATTTTGAGGTGATCGAATATCAATAACTATTTTATCAATCAATTGTTTAAATTCGAGTTTTTGTAATTTAAAATAATACATAAATTGAGTTTATGGATGAAATGGTAAATAACATCTGATTAGCATGAAAATTGGCATGCATATTAAAAACATATAGGACATGCAATTTAACGGTAAGATTTCTAAAATATGAAGTCAATAACAAGTTACTGGGTGGAGTAACATTGCTTAGAGTTACACTAGGTATAACTTGAACTTAACTCATATATATATATATATATATATATATATATATAGACACACACTTTGCTCTCTTCAATTTTTTTCTACCTTTTTTTAAAGATCATTTAGATAAAAGACATAGGGGATGGAGAAGGAGGGAGTGTAAATTTTTCTACATTTTAAATTTCTTCTCTATTCTTTGTTTTCCATCTTATAATACAAATATCTAATGCTTTTAACATATATTGTGTGATAGAATATATATCTAAATTTTGATTCACTTTTTAAAGGTAATTAATTTTTTTTTTTTTTTGTTGAACCAAGTTTTTATTGATATCTCACATGACAAGCTATTGCAAAATCTACTAGAACATTTTAAAACTCATTCCTTACTCCATATTTCCTTGGAAATTGATCACTAATTTTCCCAACTTGACTATCAAGGCTTCCCAACTTGCATGTATGTGTACATGTAATATTTCATAAAATAAAATAAAAAGTGTAAAAAATTGTTCTAATATATATATATATATATATTTATACATTTCAGTTGTGTTAAATTCTTTGATTCATGGACTAATTCTATTGTAGTCTTCAAAAATTTTATACACTCTTCTACAAGGATAAGATATTTGCGATAAGGTATATGGTAGATATTATTGGAACCAGTCAACTTCATTCTAGAAGTGCATCTAACCAACGGTCCTACGAAACATATTGTTTTTTTGTTTATGCAGCGAAAAAAAGAAGAAGAAGAAGAAAGGTTTTTCTGTTTCTAAATCTTTGGAAACCCCTATGCAACGTCAATTTTCATTTGCCTTCACAAACAACTTTTAAACCATCACATTCTTTTAACTTTTGGAGCTTGATTTGTGCTTTTAAACCAATTGGTCCTTTTCCCCATCAAGAGCTCTTATTGCTTTGTTATGCCAGGCTTGTCAGCCAAAGTTAGCCACAGCAATTGGTCAACCTTATCCATAGCATTCTTAATTCAAAAGAAAATGAAGAATGAAGAGTTAAAAAAAAAATAAAACTCATTTGTTGCATCACTTTCTCCCTATCCCTAACTTTCCACAAAATCCAAATGCTCATTAAATTTTCATTATTCTGATGATTTGTATCTTTTAACCTTGAGTTGCATCAATTAATATTCATCTTTGCTTAGTACTATATATAGTTTTTCTCAATCTTATGTGTAAGTACACTGCTCCACCTGGAATTACAGCACTCTCATTTTCAGCTCTTTTAGTCACCCGCTAGATCTAAAACAATTTCTCTTCTTGTTTTTGCATCACCTTTGTGTTGATTCTTTAAATTTACTTAAGAGTATAATTAGTTATTTACTTGTATTTTAAAAAAATAATTTAAAAAAACTACAAACATTTTAGAATCTAGATTTTGGGAGTTCTAATTAGTTCAATTGGTAAAATTTTAGATGGTTGAATAAGAGATTTGGAACTCAATCTCCACCTATACTAAAAACCAATTGGTATATTGGTTTGATGATAAATAGCACAATAATCAGAAACGGACATCATAGGTTAAAACTTTATAAATAAATAAAAAAAATCTAGCTTTTGGTTTATTTTCTGATTTATAAAATTAAAAAAATAGCTTTAAAATGTTGTTTATAGACTAATAAACTTATAAAGTCAAGTGTCTTATAACTTAAGTAAAAAAGCATAGTGTTTTCAACAAAAATGTTCAATTTCAAATCCACTCACTCGTTATAATTATCAAATTGATATTAAGAAAAAGTTAAAAAAAAAAAAAGGCAAACCAAACATACACTTGAGCCTATTCTTATCCAATATTTTTTACATGTTGGATATGACATGATCTTATCCATTACATAAATATATCAAAATGTGAATAGGGAATTAGGGACTCCCCATGCCTAGGTTGTATTGTATTTGTATGTATGTATATATTTTCAGACATGCCTTTTGTGCGCAATCGGCGCAAACCGCTGTCTGTGGTTTTTCCTAAATTTATAAAACTCTTATTGGATACCAACACCAAAATTAAGGAGAAGCCATGTGGAAGGGTTTGGCTTTGTGACAAAATCTCCTCGTGCATATAATTTTTCACTGGACCATTGAAGACGAAGCATTTAGTCAAGCTTCCATGCCTGTGGGACACCATTCTCTCGTGGCCTTTTCTCACTGATAGTTCATGCTCTGATATACAAATACAAGTTGCACCCTTTGCTATGTATACTTTTTATTGTCTCAACGATCATCATCGCAGAATGATGTATATTATTTCCCTCAAATCCCTCACTACAAGATAGACTGAGCAAATCTTTTGTATATATTGCAGGATATAGACCTAGGTAGACTATATATGTCATGTCATTATAACAAATTCAAAAGTTGAGTTTCAAATCACATAACATAAATTTCTAATATGAGGTAAAACTTTTTCCCTGTTTTAGATAAGAATAACTTATCTTTAAAACTTTCTCAAAGAAAAAAAAAACTTATCTTTAAAAGTCTACAAAAAGTCTTTGTGATTTAAACAAAGTTGTTGTCAAAGCATGGAAAGGCAGAGCAAGTAGAGGATTCTCATAAGTTGTCATTAACGTGGTACAGCTGGGTTACATTAAAAACTTTAAATTATGTTTTACGGTAAGAACCGAAAAAAACAATCTAGAATGAAGACTGTTTCCGGCATATTTTAGTTTTGAAAAAGGCAGCCTTGAATTTACTTTCTCTGAAATATAGCTGTGTCAATTGACTGGGTACATCTTGTGGCTATTAAGTCAAGTTCTTAATTGCTTGTAAGTTAAAAACTGATAGTGTCCTTGCAATATAATTATAACAAAATCTAGTACAATACAAATTCTAGTATCTAATACAATGAACCAAATATTTTTCAAATTGATGCAAGAAATGTCATTTTCTCATGCGTACGTATTTTATTGCTAAACATGTGAGTCTAATTTACTTGATTGGTAAAATTTCTCATCATCATCAAACTAAAAGAATTAGATTCAAATTTCATTTACATTGAAAATAAAGTTACTGGTGTTTTGACTTGATGGTGAAAATTAATTATAATAGAATATTATACGTCATATATTTTCAAATCTTATTGTGTCCATACATATTTATACTATTATTTAAGTTTCAAATCTTATTGTGTCCATACATATTTATACTATTATTTAAGGAGTTTTACCTGTTTGAGTTATTCATTTTTGAGTTAAAAAATGCCCCTACACCCATATGTTTAAGTAAAGACAAAATTAAAGGACAATTCGATAAAAATGCAACTTTAACTCCCACTAAAACATTGCCTAAAAAATAGGACTACTCTCCTATTAATTTTTAAATTTCTTTATCTATGATTCTCAAAAAAAAAAAAAAAAACTTTTTCTACTTATAAATTAGATTTTTAAAATAAAAATTATATATATTATAAAAAAAATACAGTTTTTTTTTTCTACAAAATAAGACCCCTTAAAAAAAAAAAAAACGTCAGTCACACACGCTACGTAGTAATGAATGATATAAATGAAATAGATGTGTTTTCTAAACCTCATAAAACAATGATAATAGACACTAACCGCTAAACTTCTTATACATTTACCCAAAAAATAGGCAGTTATCCAAAACGAAACTGCCTCTTAATTGAGTTATTAATGTTTGTAGTGTCACTCTACCAAACCCTTTGCAATCTTTGTTTCTCTCCTGTGACTGGGTCAAGTACTGAGTCAAGCAGGCACCGATTGGACTCACCAATCCGAGCCTTAATTGACTTGGGAGACAGAAAAAACAATGGGCTCGTACCATGGGTGCCTGACTAGTTACAGTAGCTTATGTATGTCAGTTTGTGCGTGTAAAAGCCCCCACCATGAATTCATCAAATTTAAAAGATGACTTGTTTTTGTCACTTAGACAATTGTCCGGTTGTAAAATAGACCCCACAATTTTTCTATCACCGGAAAACAACGACCTTGCACCCACTTTCTCTTACCCTTTTAAGTACTCCACACTTTGTGAGTGTAAATTAAGTCTCCTCCTATCTAATTCTTTCTCTCTCTCTCTCTCTCTAAAAAAAATGAAGAAGATCAATATGATACTTAGGAAGTGCAAGACCTTGTCAAGGCAACTAGGGCGATCTTCATCATATAGTAGCCTAAGGTCCAAATCCTCAAGAGATGAATTATGGGGTGGTGGTGACGACATACAAGATCATGATCATGAGCACCATGAAACTATATTCGTGGGAAGCACAAGAAAGAGGTACGTTATTAGCTCCAAGTATTTAAGCCATCCTCTTATAAATGCTCTAATAGACAAGACCAATAAGCAAAAAGCAGGAGAGGAGAACAATAATATTTTGGTGGTCAAGTGTGAAGTTGTTTTATTTGACCATCTTTTGTGGATGTTAGAGAATGCGGACCCAAATCTTAGCTCTGAGTCCTTGGAAGAATTGGCTGAGCTCTATCTTTCTTGAAGAGGCCCATGCAACTATAGCCTATATCTCAAGGTCCGGTCTGGTCAGAAAGAAAGAAAGCTTAATGGATATTCATGTTAGGTTGTGACTGCATCTGAGAACTTGTTATGGTTCAAATTTTCTTTCTTCCATGGTGCAATTATATGTCATTCTTATTATTGATCTCTGTCCTAACTCGATCTTTGGAATCGATGGACCCACTGCTTGATGAATGAATATCATGAAATGGGTTATTCATCATTGTATTAATGGTTTTTTTTTGTTGTTGTTGTTGATAGGAATTGTATTAATGGTTTTTGTTTTGGTTTTATTTCATTATATTCTTTATCCTTACTTTTAAATTAATAATAAAGTTTACCTGAGCAGCTAAATTTTCATGTCTCACCATATTGGTAATGCATTTTTAATTTTGTTGAACCAGTTGGTGTATTAGACTCTCCACCTTTCTCTTTGAATCAACCACAAATTTAAGAGGCAGTCCTCTTTTATCAAATCCATCTATACCTCTAAGTTGAAAACCCTAGATCTCTCTCTTATCAATGAGAGAGAGAGAGAGAGGGAAAGAGATAACTTAGTGATGTGATAATCACAAATGAGTGGCACACTTGATCCTTAATCAAGCTTTATGAAGTGGAAATAAGTTATTCGAATTTTTTCTTACCTTCTCTTGGTAGCATAATAGCATATATTCACTTATATCCAGAAAAAGGTATAATAATAGAATATATCCTAGAGGATTTTAAGCAAGGTCTCCGGCTAGCTCTTCCAAACGCCAACCCTAGAAGCATATTAGTGTGTGTGGAAGGTTTGCACAATAACCATGATATTATTATTAAGGAGAAAATATTTTGGTAGCAATCGTACATATTATTGTGAACTTCCAATCGATTTGGTCATTATCTTCAAATCACTTTCATTTTTGTGTGCATTTTCATGCACTTTCTCCAAATACAAAAAAAAAAAAAAAAAAAAAAAAAAAAAAAAAAAAAATCAAATTTATTAATCTCCAATTCTAGAAGATACAAATATCAATTCAGAAAATAAAACAAATCCTTATTTAGATCTAACATTACAATAATTTGAAAATGGTAGGTGCCAAATTAAGAATAAATTGAAAATAATATAGACCAATTTGACTGCAACTAAAATATAAGAGCCAGATTAACTAGAATATGAAAATAACAAAGACTGAATTGAATGCAACCAAAAAGATAACGCAGGCACCAATCTGATAGTGACCCTAAAATATAAGAATAAAAATGATATTTTGCCTATTATTAATTTATTATTGTTGAGCTCTTATGGGCTTGTATTGGTTATGTTTCTTTATTATACGGGTGGGCCATGATGGGCTCTTAATACGTGTTTTTATGAGTTTAAGGTTTACTGTTCTAAAATGTATAGGTGATGGAATCTTAGTGCCTTTTTTGAGTTTAAGGTTTACTGTTCGGAAATTAGGCCCATAAAGAGAAAAAGTATGAACATTCGTATTCATTTAAAAATGATTCAATTTGGACCTTCTGTCCAAATCCATTTACTAACATTTTTTTAATTAAAATTTTATTGAAAATATTCATAAAATATACCATTCAATAAATCTTGTTATTTGATAGAGAAATACTAGTGTCCACAATATTTTCATAACATTTGTTAGTAAATAAAAATAAAGTAAAATAATATTTTCACAACAAATTCTATGTGGTAAATTGTTATTAGTTATAATTTAAACCCACTACTGAAATTATTTTTATACCCGGTAATAACAGTCAGAAACAAATTATTGTGAAAATGTTATAGACATAACAAATTCTCTATTTGACAAGAGACAAAGTTTAGATACAAATTAGTTGTATCCTAAGGCTACAATCTTACTTAATATTTTTTTTTATTGAGGGGTGAATTTTGAGAAATCTATCATTGGATTACATTTTTTTTTTTTTTATACCTTCCATGCTTGCAAATTTCTAAAAAATTAAAGATTAATAGCTATATTATCAATAAATTTTTTAAATTGCAAGTTTTTGTAATTGAAAAATTATGCATAATATATAAGTTTATAAATCATATAGTAAATAACATCCGATTGACACAAATTTTGGCATGTGTATTAAGAGCTTGTAAAACTTGTAATTCAAAGGTTAAATTTTCAAAATATGTAGTGACATTTATTTTATTAAGTAAAGTTGTAACCTTAGGTTATTACCAGTTTTGTAACGAAACTTTGCCTTTTTGATAAGTATCCCATGAAGTATGGGTCTAGCCTAGCATTATCTTCGAAGCACAAGGAGTCAGGTACAATGAATTTGTTGATTTGGTCTGGTATCTCTCTTAGCTAGCATGTGGGGAATGAGCTTTTAGAGATGCTATTTATGATTGCTTGGAGTATATGGCATAATTGAAATGCAGCTCGGCATGGAAGCCCCGACAATCTGCAAATTTGGTAGTGCAAAAAGCTCGGGTGTTGCTGGATGAATTTCAAATAGCAAACCACTCTATTTCCCAGCTGAAGGAAGTCGTGCAGGAATTCTCGGCAGCTCCAATTGTACCTAGCTACAAGGTGAATGTGGATGGGGCGGTTTTTAGTCAATCTTGCCAAGCTGGGGTGGGTGTTGTGATCCAAGACTATGAAGGAGAGGTAATAGCAGCTTTAAGCAAACAAATTCACCAGTTGCTGGGACCTTTAGAAATCGAAGCAAAAGCTAGGAGGTTGGGGTTTCATTTGCTTGGGATGTGGGTATAAGGGAAGTGATCTTTGAATGTGACTCCAAGATTGTATCTGATGCTCTTTTGGGGTTATGTACACCACCTATGATTATCTCACACTTTCTCCCCAAAAAAAAAAAAAAAAAAAAATCAAATTTATTAATCTCCAATTCTGGAAGACACAAATATCAATTAAAAAACTAAAACAAATCCTTATTTGGATCTAGAATTACCACAATTTGAAAATAGTAGAGACCGAATTAAGAGCAAATTGAAAATAGTATAAACTAATTTGACTGCAACTAAAATGTAGGTGCCAAATTAACTAGAAAATGAAAATTACAAAGACTGAATTGAATGCAACCAAAATGACAATGCATGCACCAAATTGACAATGACCCTAAAATTTAAGGAGGAAAATGATATTTTGCCTATTATTAATTTATTATCATTGAGTTCTTATGGGCTTGTATTGGTAATGTTTCCTTACTATACGGGTGGGCCATGATGGGCTCTTAATGCGTGTTTTTGTGAGTTTAAGGCTCACTGTTTGGAAATGTGTAGGTGATGGGAACCTAATGCGTTTTATGAGTTTAAGGTTTACTGTTCAGGAATTAGGCCCATAAAGAGAAAAAGTGAACTTCCGTATTCATTTAAAATGATGCAATTTCGACCTTCTGTCCAAATCCATTAACTAACATTTTTTTATTAAATTTTTATTGAAAATATTAATAAAATATACCATCCAATAAATCTTGTTATTTGATAGAAAAATACTACCTCCACAATATTTTCCTTACATTTTTATTTAAACAAAATATTTTCATTATTTTTTGCCCAGTAATAACAATGGGTTACAACCTGTCACTTAAGATTTGTTGTAAAATTGTTGTAGACATAGCAATTCTCTATTTGATAAGAGACAAAATTTAGCTACAAAATTGGTTATAATCTAAGACTATAACCTTACTCAATCTCTTTTTATTGGAGGTGAATTTTGAGAAATCCACCTTTGGATTAAATCTTCTTTTTATATCCTCTATGCTTACAAAATTTCTAAAAAATTAAAGATCAATAGCTATATTATCAATAAATTATTTAAATTGCAAGTTTTTGTAGTTGAAAATTCTGCATAATATATAAGCTTATAGTAAATAATATCTTATTGACACAAAATTTGGCATATGTATTAAAAGCATATAGAACATGCAATTCAGCTAATAGAACATGCAATTCAGCTAATAGATTTTTAAAATATATAGTGACATTCATTTTATTAAGTAAAGTTATAACCTTAGACTATTACTAGTTTTGTAACTAAACTTTGTTCTTTAATAAGTATTATCAAAAAATAAAAACGTTTTTTTTTTAACAAAAAAAAAAATTTTAAACACTTCATTTATCATTTACTAATAGATTTAGATGAAAGGACAATATAATCATATTTAGACACATCGTGAACAAAAATTATACCTTAATAACCAAGTTGACATTTGAAATAAAAGTTAAGAGGCTAAATTGAATTATAACTTATAAAAATAAAATAACATGCCACGAAGGGGTGTTGCTGGTGTGATACCTTGTGGCCAGCCTCTTGACGCTAATATGCTACTCAAATATTTATTTAAATCCAATTGATCCTAAATATACTAAAAGCATTACACGTTTAATTATTTTTTCCTTTAAAAATGAATTCTTGATGGCAATCTTACCTGTTGATATCAAGAGGTAATTGGAAATTAATTGCTAACAGTCAAATAATTTAAGCAGCTAAATAGAGCAATTTTCTTTTATGAATAATTTATTAATACTCCTACAAGTAAAGATTTAACTCTATTGGTTATAATTTGGGAGCCTTCTTGCACTTTTCTTTTAGAATCAAATCATAATGAATATTATTAAGGGACTGGTAAATGACCAACATTAGTACTAGCAATGTCTAGAGGAGCAAACTTCATCCAAACTTAAAGCAGAAAAGAAGATCTTGGTCTCTTCTAGTCAAGGCATGCGTAAGAACATTACTTTGCCTAATAGAGTGAAAGAAGGAACGTTCTGTTAAAAAAAAAAAAAAAGAGCTGGCAAAAGATAGAGTGTTTTGAATTAAATGACCAAAGGTAGAAGAAGACATAGCAGCACGTTTCAAGGAGTCTTCTTCAATAAAAGATTGATTCAAACTCATTTCACGAACAAAAAGAACTACTCTCCTAGCTACTAAGGACTTGAGAGTCTCCACTGATGAAGGCAATGAGATTTTTTTCCAAAAGAGCTCCCATAACTTCACCATCTAAGTTTTGAATTACCACTCCAATACTGGCTTCATCAGATTCCTCAAACAAAGCTCCACCATTGATTTTAGAGAACCCAAAGGAATTGCCTAAATGGCCTAAGGGAAGGGTTGGTTTGGGCCTTTTAACGTCTAGGTGACTTAAGACAATTGCCTCACTTGCCTATATTTTAGAGACAGCCTTATCTAAATGAAAGCTCTGATATCAATTGAAAACTTGGATTTGTGTGAAAATACAAGAGCTTGTTTAGACCTTCAATTAAAAGTTACAGCTCAGTTGTTTTTACTCTAACTTAAACTAAGTACGGAATAAGAGTAAATGTGAGCGAACAAATAATAAAACTACTGTAATTCATATTCATCAAATATTAACAATAAAATGAAAGCTAAAAGAGTAGGAAAGAATGATGCAAACACAAGATAGCACCGAGACGTGTTATCGAAGAGGAAACCAAAGAACTCGGCGAAAAACCTCTCCGCTGCCCTCCAAGCGATAAATCGATCCACTAAAGAATAAGTTGGAGTATACGAATAACAAAACACCTTTCAAGCCCAGTCTACCCCATGTACTTGAACCTTCCAAGCACCTGCTACCAACTAACTTGACAAAGCCTTATCTTCTCTAACTTTCCCGGATCACGCAATTCAGCCCGATTGTATTCGCCAAACGATTAGCTTCTTTCAATACTTCCCAGCAGCACCAAAACCTCACTTTACACTCAGATTGGGCATGGTAAGTGTTTGGGCTATCAACCTCTCAAGGATATAGATATGGATATAGATATGGAGAAGTAGGTGTAGAGGAAAACCACAAAGGATTGTGTAGATGATTGTGAGTATAACAATCTCTAACTCTCAAGGATAATTTCTAGGGTTTTCTTTCTGAAAATCACTCCTTACAATATGTGGGTAATGAGGGTATAAATAGTGTGGGTGAAGACATGGTAGAGCAGATATGCCAAAATAGCAAAACAGAATGTTTTGCGGGTATTTCGCTGGAAGGTCTTACTCGCGAAAACTAGCTGTCATGACTCTTCGCATTCCAGTCATGTGCTCTACAAGTGACTCACTTCGCGGGATAGCTTCTTGCGAATCTTCTCGTGAAAACCAGTTGGTCTTCAATGAGAACTTGAGTCTTCATATACTCTCTCACACACAACTCTTACAATAAAATACCACATAAAATACAGGGTAAACATGATTGAACAAAATTACAATCAAATTTAGCACGGAATTAAAGTCAATACAAAATAGTTGTAGATAACAACTTTACAATCTCCCCCTTTGGCTATTTAATGACAAAACCCCTAAAACAGACTCTAGAATTAAATGTTTGGGAACAATGGCAAAACTTATTCACACCTAATTCTAGAAGTTATGAAGCACTTGCACGTATACACCTGTGTCCTGAAACACTCACACACAAACAAAACTTTCATTAAGCTTATAACAAGTTGAATACAAGATATGTACAAGAGCAGGTAAAATGCGATCAAGGTAATTAACAAGATATAAACTATGAAGCATAATTTGATCAAACATGAATAGTCATTAAAGAATGACTACAATGAACATTTAGCTAGTAAATGATCATCTAGGCACGCAATGCAATTAAGAGCAACACAAAAATCAATTGCATGTCCAACACACAACTAATGCAAAAAACTAAGGTATTTGCATCAAGGATACAAGATCCAACAAGGGCACAAGTGTGGAGTACTAAAGATAATGCAACATAATTTAAAAGTACTTAAAAAGCTACAAAGCAAGGATATGTAAACAAAGTACTAAAGATAAACTGAAGTTTTCTAAACTAAAGTACTTTAAAGCTTTAAAAGAAAGCAATGTAAATATTCAAGAGTTATAAAAACTTGTAAAGGTAAATGAAAGTAGATTACTAAAACAAAAGTAAACTACTAAGCCACCACCAAAATAAACTAATGTCTATGATATGCTATGCTATGCTATACTCCCCCTCAAACTTCTCCCCATTTTTGTTCGGAATGGTTAAAGAGGCTAGAACTCTTCAAATTTTGATTCAGAGCCCTCTTGTTGCTACCGCTGCTGCTCTATCATCATGTCGTCAATCTGAGATGAGATTACAATGATCTGGCCTTCGATGTAGGTGAATTGATCCGTGGTGTTTTGCACATGTAATTCTAGCATTCCATACATCTGCTCAACCTGTGCAATGAGATGATCAAGGCAATTGGGTGCCCATGCACGTGCTTAGGAAGAGGGTTGTGTAGAGCCCTCTAGGGCTGATGTGAACCTGTCTATCTCTTCCTTTGTGTCCCCACCTTTTTCCTCAACATCATCCCTTGGGATTTGAGAAATGCCAGTAGTTGGTCCGGTGATATGGGCTTTGCTTCGGGTCATTGTTTGAGCACTAATCGGATAGTCCCTTGTCACCATGGTAAGACCATTTAGAAACTTCAGCCTTATTTTTTTTATAAGAGCCATAATGAGACTTGGAAATGGCAAGACTGTTCTCAAATTCCTCTTGGTGATGCATTTAACGAAGAGGTAGTAGATGTGATCGCATATGTTGATCTCCTTATGTGTGAAGAGATCATATAGAAAAATAGCTCTTGGTCCGAATAAGTTGGTCAAGTTCTTCACCGGGTAGAGGTTGTGGAGTAGTATATGCCTCATCTCTGGGGGGTAGAGGTTGTGGAGCAGTATATGCCTCATCTCTGGGGTGAAAGGAATTGTGTTTAGCGCCTTCTTTTTGAGATTGCCACCGAGGAGTTCTGCAATTGGCTCAAGAGAGTCTAATCAATCATCATATTGGATAAATGATTGTTGAGTTAGTGGACGAACTTCCAATATCTCTTGAATAGATTCCCTTGTGACAGAAAATTTTCTCTGCCTCACCCAACAATTTATGCACTCCCCTTACATAAGGGCATTTGCAAAGAATTCCCTTATGATTTCGGCAAAGACATTCCCACTTGGGTTTAGCAACTTTGTCCATGTCCTTTCCTTGATCACTTTAGGAATGAAAGTGTTTTCAAGGGTCTCCATATTTACAACCCTTTCCATGATGATCGGTGCCCTTTTGTAGAAGTCATTGTAGGCCAAATGCTTAATAGGAGACATCTGCAAAATCATTCACAGACACAAAAAGACAAGTACAAAACACAAAAACAAGAGCACAAACTTGATTAGTATCAAGTTAGTCCATAAAACAAGCACAAAATCCTAAAAAGAACATAAACTCTATCACAAGATTATGTTCTAAGTGCTAAACATGTAACAACATTTATCTAGTACGAGTGTTATGCAAAACATGACAAGTGAACAAGTGTATGCATCAAGTATGTTAGGGTGTGCAACCAACCCGCCAACCAGCCAAAACCGACCTAACCCAACCCTACCCGTCGGGTTGGGTTGGGTCGGTTTTTAGGTCTTAGCGGGTTGGGTTGGGTTACAAAATTTTTTTTGATAGCGGGTTGGGTTGGGTTTGGGTCATAAAATTTCAAACCTGCCAAACCCAACCTAACCCACCCATATATTTAATATATATATATTTAAAATATATTATATAATTAATAAATTTTTAAAAATAATCAGCTCTTCTTATTCTATATAAAAGCCAATTAGTTCATACAAACTCTAGTAAATTACTATTGTTGTTTAGTTATTAGTGTTGTTTGCTTTTAAGGAGCTACATTGGTACTAATCTTTGAATTTTTAAAATATATTTAAATATATATTTTTTTCTACTCAATTTATTAATAATAATAAAAAAATTTGTCCAACCCATGGGTTCAACCCAATCCAACCCGACCCATGTGGGTTGAGTTGGGTTGGGTTGGGTTGAATTTTTTTTGACCACCATGGTGGGTTGGGTCAAAAAATCCACTCAACTCGACTTATGCACACCCCTAAGTGTGCATGTGGTGTGCATATGTGATGCATGATCAAGGCATGACTAAACACATTTGGGTCAAAGTGTGTAAAACACACTACCAATAATCAAAACATGATAAACACGTATAATCATAGTTATTCCCAAAGTTTGGTACTCATCGGAGTCCAAAAGTACAAATGGCATTTTATCAAACACTTGATATGTACAAACACAACTAATATGTAAACAATGCATGAACATATGTAAAATATGCCTAAATACATGTTAAAATGCCATAAAGGGCCAACACAAACACAATCAAAGTAAATGGGACAAAGCCCAATCAAGAAAATTGAAGAAATTTTGCACAAAAATAAAAATTTCCCAACTCTTTCAAAAATGTACCCAACTCATAAAAACCTAGACTCTAAGGCTTAACTAAAGAAATTAAAGAGAAAAGAATGATTAAGCATACCTTAGAAAAGACTGTGAGAAGATTGCACTTGAGTTTTGGTTGGGTTTTTAAGAGAAAATAGGTTTAGGGTTGAGAGAGGCTCGAGGGAGGCAAAGGGTGAATATTTGAAAAACTATCATGTTCAACCATTTAAAAACTGAAAACAACCGTTTTTCGAGGGTTAGCTTCTCGTGAAATTATTCGCGAAAAATGCCACTGAATCACAAAACTTTTCGTGGGTAAGATTATCTTGCAAGACAATCGTGAAAGTTTTTGTCTGAAATTTTTGTGTTTTCAATTTTTACCATCCTCATTTTCACAGGAAGAGCTTACTCGTGATACTTCTCGCAAAAATGCTTCCGAAGGAGTTTTTTGTTAAAAACATGAAATATGAAATATGAAAAAAAAAAAACTCAAAACACGAAAGCATAAAAACACTTTCAAAAACATATAAAATGTTCAAAAATCTTTTTGGATTTTGATCGACAAGCAATTGAGTATACACATCACATTTGAACACTAGTCTTGTGTGTTGAGTGCATGGATCAAGTATGTACTAGTCTATAGTCTAGTATAAAACTTCAATGATTAATTTAATCAAGTCATGCATAACTAGTACGAAGTCAAGTAACCTATCTCACTTGTAGAAATGAACATATATGACCCATCACCAATGTGATTACACTTGATTGAAAGTTTTTTGTCTTGCTTCCCTTTTACATACTTTTGATCAAAACAACTCAATTTTTTTGAGAATCGATGCCATAAACATTTTGAATGAACTTTGACAATTTTGCCTTAGGCTTTGGCACCATATAATTTAGTACAAATCTCTTTTCCTTTTTTCTAGTCAAATACTAGTACGTGCGATGGCTTTTTCAGCTCAAAATTCTCTTTTCGAGATTGACATTTTTAGAGCTCTTTAAAAAAGAAAAAAAATGTGAGGAGATATATATGCACAAGTCTACGCATGCATTGAGATCAAGCAAGTCTATCAACTAGTCATTCATGGCAAGCTTGAAGATCTATTTACAACAATCAAATGTAGATATCGAGATGTCACTCATACTTAGAAAATGTGTATACATAACAAGCTAAGCTCGTAAATGCACTATGCCATAAGTACGAATGTACTAGGCCAAACTCGCATGTGATATACACAACACAAGTGATCAAACTTTTTGGAGACTTTTCTATTTTTATGGGTTTTTGAATTTTTCAACACACTTAAAAACAGAACATGAAAAGTAAGATCAACAAAAAAAAAAAAAAAGTACAAAACAAGCTTGAAAAAGAAACATGTTAAAATGAAAACATAAGCGAACAACCAACCAAACAATGTCACAACATATCAAAAGAATTGATGCATGGACATGTTCTAATGCTTATGCATATGTACCCTTCTTCACTCACACGGCATGTGCATTTGGGGTGATATCCCTAGAGGATTGGGTACTTGAGATATGATTCTCAAACCTTTGAGCGAAGCTTGCCAAACAAGATGTGATGGTATCTATTATCTTCATCACATCACTCAAACCGAGATCAACTTCTTGCCCTTTTGATTGCTTGGCATTCCAATTTACCTTTCCTTGTTCTCTTAGCCTTTGAGAATCCGCCTACTTCAATGCATAAAGTTTATAGCAATTAGGTCTAGTGTGTCCTCGGATTCCATAATGGTGGCAAAGGTGTTGGACTTGAGGACCTCTTTGAGACTTCGGAAGAGACTTCCCTTTAACCTTAGGTTTGGCCATAAATGGAGTTTGAGGTTTTGTTAAAATCTTTTGAGCAGTTCCATTTAGCTTCTTCTCAACCTTCACATCCTAACACTTGGAGTCGCAACCATTGGTTCCTTAGCTTTAACAAACTTCATCTTCTTAGACATAGTGGCGCTGGAACTACTTTCTCCAGTATATCCTAAGCTGCTTTTGTTAGAAAAAAGTTTTTGATTTTCAAGCACTTCGTCAAGCTTCTTGGAGCCAACTCACTCCACTTTGATATTAGCTTGAATCACTTCAAGCTCAAGAAACTTGATCTTGGAGTAGGCTTCGATTAGTTCTTCATTTAGTACCTCAACTTCACACTTCGTTTCTTTGTACCTCATGAGTATGCTCTTGTAGTCTTGTTCAACTTTCTTCATTTTTTTGATAGCTGCCTTAGCCACGCTAGCATACTCTCCAGTCTTCTCAAGAAGATAATTATAGGATTCTTGCAATCCCTTTTCTCCTTCATCTTCATCATCGGATTCTTCCGCAATCCCCATTGACTCTACTTCTTTGTGCTCACCAAGTTCTTCCACTAGAAGGCTCAAATCTTCCAACAAGTCCACAGGTGCAATAGCCATAAATGCAAAGTAGTTTCCTTCTCCGTCACAACTTTCTTCTGAATCTAAGTTGAAGCCGTCCAAGTTACTAAGGGTAGTGGCAAAAACTTTACCATTTGCTTTCAAGTATGTGGGGCATTCTTTCTTTACATGCCCGTGCCCTTTGCACTCAAAGCACGTGACCACTTGAGATGGAGAAGAATTTTTGGAATCCTTCTTCTTGAAGTCCTTTTTGTTCTTCTTGAAATTTGAGAATTTGCCCTTCTCAAAAGACTTTCTATCCCTGTTGAACTTTAAGAACTTACGAAAGTTCTTAGCAAGGTACGCCACTTCTTTTTCAACTTCATCCTCAACTGAGGAGTCTTGAGTTTCCAATCTCTCATTGATTGTCTTGAGAGCAAGAGATTTGCTCTTTCTTTCTAATGGTAGAGATAGCTCATAAGTTTGTAGAGAACTAATGAGTTCTTGAATTTTAATCTTATCAAGGTCTTTGCTCTCTTCAATGGTAGTAATCTTTGTACGGAAGCTCTCTGGTAAGGATCTTAAAATCTTTCTCACTTCCTTAGCATTGTCAATCTTCTCATCAAGATTGAGCTTGGCAATCATGATCTCATTGAGTTTCCTATAGAATGAATCAAATGACTCATCGTCATCCATCTTAAACTCTTCAAATCGGGTAGTAAGCATTTGGAGTTTTGTGTCCTTGACTTTCTTGGTATCTTTATAGGTAGTCTCAAGAATGGTCCATACTTCCTTGGCAATCTTCACATGAGATATCTTGTGAAATTCATCAGTAGACACACCACAAAAAATAGCTTTAATTGCTTTGCTATTGGCATTTGCCAAAGCAAGTGCTGCCTTATCCCATTCGGATTTAGCGGTAATGGGTCTATCATACCCATTCTCAACAAAGTCCCATACTGTCTCATCAATAGCACAAAGGAATGCCCTAATATGAACTTTCCAAAATGCATAATTGCTTCCATCAAAGTATGGAAGAGTATTAAGTGATTGAGATCGATCCATCTAAAAGGGGGTCTAGGATTACACTTAGGTAATGAAACCACAACAAATGAACCTGCTCTGATACCAATTGGAAGCTTGAATTTGTGTGAAAACACAAGAGCTTATTTAAACACTGATTAAAAGTTACGGCTCGGTTGTTTTTACTCTAGCTTCAACTAAGAGCGGAATAAGAGTAAATACGAGCGAATAAAAAATAAAACTACTCTAAACCATATTCATCAAATATCGATAATAAAATGAAAGTTAAAAGAGTAGGGAAGAAGGATGCAAATACAAGATAACACCGAGACGTGTTATTGAAGAGAAAACAGAAGAACTCAGTGAAAAACCTCTTCGCTGCCCTCCAAGTGGTAAATCAATCCACTAAAGAATAAGTTGAAGTACACGAATAACAAAAGACCCTCCAAGCCTAGTCTACCCCATGTACTTGAGCCCTCCAAGCTCCTGCTACCAATTAACTTCAAGAAGCCTTGTCTTCTCTAGCTTTCCCGAATCAAGCAATTCAGCCCGATTGCATCTGCCAAATGATTTGCTTCTTCCAATGCTTCCCAGTAGTACCAAAACCTCACTTTACACTTAGATTGGGTGTGGTAAGTGTTTGGGCTATCAACTTCTCAAGGATATGGATATGGATATGGATATGGATATGGAGAGGTAGAAGTAGAGGAAAACCATAAAGGATTGTGTAGATGATTGTGTAGATGATTGTGGGTATAACAATCTCTAACTCTCAAGGATAATTTCTAGGGTTTTCTCTCTAAAAAGCACTCCTTACAATATGTGGGTAATGAGGGTATAAATAGCGTGGGTAAAGACATGGTAGAGAAGATATGCCAAAATAGCAAAACAGAATGTTTCACGGGTATTTCGCAAGAAGGCCTTACCCGCAAATTACTCGTGAAAATGAGCTCTCATAACTCTTTGCATTCCAGTCATGTGCTTTACACGTGACTCACTTTGCGAGATAGCTTCTCACGAATCTTATTGCGAAATCCACTTGGTCTTCAATGAGAACTTGAGTTAAGTCTTCACACTCTCTATCACACACAACCCTTACAATAAAATCTCACATAAAATTACAGGATAAACATGATTAAACAAAATTACAGTCAAATTTGGTACGAAATTAAAGCTAACAAAAAATAGTTGTAAATAACAACTTTACACTAAATAATTTAGACCAACCCACCAAAATATAGGATTCCTAACAATATTTCTTTTAGTTCTTAAACATAAATAAATAAACAATTCTTTTCATCAAATCCAACAATTTGGTGTGGAAACTATATAATAAAACTATTGTTGGCTCAATAGTAAAATGACTACTCAAATTTTAAAATTCTATTTGGGCTTCAGGAGAAATTGTTTTGAAAAACTTCCCTAACTTCAATAATTCTTTCCTGGTAAAAGAAAAACAAATTATTAAAGTCATTTCAAACTCATTTAAAACAATTTATATGTCATTCTAGCTCAAGTCCATTTAAATCTAATTCTAAACCATTTGAAATTAATTTAAACTTTCTAACTTAAAATTATTATTTTTAAGCATGAATTGAAGCAAATATTATGACAAATGATGTTCAACTTATACCCCAAAAATCTATTTTTTTTTTTTGGTAATATCAACCGATTAATTTATTGAATTGCTATTGATTATTTGTTAGCCTTTAATAATAAATAACATTATACTTTCAAAAAAAATTAACTAATAATTTTTCTAAAAATTTAAAACATAAACCTATATATTACACATCAAAAGATATAAATTAAATAATTTTTTTGTTACAATTTTGTATTTTACACATATATGTTTGCTACAATCGTAGGCGAGTAGTTTTAGGAATTAAGAAAAATGTTGCAACTTGCAACTAGAGCTGTTATACAACATGACACATATAATAGGAGAGAACCTGTGGTGCCCAGTGTTTCATTCACTAATACAAAGGTTAGGCTAAAACACATATTCATAATCCAATTAAACATAGTGGCTAAGGCGCTCGCAATTCAACAAATTGGTTATCCTGTAAATTTTTGTATTTTGAATTTTTGGAGTATACTTCAAACCCGCAAAATAAATTAATGAGTATACTTCAAAGCTGAAAGAAAATTCAATTAGATTTCAAATCGAACTTCAATTATGGTTAAATTTTATGCCATTTGTCCACTCTAATTACCTTAATTTCACTGACAAGATTTAAATTATTTGGACTTATTGCCAACTATAGAAATGCTAATCGATGTTACTAAAGGACATCATTCATATATAAGAGAGTGCCGATAATTGTAGAATTTCAAACTAACAAACTTCCCTAGACTCTGAGAAAGAGAGAGGCTAATAATTTCACTCTTCATACAATATCCCACAACCATTCACAAAGGCCTCTAAAAAAACAATTACCCCAAAGGCTATATGAAAAAAAGACTCTTAACAACAACTTTCTAAAAAATGAGTGAAGCAAATTTCCAAAACAATTTATGTTTATGTGTGTGTTTATGTTTATGTTTATGTCCATGTTTACTTTTATTTTTTTATAAAAATAATTATTAAAGAATATTTTTTGAAAGTATAATTTATATCTATATCTATATCTATATAATAATATAAAAGTTTTTTTCATATCAATTAATACAACTTTGAGGAGTTTATACTTGAATAAATCATATCATGCAAAAAATATATTAACTAAACATTATAATCATTGACTTTATAAAGATGTATATTGGTAAATACTAAGCATCCATGGACTCCATGACCTTGTGTCCACAAGTTTCCTTAAAAAGAAGACAGATCCTGATAGCACAAATAGTTTAAAAGACACAATGACAAACAAGATAGACTCTCTAGTCCACTTGCTCTATGAACTTTATATTAAGGTTACTGGTTATAACATTGATGGTCTTGTTGTATGACAGTTTGGTCCAATAGCTCCAGTCGCATAAACTGAATTTTGAATATTTTGACATTTATAATGTTAGGTATCGATTCCAAACCGACAGAATGAAATATACTAAAAATTCCTAAAAGCTCCAATGGTCAACGAAAAGTTTAAGTCTCTCAATTTGATATCATCAGATTGATTATCCTTTTTTAGAATTATTTAGCAATTCAGTTGCTTTATTCCATGTCTTATAAATTGCAAAGATATTAATAAGATATTAATGTACTATTTCTTTTATGATTGTCCACTGTATATAACAGTTGACACGCTTTAATATATAGATTAACCCATGCATGTAAAAGGTTTAAGAAATGTTTCAATTAAATTAGCTTAGAAGCCAACTTGCCAAATTTGAAATCCCTTTTCTTGAGTGAAAACAGGCCAAATGCATAATAATATAAAAGTGAAATATTTGACTTTTTATTGATCTCATGAAAGTTTGCCACAGAAGTTTTAAAGCTTTCACAAATTTCTACATCATTATTATTTTTTAATTTGATTTATTATTTAGTATAATTTAAAGTCTCAAAAAAAAAATCTGAATCATTCCCAAACCCTAAATGGCTAAACCTCACACCATCCCTCCCCTTCCATAAAAGAGAAAAAAAGAAAACTAATGTGACCCATTTTAAACGTTTCCTTTTGCCTTTTTCAAAGAATTTAAACTTTTTGGATTATATCAAACTATTAATTTATTATCCACAATTAATTTTTTTTAATCTTTAACAATAAATAAAATTATACTTTCAAAAAAATTATTAATTAGTTATATTTTTGAAATTGCAAAACATAAATGTAAACATAAACTTATATTTTACGCGCCAAACTATATAAATTAAATAGTTTTTATGTTCATCTCATACATACACAATTTTGTATAAATGTTTACCAAAAGTAGGCTAGTTGTTTTAGGAATTAAAAAAAAAAAAAAAAATGTTGTAGCTAGATCAATTCTGCAACATGATGCATGTTAATTTGTGAAATTTTCAAATGAAAAAAAAAAGGTGGTTACATCAGTGGCCCTAGAAATTTTTTTCGAAGTGGTCATTAAAAAACTTAAATTAAAAAATAAAAATAATAATAATAGAACTTAAATATATTAACATCACAAAGAAAAAAAAAATGTGCAAATATATACAGTTTTAAAATTTCCTTCACAAGTTTTTATATTTTGAAGTCGTTGTATGATATGATGGCTTCACTATCAATGTTATCAACTACGTCTTTTTCAATATACACAATTAGGCAATCATTAAACTACTGATCTCCCTTTTATTTACCAACATTTTGCCTAAATAAGTAACAACATAAACAAAACGCATTACCTTTTAGAAAAAATGTATCACATAAATCCAACATATTTGGCTAAAGACTAAAGCAAGTACAAATAGACTAGCTATTTGAAAAGTGTTCATTTTTTTAATAAAAAAATAGTAATTTTAAAATATGCCATTTGAAAACACAATTTAAACATTTGATTTAGGCTTTTAGGTTAATTTGTTTGTTTGGGCAATTTTTGAAAGTGATACATCCATAATACTTTTGCAACACTTACACAACAAAACCTAGGTGGTAAGTTTTTACTAGTTCTAATTTAAACATACCATTGAAATTATTTTTTTATCCATTAGTAACAACTTACTATTTAGGATTTATTGCGAAAGTGTTGTGAAAATGTTATGAACATAACATTTCTTTCAATTTTTTGGTTCAACATTCAACATGCCAAAATTTCGGTGAAGTTGAATTTAAATCTTAATGAGCTCAAATTGTTATTTGGGGTGTTCAAACTTTTTTAAGGGGGTCAACAACCCATATTTATTTAAAATTCAATTTTTTAAGGTATATTAAAAAAAATTCATGACCACCCTGATCTACACTTGGCTCCACCCCTATTACATATAAAACAAAAGTTCAAACAAGATTTATAAAAGAATATAAGTTTTGAAAAAAATTGTGGGTAAGTCATTGGAAAACAAATAAATGATAATACATGTCATCTCCAAAATTAACAATGTCAATTGTAAAAGAAAATAATGCAAATAAAAATATAAGGATGATAATATATAACTTGCTGCCATAATTTTTGAAGACAACCCCATCTCTTTTGTACGTGAGTGTGGGGTTTATGTACGTGAGTGTGGGGTTTATGTTAAATAAACCTCACACTCACGTACAAAAGGGGTGCGGTTGTCTTCAAAAATTATGGCAGCATAGTTAACTTACTGCCAATGCCCCTCCTCATAAAATAAATAATAATAAAAAGTAGGAAATGGGTAAGATGCTAAAAATGTGGGACATGTGTTTATCAAAAAAGAAGAATAGAGGGGGGTCTGTAGCTAATAGTCTCTTGCTATGCACAAACAAAACTTAGCTATTAATTGGCTACAACCCGCAACACGTCACATAAACAAAGGAAAACAAAAATGGAAGACGTGAAAGAAGGATTGCCACATGTCTTTTGCTGTTTCAACTTCTCTATAAATTGAGATGACCAAAACAATTGAAATGGTGGGCACGAAGAAGGATTCAAGAAGTCAAGAAGGTTTTAGCAAGTACACAGCAGACAAGACTAGAGAAATTACACGGAGAGAAGTCAAGGAAAAAAAAAAGCTTTAGCAAGTTAATAAGAGGACATAAGTTACAGAGGGCTTCACGAAGGTTAAAAATAAAAAATAATATAAAAGAGAAGTTGAAAAAAGGCTTGTGCTTTCCAATTTACCGAAGCAATAGGTTTGTATAGTGTGGGGCTTCACAAGTCCTATTGTTCTCTAGCCCTCTCTCTCCTCTTTCTAAAGCAGAACTTTTGTAGAGTTGGATTTCATAAGGAGTTCCTAACTCCATTCATGGAATCTGGAGTCCTTGACTCCCTCGGCGGATCTTATTAGAAAATTACCAAGTAAAAATTTTCCAAACTTCCATCCAATGACTTCTCAAAAATCAACGGAGTCCTTGACTCCACTTATTAAACAAATCAATGGAGTCCTTTGTTGTATATTTATGTATATACAAGAATAGGTTGTAATAATAATGTTTGAGTTTGGAGAACATGGTTTTATAAAGTGAAAATTTAAGTTCTAGAATTTTCTAAGTGGAAATTCGAAAATCAGTATTTTAGATCGGTCGAAATTTTGGCTCAATCAATCAAAAATGATAAGAAAATAATCCTGGAGTTTTCGGATATCTCGATCGCTGCTCGATTCCTGTTCGACCGATCGAATATCATGAAACGGGATTTTTTGCATAATTTTTTGGTAACTGTTAAGAAAGGTTGAAGAGGTTTCAAGCTTTGTCAATGATTTTATGAAACATTTTAACTCTCCATACATGCCTTTTGATGAAACATAACCCTATAGGTATAAATAGAGGCTTATATTCATTTGAAAAAATAATTGCTATTTGTAGAAATCCTGTGGTTAGAGAGAAACACAAAAAATCTTGTGGTTATTTTCCAGAATTGCTATTTATAAAACCCAACATCTTGGTTGTATCTTGTGGACAAATTTGTGATAACCCTTTGGCAACAATAATGTGGGGTGCAAATATTGTCTAAGGAAAACAATATTGTGTCTCTAAGTTATTTATTTTCTGTTTGTCTTTTATGTTAACCTTGTTCTTCCATTATTACTTTGTGTAATATCTCCAATATCCTTGACTCTACTACTTCAATTAATTCAATAGGATCATTGACTCCACCACATCAAATAATTAAATAAGGTCCTTGACTCTACCATTTCAAATAATTTAATGGAGACCACTACGCTCTCTTGGCGTGATGGTCATTCCACAAGTATAAAGTGTTTGTGGGGTGTGGGGCAAGGATTGAAGTTTAAGTCTCCAAGAGTGAGCTTCACACACATATACACTTAGATTAGGCTAGAATATAATTTCTTTCTTGTATAAAAAATAATAATTCAATGGAGTCCTTGATTCCATCAATTTAAACAATGACTCCATCATTTAAAGAATCAATAGAGTTCTTGACTCTACCAATTTAAACAATTTGGAGTTCTTGACTCCACCAATTTAAAATAATATGTTTCAATAGAGTCCTTGAATCCCTAAATTATTTTAAACAGAGTGGAGTTTCTAATTCCTTTAAATTAATTTAATGAAGTATATAGTTACAATATGATTAATTCACTTGGATTCCTAATTCCTCAACCAAAATTTGAGTTTCTAATTCCCAAAATAAAATGATCAAAAAATTGGTTTGAGAGAAATTTCCAATTCCAAGTCTCGAAAAATGATCGTAAAAATAAAATTGCTTCAAGGGAATTTTCAATCCCTCAATTAACTTTATGAACTTCCATCATAAATATTCATTCAAGTAAGTTATTAAGTACAAAAACTAAAGAGTCTAGAATAAATGAATCGTTAAAAAAAGCGTTTCACAATAATTAAAAAAAATGGACAATTTACATTTTATACCTAATAATATCCTTACAAAAATTTTTAAAGAGTTAACAAAATATAAAAAAGACTATTAATCATATTTAAATTATATATATATATATATATATATTATATTATGCATTTTATTGTATATCTTTAAGTATATCCATGCATATGCATGGAGTTACAAGCTAGGAGAATCTTTGGTTTCATGGAAGTCTAAAAAACAGTCCATAGTCTCCAGATCTTCTGCAAAGGTAGAATACAGGGCTATGGTTGTGACAGTTTGTGAAATAACTTGGTTGCTAGCATTGTTAAAGGATCTTGAGGTTTATCATCCACAACTAGCAACACTTTTCAGTGACAATTAGGCCATAATATACATAAGGGAGAATCTAGTATTTCATGAAAGGACTAAAAATACTTTGAAATTGACTGTCACTTGGTTAGGGATAAGGTGCAAAATAGAGTGATTAAGTTGTTTTACACTTATACTCACACTTGATTTGCAGATTTACTAGCAAAGGCACTTAGTGCTCACCAATTAGCTTCTTTGCTTATCAGGATGAGCATCATCAATATCCATGGTTTTGGTGCTCATCTTGAAGGGGATGTAAAGATGTGAAATGCAGAGATGCTAACTCCAAAGATTGTAGAAGTCAAAAGAAGACGAGAAATAAGTTAGTGCAGTGTAGTGCACTAGTGTGGTGAAGTGCATAGACTGCTGCATAAACGATATGAGGAGTTACCTACACTGCAAGACCTGTTGTGTATTTATTGTACTACATGTACTTTATAGAAGATTAGTTATTTATGTTCAAACGTGATTAACACACGTGCCATAACTGATTACCTCATAATGTGGAAATTAGTTTTCCTTTTCTGTTGCTATATATATAGGACCTCTTGTACAATTTTTTTTTTTTTTCATTCATTGAATAATAACAAAAATCATTCTAGAAACTTCTCTCTCTTTTTCTCTCTAAGCTTTCAAGCTTTTCTTTCTTTGTTCTCTGTGTTCAAATCTTACACATATAGCTCTCCTTGGCTACCTTCTCAAAGGAAGCAACAATTTGCTCTCTCCTCTTTAGCTATCTCCCAAGCAAAAAATTTATTTTTTCTCTCTTGGTTTCACTTTCTATATTCTCTCTCCCCATAGGGAGGACCCTTCGGCCAAAGCATTGTCTATTTATAAGACTTCTTTTCCTATTCCTTTTGGCACAAGGAATACATTACTTCTTTAATAAGGAATAAACTTTTCTTTTGCACCAAAGAATTGTCTTTCTTTCAACACCAAGGAAACCTAAATTAATATTTCCTTCTTCAACTAGGAAACCCAATTAACATTCCAAGTCACAATTGGAATTGAGGCAATTTCCCAACAAAATATGCATTGGTGGTGGAGAGTATAACTTTGAGATTCTATCGAACACTTTAGGGATGATTGAGTTTTATGAACTGAAAATTTCTCATTCGCAAATTTACACACCAAGCACTTCATTTTTTTTTTGCCATGAGAATGTCAACAAAAAGTCAAACGTCTTTCTATTTTATATTATATAGATATAGATGTAAATAGATTATCTCAATTTAATAAGATTTAAAATTATGGTAAAAAAATCTCATTCCTTCCTCTTTCTATAAGAAGGCTATTCGTCCACAAATTCAATCATTCTAGCCTAACCCTATATTTACATCATTTGCTTATAAGCTCAATAACTCTTAAGTCCATCATTTGATAATGGTTATATTTGGAAGGATTCTTTCTATTTGTGTTGAAATAGGCAAAGTTACAAAGATTATTTCATGGTTAAGATGTATTTTTGACAATTTTAAAGATGTATGCCATGATAATGAATGGTAACTGATATTATATATGTGGAAATATGCACTTTTTTATTTTTTAAAAAATTAAAAATTTGTTGAAAAATAACTCCTATTATTATTATTTTTACCAAAAATTTCAATTAATTTTAAAGCAATATAGGATTGATTGAATTCAATAAGGAGTCTAGTATATATTTGTAACGTCATAATTTGCACCTAAACCCAATGGTAGAAAGGGAATAGGCCCAAAGAGTCCAATTCAATAAATTTGTAGAGAATGAGTCCTAAATATAGTTGTTTATGAGCTTAGGTCACAACGGTAGTGGTTCAAGATCATAAAACAAAAGTGATTGACAAGTTTATATGATGAAAGAAAACTGTCCTCGAACTCAAGCCGAGGAGCTAGATCTTATACCCACCCCTTTCTTCTTTAAATTAGGATTACAAAAATATTCTGTCTACAGTGTTTTTCTCTCTTTTTTCTTCGATCTCCCCTCTTGAATGTTTCTTATTCCTTTTATATCATCTTTTTCCTCTCTCCCTCCTCCACGTATGGATCAAATTATTAGTTTTGATACTTGTCCTATTAGCCCCTTCCTGAAATCTTCGGAGGTTGCTATAAGGCTGAACCCTGATGCTCAGCCATCATCTTCTATTTAATGCGGTTAGAGAGTTAGCTGCAGAGCATTCAATGCGGTAACAAAAACTTTTTCCTTAGATATATCATGGCCCTTCCTTGTCCTACACTCTTACCATGTACATCCTTATCTTCAAGACCCCCTAGTACGTTGCTTCTGGTAAACAAACCATCTCTCTCAACCTCGGCTTCATTCTGCTGAGGAAATATTCCACCTCGGACAGCCCTCTTGGACGACCTTAGTCAAATCTTATCCTTTTGGTTTCCTACCCAGACCCTTGAGGAGATAGTTTCCTGTTTTCGGACTTCCTAATGTCCTCAGATTGGACCACCGGCCCAGTACATACATCAATATATACTCTGGGGTGCATTGACCTTGCAATATTAATCCCAAATTCCCAATTAATAATTTTGTTCCATGTATTTTATTCCAAGCTACAACTAAAAAAAATATAGAAAATGATTAGGTGGCTAGGTTAGTTAAAAATTACATGATTGTGAATCTATTAAGTTTTCATTTATCTAATAATTAAGTTTTATCTTATAAGAACTTCATGTGGGAAAAAAATGAGTTTTTTTTTTTTAAATAAGGCATACTATTAAATCTCTCCTCCCCAAACTATCGAATTATTATTATTATTATTATTATTATAAAAAAGGAACACTATGTAGAGAGGAAAGAACAATAAAAAATAATAGAATAGATAGAATTTGAAGAAATTAAAGTTACAAAACTAGATTGAAAATTAAGCAAAATTAGAGTATGTAATTTTAATTTAGAATAAAAAATTGTAATTGTGGATGACCAAGGACCGAGGATGAAGTTGAAGAGTTGCAGCAGAGGTGCGGGAATGTTGCGAACCACAGAGCCGAGAAGGAAGGCTGCCCGAGGAGAAAGAAGGGATGAGTCAAAGAGACTCTGAGACGTTACAAGCAAGTAGAAGGATCTGGAAAGGAAGGAATAGTGATCACTGTAGAAGCTTCTAGTTTAAATTAACCTGTTGCCTCCGCAATAAATGGTGGGTAGTAGCTTTATTAGCTGCATTAATGAGGAAGTGATCTGAATAGTGTAGGTTATAGCTGAGTAGACTTCTTCCACCACCTTTTACAGATGTAGAAATAAGCAAGTGTCATAAGAGGAGTGAGGTTAGGTAAAGATGGATGGTGGAGATGCAAGGAATGGGAAAGTATATAAGAGAAAAAGGATTCACGGAGAAAGGGGGGAAAAAACAATTGTCAAAAGATAGAAGAAAAAGAAAGAGAACATTGAGAGAAGAGAGTAAACAGTAGCAGTGCATGTAAGAACAGTGGCCTCTTGGGAGAGTTTGTATTAAGGAGTGAACATTTATGTTCGATTAAGTCATACTATTCTTCCCCTTTTTCGTCCTCGGGCAAAGCCCACTCTTATTGTTTGTTTCCCTCTCACAAATTTATTGATTGGGGCCTAGGTTAAACAGTACAAATCACTATATTATGTGGGCTTGGGCTGTGAGATTTTTTTGGTCCTTACAGTAATGTATATGTATAAGAATATGTAAATGTTTATGTTTATGTTTAGAAAGTATTTATTTAAATACCGCATGGAAATTTTGGTTTTCTCTCTATGAATTTTATTTTGTATATAAATTTGAAATTTGATAATTATGGAATTTATTGTTATTGTGCTTTTATGTAAAGCTATTATATATATGTATATATATATATATATTAATAGATATTTATTATGATTGTATTTATACATTGAACTATCTATTTTATCATTTAATTGAGAGTTTAAAATAAAATAAAATTTAATTCTAATTGAAAAATATATATTAAATATTTACATGTAAAATCATGAGCACATAAAATCTTATATGACAAAATATTTTGAGGTCAACCCAAAGTCAAATGTTTTCATTTTTATAAATATTATAGATTAGATTAGGTTATGTGTATAAATCTTTTATAAAAAATAATATATTAGCTACAATTTGTTAGCTCACCTTCAAATTGTAATAATTAATCACTTGCAAACCATAGCACTTTGCTAATAGTAATTATTCAAATTAGTTCTAGTGTGATTGAAATTATTATTTGACTCTATAACTATGGATAACTTTGCAATAGTTTGACGAGAACAACTATTTCAAGTTATATTTAATAATATTTATATGATCTATAAGGGTAGAAGAAGGGTCATATTATTCAATTCATTACTACACATAATCTTTGAATCATGTTGGCTAGTGATGGTATCGCTTGAATTTGGATTGATGGAGTTCTCTTGTCAGTTTATATTTTTTATAATGGAATTGAATAAAGCTAAAAATTTAAATATATCTACCATATATAATGGGTCAAATTCGTGTGTGTGTGTATGTATGACAATTAAAATGGGTAATTAAGAACCTCAATTACTAATTTTTAGTAAGTCGGGACGTTTCGTGTTTTTTGTTTTTGGTTTAAAGTTAATGGCCTTGGATTGATATCATTAAACTATTATGAATATAGTTTTCCACTACTAATTTTATACGAAGAGAGAAAAACAAATAAAAAAATTATTTCTTCTCTTCACTTGAATTTGATCATTTCTATATGAAAAAAAAATTATAAAAGGTACAATGATGGTCATAATGGCCATCCTCGGTGGCATGGCCATTGCCTTGATGACTTTGAAATTGACAGCCTCAAAAAAGTAAAGATAAAAAGATCTAAAAAATAAATTTGTAATTTTGAATGTCATTGGTTCGATCATTGTTGATCTTATAATCGAGATTTTAGGGACTTGGACTTACATAATTACTGTTAACATCCTGTGAATTATATCTATTATCAGGGACTCTCCAGTGATGACGACAATACTTATCTTCTGTGGCATGGCCATTGCCCTGACGACTTTGAAATTGACAACTGAAACAAAAAAAAAATCTAAAAAATTAAAATTTTGATTTTGAATGTCATTGGTTTGATCATTGCAGTTCTCATAATCGAGATATTAGGGACTTGGACTTGCATAATTATTGCCGATGTCCTATGGATCATGTCCATTATTGGGGATTCTCCAATAATGACAGTTATTTCTCATTCAATGTTAACGCTGACTACTCCATTTTTTCTTTTTGAAGAACTGCCTAAAATTAAAGGAGCCCTCATTGTTATAATATTCAAAAGAATAATATTAGAGATGCAAACTTTTTTACAAAAGGTTTTACAAATTGCTGATATGTTGAGTAGTTATTAATACATAAAAATATGATGTTAATGATGGGCCTAGTTGAAAACCAATAAAAAACTGTCAACATCAACAGTTTATAAAAATGTTGTGAAATAGTTTGTAACTGCAGCATTACTCTATTCAAAATCTCAATTGCGTTTGGAGCGATATTAAAATTGAAGTTAGATGGTGTAATTTCAATTTAGCATATAAAAAAGTTAATGTAGATTTATATGTATATGTATATGTTTATATTAATGTTTATGAAGTTTTTATCAGAGAAACTCAAATTAAAATTCTAAATTAGACTTTCAAGTTTGCAACATGTGTTCTAAATTATGGGAAATGCTAACAAATGCCCTTAGGGCATTGTTTAATAATCCATTTAAAGAAAGTTTTTATGGGGAAAGAAAGAAAAGCAATTAATGTTTTGATAACTTTTTTCATTTCCCATAAAAATAATGTCAAAACATTCCTAAAATGGATTGTTAACCAATGCCCTAAGGGCACTCGTTAGCATGACCCCTAAATTATTTATTCTTAAAGAGTTTTATTTTTTAATTTTAGAATTAAATGTGGGACTACATCATAAATATTCATCCATGTGAGTTATTAAGTACAAAAATCAAAGAGTAAAAAATAAATGAATTTTAGAAAAAAAAAAGTGCTTCACAATAATTTTTTTTAAACATGGACAATTTACATTTTTTACCTAATAATATCCTTACAAATTTTTTTTAAAGAGTTAACAAAATACAAAAATGACTATCAATAGTATTTAAATTATATATATGACATATTATGCATCTTATTATATATCTTTAAGTGTATCCATGCATAGCATGGAATTATAAGTTAGTATATACTAGTTATTAATTATATCAGGTGCGGGAATTTTATGTACCCTAGAAAATGAGAAGCCTACTAAATTAATTTGCTCTGCTAACACAAATGGAAACAACGTAGGTACTGCACCAAATTGTCATTTGCGTCTCATTTTTCAGACATTTCTTTCACAGAATAATTTCATACATTTGTTTGTTGACATTTAAAATTGCGTTGTTTAGTTGCGTTTCAAAAAAACGCAGCTACAGGGTCAGCTTTGAACCGCGTTTGTGAAAAACGCAGCTCCACCATGGACGTATAGTTGCATTTTAAAAACACGGCTCTCCACCCTATTTTTCCAAAACTGTTTTTTTATTCAAAATCTCTGGAGCTGTGTTTAACAAACACAGCTCAAGGGATGTATAAATAGAAAACAATGAATTCCCAAAAAAAAAAAAAACCTAAAAACGCAAAACACTCTCACCCTCTCCGAATCCCTTTCCTACCAATTCTCTGAGCAGCAGCAGCAGCTCGTAGAGCCGCAGCTCTAACTCGACTCTCATCTCCTCAAACATCATCGCCTCAACTTATTCACTGGCGTGGCCTCGCCGGCGCCGCTGGTAACTTCTTCGTACTTACATTCATATCTATATATATACGCACTTTGATTTCTCTCGATTACCTAATTCCCAAATCCAATTGTATTATTCTAACTCAATTCGGTTCTCTCACTCTGCCCTTCCTTCTTCCAACGATAGTATTCTGCTTGGAATGTTCCATCTCCTTCTCAAAGTTGTTTTTCTGGGCCTCCCTCTAACCCAATCAAAGCATGATTCGATTACCTTGATTTAACCCTTTTAATTTAATTTTTGATTATTTTTACTCTCTGAAGCTTTACTATTTGTGTGTCTCTCTACCAATAAACTAAATGTTGTATTAGACACTTGATTCTAGCACTTCAAATATATTTCCAATTTATATGATTATCGATTTCTTTCATTTACTTGAATATCAGATAATTATTTCCTGCAAAAGAAGTTGGGTATATAATCTCTACAAAGTCTCCCTCTCTCAATAATTTGCTTTAATATTTTGTTGTTGACGTAACTAACAAAAAAATTTGTTACTTGCATGCAAATTGTTTGATAAAATACCCAACTGTTTTTTTTTTTTTTTTTTTTTTTTTTTTTTTTTTTTTTTTTTTTTTTCAGAATTTGATTGATTCTGTACAATGTCCATTTTGCAAGTCTAATAAGTAGACATGTATTCTTCTTGCTATAGTATATACATGGTCTGACAAGAGTAAATAAATTAGCAAGAGGTTTTCTTCCTTCTTCATGCTCGTATCAATTTATTTTAGATTTTCTTTTGATTTATGTGTAATGAACTTCATATGGTAGAATTGTTTTCTTGGTTTTAATGTTATGTGAAATTAGGAGTGTGGGCAAGAAAACAAAAGTTGAATTGTTTATTTTGTGGTAAGGCTTGGAAGTTTGAGATTTGATTATTGATTGAGTAAAGTGATGGGGATACTGGATCTTTTATATTTGAGATTGGCATTTGGGAATGGATTGATAAATTAGATTTGTTATCATTATCATTTTGGTTTAGGTTATTTTAAGTTCAAATATTGTTATTTATCAGATGCATCTGACACAGATATATATATATATATATATATATATATATATATATATATATGGTTGCAAATAATCTCCTCAACAGTTTCCAAGAAGCCTGCATAATCAAAATTGGGGACTAAGAGCACCCACAGCAGACGTGGGATATGTGCCAAATGGTAAATATTTGGCACATATCCCACACCAAACACAAAAAAAGGCCATTTATCAGATGATGTATATGTTGCAAATTTTTGCAACACTGAACAGTACCGTGGCAATTTTGCCACGGTACGGATTGGTGTGGCATAATTTTTAATATTTTTTATTTAACTTTTCTCTCTCTTCTCAATTATTTAATCATTTTTTTCTCTCTCCTCACAATCTGTCTCTCACTCCCAGCTCCTCCATCAACCTTAAACGTCCCTCTCTCTTTGCACCTCAAATCAAACCCACAAATCGTCCCTGCCGGTCTTGATCTCGTCGATATAGGTCTCAATCCCTGCCGATCTCGCCGATATCGGTCTCGATCCCCGCCGATCTCGCCGATATCGGTCTCGATCCCTGCCAATCTCGCCTTTGTCAGCTCCTCCCTGCCGATCTCGATCTCCCCGCCTCACTTTCCAGTCTTCGCCGCCGATCTCGCCAGTCCTCGCCGTTGATCTCACCGCCGATATCGCCGCCTCATTCTCCATAGCTTGCCGCCGAGTTTTTTTTTGGGTCTGTTTGAGTTTTTTTTGGGGTCTGTTTGAGTTTTTTTTTTTTTTTTTCCTCTTTTTTTTTAGGTTTTTGGATTTGGAGTTAGCTGGTGTTGTTGGTGTTGGTATTGGGTTGTTGCTGTTGATGCTGTTGTGATCGGCGGTGATGATGTTACCGTTGCTGTTGTTGATTGGGATGAAAGAATATATTATTTTAATGTGTAGTTATATTATTTTAATGTATAGAATTGAAAGATAAAACATCTGATAATTGAGGTGTTGTAAAATGATGTGGTAAAATAATAAAGTAGGGTTTTAGTGTGGGAAAATGGCATAATATTTGCCACAGCTACTGTGGATGCTCTAACAGGAGTATATAAGCAAAGATACCTAGACTATTTTTCTGCTATTTCGAAGTTTTGAATTTCGTGTTCGTGAGTTGCTTCTTATGATAGAGAGTGGCATAGTGCCTCATGTGATTAGGTGGCATATTATTCCTTGGCAGCAAATGCATGGTCTTGCTATGCTGTCATGAGATTGTCTACACATTTGTATATTCAATTTATCAATAAAGTTTTATCTTTTATCCTTTAAAAAAAAAGTAGCGCATCTTAGGAGTAGAACAAATTAGCAAAGCAGGAAGAGCAAATTTATTAGTTTGAATATTTTAAAGTGCTACAAATTTTCTGATATGAGGATTTTCAAACAAATATGAAAAAAAAATTAAATTATGAAAAATGATATGTCTATAATATTTTTACAATAAATTAATTTCAAGTGACAAACTGTTATTAATGAATAAAAAAGTAATAGTAATTGTAGGTTAAATTTTTTTTTTTTGAAAGTATTGTAGGTTAAATTTAAAACCAATAACGACTTGCCACTTAAATTAATTTGTTGTAAAAATGTTATAAATATAATATTAGTCTTAGATACTACCATCCTCTCTCAGTTGTGATTTGTATAAAGGCAGGATAAATACATTTCCTCTCATACAGTAACTTATTTGTTGCATTTATAACTTCAATAAAACTATCATTTTCTGAAATATTTAAGAAGCATCATTTCATAAAAACACCTTAAAAAATGGCCGAACAAACTAATGTACCACATCGAGTTTGAACAGATTACATCACAATCGGCCACTATCCAAGTTTTTTTTTTGAAGCATATATATTATAATTTATAGTAAAAAAATAAGTAGCAAAAAGTAAGGATTATTATTGAAATTATTACTCATTGCATCAACAAACCCAGTATGGAACATGTATGTCGCTTAGCTTCTTGTTTTTAATAATTTCAATAATAATACTAATGTTATTTGACTATAGCAATAGCAGTAGGTACCATTATAATCATAAGAGAATCAAAGATCAGGAATCTTCATTGTACGTACCATCAGACAGCATAATATTTTGTAGAGCCACAATGGATGAATGTGAACAAGTGGCTAAGGTGCTGGAGGTGTATGAAAGGGAATCGGGACAAAAACTAAATAGAGATAAAACTGCACTTTTTTTCAGCCGGAACACAAATGAAGTATTTAGGGAGTTTGCAAAAGGTACTTTTGGAGCCCAAATCATACAACACCATGAAAAGTACTTGGGATTACCCCCACTGATTGGAAGAGAAAAAAGAAAAGCGTTTAACCGCATAAAAGACCAAGTGGGGAGGAAGATAGCGGGTTGGAAAGGGAAGCTCCTATCTAATGCGGGTAGGGAAGTGTTAATCAAAGCCGTGGCACAAGCAACTCCTACGTACACCATGAATGTATTCAAGCTACCAGACTCACTGTGCTCAGAACTTAATTCGAGGGTGGGAGGCTTTTGGTGGGGTCAATGGGGGAAGGAAAAGAAGGTAGCATGGGTATCTTGGAAAAACCTGTGCAAACCAAAGGCGGAGGGTGGCATGGGATTCAGGGATCTAAAAGCATTTAATTTAGCCCTACTTGCCAAGCAGGGTTGGAGACTTCAACAAAATCCCCACTCCCTGGCTCATAGAGTGTTAAAGGCTAAATACTTTCCGGACTCATCGTTTATGGAAGCCTAACTGGGAAGTAAACCATCATATATATGGCGGAGCATCATGGCAGCAAAAAATGTTATCAAGGAGGGGTCTCGATGGGTTGTTGGTGACAGTAGAAGTATTGAGATATGGAATGCGAGCTGGTTGCCTTCCTATGCTTCTGGCAAGGTTCTAACCCCAAAAGCTACTTGGGGGTGTGGTGAAAAAGTTGCATCTCTTATCAGCCACGAAAAAGGGGAGTGACGAACCATGTTGATTAAGCAAATCTTCCTTCCGCACGAAGCAGAAACTATACTGAGCATCCCCCTCAGCCCCTTGCACCCGGCCGACTCCTTGGTATGGGCCAAAACACCAAATGCTTGCTTCACAGTTAAGAGTGCATATAGGGAAGCAGTCAAATGCCTTGTTGTAGCAAATGGTGGCACGGATGTACCTGAGTGCTCAGACAAGTCTAGGATGAAAACAATTTGGAGGACCATATGGGGCCTCCAATGCCCAAACAAAATAAAACACTTCTTATGGAGAGCAAGTAGAAATATTCTCCCTACTAAAGAATGCCTGGCGCACAAGAAGATCATTAGGGAGGACTGCTGTGACTTTTGCGGTGAGTGCGAAACCTCTGGCCATATTCTTTGGAGCTATACAGTAGCAAGAGAAACGTGGAAGGATATGGGGTTTAATATTGATAACGGTATCCCTCCTCCAAAAGACTTCTTGGATGTGCTGTGCTTACTGCTGGAATCCTAGGGAGACAAAGATTGGGAGGCATTTGCCATTGTGGCTTGGTGTTTGTGGAACAATAGGAACACAGTTAAACATGGGGGAGTACGTAAACAAAGCAAGATTATAGCGGAAGAAGCAAGGAGGTACAGGAAGGAAGTCCGATCCGCTCTGCCTCCCAAAAGTCAAGCTCCTAGGCCTGTGACCAAGCACAAAAATTGGACCTCTCCACCATAGGGCTGGTACAAGGTGAATGTGGACGCTGCTATTTTCAAGGAACTTGGTGCCTGTGGAATCGTTGTGGTCATCAGGAATAACCATAGGCAGATCATGGGGGCAATGAGCAAAAAACTGGAGTTTCTGCTGTAGGCACTACAAGCAGAAGCCAAAGCGACTGCAGCAGTCATAGTTGAAGGAGATGCACAACTGGTGATACAGGCCATAAAGGGAGTAACTGCACCTGCTCTTCCAATCCTTAAAATAATTGAGGGATCCAGGGGTTATTTTTAATCGTTTTGCTCTTGGAAGGCAGTCCACACGGACAGGAAAAACAATATAGCGGCACATCTACTCGCTAGAGATGCTAAGAATGTAAAAGATTGTGTAATTTGGATTGAGGATTCCCCACCCTGTATTGTGAATCAGATTATGAATGATGGAATTGCATTGGACGCTAGTCCTTATCAATGAAAGCTCTAGTAAAAGTTTGGCTATCAAAAAAAAAAAGAAGATATCACCGTTCATGGACAGGTCTAGTTTGAAATAAAAGTGAAGAGACAAAATTGAATTATAACTTATAAATAAAGTTTAGCAGAAAAAAAAAAACTAATAAAAAAAAAATAACATGCCACGAAGCGGTATTGCTGGTGTGAATGTGAAACCTTTTTTTTTTTTTTTTTTTTTTTTTTTTTTTTTTTTTTCCTGCTGGTGTGAATGTGAATGTGATACCTTTTAGGGCCAGCCGCTTGTCACTAATATGCTACTCAAATATTTATTTAAATCCAGTTGATCCTAACAGCATTACACGTTTAATTTTAATTTTTGCTTTTAAAAATGAATTCTTGATGGCAATCTTACTTGTTCATAACAAGAGGTAATTGGAAATTAATTGATAATAGTCAAATAATTTAAGAAGCTAAATAGAACAATTTTTTTATGTATAATTTATTAATACTCCAAAAAGTAAAAATTTAACTCTATTGGTTATTGTAGGGACACAAATCAAGCCTGGACCTAAGTGCGTGATAGGCCGGCCCAAGTGGCCTATACAATTGAATTTGTAGAGAGTGGGCTCGAAGCCTAGATTTCTTGGGACGATAGAAAGCAATGGCGTATGGGCTAAATCCACAGTTAGCGTGCAAGGAGCTGATGGAGTGACTTTGGCTTTCCTCAGACGCAGGCCGAGGAGTCTCTGTTCTTGCTTTACTTGTGCTAAGTTAGAGAAAAATCTTCTTCTTCTTCCAAACCCCCTCTCCAATAGCCTCCCCTTCTCCTTTTATACTCCCCCCATCTCTGGTTCCTCTTTGCGGAGCTATAAATATAGATCCCTTTCTCATCCATCGTCTTCTTGGAAATTGTCCGTAGTGGCTAGAAGGCTGGTCACTGTCTTCTCAGAGGTCATTTCCCCATTAATGCGGCCAGGCGGGTAGGTGGAAAGTCTTTAATGCGGTGGTAGCAGCTTTATGTAAAGCACTTCCTACCCGTTCTCCTCCTTGGCGTAACATTGAAGCATAACATGACTTATTGGGCCTCAAGAGTTCTTCCCTAGACATCACGTCGCATCCTTTTACCCTTGTTCCTGCTATCCGAGGAGACCTTCTCCTCGGACTCTCAATAATTGTCCAATGCTCTAATTGGTGGGCTCCTGGGCCCTCGAATTGGGCAAACTCATTCCTGCCTAGCAGCCCCTTAGTGAAGCCAACGTCCTCGGACTAGGCCCAAGGCCCGCACTAGTGCTTTGATATTTCTGCCCCCACAGTTATAATTTAAGAGCCTTCTTGCACTTTTCTTTTATGTAAAGTTGTGATTTACAAGTATTTTGTGTTGACGTTAATTCCGTGCCAAACTTATTGTAATTTTGTTCAATCTTATGTACCCTCTATTTTATGTGAGATTTCACTGTAAGGATTGTGTATGAGAGAGAGTGTGAAGACTCAAGACAACATTGAAGATCAAAGAAGTTTCTGTGGGTAACTCGCAAGAAGACTTCCCGCGAAGTGAGCCATGTGCACAGCTTATAACTGGAATGCGTAGAGTCATGACAATTGGTTTTCGCGAGTATTTTGCAAGTAAGGCCTTCCTACAAGATACCTGCGAAACATTTTTTTTTTTGCTATTTTGGCATATCTGCTCCACTATGTCTTCACCCACACTATATATACTCTCATTACCCATATATTGAAAGGAGTGTTTTTAAGAGAGAAAACCCTAGACGAAAACCTTAGACAAAAACCCTTGAGAGTTAGAGATTGTTATACTCACAATCCTTTGTGGTTTTCCTCAACTCCTACCTTTCCATATTCAAATCCTTGAGAGGTTGATAGTTTAAACACTTACCACACTCATTCTGAGTGTAAAGTGAGGTTTTGGTGCTGCTGGAAAGTATTGGAAGAAGCCATTTGTTTGGTGGATGCAATTGTGCTGAATTGTATGATCCAGAATGCTAGAGAAGACAAGGCTTCGTCAAGTCAATTGGTAACAGGAGCTTGGATGGCTCAAGTACATGTGGTAGACTAGGCTTGGAAGGTCTTTTATTATTCGTGTACTCCAACTTATTCTCTAGTGGATCGATTTACCGCTTGAAGGGCGGCGGAGAAGTTTTTCGCTGAGTTCTTCGGTTTTCTCTTCGACAACATGTCTCAGTGTTATCTTGTGTTTGCATCTCTCTTCCCTACTCTTTTAACTTTTATTTTATTGTTGATATTTGATGAATATGGTTTAAAGTAGTTTTATTGTTAATACGCTCGCATTTACTCTATTCCGCACTTAGTTTAAGTGAGAGTAAAATCGACCGAGCTGTAAGTTTTTACTTTTGGGGTCTAAACAAGTCTTATGTTTTCACACATATTCGAGCTTTCATTTTAGAATCAAGTCATAATGAATATTATTAAGAGACCGGCAAATCAGCAACAATAGTAATAGCAATGTTTAAAGGAACAAACTTCATTCAAACTAAAAGCAAAAAAGAAGATCTTGCTCTCTTCTATTTAAGGCAAGGAAGTCAATACCGTACCGGAGGTTGTACTGGTTTAGCCACCGGTACGGTATATTTCGGATACCGGTCAATACCGGTGTACCGTTTCGGGTTTATCGTTATTTTATATATTTAATATATATATACACACGCACACACACAAAATCTCTATTTACACACATATTTTCCAACTTTTAGTCTCATAAATACCTTCAATTTCAATTATTATGTACTAATTGATATAACAATGTAAAGATCAACTGGAGATTAGAATTGATGCAAGTAAAACAATTTAAAAAGAAGAAAATGGAACTCTTAATTCAAACACCAAATCCAAATTAAATAAAAGAATTGAAGAGATCAAAAGTTAGGTAAAATAATGAAATTATCTACAAAATACTTTCATTATTGATTATTTTAGAGACAAAAATGCCACAATTACAAAAAAAAAAAAAAGAGCATTTTGTGTTTCGGTCCGGTACGGCCGGTACGTGGCTGATACGGCCGGAATTCGCCGGTATGGCCGGTACGCGGCTGGTACGACCGGTATTTTTTCCGGTACAAAATAAAAGTGTACCGGTACCGGTGCACTGGCCGGTACAGTATGTACCGGCCGGTACGGCCGGTACCGGTACGGTATCGACCACCTTGATTTAAGGTATGTGCAACGACATTACTTTGTCTAACAGAGAGAAAGAAGGGAACATTTTGTAGAAAAAGAGTTGACAAGAGACAGTGTCTTGAATTAAATGACCAAAGGCAGAAGAACACATAGCACCATGTCGCAAGGAGTTTATAACAAACTCAAAGTCACCTTCAAAAAAAGATTGATTAAAACTCATTTCACAAACAAAAAGAATTGCTCTTCTAGCTACTAAGGACTCGAGAATATCCACTGATGATGGCATTGAGATTTTTTTCTAAAAGAGCTCCCATAACTTCACCATCTAAGTTCTGAATTACCGCTCCAATACTGGCTTCATTAGATTCCTCAAACAAAGCTCCATCACTGTTTTAAGAGAACCCAAAGGAATTTCCTGAAGGGCCTAAAAAAAGGGTTGGTTTGTGCCACTACATCCAGTGATTTCACCTTACTCTCAAACCTGGTGGCTCGGTTGGTTGCATCAAGGTGCCTTAGATAATTATCTCACTTGCCTATATTGTAGAAACGACCTTAATTAGCTAAATAATTTAGAACAACCCACCAAAATATAGTATTCCTAATTCCTACCAATATTTATTTTAGTTCCTAAAAATAAATTAATAAACAATTCTTTTCATCAAATCCAACAATTTGGTGTGGAAACTATATGATAAAACTATTGTTGGCTCAATAGTAAAATGACTACTCAAATTTTAAAATTCTATTTGAACTTCAGGAGAAATTGTTTCAAAAACTTCCCTAACTTCAATAATTCTTCCCTTGTAAGAGAAAAAAAAAATTTAAGCCATTGCAAACTCATTTCAAACAATTTATATCTCATTCTAGCTCAAGTCCATTTAAATCTAATTCTAAACTATTTAAAATTAATTTAAACTTTCTAACGTAAAATTATTACTTTTAAGCATGAAATTGAAGCATTAAATTTTTTTTTGGGTAATATCAAACTATTATTTTATTGAACTGCTATTGATTATTTGTTAATCTTTAATAAATAACAACATTATACTTTCAAAAAATAATTAACTAATTATTTTTCTAAAAATTTAAAACATAAATGTATATATTACACATCAAACGATATAAATTAAATATATTTTTTGTTACAATTTTGTATTTTACACATATATGCTCGTTGCAAACATAGGCAAGTAGTTTTAAGAATTAAGAAAAATGTTGCAACTTGCAACTAGAGTAGCTATGCAACATGACACATATAATAGGAGGGAACCTATGGTGCCCAATGTTTCATTCACTAATACAAAGGTTAGGCTGAAACACATGTTTATAGTCCAATTTGACGTAGTTGCTAAGGCGGTCGCAAATTAACCAATTGGTTATCCCATAAAATTTTGTATTGTGAATTTTTGTAGTATTCTTCAAACCCGCAAAATAAATTAATGAGTATACTTCAAGTTGATAAAAAATTCAATTAGATTTTAAATTGAACTTCAATTGTTATCTAATTTTATGCCATTTGTTCAGTCTAATTACCTTAATATCACTAACCACCTTTAAATTCTTTGGACTTATTGCCAACCGTAAAAATGTTAATTGACGTGACTAAAGGACGCCATTCACACAATTTTACACTTCATACAATATCCCACAACCATTCACAAAGGCCTCTAAAAAACAATTACCCCAAAGGCTACATGAAAGAAAGACTCTTAACAACACCTATCCATAAAATTAGTGAAGCAAACTTCCAGAAAAATTTAATCACAACCCTTCTTACGAGCAATACGCCATTTGGGTTTTTTTAAGAAACCCTAATGTGTGTCTTGTACACGTTTATGTGTGTGTTAACTTATGGTTATGGTTATGTGTACGTTTATGTTCTTTGTGTTTTTTTAAATAATTATTAAAGAATATTTTTCGAAAGTGTATATATATATATATATATATATATATATATATAAAAGCTTTTCTTTATATCAATTAATACAACTTTGAAGAGGTTTTTACTTGAATAGATCATATCGTGCATAAAATATATTAACTAAACAATATAATCTTTGGCTTTAGAAAGATGTATATTGGTCAATACTAAGCGTCCATGGATCCAATGAGCTTTTCGTTATATCAATTAATACAACTTTGAAGAGCTTTTTACTTGAATAGATCATATTTTGTATAAAATATATTAACTAAACAAAATTATCTTTTACTTAACAAAGATATATATTGGTCAATACTAAACGTCCATGGATCCAATGATCTCGTGTCCACTAGTTTCCTTAAAAAGAAGATAGATCCCGATATTACAGATGGTAGAAATGACACAATGTCAAACAAGGTTGGCAATGCAGCCCACCATCCAGCGCATTTGACTATCTTAGCTCTCAGTCAATAAAACTCCAGTGAATAGATTAAATAATTTGTGTTGTTGGATATCGATTTTCAAACAGACTAACTAGAATGTCGACGCCTGGCCTCAATCGGGGCGGAAAACTGCCGTCGTCGTCGAGCCTTCGTTCGACCACCTGTCGTGGTGAAGGTCCCATGCGCGCGGGGTCATTTGGAGGCTCCTCTTGACGATTGTGCGCGTAGTGTGTGGTGTGGTTCAAGTGGGGTTTCGGGTGCTCTCTTTCTCTCTCGCTCTCTCGATGGAGGAAAGTAGGTCTACCTTTGGCGTTATGGTCGGAATTTGGGCCAAATTTTAAGGGATTACCAAAGGTAAGTGGAGTCGCCACCAATCATTGGGATTTTGTAAGGTGTAATTGGTCACCTGTTTTTGGTTGATTTTATTACCAACCCTAGGCTAACAAAAATGGCATTTTTCCTAGTCTAAAATGAATGGCAAAAAATCTTGATTCTTAGGTCCGGAAGTTTGGTTATGTGTGGGGAAGGTGTTAGGCACCCCACAATGCTTGTCCAAGAACAGTCCTTTATTTTGATAAAACCTTAATTTTCAAAGATTGATAGTAAAAAACTTGGTTTTGGCATTGGCTTTTGGGGCTTTGCATGCATGGGGGCTGTGAGGTTTGGCTTTTGAATGGGTGGTCTCAATCTATGCCTTCCTAAGGCGTTCAGGCAAAGTATCAGATTTTTATGATAAAAATCCAGCAACATGTCACATTACTTTCATAACGGAAATTAGGCATCACTTTGCCTTAGGTGACACGGACTATGACAGTTACTCCAGAAGAGGCGAGCAGGTATATATATACATACATCATGCACAATGCAAGCACACAAAGTAGAAAAATAAATGCCTACATCCCTAGAGCATTGCCCAAAATATAGGTGTAGGAAAGTATAAAGATTCGTCATGCTCTAGTGACGAGGATGAATGGTACATGGCATGATATACCTAGTACAACCCATCTAAGAGAGAAAAGAGTGAGGAAGGAAGGGAGTTTAAAGGAGTACATAACCAAATGGAAGAGGCTAGACCCCTAAACCTACTAAACACAGCCGCTTGGCTTATCCATGTGCTCACATCCTCGCCCATTTTGCTTGTGCCTAGGAGACCATGCCCTAGCTCCATGAGTCCTCGCTTCATGTGTGTACATGCAAAGGCAAGAGAAAGAAAATAGCAGACAAGCAATGGAAATGAAGAGATGCATAGATAATGCACAAAGGGTGCAAAGCAAACAAGCAAGATAGATATGGCAAGCATAGCATGTGGCGAGAGACATGACATGCAAAGATAAACAAACAAACAAGAAAGCAAGAGGGCAAATAGGCAAGCAAGCAAACAAGAAAGAAGATAAACAAGCAAAAAGGCAAACAAAAGATGGTGTCCACAAGGAACAAATATAAGTTTGGATCGAATGTCCATAACTTCATTGTGTTGAAGCATGGACGACACATTAACAAGCAAGACTCATGCATGAACATATAAGCAAGTGTGTAAATATGCATAGAAAGCCAACGGGTGGAACAAACAAGCATGATAAGCATAGTATCACGTGGAGCGAAAAAGGGGAAAGGTATGCACGAAGCAACTGACATCATGGCGACGCATCCCAAATGGTTACATCCAAACAAGGCCTCATGGGTGTCAGATGTAACCAAACAAGACCAAGCTTGCGAAGGGCACCAAACATGGCAAAGCCTAGAACTAGAGGGGCTAACACAAGCATAAAGCCTAAAAGCAAGCAAGCAAGCAAGCATAGACATGCAAAATAGGAATAATCCAAACTCTTTTGGTGTATGGAGAATGACAAAGATCATAGGGTCTAGATCGAGTCCTAACCATTAGGCCAAAACTCAAGAAAGAGACACAAAAGAGCTATAATAGCACATTGCATGATAAACAAGGCCTAGGCCTAAGCACATAAACATCGCGTGAAGCACGCGAGCACATAGATGACGGTGTAAAGCATGTAGAGAACATCGGTCTAAGCATGTAAACACACCGATCTACACATATAAGCAGGGAGATATGCATGTAGGAATGTGAATATACGTCTAAGCATGTGGATGTAAGCATAAAAGCATGGGGATCTAACATCTAGGCACAAACACATGATATGAGACATGGAAGCATGTGGATCTAACATCAAAAACATAGGAAAGAAAAGATCTAAGCATAGAAAGCATGGCATAAAACATAAAGCAGTAAGAACAATGTTCAAATTTCTTTCCCAATCAACATAATTGGATTCAGTTGATTTGTTTTGATTAAGAATAGCAACAATTGGGCTAAATGATGCCATGATTAAATATGAAAATAACAAATATGAATATAATAAGTAAACTAGACACTATCAATTTAGCATATAAGCATATAGTATAAAACCTTAATAAAACCATAATATAATATATGCAACGACAACCCAATTCAATGTCTATAATTCCTTGGTATCAAGTTTATTATAAACACCATGATTGATTGAGAACTATTCTCATTATTAGTGCCATCATGATAACTCTTATCAAACACTAATAATATGTCGTATTACTTTGGCCTCTAAGTAATAATGACATAGCTCCTTTGGGAGGTTAACATTACACTTAGTCTAGTGTACACCTTTATTTAGAATCATGTGTATCCATGTTTCATCTCCCTTATACTATTTAGACTTGTAGCACTATGAAACAAAACACCTTCCTTTGGGATCCCGAGGCATATATGCCAAGACGAGGTGCTTGTTCACTTTACTTTAAATGGGTAAGTTCAATCTTGTAGTACTATGAAGTAAACACCCTCCTTTAGGATCGCAAGGCATATACACCAAGACAAGGTGCTTACCCATACTATTATGAACTGATAATGGAGGTTGTGAGATCCAACCCTTGTATCTCTCTCCCGCTAGATGTTTTAAATTAAAGGTTTTTAATTAGAAATCATGTGTAATCTCATCACACACAGCCTTGCACTTTTAAACTTGAAAAAACTTAGAAAAATTCAAAATTTCCTTCTTTCGATCGATCGAATGTGTCCCTCAATTGGTCGAAAAAATTAAAAAATTCGGACTTAACAATTTGCTTGGCTCGATTGGTACTCGATTGATTGAAAAAGAACATTCGATTCAATTGACTAGTAATCGGATATCAATCGATTCAAACAGATTGGTCATTGTTTCATTCGATTGATCGAAAAAGCAATTTTCGATCAATCGAAACTCATGAAACTCAAATTTTCCAAAATTTTTCTGAAGCTGTTTTCAATGGTTTTTCATGAACAAACAACCACCATATGAACATAATAGACAAAATTTGATATCAAAACTAAATTCCATTGATGTTATAACCTTAAAGTTCAAATTAAAATATATAATATCAAACTTAAACAACATCATAATATCAATATCAATTTTCATCAAATAATAATTTCAATGACCATGCAGAAAATTAATTACAAGATCTTCTAATATCTTGAAACTATTATCTTGATTCCAAAACTCACAAAACATGTTATAAAAATTCGAAATTGAAGACCGCTCTGGTACCAATTGTTGGTAAAACTTGGTTTGTATCTTATACAAAAACATACGCGGAAAATTAACGGATCTACTTCATTCGCAATTGATAACATGTACTATGTAAATTCCAGAATTTAAGAATAAGAAAGCGTACCTTGAAGCAGTGAATTTCAAAATCAAAGATTAGAAGTACTTGAGAACACTTTTAATCTTCACTCCAATTCCACTAACGCCTAAGAAGTGTGGTCTCTCAATCAGTTTGAGGGAGAGTAAGAAAGTGGCTTTCACTCACACATACACATCATTTCACAATGATATCTTTTATTTAAATTCTGTATGTTTCTCCCTTAATATCTAACTGATTATCTAATTGGGCTAGCTTTTTAGGCCATTCCAATTGGGCTTTAGTATGTGGCTTGGAGTGGAACCAAAAAAGAACCAATAAGACTCTAGCTCTAATGGACCTTGGGCTTTTCTGTCAACTCTTGACAAGTCTAAAGTTACCTTTAATTATATTTAATACTACTATATAAAAACAATTGCACTCTAAGCTTTATTAATAAATTATATCCTAAGACTTTATTATGTATGCAACCCCTTCATAAAATACTCGTAGTAATACAAAGTCATAAATGTAGACTGCCACTTTAAAAATTATTACATCTTAATCCTTAAGTACCTAATTTAATCCTTTACGTTATTCATTATACATTTATGAAATTTAATTTCATAAATATATATTTTAGTAACTCCTTACTAAAGTAGTTAGACCCAACACTCTGAATAATAAAACTCATTAAACTTGTCTTAAGGGAATATTTTATATTTCCGTTAAGAGATTATGAATTCCATCTTGATAATATATATTCCATCAATACTAAATGTGGTTGCCCAACATACTAAGGTTTTGACCGTTACTTTGGATTTCAATCTTGATATATCAAAGTAACTTACACCTCATGATCAGGTCTATTATTCCCTCAGGATTAAGAGTTCATGTAAATAGAAGTCGTGAGATTTATTATTCATTTGACAGTCGTTAGGAGAATAATAAATCTCACAGCGGTGCAATTCAATATGTCTTAATTCTTAACACATATCAACATATTAATTAGAAGTCTCCACTTCCATGATCAAGACAAATCATCTTAATTGATATGTTATTATCTTCGCAGATATAATGCCCAATTTCATCACAGATTACGAACTAAAATTCTGAGTTTACAAAGAACTTGTGATCTATATCTTCTGTGACCAAATCACATAAATCACATACTATATATTTCATGGACTATATGATAATGTCTCAATATTCATGTTACCATTATTTTAGATAATAAAAAAATAACTTTATTAATCACAACATTAAGTCATACACAATGTCATACATAGTATCATACAATAAGATTTAAGGGCACACATCCTAACACTGAGGCACAGCGCACCTTGTAGGACCGGGTCGAGCTCGGCTGACATCAACAATTTCGTCCTCATGCACTTTTTGGTTCCAACTTCGAACGCGCATTTGGAGGTCTTCTCGGAATCTGATTGAGGCTATCTTGGTGTCCCTAGAAATTTCTGGATGTCTAGTTTTTAGAACACTAAAGAAATTAAAATTCCAACGATTGGATCAAAAGTTATGACCTCGAAAAGCATGTTGACGTGCTTTTCACGGTTTTCTCAATATATCAAACGTTTTAGCTCCGATTTCGACCCATGAATAGTTGTTGGAATGAAATTTAATTATCTTCACAATGGCATTGGTCTTAACCTATTTTGACATGGATAAAAAATTAGGGTTTCTAGGGCCACTGAGAGTCAACTCCGGGTCAAACTTGGTCAAAGTTGCTAAAAATCTCTAAAGAGCTTAAGTTTGATATATAACCGTGAAAAATGTTGTTATGTGAGGATTTTGACCCTATTTGACCTTTGGTCAACCTAGGGTTGACTAGGGGCATTTTGGTCATTTTGACTAAAAAAGGCACTTTGAGCGCTCCGGTGTTCGAACGAATTGTGCCACGTCATTATATATGTTCTCATGACCCCATGGAGAGAAAATGATATTTTTGGATTTTTCAAGGCCCGACACACAAATCGATGGCGAACAAAATACTGTATCAACGTAGAATACACTAAAATTTTCTAAAAACTCCAATAGTCAACTAAAAGTTTGAGTCTCTCAATTTGATCTTATCAGATTGATTATCCTCTTTTAGAATTATTTGGCAATCTAATTAATTTATTCCAGGTCTTATAAATAGTATAGTTATTAATAAGTTAACAATTGTTATATTTCTTTTAAGAGTATCCACTGTATATACTAACCAACACGCTTTTATATAGATTAACCCATGCATGTAAAGGGTTTAAGAAATGTTTCAACTAAATTAGCTTAGCAGCCCAACTTGCCAAATTTGAAATCCCTTTTCTTGGGTGAAAACTAGTCTAATATATAATAATCTAAAAGTGAAACATTTGATTTTTTATTGATCTCATGAAAGTTTGCTACATAAGGTTTAAAGCTCTCACAATTTTCTACATCATTATTATTATTTAATTTGATTTATTATTTAGTATAATTTAAAGTCTCAAAGAAAATCTGAATCATTCCCCAAACCCTAAACCTTATGCTATCTCACCCCTTCCATAAAAGGAGGAAAAAAAAAACCTAACATGACCCATTTCAAACATTTCCTTTTGTCTTTTCCAAAGAATTTAAAATTTTTGGGTAGTATCAAACGATTATCATTTACAGTTAATTATTTGTTAATCTTTAACAATAAATAAAATTATACTTTCAAAAAAAATTTTAATTAATTATATGTCTAAAAATGAAAAACATAAACATTAATGTAAACATAAATTTATAGTTTAAGCACCAAAATATATAAATTAAACAACTTTTATGTTCATTTCATACTTACACAATTTTTTATTTTATACATAAATGTTAGCTCCAAAAGCAGGCTAGTGGTTTTAGGAATTTAAAAAAAAAAAAAATGTTGCAGCTAGATCAATTCTACGGCATGATGCATGTTAAAATGTGAAATTTTCAAATGAAAAAAAAGGTGGTTACATATAATAAATAAATAATTCTAAACAATATTTCTCAAAAAAATATAAGTTTTGAACAAATTTGTTGGTAAGTCAACGGAAAACAAATAATACACATCATCTCCAAAACTAAAAAAGTCAATTGTAAAAGAAAATAATGCAAATAAAAATACAATGATGATAAATAAATATATATATATATATATATATATATATATAAATTTTCCCAAATTTCTGTCTAGTGACTTCTCAAAAATCAATAGAGTCTTGGACTCCACTAATTAAACAAATTAATGGAGTCCTTAACTCTACTACTTCAATTAATTCAATGGAGTCTGTAACTTAATTCTACCACTTCAATTAATTCAATAGAATCCTTGACTCTACCACATCAAATAATTAAATAGAGTCTTTGACTCTACCATTTCAAATAATTTAGTGGAGTCCTTGATTTCACCAATTTAAACAATGGAGTCCTTGACTCCATCATTTAAACAAATCAATAGAGTCCTTGACTCTACCAATTTAAACAATTTGGAGTTCTTGACTGCACCCATTTAAAATAATATGTTTCAATGGAGTCCTTGACTCCCTAAATTATTTTAAATAGAGTGGAGTTTCTAATTCCTTCAAATTTATTTGATGGAGTATATAATTCCAATATGATTAATTCACTTGAATTTCTAATTCCTCAACCAAAATTTGAGTTTCTAATTCCCAAAATAAAATGAACAAAAAATTGGTTTGAGAGAAATTTCCAATTCCCAATCTCTTAAAATGGCCGTAAAAATAAAATTGCTTCACAGGAATTTTCAATCCCTCAATTAAATTTAGGAACTTCCATCAAAATATCATTAATTGTTAAAATTCCTACAAAGAACCAAATGAAAGAAAGAAATTTTTTTTAGACATTCAATTTCTCAATAAAGAGAACCTTTTGCTCAATTTCCACAAAAACATGGGTCCTTAATTCATCCTTGAGATTAAAATAAATTCTTGCCCAAAAACAAAATTAAGCCAATTCTTAGTTAAATACCAAGCATTTGACTTAAATGTCTATCATTTAGAGTGGACAAAATAATATTTGAGGATTTCAAATTTAAAACCTCAAATTAAGAACTACGAATTAGCTTTATCCCCACCAAGGGTATGTATGCAACCTAAAGGCATTATTGGGTGCAACCACAAATAAATCAAAATACATATCCCCTCAAAAAAAAAAAAAAAAAAACTTATGTACGAAGACGACAAGGTTGGAATCAAAGGGATGGATTTTCTTTGAAACAAGGGCCCTAATTAAGAGATTAGTTATCTTGAATGGGCATTACTCAAATCAATAAAACTCCATATACTCAAACATCATTGGGTGAAATTATGTTTGATGGATTTTATTTCAACACAAAAATTTTGTTTGAACAACGAATATAATAGGAGAAAAGCTATGGTGTCCAATGTCTCATTCACTAATACAAAGGTTAGGCTAAAGCACATGTTCATAATCCAATTTGGCATATTTGCAAAGTTTCTTGCAAATCAACAAATCAGTTATCTAATAAATTTTTGTATTGTGAACTCTTGGAGTGCACTTCAAAACTGAGATAAAATCCAATCATATTTCAAATTGGATTTCAATTTTGATATAATTTTATGCCATATGTCTAGTCTAATTACCATAATTTTGCTACCAACGTAGGGAGCCATACATTCATTTTTCTTGGCTCAGTTGCCAACTGTGGAAATACTAATTGTTGTGATTGAAGGACATCATTCCATTATAACAAGGTGACAGATCACTGAAGAACTTAAGTCTGACCAAAAATGCCAAAGACTCAGAGAGAATGAGGCTTATAATTTTACACTTCATCTAGTATCCCTTGACCATACACAAAAGTCTCTGAAAAACAAATACCCAAAAAAGACTTGTGGAAGAAATACTCTAAACACCTTTCCAAAAAATAGAGGAAAAAAATCTTTGCAAAAAATTTAAACAAAATCCTTTGTGTATCCAGATCATTTGCGATACAAAAGGATTTTATGGTTTTTGTTTTTTTAGAGCCCCAATTTGTGTCTTGTACAAGTTTATGTTTATATATTTTTTAATTTTTTTAAATAATTATTTAAGATTTTTTCAAAAGCATAATTATATATATATATATATATATGTATATATTAAAAACCAAAGTTAAGAGAAAATCCAGTTAGATTATATAATTGAAGTCTAATTTTGTACCATTTGTCAAATCAGTGTGTGTGTGTGTGTGTGTGTGTGTGTATGTGGGGGGGAGGGGGGGGGGGGGGGAGCTTTGTCCCAACATTTTATGGGCATTATTAATTTGATTAATACATTCTGATAGTAGTCAATTTGGTCCTAGTTATTTTCAACTTTTAATCAATTTGGTTTGTACCGTTAAATCACAACTTTCTCGCACTTTCTTAACAATCAAACACAAATCAAATTTACTAATCTCTAGCTCTGGTTGACACAAATATCAACTCAACAGCTAAAACAAACCCAAATTTGGACCTAGAATAACTGTATTGAAACTTATATGGACCAAATTAACTGTAAGTTGAAAATAAAAAAATATCAATTTGACTACTACTAAAATATAAGGATCAAATTGACTATTACCAAAATATAAAAACCAAATTGACAATAAAGACGAAAAATGGTATTTTTGCTTATTATGAATTTATTATTATTGAATTCTTATGTGCTAATATTGGTTATGTTTCTTTAATCTTTATTACGCGAGCTGGGCCATGACGGGCTCTTAATATATGTTTTTATATGAGTTTAAGGTTTACTGTTCGGAATTTTATGGGTAATGGGATCTAAATGTGCTTTTATGAGTTTAAGTATTACTTTTCGGAAATTAGGCTCATAAAGAGAATAACTATGAACTTCCGTATTCAATTAAAATGATTCTCATGTTGGACCTTCTGTCCGAATACATTAACAATTTTATTTTTTTTAATTAAAATTTGATTGAAACATTCGTAAAATACACCATTCAATAGATCTTTATAAAAAAAAAAAGGTTTAAACACTCCATTTACTAATATTTTTTTATAAAGATCTAAGATTTAAACCTCAATTACGCTAAAAGCAGGCAGATGTTTTGGTTTGATGATAAAGAAAGAACACAATTATCAAAAGCGATGGTCTCCTCTTTGCAAAAGATATTGGCCTCCGTGATGTCATCTTGGAAGTGGATTCTCTGCTTGTTTATAATGCACTGTGTAACATTTCTCCACCCTCATCCTCAATAGCATCAGTTATCCAGGGTATATTGGATATTAGCGGGGATTTTAGGAGTGTGGGATACTCTCATATTGGAAGACAGGGCAACTCACCAGCCCATATTTTAGCAAAGCATGCATCCAGCATTGTTGACTATATTGCTTGGATTGAAGAGGACCCTTGCTGTATCCAGCAAGCTCTTATCCATGATGTAATGTCGAATTCTCATTAGCAATAAAAGTTTCAGTCTTCTCATAAAAAAAAAAAAAAAGTGAACGTCATAGATTGAAACTCTATAAAAAAATATTTTAAAACAACTTCATATACTAATAAATTTAGATGAAAAGACCGTTTATCTCATATAGACAAAACCAGAACAAAAATTAAACCTTAGTTGACAGTTGAAATAAAATTTAAAAAACTAAATAGTATTATAACCTAAAAATAAAATGGCAACCCACGAAGCAGTATTGCTGGTGTGAGACCTAGTGGGCAGCCTCTTGATGCCAATATGCTACTCAAATATTTATGTTAAATCCAATTGATCCTAAATATACTAACAGCACTACACATTTAATTTTAATTTATGCTTTTAAAAATGAATTCTTTATTGGAAATTGGAAATTAATTGTTAATGGTCAAATAATTTAAGCAGTTGGGGTTGCAACAGAACAATTTATACATCAAGATCCGGATTTCAATTGTTTTGTTACTTTCCTTTATGGATGTTAATCCGGATTCACTATATTGATGGTGAAAATTGCTTCTCTTGAATATGAAATGACACTTTTGGCTGTGAAACAATATACTCGTCTGCATGTTGATATGTTAGAATAAGTTGATAAATTGTTGCACCTATTACCTATTTTCAGAAGTTAATTTCATTCCAAATTCATGCAACGCCTCTGCTCTACACAATAAGAGTGTATTGAAAGAGATAACTTTTTTTTTTACTTTACATATTTTAGTTATTTTGGTAAGGAATTCATCTGACATGATGATTGAAAACAACTAATTTTTCATTACTACATATTTATAGATAAAAAAAAAATTTTAAATTCGAAATCCGGATGAATTCATTTTTTTGGGAGAGAACAAAAGGGCCATTTTTGCATAGAAGAATTAAAAAGATTGAATTAAGATAAATTGTGGATTTCTTATATGTATAAATTGTTCCATTGTAACCACAAATACTTAATTTATTAGTTATTAGCAAAATATTGCCAATTGCCTTCTGATAACTTTGAATGTGGGAACCCTCTCACAATTTTTTAAATTAAAAATCAATCTAAAATTTTAAAATCAAGAAAAGGGAAATTACATAGAAAAACCCAAAGTGTACACCATGTTTCATATCAGATCTAAACTTTAAATTTTGTTAATTAAAGTTTCAAATTTATAAAATTGTATCAAAATAAGAAAATTGTACATCGTCGTTTTTCATCCCTATTATTCAGGGCAGTATGAGAGCATGTTAAAGCTAGAAGCCATTATGGGATTTGATAGTATGGTAGAAAGATTTATATATTTCTTTGTACCACACCTCATATATTATTGTAATTGTAGTATATAAATCTGTAATGTATAAGAAATTAAGATCAAGCAAGGTAACATTTTTATGAATTATGCATGAACATTTGAATAACACGAGCATCATTCGAATACTAGCATGCTTAGATCCTAATTATCATGGCAACCTCACAACAAAACGTGTTAATTGAAACATATTAACAACACTACAACAATAAAATAACACTAAACTATACTTGTATATGAATCAAACAAAAAGTAGAAGGGGGAAAGTTCTCTAGATCCTTAAAGGAGTGAGGTAATTAAATTTTCAATCGCAATTCGACTATTCGAGACTTAGGAAGATCAAATGCACAATGATTTTTCTTTTATTGTTTTTCTCTAGAGCTATGGGGGAGTGGGGTGCTTCAGAGTGAGATCGTTCCCACTACTTATAGTAAAGTGAGAATGCTCTAAAAAGGGTAGGCGAGTTGGCTTGGGTTTGGTAGAAGTGAAGAGCAAGCAAAGAGACGAAAATGGAAAAATAAATGGAGTCAAAGGGGTTAAAGAGAAAAATTATTAGGTACTTCTGGAGTACCATAAATGGTGAGTCCTACTAATTAAATTCATGGTAAGACCCACTATTTATGTGAGAAGAGGGAGTACGCATTTATGGTACTCTAAAAGTATACAATAATTTTTCGGTTAAAGAGATCAGCACTTGGACCCAACAATGGTCATGATTCTTGTATTTCAAAAAAAAAATTAAAAAAAAATTCATGATTCCTACCTTTTTCTGCTCTTGCGCCAATGTTTTTCAAGATTTTTACCAATTTTCAGCCAAATTAATTTTATTTTATCATCAATGGCCTCAATTATCATTAAACTTCCCCTTTTAAAGGGAAATTTCAACAATAATCAAGGGATCATTATTGTTTGATCACCTGATTATCAAATGCATACAATCTCATCATTAATTTTAGTCCAACAAAATAGTTTCATTACACATCATCTATATTACTATTTAAAGGGCATCCTATATTTAGGATCCTCATTTTTTTGTTCAAAAATGCATCTTCAATCATATATTTAAATAGAGACAAAACTAAAGGACAATTCTGTAAAAATATAACTTTAACTCCCACTAAAACATAGTTTAAAAAATAGAAACACTCTCTTGTTGATTTTCAAATTGCTTTATCCATGTATAAATTAGACTCTCTTTTATATATATACAATAAAAACATAAGTTTTTTTCTTTTGCTAGTGTAGTTGTTTTTTATTCAAATCCTCATGGAACCAATCAAAATCAATAATTCATAATTGCACATGATCAAACCCAATCATGTAGTTGCATTTTAATTGTTAAAAAATAGGGCCCATGACAAGTCATTTTAACAGTCAAAACTTCAAGAATTGTTTTATGTGAAGTTATTGGAGATACAGCAGTCAAAATTAAAATTTACCCCTCAAGGTGTAAAATTACCATTACCCCTCAACAGAGGTCATATTATATGCAAGTTATAAAATAGAATGTCTATAATGATTTGCTAGAGACTTCATAATTGATCCACTAAGTAACCCAACATTTTAACCATTCCCAATCTCCGATCAACAAACACCATCCATCCCTAAAACACCAATCATTGTGAATCCATCCCTGACAAATGTTAACCCAAAACCACAGAAAATTTATGTATCAGTTTACAAACCACGGTCACCACATCAATTACAAGCATAAAATTCCATGGCTAGATCGATCCACAAATGGTAGCCACAACCTATGCCATTGCCACAAAGCTAATCCAACCGCCACAACCACACACTGCTGCCACAAAACTAACATTTCCCACCATTAACCCACTGTGGCGAAAACCAGCCTCACCCAATTTGTACCAATGTGAAGAAAGCCACATGGAGAGAGAGAGAGAGAGAGAGAGAGAGAGAGAGAGAGGTAGGTTTATCTATTTTCACCGATGATCTTTATAGTAGTTGGGTTTATATTTTTTATACTAAAGTCAAATATTTTATAAGGAATTTAAATACTTAAGAGTTCAAAGTCTTAAGAATTACCGATTTTTAAGATTATAAGTTTTGCCAAGTGAACAACCCATTAACATTTATAATCCCTAATTTTTTATTTGACCAAATAAAATGGTACTCCTGCAAAATCAAAGTCAAGCAGACCATTAGATTCTACACTAGCACCATGGTCTTCATGAGACGATGAAGCTAATATATATATATATATACACACACACACATTGCTTGAAAAACATTATGAAGTGCCAACAAATTGAGTTACAAGACTCTTAGCAAATTTTTTTTCTTTGCCAGACAAAATATCCTTTAATATAATTGTCCAGTGGGTTGTTCCTGTATTGTAGAGCGGTCGATTGTCATTTTTGCTTCTTGCTTGGGTTTATGAATAGAGATGAACTAGGTTCATTGGATCTATAATTTTTTTTTTCTTTTTATAAAACATGTTTTTTCACTCATTGGATCAACATAGGATTTTTTTTTTTTTTCATATATAAGAAAAAAATTCTACTCTAGCAAAATCTAGGTGTATATATATGTGAAATTTCTTCCTAGAGACTTGAACCCTGACATTTGCCCCCTATACCCCACAAACAATTATATTTGTGGAGTTACCATAGTGCCAAGGGTGCATAGTGGTATATAGGATATTGTTAATTAGTGCCCTAAGGTTGAGGTTAAAAATTAATCAATGTTCAATTATGAACTGAATTGCACGTTTTTAAAGAAAAAATACATATATTAATAATTCATTGTTTTACACATACAAATTCATTATAGTTGTGTACAAATTGACCTTATTTAAAAAAAATGCAAAAAAAAAAAATTTCATAAAGCATTAAATGCACAATTTTTTTTGTGAATAAAAAAATTGTAGATATTATTTATTTAAAACCATGTTGTACAATGAGAAAGAGAAAAGATTGGCATTTTTCAAGCCAATATTTTCACAACAAATCTTAAGTAATAGGTTGTTATTAGTTCTTATTTGAACTCATCATTAAAATTACTTTTTTGTCCACCAATAATAGCAAGTAATAATGCCACTTAAATTTGTTGTAAAAATGTAATGAAAACATTGTAAACATATCATTTCTCAGCCAAAAAATGATCTAGAGTCATTTTCTTTTGCATCACTAAAGGCATGTAATGTAATAACTATTCTTATAGTTTAGTAGTACGGTTATTTGATTATGAATAGCCATTTTTTTTAAATGAAGGAATTGTCATTCCTAATGGAAAGTTATGAATTCCTATTCCTTTGCCTAAGAACATGCTCTATTAAAAAAATTCTCAAAAAATCCCCCGTTACTCACTTCTCCAAAATTCTCATCTCCCTCTCAAAAAATTTCCATCTCCCTCCTCTTCAAAATATTTTATGTTCTTCTCTCAAAAATTGTAATCTCCTATTACTTGAGATCTCCTATTTTTTCAAGTACTGCCTTTCTCTCATCTCAATTGCAGCTCTCTCTTCTCAAGAATTTTTTTTCTCACCTACTAGAGCTCTACGATTCCACAAGTGTTGCCTCTCTCTCTCTCTCTCTCATATTTTTTGCGATTTCAAAAATTTGTTGGTGTCCTTTATGCGCTTTCAAAGACAAGCTTAGAATGACAAAACACAAGACTTTATTTGCGATTGAACAGGTTGTTTTGAAAGTTTATTTAATTGTTATGAAACTTTTGTTTTATAATTGGGATTTCAAAAACAATAATATAGGCTACACACAAAAGTTTCAAATTTGCAATTTCTATAGTGCTAATTAACCTATCGTGTCTAGATAACACAAGCAGTCACAAGCAAATTCAAAAATAAAGGGGGTGATAATATAGAGTTTGAAAGACAACCACAAGTAGATAAAGAGGATTAAGATCTCTTAGATTTTATAGGATACTCTACTAACCATTCTTTTATGATTTAAGAGTCCAAATTCTGTCATGTCAATATTCTACTAACAATACTTTTTTTTATAGGCTACTAACAATACTTTTAATTGTTTTGTTTGCAACATTATTTTTTTATTATAAGAATATTGTTAGTGGAATGCCCATTTGACAGAATCTATATCTTTAAATTATAAAAAAGTGGTTAGAATTTAAAGAAATGTATTAGTAGAATACCTTAGAAAATCTAGAGGATCTGAATCCAAATAAAGAGGATATAGTTGGAAATAACTCAAAATCTACTAAGAAGATAAACACCAAAAAAGAAAACAAATAATAGATGATATGTATAGGATTCAAATTTCAAACTTGTATTCTTATATTTCAATATGCTTATTTATCAATTGTAAATTCATTTAAATTACAGACTTATCTGTAAATTGTAAAGTGCTATTTAAACGTTAAATGAAAGTCACCTTGGTACGATTGACAAACCAAAGTTTCTCAAATATTTTCACATAGCCTATTTTATGCGCTGCTTTTCTTTCTTCTCTCTTTGGTTTTGTTTTTGTTTGTTTGTTTGTTTTTTTTTTTTTTTTTTAAGTGTGTTTCTTTATGTGCTACTTTACATAGGGTAATATGGGATAGTCTATTGGAGTAAGTTACGTTATTGGGATGGTTTTGTTATCATCTTGGGAAAAACTGAGATTAGGAAAAGGTAAAACCATCTCAATTCTTATTGTTCATATTTAATCTTTCTTTAAATTATCATCTTGTTCAATCTAAGCTTTTGTATATTATTTACATTTTATTTATCAACTTCCCATTTTCTTGTTAGTTTTTTAATTGCATTTTGATTTTTTTTTTAGATATGGAAACAAATACACTTGATTCTCAAGGTCATTCTAAATGAAAGTGGACTTCCGTTGAATATTTGAAACTAGTGGAAGTTTTGGTAGAATATCACCATGAAAGTGAAGGTAACCCTAAAAATAAGTTTAAGCCTGGATATTTGAAAGTTTTGGAAGGAAAGCTTTCACCAAATTACCTAATGCTAGGTTAAGAGCAAAACTAGATATTGAATCAAGATTGAGGACTTTGAAAGATTGAGTATTTTACCATTATTCAAGTAAGATTCTATTTTGTTGGTCAAATTTTACAATTGTGGGACACTTGATTGAAGACCCACAAGATTTTTTGAAAGACCAATTGATTACTAATGTAGCAACTTCTGAATTTAATATAATAAAATTAAAGCAATTTTATTTGCAGGTTTGTTGGAGGCACTCCATTCAAGATTGGGTTTATTAATCTAATCCTTATCAAAAGTGTATTTGAAATTTTATAATAATCGTATTTTAGAAATTTTGATTTAAAATGCTTTTACTTTATTATCTTCAGGGTTCTAATCTTGTGCTATCACAAAACAAATGAATAGTAACAAGAATTATATTACAGCATCTTATATTTTATATAATACGTATTTCTATTCCTATGTAATCACTATTATAGTATACTTTTCTCAACAACAACAAAAAAAAAACTATTATAATCTACTAAGCATGACCTAAATACACTTTTTATTTTTTAATTGCAATCACTAAATGCACCTTATCCATGCGTTGTGCCATCAACGTAATAGCCAAGCTGTGTGTGCGCGCACGTGTGTGTGTGTATATATATATATGTGATACCAAATTCATCTTTGTCACATGTTCTAATCCCCTCAAATTATTGTGCCTAACTGTGGACAAGACAAGAGGCCTACTATATGAACTGCCCGAATCCAAAAAACTTCTCCATGTTTCGGAACAAGATATAACAAACTAAGAGATATTATTAGGTTCAACAGCTTTTTTACATCAGACATAAGAGAAACTGAAACATATGTTACAAAGGCTAGCTTCACTCTTTATCTCTCCTAATCTAAGGATACAAGAGGCCTATTTATAGGCAATAAGTAATAGAAATATTTTACATTCAGAGGATACGAAGTCTCTACAGCAGATGGTAGGGGCTGGCTGATCCTTGACAAATGTCCAAGAGAGTAAGGGACTTGAAAATGGATTGACAAATGTCATATGGAGTCAGGGGTCCAAATTCAGTAGTGATCTTCCTTCGGATATGTTGCTGATCACAAGATAAATGTTATCTGGGAGGAGAAGATAAGAATGTCAAGAACTCCTTGCATGATTGACAACTATCGTAGTAAAGCAATAAGGGCATGGACTGGACCAACATCTGGCAAAGAAAGTAGAGACTGTCTACAAGAAAAAGTCTTCTATGGTCGGCTAGTTGACATAAAGTTTTCTGACAGATAAAATGCACATGCTCAAAGACAAATTTGGAACTTTTTTTTTTTTTAAGTGTTGGAAATGTCTAGTCATCCCATCCATCTCTTCCTTGAAACCATTCTTCATCAACATCACCATCTAGATCATGGTTATAGTAGTAAGGATCATCATGTCCAACCAGAGAATTAGGCATTTCCCAATGGTCTTCATGTGGCCATTGTTGTCTACATGCATTTGGATCTACTGGCACTATCTCAGGTAAGATTCCCTGGTTAAGGATTCTTTCATTGTGAAGGAATAGTGCAAGATATCCAAGACACATCTATGTGTGTATAAAGAGTACCATCAATATTAGTTACCCAATGCATGTCTGCAGGGTGAAGGATTCCTTCTGCACGCACATTATTTTTGGAATTGAGCTTAACAACTAAATAGACAGAAGTAATTTTTTGGCCAAAGCGTGAGTGTTCTATTTTGGAATACTTGTACCATTCACCATTATGAGCATCATTTTTCAAAATTTCAAACCAGAATTTGGTAAAATATTTATTTTCACGAGGGAAAATATATGAGTAGAATTCTGGTTGAAAATGGAGACACAAGAATTACTCATTGAGTAAGTACCACATGTAGAGGTAATGTACAACTGTCCAATTGGTTATCCAAAAGGCAAAAGGGGTCTTCCATGGTTCTTCTATATCTGGGAAAATAGCAAGAAAATGATGTTGATACTCTTTAAAGTAGTCATGGAGGACTCTAATGATTCTTTTAGATCTAGCTTCAATGGTCAAAGTCTTTATTTGGTCCTTTATTTTTGGAGGAAGGGTTTCTATCATATTAAGAATATCATTAGGGGCTGAAGAAGAACCTGAAGATGAGGATTGATCTATGATTGGATATACACATAAAGGTGGAGGAATGATTGTGGTGGTAAGGACTGGAGGTTTTCTAGAAATGTAATCAGTGATAAGATTATCTTTACCTTTGATGTGTTTGACTTGAAAAAATCATTATGAAAACCAATTTGACCATCTGAGTAGTTGAGGATGTGGAAGTATTTTTCTTTTGAACTGGAGCATTTTAGGAAAGGAGGACATGTCCATTTCTACTAGAAAATTATGCCCCAAGAAGGTGAAATTGAAAATTTTCAATTCCATGTTTAACTGCCAAAATTTCCTTGAAATTAGAATGATAATGAAGCTCTGAAAGCTTGAATGCACCACTTTTATAACTACAAATACTTCTCTTACCATCAACTTCTTCAAAGAGAACTGCTGCCCAATATTCATCACTTGCATCTGTTTGCAGAATTCGTTTGCCTGGTCCTGGAATCTGTAAAGTGGGAAGCTTTTCTGTTAACTTTTTCAACTGTTGGACTGCTTCTGTATGAACTGGATTCCAATCTGGAGGATATTTTTTTAGCAATTGAGCTAAATAGTTCCTGTATCTGGAGATTTTTGGAATGAAATCTGACATGTAGTTTACAACTCCAAGAAACTACTATATCTGTTTGGTACTTGTGAGCTTATCTGGAAATTCTCCAAGAGAAACTGCTATGTATGGCTGCAAAGTATATTTTCCATCTAAAATGTTTACTCCCAAGAAATCTATAGAGGATGCTCCTATGACCATTATCTTTTCTGAAAGTATTATCCCTTGAGCTTTTACTAAATTGTAAAATTCAGTAAGCAATTTTTCATAGGATTTTGCATCCTTTGAAAATAGGAGGATTTCATCAACATAGATTAGTGCATTTGCCAAAAATGGCTGGAATAGCGTTACCATTGCTTTTTGGAATTGAGATGGAGCATTTTGAAGACCAAAAGACATAACAGTCCATTGATAATGATGGTCCAAAATGCAAAACGTTGTCTTGTACCTTTCTTCTGGATGGATTCCTAATTGCCAAAATCCTGCTTTGAGATCAAACTTTGAAAATATTCTAGCATGTGAAAGATGCTGGAAAAGAGAACTTTTGATTGGCAAAGGGAACTTGTCATCTGCAAGGAAATAATTAAGATCTTGGTAATTGATTACCAATCCGAGTTTTCAACAAACTTGCTCAGCATGCTTGTTGACATAGAAAGCTTCACACGCCCATGGAGAAGTTATAGGTTCAATGAGGCCTTTTGAAAGAAGAATGGATAGCTCTCGCTTAGCTAAGGTCAAATGTTCTGGATTCATTCCTCTGTTACTAGCTTTTGTGGGGTTAACATCTTCATTCTATTTGAAGGGTAGGTTTATGAAGAAAGATAGATTTTTCCACAAAGGGTTTAGATTTTTAAGGAGGAATTTAGAATGGGTGGTCGCACAACATTCTTTAATAATCTGGATTCTCAAAAAGTCAAAGGGGTTTACTGTGAATAAATGAGGTACTTGGGTCCAGATGAGAAGATGTTGTCTGTGCAAAAGTCCTTTTGATGACCATATGAGGCTAGGTATTTAATGAAGGAGATCAAATTCTATAAAAAGGTCTCTGCCTGTTAGAGGGGAGCCAAGGACTTGGTGTTTAATGGCAAGGGTTAGAAAGATCCTAATGAGGATAGGCTTACTTTTCTAGGTGATCAAAAATGTTTCTCCATTTGCTACTCTGAACATCTGATGATGAGGTAGCCAAAATTTTTCAGATAATATCTTGGGATGGAGAATTGTTGCTGCTGCCTATGTATCAAACAAGGCTATTACCGGAATGAATTTGGAATAAGTATCAAGGAGGATATGCACTTGGGCTATGGGTGTGAGGCTAGTTAGGGGGGCTATAATAGGCTAGGATGTGTAGATGGTTTGGATTTATGAGTCTGAGTCATCATTATCATCTGGATCTGAATCATCTTCTAAGGTAGAATAAGCCATAACTGTTAAAGCTTGGGAAGAGTAATCATTATCCAGTGAAAATAGTGATTCTACATCTGAGAAGGGGATATCATCTTCATGAATTTGGGCTTGTTCAAGAAGTTTTGCTGCTTTTTCCTTCTTTGGACAATTTTTTGCAAATTGACCTGGTTTTCTACATACAAAACAGACTTTTGAAGTTTTTCCTTTATATTGTTTTCTTCTGAGAAATTTCCATTTCTTTTTCCTAAAGGACTTCTTCTTCTGGCTTGCACAATTCTCTTCTTCCAAGAATACTTCTTGAAATGATCTCTCATCTTTGTCGAACAAACACAATTTTTGTCACAGCATTTTATTTACAAATCTTTTCTTTTATAATTGTCTTTAAGCTTGCTATGGACCTTATCAATTTATGAAAGAAACTTTCTCTGATTGTAGAGTTTTTTAAGAGCAATAAGCACATGCTGGTAGATTTCTCCCAAAGAAGCTTGTTGCAGAGTTATTTTTTGAAGGTTCATCATACGAAAAGTTTCATCTCCTAATGGTTATGGAAAAGAGCTCAGAAAGGTGTGCTTAAAGTTGACATCATCCATGCCATTAAAAGAGTAATACCAATTTGACATTCTGTCAAAATGTTTTTCCAAATCTTTCCTTTCAAAGGAGCAACATTTCATTAGTAAAAATTCTTCTCTTTCCACCTCTATATAATGAGCCACAGAGCCAAGAATTCCACTGTGAATGATTGTGAAAAAGTCTTCTAGAGTGTTACACTGAGCTGCCTGTCTTTGCCTGTATTCTCCAAGGTTGATCCACCATTGTCTTAATCAACCTGTAAGTTATGTAACAAATTTGGCAATAATTTGTGCAACAATGTTATTTGGGGCCTGAAGTTCAGCTATGCACCATGAATACATGTTAAAAATCTCATTATGCCATTTTGAAGGGGGGGTATTATCAATGGTGAACAAGTGTTTTGAATCTGTGGTTGATGAACAGGTTAATCATATTTGGTAATTAGGGATTAAAGGTGGTGGAGGAAAATTGGTGGTGGGGCAGGGGTTGTTCAAGGTGAAGAACATCATCATTTTCTTCTACCTTTGGGTCTGTCATAAATACTCCTTCTAATTCAAGATCAGACAAGTCTAGATTCGTGTCATCAATTACTAAGAGCATAAAAGGTTCTTTTGGGTCTTGAAGAGTAAGGGTTTTGAGAAATGATGAAATTGGATTTGGAGCATCAGGGTCTATAGTCAACATGTTCATATCTAGAGGTCCTGAAGAAGCACCAACAGTTCGATCTAGGGGTTGGTATAATGGTTCTTTGTCCTTTTTCATGGAAGAGGGTTCATTTTGTGGTCTGGTTTGAGGTTCTAGTTAGAGTGGTGCTGAATATGTTATACTAGGAAAGATTCCACTTGGTTTAAAAGGATTATGATCAAGATGTGTCATGGTTAATGGTTGGTGATTTTGGTAAGGAGAAACTGGGGAGAATGGTGAGACTAAAGGCTTGGACAAATCTTTATACAATGACTGGCAAGGTTGATAAGGCATGTAGACTTGCATTGGAAGAGCTTGGGTAACCCATTTTCTTGAATTCTCCATAGACTAAAGTTGCACCAACAACTGTTTTCTTTCTTTTTTCTTTTTGCCCAATAAGAGGGAATGAGACAGACAAGTCTTTTACTGTGGAAGCAATGGTTGCCAATTCTTGCTCAATTGTCTGTATTTTCTTCTTCAAGTTTTCAATAAGAGAATTTGAGGACAAGAAGGTATGAGTAACTGTTTTAGCCATCTTTTGTTGATTATCAAGAATCTTTGAATGGACTTGGTTTTGTGCCACAGCATTTTCTGCTTGCCAATTTAGAGCTGCTTCAACTAAAGAAACTTGTTTCTTGGTTCCATCTGGATTGTTTCCAGTATGATTTTTGATTTTCCAAACATGTTTGGTGTTGGTTTAGGGATGGTCAAAACTTTCAAGAGGAGGAAAATTTTGTGAATAGGAGGGTGAAGCATGGTCAAACATGTAGCAAGGTAAGAGTTTCTGTATATGAGTTTGACTGATAGGTTTAAGTTGACATTTTGGTATTTGGGGGAGGACTTTCTAGTAGTATGGGATCAATGGAGGTTTCTGTTTTTGGCTATGATTTTCTTTGCATAAAGAAAAAGATGGAAGATTTTGTTTCTTGGTTCGAGGATAGAGGACATAATAATCAAACTTTCCAGAGGGTTCTCCAAGGAGGTCAACTTCTGGATCTTCTGCCTCATATCTTTCCTTAAGAATCTTCTAGGAGGACTTTTTCTTTCTTCGTGAGTGATCTTTTTCAAAAAATTCTCCTTCTTGGCAATCAGCACAATCACAAACATCCCACCATATATGACCAAAAGATGATTTTACTTCACAATAAGGCTTTCCATCTTCTCCCCGAATCCACACATTAAATTGGTTTTTTTTTTTTAATTTTTATTTATTTATTATAACATCTTACTTAAATTTTAAAGAGTACACGAAGTTCAAGTACCTACTAACCTAGTAATAAACTACTACTAATAATGACACTTGCTTCTCAAAAAACCAAAAAAAAAAAAAACTAATAATGACATTTTTTGTACTATGTCATGAATGTGATTGGATGTTTGAATTCCATCCGCTCCCCTCTAGTTTTTTCTATCTATAAAAAATAATTTTAAAAAAGCTAAAATTATTTTAAATTTTACTTAAAAACAACTTACAAATTGTGACAAGAGTATGATTAATGTCATTTAAACATCACAGTAAATTAAGAGTGACGCTAAAATTACTACAAAATTTACTACATAGAACTTACAAACTGATATGTTACTAATAAAAAATCAATACAAATATCATTTATTAGATCGTTTAAGCCTAGTAATCAAATATAATGCAACATTAATATGTAAGTTTTTTACTTTTTTTTTATAAAAAAATTATAATTCGAAAGTTTTGAAGCAAATTTGAGCCTTAAATGATTTTGTTGGAAACACTTGAAAATATTAGTTGAACTAAAAGTCTATAAAACTCTCGGTAGTTTATAAGTTTTACATAATAAATTTTATAGGGATAAAGTTTAGTTACAGCATTGGTTGTAAACTAAAGTTATAAATTTATTCAATATCATGAACATTATTACATATTTCAAAAATCTAACCATTACATTGCAAGTTTTTTATGCTCTTAATACACATGTCAAATTTTGTGTTAATCGAATATGATTTACTATATGATCTATCATATTATATTTTATATATAATTTTAAACTAAAAAATCTTGCAATTTAAACAAGTTATAGATAACATAACTATTGATTTTTAATTTTTTTTAGAATTTTTTCAAGTATAGAGGATATAAGAAGAAAATGTAATATAATAATGAATTTGTAAAAATTCACTTTCAATAAAAAGATATTAGGTAAGGTTGTAGTTTTAAGTTATAATCAATTTTGTAACTAAACTTTGTCCATTTTATAGTGCCTTTAACATTTTTCATAAATGATATTTTAACTGTTTCTAACAAGTAACATGTCAATTTATTATAGGATTCTCTTAAGGGTTGTTCTTAAAACATTTTTTTATGAACCATTTTAAGAAACTTTTAATCTCATTTTTATAAAAAGTACAAAAAAATTGTTTAAAAAGTTAGTTATTTTTCTTTTTTTCTTTTTTTTTTAAAATCTAAACTAATACCCTTACGGCATTAATTAACTTTCCCATTTATTTCATAATAAATTATATAGTATTTCAAACATTATTTAAAAAAGAATAAGGAGTAAATAGTATTTATTATTTTTGCCTATTTTAAAATATGAGCAAAAGCCATAAATACCAACATCCTCCAACCCAGATTCCCATTATTAAGTATGAAACACACATACATGGTATTTCATTAAAATGTTCTCAATACATGCTCTCTTTCTCTCTCTCTCTCTCTCTCAAACCGTGGATTGCTTCAACAATCTGAAAATCAACCTCAGATTCAACATCACAATCCAATCTAGTGGCTTCCAAGAGAAAACCTCAGAGCTCTTACCATGAAGCTCCCCACAAGTTACACACATCCCACTCTACTCTCTTCCCCATATATATATATATATATATATATATAAAGTGAATTTTTGGTAAGTCACGTACTGGAAGCTGCGCAATACAAAGAGAAATTATCACTACAGAATAAGTCTAATTGGGTATTGGGGTAAGGGTTCAACTGTATGTTGGTATAAGGTACTGGGATTCCTTTCCTTATAGCCGCTTGTTTTGATAATAGTGGATTTTCGAGAGTAGTGACCTTAAAATCACTCGATGGGGTTTTTGTTGTGTAGGTTTTCCCCATTCATAAACAAATCACCGTGTCAAATTTAATTTCTGCTACATTTAGTTATTTGGTGATTTGTTTGTGCTGTCACGCTCATTGCATGTAATTGAACCTAATTAATTTACTTGGCTAATTAATTGGTTAATTCATCACAAAGGATCAATACATTTTTGGCCTATCATTAACCCTTTGTACAAATTAGGGTACATAATCTCTGCCCCACTACCTTGATCGACCAATACCCTCTTCATGTCATACCCCCCTATCCTAAGGGTAACCACCAATGCATCATCATGTGGCTGCACGGTACCAGCCTTGTCATCATCGGAGAAACTCAGCGCCGGACGAACCTCCATCCTACTTCTCCTCGGCTCAAGGTAGGGTGTCCCCACAGGTGACTGGGCTATGGATAATACTCTAGAGTAGTGAAAGCCAACCCTTCTTGGGGCAACAAGAATGACATTGATCGTGCCCAGAGGTGGTTTTAATGAAGCATCCCTCCAAGGTTGTGATCTTGCCTAGCCTCCTTGTCCATTAGGGTGATACAAGAATTGCTTTAACTTGCCACTTCGGACCAACTGCTCCAAGTGACTCCACAGTGTTCGACAATCCTCAGTAGTATGTCCTCTCTCTTGGTAGTACTAACAATGAATACTCTGGTTACGCCTTGTGGGGTCCCCTCCTATCTTGTTTGGCCATTAAAAGAAGAGTTCATTCTTGATTTTTTTCTAAGTTTTGATGCACTGGCTCTCAAAACAACGTGTTGACCATCTGCGGGGCAATGGCAGCCCCAGACTACCCAATAAAATCCCGCCGAGGATGATGATTAAACTTGTCCGACCTGAAGTCCCTCCTATCCTAAGAGACCACCTTCGCTTTGCCTTTACCTAACTGTTGGTCCTCCTCAACTCGCTTATACTTATCAATGCGGTCCATGAGCTGACGTACATTACCAACGGGTTTTCCTGTCAACGATTTCCTTAGACCGTGCTCGGTAGGTAGGCCGACCTTAAAAGTCTTTATGGCCATGTCCTCAAAGTCCCTATTGATCTCATTGAACATCTCTCGGTATCTGTCTGAGTATGTTTTTAAAGTTTCTCATTCTCACATAGTCATGGACAACAGGGAATCCAAGGGCCGAGGTACCTTACTGCACGTAATAAAGCGAGATCCAAACACCCAGATGAGCTCCTTAAAGGAATCAATAGAACCTGCCCTCAGGCCATTAAACCACCTCATCGCCACTGGTCCTAAACTGGAAGGGAATACCTTTCACATCAAAGTTTCATTCTTAAAGTATACCGCCATCCTCTGGTTGAAGTGGCTTACGTGCTTTACAGGGTCTGTTTGACCATTGTACATGGTGAATGATGGCTAAGCAAACCGACAAGGAAGTCTTCCTCTCTCGATTCTACACGTGAAGGATGACCTATAAATTTGGTTCAACGCTTTATTCATGGCGTCGTTTCCTAAGCCTTTGCTAAATGAACTTCTACTTCTACGATTATGAGGGCTTTCTCCCTCATAATAGAAAGTCTCACTAAGGGGAGTTCTTGACCTGGGCCTGTAACTACTATCCCCTTAATCATCCGAAGAAGGGTTAAAAATGGAAGGAGTTTGCTTCTGTCATTCATGGCGTAGCTTCCTTTCCAAATGGCCAATCTCCAACTGCATGGCTCTAGCATTTTTTTCATGAGAGATATGGCTTCCACCCTGAGATTGGCTCATGTTAGTATGGGTGGTGTGCATACTCCCCTCCTAGTCCTTTCCATGCTCAAGGTTAAGGAAATGTTCCTAACGCTGGGACCCCATGGATTCTACCTGATGTGGACTTGAACCCACCATAACCGAATGTTAAACTCAGCAAACACGAGGATTCCCCACAGACGATGCCAATTGTAGAGTCACGATTTGCACCTAAGCCCAAAATAGGAAGGGAATAGGCCTAAAGAGCCCAATACAATGAATTTGTTGAGAGTGGGCTAGAATTCTAGGTTTTAATAAGTTCAGTTAACAATCACAGTGAGCTAAAATCATAGTAAGATGAAGCTGGAATAGTTTGTATAATGAAAATTGGTCTTGGACTTAGGCCGAGGAGGTTGATTCTTATATTTCACTCTCTTAAGGACAGATTACAGATATTATTCTTGAGTCTACAGTGTTTTCTTTTTCTCTTTCTCCAATCCCCCCTTCTCTCATGGGGGACCTTTTGTTTTATATAAACCCTTTCAGATGATCCTAGCCTTTCATTTATTGATTACGCAAGCCATCCCCTAATTGCCAATCCCACCTAGCACCTTCTTCAAATCCCTGTGAGATGCAGCAACCAAGGTAGCACTGTTCAAAAGTCTTCTCCACATAAATACGGCCAGAAGGTTTGGTGGGATGCATTAAATGCGGTGGCAGTCACCAGCTCTTCAATCATGTCAGTGCTATCCCCCTTCCCAAAGCTTTTTGTGCACAATAGAACCCCCTCGAATGACGCATTGATGACGTGATCATGAAATCTGAGGGTGTTGCCTCCTCGGCCCACTAATAGTCCTTCTCGGCCTAGTCATGACACGTGGCATGATCACATTACTCGGAATCCTTGTACCCCATAGAACTTGTGGTGCCCAATGTTTCAATCATTGATACAAAGATTAGGCTGAAACACATGTTCATAATTCAATTTGACATAGTTGCTAAGGCACCGACAAATCAACAAATTGGTTATCCCGTAAAATTTTTAATTGTGAATTTATGGAGTACACTTCTAACCTGCAAAATAAATGAATGAGTATACTTAAAAATTGAAAGAAAATTCAATTAGATTTCAAATTGAATTTCAATTGTGATCTAATTTTATACCATTTGTTCAATCTAATTACCTTGAATTCACTGACCGCCTCTAAATTCTTTGGACTTATTGCCAACTATAGAAACGCTAATCAACCTGACTAAAGGACATCATTCCTATATAATAGAGTGCCAATGATTGCATAATTTCAAACTAATACAAACTTCCCCATACTCTAAGAAAAAGAGAGGCTCATAAGTTTACACTTCAAACAATATCCCAAAACCATTCACGAAGGCCCCTAAAAAACAATTACCACAAAGGTTACATGAAAGACTCTTAACAACACCTTTCCAAAAAATGGGTCAAGCAAACTTCCATAAAAATTTAATCACAACCCTTCTTAAGTCCAAACCATTTTATAGTATAAAAGGATGAGCAATATGCCATTTGGTTTTTTTTTTTTAACCCAATTGTGTGTCTCATACACATTTATGTGTATGTTAATGTTAATGTTAGTGTTTATGTTTATATTTATATTTATATTTTCTTAAAAATAATTATTAAAGAATATTTTTTGAAAGTATAATTTATAACTATATCTATATAATAATATAAAAGTGAAATGTTTAATTTTTCGTTGACCATTACAGTTTTTAGGAATTTTAGTGTATTCTATTCAGTCAATCTGGAATCGATACCTAACATTATCTATACTATTATTTAAGGGTATTCCCCTATTTAGGATCCTCATTTTTTTTGTCCAAAAATGGCCCTACATTCCTATGTTTAAGTAAATACAAAACTAAAAGATAATCCAGTAAAAATACAACTCTAACTTCCACTAAAATATTACCTAAAAAATAGGGCCGCTCTCCTGTTGATTTTCAAATTGCTCGATCCACTGATAAATTCTAAATGCATATTATTAATGAGAAAACATGTAAACCTGAAATTGGAATGAATAAAAAATTATGACACTAAAAAAAAACCACATTACACGCTTGAAGCATATGTGATTAGACTAGTTAATTATGAAATCTTTCCATTTGAGTTTTTTAGACTAGTAGTTGGGATCATACTAACATTCAACTAAATCATCAGAATTGCAACCTGCAATCTTTATGCAAAGTTTATATAGTATATGGGTCTGATCCCTTATTTATACGGTGTATGTCCTTTCTTCCATCTGTGCGTAAGGTATAATCTAAATATCTCTATATCCATGGAAGCTTAGTATTGAACAAAATTTATTCTTTTAAAGTTAAAGACTAAACTAAATATTTTTTGAGTCATTCAATTTGATGTCATCGGATTGATTATCCTATTTTAGAATTATTTATTAATCTAATTATTTTATTCTAGGTCTCATAAATGCATGCATCACAATCACATGTAGGCCTTTTATATCCATTAATAAGTTAATAATTGTACTGTTTCTTTTAACACTATCCGCTATATATACTAGCCGACACACTTTTATATAGATAAACTCGTGCATGTAAAGAGTTTAAGAAATGTTTCAATTAAATTAGGTTAGCAGCCCAACTTGCCAAATTTGAAATCCTTTTTTTGGGTGAAAACTGGTCTAATATATGATAAAAAATAGTCTCAAAGAAAATCTGAATCATTTCCCAAACCCTAAACGGTTATACCTCACACTCTCTTCCCTTCCATAAAAGGAAAAAAAAAAAACTTAACGTGACCCATTACAAACATTTCCTTTTCTCTTTTCCAAAGAATTTAAACTTTTTGGGTAATATCAAACTATTAATTTATCATCGATAATTAATTATTTGTAAATCTTTAACAAAAAATAAAATTATACTTTAAAAACATTCTTAACTAATTACATGTTTGAAAAGGCAAAACATAAACATAAACATAAACGTATTTTATGCATCAAAAATATATAAATCAAACAATTTTTATGTTCACCTTATACTTACACAGTTTTGTATTTTACACGTATATGTTTGCTCCAGAAGTAGGCCAATGGTTTGAGGAATTTAAAAAAAAAAAATGTTGCAACTAGATCAATTCTACAACGATGCATGTTGAAATGTGAAATTTTTAAATGACAAAAAAAAAGGTGGTTACATAATATAAAAAAATTCCAAACAAGATTTATTCAAGAATATAAGTTTTGAACAAATTTGTGGGTAACTCAGTGGAAATAAATAATAAATGCCATCTCCAAAATTAAAGAGGTCAATTGTAAAAGAAAACTAGCGCGTGCTCAGAGGCACTTCTATTTTTTTGGATAAAAATTAATAATTTGCATCCATTATAATTTGATATTATTAAATTTTTCAATCACAAAAAAACCTAGGCTAGTGTCTTTAAATGTTTTATCTAAAGATTCGAGTGCACGTCGATTTACCATTGGGGCTTCATCTCAAACAATTATGGTCCCTGACTCCCTCAACGGATCTTATTTGAGAATTACCAAATAATAATTTACCCAACCAATGACTTTCCAAAAATCAATGAGCCCTTGACTCCACCATTTAAATAAATCAATGGAGTCCCTAATTTTACTGAATCAAAATTAATAGTCTTTGACTCTACTACTTCAATTAATTCAATGGAGTCCTTGACTCCACCGCATCAAATAATTTAATAGAGTCATTGACTCCACCGTTTCAAATAATTCAATGGAGTCCTTGACTTTGCTAATTTAAATAATGGACTACTTGACTCCATCGTTTAAACAAACAATGGAGTCCTTGACTCTACCAATTTAAACAATTTGGAGTTCTTGACTCCATGAATTTAAAATAATATGCTTCAATGGAGTCCTACTCCCTAAATTATTTTAAATAGAGTGGAGTTTCTAATTCCTTCAAATTAATTGAATGGAGTATATAATTCCAATATGATTAATTCATTTGGATTCCTAATTCCTCACCAAAATTGGAGTTTCTAATTCTCAAAATAAAATGATCATAAAATTGGTTTGAGAGAAATTTCCAATTCCCAATCTCTAAAAATGATCCTAAAAGTAAAATTGCTTTAAAGGAATTTTCAGTCCCTAAATTAATTTTGGGAACTTCCATCAAAATATCATTCCTTGTTAAAAATCATATAAAGAAGCAACTGAAAGAAAAGAAATTTGTTTAGACATTCAATTTCTCAACAAAGAGAGCCTTTTGCTCAATTTCCATAACAACATGGATCCTTAATTCATCCTTAAGATTAAAATAAATTATCTCACGAAAAAAAAAAAAAAAAAGTCAATACTTAATTAAATACCAAGTATTTGACTTAAATGTCCATCATTTAAAGTGAACAAAATCATATTTAAGGAATTTAAATCTAAAACCTCAACTTAAGAAGTACGAATTGGCTTGATCCCTGCCAAGAGTATGTAAGCAACCTAAATGCATTATTGGATGTAGCCACAAATAAACAAAAACACATATTCCCTCAAACACAAAAGAATAAACTTACATGCAAAGATGACATGATTAGAATCTAAGGGTTTTCTCATGAAACAAGGGATTGTGATTAAGAGATACGTTATATATCTTGAATGAGTACTACTCAAATCAATAAAACTCATATGCCCAAATGCCTATGGGTGAAATTATATTTGATGGATTTTATTTCAACACTTTTTTTTTGTCAAACAATGAATATAATAGGAGAGAACCTGTGGTACCCAATGTCTTGTTCACTAATACAAAGGTTAGGCTAAAACACATGTTCATAATCCAATTTGGCGTAGTTGCTAAGTTTCTCGCAAATCATTAAATCGGTTATCTCATAAATTATTGTATTGTGAACTCTTTGAGTATACTTCAAACCGATAGAATCAATGAATGAGTATACTTCAAAATTGAGAGAAAATATAATTAGATTTCAAATTGGATTTCAATTGTGATATAATTTTATGCTATATGCTTAGTCTAATTAACTTAATTTTGTTTTCAACGTAAGGAGACATACATTCATTTTTCATGGCTCAGTTGCCAACTATGGGAACACTAATCGTTGTGATTGAAGGACATCATTCCATTATAACAAGGTGACTGATCATTGAAGAACATAAATTTGATGGAGAGCCCAAGACTTGAAGAGAAGGAGGCTAATAATTTTACACTTCATCCAGTATCCTTGACCATACACGAAAGTCTCTAAAAGCAAATACCCAAAAAATGCTTCGTGGAAGAAATTCTCTAAACAATGCATTTCCGAAAGTAGAGGCAAGCAATCTTTCAAAAAAATTTAATCAAATTCCTTGATGTGTCCTAATCATTTAAGATATAAAAGGATTTTACGGCTTTTTTTTTTTTTTTCTTTCAAAACCCCGATTTGTGTTTTGTACAAGTTTATGTTTATGTTTATATTTTAAAAAAATATTAAATAATTATTTAAGATTTTTTTGAAAGTATAATTATATATATTTATTAATTTAAATTTAAATTAAGAAAAAATCCAATTAGATTATAAATTGAAGTTTAATTTTGTGCTATATGTAAAATCAATTTCTTAATTTTGGTGCAGGTATTTATCTTTTATCACTCATTGAAACAATCAAGGATTTGTTAGTTTTATATTAAAGGTGACACAGCTTTCAATAAGATTTAATATATATATATATATATATATATGAATTTTATGTCATATTGAACTTTTAGTTTTATCGTTTATTCACTTTGAGACAACTCTTTTTTTTTTTTAAAGAACCTTATTATTTGAAAAAGGGAGTATTGTTTTGAATTTGAATTAAGATAATTCAACAATATTTTCTTTCTAAAAATAAACTATAAATTGGCAAGAATACAATCAAATGAGAAATAACAATGAAGTAATGCTAATAGACCACACCATATTGCTAGAGTTATAACTACATGATATTGAATCTGAGATGCCGACAGCACAGCAGACAACTAGACAAGTAATTTGATACCAAGTGTCCCTATACTTCAAATGGGTTTGAATTTGTTCTAACACTCCATCTCATTTGTAAAATTTTGAACGTATAAAACTTTCATCCTATTCAAAACCATTTTAAGTCCATCTAAGTTACTTAATCTAGAACTACTTTTAGCACAATAGGATATATTCACTTGTCCAAAAAAGGTATAATAATAGAATAGATCCTAGAGGATGTAGCTCTTACAAACGCCAACCCTAGAAGCATAGTGTGTATATTAGTGTGCATGTGTTTTGGGGGGGGGGGGGGGGGGGGGGGGGGGCTTTGTCCTTACTTTTTGGGGTCATTGTCGATTTAGTTTATACATTTTGATAGGAGTCAATTTGGTCGAAGTTATTTTCAACTTCTATCAATTTAGTCTCTACCATTAAATCACAACTTTTCTTGTCCTTTTTTGACAACCAAAAAAAAAAAATTTACTAATCTCTAACTCCAATAGATACAAATATCAACTCAGCAACTAAAACAAACCCAAATTTGGACTTAGAATAACTGTAAATTGAAATTAATATGGATCAAATTAACTTAAAGTTACAAATAACAAGGACCAATTTGATTGCTACTAAAATATAGGAATCAAATTGACTGAAAGTGGGAAATAACATGGACAAATTGACTGTTACCAAAATGTTACAACCAAATTGATAGTAAGGACAAAATTTGGTATTTTTGCTTATTATTAATTTATTATTATTGAGCTCTTATGTGCTAATATTGGTTATGTTTCTTTAATCTTTATTATACGAGGTGGGCCATGACAGGCTCTTTATATATGCTTTTATATGAGTTTAAGATGTTCGGAAGTTTATGGGTGATGGGATCTTAACGTGCTTTTATGAGTTCAAGGATTACTGTTCGGAAATTAGGCCCATAAAGAGAACAACTATATGAACTTCCTTAAATTTATTCATTTTGTAGCTTCTGTCCGAATCCATTAACAAACATTTTTTAAAAATTAAAATTTGTTTGAAACATTCATAAAATACACCATTCAATAGAGCTTGTTATTTGATAAGGTATAGTTAAAAAATAATAAAAAATTTTAAACACTTCATTTAATAATAGATTTATATGAAAGGACCATATTATCTCATTTAGACAAAACCAGAACAAAAATTAAACCTTAGTTGACAGTTGAAATAAAATTTTAAAAACTAAATTGAATTATAACCTATAAAGAAAAATGGCAACCCACGAAGCAGTATTGCTGGTGTGAGACCTTGTGGGCAGCCTCTTCATGCCAATATGCTACTCAAATATTTATTTTTAAATCCAATTGATCCTAAATATACTAAAATCAGTACACATTTAATTTTAATTTATGCTTTTAAAAATGAGTTCTTAATTGGGAATTGGAAATTGGAAATTAATTGTTAATGGTCAAACAATTTAAGCAGCTGGGGTTGCAATAGAACAATTTAACCCGGATTCACTATATTGATGGTGAAAATTGGTTCTCTTGAATTTGAAATGACACTTTTGGCTGTGAAACTTTATATTCATCTGCATGTTGATATGTTAGAATTAGTATCTGTAGGGGCTCAAATTGTGCTGAACCAGAGTTAGACCTTCTGACCAGGCTAACGAGGCCTCGACAATAAATTTATAGAGAGTGGGTTCCTAATCTAGATCCTTTAGACGATAGATAATACAAAGGTTGGATTCTATAACATAACTCATGCACTAATCTCATGTAAAGATGTAATATTGGGTTGGGTACATTGATGCCGAGGATAATTCTCAGTGCCCTTTTTCGTCCCCTTCTTCTATGTCCCTACCTTTCCTTTTATAGACCCCTCTCTCCCCTTCTTTCTCCTTCCACGTGTAGTCCAGGTGTTTTCCTTTTGGATACTTGTCCCATCATTCTCCCTTCCTCAAATATCTGGCGGTGAAGATAGGGCCGAATTTCAATGTTCAGATGTCATTTCTTCATTAATGCGGCCAGGGAGGTAGGTATAACGCCTTCAATACGGTGGTAGCAGTCTTTTCTTTGATATTTGTCCATCAACTTCCTTTATCCTTTATCCTTACTCTCTTAGATATTTGTACGTAAGATCCTTAATGCGAGAGTCTTTAAACCACCAGGCCACTTATACTGTCCTCGGCAACAAGCTGCCGAGGATAATATCATCCTCGAACGTCATGTCTTGTGGTGCTACGATCATGCATGGTGACTTCCTTTGTCACGTGACATCGCGGGAAGGAATTATTAGGTCCTCGGACCATTCTGAGCTGTTGGGTTGGACCTTCTTCTTTATGGGGACCTTTGGGCCGGCCCAATACGTGATTTGGGCCTATGGGCATCACAATAGCCCCTTGAAATCCTTATTTCTACTCTGTGGAGAGAAATGAGGATTTCGATATATGCACACGTAAGGCAATCCGCTTCTGACGCTTCGATATGCAAAACAAGCTCCAATTAAATATTGGCGGCTTCGTGTTCCCTATTTCCAACCGCACGATGCTCATCTAACGGGTAGGCGTATTTTGAGGAAACAGGCGGGGGGCTTCCCGCTTTGCGCCTTTCCATGAAATAAAAACTGCTATTTCAAAGGTTCCTTATTCATTTCAGAGTCTGTACACTGAACCTATCCCTTCCTGCCATCTACACGCGTCTCTAGTCTTTTCAATCCTAAGCCGAGGTGACCTAGTTATTTAAAAGTAAGTATTCCAACTTTCTGCTTTCGTTATTACTGCTCGTTCCTTCTAGTTATTCTTATTTTTTCTGTCCTCGGCAGTCTAAACTCCCCATCTCAACATAGTATTCTCTCCGTAGTCTTAGGAAATGGGTAGATTTGCATCCTTAGTGGATACTCCTGAAAAAATAGTGGAGTTTAAGGTTAAATACGGAATCCCTCAGGGAGTATCTGTCAAGTATTATGAGCAAGGGGGATGGCTCACCGATAGGGACGCCGGTGAGGTGGCGATCCCCATGATAGCATTCCTAGAGGGAGGAATGAGGGTCCCTATGATGCCCATCACCAGGGATTACCTTAGAACATCTAGGTTGTCTCCCACTCAATGTGCCCCGAACATGTTTAGGATCTTAGGAGCCATTGATCTCCTAAATGAAAGGCTAGGATTAGGGCTCACCCACCACGAGATGAACTGGGTGTATAATCTTCACCACCTAAAAGGGCACACGTACTATTTAAAGTCTAGGCACCCTGAGGTTAGGTTGATCCAGTGCTTTCCCCACTCCAACAAGGGTCTAGACAAAGATTTCCTTATATTGTCGGGGGACTGGCACGACGGTCTCCCCTGTCCGACGAGGGAGGGGACACCTGGTAAGTATTCGAGTAGCGCCAGTTTTTATTAAAGATGAATTTTTTCACTTTCGTTGTTGGCTGTGTTTCCTTTGACTTGCCCTTACTAAATCGTTTTTGAAATGTGTGCAGATCGCCGTGCGCTTACCCGTCGCGCCAACCTTGTCGATTTTGATCGCCTGAACAAAATCTTAAAGGCCAAGGTATTCGTGCATTCAGACGGTCAGCTACGCGCCGCACATCTCATCCTCGGATACACGCCTATATCCTCCGCCTTCCAAGTTCCCAAGTGCGTGATTAAAGAGAAGGACCCTCGGCTGCCGAGGATAAGTGTAGCGGCAGAGGGCTTCCTGTTACCCGCCGGCACTCCCGTGCCCCAAGGAGTTTTGATTACCGAGCCTGTGAGGGTCGTCCCGGGAGCCACTCATTTGGCTACGCCTTCGGCTCGACCTAGATTGGGCGAAGGTTCTACCTCTCAGCCAGTCGCCAAGGTAGAAGAGGAAGAAGAAGAAGAAGAAGAAGAAGAAGAAGAAGAAAATGAGGAAGAAAAAGAAGAAGTTGTCGAACTTTCGGATTCCGAGGAGGAGTTCGAAGCTTTAGATCGGCTCTTCCAGCCCAGGCATCCCTCTCCTGTCGTCGGATCTCCTTCTTTCACATCCTCAGACGACGACGACCAACCCTTGGTAAGAATGGGAATCCAGCGCAGACCCAAGCCCAGCTTGAAGGACGTATTAGAAGGACAAGCTGGAGCGCAGGAGCCTTCTAAGGTGCCCCCCGTAAAACCTAAGGACAAGGGGACTGAGAAGGTTCCCTCGATAAGGGTTACCCTTCCTCCTTCTTCCCAAGTTCAACACATCGATCCCGCTGACCATAAAAGAAAAAGGGATCAGCCCAAGGGGAAGGAGATAGTCGACGGAAGCAAAGACCTCCCCCCTAAAGAGACTGATGCAGAAAGGGGAGGCAAGCATGCTCGGCATGCCCACACAAGATCGGAGAGGCGAATCGACCCTCCAGTAGCATTCCATGCGCCCATTTGGGCTCCCCAAATGCGCGTGGACGATCAAGCCGTCACTGCGGACGCGTCCATTAGGGGATCCGATGAGGGCACAGCTGCCTGCATCGCTGATGCATTAGAGCAGGCACTTCTATTGCCTGAGGACATGGGTGAGCTTAGAAGGATGAGGGATCACAACGTCTTCATGATCCTCAAGAAAGAGTTAGCCATGGTAAGAAATTTGGATTAATTGTCTCTTCGTATCCTTTTTTTTTTATTGCAATTGTTGCTTTTATTTCTTTGTTTGACGTTAACTGCCTTCGTATGTTGTATACTAACAACGTTTGTATGCAAGCTGTTCAATCTGCCCATAGGGCAGAGGAAATTGCCGTTAACTCGTATAAAGCACTAAGGGATGAGGAGGTGAGGCTGGATCAAACCAAGAGAATCTTGGAGCTTAAGGAGAAGAAACTACAAGAGATGGCCACGAGCCTGGGTAAAGTGGAGAGCGAGAGGTCAGGTCTGGAGGCCCAACTGAAGACCACCACCAGGCAGACCGAGGATCAAAGGCTGCAACTCAAGCGTGCCAACGAGGACCTCGCCTCGGCTAAAAAGCTGGTGAAGGATCTCAAAAAAGACCTCATAAAGTCTGAGGAAGCCAGACTGGAGGCTCTTAAGGCCAAGGAAGAGGCACTTGTCAAGGTTGAGGCAGCCGAGGCTATGGTTGACGAGGCAGAACAGAGCGGCTATGAAGTGGGGGTGGCAAAAACCACTGACACCTTCAAAGCTCAAGTGCCAGAGGTCTGTAGGGATTACTGCCTCTAAGTGTGGAAGGAGGCTCTTTCCCGAGCTGGGGTGGATGCCTCCTCTCCTCTGTGGAGGGCAAAGAATGCCTATGTCCCTCCGGCAATTCGAGCAGCCGCTCCTGGTCAAGCCAAGGATGATGCCGCTTCTTCCCCAGCTGAGGTGCAGTTGGAAGAAGGCACTACAAAAGGCACTGCAGCTGAGGTTCGACCTGACGATTCTCAACTTCCAGCTGCCCTAAAGGAGCTGCCCCCCAATCTGAAGGTTAGCGGTACAATGGAGCTGGTTCTGGCGACCTTGCCCATAAAGCCCAAGGAAGTGGTTGGGGGGTCTTCGACCTCGGTAGTGGCTCCTGCTGATCCGAAAGGCTAGATCCAGCCTAAGCCTTGATGGCCTTTGGAGCCTTGTTGCCGCCTTTTTTGCTTGCTTTACCTTTCTTTTCTTTTCTTTGTTTTTTTTTGTAACTCCCTCTTTGGGTTGTAGATGTATTTAAATTATATTTTGATTAATGAGAAATAGTTTCAGTTTGAGTTGCTGTTTTGTATTGTATTAACTGTGAGCAGATCCTTTTACCATTATTGATTTAGTTTAACCGAATGATGATTTGAACTTCCTGTTCGTATTAACAATATTACCTCAATGACCAAATAAACGTAGAGGAAGACAGGTTAAATGATATACTTGCAAACGCTTGGAGTAAGGCATTAAAAAGTAACATATTAATATGGATCCGCTCACTTAGGATTTGCTTAAGAGCTATCTTCGAAATAACACATTAAGAAGGAACGTTTCGATATGTCCCATACTTAAACTAACAATGCTTCGAGCACTGCGCTTGGTACTTGGTAACGAATAAAACAACATGAAGCACATGTTTGAAATGCCTATTGCAAGGTTATATGGAATCCGATGTAAGATAGAGGATCCGAGGATTTGGCGTAACCTTCTTTAAAATTCCAATCAAGGTAGAGGATCCGAGGATCCGGCATAACCTTATCTTTTACTTTTAAATTAAGGTAGAGGATCAGAGGACCCGGCGTAACCTTATCTTTTGCTTTTGAATTAAGGTAGAGGATCCGAGGACCCGACTTAACCTTAGTTTTTTGCTTTGAAATAAGATAGAGGATCCGAGGACCCGGCGTAACCTCATCTTTTTCTTTTAAATTAAGGTAGAGGATCCGAGGACCCAGTTTAACCTTTGTTTTTTGCTTTGAAATAAGGTAGAGGATCCGAGGACCCGGCGTAACCTCATCTTTTACTTTTAAATTAAGGTAGAGGATCCGAGGACCCGGCGTAACCTCATCTTTTGCTTTTAAATTAAGGTAGAGGATCCGAGGACCCGACTTAACCTTAGTTTTTTGCTTTGAAATAAGGTAGAGGATCCGAGGACCCGGCGTAACCTCATCTTTTGCTTTTAAATTAAGGTAGAGGATCCGAGGACCCGGCTTAACCTTAGTTTTTTGCTTTGAAATAAGGTAGAGGATCCGAGGACCCGGCGTAACCTCATCTTTTGCTTTTAAATTAAGGTAGAGGATCCGAGGACCCGGCTTAACCTTAGTTTTTTGCTCTGAAATAAGGTAGAGGATCCGAGAACTCAGCGTAACCTTAATTGTGACAAAACCAATAGTATGACAATGATAAAGTTAAAATTACAAAAGCGATTTTCATTAATAGTAATATCGTCGCAAATTACTTACATTCTAGGGGTGGGGCACCACTTTTTCATCTAAGTCTACTAGGTAGTAAGCTCCTATTCCAGCTATTGCCGTAATGTGGTACGGTCCTTCCCAGTTTGGTCCAAGTTTTCCCTACGCCGGATTTTTGGTATTACCCACCACCTTCCTCAGCACTAAGTCTCCAAGAGCGAGCAGTCTCGAGTTTACCTTCGAATCATATCCCTGCTTCAGCTTTTGTTGATAGCGAGCCAAATGGATCATGGCAACTTCCCTCCTTTCCTCAACCAAATCTAGGCCCCTTTCTAGTAGCCTATCGTTGCTTTCTGGAGTGAAGGAACTTGTTCTCATTGTTGGAAAACCAGTTTCCAAAGGGATAACAGCCTCAGCGCCATAAGTCATCGAGAATGGTGTCTCTCCCATTGATCGGCGAGGTGTGGTCCAATACGTCCATAAAACATGAGGCAATTCCTCCACCCATCTCCCTTTGGCGTCCTCCAGCCTCTTCTTCAGCCCGTTCACTATAACTTTGTTGACAGCCTCAGCCTGCCCATTTCCCTGTGGATAAGCTGGAGTGGAGTACCTGTTGGTTATGCCGAGGTTACTACAATATCGCCTAAACGCCTTGCTATCAAACTGTAAGCCATTATCTGAGATGAGAGTGCGAGGGACACCAAATCGGGTAACGATATTCTTCCACACGAATTTCTTCACATCGACGTCCCTGATGTTTGCCAGAGGCTCGGCTTCTACCCACTTAGTAAAATAATCAGTGCCTACCACTAAATACCTTCAATTCCCAGGCGCCTTCGGGAAAAGACCCACGATGTCCAGTTCCCATTGTGCAAAGGGCCAAGGGCTCGTCAAAGGATTGAGCACCCCCCCAGGCTGATGAACGTTTGGTGCGAACCTTTGACATTGATCACATTTCTGCACATAACTTTGAGCTTCCCGTTGCATATTGGGCCACCAATATCCTTGCGTTAGAGCTCTGTGAGCTAAGGATCTTCCTCCGTGTGACTTCCACAGATTCCTTCGTGTAATTCTTCCAGAAGCAGCTCCGTCGCTTCTGGATGCATGCATAGCAGGTATGGGCTAGAAAATGATCGTTTATACAGTTTATTGTCCTCGGCAAGCCAGAATCGAGAGGCTTTCCTACGTATCTTGTCTGCTTCGACTTTTTCCTCGGGCAGAACATCGTCCTTGAGGAAGGATACGATGGGATCCATCCAGCTAGGCCCCACCCTGATTTGGTGGACGTGGGTAACACTTCCAATCGTTCTCGAGGGTTTGGGTAAGTCTTCAACTAGGATAATCCGAGGTAGTCCTTGCGACAACGACGTGGCAAGAGTTGCTAGGGAGTCAGCATGTGTATTGCTACTTCTAGGGACATGGGATAGAGTAAAGGATTCAAACTTGCTTTGTACCACCTTGGCTTGACTCAAGTAGTCCTGCATCCTCGGATCTCTGGCCTCCACCTTCCCTTCCATTTGGCAGACAACCAGTTGCGAGTCCGAGAACACTTGCACGATCTTTCCTCCCAATTTATGAACCATCTCCATCCCTTTTAGCAGAGCTTCATACTCGGCCTCATTATTTGTAGCCAAGAATCCCAGCCTTAAGGACTTCTCTAATGTGAGACCTTCTGGGGTCGTGATTACTAAACCCACCCCGGATCCCCTTTGATTGGCAGCCCCATCAACGTAAACGGTCCAATCCACTAGATCTTTGCATGCAACCATAGCAACTGATTTTTCATCAATGTCCCTATTAACGGCACTACCTTCTATCGTGGGCTCAGCAAATTCTGCAACCAAATCAGCCAGTACTTGACCCTTTATCAACGTGCGTGGCATGTACTTTATATCAAAAGAGCCCAAGATGGTTCCCCATTTTGCAATCCTGCTCGTATAATCCGCACTCCAGAGTATAGCTTTGAGGGGAAGCTGAGTCAGAATAACCACTGTATGAGACTGGAAATAATGGGGGAGCTTACGTGTACCATGCACCACGCCAGGATTGCCTTCTCTAAAGGTGGGTAACGTACCTCGGCCTCATGCAAGGACTTACTCACATAGTAAATTGGCTTTTGTATATCTCCGTCGACCCTTATCAACACTAGACTGACGGCATGGGCGGCCACTGCAATATATGCAAATAGGACTTCGTCGACCTCAGGCCGAGACATGATAGGAGGATGAGAAAGATATTCCTTAAGTTTTTGAAAGGCAACAGCGCACTCCTCCGTCCATTCAAACCCTTTCCACTTGTTCAATAATTGAAAAAATGGCCTACACCTGTCAGCAGATCTTGAGATAAATCGGTTGAGGGCCGCGGTCATTCCAGTCAACCTCTGCACGTCCTTTGGATTCCGAGGCGGCTGCAGGTTACTGATGGCTTTGACCTGAGCGGGGTTAACTTCAATTCCTCTATGTGTCACCAGGTAGCCCAAAAACTTACCAGATCCTACTCCAAAGGAACACTTGGATGCGTTGAGGCGTAGCTTATGCTTTCTCAGCGTTTGGAAGGTGTCATCCAGGTCTGATATGTGAGCCAAGATAGCCTTACTTTTAACCACCATGTCATCTACGTACACCTCAATCGTCTTTCCCAATTGTGGTTCAAACATCCGCGTCATCATCCTTTGATAGGTAGCCCCGGCATTTTTCAAGCCGAATGGCATAACCTTATAGTAATAGTTCCCTATAGGTGTGACAAAAGCTGTTTTCTCCTGGTCTTCTAGAGCTAAGGGTATTTGATGGTATCCTTGAAAAGCATCTAAAAAACTCATCCGAGGATGACCCACGGTAGCATCCACCAGCTGATCTATGCGGGGCATTGGAAACGAGTCCTTGGGGCAAGCTTTATTCAAGTCTGTAAAATCTACACATACTCTCCACTTCCCATTCTTCTTCTTCACTACCACCGTGTGGGCCAGCCACTCTGGGTAAAACACCTCTCTAATTGCCCCTGCCTTTTTAAGTTTCTGGACTTCCTCCTTAACAGCATCGGCATGCTCTTTGGACGTGCGCCGAGGTGGTTGTCTTCGTGGTATTGCGGTCGGGCTGACGTTGAGGCGATGGCAAATAAACCCTAGGTCAACCCCCGGAGCCTCGTAAGCGTCCCATGCGAACACGTCGATGTTTTGTTTCAAAAACGCAACTAGGTCTTCCTTCTCCTGCAGGGGCAACTGACTTCCTACTTGGAAGAATTTCTCTGCATCGTCCGCTATAACCACCCTCTCCAAGTCCTCACATCCAGACTCTTCATCTTCAGCACCATCTGGTTTGGCCGAGGACGTTAATTGCTATAAACTTCTCCCGGCCAAAGTCTGGGTTTCTTGCTTCGTTTGACGCATAATTGCTGCTGTTATGCATTGCCTCGCCACGGACTGACTACCAACTATCTCCTCAACTCCATCCTTATACGGGAACTTCACCTTAACATGCAGAGTTGATGAGATTGCCCCCAAGGCGTGCAACCACTGCCTTGCCATTATGGCTGTGTAGGGGGAGTAAGCATCCACCACGATAAAATCCACATCTACCACTACTGGTTCTGACTGTACAGGTAGCCGGATCTGCCCCTTTGGAATGACAGCCTTCCCTTCAAAGCTTATCAACAGGGAGTCGTAGGTTGTGAGATCTTTGGGTTTCAAATTAAGCCCCTTAAATAAATCCGGATACATGATATCAACCCCACTCCCTTGGCCAACCATTACTCTCTTTACATCATATCCCCCGATTCTCAGCGTGATGACTAATGCGTCGTCATGCAGTTGAATAGTGCCAAGCTTGTCCTCCTCGAAAAATCCCAAGACGAGCAGAGGATTCTGCTTAATTCTCTTCGGCTCCGAGCAGAGATCCTCGGCAGAGGAACGCCATACTGACATTACCCTGGTGGGGCAAGACCCCGTCCTGCCTGGTGCGGCCAGAATGACGTTAATCGTGCCCAGTGGGGGCCTTATGGTGTTGCTGCTCTGATTCACGAATCCAGATTGTGTTCCTTGTTCGTTAGGCCGATCCATGAATTGCCTTAGTTTTCCTTCTTTCACCAGTTGATCCAGATAAATCCATAAATTCCTGCAGTTTTCTGTAGTATGGCCCTTATCTTGATGGTAATTACAATAGAGGTTCTAATTACACTTCGTAGGGTCGCCGATCATTCTATTTGGCCACCTAAAGTACGGTTCTCGGCAAATCTTCTCTAGCACTTGCTGCACCGGCTCACGAAATACAGCGTTCACTGTCTGTGGTGGAGCTGACCTAGTCTGGCTAGTGAAGTCCCTCCGCGGCCATTTGCTATTATATCTTTCTGCCTTGAAATCCTTGCTCTCCTAAGGGACAATCCTCATTTTCCCCTTACTCTGCTATTGATCCTCCTCAACTCGTTTATATTCATTAATACGGTCCATAAGCCGACGAACCGTTTTTACAGGCTTCTTGGTCAAGGATTTCCTCAGATCGTGTTCAATTGGAAGGCCGACCTTAAAGGTGTTGACCGCCACCTCATCAAAATCACCATCAATCTCATTGAATGCTTCCCAGTACCTATCTGAGTAAGTTTTCAACGTCTCGCCCTCCCTCATGTTCATGGCCAATAGCGAATCCAGCGGCCGAGGTACTCTGCTACACGTAATGAAGCGAGACCCAAACGCCATCGTAAGGTCCATATAGGAATTGATGGAGTCTGCTTTCAAGCCATTAAACCACCTCATTGCAATAGGTCCTAAACTTAAGGGGAAGACTTTACACATCAAGGTTTCATTCTGTGAATAGACCGCCATGCGTTAATTAAAATGGCTCACGTGCTCCACTGGGTCTATTTTGCCATTATAGATGGTGAAGTTTGGCTGCGTGAATCGACGGGGGAGTTTTCCTCTCTCAATACGACGCGTGAAGGGTGACTTGGAGAGCTGGAGCAGTGCCTTCCCCATGGCGTCACTGCCCAAGCCCCTAAGGGTCGTCCCTCTGCTTCTCCTGTCACGAATACTTTCCTCTTGGTACGAGAAAGTTTCAGTGGGAGGGGTTCTTGACCTCGGCCTATAACCACTGTTCTGAGAGTCATCTGATGAAGGGTCAGATGTGGAAGGCGTCCGTTTCCGCTCAGCAAGACGAAGCTTCCTCTTCAGTTGGTCAATTTCTCTCTGCATGGCCCTAGTGTTATCTTCTCTAGAGCCCCTGCTTCTGCCCTGCAAATGATTACCGGCGGTTCGCCCTGAGTGCACACTGCCCTCTTGATCTCCCATTTGCTCTAACTGTTGGAGTGGATCCTTGTGCTGAGATCCTAGAGATTCTGCATGGTCTGGATTCAAACCCGCCATCACGTTATCTGCGCCAAAGCTCAAGAATTCCCACAGACGGCGCCAATTGTAGGGGCTCAAATCGTGCTGGACCAGAGTTAGACGTTCTGACCAGGCTAACGAGGCCTCGACAATAAATTTATAGAGAGTGGGTTCCTAATCTAGATCCTTTAGACGATAGATAATACAAAGGTTGGATTCTATAACATAACTCATGCACTAATCTCATGTAAAGATGTAATATTGGGTTGGGTACATTGATGCCGAGGATAATTCTCAGTGCCCTTTTTCGTCCCCTTCTTCTATGTCCCTACCTTTCCTTTTATAGACCCCTCTCTCCCCTTCTTTCTCCTTCCACGTGTAGTCCAGGTATTTTCCTTTTGGATACTTGTCCCATCATTCTCCCTTCCTCAAATATCTGGCGGTGAAGATAGGGCTGAATTTCAATGTTCAGATGTCATTTCTTCATTAATGCGGCCAGGGAGGTAGGTATAACGCCTTCAATGCGGTGGTAGCAGCCTTTTCTCTAATATTTGTCCATCAACTTTCTTTATCCTTTATCCTTACTCTCTTAGATATTTGTACGTAAGATCCTTAATGCGGGAGTCTTTAAACCACCAGGCCACTTATACTGTCCTCGGCAACAGGCTGCCGAGGATAATATCATCCTCGGACGTCATATCTTGTGGTGCTACGATCATGCATGGTGACTTCCTTTGTCACGTGACATCGCGGGAAGGAATTATTAGGTCCTCGGACCATTCTGAGCTGTTGGGTTGGACCTTCTTTTTTATGGGGACCTTTGGGCCGGCTCAATACGTGATTTGGGCCTATGGGCACCACAGTATCCATTTAGAACAATTTATTGAGTTGAAACAAAAACTTTTTGCTGAAAGTGTAGAAAAAAAGGTTAAAAAATTAGTTGAATAATACAGTGAGACTCATGAATAATTTTAAAAAGTGTAGTGAGACTCATAAATAGTATTAAAAAGTAAGACCCATGAATAATAGCAAAAATAAGCTGAAAGTTGATATCGGCTAAAAAATTCAGCTCATTCCAAACACACACTAAGTTGATAAATTGTTGCACCTATTACCTATTTTCAGAAGTTGGTTTCATTCCAAATTCATGCAACGCCTCTGCTCTACATAATAAGAGTTTATTGAGAGAGATCACTTTTTTTTTTTTACTTTACATATTTTAATTTTTTTGGTAACGAATTTGTGGGGGTAAAAGTACCAAAACACCATATGGGCCTTGGGCCTAGTCCGAGAACGCAAATTCCCCAAAGGGGCCGGGTGTCGGGAGCAAGGCCTTCTAACCCTGAGGCCTAAGGGCCCGCCGACCAGGCTGCCAGCCTGTCGAAGTTGAGCCGAGGAGAGGGTCTCCTCAGACGCAGGATCAGGGACAGAACATGGTAGCAAAACGCCCGGGGGAGGGCCCCTGAAGCTCGGCGAGTCATCCTACATCCCAATGAGATGCCGAGGTGGGAGACAAGGGAGACGTGCTTTGCCTAGGGTTCCTGCCACCGCATTAAAGACTTCTCACCTACCCACCTGGCCGCATTAATGGAGAAATGACTATTGAGAGGACGATGAGCAGCCTTAAGGGCATTGGGGAGCGTTTTCAGGGAAAAGACAGATGGGAACTAGGCATGGGAAGTATAAATAGAGGAGGATGCACTACTTGGAAAGGGGGGTTTTTTTTATCTTTTTTGAGGGAAAAAAGAGGAAGACCTTTTCTCTCTCCACCTTGAGGTCAAGCAGAAGAAAGGTCCAGACGCACGCTCTCAGCCCACGTCCGAGCAGAGGCAAAAGGTGTTCCCTCATTCCTTAGCACGATAGCAACGGACTTTACCTGCGCTCCATAGCATTCTAGAGCCCCAAGAAGTCTAGGCTTTAAGCCCATCCTCTACAAATTCTATTGTAAAGGCCACTTGGGCCAGCCCAGTCCCGCATTAGGGCCTCAGGCTCAGTTTGTGCCCTTACAGAATTCATTTGACATGATGATTGAAAACAATTAACTTCTCATTACTACATATTTATAGATAAAAAAAAAAAAAAAAAAGTTTAAAAAATTGAAATCCGGATGAATTCATTTTTTTTGGGAGGGAGAACAAAAGGGCCAGTTTTGCATGGAAGAATTAAAAAGATTTGAATTAGGATAAATTGTGGATTTCTTATTTGTATACATTTTTCCATTGTAACCACAAATTCTTAATTTATTTAGCTATTAGCAAAAAGTTGCCAATTTCCTTCTGATAAATATGTATATGGAACACTCTTACTTATAATTTTTGAAATTAAAAATCAATCTAAATTTTAAAATCAAAAAAAGGGAAATTACATAGAAAAACCTAAAGTGTACACCATGTTTCATATCAGATCTAAACTTTTAATTTTGTTAATTAAAGTTTCAAATTTACAAGAATGTATCAAAATAAGAAAATTGTATATCGTGGAGAAAATGGGCTTTTGCCCTTTTCAAAAAAACAATCCAGCATTTTGCCCCCTTTCCCAAACTAATTAAAGAAATGCCTCTCTTTTGAAACTCGATTTTCTCAAAATTAAGTTAAACCCTATAGTGGCGTTTCTAAGGAATTTATAGTGACGTTTTAAGGACCTATGGTAGGGTTTTTAAAAACGCCACTATAGGTCCTTAAAACGTCACTATAGGTTCCTTAAAACGCCACTATAGGGTTCCAAAAAAAAAAAAATTTTAACTTTCAAAAAATGATCATTTCCCTAATTAGTTTGGAAAAATTGGCAAAATGCTAAATTGTTTTTTTTTTAAAAGGACAAAAGCCAATTTTGTTCTGTACATCGTCCTTTTTCATCTCTATTATTCAGGGCAGTAAGGAGCATATTAAAGCAAAAGGCCATTATGGGATTTGATAGTATTGTAGAAAGACTTATATATTTATTTATACCACACTTATTATATTATTGTCATTGTCGTATATAAATCTTCAATTTGTAAAGAATTTAAGATCAAACAAGGTAATATTTTTATGAATTATGCTTCAACATTTGAATAACATGACAAGAGCATCATTCAAATACTAGCATACTTGGATCCTAATTATCATGGCAACCTCACAACAAAACGTGTTAATTTAAACATAGTAACAACACTATAACAATAAAATAACACTAAACTATACTTGTATATGAATCAAACAAAAAGAAGAAGGGGGAAAGTTCTCTAGATCTTTAAAGGAGTGAGATAATTAAATTTTCAATCGCAATTCGAGACTTAGGAAGATCAAATGCACAATAACTTTTCTTTTTTGCTTTTCTCTAGAGCTATGGGGTAGTGGGATGCTTCAGAGGGAGATTGTTCCCTCTAGTTATAGTAAAAATGAGAATGCTCTAAAGGGGTAGGCGGGTTGGTTTGGGTTTGGTAGAAGTGAAGAGCAAGCAAAGAGACGAAAATGGAAAAATAAATGGAATCAAAGGACACAGAGGTTAAAGAGATCAGCACTTGGAGCCAATGATGATCATGATTCTTGTTTTTCAAAAAAAAAAAAAAATCATGATTCTTTCCTTTTTCTGCTCTTGTGCGAATGTTTTTCAAGATTTTTGCCAATTTTCAGCCAAATTAATTTTATTTTATCATTAATGGCCTCAATTATCATTAAACTTCCCCTTTTAAGGGGAAATTTCAACAATAATCAAGGGATCATTAATGTTTGATCACCTAATTATCAAATGCATACAACCTCATCATTAATTTTAGTCCAGCAAAATATTTTCATTACACATAATTATTTTTTATTCAAATCCTCATGGAACCAATCAAAATCAATAATTCGTAATTGCACTTGATCAAACTCAATCATGTAGTTGCATTTTAATCGTTAAAAAACAGGCCCATGACATTTCATTTTAATTGTCAGGACTTCAAAAATTGTTTTATGTGAAGTGATTGGAGATACAATAGTCAAAATTAAAATTTACCCCTCGAGATGTAAAATTACCATTACCCTTCAATGGAGGTTATATTATATGCAAGTTGTAAAATGGAATGTCCATAATGATTTGCTAGAGACTTCATAATTGATCCACCAAGGGCTTGTTTGGTTAAAAAAAAATGGTCACTCAATTTCTATCACTCGTCACTCATCACTCGTCACTCATCACTCATCACTAAAAATACCCTACTCGTTTGGCACCATCACTCACTTGTAATCACTTAATATTTTTCACACTGTTTGTGGGCCCCATACCTGTCACTCAATGCATTTTTTTTTTCAGTACCTAAACCCACCGAACCCACAAAAAAAAAAAAAAAAAAGAAAAACAGAAGAACTGAAGACCGAACCAGTAAAAGAAGAAGGAAAAAAAAAATAAGAGAAAAGAAGGAAGAACTGAAGATCGAACCATTAAAAGAAGAAGAAGAAAAAAAAAGTAGAACGGAAGATCGAACCCAGGAAAAAAAAAGTCAAACGGTCAAAAGTTACAACTGTGAGTCGCTCTATCTGTGTTTAATTACAAATATGTCATTGAGTTATGAGATATGGAAACTGAAAACACATTTTATGTGTTTTCAGTTTCCATAACTCATCACTCAAAAATCAGAGAATTGAGTGATGGAAACTGAGTCATGGAATCCAAACAACTTCTCTCCCGTGGGCCCCATCAATTTTGGATCATGAGTTATGAAAACAGAATGATATCGTCCAGTTTTGTGGGTTTCCAAACAACACCTAAGTAACCCAACATTTTAACCACTCCCAATCTCTGATCAACAAACACCATACATCCTTAAAACACCAATCATTGTGAATCCATCCCCAACAAATTAATGTTAACCCTAAACCATAGAAAACTTATGTATCAATTTATAAAACATGGTCACCACATCAATTACAAGCATAAAATCTTTTGGCTAGATCAATTCACAAATGTTAGCCACAACCTATGCCATCGCCACAAAGCTAATCCAACCACCACAACCACACACCGCCGCCACAAAACTACCATTTCCAACCATTAATCCACTGTGGCGAAAACCAACCTAACCCTATTTGTACCAATGTGAAGAAAGCCACATGGAGAGAGAGAGAGAGAGAGAGAGAGAGAGAGAGAGAGAGAGAGAGAGAGAGAGAGAGATTTTCACCGATAGTCTTTATAATAGTTGGGTTTATATTTTATATACTGAAAAGTCAAATACTTTATCAGGAATTTAAATTCTTAAGAGTTCAAACTCTTAAGAATTACCAATATTTAACATTATAAGTTTTGTCACCCATTAACATTTATAACTCCTAATTTTTTCATTTGACCAAATAAAATGGTACTCCTGCAAAATCAAAGTCAACTAGACCATTAGATTCTACACCAACACCAAGGTCTCCATGATACGATGAAGCATATATATATATATATATATATGAAGAGGAAAAAATATGTGATGAATATAACGTGGACGTACACTTTATGGATGGATGTATGTGACACATGGCAGGTGCTGGACTCCAAGGTCTTTTAATGGAAGTTAACTTGCGACTTACGGTAGGACTACCATGGTTTTGCTTAACCTACACGCCTAGCCCTAACAAGTAAGACTCCTATAAGGAAAAGGATTAACCACGAGTTACTCTCCTAGAAGGAAAGGACTTCTTGACCAAGGCATAGATTTCGACTCTACACTACTATAAATACTCCAAGACCCTCACAAATCAAGGCACGCATAATTAACTCAACTCTAGCACTCTAATATTGAAAATAAGGTTTCTAACTTGACCTTCGGAGGGTTCTTGGCCGGCACTACACCGGTGCTCTATGTTAGGTCCTTTCTTTTTGTTGTGTAGGTTTTTATTTCGCTCTTGTGAGGACCGCGTAGCTTACTAGTGAATTTTGACATCATCAGTTGGCGCCATCTGTGGGAAACAGCAGGTGATCAAACATTGCCTTATTCCTAAGATAAAAAGTTGCATGGTACTCACGAGATCGATGCCGACAACTAACAACCAAGGCGACGAACCGCACGCTACGGCAATGGAGAGACAAGTCCAAACACTCGCAGCGATAGTCGAGCGCCTGACCAAACAGAATCACGACCTAGAGGAACAGTTACGTTAGAAGAATACACATCCTAGGGCGCAAAAGGAAGACCAGGAAGGAACAAGTGTAGAAAAGAGGAATCATGAAAGACCCGAGGGCAGCAATGCTCCGAGCGGGTTGGAGAGGCGGGATACCAATCAGCCAGCTATTTCTGAAGCTCTACCACCCCACATCGCCGCGGAGATGTAGGAGATGCGGGAACGAATGGACATGATGATGAACGCCCTCAGAGGGCGAGTATCTAGCAACCTTGATGACCTGGTCCAGCGAACTGACTCACCTTTCACAGCACATGTCTCTTCATATCCTCTTCCCCCAAAGTTTCATATGCCTCAGGTGGAGAGCTACGATGGAACCAAGGACCCCTTGGACCATTTGGAGTCCTTCAAAACTATAATGCACCTTTAAGGGGTGCCGAATGAGATTATGTGCAGGGCCTTCCCTACTACGTTGAAGGGATCAACAAGGGTTTGGTATAGCCGGTTGATACCTAACTCGATTAGTACCTTCAAGGAATTAGGCGCTCAATTCGTGTCACACTTCATCGAAGGCCATCAGTACAAGAAGTCCACGACATGTCTGATGAGTATAAGACAACGGGAAGACGAGACACTAAGGTCATATATAACACGGTTCAACAAAGAGGCTCTTTCGATAAACGAAGCGGACGATAAGATACTAGTAGCAGCATTTACCAACGGGCTACGAAAAGGTAAATTCCTCTTCTCCCTGTACAAGAATGATCCAAAGACTATGTCTAAAATACTTTACAGGGCGACAAAGTACATGAACGCGGAAGACGCGCTGATGGCAAAGGAAGATAAGCCTAAGAAAAGAGAAAGGCAGAAGGATGCATGATCAGAATCGGGACGAAAGATGGCTCGGACGGGAGAAAGAAGGGAGGATAGATACCCGAAACCGCCCACAGGAAAATTCACAAGCTTCACCCCTTTGACGGCCCCGATCGACTAAATGTTGATGCAGATAAAGGATGAAGAAGCCTTGACATACCCCGGTAAGTTGAAGGGGGATCCCAATAAAAGGTCAAGAAACAAGTATTGCCGCTTCCATCGTGACCACGCCACGACACATCTGACTGCTACGACTTGAAGCAACTAATCGAGGCGCTTATAAGGTAAGGGAAGCTACAGAGGTTTATCAGTAAAGAAAGGCCGAATCTGCCACAAGACCAACCCCCCCCCCCTCGATGGGAAAATGAGCGCCAAAGACCGCCAATTGTAGACATAAGGATGATCATCGGAGCTAACGTTAACACAGGATCGTCCAAAAGGGCTCATAAAACATACATATGAATGGTACAGAACGTCCAGATGACAGGCTCGACACCAAAGATGGCACGAATCGATATCCCAACCATCGATTTTTCAAAAGAGGATGCCCGACGCCTTCACCATCCATATAACGACGTGCTCATGGTCAGCATACGAGCTGGGGATTACAACATGTATCGGGTACTAGTTGATAATGGAAGTTCAGCAGACATTCTTTATTACCCCGCATTTCAACAGATGGAAATTAGTAGGGAGCAACTGGTTCCAACCAACGCTTCCCTCATTGGATTTGGAGGAACAAGGGTCTACCCTCTTGGGGCCATCACATTGTCCGTAATGGTAGAAGATCACCCACAACAAATTACTAGGGATGTGGTTTTTCTGGTAATTGATTGCTCATCTGCCTATAACGCAATCCTCAAATGGCCCACTCTTAATGCATGGAAAGCTGTAGCTTCGACTTACCATCTGATGATTAAGTTCCCTACCGAATATGGAGTCGGAGAGTTACGCGGGAATCAGGCTACAGCACGAGAATGCTACGTTGCCATGACGGATATGGACAATCACCTGCAAACACTAAATGTCAAAGGACAGGGGACTAAAGCTGAAGCAGTGGAAGAACTGAAAGAAGTATCACTTGACGACTCAAGGCTCGGACGGACCACGAGAATTGGTAAAATGGCTAGTCAATCGGTACAACAAAGCCTTACCACGTTCCTAAGGGAAAATCAGGACTTGTTTGCATGGAGTCACAAGGACATGCCGGGGATTGATTCGACAGTAATAGTACACAACCTGAACGTGTCACCTTCATTCTCTCCCATCCGACAGAAGAAACGAGTGTTCGCTCTAGAAAAGGACCGGGCTATCGCCGAGGAAGTCCGAAAATTGTAGGAAGCAGGTTTCATACATGAAGTACACTATCCAGACTGGCTAGCAAATGTAGTGATGGTCAATAAGGCGAATAGGAAGTGGAGAATGCGCATTGACTTCATGGATCTAAACAAGGCTTGCCCAAAAGATAGTTATCCTCTACCGCGTATTGATACCCTAGTGGATTCAACTGCAAGACATGAACTCTTAAGTTTCATGGACGCGTTCTCCAGCTACAATCAGATCAAGCTGGATGAAGTTAATCAAGAGAAAACGCCGTTCATTACCAATCAAGGGCTCTTTTGCTATAAAGTAATGCCCTTTGGACTCAAAAACGCTAGGGCCACGTACCAGAGGTTGATGAATAAGATGTTCGCACATCAGATTGGAAGGACCGTACAAGTTTATGTGGACGACATGCTAGTGAAAAGTGTTCGCGAATGCAACCATCTGGGTGATCTCCAAGAGACTTTCAACACCCTTCGGTCATACAACATGAAGCTAAACCCCAGCAAATGCGTATTCGGGGTCACGACAAGAAATTTTTTGGGTTTTATGGTGTCCCAGAGGGGTATCGAGGTCAACCCAAAGAAGGTGAAAGCAATAATGGACTTAGCTCCCCCAAAGACGCTAAAAGAGGTCCAAAGCTTAAATGGCAAGATTGCCGCCCTAAACAGGTTCGTTTCAAGGGCAACGGACAAATGCCTCCCGTTCTTTCACACATTGAGAAAATCATTTAAATGGATGAATGAGTGCCAGAAAGCTTTCGAATATTTGAAGACATATCTCTCCTCTCCGCCATTACTTAGCCCATCCAAGCTAGGGGAAGAACTATTTCTATATGTGGCTGTCTCCCCATCCAATGTTAGCATTACTCTTGTTAGAGAGGAAGATAAAATACAGAGACCTGTATACTTTATAAGCCGAGCGCTGAGAGGGGCTGAAGAAAGGTATCCACCGATAGAAAAGCTAGCCTTCGCATTGGTGACGGCTGCAAGGAAACTCAAACCATACTTTCAAGTGCACATCATAAATGTCATGACGAACCAGCCCTTAAGAAGAGCAATGAGCAATCTCGAAGCAGCAGGACGGATGGCACTGTGGGCGATCGAGCTAAGTGAGTACAACATTCGCTATCGACCTCGATCGGCAGTAAAAGGCCAAATCCTGGCGAACTTCATTGCGAAGTTTACCAACATGAAGGAACAGGGGGCAGATGAACTTCTCGTGTGGAGTGTTCACGTAGACAGATCCTTCAACAAAAATGCAGGCGGAGTCGATGTGGTAATCTGAACACCAGAAGGGGATAAGATAAAGTGCATGATCCGTTTGTATTTTCCAACAACAAATAATGAAGCAGAATATAAAACCCTCGTAGCGGGATTGGACCTCATTGTAGCCGCAGGAGCCAAGAGCATGGTTGTCTACTCTGATTCCCAAGTCATCACCAACCAGATTAATGGAAGTTATGAGTGCAGGAGTGAAAGAATGAAGAAGTATCTCGACGAAGTGAAGTCAAATGAGCAACCTCCAAATTGAGTTGATTCAAGTTCCAAGGGAGGAAAACCAAGAAGCTGATTAGCTTGCAAAGGCAGCTTCCGCAGAACCAATGACCGTTCTCGACCAGGTGTTATCCTTCGTTCAAATTTCACCACTGATTGATGGTACTGGTGTGCAAGAGTTAAGTAGTAAGCATTGTTGGATGACTCCCATAGCTGCGTACTTGAAGGATGGCCATTTGCCGGACGACAAGGAGGCTACAAGGAAACTAAGAGTAAGAGCCTCCCAGTTCATCATAATGAAAAACGTTCTATACAAAACAGGTTTTTCTCGACCCTATTTGACGTGTTTAGCTCCTGAAGAAGCAGACTATGTCATGAGAGAGGTCCACGAAGGGATTTGCAGAAATCACTCGGGATCAAGGTCTTTAGTGCACAAGCTTTTCAGGACAAGATACTACTGGCCAACATTGCTGAAAGATGCCAACGCATATGTCAGATCCTGTGACAGATGCCAGCGCTTTGGCAATCTCATAAGGCAACCAACGGAAGAGCTCACGCCCATGACGGCCCCATGGCCATTCGCACAATGGGGTCTGGACATTATGGGCCCGTTCCCAACAGCGGTCAGGCAGCTGAAATTCATAGTGGTTGGCATTGATTACTTCACCAAATGGGTGGAGGCTGAGGCTTTGGCCACTATCACGAAGAAGAATATCCGTAACTTTGTATGGAGAAATATTATTTGCAGGTATGGCATACCAAAAATGCTAGTTTCAGACAATGGCAAGCAATTCGACAACGAAGCATTTAGGGATTTCTGCTCCCAGCTAGGGATAAAGAACCACTACTCGTCACCTGCACATCCACAAGCCAACGGACAAGTTGAGATCACAAATCGATCCTTGCTCAAAATCATCAAGACTCATCTTAAGGGGGCAAAGGGTATATGGCCGGACAAGTTACCAAGTGTCTTGTGGGCGTACAGGACAACGGCAAGAACACCGACGGGAGAAACACCGTTCTGTTTGGCATATGGTACTGAGGCAGTCATACCGGTAGAAGTGGGGCTTACAAGCTACTGTATTGAAAACCACGATGAGCACAGGAACGATGAAGCCATGCGCATACAGCTTGATCTAGTGGACGAAGTTAGGGCAGCCGCAGAACAAAGGTTAGCACGGTACTAGGACCTAATGGCAAAACATTACAACTCTAGAGTTAGGCACAGAGACTATCAGGTTAGAGATCTTGTCCTGAGGAAAGTACTCTGCACTACAAAGGATGCCACCCAAGGGAAGCTTGGACTAACTGGGAAGGACCATACAGGATCACATCATAGCATAAGAAGGGAACATACTACCTCGAGACCCTGAGCGGAAAGAAGCTAAGTCACTCATGGAATGCAGAGCACCTAAAGAAGTACTATCAATAAAAGACGACAGCAACAGCACTACACTCCTCATTTCCAGTTTATCTTTTCTAGTATATAGTTACAGTTCTTATTTCCTACAGTACTTTTAAACGCCTAAAGGGCGACTTTCTTATTTTCATATAAACAATGTCCTACTATCCATTATAATAAGAGGAGTTTTTCAGAACTTGCGGAATGAACTTTTACCAACTTGCACGATACTTACCCAGTCCACAAAGTGGACGGAGCATCTAAAGAAGGATGATATTTACAAAGTCCACGAAGTGGACGGAACATCCAAAGAAGGATGATATTTACAAAGTCCACGAAGTGGACAGAGCATCCAAAAAGGATGATACTTACTAAGTCCACAAAGTGGACGAAGCATCCATAAGATGGATGATATTTACAGTCCACAAGGTAGACGGAGCATCCAAAAAAGGATGATATTTACCAAGTCCACAAAGTGGATAGATCATCCAAAAGAAGGATGATATTTAAAGTCCACGAAGTGGGCGGAGCATCCAAAGGAGGATGATGTTTACCAAGTCCACAAAGTGGACGGATCATCCAAAAAGGATGATACTTACTAAGTCCACAAAGTGGACGGAGCATCCATAAGATGGATGATGTTTACAGTCCACAAGGTGGACGGAGCATCCAAAAGGATGATATTTACTAAGTCCATAAAGTGGACGAAATATCCAAAAGAAGGATGATATTTATAGTCCACAAGGTGGACGGAGCATCCACAAAAGGATGATATTTACCAAATCCACAAAGTGGACAGATCATCCAAAAGAAGGATGATATTTACAGTCCATAAGGTGGACGAATAATCCAAAAAATGATAATATTTACCAAGTCCACAAAGTGGACGGATCATCCAAAAGAAGGATGATATTTACATTCCACAAGGTGGACGGATAATCCAAAACCAGGATGATACTTACAGAATTAACATGATAAGCAGATTAATAGAAACAATGAAAAACAGTAAAGGCATTCATAAGAAAATCATGCGACGGTTGAAATTACTTAAATAAAATGTTTACAAAAGATATATACGACAGTTAAAAATTACAATTGTTCTCCCATTCAAAAAAAAAAAAAAAAAAACTACTATTCTTCAACATTGACGGCAGCAGCTGGAGTGTCAGGAGCGTTGGGGGAAGCTTGATGAACATCGTCTTGGACTGGTCCACTCTCACCGTCCCCCGGGGCCTCATCTTCATTAAGAACTTCGCCGAAAAGCTCTACGATCCCCTCAGAGTCGACGGGGCAAGCAGGTGTCTGGCCTCCGGCATCAATGTTCACATAGGAGAGGTTGAGGTCAGGGAACGATGCCTTTACCTAACAGAGACAGTCGTTAAAACCATCGGCAAAGGAAGTGCCCAGTTCCGTCAAAAGAGCATCAGAGTCCCGATACTCCTGGAAGGCCTCAACCTTTGCCCGGCGAACATTGTCATCATTGTTCTTCACCGTCTCCCTTAAGTACTCGACCTCCTTCTCTAGGTCTTCACGAGCTTGCTTGGATAATTTTAGCTTCTTCTCATGACGAAGCCTCCAAAGCTTCAGCTCGTCAAGCTCCTCCCTCGTCGTCCTGGCCTTTGCACAAACGCACTCCAAGGACTTCTCACGAGCCAGGCAGCGGTCCATTAGCCCTTTTGCCATTAGAACCGCCTGCATCAAGAAACAAACAAGTTATCACATAAGCATGACGAGTTTAAGCGGAGCAGGTAGTGGACGGGTATATTACCTGAGCAAGGCTAAACAAAGCCGTCTCCCCCATGGCTTCTGTCGCGTGGTTGCCAATGTCCTCGTAGTCCTCCTCTTTTATGATAGACGTTAACTGAGTAAGGGCATACTGAGGGTCCTCTCTAAGCAGGATGAGAGCTTTCTCCTTGACGGGGTCAAGGTTGCTCATGAGACCTTTACCCCTACCTACGCCCAGCTTGAGGGGCAGCTTTGTTGTAGCCTGGATGGCTGGCAGACCCGTCACCAACCTCTGCTTTTTGCTAGGACAGTCTGCCTTCTCTGCACCTCTTTTTGTAGATAGGTAAGGTAAACCCGTCTTAGGTGGAAGATCACTCCCAAGCTTTTTCTTGTTGGCGGCCTGTTGCTTGATAAGGGCTCTCCTCTTAGTGTCGTCCATTTCTACAAAAAAACAGACCGTAAGGAAACGTTAAGAACGTAATAAGGTCAATAACAAACACTTAGTCAAAAGAGACTTACGTTTGCGTATTCCCGAGTCGTATTTAAGTGCAACAGCAAAAGGCTCAGGACCGTCACAGTACCAATGAAGGGTGTCCAAAGTGACGAGCTTCGCCCACGTCCTCTCCGACAAGTCGGTTTTCTGAAAAATTCTTTCAAGGAAACCAAACTACTCGGTGGTAATGTCTGGACGGCTACGCGCTGCCAAAAACAGATGGTTAGAATAACAGAGGCAATAGAAAAGTAAGTTAGGACGAACACACACTAGACAATAAAACACATACCGGACGGTGACAGTATGCCTCATGTCTTATCAACAGGCATATACTCATGATTGACAGGACGACCCATCCAATCGTCCCCTTGGAGGAAGAAATATCTACTTTTCCAGTTACGGTTGGAGTCTGGGGTCTTGGACACTAACCTAAGTATCGAACTCCTTGGTGTGAAGCTATACATGCCCTTCAACTTGACGATCTCGGACGGACGGTAACAGTTGAAGAACTCCTCCACTGTCAATCGTCTCGTCCTATGAGACATGACGCCATACAAAACCTCAACGCTCAGGAAAACTCTCTAGACGTTTGGTGAGATCTGGGTGACAGCTAAGCCCAAATACTGAAGAAGGCGACGGTGCAAGGTACTCAAAGGAAAGCAAAGGCCCGCTTTAAGCATCTGCTCGTACACACCGACATCTTCAAAACCCCTATAGTAGCACTTCTCAGACTTGAATGGTAGACGGATGGGTATGATGTTTGGTATTTGGTATTTGGTATTTCTCCCTTAGGGTGTTGAAATGTTGTGGTTTGATGGAAGAAGTGAAGTTGTTTACCGTCCACGTGGGGAGCAGGACGAATTCTCTTAACCCATCTTCGCCTATCACAGACTGGACGAGAGGATCTACACCGTCATTAGATTCATACTCCGACCCGTCTTCACCTCACCCTTCTTCTTCCACATGGGAAGGAGAGCTGGATGACGGTTCCCTCTCCTCAACGGAGGTACCCAGGTCTCTTTGACCTGACCGATACACCTCATCATAGCCCACTTCCTCACGGATAAAAGAATGACCGCTGGAAGTCTCACTAGACATCGGACACCTACAAATGACGGTGAAGGAAACCTAAGACTCTAGATCTACACGGACAACGGACCAACATACAAGTAAAAAGGGGAAAGAAGAGAAGAAATTAACACTTATAGTTGAACGGAGTGAAGATGCGACGAAAGGAAATTGAATGAAACGACGGAGCGGTAGCTCTGAAAGGTGACGGTCACACAGAGAGGACGGTTGCACTCTGGTCAGCAAAAATTTTTTCCAAAATGTGAAAATGAAAAGGATAGGTGATATATATATATATATAGGGGGAACGGCGCGACAAACGAAGGGACGCCTCGATTGCAGTAAGCCATCAATCAAGGCTCGCCATGTGTCCTCAAGCACATTTATGTCCCTAATCCAGCCTGGCAATCAATCCGCATGAAGTGCATGACAGATTCATAAGGTCGAAGCAACTGTCATTCCATGGGCCCGTCAAGGATAGGTGACGGATTCATGGAATGGGGGGCAACTGAGGAGGAAAAAATATGTGACGGATATAATGTGGACGGACACTTTGTGGATGGACGTATGTGACACATGGCAGGTGCTGGACTCCAAGGTCTTTTAATGGAAGTTAATTTGCGATTTACGGTAGGATTACCATGGTTTTGCTTGACCTACACACCTAGCCCTAACAAGTAAGACTCCTATAAGGAAAAGGATTAACCATGAGTTACTCTCCTAGAAGGAAATGACTTTTTGACCAAGGCATAGATTTCGGCTCTACACTACTATAAATACTCCAAGACCCTCACAAATTAAGGTACGCATAATTAACTCAACTCTAGCACTCTAGTGTTGAAAATAAGGTTTCTAACTTGACCTTTAGAGGGTTCTTGGCCGGCACCACACCGGTGCTCTCTGTTAGGTCCTTTCTTTTTATTGTGTAGGTTTTTATTTCGCTCTTGTGAGGACCGCGTAGCTTATTAGTGAATTTCGGCATCATCAATACACACACACACACACACACACACACACACACACACACACACATATATATATAATTTCATGAAAAAAAAGATGGCACTCAAATTTTATTTATTTTTTGATTATTCGATAATTACAATAGGGGAGAGGAGATTTAATCCTTGAATTTCTTAGAAACATTAAGAAACGCCAACAAATTATGCTAGTGCAAATTTTTTTTGTTTGACAGACAAAATATCCTTTAATATTATTGTCAAGTGGGTTGTTTCCTATATTGTTGAGCGGTCGATTGCCATCTTTGCTTCTTGCTTGGGTTTATGAATAGAGATGGACTAAGCTCATTGAATCTATAAATTTTTTTTTTTCTTTTTATAGAACATATATTTTCGCTCATTGGATAAAAAGTGAAATTAAAAACCTAAAAACAAAATCAAATAATAGAAAACATTCAGAGGGAGAGCATACCTGAGGCTCAGAGAGAGAGAGAAGGGGAAAGATATATATATACAAAATAGATATTCTACTCTAGCCTAATCTAAGTGTATATGTGTGTAAATTTTCCTTCTAAACACTTGAACACTGGTCATTACCTCCTATACCCTACAAACACTTATATTTATAGAGTGACCATAGTGCCAATGGTGCACGGTAGTATATATGATATTGTTAAATTGTACCCTAAGGTTTAGGTTAAAAATTAATAAATGTTCAATTATGAATTGCAATGCAAATTTTTTTAAAAAATAATAATAATAATTCATTGTTTTACACACACAAACTCATTGTAGTTGTGTATGTGTTTTTCTTATAATATATGTGTACAAATTGACCTTATTTTAAAAAAAATGCCAAAAAAAAAAACATATTATTTCATAAAGCATTAAATGCACAATTTTCTTTTATGAATAAAAAAATAGTAGATATTATTTATTTAAAACCATGTTGAGAAAGAGAAAAAGATTGTCACTTTTCAAGCCAACATTTTCACAATAAATCTTAAGTGAGAGGTTGGTATTAGTTCTTATTTGAACTCATCATTAAAATTACTTTTTTGTCCACCAGTAATAACATTTCCCTTAGAATTTATTGTGAAAATGTTGTGAAAAAATTATAAACATCTCATTTCTCAGCCAAAAAATGATCTGGAGTCATTTTCCTTTGCATCACTAAAGGCATGTTAAGTAAACTGTAATAGATATTGTAATGTAATAGCTATTCTTATGGTTTAGTGGTACGTTTGTTTGGTTATACTTTTATTACAAGGAATAATCATTCCTTATGAATAGATATTCCTTAAAATGAAGGAATTGTCATTCCTTACTAAAAGTTATGAATTTCTATTCCTTGGCTTAATAACACAATGTATTAAAAAAAATCTCAAAAAATCCTCGGTTACCCACTTCTCCAAAATTTTCATCTCCCTTTCAAAAATTTTCTAGCTCCCTCTTCTTCAAAATATTTTATGTTCTTCTCTAAAAAATTTTAATCTCCTGTTACTAGAGATTTCCTATTTTTACAAGTATTGTCTTTCTCTCATCTCAGCTGCTGCTCTCTCTTCTCAAGAATTTTTTTCTCACCTACTAGAGCTCTACGATTCCGTACCACTACTGCCTCTCTATCTCTCTCTCTCTCTCTCTCTCTCTCTCTCTCTCACATATTTGCAATTTCAAAAGTTTGTTGGTGTCTGTTATGGGCTTTCAAAAACGAGCTTAGAATGACAGAACATGAAACTTTATTTGCAATTGAACAGGTTGTTCTGAAACTTTAATTTATTGTTATGAAGCTTTTGTTTTATAATTGCGATTTCAAAAACACTAAAATAGGCTAACCACAAAAGTTTCAAATTTGCAATTTCTATAGTACTAATTAACCTATCATGTGTGGATTACGCAAGCAGTCACAAGCAAATTAAAAAATAAAGGAGGTGATAATATAGAGTTTGAAAGACAACCACAAGTAGATAAAGAATATTGTTAGTGAAATGCCAACATGACAGAATCTAGACTTTTAAATTATAAAAGAGTGGTTAGGATTTTAAAAAATCTATTAGTAGAATACCCTCGAACATCTAGAGTGTTAACGTGTATAGTATTATAGGTTTTAGGCCCAACTAGATTACTTGTATAGCACATATTCTTATATTACACTCTTACTTGTACTATACTCCTATGCCTCCTATATAAAGGCGCTCGTGTATATTCTTTCATTGAGAAATACAATACTACTGAATTCAGTATTTCTAACATGGTATCAGAGCCATTGCTTTGACTTTTTCTTAGCAATCTTGTCTTTATTAGTGTTACTACATTCTTAACATCGCTTCTGCCATCACAGCAGCTGCTACAACCTTTCGCCGTTGAACCTTTGCCGTTGAACCTTTGACGTCTTCCAAACATCGTCATTTGGTTCCGAACCTATAGCAGCTGCCATTGAGGAGTTCCACACTGCAAAGACCACTGCCCTTTTCAGTACCGCCTTACATCTTGCTCCAATCAATTTTCTACAGGTACCACTGAGTTCGTCTTGCGCCAATCTACAAACTCGTGGAAGCCTCAAAGCCATCGGAGACTGCAAGCACCCCCACGCGCCGCCCAAAGGTTCTACTTCGCAACTCAAGCGCCCCACGTGCCACTGCACAGTTGGGTTGTTGATCCATGCGCTCCCACGCGCCACATCTTCCGGTCACGCACCTCCACACGCTCGCATGCTCCTCAACCCTCCTACTAACGTCATTGCTGATGTTATCCTGCCACGTCAGCCGTAGTTGCATCATCACTAACGTCACTTGCTTGCGTCAGTCGTTGACGTCATCGTTTGACTTCTAGTGGTTTAATCATTGACTTTAAGCAGGGTTAACCGTTGACTTTTGACAAAGTTGACTTTTCTGCAACCCATGTGCTCCTTACCTAGTTTTTCGCGTAGATTTTATTTTTGCATATTTTACTTCTAAATGAAGAATAAGGACATGTCTTCTTCCTTTTGCAACAATCGTAGCCAATAATCCAACAAACATTTTTACAATTTTTGCAAACGTTTTGACCGTAATATTGAGACTTGCTATCAGCGCAATAAATCAACTGTTTCTATTTTGGCTGCTACTATTGCTAACGCTGAGAGTGTCTAACCAATAGCTCCCATCTCTGCACAATCTAAATCTTCAGGTTGCACTTTCACCATGACCACAGATGATCTTAAAAACATCATCACTAATGTCATTCGTATGGTTAGTAATGCATCCTGTTCCTCTTCTCTCTCAGCTTTATCTGGTATGTCTCCTTCCTCTTGGCTTATGGATTCTGCTTGTTGCAATCACATGACACCTCACTCGTCCTTATTTTCTAACCTTAAACCTGCACCACACCCTCTTAATATTTGCACAGCAAATGGTTCCACAATGTCTGATTATAATATAGGTTATGTTTTGACCTCCAACCTATCTGTTCTTGGGGTCTTTAGTATTCCTGACCTTTCTTACAATTTATTTTCTATGGGACAATTAGTTGAGTTGGGTTATCACATTATCTTTGATTATTCAAGGTGTATTGTGCAGAATCTAAGAATAGGATAGGAGCTTGGGACCGGTCCCAGAGTTGGGCATATATTTCCCATGGACAACCTTCGTCTTCCACTTGCTGCTCCTATTTCTGTTACTGCAGCTGATGCAATTTCTTCTATTCCTTCCCTTGCAGTTTGACATGCTCGACTTGGTCATGCATCTTCTTCTCGGGTACAACAATTGGCTTCTAGAGGTTTGTTAGGTTCAGTGTCTACATAAAATTTTGATTGTATTTCATGTCAGTTAGGAAAACAACCAATTTTACCTTTCAATACTAGTGAATTAATATCTATTGATATCTTTGAACTTATTCATTCTAATGTTCGGGGGCCTTCTTCTGTCTCTAGTATTGGTGAATCTCGATATTTTGTTGTCTTTGTTAATGATTGCTCTCGCTATAGCTGGATTTTTAATATCAAATATCGTTTGGAATTATTGCAAGTATATTCTAATTTTGCAAAAATGTTTGAAACTCAATTTTCCAAACGTATCAAAAATGTTCGATCTGATGATGCTCTTGAGTACACTCAATATGTTTTCCAAGCCGTTTTGCATTCCTATGACACTGTTCATCAACTAACTTGTCCAGGTGCCTCTCAACAAAATGGTAGAGCCGAACGAAAACTTTGTCATATTCTTAACACTATTCGTGCTCCCTTTCTCTCTACTAAATTTCCTGCTCCTTTTTAGGGCAAAGCTGTTTTTCATGCTATTCATGTTATTAATTGCATTCTTAGTCCTGTCATCCAAAATCAAACTCCATATAAGTGCCTTTTTGGGTCATCTCTAGAGTATCACCACCTTTGTTCCTTCGGTTCTACTTGTTTCGTTCTTCTTTAGCCACATGAGCATAACAAACTTGAGCCTCGGTCAAGGCTTTGTTGTTTTCTTGGCTATGGCAAAACTCAAAAGGGGTATTGGTGTTATGATCCTGTTTCTCATTGTCTTCGTATCTCTCGCAATGTTGTCTTTTGGGAACATCGTCTCTTTGTCGAACTCTTTCACTTCCATGCTTCTCTATCTTCCTCCTTTGTCTTAGATCTTTTTCCAAATGAGGCACATATTCCTTCTGTAGCTGCTCCGGATTCTCCTATAGACTTCTCTGTCCAACTACCAAATATCCTTAATCATTTTCCTAATTCACCCTTTAATGAACAAATGGAAGATGAACAGGTCGAAGACGAGGTATCCAACCCTGAGCTTGGGTCCCGTCCCCTGCTCCTGCTCCGCCTAAAGATCTTGCACAAGACATTCCACCTCGTCACTCAACTCGAGTAAGATACATTCCTGCACATTTATGTGACTATCATTGTTACACTGCCCTTACTACACTACACGAGCCTCACACCTATCGTGAGGCTTCCACTGACTCTTTATGGCAAATTACAATGAAAGAGGAACTTGATGCATTATCTAAAAACCATTTTGAGATTTGGTCACTCTTCCCCCTAGGAAATCTGTAGTTGGTTGTAAGTTGATCTACAAGATTAAGACTCGCTCTGATGGGTCCATTGAGCACTACAAAGCTCGTCTTGTTGCAAAAGGTTTTACACAGGATTATAAGATTGATTATAAAGAGACCTTTACTCTAGTTGCACGTATCTCATCTGTTCGTGCCATCGTAGCTATTACTGCTGCCAGTAAATGGAACCTTTTCTAGATGGATGTCAAAAATGCATTCCTTAATAGGGATTTAAGTGAAGAAGGTTATATGCAACCTTCTTCTGGTGTCTCTGTTGAATCAAACAAGGTTTGTCATCTTCGACGTGCACTTTATGGCCTTAAACAAGCTCCACAAGCTTGGTTTGCCAAATTCAGCTTTACCATCTCTTGCTTAGGTTACATGGCCAGTCATTATGATGTTGTCTTATTTCTTCATCGCACTGACAAATGCACTATTTTACTTCTCCTATATGTGGATGATATGATCATAACTGGTGATAACCTCAGTGGCATTCAAGAACTCAAGGATTTTCTCAGTCAGCAGTTTGAAATGAAAGATTTTGGACATCTCAACTACTTCTTGGGTCTTGAAATCACTCATTCTACAGATGGACTTTACATTACTCAAGCCAAGTATGTCTCTGAACTCTTGTCTTGAGTTGGGCTCACTGATAGCAAGACTTTTTAACACTCCAGTTGAGCTTAATGCGCATCTGACCCCTTTAGGGGGAAAAACCATTGTCTAATCCCTTTCTTTACAGACGCTTGGTTGCGCATTCTTCGATACCTAAAGGGCACTCTCTTCCATGGTCTTTTTTACTCTGCTCAGTCTCCTCTTTTTATTCGTGCATTTTCTGATGCTGATTAGGCAGGAGATTCCACTGATCGTAGGTCTACCACTAGTTATTGCTTTTTTCTTGGTTCTTCTCTAATTTCTTGACGAAGCAAGAAACAAATTCATATGGCCCTCTCTAGTATTGAAGCAGAATATCGTGCCCTTACTGATACCATATTTGAGCTCCTTTGGCTACAATAGCTTCTCAAAGACTTAGGTGTGTCTACATCCTCTACTACTCCTTTTTATTGTGACAACCAGAGTGTCATTCATATTGCTCACAGTGATGTCTTCCATGAACAGACTAAACACATCGAGACCGATTGTCATTTTATCCGTTATCATCTTGTCCATAGTGTTCTCAAGTTAATCTCAATCTCCTCTATAGATCAACTTGCAGATATCTTCACCAAGTCACATCCTAAGGGACGCCTTCGTACTTTGGTTGACAACCTCAAGTTGGTCTCACATCCACCTTGAGTTTGAAGGGGGCTGTTAACGTGTATAGTATTATGGGCTTTAGGCCCAACTAAATTACTTGTATAGCACACATTCTTGTACTACACACATTCTTGTACAGTACTTCTATGCCTCCTATATAAAGGCACTCTTGTATATTCTTTCACTGAAAAATACAATACTATTAAATTCAGTATTTCTAACATGGAGGATCTGAATCTAGATAAAGAGGATATAGTTAGAAACAATTCAAAGTCTACTAAGAAGATAAACACCAAAAGATATATAATAGATGATATGTATAGGATTCAAACTTGTAAACTTATATTTAAATATGTCTATTTATCACTTGTAAATTTATTTAAATTATAGACTTACCTGTAAATTGTAAAGTGCTATTTATACGTTAAGGGTGTGTTTGTTTGGAGGTGAAACAAGGAGGATGGAAAATTTTGAAGAGAAAATAGGAGAGATAACTTTTTTGGAGTGTGTTTGGTTAGGTGGGGAGGATGGAAAATAAATGGTGGGGCCCAGGTATTTTCTCCCCTAGCCCACCAAAATGTTTTCTTTCCAAAATTGAGAGAAAATTGAGTAAAGATAAATATTTTCTTGATTAACAAAAATGCCCAGTACATATACACACACACTTATTCAAGTTGTCTTTATTTTTTTTTTTTCTCAACAACGTTGCTTTGGCTTGTGTGTGTGTGTGTGTGTGTGTGTTTTTTTTTTTTCTAGGCAGCTACGTTGCCTTTTTTTTCTTTTTTCTTTTTCAGGCCTGGGCATGCGTGCCTTCTTTCTTCTTCTTTATTTTTTCTTCTACGGGGCAGTTGTTTTTACTTTCTGTTTTTTTTTTCCTATTCTTTTTTTCTTCTTTTGATTTTCTAGGCCTGGGTGTGATAGTTTTTTTTTTTTTTTAAACTAGTTGTGATTTTTTTTTTTACATGATTTTTTTTTTTTAACAAATTTGGGTGATTTTTTTTTTTTTTGTGGTTATTTGTCACTTTTTTGTTTTAATTGAGTATCATTCTTTAATAAGGGTATATGAGTAAATTTATTCAAACTCATTTTTTCCATCCCTCTACTATTTCACCTCCAACCAAACAAATAGGAGAGAAAATAAAATCTTTTCTATCCTCCTACTTTTCCACTCTTCCACCATTTTCTATCCTCCCACTTTTCCACTCCTCCAACCAAACGGACCCTAAATGAAAGTCGCCTTGGTACGATTGGTTTAAGTTTCTCAAATATTCTCACATAGCCTGTTTTATGCGCTGCTTTTCTTTCCCCTCTCTTTCGTTTTGTTTTTGTTCTTTTTTCTTTTTTTTTTTAAGTGTGTTTCTTTATGAGCTACTTTACATAGCGTAACATGGGATAGTTTATTGGAGTAAGTTACATTATTGGGATGGTTTTGTTATCATCTTGGGAAAAACTGAGATTAGGAAAAGGTAAAACCATCTCAATTCTTATCGTTCAATCTAAGCTTTTGTATATTATTTACATTTTATTTATCAACTTCCCATTTTCTTGTTAGTTTTTTAACTGCATTATGATTTCTTTTTTCAGATATGGAATCAAATAAACTTGATTCTCAAGGACATTCTAAACAAAAGTGGACTTCCGTTGAATATTTGAAACTAGTGGAGGCTTTGGTAGAATATCACCATGAAATTGAAGGTAAACCTAAAAATAAGTTAAAAGTCTTGGAAGGAAAATTTTCAACCAAATCACCTAATGCTAGGTTAAGAGCAAAACTAGATATTGAATCAAGATTGAGAACTTTGAAAAGATTGAGTGTTTTACTATTATTCAGGTAAGATTGTATTTTGTTGGTCAAATTTTATAATTGTGGGACACTTGATTGAAGAAGTCAACCCACAAGATTTTTTGAAAGACCAATTGATTACTAATGTAGCTACTTCTAAATTTAATATAATAAAATGAAAGCAATTTTATTTGCAGGTTTGTTGGAGGCACTTCATTCAAGATTGGGTCCATTAATCTAATCCTCGTCAAAAGTGTATTTGTAATTTTATAATAATGGTATTTTAGAAATTTTGATTTAAAATGCTTTTATTTTATTTTTTTTCAAAGTTCTAATCTTGTGTTGTTACCAAACAAATAAATAGTAATAAGCCTCTGTTTGGGAAGTGCGTTTTGCTTCCCAATGGTGCTTTTTTTTTGTAGGTCCCGTGCATTGTTCACGGGACCCACAAACTATTTTTTTTCAAAACAAAAAAAACTTTAAAATTAGGTCTCACGGCACTATTCACACATTTAAAAATTATTTTGTTACAATATTTTCAGTTTTCAACAATAAGTAGTATGCAAATAGACCGTATGTATTATATTACAGCATCTTATATTTATACTACTATTTAAAGGGTTTCCCCTGTTTGGACCGAATTTTTTTTTTTTCAAAATACCCCTATACCCCTAGGTTCAAGTAGAGACAAAACTAAAGGATAGTCCGATAAATATACATGTTTAACTTGCATTAAAATATTGACTATAAAATAGGAACACTCTCACACTAACCCACTTCTTCAAATTAACTATACGTTTATTTTTTTTTTAATAGAAAAATTAGTTAAACTATCTACGTTTTTGTTGTTTTTTTCCTTAAAAAAAAAAACATACGTTTCTAATACTACTTTATTAGTATTAAAAAAAAATACCCTAAGTTTATCCAAAAAAATGTGTATATATCTATTTAGTTTAATTTTTATCAAAAAAAATCAAAACTAAATATCAAAAAAAAAAAAAAAAACTCAATAGTTATCAACAAAAAAAACTAAACTAAATAGATATATACACCTTTTTTATATAAGTAGATACATCTTTAACTCCCATTAAAACGTTGCCTACAAAATAGAATTACTAAGGAGCTTCCCCTGTTTGGACCGGATTTTTTTTTTTTATTCCAAAATACTCCTACACCCCTAGGTTCAAGTAGACACAAAACTAAAGGATAGTATGATAAAAATACATGTTTAACTTGCATTAAAATATTGCCTATAAAATAGGAACACTCTCCCACTAATCCACTTCTTCGAATTAACTATACGTTTATTATTTTTTTTTAATAGAAAAATTAGTTAAACTATCTACAATTCTATTTTTTTTCCTTAAAAAAAAAACCTACGTTTCTAATACTACTTTATTATTATTAAAAAAAAACAACCTAAGTTTATCCAAAAAATGTGTATATATCTATTTAGTTTAATTTTTATAAAAAAAAATCAAAACTAAATATCAAAAAAAAAAAAAACTAAATAGTTATCAACAAAAAATAAACTAAACTAAATAGATATATACACCTTTTTTTTTATAAGTAGATACATCTTTAACTCCCATTAAAACGTTGCCTACAAAATAGAATTACTCTCCTGATGATTTTCAAATTGCTTTATCCATTTATTAAAAAAATTAAAATTAAAAAAACACACTTTTTTTTTGGGAAAAAAAAAACACATTTGTCGTACCGAAAAGAAAAAAAAAAACCACATCTACCATTACAAACTATTTGGTCCTAAATTTTAGTTCCAACTCTTCAATATATCTTACGTTTCAAGAAAAAAATTAACTGAAGGTAGTTGTAAAAGTTGGATTGCTACACCTATTAAAACCACATTCGTTCTCAAAAAAAAAAAAAAAAAGCCACATTCTCACATCCACCACAATATTATCCTTCTCCTTCAGTTTCTTCTTCCGTCATCCACCCAATCATCTTCCACCATCTTTCACTTTCACTTTGTTAAGTCTTCACAGATTTTTCAAATCCTATTCATAAACTGATACATGTTTTGATGTCAATATGGTAGGCTTCTGAATCTAAAATGGGCGAAGGCTCTAATAGTGGCTCCAATGTGGTGTTTTGGTCATTGTTGGTCCTCAATAGGAAGGTCGGGAACATGTTTTTGGTTTTGGACACTATCTCACTAATTCATTGGATTATCATCATCGTCATCCCCTATTTTTGGTTTACTGGATAGATTGTGGTTGTGGGTTTAGGAGATTATGATACTTTGTTTGCTAGAAGCATTATTAAGGGTATCAATACACCTTTCAATTTGCAGTAATTATAATTTGGAATTTTTTTTTTGTTGTTATTATTCAAGCATGTCTGATGGTCCTAATCACATTATGCCTTCACTTTGTACATTTTTTTAGAGTAATTTTTTCTAGAATGTCTCATCAATTGGTCGAATTTAGGATTAATGTACTGCTATGAATGTTCATTGTATTTTGTTGTTTTGTTAGCCATGAATGTAAACAATCTTAAATCCATTTCAATAAAAAAAAATTAACTTCCACACATAAAGTTATGATATTATTTGTTTGTGTTTGATTTGAACTCTTTAATGTGGGTAGTGTACAGGAAAAATATTAGTATGAGATAGGAAGATAGTCATTTGACTCTTTCATGGTAGAGTCAGATAACTATAATCCTTTCCTAAATCTAATCTTTCTTGACAGGCATGAAGAAAGGGGGAGAGAAAAGCCAGAAGAAGGAGGAGAGATAAAATAAAGGGTATATACACTACTAGGTTTAGTTTTTTTTTAAGGAATATATGTTTCTTTTTTAGGGATTACGCTGCTACTTGGTTTCCTAATTAAACACAAACTAATAAAGTATCTCAGAATCATTGATGGTGGATAAGTTTTGACTAAGACCATTACTACTTTCTCTGGTAAATTCTTCCAAAAAGCTAAATCAAAATGGATTATAGATACATTGTATTTGTTTTGCCTTTAAGTTGTTTTTTGAGTTTTAAATGGCATACCCAATATATAGAATACTCAAATGTCATTAAATACTTAAATGCACATTAATGACACGCACATTAAGTTGATAGAAAAAGAGTGAAGTTATAGTAAATGTATAGTTTGTCGATTAAAGTTTCCTTCTTCTTCTTTTTAATACTTGGTTTAACATTTTTTTTTTTCTTAGGTTGACATACGCACAAATTTATTGGATTTCATTAAGGAGGCATTGGAATGAAACATTAGCATTGAGGAGGTATTGGAAAGGAATATTAGATAAGTTTGGACGAGAGAATTTATAAGAATTATTGTATGATTCAACCTCACATGAATGAAGTGGTTGTTATCTAAGAATTTTTTGTAAAAAAATTTCTTTTGCAACAGAAACTACATTTATCATTTGTATAATTCTATATGAAATTCAAATTACATTTTTTTTATAAGTATTAATTACTATTGTATCAAAAATATTACGTACCATTTCTCGGTTTTAAAGGTAGTTGATAAATTTTAAATTTAAGCTCTTTTTAACTATTGTTATGGATGTGTAGTAAGTGGCTAAATTTTAGGATTAAAAAAATTTATAAACATGAGCCTTTCCTTTAACACAAAAAAAATTGAGCCTTTTATCGTTTTTTTTTTTTTTTTAAAAAAAAGGCCTTGATGAGATAGCCCTAATAAGAAGAATATGACCATGGCGTGGATGAGAATCGGCTATAATTATGGGGAAATTGGGCATTCATTTGCTTAATGCCCTTAATCTTTTTAGGCTGTTATTCACCTTTTGAGTTACTTTGTATCATTTCAAATTTTCAAGTTTCTCTATATTTCTACTTAAGTTTGTCTTAGGATTATGTATTCTCACCGTCAACTTAGATCTATTCTTTTATGTGACGTTTGGTATGAGGGAATCCACATTACTCTTGGCATCCACATTCCTAGGAATGTTTTGATTTCATTGAGAATATCTTAAAATTTCTAGGAATGTGAGATGATAATGTTTGGTTTATTTCTAGGAATCTTTAATTAATTATTTATTTTTCCTATTTTATCTTTAGATTTGAATGTGAACTATCAAATTCTTTAAAAAAAAAATCTTCCTCTAAATAAATAATGAAAATCAAATATAAACTATTAATTATGAAAAATTCATTAAAATTATAGTTTATCATTGCAAAATGATAGGTTTAATACAAAAATAACTATTTAAATTCTCAAATGTTTTTATTCTTTTTAATAATTTTAAAATAGTTTAATCTATAATAATTTGTTTATATTTTTTCTTAATTGCTTAAATGATAATGAAAAATGGTTAAAATTGTCAATTTATAAAAAATACAATTTCCTTTAAGCTTGGGAATCTGAATTCCTACCTGTTTCAAAGGGAATCCATATTCCTACTGAGAGAGGAATCCACATTCTCCTGACATCTGATTTCTTAGCATGATTTGCAACCAAACATGAGAATCTTTAAACATTCCTAGGAATCCTAAAACATTACCCCGTACCAAACGCCATATTAGTTTTGTATTGAGTCATACTTCACATTGCATTGACTTAATGTACAAATTTTAGTTCAAGTTAAAAGAATACTTTAAGGTGGCTTTACATGAATTGATAGCTCATCTCTTTTAAAATTTTTTTAAAAATTCACTTTTAAGTCACTTTAGTAATCCTCTTATAACAAAAATAGTAGTCCCTAATTGATTGTGTTTAGGGACTTATTGTAGATGAGACATTTGGACTTTGGAATTGTCCCTCTAAATCTTGATCCATTTTTTTGGTATAAATCTTGATCTTTTAAACTTAATATTCTTTACTGACAAATGATGTCCACATTATTCACTTCTACATTGTTTACAAATAAAAATATATTATTGGGAAAAACAAATCAAAGCATTGGTATATTTTGGTGTATCCAATAGAAACATTTAAGGCTCAAAACTTATTGCATGCGGTTTGCGTTACTCTAAGGATATATTGACTTTGACGCATTTATCCAATAATATTATGCATTTGTGAAACTTGTAAAGTATTTGCATTTTAAAACAAAGAACAAAGAAAAGCCTTTAAGGAATGAATGTAATAACGAAAAATCTCAAGGGAAGCTTATGTAATTTTCCCTAAACCTAAAGTATTGGGGGTTAATTGTTAAGATTGGAAATGCAGGGTGGGACTAAATGTTGGGAAATGCTTTGTAAAGAAAAAAAAATTCATATATATTCTTTCATTTTTGGGTTTATGTTAAAAAATTTGATTCATTTAAATTTGGGTTTTTTGCGTTTGTCAAGTTGCGTTATGTATTTGTCCATTATTGATATAGTTAAGAGTGATACTAGCCTCTGAGTACGCGTTCACGCGTGTGCTCAGAGACTGTTTTTATTTTTTAGGTAAAGATTAATCATTTGGATCTATCATAATTTAGGATTGCTATATTTTCCAATCACAAAAATTCTAGGGGTGTGATGAAGAATTATTTCACCACATATAGTACTCATCACACCCCTAGGTTTTTTTTTTTTTTTTTTGTGATTAGAAAATGTAACAATTCCAAATTATAATGGATGTCAATTATTAATCTTTACCAAAAAATATACTTTTTTATAATGCATATTTCTAACCCTAAATATACTTTTTTTTTTTAAATTGCCATCACTTAGTGCACCTTGAGCATTCTCATTAAGAATTGTAAAAAATTTAGTATTTAGTATTTCAAAAAGTTACTTTATTCATTTTAATATCTTATTTTACAATACACCCAACATCAATGTTTCTATTATTCTACCACTTCATTTAAATATTCTTTTTTATTGTTTCTTTATGTTTTCCTTATTCTTTCTTTATGTTTTCAAATAACTACTATTCATATTATGTTTTCTGTACTTAGTAACTACTATTAAATAAATTTTTTTATTTTTTTCTAATCTTGCTACACTACGTTGCTAAAGATAGCAGTCCATTGTAACTAGAGATAATAGTTCACAGTAGCTAGATTGCAAAATAAAATTTACAGTTTTTAATAGAGTATATTTTTACAAATTTAATGTTAAAACTTAGCATTTATAGCATTTACAACTGCAGAGGTGGAATTGGAAGGTTTTTGGGAATGTGAATAACATCTTGAAACAAAAGAGGAACCAGCTCCAACACCTGGAAGCCATGGATGGACTCCTTGACAAAGCCGAGGAAATCAAATGTCTGAAGAAGGAAATCAATGAGGTGCTAATAAGGGAGGAAATTATGTGGAAGCAGAGGTCTAGAGCATCGTGGCTGAAGTGGGGGGATAAGAACACGAAATTTTTTCATGCCACAGCTAGTCAAAGGAGAAGGAAAAATCGAATTGAGGGGCTGCAAAATCAGAATGGGATATGGACAGAGGACCAAGGGGGCATCGAAACCATAATACTAGAATACTTTGCCAATTTATTTAAGACGGACAATCATTCCAACGGTGCTGCAAGTTTGGATGCGATTTCTCCCAGGGTCACCTCAGACATGAATAAAGTCCTTCTAGCTGAGTTTAAGGCTGAGGAGGTGTGGAATGCCTTGAAGCAGATGCATCCTACAAAGGCCCCTGGCCCGGACGGTATGTCACCTATTTTCTTCCATCAATATTGGGATATTGTTGGTTCTAATGTAATTAAATGTGTGCTGGATGTCTTAAATTCTGCTGTGCTCCCCCCGGAGCTTAATGAAACATATATATGCCTTATTCCAAAAGTTGCTTCCCCCCAAAAAATGACTGAATTCAGACCCATAAGCTTATGTAATGTGGTGTATAAAACCATATCCAAAGTATTGGCGAATAGGCTAAAGAGGATCCTTAAGGAGGTGATTGATGAATCTCAAAGTGCCTTTGTGCCGGGTAGATCGATAACAGACAATGTGCTCGTTGCTTTTGAAACAATGCACTGTATTGATCAGAGACGACAAGGTAAGGAAGCGTTAATGGCTGTGAAGCTCGATATGAGTAAGGCCTACGATAGGGTTGAATGGTCGTACCTTGAAGCTGTAATGAGGAGAATGGGGTTCCATGAGAGGTGGATTGAGCTAATGATGATGTGTGTGTGCACGGTATCATATTCTGTGCTGATAAACGGGGAACCAAAGGGAAAAATTGTTCCATCGAGAGGGTTGAGGCAAGGTGACCCTATTTCGCCATATTTATTCTTGCTCTGTGCTGAGGGGCTGTCGGCAATGTTGAAAAAAGAGGAGAAAGAGGGGCATATCAAAGGGGTGGCTGTGAGTAGAGGAGCACCAAGTATCTCACATTTGCTTTTTGCGGATGACAACATCATTTTTTGTAGGGCTTCAGTGACGGAGTGTAATAGGGTGCTAAAGGTGCTGGAGGATTATGAGCGCGAGGCGGGTCAAAAGATTAATAAGGAAAAAACATCTTTATACTTCAGCAAGAACACGGATGGGGCGGTGCAGGTCCTTATTAAGCAAATGTTCGGGGCAGAGATTGTTAGGCATCATGAAAAGTATCTTGGGCTACCTCCTTTAGTGGGAAGGGGGAAAAGACAAGCTTTTAACCGGATTAAAGACCAAGTGGGCCGGAAAATTGCAGGATGGAAGGGCAAATTGCTGTCTAATGCAGGCCGTGAAGTTCTCATCAAAGCAGTGGCACAAGCCACACCCACATACACTATAAGCGTGTTCAAGCTGCCTGAGTCACTTTGTAAGGACCTAAATTCTTTGATGGGTCAGTTTTGGTGGGGGCAGAAGGATAAGGAGAGAAAAATGGCTTGGGTGTCTTGGGAGAAATTATGTTTGTCAAAGGCCGAGGGGGGCATGGGCTTTAGGGATCTAAAGGCCTTTAATTTAGCCCTCCTAGCAAAGCAAGGTTGGAGAATTTTGACAAATCCTAATTCCTTGGTGCATAGAGTGTACAAAGCAAAATACTTTGCTAAAGTCCCGTTCCTTCATGCTAGGCTGGGCCGAAGACCCTCTTATGCCTGGAGGAGCATAATGGCCGCTAAAGAAGTTATAGTGAGGGGCTCACGGTGGAATATAGGGAATGGACAACAGGTAAATATATGGGATGACAAGTGGATCCCAAGACCAGAAACTTTCAAAGTGTTTAGCCCAAGGCTGCCCCAACATGGTGTTGTGCTTGTTTCGGACCTGATTGATGCTGATAGAAGGTGTTGGGATATTGCTAAGGTCAATGACACTCTCCTCCCTCATGAAGCTGAAGTTGTTCTGGGAATTCCGGTAAGCTCTCGGCTGCCTGAAGACTCTCTCGTATGGGCATGGACCAAATACGGTAAATTTACAGTAAAAAGTGCTTATTGGGTTGCGCAAAGATGGCTGAAGGAATGCTCTCTGCGAACGGCCACGGGTGGTAGCTCTGATAGCTCTAAGATGCGGTCCATCTGGAAGGTAGTTTGGCAGCTGGAATGTCCAAATAAAATAAAACATTTTATGTGGAGAGCTTGTAAAAATATCCTTCCCACTAAGAATCGCCTTATGAGTAGGGGAGTGGGGTGTGAAGATCAATGTACACTTTGTGGGCAAAGCGAGACTTCGGGCCATGTCTTGTGGGGCTGCCAGTTTGCAAAAGAGGTCTGGAACGGGACCAAGATTAAACTCCCTGGACTGCAAGAACCTCTATGTGAATTCATCGATATTGTATGGGGGATTTTGGAGTTCCACCCGATGGTTGATTGGACTAAATTTGCTGTGACCGCGTGGAGTTTATGGAGTAATAGAAACATGGCGCTGCATGAAGGAAAATGTAAAAACAAAGAGGTGCTGATCAGGTCCGTGGATGACTATGTAGAAGAATTTAAAGTGGAGGTTCAATCACAGCCAAGGCCCCTTCCAAAGCCCACTCGTCCTTGGTCTCCTCCTAAGCATGATTGGTATAAAGTTAACACTGATGGTGCGGTTTTCAGCGAGATTGGAAGCTGTGGCAGCGGGGTGGTGATAAGAAATGAAGAAGGACTCTTAATGGGAGCAATGAGCAAAAAATGGGATCTGCCGTTGGGTGCATTAGAGAGCGAAGCTAAAGCAGTCGAAGATGGTATTCAGCTTGCTTGGGATCTCGGCCTCAAACGGATCATCATTGAGTGCGATTCACAAATTGTGGCCTACTCCATCCAGGACCAAAATGTTGCTCCGTGTAGCATCCAGAAAGTCATTGAGGGTCTGAGAGTGTATCTCCGTTGCTTTGATGCGTGGTCTGTATCTCAGGTTGGCAGAGGGTCTAACTTTACGGCTCACATTATGGCAAGACATGCCAAATTTGTATCGGATAGGGTCATATGGGTGGAAGATACCCCACCCATAATTTCTGCACAAGTGCAGCATGATGTATCCTGTATGAACTCCCTTTCGTCTTAATTTGAAATCTTAAGTTGAGAATCAAAAAAAAAAAAAATTCTTAACCACAATGAGCTTAACAATCCATTCTGCCGTCAACGTAATAGCCAAGCTGTATAAATATATATATATATATATATATATATATATATATAAAATATGTGATACCAAATGGATGTTTGTCACGTGTTCTAATCCCCTTAAATTATTGTGCCTAGACCAGAGGCCTACTGTACGAACTGCCCCAATCCATACATTAAATTGGTTCTTTTTTTCTTTTTCTTTTTTTTTTATAACATCTTACTATCTTTGAACTTCGTTTACTCTTTAAAATTTAAGTAATAACCTACTAACCTAGTAATAAACTAATAATGACATTTTTTGTACTTTGTCATGAATGCCATTGGAAGTTTGAATTCCACCCGCTCTCCTCTGGTTTTTTCTATCTATACAAAATAATTTTAAAAAAGCTAAAATTATATGAAATTTTACTTAAAAACACTTACAAATTATGATAAGAGTATGATTAGTGTCATTTAAACATGACAATAAATTAAGAGTAATGTTAAAAATACTATAAATTTTATTATACAGAGCTTACAAACTGATATATTACTAATAAAAAAACAATTCAAATATCATTTGTTAGATCGTTGAAGCATAGTTGTAAGGGCACAATTCGTGCTGAGTCGAAGTTGACCTATCAACCCAGCCTAATGAGTCTTAAACAATGAATTTATAGAAAGTAGGCTTCTAATCTAGGGTTTTTAGCAGTAGATAACACAAGAGTTGGATTAAACTAAAGAATACATGCATCCCTTTCATGCATGGATGGAATATAGTCTTTATATATTGATACTGAGGACCAATCCTTTGTATTTCCTTACAAGTACTCTCTCTCTCTCTTTTTCTCTCTTTTTACAATGTTTTTTCCTCCGCCTTTCTTTGTTCCTCCTTCGTCTTTTATAGGGTTGCATCTTTTTTTACCTTCTTTCCACGTGTAGCCCAGATGTTCCTTTCTTTAGGTGTTTGTCCCATCACTCCTTCTACTCAAAGTCTTTGACGGTAAGGGCAAGGTAGAACTTCAATACTCAGGTTTCATTTCCTCATTAATGCGGTCAGAGTGGTAGGTGTAGTGCCTTCAATGCGGTGGTAGCAGCTTTATCCTTGATATTTATCTGTCTTTTCCATTATCCCTTATTCTCGTTTTCTTAGTTTTTTGCATCCAAGTCCTTCAGTGCGGATGTCCCTGAATCGTCAGATCACTCGACTAGTCCTCGACAGCATGTTGCCGAGGACGTGGGCGTCCTCGGACGTCATGTTTCGTGGTGTTCTACTCGTGCATGGCACTCTCTCTGTCACGTGATTTCATAAGCAGGACGTATCACGTTTTCGGACTATTCACACCATTGGACCGGGCCTTCTTCTTTATGAGAGCCTTTGGGCCGGCCCAGTGTGCATTTTTGGGTCCAATGGTACTACAATAGTAATCATATATAATGCAACATCAATATGTAAGTTTTTTACTTTTTTATATAAAAAGTTATAATTCGAAAGTTTTGGAGCATAAATTTGAACCTTAAATGATTTTGTTGGAAACACTTGAAAATATTAGTTGAACTAAAAGTCTATAAAGCTCTCCGTAGTTTATAAGTTTTACATTATATAGGGACAAAATTTAGTTATAACAGTGGTCGCAACCTAAAGTTATAACCTTACTCAATATCATGAACATTACTAAATATTTAAAAAATCTAACCGTTGGATTGTATGTTCTTTACGCTCTTAATACATATGTCAAATTTTGTGTTAATTGGATATTATTTATTATACAATCTATCATATTATATTTTATATATAATTTTAAACTAAAAAAATTTACAAATTAAATAAGTTATAGATCACATAACTATTAATCTTTAATTTTTTAAGAAAGTTTGCAAGCATGGAAGATATAAGAAGAAAATTTAATCTAATAATGATTTGTAAAAATTCATCTTCAATAAAAAGATATTGAGTAAGGTTGTAATTTTAAGTTATAACAAATTTTAAAACTAAACTTTGTCCATTTTATAGTGCCTTTAACATTTTTCATAAATGATATTTTAATTGTTTATAACAGGTAACATGTCAATTTATTATAGGATTCTCTTAAAGGGGTGTTTTTAAAATATTTATTAATGAACCATTTTTGAAAACTTCTAATCTTATTTTTACAAGAAATATAAAAAATTGTTTAAAAATAAAGTTATTTAAAAAAAAATCTAAACTAAGGGCATTAATTAACTTTCCCATTTATTTCATAATAAATTATATAGTATTTCTAACATTATTTAAAAAAGAGTAAGGAGTAAATAGTATTTATTATTTTGCCTATTTTAAAATATGAGCAAAAGCCATAAATACCAACATCCTCCAGCCCAGATTCCCATTAATGAGTATGAAACACGCATACGTGGTATTTCATTAAATGTTCTCGATACATGTGCTCTCTCTCTCACAAACCGAGGATTGCATCAACATTCTGAAAATCAACCTAAGATTCTACATCACAATCCAATAAGAGACAACCTCAGAGCTCTTACCATGAAGCTCCCCACAAGTTACACACATCCCACTCCACTCTCTTCCCCATATAATATATATATATATATATATAAAGTGATTTTTTTTTTTTCTTCATTTGATTCATTAAAATATATGCACGCAGGTTTACTTTACTTTGCCACATTTTTAATGTAGTATTTTAATATGCAAACTTGGCTTTCATGGGTTTCTATGTCAACAACCACTGTTGATGTGTTACATAGTACATACAACGCAAGCTGCCAATTCCTACAGAAGAAAAGAAAGAAAGATGATCTTCAAAGTTTGCACCTTCAACATTGCTTGCTGGTCAGTGAGTTTTTTCGATTCTTTTATTACTCTTCTCTCTACTTGCTTCACTATGCATATATGTATATTTTTATGCATGTGTTACTTTTTTGGGTGCTTGTATGAGTGGAAGTATGCTTTTTGCTTTCTGGTTTTGCTTTTTCTCTATTTTTCTTCTTCTGGGGTCTCTCATGAACCGCTTGTTAACCTTCGGCTATGTAATTTTTTTTTTTTACCTTCCTTTTGGTTTTTTTGGAGATACCCAGTTTGAGATTAAGGCTTATCTTTTGGATAAAAGTTGTAGAAAATTTGTAAAAACACTGGTGTGGAAAAAAGATTGTATATTTTCATTAAATACAGAATACAAAATGAAGAGCAGAAGGGATAGCACTTGGTTTGTGATTGGTCTGTTTTGTTGCTGAGAAATCTTAGGAAAATGTAAGATAAATGAGACATATGGTTTGCTATATTGGCTTTGATTTGAACTGCAAAATGCTGGGTGAATGTTAGTTTTATAAGCTATAAAGTAGAAGATGTAAGGGTTTAGATTGATTCTTTTTCAGATTCTTTCGTCAGATTTCTCAATTACCACACAAGTTGGGGCACATTATTATGTCTTTTCAGGTTTCTTTGCTTAATTTATTTATTTTATTTTATTTTATTTTATTTTATTTTTTCAATTAGATAGTGCATAAAGTTGCCATTTTTGGGCTTAAAGCATACTTTCTCTTTATTTTCAGTGGAAGACATCATGATTATGGAACTTTTAAGGTGTTTTATTCCTGTTGTTAGTGTGGGAGGATGTTTAGCAAATTCATTTACTGGAACCCTTAGTGATTTTACTGTCACTTTTGATGGATTCTCGTATCTCTAGTGTGTACTTACTATTAGGTATTGCAATCCCAATCTGCCCATCGTGTCAGATGCCAAATTGGATTTTGTTTAATTTTCATTTCTGACAAGAACCAAAATGTATGGTGTTTTTATCCACTTTTCCTTTTTCTACTTTAAGGCACTGGCAGTAGTTTTAAATGAAGATATATGCGGAAGTTCTGTGAAATGAATTGCAGTTTTGAAACTTCTGCATGCCATGAAACTTGAGATATGTTACATTTGTGTTAAATTATTTGGAATGCATCCTAAAAAGGTAAATTAAGAATCATTTTTGTAGTGGGATAAATGCATGTGGTAGCTGTTCAACTTTTACTAAATCCCACAAATTTGGGTAATATACCCTGAAGTCTGAACTCAAAGATCATTTATGATTGGGAATCAACTTCTAGTAATTTGAGGTGAAATTTATTAAAATGGTTTGCAAGTGCTATTGGTAGCTTCTTTTTGACATTGACTCTTCTTATGTTTCCTTTGCCCTTCATTTTATTTTTCTTAACCTTCTTTTCTTCTGTAATTGAAAAATATGTTTTTTTTTTGGTTCTTTCTTTGAAGAACCTATATAATTCTCAGCTTTGTTTTCAATTTGAGTGCATTGGCTGATGCCTGGAGTTAATGCTTTGCTCCTATAATTCCACTTATTCTGTTGAGTCTATTTTGTAATTTTGTAGTCCTTATTCAAGCCTCAATATTCCGTCTATAATTATTCTTATTTAAGCTGTTCTTTATGTATGTATCGAGCAAGAGAATCTAAATTTTCTTTGCTGCCATTGTGCACCTCTCGTTTTTTCTTTTAATATTTTCTGTTTTTATCTTTTCTGCCTGACTTTCACCTTTAGAGTTTAGATTCTTATATCATCATACCTCAACCTTGGTTTCTTTCACTTTTCATCATATTTTTTTAGGTAAACTAAAATATGGACCGGACTAGACATAATATGAGGCTTCGTTGCTCTGGTTCAACGCCATCAGAGGAATCAGCTCTGGATCTTGAAAGAAACGGTTGCAGTCATTCTAATATGCCTTCATTAAGCCCGCCAACACTCCAACCCTTTGCATCAGCTGGACAGCACTGTGAGAGCAGTGCTGCTTACTTCTCATGGCCTACTTCAAGCCGATTAAATGATTTTGCTGAAGAGAGGGCAAACTATTTTGCTAATCTGCAGAAAGGGGTGCTACCTGAAACTCTTGGTCGGTTGCCCAAAGGCCAGCAGGCAACAACATTGCTTGAACTCATGACTATAAGGGCATTTCATAGCAAGATCTTGCGTTGTTACAGTCTTGGCACGGCAATTGGATTTCGTATTCGCCGGGGTGTGTTAACCGACATACCAGCTATTCTTGTTTTTGTTTCCAGGAAAGTTCACAAGCAATGGCTCAGCCCCATCCAGTGTCTCCCTACTGCCCTAGAGGTCAGGAAATGACATTCATTTCACATTACTGATCACATCCTTTTATTTAGTTATTATTTTTCTTAAAACTGTTTTTGTTTCCTCTTTTTTTTTTTTTTTGGTGGGGTGAGTGGTTGATAATCTGTATGCTTGCTTGACCTGAATTTACTTTTAAACTAGCAGTTATTAAGGCGTTTGAATCTTTAAATCAGGGACCTGGTGGCGTATGGTGTGATGTGGATGTTGTAGAATTCTCCTATTTTGGTGCACCTGAGCCTGCTCCAAAAGAACAATTGTACACTGAGATTGTAGATGACTTGCGTGGTGGTGATCCGTGTATTGGTTCAGGTTCCCAGGTATTCTTACTTTCCCAATCAAGCATACACTTTTTTCCATGTAGTACCTAGACAGAAACTTCTAGTCCTATCTTTGTATACAAGTTGCCCATCAGTTTTTTTGGGGCTAAGTACCACATAGAGTGAGGTAACTTGGTAATGTCCACCTCTATCAAGGTTTTTTGTTCTGTGTTCTTTGAAGTAAAAAAATTACTTTCTGAGCAATATTGGCAATCTAGCAAGGCAAAGTCAGTAGCCTACTGGGCTGTGCAGAGTCATGAGCTTGTGAGTAGTAAGTCTTAATTCAAAACACACTTACGTTTAGGTGCTTGGATCTCTATGGTTTTGCTTGGCTTATTGGCCAAGACTGGATTTCTGTGGTGAATTAACTTTGTTTGACATTCTTCATATATACTTTTGCACAACATCCAAATGTCTAATCTCTGTTGGTCTCTTCTGACATTAAATTTATGTACTCTTTGTTCTGATGAAAAACCAGAAATAACTGCATGAAATTCTGTGCTTTCACTGCTATCAAGACATACAGCTAGCAGAACTTATATCTGCCCTGTCTGACTAACTGCATTTTGATATTTTATTTTACATTTTCCCCAATTTTCAGAAGTTAAAGGCTGTGCATGCACCTGGACAAGTTATACCCCTTTTGTTATATTATTTTTAAGCCATGCCAGCATTATTGGTAACATCATAAGGTTCATGACCCATTCCATGAAACATAAAATCTTTTAGGTTTTTAGTGTTGACCCATTCCATGACTTTGTTTGTACTAAATTCAAAGTTTGTTTGTAAATTTTAATCATTATAAGCTTGGTTATATTCTGGTTTGAAAGATGCTTGAAGGCTTGTTGATTGAAGCAGCTCACTAGAACGAGACTGCAGCTCACTCAACCAAAATGGAAGAGGGCGCTCAAGTGAGGATAGAATCCGCTCAAGTGGGTTACTAAAGTATAAATGCTGACCCTCACTAAAAGCCTGCTTGAGTGAATCGAGGAAATCAGATTATCAGATCTATTTTTAACCCTAGTTTCAGCCATCACATAAATCCTACTTTGAGCACCTATATAAAGGACTTTATGCATGATTTTTTTTGACAGATTGAGTGGCTGAAAACTTAGAGCTTGTGAGAGAAAAATCTCTGCCTTTCTTCCTTGAGCTTTAATGAGAAAACCATGTTAGTTTTTCATCCATACTTGTGATCCAAAGTGCTTGAGAGTTTGAAACCACAGAGTTTGCTCTTCTAGTGAGGTTCACTATAGAGAAATCTTCAAGGAGGTGCCTTGGAGTGCACCAAAGGTTTTGTTTCGTGAAGGGATTCATATAGAAGAAGTACAAAGGTTCTGAAGCTGCTGTGGTGGCATTAGTGAGTTGTCTACTGAGTCATAGAGTCTAGTCACAAAGGTTTTGTGAATAGTCTGTAAACTCCTTATATAGTGAATTGCCTTGTTGGGGTATGTTATCCTTGGAGTGGTTCTTCCTTTGGAGACGTTTTTCATTGGTTTTCTGCTTCACCAAATCTTGTATTTTCTGCTATTTATTTCTTGCTTTATAATTTTGTATGTGCTGAACTGTGGCGAATAATATTGTGGATCACTTAATTGAGGTAATTCAATAATTAATTAATAATTCCACTGTGTTTTTAACATGGGTCAAAACTAGAATTTTCAAAATCAATTATGATGTTCACTACCTTAAGCATCATCTAGTTTCATATGAAGGAGTTTTAATTCTCACCTTTTTTCCCCCGTTTTTTTATTCAAATTTTCCTTTGTTACTTTAAGGGCAATTTCAAGTAAGTGCTGAAAGGTCATTTAAATGTTTGAATAGTATTATTAATAAATCATGGTATAACTTTCATGTTCAAAAACTAAATATATCTAGTGTAACTTTGGCAAAAATGTGAGACTGAAATGGAAACTTTTTATTCTCTCTTGTTCTCTATTTTTCTTGCCAATTTTATGGTTGCTTATTTCGGCATAAAATTGGTTGAATAAGAAATTTGCATCCACACTAACTGGTTTTGATTGTTTCTGGGTTAACCTCACCTTCAGCTCTTATAAATAATCCTACAAGCTAGCTAATGTGATCTGGAAAAGAGCATATCAATTCCTTGTATTCTGAGTACATGCCTCATTGAACAAAATTTAATAGGTCCATGGACCTTTAATCAAGAAAAACCTCCTAGGTAAAACTTTGGTTGAAGAGAATAAGTTCCCTAAAAACAAAGGGGAAAAGAAACATGTTTATGTTTTGGTCACTATCATACACATCGAGTGCTATTGTACGAGCCAGAGACATTACAAGGGCAAGAGCATGGCTGGAAACAATGAAATCAAGGTTGTGAGAAAACATATTTAGAGCCTAAGTCTTAAAACGGAGAAGTGGCTCTAGATAGAGCAGATGACCAAAAAGAAATCATCTACCTGACTCTAAGAATCTTGAATAGAGCATATTTGATCTGTGACTTCAATTCAATAATATTTGTGGTTTCTAAGTAAAATGTGGTATAAAATATTTGCATTGCTGAGCACTTAGTATAGTTTCATAGTAATTTAAGCCTTCGAGCTTTCATCACAACAGAATTTCAGTCTCTTCACCAAGGAGTCATGAAAAGCAAGAATTGCAAGAAATGCAGTTCTATAATGGGAGTCTCACAATGTCAAAGATTCCTGCATTTTGTGCTCCAGATTATCCTGTGATGGTGTTTTGTACTTGTATGTCTCTATAGCCATTTCGGGCATCATGGAATGTGGAACAGAAAATCAAAGAGATTAAGTTCGTATATGTTGGCAGCATCTATACATTTAGTAGCATCTCTCAGCTTATAGATGTTACTCCATGTTTTGAATTCTATCCCTTTTTTTTTCCAACTGATTTGTGCTTAGCTATATCTCTAACACTGCCTGTTATATTGTTGTCTTTCATTCTATCGACAAGAAGAGCGACCTTAAGGGAAGCTTAAAATTTGATCTGAAAACAATAGAGCATAAATCAAGCATTGTCACAAATTAAAATAAATACTAAAGCTGATATACTACTAGTCTGGTACTTCAGTGGTAGTAATTTTGTTTTAATTACTTTCACTTATCTATATTATATATTCTCTTCAGGTGTTTCCTTAAATTATCTTGCCTTCCATTTAATATAATGCTGACAATTACACCATATATTTTGCTTATGTTAGGTGGCTAGCCAGGAAACATATGGAACCTTGGGTGCTATTGTGAGGAGCCAAACAGGCAATCGACAAGTTGGTTTCCTTACAAATCGTCATGTTGCAGTTGACTTGGATTACCCAAATCAGAAGATGTTTCATCCTCTGCCTCCAACACTTGGACCAGGGGTATATCTTGGTGCAGTGGAGAGAGCTACATCATTCATCACTGATGAGCTTTGGTATGGTATCTTTGCTGGAATAAATCCAGGTAATGAGGATCCAGTACTAATCTGATTAATGTAATTTGTGTAGCTACACAGTCCTAGACTCTATGGACCTACATAAATACCACCTTGATTTGGATTTTATATCTGAGATTTTTTAGTAGTCCACTAAACTAGGGTCAAGGTGTTATCTAATTAGCCTGCATCATGGCATGCATGTCTATTTGTATCCATTTGAGAAAGGAGAAAATTATGGTGTAACCTAATAAGAGTAAGATCCTGCCTAAATTTTTGTTGGGTTTCCACTATCCTGCTTCAACTTGAGCTAACCTGATGGTAATGTGCCATCTTGCCCAGCACTACATTCAGCAACCATTTTGCTTTCTTTTATTGTACTTATCACAGCTTGGCATTGCTTGTTCAATAAACTGAGCTTTGTATTAGATTTGTTCCCATTATTTAGTCATCTCATCTAAACTCCATTGATCAACACTTGAACCAACTTGGTAGTTGCTCCTCAAAACTGCTTGCCTAGCCTTATTATTATAAACATAGAGAGAGAAACTTTACGCCTTAGTAGCATCAACTTGAGTCAGTATTATCTCATTTTCTGTTCCATATAATTTGTGACTCATCCCTTAAAACATTTTTATCCTCTATGTTGGATTCTTTTTCCTCCTTATATACATCTCTTAAAGCCCTTAATTTTTCTTTTATTCCTTTTGGTTGCTGCTCTTAAATATTTCTCTCTCTTTTTTTTTAATAGAAATTTTCTCCCTTTGTTGTAAAATTATCTTACTACAGATATCTCATTAATTTAATAACCTTATCATATCGATGCCTACAAATATTCACATTGCTATTTGGTGCCTCTGCAGAGACTTTCGTAAGAGCAGATGGCTCATTTATTCCATTTGCTGATGATTTTGATATGTCCACCGTTACTACATCAGTTAAAGGTGTAGGAGAAATTGGTGACGTTAAAATTATAGACTTGCAGTCTCCAATCAGTAGCCTTATTGGGCAGCAGGTGATGAAGGTTGGAAGAAGTTCTGGCTTGACGGCAGGAACTGTATTGGCCTATGCTCTCGAGTACAATGATGAGAAAGGTATATGCTTCTTAACCGACTTTCTTGTTGTGGGTGAGAACCAACAGACATTTGACCTTGAAGGAGATAGTGGAAGTCTCATCATGTTCAAGAGTGAGAAGCCACGGCCAATCGGAATCATATGGGGTGGAACTGCTAACCGGGGCCGACTTAAACTAAAAGTAGGCCAACCTCCCGAAAATTGGACAAGTGGGGTTGATCTTGGGCGCCTTCTCAATCTCCTTGAACTTGATCTAATCATATCTGATGAAGGACTTAAAGGTTTGTGCCCTGACAGATGCCTATTTTGTTGGTACCAACATGTTTATTTTGTATCTGATCTGCCTGACTATGGATTTATAATTATTGGACATAATTATTCTAATTTTCGTCATTCTTGCCCCTACCATCAAAAGCTGCTAGTGAACTTTTATGCAAATCAGAAAAACCAAGATATGCTTTCATTAGTGAGGATTTCATTATTTAAAGTTGACAGAATCGTTTTAGGGGAGGTCAATGTGATTGTGTTTTGGTATTTTAGAAAAATTGGAAAGAAATCTTCATCTAAGAATATAAGGGGTACTTCATTTGGCTCATAAAGAAACAAATCCAGTGTAGTAGCAGAAACATAATTGAAGGATTCATCAATAAATAGAAAAAAAAAAAACACATAAATGTAGGATATACATGAAAATCCCCATTGGGAGTGCAGCCTAGTAGTTGAAGGCTTGAGATGAGCTGTAAACCCAAACATCCTAGGTTCGACTCCTATTAGGAGTTCCCTTGAATTACCTAATACACGATTTTGGCAGATGGGGTCATGTATCTGGTATACTTCCCAGGGGGTGAGTCCAAAGGGCAATGCCTTGGTGTGATTCCACATCATCTAAAAAAAGAAGGATATATATGAATATCCTCCTAATCCTAGCTACAGATAAAAAACACACATGCACACACACACATGCAAACACAAACGGATGTACATAATTTAAGGATAAATGAAAAACCAGATATATTTCAGCCATAAATAGAATATTGAACTGGTTTATAAATTTTTGTAAGAATATAGACAAATGCCTCCTTTATATTGCCCTATAATAATTCCATGGGCGTGCTTTTGTTATTTAAAGCGGCAGTGCAAGAACAAAGAGCTATGTCAGCGACAGCGATTGGGTCTACTGTTGGAGACTCCTCAACTCTGGATGGAATGCTGCCAAAGGACAAACCTGAGGACAAATTCGAACCACTGGGTCTTCAGATTCAGCAGCTCCCTCTAGAAGTCGAACGCAGCAGCCCAACAATGAACCCATCACTATTGGAAACAGAGTTTCATCTGGAAGATGGGATCAAGGTGGCTCCTAGTGTTGAACATCAATTCATTCCAAGCTTCACCAGACAGTCCCCACTGCATCAAAATATTATACAGGTTAGGGCCATCTCAGAGAATCTCTCTTCATTGAGGAATGGCTGTGACGAAGATATTTGTGTTTCATTACATTTGGGTGACAATGAAGCCAAGAGAAGGCGTTCAGATGCTTCAACTAGTTCAGAAGAACCTAAGTGAATCAAATTTTGCACGCGGATTGTATAATGTTGAAACTTTCTAACCGTTGATCATACTTATGTTTTTATAAGTAAAAATTTCAGCTCAAACAACAGAAATCTGGAGGTGAGCTTCCAAATTTACTGTTGTAATGATGTTCCTGAAAAATTTGTGATTCCAGGTTCCCTTTGTTGAGCTCTTAAAGTAGAAGATTGGCCATATCTTTCCTCTCATTAAATAACAACAAATCCCCACCTCTTTCCTTAACACATCTTCCATGGACATTCCCTAAAAACCTTGTCCTGTTCGTAACACTTCAGTGAACTTGGCTAAGAAAATTCAATTAGAACTTTCATTCCTGGAATACATTAAACTATATTTTAATATTTTTATTCTCATTGTTGCTATAACTTCTGCTGTTGTCAGTTGTTCAAAACTTTTTTTTTTTTTTAATAAAAAAAAAAATTCCCCCTATTTTAGTTGTCCCCTTCACATTTCTTTGAGAGGGTCCTTCCTCGCATTCAAGATGAAGCTTCAGTTATTAATATATTTTCTTTCTACTTATCAAAGATTAATTGATATTACTTACCGTTAACTTGTTAAGTTGTGAATCTTTGTATTGTTTTAGTTGGTTTGATTCCGTGTCAATTCTCTCTTCTTTTTTTGATAGGTTATTCCGTGTCAATTTGATTGTAATTTCAGCATTTTTTTCCCCTTGTATTCTTATGGGATTTAATGTACATGGGTTTAGTCTAGAGTTGGTGAAGAATTGTACAAGGATTGTGATTATGTACTTTTAAATCAACAATTGATTAGTTTTCAAAAAAAAAAAAAAAAAATCAACAATTGATTACTGTTAGTAATTATTGACATGCCCATTAATTAATTTGGTTTCCAAATAAATTAATCATGACAGATTAGAAGAAAAAGTACTGAAAAAAAAAAAAGGTGCTAAAGGTTGAAAAACTATATAGAGAGGGAGAGAGAGGGAGAGAAATCTGGCGTCACATAAGAGAGAGGGAGAGAAATCTGTTCGATTTAAAAATATATATTAATTTAGTTAAGTTTCAAGGCCTCAATAGATCAAGGCTAAGTACTGTGGCTTTCATACAATTTGATGAGCTATTGGCGAGTTCGTTGGAGGCATGGCTTTGGGTCTGTCTAGCGAAATCTTGAAAATTGAAGCTTTTGGAGAGGCCGTTGCTGATAAATTATTGTTATTATTATTATTATTATTTTTTGGATTTGTTTTAGCATAATATTCAACTTTTTCTATTTTATATACTTGCTTTCTAAAATACCCCAAAGATTATCTACTTCATTCTCAAGATACTTAAAAAATAATAATCAAAATGAATAATATCAAAATAAATTTATATAACATGTTCTGATGTTGGTGAATTTTGAGTTTAATTAGCTAAAATGTGGCCATTTTTCTATTACAAAAATGCTAATGCGAGTGCTCTAAGCTCAAGGTCTCCAAGGCATATTTCCAAAAAGACAAGATGCAGATACGGCATTGGAGGAGAAGATCGTGATGCAACATACTAACGCATAACTTCTTGAAAAGGAGAGGAGACATATCCAGACATTCTTTTGAATTATATACCATGATGTGATGTAACCATACAACCAACTGTGTTGTACACCAATCATATTTTTACCCGTCTCTTACACAAATTCATTCTACCTTGCAACAGACAGGGCTAAAGTCAAAATGTCATAAAGTGTTTCTACATTAATTCTCTCAAAAAATTTCAACTAGATCATTGAAATAGATAAAATCCAAAACAAGGGCTCATCAACAAATACTACCCAATCACAAGAATGTCATCAATTAAAAAGGAAGCATCCAAAACAAGGACAATTAACAAAATCTCATATACTTCAATTCCTGCATTTTTTCAAAAGTTGAAATATTTCTTCTTTTCTTTTCTCTTTTTTTTTTTTTCCCTATTCAAAAAAGAGGAGCCTACACAATTAAAAGGAATTTATTTACACCCTGTTGGGCTTCTTCACACCCCCTTCTTTCTTATCACCCTCTGCACCTTTTTTCTTATCCCTTCGCTCCCTCTTCTTTAAAGCTGTCATGTGGGCCTTGAGGATAGTTGCGTAAGAAGCTTGGAAGCGCTGATGATCCTTTGCTCCAACCTTTTCCAATGAAAACCAATTAATATCGTTAGCCAAGCACAGAAAGAAAGACATCTTCCCCCAAAAATACTAGAAAATAAATTGAAATTAATCTCACACCTAAGTGAAATTGATCTTGAGAGAAAAACTGAAAGATGAATAAAAAAGTAAAACTTAGGAAATAGGCAGTCACAACTAAGTTTCCGAAGCAATTATACTCGCAAAGGAGAAGGAGGCTTGAGGATAGTTGCATAAGAACACCCTTAAAAGGAGCTTGGAAGCATTCTCAGAAATATGTACACCTCATTAACCTATAATATATATACACACACACAACTGCACAACCATTTCTTTTGCTGGTGCATTCACTAGTGCAATCAAGAATCATGGCTACATCAACAAGGAAATTATGGTACCTTGAACGTCCTTAACTCAGAGCTACTTCCATTTAATCAAGCAAAAGAGGCAAAACAACCTTTTTTTTTTTTTTTTTTTGATAAGTCAAGAGGCAAAAGAATTTTTGGGATGACTTCTTCATGTTGTCAAATATCTAACCAAGAAAGAAAAGGGCATCAAGATGATTGCCATATCTGCTACAACAGGATACCATTCCCACTGACATATTTTAATAATATGGTTTCAATTTTAGGACACTTGTAATTATGTGCCTAAGCAGGTTCTCAAACGTTGATGAGGCCAGATTTAATTTTGACAAAGTCAATTGTTGGTAGTCTAGCTATGCTGAAGCTCAAACTTGGCACGGTGCCCCACTGCACAAGTTGGCACGCAATATGAGGATAACATTGGTACAAGTAAATCTTACCTTCTTTTTTCTCTTTTTAATAAGCTATTTTTGGCCCCAAGGGAAGAAGGGGAGACAAACTAGAGACCTACACTTAATGAGTTGGGATAACATTGGTTGTGCTTCCCCTTGGGATGACATCTGAATCCTAGCTTATTTTAATCTTAATCTAATCATGTATCCAATCAAAGCTTCTTCCAATTATAAACTAAAGAATGGACCCCAATGGACTCTCAAAGCTTTACATAGAAAAACCATCTAGTCCAACAAAATATTTGGGACTCAGCATGGGTTCAAGGTCCAAACAAATTTAGACTTAAGTTGCAGACCATGCAAAATGACCTCAACTCCATTCTCCCAAAGAGATGGGTGACACAAAAAGGAAACTGCAATTGAAGGACAAGCGGAGTGGTGGAACAATAACGACAATCATGTTAGTGGGCTTTATAGCCTCCTACATATTTGGTTTTTTCATTAGTTAACGAAGCCATCTCAGCTCTCCCTTACTTAGTTGTGTTTTGTATGGTTCTCTGGTCTGAATAACTATTGTCTTGCTTAAGTATGTGGAACTTCATATGTGTGTTCGAAGAGCTGACCACAGTTCCTGACTTCCTGTATCACATCCAAAACATCCATAGCCAAAGACTCGTGTATATTCCTCTCATCAATCAACCAATTGATAGATCAAGAAGTATATGTTCTATCTAACTAATTCTTATGACTCCATTTAACATCTTGAACCATCTCCCAAAACTTTCTAATTCTCAAAGTAAGGGAGCAAAATTACCACCAAAGTTGCTCTCAATTGATGTGCTCCACCACAATGCTAATTTTTTTCCCAAAAATTTGATGTTTCAAACAAAAGTCTCAACAAATAAAAAGGTCCTAACACTACCAATCCTAAGGTACCAAAAATTTCAAATGCCAGTGTAACAAACATATAAGATTGGATCATCGAATCACATGAAACAATAAATGAGGCATATTCATCATTCAGATCTCAGATCTATATGTATGCTCAATTCCAACAACAGAACTCTGTGAATCCGTCGAGGAAAAAAAAAAAAAAAAAAACCCAAAATACTCAAAGCCACACAACAAATGCACATTTGTGTACGACCAAAAAACAAACAAATAAACCATACATTACCCAGTTCAAAAACATGCCCAGCTCTTAACTATATAACTTAAATAATTAAGCTAAAGAACAAAAGGGGATGCAATGAGTATAAGGGGGCCAAAAGACACATACCGAAGTAGAAATGGTCTTTTTCCCATCAGTAGCACGGATAAGGCATCTATACTCAATCGCATCACCGGCAGTTGTCATTTTATTCTTCTGTACCTTAGACTTTAAAGATGCTAAAACATTGCAAGAATGAAAATCACAGATCAGAATACTAGACATAACACCACAAAATCCATCAGCCCTATTGGAAAAAGAAACAAAGAGAAAAACAATGGGATGCAGATTATAAATACATCGTTTAAGAGTAACCCAGACAGAGCCCTTCTCAGTGCTGTGCTCAAACATGCTGGTGAGTTCATTAAGAAAGGGGTCAAGCTGCAATAGAACCTGATAAAAAAAAAATTTTGGGGCATTATATCTCCAACACATAATACAGAAAATTTTTTATAGATATGATAGGATTTGAAACTTAAGGAATTCACTCCATGATGAACAAAAAAATTGTATAGATACAGTAGGATACATCATACTAATGAACAAAAAATGTTCCAAATATAAAATAGTACTTCTTCGACCACCATCTACAGTGGCATGTAATTGCTCACAAGCTACTACATGTAATCATGTCCTCACATCAAATCTATTACAAGTGCCAATACTTAGCTGGAAGCTTGGTACGTTCGTGATAAGAGAAATATGAGCAATAAAGCAATGAAAGTCAGTCCGATGATCCAAAGAAGGTCGTCTGGGAAACCCCAAAAAAGTAGCAACAGATCCAACCCTGCCCAAAATTGCATTAGCACTTTGGAGACTTGAGCTAAGAGTCACAGCGGCCGTGAGAAAGACAAAAGCCACTAAGTTTGCAACCAAAACACTATCATATAGGATTCTGCTTCTGACCCCAGATGATGGCCCATTAAAATTGAAGGCAGCGACAGCAGCAGATGTTTGTTCAACGACACTTAATATCTGGCTTGATATCTAGCTACTAGCACTCAGACTTGATATCTGGCTACTAGCACTCGGCTCTTCATCAGTGAAGCCAATTTCTCCTCTTCTACTTCCATTTCCACACATCAAATTTTCAACAAAGTTGGGGCATTATATCTCCAGCACATAATACAGAGAATTGTTTATAGACACACATTCACTCCAAGATGATTTCTCCTTAAAATTAGGCCAAGACACCAACTTGGGTTTTTTTTTTTTTTTTTTTAATCCGAACCCACGTCCTCTACTTGATGAAATAAACTTTACCAGAAGAAACCCACTTGTAATACATAGAATTAATTGTGGAACAATGACTTAATTTACTCAAATCACTAGTTTACAATCCATAGAACCAGTTTATTTTATAATGAATCACAAATCAATATCAACAACTAGTTTCCAAATTGGTGAATGCAGAATTCGAAATGCAATGACATGCATACAAACATACATACATGCACTGTGCATTATAGAAATTGAACCACAAAAACTTAAAAAGCATTCAGATTTTGATTTGAGCAACGAAACCCGTGCATACATATAGAATAAATTTAATACACAAAACAAAACAACAGGATCACCCAAAAAATCTTGAATAAAGACAAATTCAACTTGAAATCAAGAAGCTCCGTACACTGCAAGTGAGAGGAAAGAGAATTTACCATGATGAAGGCTGTGAATGAGACCTTGATTGAGAGAAGAAAACCGAAGAGGCCCAAGAGACGAAAGAGAGAGAGAGCGTTTGTCTGAGACTTTGATTGAGAGATGAGAAGAAAGAAACCGAGAGGTCGAGAAAAAAGAGAGAGAGAGAGAGAGAGAGCCTGCAAGAGAAGTGTTTTTGGAATCCACCAACAAATAGCCTCGCTACAACTCTCACTCTCACTTAATCTTAGAAAAAAGAAAAAAAAAATTAATGAGTGCAGACATTTATTTAAGAATTATTTTTAATAAATTATTATGAAATTTTTTTAATAAAATTATTAATATTTTTTTACAGTTTTTTATATTTTTCATAAAAGTGGTATTAAAATTTTGCTAAAATTGTTCGTTAACGAATATCATAAAGGCACCCATCAATCGAATCCAAAATATTAAAATAATTACATATTTTATAATTTTAACTACTGGATTGTATACTCTTAACGTTTTTAAAGCACATATACAATTTTGTGTTAATCGGCTTTTATTTACTATTTAATTTATAAAACTTATTTTTTATGCATAATTTAAAACTTAATAACTTGAAATTTAAACATTCGATTAATAGTATAACTATTGATTTTTACTCTTCTTGAAATTTCGCAAATATAAATCATATAAGAAGAAGATGCTATTTAACTGTAGATTTATCAAAATTCACATCCAATATTAAGTGGAAGCTACAACCAAGTTTGTTGCCAAATTTTGTTCCTATAAAATACACCCTTTAAAAAAATCCTACCATGTATTTTAAAAAAAATTAATTGATATTTAAATTTACATAATTTTTAAAAAGAAAAAAAAAGGTTAGTAAAGCAATAAAAAAAAAAAAAACTGCAGTCTTACACTAAGAAAAAAAGTAATAGAAATAATTTAAAAAGAAATCAATTGGTGTCTTGAGTAAAAAGTAATCAACATTGAGCAGATATTATAAATTCAAATCCTGTTATGTTTTATGAAAAAGAGACGAGTCAAGTTGAGTTTCGTGAATTAAATTAATTTAGTTTTTGAGTTGTTCTAAGTTCTAAAAAAATGTTAATATGCATATTTTGACTATATAAAATATATTGTAGTTTAATACGTTATAGCTTTTGGATTTACAAGGCTATGTTCAGCTGTTGATATTTTCAAACTTGGTAGTTGTAAATTCTTGAGAGTTCCAACTCAAAATAATTGATGAGGATAATTATGATGCATCACCTCAGTTTAGGATGAGGCCAACGTTGTAATGTTCAAGAGATAACCTCTAAATAGTAACCTTAAAAACTATATGTCCTAAGTATCCTTTGAAACGCTTGAGTACAAGCTTAAGTATTGGAAGGTCCTCCATCGATCAAGGGATATTTGCCATTTAGCATAATTTTAGAGACTATTTCGTTAGTAAGCACTTTTTAAAAATATATAGAAAGCTAGCATCTTGAGTATTTGAGACTAGAGTTTGGTGACAAATTTGAGTCATTAAGACTCAAGTTCTAGTGCGGGCGTGGAACAATTTATCCACATGGAAGTCCCTCAAGCCAATTTGGTTTGGATTAATGGGGTTTGAAAAATACAAACTCAAAACCAAACTAACATCTTGAGGAAAAAAAAAAAAAACCTCTTAACCTAGTCCAACTCTACAGCCCTCAAAAAAACAAACTCTTGAAAAATCAATCCATTGCCTTCATAGTTCATACTGGATTAAGTGGTTAGATTGATTGGATTATTGGGTTTCATGCACACTAAGGGAGTCAACTACTCATTGATTCATTTGGATTAAGCTCATTGAACGATGTCAACCTTACCTCTTCCATCTTAGTTTCCTCTCACTCAGAGTGTATCCATACTTATATGTGCTTGTGTCCTTACTCTATACAAATAACATATAATTCACCCCATTTTGTGCCTTGATTTTGCTTATGAAGTTTGAAGAGTAATCCTCAATATTTGAACGGGTTAGAAATTCTCCTTGATTATTGAGTTAATTGTTCCAAATGAGACTACATAACTAATATATTAAGTTTGAGGCCATATAATGAATATGTTTGTAAAATGAGAATTAAAAAAAGAAAAAAGAAAAAGCAAACCATTCTATCAAATTAATTATTGATTATTATTAATTTTTTAGCATATAGGTTGGGTATGGGACAAAATATTCCAAATATGGCCCAACCCCATCCCAAGCCCATAGATAAAGCACACTGCCCAGTGCACACGAACCATTGCAAAAAGACTTTATTACCCCTATCAATCAATTTCTCTCTCTCTCTCTCTCTCTCTCCCTCCCTCTGGGGTTTATCTAGGGTTCGATCTCTTCCTCTCTGTCTCTCTCTCTCGCTCTGTCACTCAACTCACTCTCACCCAATCAACGCCAATGGCGAAGCCAAGCCGAGGAGGCCGCCGGTCGCCGCCGTCAGGGTCCGCGTCGGGCTCGTCCTCTCGCTCCCGGTCCTACTCCGGCTCCGACTCTCGCTCTCGCTCCAGCTCTCGCTCGCGCTCCGTCTCTCGCTCGCGCTCTCTCTCTCGCTCTAGATCTCGCTCCAGGTCCTTTTCCTCCTCTTCCTCTCCCTCCCGAAGCGCCAGTTCTCGCAGCCCTAGCGCCCCTCCTCCCAAGAAAAGGTACTTTTACTCTTCCTCGTTTTCGAATGTGATCTGCTACGGTCTTCGGCTTCTCTGTTGTTTGGTTGCTAAGAAAGTGTTAAAGAAAATTACTAAATCCCGATTCTTTGAACGCACAATTTGGAAATTTGCTGAAATAATTTTAAATTTTTGTTATTTTTATGGCTATTGATAGGTTTTGTAGTTATCAAAGTAGCAAAAATTGATAATTTGATCTGCTATGGTTTTCGGTTTCTGTGTTTTTTGTTTGCCAAGAGAGTGTAAGAACGTTACTAAAAGATTCTTTGAAAGCAAAACTTTTTAAATTTGCTGAAATCAGCTTTTGAAGTTGTTTTATTCATCTAGTTTTTAGTTTCCTCTACATACAAACGTGGTCTAATATGAAGGAATTTTAAATTTGTTATTTTTATGGCTATTGATAGGTTTTTGTAGGCATCCAAGTAACAAAAAGTTGATAATTTGTTTGGTTTGTAAAATTAGAATTTTGCCTTTGTAGATGGAGAGTGAGGTCGTTGGTTTAAGACCCACCTGGTGCGTGATTATCATTAAAAATGGACATTCGCTCCATTTGTTTGCTGAGGAATTGTATGAAGACACACTTGAAAGTTGGATTTTTAAGTCATGATATGAATATTTGAGTTTTTGAAAGCAGACAGCATAAGTTGAATGTTTGTCATAATTTATAGTAAAAGTAGGAAGCATGTTTGGGGTTAGTGGCAAGAACTAAAACTACAAAGTAGTTGAGCGGTTGATTGCTGGAAAAGAAGAGTTTGGGTCCCTAGTTTACGGGGGTTTTGCCTGCAATTTTCTGAAGCAATGCAAATAGTTTTGATCATACACTCAACATGCACATCCCTATAAATTTCCAACACATTGGTTTTTATGAACTTTTGTTTATTTTAATTGTAAGCAATACACATTTCTATGTTTTTGTTTTTCGTTATTTTAATGTTACTTTGTTCTTGTGTTTTCATCTTCACAGTCCTGCTGAAGTAGCTAGGAGAGGTCGCACTCCACCTTCACAATCTAAAAGAACTTCTCCACCCCCAAGGTGAAAATTACTTTGAACTTTTTATTTTTATTAAACTTATTTTAAAATTCGAATTTGGTTGAATGTATGTCTTTTGGTTGGAACTTGTCAACTAATTTTTTATTTCACTTTTTGATGCTTTGGCTGTTACCTTAAAGAGTTGATTTATACTGAAGATATCAAGGGAATGAATTTGAAATCTAGCATAATCTGTTGATAAAGGAAAAGATGTTTTCATTAGAGAGTGCAAACATGTATGTATTTATATGATGAAACTTAGTACAATTAGGAGTCTCAACTCAAAGCATACCAGTTCTGTAGGAAGAAAATTTTCAACATACTCCTGCTGTAGGAAGAAAATTTTCTTACCTTTTTTTTGGGTGATTCATTTATTTTTTGGGCATACTTGTTAGGGATTTATTCTGCATAATAAAAGGTTTAAGTAAATGAAGCTAGAGTTGGCATAATGTATTGATGAGGGTCAAGATGTTTTTATCTGTGACTGTATCTTCATATATATGATGGTATCTAGTAAATATCGGAACGTCAATGCAGAGCGTACTCCAGCTATGGAAAGATAAATATTCTTATGAGAAAATATTAAAAAAATCTTCTGATCATCATTTTATACATTCATTTTTTTTCCCAGGGATATGCATGCCAAGTTAATATTCTTTAGTATCTTATGCCCATGTGTCTGATGTTCTTTTTCCCAGTTTTTTGTTTCCTTCCCTATGTGTGTCCCCTTGAAATCCTTTGCATATTAGATTTTCAAACTTAGCATACTTCATTTTCATCTGGTGCTGTTTGGCCTATAAGTTTTACATGTGCTGGTTGGGCTGTTCAAGGTTTGAAGGGTTTTGAGTTTTGTAATGTGCAAAGTTCATTCAGAGTTCTGGGTGTTGGTCAAAATCACAATTTTAAAATGAAGATTTGGCCTATCCGTTTTGGGTAGGGTTAGGATAAGGTTGGGTGAAAGGAAGCTCCCGTAGTCATTTTTGTATATATAGTTATAAGCAAAACTTGGATACAGTTCCTTAGGTGCAATACATTAGGTTCCCCAATTAAATTCAAACAAATATCTGCATTGACCAATACAAGATAAATATGGTTAACTTTCTCAAGGAGAATTAAATTCAATGCAGTTTTGTGTTTTTTTTTATAAGTAACGAAATTTTATTAAAAGAAGAAAAACAGCCAACCCGAGTACATTGGGGATGTACTAAGGGGGCATAAAGCTAGAACCAAGATTACAACGATCAAGAAGAACATGAAGGGAAGAACAAGAAAAATGACAAAAGACCACACTCCAATCGAGGAGGGTGTGTAAAAACAAAGACTTAATCTCTAACACAGAGCGTTCACATCCCTCAAAGCTTCTAGAATTCCTTTCGCGCCAGATACACCAAATCAAGCAATGAGGCACAATTCTCCACGACTCTATATTTCTATGCCGACCAAACTTACCCTGCCAAGACTCAAACACCTCAATAACCTTCTGAGGCATAACCCAATAAATTCCAAACAAACAAAACACCAATGGCCACAACTCACAGGCAATGGGGCAATGAAGAAGAAGATGATCCACTGACTCCCCACCACTCTTACACATATAGCACAAATCAAGAACTAGCACATGTCGTTTGCGAAGGTTATCAGTTGTTAAAATCTTACCTAAGGAGGCAGACCAAGAAAAGAAAGCAACCCTTGGAGGAACCTTCGATTTCCAAATCATCTTCCAAGGGAAGGATAAGAAAGTAGGAGGGTAGAAAGAGAGATAGAAACCTCTAACCTCAAAACCTCTACTCCTAGCTAGCTTCCAATACACCCGATCCTGACCCAATCCCCGAACCGTCGAAGAGTAGACCATATCCATAAACAGATCAAAGGATTCTTGCTCCCAGTCTTGAGGAGGACGACGAAATTTAGCATCCCAAAGAATCCTCCCACCAGACCAACACATAACCTCCACAACCGAAGAATCCTTTGTTCTACTAATACAATAAAGTTCTGGAAAAGCCTCTTGGAGAGTACGCTCTCCACACCACACATGCTTCCAAAACTTCACACGAGAACCATCCCCCACATCATACCGAAGAAGATTAGAAAAACTCATCCAACCACTCCTAATATGTCTCCACAAACTAACACCATGAGCACTGGTCACCTTCTTCGTGCACCAACCACCCCGATCATTCCCATATTTCACCTCAATAACCCTCCTCCATAGAGCCTCGGTCTCCATGCCATACCTCCATAACCATTTTCCTAACGAGGCCGAATTAAAACTCCTCAAATGTCTAACACCCAACCCTCCAACCTGCAGCGGCTTACAAACCTGAGCCCAACTGACTAAGTGAAATTTAGAGTCACCATTAATACCACTCCACATAAAATCACGTTGCAACTTCTCCATACGATTTGCCACCTTCCCAGGTAAAGGCAGAAGGGAAAGGAAATAGGTAGGTAAGGAGGAAAGAGTACTTTTAATAAGAGTTACCTTGCCCCCCTAAGATAGATACAACCTCTTCCACCCCGCTAAACTCCTTTCCATCTTCTCCAAAATAGGATTCCAAACTGATAACTCCTTAAATTTAGCTCCTAACGGAAGCCTCAAATATCTCAAAGGAAGAGAGGATTGCCTACAACCCAACATCCCCACCTAAACATCCATATTGTCGACCACCCCAATAGGAACCAACTCAGATTTCCCCAAGTTAATCCTTAAACCTGAGACCTCCTCAAATCTAGCCAGCATTGCTCTCAAAAAAGCTATTTGCGTAGAATCAGCATCACAAAAAATAAGAGTATCATTAGCAAATAAAAGATGAGACACCATCACCGAGTTATCAGCCGTAGTGCCTACGGAGAAGCCAGAATGGAGAATTTAACAGTAGAGATGCAAAACATAATCCATTTTCTCCATTTCTCTGAAAACCCACAGCGCTGAAGCATATACATTAAAAAACCCTAACTCACATGGTCATAAGCCTTCTCCACATCCAACTTACACAACACTCCTGGAACACCTGACTTCAATCTACTATCAATACATTCTGAGGCAATTAAAAAAGAGTCCAAAATCTGTCTACCTTTCACAAATGCATTCTGAGACTTTGAAATAAGCCCATGAGCCACCCTTCTGAGACGATTGGCCAACACTTTAGAAATAATCTTATAAATCCCACCAACTAAGCTAATAGGCCGAAAATCCTTGATTTCCACCGCATCCACTTTTTTGGGAATAAGAGCAAGGAAAGAAGCATAAAGACTCTTCTCGAACACAGCCTGAGAATGAAAATTTTGAAATACAGCCATAATTTCCGCCTTCAAAAAACACCAACAAGACTGAAAGAACGCCATAGAAAAGCCATCCGGGCCGGGAGCCTTATCACCCTTAAAATCTCTAATCACCCCAAACACCTCTTCCTCATCAAAAGGCCTATCTAGCCAACGAGCATCTTCCTCTGAGATAGAAGAGAACTCTACATCATCTAAAACAGGTCTATGAACCACAGGTTCAGCATATAGCTGTCTATAAAAATGGGAAATACAACCTGCTATAGCCTTCGGCTCTAAAGACAATTCTCCATCCACCATAAGCCTACCAATGGAGTTAAATCTTCTGTGAGAGTTAGCAATACGATGAAAGAATCTAGCATTCCTGTCTCCTTCTCTAATACAAAGGACTCTAGACTTTTGCCTCCAACAGATTTCCTCCATTAAAGTAACTTTCTCTAAGTCACCTCGAACTCTCTCCAACTCCAACCTTTCCTCCTCAAATAAAGCACGACTATCCTCAATCATCTCTAAATCACTGAGCTTTTGCCACAATTTTCTCACCCGATCTTCAACATTTCCAAAAACCTCCACATTCCATAACTAAAAATCATTTTTCAAGAGCTTCAATTTATTGGCCAAAACAAAACTCGGCGCTCCTAAGACATTATATGAATCCCACCAAGCTCGCACCCTTTCCACGAAACCCTCATCATTAAGCCACATATTCTCAAATCTAAACGGCCTCCTACCTCTCTGAAAGGAACCACCCTCAAGAACAATCGGGAAGTGGTCGGATAACAGCCTAGGCAATCGATGTTGGGAGACAGAAGGAAACTTATCATCCCAATCTGCAGAAAACAAAAATCTGTCCAGCCTAGCCTTTGAAGCAACTTCACGAGTATTAGACCAAGTGAAAGATCCCCCTTGAAGCGGAATATCAAAGAGTCCTTGCTCAGAGATAAAAGAAGAAAACTCCCGCATAGCAACAGTAAAAGAGGAAGAACCAGAACGCTCGGAAGGAAACCTAACCACATTAAAGTCACCACCCACACACCAAGGAACATTCCACCAACTGATCAAACCAAATAATTCTTCCCATAAGAACCTTCTGTCTCTCACAGAATTAGGACTATAAATGCCAGAAAATGCCCAGACAAACTGATCTGACACACTTGAAAAACGACAAGAAACCGAAAAACGCCCCACCGCTTCCTCCACTTTATTCACAACCCGAGTATCCCACATCAAAAGCACCCCTCCTGAAGCTCCACAAGAGCTTAGATAAGACCAATCAACATGTTGACCCCTCCACAAACTCCGAACCATAGCTCTAGGTATCAACTCCATTTTAGTTTCTTGAAAACAAATAACATCTGGCTTCCAACTCTTAACCATATTACGAACCCGAAGCCTTCTATCCCTATCATTCAGCCCTCTAACATTCCAAGAAATAATCTTCAACTTCATTGATTAACCACCACAGCCCGTTCCTTACTTACATTCCTTGGTTTCATCGAACCAGCCTTGACATTCATAGAGGTCAATAAATTTTTCAATTCCCGCTGACCTTTCTGCCCCGACTTGCTGTGCTTCAACTGAACATCTGCTGCTTTAAGCTTTTTAACCTTTTTCCTGGCCTCTATAGCTAGCAGCAAACCCGTAATCTGCTCCTCAAAACCTTCCAAAGAAGTGCCCACTGATTTTCTAAACGCCTTAATCCGATTTGTTACCCAATGAGATAAACTATTACCATCAGCCGACTCCTTACACCCAACCCCCAGCTCATCACTATACTCCAACTCCAAAGGAACTTCTGTGGCCAACGGTCTCTCATCTAAAACCCACATCTCCTCCTCTGCCTCATTAACAAAAGACAAAGAATCAACTGACCCCTCACAATCCTCTGCCCAGCTAACCATCTGGCCGTCATTGATACAAGAGTCATAACCTGTTACAGTCTCTTCATCAGTGACTGAACAATCCGACACACTCTCTGGAGACCGTTATAGAGATAGTGGAATCACTATTTGACGACCATCCCGCAATTGTAACATCCACTCTTTAGAATTACCCCATGATTTGTCCAAGTCATTGACCAAATCCCTAATGGTGGAAGAGGAATTGAAAACTACCTGACCATCAGAAGCCTCATGCTCTATCACCCCAACCACCGGACCAAGCAGTTCACCCTCCACCTCCTTCGTCGCCGCCGGAGATGACAACACCTTCATCACCGCCGGCTCCAACCAAGGACACCCATGAGTCACCACAGCACCGGGGCACGAAAACCCAAGCGAAGCCATTCCGGTATCGGAAAAAGCTTTATCGGCACTGCAAGAAGCCTCTAGAGCTTTTCCGGTCACCGGGGCGTCACCGCAACTACTCACCATCCACAACCCATCACCCTGTGAGCTCGCACCGTCATGTCGCACCAACGGGAGCTGGACCTCCATCGACTCGTGGGCAACGAGATTAGGACTAGAGCTCTGGTAGTGGGCTGGTTTAAGAGTAGCTGTGTTTTGACGAGGCCTCCACACTTTTTTGGGCTTAGCAGGAATAAAAGGTCTGGAGGGATTGCTAACGTGTTTGATGGGCTTTGAGGGAAAAAAGGATTTTGGGCCCACTTCATTAACCTCAGACCTCACAACAGCCCACTTCCCATCATGGCCACGTTCCAAACGCATAAAAAGGTCCAGGCAAATCTCAGCTTTCATCCCATCACTTTCAAAAACCTTTACCGTTGACAAAACCTTCGGCCCGAGAAGCTCCCTCTGACCAACAGTACTTGCCTTGCAGATATCGCGGTGGTCACTGCTTGGATTTGACACAAGCTTTTCTCCAACCTGCTCCCTCTGTCCTAGGAGACTTATCTTGCTGGAATTGCGACTACGAATTGACAAAATCTTCACCCCTCCCAACGCAGATTTCTTCATTCCTTCAGCCCCTCCATCGGTGTTTTTCCGACTCCCCGCCGCGACCAACGCATAGGAAGGTGAGTCCTCTCTACCGGGAAAACCTGTGTTTGATATCCCTTGATTTTTAGCACCGCCATGGTTATGTGATCTGTCACCCACCGCCGCGACATCCACCTTAGGTGCACTCTGGTTTCTCTGGGACGATCCCTGACTAAAAAAAGTTGCTGGATGTATAATTTTCCTCAGGTTTATGCCAAAATAATGCCATCCACATCCCAACCTTCCCTTAGGTATCACAATAGCCCCCTTCCGTCGACCATGAAGAAGTTCAGAAACCATCAAAAAATTGCCATGTGCATTTGACCCCAATTGAAGGATGAACACAGCATTACCTTCTCTAAACGTTCTAACATACTGACCAGAAAAATGCTTAGAAGCTAATTCCTCCAAGTGGAGCAAGAGACGTTTTGCACTCTCCTTCCCCAGAAAGACAGATCGCATTGAAGAAAGGCCTCTCTAAAAAATCCTTAAAGAGAACACAGAACCCCCTTCCACGACAGAAAACTCAAAAGTTTTGGATTCAATAAAGAAAAAAGAGGAGCCACCCATGCTCACTATAGCAGAGAACTATACAACAAAAATTCCAAGCTAATTCCTTACAAGGAGCAGTATTTGCTTTACAAAAGTAAGAGCAGGTCCTCTAGTGAGGAGAAATTGGCTTATAAAATTGCTGTCCCATGCATGATAGTTAGAAACAACAAATGGAAATCAGGTGGTTTTGAAGTGCATTTCCAAAGCACAATATTGCAAAATATGCAGCTATCAATCCACAACAGCAAAAACTACCTTACATACTTATGCTGGACATTCTGAGTTGTGTTTGAATTTAAGTAAACTAATAAATTGCACTTAAGTAATTATACCTAAGTTTATCTATAGTTATTGCATGTGTTTGGCTCAGTTCTTAGTAAATACTCGTGTGTTTTGTGCTTCTGTTACTTAATAGTTTTTTATTTCAGGAAAGCTTCTCCTATTCGAGAGTCGCTTGTTCTTCACATTGAGAAACTAAGCAGGAATGTGAATGAAGGCCATTTAAAAGAAATATTCAGTAAGTTTATTACTTGTTTGATGACGACTAACACCTGTCAGTTTTAGCTACAAAATTCACATATCTAAAGCTATGAAGTATATAGAATTATAAATAGAGTCCGCATGGAAAAAAAATGTCTGCAAACATCACTTTTTTTGGTATTTTTTTTACAGCACTTGAAATTTTCTGATTTGGAATTCTAAAAATCTATGCGTCTGTTAGTTTAACTTGACGTTAAAGGCATTGCAATTGATTGCTGTTGTGCTAAGCTTTAATATGACAATGAAGGCATAGAATTCTCCTTTTTTTCCGTATTAATTTTAACTTTATATGTCCAGTCACTAGTATGCTGTCATGGAAGTGGATAGCATCTTAATTTTTTTTTGATAAATGTGTCATTGAACTCACTTGAGTACAAGTTTTGATAATTCTTGGAGTTGCTATCAAAGAACTTTTACTTAAGAAGGATGAAAATATGGATTGCTTAGTGGATTCTATGAAGCCATACATCTAGATGGTCAAAATGACCAGCTAGGTGCAAAATGGTACTTTTAGAGCAAGTTTGTCAACTATGATAGTTGCCCGTAGGTTTTACTGGCTAGTGGCAAGTTCAAAGGGCTTTTCTTTAAAAAAAGTTCCCTACTTTATCAATAAAGAAGTGAGTAGACGGAAGATTAGAATTCAGATAGGAAGAGAGTGAGAAGGGGACGGAAAGGGGATTCCATGTTCAAAATTTCAAAACAAACTTATCTTTCAAATTCATTTGTCATTACCAATAGATCGGAAGTTACATACTTCTATGGCCAAGATTTCTTCCCATGGCTGTTCTCAGAGTTCTATCAAAACTCATTGATAGATAATAAGTTATTTTAAATGCATCAGCCGCAATCTAGAAACAGTTACTTTTCTTCAATATTAAGTTGCTTCATAGCTGAGCATTGTCCTGAGTAGCTATCTCCTGCTCGACATAAATCTAGGAAAGTATTGTGATGAAATCATACGGTAATAAAACTAATAAAAAATTCTAAAGCGTTCTGTAATTTTTGGTTGATTCTTAGCTAATAATTAAACTGACAAAAAATTATGAAGAACCCTGTTAAGTTTGATTTTCTGGGTAAAGTCTTAAAAACAAGCTGTTGCATCACTAACCTGAATATCTTAAACCCTTCTTGATATTTTTAACAAGTGCTTCCATCATCACTTCAATGTGCAAGCAGGTTACTGGTCCAATGTTGTCAAAAATATAGAATAAGTGAAGGAAATATTTAAATTATTGACCAACTGATATTTGGTCATTTAAAATGTAAAGTAAAGAGCTTCACATGAATAAGTAATTATTGAATAATTGTTACTTATTGGCCGTAAGGTATTTTATAAGCTAAGGTTTCCATGCGTTGAATTTCTAATTAGGGCTTCTTAATATTCTTGCCTGTGAATTGTACTCTGTAGGTAACTATGGTGAAGTTGTAAATGTGGAGCTAGCAATGGATCGCGCTGTAAGTTCATTATAGATGTCATATCATGGTCTTGGGGTCATCTGGCCAGGTATAGGGATTTGAAGCTTGCTTCATGTTTGCAGGTCAATATTCCAAGAGGATATGGATATGTGGAGTTCAAGACAAGAGTGGATGCTGAAAAAGCACAACTATTCATGGATGGTGTAGGTTTTTTTCTTTTTGGTGGGAAGGGGGGGTTTGTAAAACTATAAAATATAATGTAGTGTTGGAGTGGATTATGTGCTATGATGAAAACAAATCATGTTGGGGAATCAATGTTTCTTATTTTCTTCATGCAGGCACAAATTGATGGGAATGTGGTTCAAGCGAGGTTCACGTTACCTCCAAGGCAGAAGCTGTCGCCTCCCCTAAAAGCCATTGTCAGTGCACCAAAAAGAGATGTGCCCAAAACTGATAATGTTAATGCTGATGGTGAGAAGGATGGACCAAAGCGACAAAGAGAACGTATATCCCTTACATTTGTTTCATTGAGTGGTACATTATACATTTTTTGCTGTGTTTTCTAATAGAGTTTATATTTTTAATGACATTAGTTTCTCCCCGTCGGAAGCCTGCTACCTCACCTCGAAGGAGATCCCCTATTACTCGAAGGGGCGGATCTCCTAGACGACCACCAGATTCTCCTCCACGTCGTCGTCCAGATTCTCCTGTTCGTCGTAGATTGGATTCTCCTTATCGCCGTGGCGATACACCTCCGAGGAGGAGGCCAACATCTCCTGGCCGCGGTCGTTCCTCAACTTCACCAAGACGCAATAGATCCCCTGCAAGGTTCACTACAAATAACTACTTTTCTGGTTTGATGTCTTTTCTGATTTTGATAGCATTCTACTGATTACCATATGGCCTCCTTCAGAAGGATGCGTGGCAGTCCTGTTCGCAGACGTTCTCCACTTCCTCCTAGGCGCCGGTAATTATGCTTCTAAATTTTATATAAATGCTTTGCTTTGAGTGATGGTAACCCGTGAAGAGCTGTAACACTGAATGAAATTATGGCATTCCTGGAATTGATAGAACTATTCATAGTATTTTACCGGATGTGAGCACATTCTGTACTGCCCATGTAGACAATGTCATTGATTACATTGTTAGGCTAATCATGATCTGAGTATTCATTGCTGTAGTCTAATCTATATATCACCTTGGAGCTTTCTCATTATTGGAGGTGCTAAGGTTGTGGATTCAAAACCCTTTGGGTGCATAACTTACCAATAATAAAAAGGGGGTTTTGTAATTCTTTAGACTCCTTTTATGCTGGTGTAGTGGGGAGGGGGTGGATCACCTTCTGATTCATTGTACAGAAGCTTATCAATTGTGGTCCTTTGTTTTTTGATCTTTTGGAATCTCTTGTCCTACAAAAGAGAGTGATAGATCTTTGTTTGGGTGGTGGAATTGGATGGGGAAAGCATTTGTTGGGACCTTGTAATTTGGTTCCGCTGTGTTTGATTTGGATTATTTGGCGAAAGAGGAATAGACTTACGTTTGAGGATTGGAGAAGACAAGGGACCGTCTCTTAGGTTATTTTTTTGGCACCTTGTTTGATTGGGCATGTGCTTGGGGACTCATGAATAGAGATTCTACTCCTATGTTTATTGAGTCTATTTCTTTGTACATAGTCTTTTGCATATTTGTAAAAAAGAAATCTTATTATTATTTCTTATTATTTTTGAGATGAAATCTAAACAAATATTATTAAGATAGTTAATACTAGCCTTGAAATAAATAATTAGTTTTTAATGTTTAGGTTACTTCCCTAGTAAGATTTGCCTTGTGGATGCTTGTCTGCCCCCATGTTTGACGCATACACTCAACCTTTACTTGACATAATGTGCATCTTTCCCTTTTTGTTAGAGATCTTTTTGACAACTAATATTTATTTGTCTTCATGCTTTTATAAAGCTCTTCTAATTTGTTTTTTAGGGTTAGGGTTTTAATTTATATTATAAGCTATGGGAAGCATTGTATGAGACTTATTACATTTGATTATCTGCTATAATTTCCTTTGGCTTTTCTGGGGCCCTTCAAAACTCTAGGGAGTTAGTCATATACTAATTTTGTGATACACACATTCTTAGATACATATGTTTATGTGTTTATCTTCTTGCAACTTGAACAAGACCTTTGTTTTTGTTCAGTTCACCTCCAAGACGAGCTCGTAGTCCTCTTAGAAGGTCTCCTATTGGTCGTAGGCGTACTCCTCCTATTCGTAGAACTGCTCGCTCACGTTCACGATCAGCTTCTCCACGGAGGTAACTTTTCTAAATTTTTTCTAATCCTAAGCAATGATTGATCTGGTTTTCTAGTTGTCTGAATTGTGTCAGCTCACTTTTATTTGCTTTATATATGTGTCGGATTTATTTCAGTAGGATGGGAATAAGGTTTGTGAATTTCTTTAATATGGGTCTCAAAGTTGCAGAGCTCTGTTGTTACTTGTAGAATTGCTTCATTTGAGTGTATGCCAGCAAATTTCTTTGTATGCGTACATGAGAAGTAGTGGGGATGTGCATGTGGTTAATACCTAGATGGGCGGTGTACTTGTGGGTTGCAGCAGGGGATATTTTGGTAGAAATTGTAGTATTGTCATTTGGAATGCTGTTCAATATGGGTTGCGAGGTGCCTTGTCAACATCGCTGTTCATTGTGGGTTGAAATAATTTCTTTAAGCCCTTTATGTGGCTTGGGTGAAAGATAGAAGGTATTGGATATGTATAGGTTTTAACATAGCCATGAAATGTTCATTATCTTGTTTGATAATACTGGTATATCCAAGGGCAAGACTCTACAACTCCACCTGTCTTCAATTTAGTGTTGTTTATAAGTTCTATAATGCCCGTTGTTCTCATGATGTCACCTTGATTTTTGCATCTTACATAAAGATTGTAGGTTCTGAACTTGAGTTGCAATATTATGTTGGCTTCAATTTCATTCCACCCCCTCTTTTTCTTCAAATTTGTAATAGGCTCAGTATGTTGTTGAGTTTTGCAAAAATGCTATTTCCCTTTGTTAATTCATTTGGTGCTGTTAGTTTGTATTACTTTTTAACTTAAGCATGCCTTTCTCTGTGGGGGTGGTGTTTACAATAGAGGTCGAGCACCAGTCGGAAGACGTGGGCGGTCATCATCCTACTCTGGATCACCTAGTCCACGCAAGGTTAGTGTCTGTTATTTTTTGTTTTAAAAGAGAATTCCTCCTATTAGATACCTTACATTGCTTTATTCTTTCTAATTATAACAGTTACCTCGGAGATCAAGGAGTCGTAGCCCGAGAAGGTAATTTCTATTTGTGAATGTTTCACTTTTATTCATCTAAATACATTTAATTTCTCTTCTAATGGGGTTTTAGCTCGGATGGCTCTTCCTTTGCCCCTGGGATGGAGGGTGAGATCATAGATTCAAAACTCACCAGGCATATGTGTTACTTTGCAATGAAGAAAAATAAATTTAATTATAACTTTTATGGGGAGAGAAGAGGATATGGGGTTCGTGGTCATAACGTAATTTTATATATTTGGCCGCTCTCCTCTCCTATCCTCCTTCCCCATCTCTCTTTATCCAAACATGGGATTTCAACATGATGAATTTCATTCTTATGTGCAAGGTATACGTGCTTGCAAGATGACATTCCTTCAATTTTCATGTGATGAGTCCAAGATGAAAATGTCCTCGTTGTGTCCCCCACCCCCAGATCAAATTATCATTTTCAGTAACATCTAGTTTTAAGTTCATATCAATATTTATACTCCAAAACTATTGGAAAGTACCTACGCATGTATTGTCTTGATGGTGGAAGTTAAACTCCAAACTATTAAATGCTTGTTCCCTTCAGAATTTTAATTTCCAAATGGGACTCTCAATGTGATACGAAGAAGGTAAAATATTTTGGTGGTTGCACTTGGGAAAAATATTTAAGTGAGTTTTTTCAGTTATATAACATTAAGTTGGGAAATTTATAGAATTCAAAGAAATGGATATCACTGGAGAAAAGGAGCTCAATGAAAATTTCCTACTACCGAAGAGGTAGTTTTAAATTCTATAAAATACACACGAGGGAGCAAGCTGTTGCTTTCCATCAGGAGATGGAAGTTGAGTTGGCATTTGAGTTTCAAAAATGGATTAGAGGATATTTTAGGCAATCAGGCTGGCTTTAGATTTTGGTTTGTGCCAAAATCAATAAATAAGCACTGATGATTATGATAATAACATGAACAGGCTACAACTTGGGAAACTTCAGGTTGGTTAATTCATGGTTTACTGCTACTGCAGTGTTATGTTGTCCTCATCTTTGTTTGATTCGACTTAACTGGCATTTTCATTATGTAACCTTCACTGCTAAATCATAATGTCTGTTCTACCATTTCTTGTGGACTGCATAACTTGCATGATTCCAGAGTGCTTCACTAGACTGTTTGGAATTTTGTGGATATATCATAGGGTATTGATTCCCTTGGTCTCACCTTATTGGCAAAGCTATGTGTATTATTTATCCAAAATAAAAATCATAAATCTCTGCACATTTATAGTTTCTCTTCTTGATGTGAAGATGTTTTCCCTTTTCCATTATCCCCAAATTAATGGAAGATAGTAGAAGTCTGTTTCATCTCAACTTTTGAGGATATAAGATCTGTTTGGATATCGCTTATTGTTGAAAACTTGAGAACACTGTAGCAAAATAATTTTTACATGTGTGAATAGTGCTGTGGGACCCAGTTTAGAAGTTATATTTGCTAAAAGAGGTACTTGTGGGTCTTGTGAACGATGCATGGGACCCACCCATGGAAACGCAGACTTGGATAGCAATGCAAATGCGTTGCTATCCAAACCCAGCCATAGTTGTATCAACAATAATTTGGATTTTTATTATTTCAAGTTATTTATATCTCCTACTTTCCAAGATTTATTTGGCAGTGGGATCTTGTTAGGACCAAAAATTGTGGATTAGGGAATTAGCAACTCAAATAAATTTTATGTGTGTTTGGGTTAGGATGAAAAATGGAAATTATTTCACTATTTAACTTATTTTTACTACTATTCATGGATCTCACTGTACTCTTTGACATAATCCATGACCCTACTTTACTATTTCAACTAACTTTTATATTTATTTATAGACTTTCAGAAATAATTTTTTAGTTTCAACAAAATAAGCGGTATCCAAACACGCCCTTAATAAAGAAATTTTGTGAGTCATGGTACTCACACATGGTGCATGCCAAACCTCTAGTAGGTTAATAGACTAACAATTTCCTAACTAGGTTCTCTCCTCTATTGACTTTGCCTGAAGTGTGAATTTGATTCCTTTAACACATCATATTAGGTTCGTTGTTGATATATATATATATATATATATATTGTAGTTCTTGGTTTGTGAAGATACGTTGTTAGGTGCTTTGTTTTATTTTCCCATTGAGGCCGAACCTAAACCAGTGCTTGAGAGATAGCTATCCATATAGTGATAAGGGATGTATGGATTCTCGAGAAGACAGGAGCCATGGTGGTCCCTTCCAGACTGCCTGGATCCCATGATTGAATAGAAAGTTGGATATATATAGTCTTAGTACTTGTGTTTGCAGCTTTAAATGTTTTCATGGTTTCATTTATATTTGGGTTTGTTCTGATGCAAGCTTGTTTATGTGTAGGCCCATTAAAGGAAGAAGCAGTAGCAACAGCAGCCGCAGTAGTTCGCCACTGCTGCCTCGTAAACCATAGGTAAGCACTGCCTCTCTATATCCCCAAATCCCCCTTGCCCTCCCCTCCCCACACCTCCCCTGCCTTTCCCCCTCCCGGCCTCCAAAAAAAGAATCTGAGTTATCTATGATGTAATGTCGAGGTGGTATTGAATATGGGAACAAGATATTGTGGCTGTAATATGCTCCTGATTTTAGCATTTAGGTTTGTCTCAGTTATGGTGACCATTAGGTTTGTCTCATTTATGTTGGAGGCGATGTTAAGTACTGGTTATTTGCTGTTTATATTTTCAAAAATTATTTAAGCTAAACATTCTGATGGAAGCAACAATATGCAAAAGCTGTATTCGTGCTTTTATGAATGCTACATGCACAGTTTGTATGATTAATATTGTTAGTAAGTGTGTGGAAACATGCAGATCCTTTATTCAAACATGAGCTGATGATCTTTGATTGCCTATTCTCTCTAGCTGTTTGAAGAATCAAAAATCATACTGGAGCTTGTCCCAGACAAGGGCCAGGTTCTTGTATGACTTGTTTAATTAGTTGATTGTTCATTCACGGGTTTTTCAACAAGAGAGAATATAGTCTCATATAGTTCATTGGTGTTGCTGTTGGACGTTCAAAATATAAGGTGATGTTGGTTCAATCCAGTTCAGCCATCTAATTTATGGGTTTTCCTAAAAAACCCTTGGGTTTCACTGGTTTAGTTGGGTTAGATGCATTCCTGGTATTTTCAACTCCATTGGTCATATTAATTGGTATGGCCAAGGTTGTTAAATCGGGATCTTACATAAGATCAATAGAGGGGTTCAAGAATTGTATTGTAGGATCAAATCGAAAATCATAAGTTCTTACTATTTGTTGAAGAATAATAAAAAAAGGACAATAATATTCTCTGTATGTTGAATAAATCATTTGAATTAAGAAATTATACAAGAAAAAAGGTTCTAGTTTAATAGTGTAATTAGACCTACATTAGTGCATCTATAACGAATTCTTCATTTAAGAATTTCTTTATATAAAAAATAAAGCCCATTTGTGCATTGGCGATTTTATTATTTTTGGAGAAGGAGGGCATGTTGAAGTTTATGGAAAAGGTTTGGCTCCAACAAGGAATATGACATGTTTTGTCATGTGCAATATACAAGACTGATTTGGTTGGTTGAGCTAAGTGAATCATGTGCAATGCACATGATGATATGGATTAATGTCATCTTTTTATTGATGGTTGGAGCCCAGACACTAAATATGTTTGATGCCAAATTTTGTTTAAATTTTATTAAGACAATGAGATTAGATATAGAAAGAAAGATCTGGAGGCAACTCTTCCATCCAGATAAGCAGATCATAACCTTCCTTGGCTCCTCCAGCTAAAGCATGGGTGTCCTTTGGATTATACAAAGACTTGAGTTTCACTAATGATTATGTTGCCATATAGAGTAGAACATGGTGGCAGTTTTCTTAATTTCATGACTTCTAACATCTGAATCGTCTTCAAGTTCCACAAGTTCAACACCAATCTCCATAGCAAAAATAACAGCTCATTCGGCTGCATTACCCCAATGGGTAAATAAAGTTTTAATAGCTATTTTAGTGCCTACTAGCAGCTACCCAATAAAATTCTTGATCCAAACAAAAATGGCCTGGACAGCAATGAATTAAAAAATAAATCGACTGTATGCCCTCCTATTCTTTCACTTTTAGTTACCATTCTCATTAGAACAAAGTATAGTTTCTGTGCAGTAATGCGGTGACATGAAAAGTGAAAAACAATGTGGGGTTTTCCAGTACCTATTCAAGCTGTGTTGACTAAAAGCAATCCAGGGTGAAACGAAAAAGTGAGCTCCTTTCTCTGATGATGTTGCCGAAATCTATATGCTTAAAAAAAAAAAAAAAAAAAAAAGTTTAGTTACAAAATTGATTGTAGCCTAAGATTATAACATTATTCAATAAAATAAACATTAACTACAAAATTGGTTGTGACTTAAGGCTAGAACTTTCTCTAATAAAATTAACATTATTACTTATTTTAAAAATCTAACTGTCGAATTACATGTTTTTTATGCTTTTAATACACACGTCAAATTATGTGTCAATCATAAATCATTAACTATATCTATCTATATATATATATATCTATAAGTTTATATTTTATGTTTAATTTTAAACTAAATAACTTGTAATTTAAACAATTTATTAATGACATAGCTATTGATTTTTAACTTTCTAAAAATTTTCAAGTATAGAAGATATATAAGAAGAAAATGTAATCCAATTGTGGATTCGTCAAACCTCCAATAAAAAGATATTGAATAAGGTTGTTACTACCAATTTTGTAGCTAAATGTTGTCTACAGTTTGAATTGCATGTTATTTACGCTCTTAATACACATGTTAAATTTTGTGTCAATCGGATATTATTTACTATATAATTTATAAGCTTATATATCATGCATAATTTTAAACTACAAAAACTTGCAATTTAAACAATTTATTGATAACATAACTATTGATCTTTAATTTTCTAGAAATTTTGCAAACATGAAAGATATAAGAAGGAGATGTAATCTAACAGTGAATTTATCAAAATGTACCTCAAATAAAAAGAAATTGAGTTAAGTTGTAACCTAAGGCTACAACTAGTTTTGTAGCCAAATTTTGTCCCAAAATCTATTTAGCTTGCTCTGAGAAAAATTGAACATTTTGCTTAGTGAGGAGGCTTCGATAGATGCTCTATAAAATATCAGTCAAAGAATTTTCAGTTTAGACTTTAGACCCAATCTTTTAGAAGAAAGGATTGGTTTAAGATTGTAAGATCTTGTGATTATATTGATCCCAAACCATCCTACAAGCAATTCTAAGTTTTATACCATTTTAATTCAATCCTAATTGTAGTGAGAAAGTAGGATAGTTCAATTCAAAATTTTAACACTGTCAAACATGGTTGTAAAAATCTCGATTTGAATTTTACGATCCTACGATTTTACGATTTCACCTACTCAAAACGATCCGGATTTTTTAAGGATCTTAGGGATCGTTCAGGATTGGTAGGATCCTATGCTTCTGACGATCCTAAACAACTTTGATTTCTTATAATCTTCTTTAACTTAACAGAAGGCTCAGTTGGACCCAAATGAAAAATAAAATCTCAATAGACCAAGTTTTTCCACTCTAATGTAGAGAGAGTGTTAGTAAAACCAAAATAAAAAATATCCCAATAGAGTGTCACATTTTGAGATTTTTGGCCTCTTTAAATGATGCTTACAAATGGATGTAGTGATGTATGATAATTATATCAATGAATGTATAATTTAAGTGATCAATTTAACATACCAATATGTATTTTTTGTATTTTTTTTTCTTAAATAATGTAAGATCTTACGATCCACGATCCCACCTACCTCCCACAATCTTACATAGGATCCCGATTTTTACAACCTTGCTCTCAGATATAAATGACTATTGGTAAGGTCCAATTTAAATAAAGTAGTTCATTCTGAATTCTGATGATTATGGTCACCTTTGAGCTAATTTTTTTTGCCTCTAGCATAATTGGTGATGTCAGATAGGAAGTTCCATATTTCATTTTCTTGCTTGTTATGTAGACTTTGACCAAGTTCGCTGCTTTTGATTGGTATCTTTTTTTTTTTTTTTTTTAAATATATTTACATTGGGTTTGACACATCAAACCTGTTTAATAGAAGGTCAATTTTACCAATTTATCCATAATTTTTAATTATATTTTAATTATTAATGACTTTTTTGGTATCTAGTTATATATTTATATACACCAGTAAGTTGTTCGAGTTATGCACGAATAATAATGTAATGTTTTATGTAAAATAGTTTTGGAAAATATTGTACATATATGATAGTATAATTGTCATAAAATTTTGTTAGTAATGAGTTCATCATAAGAAGTCACTAATATAAATTTCACACATTTCAAGCTACAAAATGATGAAATAAAGTTGAAAAAAAAAAAAAAAAAAACCTTAATGAACCAGACATTAAAATCCTCTATCCATACCTTATTCAAATTCATGGAAAAGAAAGCGCACACAACATATAGATCATTATACAATCACCATCAAACTGAAACTAAAAATAAAAAATAAAAAATCGTTAAACCAAAACTCAATTTACTATAGGAAAAAAGTCAATATGTATTTCTTTATTGAAATATTAAGAGACTCACTTGAGAAAGAAGCTTGGAGTCTAAAAAATGCTAATTGAAAAGTTGTTGTTGTTGTTGTTATTGTTGTTGTTGTTGTTGTTGTTGTTGTTGTTGTTGTTTTTTATTTATTTTATTTTATTTTATTTTCTCGCAAATTCAATTGCCATTGACTAAATCCTCTCCAACCAAGATGATACATGCTTGAACCCTATAATCTGAATTTAAGATTTACAGTAGGTTTAGTTTTTGTTTATTTTGAGAAGACCTATCTGCTCAAGCCATATGCTAAGATTAAACAAACTTGAAAAACACATTAACAATGGTACTTTTACACTAAAATAAAAAATTATCGACTTCTCAGTTCTAGATTTCTAGCATCTTTTGGAAATTGATAAACATAATAACACAACCTATAAAAGAAAATAGCAAAACAAAGAATCTCACAATCTTAAACCTACTGATTGTAAGTGAAGAACTTAATTTTTAAGAGTAGCAAAAGATAGCTTGAACTCATACATATCATGGCCACTTAATGTGCGATGGATAGCCACTACTAGCTACAACAAAAGATTACAAGAGCAACAGGTTTCTTCTATTGGCCAGGTGTATTAAAAAATTGTGAGCATGGAAGCAAAATTTGAGAATAGCAATAGTTTCCGAAGTTTTAACTATAAAAGGGGTTTTTTTAGAGAAAGAAAGAGAATGGAGACATAAATTTGAAGTTGAGAGGGGAAGGCAAAGCGTGAGAGAAAGGTTGGGGAGTCAAAGGTTTAGGAAATACTACATTAATCATTATAGCAGAATGTTGATAAGGTACATTATTTGCAAACAAAAAGGCAAAAACTAAAACATCATTTTGGAGGAAAGCTGTGATTAATGCATCTACACAATTACAAAGGCATACACTTTTTTAAATAACCAACGTAAAAACTTGCGTTACCCAAAATATATATATATATATATATATATATATATTAATAGAGGATGGAGACTCTGTTTATGAGATGTGAGTATGTAACTATATCACCATAAAATAATAATGGTTCCCATAGAATAGAATAAAATAATAATGATTATAGTAAATAAATGATTTGGATTTGTGTAATTCAGGCACTAGAAATGCTAAAAGACTATCTATCTCAATCTCATTAGTTATTAGTCCCTCAAAAAAAAAAAAAAAAATTGCAACAGCTGGTATACTAAAAGACATGAAGAAGAGAGAGAGTCATGGTGTAAATTTAGGCAAATAATAGGAGAGTTTGATAATTGTAGAGAAACTTCATAGGACGTGCCACTTGGCAAAAGTGTAGATTCTCACACAATGAGGCATTTGATTTTATATATACTAGTTGCAGACCCATGCAATGCGTGAGAATATAAATATTATGTAATAAGGTATAATATATAAAAAGTAACAATTACTTTAAGTATTGTCTATTTTAAAAAAATATTTTTACAAGTAATTTTTTTAAAAATCTTTTTATCTCTACAAATATATCATTTTTTTTATTATTATTTTTGTGTTTGATTAATATTTTTTAAAGGTGACCATATTCTTTTAACTTCTATTGTAGTGTATTATATTTATCTAATATACAACTAAACTTTATAAGTTTCAAATTTATTATTCAAATTTCTCATCTCTTTAGGAATAAAGAAATTATCATAATAATCAAAACTCATCACAAAATTACTACGTTATCTTCACCAAAATTAAAATGAAACTATAGGAAAAAAAAAAAAAGACTTTATAATAATTTATAATTCAAACAATTAGTAGGCATATTCAAATTCTTATTTTCAAAAGAAACTAATTATTAACCCAAGCCAAAATTCAACCAAAGCTATAAAAGGGAAAGAGAAGACTTTCTAATGGGAAAAATTAAAAAAAAAAAAAAAAAAAAAAAAAAAAAACACAATACCAAAACACATATTAAAAAAAGAAAAGAAAAAAGAACCACAGAGAGAGAGAGAGAATACTCACAGTTTTGTGGGGGAAAAAATATGGACTGAATGAGGAAAATGATATCAAATTTATACAAAATGAAATTGGGAGAAAAGGAGTCAAAAAATAAGAATGAGAAAGAAAGTGTAACTGTAAAGTTGAGAGTAGTAGGGAGACAAAGAGACAAAAAAGAAGGGAAAAAGTAGTAAAAAATGTAATAGTAGGTGTGAATTAATGGAGAGAAGACGAGTTTATTTTTTATGTATTTATTTATTTTTTGAGAATAGGGGAGAAGAAAAGTTTAAATAGAGAAAAGAAAGTATAGGAAATTAGTGGAAGACGTGGCTGTCGATGTGGCTCAACAGGAGCGTAGTAATAATAAATGCTACGCTTCAGCTTTTATATATATATATATATATATATTGATTTTATAAAATATGAAAATTGTTAATAGGTTATCCGAGCTAGGTAAACATGTTAACTTGACTACATGACCTATTTATTAAATGGGTTAGGATAGGTCATGCCAACCCTAACACATGTTTATTAAATGGGTTATGTGAATCGTATAGTGTCAACTTGTTTAATAAATAGGTCATGCTAGAGTTGAGGGATTGTGACTCGATTAATAAATGTGTTGTGTTCGTGTAGATTTATATTGTTGGATACTTATGAGTTAACATGATATGAACACGACATATGAACACAAATGATCACCCCTAGAATTGAATGTTGTTTTCTTTTGATTGTTTGAGGAGCTTGCACACAAGTGGCTTCAATGGCTTGAGATTTTTATTTAGTTTGAGAAACAAACACACACAATGGAGAGAGAAATTGGGTCTAAAACAAAGGCACATCATAAATTCCACTTAGAAGTCGTGGTAACTAGCTTCTATAATGATCTCTTTTAATATGTCTTGGGATTGGGCTTATAACATCTGTATAGTGTATACTCGTTGTGGTTTTCTTCTGTTTTAAATCTAGAGAATTTTAATAGAGGGAAGAGAGAAAAGCTCCTAAGTACCAATGTTCTTAGTTAAAGTTTGTGCAGTATGTAGAGCCATTCGGTCTTTCAGAGAGGGAGAAGAGAGTGACAAAAGGCATCGAATGTTAAAGAAACTGGATGTAAACAACAGAGAAGAAAATAGTCTGAGTGTAATTTTTTTGTAGTAAAATTTCTTCAAAGTAATGCTTCATTGAAGTTTTTTTTTTTGTTTTTTTTTTTGATACCCTTCAAAAAAGGCATCAACCATAAGTAGCATTTACATCATGTTTTATAGTCGGCCAGCAGTAGTAAGTTGGCTCTTTTGTAGCTAAAACAGCTAACGACCATACATAGTTAAGGATAACCTTAGAAACAAAAATCAGCCTGCAATCTAATCCCATCTGCTGTAGGGAGGACATGTCTACCATGAGAGTTCTCTCTTTCCAATCTGGGGCTCGCTTCTTATCCACTACTTGAACTAGCTTTTTGCAATTACTTAAACATCAAAATTTGTTGATATCCAAGGTTCTTAGCTTTGACTGCTGCCTCCACTATCGCCTCCTGAACTGCACCTGCAACAGATCCAGCAGCACAGCTCCTAATACCACAAAACACCACTTCTCCTTGTAGATTTCTGGCCTCATATGCATAAGCACTTCTTTTAGCTCTCTTTCTTTTTGCACCTGCTAACTTTAAGATCAGCTGCCACTGGGGCAGTAGAGAAAAAGATGAGTGGTTCTTTCATCCTCAGAATTGCAGAGAGGGCATGTACTATGGACATTGATCCCTCCATTACACAAATTCAGAAATGTAGGAACTGTCATGCATGACTTTCCACACAAAAATTCCAATTTTCAGAGGGATTTTTACTTTCCAAATTTGGTTCCAAACCTCCTGGGGAATGGTATTGTGAGCATGGTGATCCTGCCTTGAGGTCTGGTAGTCTTCCTGAAGTATAGAATAGGCTTTGTGTACCTCAGTACCTGAAATGAAACCCATCATTTACAAAGAATAAGACAAAACGCAAATCTGGCCTTCCCAAGGCTAAGTCGGTACATTTGTTGTATCCATTGGAAGCATCACTTATATTTCTCCTCAAGAAAACAGAAGGATATCTATAGGCATGGAACACTAAGGTCTAAGGGCCTCAGTCTATGATAATTACTAGTGCTAAAGCTATGCCACCATAGTCTAGTAAATATTGATAAAAAAATTTAACTGGCATTTATTGAACAATCACTTATGCATAAATAAAAAAAGATAAATGTATTGTGTTATTGGATTATGAGCTATATATATTTCATGATTCTGTAAATTTAGTTGTAGCAAGCTTGAACACCCCCCCCCCCCAACTTTGATTGTATGAATGAACTTGTTGGGGGCAAAAAAATGTATTGGTCCCCTGTATGAGTAGAATTAATGTGATATGCTTCCATTTTTTCTTTGGAAAACCAAAGTAGCATGTTGAAACATTAAAACCCAGTACATGTTCAACCGTTCAAAAAAAAAGAAAAAAAAAAGGGACCTTTTCTATCCAAGTTACATAATCTTCAATATTATGTGCACATCTTGCCAAAATGAGTATCTAGTAAAACTACCTCCCCATTGCTGAACATGTTATCGTTGCAGATGAAATTTAGCTTCCTTCACAACGTTAGCCCACCAAAACTCGTAGTTTCTGTGTTCCTGAAGTTTTGCTATATATAATCCCCCACTAAAACTCGACCCCTCTGTATGCCAACATCACAAGAAAACCGAATGGTTTGGACTGCAGCCTCAAGTTCTGCCACAAAGCTCTCCATAACTGGTCTTCCTTTTTAGCTCATTGCTGCAATGAGCAATCCTTGTTCATTCCGGATTATGACTCCCACTCCTGTTCTATGTAAATCCTCAAAAACTGCACCATCAAAATATTCCTTGTACATAGGTTTACAAGGAGGATTCCAATGCAGTGTGAGATTAATACGTTGGCCCATTACAGCTTGAGTTGTTGAACTACCTGAGTTGCAGACTGCTTGAAATTCCTACCAAAATTCTATAGCCTCACTTGCTATGACACTTGGCTGTCTTGTAGACTGCTCAAAGACCCACTTATTCCTTGCCTTCCAAATCATTCAGGACAGTATCAGGAATTGCTCCACAGTGTTGTCACAGCCCTTCTCCAATACAGGCCAAAATATTCTAACAAAGTCTAGGAATTCATGCTCTAATTACCTCTTTTCTGCAGCACCAAATTCTTTGTGCCTGTTCACAATTCCATAATACATGCTTCATGTCATCCTCATTTAATTTGCAGCTTGGACATCATGGCTGTGTTAGAACCCTTCTGTTCACTAGATTGGCACATGCAGGTAGAATGTTATGACCTGCTCTCCATGAAAACATCTTTACTTTATTAGGGACCTTTGCCTTCCAAATTAAGTACCAAACCATCTCCACTGCAATTTTACTGGAGCTTCCAATTCCTATTGAGCACATCCCATCTTGTACATTATATTTATTTTTTCATACCAAACTAGAAATTCAGTAGTCACCCCTGCCAAAAAAAAAAGGAACAAGAAAGATTTGAGTGAGATGTCTAGGAGGAATAAATTTACAACAAATTATTACCCATTGAGAAATAACAGCATACTGATAGAGAGATTTCCAAGATAATTTTGAAAGAAATACCAATGAGGATATAATGCCAATGGGGATGTTGCTAAAATTATTCAAATTCTGAGCCCATGAGGACTTGGTGAATAATAGCTTGCTAGCTTGTCACTAACTCATCAGAAAATCTGAAGTAGTAAAGCCCATTTTTTCCCATGTTATGATTTGGAAAAAGAAAAAGCAACTTCACAAGAAGGAAATGTCGTGCAACGATTAATAAATTCGTAAGTTCTATTACCTATTAGAAATTTCAGCAATCCAACCTTTACTTAATGTAATGAAGATAGGAACAATGAAAAGCAAACTCATTAGAACCATTGGTTTTACCCATAACATTATCAGGGACTATAATACCTAGTACCACAACAATAATAAAAATCTATACCAACTCACAAGATTTTCATGTTTGTTAAGGGTATTTACGGAATCACATATCCTAGATACAAACAAGTGAACAACAATATTCAAATTACAAACCCAACATATATGGTGTGTTGAACTATAAGAGACAATTAAGGGATTCCTAATCAGCTTAATTAAGGGGTTTTTCAATCAGCTGTAATAATGGGATTTGGCAGTTGTAAATTTTTTTTGTCTAGGTTCATTGTAACAGCATCTAAATATTTAGACCAATGTAAAAGTTCTATACATAGAAAATCCAATGCAAATTGGTCCAACCTTGTCATATTCAATCCCGTGACCAAATTGCTGACATTTTTAACAAGCCTTTGGGTAAGGATTCTTTTCATCATCTTATCAGCAAGCTGGGCGTTACTCATGTACACGCTCCACCTTGAGGGGGAGTATTCAACTCAATTAAGGGATTCCCAATCAGCTCAGTTAAGGGGTTTCCAATCAGCTGTAATTATGGGATTTGGTAGCTGTTACTATTCTGTCTAGCTGCAATTATGGGATTAGGCTGTCAATATTTTTGTCTAGGTTCATTGTAACAGCATCTATATATTCAGACCAATGTAAAACTTCTATAAACAGAAAATATAATTCAGTCAAATCTTTGTCCTCCAATCTTATTTTACATGAACATATTCATTTATTGTTCATTAGAAAAAACTCAATTATTTGTATTTTCCAACCTCACTGTGCAAAGATGAATCAAGTATGGCTCTGTTTTGCAACTCTACTCAACCTTGCCTCCTAGCATTGGATTATCTCTTGAATTTGATGCAAAAACTGCGAAAGATTAAAGAGACACACAAACAGAGAGAGAGAGAGAGGTGTATGCGTCACTTATAGAATGGAATCAGGACTGTAGAATTCTGGAGCTAATTAAGTGCCCTTGATGGACTTCTTGAGTTTCCAATTAAACCAACAGAAGATTTGTCTAGCTTAAGAATGTCAATGGAAGACGATATAAAAAATTGAGCTGCTGTGGCATACTGTAGGCACATCAATTACAGCATTTGAAAAAAGTAGCTACTAAGAATAAACCCCAAAGAGAACTCATGGGAAGAGAACCCATTGAGTTGAATCTTCACAAGTTTTCTTGGGCGCAACATGTTGATTAGGAGCTTTCTCCCATTTTTCTTGTTCATTGTTCTCAACTTTTCAATTAGATCTCTCCATCTAACATCTTTCCCCTACTTTCTTCTAAAAGCAAAATTGGAGTAGCACTTGAGCTTTGTTGATAAACAACAGTATATGTAGAAAAGAAAGTATTCTCTGAGACAAAGGGTCTGATTACAAAGCCTTAGTAATATGGAAATATCTTCACAAAGAGTGGAAAACAAATTTTTCTAGAGGATAGGAAATAGCAACCTCCTATGTCAGATAATGCATAAAGCTATCAATAAATTTGAGTAGGCTAAGACATAGCAGTGAAGATCTAAGACATTGCAATTCCTTGCATGTTAAGGGCACGAACTCCTTTCAAAATTATATTGGAACTGAATTAAAAGAGCATGAGGTGTGTCATATGCAAGGAGGTGAGAATACATGATAGGTATTTTTTTCATACTTGATGCACTTGTCACACTTGCACAGAGCTGATAGTTTGTGTTTAGAATGAAAAGCAAAGTGAAAAAAATCAAATGTTACTCTGTCTTATCTATAGAAAATGAACATTGTACCTAATAATAAAAACTACAGGTATCTATTAAACACAATTAAAAAATAAAATAAAATAAAAAGATAAAAAAAAGAACCTTAAGGATGGAGCTTATTCTAATAAAGGACAAGAAGGATTCATCTTCTAAATCATAGAAAGAGAAAAAAAATCAGTTATTACAATAAGCCAAAAGTCATGGTTAATAGGAATTGAGTTCCCATTTACTACCAGCCGTTTAGCTTCTAAGAGAAAGATAATCCCCCTTTTTTTTTTTGGATAAATAAACATTTTCATTAAAAATCAAGAAAATTGCTACCCCAGTATACAGGCTTGACTCAATTACAATTTTCTTTTCACTTCTTATTTAACATGAAATCTTCCTAGAAGGTAGTGTGAATATGCACCCAAACTCTGCTTCAAGATGTGGTAGTAATATGTTTCTGATTTCCATGGGTTGGTAAGTAGTCAATCAAAATTATAATTGCAAGGTTCGATGAATGATATATATATATATATATATACACACACACACACACAAATAGTTTTTAAAAGCTTTTTTATCATTTAATATGCAATGAAAAGTTTTTTATGAAGTGAATTTGGGCTTTTGGAGAGTAAGTGAATGACCTACCTAGTTTAAAACCAGAACTGGGGTGTACCTTGTGTCATATTGTTTTCAAGGTTTTGAGAAGACCTTAATAACAAACGAATTTCTCTCAGGCATGTTTAGTCAACTTTATTGTTTGTGAACTCCCTCGAACTAGTTTGAATGATGTTAAGAGAGATTCTTAGTCCACAACTCCTCAACACCCCCCCCTGCCCCACAAACCCCAGCACAAAAAAAAAAAAAAAAAAAAAGGAGAAACAAAAAGCTTTTAAGAATTACTTTTCACCTATTAAAATCAATTTTTAAAATACACCCACATCCAGTTTATAAGGGGAAAAAATTAAGATTAATCCTAATCTGAATACATTATCGAATGAGTCCTAAACTGAGATTGTTTATCTACATGGTTGTGAAGCCTCCCCTCTCTCTAGTATGAGATTCAGGGAGAGTGGTTGTGGTATTGGGGTATTTATGCAGGAATACCACACATTATTTGAATCTTGAAAAAAAAAATTATTGCCAAGACAATCAATCTTTTTTTTTTTTCCCATCACTGAATAAGCGTATTGGGACAGGTACTAGCAGTTTTCTTACAATCAATCTTTGTTTCTCTAAGTTTTGAAGAATGTTTATGTCCATGTATTTTTGATGGCTTGAGAAGTTAAGCAACATTTAGTGCCAACCTGAATCACAGATAAAGTTCATTATTAAAACCTTGGCTAGAGGTGAGTTCTTAAATGGACAAATGTCTATGGATATTACATACCTGATCACATTCATTTAGAGAGCCCATCTTCAGTTCACAGTATGCCATGAAATTTGAGATGCTTAGCTCATAACCTTTTGTAGAATTCAGAAGCGAGTTTAAATATTAAATGCTGATTTTAATTTTCCACCTATCCTTTCTACATGCAAAAGACTGACTTAAAATTGGAGCTTTTCTGCTAATGTGTGTCTTGTATTCCATTGACAATAGTGTGACTCAGAACTACTTTAGAAGTTTAGTTTGAGCTTTAGGAAATTGGCTAAAAAACATGGACAGAGGCCCTAAAGAATAGAAAGATAAATTCCAAAAACTTAAGGAATAAAGCAATTATATCAGCAACTACAATTGCTATCTCAACAATAATGAAGTTGTGGCCCATCCATCCTCACTATAATAAATATTCCTAAGTAACAGAAAAAGAACAAAAAATAATAAAGACCTGTGCTTTTAGATTATATTATTGAAAAATAGCTCTTCATCCAATCAACAAACAATATCATTTCAGAGATAGCAACTAAAGGCATTAAAATGTCAAGCCATTTTAACTTTTGGACAGCATGTCCTACTTTTAAATGGTCAGCCAACCTAGTAAACTATCATAGACTAGTAAGGTGCAATGTTGCAGTGCGAATCATTCATGATTCTCATCTCAAACAATCTAGTACACAGCCAAACAAATGTAGTGAAGCTTTTAAAAGTCAACATAATACACATTTTTCTAAAAAATTCAAGATTCTATGTGTTTGGTACGCATCAATTTCTAAAATAAGAAACCATTTGATTAAAAAAGAATGACTGGAACTAGGAAATTAACTGTTGCAGGATTATTCCTGACTATAGTGAGTACACATGCTTGATAAGGTAAGCAGAAAATATGCATCTTAAGTAGACCAATCAGATCAATAAAATATACATACGAAAACCTACTGTCCAATAATGAAAACTAGACTGACCTCCCATCCAAGGTGGAGGAAATTTTGGGCCTCCAACACCATCACAATTAATTGCATTAGAAATATAAAAATCAATTAAAACAAAATAAATACTTGAGTAATTGAAAAGTCTATGGTAATAATCCAACTATGAATGAGCCTCTTAATTTAGAGAGAGAGAGAGAGAGAGAGAGAGAGAGAGAGAGAGAGGGGGGGGGGGGGAGAAGGCATCAAATGATAAAGAAACTAGATGAAAACAATAAAGGAGTAAACAATCTCAATGTAATTTTTAGATTGTAGCCTATTTCTTCAAAGTTCAATCAAAATGTCCTTTTTTTTCTTTGACAGTGGAAAGAAATTGAATTTGGAGTCATAATTTACAAAGTCATGTTCCATTGAAGTTGAACCCAAATGAAACCCATCATTTACAAAGGTTAAGACAAAACACATATCTGGCCTACCCATGGCTAAGTCAGATCCATTGGAATCCTCACTTGTTTTTCTCCTCAAGAAAGCAGATGGAAATCTCTAGGCAGGCGGGCACTAAGGTCTAAGGGCCTCGGTCTATAATTACCAGTGCTAAAGTTATTCCGCCATAGCCTAGTAAAGATTGATAAAAAAAATTTTAACTGGCATTTATTGAACAATCATTTACACATAAATAAAGAAAGACATTCATACAAAGTAGTATAGTCTCACAAGCTAACATAGAATTGTCTAAAATTATCAATAACAAATAAATGGAATTGTCTAAACTGATTAAGTAAATCAATGAGTATTATTGGCAAGGTTAAAATATTCATATGCAAAATTAACATTACACATGCTTGATATTTTAAACCAATCATTGGTTATGATATGAACAAATATTTTTTTGATGAATCAATCAATTTTATTAAATACAAACTAGAGTACACAGAGCCCTAAAGGGAACTACACCAAATGGAGGAACCATTTGTAAGCACAGAAAATACAAGCACAAAAGCGTCACCTTAACTCAGGCCAATAGACTAAGTCCGCCTATCCTTTAAAAAAAATTTAATAAACCTACATAGCAAATAGAGATACAACAAATGGATGATCCTTGTGAACAAACCAGCAATTGTGACTCTATCAAGACACCAAAATGCACCATTTTGAAGAAGACTAGAAACAATAGCCATCATCATAACCATATTATGCCTTCTTAAATAGCATACAAGGAGTCAAGCCCCATTTGCTGCATACTATCCATGGCATCTAAATTACACCCAAAGAAATTGAAGGTAAATCCATAAGGGCCCGTTTGGTAGAGGAGTTTGAGTAGTGTTGTTTGTAGTTTTTTGAAATATGTGTGGGTGAAAAAGTGTGAAAAAGTGTGTAAGGTTGTTTAAAAACTGAAAATGTGGGTTTGAACCACTCTACCAAACAGGCCCATATCCAAGATACATAACTATAATTCAAAGGGACAAAAAAAAAATTCATAGTTGCTAATAATAATAGAAACTTTTATGTTTTCAGGTATAGAGATTCATTTTAAAGTCTCAAAAATAAGAACATTGCATACCATAGAAGCAATTATCTTCTTTCACCACGTTTGTGGGCATTTTTCTTCAATCTTCTGAGCATGATATGCTGCTCTAATTGGACCATCCTCACAAGGCACTTTGGTTTTCCAATTTTGAACATAAGATATCCCATAATCATTCCGAATATTGTTCCACATGCGTAACCTATGGATACAGCTTGCCAACCAAACCCATTTTCATGCTCTAAATTTTCATCTTGTTGCAAGGTAGGTGGTGGTGGTTGCTTTGGCTCGTGGTTGTTGCATGTTCTTGACAATGGAGACCCACACAATCCCAAGTTTTCGGTATACGAATCATTGTTGAAGGTGTTGAATTGATTTCCTGAAGGTATGTGTCCTGTGAGTCGGTTATATGATAGATTGAAGACTGCAAGCGACGTTAGATTTGTCAATTGACTAGGAATCTCCCCACCGAGCTTGTTGAAAGAGAGGTCTAACCATTCAAGATTGGTCAAATTTCCAATTGATGATGGAATATGACCTATAAGGTTATTGTAAGAAAAGTTGAGCCCCTTGAGTGATTTAAGCCTTCCAATTGTCTTTGGCATCTCTCCTCCAAAACTATTGTTTGAAAAATCAATGCTTGTTAAGATGGTTAGGACTCTCGTTATCTCAAAATACTGCCCTTTCATCATGATATTCAATGAATCTTGATAATAATTTTCTCCCATATATTTCGGTGCAACTCCACTTTCATCCACATTCATCATGGCTTTCAAATATTCAAAATATGTTATTGGCAAAGGACCATTAAACTGATTGTTAGAGATGTCTATGATTCTCAAATTCGGGAAAGGAAATTTGGTTTTAGGATTGCCTATATGACCTTGAAATCTGTTTGATCTTATGACAAGAACCTGCAAATTCTGAAGACTTCCCAACCAATAAGGGAAGGCTCCATTTATCTTATTGTTTCCAAGATCTAGAACTTCCAAGTCCCTACAATTCGCCAAAGATGGTGGCAATGGCCCTTCCAATTGATTGCCATTAAGGTTAATATTCCTAAAATTGTTTCTGATGGCAAATGTTGCAGGGATGGTACCATGAAGGCTATTCATCCGCAAATCCAACACCGAGAGGGAAGTAGAGTTTACCAAACACTTTGGAATCATGCCACTTAGGTTGTTATGAGACAAGTCTAGAACTGTAAGGGAAGTAGAGTTTACCAAACACTTTGGAATCATGCCACTTAGGTTGTTATGAGACAAGTCTAGAACTGCAAGGGAAGTAGAGTTTACCAAACACTTTGGAATCATGCCACTTAGGTTGTTATGAGACAAGTCTAGAACTGAAAGTTGAATTGCATCACAAATTAAAGAAGGGATTTCTCCCGTTAAATTGTTATTGGAGAAAAAGATAACTCGCAGATCGGAAGAATTTAGAATGGGAAATGGTCCTTGTAGCAAGTTGTTACGAAGATCAACATAAGATAATAAATTATTCCCCACATCCCCCAACCATCTTGGAACTTGACCATAAATTCGGTTATTGGAAAGGTCTAAGTGTCCTAAATTTGTTGTCAGTCCTAAGAAAATTGGGAATTCACTGATATTGGAGTAAGCCAAGTACAAATATTGAAGATGGGGCAGGTCATAGGCAACATTATTGTTGATGCTAACTGAGTTATTTGACAAATCAAGAATCTCAAGATTTTTGAGCTTTGAAAACATTTCAGACCCCAACATAATACTCAAGTTATTCGATGAGAGATATAGGTTAGTAAGGTTCACAAGTCTAGATATTGACTTAGGTATAGAGCCATGTAGCTTATTATAACCCAAATTAAGATACTTCAATGAATTGTACTTGAATTCACCAATCTCATCAACGAATTGATTACCATCAAGATACAAAGTCTCCAAAGATGGTATACTGAACAACCAAGATGGCAGTGTTCCATTTAGGAAATTTGAACTTAAATAGAGATCAACTAGATTCAAACCACTTACGTGACTAGGAAGGGGACCAACAAGTTGATTGTGCTGAAGGTCTAAAGTTGAGAGATTCGGCAAGTTGAATAGTGATGACGGCAACAAACCTGTTCAAAATGTTCACCAATAATTAAAAAATTGTTAGTTTGATGCGTCAGCCAAAAAGACCTAAAATTTAAAAGTGGTAATAGAATCTCACCGCTAAAACTGTTAAATGACAGATCCAAATATGTAAGTTTTGTAAGGTTCCCAAGCCCTGCTGGAATTGACCCCGTAATATTGCAATCACGGAGATTCAAATGCTTCAAGGACTTCAGATTGTCGATAGAATTAAGGAATTCTCTTGAAAACATTCTCCCAGAGAGACCTAAGAAATTCAGGGAACTACAACTCCAATTAGACTTTAGAAGAGAACCTTCAAGGTTCGAATTACCCGTTAGATCAAGGGTTTGTATACTGGGAAGGCAGAGGATGTTATTTTCGAGTTTTCCCCGCAAGTCACAGTTACGGAGACTAAGAGTTGTCAAAGAGGAGGATAGACTCATCAAAGAATTAGGTCGAATTGAGGACATATTTGTCCCATCCAGAATAAGTTGCCTTAACTGAGTTAGGTTACCAATGACTCTTTTCCATACTGGAGCTTTGATTGATAACAAATTCTCAGAAAGATCAAGGGTTTGTATACTGGGAAGGTAGAGGATGTTATTTTCGAGTTTTCCCCGCAAGTCACAGTTACGGAGACTAAGAGTTGTCAAAGAGGAGGATAGATTCGTCAAAGAATTAGGTCTAATTGAGGCCATATTTATCTCATCCAGAATAAGTTCCCTTAATTGAGTTAGGTTACCAATGACTCTTTTCCAGACTGGAGCTTCGATTAATAGCTCAGTCTCAGAAAGATCAAGTGAAACCAGTGAAGACAACTGAGAGATTTCAAACGGGATTTGGCCAGAAAATCCGGAATTAGAAAGGTTAAGATGAGTCAAACTCTTAAAGTTGCCAAACTCAGAAGGAATTTGGGAGTCATTGAACCAATTGTCAGCGAGGTTCAACCTCCTGAGATTGGGAAGAAAAAACAGGGTACTGTTGGAAAGAATGTTGCCATAAAGCCAGCTGGAAGTAAGGTCCAGGCCAACCACAAGGCTTGTGTTTTTGTCACACTCGACCCCATCCCAAGTGCAACAGTGCTTATCCTCCCGCCAACTGGCTGTTTTTGGATAAGAAGTTTGTGAGTCAGAAGCAGATGTATCAAGAGAAAAAGACTTACTAAAATGGAGTAGAGCAGAGCATGGTGGCATTGAAGAGAAGGAAGAAGAGAGAGATGATGGAAAGGGAAGTTGAGAATGCAAGATCAAACAGAACAAAAAGAAGACTTGATACTTCCAAGTTGAACACGCCATTTGATACCCAATTCAACAAAAAAAAAACTCTAAAAGTGGTGTAGTATTTCCGATGATGTTATAAGGAAGGTATGGGTGGAATGAATATTATATATAAGCTGCCAAGTCAACAGAAGTCTTCCACCTTGCTTTTATTAAAAAAAAAAAAAAAGTGTTAATTTCATGTCACATGTGAGGTGACGTGAAATGGTACAACTTGAACATAATCTTTCTAGGAACCTCCATATATCTTCTGAGATTAATTATAATATTTAAATAATTACTAATTGAGTCCAAAAATTGACAGTTAATTTGAAATATTGGGAACACAAAGCTACAATAGATTGCTCTTTCTTTTAAGAAAAATAATCTTTTAAAAATCGCTGGAGTGCTAAATATTTTATTTAAAATTGAAGTGGTTTTATCTTGCTCAGTAAAAATTATTATTGTGCACTAAAATTAAGAATTAAAATTGACAGGTGGCATGTGTTCTGTGTGTGTATGTATATATATATATATATAGGGTTCAAGTTAAATTAGTTATGGCTTTTAACAAATGTTACATCATTTAATAACTTTTTATTAGATATGAATTTTGACAAATTTATTATTGAATTATATTATATTCATATACTTCTCATGTTTAAAATTTCAAGGTGATCAAAAATCTTTCTAAAAAAAAAAAAGGTGATCAAAAATCAATGACCATGTTATCAACAATTAAGGATATATAAAACGTATAATTTAATTGAGAGATTTCTAAAATATGAATTCAATAACAAGTTATTAGAGATTTCTAAAATATATAAGGACTCAGTGAGTATTACTCAGTGGGCCATTAGGTTCATATGGATACAATTTTCTAACTTGAGAAAGGGGCCCTGCAACTTATTTTACACGGAGCTATGATCGGTCCTCATCATTCGTTTTCTTTATCAAATTCTTTTTTTTTTTAAAAAATCAAAGATCGTTAAAATGGAATATAGTGATTTGATTTTAACGTTTATGTGGCTGTGTATTTTTTTCTTAAAAAAAAAAAGTAGCTATGTATTTATTATAATGATTTTTTTTTTAAAGGTGATACTACTTCGAAGGATTGAACATTATTAATACAAAAACATTTTATAGGAAATAGAAAATCTGGGTTTACTTTGAAATATTGTGGAAAAAAAGGACAAAAGTTTTACTGTTTGTTGGAATTACAAAAAAGATTTGGTTAACAGAAAATTTTGATACCACTTTCATAAAAAATAAAAAGTTAATTTTTTTTTTCACAAAAAGTTCCTAAAAATATTTTTTAAAATAATGCCCTTAGCATCCTTTAACTTTTTCCTTACAAATATTAGACCAGATTGAAGTAATTCTAGAGCTCCCAATGCCGATTTTTTTAATTTTTTTTTATAATTTTTGGTGGAGTTGCAAAACAAATTTGTTGCATTGGATGGATTCTGATGAAGCCAAATTCGTCAGTTAAGTTCCCTGCCAGTCTGGATGGACAATCAACCTCCTTGTCTGTAAAGAAGTAAAAAACAATGACCCATGATACACTGGTGTTGTTCTTGCCAAGGACCATCTGAAGCTCAAGTTAGACTATCTCTCGTGAGGAGGTTTTTGTGAATCAAGCAATAACAATTATCTGAGTAAACTCGTACCTTTTTTCTTTGTCCTCGGTGGTTTATATATATAGGAACTTTGGAGGAACGTTTCTAGGTCGAGGCCCTTCCTTGTCCTTAATGATTGTTTAATGTCTACGCCATTTATGGCCGACGGAAAAGTCCCCAACAGTCTTAATTCCATTGATTTATTGTGGGTAGCCTTCAATCCGGTAACGGTGGCCATTACTACTAGACGAAGTCTTTTCCTAGGCTCATCAGATTCTATCCTATATATTGGTGTATTTATAAAGGTATCAATATTTTTTGTGCATGAGTCAAGCATATTGCATTGAGCTTTGGTGTCCGTTTGAATAATGTTTATTTGTAGTAGCTTATTTTTATAGTGTTTATCAAAAGATATATTTTTTGGTAATTTTTCTGTTAAATGTGTGACAAAAATTTAAAAACCAGTTAATTTGCAAAAAAAAAAAAAGTTAGATTATTTGTAAAAAGAATTGAGACAAAAAGCATAACGCATAAAAAAATTGCATTTTTACCCAATCAGACTCTTGAAATACAGGGGCAATGGAGCAGAGTGTTAATTTTATCATCAAGAAAATTTGTAGATTATAAATTTGTGTGTCAAAAACTAAAGGAAAAAATGAAAAAGAAAAAAGAAACCTTGATTTTCTAGTTAGTGTCTGTATCCTTAAAGTCTTGCTTGTGCTGGGAACAACTTTTTAAGAAAAGATCTATACGTTATGCACTTTCAATACTACATCGATGCAATAGGAAATTTTGGAATTTGTTACTGTATAGACGACGTGGGTTTGTCTGTTGATGTTACCACACATTTGGTGACAAGCATTGGCTGTAAGTCCTACGTATATTTTTGGGCCCTTATTTAGGTTTATTTGGATTCATATCAATTAATTTTCTAAACTTAAAACAAAAAGTGCACTATATTTTAGTCAGGATTTTTCTTTGAGAAAGATTTTAGACGGGATTTTATTCATCATTTGTGATGAATCCAACTATGTTGACTTGTTTACAAAATTTGTGATAAATATTATGTGGTCTATAGAGAAGAAAAGATAGAGACTGAGTGGTTATTTCCACTTTAAAACTTTTATCTTTTCCTCTTATTGTTTTCTCTAATAAACGCAAAAATCATAGGTGAATCCTTTTATGACTACCTTTGATATTTCAAACATGAGATGAAACAAACAATCAAAGTGCCACACATAAAATTGCTAGATGAATTAACACAACAAATCCCTATTATTATTGATCAATCGCTAAAGAAATGTTGATCAAGGTGTTTTGATCGAGCAAAGTCAGAACACAGTCGATTGACAGTAAAACATGTTGATATGAATTTGAATGACAAATGGTAATGGCATGCTAATTTATAGGAGACGGGCAATCTTATTGTATTGTGCTAAGAAGTTTGTTTAAGCCATAGTCGTCACTGACGACTTGTCAGTATCGTACGATACGCGATACCTATTGTATTATTTGTAAAAAGTTTTGTATTGTATCGTTTTATTGTAAGTGCTCATAAATTGTTATCGTATTGTAAAATCGTACGTATTGTACGATATATAGACAAATGCTTTAAAATGAAATTTTTTGTTAAAATTTGTACTTTTATTTGAATCTATCAAGTTGTTAGACTTGTTTTTAATACAAAATTATTATGTTACTTAATTTAGCCTAATAAAATAATATATTCATAATTTTTTTCCTATCTTTATCTTGCAAAATTTGGATTACACAGTACACACTTACACTTCACTTTAATATTTACAAATTTATTTTCTATACTATGAAAAAGATATTAATTGACAACATAATCATTTTTTATTTTTTTTCATTATTGTTATAAGTCCAAAAAATCAATGCCAAGAAGAAATATTTATTTAAAAAAAAAGAAGAAGAAATAGTAAATGTTAATGATGATGATGAAGAAGATTTTAATGAAGAAATAAGTTTGCAAAATGATAAATGTGATGATAGCATTGACTTAAATGTGGTTGATTAGGCAATATGATAAATATGGTGAAAATAAATTATTATTTTTGGGTCATTTGTAATATATTATCACTTTTAAATTTAATCAATTTGAATGTGTATGTTATAAACACATGCTAGTTTGACTTATTTAGTTAGCTTGTTAAATAGTATTACATAAGTGATGAATAAATTGGTCATTAGTTGAATATATTCAAAATTTATAATGAATATACCATTTATATATGTATATATATATTTAAATTTTATTAAGTGTTTGTGTATCTTACGATACACAATTTGATACATGATACTAAAAAAATCAAAAATCGATTCATAATACGAATCACGTTTTGACAGCTATGGTCTGAGCTTAATCAATTTTGTCAAGAGAAAAAGATTTATTAAAATGGAGTAGAGCAGAGTATGGTGGCATTGAAGACAAGGAAGAAGAGAGAGATGATGGAAAGGGAAGTTGAGAATGCAAGATCAAACAAAACAAAAGGAAGACTTGAAACTTCCAAGTTTAACACGCCATTTGATACCCAATTCAACAAAAACAAAACTCTGAAAATGGAGTAGTATATTTGATGATGTTATAAGGAAGGTATGGGTGGAATGAATATTATATATATGCTGCCAAGTCAACAGAAGTCTTCCACCTTTCTTTTATTAGAAAAAAAGAGAGTTAATTTCACGTCACATGTGAGGTGACGTAAAATGGTACAACTTGTACTGTTGTACATGCTCTTTCTAGGAACATCCATATATCTTCTCAGGTTAATTATTATATTTTAATAATTACTAATTGAGTCCAAAAACTGGTAGTTAATTTGAAATATTGGGACCACACAATTACTAAGAAAAATATTCTTTTAAAAATCGCTGGAGTGCTAAATATTCTATTAAAATTGAAGTGGTTTTATTTTGTTGAGTAAATATTATTATTGTGCATTAAAATTAAGAATTAAAATTGACAGGTGGCGTGTGGTTTGTATGTGTGTGTGTGTGTATATATATATATATAAAGAGAAAGAGAGAAATAGGTTTAAGTTATACTTGGTGTAACTCTTTAGAATTACATCTTTTTTAAATCATTAGATTTAAGTAAATATAACGGTTAAAAAAAAGACTTTAATTATTACAAATATTCTGATTAAAATTTAATTAATTACCCTCATTTATTACCTTCTAAACCAAAAAAAAAATTGACTTTTGACTCGTTCTCTCATTTATGTTTCTCTCTCACTCTCTCCGTTTCTCTCTCTCTTTCTCCTCCACCACCTCCACAGGTTGCCGGCAAAAGAAAAAAAAAAAAAAAAACTAAAATGGCGAACAAAGATGCTGTTGCTGGCGTACAACCATATCCAAGGAATAATTGTGGCTTCATCATCCTTAAAAATAAGTAAATAACAATAAGTTGTAAGCCACAATCAATCAAATTAATATAATGATGATGACTAACTAATTGCTTCTACTTGCTTGCTTTAATAGGGTCCTCTAGTGTCTGAGGCATTAGAAGCTTTTTTTTTTTTTTTTTTTTTTTTTTTTTTTCTGATGAAAGGGCATTAGAAGCTATTCAAAACTTATTACCCCTTAATGTCAATGGCGACCTGTCGGCTCTTTGTACATGGCCTGACCAAATCCGGCATTGGCATAAATATCGCGGTGGACAAGCCCACTTCATTTCATTGACACACCCAATGATGAGTGCACTTTCAATCATCAAAGTAAGCCAAATATTTTCTTCTTTTTGGTGATATAAGTATATTTGCAATCAATGTTTTTTTTTATAAAAAAAAAAAATGTTTACATGGCATGGGGTTAAGGGACTGTCATGATCCGCATGGAGTGTAGGACGTGTGTTGCATGTATTTTGCAGGAAATGTTTTCTACCGGCAACTTGTGGAGGTGGTGGAGGAGAAAGAGAGAGAAAGAGTCAGAAGTCAAACTTTTTTTGGGTTTAGAGATAGGTTTAGAAAGTAACAAATGAGGGTAATTAATTGAATTCTAATCAGAATATTTGTGATAATTTTAGTCTTTTTTTAACCGTTAGATTTACTTAAATCCAATAGTTTAAAAAATGTGTAATTCTAAAGAGTTATATCTGGTGTAACTCTCTCTCTCTCTCTCTCTCTCTCTCTCTCTCTCTCTATATATATATATATAGGGTTCAAGTTAAGTTAATTATAACTTTTAACAAATGTTACATCACTTAATAACTTATTATTAGATATGAATTTTGACAAATGTATTATTAGATTATATTATATTCATATACTTCTCGTGTTTAAAATTTCAAAGTGATCAAAGATCTTTCTCAAAAAATAAAAATAAAAGTGATCAAAAATCAATGGTCATGTTATCAACAATTATTTAAATTTAAGTTTTTGTGATTTAAAATAATACATAAAAATGAGTTTATGGATCAGATAATAAATAAAATCCGATTGACATGAAAATTGGCATGCACATTAAGGATATAAAGAACGTGTAATTTAATTGAAAGATTTTCTAAAATATGAATTCTATAACAAGTTATTAGATGATGTAACATTACTTAATATATATCATTAATAACTTCAAAATGGTTCATTGAAATAGGTTGGCACAGAAATATTATGTTCCAATGGACAAACCAAAATGGTTTTCGAAACAGTATATTATAAGCCCAGACTACTATTATAAAGGTTATACCCTTTTGTAGTGATACTTTGGTTATATAATCTATACTACTATTTAAGGGGCTTTCCCTGTTTGGATTCCTATTTTTTTAGTTCAAAAATGTCCCTACAGTCCTATGTTTAAGTAGAGACAAAATTAAAGGACAATCCGGTAAAAACTCATTTTTTAGTTCAAAAATGCCCCTACTGTCCTATGTTTAAGTAGAGACAAAACTAAAGGACAATCCGGTAAAAATGCAACTCCAACTCTCACTAAAATATTGCCTAAAAAATAGGACCACTCTCCTATTAATTTTTAAATTGATTTATTCACTCATAAATTAGATTTTTTAAAATAAAAATAATATATATATAAAAAATAATTAAATACAGTTTTTTTTTCCATAAAATAGGACCACTAAAAAAATAAAAGTCTCATCACACGCGCGAAGCGCGTGTGATGAGACTAGTATATTATAAGTCTGTTTAAATAACTCTATATACTACTTTCGTATTCATGCATTTTAATAAGTATTACTGTTTCCTAAAACAAAAATGATTACATATAGTAGAAAACTACATTGATATTGCAGTTTTATTATTCAACCATAAGGTGTATGTGATCTTGATCACATATTCTCATTCATAAAAATAAAGTTAAAAGAAAAAAAATATTTCCCAAGAATCATTCATTGTTCAGCGAGTATAAGTATCACCTGTTAATGAAAGTGGGCCTAAAAAATTAATTGCCATTAGACTTCAAACTATAAGGACTCAGTGAGTATTACTCAGTGGGCCATTAGGTTCATTTGGATACTTATATCAATTTTCTAACTTGAGAAAGGGGCACTGCAACTTATTTTACACGGAGCTATGATCAGTCCTCATCATTCGTTTGCTTTATCAAATTCTTTAAAAAAAAGAAATCAAAGATCATTAAAATGGAATATAGTGATTTGATTTTAACGTTTAAGTGGCTGTGTATTTTTTTCTTAAAAAAAAAAGTAGCTGTGTATTTATTATAATGATTTTTTTATTTTTTATTTTTAAGGTGATACTACTTCGAAGGATTGAACATTATTAATACAACTATTTTATGAAATGTTTTATAAGAAATAGCAAAGCTGGGTTTACTTTGAAATATTGTGGAAAAAAAGGACAAAAGTTTTACTGCTTGTTGGAATTACAAAAAAGGTTTGGTTAACAAGAACCGGGTATTAGTTAATAGACTATTTTAAGAAAATTTTGATATCACTTTCATGAAAAATAAAAAGTTAAAAAAAAAATCTTTTTTTTTTTTTCACAAAAAGTTTCTAAAAATATTTTTTAAAATAATGCCCTTAGCATCCTTTAACCTTTTCCTTACAAATATAAAACCGGATTGAAGTAATTCTAGAGCTCTCAATGCCGAATTTTTTTTATAATTTTTGGTGGAGTTGCAAAACAAATTTGTTGCATTGGATGGATTCTGATGAAGCCAAATTCGTCAGTTAAGTTCCCTGCAGTCTGGATGGACGATCAACCTCCTTGTCTGTAAAGAAGTAAAAAACAATGATCCCATGATACACTGGTGTTGTTCTTGCCAAGGACCATCTGAAGCTCAAGTTAGACTATCTCTCGTGAGGAGCTTTTTGTGAATCAAGCAATAACAATTATCTGAGTAAACTCATACCTTTTTTCTTTGTCCTTGGTGGTTTATATAGGAACTTTGGATGAACGTTTCTAGGTCGAGGCCCTTTCTTGTCCTTAATGATTGTTTAATGTCAGCGCCATTTATGGCCAACGGAAAAGTTCCTACGGTCTTAATTCCATTGATTTATTGTGGGTGGCCTTCAATCCGGTAACCATGGCCATTACTACTAGACGAAGTCTTTTCCTAGGCTCGTCAGATTCTATCCTATATATTGGTGTATTTATAAAGGTATCAATATTATTGTGCATGAGTCAAGCATATTGCTTTGAGCTTTGGGTGTCCATTTGGATAATGTTTATTTGTAGTAGCTTATTTTTATAGTGTTTATCAAAAGATATATTTTTTGGTTATTTTTTTTGTTAAATGTGTGATAAAAATTTGAACACTAGTTTATTTGCAAAAAAAAAAAAAAGAAAAAGTTAGATTATTTGAAAAAAAAAAAAAAATTGAGACAAAAATCATAAAGCATAAAAAAATTGCATTTTTACCCAATCAGACTCTTGAAATATAGGGGCAATGGAGTAGAGTGTTAATTTTATCATCAAGAAAATTTGTAGATTATAAATTTGAGTGTCAAAAACTAAAGGAAAAAAAGAAAAAGAAAAAAGAAACCTTGATTTTCTAGTTAGTGTCTGTATCCTTAAAGTCTTGCCTGTGCTGGGAACAACTTTTTAAGAAAAGATCTATAGGTTATGCACATTCAATATTACATCGATGCAATAGGACATATTGGATTTTGTTACTGTATAGACAATGTTGGTTTGTTTGTTGATGTTACCACACATTGGGTGACAAGCATTGGCTGTAAGTCCTATAGAAGAGGACACTCCATATTTTTTGGGCCCTTATTTAGGTTTATTTGGATTCATATCAATTTTCTAAACTTAAAACAAAAAGTGTACCGTATTTTAGACGGGATTTTTTTTTTTTTTTTGAGAAAGATTTTAGACGGGATTTTGATTCGTCATTTGTGATAAATCCAACTATGCTGACTTGTTTACAAAATCTATGATAAATATACTGTGGTATGTAGAGAAGAAAAAAGATAGAGATTGAGTGGTTATTTCCATTTTAAAACTTTTATCTTTTCCTCTTATTCATAGGTGAATCCTTTTATGACTACTTTTGATATTTCAAACATGAGATGATACAAACAATCAAAGTGCCACACATAAAATTGCCAGATGAATTAACACAACAAATCCCTATTATTATTGATCAATCGCTAAATGAGTGTTGATCAAGGTGTTTCAGTAAAGCAAAGTCGAAACACAGTTGATCGACAGTAAAACATGTTGATATGAATCTGAATGACAAATGGTAATGGCATGCTAATTTATAGGAGATGGACAATCTTATTGTATTGTGCTAAGAAGTTTGTCTGAGCCATAGTCGTTAGTATCTTATGATACGTGATACGTATTGTATTGTGTGTAAAAAAGTTTTGTATTGTATCGTTCTATTGTAAGTACTCATGAATTGTACGATACAGTGTGAGTATCGTATCGTACGATACATAGACAAATGCTTTAAAATGAGTTTTTTTGTTAAAATTTGTACTTTTATTTGAATCTATCAAGTTGTTAGACTTGTTTTTAATAAAAAATTATTATGTTACTTAATTTAGCCTAATAAAATAAAATATTCATAATTTGTTTCCTATCTTTCTCTTACAAAATTTGGATTACACAGTACACACTTACACTTCACTTTAATATTTACAAATTTATTTTCTATACTCTGAAAAAGATATTAATTGACAATACAATCATTTTTTATTTTTTTTCATTATTGTTATAAGTCCAAGAAATCAATACCAAGAAGAAATATTTATTTTAAAAACTTATTAAAAAAAGAAGAAGAAATAGTAAATGTTAATGATGAAGAACAAGATTTTAATGAAGAAATAAGTTTGCAAAATGATAAATGTGATGATAGCATTGACTTAAATGTGGTTGATTAGGCAATATGATAAATATGATGAAAATAAATTATTATTTTTGGGTCATTTGTAATATATTATCACTTTTGAATTTAAGCAATTTGAATGTATATGTTATAAACACATGCTAGTTTGACTTATTTAGTTAGCTTGTTAAATAGTATTACATAAGTGATGAATAAATTAGTCATTAGTTGAATATATTCAAAATTTATAATTAATATACCATTTATATATATATATATATATGTGTGTGTGTGTGTGTGTGTGTGTGTATTATAAATTTTATTAAGTGTTTGTGTATCTTACGATACACGATACGATATATAATACTAAAAAATCAAAAATCGATTCACAATACGAATTACATTTTGACAACTATGGTCTAAGCATTAAATATACTATATTCTCTCTCCATATGATAAGAGACTGGGGAAATTGTCATCCAAGTTAATTGAAAATATGTGATGCCCTGGCTCATAAACTTTTCTAATCAACACTAGTTTGAACAATTCAACATTCCTTTGATGAAATAGGTGATATTGGAATTTTCTATGTATGCAATGAGTTTGTTTGATGTTGTGAAATTGCTGTAGCTAGCTATTGAAAAGTCTAGTGTGATTAGTTCCAAAAGTCATGAGCTTTACAAGTGAATAAGTGAAATGATTATTAATAAAAAATGTGATTATTAACAATTTCGCCAGATATCAAACACTTAACAAGTAATTCCTCTCACAATGGCTATTTGTCATTAAATTTGCTTATTTTATGATCTATATATACCGCAAGATATTAGTAACATGTTTTCTAATTTGTTACTTTTGCAGCTCTGTCAGCGACAGTAAGATAAGTAAAAATGGAACAAGCAACTTTATCATACAAACAAAGTAAGTATATATATATATATATATATATATTTTTTTTTTCTTTAAAAAAGAAAAAAAGGCTATTGCTAGTGTTCATCCTTATAAGAATTGAAGCATAGATTAAATTTTCGTAATTTTGGGCAAGCCTCATTATTTTTAAAATTTTTAAATCCTTTATAATTTCTTATTTTGTGTTGGTTTAAATGGATATTTTTCTCAAACTTTCAGAGCATGGGCTTTAGATAAGATGTTCAACTTTTAAATGACATGCATTGACTTTTAAGTCTTGTGCATGGAACAACTCAAGACAAGAATATAGTCCATTTTGATCAGCCATAGCTTCATTCGTTAGACGCCAATTTTCTTCCAGCCAAAAGTCCGACTTATTTTAGATGTAAATTTCATTGATTATTACTTGTATGCAAAATTCAAGGATCATTAATGTATTACCATTCAAGGATGAAATTTCTAGTGTGATTAGTTCCAAAAGTCATGTGCTTTACGAGTGAAGAAGTGAAATGATTATTAATTAAAATGTGATTGTTAACAATCCCTCTGGATGCCAAACACTTAACATGTAATTCCTCTTGCAATGGCTGTTTGTCATCAAATTTACATATTTTACGATCCATACCAAAAGATATTAGTAACATGTTTTCTAATATGTTCCTTTTGCAGCTCTGCCAGCAATAATAAGATAAGTAAAAATGGAACAAGTGACTTTATCATAGAAATAAGGATAGATGTTTTTTTCATTGAAAAGGAAAAAGAAAAAGGCTATTGCTATTGTGTTCATCCTTATAAGAATTGAAGCATAGATTAAATTTTTGTTATTTTTGACAAGTCTTTTTAAAAAAAAAAAAAATTAATCCTTTATAATTTCTTATTTTGTGTTGGTTTAAATGGATATTTTTCTCAATCTTTTAGAGCATGGGATTTAGATAAGATATTCAACTCTTATACGTCAAAGAGGAGGATAGACTCATCAAAGAATTAGGTCGAATTGAGGACATATTTGTCCCATCCAGAATAAGTTGCCTTAACTGAGTTAGGTTACCAATGACTCTTTTCCATACTGGAGCTTTGATTGATAACAAATTCTCAGAAAGATCAAGGGTTTGTATACTGGGAAGGTAGAGGATGTTATTTTCGAGTTTTCCCCGCAAGTCACAGTTACGGAGACTAAGAGTTGTCAAAGAGGAGGATAGATTCGTCAAAGAATTAGGTCTAATTGAGGCCATATTTGTCTCATCCAGAATAAGTTCCCTTAACTGAGTTAGGTTACCAATGACTCTTTTCCAGACTGGAGCTTCGATTAATAGCTCATTCTCAGAAAGATCAAGTGAAACCAGTGAAGACAACTGAGAGATTTCAAACGGGATTTGGCCAGAAAATCCGGAATTAGAAAGGTTAAGATGAGTCAAACTCTTAAAGTTGCCAAACTCAGAAAGAATTAGGGAGTCATTGAACCAATTGTCAGCGAGGTTCAACCTCCTGAGATTGGGAAGAAAAAACAGGGTACTGTTGGAATGAATGTGGCCCATAAGCCAGCTGGAAGTAAGGTCCAGGCCAACCACAAGGCTTGTGTTTTTGTCACACTCGACCCCATCCCAAGTGCAACAGTGCTTATCCTCCTGCCAACTGGCTGTTTTTGGATAAGAAGTTTGTGAGTCAGAAGCAGATTTATCAAGAGAAAAAGACTTATTAAAATGGAGTAGAGCAGAGCATGGTGGCATTGAAGAGAAGGAAGAAGAGAGAGATGATGGAAAGGGAAGTTGAGAATGCAAGATCAAACAGAACAAAAAGAAGACTTGATACTTCCAAGTTGAACACGCCATTTGATACCCAATTCAACAAAAACAAAACTTTGAAAATGGAGTAGTATGTCCGATGATGTTATAAGGAAGGTATGGGTGGAATGAATATTATCTATATATAATAAAAATATATTTTATATATATATATATATATATATATATATATATATATGCTCCCAAGTCAACAGAAGTCTTTCACCTTTGTTTTGTTAAAAAAAACAGAAGTTAATTTCACGTCACATGTGAGGTGACATGAAATGGTACAACTTGTGCATGTTGTCTCTAGGAACCCCCCATAATATCTTCTCAGATTAATTATAATATTTTAATAATTACTTATTGAGTCCAGAAACTAGCAGTTAATTTCAAATATTGGGACCACAAAATTGCATTAGATTGCTCTTCTTTTAAGAAAAATATTCTTTTAAAAATCGTTGGAGTGCTAAATATTCTATTTAAAATTGAAGTGGTTTTATCTTGATGAGAAAATATTATTATTATGCACTAAAATTAAGAATTAAAATTGACAGGTGGCGTGTGGTTTGTGTGTGTGTGTGTATATATATATATATATTGGGTTAAGTTAAGTTAATTATAACTTTTAACAAATGTTACATCACTTAATAACTTATGATTGGATACGAATTTTAACAAATTTATTATTGGATTACATTATATTCATATACTTCTCATGTTTAAAATTTCAAGATGATCAAAGATCTTTCTCAAAAAAAAAAAAAAAAAAAGAAAAAAAAAAAGGTGATCAAAGATCAATGGTCATGTTATCAGCAATTATTTAAATTTAAGTTTTTGTAATTTAAAATAATACATAAAGATGAGTTTATGGATCGGATAATAAATAACATCCGATTGACATGAAAATTGGCATGCACATTAAGGATATATAGAACGTGTAATTTAATTAAGAGATTTCTAAAATATAAATTTAATAACAAGTTATTAGATAATGTAACATTACTTAATATATATCATTAATAACTTCAAAATGGTACATTGAAATAGGTTGGCACAGAAATATTATGCTTCAATGGACGAACCAAAATGGGTTCCGAAACAATATATTATAAGCCCAGGCTACTATTATAAAGGTTAAACTCTTTTGTAGTGGTACTTTCGTTATATAATATATTATAAGTCTGTTTAAATAATTCTATTTACTGCTTTCATTTTGTGTATTCTAATAAGTATTACCGTTTTCTCAAAAAAAAAAAATGATTACAAATAGTAGAAAACTACACTGATATTGCAGTTTTATTATTCAACCATGAGTTGTATGTGTTCTTGATCACATATTCTCATTCATAAAAATAAAGTCAAAAGAAAAAAAAATATTTCCCAAGAATCATTCATTGGTCAACGAGTATAAGTATCACCAATTAATGAAAGTGGGCCTAAAAAATTAATTGCCATTAGACTTCAAACTACAAGGACTCAGTGAGTATTACTCAGCGGGCCATTAGGTTCATTTGGACACTTATATCAATTTTCTAACTTGAGAAAGGGGCACTGTAACTTATTTTACACGGAGCTGTGATCAGTTCTCATCATTCGTTTGCTTTATCAAATTCTTAAAAAAAAAAAAATCAAAGATCATTATAATGGAATATAGTGATTTGATTTTAACGTTTAAGTGGCTGTGTATTTTTTTCTTTTTTTTAAAAAAAAAAAAGTAGATTTGTATTTATTATAATGATTTTTTTTATTTTTAAAGTGATACTACTTCGAAGGATTGAACATTATTAATACAACTATTTTATGAGACGTTTTATAGGAAATAGAAAAGCTGGGTTTACTTTGAAATATTGTGCAAAAAAAGGACAAAAGTTTTACTGCTTGTTGGAATTACAAAAAAGGGTTTGGTTAACAAAAAGGGTTTGCAGGTTTGTTATTCAACAATGAGTTGTATGTGATCTTGATCACATATTCTCATTCATAAAAATAAAGTTAAAAGAAAAAAAAAATTTCCCAAGAATCATTCATTGGTCAGCGAGTATAAGTATCACCTATTAATGAAAGTGGGCCTAAAAAATTAATTGCCATTAGACTTCAAATTATAAGGACTCAGTGAGTATTACTCAGTGGGCCATTAGGTTCATTTGGATACTTATATCAATTTTCTAACTTGAGAAAAGGGCACTGCAACTTATTTTACACGGAGTTATGATCGGTTCTCATCATTCGTTTGCTTTATCAAATTCTTTTAAAAAAAATCAAAGATCATTATAATGGAATATAGTGATTTGATTTTAACATTTAAGTGGCTGTGTATTTTTTCTTTTTCTTTTTTAAAAAAAAGTAGCTTTGTATTTATTATAATGATTTTTTTATTTTTAAGGTGATACTACTTCAAAGGATTGAACATTATTAATACAACTATTTTATGAAACGTTTTATAGGAAATTGAAAAGCTGGGTTTACTTTGAAATATCGTGGAAAAAAAGGACAAAAATTTTACTGCTTGTTGGAATTACAAAAAGGGTTTGGTTAACAAAAAGGGTTTGCAAGTTTGTTATTCAACCATGAGTTGTATGTGATCTTGATCACATATTCTCATTCATAAAAATAAAGTTAAAAGAAAAAAAAAATTCCCAAGAATCATTCATTGGTCAGCGAGTATAAGTATCACCTATTAATGAAAGTGGGCCTAAAAAATCAATTGCCATTGGACTTCAAACTATAAGGACTCAGTGAGTATTACTCAGTGGGCCATTAGGTTCATTTGGATACTTATATCAATTTTCTAACTTGAGAAAAAGGCACTGCAACTTATTTTACACGGAGTTATGATCGGTTCTCATCATTCGTTTGCTTTATCAAATTCTTTAAAAAAAAATCAAAGATCATTATAATGGAATATAGTGATTTGATTTTAAAGTTTAAGTGGCTGTGTATTTTTTTCTTTTTCTTTTTTAAAAAAAAAAGTAGCTTTGTATTTATTATAATGATTTTTTTATTTTTAAGGTGATACTACTTCGAAGGATTGAACATTATTAATACAATTATTTTATGAAACGTTTTATAGGAAATAGAAAAGCTGGGTTTACTTTGAAATATTGTGGTAAAAAAGGACAAAAGTTTTACTGCTTGTTGGAATTACAAAAAAGGGTTTGGTTAAGAAAAAGGGTTTGCAGTTTTGTTATTCAACCATGAGTTGTATGTGATCTTGATCACATATTCTCATTCATAAAAATAAAGTTAAAAGAAAAAAAAAATTTCCCAAGAATCACTCATTGGTCAGCGAGTATAAGTATCACCTATTAATGAAAGAGGGCCTAAAAAATTAATTGCCATTAGACTTCAAATTATAAGGACTCAGTGAGTATTACTCTGTGGGCCATTAGGTTCATTTGGATACTTATATCAATTTTCTAACTTGAGAAAAGGGCTCTGCAACTTATTTTACACGGAGCTATGATCCGTTCTCATCATTCGTTTGCTTTATCAAATTCTTTAAAAAAAAATCAAAGATCATTATAATGGAATATAGTGATTTGATTTTAACGTTTAAGTGGCTGTGTATTTTTTTCTTTTTTTTAAAAAAAAAGTAGCTTTGTATTTATTATAATGATTTTTTTTATTTTTAAGGTGATACTACTTCGAAGGATTGAACATTATTAATACAACTATGTTATGAAACGTTTTATAGGAAATATAATAGCTGGGTTTACTTTGAAATATTGTGGAAAAAAAGGACAAAAGTTTTACTTCTTGTTGGAATTACAAAAAGGGTTCGGTTAACAAAAAGGGTTTGCAGTTTTATTATTCAACCATGAGGTGCAATAGTAGTGGGAAGATAAAGAGACAAAAAAAAAGGAAAAGGTTATAAAAAAAATGTAATAGTAGGAGTGAATTAATGGGGAGAAGAAGAGGGTTTTTTTTTTAAAAAAAAAAAAAAATAGGGGAGAAAGAAAGTTTAAATAGAGAAGTGTAAGTATAGAAAATTAGTGGAAGACATGGCTGCTGATGTGACTAAAGAGGAGCGTAGCAACAATAAATGTTACGCTTCAACTTTTAGATATGTATAGATTTTATAAAATATGAGAATTGTTAATAGGATATCCGTGCTAGGTAAACATGTGAACTTGACTACATGACCTATTTATTAAATGGGTTATGTCATGTCATGCCGACCTTAATACATGATTATTAAATGGGTTATGTGAATTGTATCGTGTCAACTTATTTAATAAACAGGTGATGTTAGGGTTGAGGGCTTGTGACTCGATTAATAAACGTATTGTGTTTGTGTAGATTTAAATGGTTGGATACTATGAGTTAACACGACATGAACACAACATGTGAACACAAATGATCACCTCTAGAATTGAACGTTGTTTTCTTTTGATTGTTTGAGGAGCTTGCACACAAGTGGCTTCAATGCCTTGATATTTTTTTTTTTTTTTTTTTGAGAAACAAACACATACAAGGGAGAGAGAAATTGGGTCTAAAACAAAGGCACATCATAAACTCCACTTGAAAGTCATGGTGATTGGCTTCTATAGTGCTCTCTTATAATATGTCTTGGCATTGGGCTTATAATATCTACATAGTGTATACTCATTGTGGTTTTCTTTTGTTTTAAATCTAAAGATTTTTAATAAAGGGAAGAGAGAAAAGCTCCCAAGTACCAGTCTTCTTAGTTAAAGTTTGTGAAGTATGTAAAGCCATTCAGTCTTCAGAGAGGGAGAAGAGAGTGACGGAAGGCATCAAATGTTAAAGAAACTGGATGGAAACAATAGAGAAGAAAACAGCCTGAGTGTAATTATTGATGTAGACATACTTCTTCAAAGTTATGGTTCATTGAAGTTTTTTTTTTTTTTTTTTTGATACCATTCAAAAAAGGCATTAACAATAAGTAGCATTTACATCGTGTTTCATTGTCGGCCAGCAGTAGTAAGTTGGCTCTTTTGTAGCTAAAACAGTTAATGACCATGCATAGTTAAGGATAACCTTAGAAACAAAAATCAACCTGCAATCTAATCCCATATGTTGTAGGGAGGACATGTCTGCCATGAGAGTTCTCTCTTTCCAATCTGGGGCTCGCTTCTTGTCCACTACTTGAACTAGCTTTTTGCAATTACTTAACATCAAAATTTGTTGATATCCAAGGTTCTTAGCTTTGACTGCTGCCTCCACTATCGTCTTCTGAACTGCACCTGCAACAGATCCAGTAGCACATCTCCTAATACCACAAAACACCGCTTCTCCTTGTAGATTTCTGGCCTCATATGCATAAGCACTTCTTTTAGTTCTCTTTCTTTTTTCACCTGCTAACTTTACGATCAGCTGCCACTGCCCACCAATTGGAATTTGGTCTGTATTTTGCTGATGCCTCTGTGTGCCCAGTGAATCAGCCTCGTTAAAGATTCCATGGTACCTGCAAGACAAATTTTGAGCAGTTAAGAGCACTTCTATTGTTCCATATCGACCATAAGATAGTAAATAGAGTTTGCAGGTATTTCATTGACTCTTGATCCATCCTTTTGTGTCTTATCAGCAAGGACCCAACCCACCCTTGGACAGAAACATTGTTTAGCTCAGAAGTATGAATACCCAATGATGAACCATGACAAATGGCTCTAGCAAAAGGGCAGTAGAGGAAAAGATGAGTGGTGCTTTCATCCTCAGAATTGCAGAGAGGGCATGTACTATGGACATTGATCCCTCTATTACACAAATTCAGAAATGTAGGAATACTGTCATGCATGACTTTCCACACAAAGATTCCAATTTTCAGAGGGATTTTTACTTTACAAATTAGGTTACAAACCTCTTGGGGAATGGTATTGTGAGCATGGTGATCCTGCCTTGAGGCCTAGTAGTCTTCCTGAAGTATAGAATAGGCTTTGTGTACCTAAAATGAAACCCATCATTTACAAAGAATAAGTCAAAACGCATATCTGGCCTTCCCAAGGCTAGGTTGGTACATTTGCTGTATTCATTGGAAGCATTACTTATATTTCTCCTCAAGAAAACAGAAGGAAATCTATAGGCAATGAACACTAAGGTCTGAGGGCTTCAGTCTATGATAATTACTAGTGCTAAAGCTATGCTACCATAGCCTAGTAAAAATTGATAAAAAATTTTAACTGACATTTATTGAACAGTCATTTATGCATAAATAATAAAAAAAAAGATAAATGTATTGTGTATTTCTTGTGTTATTAGGTTATGAGCAATATATAGTTCATGGTTCTGTAAATTTAGTTGTAGCAAGCTTAAAGCCCCCCACTTTGATTGTAAGAATGAACTAGTTGGGGGCAAAAAAATGTATTGGTCCCCTGTATGAGTAGAATTAATTTGATATGCTTCCATTTTTTCTTTGGAAAACCAAACAAGTAGCATGTTGAAACATTCAAACCCAGTACATCATTATTCAACCGTTCAAAAATAAATAATGGGACCTCTTCTATCCAAGTTACATAATCTTCAATATTATGTGCACTTCTTACCAAAATGAGTATCTAGTAAAACTAACTTCCCATTGCTGAACATGTTAACACTGCAGATGAAATTTAGCTTCCTTCACAATGTTAGCCCACCAAAACTCGTAGTTTTCGTGTTCCTAAAGTTTTGCTATATATAATCCCCCACTAAAACTCGTCCCCTCTGTATGCCAACATCACGAGCAAACCAAATGGTTTGGACTGCAGCCTCAAGTTCTGCCACAAAGTTCTCCATAACTGGTCTTCCCTTTTGGCTCATTTCTGCAATGAGCAATCCTTGTTCATTCCGGATTATGACTCCCGCTCCTGTTCTATGTAAATCCTCGAAAACAGCACCATGAAAATATTCCTTGTACATAGGTTTACAGGGAGGATTCCAATGCAGTGTGAGATAAATACGTTGGCCTGTTACAGCTTGAGTTGTCGAACTACCTGAGTTGCAGGTTGCTTGAAATTCCTGCCAAAATTTTATAGCCTCACCTGCTATGACACTTGGCTGTTTTGTAGACTGCTCAAAGACCCACTTATTCCTTGCCTTCCAAATCATCCAGGACAGTATCAGGAATTGCTCCACAGTGTTGTCACCACCCTCCTCCAATACAGGCCAAAATATTCTAATAAAGTCTAGGAATTCATGCTCTAATTACCTCTTTTCTGCAACACCAAATTATTTGTGCCTCTTCACAATTCCATAATTCACGCATCATGTCATCCTCATTTAATTTGCAGCTTGGACATCATGGCTACGTTAGAACCCTTCCGTTCACTAGATTGGCACATGCAGGTAGAATGTTATGACATGCTCTCCATGCAAATATCTTAACTTTATTAGGGACCTTTGCTTTCCAAATTGAGCACCAAGCCATCTCCACTGCAATTTTACTGGAGCTTCCAATTCCTATTGAGCTCATCCTATCTTGTACATTTTTTTTTTTTCATACCAAAATAGAAATTCAGAATTCAGTACCTATTAGAAATTTCAGCATTCCAGCCTTTACTTAATGTAATGAAGATAGTAACATAGAAAGGCAAACTCATTATAACATTATCAGGGACTATAATACCTAGTACCACAACAATAATAAAAATCTATACAAACTCACAAGGACTCAGTGAGTATTACTCAGTGGGCCATTAGGTTCATTTGGATACTTATATCAATTTTCTAACTTGAGAAAGGGGCACTGCAACTGATTTTACACGGAGCTATGATCGGTCCTCATCATCAAGGTTTTCAGACCCGAAATGGACAGGGAGGTTGGACCGTGAAAACTGAGAACCGAATGGAAAACCGATTTTTTAAGCATAGAGAACCGGGTATATGTGACAATTCCGTGAACCCCTAAAACCAAGGTTGGACCGCAAGAACCGGTCAAGAACCGTGCAGTCCAACCCCTTAGCAATTTTTTTTTTTATATAAAAACAACTTAACACAATTTTATTCTAGTTAATTAAATTATTCATCTCTTACCAAAAAAAAATTATAATTAAAATCCTTCAAAGCTATTCAAGTTTACTGCAAAAATTAATCATTAATTTTAATGTTTTCATGGTTATTATTTTATTTTATTAACTTTCTTATTTAATTATTAAATATATGCTTGAATATCATTAAATTTCCCTCACATATATAGATATATTAGTCAATTTTGCTAGTTTTATAAATTTAATATCTATATTTAGGTTTTAATTAATTATTAAATTAATTATGACATCATAATGGTTCTACCTCGATTCGACCTCAAAAACCTTGTACCTCTCCTTTTTATGGTTCAATGAACGGTCCGAATCTGAAAACCTTGGTGCTAAAACCCAGTGCTAGTACATGCAATGATACAAACACTAAAAATGCATGCAAGCCAATGCTTGGTTGTCTTAGTTGAACTCTCGTTTTCATATATGATTACACAACCACCGCTCATCTCAAAATATTGGAGCACACATACGGGTTATTGTGTAAAAATATTTCATAACTGTGAGGTGAAAAGTTGTTATTAGTAGAAGATAAAGTAATATTAGTGAGGAACACTCTTGCCTAGTTGCCTTAACTTTTTCACCAATGCGGTTTCTCATGCCACCCTATTGTTGTTATAATAAAAGTTGATGTTTTTAGCTAACAATGTTGGATCTAAAGGCTCCAGCCCTTGGCTCATATTATTAGCTATTCGAATTAATACATAACATGTAGCAGCATATAGTACAAAGTTTGATTCCACTGCTTGTTGGATAGAAAAGCTTTGTATGTATTCAACATAATTTTAACTCACTAACTTGAGTTTTGAATATTAAGAGATGATATCCTAAGCAGCCACTGTCTGCTAAATCATAGTCCAAACAATTTGTGCTAACAGAGTACTCGACAATAGGTAAAGAGATGAACACTCGTTTCCTTAGTAGGATATTACAAGCTATCTCTAGGTAAAACCCTTAAGTCACATATAAATAAACTATCAATTATTTAAATGTGATAATAGCACTTTTTAATTTAAGCATAAGTGGTTTTCAAGAAATTTTGCTTGAAAAAAATATAGAGACTATGCAGTAAATAATAATAATGGTAAATTATATTTTGGCTCTTTTAGTTCTGGGGTTATTACCCATCTGGTCTTTAATTAAAGTTTTATACTCTAATCCTTTAATTAGTGCTTGAAGTTGTCTTTATTATTAATGTAGACCTTCCAAATAAGTCTAACTGTGATCCCTTAAATATTACGCAAGCTTAAAAACAACATTAAGTTCCTAAAAAATTCTATCTCAAAAAATAAATAAAAAGGTTCCTTAAAACTTCATCCATATTAGCAAGATAGCAAATTTGAAAAATGTTTAATTTCTTTTTGCTTTTATTAAAAACATATTCAGTCCAAGGAATAAACCCCTTGAGTTGGTAATATATATATATATATATATATATAATGAGGTACAAAGCACATTTCCTGCTCTTTGCTTTACGTATGCTAGTTTGAAATACACTTCTTTCACTGTCTTCTTTGTACTTGTTTGAAATCTTTCTCTTGGTATGAGCTAGGTTTGAAACCCCACTTTTTGGTCTACCTCCTCTCCAAACCTTTTCCCGATTGTTCACTCATTACACTTTCATTTCCTAACTTTGACTTCAGTGTGTGGTTAAATCACCTCACTAGGAAAGAAAACATAGCCATATCGAGAGAACTAGAAGCTCTCAATTAAACAACCTAAGGGAGGTCCTTTCTTGATTTAGGTGTGAAGATACTTGTGACATTGGTAGAGTGGGTTTCTTGAGAAGAAGAGACATTGGATCTTGATCTTTTGCTAAGGTAGATTTTTTTTTTTTTTTAACCTAGTTGAAATAAGTTTGAATATAATCCTTTTAACAACATCTTGACCTTTTTAAACACACACATACAAAAAATCCCAACAACAATTTGATCTAAAATCTGGAAAATAAAAAATAAAAAATTTTAGTAAGCCTAAAAAAAAATAGAAATTTGTTGATCTTAAACCTCAAAAAAAACAAAAACCAAAAAAAAAGCATTTAGATCTTACCAAATTTAAAAGATATGTAGCTCATAGGATTTTCTAATAAATTTATCATGCATTGATTTCAAAATATAAAACCTCATAGAAGGCGTGGGGTACAGAAATTTAATAAGGTAATCATGCCACGTGTCATACCCAATGCTGAGGAGGCCAACACAGTTTCGAGAAGTCCATACACTCGGATGGTAAGGCCGAAGACGAGCCATGGCCACGTCAATGGCACACTTCTATAGGGGGCTACACTATAGAGGAAAAGCTTTAGAGAGGGGGTTAGCCCTGACGTGATTGGGGAGATGGTACCTACCACCACATTTAATGCAACTCACCAAACACCCTGGTTGCATTTATGTGAAGAAGATCCTTGAACAGTGCTGTCTTAATTGCCGCAGCTCACAGAAGACTTTGTAGGGCGTCTGATGGAATAAACACTCGAGTAGTGGCCTGCATAATCAACAAATAGAAGGCCAAGATCAACCAAAAGAGGCTATATAATGTGAGAGATCCTCCAAGGATAAGGGGGAGTTCATCTGAGAGTCTAAAAAGAATGTAACACAAAGTACTGAAATTGTAATCAAGTTTAAGAATAATATATTTTAGAACTACTCTCCTTGGACTTTGCCGATGAGGGATTTTCTTCGCATAAAACCTGTTTTTCTTTACTTTATTTCAATCTTTATCCCTTATGGGCATTGTCCAACTCACTAAAACCTAGTTTTTAGCCCACTCTCTAAAAATTCATTGTGTTGGGCTCTTTGGGCCTGAATCCTTCTACCTTTTGGGCTTAGGAACCAAAACCTGTCCTTACATAAGGCAATTGTAAAACTTCATTTATTTGCCTTTTTCTTTAATGACAATATATTCAAGTTTTTTATTTATTTAACTTTTGTATAATTTATGTTTTTTATTAGACCCATAAAAAAAAAACAAAATTTAGTTACAAAATTAATTATAACCTAAAGTTATAACTTTACTCAATACAATAAATATTACTACATATTTTGAAAATCTTACCGTTGAATTGCATATTCTTTAGGCTCTTAATACACATGTCAACTTTTGTGTCAATCGAATATTATTTACTATATGATCTATAAGCTTATATTTTATGCATAATTTTAAACTACAAAAACTTGTGATTTAAACAATTTATTGATGACATAGCTATTGATCTTTAATTTTCTAGAAATTTTGCAAGTATGAAGGATATAATAAGAAAATGTAATTCAATGGTAAATTTGTCAAAATTCACCACTAATAAAAAAATATTGAGTAAGGTTGTAGCCTTAAGGTATAACTAATTTTGTAACTAAACTTTATACAAAAAAAATCCGAGAACTGTCACCATCGTTGCTTTTACCAAATCTTTGCCTCCATGCCCACATCCAAACCACAAAATTACCACAATAAGTCCCCCTTAAAACACCTATCAACTTTATAAATATTTGTTGTTCCAATCATCTAGCTGTCATAAATTACAAATATATTCACCTACTGTGTTGGAGGGACCATACTAACTACAAAAAACGAGGGCTATAGCTGCGTTTGAAAAACGCAGCTATAGACCCTAAAAACGCAGCTATAGGCTATAGCTGCGTTTTCCATAGCCGCGTTTTCAAACGCGGCCTATCCTGTGCGACAATAGCCCCCTGAGGGGCCTGTAGCTGCGTTTTAAAAAACACGGCTACAGCTCACCCTATAGCTGCGTTTTTTAGCCCCTATAGCTGCGTTTTTTCACAAGTATAGATACGGGACCTATAGCTGCGTTTTAAAGAAAACGCGGCTATAGACCCGATTTGGGCTGCGTTTAAAACGCGGTTATAGCCTGGACCTATAGCTGCGTTTCTAAAACGCGGCTATAAACCATCTTTGAGCTGCGTTTGAAAACGCGGCTAAAGCCCCGTACCTTGGGTTTTTTATATCCGCGTTTTTAAAAACGCAGCTATTATCTCCCCTTTGACTCGGCTCAACTCATTGTGGTCAATCTGCACAAATTTTTTCTGACCCTCTATGTGTGTGAAAGGTTCATGGTGAATTGCCTACTAAAAAACATGGTAAAATATCAAGTTAACTACTTTCAGAAGCACATGAGTAATGGAGGAAAAGAACAAAAATAATCAACCTTATGGTAAGTATGTATTCTATTAACATGCATCGTCATTGTTATTACTTATTCAGCTACAATGGGATTAAGATATGCATAGTCATTGATCTCTCAGAAGCAAGATATTCAACCAAAATATCAAAATTTTATTCCATCTTTCAATTTAATTGGCATGACATAATTGGCATCCACTACCAAACTACCCCATCTAAACATTCAAGACACAAAAATGAATACCAATTCCATTTTCTCAGTACAGTTCAGAACACAAACTGACTACCATTATCTATCCACATAAATCCCTGCCAACTCAAGCAATATAATAAAGTAAAAATAAAAATAGAACCACCAAATAATAAATTCTAAACAAATCTAATAAAATACAACTTTCAAAGCTTAAAAAAACCAATCTTAAACAAATCCCATAACAAAAATGCTTTAAAGATTATAGTATAAAGAGAACCACTAGACACAGCCACCAAAACCCAGCACCGATCTCACAACCAGAATCACGCCGAATCAGCAACCACCAGACCCACGCCGATCTCGCAACCACTAGACACCATCACGCAACAACCCACCCCACCACCACGGCAACACCATTAGAACCCACCCAAAATCAAACCAATTCCAAAAATCCAACCCAAGGATTATTAAAACGCAGTGTGTGAAAGAAATATTGTCCTAAACAAAAATACAGTGTAGTTATAAAATTAGCTTTTGTGAAGAAAAGTCCATTTAAGGCATTGGTGTTAATTAACATAAACATATGGAAAAGAGAAAGAAGTCAAATGGAAATTTATATGGCCACTCTACCAAACTGGTGAAGGAATACGATATAATATTAGGAACTTATAATATAAGTTAATTCAGTAATGACAAATGACAACTATTACTCTATCAACTTCCTGATAGGATGTAATTGCAATTAATGTTCTCCTGCAAAAAGTGGCATGCATGGGCAAGGGAGATGGGGTAGACGAATAGAAACAAGGAACTTATAAGATGAGCTTGTGCTATGATATATAAATCATAAACTTTTTATATATTGAAGCATGATTTGACCACCATACCTCTCTTGACCGACAGTGTCCCATATTTCAAACTTAACTGTTGTAGAGTCTTGTAAAGCTATATCGAGTAACGTGTTTAGAATTTAGATGCCTTTAGGGAATTACGAAGTTTAAAGGTGATAATATATACATATATATATATATATTAGTTTAGGAACGAAAAAACAATTTTGGTAAAATTTAGAGATCAAAATAAAATTTTATCCTTTTATTTTTTAGTTCAAGTTGATTCCCACTGTGTTTCTCCAAAATAATAATATTGATTTCCACCCCCACTTAAATTAAGGATAAAAATTATTTTGGAAAATGATTAAAAGACAATAAGGAATTAAAAAAAAAAAAAAAAAGGATGAAATGGTGAAATTAAAAACAAATCTTAAACTTAGAGCTTGTGAGAGAAAAATCTATGCCTTTCTTCCTTGAGCTTTAATGAGAAAACCATGTTAGTTTTTCATCCATACTTGTGATCCAAAGTGCTTGAGAGTTTGAAACCACAGAATTTGCTCCTCTAGTGAGGTTCACTATAGAGAAATCTTCAAGGAGGTGCCTTGGAGTGCGCCAAAGGTTTTGTTTCGTGAAGGGATTCATATAGAAGAAGTACAAAGGTTCTGAAGCTGCTGTGGTGGCATTAGTGAGTCGTCTACTGAGTCATAGAGTCTAGTCACAAAGGTTTTGTGAATAGTCTGTAAACTCCTTATATAGTGAATTGCCTTGTTAGGGTATGTTATCCTTGGAGTGGTTTTCTGCTTTGTCACCAAATCCTGTATTTTCTGCTATTTATTTCTTGCTTTATGATTTTGTATGTGCTGAACTGTGGTGAATAATATTGTGGATCACTTAATTGAGGTAATTCAATAATTAATTAATAATTCCACTGTGTTTTTAACAAGGGTCAAAACTAGAATTTTCAAAATCATTTATGATGTTCACTACCTTTACCTTAAGCATCATCTAGTTTCATATGAAGGAGTTTTAATTCTAACCTTGTTTCCCCTGTTTTTTTATTCAAATATTCCTTTGTTACTTTAAGGGCAATTTCAAGTAGGTGTTGAAAGGTCATTAAAATGTTTGAATAGTCTTTTATTAATAAATCTTTGAAGAAATAATCCTAGGAACATGAAACCAGTACCTTCGTATAACTTTCATGTTCAAAAACTAAATATATCTAGTGTAACTTTGACAAAAATGTGAGACTGAAATGGAAACTTTTTATTCTCTCTTGTTCTCTATTTTTCTTGTCAATATTATGGTTGCTTATTTCGGCATAAAATTGGTTGAATAAATAAAGTTTATTGGAATGTTTCTTCTAGCTGTTTTGAAATTTGCATCCACACTAACTGGTTTTGGTTGTTTTTGGGTTAACCTCACCTTCAGCTCTTTTAAATAATCCTACAAGCCAGCTAATGTGATCTGGAACAGAGCATATCAATTCCTTGTATTCTGAGTACATGCCTCATTGAACAAAATTTAATAGGTCCATGGGCCTTTAATCAAGAAAAACCTCCTAGGTAAAACTTTGGTTGAAGAGAATAAGTTCCCTAAAAACAAAGGGGAAAAGAAACATGTTTATGTTTTGGTCACTATCATACACATCGAGTGCCATTGTACGAGCTGGAGACAGTACAAGGGCAAGAGCATGACTGGAAACAATGAAATCAAGGTTGTGAGAAAACATATTTGGAGCCTAAGTCTTAAAATGGAGAAGGGGCTCTAGATAGAGCAGATGACCAAAAAGAAATCATCTACCTGACTCTAAGAATCTTGAATAGAGCATATTTGATCTGTGACTTCAATTCAATAATATTTGTGGTTTCTAAGTAAAATGTGGTATAAAATATTTGCATTGCTGAGCACTTAATATAGTTTCATAGTAATTTAAGCCTGCGAGCTTTCATCACAACAGAATTCAATCTCTTCACCAAGGAATCATGAAAACAAGAATTGCAAGAAATGCAGTTCTATAATGGGAGTCTCACAAGTGTCAAAGATTCCTGCATTTTGTGCTCCAGATTATCCTGTGATGGTGTTTTGTACTTGTATGTCTATATAGCCATTTCGGACATCATGGAATGTGGAACAGAAAATCAAAGAGAATAAGTTCGTATATATTGGCAGTGTCTATACATTTAGTAGCATCTATCAGCTTATAGATGTTACTCCATGTTTTGAATTCTATCCTTTTTTTTGCCAACTGATTTGTGCCTAGCTATATCTCTAACGCTGCCTGTTATATTGTTGTATTTCATTCTATCGACAAGAAGAGCCACCTTAAGGGAAGCTTAAAATTTGATCTGAAACAATAGAGCATAAATCAAGCATTGTCACAAATTAAAATAAATACTAAAGCTGATATACTACTAGTCTGGTACTTCAGTGGTAGTAATTTTGTTTTAATTACTTTTATTTTCTATATTATATATTCTTTTCAGGTGGTTCCTTAAATTATCTTGCCTTCCATTTAATATAATGCTGACAATTACACCATCTATTTTGCTTATGTTAGGTGGCTAGCCAGGAAACATATGGAACCTTGGGTGCTATTGTGAGGAGCCAAACAGGCAATCGACAAGTTGGTTTCCTTACAAATCGTCATGTTGCAGTTGACTTGGATTACCCAAATCAGAAGATGTTTCATCCTCTGCCTCCAACACTTGGACCTGGGGTATATCTTGGGGCAGTGGAGAGAGCTACATCATTCATCACTGATGAGCTTTGGTATGGTATCTTTGCTGGAATAAACCCAGGTAATGAGGATCCAGTACCAATCTGATTAATATAATTTGTGTAGCTACACAGTCCCAGACTCTATGGACCTACATAAATACCACCTTGATTTGGACTTAATATCTGAGATTTTTTATATAGTCCACTTAACTAGGGTCAAGGTGTTATCTAATTAGCCTGCATCATGGCATGCATGTCTATTTGTATCCATGTGAGAAAGGAGAAAATTTTGGTGTAACCTAATAAGAGAAAGATCCTGCCTAAATTTGTTGGGTTTCCACCATCCTGCTTCAACTTAAGCTAACCTGATGATAATGTGCCATCTTGCCCAGCACTACATTCAGCAACCATTTTGCTTTCTTTTATCGTACTTATCACAGCTTGGCATTATGCTTGTTCAATAAACTGAGCTTTGTATTAGGTTTGTTCCCATTATTTAGTCATCTCATCTAAACTCCATTGATCGACACTTGAACCAACTTGGTAGTTGCTTCTCAAAACTGCTTGCCTAGCCTTGTTATTATAAACTTAGAGAGAGAAACTTTAAGCCCTAGTAGCATCAACTTGAGTCAGTATTATCTCATTTTCTGTTCCATATAATTTGTGACTCATCCCTTAAAAACATTTTTCTCCTCTATGTTGGATTCTTTTTCCTCCTTAGATACATCTCTTAGAGCCCTTAATTTTTCTTTTATTCCTTTTGATTGCTGCTCTTAAATATTTCTCTCTTTTTTTTTAAGAGAAATTTTTTCCCTTTGTTGTTACATTATCTTACTACAGATATCTCATTAATTTAATAACCTTATCGTATCAATGCCTACAAATATTCACATTGCAATTTGGTGCCTCTGCAGAGACATTCGTAAGAGCAGATGGCTCATTTATTCCATTTGCTGATGATTTTGATATGTCCACCGTTACTACGTCAGTTAAAGGTGTAGGAGAAATTGGTGACGTTAAAATTATAGACTTGCAGTCTCCAATCAGTAGCCTTATTGGGCAGCAGGTGATGAAGGTTGGAAGAATTTCTGGCTTGACGGCAGGAACTGTATTGGCCTATGCTCTCGAGTACAATGATGAGAAAGGTATATGCTTCTTAACCGACTTTCTTGCTGTGGGTGAGAACCAACAGACATTTGACCTTGAAGGAGATAGTGGAAGTCTCATCATGTTCAAGAGTGAGAAGCCACGGCCAATCGGAATCATATGGGGTGGAACTGCTAACCGGGGCTGACTTAAACTAAAAGTAGGCCAACCTCCCGAAAATTGGACAAGTGGGGTTGATCTTGGGCGCCTTCTCAATCTCCTTGAACTTGATCTAATCATATCTGACGAAGGACTTAAAGGTTTGTGCCCTGACAGATGCCTATTTTGTTGGTACCAACATGTTTATTTTGTATCTGATTTGTCTGACTATGGATTTATAATTATTGGACATAATTATTCTAATTTTCGTCATTCTTGCCCCTACCATCAAAAACTGCTAGTGAACTTTTATGCAAATCAGAAAAACCAAGATATGCTTTCATTAGTGAGGATTTCATTATTTAAAGTTAACAGAGTCGTTTTAGGGGAGGTCAATGTGATTGTGTTTTGGTATTTTAGAAAAATTGGAAAGAAAGCTTCATCTAAGAATATAAGGGGTACTTCATTTGGCTCATAAAGAAACAAATCCAGTGCAGTAGCAGAAACATAATTGAAGGATTCATCAATAAAAAATAGAAAAAAAAAATACATAAATGTAGGATATACATGAAAATCCCTATTAGGAGTGCAGCCTAGTAGTTGAAGGCTTGAGATGAGCTGTAAACCCAAACATCCTAGGTTCGACTCCTATTAGGAGTTCCCTTGAATTACCTAATACACGATTTTGGCAGATGGGGTCATGTATCTGGTATACTCCCCAGGGGGTGAGTCCAAAGGGCAATGCCTTGGTGTGATTCCACATCATCTAAAAAAAGAAGGATATATATGAATATCCTCCTAATCCTAGCTACAAATAAAAAACACACATGCGCGCACACACGCAAACGCAAACGGATGTACATAATTTAAGGATAAATGAAAAACCAGATATATTTCAGGCATTAATAGAATATTGAACTGGTTTATAAATTTTTGTAAGAATATAGACAAATGCCTCCTTTATATTGCCCTATAATGATTCCATGGGTGTGCTTTTGTTATTTAAAGTGGCAGTGCAAGAACAAAGAGCTATGTCAGCGACAGCAATCGGGTCTACTGTTGGAGACTCCTCAACTCTGGATGGAATGCTGCCAAAGGACAAACCTGAGGACAAATTCGAACCACTGGGTCTTCAGATTCAGCACCTCCCTCTAGAAGTCGAACGCAGCAGCCCAACAATGAACCCATCCCTATTGGAAACAGAGTTTCATCTGGAAGATGGGGTCAAGGTGGCTCCAAGTGTTGAACATCAATTCATTCCAAGCTTCACCAGACAGTCCCCACTACATCAAAATATTATACAGGTTAGGGCCATCTCGGAGAATCTCTCTTCATTGAGGAATGGCTGTGACGAAGATATTTGTGTTTCATTACATTTGGGTGACAATGAAGGCAAGAGAAGGCGTTCAGATGCTTCAACTAGTTCAGAAGAACCTAAGTGAATCAAATTTTGCACGCGGATTGTATAATGTTGAAACTTTCTAACCGTTGATCATACTATGTTTTTATAAGTAAAAATTTCAGCTCAAACAACAGAAATCTGGAGGTGAGCTTCCAAATTAACTGTTGTAATGTTCTTGAAAAATTTTTGATTCCAGATTCCCTTTGTTGAGCTCTTAAAGTAGAAGATTGGCCATATCTTTCCTCTCATTAAATAACAGCAAATCCCCACCTCTTTCCTTAACACATCTTCCATGGACATTCCCTAAAAAACTTGTCCTGTTCATAACACTTCCCATGCAAAGTGTAGTTTTACAAGTAAGCCAGTGAACTTGGCTAAGAAAATTCTTTTTTGCAGAGAAATGAATAAACTTTTACTGTGAATATCAATTAGAACTTTCATTCATGGAATACATTAAACCATATTTTAATATTTTTATTCTCATTGTTGCTATAACTTCTGCTGTTGTCAGTTGTTCAAAACCTTTTTTTTTTTTTTAATAAAAAAAAAAATTCTCCCTATTTTAGTTGTCCCCTTCACATTTCTTTTGGAGGGTCCTTCCTCGCATTCAAGATGAAGCTTCAGTTATTAATATATTTACTTTCTACTTATCAAAGATTAATTGATATTACTTACTGTTAACTTGTTAAGTTGTGAATCTTTGTATTGTTTTAGTTGGTTTGATTCTGTGTCAATTTTCTTTTCTTTTTTTGATAGGTTATTCCATGTCAATTTGATTGTAATTTCAGCATTTTTTTCCCCTTGTATTCTTGTGGGATTTAATGTACATGGGTTTAGTCTAGAGTTGGTGAAGAATTGTACAAGGATTGTGATTATGTACTTTTAAATCAACAATTGATTAGTTTTCAAAAAAAAAAAAAATCAACAATTGATTACTTTTAGTAATTATTGACATGCCCATTAATTAATTTGGTTTCCAAATAAATTAATCATGACAGATTAGAAGAAAAAGTACTAAAAAAAAAAAAGGTGCTAAAGGTTGAAAAACTATATAGAGAGGGAGAGAGAGGGAGAGAAATCTGTTCTATTTAAAAAAATATATTAATTTAGCTAAGGTACAAGGCCTCAATAGATCAAGGCTAGGTACTGTAGCTTTCATACAATTTGATGAGCTATTGGCGAGTTCGTTGGAGGCATGGCTTTGGGTCTGTCTAGCGAAATCTTGAAAATTGAAGCTTTTGGAGAGGCAGTTGCTTATAAATTATTGTTATTATTATTACTATTTTTTTTTTATTTGTTTTAGCATAATATTCAACTTTTTCTATTTTATATACTTGCTTTCTAAAATACCCCAAAGATTATCTACTTCATTCTCAAGATACTTAAAAAATAATAATCAAAATGAATAATATCAGAATAAATTTATATAATATGATCTGATGTTGGTGAATTTTGAGTTTAATTAGCAAAAATGTGGCCATTTTTCTATTACAAAAATGCTAATGCGAGTGCTCTAAGCTCAAGGTCTCCAAGGCATATTTCCAAAAAGACAAGATGCAAATACTATTTCCATGGAATAGGCTCAGTATGTTGTTGAGTTTTGCAAAATGCTATTTCCATTTGTTAATTCGATTTGTGCTGTTAGTTTGTATTACTTTTTTACTTAAGCATGCCTTTCTCTGTGGGGGTGGTGTTTACAATAGAGGTCCAGCACCAGTTGGAAGACATGGGCGGTCATCATCCTACTCTGGATCACCTAGTCCACGCTAGGTTAGCGTCTGTTATTTTTTGTTTTAAAAGAGAATTCCTCCTACTAAATACCTTACATTGCTTATTCTTTCTAATTATAACAGTTACCTCGAAGATCAAGGAGTCGTAGCCCAAGAAGGTAATTTCTATCCGTGAATGGTTTCACTTTTATTCATCTAAATACATTTTATTTCTCTTCTAATGGGTTTTAGCTTGGATGGCTCTTCCTCTGCCCCTAGAATGGACGGTGGGATGGAGGGTGAGATCATAGATTTAAAACTCACCAGACATTTGTGTAACTTTGCAATGAAGAAAAATAAATTTACTACTCACTTTTATGGGGAGAGAAGAGGATATGGGGTTTGTGGTCATAACATAATTTTATATATTTGGCTGCTCTCCTCTCCTATCCTCTCCCCCATCTCTCTTTATCCAAACATGGGATTTCAACATAATGAATTTCATTCTTATGCGCAAGGTATACGTGCTTGCAAGATGACATTCCTTCAATTTTCTTGTGATGAGTCCAAGATGAAAATGTCTTTGTTGTGCCCCCCACCCCTAGATCAAATTATCATTTTCAGTGACATCTAGTTTTAAGTTCATATCGATATTTATACTCCAGAACTATTGGAAAGTACCTACACATGTATTGTCTTGATGGTGGAAGTTAAACTCCAAACTATTAAATGCTTGTTCCCTTGAGAATTTTGATTTCCAAATGGGACTCTCAATGTGATATGAAGAAGGTAAAGTATTTTGATGGTTGCACTTGGGAAAAATATTTAAGTGGGAGTTTTTTCAGTTATATAACATTAAGTTGGGAAATTTATAGAATTCAAAGAATGGACATCACTGGAGAAAAGGAGCTCAATTAAAATTTCCTACTACCGAAGAGGTTGTTTTAAATTCTATAAAATACACATGAGGGAGCAAGCTGTTGCTTTCCATCAGGAAATGGAAGTTTAGTTGGCATTTGAGTTTCAAACATGGATTAGAGGATATTTTAGGCAATCAGGCTGGCTTTAGATTTTGGTTTGTACTTTGTAGTTCAATAAATAAGCACTGATGATTATGATAATAACATGAACAGGTTACAACTTGGGAAACTTCAGGTTAGTTAATTCATGGTTTACAGCTACTGCAGAGTTATGTTGTCATCATCTTTGTTTGAGTCGACTTAACTAGCATTTTCATTACGTAACCTTCACTGCTAAATCATAATGTCTGTTCTACCATTTCTTGTGGACTGCATAACTCGCATGATTCCAGAGTGCTTCACTAGACTGTTTGGAATTTTGTGGATATATCATAGGGTATTGATTCCCTTGGTCTCACCATATTGGCAAAGCTATGTGTATTATTTATCCAAAATAAAAATCATAAATCTCTGCACATTTGTAGTTTCTCTTCTTGGTGTGAAGATGTTTTCCCTTTTCCATTACCCCAAATTAATGGAAGATAGTAGAAGTCTGTTTCATCTCAACTTTTGAGGATATGGTTGTATAGACAATAATTTGGATTTGGATTTTTATTATTTCAAGTTAGTTATAGCTCCCACTTTCCAAGATTTTCTTGGCAGTGGGATCTTGTTAGGACCAAAATTTGTGGAGAAGGGAATTAGCAACTCAAAAAAATTTAATAAAGAAATTTTGTGAGTCATGGTACTCACACATGGTGCATGCCAAACCTCTAGTTAGTTAATAGACTAACAATTTCCTAACTAGGTTCTCTCCGCTATTGACTTTGCCTGAAGTGTAAACTTGATTCCTTTAACACATATCATATTAGGTTCCTTCTTGATATATATATATATATATATATATATATATTGTAGTTCTTGGTCTGTGAAGATATGTTGTTAGGTGCTCCGTTTTATTTTCCCATTGAGGCCGAACCTAAACCAGTGCTCAAGAGATAGCTGTCCATATGCTGATAAGGGATGTATGGATTCTCAAGAAGAGAGGAGCCATGGTGGTCCCCCCCAGACTGCCTGGATCCCATGATTGAACAGAAAGTTGGATATATATATATATATGTATAAGATTTTGCTAATGTGTGCGCTAAGGGCACACAATAATTATTCATTTTTGAAAAAAAAAATTCTATATATATAGTTTTAGTGCTTGTGTTTGCAGCTTAAATGTTTCATGCTTTCATTTATATTTGGGTTTGTTATGATGCAAGCTTGCTTATGTGTAGGCCCATTAAAGGAAGAAGCAGTAGCAACAGCAGCCGCAGTAGTTAGCCACTGCTGCCTCGTAAACAGTAGGTAAGCACTGCCTCTCTATATCCCCAAATCCCCCTTGCCCTCCCCTCCCCTGCCTTTCCTCCTCCCAACCTCCAAAAAAAGAATCTGAGTTATGTATGATGTAATGTTGAGGTGGAATTGAATATGAGAACAAGATATTGTGGCTGTAATATGCTCCTGATTTTAGCATTTAGGTTTGTCTCAGTTATGGTGACTATTAGGTTTGTCTCATTTATGTTGGAGGCAATGTTAAGCACTGGTTATTTGCTGTTTATTTTTTCAAAAATTATTTAAGCTAAACATTCTGATGGAAGAAACAACATGCAAAAGCTGTATTCTTGCTGTTATGAATGCTACATGTACAGTTTTTATGATTAATATTGTTAGTAAGTGTGCGGAAACATGTAGATCCTTAATTCAAACATGAGCTGATGATCTTTGATTGCCCTTCTCTCTAGCTGTTTGAAGAATCAAAAATCATACTGGCCCTTGTCCCAGACAAGGGCCAGGTTCTTGAATGACTTGTTTAATTAGTTGATTGTTCATCCACGGGTTTTTCAACAAGAGAGAATATAGTGTCTCATTGGGACAAGTGCCAGGTTCTTGAATGACTTGTTTAATTAGTTGATTGTTCATCCACGGGTTTTTCAACAAGAGAGAATATAGTGTCTCATATGGTTCATTGGTGTTGCTGTTGGACATTCAAAATATAAGGTGATGTTGGTTCAATCCAATTCAGCCATCTAGTTTATAGGTTTTCGGAAAAACCCTTGGGTTTCACTGGTTTAGTTGGGTTTGTTGCATTCCTGGTATTTTCAACTCCATGGGTCATATCCATTGGTGTGGTCAAGGTTGTTAAATCGGGATCTCACGTAAGATCAATGGAAGGGTTCAAGAATTGTATTGTAGGATCAAATCAAAAATCATAAGTTCTTACTTTTTGTTGAAGAATAATAAAAAAAGAGCAGTAATAGAGACTCCGTATGTTGAATAAATCATTAGAATTAAGAAATTATCTATGAAAAAAAAGTTTTAGTTAAATAGTGTAATTATACCTACATTGGTGCGTCTATAACAAATTCTTCATTTAAGAATTGCTATATATAACAAATAAAGTCCATTTGTGCATTGGGGATTTTATTATTTTTGGAGAAGAAAGGCAAGTTGAAGTTTATGGAAAATGTTTGGCTCCAACTAGGAATATGACGCGTTTTGTCATGTGCAATATACAATATACAAGACTCATTTGGGTGGTTGAGTTAAGCGAATCATGTGCAATGCACATGATGATATGGATTAGTATCATCTTTTTATTGATGGTTGGTGCCCAAGACACCAAATATGTTTAAAACCAAACTTTGTTCAAATTTTATTAAGACAACAAGATTTGATGTAGAAAGAAAGATCTGGAGAGAACTTTTTCATCCAGACAAGCAGATCATTACCTTCCTTAGCTCTTCCTGCTAAAGCATGTGTGTCCTTTGCATTGTACATGATACAAACGAGAGTGGTAAAACCTTGTACAAAGACTTGAGTTTCACTAATGATTATGTTGCCATATAGAGTAGAACATAGTGGCAGTTTTCTTAATTCCATGAGTTTTAACATCTGAATCGCCTTCAAAGTCCACAGGATCAACACCAATCGCCATAGCAAAAATAACCGCTCATTTTGCAGCATTATCCCATTGGTAAATAAAGTCTTAATTGCTATTTTAGTGCCTACTAGCAGCTACCCAATAAAATTCTTGAGCCAAACAAAAATGGCTAGGACAGCAAATAATATATAAAAAAACAAACTGTATGCCCGCCTATTCTTTCACTTTAGTTACCGTTCTCCTTTGAATAAAGCAAAGCTTCAGTGCTGTAATGCAGTGACATAAAAAGTGAAAAACAAGGGGGTGTTAGTGTTGCCAAATTTCCCAATACCTATTCAAGCTGTGTTAACTAAAAGCAATCCATGGTGAAACGAAAAAGTGAGCTCCTTTCTCTGGTGATGATGCCAAAATCTGTATGCTACAAAAAAAATAGAATAAAATAAAATAAAAGATAAATTTTAGTTACAAAATTGGTTATAATTTAAGACTACAATATTACTCAATAAAACAAACAATATTGTATATTTTGAAAATGATAAAAGTTTAGTTACAAAATTGGTTGTAACCTAAGGCTATAACTTCTCTTAATAAAATTAACATTACTAAATATTTTGAAAATCTAACTGTTGAATTGCATGTTCTTTATGCTTTTAATACACATGTCAAATTATGTGTCAATCAAATGTTATTTACTATATATCTATAAGTTTATATTTACTCATAATTTAAATTACAAAAACTTGCAATCTAAACAATTTATTAATGACATAGCTATTATATTTAATTTTTTAAAAATTTTGCAAGCATGAAAGATATAAGAAGAAAATATAATCATATGGTAGATTTGTCAAAATTCACCTCCAATAAAAAGATAATAAGGTTGTAACATTAGGCTACAACCAATTTTGTAGCTAATTTTTTTTTTTTTTTTTTTTGAAAATCTAACTGTTGGATTGCTTCTTATTTACACTAATACACATGTTAAATTTTGTATCAATCAGATATTATTTACTATATGATCTATAAGCTTATATAGTATGCATAATTTTAAATTACAAAAACTTGTAATTTAAATAATTTATTGATGACATAGCTTTTGATTTTTAATTTTCTAGAAATTTTGCAAACGTGAATGATATAAGAAGAAAATGTAATTTAATAATGGATTTGTCAAAATGTACCTCAAGTAAAAAATATTGCAAAAGGTTGTAGCTTAAGGCTACAAACAATTTTATAGCTAACATTTGTCCCAAAATCTATTAGCTTGCTATGAGAAAAATTGAACATTTTGATTAGTGAGTAGGCTTGGTAGATGCTTTGCTAAATATTAGTCAAAGAATTTTCAGTTTAGACTTTAGACTCAATCTTTTAGAAGAAAGGATTGGTTTGGGATCGTAGGATCTCATGATTTTATCGATCCCAAACCATCCTACAAGCAATTCTAAGTTTTATACCAATTCTAATTCGATCCTAATTGTTTTGAGGAAGTAGGATAGTTCAATTCAAAATTTTAACAATCTTGGATATCAATGGCTATTGGTATGGTCCAATTCTAATAAAGTAGTTGGTTCTGAATTCTGATGAATATGTCCACCTTTGAGCCAATTTTTTCTGCCTCTAACATAATTGGTCATGTCAGATAAGAAGTTCCATGTTTTATTTTCTTGCCTGTTATGTAGACTTTGACCAAGTTCGCTGCTTTTGATTAGTATCTTTTTTTTTTCTTTTTTTTTTTAACATTGGATACTTGTAGACGGGTTTGCATTAGATTCAAATTAAAGATATTAAGTTGGGTTTGACACATCAAACTTGTTTAATTGAAGGTCAATTTTGCCAATTTATCCATAATTTTTAATTATATTTTAATTATTGATGACTTTTTTTGTATCTAGTTATATATTTATATGCACTAGTAAGTTGTTTGTGCTATGCACGGATAATACTGTAATGTTTTATGTAAGATAGTTTTGGAAAATTTTGTACATATATCATAGTATAATTGTCATAAAACTTTGTTAGTAATGAGTTCATCATAAGAAGTAACTATTATAAATTACACACATTTCAAGCTACAAAATGATGAAATAAAGTTGAAAAAAAAAAACCTTAATGAACCAAACGTTAAAATCCTCTATCCATACGTTATTAAAATTCATAGAAAAGAAAGCGCACACAACATATAGATCATTATATAGTCACCATTAAACCAACACAAAAAAAAAAAAAAAAAAAAACCATTAAACCAAAACTCAATTTACTGTAGGAAAATAGTCAATATGTATTTCTTTATTGAAATATCAAGATTCCCTTGAGAAAGAAGCTTGGAGTCTAAAGAATGCTGATTGAATAGTTGTTGTTGTTGTTGTTGTTGTTAAGACAATACATGCTTGAACCCTATAATCCGAATTTAAGATTTACAGTAGTTTTAGTTTTTGGTTATTTTGAAAAGACCTATTTGCTCAAGCCATATGTTAAGATTAAACAAACTTGAAAAGGACATTGACAATGAAACTTTTACACTAAAATAAACAATTATCGACTTCTTAGTTCTAGACTTCTGGCATCTTTTGGAAATCGAAAACATATTAACACAACCTATAAAAGAAAATAGCAAAACAAAGAATCTCACAATCTTAACCCTATTGATTTTAAGTGAAGAACTTAATTTTTGAAAGTAGCAAAAGATAGCTTGAACTCATACATATCATGGCCACTTACAAGAGCACAAATTTCTTCTATTGGCCATGTGTTTTAAAAAATTGTGAGCATGGAAACAAAATTTGAGAGTAGCAATAGTTTCAGAAATTTAACTATAAAATGGGTTTTTTTAGAGAGAGAAAGAGAATGGAGACATAAATTCGAAGTTGAGAGGGGAAGGCAAAGCGTGAGAGAGAGGTTGGGGAGTCAAAGGTTTAGGAAATACTATATTAATCATTATAGCAGAATGTTGATAAGGTACATTATGTGCAAACAAAAAGGCAAAAACTAAAACATCATTTTGGAGGAAAGCTATGATTAATGCATCTACACAATTACAAAGGTAGAAACTTTTTTAAATAACCAACGTAAAAACTTGCCTTACCAACAAAAAAAAAAATTAATAGAGGAGGAAAACTGTTTATGAGATGTATGTAACTATATCACCATAAAACAATAATGGTTCCCAAAGAATAAAATAAAATAATAATGATTATAGTAAATAAAGGATATGGATTTGCGTAACTGAGGCACTAGAAATGCTAAAAGACCATCTATCTCGATCTCATTAGTTATTAGTCCCTTAAAAAAAATGGAAACAGCTGGTATACTAAAAGACATGAAGAAGAGAGAGAGTTGTGGTGTAAATTTAGGCAATTAATGGGAGAGTTTGATGATTGTAGAGAAACTTCATAGGAGGTGCCACTTGGCAAAAGTATAGATTCTCACACAATGAGGTTTTTGATTTTATATATACTAGCCGGCAGACCCTCGCGATACGTGAGAATATAAATATTATGTAATAAGTATAACATATAAAAAATAACAATTATTTTAAGTATTGTTTATTTTTTAAAAAAGATTTTACAAGTAATTTTTTTTAATCTTTTTATCTCTACAAATATATCATTTTATTATTTTTTGTTTGTTTGATTAATATTTTTTAAAGGTGAACCATATTCTTCTAACTTCTATTGTAGTGTATTATATTTATCTAATACACAACTAAATTTTATAAGTTTCAAATTTATTGTTCAAATTTCTCATCTCTTTAGGAATAAGGAAATTATCATAATAATCAAAACTCATCACAAAATTACAACATTATCTTTGCCAAAATTAAAATGAAACTAAAGGAATAAAAAAAATAGACTTTATAACAATTTATTACTCAAACAATTGGTAGGCATATTCAAATTCATATTTCCAAAAGAAACTAAGTATTAACTCAAACCAAAATTCAACCAAAGCTATAAAAGTGAAAGAGAAGACTTTCTAATCGGAAATTAGAAAAAAAAAAAAAAAAAAAAAAAAAAAAACACACACACACACACACAATACCAAAACACATATTAAAAAAGAAAAAAGATCCATCAACCTTAATTAGAGGTATAAGAACAAAAATCCACCGAGAGAGAGAGAGAGAGAGAGAGAGAGAGAGAGTACTCACAGTTTTGTGGTGGAAAAAAATATGGACTGAATGAGGAAAATGATATCAAATTTATACAAAATGAAATTGGGAGAAAAAGAGTCAAAATATAAGAATGAGGAAGAAAGTGTAACCGTAAGTTGAGAGTAGTGGGGAGATAAGAGACAAAAAAGAAGGGAAAAGGTTGTAAAAAATGTAACAATAGGTGTGAATTAATGGGGAGAAGAAGAGTTTTTTTTTTTTTTTTTTTTTTTTTTTTTTTTTTTTTTGGAGAATAGGGGAGAAGAAAAGTTTAAATAGAGAAAAGTAGGTATAGAAAATTTGTAAAAGACGTGGCTGCTAATGTGGCTCAACGGGAGCATAGCAACAATAAATGATACGCTTCAGCTTATATATATATATATATTGATTTTATAAAATATGAAAATTGTTAATAGGTCATCCGTGCTAGGTAAACGTGTAAACTTGACTACATGACCTATTTATTAAATGGGTTATGTTAGGTCATGCCGACCTTAATACATGTTTATTAAATGGGTTATGTGAATCGTATCATGTCAACTTGTTTAATAAACAGGTCATGTTAGGGTTGAGGGGTTGTGACTCGATTAATAAATGTGTTGTGTTCGTGTAGATTTTTATGGTTGGATACTTATGAATGAACATGATATGAACACGACATGTAAACACAAATGATCACCCCTAGAATTGAACGTTGTTTTCTTTTGATTGTTTGAGGAGCTTGCACACAAGTGGCTTCAATGCCTTGAGATTTTTTTTTTTTTTTGGAGAAACAAACACATACGCAAGGGAGAGAGAAATTGGGTCTAAAACGAGGGCACATCATAAACTCCACTTAAAAGTCATGGTAACTGGCTTCTATAGTCCTCTCTTATTATATGTCTTGGGATTGGGCTTATAATATCTGTAGTGTATACTCATTGTGGTTTTCTTTTGTTTTAAATCTAAAGATTTTTAATAGAGGGAAGAGAGAAAAGCTCCCAAGTACCAGCGTTCTTAGTTAAAGTTTGTGAAGTATGTTCAGTTCTCGGAAAGGGAGAAGAGAGTGTAGAAAGGCATCAAATGTTAAAGAAACTGGATGGAAACAATAGAGAAGAAAGCAGTCTGAGTGTAATTTTTTGATGTAGGCATATTTCTTCTAAGTCATGGTTCATTGAAGTTCTTTTTATTTTTTTTATTTTTTTTTGATACCATTCAAAAAAGGCATTAACCATAAGTTGCATTTACATCAAGTTCCATAGTCAGCCAGCAGTAGTAAGTTGGCTCTTTTGTAGCTAAAACAGCTAACGACCATACATAGTTAAGGATAACCTTAGAAACAAAAATCAGCCTGCAATCTAATCCCATCTGCTGTAGGAAGGACATGTCTGCCATGAGAATTCTCTCTTTCCAATTTGGGGCTCGCTTCTTGTCCACTACTTGAACTAGCTTTTTGCAATTACTTAACATCAAAATTTGTTGATATCCAAGGTTCTTAGCTTTGACTGCTGCCTCCACTATTGTCTCCTGAACTGCACTTGCAACAGATCCAGTAGCACAGCTCCTAGTACCACAAAACACCATTTCTCCTTGTAGATTTCTGGCCTCATATGCATAAGCACTTCTTTTAGCTCTCTTTCTTTTTGCACCTGCTAACTTTACGATCAGCTGCCACTGCCCACCAATTCGAATTTGGTCTGTATTTTGCTGATGCCTCTGTGTGCCCAGTGAATCAGCCTCGTTAAAGATTTCATGGTAACTGCAAGACAAATTTTGAGCAGTTAAGAGCACTTCTATTGTTCCATATCGACCATAAGACAGTAAACAGAGTTTGCAGGTATTTCATTGATTCTTGATCCATCCTTTTATGTCTTATTAGCAAGGACCCAACCCACCCTTGGATAGAAACATTGTTTAGCTCAGAAGTATGAATACCCAATGATGAACCATGACAAATGGCTCTAGCAAAAGGGCAGTAGAGGAAAAGATGAGCGGTGCTTTCATCCACAGAATTGCAGAGAGGGCATGTACTATGGACATTGATCCCTCTATTACACAAATTCAGAAATGTAGGAATACTGTCATGCATGACTTTCCACACAAAGATTTCAATTTTCAGAGGGATTTTTACTTTCCAAATTAGGTTACGAACCTCCTAGGGAATGGTATTGTGAGCATGGTGATCCTGCCTTGAGGCCTGGTAGTCTTCCTGAAGTATAAAATAGGCTGTGTACTTGAAATGAAACACGTCATTTACAAAGAATAAGTCAAAACGCATATCTGGCCTTCCCAAGGCTAGGTCGGTACATTTGCTGTATCCATTGGAAGCATTACTTATTTTTCTCCTCAAGAAAACAGAAGGAAATCTATAGGCAGTGAACACTGAGGTCTGAGGCCCTCAGTCTATGATAATTACTAGTGCTAAAGCTATGCTACCATAGCCTAGTAACATTGATAAAAAATTTTAACTGGCATTTATTGAACAGTCATTTATGCATAAATAAAAAAAGATAAATGTATTGTGTATTTCTTGTGTTATTGGATTATGAGCTATATATAGTTCATGGTTCTGTAAATTTAGTTGTAGCAAGCTTGAAGCCCCTCACTTTTATTGTAAGAATGAACTAGTTGGGGGCAAAAAAATGTGTTGGTCCCCTGTATGAGTAGAATTAATGTGATATGCTTCCATTTTTTCTTTGGGAAACCAAACAAGTAGCATGTTGAAACATTCAAACCCAGTACATCATTATTCAACCGTTCAAAAATAAATAATGGGATCTCTTCTATCCAAGTTACATAATCTTCAATATTATGTGTACTTCTTGCCAAAATGAGTATCTAGTAAAACTAAGGTCCCATTGCTGAACATGTTAACGTTGCAAATGAAATTTAGCTTCCTGCACAATGTTAGCCCACCAAAACTCGTAGTTTTCGTGTTCCTGAAGTTTTGCTCTATATAATCCCCCACTAAAACTCGTCCCCTCTGTATGCCAACATCACGAGCAAACCAAATGGTTTGGACTGTAGCCTCAAGTTCTGCCACAAAGCTCTCCATAACTGGTCTTCCTTTTTGGCTCATTGTTGCAATGAGCAATCCTTGTTCATTCCGGATTATGACTCCCACTCCTGTTCTATGTAAATCCTCAAAAACAGCACCATCAAAATATTCCTTGTACATAGGTTTACAGGGAGGATTCCAATGCAGTGTGAGATTAATACGTTGGCCTGTTACAGCTTGAGTTGTTGAACTACCTGAGTTGCAAGTTGCTTGAAATTCCTACAAAAATTTTATAACCTCACCTGCTATGACACTTGGCTGTTTTGTAGACTGCTTAAAGACCCACTTATTCCTTGCCTTCCAAATCATCCAGGACAGTATCAGGAATTTCTCCACAGTGCTGTCACAGCCCTCCTCCAATACAGGCCAAAATATTCTAACAAAGTCTAGGAATTCATGCTCTAATTACCTCTTTTCTGCAGCACCAAATTCTTTGTGCCTCTCCACAATTCCATAATTCATGCATCATGTCATCCTCATTTAATTTGTAGCTTGGACATCATGGCTACGTTAGAACCCTTCTGTTCACTAGATTGGCACATGCAGGTAGAATGTTATGACATGCTCTCCATGCAAATATCTTAACTTTATTAGGGACCTTTGTTTTCCAAATAGAGCACCAAGCCATCTCCACTGCAATTTTACTGGAGCTTCCAATTCCTATTGAGCTCATCCTATCTTGTACATTTTTTTTATTTTTTCATACCAAACTAGAAATTCAGTACCTATTAGAAATTTCAGCATTCCAGCCTTTACTTAATGTAATGAAGATAGGAACATAGAAAGGCAAACTCATTATAACATTATCAGGGACTATAATACCTAGTACCAGAACAATAATAAAAATCTATACAAACTCACAAGATTTTCATGTTTGTTAAGGATATTTAAGGAATCACATATCCTACATACAAACAAGTGAACAACAATATTCAAATCACAAACCCGACATATATGGTGTGTTGAACTATTAGAGACAATTAAGGGATTCCCAATCAGCATAATTAAGGGGTTTCCAGTCAGCTGTAATTATGGGATTTGGCAACTGTTAATTTTTTGTCTAGGTTCATTGTAACAGCATCTATATATACAGACCAATGTAAAAGTTTTATACATAGAAAATCCAATCCAAAAATTGGTTCAACCTTGTCATATTCGATCCCATGACCAAATTGCTGACATTTTTACCAAACCTTTGGGTAAGGATTCCTTTCATTGTCTTATTAGCAAGCTGGGCGTTACTCATCTACACGCTCCACCTTGAGGGGGAGTATTAGAGACAATTAAGGGATTCCCAATCAGCTCAATTAAGGGTTTTCCAATCAGCTATAATTATGGGATTTGGTAGCTGTTACTATTCTGTCTAGCTTTAGTCTGTCAATATTTTTGTCTAGGTTCATTGTAACAACTAACAACATCTATATATTCAGACCAATGTAAAAGTTCTATACACAGAAAATATAATTCAGACAAGTCTTTTTCCTCCAATCTTATTTTACATGAACATATTCATTTATTGTTCATAAAAAAAACTCAATTATTTGTCTTTTCCAACCTCACTGTGCAAAGATGAATCAAGTATAGCTTTGTTTTGCAACTCTACTCAACCTTGCCTCCTAGCTCTAAAGCTTAGCATTGAATTATCTCTTGAATTTGATGCAAAAAGTGTGAAAGATTAAAGAGACACACAAACACACAGAGAGAGAGAGAGAGAGGTGTATGTGTCACTTATAGAATGGAATCACGATTGTAGAATTCTGGAGCTAATTAAGTGCCCTTGATGGACTTCTTGAGTTCCCAATTAAACCAATAGAAGATTCATCTAGCTTAAGAATGTCAATGGAAGACGATATAAAAAATTGAGTTGTTGTGGCATACTGTAGGAGGCATGCTGTAGGCACATCAATTACTGCATTTGAAAAAACTGGCTACTAAGAATGAACCCCAAAGAGAACCCATTGAGTTGAATCTTCACAAGTTTTCTTGGGCTCAACATGTTGATTAGGAGCTTTCTCACATTTTTCTTGTTCATTGTTCTCAACTATTCAATTAGATCTCTCCATCCAACATCTTTCCCCTACTTTCTTTTAAAAGAAAACTGGAGTAGCACTTGAGCTTTGTTGATAAACAACAGTATATGTAGAAAAGAAATCATTCTATGAGACAAAGGGTCTCATTAAAAAGCATTAGCAATATGGAAATATCTTCACAAAGAGTGGAAAACAAATTTTGCTAGAGGATAGGAAATAGCAACCTCATATGTTAGATAATGCATAAAGCTATCAATAAATTTGAGCAGGCTAAGACATAGCAGTGAAGATCTAAGACATTGCAATTCCTTGCATGTTAAGTGCACAAACTCCTTTCAAAATAATATTGGAACTAAATTAAAAGTGTAGGGAATTTCCACGAATTCCTAAACCTGTGAGAGACAAAAAATATAGAGAAAACACACGCCAAAGAAAATAATCACACGCACAAGACAGTATTTACGTAGTTCGACAATTTGCCTACGTCCACGGAGTTGCAGAGATTTCACTATTATCAGGGAAAATACAAGTTGCGGCTACAAACTGTTTTTCTCCTCACAAAAACCGACTACCTACAGAAACCCTAATTAAAAAACAATCTTTTATACTAAAAACAGGATTCACAGTGGGCCACACACAAACTAGGCTCCATAAAGCCCAACAAATCTCCCACTTGGAGACTAGTTCAATCACCAACATTAGCCGCTATCTTCCAAACACAATCCCTCATCCCTGCAACTCATCCTTCTGTCTTCAAGCTAGAAGGCCAACTAAAGCTGCACACAACTTCAGCTTCTCAATAATGACACCCTTAGTCAACATGTCTGCCGGGTTCTTAGATCCACAAATCTTCTCAAGTATTACCAGCTTATCTTCAACAAGGTACCGGATAAAGTGGTATTTAGTCTGTATATGCTTCGACTTTGAATGAAAAGCCGAATTTTTAGCAAGAAAAATTGCAATCTGACTGTCACTGTGTAGAATACCCATCTCTTGCTTCTTACCCAATTCATCTAAGAAACCATGCAACCAAATCATCTCCTTCCCAGCTTCAGTTGCTGCAACATACTCAGCTTCTGTAGTAGACAAAGTAACAATCTTTTGCAAATTTGAGGCCCAAGATATAGCTGTACCACCCAGAGTAAATACAAACCCAGTAGTACTCTTTCTACTATCAATATCACCAGCAAAATCAGCATCTACATAACCCTGCAGTTTCAAATTTACACCTGTAAAACAAAGACATGTATCTGGTGAACCCCTCAGATATCTCAAAATCCACTTGACTGCTTCCCAATGCTGCTTTCCTGGCCTACTCATGAATCTGCTCACAACTCCCACTGCATGTGCAACGTCTGGCCTTGTACACACCATGGCATACATCAAGCTGCCAATAGCTGAGGCATAGGGCACCTTACTCATATAGTCCCTTTCTTCTTCTGTCTTCGGTGACTGTTCTTTGCTTAATTTGAAATGACTACTCAAGAGTGTGCTCACTGGTTTGGCTTCATTCATGTTGAATCTGTTGAGAACTTTCTTCACATACTCTGACTGTGAAAGCTTCAATGTACCATTAGTCTTGTCTCTAATGATTCTCATCCCAAGGATTTGCTTTGCAGCTCCCAAATCCTTCATTGCAAACTGTTTTGACAATTGCTTCTTTAGATTATTAATCTCCTCAATGCTAGACCCTGCAATGAGCATATCATCCACATACAACAGTAAAATGATATAAGAATTGTCAAAGAACTTAACATAACAACAATGATCAGCTTCACATCTTTTAAACCCAATTCTATGCATAAAATTGTCAAACTTCTTGTACCACTGTCTAGGAGCTTGTTTTAGGCCATACAAGCTCTTTCTCAGTTTGCAGACTAGATTCTCTTGTCCTTGAACAATAAACCCTTCTGGCTGAATCATGTAAATGTCTTCCTCCAAGTCACCATGAAGAAAAGCTGTCTTCACATCTAACTGCTTAAGATGTAAATTTTCTGCAGCCACTATTCCCAGTACCAGTCTGATTGTTGACATCTTCACAACTGGAGAAAATATCTCTGTGTAATTAATGCCCTGCTTCTGCTGGAATCCTTTAACAACTAATCTGGCCTTATAACGTTTGCTACCATCATGTTCATTCTTTATTCTGTATACCCACTTGTTGTGCAAAACCTTCTTTCCTGCTGGCAGTTCAGTCAGCTCCCATGTCTGATTCCCCAACAAGGAATCCATCTCATCCTTCATGGCTAACTCCCACTTGCTTGAATTTTCATCTTGCAAGGCTTCATCATAGCATTCTGGCTCACCACCATCAGTCAACAGGAGATAATTCAAAGCAGGTGAATAACGCTGTGGAGGTCTAATGGTCCTGGAAGATCTACGGACCTCAGCTACAGGTGTACTCTGATCTACCTGTGAATCTACATTCTCCTTATCTTCTTCACCCATTTTCTGGACAGTGCTTTCAGTCAATTCATCTAAGTTGACAAACTCAGATTTATCTTGATCTACCCCTATAACATTTGGCACTGCAGTTGACCTGTCCTTATACATAACCTGTTCATTAAATATTACATTTCTGCTTCTGATGATTTTCCTGTTTTGTTCATCCCAAAACCTATAGCCAAATTTCTCATCACCATAGCTAATGAAAAAACATATTTTAGACTTTGCATCAAGTTTACTACGAGCATCAGAATCAACATGAACATAAGAAACACAACCAAAAACTTTTAAATGGGAAAACTTTACCTCTTTACCGCTCCAAACCTCCTCAGGAAGTTTGAACTCCATAGGAACTGATGGTCCTCGGTTTATCAAGTAAGCTGCAGTGCTAACAGCATCAGCCCAGAAAGTTTTTAGTAGTCCAGCATGCAACCTCATACTTCTAGCACGCTCATTGAGAGTTCTGTTCATGCACTCAGCCACACCATTCTGCTGTGGTGTTCCAGGAATGGTCTTCTCCATTCTAATTCCCTGTGCAGCACAGTATTCACTGAACCCTCCATCTATATACTCACCTCCATTATCTGACCTCAAACATTTTACTTTTAAACCTGTTTCTGTCTCAACCATAGCCTTCCATTTCTTAAAGGTTTCAAATACATCAGATTTATTTTTCAGAAAATAAATCCATACCTTTCTGCTTGAGTCATCAATGAAAGTAATGTAGTACCTTGAACCTCCAAGGGCTGCAACTGGAGAAGGCCCCCACAAATCAGTATGCACTAGCTCCAATTTTTCAGCCTTCGGTGTCCTACCAGTTTTCAAGAAGCTCACTTTTTTCTGCTTTCCTAAGATGCAGCTTTCACACATGTCAAAATCAACAGACTTCAATTCTGGTAGTTTCCCCTTTGACAACAGTATCTTCATCCCTTTCTCACTCATGTGACCAATTCTGCGGTGCCATAGGCTTGTATCAGTACTTGTTTCAGCAATTGCAATTGTGTCTCTTGGACTTGAGGTCATATAGAGAGTACCACTCTTCTTTCCACGAGCCAACACTCTGGCTCCCTTTGTAACCTTCCAAGTACCACCAACAAATAGTATTGCATGCCCTTCATCATCAAGCTGTCCAACAGAAATCAGATTCCTCCTTAGGTCAGGAATATGTCGAACCTTCTCCAATAACCAAACAGACCCATTGGGCAACTTTATCCGGACGTCTCCCATACCCACAACATCCATGACTGAACCATAAGCCAAATACACCTTACCAAAATCACCTGCAACATAATTCTGTATGATTTCTCAGTGTGGAGTGGTATGAAATGAAGCTCCTGAGTCCAGAACCCAATCATCAAGTGGACTGTCTACTGCAAGAAGTAATGCATCCTGTACCTCTTCTATTACAGCATTAGCAGAGTCATCTTCATTCTTCTTCTTTGGATTTCTGCATTGCTTCCTAAAGTGGCCTGTTTTCCCACAGTTCCAGCATTGTACTTGTTGGCCTGATCTAGATTTACTTCTGTTCTGGTTAGAATTTCTGGATTTTGATCTACCTCGGTTTGAATTTCTATCATTCCCTCTGCCTCTTGTCTCAAGATTTAGGGCAGAACCAGATCCAGAGGTTTCACCTGCATCTCTTCTTCGAACCTCCTCAGCCAGAATTAAATCTCGTATATCGTTGTACTTCAGCTTTTCTTTTCCTGTAGAATTACTTACTGCCATCCTCATTGCCTCCCAACTGTTTGGCAAAGAAGCTAAAACGATCAGTGCACGGATCTCATCATCAAAATCAATTTCTACAGACGATAATTGATTTGTGATAGTGTTAAATTCATTCAGATGTTGTGCTACTGATGCGTTCTCTGCCATCTTCAAATTAAATAATTTCTTCATCAGATGCACCTTGTTGTTGGCTGACGGCTTTTCATACATACCAGACAAAGCCTTCATCAGATCTACAGTGGTCTTCTCCTTCACAACATTGTGTGCAACAGATCTAGACAGCGTTAACCTGATAACTCCCAGTACCTGTCTATCAAGAAGAGCCCATTCCTCATCCTTCATAGTCATAGGTTTTGTCCCCAAAAGAGGTAGATGCAATTTCCTCCCATAGAGATAATCTTCAATCTGCATCCTCCAATACGCGAAATCTGTGCCATTGAACTTTTCTATTCCAGACGCCTTTCCTGCTTCCTCTGCCATTGCTCCCACTCAAACCTAACCCTAGGCTCTGATACCAGTTGTAGGGAATTTCCACGAATTCCTAAACCTGTGAGAGACAAAAAATATAGAGAAAACACACGCCAAAGAAAATAATCACACGCACAAGACAGTATTTACGTGGTTCGACAATTTGCCTACGTCTACAGAGTTGCAGAGATTTCACTATTATCAGGGAAAATACAAGTTGTGGCTACAAACTGTTTTTCTCCTCACAAAAACCGACTACCTACAGAAACCCTAATTAAAAAACAATCTTTTATACTAAAAACAGGATTCACAGTGGGCCACACACAAACTAGGCTCCACAAAGCCCAACAAAAAGAGCACGAGGCGTGCTATATGCAAGGAGGTGAGAATACGTGATAGGTATTTTTTTTCATACTTGATGCACTTGCCACACTTGCATAGAGCTGACAATCTGTATTTAGAATGAAACGTAGAGTGAAAAAAAATCAAATGTTACTTTGTCTTAACTATAGAAAATGGACATTGTACCTAATAATAAAAACTATAGATATCTATTTAACACAATTATAAAATAAAATAAAAAGATAAAAAGAAGAACATAAAGGATGGAGCTTATTCTAATAAAGGACAAGAAGGATTCTTCTGAATCATAGAAAGAGAAAAAAAATCAGTTATTACAATAAGCCAAAAGTCATGGTTAATAGGAATTGAGTTCCCATTTACTACCAGCCGTTTAGCTTCTATGAGAATAGATAATCCCCTTTTTTTTTGGATAAATAAACATTTTCATTAAAAATCAAGAAAATTGCTACCCTAGGACACAGGCTTGACAGAAGTACAATTTTCTTTTCACTTCTTATTTAACATGAAATCTTCCTAGAAAGTAGTGTGAATATGCACCCAAACTCTGCTTCAAGATGTGGTAGTAATATTTTTCTAATTTCCATGGGTTGGTAAGTAGTCAATCAAAAATATAATTGCAAAGTTCGATGCATCACACACACACACACACACACACACACACAAACAGTTTTTAAAAATACCACACATTATATGAATCTTGAATCTCAAGGAGAGTGGTTGTGGTATTGGGGAATTTATGCAAGAATACCACACATTATATGAATCTTGAAAAAAAAAATTATTGCTAAGACAATCAATCTTTTTTTTCCCCATCACTGAATAAGAGTATTGGGATAGGTACTAGCAGTTTTCTTACAATCAATCCTTGTTTCTCTAAGTTGTGAAGAATGTTTATGTCCATATATTTTTGGTGGCTTGAGAAGTTAAGCAACATATACTGCCATCCTGAATCACAGATAAAGTTCATTACAAAAACCATGGCTACAGCCTACAGGTAAATTGGAACTTTTGCATTGGATTACAGAATGTATACTTCTTTTCCTCGTCAAATAAGCTGTGTAAGCAGATAGTGTAATTGAGGTGAGTTCTTAAATGGACAAATGTCTATGGATATTATATACCTGAGAACATTCATTTAGAGAGCCCATCTTCAGTTCACAGTATGCCATGAAGTTTGAGGTGCTTAGTTCATAACCTTCTACAGAATTCAGAGGCGAGTTAAACTATTAAATGCTGATTTTCATTTTCCAACTATCCTTTCTACATGCATAAGATTGACTTGAAATTGGAGCTTTTCTGTTAATGCATGTCTTGTATTCCATTGACAACAATGTGACTCAAAACTACTTTAAAATTTTAGTTTGAGCTATAGGAAATTGGCTAAAAAACATGGACAGAGGATCCTAAAGAATAGAAAGATCAATTCCAAAAACATAAGGAATAAAGCAGTTATATCACCAACTACAGTTGCTCTCCCAACCATAATGAAGTTGTGACCTAGCCATCCTCACTATAATTCAAATATTCCTAAGTAACAGAAAAAGAACAAAAAATAATAAAGACCTATGCTTTTAGATTATATTATTGAAAAATAGCTCTTCAATCAATCAACAAACTATATCGTTTCAGTGATCCTAACCAAAGGCACTAAAATGTCAAGCCATTTTAACATTTGGACAGCATGTCCTACTTTTAAATGGTCAGCTAACCTAGTAAACTATCATAGACTAGTAAGGTGCAATGCTGCAATGCGAATCATTCATGATTCTCATCTCAAACAATCTTGTACACAGCTAAACAAATGTAGTTTAGCTTTTAAAAGTCAAAATGATACACATTTTTCTAAAAAATTCAAGATTCTACGTGTTTGGCACACATCAATTTTTAAAATAAGAAACCATTTGATTAAAAAAGAATGATTGGAACTAGGAAATTAACTGTTGCAGGATTATTCCTAACTATAGTGAGTACACATGCTAAATAAGGTAAGCAGAAAATATGCATCTTAGTACACCAATCAGTTCGTAAAATATACACATGAAAACCTACTGTCCAATAATGAAAACTAGACTGACCTCCCATCCAAGGTGGAGGAAATTTTGGGCCTAATACTAACTCGAACACCAACTATCACAATTAACTGCATTAGAAAAATAAAAATCAATTAAAACAAAATAATTACCTGAGTAATTGAAAAGTCTATGTTAATAATCCAACTATGGATGAGCCTCTTAATTTTGAGAGAGAGAGAGGGAGAAGAGAGTGACAAAAGGCATCAAATGATAAAGAAATTGGATGGAAACAATAACTGAGGAAACAATCTCAATGTAATTTTTTAATTGAGGCTTATTTCTTCAAAGTTCAATCAAAATGTCCTTTTTTTCTTTGATGGTGGAAAGAAATTGAATTTGGAGTCATAATATACAAAGTCATGTTCCATTGAAGTTGAACCCAAATGAAACCCATCATTTACAAAGATTAAGACAAAACGCATATCTGGCTTGCCCAAGGCTAAGTCGGATCCATTGGAATCCTCACTTGTTTTTCTCCTCAAGGGAGCAGAAGGAAATCTCTAGGCAGGCGGGCACTAAGGTCTAAGGGCCTCAGTCTATGATTACCAGTGCTAAAGGAATTCCACCATAGTCTAGTAAACATTGATAAAAAAAAAAAAATTTAACTGGCATTTATTGAACAGTAATTTATGCATAAATAAAAAAAGACATTCATACAAAGTAGTATAGTCTCACAAGCTAACATAGAATTGTCTAAAATTATCAATAACAAAAAAAATGAAATTGTCTAAACTGATTAAGTAAATTAATGAGTATTATTGGCAGGGTTAATATTCACATGCAAAATTAACATCAAACAAACTTGATTTTTTAAACCAATCATTGGTTACGATATGAACAAATTTTTTTTTGATGAATCAATCAATTTTATTAAATACAAACTAGAGTACACAGAGCCTTAAAGGGAACTACACCAGACGGAGGAACCATTTGTATGCACAAAAATACAAGCAAAACAGTGTCACCTCAAATCAGGCCAACAGACTAAGTCTGCCTATCCTTTAAAAAAAAAATAATAAACCTATATAGCAAATAGAAATACAACAAAGCGATGATCCTTGTGAACAAACCAACAATTGTGACCACATCAAGACACCTGAATGCACCATTTTGCAGAAGACTAGAAACAACAACCATCATCATAACCATATTATGTCTTTTTAAATATCATACAAGTATTCAAGCCCCATTTGCTGCATACTATCCATGGCATCTAAATTACACCCAAAGAAATTAAATAAGAAGGTAAATCCATAAGATATCCAAGATACATAACTATAATTCAAGGGGACAGGAAAAAAATTCACAGTTGCTAATAATAATAGAAACTTTTATGTTTTCAGGTATAGAGATTCATTTTAAAGTCTCAAAATAAGAACATCAGATACCATAGAAACAATTATCTTCTTCCACCACGTTTGTGGGCATTCTTCTTCAATCTTCTGAGCATGATATGCTGCTCTAATTTGACCATCCTCACAAGGCACTTTGGTTTTCCAATTTTAAACATAAGATATCCCATTAACATTCCGAATATTGTTCCACATGCGTAACCTATGGATACAGCTTGCCAACCAAACCCATTTTCATGCTCTAAATTTTCATCTTGTTGCAAGGTCGGTGGTGGTCGTTGCTTCTCCTCATGGTTATCGCATGTTCTTGACAATGGAAACCCACACAATCCCAAGTTTTCAGTGTACGAATCATTGTTGAATGTATTGAATTGAGTTCCTGAAGGTATGCGTCCTGTGAGTTGGTTATGTGATAGCTTTAAGACTGCAAGCCACGTTAGATCTGCCAATTGACTAGGAATCTCCCCACTGAGATTGTTGAAAGAGAGGTCTAACCATTCAAGATTGGTCAAATTTCCAATTGATGGTGGAATATGACCTATAAGGTTATTGTAAGAAAAGTTGAGCCCCTTGAGTGATTTAAGCCTTCCAATTATCTTTGGCATCTCTCCTCTGAAATGATTGCTTGAAAAATCAATGCTTGTTAAGACGGTTAGGACTCTCGTTATCTCAATATACTGCCCTTTCATAATGATATTCAATGAATCATGATAATATCCATCTCCCATATATTTCAGTGCCTCACTTTCATTCACATTCATCATGGCTTTCAAATATTTGATATATTTTATTGGCAAAGGACCATTAAACTGATTGTTAGAGATGTCTATAATTCTCAAATTTGGGAAAGGAATTTTGGTTTTAGGATTGCCAATACGACCTTGAAATCTATTCGATCTTATGACAAGAACTTGCAACTTCCGAAGACTTCCCAACCAATAAGGGAAGGTTCCATTTATCTTATTATTTCCAAGATCTAGAACTTCCAAGTCCCTACAATTTGCCAAAGATGGTGGCAATGGCCCTTCCAATTGATTGCCATTAAGGTTAATATTCCTAAAACTGTTTCTGATGGCAAATGTTGCAGGGATGATACCATGAAGGCTATTCATTCGCAAATCCAACACCGAGAGGAAAGTAGAGTTTACCAAACACTTCGGAATCATGCCACTTAAGTTGTTATGAGACAAGTCTAGAACTTGAAGGTAAGTTGCATTGCAAATAAAAGAAGGGATTTCTCCAGTTAAATTGTTTCTGGAGAAAAAGATAAATCGCAGATTGGAAGAATTTAGAATGGGAAATGGTCCTTGTAGCAAGTTGTTACGAAGATCAACATAATATAATGAATTATTCCCCACATCCCCCAACCATCTTGGAACTCGACCATAAATTTGGTTATTGGAAAGGTCTAAGTATTGTAAATTTGTTGTCAGTTCTAAGAAAATTGGGAATTCGCTGATATTGGAGTAAGCCAAGTACAAATCTTGAAGATTTGGCAGGGCATAGGCAGCATTATTATTTATGCTAACTGAGTTATTTGACAAATCAAGATTCTCAAGATTTTTGAGCTTTGAAAACATTTCAGACCCCAACATAATACTCAAGTTATTCGATGAGAGATATAGGCTAGTAAGGTTCACAAGTCTAGATACTGACCTAGGTATAGAGCCATGTAGCTTATTATAACTCAAATCAAGATCCTTCAATGAATTGTACTTGAATTCACCAATCTCACCAACGAATTGATTACCATAAAGATCCAAAGACTCCAAAGATGGCATACTGAACAACCAAGATGGCAGTGTTCCATTTAGGAAATTTGAACTTAAAGAGAGAACAATCAGATTCAAACCACTTACGTGACTAGGAAGGGGACCAACAAGTTGATTGTACCCAAGGTCTAAAGTTGAGAGATTCGGCAAGTTGAATAGTGATGACGGCAACAGACCTGTTCAAAATATTCACCAATAATTAAAAAATTGTTAGTTTGATGCATCAGCCAAAAAGACGTAAAATTTAAAAGTGGTAATAGAATCTCACCGCTAAACCTGTTATTCGACAGATCCAAATATGTAAGTTTTGTAAGGATCCCAGGCCATGCTGGAATTGACCCCGTAATATTGCAACCAGGGAGAGCCAAATGCTTCAAGGACTTCAGATTGTCAATAGAATTAAGGAATTCTCTTGAAAACATTCTCCCAGAGAGACGTAAGAAATTCAGGGAACTACAGCTCCAATTAGACTTTAGAAAAGAACCTTCAAGGTTCCAATTACCCATTAGATCAAGGGTTTGTATACTAGGAAGGCAGAGGATGTTATTTTCGAGTTTTCCTTGTAAGTGACAGTAACGGAGACTAAGAGTTGTCAAAGAGGAGGATAGATTCATCAAAGAATTAGGTCTAATTGAGGACATATTTGTGTAATCCAGAATAAGTTCCCTTAACTGAGTTAGGTTACCAATGACACTCTGCCATACTGGAGCTTCGATTAATAGCTCATTCTCAGAAAGATCAAGGGTTTGTATACTGGAAAGGCAGAGGATGTAATTTTCGAGTTTTCCCCGCAAGTCACAGTTTTGGAGACTAAGAGTTGTCAAAGAGAAGGATATATTCGTCAACGAATTAGGTCTAATTGAGGACATATTTGTCCAATCCAGAAGAAGTTCCCTTAACTGAGTTAGGTTACCGATGACTCTTTTCCAAACTGGAGCTTTGATTGATAGCTCATTCTTAGAAAGATCAAGTGAAACCAATGAAGACAACTGAGAGATTTCAAATGGGATTTGGCCAGAAAATCCGGACCAAGAAAGGTTGAGATGAGTCAAACTCTTAAAGTTGCCAAACTCAGAAGGAATTAGGGAGCCATTGAAGCCATTGTCAGCGAGGTTCAACCTCTTGAGATTGGGAAGAAAAAACAGGGTACTGTTGGAAAGAATGTTGCCGTAAAGCCAGCTGGAAGTAAGGTCTAGGCCAACCACATGGCTTGTGTTTTTGTCACACTCGACCCCATCCCAAGTGCAACAGTGCTTATCCTCCCGCCAACTGGCTGTTTTAGGATAAGAAGGATCATAGCCAGAAGCAGATTTGTCAAGAGAGATAGACTTATTAAAATGGAGTAGAGCAGAGCATGGTGGCATTGAAGAGAAGGAAGAAGAGAGAGATGATGGAAAGGGAAGTTGAGAATGCAAGATCAAACAGAACAAAAAGAAGACTTGATACTTCCAAGTTGAACACGCCATTTGATACCCAATTCAACAAAAACAGAACTCTGAAAATGGAGTAGTATTTCTGAAGATGTTATAAGGAAGGTATGGGCGGAATGAATAATATATATATATATATATATATTTATATATATATATATATAAGCTACCAAGTCAACAGAAGTCTTCCACCTTTCTTTTATTAAAAAAAAAAAGTTAATTTCTCGTCACATGTGTGGTGACGTGAAATGGTACAACTTGTACATGTTCTCTCTAGGAACCTCCATGTATCTTCTCAGATTAATTATAATATTTTAATAATTACTAATTGAGTCCAGAAACTGGCAGAAAATTTGAAATATTGGGACCACAAAATTGCATTAGATTGCTCTTCTTTTAAGAAAAATATTCTTTTAAAAATCGTTGGAGTGCTATATATTCTATTTAAAATTGAAGTGGTTTTATCTTGCTGAGTAAATATTATTATTGTGCACTAGAATTAAGAATTAAAATTGGCAGGTGGCATGTGGTTTGTGTGTGTGCGCGCATGTATATATATATATATATATATAATGAAGATCTTTTTTTGACCATTGGATGGATTTAAATCCAATAGCTTAAAAAAGGTGTAACTTGAACCTCTATATATATATATATATATATTAGGTTCAAGTTAAGCTCATTATAACTTTAATAAATATTACATCACTTAATAACTTATTATTAAATATGAATTTTGATAAATTTATTATTGGATTACATTATATTTATATACTTCTCATGTTTAAAATTTCAAGGTGATCAAAGATCTTTTTCAAAAAAAAAAAAAAAGTGATCAAAGATCAATGGTCATGTTATAAACAATTATTTAAATTTAAGTTTTTGTAATTTAAAATAATACATAAAGATGAGTTTATGGATCGGATAATAAATAACATCCGATTGACATAAAAATTGGCATGCACATTAAGGATATATAGAACGTGTAATTTAATTGAGAGATTTATAAAATATGAATTCAATAACAACTTATTAGATAATGTAGCATTACTTAATATATGTCATTAATAACTTCAAAATGGTACATTGAAATAGGTTGGCACAGAAATATTATGTTCCACTAGACAAACCAAAATGGGTTTCAAAATAGTATATTATAAGCCCAGACTACTATTATAAAGGTTAAACTCTTTTGTAGTGATACTTTGGTTATATAATATATTATAAGTCTGTTTAAATAACTCTATATACTACTTTCGTATTCGTGTATTCTAATAAGTATTACTATTTCCTAAAAATAAATATGATTACAAATAGTAGAAAACAACACTGATATTGCAGTTTTATTATTCAACCATGAGTTGTATGTGATCTTGATCACATATTCTCATTCATAAAAATAAAGTTAAAAGAAAAAAAAAAAATTTCCCAAGAATCCTTCATTGGTCAGCGAGTATAAGTATCACCTATTAATGAAAGTGGGCCTAAAAAATTAATTGCCATTAGACTTCAAACTATAAGGACTCAGTGAGTATTACTCAGTGGGCCATTAGGTTCATTTGGATACTTATATCAATTTTCTAACTTGAGAAAGGGGCCCTGCAACTTATTTTACACGGAGCTATGGTCGGTGCTTATCATTCGTTCGCTTTATCAATTCTTAAAAAAAAAAAAAAAAATCAAAGATCATTAAAATGGAATATAGTGATTTGATTTTAACGTTTAAGTGGCTGTATATTTTTTTCTTTAAAAAAAAAAAGTAGCTGTGTATTTATTATAATGATTTTTTTATTTTTTATTTTTAAGGTGATACTACTTTGAAGGAATGAACATTATAAATACAACTATTTTATGAAACGTTTTATAATAAATAGAAAAGTTGGGTTTACTTTGAAATATTGTGGGAAAAAAGGACAAAAGTTTTACTGTTTGTTGGAACTTGGAATTACAAAAAGGGTTTGGTTAACAAGTACCGGGCATTTGTTAATAGACTATTTTAAGAAAATTTTGATATCACTTTCATGGAAAATAAAAAGCTAAAAAAAAATCTTTTTTTTTTTTCACAAAAAATTTCTAAAAATATTTTTTAAAATAACGCCCTTAGCATCCTTTAACTTTTTACTTACAAATATTAGACCGGATTGAAGTAATTCTAGATCTCCCAATGCCGAATTTTTTTTTTTTTTTTAATAATTTTTTGGTGGAGATGCAAAACAAATATGTTGCATTGGATGGATTCTGATGAAGCCAAATTCGTCAGTTAAGTTCCCTGCCAGTCTGGATGGACGATCAACCTCCTTGTCTCTAAAGAAGTAAAAAACAATGATCCCATGATACACTGGTGTTGTTCTTGCCAAGGACCATCTAAAGCTCAAGTTAGACTATCTCTCATGAGGAGGTTTTTGTGAATCAAGCAATAACAATTATCTGAGTAAACTCGTACCTTTTTTCTTTGTCCTTGGTGGTTTATATATGAACTTTGGATGAACGTTTCTAGGTCGAGGCCCTTTCTTGTCCTTAATGATTGTTTAATGTCAGTGCCATTTATGGCCAACGGAAAAGTTCCTAACGGTCTTAATTCCATTGATTTATTGTGGGTGACCTTCAATCCGGTAACGGTGGCCATTACTACTAGACGAAGTCTTTTCCTAGGCTCATCAGATTCTATCCTAAATAGTCTATCCTAAATATTTATTGTGCATGAGTCAAGCATATTGCATTGAACTTTGGGTGTCGGTTTGGATAATGTTTATTTGTAGTAGCTTATTTTTATAGTGTTTATCAAAAGATATATTTTTTGGTAATTTTTTTGTTAAATGTGTAACAAAAATTTTAAAAATAGTTTATTTGCAAAAAGAAAAAAAAAAGTTAGATTATTTGTAAAAAAAATTGAGACAAAAAGCATAAAGCATAAAAAAAATTGCATTTTTACCCAATCGGACTCTTGAAATGCAGGGGCAATGGAGCAGAGTGTTAATTTTATCATCAAGAAAATTTGTAGTTTATAAATTTGAGTATCAAAAACTTAAGAAAAAAAAGAAAAAGAAAAAAGAAACCTTGATTTTCTAGTTAGCGTCTATATCCTGGAAGTCTTGCTCGTGTTGGGAACAACTTTTTAAGAAAAGATCTATAGTTTATGCACATTCAATATTACATCAACACAATAGGACATATTGGAATTTGTTACCGTATAGATGATGTGGGTTTGTTTGTTGATGTTACCACACATATGGCGATAAGCATTGCCTGTAAGTCCTATAGAAGAGGACCTTCCATATTTTTTGGGCCCTTATTTAGGTTTATTTGGATTCATATCAATTTTCTAAACTTAAAACAAAAAGGTGCACTGTATTTTAGACGGGATTTTTTTTTTTTTTTTTTTTTTTGAGAAGGATCTTAGATGGGATTTTGATTCGTCATTTGTGATAAATCAAACTATGTTGATTTGATTACAAAATTTGTGATAAATATTCTGTGGTCTATAGAGAAGAAAAAAGATAGAGACTGAGTGGTTATTTTCATTTTAAAACTTTTAACTTTTCCTCTTATTGTTTTCTCTAATAAACCCAAAAATCATAGGTGAATCCTTTTATGACTACATTTGATATTTCAAACATAACATGAAACAAACAATCAAAGTGCCACACGTAAAATGCCAGATGAATTAACACAATAGATCACTATTATTATTGATCAACCGCTAAAGGAGTGTTGATCAAGGTGTCTCGGTCAAGCAAAGTTAGAACACAGTCAATTGACAGTAAAACATGTTGATATGAATTTGAATGACAAATGGTAATGACATGCTAATTTATAGGAAACGGACAATCTTATTGTATTGTGCTAAGAAGTTTGTTTGAGCCATAGTTGTTAGTATCGTAAAATACGCGATACATATTGTATTGTGTGTAAAAAGTTTTGTATTGTATCATTCTATCGTAAGTGCTCATGAATTGTAAGATATAGTGTGCGTATCGTATCGTAAAATTGTGCGTATTGTACGATACATAGACAAATGCTTCAAAATGAGATTTTTTGTTAAAATTTGTACTTTTATTTGAATCTATCAAGTTGTTAGACTTGTTTTTAATACAAAATTATTATGTTACATAATTTAGCCTAATAAAATAACATATTCATAATTTTTTTCCTATATTTCTCTTACAAAATTTGGATTACACAGTACACACTTACACTTCACTTAACATATACAAATTTATTTTCTATACTATAAAAGAGATATTGATTAATAATATAATTATTTTTTATTTTTTTCATTATTGTTATAAGTCCAAGAAATCAATGCCAAGAAGAAATATTTATTTTAAAAAATTATTAAAAAAAGAAGAAGAAATAGTAGATGTTAATGATGATGAAGAAGATTTTAACGAAGAAATAAGTTTGCAAAATGATAAATGTAATGATAGCATTGACTTAAATGTGGTTGATTAGGCAATATGATGAAAATAAGTTATTATTTTTGGGTCATTTGTAATATATTATCACTTTTGAATTTAAGCAATTTGAATGTATATGTTATAAATACATGCTAGTTTGACTTTTTTAATTAGCTTGTTAAATAGTATTACATAAGTGATGAATAAATTGGTCATTAGTTGAATATATTCAAAATTTATAATGAATATACCATTTATATATGTGTATATATATATATATATATTTATAAATTTTATTAAGTATTTTTGTATCTTACAATACACGATACGATACATGATACTAAAAAATCAAAAATTGATTCACAATATGAATCACGTTTTGACAACTATGGTCTGAGCTTAATTAGTTTTTGGGGCTTTTTAATTTAAGAAGTGCTATGTTTACAATATTTTCACAACAAATCTTATGTGGTAAGTTGTTACTAGTTATAGTTTGAACTCACCATTGAAATTAATTTTTTGCCTATTAATAACAACCAATAACAATCTACCACTTCGAATTTATTGTGAAAATATTTTGATATGTGTACATAGTATTTTTCTTTAAATTTCTGCCATAAGTTAGGGATTGACTTTGTAAGTCTTGTTTATTTTAGACGGGAATTTGATTAGTCATTCAAAATTCAACAATCTTTTAAGAGAAAGTTATGTGTACAACACTTTCATAATATTTTCACAACTTTTAGGTGGTAAGATGTTACTTGCTTTTACTAGTCAACAAACTTAACACATTAATCAATTAATGATAATTCACATTTTGAGATTTAGAATTAGTTCAATTTGGCTTGGTTTTTGTAATTCTAATAAGGAGTACTAACTTGTAACCTTATGCATATGCATAAGTATATTTTAAAATATGCAATTAGATGAAATGATTATTTTTTATATAAAATATATATGCAATAACATTTTCATCGATAACAATTGAAATGATTTTTTATTTGTTTTAAATAAACTTATATTTTATATTTTCAAATATACAAACATTATATATATTGTATATAAATTTGGTAAAACTTTAATATGCATTTTGTTATGCTTATTTGTAAATGTACTCCATGAATATGCATAACGCTGCAAGCTAGTGTTTATTATGTATTGGATGGGCATGAGCTTTAAAATTGTAGAGCACAAAGTAAATTTATCATCAAGAAAATCAGAAGTTCATGAATGTGCAAATGTCAAACCTAGCTGAGAACTTTGTTGCTCAACTGACATTTTCTAATGCTTCTAATGGAAAGTTGGAGACAACCAAAGTTTAAATCTCCTTATTGATTGTAACTACTGAATTTATTTATTTTAAAAAAGATGTCAAAATCTAAAATATTTATTTTCTTATATGTGTCTATATCTCATAAGTCTTCCTTATGCTCGTTCAATTTTCTCATAAAAGATCTAGCTATGACCAAATTCCTTCCCATTCACGCTAAAGCATTAAATATACTATATTCTTTCTCTCCGTATAAGATATTGTGGAAATTGTCATCCAAATTAATTGAAAATATGCCTAGAGTGGAGAGGGGACCTATCCTTATATTATATACAGTAAATATCCACCAATTATAGATTAGGCTTAAAACCCTACACTTCACCTCATATCAAACTATGATATAAGCCCAATAAAACAAGGTGTACCAAGGCTCAATACTGAATTTGACCACGGTATATTAACAAACCCTCTAGTTATATTCACTTAGTCACATTCAACTCGTTTTATGAATCCAAAAGTCCAATAAATAGAAGCTCAATTCTAACATTCTCACACTTGGGAAACATTAATTGGTGTTTGTAATTTTGAAACAACTATTATTATTTTGAAACAGCTATTATTATTAGGAAAAGGGTTAATGAAACAGCAATTATTCTCAAGGAACCCTCCATCCTCACGCTTTATAAAAATAATAAAACTGATTTATGATTTTGTTTATGTAATAAATGGTACTAACGGAATGCTTATTTATAGGAAACGTAGTGTCTTATTGTATTGTGATGAGAGGAGAGGAATTTTTTTTTTTTCGCAAGAAGAGGAGAGGAGTTTGTTTGAGCTTAATTGGTTTTCTTATTCTTTAAATTTGTACCACGCATAGGGATTCAGCGTCAAGCTTGACTCTGTGAGTCTTGTAGATGCAACCATTCAGTGGGCCATTAGCTTCATTTGGATATGTATATCAATTTTCTAACTCAAGAAAGGTGCATTGCAACTTATTTTACACGGCTATGACTGGTCATCATCAGTCGTTGCTTTATCAAATTCTTTTAAAAAAATTCAAGGATCATAAAAATGAAATTTAGTGATTTGATTTTAGTGATTTTTTATTTTTTAATTTTAAGGTGGTACTACTTCGAAGGATAGAACATTATTAATACAATTATTCATGTTTTGACAACTATGATCTGAACTTAATCGATTTTTGTTGCTTTTAATTTGAGAAGTGGTAAGTTGTCACAATATTTTCACTACAAATCTCATGTGGTAAGTTGTTACTAGTTTTAATTTAAACTCACCATTAAAATTAATTTTTTGTCCATTAATAACAACCAATAAGGCAGTAACAACCTAAAGCTTAGAATTTATTATGAAAATATTTTGGTATGTGTACACAACATTTCTATTTAAATTTCTACCATAAGTTAGGGAATGACTCTATAGGTCTTGTTTATGGGCCTTAGGTTCATTTGGTTACATATATCAATTTTCTAACTTGTGAAAGTGCAACTTATTTTAGACGGGAATTTGATTAGTCATTCAAAATTTAACAATCTTTTAAGAGAAAAGTTATGTGTACAACATTTTCATAAAATTTTCACAACTTTTAGGTGTTAAGATGTTACTTGCTTTTATTGGTCGACAAACTTAGCACATTACTCAATTAATGATAATTCACATTTTGAGATTTAGCCCATAGTACATCCCCAATGTACTCGGTTTGGCACTTTTTCTATTATTAATAATATTCTTACGTTACTTATTAAAAAAATAAAACATTTTGAGATTTAGAATTAGTTTAATTCAGTCTGGTTTTTGTAGTTCCAATAAGGAGTATTAACTTGTAAACTCATGCATATGCATAGGTACATTTTAAAATATGCAATTAGATGAAATGATTATTTTTTATATAAAATATGAAACAACATTTTCATCAATAACAATTGAAAATATTTTTTATTTGTTTTAAATAAACTTATATTTTATATTTTCAAATATACAAACATTATATATGTTGTATATAAATTTGGTAAAACTTTAATATGCATTTTGCTATGCTTATTTGCAAATGTATTCCATGAATATATATAACACTATAGGATAGTGTTTTTTATGTATCAGATGGGCATGAACTTTAAAATTGTAGAGCACAAAGTTAATTTATCATCAAGAAAATCATAAGTTCATGAATGTGCAAATGTCAAACCTAGCCAAGAACTTTGTTGCTCAACTGGCATCTTCTAATGTTTCCAATAGAAAGTTGAAGAAAACCAAAGTTTAAATCTCCTTATTGATTGTAACTACTGACTTTTTTAAAAAAAAAAAAAAAAATTTAAATGTGTTAAAATCTAAGATATTGATTTTCTTATTAGTGTCTATATCTTGGAATTCTTCCTTATGCTCGCACAATTTTCTCATAAATGTTGGAATTCTATGATCAAATTTCTTCCCATGCACACTAAAGTATTAAATATACTATATTATTTTTCTCCATCTAATAAGATATTGTGGAAACTGTCATCCAAGTTAATTGAAAACACGTGATGCCCTAGCCCACAATCTTTTCTAATCAGTTTAGTTTGAACAATTCAACATTCCTTTGATGAAATAAGTGATATTGGAATTTGCTATGTATACAATGAATTTGTTTGATGTTGTGAAATTTTTGTAGCTAGCTATTGAAAAGTCTAGTGTGATTTGTTCCAAAAGTCATGTGCTTTATGAGTGAATAAGTGAAATGATTATTAAAAAAAAAACGAGATTATTAACAATCCCGCTGGATATCAAACACTTAACAAGTAATTCCTCTCACAATGGTTGTTTGTCATTAAATTTGCTTATTTTATGATCCATATATACCGAAAGATATTAGTAGCATGTTTTCTAATCTGTTACTTTTGCGGCTGTCAATGATAATAAGATAAGTAAAATGGAACAAGCGACTTTATCAAACAAACAAAATAAGCATAGATTTTTTTTTTTTTTCTGTAAAACAGAAAAAAAAAAAAAAAAAAAGGCAATTGCTAGTGTTCATCCTTATAAGAATTGAAGCATAGATTAAATTTTCGTTATTTTTGACAAGCCTTTTTTTTTTATAAAAAAAATCCTATATAATTTCTTATTTTGTGTTGGTTTAAATGAATATATTTCTCAAGTTTTCAAAGCATGGGCTTTAGATAAGATGCTCAACTCTTATACACCATGCATTGACTTTTAAGTCTTGTACATGGAACAAGTCAAGATAAAAATATAGTCCATTTTGATCAGCCATAGCTTCTTTTGTGGGAAAAATTAAATATTCATTTGATGTGATAGGAGATAATGGAATTTGGCACCGTATATGCTGGGTTTGTTTAGTTGGGAAGTCATTTTCTTTAAGCATGAAAAATCTAGAATGGAAAAGTCTAGTATGATTAGTATGACAGCATGCAAAGTTGTCTAGAATGGAAAAGTCTAGTATGATTAGTTTGGTGAAATTGCTCTAGGTACTAGGAAATCTAGTATGATTAGTTGGCAAGTCATGTTTTTTTAGTGTGAAAAGTCTAGAATAGAAAACTTTTAGGTTTCCACAATGTTTTGGAGAGAAAATTGCTAGCCCCTCGTCCCATTGGGACCCCCTAATTGTACAAAGGAAAAAGGGTCCACATTCCTGAGTGTGACTTTCTATCCCAAGTATGGATAGAACATATGAACTAATAGTAGTCCTTTCCAAGTAGCAAGATATTAGTAAAGATGAGTTGAAATGGGAATGGTTGTTGTATGGCGTGTACTTGACAGGTGAAGGTGTATGAAAATGACAAAATTCAACTACATACTCCTACTAAAAAATTAACAAGGTTATATATTTTGAAATTAAATGTAACCATTGGAATGCATTTTTTTTTTTTTTTGTTCTTAACATGCATGTCAAATTACGTTCAAATCGAATGATATTTACCATTTGATCCATAAACTTATTTTCCATACATAATTTAAGACTATACAAACTTGAAATTAAATATTTGATTGATGACATAGTTATTGATTTTTTTTTTTTTTAATTTTTCAAGTATAGAAGAAATAATAAGAAAATACAATCTAATGTTGAATCTGTCAAAATTTACATTAAAAAAAAAAGGTAAAATAATATTTTGGTCCTTAGACTTTATCAAAAGTTTGTTCTTTATCCTTAAACTTTACTAAAAGCTTGATTTTTATCCCTAAACTTTACTAATTTTTTTTTAATCCTTATACTTTAAAAAGTTTGTGTTTTTTTATCCCTAAACTATTGAAAATGTTTACATTATACTTTACCAAAAAACTTGTTTTATTGTCCCTAAATTATTTTAAAAAAAAATTCATCTTTATTTTTGTCTCTAAACTATTAAAAAAAAACTCATTACAAAATTTAAGAATGAAAAAAGAAAATTTTAAAGCTTAGGAATTGAAAAACAAACTTTTGGTAAAGTTTTCTCACCAATCAAAAAATAAATTAAATAATGAAAAGAACAACCCAGTGATATATCCAATCCATGCCAAAATATATCCAACCGAATCCATCCAAACTAAAACCTATATGTTAGTAGCAAATCATCAAGTAACCCATTTACATTTGGCAACGATCTTCAGTGGCAAATGTTGTTTAGTAAATCTGGTTGCCTAATTCTCTTTTCAAATTCTTATACTTTGCCTCATTTAATTGAAGTAGATTCCTTTTTGAAAGAATTTATAATTAAATAATTAAAAACCTTGCTGATTAAAAGATTAGACATAATACCAATAGTGTCGTAATTATCTTTTCAAATTAGCTATAGATTCCTCGTATAAGAATTAGGATTGCTCAAAAAAATCTGTGCACCTAAATACAAACATGGTCTTCATTTTACCAATTGTTTGTAACGAGCATGCTTTTTTTTTCTTTTTCTTTATTTAAATTAGGATATTGCTCCGCACTCCTCCAATACAGGCCAAAATATTCTCACAAAGTCTAGGAATTCATGCTCTAATTACCTTTTTACTGCAACACCAAATTCTTTGTGCCTCTTCCCAAATCCATAATACATGCATCATGTCATCCTCAATTCCTTATAATACATGCGTTAGAACCCTTCTGTTCACCAGATTGGCACATGCAGGTAGAACGTTATGACATGCTTTCCATGCAAACATCTTAACATTATTAGGGACCTTTGCTTTCCAAATTGAGCTCCAAACCATCTCCACTGCAATTTTATTGGAGCTTCCAATAAAATTTACAACAAATTAATACGCATTGAAAAATAACAACATACTGAAATAGAGAGATTTCCTATATAATTTTGAAAGAAATACCAGGAGATGGTTTCAATATTCCATTAATCATGGACAAAGGAAGGAAGCTATTAAATTATTCAATTCTGAGCCCATTAGGACTTGGTGAATAATAGCTTACTAGCTCGTCACTAACTCATCAGACAATTCGAAGTGGTACGTTGACAAGAAGGAAATGTCGTGTAGTAGATGTATTACTATTAATAAATTCCTAAGTTCTATCACCTATTAGAAATTTCTGCAATCCAACCTTTACTTAATGTAATGAAGATAGGAACAGTGAAAAGCAAACTCCTTAGAACCATAGGCATAGAACTCAAGATTGAATTTTAACACCCCTATCTACCCTGCCTACGAGATTTATTTTGAATGAATAAGATTTATGCAGATTATTACTGCAGAGAGTTCCAGTAATACCACAATCAACATGATTAAAACAAATTTGAGTGTTGGTTTATACCCATAACATTATCGGGGACTATAATACCTAGTACCACAACAATCATAAAAATCTACACAAACTCAAGATTTTCACGTGTGTTAAGCATATTTAAGGAATCACATATCCTAGATACAAACAACAATATTCAAAGCACAAACACAGCATATATGGTGTGTTGAACATATTCATTTATTGTTCATCAAAAAACCTCAACTATTCGTCTTTTCCAACACCTCACTGTGCAAAGATGAATCAAGTATGGCTCTGTTTTGGAACTCTGTTCAACCTCGCCTCCTAGCTCATTTTGGAGCTAATTAAGTGACATTGATGGACTTATTGAGTTCCCAATTAAACAGACAAAAGATTCATCTAGCTTAAGAATGTCAATGAAAAATGATATAAAATATTGAGTTGCTGCGGCATACTGTAGAATTCTGGAGCTAGTTATGTGTCACTTATAGAATGGAACCAGGACTCTAGAATTTTGGAGCTAATTAAGTGCCATTGATGGATTTCTTGAATTCTCAATTAAACCAACAGAAGATTCATCTAGCTTTAGAATGTTGACGGAAGATGATATAAAAGATTGAACTGCTGCGGCATACTGTAGGCACATTGATTACTGCATTTGAAAAACCTAGCTACTAAGAATAAACCCCAAAGAGAACCCATTGAGTTGAATCTTCACAAGTTTTCTTGGGCCCAACATGTTGTTTAGGAGCTGTCTCACATTTTCCTTGTTCATTGTTCTCACTTTTCAATTATATCTCTCTATCCAACATCTTCCCCTACTTATAAAACAAAACTAGAGTAGCACTTCAACTTTGTTGATAAAAAACAGTATATGCAGAAAAGAAAACATTCTATGAGACAAAGGGTCTCATTACAATGCCTTGGCAATATGGAAATATCTTGACAATGAGTGGAAAAAAAATTTTGCTAGAGGATTGGAAATACCGACCTCAAATGTTAGATAATGCATAAAGCTATCAATAAATTTGAGCAAGCTAAGACATTGCAATTCCTTGCATGTTAAGGGAATGAACTCCTTACAAAATTATATTGCAATTGAATTAAAAGAGCATGATGAGAAATATAATATGCAGGGAGGTGAGAAAACATGAAAGGTATTTTTTTCATACTTGATGCACTTGCCACACCTGCACAGAGCTGATAGTCTGTGTTTAGAATGGAACGTAAAGTGAAAAAAAATAAAATTAAATAAAAAATTTAAAAAAAAAATCAATTTTGACTTTATCTCATCTATAGAAAATGGACATTGTACCTAATAATGAAGCAGACATATCTAAGAAATTCATGGTCACGCCATAGGATAGTATAGACCAGTGGGATGAGAAGTCAGAGCAAGAGTATTTAACCAAAAATATAGCAAATAAAAAACAAACTACAGATATCAATTTAACACAATTAAAAAATAAAATAAATATTAAAAGAACCTAAAGGATGGAGCTTATTCTTTCTTTTTCTGTTTTTGAGAAGGAGGCCTAAGAGGCTTTTTTACTAAGGAACAAAAAAAAAATCAGCCTGGAAAGCAGAAAAAGAAGGTGGAGGATCAGACTTCATACACACAATGTAGTTTGCAACATATCTAGCATGCTGAGCTAGGCTATGGGCATCCTTATTACCTTCTCTCTTTGTATGAGAGTAACGTAATTCATTAAAACAACTAGTAAAAGACTTAGCATCAGCTATCAAAGAACCAAGAGAAGATAAAGAGATTGTATCAGCAGAAATGGCTTGAACAACCAGCATAGAATCCCCTTCCAGCAGTGCATCTTACCCCAATCTCAAGAGCAAATTCAAGTGCCATTGTTGCTGCCAGAGTTTCAATTTCTGCTGCATGGTATCAACGTGGAAGCTGCTGAGAGATTGCTGCAACGGCTGAACCTTGTGAATCTCAGATGACCACACCAATGCCTGACATATTCACTGAATCAAAAGTGGCACCATCATAGTTGATTTTATACAAATCAAGAGGAGGAGGCTGCCAGGAAGCACGAGAATGTTGCTGTTGAGGGTGCTGTTGTGGTGAGTTTGCAGAAACCCAATTTCAAAGGTTTGGACAACAAAACCGAAATATTAGCCTGAAAAAGAGCCTTTAAGGTAAAAAAACAAGCTATAAAGTAAGAGGGTAGTGTTTATTACACGCACTATTACACACCCATTTTTTGAATTAAAATTGTGAATTGAAGACATGATTTCACTTTTGAGGCAACATCATCCTCCTTCCTGTGAACTCTTTAGATTAAAAAAATCATTCATCAATTCCAACTGTAGTGAAGTGGAGATAATCCATAATAGACTAGCTAATAACTGAAATTTACACATAATTCCTGACGTTTTTACAATATTTTGAAATTTGAGACTAGCTGTACTTATACTATCAGCGACTAATTAAAAATGTAACAGAGCACAAAGAGGACCTTGAAGCTACAAGTACTGGCAAAGTCATCTCCATTTCAACCTCCTGCTCTATGAAAGTGAGGATGGCATAAGCATAAGTTCATGTCCGCTGAAGTTTGAATTTTCAGAATTGGCAAAATCCTAACAAACATATCATGCAAAAATTATCTGAGTTTTCTTTTTGAAAATTATGATTATTTTTCATAAGTAATAATGCTTCATTAAAAATTATATATATTTTTTTCAATGATAAATACTCCGACATTCACACAAATTTGAAATTGTGACCTCATTTCCAGCAGTGGAGTGAGGTTCAATTTGATCTAGAAACCATTGGTTTCTTTTTTGACAGTACACTTTAGGCTCAGATCATCCAGTAATCCTAATTCAACTAAAATCTACAAGTATTCTTGAGTATGACTAATTATAAGTTTGATCTCCATTTGTCTATAGAGTTATGTGCTGCTTAAGATATGAAGTATAGGAAAGACTTATATTATGTGTAACACAGATCCCTGTCCAGTACTAGCTACCTTTGTTTTACACGTCCATTGACTTGTACAACTTAACACTTTTTTCTAGAATAACTTTGTAAACATTTTTTTTTTTTACCATGAAAAGACCGATTTCAGCAACAAATCAAATGACTAATTTCTTCCATCAATTATGCTTTTTCTATGTATTAATTCTTATTCAAATTAGGTTGGTACCCAATCCTGAAATCCTATGAATCAGCTTCCAATGATGCAGATGAAACAATGTAACTAAAGAAAGTAATTTAATTTTAGGTCTCTAACTTTACTTTTATTCAATTTGATTAGTATTTGTTTGAAAACTTCCATAAAGTGTCTCAAAATGATGTGGTTTTGCTTTTCTATAGATTTTTATAGTAAAAAATATATATAAATTAATAAAAAAAAACTTTTTGATAAAAATATTATAAAATGGAAATTATTTTCTGAGTTTAAAAAAGATTAGATGAAAAAGAATAGAGAGAAGTTATCTCAGAAATTATTTTCTCAGTAACCAAAAATAAAAATGAAAAGAACTCAGTCAATCCAAATCATGCCAAAATCTATTCAACTGAATAAATCTAAACCAAAACCAAAATGTTACTTGCAAGCTTTCAAGTAACCCATATCATAGTAAAAATAGCATCCCCAAGCTATAAATTATTTTTGCTACCATGTAGAGATCCCACTAATTCACATATGTTAAGTGCAAAATTCATAGATGGATCAATTTGGAAGGTAATATAATCTCCCAGTCCACGATCTCTTTTCATTAAGATATATCATCCTTCAATTCCAACCATAGCAGAGAGAACATCCGTAACAATAAGCTCATACATGTCAGGGGAACAAACTAATAACTGAAATCACATATAATTCCAACTATTTTTACTAGATAATGAAACTGAAACTCAAAAATAACTAGTCTATTAGCATCCAACAACATTCAAAAGGGAATCAAAAGCTTAAAGGACCTTGAACCTGATTTTACTTGAGTCTCGACACACAATCTGTGTTTGCGACTTGGCTAATAATAACTAAAAAACAAAATGCACACTTTTAATAGGTTGCACATGATATAGGCCACATGATACATTTTACATTACAGCTGTGACAAAATTTTTTACTTGAGTCTCAACACACAATCTGTGTTTGCGACTTGGCTAATAATAACTAAAAAACAAAATGCACATTTTTAATAGGTTGCACACGATATAGGCCACATGATACATTTTACATTACAGCTGTGACAAATTTTTTGAAAGTGATGTATGCCAAATATAGGTAACTCGTAGTGTCCAAATGTGGGATTTTAGATGAAACAAATCAAAGGGGTGAGCAAAGAAAATTTCATTGCAAAAAAATGAGAAACTCTTTGTTAACCTCAGGAGTGTCGTGGTATGGGCTTTAAAGATTTGGTGAAATTTAGCGAGACGATGCTTGCAAAACAGTTTTAATATCGCTTGACCAACCATGATTCTCTATTTTATTGAGTTTTTCAAGCAAATACTTCCCTAGAAGTACATTATTTGATGCCAAGATATCTCCAGGTTCCTACACTTGGCAAAGTATTGTTAAAGCTAGGAAAGTTATCTCAGCTGGGATGATGTGGAGAATTGGTGTTGGTATAGAATTCGGATTTATGAGGATAATTGGTTATCCGGCAAAAAGCTTTGTAAAATAATATCATGTTTTCGGAAATTTGTGCTCCTATTACGTGTTCGGTTAAACAATCTAGTATTAGAGCTTCCGCTATTTCAACATATATCCCCCAAATCCCACTTTCCCTCCCCTCCCCTCCTCCCAACCCCACAAATAAGAATCTGAGTTGTGAACGATACAACATCAAGGTGGTATTGATTATGAGAACAAGATATTATGGCTGTAATATGCAGTGAAGGAGGACAGTAACTTAAAATGTTTTTTTGACTCTATATTGAATCAACCTACAGTTTACTTTTCCCCGTTAGGAACATGAATATCTATGAGATGATAATTCCTACAGCTTGCAAAAGCTATCATGTCATTGACTCACTCTTGAACATTATAATCAAACAGAACTAGAGAATATCATCCTACAATAAAAAAATTATCATGTGAATAGGAAGGACTCAAAGTGCAAAAATTCGCGTGCGTTTGTTTAACAACATAATATTTTTCCTGAATTGATCAGGGACCGAAACATTGTTTTATCAAATGTGAGCCTCACTTAACTATTTTGCCATGTTTGAAAGAATGCTTGAACAAAGTTTCTTGAACTATAACCAGTTGCCCCTAGTCTTTCAGTCACGGGCAAGACTTATATACAAAACTAAGGTGTTGTTACTTAGGTTCTCTTCTTAAGATTCAGCCATGTAGCTTTTTTCTCATGGAGTAGAAGTGTATTTTTAGTTAAGTATAGACACATGGCTAAATCTTAAGAGGAGAACGTAAATAACAGCATCTAAATACTGTACCTAAGTTTTATCCTTCAATCACATGCACTATACAATTAATACCTACATGCAAAAAATTAATACAGAGACTTGTAGATACATATCATATGTGTCATCGGAAAAAATTTAGAGTGGCTACCTATGGCTTTTACATAAACCCATTTTTTTTGTTACAATTCTAAAGTGGCCAATTAAGAGTGGCTACCTATGGCTTTTACATAAACCCATTATTTTTTCTTCAAATAATCATAATCTACCACATTAGATTAGTAACCAAAAAAATTGTGGCCCTAAATTTTCTTTGCAAGTAGTTACTTCGGTGTCTTAGTTGGACTTTGAACTACTAGAACTCCTTTAAGGTCAATCATATATGGGCCCTCCTGACTTTGAACTACTAGAGCTCCTTTAAGTTCAATCACATATGGGCCCTCACAGGAGGAAGAACTCCTTTAAGTTTAAAGTTTATTCAATTAAAGATCTTCCTTTAGAAAATAGCCGTTAAGTCTTGCTTTTCTATAGATTCTCACTTAACGGCAATTACATGACGGACACTAAAGGAATACCTTAAATTGAATAAATTTGAAACTTCAAGGACTTACAAAAGTAAATGTAGATATTTGAAATGAATTTTGGTCAAACTTATAGGATGAATTTTTCTTTTTTGCCTTCTATTTATTTATTCATAATAAGAAATTGAAAAGGAAAGGAAAAATTTTTTTGCAGAAACACAATTTCAAAGGTGTTGCCAACAAAACCAAAATATCACCTAGAAAAAGAGCCTTTAAAGTAAAAAAAACAAGCTAAAGTAGGAGGGTAGTGTTTATTACAGACACACTATTACACACCCCTTATTTGAATTGAAATTGTGAGTTGAAAACATGATTTTAGATTTGAGATAACATCATCCTCCTCTCCATGAACTCTCTAGATTAAAAATATCATCCATCAATTCGACTGTAGTGAAGTGGAGAAAATCCATAACAAACAAGCTAATAACTGAAATTCACACATAATTATCTTTACAAGTGTTTAATATGAATCTGAAATTGGAGGCCTAATTTTACGCCACTTGTCTAATTCAATTTCTTAATTTTACTTCCACTATTTAACAGTTATTACAAATATCGAAGAGTCATATATATATATATATATATATATATAGATCTATATAAAATTAATTAATTAAAGCCAAAACTTAATTAAAGTAATCTATGCAGACTTATTAAAAGCAATGCTATATATTCACTAGTCACGGTGTTCTAAATGGCAAGGACCAATATTAGTAAGGTCCAAAAATCAGAATGAATAAATAATCACAAAGTTCAGGAAAAGCAACTTGAACGTATATATATAATTACAATTAGATAAAGCAAAATCTAAACAATATGATAATAAAATTATTTTGGAACATGATAATAAGTGCCAGGTATGAAGCATTGACAAAAAAATATATTAAGTAAAAAGTTCAATTACACAAGGAAGACTAAGAATAGAAGCACTCACAAGAATTCGTACTACTACCTCAAATCCTAAGGGATTATAAACTAAAACAATAACAACCTACAGAGAAGATGAGAATGTACAAGACATTAGATCGAGTTCTAATATTTAATTCATAGGAAATAAGACAATTCAAATTAAAATAAAATGATGCTCTTTTTTTGAATGAAAATTTAGAAAATAAAATGATACTCGTACCAAGCTTTTTCCATCCAACAATACAGCTTGTGATGGAGAACAGTAACTTATAAATGCTTTTCTTTACTCTAAGAATTAACCTTCAATTTACTCTTCCCACTTATTGAGTATAAGGAATGTGATGTGAATATCTAGATAATAATTCCTTCAGCTATACATTTCTTTTTTTGTGGAAAGAATCAGTCATCTCAATAACAAAGAATACAAACACCGATACAAGACTCAACAGCTAGTACAACACCTGCAAAAATGTAGAGCTGTAGCACATCAAAGCCTAAAACACCAAATGCTAAATGTAGCTAAACAAAACCCATCCTTAACCTAAAGTCAGACTATCCATCTAATTTACAAAACACAACTCTAAATCCCCACCTTGCAACACACTATCAAACAAGATCAAACACCCTTACAAACTAGTGAAACATTCATCCTCCATTTACAGTACAGCACAGCACACAATTCAAAATTGAAATATTGAAAATCCTAAACATCTTTCATTATGACTAATAATAAACTGGTCTTCAGTATATGGTTTCTTAGCGTGAAGAATTGCTTTATTTTGTCTCCACTTGGTGGTATATAATTTACCAACAAGCTAATTTACAAAGTACAGCTCTTAAGCTCTTCCCTTTAGGTGAATTACACTACAATCAACTAAATCCAGCCAGTTGAATTTGGGGTCAGAGATTATCCATATCCTTTAATCAAGTAAAAGAGCACAGAAAAAAGAGATGATTTCTGTCCTCAATACAGGACCTTCCACAAATCCAACTTCAGCTTACCATTGATTACAGAGGCTACAAACTTATTGAGTCACTCTTGAACATTATAGTGAAACAAAACAGGAGAAGGTAATATAATATCATCCTTTATTAAAAAAAAATATCATGTGAATAGGACTTCAACTAGCAGGTCTCCCTTCAAATATCGTTTGTATATAAAGTTCTAACTCTTCTTTCTAGTGGCCCCTACTACTTCACTAAGCCCTCAATCTCTTGCGGTATAGTTTGCACCCAGTGTTATGTTAGCACACTTTGAGCAAAGCTCCACCATTATTAAGACATCTACCCTAAGACCAAGCAAGACCCAATACACCAATTTCATGAATTAACCAACTAGCATCCCAAACAAAATTGTAAACCCTGGCCTTATCATTAAAAAGCCACTACCCACCCTCAAATTAATGACTCACCCTACCATTCAAGATTGACCAAGACCCACTGCCAATTGTATGACCCAACCAAATTGTAAACCCCCTATCAAAAAAAAAAAAAACTTCACACCACACTGATTGCTGAACCTAAAACAGATGAAGTTCAACATCAATCTCCTATGTATATACCCTCATCAATAACAACCTTTATTTTTCTTACCCAACTTTAATTCACACACAACCAAAACCTACCCACATCATTCATAATTTATTGAAGCCAGATTTTTTCACCCCAAATTAACTTGAACATTCATTAACACAGAGATGGGCTCAGGCCCTCAGCCTGATGTACCTTTCTTTTTTGTGGAATAACTTCAGAATTATTCACCAAAAACAGACGTACAAAGATGCGTTTGTTTCACAACAAAATTTTTTTTACCTGATTTGAATAGGAAGGCAAACATCGTTTACCATCTCAAATGTGAAACCATATATTGTTTAACATTTCGTGCTATCCTCCCTTAACTCTGATGCCTCCACCATCATCGAGAAAATGCCTAAACAAAGTTTCTTCAACCGCCCATCCACTTTACCCCGAGTCCCTCAGTCACATACATAAAAATAACAAATATCCAAAAAAGGATGGGTCGATATGTCTATATCAGAAAGTGAAAATCAGCATCGTATTCAACTTCCACTCCATTGGTCTCTTCAACTCTCAACTCATTAACTCAACTTAAACCCTCATCACGCATACAACTACAACTGAACTGGTGTGTAATAAACAAAATTCTAGCCACTCTCCATAGGACACGCGGAATTGCCGCCGCCATTAGAAAAGAAAATTAATTAAACCCAATTCAAAAAAAGACAAAACAAATTACATAGATAAACTTTCCACTACTATTCTGACCGTTGGAGAGTTATTGTATCTAATTACCATTTTACCCAACATCACTGACCCCTATATCTTTTTATATATAAATATAACCTTCCTTAACCCTAATCCTCCATTAATAACCCAAACCCTAAGCTTTCCTTTCTGTAATCATTATTATTTCTTCTCTTCTCTGTTGCTTTAATCCATTCAATATTCCGTACTCTTCACTACAAACCCACTTGAAGAAATCTTCTTTTACGCAAACTTCATTCATCATCTTCAAACCCTTTGAAGATTCTCAGTTAGTTTCAACTCCAGTGATCTTTTGAGCACTCATTATCAACACAACAACAGCTCATCATCAGATCAGTGCTGGTGCAGAAGCTAATATGGAGTTGCCACCTGGTGTCAAGTTTAGATCCTATGACCAAGAAATTGTTCTCTACTATCTTCTCAACAAGGTCCAAGGGAACCCAATCTTCGAGGACTCAAAGAATGTCATCGTCGACTGTGATGTTTTGGGAGATCCTTTCTTAATTAATATTTCATTTTTAACATTTTCTGAATAAGAGTTTCTTAAAAAAATTACTTAGAAATATAAGACATGCATCACACCTTTATGTGACATGATTCTCTGTTAGCCTAAAAAATGTAAGGTATGTATAGTAGCATAAGAATTATATTCAATTAATATCCCCAATTAGATCAAAAGGCAATTGCAACAACGAAATTCGACAGAAGGGTACCAAAAAAATTTTACTCTACTATATCAACCTTTGAAAAAGTACTTGAAGCTTTTGGAAAGAACCAATAAAGTGATATAGGTTATGAGAGACTCAGATCTGGAACTCCTCACTAGCTCTCATGTCACGTGCTCCTAGCGTTCAAGCTCAAGCTCAAGTTCAAGCTTGACAAGTGCAAGATCTAGCTTCTCTGCCGACGACGGTCTTCTACATATTGGAAGCTCTTGCATGCATGTTCTTGTTTCCTTCTTCCGAATATGTTTTCTTCTTTTATCTGAAAACTGTGTCTTGTAAAAATGGGCTTTAGCCCTTAATTTTCAAATTATGCTTTAGTTTTCAAACTATGCTTTATTTTCTTGTTATTTACTGAAATTAACCGAACAAATTCTGTTGCTTTAGTTCGGGAAAAATGGGCTTTAGCCCTTAATTTTCAAACCATGCAAAAATTTATCCCTGTTTTGAAATTATATTGCAGCATGTCCCTCTTTTGGAACTCAATTTTTAAAAAATCAAGTTCCCCTTATAACTTAGTTTTACCATTTCGGAGTTATCTTCTGCACATGTGTGGTGTTTTAGCTATAACTTTCTGCTCATAATTCCAATTAATTCAAGATTAGTGTCTTTTGAAAGAAAATTTAATTCTCTACAACTTTTCCAGAAATAAAGAAAACCAAATTTCAATGTTTGCAAAGCCAAAAATGTGATTCGAGTCGATGTTAAAATATCGTAACGGTTTTTGAGCATTTTCTGAAAGGAAATCATATTAATAGCGATTGGTATTATTTACATTCCAATTAATACCAATCGGTATTGATCAAATTTCAATTGGTCCTGATCGGTACTAATAATTTCCCAATTAAAACCAATCGGCACTAATAAGAAAACTTGAAATACCGATCAGTAATAATTAGATCGGTAATAAGAAAACTCAAGTTACAATGGGAACTTGATTTTCAAAAAATCAAGTAATAAGGAGAACTCGATTTTCATAAAATCGAGTTATAAGGGGAATTCGATTTTCAGAAAATTGAGTTCCAAAATAGGCACATACACCTAAATAGTTTGAAAATAAGGACAAATTACTGCATAGATTAAAAATTAAGAGCAAAAGCCCATTTTCCCCGCTTTAGTTTGTGACTTACTGAAATTGTTGTCTTGTCTATACTCTAAACTTTCTATTCTTTTAGCACAGTCCTAGCTAGCTATTCAACTTAATTAGTACATGTTAAATCAAGAAATTAAACATAAATAAACCATATTTGTTTCCTCTTTTTTTTTTTTTTTTTTTCTTAATAATATTAATATATTAAAGGAAACTGACATTTTCACTCAAGGAAGAGATCCCAAATGCAAACACAAACTGAAAACTATAGAAAAAGCAACGGAAGAGAAATAAAAATTGTATGCATCTCTTTATATATATATATATATATATATATATAATGCATGAATACAAAAAGATAAAAGCACTAGCATCAATTGTGCTAAATGCTAAAAATTTAGCATTTAGTATACCAAACACAAAAAAACTACCTACATTAGATGTGCCAAATGCCCCAATCTCAAAAAATTTAGCATGGGATACAATGATGTTCTACAAATGGCTCGATACAAACAAATATGCTTTAATTTTTTGGCATTATTTTATTCAACTTTTCACTCTTTCTATAATAAAATAGCTTCTTCTCTTTCATTCAATCTGCTTTTTGTCTTCTCTCTATATCTCTTGACCGAAAGATTTCTCTCTCACAACCAATTTTCTCTCACAAATTCCCTCAACAAAACACCTCTGCTAACCACGGGCTCCAAAAATAGACAACACTTTCTCTTTCTCCCTCTTCTCTAGCTTTCTCGGCCAAGTTCTCTCTCTATCTTGCAACTCACAGGGTCTGGGTAAATTTTCAATGGGTTTATTTGTTTAGGCATTTCAGTTTTGGGTTATGATGGTTGTTGTGGGTTGCAATCAGTGGTGGTTGGTTTTTGCATCATCAGTTGGGTCGATTGAAGAGAGAGAGTGATGGTGCTGGGTTGTGGGTGGCGGTGCTAGGTCTGTTTAGGTTTGATTGTTGGGTTATGATTGGCTTTTCTAGGTTGTGGGTGGTAGTGGCTGGATTTGTCCAGGTTTGATCGGTTTAAGTTTGATGCTAGATTTGGTTTGGCTGATTAGGGTTGATGCAGAGATGGAGAAATAAGAAGAAGAAAAATAGTTTGATTTGGGTTTTGAGAAATAGAAAAAGTTGAGAGAGAGAGAGAGAGAGAGGGGGGGGAGTGAAATGAATGAATGAAAAATCGTTTTTTTATATTATTTTATGAGTTGGTCATATTATTTTAATGTATTGAATGTTAAAATAGAAGATGTGATGTAGCCATGTAGGGTGTAAAGTTAAATGCTATGCTAAACTAAATAATGTACGTTTTGATGAGTTAAAATGACATTTAGCATAACACAATTGATGCTAATGGAGATTGAGATCCTTTCCTTAAAAATAAATAAAAAGAAAGAAAGAAATACAGGTGTCTCAATTAGATAAGTTATGAGCATAAAATGGCTTCCCTTACAACATAACTCTTTTCTATCATCTTTCTTCCGACGTCAATATCGCGGTGCACATGTACATCATTATAATAAACCATTGGAAGCAAAAGGGGTGTTGATCATTACAAGTTTTCATATTTCATAATATGGGATGTAAAGTACAAAAAAAATCCCATAGTTTATGGTTTTTTTTTTTTTTTTTTGCACAAAAAAGAATGAACCATAAGCTTTTTTTTTTTTTTTTTTTAGAGTTTTTAGAAATTATCTCTAAAAGAAATAAAGAACCATAATTTGAGTGCATTATGATGCTACCAATACTTATGTTTACAATAAAATCCAAAGCCAAAATTTTTCACAAATAAGTTGTTAAGATAGATGATAAAGTAATGTTAGTGATGTGTCGATGTGCCTAAGTAAGAATCAATAACCTATGCAGACTTATTAAAAGCAATGCTATTCACTATTCAAGGTGCTCTAAATGGCAGGGACCAGGATTAGTAAGGTCTAGAAATCAGAATGAATAAACAATCACTAAGTTCAAAGAAAAGCGACTTGCATGTATATAATTACAATTAGATAAACAAAGGATAAAGAAAAATCTAAACAATATGTAATAAAATTGATAAGTGCTGGGTATGAAGCATTGACAAAAAATATATTTAGTAAAAAAAAAATCAATTACACAAGGAAGACTAAGAATAGAAACACTCACAAGAATTCGTATTACTTCCTCAAATCCTAAGGGATCATAAACCAAAACAACTACCTGCAGAGAAGATGAGAGTGTACGGGACATTAGATCGAGTTCTAATATTTAATGCATGGGAAAGACAGTTCAAATTAAAAAAAAAATAATACTCGCCTTATCATTAATAAGCCACTACCCTGAAGACCCATCTAATCCAAATCTATGACCCACCCTCAAATTAATAACTCACCCTACCATTCAAGATTGACCAAGACCCACCACCAATTGTATGACTCAACCAAATTGTAAACCCTTAATCACAAAAGAAAAAACACTTCACACCATGCTGAACCTAAAATATAAACTCAACATCAGTCTCCTATAAATATCCCCTCATCAATAACAACCTTAAGTTTTCCTACCCAACTTTAATTCACACAACCAAAACCTACCCATATCATTCATAAACCTCTTATTGAAGCCAGATTCTGAAACGAAATTTTTTTCACCCCATATTAATTTGAACATTCATTAACAAAACAGAGATGGGCTCAGGCCCTCAGCCTGATGTACCTTTCTTTTTAGCAGAAGAACTTCAGAGCAAGTACAAAGGTGCGTTTGTTTCACAACAAATTTTATTACTACTTCCATGTAATTTTACTTGAGAAAGTGATTCTCCAATTTGGTTTTGGACCTATGTGGGTTCTTATTTTCTTGCAGGATGCTAGAACTAGTGCAAGGATTCTAAGGGGGCCGCTGTTTAGGCTTAGAATTGATTAAGGGAAACGAGAGTTGCTTAGAACAGTGAACAAGGTGAGACAAAACCTTCTTAAAAGAAATCCATCTCTTGAAAATAGCACTAGGCTAATCTTTGTAATTGCATTCAAAACTAATCACAAAGTAACTACAATGTCGTACTTGTTTGGCATTGGAGCCTTCTAGATGCTTGACAAGTGCCTAAATCCTATTGGCTACTGCTTAAGCAGTCATCTAACTAACTAACTAACTAACTATTTACAAGAGGATTAGGACGCAACAACTTGAAATGCCCTGCATCAAGAACCATCTTGAATCACTGCACTTATCTTACAATTTAATGTCATTAGAAATTTGGGGGTTGCAGCACAAGTGCCCTATTGTTTTCTACTTTTTCAGTACTCCTGTCTTCCTATAAGGTGCCTATATATTGTCCTGTTGACTATGGCAAATTGAAGTTAACAAAAAGAAAGGAGGCGACACTTACGTAGAGGTCACACATCATACAATTAGGTAGTGCATTCTTCATTTTCCTGCAATTTCATACTAAAGTCAAAACAAATTTAGAGACGTTCTTTTTTCTATTAATTTTGTGTTTAACTATAATTAGACAAAAAGTGAGGCCACGATATTTTAATGAGATAACTTGATAACCATACCCAGAATCAATCCTTTTACTACCTTCATTGTTGCAATAAATTCAATAAAGCTTTAGGAACGTAGTAGTATGGATTCTAGAATCGACATTTTCCACTATTTGTTCTATGTATAAACATGACCACACTTTTTTCTTTTCAATCTTTCTTATCGGCATTCAACAAATACATGTAAACACAGACTTGTTGATAAAGAATCTTCTATGAACTACAGACATCAGTAGAAGATAAAATCAGTGAAAACTTGTTACCAGCATCAGTGAAAACTTGTTAGCAGCAAGAGTTTATTACAATATTCTTACTGTCTACAAGCTATGAATTACCTGCATCGGTTGTGAACCACTGTCATGGAGTCCCTAGCTTGACACTCTTCTTTCAAGCATATCTTGGGTTCAGTTATTTGCCCTGACAAAACTCACTACTCAACAACTACTAAATACATTCATTTCAACCAAAACAATTACTATGACACAAATTAAACCAATAATCATCACAACACCCCAAATGAAATTACCTCTATTTATAACAACAGGATTTGGGTAGTAACCTCAACATCTAATCAAAACACAACCCAAATCAGTACAAATATCCCAAAAGTCAAATATGGGTTTAAAAAATTGTATAAGAAGCAAAAGCAGAAACAAACCAGATGGGTTAAGATTTCTCACTGAAGTGGAGCTCTAGAGATTGAAAATCCGAGTTTGAATGTGGTTTTCAAACAAGGGGTTAATTCGTCCCATCATGTTCATCAAAACAACATCCAAAATCGCCAGCACTTCAAGTGGGTACCTAACCATCTTGGTGTACAAGTCAGGATCATAATCAAACACGTCGCTTATGTTCGTGCCCCAAACAAACATCGGCCGAGCATCATCGGCGTCGTAGCCCTCACTGCCTTCGGAAGAGGCCAGCGCATCGTTTACCATCTCAAATCTGAAACATTGTTTAACATCAATCCTAGCCTCCCTTAACATTGATGCCACCACCATGTTTGAGAAAATGCCTGAACAAAGTTTCTTCAACCATAACCACTTAACCCGGTTGGTCTCTTTAAACTCCTACATTCCCACCTCACTCACTCAACTGGGTGTGTTTGGTTCAACTTTTTTTTAATTGGACTAAAAATATATATATATGTATACAGTATAAATTTTTTTTTTTTTTTAAGTATTAGGTAAAAACTGTTAAAAAATGTTTTTTGAAAAAGTTAAGTGTTTGACTAGCACTTATAAAAATGGCCGTTTAAAGGATAAATTATCAAAAAGGACAATATATATTTAAGAGAATTTATTTCATACTTAAATCAACTATTTCATATACTTACTAAATAATAATAATAATAATAATAATAATAATAATAATAAATATATTATTGGTATTATTTTAATAATGTTTACGCAATTTTTCTTTTTAGTGTCATAATTTAGAGACGTTCTTTTTTCTATTAATTTTGTGTTTAACTATAATTAGACAAAAAGTGAGGCTACGATATTTTAATGAGATAACTTGATAACCATACCCAGAATCAATACTTTTACTACCTTCATTGTTGCAATAAATTCAATAAAGCTTTAGGAACGTAGTAGTATGGATTCTAGAATCGACATTTTCCACTATTTGTTCTATGTATAAACATGACCACACTTTTGTCTTTTCAATCTTTCTTATCGGCATTCAACAAACACATGTAAACACAGACTTGTTGATAAAGAATCTTCTATGAACTACAGACATCAGTAGAAGATAAAATCAGTGAAAACTTGTTACCAGCATCAATGAAAACTTGTTAGCAGCAAGAGTTTATTACAATATTCTTACTGTCTACAAGCTATGAATTACCTGCATCGGTTGTGAACCACTGTCATGGAGTCCCTAGCTTGACACTCTTCTTTCAAGCATATCTTGGGTTCAGTTATTTGCCCTAACAAAACTCACTATTCAACAACTACTAAATACATTCATTTCAACCAAAACAATTACTATGACACAAATTAAACCAATAATCATCACAACACCCCAAATGAAATTACCTCTATTTATAACAACAGGATTTGGGTAGTAACCTCAACATCTAATCAAAACACAACCCAAATCAGTACAAATATCCCAAAAGTCAAATATGGGTTTAAAAAATTGTATAAGAAGCAAAAGCAAAAACAAACCAGATGGGTTAAGATTTCTCACTGAAGTGGAGCTCTAGAGATTGAAAATCCGAGTTTGAATGTGGTTTTCAAACAAGGGGTTAATTCATCCCATCATGTTCATCAAAACAACGTCCAAAATCGCCAGCACTTCAAGTGGGTACCTAACCATCTTGGTGTACAAGTCAGGATCATAATCAAACACATCGCTTATGTTCGTGCCCCAAACAAACGTTGGCCGAGCATCATCGGCGTCGTAGCCCTCACTGCCTTCGGAAGAGGCCGGCGCATCGTTTACCATCTCAAATCTGAAACATTGTTTAACATCAATCCTAGCCTCCCTTAACATTGATGCCACCACCATGTTTGAGAAAATGCCTGAACAAAGTTTCTTCAACCATAACCACTTAACCCGGTTGGTCTCTTTAAACTCCTACATTCCCACCTCACTCACTCAACTGGGTGTGTTTGGTTCGACTTTTTTTTAATTGGACTAAAAATATATATATAAAGTACAGTATAAATTTTTTTTTTTTTTAAGTATTAGGTAAAAACTGTTAAAAAATGTTTTTTGAAAAAGTTAAGTGTTTGACTAGCACTTATAAAAATCGCCGTTTAAAGGATAAATTATCAAAAAGGACAATGTATATTTAAAAGAGTTTATTTCATACTTAAATCAACTATTTCATATACTTACTAAAAAATAATAATAATAATAATAATAATAATAATAAATATATTATTGGTATTATTTTAATAATGTTTAGGTAATTTTTCTTTTTAGTGTCATAATTTAGAGACGTTCTTTTTTCTATTAATTTTGTGTTTAACTATAATTAGACAAAAAGTGAGGCTACAATATTTTAATGAGATAACTTGAAAACCATACCCAGAATCAATACTTTTACTACCTTCATTGCGGCAATAAATTCAATAAAGCTTTAGGAACCGGCATTCCTTTGTTGCAATAAATTCAATGAATGCCGATTCATTGTTGCAATAAATTCAATAAAGCTTTTACCCCGTCCTATCTCAGACCACAGTCCAATCCTCTTGGAGGCAGGGGGGATGGCAAGGAGGAAAATTCCATTCAGATTTGAAAATATGTGGTTGAAGTCGGAGGGATTTGTGGATAGAGTTCAAACCTGGTGGAATCGGCATTCCTTTGTAGGTACACCTAGCTTCGTGCTTCAAAAAAACTAAAGGCTCTGAAAGAGGACATTGTGCAATGGAATCGCCGAGAGTTTGGTAATGTAGTGCATCAAAAGAAGCAATTATTAGAGGAGTTGATTTCTTTAGACGCAAAGGAAGGGGATTTTGGTCTCTCCGATGGGGAGAAATGTCATAGGGCTGAGTTGAGGTCCCAGGTGGAGCACCTTCTTTCCTTGGAAGAAATCTCCTGGAGACAAAAATCTAGGATGTTAAGTTTCAAGGAAGGGGATAATAACACCAAGTTCTTTCACAAAATGGCTAACTCCCATAGAAGGTTTAATCATCTAAGGACCTTGGAGGTGGATGGGGTGGTTTTTCAGAAGCCCTCCGAGGTAACTAATCAAGTTGTACAATTTTATAAAAATTTGTACAAGGAGACCGAGGAGTGGAGGCCTTTTGTGGAGGGTTTGGATTTTGATCGCATTGAGAGTATGGAGAGGGTTTGATTGGAAAGAAAGTTTGAGAGAGAAGAGATTCTTCAAGTTGTGAGGGACTTGGAAGGGGACAAAGCTCCAGGTCCGAATGGGTTTACTATGGCGTTCTATCGTCATTGTTAGAGGGTAGTGGAGAAAGATGTCTTAGCAGTCTTTGAGAAGTTTTTCCATCATTGCAAGTTCGAAAAATCCCTTAATGCTACCTTCATTGCTTTAATTCCTAAAAAGAATGATGCCTCGAATATTAGAGATTTTCGTCCTATTAGTTTGGTGGGAAGTGTGTATAAAATCCTGGCTAAGGTCTTGGCAAATCGCTTGAGAGTGGTTTTAGATCAGTTGATTTCTAAGAATCAAAATAGCTTTGTGGTTGGGAGACAAGTCCTTGACTTGATTCTTATTGCGAATGAGTGTGTGGATAGCCGAAGGAAGAGTAGGGTTCCTGGAGTTATTTGTAAGCTCGATATGGAGAAAGCTTACGATCATGTGAATTGGGAGGCTTTGCTGTATTTGTTGAATAGGATGGGCTTTGGAGTGAAGTGGTGCAAGTGGATCCGTACTTGTATATCCACTATTCAGTTTTCTGTTTTAATTAATGGGTCTCCAGCTGATTTCTTTAGTAGTTTAAGACAAGGAGATCCTCTATCTCCTTTGCTGTTTTTGATCTTGATGGAGGTGTTTAGTAGGATGTTGAGAAGAGTGGAGGGAGCTGGTTTGATTCGTGGTTTTAATCTTGAGGGTAGGAGGGATGGAGGAGAACGTGTTTCTCATCTATTATTTGCAGACAACACTATCCTTTTTTGTGATGCAGATGTGGAGCAAATTCTTCATATTCGGTTGTTGTTGCTTAGCTTTCAGGCGGTAACAAGTTTGAAGATCAATGTGCTTAAGAGTGAAATGGTTCCAATAGGGGAGGTTGTTGATGTGCATGCTCTGGTTGACATCTTGGGCTGCAAAGTTGGAACTTTGCCCATGTCATATCTTAGCATGCCGTTGGGGGCTTCTCATAACTCCCCTTCAATTTGGAATCCAATCTTGGAAAGAATAGAGCGGAAATTAACTGGGTGGAAGAAGTTGTACCTGTCTAAAGGGGGTCGTTTGATGTTACTCAAGAGTACGCTATCTAGCCTTCCGACTTACTTTCTTTCGTCATTCACAATTCCTACTCGTGTGGCTAATAAAATTGAAAAGTTGCAAAGGGATTTCTTATGGGGTGATAGCAAGATTCACTTGGTAGGATGGGATAAAGTTTGTGCGCCTATAACCAAAGGTGGCTTGGGAATAAGGAAACTAACTACCTTTAATAAGGCTTTATTAAGGAAATGGTTGTGGCAGTTTGGGAAGGAAGAGGGTAGGTTATGGAGGAGGGTGGTAGCTTCAAAATATGGGGAATATTGGGGGAGATGGACCTCAAAGCTGGGTAGGGGAGCTCATGGGTGTGGTGTGTGGAGAAGAATTCGCATGGGTTGGGAGGATTGCAGCAAAAACTGTCATTTTGTTGTTGGGTTGGGGAATAGAGTGAAGTTTTGGCAGGATGGGTGGCATGAGGATCAACCTTTTCATTTGGCATTCCCAAGGCTGTATGGTATTGCAATTGATAAGGAAGCTTTTGTTGAAGCTTCTTTGTCTAGGCAGGGGACGGAGGAGAGAAGATTTTGGAATGTTCGTTTTAGTAGATTTTTTAATAATTGGGAGTTGGATGAAGAGCTGCAGTTTCTTCATTTAATGGGTTCCATTAACCCTCGTATGGAGGTTGGAGACCGGATGAGATGGAAGTTGAAGACTAATGGGGCTTTTGACATCCGGTCGTATTATAACAAATTAAGGAATTTTTCCTCAACTGTCTTTCCTTGGAAAGCTATTTGGAGAGTAAAGGCCCCTAGGCGAGTCTCTTTTTTTGTTTGGTGTGTAGCTTGGAATAAGATCCTAACGGGAGATAATTTGAGATTGAGGAGGTTCGCTTTTGTGGATTGGTGCATTATGTGCCATCATTGTGAAGAGACGGTTGACCACTTACTTCTTCATTGTGAGATGACTTCTTGGTTATGGAGTTTCGTTTTTATTACTTTTGGCTTGTCTTGGGTTATTCCTAGATCGATCCCAGACTTACTTTTTGGTTGGTGGAATTGATTGGAGAAGCATTCGTCTCAGATCTGGAACTTAGTCCCGTTGTGCATCCTTTGGTGTATTTGGAAGGAACGAAATCAGAGGACTTTTGAAGATTTGGATAGCTCCAGTGATCAGTTGCTTAGTGGAACTCTTTTTTATTGGTCTCGGGCGTGGGTACTCACGTCTAGTGATTCTCTCCCTTCTTTTCTTTGCTCCATTTCTCTCTTATAATTTCTTAGTTGTTTGGTTTTCTCTTTTATTTCTCTGTTTTCTTCTCCTTGTACTTTCTGGGTTTGCTCTATGTTTTTCATGCATAGAGTAGCCTTTCGTATATATATCATTCTTACTTATCAAAAAAAAAAACAATAAATAAAGCTTTAGGAACGTAGTAGTATGGATTCTAGAATCGACATTTTCCACTATTTGTTCTATGTATAAACATGACCACACTTTTTTCTTTTCAATCTTTCTTATCGGCATTCAACAAACACATGTAAACACAGACTTGTTGATAAAGAATTTTCTATGAACTACAGACATCAGTAGAAGATAAAATCAGTGAAAACTTGTTACCAGCATCAGTGAAAACTTGTTAGCAGCAAGAGTTTATTACGATATTCTTACTGTCTACAAGCTATGAATTACCTGCATCGGTTGTGAACCATTGTCATGGAGTCCCTAGCTTGACACTCTTCTTTCAAGCATATCTTGGGTTCAGTTATTTGCCCTGACAAAACTCACTACTCAACAACTACTAAATACATTCATTTCAACCAAAACAATTACTATGACACAAATTAAACCAATAATCATCACAACACCCCAAATGAAATTACCTCTATTTATAACAACAGGATTTGGGTAGTAACCTCAACATCTAATCAAAACACAACCCAAATCAGTACAAATATCCCAAAAGTCAAATATGGGTTTAAAAAATTGTATAAGAAGCAAAAGGAGAAACAAACCAGATGGGTTAAGATTTCTCACTGAAGTGGAGCTCTAGAGATGGAAAATCCGAGTTTGAATGTGGTTTTCAAACAAGGGGTTAATTCGTCCCACCATGTTCATCAAAACAATCTCGAAAATCGCCAGCACTTCAAGTGGGTCAGGATCATAATCAAACACGTCGCTTATGTTCGTGCCCCAAACAAACGTCGGACGAGCATCATCGGCGTCGTAGCCCTCACTGCCTTCGGAAGAGGCCGGCGCATCGTCGGTGGTAAACATCGTTTACCATCTCAAATCTAAAACATTGTTTAACATCAATCCTAGCCTCCGTTAACATTGATGCCTCCACCATGTTTGAGAAAATGCCTGAACAAAGTTTCTTCAACCATAAACACTTTAACTCCGTTGGTCTCTTTAAACTCCTACAGTCCCACCTCACTAGCTACAACTAAAACCCTCATCACGTGTACAACTACAACTGACCCGGTGTGCAATAAATAAAAATTCTAGCCACTCTCCGTAGGACACGTGGAAATGTCATAATTTTTTCAATTCTCTATAAAAAATGATTTAAAAAATTGTGTATTATTGTATAACTTAAGGCATGCATTAGTAAAATTCAATTAATTAAACCCGATTTCGAAAAAAGACAACAAATTGAGGTAAAAAAAAATACACAAAGCAAAATTTTCAATATAGGTTAAGCGTCTCCCGAAATGTTTGTTGTTGTTAATGCAGGATAATTATGTCATTTGCTGCATTTCAAAGAAGGAGAATATCTAGAAGAGCAACATCTAAGACATTACTGGGCAAGAGATGGAGCTTCTCCAATCTAGATTAACTTTTTATTTTTTTAATAGAAAGTTAAAAACACTAATTTCACAGTATTTCACTTTTATCATTTCTTTATTAGTGTTATTTCATTATTTGGGTCATTTTCTGTATGATTTACATGCAACATGTTTTTATTGATTTTTTCAAATTATTAAATTAATCATGTTAATATCAATTCTTATGTATTTGTTCCTAATTTGACCTTTGCTTATCTTGAGCATGTATATGACGTTAGTAATTAACACTAATTTATTGTAGATAAATCATGTTAATATCTTATTTTTATTATGTATTTGTTCCTATATTTGACCTTTGCTTTATCTTAGGCCATGTCATGCCATGCCATGCCATTTCAAAACATAAATAAAAGAGAGGAGGAGAGGATGAGAGAGAGAGAGAGAGAGAGAGAGAGAGATATGTAATACAAGATGAACGACATGTTTTTTTTTTTTTTTTTTGAGAAAGACAACATGAACGACTTAACTAACTGTACCTTAGGATCTTTATGACTCTTATTTAGACTCTTCAAAAGTTATATTAACTAGACTTAAGTGTATTAGACTATTAGTTGCAAAGTCATTCAATTTTCCTTATTCCCTTTTGCTTTTTTTAAATAATAATAATAATTTCCTATTGGTATTAGTGGATAGGTAAGAAAATAAAATTCAAAGAAAATAGTAGATAGATTTTCACATACTAGATATAGTTTGCTTACATGCTGAAACCAAGTGATGGTACATGCAATGATACAAACACTAAAAATGCATGCAAGTCAATACTTGGTTTGTCTTAGTTGAACTCTCATTTTTGTATATGATTACACAACCCATGTTCTTCCTTCTCTTCCTTCTTTCTCTATACCCAAATCAAATTCCTTCTCATCCTTCTTTCTCATACCCTAAAATCCCATTTCTCAAACACCTACACCCAAACCCAAAAATCAGAAAATACCACATATGAACAAATACCTGATAAGCGTCTTCTTCTTCTCCAGACCTTCAATACTCCTACTCAAATCGAATTCAGAGAACTCCCAATGTCTTCTTCTTTCTCCAACGTCGTTTTCTTCTTCTTCTCCAGAACAAAGGTTCATTGTCTTTTTTCTTCAGAACTGAGGTTTTGTTCTGCTCTTTTGGTTTTGCTTTATGGAACTCGAGTCTCTACCACTAAACTCGAACCTCTAAGGCTTATGATGCTAGTTTGCTAATAAGTTTTGAAAACTTGTTTATTAACAAATATGTTTCAAGAATCAGGTTATATGACAATTTCCTCATAATTAAAGTAAATATCAACTTAAGATGAAATCCAAATCTCTTATTTTAATACAAGAGATATTATCATTAATTCTTTTAATTCAATATACAATAGAGGAGAGATTAAAACCTAGGATCATTCGCTCAAAAAGATCAAGAAGTAGCAACCAATCGAGACTTTGTAATTGGAATTGTTTATTAGTGCTTTTCACTACATTGGTATTTTTTGTCAAACAAGGTTCAAGTTGTGGATTCTAGATAGTTCTACTGTCAAGATTTTTTGTTGTTAAATAAGAAATCTTAAAGTTCAATTTCTGCTTGCACCAACAAAACCAATTGAAGTCCTTGTCTAATAATAAATACCATCAGTTGAAAGTTGAACTGTCTAAAAAAAATAAAAATAAAAATAAAAATAAAAGTTTCAAGTTGCGGTTCTAGTGAATCACACTCACATGGCAGAGCATGTGGCAATGGACTGTAATGGAGAGAAAACTGACGAAGAGGATGAGAATCTCGAATTCTATTTCTCCCTGTATGGCCAATGGCGTCTGCGGTTAAAGCATCATCCATCCAACCTATTTCACTTCTTCTCCTTCTCTTTCTCTTTCTCTTCCTCTGTCTCTGCCAAATCCCAATTCAGGTCCTTAATTTTTGCTTATTTCTTTGTCAAAATTATATTCAAGTCCTCAGTATATCCAATTCATGTGGTTTGGTTTCATTGAAGGTCAGTTCTCTACTTCTCTCTCTGTTCATATACATATATATTTACTTGATTTGCTGTGATTAACAATGATTAATTGGTGAATGTAATTTTTGGAAAAATGGGGTCTTTTTTAATTAATTTCTTTATTTTTAGCTCAAATATATTAATGGGTTTGAATTTTTTTAGAGATTTTTTGACAATGGTGCAAGAAATTTTTTTTTTTTTTTTGGGTTAATTGTTGATTTTTTTTAGTTGTGTAACAGGGAAATAAGCTAATTCTAGGCACATTATTCTTCATTTTCCATTTGTAATATCGGTTTTTACTGACATTAAAAAAATTAGTTGCTAATAATTAGCTGTGCATACTTACTATGAAGAGTTGAGTATTAGCTTTGTATTTGTTGCTAGTTTAGTTGGATCATCTGTTATTCTAATGCTGAAGGGGTATTGGTCTTGGCTTGGATGGGTTGGCTTGTTTCTTAAGTTGAGCTTGGTTGGGATGTGTTGTGTAGTCTCAGAGGTTCAATTGCTTATGTTGAGATGGATATTGAAATTTGGAATTGGTGACCCAGAGTGTAATTTCTTCTTTGGATTTGATTTGGGAAACATATGCATTTCTTTTACCATATATGTGGCCGATACTAACTAGTCTATCGAGGATCCATAACTGATCCCAAAATTTTTGGGACTTTTAAAGGTTTTGTTGTTGTTGTCGGATAAGCATTTCATTACCATGTAACTATTAACAGTCCAAAGATGATGTTGCTTCTAATATGTTCTTCTCTAGCTAGACATCTTTTGTTCATATGAGATGGACACTTCTAAAACCCCCGACATCTCCATGTCTGGACATGTTGGGGACACTCCTGTATGTATGTCCTCATTGTGTTGGAAGAAAAACATTTTTCTTTTATTTGAAAAGAATTCCTTTGATTTTAGATATGTTTCTAAAGATTTTGATAGCATATGCCTATAAGATATACATAAAATTTGTATTCATCTATTAATTTTCATATTCCCATTGGTTGTGTCATATTTTTCCAAGAATTGCGTGTCCTATGTCATGTTGTGTCCATATTAATGTTTTTGTCTGTGCTTCTTAGGGAGGAACTTATTACAGAAAGTTATGTTTCTATATTTATTTTTGTTGATCACCTTAGTTATCCACACTGCTTGAATCTCTACTCCATTGTGTAACTTGCATTTTGTGAACAATTTGGCGAGGAAAAATCAAACTTTTGAAGGGGTTGAGATATCTGTTATTGAGATTAAATAATATTTTTGGGGCACTCTTTGATTGAAGGCTATACTATAATGATTGATGGGATATCTTGTAGTTCTTTAACAGATTTCATGGATCTCTTAAATGTCATTGTAATTCTCTGGGAGACTCTACTATTGGAGTTCTCCTTCTTTCAAAATAATTAATTATTATTTATCAAAGAAATAATTTGTTTTAGTTTTCAAAAAAGGGGCATGAATGAAACACATGAATGTTATCTTTCTGATTCTAGCAAAAGATGTTGCCCATCCACAACTTAAAAAAAGTTTATAGATCAAATAGTAATGTTCAATTGATATGAAATTTGACATGTGTATTAAGAACATAAAGAACATGCAATCTAACAATTATGTTTTCAATATATATATATATATATATATATATCCATGTTAATTTTTTTCTAAGAAGAGTTGTAGCCATTGGCTACAATTAAGTTTGTAGCCAGACATTTTCCTATTTTAAAAATCTAACTATGGTTTTTTTTTTTTTTTTTTTTTTTATGTTCTTAACACGTACGTCAATTTCCGTGTCAATCAGATATTATTATTTGATTTTTAAACTTATTTTTTATATATAATATTGGACTACAAAACCTTAAAATTTAAACATTTGATTGATAATATAATTGTTAATTTTCGATCTTCTGAAAATGATATAAGAAGAAAATGTATTCCAATGATGGATTTGTCAAAATTCACATTCAATAAAAATATATTGAATGAAGTTATAGCTATTGGCTGCAATTAAGTTTATATACAAACTTTGTCTTTCCTGAAAAAGTTGCATATTAATTACAATATATTTGTCTACATCATCATCAACATCATTATTATTATTATTTTGGTAAAAGTGCAAAACTTACTTTTTAAACTTTACCTGAATTTGTTTCATATTTTTAACTTTACTTTTGTTCAATTGAATTTTTTTAAGTTAAAGTTTATTTAATTAAGGTATTCTGTTAATATCCATTAAAAATTTGTCATAAAGACTGGCTTTCCTAGAAAATTTTAAATTAAAAAAAAAATATAAATTATTTTATAAAATATACTTTTTAAAGGAGAGAGCATTTTGCTCTGGACGATGGTGCATGAAGTTGAGGCGAGGATATGGAATTATGTGGTATTTTGAATTCTAGGGGCTGGTTAGAATTCTCTTTCAACTAAAAATGATTGAGTTTCTCAAAAAAAAAAAAAAAAAAAAAACTAAAAAAACTAAATATGATTGAACCCTTTGAAAATTTCCAACAATTCGATAGATGGAGGAGACAAAGATCTATATGATAATCATGGTGGAGCTTCCACAACTTCTTATGAACAGTAAAATAAAGTATGAGGTAAGCTCATCTTTTTCATTTTAACTATTGTGGGGGGACTACCACTGACATTTTATTAAGCCACTTTTTCTTCAGCGCAATATAGGCAATCTAGATTGCTTAAATTCAATTATGATTTTTTTTTTTTTTAAAAATTGAGAACCATGACATTAGGTTTTTAGCCAACTAGTTCAAAAGTATCCTTAAGGCATAGTGTAATATCTTTTTTTTTTTTTTTTGGTAGAATGGAAATAGCATTAAAAGAACAAACTAGGGAGGAAAACAAATATCCGGAATGACCCTGTTATAAAACACGCCATTCTTGTCCGAGCTTAAGAGCTCCAAAATATCCTCAGGCAGATCTTGAAACAACAAAAAAGGACTATCAATATCAGTCCCTATTCTAGCCATATAATCAGCACAAGAATTAACTTCCCGGTAGCAATGCGAGACCCGAACATGGCCAATCTGAGAGAGCAACTGCCTACAGTCTTCAAGCATAGGCAGAACCGCGAGATTTGCATCAGAAGAAGTGGTGAGCAGCTGAACAAGAGCCAAGGCATCTAATTGAACATCCACTGCACTCACTCGCAGGCTAAGACACAGCAAAAGACCATCCCTAAGACCCCACAATTCTGCAGCAAAACTGTTAACACATCCAAGCCTCCTAGCGAACCCTCCAATCCAATCTCCTCTGTCATTCCGAATGAGACCGCCACATCCAGCTCTGCCTGAGCTTGCTGAAGCAGCGCCATCAGTATTTAGCCGAAACCAACCAACTTGCGGCTTTTCCCACCTGATACGAACAACCTTTCTGCCACCTGTGAGTTTGAAGTTCAAACCACAGTGTTGAAACTCTAGCGCTTGAAACACAGCCTCCTTGTGAACATTATTTTGAGCATTTTGATTGTTAAAGATCACCTCATTCCTATATTTCCACAGCAGCCATATAACAAAAGGAAAAAGAATACGCCAGGGGGGGTGGTTGCTCACTTTAAAACCATTGAACTTACAATTAGAATGCAGCCAAGAGACTAGATTTTCTAAATAGAAATTACTGGTATCAACAATTCCCAAACACCGCCATGTACACCTCACAACCTCACAATCCCTCAACCTATGGATAATGGATTCCGTTTCCCCTTGGCACAACGGGCAAGCATCAGTATCGCTAATACCCCTCCGCAGCAGGCAAACTCCCACTCCAATACTATGATGTAAACACTGCCAAATGAAGGTTTTAATTCTAGGCAAGGTTTCTAACTTCCACACCCAACAACCAACAGAAGCTCCTACATCAGTATCTATACCCGTGGCTAAAGAGTAAGCATGCTTCAAGTCAAAATCCCCCCTATTTGCTCCTGCCCACGTCAGCCTATCACCTCCCTGGTCAGGTCTAATAGAAAAGGGGATGGACATAATCTCCATACGGACCTGGTCAGGCAGATGGAAAGAAAACTTCGTCCAATCCCAACCATGCAGTCCAAAAACATCTTTAACCTGCAGAGAATCATCTTCAACAGTGAGAGGGCCGTGAATAAGGGTTCTTAGAGAACCATTAGGCACCCAATGATCATGCCATAAGCTCAAAGTACTATTTCTCCCCGGAATCCATCTAATTCCTTTATTAAAGACAGCATCCCCCAATTTCATGGCCTTCCAAGTTCTAGAACATGGAAGCTTATCACCATTATTTGCCATAAGCCTACGGTTTGAGCAATATTTTTTCTTTAGAACTTTAACCCACAAGGCATCTTTCTCCACATGGAATCTCCAGTTAAGCTTGGCCAACAAAGCTTGGTTCCTTCCACTTGCAGATTGAATCCCTAGACCCCCTTCCTCCTTAGATTTAGTCACTTTCTGCCAGCCCACCCAATGGGTTTTTTTAGCAACCTCCGTCGACCCCCACAAAAAATTACGATTGACTCTATCAATATTATCAAGCAATTTCTTCGGGAGCGCTGTGCACTGCATGACATAAGCTGGAATAGTAGACGTGGAAGCTTGGATCAGAACGGTCCTACCAGCCAAGGAGAGGAGATTGGCTTTCCAGCCAGCCAACTTCTGTTTTACCCTATCCAAAACAAAGTTAAGATCCTCATTATTGGTCCCACGGTGCTTTATGGGAAAGCCGAGGTATTTACCAAGATTAGGAGTAGAATGGAACCCAAGAATGTCACATAAAGACTCCCTCGTATCAACATCAACATTAGGAGAGAAAAACACCCTCGATTTACTATCGCTAATTGACTGGCCGGATCTAGCACAAAAATCATCCAAAACATCTCTAATTATCGAACAATTGGCAGCATCCGCCTTTGCAAAGAGCACCAAATCATCCGCGAAGAAAAGGTGAGACAAAGCAACTCCACTAATGGAGCTTTTGACCGGGGTCCACCACTTTGCATCACACTTTTCCTCAATTAGCTGACCAAGGGCTTCCATACAAAGGATGAATAAATACGGAGAAAGAGGATCTCCTTGCCTAATTCCCCGCGATGGGAGGATAGGCTCCACATTCCCACCATTAAAAAGGATGGAGGTAGAAACAGATGACACACAACTCATAATAAGGCTAACCAGATTAAGAGGGAAGTTGGCATTAATGAGCACTTCCCGGATAAAACAATAGTACTATTGCTGAAAGTTTATATTTAATGGTTACAAATAATGCTAAAAATGAGAATTAAGATTGGATCAAAATTTATAAAAAAGAAAATCTAAAAAGGGTAACGCGGTCTTGATAACTAATAAAGCCCGTAACAAGGAGTTTTGACTCTTTTGAGGGAAAGATAAATAAATAAAAGAAAAAAGAAGAAAAACGTTGAAAAATTTTGTGTAGAGCTTAGGGTAATTTTTTTAAAAGTAAAGTAGACTTAAGCGTGTATTGATGTAAAGCAATCAGGGAATGAAGCTTGCATATAAGCTTGCATCTACTTATGACTCTAATAAATTGGCCTTAAGTATATAGTCTCTTAGCGCAAAGAATTGCATTTTTTTGTCTCCACTCCGGTGCTAATTTACAAAGTATAGCTCTTAAGCTCTTCCCTTTTAAGTGAATTACACTCCAATCAACTAAATTCAGCCAGTTGAATTTGGGGTCAGAGATTAAACATAAGCTCATAATATATTTCCATATCCTTTTAGTAAAACAGCATAGAAAAAAAGATGATTTCTGTTCTCAGTACAGGTCCTTCAGCTAAAAGTTATTGACTCACTCCAGAAAGTATATGATGTTTCTGGAATACCAGATCAGCATCCAGTTGGTGTTTTATGCTCCAATAAAAATTCGACACCTGTATAAAAATGACAGATCAGTAAACTAGCTCATTTAAATCAAAAGTACAAAAATGCCCTTGAAAATTTTCAAAGTCCCGCCACTTAACACGCTTTACCTTTATGCAAAATCAAAACTTTTTTTTATCTCTCTCTCTCTCTCTGTCTCTCTTGCACAGCAGCACACACCAGCACCTCCATCTACTCTCTCTTTCTCTCAACTCCAAAGCTCGACAGCCCGTACCTAGCATCGCCTCCGGAGATGGAGACACCCCGCCGAAAATCACCAGTTCCAACCAGACCTGCCTTTGTCTTGTCAGAAAATGCTCAAAATCGTCTCTCCTCATTGTTTCCAACTCCCAACGCCGGAAGTTTTCTCACCGCTTCCAACACCTGATGTTGCAAGAAGGTCTCCTTCTTCTTCTGTTTTCTGAATTTTTCTTTTTACAGAGATGTGTTTTTTTTTAACTGACATATACATGTATATGTTTGATAAAATGCTTCAGTGAAAATGGCTGCACTAATGATTTTTTTAATGTTTTTTTGGATCAGATTATAAGTGGTTAGTATGTTGGAGTTTCATAAGTAGAGAAATAAAGCTTTTTCTTTGTTTATTAGTTAAGTTGTTACACAATCTGAACTACACATCTGTTTTATGGTGAATAGCCAAATGGCTGAATACAAAAATATATATTTGGTATCTCTTAAAGGCCTTTATTTGTTTGATGAGATGGTAAACAATCTGAACTACACATCTATCTTATGGTGAATAGCATATCTTTGAGTCCACCATTGGTAATATTCTTTTGTCGCTGCCTTATGTGATTTATTGGTCATTGCCTCAATAGTCTTTTTGATCTTTTAATTCTTGTTGATATTTTTTTTTCTCGGTTGAATGTTATGGTGGTTTAAACTCTTTTTATTTTTCAAGTTAAATACCAATTAGCTCAAGACAAAGTGCTTTAGGAATTTATTCAAATGTGGTGTAACTATGAGTTTATGTTGTTTCATATGGAAATAAAATTTCAAATATATATATATATATATATATATATATATTTCAGTTTTCATTATATTTATTGTTTAGTGCTTCAAATCTGAGCCTTGTCTGTGGAATTAGATTGCTGGAAATTTTGGAATATCATATTTGCAACTCTTGGCCTTTGGTTAAAGAATTTTTTGGTTTGTCCACTAAATTGTAGTTGTTGGAACCTCAACCCTTAATTTTATGTTAGGCTGTAACCAGAGTATCTTGATAATGGGGTTATGTGCAAGATTGAGGATTATGAATTGCTATTATGGGGTTTACTATCTACATTAGGATAATAGCCTGCTTTCAATTTTTGTTTTTGCATTTACTCAGGATGTTTTATTTTTGGATTGAGTAATTACAATTTAATACCATTCTAATGGTTTGGTTGTAGCATAGAGCTCATTGAGATATATTGTGGGTGTGGAAGAGACAATACCATAGATTTTTGAAGCAATTTTGAACAGGAAAATGGTAATCATGACAAGGTTGAAATGGAGTTAATGGAAGAAATTGTTATAAGACACATGGGTCTTTGGATGAAATTGATGTTGAGGAGCCTTAAGTTCAATTTTGATAAGTTTTGCGACTAATGAATGTATGTGTTTGAACTTTGACCAATCAAGTTATAATGTATGCACGTTCTCAAAAAAAAAAAAAAAAATATATATATATATATAATGTATGCAGTTGAGTAAATTTTGTGTATTTCCTATTTCTAAGTTTCAAAACTATTATATCCATGGAATTGTGGTGTGCATTTTATTGTTATCTAGCCTTGAAAGAAAATGAAGAATTGTAATGAGTATCTAAAATTTATACTTGATTCAATTAAAAGATATGCAAATTGTTCTTCTTTGATATATTTAATGGCACTTTGGATAATAATAATAATATCAAATTAGGGCATCAAAGAAAATCCTTGACGAGTATCGAATTAGCAAAATGGATCAAAATTATACTTAAATCAAGTCTTGGAGAAATTTTTTCAAAAATTTGCAAAAAGTCCTGGAGATGAAATTAAAGTTTTCATGGTCTTTGAAGAATCTAGCATTGCAATTCCACCACCATAAATAACTATCATTCACCTTGAATAACCATACCATGCAGGGTATTCGGGTTCCCTATCAACTGCCTATTGGTACTAGTGGAGTACTAATTAGTTTTTAACTAGAAGTTACTTAAACATACACAAAATCTATCATGTTTGAGCAACTTCATTAGATACAAAAATTTTCCAAATTGACAACTAGAATTAGTGTTTGGCTATGCAATCAATTGTCCAAATTATGCTGTCTAAAAACTTTTCAAATAAAAAATATTGTCCAATATGCTCCTCCATTGTGCAATATGTTTGTCCAAAATATTGTCCAAAATGTTGTCCATTAGCTGGGCAATATGTTGTCCAAATACCATCCAAAAAAAGTTATCCATTATACTTCAAACTTTTTTTGTAGGGCCCTAAAAAAAAGAACAATATTAGGGAAAAAAAAAAAACAAAAGCACACATTAAAGCTGTGTTGAAACTAATGTTTGAAGAAAAGTTCAATTCAAGTGTGGGATTGTGCTGAAACTAATCATCGCAAAGATAACTTTACATATTCACTAGCTAGCGAGGAGAGTAGAAAGGTTTATATTGTGCATTTAACTTGTTTGAATTAAATGTTTGTTTTGAATGCAAATTATTTGAGATTTTGGGGTTGTTATGTTGCCATGCTCTAAGGGTGTTTCTTGTGAATAATGTAAACAGCCTGACAAATATATATTATGTAGATGAACAAAAGATGCCAAGAAAAGGTTGTATTGCTTTGATGATTCATTTAAATTAAACAAAAGTTACTCAAATATTTTTTTTTAATTAAACAAAATGCTTAAATCAAGCATGCATAGCCATCAGAATTTAGTGCAATCAATAAAACAGAGATAACTAGGTAAACTATCCCACCCAATGAATTTAGCAAATTTCCCTTCTTTTTTATTTTTTGGTGGCAATTGAATGTGTCCAACATAAAAACAACTCAACCAAATAAATGAACACCAAATTTTCAAACTTGGTGGTCAATTTATCAAAGAAAAGAATCAAACCCCAATTAAGTATTAGAATTCAAGAAAAACATACTAACCTAGTTGGTACACTATAATTATTGGACAAACAGTACTCATGAATCGAATTAACAAACCCAAAAAGAAAAAAAAAGAAAGAGAAATGTGGTGATGGTGATGGTGATGGGTAATTTTTATGGTTGACAAGTGAGTGAATACAAGTGTGGAGAAGAGAGTGGCACTGACGGCGAAAGCCAGCTCCAAAATCTCATCTCGTTTTAAAGTCTTCAGCAAGCCCAAGTAGCTCTCTTAGCTGCTATCGCCAAACTCCCAAGTCTTCTAGCTCATCAACTCTCCAGTCATCAAATACACTCAACATAGAGTTTTTGAAGAGAAAAACAAAGATTGGTAATAATGGACAACCTGGAAACGATTTGTAATAGTTAAAAAAAAAAAAAAAACATTTTACTGTATTATTAGTGCAACAATCTACCAACAAGAATCAGAGTATGAAAAAGACTATTGAGGCAATGACCAATAAATCACGTAAGGCAGTGACAAAAGAATATTACAAATAGTGGACTCAAAGATATTGATGCTTGAAGGCTGCATCTAGCTATTCACCATAAGATAGATGTGTAGTTCAGATTGTTTACCATCTCATCAAACAAATTTAAAAGGCCTTTAAGAGATATCAAATATATGTTTTTGTATTCAGCCATTTGGCTATTCACCATAAAACAGATGTGTAGTTCAGATTGTGTAACACCTTAACTAATAAACAAAGAAAAAGCTTTATTTCTCTACTTATGAAACTCTAACATACTAACCACTTATAATCTGATCCAAAAAAACATTAAAAAAATTCATTAGTGTAGCCGTATTCACTGAAGCATTTTATCAAACATATAAATGTATATGTCAGTTTAAAAAACACACACACCTCTGTAAAAAGAAAAATTTAGAAAACAGAAAAAACAAAAAAAAAAAAAAAGAAGAAGAAGAAGAAGAAGAAGAAGAAGACCTTCTTGCAACTTCCAACGCTGGGGGTTTGGAAACAATGAGAAGGAGATATGATTTTGAGCATTTTTTGACGAGACAAAGGCAGGTCTAGTTGGAACTAGTGATGTTCGGCGGGGTGTCTCCATCTCCGAAGGTGATGCTAGGCAGTGGTTGTCAAGCTTTGGAGTTGAGAGAAAGAGAGAGAGAAGATGGAGGTGCTGGTGTGTGCTGCTGTGCAAGAGAGAAAGAAAGAGAGATAAAGTTTTGATTTTGCATAAGGGTCCGTTCAGTTAGAGGAGTGAAAACGTGGGAGGATGGAAAATATTTAGTTTTTCCTCTTGTGTGTTTGGTTGGAAGGTGAAAAAGTGAGAGTGTGAAAAACTCTTTTATTTAGTTGAAAAGAAAAAGGAAATAATGAAAAATGTAATTTATATAAATTGATTATTATACCCTTGTTACATAATATGTAAAAAATAGATTTATTTGTACTCATTAAATAATATAAAATTTATCACATCATATATATATATATATTTATATTATTATTTTTATTATTATAATGTAAAAACTAATGTCATATGGGAAAAAAAAAACAAAAAATCAACAAGAAAAAAAAATAGATTAATGAGGAGTATAATGAGGACAATAGATCAGGTCACGTTGAAAAAAAAAAAAAAAAAAAAAAAGAGAGAGAGAGAAGAGAACGTCACTTTGAAAAAAAAGAGAGAGAGAGAAGAGAACGTCACGTTGAAAAAAAACAGAAAAAAAAAAGAGAGAAGAGAATGTCACGTTGAAAAAAAAAAAAGAAAAAAAAAAGAGAGAGAGAAGAGAACATCACGTTGAAAAAAAAAAGAGAGAGAAGAGAACGTCACGTTGAAAAAAAAAAAAAAAAAAGAGAGGAGAACCTGGGAGGAAAAAAAGCTAAAAAGTTTGCAGGGCATTTTTGTAAAAGTGCTATACTAGCACTTTTCTCCCCATATTTTCGGGAGGAAAAAAAATGTGGGCCCAAAGATAAAACTTTCTCCCAGATTTTCTCTCCTTCTTATTTTCCTTCTCCAACCGAACAGTGAAAAACAGCATTTTCCACCATATTTTTCTCTCTCTATTTTCTATCCTCCCTATTTTCACTCAAACGAACGAATCCTAAGGTAAAGTACGTTGAGTGGCGGGTCTATGAAAATTTTCAAGGGTATTTTTGTACTTTTGATTTAAATGAGCTAGTTTACTGATCTGGCATTTTTATACAAGTGTCAAATTTTTATTAGAGCATGAAACACCAACTGGATGCTGATCTGGTATTCTGGAAACATCATATACTTTCTCGACTCGCTCTGGCACATTATAGTGACATAGAACAGGAAAACGTAATATAATATCATCCTTTAATAATAATAAAAATATCATGTGAATATATATATATACATATATATATATAGGACTTCAAGTAGCAGGTCTTCCTTCAAATATCGTATGTATATAAAGTTCTTACTCTTCTTTACTAGTGGCTCCTGCTACTTCACCAAACCCTCAAATCTCTTGTGGTATAGTTTGCACCCAATGTTATTTACACACTTTGAGCAAAGCTCCACCATTATTAAGACATCTACCCTAAGGCTGAGCAAGACCCAATAGGCCAATTTCATGAATTAACCAACCTGCATTCCAAACAAAATTGTAAACCCTGGCCTTATCATTAATAAGCCACTACCCACCCTCAAATTAATGACTCACCTACCATTCAAGATTGACCAAGATCCACTGCCAATTGTATGACTCAACCAAATTGTAAACCCTCAATCACAAAAAAATACTTCACACCATGCTGAACCTAAAATAGAAACTCAACATCAATCTCCTATATATATATATATATATCCCCTCATCAATAACAACCTTAAGTTTTCCTATCCAACTTTAATTCACATATCTAAAACCTACCCACATCATTCATAAACCATTTATGGAAGTTGAAGCCAGATTCTGAAACCAAAATTTTTCACCCAAATTAACTTGAATATTCATTAATAGTAATCTCAAAATGATTCTTAACCCAAAAAAGAAAAAGGTAGTCTTGAGAATGCGTACGCAGATATTCAGATATGTCTAACTAGCTAATTAATGATGAAAATTAGTCAGTTAATTGAAATACAAAACAGATTGAGAAAGACATTTGAGGTGTTGAAACCCAAAATCCCCCAAAATCTTGAAGTCACACATCTAATAATAATCAATCTTAATGAAGAGTATTGAAGACTAGGCCTTGAACACGACCTTATTCCAGCAGGATTTTCGTTATCAGTTTGTACCTTTATATCTTGATAATTAAGTAGACAATAATCTAAGCCTGGTATATGGTCAAGAAACTTGTAAGTTGTAATTCAACTAACATATTTTGGTGGGAAAATTTTGCCAAATAGCATAATTTTAGGAAAATTTTACTAAATGGCACATAATCAAACTTATTTAGTTATATGACACTTTTTTGGAACTCTAGTTTGTAATAGTCGAGTTTACTAAACTCTAGTTCCAAGCATTATGTTTGATCCAATTGCCATAATCCTTGGAACTTGAGTTTCACTTGAAATTTGAGTTTGATAAACTCGAATTCCAAAAAAAAAAAAAAAACACTATATAACTAAATAAGTTTGACTGGTGCTTTTTTCTTAAATATTTCTTAAAATTATGCTATTTGAAAGGAAAAAAAAGGGCCCATTTTGGTGTTTTTCAGGAAAAAAGTTTAGATATTCTCTTCCTCCTTATAACTATCAAACTATCACAAAAGAAAAATAAATAAATAAAATGGTATTTGGCTTTTCTAGGGCCAAAATAAACAAATAAATTATCAGAACTCAGGGGATTTATTCATATACTAAGTTTGTTATACACACACATTGTTGGATACATCTGTTTGCATGTTTTCGTTCAGTTCACCTCCAAGACGAGCTCGTAGTCCTCTTAGAAGGTCTCCTATTGGTCGTAGTATTACTCCTCCTATTCGTACAACTGCTCGCTCACGACGGAGGTAACATTTCTAAATTGTTTCTAATCCTAAGCATGATTGATCTGGTTTTCTAGTTGTCTGAATTGTGTCAGCTCTCTTTTATTTGCTTTATATATACATGTGTCGGATTTATTTCAGTAGGATGGGAACAAGGTTTATGAATTTTTTTTACTACATGTCCGGGACAAAGCCCAACTTCACTGGAACGGGTAACACTATTAAAGGAAAGGAGATAAACAAATGGGTTCACAAGCCCAATATAACCCAAACCGAGACAAAGGCCCACTAACCTCTCACAATCACAACCCAACCCGCTGCCCCTAAACTCAGCCCGTTATCCACCCCAATGAAACATCACAAGCTGTGTCTCTCACTCAGTCACCCACAGAAGAAGTTCCCGAAGTGCTGTCGCGGTGGAACATGAGCTCCCGATGCCGGCAGAGGAGGTGGGTTCGAGACCTTCAAGGAAGAAAAGCGCATTGTTAGCTGGGCAGACGGGTGTGATACTGTTTCCATAGTCTCAGGTTCGGAGTGTGAGCTGTGGGACTCTGAGTAGAAAATAATTAAAGGAGTATCAATGGGTCTGTGCAACCTTTGGCCGTGGCCAATCCTGCTGTCCACCTGGAGGTTGAGGGTGCATCCACAAATCTATCACCTTGGGTTCTCAATCGAATTGAAGCACTTAGGAAATCCGTGGGGATTTCCTTGGAAGGTTTCGAGGCGGAAATTACTGAGTTGTTTTTAGCCTTAGAGGCTAAGAAAAAAATTTGTCTTGCAGGGAGAGAGCTCTCGGAAAAAAGGTGACAAAACGGGTGTCAAAGGGAGTAGGGAATTGAAGAGTTTGCTAAGCTCTTGGAATTTTGAGAAGGTTTCTGCTATTTCAAGCAGTGTTGTTAGGGATCGGGAATTAGTGGTGCCTCAATGAATTTAAAATTAATCACTTGGAATGTTACTTGTAGAATTGCTTCATTTGAGTGTATGCCTGCAAATTTCTTTGTATGCGTACATGAGAAGTAGTGGACTCCTAGATGGGTGGTGGACTTGTGGGTTGTAGCGGAGGACATTTTGGTAGAAATTGTAGTAGTGCTGTATGAAATGCTGTTCAATATCGGTTGTGAGGTGCCTTGTCAACATTGCTGTTCATTGTGGGTTGAAGTAATTTCTTTTAGCCCTTTATGTGGCCTGGGTGACAGATAAAGGCTATGTTGGTTCTGAACTCGAGTTGCAATATTATGTTGGCTTCAATTTCATTCCGCCCACTCTTTTTTTTTTCAAGTTTGTAATAGGCTCAGTATGTTGTTGAGTTTTGCAAAATGCTATTTCCATTTGTTAATTCGATTTGTGCTGTTAGTTTGTATTACTTTTTTACTTAAGCATGCCTTTCTCTGTGGGGGTGGTGTTTACAATAGAGGTCCAGCACCAGTTGGAAGACGTGGGCGGTCATCATCCTACTCTGGATCACCTAGTCCACGCTAGGTTAGCGTCTGTTATTTTTTGTTTTAAAAGAGAATTCCTCCTACTAAATACCTTACATTGCTTATTCTTTCTAATTATAACTGTTACCTCGAAGATCAAGGAGTCGTAGCCCAAGAAGGTAATTTCTATCCGTGAATGGTTTCACTTTTATTCATCTAAATACATTTTATTTCTCTTCTAATGGGTTTTAGCTTGGATGGCTCTTCCTCTGCCCCTAGAATGGACGGTGGGATGGAGGGTGAGATCATAGATTCAAAACTCACCAGACATTTGTGTAACTTTGCAATGAAGAAAAATAAATTTACTACTCACTTTTATGGGGAGAGAAGAGGATATGGGGTTTGTGGTCATAACATAATTTTATATGTTTGGCTGCTCTCCTCTCCTATCCTCTCCCCCATCTCTCTTTATCCAAACATGGGATTTCAACATAATGAATTTCATTCTTATGCGCAAGGTATACGTGCTTGCAAGATGACATTCCTTCAATTTTCTTGTGATGAGTCCAAGATGAAAATGTCTTTGTTGTGCCCCCCACCCCTAGATCAAATTATCATTTTCAGTAACATCTAGTTTTAAGTTCATATCGATATTTATACTCCAGAACTATTGGAAAGTACCTACGCATGTATTGTCTTGATGGTGGAAGTTAAACTCCAAACTATTAAATGCTTGTTCCCTTGAGAATTTTGATTTCCAAATGGGACTCTCAATGTGATATGAAGAAGGTAAAGTATTTTGATGGTTGCACTTGGGAAAAATATTTAAGTGGGAGTTTTTTCAGTTATATAACATTAAGTTGGGAAATTTATAGAATTCAAAGAATGGACATCACTGGAGAAAAGGAGCTCAATTAAAATTTCCTACTACCGAAGAGGTTGTTTTAAATTCTATAAAATACACATGAGGGAGCAAGCTGTTGCTTTCCATCAGGAAATGGAAGTTTGGTTGGCATTTGAGTTTCAAAAATGGATTAGAGGATATTTTAGGCAATCAAGCTGGCTTTAGATTTTGGTTTGTACTTTGTAGTTCAATAAATAAGCACTGATGATTATGATAATAACATGAACAGGCTACAACTTGGGAAACTTCAGGTTGGTTAATTCATGGTTTACAGCTACTGCAGTGTTATGTTGTCATCATCTTTGTTTGAGTCGACTTAACTGGCATTTTCATTATGTAACCTTCACTGCTAAATCATAATGTCTGTTCTACCATTTCTTGTGGACTGCATAACTCGCATGATTCCAGAGTGCTTCACTAGACTGTTTGGAATTTTGTGGATATATCATAGGGTATTGATTCCCTTGGTCTCACCATATTGGCAAAGCTATGTGTATTATTTATCCAAAATAAAAATCATAAATCTCTGCACATTTGTAGTTTCTCTTCTTGGTGTGAAGATGTTTTCCCTTTTCCATTACCCCAAATTAATGGAAGATAGTAGAAGTCTGTTTCATCTCAACTTTTGAGGATATGGTTGTGTAGACAATAATTTGGATTTGGATTTTTATTATTTCAAGTTAGTTATAGCTCCCACTTTCCAAGATTTTCTTGGCAGTGGGATCTTGTTAGGACCAAAATTTGTGGAGAAGGGAATTAGCAACTCAAACAAATTTAATAAAGAAATTTTGTGAGTCATGGTACTCACACATGGTGCATGCCATACCTCTAGTTAGTTAATAGACTAACAATTTCCTAACTAGGTTCTCTCCGCTATTGACTTTGCCTGAAGTGTAAACTTGATTCCTTTAACACATATCATATTAGGTTCCTTGTTGATATATATATATATATATATATATATATATTGTAGTTCTTGGTCTGCGAAGATATGTTGTTAGGTGCTCCGTTTTATTTTCCCATTGAGGCTGAACCTAAACCAGTGCTCAAGAGATAGCTGTCCATATGCTGATAAGGGATGTATGGATTCTCAAGAAGAGAGGAGCCATGGTGGTCCCCCCCAGACTGCCTGGATCCCATGATTGAACAGAAAGTTGGATATATATATATATGTATAAGATTTTGCTAATGTGTGCGCTAAGGGCACACAATAATTATTCATTTTTGAAAAAAAAAATTCTATATATATAGTTTTAGTGCTTGTGTTTGCAGTGTTTCATGCTCTCATTTATATTTGGGTTTGTTATGATGCAAGCTTGCTTATGTGTAGGCCCATTAAAGGAAGAAGCAGTAGCAACAGCAGCCGCAGTAGTTAGCCACTGCTGCCTCGTAAACCGTAGGTAAGCACTGCCTCTCTATATCCCCAAATCCCCCTTGCCCTCCCCTCCCCTGCCTTTCCTCCTCCCAACCTCCAAAAAAAGAATCTGAGTTATGAATGATGTAATGTCGAGGTGGAATTGAATATGAGAACAAGATATTGTGGCTGTAATATGCTCCTGATTTTAGCATTTAGGTTTGTCTCAGTTATGGGGACTATTAGGTTTGTCTCATTTATGTTGGAGGCAATGTTAAGCAGTGGTTATTTGCTGTTTATTTTTTCAAAAATTATTTAAGCTAAACATTCTGATGGAAGAAACAACATGCAAAAGCTGTATTCTTCCTGTTATGAATGCTACATGTACAGTTTTGTTAGTAAGTGTGCGGAAACATGTAGATCCTTAATTCAAACATGAGCTGATGATCTTTGATTGCCCTTCTCTCTAGCTGTTTGAAGAATCAAAAATCATACTGGCCCTTGTCCCAGACAAGGGCCAGGTTCTTGAATGACTTGTTTAATTAGTTGATTGTTCATCCATGGGTTTTTCAACAAGAGAGAATATAGTGTCTCATATGGTTCATTGGTGTTGCTGTTGGACATTCAAAATATAAGGTGATGTTGGTTCAATCCAATTCAGCCATCTAGTTTATAGGTTTTCGGAAAAACCCTTGGGTTTCACTGGTTTAGTTGGGTTTGTTGCATTCCTGGTATTTTCAACTCCATGGGTCATATCCATTGGTATGGTCAAGGTTGTTAAATCGGGATCTTACGTAAGATCAATGGAAGGGTTCAAGAATTGTATTGTAGGATCAAATCGAAAATCATAAGTTCTTACTTTTTGTTGAAGAATAATAAAAAAAAGAGCAGTAATAGAGACTCCGTATGTTGAATAAATCATTAGAATTAAGAAATTATCCATGAAAAAAAAGTTTTAGTTAAATAGTGTAATTATACCTGCATTGGTGCGTCTATAACAAATTCTTCATTTAAGAATTGCTATATACAAAAAATAAAGTCCATTTGTGCATTGGGGATTTTATTATTTTTGGAGAAGAAAGGCAAGTTGAAGTTTATGGAAAATGTTTGGCTCCAACTAGGAATATGACGCGTTTTGTCATGTGCAATATACAAGACTCATTTGGGTGGTTCAGTTAAGCGAATCATGTGCAATGCACATGATGATATGGATTAGTATCATCTTTTTATTGATAGTTGGTGCCCAAGACACCAAATATGTTTAAAACCAAACTTTGTTCAAATTTTATTAAGACAACAAGATTAGATATAGAAAGAAAGATCTGGAGAGAACTTTTTCATCCAGACAAGCAGATCATTACCTTCCTTAGCTCTTCCTGCTAAAGCATGTGTGTCCTTTGCATTGTACATGATGCAAACGAGAGTGGTAAAACCTTGTACAAAGACTTTAGTTTCACTAATGATTATATTGCCATATAGAGTAGAACATAGTGGCAGTTTTCTTAATTCCATGAGTTTTAACATCTGAATCGCCTTCAAAGTCCACAGGATCAACACCAACCGCCATAGCAAAAATAACCGCTCATTTTGCAGCATTATCCCATTGGTAAATAAAGTCTTAATTGCTATTTTAGTGCCTACTAGCAGCTACCCAATAAAATTCTTGAGCCAAACAAAAATGGCTAGGACAGCAAATAATATATAAAGAAACAAACTGTATGCCCGCCTATTCTTTCACTTTAGTTACCGTTCTCCTTTGAATAAAGCAAAGCTTCAGTGCTGTAATGCAGTGGCATAAAAAGTGAAAAACAAGGGGGTGTTAGTGTTGCCAAATTTCCCAATACCTATTCAAGCTGTGTTAACTAAAAGCATTCCAGGGTGAAACAAAAAAGTGAGCTCCTTTCTCTGGTGATGATGCCAAAATCTATATGCTACCAAAAAAATAGAATAAAATAAAATAAAACATAAATTTTAGTTACAAAATTGGTTGTAATTTAAGACTACAATATTACTCAATAAAATAAACAATATTGTATATTTTGAAAATGATAAAAGTTTAGTTACAAAATTGGTTGTAACCTAAGGCTATAACTTCTCTTAATAAAATTAACATTACTAAATATTTCGAAAATCTAACTGTTGAATTGCATGTTCTTTATACTTTTAATACACATGTCAAATTATGTGTCAATCAAATGTTATTTACTATATATCTATAAGTTTATATTTACTCATAATTTTAAATTACAAAAACTTGCAATCTAAACAATTTATTAATGACATAGTTATTGATATTTAATTTTTTAGAAATTTTGCAAGCATGAAAGATATAAGAAGAAAATATAATCCTATGGTAGATTTGTCAAAATTCACTTCCAATAAAAAGATAATAAGGTTGTAACATTAGGCTACAACCAATTTTGAAGCTAATTTTTTTTTTTTTTTGAAAATCTAACCGTTGGATTGCTTCTTATTTACACTAATACACATGTTAAATATTGTATCACTCAGATATTATTTACTATATGATCTATAAGCTTATATAGCATGCATAATTTTAAATTACAAAAACTTGCAATTTAAATAATTTATTGATGACATAGCTTTTGATTTTTAATTTTCTAGAAATTTTGCAAACGTGAAGGATATAAGAAGAAAATGTAATTTAATAGTGGATTTGTCAAAATGTACCTCAAATAAAAAATATTGCAAAAGGTTGTAACTTAAGGCTACAACCAATTTTATAGCTAACATTTGTCCCAAAATCTATTAGCTTGCTATGAGAAAAATTGAACATTTTGATTAGTGAGTAGGCTTGGTAGATGCTTTGCTAAATATTAGTCAAAGAATTTTCAGTTTAGACTTTAGACTCAATCTTTTAGAAGAAAGAATTGGTTTGGGATTGTAGGATCTCATGATTTTATCAATCCCAAACCATCCTACAAGCAATTCTAAGTTTTATACCAATTCTAATTCGATCCTAATTGTTTTGAGGAAGTAGGATAGTTCAATTCAAAATTTTAACAATCTTGGATATCAATGGCTATTGGTATGGTCCAATTCTAATAAAGTAGTTGGTTCTGAATTCTGATGAATATGCCCACCTTTAAGCCAATTTTTTCTGCCTCTAACATAATTGGTCATGTCAGATAGGAAGTTCCATGTTTTATTTTCTTGCCTGTTATGTAGACTTTGACCAAGTTCACAGCTTTTGATTAGTATCTTTCTTTTTTTTTTTTCTTTTTTTTTTCTTTTTAACATTGGATACTTGTAAACGGGTTTGCATTAGATTCAAATTAAAGATATTAAGTTGGGTTTGACACATCAAACTTGTTTAATTGAAGGTCAATTTTTCCAATTTATCCATAATTTTTAATTATATTTTAATTATTGATGACTTTTTTTGTATCTAGTTATATATTTATATACATTAGTAAGTTGTTTGTGCTATGCACGGATAATACTGTAATGTTTTATATAAGATAGTTTTGGAAAATTTTGTACATATATCATAGTATAATTGTCATAAAACTTTGTTAGTAATGAGTTCATCATAAGAAGTAACTATTATAAATTACACACATTTCAAGCTACAAAATGATGAAATAAAGTTGAAAAAAAAAAAAAAAAACCTTAATGAACCAAACGTTAAAATCCTCTATCCATACTGTAGTGCCAGTGGGCCCAAAATACGTACTAGGCTGGCCCAAAAGCTCTCACAAGGAAGAAAACCCAACCCAATAGCATGAATGGTCCGAGGACATGATAAGTCCAGCCTATGAAGTCATATGACTAATAGTGCCAATGGGCCCAAAATACGTACTAGGCCGGCCCAAAAGCTCTCACAAGGAAGAAAGGCCAACCCAATAGCATGAATGGTCCGAGGACATGATAAGTCCAGCCTATGAAGTCACATGACTAAGAAAGTTGCCATGCACGAGCAGAACACCATGGAACATGACGTCCGAGGATGGCCAAGTCCTCGGCAACATGCTGCCGAGGGCGAGACAAGTGATTTAGCGGTTCAAAGGCATTCGCACTGAAGACCTTAGATACGAAAACTGAGGAAACAAGAATAGGAGATAAAGAGAAGTGACATACAAATATCAAAGATAAAGCTGCCACCACCGCATTGAAAGCTCCATACCTACCTCTCTGGCCGCATTAATGAGGAAGTGACGCCTGAGCATTGGAGTTCAACCTAGCACTTACCGCCAAAGACTTTGGTAAGAAGGAGTGATGGGACAAGTATCTGAAAGGGAGCCTCTGGACTACACGTGGAAGGGAGGAGAAAAAGATGCAGGCCTATAAAAGGCGAAGGAAGAAGAAAGAGAAGGGGGGAACACACACACACTACAAAGAGAACTTGTAAGGAAACACCAAAAATTGTCCTCGGCATCAATATATGAAGCAATATTTCATCCATGTATGAGAAGTACGCCTGTGTTCTGTGATTTAACCTAACTTTTGTGTTATCTGCCGTCCAAAAACCTAGATTAGAAGCCCACTCTCTATAAATTCATTGTTTAGGGCTTATTGGCCTGGTCTGAAAATCCAACTCTAGTCCAGCGTGATTTGTGTCCTTACAATTGGCGCCATCTATGAGAATTCTTGTGTTTTGGCGTAGATAACGTGATGGTGGGTACCAGTCCGAACCATGCAGAATCTTTAGGATCTTAACACGAAGATCCTTTTCAACAACTAGAGCATATGGGAGATCGAGAAGGCAGTGTACACACGGGGCGAACCGCCGGTAATTATCCACGGGGCGGAAGCAGGGGCTCTAATGAAGGAAGCACTAAGGCCATGCAGAGGGAAATTGACCAGCTCAAGAGAAAGCTGCGCCGGGCCAAGTGGAAACGGACGCCTTCCATATCTGATCCTTCCTCAGACGACTCCCAGAGCAGTGGCTATAAGCCGAGGTCGAGGACTCCTCCTAGCGAAACTTTCTCATACCAAGAGGGAAGTCTTCATAATAGAGCGAGCAAGAAGTCTCTTCCCAGGGGCTTGGGCAGTGACGCCATGGGGAAGGCATTGCACCAGCTCTCCAAGTCACCTTTCACACGTCGTATTGAGAGAGAAAAACTTCCTCGTCATTTCACGCAACCAAACTTCACCATTTATAATGGCAGAACAGACCCGGTGGAGCACGTGAGCCATTTTAACCAACGCATGGCGGTCTATTCACAGAATGAAACCTTGATGTGCAAAGTATTCCCCTCAAGCTTAGGGCCCGTTGCGATGAGATGGTTTAATGGCTTGAAAGCAGATTCCATTGATTCCTACATGGAACTTACGATGGCGTTCGGGTTTCGTTTTGTTACATGCAGTAGAGTACCCTCGGCCTCTGGATTCGTTGCTATCCATGACCATGAGAGAGGGCGAAACATTGAAAACCTATTTGGATAGGTACTGGGAAGCGTTCAATGAGATTGACGGTGATTTTGATGAGGTAGCAGTCAACACTTTTAAGGTCGGCCTTCCAATTGAACACGATTTAAGAAAATCCTTAACCAAGAAACCTGTAAAAACTGTTCGTCGGCTTATGGATTGTATTGATGAGTATAAGCGAGTTGAGGAGGATCAGCAGCAGAGTAAGGGGAAAATGAAAATTATCCCTCAAGAGAGCAAGGATTTCAAGACAAAGAAATACAGCAGCAAATGGCCAATGAGGGATTTTGCTAGCTAGTCTAGGTCGGCTCCTCCTCAGACAGTAAACGCTGTTTTTTGTGAACTGGTGAAGCAGGTGTTGGAGAAGATTTGTCGTGAACCATATTTCAGGTGGCCCAACAGAATGATAGGAGACCCTACAAAACATAACCAGAACCTCTATTGCAATTATCATCAGGATAAGGGTCACACCACTAAAAACTGCAGAAACTTATGGAATTACCTGGATCAGCTGGTCAAAGAAGGGAAGTTAAGGCAATTTATGAATCTGCCTAATGAACAAGGCACACAATCTGGTTCCGTGAATCAAGGCAGTAACATTTCAAGACCTCCATTGGACACGATTAATGTCATATTTACTGCACCAGGTCGGACTGGGTCTTGCCCTACCAGAGTAATGTCAGTATTGCGTCCCTCTGCCGAGGACCTCAACTCTAAGCCAAGAGGATTAAGAGGAATCCTCCACCCATTTTGGGATTTTCTGAGGAGGATAAGGTTGGCACTATCCAGCCGCATGATGATGCATTAGTCATCATGCTGAGGACAGGGGGTTACGACGTGAAGAGAGTGATGGTTGACCAAGGGAGTGGGGCTGACATTATGTACCCGGATTTATTCAAGGGCCTTAACTTGAAGCCTGAGGATCTCACAACTTACGACTCCCCGTTGATAAGTTTTGAAGGGAAGGCTGTCATTCCGAAGGGGTTGATCCGGCCACCTGTGCAGTCAGGGCCAGTGGTGGTGGATGTAGATTTTATCGTGGTAGACGCCTATTCCCTTTACACGGCCATAGTGGCAAGACCATGGCTGCACGCCTTAGGTGCTGTATCGTCAACTCTACATGTTAAGGTGAAGTTCCCGTATGAGGACGGAGTTGAAGAAATAATTGGCAGCCAATCAATGAAAAGACAATGCATTACAGCAGCAATTACGTGTCAGGAAAGGCAGGAGTCCCAGGCCTTAGCCGAGAGTAGTTTATAGCAGCTAACGTCCTTGGCCAAGCCAAGTGTAGCTGAAGCCGAAGTGCTTGGTTGTGAGGAGTTAGAGAAGGTGCTTATTGCCGATGATATGGAGAAGTTCTTCCAGGTGGGAAGTCAATTACCACTCCAAGAAAAAGAGGAACTAGTTATGTTTTTAAAACGGAACATCGATGTGTTTGCATGGGACGCTTACGAAGCCCCAGGGGTTGACCCAAGCTTCATTTGCCATCACCTCAACGTTAATCCAGCAGCGGTACCGCAGAGGCAACCACCTCGGCGCTCGTCCCAAGAGCACGCCGAGGCTGTTAAAGAAGAAGTACTAAAACTTAAAAAGGTAGGTGCCATTAAGAAGGTGTTCTATCCATAATGGTTGGCGCATACAGTGGTGGTGAAGAAGAAGAATGGGAAATGGAGAGTATGTGTGGACTTTACAGATTTGAATAAGGCTTGTCCTAAAGATTCGTTTCCAATGCCCCGCATAGATCAGTTGGTCGATGCTACTGTGGGGCATCCTCGGATGAGTTTTCTAGATGCTTTCCAAGGTTACCACCAAATACCCTTAGCTCTAGAAGACCAAGAGAAGACAGCCTTTGTCACACCCACAGGAAACTATCACTATAAGGTGATGCCCTTCAGCTTGAAGAACATTGGGGCTACCTAACAAAGAATGATGATGCGGATGTTTGAACCGCAACTGGGAAAAACAATTGAGGTGTACGTCGATGATATGGTGGTTAAGAGTAAAACTATCTCGGCTCATATACCAGACCTGGATAACACCTTCCAAACGCTGAGAAAGCATAAATTACACCTTAACGCATCCAAATGTTCCTTTGGAGTAGGATCTGGTAAATTTCTGGGCTACATGGTGACACATAGAGGAATTGAGGTTAACCCCGCTCAGGTCAAGGCCATCAATAGCTTACAGCCGTCTCGGAATTCAAAAGAGGTGCAGAGGTTGACTGGGATGACTGCTGCCCTGAACCGATTTATCTCAAGATCTGCTGATCGGTGTAGGCCATTTTTCCAATTATTAAACAAGTGGAAATGATTTGAATGGACAGAAGAGTGTGCCGCTGCCTTTCAGTAACTTAAGGAATATCTTTCACATCCTCCTATCATGTCTCGGCCCGAAGTTGATGAAGTTTCATTTGCCTATATTGCAGTGGCAAGCCATGCCGTTAGTTTGGTGCTGATAAGGGTCGATGGGAATGTGCAGAAGCCGGTTTACTATGTGAGTAAGTCCCTACACGAAGCCGAGGTGCGTTATCCACCATTGGAGAGGCAATCCTGGCCGTAGTGCATGGTTCACATAAGCTCCCCCATTATTTCCAATCTCATATGGTGGTTATTCTGACTCAACTTCCCCTCAAAACTATACTCCAAAGTGCGGATTATACAAGTAGGATTGCAAAATGGGGGACCATCTTGGGCTCTTTTGACATCAAGTACATGCCCCGCACATCAGTAAAAGGCCAAGTGTTAGCTGATCTAGTTGCAGAGTTTGCTGAGCCCACAATAGAAGATAGTGCCATTAACATGGACATTGATGAAAAATCAGTTGGTATGATTGTGGGCAAAGGTCCCTCGGTGTGGACTGTTTACGTTGATGGGGCTACTAATCAAAGGGGATCTGGTGTAGGTTTGATAATTATGACCCCAGAGGGTTTCACGCTGGAAAAATCCTTGAGACTGGGATTCTCGGCTACTAACAATGAAGCCGAGTATAAGGCCTTGCTAAAAGGGATGGATATGGTCCAGAAATTGGGAGGAAAGACCGTGCAAATGTTCTCGGACTCGCAACTAGTTGTGGGCCAAGTAGATGGAAAGGCAGAGGCCAGAGATCCAAGAATGCAAGACTACTTAAATTAAGTCAAGGTTTTGTAATGCAAATTTGAATCCTTTACTTTGTCACACATCCCTAGGAATAATAATACGCATGCCGACTCTCTAGCAACTCTTACCACGTCGTCGGCACAAGGTCTACCACAGATCATCCTTGTTGAGGACTTACCTAAACCCTCGGGAATGATTGGAAGTATTATCCAGGTTCATCAGATTAGGTGGGGCCTAGTTGGATGGACCCCATTATATCCTTCCTTAAAGATGATGTCCTGCCAGAGGAAAAGGTCGAGGCGGACAAGGTGCGCAGGAAAGCATCTCGTTTTTGGCTAGCCAAGGATCACAAACTCTATAAACGATCCTTCTTCGGGCCATACCTGTTATGTATACATCCTGAAGCGACAAAGTTGCTTTTGGAAGAGTTACATGAAGGAATTTGTGGAAGTCATACGGGGGGAAGGTCTTTAGCTCACAGGGCTCTAACACAAAGGTATCGGTGGCTCAATATGCAACGAGAAGCTCAAAACTATGTGAAGAAGTGCGATCAGTGTCAGAGGTTCGCACCAAACATTCATCAGACTGGGGGTGTGCTCAATCCTCTGACAAGCCCCTGGCCTTTTGCACAGTGGGGTCTGGACATTGTGGGTCCCTTCCCAAAGGCACCTGGAAACAAAAGGTGGTTGGTTGTGGGCACTGACTATTTTACTAAGTGGGTAGAGGCCAAGCCCCTAGCAAACATTAGGGATGTGGACGTGAAGAAGTTTGTGTGGAAGAATTTCGTCACTCGATTTGGAGTCCCTCATACTCTCATTTCAGACAATGGTTTGCAGTTTGATAGCAAAGCATTCAGACGATATTGTTGTGACCTCGGCATAACGAACCATGGTTTTGAAACTTAGACCGTTCAATGAACTGTAAAAGGGTAAGGTTCGAGGTTTTTGAGGTTGGACCGAGGTTAAACCGAGGTCGAACCGTGATGACGTCATAATTAATTTAATAATTATTTAAAATATAAATAAATATATTATATTAGTAAAAATTGAAAAATTACATAAAAAATCCAAATAAATATAGACATCTAATAGAAATTTCACATTAAATTAATTTATGAAACCCAATAAAAAATTTAATAAACATTTTCCCATGAAATTAATTGTTTTTAAAAAGAGCAGTAGCTTGAATGGTGGGGACATTAGCGTGTATAACGTTATATATCTTTTTTGTTGTAAATGTATATAATATTTTGTGCATTTTTTTAATCTTATAGTGTAAATCTTACATTTATAGGACAATCTTATAGTCTAAAGCAATAAATAAATTTAATAAATTAATGTAAGAATTGGTGAGTTTGTACTTAGTAGAATTAAGAATTAGACTAATAACTAAATAAATTAACTAAGAAATCAGTCAGGTCCAGAACCTTCCCATAAAAAAAAAAAAAAAAAATTAAGAACTTCTTTTTCAATCTCGTGTGGCATGCAAGCTTTAAGTCAAAAAAAAAAAAAAAAGTCCCAAAAATTCAGAATCACGTATCCACTGCTGCACCCAGAGCTTTCAAATCTCAAACTTTAAGTAAAAAAAAAAAATCCCAAAACTTCAGAACCACATATCCACTGCCGGTACCAGAGCTTTCAAAAATATCCTCTTCTCAAATCCTTCTTTTCTCACGTGAAATAGGCTAGTTCAAATATCAGTTTTTCAGTTTTTGCCAACAATGGTAGCATCAGCACGGTAGCCTTTCAGCTTTTGACAGTCAATGGTAGCCATCAAAAGCCAGCAAAGGGTCTACTCCGCAGTAAAACAATTGGGTCCTTTCTTTTTATCCTTGTTCTCGTTGTCATCTTTCATCTTCTTCCTCTTCTTCTGTTCTTCATCTTTTTTTTTTTTAAAGAGCTTAGGCCTGAACCGTGAGACCCGTTCACGGTTCTCAAACCCGGACGGTTCGACCGAGGTTTGCATGGTCCACTGAATTTTTTGTGTAGAACGGGTTTTGGAAGTTAAAGAACCGTCTGAAAGATCGGTTTCTGGCTAACCCGGTCGGACCATACGGTCCGGTTTGGATTTCAAAACCATATAACCAACAGGTATTCCACCCCAACTTATTCGCAAGGAAATGGGCAAGCCGAGGCGGTCAATAAAGTTATAGTTAACGGGCTTAAGAAGAGGTTGGATAATGCCAAAGGGAGATGGGTGGAGGAATTGCCTCATGTTTTGTGGACGTATCGGACCACACCCCGCCGATCAACGGGAGAGACGCCATTCTCAATGACTTATGGCGCTGAGGCTGTTATTCCTTTAGAAGCCGGTTTTCCAACAATGAGAACAAGTTCCTTCACTCCGGACAGTAACGATAGGCTACTAGAAAGGAGCCTAGATCTGGTTGAGGAGAAGAGAGAAATCGCCATGATCCAATTGGCTTACTATCAACAAAAACTGAAGCAGGGATATGATTCGCACGTGAACTCAAGGCCACTTGCCCCTGGAGACTTAATATTGAGGAAAGTCATGGGTAATACCAAGAATCCAGCATGGGGGAAGTTGGGACCAAACTGGGAAGGGTCGTATCGCATTACTGCAATAGCTGGAATAGGAGCCTACTACCTTGCAGATTTAGATGAAAATGTTGTGCCCCATCCCTGGAATGTAAGTAATTTGTGACAATATTATTATTAATAAAAGGCACCTCTGCCACTTTAATCCTATTGCTGTTATATTACGCGTGATGTTATGTTCAAAATACCAGTATGGATTGTCAAATAAAACCAAGATTACGTTGGGTCCTCAGACCCTCTATCTTGTTCTAAAAATAAAAATAAGGTTACGCCGGGTTCTCAGATCCTTTACCTTAGTCTAAAAAGAAAAACAAGGTTACGTCGGGTCCTCAAATCCTCTACCTTAGTCTAAAAAGAAAAACAAGGTTACGCTGGGTCCTCGGATCCTCTACCTTAGTCTAAAAATAAAAATAAGATTACGCCGGGTCCTCGGATCCTCTACCTTAGTCTAAAGAAGAAAAATAAGGTTACGTCGGGTCCTTGGATCCTCTACCTTAGTTTAAAAAGAAAAACAAGGTTACGCCGGGTCCTCGGATCCTCTACCTTAGTCTAAAAATAAAAACAAGGTTACGCCGGGTCCTCGGATCCTCTACCTTAGTCTAAAAAAGAAAAACAAGGTTACGCTGGGTCCTTGGATCCTCTACCTTAGTTTAAAAAGAAAAACAAGGTTACGTCGGGTCCTCAAATCCTCTACCTTAGTTTAAAAAAGAAAAACAAGGTTACGCCAACCTTAGTTTAAAAAGGAAAACAAGGTTACGCCGGGTCCTCGGATCCTCTACCCTAGTCTAAAAAGAAAAACAAGGTTACGCCGGGTCCTCAGATCCTCTACCTTAGTTTAAAAAGAAAAACAAGGTTACGCCGGATCCTCGGATCCTCTACCTTAGTCTAAAATGAAAAACAAGGTTACGCCGGGTCCTCGAATCCTCTACCTTAGTGTAAGACAAAAATTGAGATGCGTAGAGCCCTTGGAGAGCATGTACGCGTTCTATAGAGACAGGTATGTACTTGCAATAAGTATCTCAAATATGGGTTTCATATGACTTTATTTGTTACTAAGTGTTAAGCACAATGTTTGAGTCACTCCTAGTTCAAGTGTGGAACGTATCAGAAATGTTGGTGTTTCTTGTCTTGATATTTCGTTATGATGATAGTTCTTAAGTGGGTCTTAGTGGAATTGGTTTCGCATGAATATCCTGCCTTTTAACGTATTAGTCATCACTAGAATTGAGTAGAAATTTGTGATCATCACTTAAAGCATTTGCAAGTATGTAACTTACTCAAATTTCCTTTATCCTTATTTGGTTATTGATATGGAGTTATTAATGCGTACAACAAATTCAAAGTTGTTATTTTGTCGGACTAAGTCAATAATGATAGAAGAATTTGCTAACAGTTAATATAATACAAGATAGCAATTCAAACTGAAAGTTCTTCTCATAAATCAAATATTCTTCAATACATCCACAACCAAAAGGGAAAATTACAAGAAAAAGAATGCAAAAAAAAAAAAAATAATAATAATGAAGAAGAAGAAACAAACGAAACTAAAGCTAATCAGCTACAACAAAAAGGAAAGAAAGAAAAAACTACAATAAAGGGGAAGGAACCGTCAGGGCTTGGGCTGGACTTGGTCTTTAGGATCAGCAGGAGTCACTACCAAGGCCGAGGATCCCCCAACCACTTCCTTATCTTTGGAACCCCCTTTCGGCATTATGGGCAGGGTCACCAAAACTAACTCCATAGTCCCGCTGACCTTAGGGTTGGGGGGCAGTTCCTTTGGGGCAACTAAAGGCTGCGCATCTTCAGGTTGAGCCTCAGCAGCAGTGTTGCTAGCATCAGCTTCCTCCACTTGCATCCCAGCTGCAGAGGAACTGGTATCATCCTCGACTTTACCAGAACTGGCCACTCAGATGGCAGGAGGGATGTAGGCATTCTCCACCTTCCATAGGGGAGAGGAACCATCAACCCCGGCCTGGGAGAGGGCTTCCTTCCACACCTGGAGGCAATAGTCCCTACAAACCTCCGGCACTTGGGTTTTGAAGGTGTCAGTAGTTTCTGCCACCCCCACCTTGTAGCCGCTCTGTTCAGCCTGGTCAACCATCTCCTTGGCCTCCCGTGCCTTAGCGAGTGCCTCCTTCTTGGCCTTTAGAGCCTCCTGCCTAGCTTCCTCGGACTTTGTAAGATCCTTTTTGAGATCTTCTATTAACTTCTTGGCTAAGGCAAAGTTTTCATCAGCGTGCTTGAGCTGCAGCCTCTGATCCTCGGCCTGCCTAGTAGCAGTCCTCAGCTTGGCCTCCAAGCCTGCCCTCTCACTTTCTACCTTGCCCAGATTAGTTGTCACCTCCTGTAGCTTCTTCTCCTTTAGCTCCAGGATTTTTTGGGTGTGATCCAGCCTCACCTCGCCAGCTTTTAGTGACTTGTAGGAGTTAGCTGCGATCTCCTCTACCCTATACGCAGATTGAACAGCCTACACATAAAATATTGTCATTTAGTAACATGCGGAAACAGTTCTTATCAAACAGTAAGCAATAATAACAAGTGCAACAACATGAAGAACATGGGTAGCAGGAAGTATTTGATTAAAACCCTTACCATGGCAAGCTCCTTCTTGAGGATCATGAAGACATTCTGATCCCTCATCCTTCGTAGCTCGCTCATGTCCTCGGGCAACAGAAGCGCATGCTCCAATGCATCGGTGATGCATGCCTCGATGCCCTCATCGAATCCCCTTATGGAAGCATCGGCAGTGACTGCCTGATTATCCACGTGCATCTGGGGAGCCCAAATGGGCGCATGGACAGCGGCGGGGGTATCAGCCCGTCTCTCCGACCTCGTCTGGACGTGTCGAGCGTGCTTCCTTCCCCTCTCCTGGTCCATCTCCTTGGTGGGGAGGTCTTTGCCCCCTTCAACTATCTCCTTCCCCTTGGGCTGATCCCTTTTTATTTTATGGTCAGCTGGGTCTGTGTGTTGAATTTGGGGGGAAGGAGGAAGAGTGAGTCTTACTGAAGGAACCTTCTTGGTGCCTTTATCCTTAGGCTTCACCGGGGGCACTTTGGGAAGCTCTTGTGCTCCAACTTGAGCTTCTAACACATCTTTGAGGTTATGGAAGGAGTGCCGACGACAGGAGATCGGTTTCCAAGTGAAGGAAGTCGATGAAAAACTTCGAACTCTTCTTCTGAGTCTGAGAGTTCAATGACCTCTTCTTCTCCTTCTTCTTTTTCTTCTTCTTCTTCTTCTTCTTCTTCTTCTTCTTTCTTTGCAATTGGTTGGGAAGAGGAGCCTTCACCCAATTTGGGTTGAGTCGAGGATGAGGTGAGAGGAGGGGCCCCTGGAACAACCCTCACGGGCTCAGTAATGAGAACCCCTTGAGGAACCAGAGTACCCACAGGAAGCAGGAAGCCTTCAACCATAACGTTTATCCTAGGTAGCCGTGGGTCTTTCTCTTTGATGACGCACTTTGGCACTTGGAATGCGGTGGAGATGGGGTTGTATCCGAGGATGAGGTGTGTTGCGCGAAGTTGACCGTCCGAGTGCACAAACACCTTGGCTTTTAGGATCTTGTTCAGACGATCAAAGTTGACGAGGTGAGCATGACGAGTAAGCGCACGACGATCTGCACATGTGTTCAAAAAATAAAATGGTAAGGGCAAACCAAAGAAAAACACAACCATAGAAAAAACAAAAAAAAAAAAAAGAAAAAAGAAAAGAAAATTAGGACTAGCGCTACACGGATACTCACCAGGTTCCCCCTCCCTCGTCAGACAGGGGAGACCGTCATGCCAATCCCCGGACAGTATGAGAAAATCCTTGTCCAAACCCTTGTTGGAGTGGGAGAGGCATTGGATCAACCTAACCTCGGGATGCCTAGATTTTAGGTAATATGTTTGCCCTTTTAAGCTGTGAAGGTTGTACACCCAATTCACCTCGTGGTGAGTGAGTCCTAGCCCTAGTCTTTCGTTTAGGACATCTACAGCGCCTAGGATCCTAAACATATTTGGGGCGCACTGTGTGGGAGATAACCTAGTTGTTCTAAGATAGCTCCTAGTGATTGGCCTCATAGGGATTCTCATCCCCCCTTTTATGAATCCTATCATAAGGATTACCACCTCACCGGTATCCCTATCAGTGTGCCACCCTCCTCGCTTACAATATTTCACAGACACTCCGGGTGGGATTTCATACCTAGCCTTAAACTCCTCTATTTTTTCAGGGCTATCTACTAAATGGGCAAATCTACCCATTTTCTAAAAATAAAGAGGGAATGTTATGGTGAGGTTGGGAAATTTAAAGGGCCGAGGACAAAAAAACTAAGAATAACGAGAAAGAATGAACAGCAATAATGAAAGCAAAGAGTTGGAGAACTTACTTTAGAACAGTTAGGTCACCTCGGCTTAGGACTGAAAAGGTGTAAAGATGCGTGTAGATTGCAGGAGTGGATAGGTTCGGTGTACAGGCTCTGAAATGAGCAGGGGACCTTTGAACTGACAGTATTTATATCACGAAAAATCATAAAGTGGGAAACCTCCCGCCTATCTCCTTAAGCTGCGGTCGCCCGTTGGATAAGCATCACGCGGTTAGACGCGGGGAACAAGGAGTCGCCAGTATTTAATGGGAGCGTGTACCGTATCATAAAACGCCAGAAGTGGGTTGCCCAATATGCATGTGTTGAAACCCTCATTCCTCCCAAAGAAGCAGAAATGAGAATTTCGAGGGGCTATTGTAGTGCTAATGGGCCCTAAATACGTACTGGGCCGGCCCAAAGGCTCTCACAAGGAAGAAAGCCCAACCCAATAGCATGAATGGTCCGAGAACATGATAAGTCCAGCCTATGAAGTCACATGACTAAGAAAGTTGCCATGCACGAGCAGAACACCATGGAACATGACGTTCGAGGATGGCCAAGTCCTCGGCAACATGCTGCCGAGGACGGGACGAGTGATCTGGTGGTTCAAAGGCATCCGCACTAAAGACCTTAGATACGAAAACTGAGGAAACGAGAATAGGAGATAAAGAGAAGTGACATACAAATATCAAGGATAAAGCTGTCACCACTGCATTGAAAGCTCCATACCTACCTCTCTGGCCGCATTAATGAGGATGTGACGCCTGAGCATTGGAGTTCAGCCTAGCACTTACTGCCAAAGACTTTGGTAAGAAGGAGTGATGGGACAAGTATCTGAAAGGGAGCCTTTGGACTACACGTGGAAGGGAGGAGAAAAAGATGCAGGCCTATAAAAGGCGAAGGAAGAAGAAAGAGAAAGGGGGAACACATACACACTACAAAGAGAACTTGTAAGGAAACACCAAAAATTGTCCTCGGCATCAATATATGAAGCAATATTTCATCCATGTATGAGAAGTACGCCTATGTTCTGTGATTTAAACTAACTTTTGTGTTATCTACCGTCCAAAAACCTAGATTAGAAGCCCACGCTCTATAAATTCATTGTTTATGGCTCATTGGCCTGGTCTGAAAGTCTAACTCTGGTCCAGCGTGATTTGTGTCCTTACACATACGTTATTAAAATTCATAGAAAAGAAAGCGCACACAACATATAGATCATTATATAGTCACCATTAAACCAACACAAAAAAAAATAAAATAAAATAAAATAAACCAGTAAACCAAAACTCAATTTACTGTAGGAAAATAGTCAATATGTATTTCTTTATTGAAATATCAAGATTCCCTTGAGAAAGAAGCTTGGAGTCTAAAGAATGCTGATTAAATAGTTGTTGTTGTTGTTGTTGTTGTTAAGACAATACATGCTTAAACCCTATAATCCGAATTTAAGATTTATAGTAGTTTTAGTTTTTGGTTATTTTGAAAAGACCTATTTGCTCAAGCCATATGTTAAGATTAAACAAACTTGAAAAGGACATTGACAATGAAACTTTTACACTAAAATAAACAATTATCGACTTCTTAGTTCTAGACTTCTGGCATCTTTTGGAAATCGAAAACATAATAACACAACCTATAAAAGAAAATAGCAAAACAAAGAATCTCACAATCTTAACCCTATTGATTTTAAGTGAAGAACTTAATTTTTGAAAGTAGCAAAAGATAGCTTGAACTCATACATATCATGGCCACTTACAAGAGCACAAGTTTCTTCTATTGGCCATGTGTTTTAAAAAATTGTGAGCATGGAAACAAAATTTGAGAGTAGCAATAGTTTCAGAAATTTAACTATAAAATGGGTTTTTTTAGAGAGAGAAAGAGAATGGAGACATAAATTCGAAGTTGAGAGCGGAAGGCAAAGCGTGAGAGAGAGGTTGGGGAGTCAAAGGTTTAGGAAATACTATATTAATCATTATAGCAGAATGTTGATAAGGTACATTATGTGCAAACAAAAAGGCAAAAACTAAAACATCATTTTGGAGGAAAGCTGTGATTAATGCATCTACACAATTACAAAGGTAGAAACTTTTTTAAATAACCAACGTAAAAACTTGCCTTACCAACACACACACACAAAAAAAAAAAAAAATTACTAGAGGAGGGGGACTGTTTATGAGATGTATGTAACTATATCACCATAAAATAATAATGGTTCCCAAAGAATAAAATAAAATAATAATGATTATAGTAAATAAAGGATATGGATTTGCGTAACTAAGGCACTAGAAATGCTAAAAGACCATCTATCTCGATCTCATTAGTTATTAGTCCCTTAAAAAAAATGGAAACAGCTGGTATACTAAAATACATGAAGAAGAGAGAGAGTTGTGGTGTAAATTTAGGCAATTAATGGGAGAGTTTGATGATTGTAGAGAAACTTCATAGGAGGTGCCACTTGGCAAAAGTATAGATTCTCACACAATGAGGTTTTTGATTCTATATATACTAGCTGGCAGACCCTCGCAATACGTGAGAATATAAATATTATGTAATAAGTGTAACATATAAAAAATAACAATTATTTTAAGTGTTGTCTATTTTTTAAAAAAGATTTTACAAGTAATTTTTTTTAATCTTTTTATCTCTACAAATATATCATTTTATTATTTTTTGTTTGTTTGATTAATATTTTTTAAAGGTGAACCAGATTCTTCTAACTTCTATTGTAGTGTATTATATTTATCTAATACACAACTAAATTTTATAAGTTTCAAATTTATTATTCAAATTTCTCATCTCTTTAGGAGTAAGGAAATTATCATAATAATCAAAACTCATCACAAAATTACAACGTTATCTTTGCCAAAATTAAAATGAAACTAAAGGAATAAAAAAAAATAGACTTTATAACAATTTATTACTCAAACAATTGGTAGGCATATTCAAATTGTTGGGATATTTGTCCTTAAATCCTATTGTATGATGCTATGTATTTTATTATGACATTATGTATGACTTAATGTTGTTGTTAATAAAGTTGTATTATTATTTGAAAATATTGGTAACATGAATATTGTGACATTATCATAGTCCATGAGATGCATAGTATGTGATTTATGTGATTTAGTCACAGAAGATATAAATCACAAGTTCTTTGTAAACTCAGAAGTATAGTTCGTAGTCGGTGATGAAATTGGGCATTTCATCTGCGAAGACTATAACATATCAACTAAGATGATTTGTCTTGATCATGGAAATAGAGATTTCTAGTTGATATGTTGATATGTTTTAAGAGTTAAGACATATTGAACAGGACCGGTGTGAGATTTATTATTCTCCTAAAGACTGTCAATAGAATAATAAACTCACGACTTATATTTGCATGAACTCTTAATCCTGAGAGGATAATGGACCTGATCATGAAGTGTAGGTTGCTTTGATATATCAGGAGTGAGATCTATAGTTAAGGTCAAAATCTCAGTATGTTGGGCAGCCACATTTAGTGTTGATGGAACATATATTCTCAAGATGGAATTCATAGTCTCTTAACGGAGATATAAAATATTCCCTTGAGATAAGTTTAATGTGTTTGTTATTCAGAGAGTTGGGCCTAACCACTTTAGTAAGGAGTTACTAAAGTATATATTTATGGAATTGGATTTCATAAATATATGATGAATAACTTAAAGGATTAAACCGAGTACTCAAGGAATTAAGATGTAGTAATATACAAAGTGGCAGTCTTCTTTCATGACTTTGTATTACTATGAATATTTTATGAAGGGGTTGCATGTATAATAAAGTCTTGGGATATAATTTATTAATAAGGCCTAGAGTGCAACTATATTTATATAGTGGTATTAAATATAGTTAATGGTAACTTTGGACTTGTCAAGAGTTGACAGAAAAGCCCAAAGCCCAAGGCCCATTGGAGCTAGTGTCTTATTGGTCCCTTTTGGTCCCACTCCAAGCCACATACTTAAGCCCAATTGGAAAGGCCCAAAAGGCCAGCCCAATTAGATAATCAGTTAGATACAAAGGGAGAAACATACAGTTTTTTCTGTAGAGATTTTTCATAGGAAAGAAAGAGAACACTCGTGTGAAGTGGTGTAAAGTGTTAGACACTTTTGGACATTCTCCTTTTGGAACTGATTGAGAGACCACACATCTTGGGCGTTAGTGGAATTGGAGTGAAGATTGAAAGTATTCCCAAGTGCCTTTCATCCCATCCCAAGTGCCTTTCATCTTCAAGTTTTGAAATTCACCGCTGCAAGGTACACTCTCTTGTTCTCTAATTCTGAAACTTAAATAGCCCATGTTAACTTGTATGTATGAAGTAGATCCGTTTACATTAGTTTTTCTTCCGCTGCGCTGTGTATGATTCCAACACAAATTCCTATTTCCAAAAGAAACTAAGTATTAACTCAAACCAAAATTCATCCAAAGCTATAAAAGTGAAAGAGAAGACTTTCTAATCGGAAATTAGAAAAAAAAAAAAAAACACAATACCAAAACACATATTAAAAAAGAAAAAAGATCCATCAACCTTAATTAGAGGTATAAGAACAAAAATTCAATAAGAGAGAGAGAGAGAGAGTACTCACAGTTTTGTGGGGAAAAAAAATATGGACTGAATGAGGAAAATGATATCAAATTTATACAAAATGAAATTGGGAGAAAAAGAGTCAAAATATAAGAATGAGGAAGAAAGTGTAACCGTAAGTTGAGAGTAGTGGGGAGATAAGAGACAAAAAAGAAGGGAAAAGGTTGTAAAAAATGTAACAATAGGTGTGTTTTAATGGGGAGAAGAAGAGTATTTTTTATCTTTTTATTTTTTGAGAATAGGGGAGAAGAAAAGTTTAAATAGAGAAAAGTAAGTATAGAAAATTTGTAAAAGACGTGGCTGCTAATGTGGCTCGACAGGAGCATAGCAACAATAAATGATACGCTTCAGCTTATATATATATATATATATTGATATTATAAAATATGAAAATTGTTAATAGGTCATCCGTGCTAGGTAAACGTGTAAACTTGACTACGTGACCTATTTATTAAATGGGTTATGTTAGGTCATGCCGACCTTAATACATGTTTATTAAATGGGTTATGTGAATCGTATCATGTCAACTTGTTTAATAAACAGGTCATGTTAGGGTTGAGGGGTTGTGACTCGATTAATAAATGTGCTGTGTTCGTGTAGATTTTTATGGTTGGATACTTATGAATTAACATGATATGAACACGACATGTAAACACAAATGATCACCCCTAGAATGAACGTTGTTTTCTTTTGATTGTTTGAGGAGCTTGCACACAAGTGGCTTCAATGCCTTGAGATTTTTTTTTTTTTCGAGAAACAAACACATACGCAAGGGAGAGAGAAATTGGGTCTAAAACACGGGCACATCATAAAACTCCACTTAAAAGTCATGGTAACTGGCTTCTATAGTGCTGTCTTATTATATGTCTTGGGATTGGGCTTATAATATCTGTAGTGTATACTCATTGTGGTTTTCTTTTGTTTTAAATCTAAAGATTTTTAATAGAGGGAAGAGAGAAAAGCTCCCAAGTACCAGTGTTCTTAGTTAAAGTTTGTGAAGTATGTTCGGTTCTCGGAGAGGGAGAAGAGAGTGTAGAAAGGCATCAAATGTTAAAGAAACTGGATGGAAACAATAGAGAAGAAAGCAGTCTGAGTGTAATTTTTTGATGTAGGCATATTTCTTCTAAGTCATGGTTCATTGAAGTTCTTTTTTTTTTTTTTTTTTTTTTGATACCATTCAAAAAAGGCATTAACCATAAGTAGCATTTACATCAAGTTCCATAGTCAGCCAGCAGTAGTAAGTTGGCTCTTTTGTAGCTAAAACAGCCAATGACCATACATAGTTAAGGATAACGTTAGAAACAAAAATTAGCCTGCAATCTAATCCCATCTGCTGTAGGGAGGACATGTCTGCCATGAGAGTTCTCTCTTTCCAATCTGGGGCTCGCTTCTTGTCCACTCCTTGAACTAGCTTTTTGCAATTACTTAACATCAAAATTTGTTGATATCCAAGGTTCTTAGCTTTGATTGCTGCCTCCACTATTGTCTCTTGAACTGCACCTGCAACAGATCCAGTAGCACAGCTCCTAATACCACAAAACACCATTTCTCCTTGCAGATTTCTGGCCTCATATGCATAAGCACTTCTTTTAGCTCTCTTTCTTTTTGCACCTGCTAACTTTACGATCAGCTGCCACTGCCCACCAATTGGAATTTGGTCTGTATTTTGCTGATGCCTCTGTGTGCCCAGTGAATCAGCCTCATTGAAGATTTCATGGTACCTGCAAGACAAATTTTGAGCAGTTAAGAGCACTTCTATTGTTCCATATCGACCATAAGACAGTAAACAGAGTTTGCAAGTATTTCATTGACTCTTGATCCACCCTTTTGTGTCTTATCAGCAAGGACCCAACCCACCCTTGGACAGAAACATTGTTTAGCTCAGAAGTATGAATACCCAATGATGTAAAGAATTCTTGAGAAATCCTATCTCACCGTGAGATAGAGAGAGCTGGTATTTCATATATAAAGAAACTTTTACATTTTGTATATTGTACATTTAGATGGATATGTACAGAGGAGAAATAATAGGGAGCAAATCATGCATAACAGTCAAAGGAAATAAGGATAGCTAGCTGCTGGTATTTTGAATTGCTAGCTGTCTTCCTTCTACAATTTAGGTGATTTTGGTATATTTTCCTCCTGATTTTCAGCTGCACTGTCCTCCTGATTTTTAGCTGCTCTTTTACTATATATAGTTCATGGTTCTGTAAATTTAGTTGTAGCAAGCATGAAGCCCCCCACTTTGATTGTAAGAATGAACTAGTTGGGAGCAAAAAAATGTATTGGTCCCCTGCGTGAGTAGAATTAATGTGATATGCTTCCATTTTTTCTTTGGAAAACCAAGCAAGTAGCATGTTGAAACATTTAAACCCAGTACATCATTGTTCAACCGTTCAAAAATAAATAATGGGACCTCTTCTATCCAAGTTACATAATCTTCAATATTATGTGCACGTCTTGATAAAATGAGTATCCAGTAAAACTAACTTCCCATTGCTGAACATGTTGACGTTGCAGATGAAATTTACCTTCCTTCACAATGTTAGCCCACCAAAACTCGTAGTTTCCATGTTCCTGAAGTTTTGCTATATATAATCCCCCACTAAAACTCGTCCCTTCTGTATGCCAACATCACGAGCAAACCAAATGGTTTGGACTGCAGTCTCGAGTTCTGCCACAAAGCTCTCCATAACTGGTCCTCCTTTTCGGCTCATTGTTGCAATGAGCAATCCTTGTTCATTCCGGATTATGACTCCCGCTCCTATTCTATGTAAATCCTCAAAAACTGCACCATCAAAATATTCCTTGTACATAGGTTTACATGGAGGATTCCAGTGCAGTGTGAGATTAATACGTTGGCCTGTTACAGCTTGAGTTGTTGAACTACCTGAGTTGCAGATTGCTTGAAATTCCTGCCAAAATTCTATAGCCTCGCCTGCTATGACACTTGGCTATTTTGTAGACTGCTCAAAGACCCACTTATTCCTTACCTTCCATATCATCCAGGACAATATCAGGAATTGCTCCAGTGTTGTCACTGCTCTCCTCCAATATAGGCCAAAATATTCTAACAAAGTCTAGGAATTCATGCTCTAATTACCTCTTTTCTGCAGCACAAATTCTTTGTGCCTCTTCACAATTCCATAATTCATGCATCATGTCATCCTCATTTAATTTGCAGCTTGGACATCATGGCTATGTTAGAACCCTTCTGTTCACTAGATTGGCACATGCAGGTAGAATGTTATGACATGCTCTCCATGCAAATATCTTAACTTTATTAGGGACCTTTGCTTTCCAAATTGAGCACCAAGCCATCTCCACTACAATTTTACTGGAGCTTCCAATTCCTATTGAGCTCATCCTATCTTGTACATTTTTTTTTTTTTCACACCAAACTAGAAATTCAGTACCTATTAGAAATTTCAGAATTCCAGCCCTTACTTAATGTAATGAAGATAGGAACATAGAAAGGCAAACTCATTATAACATTATCAGGGACTGTAATACCTAGTACCACAACAATAATAAAAATCTATACAAACTCACAAGATTTTCATGTTTGTTAAGGATATTTAAGGAATCACATATCCTAGATACAAACAAGTGAACAACAATATTCAAATCACAAACCTGACATATATGGTATGTTGAACAATTAGAGACAATTAAGGGATTCCCAGTCAGCATAATTAAGGGGTTTCCAATCAGCTGTAATTATGGGATTTGGCAACTGTTAATTTTTTGTCTAGGTTCATTGTAACAGCATCTATATATTCAGACCAATGTAAAAGTTCTATACACAGAAAATCCAACCCAAATTGGTTCAACCTTGTCATATTTGATCCCATGACCAAATTGTTGACATTTTTACCAAACCTTTGGGTAAGGATTCCTTTCATCGTCTTATCAGCAAGCTGGGCGTTACTCATGTACACGCTGCACCTTGAGGGGGAGTATTAGAGACAATTAAGGGATTCCCAATCAACTCAATTAAGGGTTTTCCAATCAGCTATAATTATGGGATTTGGTAGCTGTTTCTATTCTGTCTAATTGCAATTATGGGATTAGGCTATCAATATTTTTGTCTAGGTTCATTGTAGCAACATCTATATATTCAGACCAATGTAAAAGTTCTGTACACACAAAATATAATTCAGACAAATCTTTGTCCTCCAATCTTATTTTATATGAACATATTCATTTATTGTTCACTGTGCAAAGATGAATCAAGTATGGCTCTGTTTTGCAACTCTACTCAACCTTGCCTTCTAGCTCTAAAGCTTAGCATTGAATTATCTCTTGAATTTGATGCAAAAAGTGTGAAAGATTCAAGACACACACACACACACACACACACACACACACACACACACAGGTGTATGTGTCACTTATAGAATGGAATCACAATTGTAGAATTCTGGAGCTAATTAAGTGCCCTTGATGGACTTCTTGAGTTCCCAATTAAACCAACAAAAGATTCATCTAGCTTAAGAATGTCAATGGAAGACGATATAAAAAATTGAGCTGTTGTGGCATACTGTAGGAGGCATACTGTAGGCACATCAATTACTGCATTTGAAAAAACTAGCTACTAAGAATGAACCCCAAAGAGAACTCATAGAAAGAGAACCCATTGAGTTGAATCTTCACAAGTTTTCTTGGGCTCAACATGTTGATTACGAGCTTTCTCACATTTTTCTTGTTCATTGTTCTCAACTTTTCAATTAGATCTCTCCATCCAACATCTTTCCCCCACTTTATTTTAAAAGAAAACTGGAGTAGCACTTGAGCTTTGTTGATAAACAACAGTATATGTAGAAAAGAAATCATTCTATGAGACAAAGGGTCTCATCAAAAAGCATTAGCAATATGGAAATATCTTCACAGAGAGTGGAAAACAAATTTTGCTAGAGGATAGGAAATAGCAACCCCATATGTTAGATAATGCAAAAAGCTATCAATAAATTTGAGCAGGCTAAGACATAGTAGTGAAGATCTAAGACATTGCAATTCCTTGCATGTTAAGGGCACGAACTCCTTTAAAAATAATATTGGAACTAAATTAAAAGAGCACGAGGCGTGCTATATGCAAGGAGGTGAGAATACGTGATAGGTATTTTTTTTCATACTTGATGCACTTGCCACACCTGCACAGAGCTGACAGTTTGTATTTAGAATGAAACGTAGAGTGAAAAAAGTCAAATGTTACTTTGTCTTATCTATAGAAAATGGACATTGTACCTATAATAAAAGCTATAGATATCTATTTGACACAATTATAAAATAAAATAAAATAAAAAGATAAAAAGAAGAACCTAAAGGATGGAGCTTATTCTAATAAAGGACAAGACGGATTCTTCTTAATCATAGAAAGAGAAAAAAAATCAATTATTACAATAAGCCAAAAGTCATGGTTAATAGGAATTGAGTTCCCATTTACTACCAGCCGTTTAGCTTCTATGAGAATAGATAATCGCCCTTTTTTTTGGATAAATAAACATTTTCATTAAAAATCAAGAAAATTGCTACCCTAGTACACAGGCTTGACTCAAGTACAATTTTCTTTTCACTTCTTATTTAACATGAAATCTTCCTAGAAAGTAGTGTGAATCTGCACCCAAACTCTGCTTCAAGATGCGGTAGTAACATTTTTCTGATTTCCATGGGTTGGTAAGTAGTTAATCAAAAATATAATTGCAAAGTTCGATGCATAATACACACACACACACACACAAACAGTTTTTAAAAATACAACACATTATATGAATACCATACATTATATGAATCTTGAATCTCAGGGAGAGTGGTTGTGGTATTGGGGTATTTATGCAAGAATACCACTCATTATATGAATCTTTGAAAAAAAAATTTATTGCTAAGACAATCAATCTTTTTTTTTTCCCCATAACTGAATAAGAGTATTGGGATAGGTACTAGCAGTTTTCTTACAATCAATCCTTGTTTCTCTAAGTTGTGAAGAACGTTTATGTCCATATATTTTTGGTGGCTTGAGAAGGTAAGCAACATATAGTGCCATCTTGAATCACAGATAAAGTTCATTACAAAAACCTTGGCTACAGCCTACAGGTAAATTGGAACTTTTGCATTGGATTACAGAAGGTATACTTCTTTTCCTCATCAAATACGATGTGTAAGCAGATAGTGTAATTGAGGTGAGTTCTTAAATGGACAAATGTCTAGGGATATTATATACCTGAGAACATTCATTTAGAGAGCCCATCTTCAGTTCACAGTATGCCATGAAGTTTGAGGTGCTTAGTTCATCACCTTCTGCAGAATTCAGAGGCGAGTTAAACTATTAAATGTTGATTTTCATTTTCCAACTATCCTTTCTACATGCATAAGATTGACTTGAAATTGGAGCTTTTCTGTTAATGCATGTCTTGTATTCCATTGACAACAATGTGACTCAAAACTACTTTAAAATTTTAGTTTGAGCTATAGGAAATTGGCTACAAAATATGGACAGAGGATCCTAAAGAATAGAAAGATCAATTCCAAAAACATAAGGAATAAAGTAGTTATATCAGCAACTACAGTTGCTATCCCAACAATAATGAAGTTATGGCCCAACCATCCTCACTATAATTCAAATATTCCTAAGTAACAGAAAAAGAACAAAAAATAATAAAGACCTATGCTTTTAGATTATATTATTGAAAAATAGCTCTTCAGCCAATCAACAAACTATATCGTTTCAATGATCCTAACCAAAGGCATTAAAATGTCAAGCCATTTTAACTTTTGGACAGCATGTCCTACTTTTAAATGGTTAGCTAACCTAGTAAACTATAATAGACTAGTAAGGTGCAATGCTGCAATGCGAATCATTCATGATTCTCATCTCAAACAATCTTGTACACAGCCAAACAAATGTAGTGTAGCTTTTAAAAGTCAAAATGATACACATTTTCTAAAAAATTCAAGATTCTATGTCTTTGGCACACATCAATTTTTAAAATAAGAAACCATTTGATTAAAAAAGAATGACTGGAACTAGGAAATCAACTGTTGCAGGATTGTTCCTGACTACAGTGAGTACACATGCTAAATAAGGTAAGCAGAAAAAGTGCATCTTAATAGACCAATCAGTTCGTAAAATATACATATGAAAACCTACTGTCCAATAATGAAAACTAGACTGACCTCCCATCCAAGGTGGAGGAAATTTTGGGCCTAATTCTAACTCCAACACCAACTATCACAATTAACTGCATTAGAAAAATAAAAATCAATTAAAACAAAATAAATACTTGAGTAATTGAAAAGTCTATGTTAATAATCCAACTATGGATGAGCCTCTTAATTTTGAGAGAGAGGGAGAAGAGAGTGACAAAAGGCATCAAATGATAAAGAAATTGGATGGAAACAATAAAGGAGGAAACAATCTCAATGTAATTTTTTAATTGAGGCTTATTTCTTCAAAGTTCAATCAAAATGTTCTTTTTTTCTTTGATGGTGGAAAGAAATTGAATTTGGAGTCATAATTTACAAAGTCATGTTCCATTGAAGTTGAACCCAAATGAAACCATCATTTACAAAGGTTAAGACAAAACGCATATCTGGCCTGCCCAAGGCTAAGTCGGATCCATTGGAATCCTCACTTGTTTTTCTCCTCAAGGGAGCAGAAGGAAATCTCTAGGCAGGCGGGCACTAAGGTCTAAGGGCCTCAGTCTATAATTACCAGTGCTAAAGGTATTCCACCATAGCCTAGTAAACATTGATAAAAAAAAAAAAAAAAAAAAAATTTAACTGGCATTAATTGAACAGTAATTTATGCATAAATAAAAAAAAAAAAAGAAAAAGAAAAGGCATTCAGACAAAGTAGTATAGTCTCACAAGTGAACATAGAATTGTCTAAAATTATCGATAACAAAAAAAATGAAATTGTCGAAACTGATCAAGTAAATTAATGAGTATTATTGGCAGGGTTAATACTCACATGCAAAATTAACATCAAACAAGCTTGATTTTTTAAACCAATCATTGGTTACGATATGAACAATTTTTTTTTTATGAATCAATCAATTTTATTAAATACAAACTATAGTACATAGAGCCTTAAAGGGAACTACACCAGAAGGAGGAACCATTTGTATGCACAAAAATACAAGCACAACAGTGTCACCTCAAATCAGGCCAATAGACTAAGTCTGCCTATCCTTTAAAAAAAAAATAATAAACTTACATAGCAAATTTAAATACAACAAAGGGATGATCCTCGTGAACAAACCAACAATTGTGACTACATCAAGACACCTGAATGCACCATTTTGCAGAAGACTAGAAACAACAGCCATCATCATAACCATATTATGTCTTTTTAAATAGCATACAAGTATTCAAGCCCCATTTGCTGCATACTATCCATGGCATCTAAATTACACCCAAAGAAATTAAATAAGAAGGTAAATCCATAAGATATCCAAGATACATAACTATAATTCAAAGGGACAGGAAAAAAATTCACAGTTGCTAATAATAATAGAAACTTTTATGTTTTCAGGTGTAAAGATTCATTCTAAAGTCTCAAAAATAAGAACATCACATACCATAGAAACAATTATCTTCTTCCACCACGTTTGTGGGCATTCTTCTTCAATCTTCTGAGCATGATATGCTGCTCTAATTTGACCATCCTCACAAGGCACTTTGGTTTTTCAATTTTAAACATAAGATATCCCATTAACATTCCGAATATTGTTCCACATGCGTAACCTATGGATACAGCTTGCCAACCAAACCCATTTTCATGCTCTAAACTTTCATCTTGTTGCAAGGTCGGTTGTGGTCGTTGCTTCGCCTCGTGGTTATCACATGTTCTTGACAATGGAAACCCACACAATCCCAAGTTTTCGGTGTATGAATCATTGTTGAATGTATTGAATTGAGTTCCTGAAGGTATGTGTCCTGTGAGTTGGTTATGTGATAGCTTTAAGACTGCAAGCCACGTTAGATCTGCCAATTGACTAGGAATCTCCCCACTGAGATTGTTGAAAGAGAGGTCTAACCATTCAAGACTGGTCAAATTTCCAATTGATGGTGGAATATGACCTATAAGGTTATTGTAAGAAAAGTTGAGCCCCTTGAGTGATTTAAGCCTTCCAATTATCTTTGGCATCTCTCCTCTGAAATGATTGCTTGAAAAATCAATGCTTGTTAAGATGGTTAGGACTCTCGTTATCTCAATATACTGCCCTTTCATAATGATATTCAATGAATCATGATAATTTCCATCTCCCATATATTTCAGTGCCTCACTTTCATTCACATTCATCATGGCTTTCAAATATTTGAAATATTTTATTGGCAAAGGACCATTAAACTGATTGTTAGAGATGTCTATGATTCTCAAATTTGGGAAAGGAATTTTGGTTTTAGGATTGCCAATACGACCTTGAAATCGATTCGATCTTATGACAAGAACCTGCAATTTTTGAAGACTTCCCAACCAATAAGGGAAGGTTCCATTTATCTTATTATTTCCAAGATCTAGAACTTCCAAGTCCCAACAATTTGCCAAAGATTGCGGCAATGGCCCTTCCAATTGATTGCCATTAAGGTTAATATTCCTAAAATTATTTCCTTTGGCAAATATTGTAGGGATGTTACCATGAATGCTATTCATTCGCAAATCCAACACTGAGAGGGTAGTAGAGTTTACCAAACACTTAGGAATCATGCCACTTAAGTTGTTATGAGACAGGTCTAGAACTTTAAGGTGAATTGCATCGCACATTAAAGAAGGGATTTCTCCTGTTAAATTGTTATTGGAGAAAAAGATAAAGTACAGACTAGAAAAATTTAGAGTGGGAAATGGTCCTTGAAGCCAGTTTTCACGAAGATCAACATAATACAATGAATTCATCCCCACATTCCCCAACCATCTTGGAACTTGACCATAAATTTGATTATTGGAAAGGTCTAAGTATACTAATTTTGTTTTCAGTCTTAAGAAAATTGGGAATTCACTAATGTTGGAGGAAGATAAGTTCAATTGATAAAGATTGGGCAGGGCATAGGCAGCATTATTATTGATGTTAACTGAATTATTTGACAAATCAAGAGTCCAAAGATTTTTGAGCTTTGAAAACATTTCTAACCCCAACATAATACTCAAGTTATTTGATGAGAGAGATAGGCTAGTAAGGTTCACAAGTCTAGATATTGACCTAGGTATAGATCCATGTAGCTTATTATAACCCAAATCAAGATACTTCAATGAATTGTACTTGAATTCACCAATCTCACCAACGAATTGATTACCATAAAGATCCAACCACTCCAAAGATGACATACTGAACAACCAAGATGGCAGTGTTCCATTTAGGAAATTTGAACTTAAAGAGAGAGCAATCAGATTTAAACCACTTACGTGACTAGGAAGGGGACCAGCAAGTTGATTGTACCCAAGGCCTAAAGTTAAGAGATTCGGCAAGTTGAATAGTGATGACGGCAACAGACCTGTTAAAAATATTCACCGATAATTAAAAAATTGTTAGTTTGATGCGTCAGCCAAAAAGACCTGAAATTTAAAAGTGGTAATAGAATCTCACCACTAAAACTGTTATTTGACAGATCCAAATATGTAAGTTTTGTAAGGATCCTAAGCCATGCTGGAATTGACCCTGTAATATTGCAATCACGGAGAGTCAAATGCTTTAAGGACTTTAGATTGTCGATAGAATTAAGGAATTCTCTTGAAAACATTCTTCCAGAGAGAGCTAAGAAATTCAAGGAACTACAGCTCCAATTAGACTTTAGAAGAGAACCTTCAAGGTTCGAATTACCCGTTAGATCAAGGGTTTGTATACTGGGAAGGCAGAGGATGTTATTTTCGAGTTTTCCCTGTAGGTGACAGTAACGGAGACTAAGAGTTGTCAAAGAGGAGGATAGATTTATCAAAGAATTAGGTCTAATTGAGGACATATTTGTGTAATCCAGAATAAGTTCCCTTAACTGAGTTAGGTTACCAAAGACACTTTTCCTTACTGGAGCTACAATTAGTAACCAATTGTCAGAAAGATCAAGGGTTTATATACTGGGAAGGTAAAGGATGTAATTTTCGAGTTTTCCCCGCAAGTCACAGTTTTGGAGACTAAGAGTTGTCAAAGAGGAGGATAGATTTGTGAACGAATTAGGTCTAATTGAGGACATATTTGTGCTATCCAGAAGAAGTCCCCTTAACTGAGTTAGGTTACTAATGACTCTTTTCCAGACTGGAGTTTTGATTAATAGACCATTCTTAGAAAGATCAAGTGAAACCAGTGAAGACAACTGAGAGATTTCAAACGGGATTTGGCCAGCAAATACGGAAAGAGAAAGGTTAAGATGAGTCAAACTCTTAAAGTTGCCAAACTCAGAAGGAATTTGGGAGCGATTGAACCAATTGTCAGCGAGGTTCAACCTCCTGAGATTGGGAAGAAAAAACAGGGCATTGTTGGAATGAAAGTGGCCCATAAGCCAGCTGGAACTAAGGTCCAGGCCAACCACATGGCTTGTGTTTTTGTCACACTCGACCCCATCCCAACTGCAACAGTGCTTATCCTCCTGCCAACTGGCTGTTTTAGGATAAGAAGTTTGTGAGTCAGAAGCATATTTGACAAGAGAAAAAGACTTACTAAAATGGAGTAGAGCAGAGCATGGTGGCATTGAAGAGAAGGAAGAAGAGAGAGATGATGGAAAGGGAAGTTGAGAATGCAAGATCAAACAGAACAAAAAGAAGACTTGATACTTCCAAGTTGAACACGCCATTTGATACCCAATTCAACAAAAACAAAACTCTGAAAATGGAGTAGTATGTCTGATGATGTTATAAGGAAGGTATGGGTGGAATGAATATTATATCTCTGCTGCCAAGTCAACAGAAGTCTTCCACCTTGGTTTTATTAAAAAAAAAAAAAAAAGTGTTAATTTCACGTCACATGTGAGGTGACGTGAAATGGTACAACTTGTACATGATTTTTCTAGGAACCTCCATATATCTTCTGAGATTAATTATAATATTTTAATAATTACTAATTGAGTCCAGAAATTGGCAGTTAATTTGAAATATTCGGAACACAAAACCACAATAGATTGCTCTTCTTTTAAGAAAAATAATCTTTTAAAAATCGCTGGAGTGCTAAATATTTTAGTTAAAATTGAAGTGGTTTTATCTTGTTGTGTAAAAATTATTATTGTGCACTAAAATTAAGAATTAAAATTGACAGGTGGCATGTGTTCTGTGTGTGTGTGTATATATATATATATATATATATATATATAGGGTTCAAGTTAAGTTAGCTATGGCTTTTAACAAATGTTACATCAGTTAATAACTTTTTATTAGATATGAATTTTGACAAATTTATTATTGAATTATATTATATTCATATACTTCTCATGTTTAAAATTTCAAGGTGATCAAAAATCTTTCTAAAAAAAAAGTGATTAAAGATTAATGACCATGTTATCAACAATTCAGAATATATAAAACGTGTAATTTAATTGAGAGATTTCTAAAATATGAATTCAATAACAAGTTATTAGAGATTTCTAAAATATATAAGGACTCAGTGAGTATTACTCAGTGGGCCATTAGGTTCATATGGATACAATTTTCTAACTTGAGAAAGGGGCCCTGCAACTTATTTTGCGCGAAGCTATGATCGGTCCTCATCATTCGTTTGCTTTATCAAATTCTTTTTTTTTTTTTTAAATCAAAGATCGTTAAAATGGAATATAGTGATTTGATTTTAACGTATAAGTGGCTGTGTATTTTTTTCTTAAAAAAAAAAAAAAGTAGCTATGTATTTATTATAATAATTTTTTTTTTTTTAAAGGTGATACTACTTCGAAGGATTGAACATTATTAATACAAAAACGTTTTATAGGAAATAGAAAAGCTGGGTTTACTTTGAAATATTGTGGAAAAAAAGGACAAAAGTTTTACTGCTTGTTGGAATTACAAAAAAGATTTGGTTAACAGAAAATTTTGATACCACTTTCATGAAAAATAAAAAATTAAATTTTTTTTTCACAAAAATTTTCTTAAAATATTTTTTAAAATAATGCCCTTAGCATCCTTTTAACTTTTTCCTTACAAATATTAGACTAGATTGAAGTAATTCTAGAGCTCCTAATGCCGATTTTTTTAATTTTTTTTATAATTTTTGGTGGAGTTGCAAAACAAATTTGTTGCATTGGATGGATTCTGATGAAGCCAAATTCGTCAGTTAAGTTCCCTGCCAGTCTGGATGGACGATCAACCTCCTTGTCTATAAAGAAGTAAAAAACAATGATGCCATGATACACTGGTGTTGTTCTTGTCAAGGACCATTTGAAGCTCAAGTTAGACTATCTCTCGTGAGGAGGTTTTTGTGAATCAAGCAATAACAATTATCTGAGTAAACTCGTACCTTTTTTCTTTGTCCTCGGTGGTTTATATATATAGGAACTTTGGATGAACGTTTCTAGGTCGAGGCCCTTTCTTGTCCTTAATGATTGTTTAATGTCTACGCCATTTATGGCCGACAGAAAAGTCCCCAACAGTCTTAATTCCATTGATTTATTGTGGGTAGCCTTCAATCCGGTAACGGTGGCCATTACTACTAGACGAAGTCTTTTCCTAGGCCCATCAGATTCTATCCTATATATTGGTGTATTTATTAAGGTATCAATATTTTTTGTGCATGAGTCAAGCATATTGCATTGAGCTTTGGTGTCCGTTTGAATAATGTTTATTTGTAGTAGCTTATTTTTATAGTGTTTATCAAAAGATATATTTTTTGGTAATTTTTCTGTTAAATGTGTGACAAAAATTTAAAAACCAGTTAATTTGCAAAAAAAAAAGTTAGATTATTTGTAAAAAGAATTGAGACAAAAAGCATAAAGCATAAAAAAATTGCATTTTTACCCAATCAAACTCTTGAAATACAGGGGCAATGGAGCAGAGTGTTAATTTTATCATCAAGAAAATTTGTAGATTATAAATTTGAGTGTCAAAAACTAAAGGAAAAAAAGAAAAAGGAAAAAGAAACCTTGATTTTCTAGTTAGTGTCTGTATCCTTAAAGTCTTGCTTGTGCTGGGAACAACTTTTTAAGAAAAGATCTATAGGTTATGCACTTTCAATACTACATCGATGCAATAGGACATTTGGAATTTGTTACTGTGTAGACTATGTGGGTTTCTCTGTTGATGTTACCACACATTTGGTGACAAGCATTGGCTGTAAGTCCTACGCATATTTTTGGGCCCTTATTTAGGTTTATTTGGATTCATATCAATTAATTTTCTAAACTTAAAACAAAAGGTGCACTATATTTTAGTCAGGATTTTTCTTTGAGAAAGATTTTAGACAGGATTTTGATTCATCATTTGTGATGAATCCAACTATGTTGAGTTGTTTAAAAAATTTGTGATAAATATTATGTGGTCTGTAGAGGAGAAAAGATAGAGACTAAGTGGTTATTTCCATTTTAAAACTTTTATCTTTTCCTCTTATTGTTTTCTTTAATAAACGCAAAAATCATAGGTGAATCCTTTTATGACTACCTTTGATATTTCAAACATGAGATGAAACAAACAATCAAAGTGCCACACATAAAATTTCTAGATGAATTAACACAACAAATCCCTATTATTATTGATCAATCGCTAAAGAAATGTTGATCAAGGTGTTTTGATCGAGCAAAGTCAGAACACAATCGATCGACAGTAAAACGTGTTGATATGAATTTGAATGATAAATGGTAATGGCATGCTAATTTATAGGAGACGAGCAATCTTACTGTCTTGTGCTAAGAAGTTTGTTTAAGCCATAGTCGTCACTGACGACTAGTCAGTATCGTACGATACGCGATATTTATTGTATTATTTGTAAAAAGTTTTGTATTGTATCGTTTTATTGTAAGTGCTCATAAATTGTTATCGCATTGTAAAATTGTGCGTATTGTACGATACATAGACAAATGCTTTAAAATGAGATTTTTTGTTAAAATTTGTACTTTTATTTGAATCTATCAAGTTGTTAGACTTGTTTTTAATACAAAATTATTATGTTACTTAATTTAGCCTAATAAAATAATATATTCATAATTCTTTTCCTATCTTTCTCTTACAAAATTTGGATTACACAATACACACTTACACTTCACTTTAATATTTACAAATTTATTTTCTATACTATGAAAAAGATATTAATTGACAATATAATTATTTTTTATTTTTTTTCATTATTGTTATAAGTCCAAAAAATCAATGCCAAGAAGAAATATTTATTTTAAAAAATTATTAAAAAAGAAGAAGAAGAAATAGTAAATGTTAATGATGATGAAGAAGATTTTAATGAAGAAATAAGTTTGCAAAATGATAAATGTGATGATAGCATTGACTTAAATGTGGTTGATTAGGCAATATGATAAATATGGTGAAAATAAATTATTATTTTTGGGTCATTTGTAATATATTATCACTTTTGAATTTAATCAATTTGAATGTGTACGTTATAAACACATGCTAGTTTGACTTATTTAGTTAGCTTGTTAAATAATATTACATAAGTGATGAATAAATTGGTCATTAGTTGAATATATTCAAAATTTATAATGAATATACCATTTATATATGTGTATATATATATATATATATATATATATTTATAAATTTTATTAAGTGTTTTTGTATCTTACAATACACGATACGATACATAATAGTAAAAAATCAAAAATCGATTCACAATATGAATCACGTTTTGACAACTATGGTCTGAGCTTAATCAGTTTTTGGTGCTTTTTAATTTAAGAAGTGCTATGTTCACAATATTTTCACAACAAATCTTATGTGGTAAGTTGTTACTAGTTATAGTTTGAACTCACCATTGAAATTAATTTTTTGCCTATTAATAACAACCAGTAACAATCTACCACTTAGAATTTATTATGAAAATATTTTGGTATGTGTACATAGTATTTTTCTTTAAATTTCTACCATAAGTTAGGGATTGACTCTGTAAGTCTTGTTTATTTTAGACAGGAATTTGATTAGTCATTCAAAATTCAACAATCTTTTAAGAGAAAGTTATGTGTACAACACTTTCATAATATTTTCACAACTTTTAGGTCGTAAGATGTTACTTGCTTTTACTAGTCAACAAACTTAACACATTAATCAATTAATGATAATTCACATTTTGAGATTTAGAATTAGTTCAATTTGGCTTGGTTTTTGTAATTCTAATAAGGAGTACTAACTTGTAACCTTATGCATATGCATAAGTATATTTTAAAATATGCAATTAGATGAAATGATTATTTTTTATATAAAATATATATGCAACAACATTTTCATCAATAACAATTGAAATGATTTTTTATTTGTTTTAAATAAACTTATATTTTATATTTTCAAATATACAAACATTATATATATTGTATATAAATTTGGTAAAACTTTAATATGCATTTTGTTATGCTTATTTGTAAATGTACTCCATGAATATGCATAACGCTGTAGGCTAGTGTTTATTATGTATTGGATGGGCATGAACTTTAAAATTGTAGAGCACAAAGTAAATTTATCATCAAGAAAATCAGAAGTTCGTGAATGTGCAAATGTCAAACCTAGCTGAGAACTTTGTTGCTCAACTGACATTTTCTATTGTTTCTAATGGAAAGTTGGAGACAACCAAAGTTTAAATCTCCTTATTGATTGTAACTACTGAATTTATTTATTTTAAAAAAGGTGTCAACATCTAAAATATTTATTTTCTTATATGTGTCTATATCTCATAAGTCTTCCTTATGCTCGTTCAATTTTCTCATAAAAGATCTAGCTATGACCAAATTCCTTCCCATTCACGCTAAAGCATTAAATATACTATATTCTCTCTCTCCATCTGATAAGAAATTGTGGAAATTGTCATCCAAATTAATTGAAAATATGCCTAGAGTGAAGAGGGGACCTATCCTTATATTATATACAGTAAATATCCACCAATTATAGATTAGGCTTAAAACCCTACACTTCACCTCATATCAAACTATGATATAAGCCCAATAAAACAAGGTGTACCAAGGCTCAATACTGAATTTGACCACGGTATATTAACAAACCCTCTAGTTATATTCACTTAGTCACATTCAACTCGTTTTATGAATCCAAAAGTCCAATAAATAGAAGCTCAATTCTAACATTCTCACACTTGGGAAACATTAATTGGTGTTTGTAATTTTGAAACAACTATTATTATTTTGAAACAGCTATTATTATTAGGAAAAGGGTTAATGAAACAGCTATTATTCTCAAGGAACCCTCCATCCTCACGCTTTACAAAAATAATAAAACTTGTTTATGATTTTGTTTATGTAATAAATGGTACTAACGGAATGCTTATTTATAGGAAACGTAATGTCTTATTGTATTGTGATGAGAGGAGAGGAGTTTTTTTTTTTTTGGCAGGAAGAGGAGAGGAGTTTGTTTGAGCTTAATCGGTTTTCTTATTCTTTAAATTTGTACCACGCATAGGGATTCGGTGTCAAGCATTGACTCTGTGAGTCTTGTAGATGCAACCATTCAGTGGGCCATTAGCTTCATTTGGATACATATATCAATTTTCTAACTCAAGAAAGGTGCATTGCAACTTTTTTTACACGGAGCTATGACTGGTCATCATCAGTCGTTGCTTTATCAAATTCTTTTAAAAAAATTCAAGGTTCATTAAAATGAAATTTAGTGATTTGATTTTAGTGATTTTTTAATTTTTAATTTTAAGGTGGTACTACTTCGAAGGATAGAACATTATTAATACAATTATTCATGTTTTGACAACTATGATCTGAACTTAATCGATTTTTGTTGCTTTTAATTTGAGAAGTGGTAAGTTATCACAATATTTTCATAACAAATTTTATGTGGTAAGTTGTTACTAGTTTTAATTTAAACTCACCATTGAAATTAATTTTTTGTCCATTAATAACAACCAATAAGGCAATAACAACCTAAAACTTAGAATTTAATATGAAAATGTTTTGGTATGTGTACACAACATTTCTCTTTAAATTTCTACCCTAAGTTAGGGAATGACTCTGTAAGTCTTGTTTATGGGCCTTGGGTTCATTTGGTTACATATATCAATTTTCTAACTTGTGAAAGTGCAACTTATTTTAGACGAGAATTTGATTAGTCATTCAAAATTTAACAATCTTTTAAGAGAAAAGTTATGTGTACAACATTTTCAAAAAAATTTCACAACTTTTAGGTTGTAAGATGTTACTTGCTTTTATTGGTCAACAAACTTAGCACATTACTCAATTAATGATAATTCAAATTTTGAGATTTAGCCCATAGTACATCCCCAATGTACTCGGTTTGACACTTTTTCTATTATTAATAATATTCTGACGTTACTTAGTAAAAAAAAACATTTTGAGATTTAGAATTAGTTTAATTCGATCTGGTTTTTGTAGTTCCAATAAGGAGTACTAACTTCTAAACTCATGCATATGCATAGGTACATTTTAAAATATGCAATTAGATGAAATGATTATTTTTATATAAAATATGAAACAACATTTTCATCGATAACAATTGAAAAGATTTTTTATTTGTTTTAAATAAACTTATATTTTATATTTTCAAATATACAAACATTACATATGCTGTATATAAATTTGGTAAAACTTTAATATGCATTTTGCTATGCTTATTTGTAAATGTATTCCATGAATATGTATAACACTACAGGCTAGTATTTATTATGTATCAAATGGGCATGAACTTTAAAATTGTAGAGCACAAGGTTAATTTATCATCAAGAAAATCATAAGTTCATGAATGTGCAAATGTCAAACCTAGCCAAGAACTCCGTTGCTCAACTGGCATCTTCTAATGTTTCCAATAGAAAGTTGGAGAAAACTAAAGTTTAAATCTCCTTATTGATTGTAACTACTGACTTTTTTAAAAAAAATTTTTAAAAAGGTGTTAAAATCTAAGATATTGATTTTCTTATTAGTGTCTATATCTTGGAATTCTTCCTTATGCTCGCACAATTTTCTCATAAAAGTTGGAATTCTATGATCAAATTTCTTCCCATGCACACTAAAGCATTAAATATACTATATTCTTTTTCTCTATCTAATAAGATACTGTGGAAACTATCATCCAAGTTAATTGAAAACACGTGATGCCCTGGCCCATAATCTTTTCTAATCAGTACTAGTTTGAAGAATTCAACATTCCTTTGATGAAATAGGTGATATTGGAATTTGCTATGTATACAATGAATTTGTTTGATGTTGTGAAATTTTTGTAGCTAGCTATTGAAAAGTCTAGTGTGATTTGTTCCAAAAGTCATGTGCTTTATTAGTGAATAAGTGAAATGATTATTAATAAAAAATGAGATTATTAACAATCCGGCCGGATATCAAACACTTAACAAGTAATTCCTCTCACAATGGTTGTTTGTCATTAAATATGCTTATTTTATGATCCATATATACCGAAAGATATTAGTAGCATTTTTTCTAATTTGTTACTTTTGCGGCTATCAATGATAATAAGATAAGTAAAATGGAACAAGCGACTTTATCATACAAACAAAATAAGCTTAGATTTTTTTTCTTTAAAAAAGAAAAAAAGGCTATTGCTAGTGTTCATCCTTATAAGAATTGAAGCATAGATTAAATTTTCGTTATTTTTGACAAGCCTTTTTTTTTATAAAAAAAATCCTTTTTGTGTTGGTTTAAATGAATATATTTCTCAAGTTTTCAAAGCATGGGCTTTCGATAAGATGTTCAACTCTTATGCACCATGCATTGACTTTTAAGTCTTGTACATGGAACAAGTCAAGATAAAAATATAGTCCATTTTGATCAGCCATAGCTTCTTTTGTGGGAAAAATTAAATATTCATTTAATGGGAGATAATGGAATTTGACACCGTATATGCTGGGTTTGTTTAGTTGGGAAGTCATTTTCTTTAAGCGTGAAAAGTCTAAAATGGAAAAATCTAGTATGATTAGTATGACAACATGCAAATTTGTCTAAAATGGAAAAGTCTAGTATGATTAGTTTGGTGAAATTGCTCTATGTACTAGGAAATCTAGTATGATTAGTTGGCAAGTCATGTTGTTTTAGTGTGAAGATTCTAGAATAGAAAACTTTTAGGTTTCCACAATGTTTTGGAGAGAAAATTGCTAGCCCCTCATCCCATTGGGACCCCCTATTTGTACAAAGGAAAAAGGGTCCACATTCCTGAGTGTGACCTTCTATCCCAAGTATGGATAGAACATATGAACTAATAGTAGTCCTTTCCAGGTAGCAAGATATTAGTAAAGATGAGTAGAAATGGGAATGGTTGTTGTATGGTGTGTACTTGACAGGTGAAGGTATATGAAAATGACAAAATTCAAGTACAAACTCCTACTAAAAAATTAACAAGGTTATATATTTTGAAATTAAATGTAATCGTTGGAATGCTTCTTTTTTTTTTTTTTTTGGTTCTTAACATGCATGTCAAATTTTGTTCAAATCGAATGATATTTACCATTTGATCCATAAACTTATTTTCCATACATAATTTAAGACTATACAAACTTGAAATTAAATCTTTGATTGATGACATAGTTATTGATTTTTTATTTTTTTTTTGAAATTTTACAAGTGTAAAAGAAATAATAAGAAAATACAATCTAATGTTGAATCTGTCAAAATTTACATTAAAAAAAAAAAGGTAAAATAATATTTTGGTCCTTAGACTTTATCAAAAGTTTGTTCTTTATCCTTAAACTTTACTAAAAGTTTGATTTTCATTCCAAAACTTTACTATTTTTTTTTTAATCCCTATACTTTAAAAGGTTTGTGTTTTTTTATCCCTAAACTATTAAAAATGTTTACATTATACTTTACCAAAAAATTGTTTTATTGTCCCTAAATTATTTTTAAAAAAAATTCATCTTTATTTTTGTCTCTAAACTATTAAAAAAACTCATTACAAAATTTAAGGATGAAAAAAGAAAATTTTAAAGCTTAGGAATTGAAAAACAAACTTTTGGTAAAGTTTTCTCACCAATCAAAAAATAAATTAAATAATGAAAAGAACAACCCAGTGATATATCCAATCCATGCCAAAATATATCCAACCGAATCCATCCAAACTAAAACCTATATGCTAGTAGCAAATCATCAAGTAACCCATTTACATTTGGCAACGATCTTCAGTGGCAAATGTTGTTTAGTAAATCTGGTATCTTCAGTGGCAAATGTTGTTTAGTAAATCTGGTTGCCTAATTCTCTTTTCAAATTCTTATCCTTAGCCTCATTTAATTGAAGTAGATTCCTTTTTGAAAGAATTTATAATTAAATAATTAAAAACCTTGCTGATTAAAAGATTAAACATAATACTAATAGTGTCGTAATTATCTTTTCAAATTAGCTATAGATTCCTCGTATAAGAATTAGGATTGCTCAAAAAAATCTATGTGCACCTAAATCCAAACATGGTCTTCATTTTACCAATTGTTTGTAACGAGTATGCTTTTTTTTTTTTTTTTTTTTTTTTTTTTTTTAAATTAGGATATTGCTCCGCACTCCTCCAACACAGGCCAAAATATTCTCACAAAGTCTAGGAATTCATGCTCTAATCACCTTTTTACTGCAACACCAAATTCTTTGTGCCTCTTCACAAATCCATAATACATGCATCATGTCATCCTCAATTCCTCATAATACATGCGTTAGAACCCTTCTGTTCACCAGATTGGCACATGTAGGTAGAACGTTATGACATGCTTTCCATGCAAACATCTTAACATTATTAGGGACCTTTGCTTTCCAAATTGAGCTCCAAACCATCTCCACTGCAATTTTATTGGAGCTTCCAATAAAATTTACAACAAATTAATACGCATTGAGAAATAACAACAGACTGAAATAGAGAGATTTCCTAGATAATTTTGAAAGAAATACCAGGAGATGGTTTCAATAGGCTATTAATCATGGACAAAGGAAGAAAGCTATTAAATTATTCAAATTCTGAGCCCATCAGGACTTGGTGAATAATAGCTTACTAGCTCGTCACTAACTCATCAGACAATTCGAAGTTGTAAGTTGACAAGAAGGAAATGTCGTGTAGCAAATGTATTACTATTAATAATCGTAAGCTCTATCACCTATTAGAAATTTCAGCAATCCAACCTTTACTTAATGTAATGAAGATTGGAATGGTGAAAAGCAATCTCATTAGAACCATAGGTATAGAACTCAAGATTGAATTTTGACACCCCTATCTACCCAGCCTACGAGATTTATTTTGAATGAATAAGATTTATGCAGATTATTACTGTACAGAGTTCCAGTAATATCACAATCAACATAATTAAAACTAAGTTATGTTTTGGTTTATACCCATTACATTATCGGGGGCTATAATACCTAGTACCACAACAATAATAAAAATCTACACAAACTCAAGATTTTCACGTGTGTTAAGCATATTTAAGGAATCACATATCCTAGATACAAACAACAATATTCAAAGCACAAACACAACATATATGGTGTGTTGAACATATTCATTTATTGTTCATCAGAAAAACTCAACTATTCGTCTTTTCCAACACCTCACTGTGCGAAGATGAATAAAGTATGGCTCTGTTTTGGAACTCTGTTCAACCTCGCCTCCTAGCTCATTTTGGAGCTAATTAAGTGACATTGATGGACTTATTGAGTTCCCAATTAAACCAACAGAAGATTCATCTAGCTTAAGAATGTCAATGGAAAACGATATAAAAGATTGAGCTACTACAGCATACTGTAGAATTCTGGAGCTAATTATGTGTCACTTATAGAATGGAATCAGGACTCTAGAATTCTGGAGCTAATTAAGTGCCATTGATGGATTTCTTGAATTCTCAACTAAACCAACAGAAGATTCATCTAGCTTAAGAATGTTGACGGAAGATGATATAAAAGATTGAGCTGCTGTGGCATACTGTAGGCACATTGATTACTACATTTGAAAAAACTAACTACTAAGAATAAACCCCAAAGAGAACCCATTGAGTCGAATCTTCACAAGTTTTCTTGGGCCCAACATGTTGTTTAGGAGCTGTCTCACATTTTCCTCGTTCATTGTTCTCACTTTTCAATTATATCTCTCTATCCAACATCTTTCCCCTACTTATAAAACAAAACTGGAGTAGCACTTGAACTTTGTTGATAAAGAACAGTATATGCAGAAAAGAAACATTCTATGAGACAAAGGGTTTCATTACGATGCCTTGGCAATATGGAAATATCTTGACAATGAGTGGAAAAAAATTTTTGCTAGAGGATTGGAAATACCGACCTCAAATGTCAGATAATGCATAAAGCTATCAATAAATTTTAGCAGGCTAAGACATAGCAATGATGATCTAAGGCATTGCAATTCCTTGCATGTTATGGGAATGAACTCCTTTCAAAATTATATTGCAATTGAATTAAAGAGCATGATGAGAAATATACTATGCAAGGAGGTTAGAAAACATGAAAGGTATTTTTTTCATATTTGATGCACTTGCCACACTTGCACAGAGCTGATAGTCTGTGTTTAGAATGGAACGTAAAGTGAAAAAAAAAAAAAAAAAAAAATTGTACTTTATCTCATCTATAGAAAATGGACATTGTACCTAATAATGAAGCAGACATATCTAAGAAATTCATGGTTAGGCCATAGGATAGTATAGGCCGGTGGGATGAGAAGTCAAAGCAAGAAGAGTATTTAACCAAAAATATAGCAAATAAAAAACGAACTACAGATATCAATTTAACACAATTAAAAAATAAAATAAATAATAAAAGAACCTAAAGGATGGAGCTTATTCTTTCTTTTTCTGTTTTTGACAAGGAGGCCTAAGAGGCTTTTGTACTAAGGGACGAAGGCTAAATCAGCCTGGAAAGCAGAAAAAGGTGGAGGAACAGACTCCATCCACACAATGTAGTTTGCAACATATCTAGCATGCTGAGCTAGGCTATGGGCAACCTTATTACCTTCTCTCTTTGTATGAGAGTAATGTAATTCATTAAAACAACTAGTAAAAGACTTAGCATCAGCTATCAAAGAACCAAGAGAAGACAAAGAGATTGTATCAGCAGAAATGGCTTGAACAACCAGCATAGAATCCCCTTCCAGCAGTGCATCTTACCCCAATCTCAAGAGCAAATTCAAGTGCCATTGTTGCTGCCAGAGTTTCAATTTCTGCTGCATGGTATCAACGTGGAAGCTGCTGAGAGAGTGCTGCAACGGCCGAACCTTGTGAATCTTAGATGACCACACCAATGCCTGACATATTCTCTGAATCAAAAGTGGCACCATCATAGTTGATTCTATACAAATCAAGAGGAGGCTGCCAGGAAGCACAAGAATGTTGCTGTTGAGGGTGCTGTTGTGGTGAGTTTGCAGAAACCCAATTTCAAAGGTTTGGACAACAAAACCGAAATATTAGCCTGAAAAAGAGCCTTTAAGGTAAAAAAACAAGCTATAAAGTAAGAGGGTAGTATTTATTACACACTATTACACACCCATTTTTTGAATTAAAATCGTGAATTGAAGACATGATTTCACTTTTGAGGCAACATCATCCTCCTTTCCGTGAACTCTTTAGATTAAAAATATCATTCATCAATTCCAACTGTAGTGAAGTGGAGATAATCCATAATAGACTAGCTAATAACTGAAATTTACACATAATTCCTGACGCTTTTACAATATTTTGAAATTTGAGACTAGCTATACTTATACTATCAGCAGCTAATTAAAAATGTAACAGAGCACACAGAGGGCCTTGAAGCTACAAGTACTGGCAAAGTCATCTCCATTTCAACCTCCTGCTCTATGAAAGTGAGGATGGCATAAGCATAAGTTCATGTCCGCTGAAGTTTGAATTTTCAGAATTGGCAAAATCCTAACACACATATCATGCAAAAATTATCTGAGTTTTCTTTTTGAAAATTATGATTATTTTCCATAAGTAATAATGCTTCATTAAAAATTATATATATTTTTTCAATGATAAATACTCCTACATTCACACAAATTTGAAATTGTGACCTCATTTCCAGCAGTGGAGTGAGGTTCAATTTGATCTAGAAACCATTGGTTTCTTTTTTGACAGTACACTTTAGGCTCAGATCATCCAGTAATACTAATTCAACTAAAATCTACAAGTATTCTTGAGTATGACTAATTATAAGTTTGATCTCCATCTGTCTATAGAGTTATGTGTCGCTTAAGATATGAAGTATAGGAAAGACTTATATTATGTGTAACACAGATCCCTGTCCAGTACTAGCTACCTTTGTTTTACACGTCCACTGACTTGTACAACTTAACGCTTTTTTCTAGAATAACTTTGTAAACGTTCTTTTTTTTTACCATGAAAAGACCGATTTCAGCAACACATCAAATGACTAATTTCTTCCATCAATTATGCTTGTTCTATGTATTAATCCTTATTCAAATTAGGTTGGTACCCAATCCTGAAATCCTATGAAGCAGCTTCCAAAGATGCAGATGAAACAATGTAACTAAAAAAAGTAATTTAATTTAGGTCTCTAACTTTACTTTTATTCAATTTGATTAGTGTTCGTTTGAAAACTTCCATAAAGTGTCTCAAAATAATGTGGTTTTGCTTTTCTATAGATTTTTATAGTAAAAAATATATATAAATTAATAAAAAAAACTTTTTGATAAAAAAATTATAAAATGGAAATTATTTTCTGAGTTAAAAAAAGATTAGATGAAAAAGAATAGAGAGAAGTTATCTCAGAAATTATTTTCTCAGTAACCAAAAATAAAAATGAAAAGAACTCAGTCAATCCAAATCATGCCAAAATCTATTCAACCGAATAAATCTAAACCAAAACCAAAATGTTACTTGCAAACCTTCAAGTAACCCATATCATAGTAAAAATAGCATCCCCAAGCTATAAATTATTTTTGCTACCATGTAGAGATCCCACTAATTCATATGTGTTAAGTGTAAAATTCATAGATGGATCAATTTGGAAGGTAATATAATCTCCCAGTCCATGATCTCTTTTCATTAAGATGTATCATCCTTCAATTCCAACCATAGAAGAGAGAACATCCGTAACAATAAGCTCATACATGTCAGGGGAACAAGCTAATAACTGAAATCCACATATAATTCCAACTATTTTTACTAGATAATGAAACTGAAACTCAAAAATAACTAGTCTATTAGCATCCAACAACATTCAAAGGGGAATCAAAAGCTTAAAGGACCTTGAACCTGATTTTACTTGAGTCTCGACACACAATCTGTGTTTGCGACTTGGCTAACAATAACTAAAAAACAAAATGCACACTTTTAATAGGTTGCAAATGATATAGGCCACATGATACATTTTACATTACAGCTGTGACAAAATTTTTTACTTGAGTCTCGACACATAATCTGTGTTTGCGACTTGGCTAATAATAACTAAAAAACAAAATGCACATTTTTAATAGGTTGCACATGATATAGGCCACATGATACATTTTACATTACAGCTGTGACAAAATTTTTGAAAGTGATGCATGCCAAATATAGGTAACTCGTAGTGTCCAAATGTGGGATTTTAGATGAAACAAATCAAAGGGGTGAGCAAAGAAAATTTCATTGCAAAAAAATGAGAAACTCTTTGTTAACCTCAGGAGTGTTGTGGTATGGGCTTTAAAGATTTGGTGAAATTTGGTGAAATTTAGTGAGGCGATGCTTGCAAAACAGCTTTAATATCGCTTGACCAACCATGATGCTCTATTTTATAGAGTTTTTCAAGCAAATACTTCCCTAGAAGTACATTATTTGATGCCAAGATATCTCCAGGTTCCTACACTTGGCAAAGTATTCTTAAAGCTAGGAAAGTTATCTTAGCTGGGATGATGTGGAGAATTGGTGTTGGTATAGAATTCGGATTTATGAGGATAATTGGTTATCCGGCAAAAAGCTTTGTAAAATAATATCATGTGTTCGGAATTTTGTGCTCCTATTACATGTTCGGTTAAACAATATAGTATTAGAGCTGCCGCTATTTCAACATATATCCCCCAAATCCCCGTTTCCCTCCCCTCCCCTCCTCCCAACCCCCCAAATAAGAATCCAAGTTGTGAACGATACAACGTCGAGGTGGTATTGATTATGAGAACAAGATATTAAGGCTGTAATATGCAGTGAAGGAGGACAGTAACTTAAAAATGTTTTTTTGACTCTATATTGAATCAACCTACAGTTTACTTTTCCCTGTTAGGAACATGAATATCTATGAGATAATAATTCCTACAGCTTGCAGAAGCTATCATGTCATTGACTCACTCTTGAACATTATAGTCAAACAGAACTAGAGAATATCATCCTACAATAAAAAAAAGATCACGTGAATAGGAAGGACTCGAAGTGCAAAAATTCACGTGCGTTTGTTTAACAACATAATATTTTTCCTGAATTGATTAGGAACCGAAACATTGTTTATATCACATGTGAGCCTCACTTAACTATTTTGCCATGTTTGAAAGAATGCTTGAACAAAGTTTCTTGAACTATAACCAGTTGCCCTAGTCTTTCAGTCATAGGCAAGGCTTATGTACAGAACTTAAGTGTTGTTACTTAGGTTTTTTTCTTAAGATTCAACCATGTAACTTTTTTCACATGGAGTGGAAATGTATTTTTAGTTAAGTATAGACACATGGCTAAATCTTAAGAGGAGAACGTAAAAAACAGCATTTAAGTACTGTACTTAAGCTTTATCCTTCAATCACATGCACTATACAATTAATACCTACATCCAAAAAATTAATACACAGACTTGTAGATACATATCATATGTGTCATTGGAAAAAATTCAGAGTGGCTACTTATGGCTTTTACATAAACCCATTTTTTTTGTTACAATTCTGAAGTGGCCAATTGAGAGTGGCTACCTATGGCTTTTACATAAATCCATTATTTTTTCTTCAAATAATCATAACCTACCACATTAGATTAGTAACAAAAAAAATTGTGGTCCTAAATTTTCTTTGCAAGCAATTACTTTGGTGTCTTAGTTGGACTTTGAACTACTAGAACTCCTTTAAGTTCAATTATATATGGGCCCTCTTGACTTTGAACTACTAGAGCTCCTTTAAGTTCAATCACATATGGGCCCTCACAGGAGGAACAACTCCTTTAAGTTTAAAGTTTATTCAATTAAAGATCTTCCTTTAGAAAACAGCCATTACGTCTTGCTTTTCTATAGATTCTCACTTAACAGCAATTACATGACAGACACTAAAGGAATACCTTAAATTGAATAAATTTGACACTTCGAGGACTTACAAAAGTAAATGTAGATATTTGCAATGAATTTTGGTCAAACTTATAGGATGAATTTTCCTTTTTTGCCTTTTATTTATTTATTTATTTATAATAAGAAATTGAAAAGGAAAGGAAAATTTTTTTGCAGAAACACAATTTCAAAGGTGTGGCCAACAAAACCAAAATATCACCTAGAAAAAGAGCCTTTAAAGTAAAAAAAAAGAGGCTAAAGTAGGAGGGTAGCGTTTATTAACAGACACACTATTACACACCCATTATTTGAATTGAAATCGTGAGTTGAAAACATGATTTTAGTTTTGAGATAACATCATCCTCCTCTCCATGAACTCTCTAGATTAAAAATATCATCCATCAATTCAACTGTAGTGAAGTGGAGAAAATCCATAACAGACAAGCTAATAACTGAAATTCACACATAATTCCCAACATTTTTACACATAATTATCTTTACAAGTGTTTAATATGAATCTGAAATTGGAGGCCTAATTTTACGCCACTTGTCTAATTCAATTTCTTAATTTTACTTCCACTATTTAACAGTTATTACAAATATCGAAGAGTCATATATATATATATATATAGATATAGATATTATATATATATATATATAAAATTAATTAATTAATTAATTCATTAAATCCAAAACTTAATTAAAGTAATCTATGCAGACTTATTAAAAGCAATGCTATATATTCACTAGTCATGGTGTTCTAAATGGCAAGGACCAGTATTAGTAAGGTCCAAAAATCAGAATGAATAAATAATCACAAAGTTCAGGAAAAGCAACTTGAACGTATATATATAATTACAATTAGATAAACAAATGATAAAGCAAAATCTAAACAATATGATAATGAAATTATTTTGGAACATGATAATAAGTGCCAGGTATGAAGCATTGACAAAAAAATATATTAAGTAAAAAGTTCAATTACACAAGGAAGACTAAGAATAGAAGCACTCACAAGAATTCATACTACTACCTCAAATCCTAAGGGATTATAAACTAAAACAATAACAACCTACAGAGAAGATGAGAATGTACAAGACATTAGATCGAGTTCTAATATTTAATTCATAGGAAAGAAGACAATTCAAATTAAAATAAAATGATACTCCTTTTTTGAATGAAAATTTAGAAAATAAAATGATACTCGTACCAAGCTTTTCCCATCCAACAATACTGCTTGTGATGGAGAACAGTAACTTATAAATGCTTTTCTTTACTCTAAGAATTAACCTTCAATTTACTCTTCCCACTTATTGAGTATAAGGAATGTGATGTGAATATCTAGATAATAATTCCTTCAGCTAAACATTTCTTTTTTTGTGGAAAGAATCAGTCATCTCAATAACAAAGAATACAAACACCAATACAACACTCAACAGCTAGTAAAACACCTGCAAAAATGTGGAGCTGTAGTACATCAAAGCCTAAAACACCAAATGCTAAATGTAGCTAAACAAAACCCATCCTTAACCTAAAGTCAGACTATCCATCTAATTTACAAAACACAACTCTAAATCCCCACCTTGCAACGCACTATCAAACAAGATCAAACACCCTTACAAACTAGTGAAACATTCATCCTCCATTTACAGTACAGCACAACACACGATTCAAAATTGAAATATTGAAAATCCTAAACATCTTTCATTAAACTGGTCTTCAGTATATGGTTTCTTAGGACCTTCCACAAATCCAACTTCAGCTTAACATTGATTACAGATGCTACAAAGTTATTGAGTCGCTCTTGAACATTATAGTGAAACAAAACAGGAGAAGGTAATAATATCATCCTTTATTAAAAAAAAAAATATCATGTGAATAGGACTTCAACTAGCAGGTCTCCCTTCAAATATCGTTTGTATATAAAGTTCTAACTCTTCTTTCTAGTAGCCCCTACTACTTCACCAAGCCCTCAATCTCTTGCGGTATAGTTTGCACCCAGTGTTATGTTAACACACTTTGAGCAAAGCTCCACCATTATTTAGACATCTACCCTAAGACCAAGCAAGACCCAATACACCAATTTCATGAATTAACCAACCAGCATCCCAAACAGAATTGTAAACCCTGGCCTTATCATTAAAAAGCCACTACCCACCCTCAAATTAATGACTCACCCTACCATTCAAGATTGACCTAGACCCACTGCCAATTGTATGACCCAACCAAATTGTAAACCCCCAATCAAAAAAAAAAAAAAAACCTTCACACCACACTGATTGCTGAACCTAAAATAGATGAAGTTCAACATCAATCTCCTATGTATATACCCTCATCAATAACAACCTTTATTTTTCTTACCCAACTTTAATTCACACACAACCAAAACCTACCCACATCATTCATAAATTATTGAAGCCAGATTTTTTCACCCCAAATTAACTTGAACATTCATTAACACAGAGATGGGCTCAGGCCCTCAGCCTGATGTACCTTTCTTTTTTGTGGAATAACTTTAGAATTATTCACCAAAAACAGACGTACAAAGATGCGTTTGTTTCACAACAAAATTTTTTTTACCTGAATTGAATAGGGAGGCAAACATCGTTTACCATCTCAAATGTGAAACCATATATTGTTTAACATTTCATGCTATCCTCCCTTAACTCTGATGCCTCCACCATCATCGAGAAAATGCCTGAACAAAGTTTCTTCAACCGCCCATCCACTTTACCCCGAGTCCCTCAGTCACATACATAAAAATAACAAATACCCAAAAAAGGATGGGTCGATATGTCTATATCAGAAAGTGAAAATCAGCATCGTATTCAACTTCCACTCCATTGGTCTCTTCAACTCTCAACTCATTAACTCAACTAAAACCCTCATCACGTGTACAACTACAACTGAACTGGTGTGTAATAAACAAAATTCTAGCCACTCTCCATAGGACACGCGGAATTGCTGCTGCCATTAGAAAAGGAAATTAATTAAACCCAATTCAAAAAAAGACAAAACAAATTACATAGATAAACTTTCCACTACTATTCTGACCGTTGGAGAGTTATTATATCTAATTACCATTTTACCTGACATCACTGACCCCTATATCTTTTTTTATATAAATATAACCCTCCTTAACCCTAATCCTCCATTAATAACCCAAACCCTAAGCTTTCCTTTCTGTAATCATTATTATTTCTTCTCTTCTCTGTTGCTTTAATCCATTCAATATTCCGTGCTCTTCACTACAAACCCACTTGAAGAAATCTTCTTTTACTCAAACTCCATTCATCATCTTCAAACCCTTTGAAGATTCTTGGTTAGTTTCAACTCCAGTGATCTTTTGAGCACTCATTATCAACACAACAACAGCTCATCATCAGATCAGTGCTGGTGCAGAAGCTATATATGGAGTTGCCACCTGGTGTCAAGTTTAGATCCTATGACCAAGAAATTGTTCTCTACTATCTTCTCAACAAGGTCCAAGGGAACCCAATCTTCGAGGACTCAAAGAATGTTATCGTCGACTGTGATGTTTTGGGGGATCCTTTCTTAATTAATATTTCATTTTTAACATTTTCTGAATAAGAGTTTCTTAAAAAATTACTTACAAATATAAGACATGCATCACACCTTTATGTGGCATGATTCTCTGTTAGCCTAAAAAATGTAAGGTCCGTATAGTAGCATAAGAATTATATTCAATTAATATCCCCAATTAGATCAAAAGGCAATTGCAACAACGAAATTCGACAGAAGGGTACCAAAAAAAATTCTACTCTACTATATCAACCTCTGAAAAAGTACTTGAAGCTTTTGGAAAGAACCAATAGAGTGATATAGGTTATGAGAGACTCAGATCTGGAACTCCTCACTAGCTCTCATGTCACGTGCTCCTAGCGTTCAAGCTCAAGCTCAAGTTCAAGCTTGACTAGTGCTAGATCTGGCTTCTCTGCCAACGACGGTCTTCTACATATTGGAAGCTCTTGCATGCATGTTCTTGTTTCCTTTTTCTGAATATGTTTTGCTTCTTTTATCTGAAAACTGTGTCTTGTAGAAAGGGTCTAGTTGGAAGGTCCTCCCATTTGTTTCTCATTATTCATTAATGATATTCCCTAATTGGTTTCAAAACAAGTTTGTTTGATCAACTAACTTTTGTTGTCTTATATGCGGATTTTATGCATGATTGTTTTTACTGTGAAGAATTTTATTATTAAATATTAAGTGAAGATTAATCCCATAAATTTTGTTTATTTTCTTGTTATTTACTGAAATTAACCGAACAAATTCTGTTGCTTTAGTTCGGGAAAAATGGGCTTTTGCCCTTAATTTTCAAACTATGCAACAATTTATCCCTGTTTTGAAACTATATTGCAGCATGTCCCTCTTTTGGAACTCGATTTTTAGAAAATCAAGTTCCCCTTATAACTTGGTTTTACCATTTCCGAGTTATCTTCTGCACCTGTCTGGTGTTTTAGCTATAACTTTCTGCTCATAATTCCAATTAATTCAAGATTAGTGTCTTTTGAAAGAAAATGTAATTCTCTACAACTTTTCTAGATATAGAGAAAACCAAATTTCAATGTTTGCAAAGCCAAAAATGTGATTCAAGTTGATGTTAAAATATCGTAACGGTTTTTGAGCATTTTCTGAAAGGAAATCATATTAACAGCGATTGGTATTATTTACATTCCAATTAATACCGATCGGTATTAATGAAATTTCAATTGGTACTGATCGGTTCTAATAATTTCCCAATTAAAACCAATCGGCACTAATAAGAAAACTTGAAATACCGGTCAATAATAATTAGATCGGTAATAAGAAAACTCAAGTTACAAGGGGAACTTGATTTTCAAAAAATCAAGTAATAAGGAGAACTTGATTTTCATAAAATCGAGTTATAAGGGGAATTTGATTTTCAGAAAATTGAGTTCCAAAATAGTGACATACACCTAAATAGTTTGAAAATAAGGACATTGCATAGATTAAAAATTAAGAGCAAAAGCCCATTTTCCCCACTTTAGTTTGTGACTTACTGAAATTGTTGTCTTGTCTATACTCTACCCTTTCTATTCTTTTAGCACAGTCCTAGCTAGCTAATCAACTTAATTAGTACATGTTAAATCAAGAAATTAAACATAAATAAACCATCTTTTTTTCCTCTTTTTTTTTTTTCTTAATAATATTAATATATTAAAAGAAACTGACATTTTCACTCAAGGAAGAGATCCCAAATGCAAACACAAACTGAAAACTATAGAAAAAGCAACGGAAGAGAAATAAAAATTGTATGCATCTCTTTATATATATATATATATATATATAAAATGCATGAATACAAAAAAAATAAAAGCACTAGCATCAGTTGTGCTAAATGCTAAAAATTTAGCATTTAGTATACCAAACACAAAAAAACTACCTACATTAGATGTGCCAAATGCCCCAATCTCAAAAAATTTAGCACGGGATACAATGATGTTCTACAAATGGCTCGATACAAACAAATATGCTTTAATTTTTTGGCATTATTTTATTCAACTTTTTCATTCTTTCTATAATAAAATAGCTTCTTCTCTTTCATTCAATCTGCTTTTTGTCTTCTCTCTATATCTCTTGACCGAAAGATTTCTCTCTCTCAACCAATTTTCTCTCACAAATTCCCTCAACAAAACACCTTTGCTAACCACGGGCTCCAAAAATAGACAACACTTTCTCTTTCTACCTCTTCTCTAGCTTTCTCGGCCAAATTCTCTCTCTATCTTGCAACTCACAGGGTCTGGGTAAATTTTCAATGGGTTTATTTGTTTAGGCATTTCAGTTTTGGGTTATGACGGTTGTTGTGGGTTGCAATCAGTGGTGGTTGGTTTTTGCATCATCGGTTGGGTCGATTGAAGAGAGAGAGTGATGGTGCTCGGTTGTGGGTGGCGGTGCTAGGTCTGTTTAGGTTTGATTGTTGGGTTATGATTGGCTTTTCTAGGTTGTGGGTGGTAGTAGCCGGATTTGTTCAAGTTTGATCGGTTTGGGTTTGATGCTAGATTTGGTTTGGCTGATTTGAGTTGTTGCAAAGATGGAGAAATAAGAAGAAGAAAAATAGTTTGATTTGAGTTTTGAGAAATAGAAAAAGTTGAGAGAGAGAGAGAGAGAGGGGGGGGGGGGGTGAAATGAATGAATGAAAAATCGTTTTTTTATATTATTTTATGAGTTGGTCATATTATTTTAATGTATTGAATGTTAAAATAGAAGATGTGACGTAGCCATGTAGGGTGTAAAGTTAAATGCTATGGTAAAATAAATAATGTATGTTTTGATGAGTTAAAATGACATTTAGCATAACACAACTGATGCTAATGGAGATTGAGATCCTTTCCTTAAAAATAAATAAAAAGAAAGAAAGAAATACAGGTGTCTCAATTAGATAAGTTATGAGCATAAAATGGCTTCCCTTACAACATGACTCTTTTCTATCATCTTTCTTCCAACGTCATTATCGCGGTGCACATGTACATCATTATAATAAACCATTGCAAGCGAAAGGGGTGTTGATCATTACAAGTTTTCATATTTCATATTATGGGATGTAAAGTACAAAAATAATCCCATAGTTTATGGTTTTTTTTTTTTTTTTTGCACAAAAAAGAAAGAACCATAAGCTTCTTTTTTTTTTTTAGAGTTTTTAGAAATTATCTCTAAAAGAAATAAAGAACCATAATTTGAGTGCATTATGATGCTACCAATACTTATGTTTACAATAAAATCCAAAGCCAAAATTTTTCACAAATAAGTTGTTAAGATAGATGATAAAGTAATGTTAGTGATGTGTCGATGTGCCTCAGAAAGAATCAATAACCTATGCAGACTCATTAAAAGCAATGCTATTCACGATTCAAGGTGCTCTAAATGGCGGGGACCAGGATTAGTAAGGTCTAGAAATTAGAATGAATAAACAATCACTAAGTTCAAAGAAAAGCGACTTGCATGTATATAATTACAATTAGATAAACAAAGGATAAAGAAAAATCTAAACAATATGATAATAAAATTGATAAGTGCTGGGTATGAAGCATTGACAAAAATTATATTTAGCAAAAAAAAAAAATCAATTACACAAGGAAGACTAAGAATAGAAACACTCACAAGAATTCGTATTACTTCCTCAAATCCTAAGGGATCATAAACCAAAACAACTACCTGCAGAGAAGATGAGAGTGTACAGGACATTAGATCGAGTTCTAATATTTAATGCATGGGAAAGACAATTCAAATTAAAACAAAATAATACTCTTTTTTTGAGTGAAAATATAGTAAATAAAATGATACTTTTACCAAGCTTCTCCCATCCAACAATACATTTTGTGATGGAGAATAGTAACTTATAAATGCTTCTTTTTCTTTTTAAACTACAAAGTCATCCTTTCACTCTTGAACATTATAGTGAAACAAAACAGGAGAACGTAATCTAATCTCATCCTTCAATAAATAAAATATATATAGCATGCCTATTTCATGAATTAACTAACCTGATCCGAAATAGATTTGAAAACCCTGGCCTTATCATTAATAAGCCACTACCCTGAAGATCCATCTAATCCAAACCTATGACCCACCCTCAAATTAATAACTCACCCTACCATTCAAGATTGACCAAGACCTACCGCCAATTGTATGACTCAACCAAATTGTAAACCCCTAATCACAAAAGAAAAAACACTTCACACCATGCTGAACCTAAAATATAAACTCAACATCAATCTCCTATATATATCCCCTCACCAATAACAACCTGAAGTTTTCCTACCCAAATTTAACTCACACAACCAAAACCTACCCATATCATTCATAAACCTCTTATTGAAGCCAGATTCTGAAACCAAATTTTTTTCACCCCAAATTAATTTGAACATTCATTAACAAAACAGAGATGGGCTCAGGCCCTCTGCCTGATGTACCTTTCTTTTTAGGGGAAGAACTTCAGAACTATTCAGCAAAAACAGATGTATAGGACAGCAAGTACAAAGGTGTGTTTGTTTCACAACAAATTTTATTACTACTTCCATGTAATTTTACTTGAGAAAGTGATTCTCCAATTTGGTTTTGGACCTATGTGGGTTCTTATTTTCTAGCAGGTTGCTAGAACTAATGCAAGGATTCTAAGGGGGCTGCTGTTTAGGCTTAGAATTGATTAAGGGAAATGAGAGTTGCTTAGAACAGTGAACAAGGTGAGACAAAACCTTCTTAAAAGAAATCCATCTCTTGAAAATAGCCGTAGTCTGATCTTTGTAATTGCATTCAAAACTAATCACAAAGTAACTACAATGTGGTACTTGTTTGGCATTGGAGCCTTCTAGGTGCTTGACAAGTGCCTAAATCCTATTGGCTACTGCTTAGCAGTCATCTAACTAACTAACTATTTACAAGAGGATTAGGACGCAACAACTTGAAATGCCCTGCATCAAGAACCATCTTGAATCACTGAACTTATCTTACAATTTAATGTCATTAGAAATTTGGGGGTTGCAGCACAAGTGCCGTATTGTTTTCTACCTTTTTCAGTACTCCTGTCTTCCTATAAGGTGCCTATATATTGTCCTGTTGACTATGGCAAATTGAAGTTAACAAAAAGAAAGGGGGGGACACTTACGTAGAGGTCACACATCATACAATTAGGTAGTGCATTCTTCATTTTCCTGCAATTTCATACTAAAGTCAAAACAAATTTAGAGACGTTCTTTTTTATAATAATTTTGTGTTTAACTATAATTAGACAAAAAGTGAGGCTACGATATTTTAAACACAGACTTGTTGATAAAGAATCTTCTATGAACTACAGACATCAGTAGAAGATGAAATCAGTGAAAACTTGTTAGCAGCAAGAGTTTATTACAATATTCTTACTGTCTACAAGCTATGAATTACCTGCATCGGTTGTGAACCATTGCCATGGAGTCCCTAGCTTGACACTCTTCTTTCAAGCATATCTTGGGTTCAGTCATTTACCCTGACAAAACTCACTAATCAACAACTACTAAATACATTCATTTCAACAAAACAATTACCATGACACAAATTAAACCAATGATCATCACAACACCCCAAATGAAATTACCTCTATTTATAACAACAGGATTTGGGTAGCAACGTCAACATCTAATCAAAACACAACCCAAATCAGTACAAATATCCCAAAAGTCAAATATGGGTTTAAAAAATTGTATAAGAAGCAAAAGGAGAAACAAACCAGTGGAGCTCTAGAGATTGAAAATCCGAGTTTGAATGTGGTTTTCAAACAGGGGGTTAATTCGTCCCACCATGTTCATCAAAACAAAGTCGAAAATCGCCAGCACTTCAAGTGGGTACCTAACCATCTTGGAGTAAAGGTCGCGTGCATAGACATCGAGCGACTCGCCTTCGATTTCAGTGACTCTTTTGATCGCAATCGTCGGTGGACGTGGGAATGGATTAATGAATGCCATTGTTGTTTGATATAATAGTATGTTGTGAATTTTGTAATTTTATTTTTCAAATTTTCTGTTTGGTTTTTGTTTGTTGAAGAGCGGAGAAAACAAAGTGAAAGTGAGAATTTTTTGAGTTTGAAAGTTCTGTGTTTGCTCGGCGTTTTTTCTTAAATAAACTATGAAATCCAATCAATGTTATTGTCCACCTCAGCAACGCAAATATTTGGATACATATTTATACTTGGAAATGAATAGTAGTCACTCAATCACATAATGTATTAAAAACCTTTTTACCAAGCCAAACAAATACCAATAGTATCACATGCATGCATACATAATATTCATGAAAGTAACTGAGTTGCTAACATAAATGTTCATGAATTCAGCAAGAGTTCTAAAACAGAACATTGTGTCCCTTCCAGTATAATCCTCAATTTATCATCTTTTACTTTTTATATCTTATTTGACCCAATTGTGGATATCACAGTGGTTCATGTTACTTCAAACCGACACAATAGGCACAACATTTGTTTTTGATAAAGTGGGAAACCTTTCTAAAGAAAAGTCATTTGGACTTGCCTCTAGCTAGTAAAACCTATGGGCAACTAACCCCACCTGCTAAAATCAGTTAGCAAGTAATTGAGAGGCATTTTCTCCTTATGGGCTCAGTAGACAAAATGATCAAATTTTCTAGGAAAGAGAACAACCTACACATTTAATTCAACCTAAAAATCAAACAAAGTATTTTTATTTTGAAATGTAATAAACGTTAATAAAAAAAATAAAAAAAATAAAAAAAAAAACTCAAGAGTACACCATGTACACAAGTTGTGTACACAGACACAATGAGATTAATACAAAAAGAACAAGTATCAATAGAAAGGAGGAAGAAAAGATATCATCCAATCATATAGCTAACTTTACAGCAAAGACTTCAACGTATCCAGAGCAACCTCATTATATTGAAGGTCAACTATTCCTTTCTTGCCAAGGGTCCACATACGGCAAAGCAAAAGAGATTAAATCTTGTTTATCCTCCAAACCTCTAAAAATAGTGTTAATGTTTAGCATTTGAATTTCCAAATTTGAGCTTCTAAGAATATTAAAGAGAGGTAAACAACAACCTTTACTCATAGATAAGAGCAATATACCCATAGAACAATATTATTGAGTAAATCATTTTGTCATTAAGACCTAAACACAAAATAAAAAGTGGCATACCAACAATAAGATAGTATAAACACACACACACACACACACACACACACACATAAGAAACAAAATATTTTTTCTTGTCCTGGGTATGAAACTCCTAAATAGAAACCATTAAAATCAAGTTAAGCACTGTTTTTGCCCCCTGAAATAAAGGGTAAAGGGGCAGCTAGACATGGAGAACAACAGAAGCCATTAAAATTAAGGTGAACATTATAGAAACTTATGTCTTCACTAATGTAGTACAATGTGATTTCTTTACAGACACAAATAAGAATCAAAGTGCTAATCAGCCCAATGATATGGGATTAGGCACCGAGATACAATAATTGAAAGTTACCGGTTTAAAGCATTGATGATATTACTATGTTAGCAATCAAATGGAAGCGTTCTTAGAGAGAGTGAAAGAGAGGGAAGAGTGAGATTGAGAGTGAGACGGTGAGTGTTTGAATTTGAGTGATTTGTACAAAACCCTATAAACAAAAAAAAAAAAAAAAAAAAAAAAAAAAACAAAACAAAACAAAAGCAAGGAACTTAGATAGAATCAATTACCTGAGAGTGAGAGAGAGACGATGAATGACCCAACAAGGCTCGAAAAGATGTTGGGCTCACAGAGATAGTGGGTCAGAGTGATGGTTAGAGTCTGATGAGGAGAGGAGCCAACGACGACAGAATGAGCCATCGATGAGGCCGAGCCGCCAATGAGAGAGAGAGAGAGAGAGAGAAAGGACAAGTCTCGTGCTTGAGTGGGTTTGAGCATCTGGGTGTTTTGAGAGTGAGAGTGAGAGACTGTGAGAGAAACGGTGTGAGACTAAGTTAATGTTTGAATTTTTGTGATTTTAAGAGTGAGATGAGTGTGATCTGTGGTTTTGAAAGTGAGAGCGAGAGACTGAGTGATTGAGAGTGTTTTGGTGAGAGTGATCTGTGAGAGGTGTATGAGAGTTTTTTGGTGAGAGTGATCTATGAGTTTGAGTGATTTGGGACACGTGGGCGGCTGAACAGAAATCGAGTCCAAGAGACTCAAGTTCTTAAAACGACTCCAATGCACTCGAGTTTCATATCTACGTGGACATATTGTCCACCTCAGCTAGTGCAACGATAGGGAAATCGAGTACAATGTACTCGATTTATAAGCCCAAAATTGAGTCCATTGGACTCAATTTGTTAGAAACCAAATTAGATTCAAAGGTTGGCTAATTAATAATATTGTTTGGATTTTTAGTTATTTAAAAAAAAAATTTGTTTGCTCTTTACTTTGCTTAATGTACTGTGCGGTTTGGAATGGAGGTTTTGGGTTTTGTGTAATCCAAGCAATCAAAATTTTAACCTTTTTTTTTCCCAATTTTTCTTAGAAACCAAATGGGGCTTTTCTTTTTTTTTTTTTGGTTGCAATTGTCATAATTGTGATTGAAATTTCACATATTTTTTTTTAAAATTGTGGTTAGTTTTTATATTTATGTGCAACTTAATTTTCTAATTTAAACTCAACTAAAACCCTTGTCACGTGTTCAAGTATAACTAACATGGTGTGTAATAAATAAAACTCTAGCCACTCTCCATAGGACACGTGGAAATTCCGCTGCCATTAGGAAAGAAAATTAGTTAAACCCAATTCAAAAAAACAAAAAACAAAAAATTGATATTACATTAGATTAGGGCTGTCCACGAGTCGGGCGGGCGGTACTTCAACCCGCAACTGACCCATTACAGTAACGGATTCGTCGGTTCGGGTTGCCAGCGGGTGGTGGTCGATTTCAGGTGAAACCGATCTCACCGGAATCCTTCGAAATGTAGCGAGATCTCGCCAAATCCAGTCGAATCCGGTGAGATTTCTACCAAATTGTGATAAGAAATCACTGGTTCAGCTAGATCCAGTGTTTATTGTGCTAGGAATCGATGAATTTAAGTGAAAAGGGGCCGAGACATGGGAAAAAGGGGCCAAAATCTGGAAAAAAAAGTGTGGCCGAAATCTGGAAAAGGTTGCCAGAATTTGGAAAATATTGCCTAAATCTGGAAAAAGTTGCCGGAATCTAGAAAAAATTGTCGGATATTGAATGGACTTAGGTTCGGGTCAGGTTTCACGGGTTTTGAACTTAAAAACGGCAACCGACCTGCTAGGTGTCGAGTTATCAAAGTCGGAAACCGCGTCCGACCACCAGAGTCGTCGGATCGGGTGGTGGTGGGTCGAACGGGTTGGGTGAGTTGCCGGTTTGCCTTGACACCCCTACATTAGATAAACTTTCCACTACTGTTCTGAGTTCTGACCGTTGGATGGTTATAATATCTAATGACCATTTTACCCCAAATCTCCGACCTCTCTCTCTTTTTATATATAAATATAACCTTCCTTAACCCTCAACCTCCATTAATAACTCAGACCCTAAGCTTTCCTTTCTGTAATCATTATTATTTCTTCTCTTCTCTGTTGCTTTAATCCATTCAACATTCCGTGCTCTTCAATACAAACCCACTTGAAGAAATCTTCTTTTACGCAAACCCCATTCATCATCTTCAAACCCTTTGAAGATTCTCGCGTAGTTTCAAGTCCAGTGAGCACTCATTATCAACACAACAAGTTTCATCATCAGATCAGTGCTGGTGCAGAAGCTATATATGGAGTTGCCACCTGGTGTCAAGTTTAGGCCTAATGACACAGAAATTGGTCTTTACTATGTTCTCAACAAGATCCAAGGGAACCCAATCTTTGAGGACTCGATAAATGATATCGTCGACTGTGATGTTTTTGGGGATCCTAGCACGTGGATGAAGATTTTTCAAGAAACCCATATGGACCGTCTCTATTTTTACACCAAACTGAAGAAGAAAAATAAGCTCGTTCTACAACCTGGAGAAGTCAAAAGGACAGAGCTTTATGATGATAGCAAAACGATACACTATGGGTCTAAGCGAAGTTTCAGTTTTGTCGCTAAGAATGGCTTCAATGGTACGGGAAGGTGGACCATGAATGAATACCGACTTGACGGGGAGTTTGCAAACACGACTAATCATGTAAGTTTTTTTTTTTTTTTTTTTTTTCTTCTTCTTGATATTATATATTTATAATCCATATTGCTCTGTTTCTTGAGTTTCTTTGAAATATCGTTTGGTGCTCAAACTTGATTGCTACATTTTTATCTGTGTCCAAATTAATAAATTTAGGCTGGGAATTTGATTTCTGGCTCATATACTCGAATGGGTATTCCTTATTTTATTGATTTGTTACTTAGATTTCAGTCACTGAGTTTATGTTACTGTACGTGTTGTTGAGGATTTGTCCAGTTTTGTGGTCAAGTGGCCATTTTGATATTTAGGATTTTAATGTCCATGGTTTTACTTGCTGTTAGTGGATTCTAGAGGTTTTGGATTCTTCATTTTCGTCATAGTGATCGAATTTGTCAACTGGGCTGGACAGTTGAAAACAATGTTTAGACATTATAATTGGTTGCTATAATGGTGACTCAGTTTTGGTTCTTTTAATGATGCTTTATATTGTTGCATATATATATATATATATATATATATATATTGCTCAAATTAAGTTATTGGGTGAGATTTATGGATACGCATGTGTGTGTTAGAGAACATTCATGATTTCTTTTGATGCATGTATCTGATTAGAATGTCCAGCAAAGGATGCACCTGAGAATATTGAGGGTGAACTTTAACATATTCTAGGAATTTTTTTTTTTTTTTGATGGGAAAACAATCAAGCTTTCATTCAATAAGCTGAAATTGGATTACAACAGAGAAGGGGAAATACAGAAGCTGAAATAGATCAGATATCATCAAGAATTAAGTGTTCTACATAACTGGGATTAACTCCCTTCCAAATTTGAGAAGAACCTGATAGTTTGGCAGCTTTTGCAAGTTCATGGGGCAACTCTGTTGCCATCCCTTTTCAGGTGATGGAATGTGCACCAGCTGAATAAGGCCGAGAAGCTTCTAATGTCTTGGAGAATAAGACCAATCTCACCATCAGCAACTCCACAATTAAGGGCTTGAACAATGGAGAGGGCATTTGACTCAAATATAACATGAGAAATTCTCAAATCCAAGGCAAACAGCACCCCATGCAGAAGTGCAAAGGCTTCAGTGATTTCTGCAGAATAGGAGGACTGGAGAACTTCACAAGCAGCTGCAATAGAGTGACCACAGCAATCCTGGACAATCATCCCAATGCAAGACTTAGAACCATCATTAGATATGGCTCCATCAACATTAATTTTGAAGAAGCCAGGAAGGGGAGCTTTTCATTTGATGGTAGGGGGGAATGGGGTAGTGGAGGGTAGGAACAAGCATCCTTAAAATCAGTAAGGGTTCTATTAGCTATTTCCCAACTTCGGCATGGAGGAGAGCCTATGTCCTCATACACCACTTGATTACAGTTCCACCAAATAGACCAAGTTGTTGCAAAGAAAATTTCCAAGTCATCAAGTGATGCCTTTTGGGCTCAAAAATGCTGGGGCCACATATCAAAGGTTGATGAATAGAATGTTTGCGCACCAAATCGAAAGGAATGTACAGGTTTACGTGGATGACATGCTAGTAAAAAGCATTTGGGAATTCGACCACTTGAGCGACCTTCAGGAGACTTTCGACACCCTTCGGTCTTACAAAATGAAGCTAAACCCAAGCAAGTGCGTATTTGTGGTCACAGCAGGGAAGTTTTTGGGTTTTATGGTGTCTCAAAGAGGTATCGAGGTCAACCCAGAGAAGGTGAAGGCAATAATGGACTTAGCTCCCCCAAAGACGGTAAAAGAGGTTCAAAGTTTGAATGGCAAGATAGCAGCCTTGAACAGGTTTGTTTCAAGGGCGACGGACAAGTGTCTCCCATTCTTCCACACATTAAGAAGATCATTTGAATGGATGAACGAATGTCAAGAAGCATTTGAAGATTTGAAGATGTACCTCTCTTCTCCGCCTTTACTTAGCCCATCCATGTCGGGGCAAAAATTGTTCCTGTACCTAGCCGTCTCTCAAGCGGCCGTCAGCACGGCTCTTGTTAGAAATGAAGAAAGAATACAAAGGCCCGTATACTTTATAAGCCGAGCGCTAAGAGAGGCAGAAGAGAGATACCCCCAAATGGAAAAGTTAGCCTTCGCTTTAGTGACCGCCGCACGAAAACTCAAACCATACTTTCAAGCACAAGTCATAAATGTTATGACAAACAAGCCCCTACAGAAAGCGACAAGTAGTCCCGAAGCGGCAGGTCGAATGGCATTGTGGGCAGTCAAGTTGAGTGAGTTCGATATTCGTTATCGACCTAGAACGGCAGTAACAGGACAGATTCTAGCAAACTTCATTGCAGAGTTCACCACCACGGAGGACCAAGGGACAGAAGAAGTTCCCATATGAAGCGTTCACATAGACAAATCCTCCAACAAACATGCAGGTGGAGCCGGTGTGGTAATCCGCACACCAAAAGGGGACAAGATCAAGTGCATGGTCCGTCTGGACTTTTCGACAACAAATAACGAAGCGGAATATAAAGCCCTAGTAGTAGGATTGGACCTCGCAATAGCTGCAGGAACCAATAGTGTGGCCGTCTACTCCGATTCTCAAGTCATCACCAGCCAGGTTACTAGAGGATACGAGTGCAAGAATGAAAGAATGAAGGGATGTCTCGATGAAGTAAAAAGCCGAATGAGTAGCCTCCATATCAAATTAGTCCAAATCCCAAAGGAAGAAAACCAAGAGGTCGACCAACTTGCAAAAGCAACTTCCGCAGAAACAATGATCGTCCCCGACCAGGTATTATCCTTTGTTCAACTCTCACCACTTATTGATGGTACTGGCATGGAGGAAGTTAGTAGTGAGCATTGTTGGATGACTCCTATAGCTGCATATCTAAAGGACGGCAAGTTGCCAAACGACAGGGAAGCTGCAAGAAAGTTAAGAGTTAAAGCCTCCCAGTTCGTCATGATTAAAGATATCCTATACAAAAAGGGTTTGTCTCGACCCTACCTCAGATGTCTGGCTCTAGAAGAATCGAATTATGTCATGAGGGAGGTCCACGAAGGGATTTACGGAAATCATTCAGGGTCAAGGTCTTTAGTGCACAAGCTTCTCAGTGCAGGATACTACTGGCCAATGATGCAGAAGGATACTAACACATACGTTAGATCCTGTGACAAGTGCCAGCGTTTCAGCAACCTCATAAGGCAGCCAACAGAGGAGCTCACACCCATGACAGCCCTATGGCCGTTCGCATAGTGGGGTTTAGACATCATGGGCCCATTTCTAATAATGGTAAGGCAGTTAAAATTTTTAGTGGTTGGCATTGACTACTTCACCAAATGGGTGGAAGCAGAGGCTTTAGCCACTATCACGAAGAAAAATATCTGTAGCTTTGTATGGAGGAATATTATTTGCAGATATGGCATACCAAGGGTGCTAGTTTCAGATAATGGGAAGCAATTCGACAATGACGCATTCTGCAATTTTTGCTCCTAGCTAGGGATAAAGAACCACTACTCGTCACCCGTCCATCCGCAAGCCAATGGACAAGTGGAGGTCACGAACCGATCCTTGCTCAAAATCATCAAAACTTGACTCGAGGGGTCAAAGGGTATATTGCTGGATGAGTTACCAAGTGTCTTATGGGCGTACAGGACAACTGCAAGAACACTAACAGGAGAAACGCCGTTCTGGTTGGCATATGGTAGTGAGGCAGTCATACCGGCTGAAGTAGGGCTCACGAGCTACTGGGTCGGGAACCACGACGAGCGCAAGAATGATGAGGCCATGCGCTTAGAGCTTGATCTAGTGGACGAAATCAGGATTGCAGCAGAGCAAAGATTAGCGTGATACCAAGACTTAATGGTGAAACATTACAACTCTAAAGTGAGGCACAAAGACTTCCAGGTTGGAGACCTTGTCCTGAGGAAAGTACTCTGTGCTACAAAGGATGCCTCCCAGGGGAAGTTGGGACCTAACTGGGAAGGACCATATATGGTCACATCATGGCATAGGAAGGGAACATGCTACCTAGAGACACTGAGTGGGAAGAAGTTAAGTCACCCATGGAACGCAGAGCACCTGAAGAAGTACTACCAATAAAATATGGGCGAAGACAACAGAATCACCCTTTCCTCATTTCCAATTTATCTTTTCTAGCAGATAGTTATAGTTTTATTTTTTACAATACTATTTAGAGCCAGAAAGGAAATTTTCTTTTTTTTTTATGAACAATATTCTACCTACCCATTATAATAAGAGGAGTTTATTTAGAGCATACGAAATGTATTCATCCAGGTTTTACCATGTCCACAAAGTGGACGGATCATCCAAAACGGATGAAACTCATCAAGTCCACAAAATGGATGGATCATCCACCAAGGATGAAATTTGTTAGTCCACAAAGTGGATGGATCATCCACAAAGGATGAAATTTGCGAATCCACACGATAGATGGATCATCCACTAAGGATGAAAATCAAGTCCATAAAGTGGACAGATCATCCACTAAGATGAAATTTGGGTAGTCTACAAAGTGGACGGATCATCCAAAATGGATGAAACTCATCAAGTCCACAAAGTGGACGGATCATCCACTAAAGATGAAATTTGCTAGTCCACAAAATGGACGGATCATCCACAAAGGATGAAATTTGCTAATCCATAAGGTGGATGGGTCATCCACTAAGGATGAAATTCAGTCCAAAGTGGATGGGTCATCCACAAAGGATTAAATTTGCTAGATGGACGGATCATCCAAATAAGGGATGGAATTTGTACAATCCACAAAGGGATCATCTCAAAGGGGTGAAAATCAACATAAGGACGAATACAGTAAAAGGTAAACCGTACATTAGACAGATCGTCCCAAAAGATATAAAAGTGTAATGTAGACAAATCCAAAAATAAATACGACGGGTAAAATTACTTAAATAAGTTCTCCATTACACTTCAAAAATGGTAAAAATACGACGGGTGAAATTACATTAAAAATTGTTCTCCCATGAAATTCTAAAGACTAAAAAGCAGAAAAAACAAAGTCAAATCCTTAGCTATGACGGTATCAAGTTCAACGTCAAGATCTTTTGGTGAATGCTAATGGGTACCGTCTCCGGCGGGTCCTGTTTCACCATCCTTTGGGGCCTCATCGTCACTAGGAAGTTCACCAAAAAGCTCGTCTGGTCCTTCAGAGTTGACGAGGTGAGCAGGGGTTTGAACTCCAGCATCAATGTTAATGTGAGCAAGGTTCAGGTCAGGGAAAGATACCTTCACCTGAGAGAGACAGTCGTCAAATCCATCGGCAAAAGAAGTACCCAGTTCCGTCAAGAGAGCATCAGAATCTTGGTACTCTTGGACGACCTCAACCCTTGCTCGACGAACATTATCTTCATTGGCCTTTACTGTCTCCCTCAAGAACTCAACCTTTTTCTCTAGGTTTTCATGAGCTTGCTTGGACACTTTCAGCTTCTCCTCGTGACGGACCTTCCAAAGTGTTAGTTCGTCAAGCTCCTCAGCCGTCACCCTTGACTTGGCACAAACGCACTCTAACGACCTCTCGTGGGCAAGACAACGGTCCATCAACCCTTTCGCCATTAAAACGGTCTACACCAATAATGCGAAGAATATTGCGACGAGTTAATATATATATATATATATAGAATAAAGAATATGACGAAAAAACGAATGACGGTACTAACCTGAGCAAGGCTAAATAAAGCCGTCTCCCCCATAGCCTTCGTCGCGTGATTGCTGAAGTCCTCGTAATCCTTCTCTTTGATAATGGAAGTCAATTGATTGAGGGCGTATTGCAAGTCCTCATGAAGCAAGACGGGTGCTTTCTCCTTGACAGGGTCGGGATTGGTCATTAGACCCTTACCCTTACCTATGCCCAGCTTGGGGGGCAACTTCACTGTGCCGAACCCTTGGACGACTGGTAAGCCCATCACTAGCCTTTGTTTTTTGCTAAGACGATATACTTTTTCTGGAGCTCTTTTTGTAGATGGGTGAGATGAACCCGTCTTGGGAGGAAGATCACCTCCCTTTTTCTTGGCGGCCTGTTGCTTGATAAGGGCCCTCCTCTTAGCATCATCCATTTCTACAAATAGTAGACGGGTAAGAATACAATAAAAATATAAAGATCAGCATTTTTTGGTTGAGAGACTTACGTTTGCGTATTCTTGCGTTGTATCGACGGGCAGCAACTGTCAGTTCTGGACCGTCACAATACCAGTAAAGGGTATCCAAGGTGACGAGCTTTATTCACGTTCTCTCTGACAAGTCGGTTTTTTGGAAGATTCTTTCAAGAAATCCAAACTGCTCAGTGGTAATTTGTGGACGGCTACACGCTGCAAAAATTGGACGGTTAGAATAGCATCAACGGTTGAAAAGAAGCTAAGCATGACGGATACATACCAGACGGTGGCATTATGCCCCAAGTCTTATCGACAGGCATGCACTCATGATCGTCAGGACAACCCATCCAATCATCCCCTTGAAGGAAGAAATATTGACCTTTCCAGTTGCGATTGGAGTTTGGGGTCTCGGACACTAGCCTAAGCACTGGACTCCTCGATACGAAGCTATACATGCCCCTCGACTTGACGATCTCGAACGGACAGTAACAATTAAAGAATTCCTCCACTATTAACGTCTCGACCCATTAGACATAACGCCGTACAAAACCACAACGCTCAGGAAAACTCTTCAGGCATTTGGTGAAATCTGGATGATGGCCAAACCCAGGTACTGAAGAAAACGACAGTGTAAGGCACTTAAAGGAAAGCGTAGGCCCGCTTTTAGCATTTGCTCGTATACACCGACGTCTTCAAGACCCCTGTAGTAGCATTTCTTGGAATTAAACGGTAGACGGATAGGTATGGTGTCAGGTATTTGGTACTTCTCCCTAAGTGTGTTGAAGTGTTGTTGTTTAATTAAAGAGACGAAGTCATTCACTGTCCATAGAGGGAGCATGACGAATTCTCTGAATCCATCATTACCTATGACGGATTGGATAGGAGGGTCTACACCATCTAAGTCATCATTAGAATTATACTCTGACTCGCCCTTGTCCTGCCCTTCATCTTCCACATTGGAAGGAGAGCTGGCTGATGGTTCCCTCTCCTCAACGGAGGTGACTGGCTCTGCTTGACCTGACGGGTACACCTCCTGGTAGCCCGCTCCCTCACAGACAAAAGATTGACCACTTGAAGCCTCACTAGACATCGGACACCTACAAATGACGAGTAAAGGAAACCTAAAACTCTAGATCTACACGGACGACGGACCAACGTAAAAAAAAAGGGGGAGAGAAGGGAAGAAACAAAAAAAAAGAAGAAGAAGAAATTGACGAGAAAAGATACTCATAGTTGGACAGTGTGAAGTAGCGACGAAAGAACTGAATGGATGGAAGAACAGCAGCATCGTAAGGTGACAGATCACACAAAGTGGGCGGTATGCTCTGAATAGCCAAATTTTTTGCAAAAAGTAAAAATGAAAGGGATGGGCAGTATATATATATATATATATATATATATATATATATAGAACGGCACGAGAAACGAAGAAACGCCACGGTTCCAATGAACCATCAATCAAGTCCCGCCACATGTCCCCCATACATTTATGATCCAGCCTAACGATCAATACGCACCCACAAAAGATAGGTGACAGATTTGTGTAATCAAAACTGTCTGTCATTCCATGAGCCCGTCAAAAATAGGTGACGGATTCATGGAATGAGGGGGCAACTGAAGGGGAATAAAAAAGAATGTATCCGAGATACCTAGTGGATGTGACGGTAATAGAGATGAAAGGTCTATTGCTGACGAATTTAAGGAGGACGAACCAAAGGTGGACGGACGAAGTTGACACGTGGCAGTTATTTTTCTAGGGTTGGCTCTAAGGTCTCCTAAGGGAAATCGACGTGCGGTTCACGTTAGGTCTGTTATTGCTTTACTTAACCTACATGCCAAACCCTAACTAAGAAGACTCCTATAAGGAAAAGGATTCAAGGAGATATACGAGATCCATAAGTTACTTTCCTAGAAGGAAAGAACTTCTTGCCCAAGGCGTGAATTTCGGTCCTATATTACTATAAATACCCCAAGACCCTCAAAAATCAAGATACGCATAATTAACTCCACTCAGCACTCTAGGGTTAGAAGAGGTTTCTAACTTGACCTTCAGAGGGTTTTTGGTCAGCACCACACTGGTGCTCTCTGTTAGGTCCTTTCTTTTTGTTTGTGCAAGTTTTATTTCAGTATTGTGAGGACCACGTAGCTCACTGGTGTTTTTCGGCATCATCAAGTATTCCTTATTTTATTGATTTGTTACTTAGATTTTAGTCACTGAGTTTATGTTACTGTATGTGTTGTTGAGGATCTGACTAGTTTTATGATCAAGTGGCCATTTTGATATTTAGGATTTTAATGTCCATGGTTTTACTTGTTGTTTGTGGATTCTAGAGGTTTTGGATTCTTCATTTTCGTCATAGTGATCGAATTTGTCAACTGGGCTGGACAGTTGAAAACAATGTTTAGACATTATAATTGGTTGCTATAATGGTGACTCAGTTTTGGTTCTTTTAATGATGCTTTATATTGTTGCATATATATATACATATATATATATATATATATATATATTGCTCAAATTAAGTTATTGGGTGAGATTTATGGATGCGCATGTGTGTGTTAGAGAACATTCATGATTTCTTTTGATGCATGTATTTGATTAGAATGTCCAACAAAGGATGCACCTGAGAACATTGAGGGTGAACTTTAACATATTCTAGGAATTTTTTTTTTTTTTTATATGGGAAAACAATCAAGCTTTCATTCAATAAGCTGAAATTGGATTACAATAGAGAAGGGGAAATACAGAAGCTGAAACATATCAGATATCATCAAGAATTAAGTGTTCTACACAATTGGGATTAACTCCCTTTTAAATTTGAGAAGAACCTGATAGTTTGGCAGCTTTTGCAAGTTCATGGGCAACTCTATTGCCATCCCTTTTCAGGTGATGGAATGTGCACCAGCTGAATGAGACTGAGAAGCTTTTAATGTCTTGGAGAATAAGACCAATCTCACCATCAGTAACTCCACAATTGAGGGCTTGAACAATGGAGAGGGCATCTGACTCAAATATAACATGAGAAATTCTCAAATCCAAGGCAAGTAGCACCCCATGCAGAAGTGCAAAGGCTTCAGTGATTTCTGCAGAATAGAAGGACTGGAGAACTTCACAAGCAGCTGTAATAGAGTGACCACGGCAGTCCCGAACAATCATCCCAATGCAAGACTTGGAACCATCATTAGATGTGGCTTCATCAACATTAATTTTGAAGAAGCCAGAAGGGGCAGCTTTCCATTTGATGGTAAGGGGAAATGGGGTAGTAAAGGATAGGAACAAGCATCCTTAAAATCAGTAAGAGTTCTATTAGCTATTTCCCAACTTCGGCATGGAGGAGAGCTTGTGTCCTCATACACCACTTGATTACGGTTCCACTAAATAGACTAGGCTGTTGTAAAGAAATTTCCAAGTCATGTGAAGTGCCCCTCATAATGATGTCTAAAATGATGTCAACAAGATCACAAGTTAGGCATGAAAGGTCTATAGGGCAGCCAGACCAGAGAACCCATTTTAGCTTGGCATGGTCACAGTGAAAAAGAGCATGGGCCACAGTCTTAATTGCTTTGTCACAGATGGGACAGAAGCAAGAACCTATTATGCCTCTATGGCTTAAGTTTTCCATGGTGGGAAGGCTATTAACACAGATTCTCCAAGTAAAGACTTTGAGTTTTGGGGGGACTTTTTGGTGCCAAATTCTTTTCCAAATCAGAGAGTTAGAGTTGTTTGATGAGCACTCACCCTTCTCTAGAGTTTTCACTAACCTCAAGATAATGTGGTAGGCACTTTTAACTGTGAAGGTTTCATTTTTATTACCAGTCCAAACCAGACTATCTTCAGGCAGATTGTAGCTCAAAGGGATTGACAAAATTGTGATGGCTTCAAAGGGTAGGAAGAGTGAGTAGACTACATCAGCTTTCCACCATTTAGTGTCCTCATCAATAAGAGATGATACCATTGGAAAATCTCCGAAGTCAATAGGTGGAGAGATCACTTTGTACGTTGTTGGCATTGGTAGCCACTTGTCTTCCCATATATGGATTTTACGACCGTCTCCGACTCTTCATCTTGTTCCTTTCCAGATCACCTCAAGGCTATTGTGAATACTACGCCAGGCATAGGATGGGCTGCTACCTTTTTTAGAATTGAGAATATTATCATGTGGGAAGTACCTAGTTTTGAGAACCTAAGCCACCAAAGAGTTGGGTTTGGTGAGAATTCGCCAACCTTGCTTGGCTAGCATGGCTAGGTTGAAGGCTTGAAGGTCTCGGAATCCCATCCCATCGTGAAATTTTGAGTTGCACATTTTCTTTCAATTAACCCAAGCAATTTTGTGGCCGTTGTCTTTCTGCCTCCACCAAAAATAACGCATCATATGTTCCAAATCAGTGCATAAAGCCTTAGGGAGCTAAAAACAGCTCATGGTGTAAGTTGGGACTGCTTGTGCAACTACCTTGATGAGGATCTCCCTCCCACCAATTGAAAGAAGTTTCCCCTTCCAACCAGCAAGCTTTTTTGCCACTCGGTCTTTGATTTTAGCAAACACTTCGGTTTTTGATTTCCCAATGATGGAGGGAAGCCCCAAGTACTTGTTATGCCTCGAGTCCTGCATCGACCCAAGTAATCTCAATATGCACTCTTTTGTTTCTTGTGGGGTATTTGGGCTGAAGAACACTGAGGACTTGTCAGTACTAATTTTTTGTCCAAAAGCTGCTTCGTAGCTTTGGAGTATGTTGACAAGTTTTTGACATTCTTGCTCATTTGCTTTGCAAAAAAGAAGGCTGTCATTGGCGAAGAAGAGATGGGTGATTATAGGGCAGCTGCAGATTCAGACTCTTGTGATTTGCTTTTTCTGGGCTGCCTCATGAATAAGTGTTGACAAACCTTCAGTACAAAGAAGGAAAAGATATGGGGAGAGGGGGTCGCCTTGTCGGATGCCCCGGGTTGGAGTGATGTGGCCAAAAGTTTCACCATTAATGATCATTGAATAAGATACAGAAGAGACACAATGCATGACAAGATCAATCAGCCTATTATTGAAACCCAACTTCACCATAATCCCCCTAATAAAGTCTCATTCAACCCGGTCAAAGGCTTTACTCATATCTAGTTTAATTGATATGAAGCTTTCTTTTCCCCCCTTTTTGTTTTTTAGATAATGCATAAATTCATATGCTACTAGGATATTGTCAGTAATTAGTCATTCAGTAGTGAAGGCACTTTGGATTTTCAAGATAATGCTCGGCATGATAGTTTTGAGCCTATTAGCCAAAACTTTTGATATGAGCTTATAAGTCACATTGCATAGGCTAATAGGGCGGAATTCCGCCATTCTGGTGGGGTGATTGGTTTTTGGGATAAGGGGAATATTGGTTTTATTAATCTCAGTCATGGAAGCATTAGAATTCAGCACATTCAGAACCATATTTGTAATATTAGTACCCACAATGTCCCAATATTTATGGAAAAAAATAGCAGACATACCGTCAGATCTAGGGGATTTTGTTAGGTGAATTTGCTGCAGAGCCTTGAGGACTTCCTCTCTTGTGAATATCTTAGTGAGCTCTGAGTTCATGTCATCTGTCACACGTCTAGGTATTAAGCCAATGACTTCATTTATACTAGTGGGGTAGGTGGTGGTATATATTTTCTCAAAATAAGCCACAGCTATGGCTGCTATGTTAGCCTTGTCCTCACACCATTGACTAGCACCATTCCAAAGCCTAAGGATGTTATTTTTTTTCTCCTGTCAGACGCCCGAGTATGGAAGAATTTGGTGTTTTGGTCTCCCTCTCTGTACCAGTGCACCTTACTGCGCTGATGCCATATAGTTTCTTCACTGTCAAGAAGATTATTAATCTCCTTTCTGAGTAGTAAGGGTGTTGAGCAATTTCCTTTTCTCTTGAATTTTCTTTGTAATGTTGTCCACCACTTTTTGATTCCAATTGGTAAGAGCCATGGCACATTTTTGGAGATTGGAGGAAAAATCCTCAGGGGTGGCAGAGAGAGAGCCCGAGTTTCGAGCCGAATCAACGATTTCTCAACAATCCTCTCTTTTGGTCCACATTGCCTCAAAATGAAATTTGTGCTTGCCTTTACGAACTTGTGGGGGAGAATAAAAAATTGCCAAGATACAGTGATCAGAGGTTAATTCAGTGAGATGGTGGACTTTTGGATTCTTAAAAAATTCCAGCCAGTCAGACGTGGCAAAAGCTCTGTCCAAACGGAGGGAAATTCTTTGATTGCCTTCCTTCATGTTGCTCAAAGTAAAGTCTGGCCCACAGTATCCCAAGTCCTGGAAGCAATAATTGTTTATCACTTGACAGAACAACTCCATTTGGCGTTGGGATCGTTGGGCACCACCTGCTTTTTCATTCATTGAAAGAATTTCATTAAAGTCACCACAACAGAACCAAGGAAGACAATATTGACTATTAAGAAAGGAGAGAAGTTTTCAAGATTCTTCCCTGAAGTGAGTTTCTGGGTGCCCATAAAATCCAGTGTACCTCCAAGAGAAGCCATTCTCTGATTCAGTGATAATGGCATCAATATGGAAATTAGAGTAGCTTTTAATTTCAAGATTTATGTCCCTAGACCACAAGAGAGCCATTTCGCCGCTTCGACCTCTATTAGGAACTATCAGGCCATTTGAAAAGTTGAGCTTATATTTCGCCTTCTCCATATGTTTATTTTTTAGGTTTGTCTCCAATAAGAAGACGAGTTTGGGATTCCAGCGCTTCATGTAGTCGCGGAGCATGAAAACTGTCCGGGGATTCCCAATTCCCCGGCAATTCCAACATAGTGAATTCATTGCTCCTGGTGGTGCTGCTTTGCAGCCACTGCTAATCCATCTTCAAAGTTGTTTGCTTCTGTGGGGAGTGTATGTTTGTCACAAATTTTCTTATAGGGTTGTTCCTCAACTTCATCAGATAAAACAAGCTTGCATGGCCTTTTTGATCCTACGAGCCCATTAAGGTTTTGAGCACAAATGCTGGAATTTTGGCCTTACTGCCTTTGGGCTCTAGCTATTTTTTTAAAATTTCCTTTACTTGAGCCCCGTGGGTTGCATGGTGTCTTGCTAGTGTGGTGGGCTTCTTTTGGATGTTTTAATGGACTTAAAACTTCTTAGGCTTCAGATGGGGAGGGTTTTTGAAAGCCCACAGAGGAAGTGTCATCCCCTGTTTCCATTTCCAATCTTAGGCTTTTTTGAATTTCAAATTGAGATATTCTAGATTGAGGCGCAGGATTTAAAGGACTTACTATTCCATATTTCAGCTGATTTGACGTGTCAAAACTCCCTAATGCCTTGTTGTCCTTGGGTGGCAAGTAGCTTCTAGGAGAAGTTGGAAGCTTAGTTTGTTTCGCCTCCATGTGCATGGAATTGGAAGCTGCCTGAACAAAAGTATTTCCATCCGAGCTATCATCCTTTCTCCCCACAGGTCTGCTACTAAAGTGGACCTTTGATTTTTCCGAACTGAGTTTAGCAGAACCATTTGCCCGGAGCCAGTCCCCATATTGCTTGGTGCTACTTGAGCCGCTTGGTATCACTTAACTGTGCTTCTCATCATGTCCAAGAAGACCATAGACGAAGCAAAAATTGGGCAACCTTTCGCATTTAAAGAAAACCTAAAATTTTTCACCCTCTGAATTGACTATATTACCACCCCTTCAAAGTGGTTTATCAATGGGCAAATCCACACAAATTCTGATGAATTTAGCTTTCTCTGAAAGCTAGGAATGTTTATCAGACTCTAAGTACTTACCCAACTTACCACCCAATTCTTTTCCCACCTCCTCTAACATGCAATCAAAAGGGAGACCCCAAACCTGAATCCAAAATGGAGAGTGGGTAAAGGTTATGGTGGCTATAGACAGCCCTTTTCTCCATCTTGTTAATAGTAGGAGATTGTTGTCAAAGTTCCATGGGCCATTCCTTTCAACCCACTCCATTTGGAACCTTGAGTTAAATTTGAACTAAAGGATGTTCTGCCCAACTTCCACAATTCGAAGATTAGAACCCATTTTCTAGGCTGACCAAAGTGTGTTTTTCAGTGCTCGCAAGTTCTGGTGTCGCTCGGCGAGTAATCGACCAAATAAGCTTAATGCGCACTCCTCATGAAGGTCCGATCTGCTGGCCGTTGAGATGGTGATGTCTTCCTCTTCCTCCTTGGTGAGTTTGAGATGTTGGATGCCGTCTAGAATAGCTTGATCCATGGCTGTGAGACGTTTTGTGAGTTTTTTGGGTTACCGAGACCTAAATGAGTCCCTTAAGGGAAGAGAGCGCTTGCATTGTAGCGAGAGAAAGGGGCTCCTACGAGGGAGAGGATCCCATATTCTAGGAATTGGGTCTTGATACATAAGTTCTATACATAATTGATTCTATGATCGAGTCCAACTTAATGCTTATTCTCTCCCATTTCAAAGAAGAAGAATATCTAGAAGAGCAACATCTAAGACATCATTGGGCAAGAGATGGAGCTTCTCCAATCTAGATTAACTTTTTTTTTTTAATAGAAAGTAAAAAACACTAATTTCACAATTTTTCATTTTTATCATTTCTTTAGCAGTGCTATTTCATTCTTTGGGTCATTTTTTTGAATGATTTACATGCAACATTTTTTTATTGATTTTTTCAAATTATTAGATTAATCATGTTAATATCAATTCTGACGTATTTTTTCCTAATTTGACCTTTGCTTATCTTGAGCATGTATATGACTTTAGTAATTAACATTAACTAGTATATAACCCGTGCTACCATATGAGAATGGATATAATTTAATAAAACAATGAAAAAAAATATTGCATTTTATTATTTAACTGATATTATTGGTTTTTATTTATTTATTTATTAATCATGAGTTTATTCGTATTTAAAAGGTTTAGTTAAGTCTAAATTCATATTATTAACCACAAAATTTCATTAACCAAACTTAGCATTATGTAATTTTTTTACAATTGCATAGATATACTTAAAAAATACACATTAAGATGCATAGTATAATTCTTATATATATATATAATTTATATACTATTGATAAATAGTCATTCTTATATTTTGTTTAAGTCTTTAAAAAATCTTGTAAAGGATATTATTAGGTAGAAAATGTAGATTGTCCATATTGTTTTTGTTTAAAATTTATTAATTCTTAATTTTTGATATTGTGAAGCACTTTTTTTTTTCTTTTTTTGCATGCTTATTTTCTAAGTGATAATTGCCTACTTCATAATGTTTTTTTAATTATGATTTATTTATAGGAAAACTTCATATGCTGTAACGAAATTTTTTTATTCATTTGGATTAAAAAAAATTGAAGTCAATATTGAAAATGAATATATAAGTTAGAATAATATTATTATAAATATCTTTTGTGCAATTTAAACATATTTGCTTGCTTGTTTACTAATTAATAATTGGTTGCTTTTAATTTTACGTAAATCAATGTAATTTTCTACAATTAATACTGGACATGAGAGGGGGAGAAAGGGAATTGTAAATGTTAGAGCTTTGAAGTAATAAAACATAACAAACAAATTTTAGTTGAATATAACTTTGACAATAATATTGGTTAATTCGGTGGTTTTGAATTATAACACATAGAACCAAGTCAAATAAAGGAATAAATTAACTTGCATAGCGTACAAAACTAACAAAAAATTCAAATGGAGCAAATAATGCTTAGCCCGAAAACACATAACAAAGTTTTTTCAGACTCAAAACATGTTAGTAGTATAAACTTAAAGACTTTTAGTAAACAATCAAAAAGGAAGAAGCACCACAAATTAATCCCCTAACTCATTCATATTTTACATGATAATAATGATATAATAGATACATTCAAAACAGGATTGGCAGGGAACTTTCAAACGGTATATATGTCCCATGCAAACTCGGTTTCTTCATGTGGGCTTGGTTGGAACAAAAGAAGGAAATTATATGGCTAATAAACATTAACATAAAGAAACTGGAAAAAGAGGGGGTGGGCGTTAATAGAGACTCTGCTTTTTTGATCTTCATCATACCATTAAAAAAAAAAACGATTGTACAAATCGTAAACCAAATTGGGGAAAAAATAAGAATATGAAAGCAAGGGAGATAGAGAGAAACTACCTTTAATGCCTTTAAAAACTCAGAGCAAAGATTATGCATTTGAGAGATAGACGAAAACTAAATGTGAAGATTTATGCGAGAGTGAAAGTTTGTGTTAATTTTAACTTTTAAGTGATGGAGGCGCAGGAATGTGTTTTTTTTTTTTTTTTTTTTTTTTTTTTTGTGTGTGGAAAATGTGGCTAAATGTTTCTAGAAGGTTGTATGTTTATGCTTATACGAACAATGAATGAGATGATAGGGATTTTTATAGTGTGCAAGTTAAATGTTTTTGCTTAGGTGAATGAACTTGATTATTTTGGTTTTCTAACTTCCGTGTTAGGTGTTAATGCGTGCACAAAAATTTAATATTTTAGATAAGACACATGATGCAAAATTAACTATCCAATTTAGAATTTAAATTATATTTTCTCTTAGCTTTGATTATATATATATATATATATATAAATTCCTTAGGCACAAAAGTTAAGAAAAGATTTTAGAGTGATTGGATTGATGTGAAAAAAAAAAAAGGGGAAGAGTCAGGTTTTTATATTCAATGAGATGTAACTACAAATTTTTGATAATCACAAGGATAAAGTTGATTACACTTTGAATTTTCCACAATCGATAATCATTCATTTTGGAAAACCATTAAGGAAATCGTAATTGTAAAACTTTTGCAAAGCTTAACAAACAATTAACAAAGGAACAAAATATTGCATCTTATTATTTAAGTGATGCTACAATGAGAGTAAAAAAATACAATAAAAGAGACTTAAAGAAGCCTATTCACCAACTTAAACATTTCAAGGTCGATTGAGCATCTTTTGAGCTGAAGGAACTGGAAAAAGAGGGGGCGGGGGTTAATGGAGACTCTACCTTTTTTATCTTCATCATACCACTAAAAAAAAAACGATTGTACAAATCGTAATCCAAATTGGGGAAAAATATAAGAATATGAAAGCAAGGGAGATATAGAGAAACTACCTTTAATGCCATTAAAAACTCAGAGCAAAGATTATGCATTTGAGAGATAGAGCTAAACGTGAAGATCTATGTGAGAGTGAAAGTTTGTGTAAGTTTTAACTTTTAAGTGGTGGAGGCATAGGAATGTGTGTGTGTTTTTTTTTGGGTGTGGAAAATGTGGCTGAATGTTTCTAGAAGGTTGTATGTTTATACTTATACAAACAATGAATGGGATGGTAGGGATTTTTATAGTGTGCAAGTTAAATGTTTTTGCTTAGGTGAATGAACTTGACTATTGTGGTTTTCTAACTTCCATGTTAGGTGTTAATACATGCACAAAAAATTTAAATTTTAGATATGATACATGATGCAAAACTAACTATCCAATTTAGAATTTAAATTATATTTTCTCTTAGCTTTGATTTATATATATATATATATATATATATAAAATTCCTTAGGCACAAAAGTTAAGGAAGGATTTTAGAGTGATTGGGATTGATGTGAAAAAAAAAAAAAAACGTGAAGAGTCATGTTTTTATATTCAATGAGATGTAACTACAAATTTTTGATAATCACAAGGATAAGGTTGATTACATTTTGAATTTTCCACAATTGATAATTATTCCTTTTGGCAAACCATTAAGGAAATCATAATTGTAAAACTTTTGCAAAGCTTAACAAACAATTAACAAAGGAACATAATATTTCATCTTATTATTTAAGTGATGCTACAATGAGGGTAAAAAAAATACAATAAAAGAGACTTAAAGAAGCCTATTCACCAACTTAAGCATTTCAAGGTCGATTGAGCATCTTTTGAGCTAACCTTTGGTAAGGAAATAAGTAGTTTAAAAGCCTCAATTCGTTGGCAACAAAGTTTCCCAATTGTATGACAATCTCCTATGGAGGAAAAAAGCACAGAAAATAAGGACATAAACTGTGAAAACATAGACGACCTTTGTCCTACAATGAGGGTAAAAAAATACAATAAACGAGACTTAAAGAAGCCTATTCACCAACTTAAGCATTTCAAGGTCAATTGAGCATCTTTTGAGCTGACCTTTGGTAAGGAAATAAGTAGTTCAAAAGCCTCAGTTCGTTGGCAACAAAGTTTCTCAATTGTATGACAATCTCCTATGGGGGAAAAAAGCATAGAAAATAAGGACAAACTGTGAAAACATAGACGACCTTTGTCAAGATAATAAGCTGTTTACAGACCCTTTATCATATAAGTTACCAACACATTTTTATGGTAAAACAACATATACTATTACGCAATCAAGGGAAGAAGAAGAAGTAGAACTAAACTTGTTTCGAAATTCGATTTCTAAAGCATGGGGAGACAGCCCTGCATGTGCAATATAAACGGGTTTTTTGACATATTAACAAAATATTAATGCATTATCAGAACTCTCATTTGCAATTCAAACAATTCCCTAGTTTCCTTGCAACTTGTTATGAAATAAGAAATAAACATGTAACATCAATCATAAGCAAACAAAAAAGCTTTTATAATTAAAGAATAAAAATTATTCACAAAAAGAACGGAAACAATAGGCAGATGAAAGAGATGAGTAATCAAATTTTAGGAATGGTTGGAATTTGTTTTGCAGACCATAAACCAAGACCATTAAAATTCTGAGTTTCCTTACAACTTGTTATGAAACAGAAAAAAAATACAACATCAATGATAGGAAAACAAAAAAAAATTATAATTAAACAATAAAAATTATTCACAAAAATGAATGAAAGTATAGGCAGATGAAAAAAAGAAGTAATCAAACCTTAGGAAGCATAAACCAAGACCATTAAAATTGTGAGTACAATCAAAATATATGGAAAACTTCTTCTTATATAAGATACAGAAATACTCAAATACATGCATCATTGATACCGAGAGATTCTTTTCAAATAGCATTCATTGAAGAAGAGGGGAGATGTATATTAAGGTGCTTAAATTGGTGTGGTAACTGGGTACATGCACTGTTAGCTGAGTAGGAGAGGAAGGATTTTGGGTTTTGATTATTATAGAAGGGGAGGTGAACTTAGAAATACGCGGGTGTGGAAAAAAAAAAAGGAGAGCAGACCGGAATTACAACTGATCCCACTTAAATTTAGACAGATGGAGCCACATGAATCTTAACACATGACACAAAATTAGGATCCTAATTTAGAATTGCAATTTGAGTTTCTCTCTGCTTCACCTATTATATATATATATATACATATATATATAGATTTCACGGTATTTCATTTTTATTATTTCTTAACTAGTACTGTTTCATTTTTCTGTCATTTTTTGAATGAGTGTTTCTTACAAATTTTTTTTTTTTTTTTTTATGGTTTTTTCAAATTTAATATAGATTAATCGTGTTAATATCTTATTGTTATGATGTATTTGTTCCTATATTTGACCTTTGCTTTATCTTAGGCCATGTCGTGCCATGCCATTTCGAAACATATATAAAAGAGAGGAGGAGAAGATGAAAGAGATATATATATATATATATATATATATATGTAATACAAGATGAACAACATTTTTTTTTTTTTTTTGAGAAAGACAAGATGAACGATTAACAAACTATACCTTAGGATCTTTATGACTCTTATTTAGACTCTAGAGTGATACCGGTAAGCTTGTTCAAAAGTTATATTAACTAGACTTAAGTGTATTAGACTATTAGTTGCAAAGTCATTCAATTTTCCTTATTCCCTTTTGCTTTTTACAATAAATAATAATAATAATAACAATAATTTCCTATTGGTATTAGCAGATAGGTAAGAAAATAAAATTCAAAGAAAATAGTAGACAGTTTTTCACACACTAGATATAGTTTGCTTACGTGTTGAAACCAAGTGCTGGTACATGCAATGATACAAACACTAAAAATGCATGCAAGCCAATACTTGGTTGCCTTAGTTGAACTTTGAACTAAGTACGACCTGCACAAAGAAAATATTCAAATATTATTCTGCAATAATCAACTCTCTTATCAGATCACATCATATAAAAAGAAAATAAAAGTCAAATTACAACAACAAATAAAGAAGTAAAACCAAATGTTAAAAGTAGCTTAAATTAATAAGGTCCAACAAGTAATAGGCCTCCTTCATCCAAACCCAAAGACAACGGATGGGCTATCCTCCTCTGTTGAGGTCAAAAAACACTTGTGGTCAAAGGCTTGTAAATAAACACATTGTAAGACCGATGCTTAAGTGAAAAAAAAAATTCAATTAGATTCTCAATTTTGCGCTATGTGTTTTATTTAATTTTTAATTTTGTGCAAAGTGAATTATTAAGTGTAACAATCGAAGAATCTAAATCCAATTAGATTCTAAATTGGATTTTAATTAAAATCCAATTTTGCACAACGTATCCACCATCTAATTTTTTTAATTTTTGTGACAAGTAAATTAATAAGTGTAAAAATTGGCGAGTTTAAATCCAATTAAATTCTAAATCATAGGTCCTTGTGCTATCCTTTTGAAGGGAATTTCATTATCTTTAAAATGGATAAATATTTATTTTGATCGGACCGTTGGATCAAAAATTCAAACTTAGCAAAAAAATGGCAAGTTTGGGATTTTGAACTCTTGGATCATTTGAATGATTAAATCAATGTAATTCCTCATTTTCTTACATTTTAAAAGTGCGGTTTTCATTTTTTAGGACTTAAGTCAATATTTTGGCATTTTAATTGAGGCTTTACAAAATGCGGTATTAATAAATAAGAGGTTCCAAAAACAAAACAAAATCCTCGTTAAGATTGGCCACCCACCTCACAAGGGCATCGGCACATTTGTTCACTTCCCTTTAACTGTGTTGATTTTTTACTAAGGGGATTTGCTTCTAACCGTCCTTGCAGTGCTAAAATTGGATCATTTGCATTGGAAGGCTCATTTGTTTTGCTGAGTCAAAAACCAGCTTGGCATCTAGTTCAATTTCTACAGCAAGAAGGTTTAAGGAGATGCAAAGATTAATCCCATCTCTTAAAAGCTCAAAGCTCAGCTGTTACGCACTAAAACTGTTGTCTATATATAGAATCTATACTATAGCCTTAAACTTCCTATACTATAGCCTTAAACTTCCTATTGAAAATAAATATATTAAATGAAACTTACACTCCCACTCAATTTACTGATCCCATCTCCATCACCCTTTTGGCAAATAGAGGAGGACACCGAGGAGGTGGAGAGCTTTCCCTTAAAAAAATAAAAAATAAAAAAAATACAGGTGGCTCGATTAGATAAGTTATGAGCCAAAAATTGGCTTCCCTTACAACATGCCTCTTTTTTCATCATCTAAAAAGTAGATAAAGCTTTTCTTACCAAGGTAAAAAAAGATAAAATTATTTAGTTAAAACTGAAAACTTTTTGTTAAAATACTGTAGATAAAACTAAAAAGTAGCTAAAATAATGCAATGAGAAACACTCTTGCCTAGTTGCCTTGTCTTTCTCACCAGTGCAGTTTCTCATGCCATCCTATTGTATGCTGTTATAATAAAAGTTGATGTTTTTAGCTAACAATGTTGGATCTAAAGTCTCCAGCCCTTGGCTCATATCATTAGCTATTCAAATCAATGCATAACATGTAGCAGCATATGGTACAAAGTTTTGTGATTCCACTGCTTGTTGGATAGAAAAGCTTTGTATGTATTCAACTTAATTTTAACTCACTAACTCGAGCTTTGAATATTAAGAGATGATATCCTAAGTGGCCACTGTCCGCTAAATCATAGACCAAACAATTTGTGCTAATAGAGTAATCGACAATAGGTAAAGAGGTGAACACTTGTTTCGTTGGTAGGATTTTCCAAGCTATCTCTAGATAAAACCCTTAAGTCACATATAAATAAACTATCGTTGTTTAAATGTGAGAATAGTGCTGTTCAATTTAAGCATAAGTGGTTATCATGAAATTTTGCTTGAAAAAAATATAGAGACTATGAAGTAAATAATAATAATGGTAAATTATATTTTGTTTCTTTTAGTTTTGGGATTATTACCCATCTGGTTTTTAATTAAAGTTTTATTTTTAATACTTTAATTAGTGCCTAAAGTTGTCTTTATTATTAATGTAGACCTTCCAAATAAGTCTAACTGCGATCCCTTAAATATTACATGCAAGCTTAAAAACAACATTAATTTCCTAAAAACTTCTATCTCAAAAAAAATAATAATAAAAAAAAATAAATAAATAAAAAGGTTCCTTAAAACTTCATCCATATTAGCAAGATAGCAACTTTGAAAAATGTTTAATTTCTTTTTGCTTTTATTAAAAACATATTCAGTCTAAGACCCTTGAGTTGGTAATACATATATATACTGAGGTACAAAGCACATTTCCCACTCTTTGCTTTGCGTATGCTAGTTTGAAATACACTTCTTTCATTGTCTTCTTTGTACTTGTTTGGAATCTTTCTCTTCTATGAGCTAGGTTTGAAACCCCACTTTTTTGCCTACCTCCTCTCCAAACCTTTTCCCAATCGGCCATTCATTACACTTTCATTTCCTAACTATGACTTCAGTGTGTGGTTAAATCACCTTCACTAGGAAAGACCATACAGCCATATCGAGAGAACTAGAAGCTCTCAATTAAACAACCTAAGGGAGGTCCTTTCTTGATTTAGGTGTGAAGATACTGGTGGCATCGGTAGAGTGGGTTTCATGACCTTTTTAAACACACACATACAAAAAAGCCCAACAACAAATTGATCTAAAATCTGGAAAATAAAAAATAAAATTTTTTAGTAAGCCTAACAACAAAAATAGAAATTTGTTGATCTTAAACCTCAACAAAAAAAAAAAAAAAAAACACATTTAGATCTTACCAAATTTAAAAGAGATGTAGCTGGTAGGATTTTCGAATAAATTAATCATGCAACGATTTCAAAATGTAAAACCTCATAGAAGGCAATGGTAAAACTTCATTTATTTGCCTTTTTTTTTTGTAATGACAATATATTCAAGTTTTTTTTTTCTATAATTTATGTTTTTTATTGGACCCACCAAAAAAAAAAAATTAGGTACAAAATTGGTTGTAGCCTAAAGTTACAACTTTGAATTGCATGTTTTTTATACTCTTAATACACATATCAAATTTTGTATCAATCGAATATTATTTACTATATGATCTATAAGCTTATATTTTATGCATAATTATAAATTACAAAAACTTGTAATTTAAACAATTTATTGATAACATAGTTATTGATCTTTAATTTTCTAGAAATTTTGCAAGCATGGAGGATATAATAAGAAGATGTAATTCAATAGTGGATTTGTCAAAATTCACCGCCAATAAAAAGATATTGAGTAAGGTTGTAGTCGTAGGGTACAACTAATTTTGTAACTATACTTTGTACAAAAAAAATCCTAAAACTGTCGCCATTGTTGCTTATACCAAATCTTTGCCTCCATGCCCACATCCAAACCACAAAATTACCACAATAAGTTCCCCTTAAAAAACCTATTAACTTCATAAATACTCGCTATTCAAATCATCTAGTTGTCATAAATTACAAATATATTCACTTACTGTGTTAGAGGGACCATATTGAGTTACTGCAATTCAAAGATTGTACTATATTGAGTTATGTGTTTAGAATTTAGATGCCTTTTGGGGAATTACCAAGTTTAAAGGTGTTTTTTTTTTTTTTTAAGTTTTGGGACGAAAAATTACCAAAAGTTGTTTTTACAAAAAAACAACTTTTGATAAAATATAGAGATCAAAATAGTATTTTATCCCTTTATTTTTTAGTTCAAGTTGATTTCCACTGTGTTTCTCGAAAATAATAATAATAAAAATAATAATCTTGATATCCACCCCACTTAAATTAAGGATAAAAATTATTTGGCAAATGGTTAAAAGACAATAAGGAATAAAAAAAAAAAGAGGATGAAATAGTGAAATTAAAAACAAATCTTAAATATTTCGAATTGTATGCCCCACATTTTACTCATAGTTATACCCTAAATTTACAAACTCTTTTCATTTATGCAATTATTTGTTTTGATTAAAAAAAAGACATACCAAATATTTTTCCTACGTCAATAACAATATCATCTTTATCTTTAAATTATTACTGGGTGTTTTTTTTTTTTTTTTTTGGCCCCTGTTTCATGATATTGATTATTATTGCATAAGCTCTGGTCATGGAGTAATCCATGTCAACAACATAGTTCTCCTGGCCCATTTTCAGTGAGGGTAGATAACTGATAACCAACTAAAATGAATTTTGGCATACTAATTTCCCCTTTTCCTGGCAATCCTCATTTATTTTTTTGTCCTCTAATCTACTTTTTTTTTTTGTGTGTCCGCCGCGGGTGGTGGTTATGGGACCATAATTTTCTTGCTTTTATGAGAATCTGTAATATTGTGCAGAGCATCTTTTCAGACTCAGGCAGCAGCATACTGAAAGAATTTCATGGCAGGCAGTGGCCTGCCATCTTTGGGTCGTGTGAAGCTCACTGATCTAGTACCCTGCGAAGGCCTTCCTTCTTATTCTTATAAACTATCAGTCTCCACTCTGTCACAGTGGCTTGTTTAATATTTTACGGGAAAAAGTTTGACTCCAATTATTTATTTATTTTTTTAAGAAGAGTTTGACTATAAACTTAGTTGTAGCTAGTGATTACTATTCTCTTTAGTATCATTTTATTTGATGTAAATTTTAACAAATCTGTCATTATATTACATTTTTCTTTATATTTTTCATGCTTGAAAATTTTTCAAAAAATTAATAGTTATGCTATCAATTAAATGTCTAAATTTCAAGTTTTTGTAATCTAAAATTATGCATAAAAAAAATAAGTTTATAGATCAAATAGTAACATCTAATTGATACGAAATTTGATTTGTGTGTTAAGAACATAAAGAACATGCAATTTAAGGATTAGATTTTCAAATATATATATATATATATATATAAATATCCATGTTAATTTTTTTTAATAAGAGTTGTAGCCATTGGCTACGACAAAATTTTTAACCAACATTTTCCTATTTTAAAAATCTAACTACTGGATTTTATATGTTTTTAACATATACGTCAATTTTCGTGTCAATCAGATATTATTATTTGATTTTTAAACATTTTTTTATAGATAATTTTGGGCTACAATCTCTCAAGAAAAAAAAATGGGCTACAAAATCTTGAAATTTAAACATTTGATTGATGACATAATTATTGATTTTCGATCTTTTGAAAATGATATAAGAAGAAAATGTAATCCAATGATGAATTTGTTAAAATTTACATTCAATAAAAGGATATTGAGTGGAGTTATAGCTATTGATTGCAATTAAGTTTATAGACAAATTTTGTTATTTGCTCCGCGACATTAACTGCCGCATGCAGTTTTAATGTTGGCGTGTGTGTATTCCTTTATCTCATCTATCTTTCCTTATATATGTGTGTGTATGTGTTTCTCCAAAAAAAAAAAAAAAAATTACAATATATTTGTCTACATTATCATCATTATTATTGTTATTATTATTATTATTATGGTAAAACTACAAAACCTACCTTTTAAATTTTATAAGAATTTGTTTCATATTTCTAACTTTACTTTTGTTTAATCGAGTTTTTTTATAGTTAAAGCTTATTTGATTAAGGTATTCCGTTAATGTCCATTATAAAGTCATAAGTCTGACTTTCCAATAAATTTTTAAATTAAAAAATATATAAACTATTTAAAAAAAAAAAAACATTTTGAAAGAGAGCATTTTGCTTTGGACGACGGTGCATGAAGTCGGGGCAAGGATATGGATTGACGTGGTATTTTGAATTCTAGGTGCTGGTTAGAATTCTCTTTCAACTAAAAATGATTGAGTTTCTCAAAAAAAAAAAAAAAAAAAAAAAAAACTAAAAATAATTGAGCCCTTTGAAAATTTCCAACAATTCTATAGATGGAGGAGACAAAGATCTATATGATAATCATGGTGGAGCTTCCACAACCTCTTATGAACAGTATAGTAAAATATGAGATAAACTCACCTTTTTCATCTAACTATTGTGGGGGGGGGGGGGGGGGACTGCCACTGACATTTTATTAGGCCACTTTTTCTTCAGTGCAATATAGACCATCTAGATTGCTTAAATTCAATTATGATTTTTTTTTTAAATTCAGAACCATGACATTAGGATTTTGGCCAACTAGTTTGAAAGTATCCTTAAGGCATACTGTAATAGCAACATCAAAAGAAAGTGTACAATAGTACTATGAAATTTATGAGTTTAATTTGTTTACCACCTGCTGTGATGCTGAAATTTTATGTTTAATGGTTACAAATAATGCTGAAAACAAGAATTAAGATTGGATCAAAATTTATAGAAAAGAAAATCTAAAAAGAGCAATGTGGTCTTGATAACTAATAAAGCCCGTAACAAGGAGTTTTGACTCTTTTGAGGGAAAAATAAATAAATAAAAGAAAGAAGAAGAAAAAGGTTGAAAATTTTTGTTTAGAGCTTAGGGTAATTTTTTTTTAAAATAAAGTGGACCTAAGTGTGTATTGGTGGAAGGCAATCAAGGAATGAAGTTTGCATTCAAACTTATAAAGCTTGCATTCAAATTTTATGTAGATCTTAGGATAATTTCTAAAAAGTAAAGTGTACCTAAGCGTGTATTAATAGAAAGCAATTAAGAAATGAAGCTTGTATTCAAGCTTCCATCTAATTATGACTCTAATAAACTGGCCTTCAGTATATAGTCTCTTAGCACAAAGAATTGCATTTTTTTGTCTCCACTCTGGTGCTAATTTACAAAGTATAGCTCCTAAGCTCTTCCCTTTTAGGTAAATTACACTCCAATCAACTAAATTCAGCCAATAGAATTTGGGGTCGGAGATTAAACATAAGCTTATAATATATTTTCATATCCTTTTAGTAAAACAGCACAGAAAAAAAGATGATTTCTGTCCTCAGTACAGGACCTTCAGCTAAAAGTTATTGACTCGCTCTTGCACGTAGTAGTGAAATAGAACAAGAAAACGTAATATAATATCATCCTTTAATAAAAAAAAAAATTATGTGAATATATGTAGGACTTCAAGTAGCAGGTCTCCCTTCAAATATCATTTGTATATAATGACAGGCCACAAACGCGTTGACCCATTGTGATAACTTAGATTAATTAATTAGCTTAGTTATTAATTAATCAAATTAACATGCAATATCACGTGGCAGCACAAACAAATCACCGAAACTAAGTTATGCAGCAGAAAATAAATAACACGGTGATTTGTTCACGAATGGGGAAAACCTTACGGCAAAAACCCCACTGGGTGATTTAAGGTCACCACTCCCGAAACTCCACTATTATCACAACAAGCAGTTACAAGCAAGGAATCCCAAGTACCTTACTAACCTACAGTTGAACTCTTACCCCAATACCCAATTGGACTTGTTCTGTAGTGACAGTTTCTCCTTTCAATGCACGACTCCCAAGTACGTGACTAACCAGATGCGCGGATCCCAGTACGCGACTTCAAACACCAACTAGAGAGAGAGAGTTGTTGGCTGCAAAGTTCTTCAAATCATCAGAGATAAACTAGGGCACGAACTCTGTCTTTCAGATCACAAATTGCATGAACAAGAAGTTCTGAATGAATGTGCAACTTGCATCATCTTTACGGCCCTTAAAATAATCCTTTTATATGTCTAGGGTTAGGAGAAAAGAAGTCCCAAAGACACATTCACGGATTGGACTTGAAACAGAACTGAAAATCTGTTTTCTTTAATTCTCGACAAATAGAGGTGTCGAGGATCTGTCGAGAAGCTGTCGAGGCTCGGGGCAAAACAGCTTCTTAAAGCTCGATAGATGCATGTGTCGAGGTATGGGTCGAGCTTTAAAAATTTGCACTTCCTTGCTTGTTTCTTGGACAGACTTTGATGACTTCAACACTGGATCTTGAAACATTGTTTCTTGAGGTGTTAAACACATTCTAGATCTACCCAATTACAAGTAAAGTGCGTTTTGTCTAAGGATAAGCCAATTACATAAAATAGCGACATATGTTCACAAACTTGAACTACATATGTCCTAACATATAAAGTTCTTACTCTTCTTTACTAGTGGCTCCTGCTACTTCACTAAACCCTCAAATCTCTTGTGGTATAGTTTGCACCCAGTGTTATTTACACACACTTTGATTAAAGCTCCACCATTATTAAGAAATCTATGTGTATGAACAGAAGCTGGGGTGCTGAGGTTATTTGTCTTTAGGAAACAAAAATGAAGTTCATATCCAGAAGAGAGATATAAAGCTTGTGGGGTTGCCAGCATGTAGACTATGTAGGTTTTGAACTCAAATTGCAATATTATGTTGGTTTCAATTTCATTCCACCCCCTCTTTTTCTTGAAATTTGTAATAGGCTTAGTATGTTGTTGGGTTTTGTAAATTGCTATTTCCCTTTGTTCATTCAAATTTTGCCTTAGTTTGTATTACTTTTTAACTTAAGCGTGCCTTTCTCTGTAGGGGTGGTGTTTACAATAGAGGTCGAGCACCAGTTGGAAGACGTGGGTGTTCATCATCCTACTCTGGATCACCTAGTCCACGCAAGGTTAGTGTCTATTATTTTTTGTTTTAACAGAGAATTCTTCCTACTGGATACCTTACATTGCTTATTCTTTCTAATTATAACAGTTACCTCGGAGATCAAGGAGTCGTAGCCCGAGAAGGTAATTTCTATCCATGAATGGTGTCTCTTTTATTCATCTAAGTACATTTTATTTCTCTTCTAATGGGGTTTTAGCTCAAATGGCTCTTCCTCTGCCCCTGGGATGGAGGGTGAGATCATAGATTCAAAACTCACCAGGCATTTGTGTAACTTTGCAATGAAGAAAAATAAATTTACTCTTTTATGGGGAGAGAAGAGGATATGGGGTTTGTGGTCATAACATAATTTTATATATTTGGCCGCTCTTCTCTCCTCTCCCATCCTCTCCCCCCATCTCTCTTTATACAAACATGGGATTTCAACATAATGAATTTCATTCTTATGCGCAAGGTATACATGCTTGCAAGATGACATTCCTTCAATTTTCACGTGATGAGTCCAAGATGAAAATGTCTTCGTTGTGTCCCCCACCCCCAGATCAAATTATTATTTTCAGTAACATCTAGTTTTAAGTTTCATACTCCAGAACTATTGGAAAGTACCTACGCATGTATTGTCTTCATGGTGGAAGTTAAACTCTAAACTATTAAATCCTTGTTCCCTTCAGAATTTTGATTTCCAAATGGGACTCTCTATGTGATATGAAGAAGGTAAAATATTTTCGTGGTTGCACTTGGGAAAATTATTTAAGTGGGAATTTTTTCAATTATATAACATTAAGTTGGGAAATTTATAGAATTCAAAGAAATGGATATCACTGGAGAAAAGGAGCTCAATGAAAATTTCCTACTACTGAAGAGGTAGTTTTAAATTCTATAAAATACACACGAGGGAGCAAGCTGTTGCTTTCCATCAGGAGATGGAAGTTGAGTTGGCATTTGAATTTCAACAATGGATTAGAGGATATTTTAGGCAATTAGGCTGGCTTTAGATTTTGGCTTGTACTTTGTAGTTCAATAAATAAGCACTGATGATTATGATAATAACATGAACGGGCCACAACTTGGGAAACTTCAGGTTGGATGATTCATGGTTTACTGCTACTGCAGTGTTATGTTGTCATCATCTTTGTTTGAGTCGACTTAATTGGCATTTTCATTACGTAACCTTCACTGCTAAATCATAATGTCTGTTCTACCATTTCTTGTGGACTGCATAACTTGCATGATTCCAGAGTGCTTCACTAGACTGTTTGGAATTTTGTGGATATATCATAGGGTATTGATTCCCTTGGGCTCACCTTATTGGCAAAGCAATGCGTATTACTTATCCTAAATAAAAATCATAAATCTCTACACATTTGTAGTTTCTCTTCTTGGTGTGAAGATGTTTTCCCTTTTCCATTATCCCCAAATTAATGGAAGATAGTAAAAGTCTGTTTCATCTCAACTTTTGAGGATATAGTTGTATAGACAATAATTTGGATTTGGATTTTTATTATTTCAAGTTATTTATATCTCCTACTTTCCAAGATTTTTTTGGCAGTGGGATCTTGTTAGGACCAAAAATTATGGAGAAGGGAATTAGCAACTCAAATAAATTTAATAAAGAAATTTTGTGAGTCATGGTACTCACTCATGGTGCATGCCAAACCTCTAGTTAGTTAGTAGACTAACAATTTCCTAACTAGGTTCTCTCCTCTATTGAGTTTGCCTGAAGTGTAAACTTGATTCCTTTAATGCATATCATATTAGGTTCCTTGATGATATATATATATATATATATATATATATATATTGTAGTTCTTGGTCTGTGAAGATACGTTGTTAGGTGCTCCGTTTTATTTTCCCATTGAGGCCGAACCTAAACCAGTGCTCGAGAGATAGCTGTCCATATACTGATAAGGGATGTATGGATTCTCGAGAAGAGAGGAGCCGTGGTGGTCCCCCCCAGACTACCTAGATCCCACAATTATATATATATATATATATAGTTTTAGTACTTGTGTTTGCAGCTTTAAATGTTTCCGTGCTTTCATTTATATTTGGGTTTGTTCTGATGCAAGCTTGCTTACGTGTAGGCCCATTAAAGGAAGAAGCAGTAGCAACAACAGCCGCAGTAGTTTGCCACTGCCTGCCTCGTAAACCATAGGTAAGCACTGCCTCTCTATATCCACAAATCCCCCTTGCCCTCCCCTCCCCTGCCTTTCCCCCTCCCAACCTCCAAAAAAAGAATCTGAGTTATCTATGATGTAATGTCGAGGTGGTATTGAATATGAGAACAAGATATTGTGGCTGTAATATGCTCCTGATTGTAGCATTTAGGTTTGTCTCAGTTATGGTGACCATTAGGTTTGTCTCATTTATGTTGGAAGCAATGTTAATCACTGGTTATTTGCTGTTTATTTTTTGAAAAATTATTTAAGCTAAACATTCTGATGGAAGAAATAATATGCAAAAGCTGTATTCTTGCTTTTATGAATGCTACATGTACAGTTTGTGTGATTAATATTGTTAGTAAGTGTGTGGAAACATTCAGATTCTTCATTCAAACATGAGCTGATGATCTTTGATGGCCCTTCTCTCTAGCTGTTTGAAGAATCAAAAATCATACTGGCCCTTGTCCCAGACAAGGGTCAAGTTCTTGTATGACTTGTTTAATTAGTTGATGTTCATCCACGGGTTTTTCAACAAGAGAGAATATAGTGTCTCACATAGTTCATCGGTGTTGATGTTGGACATTTAAAATATAAGGTGATGTTGGTTCAATCCAGTTCAGCCATCTAGTTTATAGGTTTGGTTTCACTGGTTTAGTTGGGTTAGTTGCATTCTTGGTATTTTCAACTCCATTGGTCATATCCATTGGTATGGCCAAGGTTGTTAAATTGGGATCTTATGTAAGATCAATGGAAGGGTTCAAGAATTGTATTGTAGGATCAAATTGAAAATCATAAGTTCTTACTTTTTGTTGAAGAATAATAATAAAAAAAAGGACAATAATAGAGACTTTGTATGTTGAATAAATCATTAGAATTAAGAAATTATCCATGAAATTTTTTTTTTTAGTTTAATAGAGTGTAATCATACCTACATTAGTGCATCTATAACCAATTCTTCATTCAAGAATTGCTATATACAAAAAATAAAGTCCATTTGTGCATTGGTGATTTTATTATTTTATTATTTTATTATTTTTGGAGAAGGAAGGCAAGTTGAAGTTTATGGAAAAGGTTTGGCTGTAACAAGGAATATGACGTGTTTTGTCATGTGCAATATACAAGACTCGTTTGGTTGGTTAAGTGAATCATGTGCAATGCACATAATGATATGGATTAATGTCATCTTTTTATTGATGGTTGGAGCCCAAACATCAAATATGTTTGAAGCCAAACTTTGTCCAAATTTTATTGAGACAACAAGATTAGATATAGAAAGAAAGATCTGGAGGGAACTCTTCCATCTAGACAAGTAGATCATAACCTTCCTTGGCTCCAGCTAAAGCATGCGTGTCCTTTGCATTATACAAAGACTTGAGTTTCACTAATGATTATGTTGCCATATAGAGTAGAACATGGTGGCAGTTTTCTTAATTTCATGACTTTTAACATTTGAATCGCCTTCGAGTTCCACAGGATCAACACCAATCTCCATAGCAAAAATAACAGCTCATTTGGCTGCATTACCCCATTGGTAAATAAAGTTTTAATAGCTATTTTAGTGCCTACTAGCAGCTACCCAATAAAATTCTTGAGCCAAACCAAAATGTCCTGGACAGCAAAGAATAAAAAATAAATAAAAAAACCAACTGTATATCCTCCTATTCTTTCACTTAGTTACCATTCTCATTTGAACAAAGTAAAGTAGTGCAGTAATGCAGTAACATGAAAAGTGAAATACAAGGTGGGGTTTCCCAATACCTATTCAAGCTGTGTTGACTAAAAGCAATCCAGGGTGAAACGAAAAAGTGAGCTCCTTTCTCTGATGATGTTGCCGAAATCTATATGCTTAAAAAAAAAAAATAGTTTAGTTACAAAATTGATTGTAGCTTAAGGCTATAACATTACTTAATAAAATAAACATTAACTACAAAATTGGTTGTGATTTAAGGCTATAACTTTCTCTAATAAAATTAACATTATTACTTATTTTAAAAATCTAACTGTCAAATTGCATATTTTTTTGTGTTTTTAATACACATCAAATTATGTGCCAATCATATATTATTTACTATATATATCTATAAACTTATATTTTATGTATAATTTTAATATAAATAACTTGTAATCTAAACAATTTATTAATGACATAGCTATTGATTTTTAATTTTCTAGAAAATTTTCAAGTATAGAAGATATAAGAAGAAAATGTAATCCAATTGTGGATTTGTCAAACCTCCAATAAAAAGATATTGAATACGGTTGCTATTACCAATTTTGTAACTAAACGTTGTTCACCGTTGAATTGCATGTTATTTACACTCTTAATACACATGTTAAATTTGTGTCAATCGGATATTATTTACTATATGATTTATAAGCTTATATATCATGCATAATTTTAAACTAGAAAATTACAATTTAAACAATTTATTGATGACATAACTAATAATCTTTAATTTTTCAGAAATTTTGCAAACATGAAGGATATAAGAAGGAGATGTAATCTAATGGTTAATTTATCAAAATGCAGCTCAAATAAAAAGATCTTGAGTTAAGTTGTAGCCTAAAGCTATAAACAATTTTGTAGCTAAACTTTGTTACAAAATCTGTATAGCATGCTCTGAGAAAAATTGAACATTTTGCTTAGCAAGGAGGCTCGGTAGATGCTCTACAAAATATCAGTCAAAGAAATTTCAATTTAGACTTTAGACTCAATCTTTTAGAAGAAAGATCGGTTTGGGATTGTAAGATCTTGTGATTTTATTGATCCCAAACCATCCTACATTCCCTACAAGCAATTCTAAGTTTTATACCATTTTAATTCAATCCTAATAAACCCTGTCAATATAGGATCCCAACAAGACCAGCTGCTAAACCCCAATCGGCAGTAGGATCTTGGTAGCTAATCATCATGATATCTAGCAGCAGAAATAGGAAGCAGAGGAGAATAGCATATGCATATGAAACAATCAACCCTCTGGGAGCTAAGGTCTTTTTTAGTGTGAATAGTAGAATAGCTAGGACTACTACACGGTGTCTACTGGAAGCTATGGTGGAAGCCAGCTTTATAGCGATTGCTCACAACTTCCAGAGAGTTTTGTTTCTAAGTGCTTGTGGAGGAATTATTACAACCTTTAACAACAGGCGTGCTTCTAGTTGGTAGGAGCCTATGAGACTTGCTGATTTAGATTTTCTTGTTCGGGATGGTTTTCTCTGCAAAGTTATCTTAGTTCCACCCCTGGTAGTTAACTATGTCAATATTGTAGCTAAGCAGGCAACGCTTGTGCCTTCAAGACAGCGCTGGTTGAATCCAGCTTTTTGTACAAACTCTTAATGTTGTTTTGTTCTCCCTACTTTTGGTATTAAAAAAAAAAAAAAAAAAATCGATCCTAATTGTAGTGAGAAAGTAGGATAGTTCAATTCAAAATTTTAACAACCTTAGATATGAATGGCTATTGGTATGGTCCAATTCAAATAAAGTAGTTGGTTCTGAATTCTAATGAATATGGTCACCTTTGAGCCAATTTTTTCTGCCTCTAGCATAATTGGTGATGTCAGATAGGAAGTTCCATATTTCATTTTCTTGCTTGTTATCTAGACTTTGACTAAGTTCGCTGCTTTTGATTAGTATCTTTTTTTTTTTTTTACATTGGGTTTGACACATCAAGAAGGTCAATTTTACCAATTTATCCATAATTTTTAATTATATTTTAATTATTGATGACTTTTTTGGTATCTTATATACACCAGTAAGTTGTTTGAGCTATGCCCGGATACTACTGTAATGTTTTATGTAAAATGGTTTTGGAAAATGTTGTACATATATCATAGTATAATTGTCATAAAACTTTGTTAGTAATGAGTTCATCATAAGAAGTCACTATTATAAATCGCACACATTTCAAGCTACAAAATGATGAAATAAAGTTGAAAAAAAAAAAAAAACCCTTAATGAACCAAACATTAAAATCCTCTATCCATACGTTATTCAAATTCATAGAAAAGAAAACGCACACAACATATAGATCATTATACAGTCACCATTCGACTGAAACGAAAAAAAAGAAAAAAGAAAAAAAAAAACTCGTTAAACCAAAACTCAATTTACTATAGGAAAAAAAGTCAATATGTATTTCTTTATTAAAATATCAGGAGACTCACTCGAGAAAGAAGCTTGGAGCCTAAAAAATGCTGATTGAATAGTTGTTTTTTTCCCCCTGCAAATTCAATTTCCATTGACTAAATCCCCTCCAACCAAGATGATCCATGCTTGAACCCTGTAATCCAAATTTAAGATTTACAGTAGGATTAGTTTTTGTTTATTTTGAGAAGACCTATCTACTCAAGCCATATGCTAAGATTAAACAAACTTGAAAAGGACATTGAAAATGAAACTTTTACACTAAAATAAACAATTATTGGCTTCTCAATTCTAGATTTCTAGCATCTTTTGGAAATTGATAAACATAATAACACAACCTATAAAAGAAAATAGCAAAACAAAGAATCTCACAATCTTAATCCTACTGATTGTAAGTGAAGAACTTAATTTTTGAGAGTAGCGAAAGATAGCTTGAACTCATACATATCATGGCCACTTAATGTGCAATGGACAGCCACTACTAGCTACAACAAAAGATTACATGAGTGACAAGTTTCTTCTATTGGCCAGGTGTTTTAAAAAATTGTGATCATGGAAACAAAATTTGAGAATAGCAATAGTTTCAAAATTTTAACTATAAAAGTGGTTTTTTTAGAGAAAGAAAGAGAATGGAGACATAAATTCGAAGTTGAGAGGGGAAGGCAAAGCGTGAGAGAGAGGTTTGGGAGTCAAAGGTTTAGGAAATACTACATTAATCATTATAGCAGAATGTTGTTAAGGTACATTATGTGCAAACAAAAAGGCAAAAACTAAAACATAATTTTGGAGGAAAGCTGTGATTAATGCATCTACACAATTACAAAGGCAAAAACCTTTTTAAATAACCAATGTAAAAACTTGCCTTACCCAAAAAACAAAAATATTAATAGAGGATGGAGATTCTGTTTATGAGATGTAAGTATGTAACTATATCACCATAAAATAAAAATGGCTCCCATAGAATAAAATAAAATAATAATGATTATAGTAAATAAAGGATATGGATTTGTGTAATTGAGGCACTAGAAATGTTAAAAGACTATCTATCTCGATCTCATTAGTTATTAGTCCTTCAAAAAAAAAAAAAAAAAATTGCAACAACTGGTATACTAAAAGACATGAAGAAGAGAGAGAGTCATGGTGTAAATTTAGTCAATTAATGGGAGAGTTTGATGATTGTAGAGAAACTTCATAGGACGTGCCACTTGGCAAAAGTGTAGATTCTCACACAATGAGGTCTCTGATTTTATATATACTAGTCGCAGACCCATGCGATGCATGGAAATATAAATATTATGTAATATAAATATTATTTAATAAGGTGTAATATATAAAAAATAACAATTACTTTAAGTATTGTCTATTTTTTTAAAATATTTTTACGAGTAATTTTTTAAATTTTTTTATCTCTACAAATATATCATTTTATTATTATTATTTTTGTGTTTGATTAATATTTTTTAAAGGCAAACCATATTCTTCTAACTTTTATTGTAGTGTATTATATTTATCTAATACACAACTAAACTTTATAAGTTTCAAATTTATTATTCAAATTTCTCATCTCTTTAGGAATAAAGAAATTATCATAATAATCAGAACTTATCACAAAATTACAATGTTATCTTCTCCAAAATTAAAATGAAACTAAAGGAATAAAAAAAATAGACTTTATAATAATTTATTACTTAAACAATTGGTAGGCATATTCAAATTCCTATTTCCAAAAGAAACTAAGCATTAACCCAAGCCAAAATTCATCCAAAGCTATAAAAGGGAAAGAGAAGACTTTCTAATGGGAAATTAGAAAAAAAAAAAAAAAAAAACACAATACCAAAACACATATTAAAAAAAAGAAAAGAAAAAAGAACCATCAACCTTAATTAGAGGTATAAGAAAGAACAAAAATTCACAAAGAGAGAGAGAGTACTCACAGTTTTGTGTGGGGGAAAACTATGAACTGAATGAGAAAAATGTTATCAAATTTATACAAAATGAAATTGGGAGAAAAGGAGTCAAAATATAAGAATGAGGAAGAAAATGTAATTGTAAAGTTGAGACTAGTGGGGAGATAAAGAGACAAAAAAGAAGGGAAAATGTTGTAAAAAATGTAATAGTAGGTGTGAATTAATGGGAGAAGATGAGTTTTTTTTTTTTGACAATAGTGGAGAAGAAAAGTTTAAATAGAGAAAAGTAAGTATAGAAAATTAGTGGAAGACGTGGCTACTAATGTGGCTCAACAAGAGCATAGTAACAATAAATGTTATGCTTCAGCTTTTAGATATATATATATATATATATATATTAATTTTATAAAATATGAGAATTGTTAATAGGTTATCCGTGCTAGGTAAACATGTAAACTTGACTACATGACCTATTTATTAAATGGGTTTTCTTCTAAAAAAAAAAAAATTTATTAAATGGGTTATGTTAGGTCATGCCAACCCTAATACATGCTTATTAAATGGGTTATGTGAATCGTATCGTGTTAACTTGTTTAATAAATAGGTCATGTTAGGGTGTAAACTTGACTACATGACCTATTTATTAAATGGGTTTTCTTCTAAAAAAAAAAAAATTTATTAAATGGGTTATGTTAGGTCATGCCAACCCTAATACATGCTTATTAAATGGGTTATGTGAATCGTATCGTGTTAACTTGTTTAATAAATAGGTCATGTTAGGGTTGAGGGGTTGTGACTTAATTAATAAACTGTTGTGTTCGTGTAAATTTATATAGTTGGATATTTATGAGTTAACATGACATGAACACGACATGTGAGCACAGACAATCACCCCTAGAATTGAATGTTGTTTTCTTTTGATTGTTTGAGGAGCTTGCACACAAGTGGCTTCAATGCCTTGAGATTTTTATTTATTTTGAGAAACAAACACACACACAAAAGAGAGAGAAATTGGGTCCAAAACAAAGGCACATCATAAACTTCACTTAAAAGTCATGGTAACTAACTTCTATAATGCTCTCTTATAATATGTCTTGGGATTGGGCTTATAATATCTGTATAGTGTATACTCATTGTGGTTTTCTTCTGTTTTAAATCTAAAGATTTTTAATAGAGGGAAGAGAGAAAAGCTCCTAAGTATCAATGTTCTTAGTTAAAGTTTGTGAAGTATGTAGAGCCATTCGGTCTTTCAGAGAGGGAGAAGAGAGTGACAAAAGGCATCAAATGTTAAAGAAACAGGATGTAAACAACAGAGAAGAAAACAGTCTGTGTAATTTTTTGATGTAGGAAAATTTCTTCAAAGTCATGCTTCATTGAAGTTTTTTTTTTTTTTTTATTTTATTTTTTTATTTTTTTTTTAAAATACCATTCAAAAAAAGCATTTACCATAAGTAGCATTTACATCATGTTCCATAGTCGCCCAGCAGTAGTAAGCTGGCTCTTTTGTAGCTAAAACAACTAACGACCATACATAGTTAAGGATAACCTTAGAAACAAAAATCAGCCTGCAATCTAATCCCATCTGCTGTAGGGAGGACATGTTTGCCATGAGAGTTCTCTCTTTCCAATCTGGGGCTTGCTTCTTGTCCACTACTTGAACTAGCGTTTTGCAATTACTTAACATCAAAATTTGTTGATATCCAAGGTTCTTAGCTTTGACTGCTGCCTCCACTATCGTCTCCTAAATTGCACCTACAACAGATCCAGTAGCATAGCTCCTAATACCACAAAACACCACTTCTCCTTGTAGATTTCTGGCCTCGTATGCATAAGCACTTGTTTTAGCTCTTTTTCTTTTTGCACCTGCTAACTTTACGATCAGCTACCACTGCCCACCAATTGGAATTTGGTCTGCATTTTGCTGATGCCTCTGTGTGCCCAATGAATCAGCCTCGTTATAGATTTCATGGTACCTGCAAGACAAATTTTGAGCAGTTAAGAGCACTTTTATTGGGTTAGGTTGCTTATCTTCATGAACCACCAGATTCCTACGGTTCCATATTGACCATAAGATAGTAAACAGAGTTTGCAGTTATTTAATTGACTCCTGATCCATCCCTTTTTGTCTTATCAGCAAGGACCCAACCCACCCTTGGACAGAAACATCGTTTAGCTCAGAAATATGAATACCCAATGATGAACCATGCCAAATGGCTCTAGCAAAAGGGCAGTAGAGGAAAAGATGAGGGGAGCTTTCATTCTCAGAATTGCAGAGAGGGCATGTACTATGGACTTTGATCCCTCTATTACACAAATTCAGAAATGTAGAAATTTTGTAATGCATGACTTTCCACACAAGATTCCAATTTTCAGAGGGATTTTTACTTTCCAAATTAGGTTCCAAACCTCTTGGGGAATGGTATTGTGAGCATGGTGATCCTGCCTGGAGGCCTGGTAGTCTTCCTGAAGTATAGAATAGGCTTTGTGTACCTGAAATGAAACCCATAATTTACAAAGAATAAGACAAAATAGATATCTGGCCTTCCCAAGGCTAAGTCAGTACATTTGTTGTATCCATTGGAAGCATCACTTATATTTCTCCTCAAGAAAACAGAAGGAAATCTATAGGAAGTGAACACTAAGGTCTAACGGCCTCAATCTATGATAATTACTAGCGCTAAAGCTATGCCACCATAGCCTAGTAAACATTGATAACTGGCATTTATTGAACAATCATTTATGCATAAATAAAAAAAGATAAATGTATTGTGTGTGTCTTGTGTTATAGGATTATGAGCTATACATAGTTCATGGTTCTGTAAATTTAGTTGTAGCAAGCTTGAAGCCCCCAACTTTGATTGTAAGAATGAACTAGTTGGGGGCAAAAAAAATGTATTGGTCCCCTGTATGAGTGGAATTAATGTGATATGCTTCCATTTATGCTTCCATTTTTTCTTTGGAAAACCAAACAAGTAGCATGTTGAAACATTCAAACCCAATACATCATTGTTCAAAAAAAAAAAAAAAAAAATATTATGGGACCTCTTCTATCCAAGTAACATAATCTTCAATATTATGTGCACATCTTGCCAAAATGAGTATCTAGTAAAACTAACTTCCCATTGCTGAATATGTTAACGTTGCAGATGAAATTTAGCTTCCTTCACAACGTTACCACACCAAAACTCTTAGTTTCCATGTTCCCGAAGTTTTGCTATATAAAATCCCCCACTAAAACTCATCCCCTCTGTATGCCAACATCACGAGCAAACCGAATGGTTTGGACTGCAGCCTCAAGTTCTGCCACAAAGCTCTCCATAACTGGTCTTCCTTTTCGGCTCATTGCTACAATGAGCAATCCTTGTTCATTCCGGATTATGACTCCTGCTCCTGTTCTATGTAATCCTCAAAAACTGCACCATCAAAATATTCCTTGTACTTACAAGGAGGATTCCAATGTAGTGTGAGATTAATACGCTGGCCTGTCACAGCTTGAGTTGTTGAACTACCTGAGTTGCAGATTGCTTGAAATTCCTGCCAAAATTCTATAGCCTCACCTGCTATGACACTTGGCTGTCTCGTAGGCTGCTCAAAGACCCACTTATTCCTTGCCTTCCAAATCATCCAGGACAGTAGCAGGAATTGCTCCACAGTGTTGTCACAGCCCTCCTCCAATACAGGCCAAAATATTCGAACAAAGTCTAAATTACCTCTTTTCTGCAGCACCAAATTCTTTGTGCCTCTTCACAATTCCATAATACATGCATCATGTCATCCTCATTTAATTTGCAGCTTGGACATCATGGCTGCATTAGAACCCTTTGTTCACTAGATTGGCACATGCAGGTAGAATGTTATGATATGCTCTCCATGCAAACATCTTAACTTTATTAGGGACCTTTGCTTTCCAACTTGAGCACCAAACCATCTCCACTGCAATTTTACTGGAGCTTCCAATTCCTATTGAGCACATCCCATCTTGTACATTTTATTCATTTTTTCATACCAAACTAGAATTTCAGTAGCCCCCCTACCCCCCCCCCCCAAACACAAAAAAAAAAAAAAAAAAAAGAGAGAGAAAGGAACAAGATAGATTTGAGTGAGATGTCTTGCAGGAATAAATTTACAACAAATTAATACGCATTGAGAAATAAAAGCATACTGAAATAGAGAGATTTCCAAGATAACTTTGAAAGAAATACCAATAGGCTATTAATCATAGAAAAAGGAAGAAAGATATAACGCCAATGAGGATGTTGCTTAAATTATTCCAATTCTGAGCCCATCAGGACTTGGTGAATAATAGCTTACTAGCTCATCACTAAATCATCAGAAAATCTGAAGTGGTAAAGCCCATTTTTTCCCATGTTATGATTTAGAAAAAGAAAAAGCAAGCTGACAAGAAGGAAATGTCGTGCAACGATTAGTAAATTCGCAAGTTCTAGTACCTATTAGAAATTTCAGCAACCCAACCTTTTCTCTATTTTTCTTTTTTATTTTATTTATTTGTGCAGAGCAGGAAATCGGGTCTCTAATACTTAAGTACCACATGGATTTTTTTCCACCTTAGCTACGCCACCTCATGGAAATCATGTCTTTGAGACTTGAGTTGCTACTGAAAACTTGAGTCTAAGAGACTCGAGATGTTAGTCTCCTAAATAGTTTGGAAACGATGATAACTAATGAAATTGTTAGCATTTTGGTGTAAATTGCAAAACAATCTGCTAGGCTCGAGACAAGTTTCTATCTCGGCCAAAATTGGGAATTAACCTTGTTTGCCAAACAATATAATTAGTAGGTACTGTTTTGAAACTATATTTTTTACTAACATCTCTAGTCTAAAATACTTGATTTAGGGCCAATAAATCGAGTCTCAAAGACTCGGTTTTAGTATTCTGATCACGTCTGATTTGGCGTTTTTTCCACATGACGTCCACTTGGAAATCGAGTCTCTAAGACTCGATTTATAAGCCGACCCTTTACAAATTAAGTAAAATGTTTTAAGCCTGCATCTCTCCTCTCTCACTGCTCTCTCTTTTCTTTCCTCTTCACCATTCTACCTCCATCTCTTGCCTCTTTTATCTTTCAACCTCCATCAAATTGGGCTACGGGTAAGATTGGGTCCTCTCTCACTGCTCTATCTTTTCTTCCCTTTTCACCATTCTCCCCCTCTCTTCTCTCTCACCTAATCTACAATCCTTTTTTTTTTTTTATTAAATCTGGGTTTGTGGATCCAGGTTGTGGGAGTGGTTGATGATTAGTGGTTTTGATTGGTGGTGGTGGTGATGGATCTAGGCGGTAGTGGTTGCTAATTGGTGGTTTTGACGCTTGTTCTTCTTTAGGGTTGCTATTTATTTATTTTTGGTTGGTGGTTGTTGGGGTGTATGTGGTGGTGGGGTGATGGGTGGGTTTTGATTTTGGGTAGGTGGGTTGGGAGTGGTGGCTGGCTAGGCTTGGATGAAATCAGATTGGATGAAATCAGTTGTTGGGTTGGGAGTGGTAGACGGAGTGGTGGCCGAATCATTTTTGGGTTTGCCATCGTGGGCCTACGTTTTGCTCTCCGTAGATTTGCTGCTATGGATTTGGGTTTTGTTGGCCGTGGATCAGGGCTTGCTCGCGGGGTTTTTTTTTTATTTTTTATTTTTTATTTTTTTTTATGTGTGTGTGTGTGTGTGTGTGGTGGGTTTTGCTTAGTCATGATCTTCTACAAACCCCATGGTGGTGGGTGGATTTTGATGTGGGATAGGCAAAATATGGGTTTTGGTGGTTGTTGATATTTGTGGTGACTGGTGATGGTGAGTCATTTTTTGTGGGGTAGGGGGAATGGTTTGTACATGAGAGAGTTGAACATGTGTGTAAGGAGGTTGAAGATGCAGGCTTAAAACATTTACTTGATTGGCTTATAAATCGAGTTTTAGAGACTTAATTTCCAGGTGAACACCACGTAGAAAAAACGCCAAATCAGACATGATTAGAACAATGAAACCGAGTCTTTGAGACTCAATTTATAGGCCTTAAATTGAGTCTTCTAGACTCGAGATGTTAGTAAAAAAATATAGTTTTGTTACAATGCCTACTAATTATATTGTTTGGCAAACATGATTAATTCCCAATTTTGGCCTTCTATCGCTAAAGAGGAAGCTATGTTGCTTGGGCCAACTAAAGAATTCTCCCCCACCCTTAAATGGGTCTGTGAATGGGTTGAAAGAGTTCGACAAGCCCACACTGGTCTAGGTTGACACCTTACGTGTAACGCCCCAAAATCATAAGCAATAAAAGTCTATTTAATTTAAAAAAAATCCATAAAAATATTAAATAAAAGAAACCAGCAACCTAAAATTTCATTACAAATGTCAGAGCTCTAATCCACCAAAATAAAATATCCTCAAAATAATTCTCCATTAGAATATTTAATACCATAAAAATAATAATAAAATCTTCAGTCTCACAAAATAACTCGTAACGGTTGACTTCCAGAAATCTCTACTCCAATAATCCCTCTAATGTATCTGTGAGGGGAAATAAAGAGGGGGGGGGGGTGAGATAACTCAATAAGTGAAATTCACTAACATTGGGGTGTGGGAACAACTTTTCAAAAAAAAAAATAATTCTTACAACAAATTTATAACTTGTACCTCATCAATATTTTATCATCAAATATTTCATATAAAAAAAAAATCTTTATATTGTGAGCCATCATAACACATTTATCAATACCATCATACAAACAATTTCCTAGGCTTTTCTTGTGGTCAACATTTACGCCCCGTTGACAGGGTTGTGTTGTCCCCTTTTTGGGACTGAAACCTCATTTTCATCCATTTTCTTAAGGATGGTTCCTTTGGAACCTAAAGGTGCACTCCCTTGCTAAGGAGCTTCCTTTGGATCCTCAATAGTATACTCCCTAAGGAGCAATCAAATGTGCACTGTTTCCTTTTCTGGGATTGTCCCTTGCTAAGGACTAGCTGCAGTATGATTGTCCCTTGCTAAGGACTAATACAATGTTGAGCTTTTAATCACGACTTGCCATAGGTTTTCAAAGCATATTCAAGATGCTCACATAAATAATCCATTCTAGATGCTCACAAAAATAATCCAATCATAATTCTCAAAAATATAAGAATATATTCACACATACAAATTTAATTAAATTTAGGCTGTTCCACAAGTTTTTCATAAAACAAATAATTAATATGCACATTAAGCAACTATAAAATATCCATTTATATATATATATATATATATAGAATAACAACATATTTCTTTAATATAAAATAATTTAATAAATCAACAATGTTTGGGAAAAACCCCCAAAATTAGTAAACACTACTTACCTCTTATTTGCGAAAGTAAAAGAAATCAACTATCCCTGAGTCACAGTAAATCAGTAGAATTAGAACCTAGCAACACCAAAAGTAGGTCCATCAATACACAATTTCCCACTTAACAATCTGTTTCCACATTTAAGTGGTTTAATCTATCAACATTAAAGCCTACGGAGGTGTTTAGTTTCTTTGAAATACTCTTCAGCTGTGTTAGATTTTGAGCTTACAATTACTGCTGCATAATCATATCTTTTTGGCTCTACCTAATCAGATTTGGCTTAAAAAATATTGTTGCATAATCAGATTTTTGGGCTTAAAATGTTGCTGCATACTCAGTGGCTTAGAGATGATAATTAGTGTCACTAGAATGATGCAAAGGTAGGTATCTAATAACATAATGCAACATTTTTCCATTAATATAATCCTAGCTATGCATGAAACTTTAATATGGGAGAAAAGTGGACATGTGATCAACCTAATTTATACCTTAATTTATCAATCCAAAGGCGCATAATTCCCTTGATGCCGCCAAAACACAAAGAAACTGCTGGACACGTATTGAACAAGGACAAGGTGAAGATACATGGCAGATGGGTGGTGATGTTTAGTGAGGCCATATACGGTCACATAATGACCGCAAAACACCATTTTTCTATTAACATAATCATAGCCTTAGATCCATAATAGCAGCCCCTATTTTTTTTTTTTTTTAAAAAGGCTTATCAAGGCCCATATATTTACTTATGCCACCTCACTTGGACTTCTTACTCCATAGTATTTATCTTATTTTTAAAATCTTAGGCCCAAATCAATTAAATACATTTAATTGGAAGCCTCTATAATTTATGTATAAGAATTGAACTGGTTTCAAAATTATGGGGTGTTACATTACGCGGGCCTAGGCCCATCACACGTTTTCCTATGCCGTTGTTTCTCTGTGTCACCCATTTAAAAAGCTTGGGTCCACCTTTATTGCTATCCATAGAGACCCACCATTTACCTTCCTCATTCACCTCCATAGTCAAACCTCTCTTTGTCCAACTTAAATTATGTATGGTAAAATATATTGACTTATAAGTAGAAAGTTGATATGACAATTTGTTGAATGATATAAAATATGAGTTATACTACACCCATCCTTGTTAAATTCGGACTCTAATAATATTACTACTACTGTCACTACTGTAAAAAGAGAAAGAAAGAAAATTGGATAGAACTGCTAAAAAAAAATAAAAAAAATAAAACGGTCCCCATTCAACGCAAATAGAAGAGAAGAATGAAGTAAATTTAAGAAGTAATAAATTAAATAGGAAAGACAAATGAGTAAAGAAGGAGTAATGAGCGGAGAGAAGTGCGGACCAATCGCGTTGGCCCTACCACACCACATTTCTCTCTTTTTTATTTTTCTTTAGTCGTAGCTGTGTTTTTGTTTTGTGCATCAGCTGAACGCCATTAACTCCAAATTGCCCAGTCTTGACTGTCCCCACTCCAAACCTTTGAAACAGCCAGACACACAAGTAGACAAATCCTAACCTATTCCATCCCCATGTGAAGAAGAAAAAAAAAATCCAGTCTTTTTCCAACCAACGAAAATCAGATTTTTTTTTTCTTCACAATAACCTAATTTTTCAAACAATTTCATTAGTTAACAAGGTTTTAAAATTATTTAACAATCTAACAAATCGAGTACATCATACTCGATTTTGCTATATTAGAAATCGAGTGTTTAACACTCGAGTTTCATACTCTAGAGTGACACACGCGAGTTCTATACCCAAATCTCCCAGAGCAACGCTAACTTCACCTCCTAGAGCATGGCAAACTTCCCAAATCTCCCTACAACCATGCCCTTTGATCTTTCTCATACGAACCCAAATCCAAGCGGTGGCAAGGTTCCTTCTTCCTCATGCAACCCACACCCTCTGATCTTCCTCATGCAAACCCAAACCCAGATGAAGTTTCTGGCAGGGAAATCGAGTTGTGGAGACTTGAGTTTCATGAAACTTCACCTCTTTACACTCGATTTAGCACAACAAAATCAAGTTCTTTACACTCAATTTGTTAGATTACTAAATAGTTTCAAAACCTTATAAATTAATGAAATTGTTTGAAGGACTTGATTATTTAGAAAAAAAATCCACAAAAATCCCTTCAAACTCCCGAAACCTTAAAACAAAAGTACAAACCCGCTCCCATTAAAACTAAACAAAATTAGTCCATTCTCTCTCTCTCTCTCTCTCTCTCTCCGTGTCTTTGTCTCTAAGTGAAAGAAAAGGAAAGCAGACTAACAAAACAAAGAGTCAAAGACAGAAACAACTCTTAAACGCATCTCTCTCTGTTTGTTTGGTTTTATTAAAACTTTAAAAAGGAAATGTCGAGGCCGACTCGCGGAGTGCCTCCGTCGGTCCCGTCACTTTCGACGAACAACAGCACCCCATCACCTCCACCAACTCCTTCAGCTCCACCTGCATCCAACAGCACCTCATCACCTCCACCTCCACCTCCACCTGCATCCAACAGCACCTCATCACCTCCACCAACTCCCTCAGCTCCACCTCCATCCAACAGCACCACCTCTCCTCCGCCACCAATACCGGCCACTCCCCCATCGCCACCACCAACACCATCTGCTAACAACACCTCTCCCCCTCCATCGTCATCCACTCCCACTCCCTCCACTCCAACTCCCACACCTCCCTCCTCATCATCTCCAATCCCACCTTCAACTCAAAGCTCTCCTCCTCCTCCGTCGAGTTCTGGTAACTCGCCTCCGAGTCGGAGCTCCCCGCCGCCACCTTCTTCCTCCAATACGTCGTCTACTTCGTCGAGTGGGATATCTACTGGGGTAGTGGCGGGGATAGCGATAGGTGGGGTGGTGATACTAGTGGTGTTGAGTTTATTGCGCATTTGTTGTAAAAAGAAGCGGAAACGCCGTGATGACGGAGACTACTATCCTTCTCCACCGCCTCCTGGCCCAAATGGTAACACCTCTTTCTCACTTTTCTTTCCATTTCCTCATCTGGGTTTTAACTGATTTGTCTATTCCCAAGTTTTCTTACAAAGATTTAGTTTTTACTTCTTTTTCTTTTTCCTTTTTTGGTGTGTGGGGTTTTCACGGCCAACGGACATGGATTACCCACCGGAATTGCCGATGGCTCCACCTGTGTAGATTTTGAAATCAGCTTCTCCACCCTCTCTTCTCCTGACTGAAGCTTCCCCTCATCTGTGTTACCCAACTGCTGAGCTTGCTTCCTATCACTAATATGCCAATGGAGGCGTTTCACAGTCTCAAAAAAAGTTCTGGAATTTTGAATCTTAGAACTACACTTATGTGGCTGAGCCTGTAAATTTCGAATGGCCAGAGCCACCCACAACATAATGGTGTGGTTCGATATTCGTCATCAGCCATTGAGCCACATTCTTAACAAAAAAAACTGAGTTCATAAAAAATTTGCCCCGTTCAAAAATCCTCAACGAAAAATAACGACCTCCTTCGTCTATCACCAATTGAAAGAGTTTGGATTCAACCAAAAAAATGCGAAAACCTCCCATGCTTGATCAAAAAAGAAGTAAAAGAACAATATCTGGCTAATCTGAGGTAGCCTGGCCTCTCTCTCAAAATTTTGCTAACACACCAATGATTGATCTATCCTTCTAGAATTCATACTGTCTAGAAATTCCAAAAAATAAAGGGAAGAAAATTTAGTAGTCTATGAATAGAAACCTAGCAAACAAAGGGGGAAATGATATGTCTTCACCCTTAGAACATAAGACAAATTTTTGAATCATATAATTCCATAATGGAATTATGCATGCAGTTTCCAAAATTGTATAGAGAAAGAGATAGTTGAAATAATAGATAGTGAGGTGGCCTCTGGATACTGCATATTAGGTTGAGTACAAAATGCAGTGTATCATTTCATGTTTACACAAGCATTTTTATAAAAACCTCTTTAATATGTCTCTTAGTAAACTTGCACACAAACTGTCGTGTATGACCAAAAAGGAGTAGGGGAAAACGTAATTTATGTGGCCAATTGATGACTAGATAATGGATACACTGTCACAACCTGTGTCTATGTTGAAATTGCAGTGCTGCTTGGAATAGATGCTAAACCATTCACTTTCAGCTATGCTGAACTAAAGACAGCTACAGAAGATTTTAATCCTGATAATAAGCTTGGAGAGGGAGGATTTGGACCTGTTTATAAGGTAATTCCTTATTCTAATCAAGAACTTTAGTGGCTGAAACCAAGCCGTTGCCTTAACTTTGACTGTCTGATATAAGTTTAGAGCTGCTATACATCTATTGCTATTTCCAAGCAATAACAATTAACAAATCACAGATTGAAACATTACCCTTTGTCTTTTTGTTTCTTTCCTTTATATATATATGTGTGTGTGTATATATATATATATATATATTTCTTTTTTGTATGAATTTGCACGGCACTCCTTACCATGTTATCTTGTACCTGTGACTGGCGAGAAGTTGGCAATTGCAATTATTGTAGAAGAAAATGGATTCACAACCCCATAGCCAGAAGCCCTTTCTTTCTTTCTTTCCTTTTTTTTTTTTTTTTTTTTTTCATGAATCTTCTGTTATTGTTGTCTTTCAACTATAGTAAGTGTCTCAAGTTATTCAAAACTGTTAATCAAATGAACAAACGTCCTATTTTCTAGTTGTTTTCTGATTCAGGCCATTTTCCCAAATTCAAACTTGTCTAAGTTGCCATAACATAAAATATGTTACAATATATATATATATTTTTTAAACTTTTTGGTGCTGGTTACAAATCCAAAATTATAGTTTTTGTGCCTTTTTTTAGGGTTACTGTGGATTTGTAGGACTGTTCAGTCTTCAGTGGAACTTGTTCTTTATACTTGTTATTGAAAATCACTCATTTACAACAAACTAATTAGAGCATTAGCATCCAGGGGTGTAAAACCTCCAAATGGCTTTTTAAAAGTTCAAGGTTTAATTGCAATCAACCCAAACTAGCTATAACGTTTAAAATTCAATTTGTCCAAAAAAAAAAAAAAAATTATTGGACACACATTCTAAGTAGTCTAACTTTAAATGAACTATGTTATAAATATCGAATGGATGATTCTAGAAATTTAATATCCTCATGGATGGTTTATTGTTTAAGTAGTTGTTTGCGAAAGATTGTTAAAAATTGAGTGTTCAAGAAAAAAAAAATCATCCCTGCTGGCATTTATTAGATTTGATAATAATGTGAACCATTAGAATAATTATAATTTGTGGAAGGTATAGCATTTTGAGTGATCCCATTTGGTACAAATAAAGAATTTCCACAATGCTTTTAGTATTAGGAGATTCTAACCAAAGAATTGACGTTGTTAGCCAACAAGATTATTTTTTTGTAACTAATTTATTTGTTAGGAGCATCAAAGAACATTTATCTTACAAATATCTTACAGTGAGGATAGTGTTGTAGGAAAGTTAAGAATTCTGCGCAAGATATTGTTATGTGGATTGTGGGGAATCAAATTTTTTGTAATAAGTTATGTGGACTGGTAAGTAATGATATGTTTCTTTAGTTATTTTCTTTAATAAATTTTTTTGAAAATTTGTTCTAAATAGGGAAGACTTAATGATGGGAGAGTCATTGCTGTAAAGCAACTATCAGTAGCATCACACCAAGGAAAGAATGAGTTCACAACTGAGATTGCTACTCTATCTGCTGTGCAACATCGTAACCTTGTGAAATTGCATGGATGTTGCACTAAGGGAGATCAACAACTCCTTGTTTATGAGTATCTAGAGAATGGATGTCTCGCTCAAGCATTATTTAGTATGTGAATACATCTCTCTCTCTCTCTCTCTCTCTCTCTCTGTATGTGTTATACTTTACATGTTTGCATGACTCAGGACGCACAGATTTGAATCTCAGCTTGTCAACACGCTACGGTATATGCTTAGGTGTTGCAAGAGGTTTAGCTTATCTTCATGAGGACTCACGATTTCGAATTATACATAGAGATATGAAGCCTAGTAATATTCTGCTTGACTCTAATTTTGTCCCCAAAATATCCGACTTTGGCTTGGCCAAACTTTATAATGATGAAATGACACACATAAGCACCCGCGTTGCAGGCACCTTGTAAGATCCTTTATCTTAATGGGGCTTAGCAAATTGCTTTTGTTTTTATTTTAATTATATAATTCATTGTATTCTCTTACTTATTTTTGATAAATTTGATAGTTACAATAAGAAATGAGGATTTAAATCCTAAACGTCTTTATTGAAATTATTAGGAGGTGCTAATTGAGTTACAAGATTCTTGGCATATTCTTATATTTTATTTTTGTTGGACTAATTGTGCATATGGTTATTACTAATATAGTGGGTATCTTGCACCGGAATATGCCATGCGCGGACACCTTACGGAGAAGGTAGATGTGTTTGGATTTGGTGTTGTGGCTCTAGAGATTATTAGTGGAAGGCCAAATTTTGACCCAAATTTGGGAGAAGAAGAAAAGAAGTATCTTCTGGAATGGGTATGAACAATATATGTTGCTTCATATATATGATTTTTATCTTTTGGTTTTTTTCTATAATTGGTTGCATGGTCTGTTGCAAAGTTCCAGAAGCATTTATCTTTATCTGGCTTCCTCTTTTTTTTTTTTTTTTTTTCCTTGGGATCAGGCCATGGTTTTGGTTCATCTCAACCGTTATCTATCCGTAACTATAAATATGTTAATTATGCGTAAACTTGAAGCAACATTGAAGGTTTGAAATGCAATTATATTAAAAGGGAAGTATGGAAATCCTAGGGGACCAGAATAACTTGTCCCCTTCCACTTAATAGGAGATGAAATGAGTCTCCATAGACTGATCCTCCCTAGTAAGATCATGGTTGTGCTGACATTTGAGAGAAATTAGCTCAAAATTAATCCTATTTTGATGTAGTTTGGGCTTTCTTAAAGGGGAAAAAAAAGTCCATTCCATGTTAAAGAAGTAAATTGATAATTCTTATCCTATAAGAAAGCTATCCTTAGTCCACTAAGAAATGTATTATGTGTTTATTTGATCAGTTTATTTGATACTAGCTTATTTGTTTCAAGGTGAAGCAAACCATGCATTTTAAAAATAAGATACCTTTAAACAAACATGTCTGCTTATTTGCTTAAGCCACTTTTTATCTCACTTCAGCAAGTAAGCACTACCATTCTAAAATATAGTTAGTGTTGCAAAGAGTTTAATAACTTTAGTCCAATATGTTCGGTCATTGTAGAGAGAAGAGAAGTCTTACAAGAACTTTGACATGGGTTTCTTCAAAGATTACTATGGAAGTCATTTTTATGTTGAAAGGTACCCAGATGTGTGAATTGAGAGTATGATTATTATGTTAGTGTGAAAGCACCATTGGGTTATGTATTGGGTTTTCAGCTTTGTGAGTATCTTCACTTTTTTAGTTGGTATAGGATATTTTTTTTTTTTGTTTACACTATATGTCTCCAATAGGTTTTATTTTGTTATGTGTTTTTCTCAATTATTCACAAATTGTAATTTTGAAGTTCGCACTTCCTTTGATATTGAGATTTTTATTTGGATTTGTCACTTGTTGGATCCAAATATGCCACGTCCTTCATTGGATATAAATATTATCTTTTGATAAAAAAAAAAAAGTATTATCTTTATCTTTTTTAAAGAACTGATAGTTTTTATTATATTAAATTCCTTCTCTCTCAATTTATTAATACGAACTTGGGTTCTTTACTACATTTATTTGTGATTTAAAATTTTATATTTTTCCATGTGAATGTGCTTATTTATAAAATCATTTTGAAGATGGTTTTATTTAAATGAAATAATAAACATAATTTTTCTTAGTACAAAATTTGGCTACAAACTTTCTTGTAGCCTAAAGTTACAACTCTCACTAAAAAAAATAACAAAATTACATATTTTGAAAATTTAATGATTAAATTGCATGTTTCTTTATATTCTTAACAAAATCTTAAATTCTGTACTAATAAAATGTTATTTACTATTCAATCTATAAAGTTATTTTTTATGCATAGAAAAACTTAAAATTTAAATATTTTATTAATGACATAGTTATTGATATTTAATCTTTTGGAAATTTTGCAAGTATAGTGTATAATTCAATAATTCACATCCAATAAAAATGTATTGAGTGGAGTTGTTGCTTTTGGTAACAACCAAGTTTGTTGCTAAACTTTGTCATTTTTCTTATGCTTGTATATACCTTCTATTAACCTCATAAAAATCAAGTAAAATCTTTTGAAATTTGATTTTCTTTATGAGAGCTTGGATTTGTGTTAAAAACATGAGCTCTTTAGACCCCCACAATTAACAATTATGACTTAGTTGATTTTATTCTAATTTAAATTAAGTGCGGAACAGTGTAAATGCGAGCGAACAAACAATATAACTACTCTAAGCCATATTCAACAAATCACAACAGTAAAATGAAAACTAAAAGAGTAGGAAAGAGAGATGCAAATACAAGATAACACGGCAAAGTGTTATTGAAGAGGAAACCGAAGAACTCGGTAAAAAACCTCTCCATCGCTCTTTAAGCGGTTAATCGATCGACTAAACAATAAGTTGGGATACATGAATAACAAGAGACTCTCCAAGTCTAATCTATCCAATGCACCTAAGCCCTCTAAGCTCATACTCCAACAAAACTTATCGGAATCGTGTCTTGTCTAACTTTCCGGATCCCGCAACGATTGCTTCCGCTAAGCCTCACCGGCTTCTTTTGGCAAATTCCCAAAACTTCCCAATTTTTAAAACACTCTCTACACTCTGAAAATATGTTGGTTGTGTTTGGGTACAAATCTCTTCTCAAGGTATGACAATGTAAGAGGGAAGAAGAAGAGGCTACAATGATTTCTTACTAAGGATGGATAGTTCTCTCTCTAAAAGATGGGTGTGTGTTGTAGAAAATCTATCTAGGGTTTTTCTCTTTAACTGACCTCTCATAATTTTGAGTAATGAGGGTATATATTGATGAAGCGAAAAACGTTCGTCAGTAAAAAATGAGAACTAAGCTTAAGTGGAATCAAACCTGTCGTCCTTTTCCTTGGTGTCAATGAGGCGACGGCGCAATCTGTCAGCGTGGACACCGGTGTGGTGCCTGCCAAAGCACCTCCGATGCTTAAGTTAGCTTTTGCAAATAGTAGCCAAAGAAATTAAAATAGAGAAAGAGTTGAGTTTTTCTTGTATCATACCTCTGACTGGTGTTTTTAGCTGGTTTATATATTTTTCCTTCGCCTCTTAGCCGTTGTGACAGTTATTGTGGTTTTAATGCTGCCTTAAATCACGCCTTTTGCTTTATGGCGAGGCTTTAATTCGTCCAACGGGCTGTACAGCTGTTTTCGTCCAGCCTGGGCATTTATTGGCGATATTGGATGTTCCTACCGTTTCATCCTCGTCTTCGTCCTTCGTGATATTGCCGTCAGTGATGATTTACCGTCGGTAATGACTTCGTCAATCCCGTCAGTTGCCCCCGGGTTCCTTGGTCGTCATGACATGTCGTGGCGATCATGGAAGGTGAAAAGTTGGCAGGCGACTCTTGGAATTTCGTGTCGCATTAAATGCGCAGTGGTGGCGTTGTTCCGATCGTGGCCACGTGGCAAGCTTCGGTTGGTGGTGTTTAATGTTTCCATCGCTTGTCTCTTCGTTTTTCCCGCTGTTTTTTTTTTTAATTTTTGTGCCATTTAACTTCCCTTTCTTTGTTCTTTGGTTATTTTTTCAAAAAATATTTCTATCTCTCTGCGTTTTCTTCTTTCTCTTTTTTTTTGCAAACTCTTCTCCGGCGATCTTTCGTTCTTTGGACCGGTACGCCGTGGGGTGGCATCTGCACGCGGCGGAGCTTGTGCTTTCGAGGTATTTCTATTTTCTCAACCTTTGGGCTTGTTTCCTTTTTTTGCGATTTTTCTGATTTCTTGCTTCCTTTTCCTTTTCTTTTTTGTGGGGGTTTAGCTTGCATCACTCTGCCCATCTTGTTTTTAGATTTTGATGGTTAGTGGTTTTGAAGTTAGGACAGCTTGCCCCTCAATTTCCCTTTTGTTTGCTCGTTTGGGGGGATTCATAGGTAGTTCTCCGCGACTGGGTGGTTTTATTTGTGAGGGTAACGGTCTAGAAATTGCGTTGGCCGACTTGTTGTCTTTGCTTCGTCAGTCTATAAGTTGGTTTAAGAATAGGAAGAGAACGTGGGAAACGATGTCGGATGTTAGATCTAGTGAGTTGGAGACTGGACTTTCGTCAAACGACGATCCAGGGAGGGGTGATACAGCAATTTCGTTGGTCCGTGAGGTTAGGGCTTTTCATGCCCTTGGGGAAGAATGTAGTTTAGACGCTGAGACGTTGGGGCGTTTCAGAGATAGGTTTCAATTTCCAGATCGGGTGAGACTTCGTCTGCCCGGCAAGGACGACCGGGCCTGTAGCTTTTTCCCGGGGGAGGTTTGCTTCTACGAGGCGGCCTTTATTTGCGGGTTGAGGTTCCCGGTCCATCCTTTCCTGATGGAGCTGTTGGATTATTTTGGGATCGCTCTAGGGCAACTCATGCCCAACTCCTGGAGGATCGTGATAACTTGTATGGGGATATGGCTAGCGGCTGTAGACGGGGATATGCTCAAGATAGATGAGCTCGTCTATTTGTATAGATTAAAGGCCTCTAAGGAAAACGGATATTATGAATTGGTGTCATGGGAGAGAAAGAACAGGGTTGTTAGGGGTTTGCCGTCCTCCTTCAGGTACTGGAAATCCAGGTTTTTCTTTGTTTCTGGATATGAGTTTGAGACCGTGTCGGGCGAGGTTTGGGGGGATCTCCCGCGGTTGCATCGTCAGTGGGGGATCCCGACCTTAGGTGCGTCGATATCATTTTCTTCGTTGCTTTCATTGTTGGGCGCATTGATATCACTGCAAATCCCTATTTTATTATTATTATTATTATTATTTTTTTTAGTTCAAAAACGACCAAAGCTTAAAAGTAGGTACCGGGACAGGGTGAAGAAGGCTGTAGAGTACGCACAGACAGTGGAAGATTGGGACGACTTTGTGAATCCTAGGACTTTATCATTTTATTGCCTTGGGCCGGAGCCGTCGTTGTTCGTTCTTCGGAGTATAGAAGTTGAAGAAAAGAAGAGTAAGTGTTATGTTCGTCAGTTGTGTTTTCCCCAGTTTTCCCTTCTTCCTTTTTTTTTTTTTTTGCTCTCTCTTTTTCTATAGTCATGCCTTGTTTCCTTTGTGCAGGAATGACGACTAAATTCAACAAAGATTTGTACGCTAAAATGAGGTCGAAGAAAGGGGAGCCGTTGTCGAGTTTAGGGAGGAAGTCAATGCGGGTCACTGATAGGGGTGCTTCGGGTTCTCCCGTCATCCAATCCACCCCGGTTACTTCAGGGGTCGCGGTGACGAGGACAGCTTCTCCGTCGACCTCAATAGAGGAGCTTTCTACCCCAGTTGCCAAGAGACAGCGCTTTTCTGGGAAGGAGAAAGAGGCGGAGAAGGTCACCTCCCTGTCGTCAACTATTTGGACTGACGAGGCTCTGGCGGTGGAGAGAGCCCACGGGGCTGTGACCGCCGAGGATTTGAAGGCGCTCTCGGGAGAGTCTTTTAATCGGGTTGCAAGTCGCCATGTCCAAAAACTTGTCCAGGTGAGTAAAAAACAACTCTCTTTTCATTCTACCCTTTCTTCCTTCTACATTCTCGTCATCATTTTTCCTTCTCTTTTTTTTTTTTTTTTAGGTTTTGGGGGGAGAGTCTTCACATCGCGTCCGAATACCTGACCCAAGGGGCCCAGGTGGCTTCTCTTTCTTCGAGAGTGGAGACTTTGGAAGCAGAAAGTTCTACATTAAGAAAAGACTTGATTGAGTCCATGGGGGAGGCGACTGACTTGAAGGAGAAGGTGAAGAAGTTGGAGGAGGATCTTAGAGTGGAGCGTCAGCTGACATCCGAGAAGGACGAGCAACTTTTAGCAACCCGGGAGTCGTTGAAGACCATTGCTGCTCGATCTGTAGAAGCTTTCCAAACTACGGACGAGTTCAACACTGTTTTGTTCAGTTGGTACTTCAAAGGCTTTGAGTTGCTCAGGAGGTACCTTGTCAAACACCCTTCCGGAGTAGATTTGGACAGCCTCGACATGGAAGAAATTGATCGGGAGATGTCTGCCGAGGAAGCTGCCCAATCTTCAGCTGGTCAGCTTGACGCTCCCGAGAATGTTGATGGCACGCCTGATGATTCAGTTCCTGATGTTTAGTGATTGGAAACAAAGTTTTTTTTTTTTTAGTCCCGACTTTAGAAGGACTTTTTGCCTCAAGAACATTGATTTGACCCAGTGTTTATGGGTTTTTTAGCTGTAAAAACAATGGTACTTGCCCTTTTGTTTTTGGGCTTTTAATTAGATGCTTCTGCTTATCTGCTTTAAATTTTTTGTGTTTCGTAGCTTCTTTCTATTTGCTGGTAACTTGCATTTGTTAGGGCGGAATCTTGTTACTTAGCGTTTTTTTGGGATTCAATGTCTCTTTTATTTCGTCAGTAACTTACATCCGTCAAAGCGGAATCTTGTTACTTAGCGTTTTTGAGATTTAATCTCTTTTATTTCGTCAGTAACTTACATCCGTCAAAGCGGAATCTTGTTACTTGGCGTTTTTGGAGATTCAATGTCTCTTTCATTTCGTCAGTAACTTACATCCGTCAAAGCGGAATCTTGTTACTTGGCGTTTTTGAGATTCAATGTCTCTTTCATTTCGTCAGTAACTTACATCCGTCAAAGCGGAATCTTGTTACTCAGTGTTTTCGAGATTCAATGTCTCTTTTCTCGTCAGTAACCTACACTCCTAACTGGATAGCCTTGTGAAAGTAAAAACATTAGTACTGAAAATCACTTTATTGCTTTCGAATAGGGATGTATCCACTGGTTTACATTTATTGATGGTACTTTTTTAGGTGTTCAATATTCCATGGTCGTGGGAGTTTCTGTCCGTCCAGGGTTTCCAGGTGATAGCTTCCCTGTTTAGAGTAGTGAGTGATTCGGTAGGGTCCTTCCCAGGTAGCGCCTAGCTTTCCTTGAACAGGGTCTCTTGTGGCTGTGTTGACTTTGCGCAGGACGAGGTCGCCTATTTCAAGTCGTCGGAGCTTTACTCGCTTGTTGTAATATTCCCTCATCTTCTGTTGGTACTTCGTCATCCGATCGGAAGCTTGGTCTCTGACTTCGTCAAGGCAGTCCAGGTTGATCCACAGATGGTCATCGTTAACCTCTTGGTTGTATCGTTCTCGTCTGGTGCTGGTGGCGCCTACTTCTACTGGGATTATAGCTTCTGTGCCATAAGTGAGCATGAAAGGGGTTTCCCCTGTCGGGGTTCTTGCCGTGGTTCTATAGGCCCACAACACGTTTAGGAGTTCGTCTGGCCAGGCCCCCTTGGCTTCGTCCAGCTTGGTTTTTATGATCTTCAGCAGCGTGCGGTTCGTCACTTCTGTCTGACCGTTGGCTTGCGGGTGTCCTGGAGATGAGAATTTGTTTCTGATACCCAGTCCCGAGCAAAAGTCCTTGAAGGCTTGGCTGTCGAACTGCCGCCCGTTATCTGATATGATCGTCATCGGTATTCCGAACCTGCAAACTATATTTTTCCAAACAAAGCTCTGGACTCTTGCTTCGGTAATGGTCGCCACTGCCTCTGCTTCTACCCATTTTGTAAAGTAATCAATCGCGACCAATAAGAATTTTACCTGTCCTTTACCTAAGGGTAGTGGGCCGACGATGTCAATTCCCCATTGGGCGAATGGCCAGGGGGAGGATATGGTCGTCATTTGTTCTGCAGGAAGTCGCTGGACATTCCCAAACCTCTGACATTTGTCGCATTTCTTGACGAGGTCAACCGCGTCCACTTGCATAGTTGGCCAGAAATAACCTGTTCTGATGATTTTGCTTACCAGGGATCTTGGACCTGCATGATTTTCGCAAACTCCTTCATGAATTTCCCTCAGGATGTATCTGGCTTCGTCTTCATCAACACACTTTAAGTAGGGCATGGAAAAGCCCCTTTTGTACAAAGTGTCGTTTAAGATCGTGAATCTGGCCGCTCTTTTCCTGACCTTCTTTGCCTTGTCTGCGTCTTGGGGGAGGTGTCCATCGTGCAAAAAAGACATGATAGGTGTGATCCAGCTGTTCGTACCTTGGATCTGGAACGTGGATACTTCTTCAATGCTGGGATGCTTCTGGACTTCAATCGTAAGCCCGCTTTCCGACGGCCATTCTTCGGACGATGATATCTTTGCTATCTCATCTGCTACGGTGTTCTGGTCCCGAGGGATACGTTCGAGCCTGACCGTGTCAAATTCTTGGATAAGGCGTCTTGTCAGTCTGAGGTACTTTTGCATCTTGTCTTCTTTTGCGTCGAATTCTCCCTTTATCTGCTCTATTACCAGTTTTGAATCACTTTGGATTAGTAGGTTCTTGGCTCCAAGGACTTTCCCGAGCCTCAGACCCGTCAGTACTCCCTCATATTCGGCCTCGTTGTTGGTGGCTGGGAACTGCAGCTGGACTCCGTACTTAAGTACTTCTCCGTCAGGGGCCGTTATGACGACCCCTACCCCACCCCTCTTTTGGGTTGAGGAGCCATCGGTTTGAATCGTCCACTTGTCTCCGTCTGAAACTTGGCCGTCGTCACTTGCGATGGTGAATTCGGCCACGAAGTCTGCCAGTACTTGTGCTTTGATGGCCGTCCTAGGATGGTACTCGATGTCAAATTGGCTAAGCTCGATGGCCCACTGGATCATTCTCCCGGCTGCTTCTGGTCTGTTCATGGATTTTTTAATAGGTTGGTCAGTCATGACCAGGATTGGGTTCGCCTGGAAGTATTGCCTGAGCTTACGTGAGGCCATTATTAGCGCGAAGACAATCTTCTCGATCATCGGGTACCTATGCTCAGCTCCTTGGAAGGCTTGACTGACGTAGTAAACTGGCAGCTGCTTCTTTCTCTCTTCACGAATGAGGGCTGCACTCACGGCCGTGCTTGATACCGCCAAGTATAATTGTAATGGTTCTCCCACCTTTGCCGGACTTAGGAGGGGTGGATTACTTAGATAACGTTTAAGCTCTTGAAAAGCCTTCTCGCATTCATCAGTCTAGACGAAAGCTTTTTTCAAGGTTTGGAAGAAGGGGTGACATTTATCCGTTGCTCGTGAGACGAACCTATTAAGCGCTGCGATCCTTCCTGTCAGTTTCTGGACTTCTTTAACCGTCCTTGGTGACTCCATGTTGATAATGGCACGCACCTTCTCCGGGTTAGCTTCTATCCCCCTTTGGGAAACCATAAACCCTAAGAACTTTCCCGAGGCTACCCCAAATGCGCATTTACCTGGGTTCAACTTCATTTTGTATTGCCTGAGGGTGGTGAACGTTTCCTTCAAATCTTCAAGATGAGAAAGCTCTTCTCTACTCTTGACGAGCATGTCGTCCACATATACTTCCATATTTCTGCCAATTTGATTCTTGAACATCTTGTTTACCAACCTCTGATAAGTGGCTCCAGCATTCTTCAGCCCGAAGGGCATCACCTTGTAGCAGTAGAGTCCTTGGCTCGTGACGAAGGCGGTTTTCTCTTGATCTTCCTCAGCCATCTTTATCTGGTTGTACCCGGAGAAGGCGTCCATAAACGTCAGTAACTTGTTTCCAGCCGTTGAGTCTACCAGCTGATCTATCCTCGATAGAGGAAAGCTATCCTTTGGGCACGCCTTGTTCAGATCCGTGAAGTCCACACACATTCTCCATGCTCCATTGGCTTTCTTTACTAAAAAAACGTTGGCAAGCCATTTCGGATAATGTACTTCTCGAATAAAACCTGCTGCCAAGAGCTTGTTGACCTCGTCCGTCACTACCTGGTCTCGTTCTAGGGCGAAGGTTCTTCGTCTCTGGTGGACGGGCTTTTTCTCCGGGTTCACCCTCAATTCATGCTGGATGACTTCAGGGGATATGCCTGGCATGTCTTCGTGAGTCCATGCGAAGACATCCAGGTTCTTTCTGAGTAATCGAACGAGCTTGGCCTTCATCTCTGGACTCAGCATTCTTCCTATCTTCGTCGTCTTGGACACTTCCCCGATAGCTAACTCAATCGTCTCCAGTGCTTCCTCCCTCCATTCTTCTTTCTCTTCCTTCTTTTTCGCTTTTTCCTCTATCGTCCAAGTATGATTTTCTCGTGCAGCCAGTACCGCCTGGTAGCATTCCCGAGCTAAAACCTGATCTCCTTTCACTTCGCCGACTCCCAGGTCTGTCGGGAATTTTACCTTCAAGTAATAAGTAGACGTTGCCGCCTTCCATTTATTGAGTGTTGGTCTCCCAATGATGGCGTTATAAGACGAGGGACAATCCACTACCAAGAAGTCTAGCTGACGGGTTAACTGCCTCGGGTAAGCCCCGATTGTAACCGTCAGCGTCACCATGCCCTTGGGATATACACGAACCCCGCTAAAACTGACGAGTGGAAAGTCGAAGGGGCGCAGTCTTTTTGGATCTAGCTTCAATTGCTGGAAAGCAGGGAGGTAAATAATATCTGTAGAGCTACCGTTGTCTACAAGGATCCTCTTGGTATTGAACCCTTCTAGAGTTAACATTATAACAAGAGGATCGTTGTGAGGTTGTTTCACCCCTCTAGCGTCTGCTTCGTTGAAGGTCATATCCTGATCTGTCCGTCTCTGCTTGACTGGAGGTATCATGTGGACGCTGTTCACCTGCCTTTGGCATGCCTTCCTGAGGGACCGAAAAGATCCCCCCATGAACGGTCCTCCAGCGATTGTCGCTATTTCCCCGATCACATTCTGCGCCGGTTGGGCTTGGCGATCGTCGTCTCTAGACGAGGATTCTTGTTGGTTCTTGCTTCCATCCCCGGACCTGCTGTATTCTCCCTTCTTCACATATTTCTGTAGCTTTCCTTTGCGTATCAATTCCTTGATTTGCTCATTGAGATCTCGGCAATCTTCCGTATAATGGCCGTGATCCTTGTGGAACCGGCAGTACTTGCTTTTGTCACGAACGTTTGGTGATGAATGCAATGGCCGCGGCCATTTCAATTGGTGCTCGTCCTTGATCTGCGACAAAATTTTGTCAACAGGCATAATTAGGGGGGTAAATTTTACCTTTCGGGGACCTTTGTCGTCTTTCCTGTTACCATCTCTGGATTGACGATCATGTCGTTCTCTCTTCTGTCCTCTTCGTTCATTGTCCCTTACTCCGACGCTTCCTGGCCTTACTGCATCCCCTATAGCTGCGAGCGCATCCTCGGCATTCATGTATTTTTGTGCCTTTAAAAGCATTTCTGCCATTGTCTTCGGGGGGTTCTTTGCAAGTGATGCCACGAGGTCTCGAGATCTTAGCCCTGCCTTAAAAGCCGTCAATTGCACTTTGTCGTCAGCTTCGTCCACTTCCAAGGTTTCTCGCGTGAAACGTTTTACATAGGACCTTAATGTTTCCCTATCCCCTTGCCTGACGGTGAGCAGGTAATCTGCTGGCCTCTTCGGACGTTGTCCCCCAATAAAATGTCTAAAAAAAGCACCGCTCAGCTGCTCAAAGTTGTCTATTGACGATGGTGGCAGCTTGGTAAACCATTTCCTGGCCGCTCCTTTGAGAGTGGTTGGGAACGAACGGCACAGGATCTCATCAGGGGGCTGTTGGAGGCCTAGGGTTGTTTTGAACGTGTTGAGGTGATCTTGAGGGTCCCTCAACCCGTCGAACTATTCTAGCTGGGGCAACCGAAATTTGGGTGGCGCTGGATGCCCAAGGACTGCCGCAGTGAAGGGTGAGTCTGTGGCCCTAATCATTCTATCAACACTCCGGTCCGTTTTCTCTTTGATGGCATTCCGCAGCTCGTCCATCTCTTTCCTCATTTCCTTTAGAGCATCCGAACTTTGCTCGTTAGGGGTGGTTGGCCTGAAAGTACTCGTCCTCCGGTGACTATTCCCTTCGTCTTCTGGGCCGCCCCGGGATTGGGTTTCTTCTTGTTGCATTTGTTGAAGTTGTATCTTCATTTCTTGATTTTGTCTGGTGAGCTCTTCGACAGTGGCCGCCAGGGCCTGGATTTGCTGTGTCAGGGAGATAGGATTTTGATTGAATTCCATCTGTCTGCGAAAATGGGTGGGATCTGCCTTTCCAAGTATAAACACGGAAATATGCGTGTTCCCACAGACGGCGCCAAACTGATGAAGCGAAAAACGTTCGTCAGTAAAAAATGAGAACTAAGCTTAAGTGGAATCAAACCTGTCGTCCTTTTTCCTGGTGTCAATGAGGCGACGGCGCAATCTGTCAGCGTGGACACCGGTGTGGTGCCTGCCAAAGCACCTCCGATGCTTAAGTTAGCTTTTGCAAATAGTAGCCAAAGAAATTAAAATAGAGAAAGAGTTGAGTTTTTCTTGTATCATACCTCTGACTGGTGTTTTTAGCTGGTTTATATATTTTTCCTTCGCCTCTTAGCCGTTGTGACAGTTATTGTGGTTTTAATGCTGCCTTAAATCACGCCTTTTGCTTTATGGCGAGGCTTTAATTCGTCCAACGGGCTGTACAGCTGTTTTCGTCCAGCCTGGGCATTTATTGGCGATATTGAATGTTCCTGCCGTTTCATCCTCGTCTTTGTCCTTCGTGATATTGCCGTCAGTGATGATTTACCGTCGGTAATGACTTCGTCAATCCCATCATATATAGTATGAGTGAAGGGTAAGAAAGTCACATTTAAAAAACCTCCAGGCAGAGAGTTTCGCAGATATCTCGCGAGAAGGCCTTACCCGCGAGACACTCGCAAAATCCTCTAGACTGGCACGACTCTTTAGCTTCCAGCATATACTTTATGTGGCTCTTTCGCGGGTTAGTTTCTAGCGAGACAGTCGCGAAATCCATTGATTCTTCATTTTAAGCTTGAGTTTCACCAACTTAATACTAAACCCAATCCAATAAAATCTTACAAAAATACAAAGAAACAAATTTATGCAATTACAACACTTTTTGTCATGGAATAAAGCCAACATAAAACATAGTTGTAAATCACAACTTTACAATCTCCCGTGATAAAACACCCTATAACAGTCTCTAGAATTAAACGTGAGTTTGTAAATAATAGCAAAACTCACTCACACCTAAATCTAGAAGCTGTGAAGCATTTGGAATATATATACTTGTAACCTGAAACACTTGCACAAAACACATTTGACCCTCAAGGTAAATCAAGTGATAAAAAGACAAGTATAATGTAACAAGTAAAAATGCGATCAAGTAAACATGATGTGAAACATATGAGCAACTTGATCATACACCAAAACAGTCATATATAAATGACTACAATGATCCCATAGCAAAGCAAATGATCATTCAAACATGCAACTAATAAAGCACAATAGTATAAGGATATATGCATGTCCAACACACAATCAATACAAAACACCAAAGTATTTGCTGTAAGGATACAATATCCAACAAAGACACAAATGTGTTCCAACATATAAACACGATGCAATGAGAGCAACAAAGCATAGATACTAAAAGTAACTCAAAGTACCAAAAAGCAACCAAAAAAAAAGCATAAAGCAAAATGAGGTTTTATCAAAAAAGTTAACTTCTCCCTCTTGGTGTATGCATCTCCCCTTTGGCTTTCTCTCCCTACGAATGTGCACGAGATAGAATTTTTCTCTCTAAGAATGTGCACATGAGTTTTATAGAAATGACGAAACACACCGGTATACTCTCTCCCTTTTTGTCACGAATAGACAAATGAAACAAGAGGAAGGAGGGAAAAAAGAAGAAAACATGAACAAGGGTAACGATGCATGAGGGGTGCAAGATGAATGAGAAAAAGAAGCTCAAAGAAAAGATAAAAATATTAAAAAAATTGCTACAAAGCATAAAGTAAATATGACATGCTAAGGATGATGGAATATGATATAGACCTAGGCATGACATAGACACAAGTACATGTTATATGTGCTAAAAGGGTCTAAAAAGACTTAAATACAACCAATACAAAACACCAAAGTATTTGCTTTAAGGATACAATATCCAACAAGGGCACAAGTGTGTTCCAACATATAAACACGATGCAATGAGAGCAACAAAACATAGACACTAAAAGTAACTCAAAGTACCAAAAAGCAACAAAAAAACAAGCATAAAGCAAAATGAGGTTTTATCAAAAAAGTTAACTTCTCCCTCTTGGTGTATGCATCTCTCCTTTGGCTTTCTCTCCCTACGAATGTGCACGAGATAGAATTTTTCTCTCTAAGAATGTGCACATGAGTTTTATAGAAATGACAAAACACACCGGTATACTTTCTCCCTTTTTGTCACGAATAGACAAATGAAATAAGAGGAAGGAGGGAAAAAAGAAGAAAACATGAATAAGGGTAACGATGCATGAGGGGTGCAAGATGAATGAGAAAAAGAAGCTCAAAGAAAAGATAAAAATATTAAAAAAATTGCTACAAAGCATAGAGTAAATATGACATGCTAAGGATGATGGAATATGATATAGACCTAGGCATGACATAGACACAAGAACATGTTATATGTGCTAAAAGGGTCTAAAAAGACTTAAATAGCATGAGTGAATGCAAAATATGTCAAGTATTAGACTGTGTGTAGCAAAGGTGCATTTAGTGTGCATCTATTTTGCATGATCAATGCATGAATAAGCACTCACGGGGCAAAGTGTACAAAACACACCACCAATTATCAAAACATGATCAACATGAATAATTATGGTGATCTCTAAAAATTGGTACTCATCAGAGTCCAAAACAACAAGAAAATGTCATTTGGGCATTTTATCAAATACTTAGAGTGCACACACTACATATGTATGTTAAACAAGGTATGAACATATTAAAATTTTGCCTAAATACATGTTATTTTTGTCACAAAGGGCCAATATCCAAAGCAAATTAACATTTAAAACAAAATCCAATAAAAAATATTGACAAAAATTAAGTTTTCCAACTCCTATTTGAGAAAATCTCAACTATGAATATAAAACCCTCAAAAACATAATCTAAGGATCAAAATCAATAAAAAGAGTTAAAGATTAATTTAGAGATGTTTATAGAATCTAAAACACTTGAAATTTGTTGGGTTTTGATGTTGAAGCATTAAAATAGGGGTTTGAGAGAAGATGAGAGACGTTTAAAACAAATGTCCCATAAAATGCCCTTTAAAAAGCTGATATGGGAATTTTCACAGGTAAGCCTTACTCGCGAAATTTTTTGCGGGTAAGTCTTATTCGCGAAATAGTCGCGAAACTTTCTGTCCAAGGTTGAAAAACTTGAGAATTGGACCATTTACCTCCTAGTTGAGTTTATACATGTAATAGGTCACGAAAACACCCATAAAACATGTTTTTCACATAAAAACAACTTAAAAAACTTTGAAAAATATGAGTGATACAAATCACTTCCAAAAGCAAACAAAATGAACAAAAATCTTGTTAGTTTAATCCGCATAAGATTGGGCACACACGCATCACATTTGAACATGTATAAACATACAAATGAAATAGGCATTCATTGAACATTAAACTTGTGTGTTGTGTGTGTATCAAAAGGGGAATAGTCCTTAGTCTAGAGTAAAGCTTCAATGATTAATTCAATCAAGTCATGCACAATTAGTATTAAGTCAAATGGACTATCTCAATTATAGAAATGAACATATATAATCTCCCACAAGAAAATGATTACATGTTTTTGAAGCTTTTCATTTGGTTTCTTTACAAATCATAACATTTGATAATTTTTTAAACAATACATTTCATTTTGAGAACGATGCCTGAAATTTTAGATATTTCAATTTTGTGAGTAAGTCTTTGGCTTTTTGAGGCACCATACATTTTAATACAATTCGCTTTCCCTTTTTCCTAGTCAAATACTAGTATGTGTGACGGTTTTTGTAACTCAATATCTCTTTTCGAGATTTAACATTTGATGAGCTATATAGCAAAAATATAAAAATGTGGGAAAAGATATAAGCACAAATCTATGCATGTATTAAGACCAACAAAACTTTTGACTAATCATTCATGACAAGCTTGAAGATCGATTTACAACAATCACACATAGATTTCAAGATTTTTCTCGTAAAGATAGATGTGCATACAAAACAAGCTAAGCTCGTAATTGTACTACGTCATTAGTACGAAGGTACTAGGCCAAACTCACATGTGATATATGCTCAAACATATACGATTAAACTTTTTGAATTTTCCACTTTATATATGTTTTTGGATTTTTACACACAAAAACAAAAACATAAAAGTAAGATAAAAAACAAAAGCAAAAACAATGCATATGAAGAAATGCAAGATGTACAAAATACATGAAGAAATGACATTCAATGCATGAATGGTCCTACAAAGATCGAAAGAATTAGATCAATGACCAAAAGAGCAAAAACTCAACCATAAGAACCCTTCTTCATCCAAATGAAATGATTGTTTGGAATGAGTGTCTCATAAGAAGTGAGACGAGGGTTGGAAGAATGAGAACTGGAGATGCACATAGATAAGGAGCTAAGAACATTAAAAACTTTCTTCAATAACTTACCATTTTCTCTCAAAACTTGTTTAGCTTTCATAACACAACTTCTAAGAAGCTCAAGTTTCTTTTTTCTTTTAATTCTTTTAAGAGCTTGAAACTTAGATCAATGAGGTCTAAGATGACCAAAAGCACCACAATGATGATAAACAATGGGTTTAGGTCCACTAGGCTTTTTAGAAAGGGATCTAGGAATATGGTTTTGCTCTCTCAACTTTGGACATTAAGGTTTTATATGGCCAATCACATCACAATAGTGGCAAGTTGAAACAAACTTAGATTCATCTAAAACCTTAGATTGGGACCTAAACGGAGGCTTGACTTAAAAGCCTTTCTCTCCACCTTTTGATTTCTTTTGTGTGGAGGAATGTACAACGATTTGTTTTTTGAGGTAGAACACACAATAGGCACAAAATCGGGTACCACAACATGATTGCAACAAATGTTTTCATCATTTTTAACATTCGGTTCAACAATCAAACATTTGGCATGTATCTTAAGAGATTCATTTTCACATTTTAGCTTATTAATAAGTTTACTAAACAAAACAAGTTTAGTATCTAAGTCCATATTCAAACATTCAAACTCCTTTAGTTTTTCAAGAGAATGTTCAACAAGTTTCTTATACTTTTCAACCAATTTGTTGGATTCATTGAGCTTAGTAATCAAATCATCATTTTCACACATAAACATGCTCAAATTCTCATGAACCTTCTTAGTATTTTTCTTCAAGAGTTTGACATTTGGAATATTAACAACACATATAGATTAAGGTAACATGTCATCACAAGTATGAGAATTAACACTCATAGAGGCATTTTCACAAACACATAGCATGTTACAATCAACAACATCTATAGACGCATACAAAACACTATCCATGGCTAAACACACAAGGAGTCAAGGATCACACTTAGGTAATGAAACCAGTACAAGTATACTCACTCTGATACCAATTGAAAGTTCAGATTTGTGTTAAAAATACAAGAGTTGTTTAGACCCTACAATTAAAAATTATGGCTCGGTTGATTTTACTCTAATTCAAACTAAGTGCGGAATAGAGTAAATGCGAGCGAACAAACAATACAACTACTCTAAGCCAATTTCAACAAATCACAGCAGTAAAATGAAAGCTAAAAGAGTAGGGAAGAGAGATGCAAACAAAAGATAACATGGCGAAATGTTATTGAAGAGAAAATCGAAGAACTCGGCAAAAAACTTCTTTGCCGCCCTCCAAGCGGTAATTCGATCCACTAGACAATAAGTTGGAATACACAAATAGTAAGAGACCTTCCAAGCTTAATCTACCCAATGCACCTAAGCCCTCCAAGCTCCTACTCCAAGAAGGCTTCTTGAAACCGTGTCTTCTCTAGTTTTTAGGATCCCGCAATGCGTCTGATTGCTTCCGCCAAGCCTTACCAGCTTCTTTTAGCAAATCCCCAAAGCTTCTCAATCTTCAAAACACTCTCTACACTCTGAATATATGTGGTTTATGTTTGGGTACAAATCTCCTCTCAAGGTATAACAATGAAAAAAGGGAAGGAAAAGAGGCTACAATGATTTCTCACTAAGGATGAGTAGCTCTCTCTCTAAAAGATGGGTGTGTGTGTTGTAGAAAACCTATCTCGGGTTTTTCTCTCTGAATGGTCTCGCATACTTTTGTGGGTAATGAGGGTATATATAGTATGAGTGAAGGGTAAGAAAGTTACACTTAAAAAATCTTGAGGCAGAGAGTTTCATGGGTATTTCATGGGAAGGCCTTACCCGCGAGACACTCGTGAAATTCTCTAGACTGACACGACTTTTCAGCTTCCAGCATGTACTTCTCATGTAGCTCTTTTGCGAGTTAGCTTCTAGTGAGACAGTCCCGAAATCCACTGATTCTTCATTTAAGCTTGAGTCTTCATCAATTTAATACTAAACCCAATATAATAAAATCCCACAAAAATACAAGAAAACAAATTTATGCAATTACAACACTTTTTGTCATGGAATAAAGCTAACATAAAACATAGCTGTAAATCACAATTTTACGCTTTAGATTTTGTTTAATCCTCCCTTCCTCTCTCTCCCTCTCTCTTTCTCTCTCTCTCTCTCTCTCTCTCTCTCTCTCTCTCTCTCTCTCTCTCTCTCTGTTTTTTGAACGATTTGATTTTATCATTTTTAAAAATTCATCTTAATAGTGCTATGATAAATCTCATCTTTCACAGACTTGGCAGCTATATGAAAACAATCGTGAAGTTGAACTTGTGGACCCTACGTTATCAGAAATCAATGAGGAAGATGTAAAACGAGTGATAAGAGTATCTCTTTTGTGCACTCAAGCATCACCTACATTACGACCATCAATGTCACGTGTGGTGGCAATGCTTTTAGGAGACAGTGAAGTGAGCACCATAACTTCAAGACCTGGATATTTGACTGACTGGAAATTTGATGATATAACTAGCTCAAGAAGTGGACCAAGTGATGTTAATGCTAAAAAAACCGTTAGTATCTATCACGACTCTTCAGAAAGTACAATCATGGTGGGTCGTGCAGATAATTCACCAGTAAATGCATCTAAGCTCATGCTTGGTAAGATTATCAAAAACCCTAGGTAAGAATTAGTCTTCATCTTTCTCCCTTTTTTGGGGGGTAAATTTCTTGGTGTAATCTTTAGTATTTTTTTTTCTTGTTCGCTGATGTTCTAGAACACACTATTCAAGAATTTGCAGAGATTTATGTCTTTCGGCCTACAGATTTACTTGTAACATAGGTAAAAAAGGTTTTATTTTGGGAGTGAAGATATGTTATACGAGAATCTACGACATTGTTTGATGAAATTGTCTTAATTTGGACATAAATTCCTACACTTTTTTTTTTTTTTTTGAAATTAAGTTTGTTGTTTGCTGTCCTAGGTAGCCTATGAACTTGAAGAAATATAATCACTAGGTACCACCTTCCCATTTGGTAGGACTCTTGGCTGAGGCTTGACACAAGGAACCGTGCAACACACCCCCCCCCCCCCCCCCCAAAAATACCCACATCAATTTATGCATCTATTGTGCACAATGGGATTTTGCTATTGTGCTTGTGCAAATATGCATTGTGCATTTCAATTTTTCATTCTTTCTTTGTGTCTTGAGAATAAATGAAGAAAATGGATGGTGGATGTAGTATGTGAAAAGAAAAAAACAATTAAAAAATAAAGAAAAATTGATATTTTAATGAAATTAGTTTAGAGTAGATAATCGAATATGTGTTTTAAAAAGTAGTTACCTATAAAATTGAAAAAATAGATGTTGATGCTAAAATCATATACTATATAATAAAAGTTAGGCTTAGAAGTTATGGTTGCGTCAAGTGATTGCACTAAATTGCAAAAAAAAATTTAGAATTAAAAAAAATTAATATATATTGTAAGGACACAAAGTTGGCTTTAGGCCCAAATGCGTGACCGGGCCGGCCCAAGTGGCCTACACAATAGAATTTATAGAGAATGAATTTAAAGCCTAGACTTCTTGGGGCTCTAGAAGGCTATGAGATAAGGGTTAAGTCCGTTGCTAGCGTGCTGGGAGTTGGGGGAGCAGTTCTGCCTCTCCTCGGACGTGTGCCGAGGAGCCTATACCTAGGCTTTCATTCTGTTTTCTGAGAGAGAGAGAGCCTTCTTCTCTTTTGAGAAAATCCGGATCCCCTTCTTTTGGTCCACCCTTCTCTATTTATACTTCCCATTCTTGGTTCCCATCTGTCTTTTCCCTGAAAACGCTCCCCAATGCCTATAAGGCTGTCCACCGTCCCTTCAGAAGTCATTTTTTCATTAATGCGGCCAGGCAGGTAGGTGAAGGGCCTTTAATGCCGTGGCAGCAGCTTTATGCAGTGCACGTCTCCCTTGTCTCCCTCCTCGGCGTCTTATTAAGGCTTGGGATGACCCGCCGAGCTTTAGGAGCTCTTCCTTGGACGTCGTGCTACCCCCATCCGTCCGTGACCCTCATGTCCGAGGAGACCTTCTCCTCGGACCCTCATCCAACAGGCTGGCGATCTGGTCGGCCGGCCTTTGGGCCCCAGTTTTAGGAGGCCCTGTCCTCAACTTACGGCCCCTTTAGCGGAGTCCACATCCTCGGACCAGGCCCTAGGCCCATGTGGTGTTTTGAAGCTTTTACCCCCCATAATAGCCACTCAAAAAGTCGTTTGACTCCGATCCGAGGAGGCAGATGGGTTTTTGACCCACGAATCTTTCCTCCACGTGACATTTGAATTGTCACACTCGCGGAGCCCGCCCGCGCTTTCTGGGCAAATCTTTGACGCTTCGTTATACGCAACGCCTGCATTAATTGCACTGAGTAACTCCCTGTCGCGCACGTTCAACGGCGAGATGGGGATCCAACAGCTTGGATTTGTTCCCGAAATTTTGAGCCGGACGTTTCCCACAAAATGCCGCTCCCCAATCATCTAAAACGCTTCGGTAGTCGCGACACTCACCATTTCTTCCAAAAAGCAAACTTACTGCTGAGCTATCCAATCTTTCTCTTTCTCTCAAGAAGTTCCCAAAGTACACACGTCCTTCTTCTGTAAGTTTCTCCCCTTTCACACTCTTTCCTCCTTAGTCATCAGCTTTTCCTTCCCTTTTTCGCAAATCTTTTCCTTGAGCCTGTATTCCATGGGTAGGTTTAAGTGTCTAGTCAATACGCCTTCTGGTATGGAGGGATTTAGGGCCAAGTACCACATTCCTCCAGATGTGGGCATGAAGTACTGCCCCTTAGAAGCCGTGGCTAATTCTAGGAAGGAGGGGCAGGTAGTCATCCCCATAATCGCCTTCCTAGAGGATGGGATGACGTTACCCATGAAGGGCGTGACTAGCGAATATCTTCGCAACCATAGGCTGTGTCCAGACCAGTGTACCCCCAACACATTTAGGATATTAGACTGCGTCGACGCCCTGAACGAGTAGATGAGCCTGCGCCTCACGTGGCACGACGTGGTTTACATGTACGAGTGCCACAGGCTGAGAGACGCTGGTTATTACCTCAAGTCGAGGTCTAATACCGTTAGGCTAATCTCCTGTCTGCCCAAGTCCAATAAGGGCATGAAAGATGATTACCTCATCGCCACAGGGCGGTGGCATGACGGTCCCTATTGCCCAGTGAGCGAGGGGCAGCCAGGTGTGACTTTTCACCACTTAGGAGTTTTTAGTTCTTCCCCCCTCCCCTTTTTCCTTCCTTCGTGTCTCTCTTAGTAGATTCGTTGTTATTTGCTGCTTCTCCTTGTTAGGTCTGCCATTTGCGTCTAACCATGTCTAGCTTTTCTGTTGTCTTCCCTGCATATAAACGACACACTACTCCTCGCTTGGGCGACGTCAACGTCTCGGACCTTAACAGGGTGCTGAGATCCGAGATCTTCGTGACTAAAGATTTGCAAGTGAGGGTCGCCTACCTCATATTGGGGTACGACCCCATTTCAAAGGTCTTTGGCGAGGTCGAGAACTCTATTCTCGTGGGTGACCGTAGGCGCGCTAGGATAAACGTTCGCTACCCGGAGTTCCTCGCCCCACGAGCCATTCCGGACGCGCCTTCTACCATACTGTACGGCCAAGCCGTCGCGGCTGTCCCTTTGGCAGTGCAGCAGCGGGACCAGGTCGCCCGAGAAGGGTCTGTGGCTTCCCCCTCCTCCCTTGACCGGTTCCATTTAGAGGAGGCCGAGAGACCTTTGGGGGATCAAGTGGTCGATATCTCAGACGATGAAGAAGACCACTCGGACAGGAACTCCGGCATCAAAGGTCTGATTGTCGCCCGACTGGAAGATTCCTCCGAAGAGGACGACGACATGTCTTTGAGAGAACTTTTTGCCAGAAGGAGGGGGGCCCAAGTTCCCAAAACAGACGCTTTTGGGTCCTAGCCTAAGCTGCCCCCGCCTCCTCCTTCCCCTCCATCCGACCTGCTCCCTCCTGCCCCAGTCATCCCAAAGAAGAGAAGGAATGAAAGCGAAGAGGTCGACAAGGAGAGGGAGAAGAAGCAGAAGCAACAGCAGCAAATTGCAAAGGGTGGGGGACGAGCCTCATTCGTTGAGAGTGGGGAAATTCGCAGACAAGCCGAGGTCCGCCGAGGGGAGTCTAGCTGGTTTCCCCCTCTAGAGGTGGACGGGGCTCCGATACCTCTCCAGGCGAGCATCCGGGACTTCTAGAGAGGCCACGCCCTTCACCTAGCCAACTCGCTGGAGCAGCCCCTCCTTTTGCCTAGGGACATGGAGGAACTGGGGAGGACGGGCCATACACGCCTCTTTCTCTCCCTTAAGAGAAACTTGGGTCTGGTAAGCACCAAATATTTAGTTTGCTGTTGTTGTCTCAGTCCCCATGCGTGCTAACTTGCATCTAACATGCTTCTGTTGGAACACTCTCCGCAGGCCATCCAGGAGGCCTTTGCTGCCGATGCCCTGATGGAGCATTACCAGACCTAGGTTGGCTCCGAGCAGTCAGCGAGGGCCGAGATCGAGAAGGAGCTGAGCCGCGTTGAGGCGGAGAAGGTTGATCTGGGTGCTAAGCTGGCCTCGGAGCAAACGGAGAGAAGGAGCCTGGATGCGGGCCTCAAGACGGCGATGGCGCAGGCGGAGGCCCAGCGCAAGCTTCTGCAGCAGAAGGACGAGGCCCTGGCCAAAGCGGGGCAAGAGGCCTTGAATTTAAAAAGAGAGCTTGCGCAGGCCCAAGAAGCGGTTCGCATCGTCAAGGAGACCGTGGACGCCGCTACCAAGGCTGCCTACAACGAGGGGGTCGAGGCGACGGAGAATCGCCTGATTGAGGAGTTGGGCGAGCTATGCAGGGAATACTGCAGGCAAGATTGGGCGAAAGCCTTAAACGCTGCAGGAGTCCCTGCTAGCTCCGAGTTAAGGGCCACGGAAAAGGTCTGGTATCCCGAAAATATCAGATTCATCGAAGATGCTCCCTCTACTCTGCCTCCCTCCTCCTCGGATCAGGTTCCGCCCCCTGAAGAGGTCGTTGCTCCCGAGGTGGGGTTGGGCGAGTTGGCCGGCCAGGTCTTGCCTCTGCCTAAGCCAAAAGACAAAGGAAAGCAAGTACAGGATCCATCCGAGGTCGCACCAGAGCGAACCGAGGTGGAGGGCAAGACCAAAGAGCCTTCGTCCAAGCCAGTGAAGAAGCCCCCACTGAAGATCAAGGGATAGGCAGCCTCGGGCCCCTATTCTCCGTTTTGCACAAACTTTCCCTTTTATCGACTGCCATTATGTAGACTTTAAGTATTTTTCCTTGTAATTTTATTTGTTTTAGCTTCGTCTCAGACAATTTGTTAACGAACTTCATTATCTTACCTTTATAGCGTAACTTCTTAATGCATCACGTTTATTGTGGTATTCCTTGTATTATTGCGCCATATGTTGCATGTGAATGCTAAGTAACTCAATATCTAAGGCAGTAGCTTAGTGCCCAAGGGCGTGTTTGAAATTAGGATAGGCGCGACTTAATTATGAGAGCATTTCAACCTTTAGCTAAATTGCATGTTAGTCTCTTAGTTAAAATTGGTAGCGTGTTAAATCTTCCCAAGTCAGGAGGTCCGAGAGCCTAACATAGCTTAAGTTGATATCCACGCTCAACGAAAATTGAACTGTGCGTTTATAGGAATTGAAACTGTGTTAAATTTTCCCAAGGCAGAAGGTCCGAGGACCTGGCTTAGCCCCGGTTGACATTAACACTTAATAAAAATTGTATGTTAAATTTTCCCAAGGCAGAAGGTTCGAGGACTTAGCTTAACCAAGGTTGACATTAACATTTAATAAAAATTGTATGTTAAATTTTTCCAAGGTAGAAGGTTCGAGGACTTGGCTTAACCAAGGTTGACATTAACATTTCATAAACCATATTTGAAACTGTGTTAAATTTTTCCAAGGCAGAAGGTCTGAGGGACTGGCTTAGCCAAGGTTGACATTAACATTTAATAAAAATTGTATGTTAAATTTTCCCAAGGAAGAAGGTCCGAGGACTTGGCATAACCAAGGTTGACATTAACATTTAATGAAAATCAATTGTATGTTAAATTTTCCCAAGGCAGAAGGTCCGAGGACCTGGCATAACCAAGGTTGACATTAACATCTAATAAAAATTGAACCGTGTTAAATTTTCCCAAGGCAGAAAGTCTGAGGACCTGGCTTAGCCCCAGTTGACATTAACATTTAATAAAAATTGTATGTTAAATTTTTCCAAGGTAGAAGGTCCGAGGACCTGACATAACCAAGGTTGATATTAACATTTAATGAAAGGAGATTGTATGTTAAATTTTTCCAAGGCAAAAGGTCCGAGGACCTGGCATAACCAAGGTTGACATTAACATCTAATGAAAATCGAACCGTGTTAAATTTTTCCAAGGCAGAAGGTCTGAGGACCTGGCTTAGCCCCAGTTGACATTAACACTTAATAAAAATTGTATGTTAAATTTTTCCAAGGCAGAATGTCTGAGGACCTGGCATAACCAAGGTTGACATTAACATTTAATGAAAGGAGATTGTATGTTAAATTTTCCCAAGGCAGAAGGTCCGAAGACCTGGCATAACCAAGGTTGACATTAACATCTAATAAAAATCGAACTGTGTTAAATTTTCCCAAGGCAGAAGGTCTGAGGACTTGGCTTAGCCCCAGTTGACATTAACACTTAATAAAAATTGTATGTTAAATTTTTCCAAGGCAGAAGGTCTAAGGACCTGCCATAACCAAGGTTGACATTAACATTTAATGAAAGGAGATTGTATGTTAAATTTTTTCAAGGCAGAAGGTCCGAGGATCTGGCATAACCAAGGTTGACATTAACATTTAATGAAAATCGAACCGTGTTAAATGTTCCCAAGGCATAAGGTCTGAGGACCTGGCTTAGCCCCAGTTGACATTAACACTTAATAAAAATTGTATGTTAAATTTTTCCAAGGCAGAAGGTCTGAGGACCTGGCATAACCAAGGTTGACATTAACATTTAATGAAAGGAGATTGTATGTTAAATTTACTCAAGGCAGAAGGTCCGAGGACCTGGCATAACCAAGGTTGACATTAACATTTAATGAAAGGAGGTTGTATGTTAAATTTTTCCAAGGCAGAAGGTCCGAGGACCTGGCATAACCAAGGTTGACATTAACATCTAATAAAAATTGAACCGTGTTAAATTTTTTCAAGGCAGAAGGTCTGAGGACCTGGGTCAGCCCCAGTTGACATTAACACTTAATTAATTTAGTGACAGAGACTAATATAGTGACAATTACCATGATACAATACAATCCGAACACGTGGCGCACATGCCTTTCACTAATAATAATACCTTCGGAGGTTATTTACATTCTAGGGTCGTTTTACAAGTTTGTTTTCCAAGTCAGCGAGGCGATATGACCCTATGCCGGCCACTGAGGTGATACGATAGGGCCCCTCCCAATTTGGTCCCAGTTTGCCCCACGATGGGTCCTTTGCAGTTCCGACGACTTTTCTCAAGACTAGGTCTCCCGGAGTGAGAGGCCTGGATCATACGCGAGAGTCGTACCCTTGTTTGAGCTTCTGTTGGTAGCAAGCTAGCTTGATCATAGCGCTTCCTGCCTTTCTTCCACCAGGTCCAGACCCTTCAGCAACATGTCGTCGTTAGCGTCTAGAGCGAAAGACTGTGCCCTCATCGTCGTGAACCCTATCTCCATAGGAATCACGGCCTCGGCACCATATGTCATCGTGAAAGGGGTCTCCCCTGTGGACCTTCGCGGCGTGGTTTGGTAAGTCCACAGCACGTGTGGTACCTCATCCTCCCATTTGCCCTTCGCATCGTCTAATCTTTTCTTGAGTCCATTAACAATAGACTTGTTGACCGCTTCAGCTTGCCCGTTCCCCTGCCGGTAGGCTGGAGTGGACTACCTGTTTTTGATGCCGAAGTCCCCGCAATACTCCCTGAAGGCTTTGCTGTCAAACTGCAGTCCATTGTCTGAGATAAGAACACGTGGGATCCCAAATCTGGTGATGATGTTCTTCCAGATGAATCTCTTCGCGTCCACGTCCCGGATATTCGAGAGCGGCTCGGCCTCTACCCACTTAGTGAAATAGCCTGTCCCGACGAGCAGCCACCGCTTGTTGCCCGCCGCCCTCGGAAACGGTCTCACTATGTCCAAGCCCCACTGTGCAAACGGCCAAGGGCTGACCAATGGATTAAGAACGCCACCCGGTTGGTGAATGTTGGGGACGAACCTTTGACATTGATCGCATTTTCTCGCGTATTCCTGTGCCTCCCGTTGCATATTCGGCCACCAGTACCCCTGCGTGAGGGCCCTGTGAGCCAGTGACCTTTCGCCCGAGTGGCTGCCGCAAATTCCCTCATGCAGCTCCTCCAAGAGCAGCTCCATCCCTTTCGGGTGCACACATAGCAAGTAGGGCCCCGAGAAGGAGCGTTTATAGAGCTTTTCGTCCTCGGATAACCAGAAACGCGGAGCCTTCCTGCGAATCTTGTCGGCCTCAGTCTTCTCCTCAGGTAATGTGCCGTGTTTAAGGAAAGACACTATGGGGTCCATCTAACTGGGTTCCGCTTTGACTTGTTGGACCCGGATGGCCTGACAACCCGGGCCGGCTGGCCTGAGCAGATCCTTGATGAGAATGACCCGAGGGAGGCCTTGTGCCGAGGAGGTTGCGAGTGTGGCCAGTGAATCTGCGTGGGTGTTTCCGCTTTTGGAGATATGTGACAGTGCGAAGGATTCAAACATGGCCTGCAAGTGCTTGGCTCGGGCTAAATACTCTCGCATTCTCAGTTCCCTGGCCTCCAACTTCCCTTCCACTTGGCCGACCACCAGCTGTGAGTCTGAGAATGCTCACACCGCCTTTCCCCCCATTTTCCGAACCATGTCCATTCCTACCAGTAAGGCTTCGTACTCGGCCTCATTATTGGTAGCTAGAAACGCTATCCTTAGAGATTTTTCAATGACGACCCCGTCCGGAGATATTAAGACTATCCCAGCGCCTGAACCTCTCTGGTTGGAGGCTCCATCTACGTAAACTTCCCATACCGGAGGCTTCTCGCATAAGACTATGCCGACCTGCTTTCCCCCCAAGGTACATCCCTCTGGTCCTTCATTCAGGGAAGGCTCAGTGAACTCCGCCACCAGGTCGGCCAGGACTTGCCCCTTTACAGATGTACGAGGCAGGTACTTGATGTCAAAGGCCCCCAAAAAGGTTCCCCATTTGGCGATTCTGCTGGAATATTCGGCACTCCAAAGCACGGACTTAAGTGGGAGTTGGGTCAGCACGATGACCGTATGAGACTAAAAATAGTGCGGGAGCCGGCACGTCGCTTGCACCACGGCCAGAACCACCTTTTCTAACGGTAAATATCGGATCTTGGCCTCCTGCAAGGACTTGCTCACGTAATAGACCGGTCTTTGTATACCGTCGTCGTCCCGTACCAGAACCAGGCTAACGGCGTGGACGGCCACAGCTAGGTATGCAAACAGTACTTCGTCTAGATCAGGGCGGGACATAACGGGCGGCCGAGAGAGATATTCCTTCAGCTACTAGAAGGCCAAGGAGCACTCCTCGTTCCATTCGAATCCCTTCTATTTGTTCAGCAGTTGAAAGAAAGGTCCGCACCTGTCCGCGAATCGGGAAATGAACCTACTGAGGGCGGCCGTCATCCCGGCCAGCCTCTGGACCTCCTTCGGGTTTCGTGGTGGTTGCAGGTTACAGATTGCGGAGATCTATTCGGGGTTGGCCTCAATACCCCTGTGTGTGAGCATGTAGCCCAGGAACTTACTAGACCCTACACCGAAGGTGCATTTGGACGCATTCAAACGCAACTTGTGCCCCCGTAAAGTCTGGAATGTGCTGCCTAGGTCGGCCATATGCTCTGATACGGCCCTGCTCTTCACAACCATGTCATCTACGTATACCTCAACGGTTTTTCCCAATTGCGCCTCGAACATCCGGGTCATCATCCTCTGATAGGTAGCCCCTGCATTTTTCAGGCCGAAGGGCATCACCTTGTAATGGTAGTTGCCGGTAGGGGTCACAAAAGCGGTTTTCTCCTGGTCTTCTAAAGCCAAAGGTATCTGGTGGTACCCTTGAAAGGCGTCTAGGAAACTCATACGAGGGTGGCCAACCGTCGCATCTACCAGTTGATTTATGCGAGGCATCGAGAAAAGGTCCTTGGGATAGGCTTTGTTGAGGTCCGTGAAGTCTATGCACACTCTCCACTTTCCACTTTTCTTCTTCACCACGACTATGTGCGCCAACCATTCGAGATAGAACACTTCCTTGATAGCCCTAGCTCTCTTAAGTTTAATGACTTCCTCCTTGACGGCCTCGGAATGCTCCGCGGAAGAGCGTTGAGGGGGTTGCTTCTTTGGTTTTGTCGCCGAGTTGACGTTCAAGTGGTGGCATATGAAGTTTGGGTCGATTCCAGGCACTCATGCTCGTCCCATACAAACACGTCGAGGTTCCCTTTCAAGAACACGACCAACTCTTCCCTTTCTTTTGTCGGTAACTGAGCCCCAATCTGGAAGAACTTCTCTGGGTCGTTGTGTACAAGGACCCTGTCTAACCCCTCACACGCGGGCTCCTCTGTTACTGTTCCCCCTGTGGTGGCAGAAGAGGCTAATTGCTATGAGGTCGGAGCAGCCGGAGTCGAGGGTTCGGGGTTCGGCCTGCGCAGAACTGCGGCGGTCAGGCACTGTCTTGCTGCAGACTGACTCCCAACAATTTCCTCGACTTGGCAGCCGAAAGGGAACTTCACCTTATCGTGGAGAGTGGAGGAGACAGCCCCTAGGGCATGCAGCCAAGGTCTCCCCACAATGGCCGTGTAAGGGGAGTAGGCGTCCACCACGATGAAATACACTTCTACCACTGCTGGACTTGACTGTATAGGCAATCTGATCTACCCTTTAGGGATCACTACCTTTCCCTCGAAGCTTATTAGTGGCGAGTCGTAGGCCGAGAGGTCCTCTTCCCTCAGGTTCAGCCCCTTGTACAGGTCGGGGTACATGATGTTTGCGCCACTTCCTTGGTCCACCATCACCCTCTTTACATCGTAGCCTCTAATCCTCAGCATTATGACTAGGGCGTCATTGTGGGGTTGGATGGTCCCTTCCTTGTCCGCATCTGAGAAGGCTAGTGTGGGCGGCGCATTGCCCTTAATCTTCTTCAGCTCGGAGCAAGAGCCCTCATCATGGGCTCGCACCACAGACATCACCCTGGAAGGGTGTGAGCCGGTCCTCCTAGGAGCTGCGAGAATGACGTTGATGGTTCCCAGAGGAGGCCTCGGGACATGGTGGCCCTGGCTTGCCAGCCCAGGGTGTTCTCTCTGCCCCTCATGCTGGTGCACGAACTGTTTCAACTTTCCCTCCTTCGTCAGCTATTCTAGGTAGTACCGCAAGCTCTTACAGTTCTCAGTCGTGTGGCCGTTCTCTTGATGGTACTGGCAGTGGAGGTTCTAGTTACGCTTCACAGGATCACCTATCATTTTGCTGGGCCATCTGAAGTAGGGCTCGTGACGGATTTTCTCAAACACCCGCTGTATGGGTTCGCGAAATACAACGCCGACCACCTGCGTTGTCGTCTGACGAGGTTGCCTGACGAATTCCCTCCTCGGCCTACTGTTGCTGTATCGGTTCGACCTGAAATCCCCCCTCTCTTAAGGGATAGCTTTCGCCCTAGCCTTCACTTGCAATTAATCCTCCTCCACCCGCGTGTACTCGTTAATGCGGTCCATGAGCTGACGCACGCTCTTGACAGGCCTCCTGGTCAGTGACTTCCCCAGGTCATGCTCGTTTGGAAGGCCGACCTTGAAGGTGCTTATGGCAACTTCGTCGAAGTCCCCATCGATCTCGTTGTACATCTCCCAATATCTATCGGTGTATGCCCTGAGGGTCTCCCCTTCTCTCATGGCCATGGACAACAGTGAATCTAGAGGCCGAGGGACCCTGCTGCATGTGATGAACTGCAAGCTGAATGCCCTGGTGAGCTCCGCGAAGGAATCGACAGAGCCCGCCTTCAAGCCGTTGAACTATCTCATTGCGACGGGTCCCAGGCTGGAAGGGAAGACCTTGCACATCAGGGTCTCATTCTTCGAGTACACCGCCATCCTCTGGCTGAAGTGGCTCACGTGTTCTACTGGGTCCATCCTTCCGTTGTAAATTGTGAAGGTTAGCTGGGTGAACCGCCTTGGAAGTTTTCCCTTTTCAATCCTCCGAGTGAAGGGTGACCTGGAAATCTAGTGGAGCGCCTTGCTCAGTGCATTGTTGGCCAGGCCCCTGGAGGATGTCCTCTTATCCTTAGGTTGGCGATGGTGTTCGTCCTCTGGGGAAGAGGACTCGCCAGAGGGGTCCTCGACCTGGAACTGTCGGAGCTACTGCTAGCATCCGCTGAGGACTAGTCTGAAGGGGAGGGCGTGCGCCTTCGTTTCTCCCGGCGCAGCTTCCTTCTCAAATGGTCAACCTCCCTTTGCAGGGTCTCAACGTTTTTTTCCCGGGAGGTTCTACTTTCGTCGCGTGCATGGCTCCTCCCACGCGTATGTCCCGCACGCTAGCTTTGCGCTCTCTCTCCCGCTCTAGTTGCACAAATTGGTCCTCGCACTGAGACCCCCTGGACTCCACATGACGTGAACCTGAACCTTCCATGGTACTTCCAGTCCCTTTCGTCAAGGTTTCTCACAGACGGCGCCAATTGTAAGGACACAAAGTTGGCTTTAGGCCCAAATGCGCGACCGGGCCAGCCCAAGTGGCCTACACAATAGAATTTGTAGAGAATGGGCTTAAAGCCTAGACTTCTTGAGGCTCTAGAAGGCTATGGGATAAGGGTTAAGTCCGTTGCTGGCATGCTGGGAGTTGGGGGAGCAGTTCTGCCTCCCCTCGGACGTGTGCCGAGGAGCCTATGCCCAGGCTTTCCTTCTGTTTTCTGAGAGAGAGAGAGTCTTCTTCTCTTTTGAGAAAATTTGGATCCCCTTCTTTTGGTCCACCCTTCTCTATTTATACTTCCCATTCCTGGTTCCCACCTGTCTTTTCCCTAAAAACGCTCCCCAATGCTTATAAGGCTGTCCACCGTCCCCTCAGAAGTCATTTCTTCATTAATGCGGCCAGACGGGTAGGTAAAGGGCCTCTAATGCGGTGGCAGCAGCTTTATGCAGTGCACATCTCCCTTGTCTCCCTCCTCGACGTCTCATTAAGGCTTGGGATGACCTGCCGAGCTTTAGGAGCTCTTCTTTGGATGTCGTGCTACCCCCTTCCATTCGTGACCCTCATGTCCGAGGAGACCTTCTCCTCGGACCCTCATCCAACAGGCTAGCGATCTAGTCGGCTGGCCTTTGGGCCCCAGTTTTAGGAGGCCCTATCCTCGACTTACGGCCCCTTTAGCAGAGTCCACGTCCTCGGACCAAGCCCTAGGCCCATGTGGTGTTTTGACGCTTTTACCCCCCATATATATATATATATATTTTGTACTTATCTTCTTTTCCTATAATTTCTAAATTGATAAAAACTTTAATTTGATTACAATCCAAACTCTTCATCTAATCCTTTTATTATTATAATTTATAAGTTTATAAATAATTTTAATTTAATTACAATTCAAACTTTTTATCTAATCCTTTATTTTATTTAAATTATATTACTACGTGTAAAAAAAAAAAAAATCACGTAAAGCCCAAAAAATAGCAACAATCTTCATCTATTCCTTTTTTTAATTTAAATTATATTACGTTGTGTAAAAAAAAAAAACGTAATACCCGTAAAAAAAATAGCAACATATTCAATAGCAAAATCTTCCTTTTCACACATGACTTTTTTTTTTTAGATAATTATTGTTCATTCCGATTTACCAAAATTTTTTTGGATAAAGTTAAAAAAGCTGTAAATAAGGTAATAAATATTTGAGTTTAAAGTAAACACCTTCTCTTTCTTCTAAAAAAAAAGTATCTAAATATAATAAATGTTTGATCTTCTGAAAAAAGTTTGTTTGTTTTTTGATTTTTGCTTTTAAAAGAAAAGTTTCATTTTTTTTTTCAATAAACAAATGTTTTCTATTTTCTTTCTATTCGTATGACCTTTTTTTTTAATCCACTTTTTATGAGATAAATCTTAATTCCAATAGGATTTTTAAATTCTATTTCAAAAGAAATCCTACCAATATATTAATATATATCCTTTTTGAAGTGAAGTTTATTCTAATATGGGAATGCCTAAATCCCATGACAGGTACGCATTCGTTCTTCATTATTATGTTTTTATTTTGTTTAAGCTATTTTTCTTTAATTTCAATAAAATTAATAAAAACTTCCCACATACGTTTTAACCCAATTCATAATATTAAATTTTTGTACTTATTTATTCTCTTCTACAATAATTGATTCAGGTTTTAGTTACATACTCACACTTTCATCTCTTAAAGCGATTTAGAAAACAAACAGGTTTATTCTTTATTCTTTTTCTAAATTTATATCTTAATTTATAATTTGTCTTAATTTCTTAATTTTAAATTATGAATAATTTTGACTATATTCTTTACATTGAATGTAAATTGTTGTTTATAGGTTTTTGGTTGTGTTATATTCTTTGGAAAAAAGAAATAAAAGAGTTAGTATAAATTTGGCAACAAAGCTAAATAGATAAGCCTACGAAATGTTTACTAATAATAATTTTATTAGTAACTTTTTATTAATGTGATTTAAAAAAAAAAATTGAATAGGGAGATAATTTATTAACGTGATTTAAACTCTACTAAAACTTTTTTTAAGGGACTGGTTTAAAAAAATTTCAAAGTAATTTTCTAATTATTTACTACTATGTGCTAACTTCTAATTACCAAAACCCACAATTGAAATACTAATCTTAATGAGATACCACTTCCAAAAATTAATATCTTAGCTATTATATATTAATGCTGACTTTAAAAAAAAAAAAAATTATTTATAAAAGAAGGGTTTTCTTTCTCCCTGCAAAACAAAGTGATTATAACAAAATTAGCTAGATCGGGGTAAGACTACACCGCCTCTTTTATACAATAAATGTCAAATTCAAATCATTTTTCATGCATATACACACGCTACGCAAAGGAATTATAACAAGAATTAGCTAGACAATGGTAAGTGATGAAGCAAAAATGTTCGTCAGTCGAAACAAGAATTAAGCTTCAGACGAAATCAAACCTGTACTTCTCCTTCCAGCAGTTCGGGAGGCGACGGCGTAATCTGTCAAAGGGGCCACCGGTGTGGTGCCTACCAAAGAACCTCCGATGCTTAAGTTAGCTTTTAGGAAATATAGCTAAAGAAATTAGAAATAAAGAAAATGCTGGGTTCTTGTATCATCATACCCATGACTGGTGTTTTTGGTTGGTTTATATATGTTCCTTTTGCTCCTTAGCCGTTTGTGACAGTTATTGTGGTTTTAATGCTGCCTTAAGTTACGCCTTTTGCTTTATGGCGGGGCTTTAAATTGTCCAACGGGCTGTACAGCTGTTCTCTCCCAGCCTGGGCATTCATTGGCGGTATTGAATATTCCTGCTGCTTTATCCTTGTCTTCGTCATTCGTGATATTTTCGTCAGTGATCTTTTGTCGTCACTATTGGCTTCGTCAGTCCCATCAGTTGCCCCCGGATTCCTTGGTCGTCATGACATGTCGTGGCGATCACGGAAGGTGAAAAGTTGGCAGGTGACTCTTGGAGTTTCGTGCCGCAATAAATGCGCAGTGGTGGCGTTGTTCTGATCGTGGCCACGTGGCGCGCTTCGGTTGGGGGTGATTAATGTTTCCATCATTTGCCTCTTCGTTTTTCCCGCTGTTTCTTTTTAACTTCTGAGCTTTTTAACTTCCCTTTCTTTGTTCTTTATTTTTTTTTTTTAAAATATTTCTGTTGCTCTGCGTTCTTTCTACTTTTTCTTGCAAATTCTTCTCCGGTGATCTCCCGTTTCTGGACCGGTGCATTGCGTGGTGGTACTCGCGTACGGCAGAGCTTGCGCTTTCGAGGTATTTATTTTCTCAATCTTTGGTTTCGCTTCCCTTTTCCGTAATTTTTTCTGATTCTTGGTTCCTTTTTCCCTTTCCCCCTTTTTTTTCTTTTTTGTGGGGATTTTAGCTTGTGTTATTCTGCCCATCTTGCTTTTAGATTTTGATGGTTAGTGGCTCTGAGGTTAGGACAGCTTGCCCCTCGATTTCCTTCCTGTTTGCTCGTTTGGGGGGTTTTTTAGGTAGTTCACCGCACCTAGTGGGTTTTATTTGTGAGGGTAACGGTCTAGAAATTATGTTGGCTGACTTGCTATCTTTGCTTCGTCAGTCCATGGATTGGTATAGGGGTAAGGAGAGGGTTCCCGGAATTATGTCTGACGTTAGGTCGAGTGAGTTAGATACTGGGCTTTCGTCCAGCGACGACCCAGTGGGAGGAGACACAGCCATTTCGAGTCTTAGAGAAGTTAGGGCTTTTCACGCCCTTGGAGAGGAGTGCGGTCTTGACGCAGAAACCCTAGGGAGGTTTAGAGATAGGTTCCAGTTTCCAGATTGGGTGAGGGTCCGTTTACCTGGAGTAGATGACCGGGCCTGTAGCTTTTTCCCGGGGGAAGTTTGTTTTTATGAGGCGGCTTTTTTGTGTGGGTTGAGATTTCCCGTCCACCCCTTCTTGATGGAGATGTTGGATTACTTTGGCATAGCTCCTGGACAGCTTATGCCTAATTCCCGGAGGATCGTGGTGAGTTGTATGGGTATTTGGATGGCTGCCGTAGACGGGGATATGCTCAAAATGGACGAGCTTGTCCATTTGTACCGTCTAAAGTCGTCTAGAGAATACGGGTACTATGAGCTAGTGCCTTGGGAGAGAAAAAATAGGATTATCAAGGGATTGCCTTCGTCTTTCAGGTACTGGAAGTCCCGATTTTTTTTTGTGTCGGGGGATGATTTTGAGACCTCCTCGAGTGAGATTTGGGGTGATCTCCCGAGGTTACGCCGTCAGTGGGGAAACCCGTCATTAGGTGCGTCAATATCTATCTTCGTCCGTTGAGTTTTTCCTTGCTCCCTGTTGCTATTAATGACGTTTTCATTGATCATTGTTTTTGCAGTGACGAAACGACCAAAGTTGAAAAGTCGATACAAAGAGAGAGTAAGAAAAGCCATCGAATACGCGCAGACAATCGAGGATTGGGACGATCTTGTGTGTCCCAGGACTCTAGCTTTCTACTGCTTGGGGCCAGAGCCTTCCTCTTTTGTCCTCCGTAACATCGAGATCGAAGAAAAGAAAAGTAGGTATTTGGTTCGTGAGTAGAGGCTGTCCTTCCTCATCTTCGTTGACATCATCTCCATTTTTTTTTTTTCAGAGATGACTACGAGATTTAACAAGGATCTGTACGCCAAGATCAAATCGAAAAAGAATGAGCCCCTGTCCAACTTGGGGAAAAAAGGAGTTCAAGTAAAAGATTCCTCCGCTTCGCCCGCAGTCCAGGTTACTCCCGTCACTTCTGGGGCGGAGGTGACGAGGATGGTCTCCCCTTCCACGTGGATTGAGGAGCTTCCTACTCCAATCTCCAAGAGGCCATGCTTGGAGACGGCAAAGGATAAGGTTGCTTCTTCCTCGTCTACCATCTAGGACGATGAAAGCCTGGCGGTGGAGAGGGCGCATGGAGCCGTGGCCGCGGGTGACTTGAAGGTTCTTACGGGAGTGCCTTTTAATAGTGTCGCGAGCCGCCATGTGCAGAAGATTGTTCAGGTAAAACCTCTCAGGCAAGGTGGTTTTGGGACTCTTTACGAAGCTTAGCGTGCTGACGGCCTTAATTTTTGTTTCAGGTGTTGGGGGAGAGTTTGCACATTACCTTGGAGTATCTAACTCAAGAGGCAAAGGCTGCTTCCCTTGCATCGAGAGTTGAGGTCCTGGAAGCCGAGAATTCCAGTTTGAAGAAGGAATTAATTCAATCAATGGGGGAAGCCAACGGGTTGAAGGAGCAGATGAAGGGTCTTAATGACGACCTGAGGGTTGAGCGTCAATTGACTCTGGAGAAGGACGAGCAGCTCTTGGCATTTAAGGAGAAATTGAAGACCATAGCGGCTCGGTCCGTTGAGGCGTTCCAGACCACGGACAAGTACAACACTGTCTTACTTAGTTGGTACTTCAAAGGGTTTGAACTGCTAAGGAGGTACCTCGTCAAGCACCCTTCGGGAGTGGATCTGGAGAGCCTTGACTTCGAGGAAATTGACCAAGAGATGGCTGTGGACGAGGCGGCTCAATCTTCTTCCGGTTAACCTGATGCTTCAGGGAATGCCTTAGCCAACGAACCTGCTCCCAATAATGCTGCTCCTTCTGTTGATCAAGATTAAGCTGCTACTTAAAAATTTATTATTTTTATATATATATATATATTTTTTTTAGCTCCACTGTTGAAGCAATTTGCCTTTTTTGAACAATTTTTGTGAAATGGTTTGGCCCAGGGTCTAAAAACAATGGAATTTGCCCTCGGTTTTTGGGCTCTAATTTAGACACACTTGTTTCTTTTCTGCATATTCACGACTTAGCTATTCTTGATGCTTTCTTCTTTACTTGCCGTTGGCTATAGTAACTGACGTCCGTTGAAGCGGAGTTTTCAATGTCCCTTACAGTGGTCAATAACCTGTTAGTTAAATTTTGAGACTTTATCTCTTATTATCGTCAGTAACTTACATCCGTTAAGGCGGAATCTTGTTACTTAGTTGCGTATTGAGATTCTATGTCTCTTATTATCGTCAGTAACTTACATCCGTCAAGGCGGAATCTTGTTACTTAGCTGCATTTTGAGATTCTATGTCTCTTATTATCGTCAGTAACTTACATCCGTCAAGGCGGAATCTTGTTACTTAGCTGCATTTTGAGATTCTATGTCTCTTATTATCATCAGTAACTTACATCCGTCAAGGCGGAATCTTGTTACTTAGTTATCGTTGAGATTGTGTTACTTAGTTATCGTTGAGATTGTTTTGTCATCCCCAACTGGAAAAGCCTGTGGACGTAAAAACATTAGTACTGGAAATTTCTTTATTGCTTTTGAATAATGACGTGTCCATTGGTTTACATTTATTGATGGTACTTCTTTAGATGTTCAATATTCCATGGTCGTGGAAGCTTTTGTCCGTCCAGGGTTGCCAGGTGATAGCTCCCCTGTCTAGAGTAGTGAGTGATCCGATAAGGCCCTTCCCAGGTAGCACCTAGCTTTCCTTGAACAGGGTCTCTTGTGGCTGTGTTAACTTTGCGCAAGACGAGGTCACCTATCTCAAGTCATCGGAGCTTCACCCTCTTGTTGTAATATTCCCTCATCTTCTGTTGGTACCTGGTCATCTTGTTGGAAGCTTAATCTCTAACTTCGTCGAGGCAGTCCAAGTTGATTCGCAGCTGGTCGTCGTTACCTTCTTGGTTGTATTGTTCTCGTCTGGTGCTAGTGGCACCCACTTCTACTGGGATTACAGCCTCAGTGCCATAAGTGAGCATAAAGGGGGTTTCTCCTGTCGGAGTTCTTGCTGTGGTTCTATAGGCCCACAACACGTTTGGGAGTTCGTCCGGCCAGGCACCCTTGGCTTCATCCAGCTTGGTTTTTATGATCTTCAGCAGCGTCCGGTTCGTTACTTCCGTCTGTCCGTTGGCTTGCGGGTGTCCTGGAGATGAGAATTTGTTTCTGATACCCAATCCTGAGCAGAAATCCTTGAAGGCTTGGCTGTCGAATTGTCGTCCATTATCTGATATGATCGTCATTGGTATCCCAAACCTACAAATTATATTTCTCCAAACGAAGCTCTGGATTCGTGCTTCGGTGATGGTTGCCACTGCCTCTGCTTCCACCCATTTTGTAAAGTAGTTAATCGCGACCAATAAGAATTTTACCTGTCCCTTACCTAAGGGTAGTGGGCCGACGATGTCAATCCCCCATTGAGCGAACGGCCAGGGGGAGGATATGGTCGTCATTTGTTCTGCTAGAAGTCGTTGGACGTTCCCAAACCTTTGACATTTGTCGCATTTCTTGACGAGGTCAACCGCGTCCACCTGCATAGTCGGCCAGAAATAACCTGTTCTAATGATTTTGCTTACCAGGGATCTTGGGCCAGCGTGATTTCCGCAAACTCCTTCGTGAACTTCTCTCAAGATGTAGTTGGCTTCATCTTCGTCAACACACCTTAAGTAGGGCATGGAAAAACCCCTTTTGTATAAGGTGCCGTTTAAGATCGTGAATCTAGCCGCTCTTTTTCTGACTTTCTTTGCCTCGTCTGCGTCTTGGGGGAGATGTCCGTCCTGCAAAAAAGACATGATAGGGGTGATCCAGCTGTTCGTACCTTGTATCTGGAATGTGGACATTTCTTCAATGCTGGGATGTGTCTGGACTTCAATCGTAATCCCGATTTCCGAAGGCCATGCGTCGGACGATGATATTTTTGATATCTCGTCTGCCACGGTGTTCTGGTCTCGAGGGATCCGTTCGAACCTGACCTCGTCGAATTCTTGGATAAGACATCTCGTCAGCCTGAGGTATTTTTGCATCCTGTCTTCCTTTGCATCATATTCTCCCCTTATCTGTTCAGTTACCAATTTTGAATCACTTTGAACCAGTAGGTTCTTGGCCCCAAGGGCTTTTGCGAGCCTCAACCCCGTCAGTACTCCTTCATATTCGGCCTCGTTGTTGGTGGCTGGAAACCGCAGCTGGACCCCGTACTTAAGCACTTCTCCGTCTGGGGTGGTTATGACGACCCCTACGCCACCCCTCCTTTGGGTTGAAGAGCCATCAGTTTGAATCGTCCACTTACCTTCGTCTGCAACTTGGCTGTCTTTACTGGTAAAGGTAAATTCGGCCACGAAATCTGCCAGTACTTGTGCTTTGATGGCCGTCCGAGGATGGTACTCGATGTCAAATTGGCTAAGCTCAATGGCCCACTGGATCATCCTCTCGGCCGCCTCTGGTCGGTTCATGGACTTTTTGATAGGTTGATCAGTCATGACTAGGATTGGGCTAGCCTGGAAGTATTGTCGGAGTTTGCGCGAGGCCATTATTAGTGCGAACACAATCTTCTCGATCATCGGGTATCTAGACTCAGCTCCTTGGAAGGCCTGGCTAACGTAGTAAACTGGCAGCTGCTTCTTACTCTCTTCACGAATTAGGGCCGCACTCACGGCCGTGACCGACACCGCCAGGTACAACTGTAGAGGCTCTCCCTCTTTTGTCGAACTTAGGAGAGGCGGATTACTCAGGTAACGTTTAAGCTCTTGAAATGCCTTCTCACATTTGTCAGTCCAGACGAAAGCTTTTTTCAAGGTTTGGAAGAAGGGGTGACATTTGTCTGTTGCTCGGGAGACGAACCTATTTAGCGCCGCGATCCTTCCTGTCAGCTTCTGGACTTCTTTAACCGTCCTTGGTGACTCCATGTTGATAATGGCACGCACCTTCTCCGGGTTAGCTTCTATTCCCCTTTGGGAAACCATAAACCCTAAGAACTTTCCCGAGGCTACCCCAAATGCGCATTTACCTGGGTTCAACTTCATTTTGTATTGCCTGAGGGTGGTGAACGTTTCCTTCAAATCTTCAAGATGAGAAAGCTCTTCTTTACTCTTAACGAGCATGTCATCCACATATACTTCCATATTTCTGCCAATTTGGTTCTTGAACATCTTGTTTACCAACCTCTGATAAGTGGCTCCAGCATTCTTCAGCCCGAAGGGCATCACCTTGTAGCAGTAGAGCCCTTGGCTCGTGACGAAGGCGATTTTTTCTTGATCTTTCTCAGCCATCTTTATCTGGTTGTACCCGGAGAAGGCGTCCATAAACGTCAGTAACTTATTTCCAGCCGTTGAGTCTACCAGCTGATCTATCCTCGGTAGAGGAAAGCTATCCTTTGGGCACGCCTTGTTCAGATCCGTGAAGTCCACACACATTCTCCATGCTTCGTTGGCTTTCTTTACTAAAACAACGTTGGCAAGCCATTCCGGATAATGTACTTCTCGAATAAAACCTGCTGCCAAAAGCTTGTTGACCTCGTCTGTCACTGCCTGGTCTCGTTCTGGTGCGAAAGTTCTTCGTCTCTGGTGGACGGGCTTTTTCTCCGGGTTCACCCTCAATTCATGCTGGATGACTTCAGGGGATATGCCTGGCATGTCTTCGTGAGTCCATGCGAAGACATCCAGGTTCTCTCTGAGTAGTCGAACGAGCTTGGCCTTCATGTCTGGACTCAGCATTCTTCCTATCTTCGTCGTCTTGGACACTTCCCCGATGGCTAACTCAATCGTCTCCAGTGCTTCCTCCCTCCATTCTTCTTTCTCTTCCTTCTTTTCCGCTTTTTCCTCTATCGTCCAAGCATGATTTTCTCGTGCAGCCAGTACCGCCTGGTAGCATTCCCGAGCTAAAACCTGATCTCCTTTCACTTCACGGACTCCCATGTCTGTTGGGAATTTCACCTTCAAGCAATAAGTAGATGTCGCCGCCTTCCATTTATTGAGTGTTGGTCTCCCAATGATGGCGTTATAGGATGAGGGACAATCCACTACCAAGAAGTCTAGCTGACGGGTTAACTGCCTCGGGTAAGCCCCGATTGTAACCGTCAGCGTCACCATGCCCTTGGGATATACACGATCCCCGCTGAAACTGACGAGTGGAGAGTCGAAGGGGCGTAGTCTTTTTGGATCTAGCTTCAATTGCTGGAAAGCAGGGAGGTAAATAATATATGCTGAGCTGCCGTTGTCTACAAGGATTCTCTTGGTATTGAACCCTTCTAGAGTTAACATTATAACAAGAGGATCGTTGTGAGGTTGTTTGACCCCTCTAGCGTCTGCTTCGTTGGAGGTCATATCCTGATCTGTCTATCTCTGCTTGACTGGAGGTATCATGTGGACGCTGTTCACCTGCCTTTGGCATGCCTTCCTGAGGGACCGAAAAGATCCCCCCATGAACGGTCCCCCAGCGATTGTCGCTATTTCCCCGATCACATTCTGTGCCGGTTGGGCTTAACGGTCGTCATCCCTAGACGAGGATTCTTGTTGGTTCTTGCTTCCATCCCTGGACCTGCTGTATTCTCCCTTCTTCACATATTTCTGTAGCTTTCCTTTGCGTATCAATTCCTCGATTTGCTCCTTGAGATCTCGGCAATCTTCGGTATAATGGCCGTGATCCTTGTGGAATCGGTAGTACTTGCTTTTGTCACGAACGTTTGGTGATGAATGCAATGGCCGCGGCCATTTCAATTGGTGCTCGTCCTTGATCTGCGACAAAATTTTGTCAACAGGCATAATTAAGGGTGTAAACTTTACCTTTCGGGGACCTTTGTCGTCTTTCCTGTTACCGTCTCTGGATTGACGATCATGTCATTCTCTCTTCTGTCCTCTTCGTTCATTGTCCCTTATTCCGACGCTTCCTGGCCTTACTGCATCCCCTATAGCTGCGAGCGCGTCCTCGGCATTCATGTATTTTGTGCCTTTAACAGCATTTCTGCCATTGTCTTCGGGGGGTTCTTTGCTAGCGATGCTACGAGGTCTCGAGATCTTAGCCCTGCCTTAAAAGCCGTCAATTGTACTTTGTCGTCAGCTTCGTCCACTTCCAAGGTTTCTCGCGTGAAACGTTTTACATAGGACCTCAATGTTTCCCTATCCCCTTGCCTGACGGTGAGCAGGTAATCCGCTGGCCTCTTCGGACGTTGTCCCCCAATAAAATGTCTCAAAAAAGCACTGCTCAGCTGCTCAAAGTTGTCTACTGACGATGGTGGCAGCTTGGTAAACCATTCCCTGGCCGCTCCTTTGAGAGTGGTTGGGAACGAACGGCACAGGATCTCGTCAGAGGGCTGTTGGAGGCCTAGGGTTGTTTTGAACGTGTTGAGGTGATCTTGAGGGTCCCTCAACCTGTCGAACTTTTCTAGCTGGGGCAGCCGAAATTTGGGTGGCACTGGATGCCCGAGGACTGCCGCAGTGAAGGGTGAGTCTGTGGCCCTAATCATTCTATCAACACTCCGGTCCGTTCTCTCTTTGATGGCATTCCGCAGCTCGTCCATCTCTTTCCTCATTTCCTTTAGAGCATCCGAAATTTGCTCGTCAGGGGTGGTTGGCCTAAAAGTACTCGCCCTCCGGTGACTATTCCCTTCGTCTTCTGGGCCCCCCAAGGATTGGGTTTCTTCTTGTTGCATTTGTTGAAGTTGTATCTTCATTTCTTGATTTTGTCTGGTGAGCTCTTCGACAGTGGCCGCCAGGGCCTGGATTTGCTGTGTCAGGGAGATAGGATTTTGATTGGATTCCATCTGTTTGCGAAAATGGGTGGGATCTGCCTTTCCAAGTATAAACACGAAAATATGCGTTCCCCACAGACGGTGCCAAGCTGATGAAGCAAAAATGTTCGTCAGTCGAAACAAGAATTAAGCTTCAGACGAAATCAAACCTGTACTTCTCCTTCCAGCAGTCCGGGAGGCGACGGCGTAATCTGTCAAAGGGGCCACCGGTGTGGTGCCTGCCAAAGCACCTCCGATGCTTAAGTTAGCTTTTAGGAAATATAGCTAAAGAAATTAGAAATAAAGAAAATGCTGGGTTCTTGTATCATCATACCCATGACTAGTGTTTTTGGTTGGTTTATATATGTTCCTTTTGCTCCTTAGCCGTTTGTGACAGTTATTGTGGTTTTAATGCTGCCTTAAGTTACGCCTTTTGCTTTATGGCGGGGCTTTAAATTGTCCAACGGGCTGTACAGCTGTTCTCTCTCAGCCTGGGCATTCATTGGCGGTATTGAATATTCCTGCTGCTTTATCCTTGTCTTCGTCATTCGTGATATTTCCGTCAGTGATCTTTTGTCGTCACTATTGGCTTCGTCAGTCCCATCAGTAAGACTACATTACAATTTTTTTACAATAAATATTAAATTCATATCATTTTTCATACATATACACACACATGTAGCGTGAAACGCATATGACTTAAACTTTAAGTTTAACTTAAACTTGGTAGAGTGAAATTCACTCAAGTTTCAGTGTCTTCTTTCATACTTTCAAGGACAAAAATTAAATTCACATGTGAGTTTCTCTCTATTTCAAAATTTTAAATGTTTAATAATTTAGATTGTTCTTAATTATTGAATTAAGGGTTCACTTAAACTTGATTTCAATTATTGTTTTGGATAGTTTTTAACTATTAAATTCGAGGGTTTTTCATTTAAATATATGTGGTTAATTGAGCATTAAAGTTCAATGTATTATTGAAAATCATTATATATATATATATTTATTTATTTAGGTACCTCTACCATCTTCCATTCAATAATATATATATATATATGCATTTTATGATACTTTAATTTCACACAACATGCATTCATTATGTAACTTAAAAGTAAAATATTCATTTATTTTTATTATTTATTTTAAGTAAATTAATAAAAACAATTATTTACATATAAATTTTGATTAAGTCGTGCATCGTACAGGCATAATGCTAGTAAACATGAATTTTTATATAATGTAAATGTGAATGTGAATGCTATTACTAACATGCCATAAAAGAGTTTCAATATATCAGTACAAGTAGTACTAGTAGATTAAATCTCTAGACTCTACAATGGGCTTGGGCCTTAATATCTCTATCATGCATGTTCCCAAATTCAAGGTGGAATATTGAAGTGAATTTGGAATACGCAAGTTAAAGATCGATGATAGCAAAAGATGATGATATGTGATGAACAGTGGCGGAACACAAGTTCTTTGAGGAACACAGTTGTTATGGTTAGTTTGTGGTTGCTATTGTCGGTCTATATTTGCATGGGTGACAAGAGTGGTGGCATCGTCTCATGGCACAAACGTTGGTGCACAGATGATGGCATTGGCAAAACCAACAACCGGAAATACGAAATCGGTTGAGACAACATTACCCGTGAAAGGCCATATGAGTGAATTAAAGATCCAAGAAACCTTCGCATTAATTGAACCCAAAAGATTAGATAGGGCCTTAGCTAACCTGGAATGGATTGAAAATTTCGGAGATATGAAAGTGTATCATTTGTCTGACTCAACTTCTGACCATTGTGCCCTGCTTATTTCTACCTCTAGAGCCCAGCGGCAAAATAGAGAGAAACGTTTTCATTTCGAAACACTTTGGACAAAGAATGCAGAATGTAAAAACATTATTGAAAATTCCTGGGGCATGGATATTGATCTCAGCACCCCAGAAGGGGTAATGGCCAATCTTAACAAATGTGCTACTGATCTGACAATTTGGAGTTCTAAGGTGTTTGGGCAGATTCCAAAGAAGATTCAAGCTAAAAGAAATGAGCTGCACTCTCTAACTCTTCAAGACAGGAACGGGGCTCTTGGTGCAGAGATCAACCGGGTCAGAAAGGAAATTAATGATCTTTTAGAAGATGAGGAAATTTACTGGGGTCAAAGGGCTAAGGCAATCTGGCTAAAGGAGGGAGACAAGAACACTAAGTTCTTTCATGCACAAGCCTCTGAGCGCCGAAGGCAGAATAATATAGAGGGAATATGGGATTCTGAAGGTTGTTGGTGTTCTGATAAGGATAGCATTGCTCGAGCAGCTATCAATTATTTTGAGAATATTTATACAACAACCTCCCCAACAATAACACAGGATATTATAGCTGCTATTCCCACAAGGGTGACAGAAGAAATGAATGCCAATCTAAACAGAAACTTCACCAGAGAAGAGGTTATCACAGCCCTCAAGCAGATCCACCCAACAAAAGCTCCTGGCCCTGATGGTATGTCAACAATTTTTTATCAAAAATATTGGAATGTGGTTGGATGTAGTATTACTAATATGGTTTTAAATGTTCTTAATAGAAACATGTCTATGGATAGTCTAAACAAAACCAATATTGCACTCATTCCAAAAATCAAAAAACCCAAACTCTTGGCTGATTTTAGCCCCATAAGTCTTTGCAACGTAGTCTACAAACTCATATCAAAGACTATTGCAAACAGATTTAAGGCTCTTCTTCCAAATATAATCTCTGAAAACCAAAGTGCTTTTATTTCCGACAGGCTCATTACTGACAATGTTCTTGTGGCCTTTGAGTTGATGCACTTTCTAAACCATAAACATGCAGGGAAGGATAGTTTTATGGCTGCTAAGCTGGATATGAGCAAGGCCTTTGATAGAATTGAGTGGGGCTTTATGCAGGCAATTATGGAGAAGTTGGGTTTCAGCTCGAATTGGGTGAATCTAGTCATGAGGTGTATCACCTCTGTGTCTTATTCCGTCTTAATTAATGGCACTGCATACGGAAACATCACTCCTACTAGAGGTCTTCGTCAGGGAGACCCTCTTTCTCCAACTTTATTTCTCATTTGTACTGAAGGCCTCTCTGCCCTAATTAATGAAGCAGTCCGGAACCAGCAATGGACGGGCATTTCTATTTGTAGGGGCTGCCCAAGAGTGTCCCACCTCCTTTTTGCGGATGATTGTATTCTCTTTTGCAAAGCTAATGCCGATGGTGGTCGGATCTTGAAGCAACTCCTTCAACAATATGAGGAAGCCTCTGGGCAGAAGATAAACACTGAGAAGTCCTCAATCTTCTTCAGCCCTAACACTTCACAAGCGGTTAAGGAGGAGATCTTCGCTGCCCTTGGCCCTATGCAAGACTCCAGACACACTACATACTTGGGCCTCCCTTCTCTTATTGGAAGGTCAAAGAAACAAGTCTTCTCTACCCTCAAGGAAAGAATTGGGCAGAAATTAGCCGGTTGGAAGGGCAAACTTCTCTCTATGGGCGGAAAAGAAACTCTCATTAAAGCCGTAGCTCAAGCAATACCCACGTACACCATGGGCTGTTTCCTCCTTCCACAAGGCTTTTGTGAAGAAATAGAAAGTATGATGAGATCTTTCTGGTGGGGCCAAAAGCAGCAAGAAGCAAAGATGAGCTGGGTGGGCTGGAAAATAATGTGTAAACAGAAAACTTTGGGGGGTTTGGGTTTTAGGAATCTTCAAGCTTTTAACAAAGCAATGCTCGCAAAACAAGTTTGGCGGATGCTCCAAAACCCAAATACACTGGTGGCAAGGGTTCTTAAATCAAGGTACTTCCCTAATGGAGATATCCTAAATGCTAATCTAGGCCACTCCCCCTCATACTCTTGGAGAAGCATTCACAGCAGTCTTCAAGTCATCAAAGAAGGTACCCGATGGCGGGTGGGTAATGGAAAACTTATCCACATTTGGGAGGACAAATGGCTGCCAACCCCTTCCACCTATAGGGTGGTCTCACCACCAAATGACATCCCTCAATTCCCAATGGTCTCCTCACTTATAGACCTAAGGACAAATTGGTGGAATGTGGGCTTGATTCGTACAACCTTCCTCCCATTTGAAGCTGACACAATTCTAAAGATCCCTCTAAGCCATTCTCTTCCGGAGGACAAGATAATTTGGATTGGGAACAACCGAGGCGAATTCTCAGTTAAAAGTGCCTATCATATCGCTTATAAGCTAAATGAGACTAACGAGGGGGGTGAATGCTCCTTTGGGGACCCTTGCAAGCCTCTGTGGAAAAGGCTTTGGCACCTCAACCTTCCGGCAAAAATCAAGATCTTTGCTTGGAGGGCGTGTGTTGGTGGCCTCCCCACTATGGAGGCTGTTTTCAGAAGGGGAATTTCTCAAATCCGAATCTGCCCTGTTTGTGGTGTCGACGCAGAAAATGTTGATCACGCGCTCCTGAACTGCAGCTTCTCAAACTCGGTCTGGTCTCTCTGGCCAGAAAATCCTCTCCACTCGCATGGTAAAAATTTATCCTTCTTGGACTCAACTCTGTTCATTCTCTCCCACTCAACACTTTCTGACCTGGAGCTTTTCCTATCTACGGCATGGGCCTCATGGTTCAATAGGAACAAAATTCTACACAATGGCGGCGTGCAATCATCTTTACAAGTGTGGCATATGGCAAAAAATGCAGTTGCCGACTTCGCATCTGCTGTTAGTTGGGAATTTGAGCATTCACGGCCCTCCCCTTCCAAATGGGTGCCACCTCCTCCTGGTATGTTCAAAATTAATGTGGATGGGGCATCTTCTGAAACTCAAAACTCTTCCAGTGTTGGGGTGGTCATTAGAGATTGCAATGGCCAAGTGGTGGCTACCCTTTCCAAATGCCTCCAAGCTTACTACTCTGCTGAGGTTACAGAGATTATTGCTCTTCTTCTTGGAGTTCTCCTTGCCCAGGAAATCCAGCTGCCTCGTGTTCTTTTCGAGTCAGATTCCATAGCTGCCATTAATGCAGTCAACGAGAAGCTCACAGGTGGTTCTGCTGGGCACTTCATTCACGATATTCTTCAAGCTTGCGACTCCTTTGAATCCTGGTATTTCAAGCACCTGAGTAGGACTTTCAACGTTGTGGCTCATGAGCTTGCCCAATTCGCCCAAAGGAATGGCTGCTGTCAAGTGTGGAAGAATGCCACTCCTGCTTGTGTTGCACAATTTATTCTTTCGGACTTGATGTAATTTTATTGCTGTCTTTGCCGTTTGCCTTCAGTCCTGGTTTGCAGGCTTCTATTTGTATTGCTGTTTCAGTTTAATACAAGCCGGTCTCCTTTTCAAAAAAAAAATTGAACCCAAAAGAAATGAGCAATAGATCATTTTACTCGATTTGGAAGCTTCAAATGGGAAAACAGACCCTAAAATCAAAATTTATGTGAGGAGCATAGTTGAAAGTGGCTGGCTTGATTAAAATTGGTCAACGGAAGAATACAACATTAATCTAAGAAGCATTTACACGGGTACAAAATTACAAATACGAAAACAACATGGCAACACGGCAGTTTTTGGAAAGTTAGAACACCGGACACATCTACTATATTCTTATTAAATATTTTTTATTTATATTTTTATACATATTATTAAGCATTTATTATTCATTGATGTTAAATATATAATATCAAATCAAAAGTAGTAATGGATGATAGAAGCAAATCGGTGACTATTAAAGGATATTTAGAAATTAGAATACAAATCAAGAATAAATTTTTTTTAATTAATTTTCAAATCCATTATTACTAGTTGGTTTTTATCAGTTTGTTTCTTTTTAAAAAAAAAAAGAAGTTTAATCAATAGAATAAAATTATTGTTCTTATTTATCTAAAAAAATAAATAAATTAGCCACCTATTTGATATTTGTGGCCCATGTCAATTATTTTTAAATGATTAAAAAAATAATTACCCCCCTAACTCAAAATTTTGACTTCGTCTTGAAGATCATCTATCATATCTGCATCTAGAGTTATCTTTTATTTTGTTAGGTTCACCGTGTTAAGTCAATGTTTATAGCATTTTACTTCCAAGGTTACATAATCAAACTAACTGTATCGAGCTAGTATGGTACACCGCACCTTCTGTAAACCAATTCCCACCCGTCTACAATTGAGGCGCAGGTTAAGCATGTGAAGAAATCACAATTCACACCTGTGGCTTTGGTGCAGAACCGATTGCATTGTACCGTGTACAGCCCTATGCAAGTATTGAGTAGTGAGGTCATTTTCCTCTTTATAGTAAAAAAGAGGTGATGTGTAAGGAAAATGAGGTGAGGTTCATTACATGGTAGGAAATCCCTTATGGCCAGCTAGAATCAATTATAGGAGAGGGAGGGGATGCATAAGATGGTGACAAGTGTCCTTATCTCACCACAACATGCTGCCTAGTTTTTTTATTTTTATTTTTTTTATTTTTTATATACAAGATTGAATTTCTACTCTAGCCTAATTTAAGTATATATGTGTGTGATACTTCCTCCTAGAGACTTGAACCCCGACTCTTGCCCTCCCCCCCCACACCCCACGAGCATTTATACTTGTAGAGTGACCACCGCACCAAGGGTGCGCGGTGGTACATGCAGCCTAGTTAGTTGTGTGGGAAAGTGCTAGACACAATCGTGACTTACAATATGTGTTTTCCAGGAAGTTTTATGAAACTAGCTCAATTAATTTGGAAATCGACACATGCCTTGACCAAAATGTTTGAATAATTAAATGACTTTCCAATGGAGAAAGCTAGGTGCATTATTCAAAGTAGACATGGCAAAACGGGTCAAAATGTTTTGACCCAACCAACCCGAAAAATACCTAACTCGAACCTGAATTTTTTTACCCGAAACAAAAACAGGTTGACCCGTGACCCGACCTGTTAAAAAAATTTGCTAAAAAAAATATTTTAATTATGTCCTAATGTTAGGTGCATAAAGCACAAAGCACTGAAACCAATAGATTATAAATAGATGTTCACACTTCACAGACATGAGATAATACAAGACAACCCATTTATTAAAAAAAAAAATTCTCATTCAATTTGATAGGACACTTCACAGCTTTGAGCTCACACACTTGACTCACAATTTCAATCAAATGTAGTCTAGTCGTCTAGTAGTGTAGTACACTAACCTGAGATGGCTAAACTTAAGAGCTTGTAGTTGATTCTAAAAAATAAAAAAAGAAGAACTTGTAGTAGCTGTAGTCTACAAAGGCTAAAAGGCACAAACTACTAAGAGGTAAAAGCTTTCAGCCTTTCACAATTTACTTATTCTTCTTTACTTAATATATTATGTTTATTTTAAAACTTTTTTTTTAAAGTTTATCTTTATAAGTTATCTAACTTTACTATTATATTAAGGGTCCAGTTAATGTGTGCCCTTAGGGCACACATTAAGCAATCCATTTGTGGAAACATTTTCTCGGGAATTTAAAAAGCTGTCAATACTTTTTCAATTCCCGAAAAAATATTTCTAAAAATGATTGCTTATTGTGTGCCCTAAGGGCACACATTAGCAAAATCATTATATTAAATGCAACAGGAACATGTGCACTTAAGGAGGTTGATAACTTGACATGGTCCATGAAATGTAGTTTTTTTTTTTTTCTTCTTTTGTGGGAATGACATTATTAGTGATGTAAACTTAAAATATATACTTTTTAGTACTCCTTAAGATCTATCTCTTTTTAAAGATGTAAACTTGTAATTACATGCATTTTGATAGTGAGATGTTAACATTGAAAACTTTTTATATCATGAATTTATGACTATAAAGAATTTTTATCATGCCCAAAACTGTCAGAATTGTTTTTGATTTGTTTAATTGATTTTATTCATTCTTTCTAAACAGGTTGTCATTGATTTTATTCATTCTCTCTAAACAAGTTATATTGATTTGTTTTTATAATTGAAAAAAAAAAAAAAAAAAGCTCGTTTGAAAAATACGGGTCAACTCGACTTGACCCGCAACCTGATTGACCTGTTTTGACCCGCGACTTGATTGACTTGACCCGAACTCAACTCGACCCGTCTGTTTTGCCATGTCTAATTCAAAGGGATCGATTCAAATTAAATTTGGATTTCCTTTTTTGAAAGTAATTGGATGTACATTCCAGAAGAAATAACGTAATTTTCTAAATTTAAATTGTGACTCTAAGGCATGCATATCAAATCAATGAAAGATTAATTTGTTTTTTCCAAAACCAACTAGTCAAATTAGGGGGAAAAAATTGTGGCAATATCCTAGAAAGACGGGAATTTTTTTTCCCAAGACCACCTAGTCAAAGGGGGAATTTTTTTTCCCAAGATTCATCACGGGAATTTTTTTATTATATAAAATAATGTATTTTTTTTTCCAAATAAACTAAAATGAATCCGTGTAATTCTCTTGTTTTCACGACATCTCCCTCCATTCAAGTTTTTTTTTTTTTTTTGCCCATTAACAATTAAATCCAAAGAAATTTCATGATCTTTAATAGAGGACTAAAATTAATCCGATCAAATGGTTTGATTTTTATTGAAGGTGTATCGGATTTAGTCAGCCTAAAGAAAATTGATTGAAATCAATAAAAAATGGGGTTTGACTATTAAACTCATTAAATTCATGAAATCCTTTGATTTAAAACTCATATTTTCATGGGTTTTAGTTAACTTAACTGGTAAAGTTTCTGATGGTTGAATAAGAGATATAAGGTTCAATTTTCACCTACACCAATAACTGATTGGTGTCTTGGTATGATAATATTTATTATCATAAGCAAACACCATAAGTTGAAATGCTCTTAAAAAAAAAAAAAAAAAAAAAAAAAAAAAAAAAAAACTCATATTTTCATCAAAATTTTGGGTTGGACAAAATACATCACTAACACACACCCTAAATATGTGTTGACTACCCTTAATTCAAATTAATTTTTGAAGTAATTACAAAAGGCAAAAAAAAAAAAAAAAAAAAATCTGAAACACCGCCTCTTTGCCAAATCTCTATCCTTTGGTCTAGTTGACGTATGTTCCAAAGAAATTGTATGACTCCTAGTTAACACTAGTGAAGAAAAGTTATTTAAGTCTGTAGTTTTTATTTTGTTTTGTTTTATTTTTTTGTTTGTTTGTTTGTTTTTGTTTGTTTTTTTCGTTTTTTTTTTTTTTTTTTTTTTTTTTTTTTTTTTTAAGTGGTAGGGATTGCCATAAGTTAATTTTGGACCTAAAAATTTAAAGCTAAATATAATTATAGTTCTGAAGATGGATTACTGGTTAGAAGGTAGACTAGCCAATGAGAGAAAAAAGAGGGTTTGAAGTAGGGATTTTAGCCATCTTTACAGTATGCTCAGTTATTTGGTTCAAGCTCATCCTCTATGCTCGAACTTGTCTTTTGCACATGAGCTCTTTTGCCCAAGCTCTTGGTGTCTTTATTAAGTGTTCTTGTTGATGGTGACATGTCAGGCTATGCTTATGTGACTTTATATGACAACATTCTTTGTATCAAGTTTGTTTTTTTGTTTTTTTTGATAAGATTCTTTGTATCAAGTTTGAACAGAGTTTAATGCGAAATGTGTTATACGTTTGGAAAAAGAATTTGGGTGAATTTAGTTTACACAACTGGTGTGGCTCCACACTTTTTCCCCTTTGAATAACTCGAAATCCTAGTTTATAACTTACAAATGGCTAAATGATCATGCAATGCATTTACTTTAAATACAACTAGTGTGTAGCCCCTTGCATATGCATGGTTATATTTAAAAACAATCATAATTATACATTTTTTTTAGAATATGTTTAAATTATACGTGTTATTAGTTTACATTTTTTTAAAACTATAAAATTTGAAAATATGTAATGGTTTCTCACTATATATATCATTTAGAATTTAATTGGACTTAGAGTCTTCAGTTTTTTCACCCTAAAAATTCACTTGCCACAAAAATTAAAAATTTAGATAGACACGTAGCGGAAAATTGGACCCCAATTCCAATCCAGTTTATAATTTAATTGGATTTGGAGTTTTCAATTCTTACACTCAATAATCACTTTGCATAAAATTAAAAATTAAATGGGACACATGGCACAAAATTGAGAATCTTATTAAAATGTAATTGAATTTTCTTTGAGCTTTAACTATATATATATATATATATATATATATATATTACACTAGTGTGATGCATAACTTAATTAATTATATGTAAATAAATCAAAATTATATTAATAATTAGTGAGACGCTTGATACTTCAATAAAGTTTTACCTAAAGTAAATTGAATATATTAATAATTAAAAAGTCACATGAAAAACCATATTAATTTTAGACATTTAAATACATGTATATGTATGTGTGTGTGTTTATATATATATATATATATATATATATATATATCTATATATTTCTCAACAAAAAAAAAAAAAAATACATGTGTATTTTGAGATACGTGTAGATTGAGTTTAACATAGAGTAAATTATTGGTAGTAGAGTTTAAAATAGGATAAACTAGGTTAATTTTATGAAGAAAAAAAATTATCACTTAACTAAAAAAGAGTGTAAAGACTTGTTGCAAAGATTAGAAATAGTCATTTGTCGTAATCATAGCTTTTAAGACTCAACTTTTATTCTATATATTATAATTTTTAGCTATGACCATATTATATATAACTTATTTTATAAGTTATATATAAAAAAATATAAAAAAAAAACTTATTTTCTATGCATAATAAACCGCTCAAAATAAATTAACCCAACCACACACAAATTAGATTGTGCTTTAACAATTTAACCATATTGCATGGCGTTTACTAACACCAATCAAAACTTGAATATTTATGTGAATTTCAATTAGCTCAGCTGGTAAAGTCTGGTTGAATGAAAGATCTTAAGTTCAATCTTTGCCTACACTAAAAACCGATTAATGTCTTGATCTGATGTTAAAGAGTACAATTATTAGAAGTGTACGCCATAAATTAAAACTTTATTTAAAAAAAAAAAAAAAAAAAAAAAACTTTGAATATTTATGAAAGTCAAACTTAGGTAAAGGTCTGTAATGATTCAATAATTTTTTTTGAACCAAAAAATTCAATAATTAAATTCTCATCGACAATCTCATCAACGTCATTTCATATTGAAAAGAAGAAAAAGAGAACAACCACCCTGATGACTAAAATGAGTGGTGAATTTTCCTGGTCTCTTTTCAATCATGTCAAACTATGTTGAATTCACTCACACAGAGTTTCTTACTCAGGGGGCCCAAGATTTGAAAATCACTACATATTATTGATACTAGAGTTAGTATATTTGCAAATCAGGGCTACCGGAGTGTTTAATACGGTAATCTAGTATAGTAGATTGTTAGAATGGATGGTTTAGAGTTTTAAGAAGGGAAAATGTTGGCCTTCGCTTTCGTCCTATTATAAAATGTTGACCCGTGCTTACCACGATTTTTTATTAAATATTTGGTTTAAAGTTAACAAACTTACCTTATTACATCATCATCTTCTCAAAGAGCGAAATTCTAAAATCTTAAAACATTCAATGTAAAATTAAGAAATGTAAGCCTTGAATGGCACCAATTCAAATAAAAAATATGACGAAAGAATAGAGGAATCATTTCACATACAAGAATTCAAATCAAATATAAGACGAAAGAATAGAGGAATCATTTCACATACAAGATCTTTTTATAAAGTCAAAAATATCTTTTTGATCTCTATGTTTTAGTAGCAGTTAATTTTATTCCTATTATTTTTAATTTGCAGTAAATTTTCATTAGTGAGTTGATAGTAATGACTAAATTGATTGCAAGTGTAGAAGACTAAATTTCTTGGTTCGAAATAAATCAAACGAAGTAAAATAGTTTCTCAAATACGAATTTGTATTGATGAAAGTGTGTGGTACAATTCTCTGTAATTACAAGGATTTGATCCTCTGATTCGATCTCCTTAAAAGATGTGTGATGTGGTTTTAATTTGAACACAAAGTATCCTTCAATTTGGCTGAAGGATGGATCGAAGATCTTTGAAATAGAATTACAATGAATTTCTGGCTATGAGCTTGTTAGAAATCCTTTGTTCTTCGCGTTCTTCGTGTTCTTCGTATGTTCTTCGTGTTCTTCGTGCGTTCTTCGTCTTCAAAGGTTTATGGTGGAAGCTTTTCGGGGCTTTAGAGGCTTGAATCCGTAAAGCTTTGTTGATTTGTGATTTGTCGAGGTTTCTGAAGGCTTTGGAGCTTAATTTCAGTGACCTCTAAGATCTAGGAGAGTGATTTTGATGATTTTGCTTCGAATGTTCGTCGTATTCGAAGGTTGAAGTTCTTGAAGTTCTTGGAGGCTTTGAGGCTTGATTCCAACAGAGTTTCAATACTTCTGAATGCTTCTTTGATGCAGCTTGTGCTCTAGATCGCTTGGTGTCTCCAAATGCCTTAGGAAGGCTTCTATTTATAGGAGTTTGGAGGTAGGTGAGCGACACGTGGTGGAGTTTGATTGGTGACACATGTCACAACTTGATTGGTCTGCTTGTGTCATCGCTTACACAGCCGGATTCGCTTGAGTCATCGCTTACGCAGCCGGATTGCTTGAGTCATCGCTTACACAGTCGGATTCGCTTGCATCATCGCTTACACGCGCTTCCATGTGATTAGCATTTTGCATGTTTTTTTCCTATTCCTGTCTTAATGAAATTTAGCAAATTTTTAGTAGCAGTATATGATACTTTGTAATTAGCCATACCTGGCGGACTTGGTGGCATGACGTGTCAGCTTGTGATAGGCCGGGAATTTCCCCCTCTACAAATGCCCCCTCGAGACTTGTTCGCGCACACAGCTTCTGAGTGTGGGGAGTGAATGAGTCTCGAAAAGAATGAATTTGGTACTTGACTTTTCAAATGTAACGGTTGGAGGTGGTGGAGCTTTTAGCAGGATGCAAATGTAGTGGTTGGTGGAGCTTTATTTCAGATGAGTAAGCCCACTCACATGAAAGGTTTTGATGAGACCGAGAAGGGGTCTGCAAGTATTTGAATGTGCTTGCCTAACTAAGCCTTCTCAGCAGAGATTAAGTCGAAGTAATTTCAAAAGAGTGTTTCATGATACTTAAAGGGGGTTGGTGAAGCTGTAAATTATTTGCAAGAAGTTGGACGTACTTGCAAGATTGAACCATATTGGCAGAGATTAAGTTGAAATAATTTCAAAGGAGTATTTTGGATCGTTGGCGGTGATCACAAGGTGTTGAAGATGGAGAAGAAGTGAGGAGGTTGGCTGGGTGCAACATACAGAACTGTGGGGTTGGCCTCCCATTTTTAAAATCTTCTGGTGAAGTTATATCCGAAGGATATTCTTTGAACCATGAAGAGATCATGTGGGAAAGTGATTGAATGTGCGTGTGTTATCGCATCACTCAGGTTAAGTTGAGGTAGTTTCAGAACGGATTTTGGGTTTGGTGGTGGTGGTGATGCGGAAGATGGAGACAAAGCAAAGTGGATGGGTGAGGCACAGACACCATGGTGCTGGCCCTGTATGTTGGGATTCCTTTGGTGTAGATGTTTCTGGGAAGTACACCTTGGGATCCGGGACTGACTGTATGTTGCATGGGGTCCGGCAGCAAGTCATTGAATGCGCCTGTGTAACTGGACCATGCTGACGGACGTTAAGTTGAAGTAATTTCAGAAGTATATCTTCTGAAATTCTTCAAGCTTGTTTTAAGTTGGAGTAATTCCAGAAAGTGTATTTTGAGGTACCAGCAACGAAGACCTTTGGGCCATATGTTGGTGGAAACATGGAATAAGGCTTTGGCGACCATTTACCAGCAACAAAGGCTGATCTCTGATGAGCTGGTACCTTGGAGGTGATCGCAAGTGTTGGATGGGAGACAATTTGTAGGATACCCCAACACCCTTTATCACCTTCACTTGATGCGGTTTGTTGGGAAAGCACAACAAAATGAAAGGTGGAACTAACTTGCGATCTTGGTTTTAGAAACCGGCCAAGTTGGTGTTTGCTCCGAACCGTTGCTTCGGATGGGAGAGCAAACAGTTGAAGAGAAGCTATAAGGGCCCTGATCTTGGGAACAGGTGCTTCTGCTGGACTTAGATTTCTTGGCCAACCTAGTCCAAGGAAACATGGAACCAAAATGCAGACCCTATTATGAGTAACTTTATGAACAAATGTGGTCGTTAAGTGAGGAAACAAAATTTGTTTGGACTCTAAAACAATGATGATGTTGTGAGAAGGGTTTCTACTGAACCATGAGAGGGTTGATTTCAAACTGATTATGAAGCCATTTTGGTTGCTAGGCATTGAGAATGATAAGGCCATAGTGAAAAATGGCTGTGAGAAGGAGGGACTGGAAATTTGAAAGAAGCAAATCTTCATTTCATGACTCGATGTGTTTTTCTCGATGAGCCTTTGATGAATCCGACCCTTCTATTTATAGCGGAGAGATGAAGAATGGTAGTTGGGTAGTTGAGACCGACGGACCAAAATTTTTGGTGAGAATGGTGGATTAGACCGGTAGGCACCGAATGGGAGCGGTCGGTTGGAGACTGGTAGGCACCGAATGGGAACGGTCGGTTGGAGACTGGTAGGCACCGAATGGAAACAGTAGATACCGAACAGAAATGGTAGACTGGAGTAGTAACCTAATGCAATTTCAAGTTTGAGACATACTCGTGAGAGTTCATTTGTTCTTTGAAAGAGGAGTCTTGATGAAGTCTGGAGGATAACCCTTGGAGAAGGGATTCAGATTAGTGGTTTCAAAGTCTAGCTAATTTCAGAAACGGTATTCTTGTGAAAATCTGAGTAGGACAAGCTTTGCTCAAGCATCTTGATTTTTTGGTCAAAGTTTACGTTAAAGCCAACAGCTTTTTTAGATATTGGACCGTTATGCAATTTCCGAGTTCCAGATGAAGAAACGGATCTCAAAATTGGAATGTACTCGAAAAATTGAGTGGGATAGGTCCGTTTTGAAATTTTTGACTTTTTGTCTGGATTTGTGCAATAATCAACTTTTTGAAGATTGGACTGTTGGCACAATTTTCGAGCTCCGAATGAAGAAACGGATCTCAAAATTGGAATGTACTCGAAAAATTGAGTGGGATAGGTCATTTTTGAAAATTTTGACTTTTTGATCAAAGTCAAAGGTCCAACTTGGTTAAAGTTTTTTTTTTTTTTTTTTTTTTTTTTTCAGGCGGGTCAAACCGGGTCGGTCCGGGTCAAACCGGTCCGGGTGACGTCATTGATGACGTCATGAGGCTGGTGCGCGCGCGTGCGGCGCGTGAAATAATGAGCGCGCGTGACACACGTGAGCAGCACGTGATTGGCGCGTGTGAGCGCGTGATGCCCGTGACAAGGCGCGTGAGAGCGCGTGGTCCAACTGACCGGCGCGTGAGAGCGCGTGACTGCTAAAGGAGGCGCGTGGAAGCGCGTGAATTTGACGCTGTGATGGCCTGAACTTCTGGCGGCGCATGGCGGCGCGTGGCTTTACGTTTGGGCTTGAAAATTCTGGGTTTTGTAGATCTATGGCCGCCGGATCGAGTAGTATCTTTGTTTTTGTGAAATAAGGTCTAGATTTGCAAGTCTGTACTGGTGTAGGTCGCGATCCTTCGAAGCTTTTTAGTGGCGCGTGGTGGCGCGTGAGTGAATATCTGGAGCTCGTTTTCCTGGGTTTTGTAGACCGAGGGCTGTAGAAGATTTCTGTGGTCTTAGTTTTGTGAAACAATGTCTGGATTTTCACGAATTTGAATGGAAAAATCGTGGGTCTTTGTTGGTCTATTTTGGCGGTGGTCGTTCTGACAGGACGGTGGCTGCTCTGACAGGATGGTGCCAGGATTCAGACTTGCAAGGTAGGCAGCGAAGCTATCATTCTCTATCTCCATAGCTGAATACTCTTTCATTTGGTGCAGTCTTCCTTGACTTTGAGGGTGTGCAAAATTTGAATTTAAGCTTCATTTGTTTTCACACTTTTCTTGTCCGTTTTCTCTAAATTTTCCTATATAAAGGCATGATATGGCCTTCATCACATGCTCAACCTTCAGCCTTCTTCTCTTGCTTTCAAGTTTTTGTTTTTTTTTTTTTTTTTTTTTAAATGACAAATTTTCTTGTTGCTTGTTTTGTTTTGCAGCACAGTTTCCTTGATCTTCACGTTGACGTTCTCATAGAAGTGTTTGCATTCATTTGGTGGCTTGGCACTTTATTGATGGCAACGTTCTTGCAGTGATGTATGCCTTCATATTGTTACATTTTTTTTTTTTTTTTTTTTTTTTTTTTTTTTTGCATCAATAATCTTTTAGTGATATTCGTCATTGCAACTACGTTTCCTTAAGGATTTCGTCAGTACTCGTCTTTGAAGTCGCATTGGCTCTAGTATTGGCAAGTAAGTCGCACCAATACTTGTATTTGCAACGCAGCCATATCAACTATCTTTGCAACGTGGTTACATCAACAATCTTTGCAAGATAGCCTCATGAAATCACATCAAGATTTTTCCTCGTACTGAAGCCATTTTAACGCTTGCTTTTACAACGAAGTGGCATCCATTTTTTTTATCGAGATCGTGTCACCACTTATCCTTTTCATGGAGCGGCGTAGACACTTGCAACTGTTATGAAGCATTACCATTAATTTGTCTACTGAAGCAATATTTGCACTTGCATTTACCATGAAGTTGCATCACCTTTTGCCTTTGTAATGAAGACGCACTAGTACTCTTTTCTTGCCACAAAGTTGCCTCGACATTTTACTTGCATTGAAGTCATACCGATATTTATTGCTGTCATGAAGCCATGACAACACTTCATTCGCACCGAAGCCGTGCCAACATTCATTTTTGCCATGAAGCTACGTCAACACTTCATCCGCATTGAAGTCGCGTCAACATCTATCTTTGCTGTGAAGTCATGTCAACACTTCATTTGCACTAAAGCCACGTCAACATCTATCTTTGCCGTGAAGCCATGTCAACACTTCATTCACATTGAAGCCGTGCCAACATTTATCTTTGCCATGAAACCACGTCAACACTTCATTTGCACCGAAGCCATGTCAACACTTCATTTGCATTAAAAGCCACGTCAACATCTATCTTTACCGTGAAGCCATGTCAACACTTCATTCACATTGAAGCCGTGCCAACATTCATCTTTGCCATGAAGCCATGTCAATAATTCATCTGTATTGAAGTCACGTCAATATTCATTTTTGCCATAAAGCCGTGTCAACACTTAATTTGCGCCAAAGCTGTGCCAACATTCATTTTCACCATGAAGCCATGTCAACACTTCATTCGCACCGAAGCCGTGCCAACATTCATCTTTGCTTTGAAGCTACGTCAACACTTCATTCGCACCGCACTCGCATTGAAGTTGCACCAATATTGACATTTATAATAAAGCTACAACAACAATTTCGAAAGGCAATATAGCTCAAACATTGAGGGCGCCTAGCACCGTTGCCAGACATCAAGACTTCAAAGATACCAACAAGATGTTGAAGATGCAACGAGTCCGTATCAAGACTTTGAAGATGTAAGGAAATGCCAACAAAATCTTGAAGTTTCAAGAAACTCCCATCAAGACTTTGAGGATTCAAAGAGGCGTCAACAAAACCTTGAAGATGTGAGAAGTCCCTATCAAGACCTTGAAGATGCAAGGAAAGGCCAACAAAAGCTTGAAGTATCAAGATGCTCTCATCAAGACTTTGAAGATTCAAAGAAATGCCAACAAAACCTTGAAGTCTCAAGAAACTCCCATCAAGACTTTGAGGATTCAAAGAGGTGTCAACAATTCTTGAAGATGCGAGAAGAATGTCGCCAAGACTTCACGGATGTCAGAATATGCCTACATGGGAGAGATGATGCAAAACATGCTTCATAAATGTTGGAGAATGTCCATAGAAGATGGAGAATTCCATGCAGACTTTATGTAGTCTTCATCTTTGAGCACAACAATCTTTGATCATCCCATTGAGCTATTGATTGTCTTTAAGCAATACCTTGCCAACCAAAGGGACCTTAAAAGCATATTGACGATCGTCGGACAACTCTTCAAGCTAGACTGGCAAACCTTATTCTTTTCATGTGACTGAACTTAGTGAAAAGTACTAAGCTGCCTACGTACCCCGGAGAGGGATCAAGTCATTACGTAGTTCAATTGATTTTTTTTTTGATGATTTTCTTTTGATGATTTTTTTTTTTTTTGGATGATTTTTTTTTATGATTTTTTTTTTTTTTTATGATTTTTTTTTTTTTGATGTTTTTTTTTATCTTCTTTTTTTTTTAGTTACAAAAAAGAAAGGAGGGCTCACGTGTGTAATCCTCGCCCCACGCCCCACGGCATTCCATGGGTACCAATTGCGCAATAGTGGGTTCACCACTAATCGAACCCGAGACCTCTCAAGGGCGACACGGGCATCCAACCACTACGCCACACTCACAATTGGTGACATAGAATGGGATTTATTTCTCTTTATTTGTATGCTTTCAAAGGCAATGGGAAGACATCATGTACCCTTGTAGCGTTGCAGTGGGCAGTTTAAACTCTTACCGAGGAGCAGTCCTTGATTTTCAAGCATAGAAGCGTTTGAGGAACTTCCCATTGATAGGGCCGATCCTTACACCTTCTTGATCAATCAACTTGTATGCTCCATTGGTGTAGACTTCTTGCACAACATAAGGCCCATCCCATTTTGAAGTGAACTTATTGCCCGTACGATGAGTTGTGATGATAGGTCTTCGAACGGCGAGTACTAAGTCACCAACTTGGAATGATCGTGGCTTAACCCTTTTGTTGAATGCACTCGAAAGACGAGCTTGATAGCACTCAAGGCGTTGTTGAGCCTCGAGCCTTTTTCCATCAAGTGCCTCCAATTCTTGCAACCTAAGCTTGGCATTTTCTTCCTTGGTCAACCCTTCTTGAATGGCTATCCGTAATGATGGGATTTGGCATTCAAGGGGAAGGATGGCTTCCACTCCATAGACAAGAGAATAAGGTGTTGCTTGAGTAGGCGTTCAAAATGTTGTTCGATATGCCCATAATGCTTCTCCGATTCTTTCATGCCAATCTCGCTTAGTCTTGGATACCACCTTCTTCAACAAATTGCCGAGCGTTTTGTTAAAGGCTTCAGCTAATCCATTCGCCGGGGCATTGTACATGGAGGAGTTGTATTGTTTAAATGCAAACTTCTCACATAGCTCCGTCATTAACTTATTGTAGAATGGTTTGCCATTATCAGTTATGATATACCGAGGGACACCATACCGATAGATCAAGTGAGTTCGAATGAAGTTGACCACTGTTTCTTTCTTCACTTCCCTAAGGGGCACAGCTTCCGCCCATTTTGAGAAGTAATCAGTTGCAGCTAAGATGTACAAATGGCCACCGGATGACTTTGGCAATGGTCCTATCGCGTCAAGCCCCCATGCATCAAAAGGCCAAGAAGCTACAGTTGGGTGTAGAGGTTCTGGCGGCTGGTGGATGAAGTTTGCATGATATTGACAAGCTTCGCACTTTTTAGCATACTCCATAGAATCTTGCACCATTGTAGGCCAATAGTAGCCTATTCGCTTAATTCTATAGTGTAACTTAGGACCGGATTGGTGTGCACCGCATATTCCGGAATGAGCCTCCTCCAAGGCTTGTTTAGCCTCTTCTTCTCCTAAGCAACGGAGGAACAAACCATCAAACGAACGGCGGAAGAGAGTTTCTTTATAGTAAATGAACCGAGCAGCCCTTCGCCGAATTTCGGTCTTGTGGCGTATATCATCCGGGAGTCTTCCATGTTGAAGGTACTCAATGATCGCTTGTCGCCAATCTTCTTTTTCAACAAGGCATACAGAAATGGCGTTGGCTTGTTCTTCTTCTTCTTCTTTAATTGCAAGAGGTACTACCCATCTTTGAGAAATAGCAACTTTGGCGGTCTCTTCTTGGGATAATGCTAAAGCGGTAGCCAAATTAGCTAAAGCATCGGCCTGTCTATTCTCCTTCCTTGGTATATGCTCCAATGTAATTGCCTCAAAATTTGCTAGCAACTTCTTCGCATATTTGCAATAGGGGACAAGGTCTTCTTTCTTGACATCATATTGCTCCAAGATTTGGCTGATAATTAATTTGGAATCCCCAAAGATCTCAAGTTGCGATATGCCCATCTCAATGGCCATTTGTAAGCCAATAATTAATGCTTGATATTCAGCCACGTTGTTGGAGCAAAGTTCGCTCAATGAGAACGAGTATAGAAGTATTTGTCGTTGTGGAGAAATAAACACTACACCTGCCCCCGCTCCTTCTCGACGTGCGGCCCCATCAAAGAACATCGTCCACGGTGGCATTACTTCGATATAAAATACATCTTCATCCGGGAAATCATCGGAGAACTCCCAATCAGAAGGAACTGGGTGATCAGCTAGGAAATCTGCCAATGCTTGTCCTTTGACGGCTTTTTGCGGAACATATGCAAGGCCATATTGTTGTAGCAAGACTGCCCATCGAGCTATACGACCTGAAACCACCGGCCTGGAGAGGACATACTTGATCGGGTCTGCCCTTGCTATCAAATGGACAGTGTATGCTTGCATGTAGTGCTTCAATTTGTCTATGGCAAAGAAAAGAGCAAGACATGTCTTTTCAATAGGAGAATAATTTAATTCAGCCCCGTTGAGAGTTCGGCTCAAATAATAAAGGGCTTTTTCCTTCCCCTCATCATTTTCTTGCGCCATGAGAGCACCTAGGGATTTTTCTTGTGCTGCAATGTACAACAGTAAAGGCTTTCCGGGGATAGGAGCACCTAAAACCGGAGGATTAAGCAAGTATCTTTTGATGCTTGTAAAAGCGTTGCTACAAGCCTCATCCCATTCGAAGTGCACATTCTTCTTCATCAGCCTATTGAAAGGTTGACATCGACCGGCCAAGTTTGAGATAAATCGCCGTATGTAGGCAAGTCTTCCCTGCAAGCCTCTAAGCTCTCGCAAATTCTTGGGCTCCGGCATTTTTTGGATTGCTTCAATTTTGGATTGGTCAATTTCAATACCGCGATGTCTTACAATGAAACCAAGGAACTTCCCCGATGTTACGCCAAAAGCGCATTTGAGGGGGTTCATTTTAAGTTGATACTTCCTCAAGCGGCTGAACACGGATCGTAGGTCTGCCAAATGGTCTTCCCTCCTTTTTGTTTTAACCACTAGATCATCGACATAACACTCCACATATTTATGAAGTACATTATCAAAGATCTTTTGCATGGCCCGTTGATAAGTCGCACCCGCGTTCTTTAGTCCAAAAGGCATTACTTTGTAGCAGTAAATGCCTTTAGGAGTACGAAAAGCTGTAAGCTCTTCATCCTTGGGATTCATTCGAATTTGATTGTAACCCGAAGAGCCATCCATGAAAGATAAAGCTTCATGACCGGTAGTGGCATCAACCATAACCTCAGTGATGGGCAATGGAAAATCATCCTTGGGACACGCATTGTTTAAATCACGGAAGTCAACGCACACCCGAATTTGTCCATTCTTCTTTTTGACAGGGACGATGTTAGCGATCCATTCTGGGTACTGTACTTCACGAATGAAACCCGCCTCAATCAACTTATTGACCTCGGTTTCTATTTGAGGGATAAGCTCCGGCCGAAAGCGTCTTTGGGATTGTTTGACTGGGCGTACACCTTTCTTTATTGCCAAATGGTGTAGAGCAATACTTGGATCGAGTCCCGGCATTTCTTTGTAAGTCCAAGCAAACACATCTTTATATTCCACTAGGAGCTTGAAGTATCCTTTTTCTTCTTTAGGGGTAAGAAGTGCGCTGATAAAAGTTGGCCGGGGTTCCTCAGCAGTTTCTAAATTGATTTCTTTAAGTTCATCAACTGTAGCCTGTCCTCCGTCTTCCAAAGCTGGAGGAGCTTCGTCGACCTCTTCATCGGTTGCTTCAACATCTGAGAGTGTATCTTCTTCCACTGTAATATGAAATGAGGATGATACTTCTTGAATTTGCTCATTGCAGACAACTGATTGTCTTGTGTGTACAACCGTTCGCCTTTTGACTTTAAGAGATCCATCGGTCTTGATGTCTAGGGTAGAGCTACGTTTCATGCGTGAAGGAATGCTACTGCGGATCCCATCATTAGCTTTCTCTTCTCCTTGAACCTCAAAGTTTATGGAATTTTGAGGACGGCTATTGACAGGCCCTTTCATTGCCCCCAACCGATCAAAGACTGATCTACGAGCAAGAGTGTTGTGATTTTGTGTTAAGCAAGTTGTATTTAACCTGTCAAACACTGTGATTAGTGACGATGGGGCATTGATGCGATCAAACACCGAGACATGCGAAGCAAAGTGATCTTTTCTTCGATTCGAACTTTCGCCGTCTTCCACTGCTATGTATTGAGAACTTGAAGCATTGCTTTTTCTCTTGATCCATATCTGAGCCGGCTGTTCTGGAGTATAACCTAATCCGGTCTTTGGGACAGGAATTTCATGCCCTTCGAGTCGCATTCTCCTTTGTGTTTTGCTGAGGCCATGCACCTTCTCTCCGGTGACTTCTGGAATCAGTTTCCCTAGGTCGCCTTGTTTTGAAGAATTGTAACCTACTTTGGTTAAAAGCGTATATGCCTTTGGGTCGAACCATCCTTTCGTCCTTTCACTTGGTAGAACATCATGTTTCGTCAAACTTTGTGAAGACCTTACGAATCCATTTAATGGCTTCGAAGGTGAAGGATTCGTGAATGAAGTTAAAGGCATAGCATGATTTTCCTTTAACATGGCTACATCCTCCATTGTGAGCTTTGTAGGAGGCCTTCCCTCGTTTACTACCGATTGAGGGCATTCCGTGAACGGTGATTGTCCTTTCTTGCGGCGTGACAATGGTACATAACGAAGAAATGGAGGACTGTCAGAAGGTACTGAGATCTTTGCTCCCACTGAATTACTGGTAGATCCACTAGAATGATTATTTCCACATTCTAGACCTTCTTTTGGGGACGAAGTATCCTTTCCACTGATGAATCTGACATGCTTCTCTTCATTTGGCTTGTTCTTTGTGGGCGGGATCTCAACTGGAAGAACTTCATTAGGAATGTCATCCTCTATGTAGAACTTCGCGTCCGCAAAGTGAGCTTCAGTCTCAGTAAAAGGTTTTAAGTCGGCATTGACCTTTTTCACTCCACCTTGAATGTACTTGAAACATTGATGAAACGTTGACGGCACTACTCCGTTTTCGTGGATCCATGGACGTCCCAACAACACGTTGTAAGTTGTCTTGGCATCAATAACATGGAACAACACATTGCTTGTCAATTCTCCAATGATTAGTTCCAAGCGTATCATACCAATCGCGCGTTGTCCTCCTTGGTTAAAACCTTGAATGACCAAACGACTATGTGATAACTCCTCCATAGTAAGACCAAGTCGTTTCATCGTCATCTTTGGTAGTATATTAACAGCTGAACCTCCATCAATGAGGATACGATCTATCTTTTGTTCACGTGCATAACCAGAGACATAAAGCGGACGATTGTGGGGCTTAGAGCCTAGCAATAGATCCTCATCGGTGAAAGTCATGTTTGGGGAGCATGCACAACATTCTTGGGTTTGTTGAAGCACATTGGCATAAGGAACACTCATCTCCAGTTTTTCAAGAGCTTGGGTGGTCACCTCTTTTGGCGAGGTAGGGGATTGTAAGGGTTCAACTTTATCATCTTGAGATTGGAGTTTTTCCAAAGTCTTATCTGACCCACCATGATTGATATCCTTTTCTTCATCATGAATTTCATAGCAAGAGCCTGTGTGAACGGCCTCTACCGAGTCATTTTGAAAGAATCCTTTGGGGAAGAATTCTTCTAACGTGATGCGATTTCGAAGGTTTTTGGTTTGCGCCGAATCATCATTTACTTTTGTGCCTAGCCTTTTTCTCCCTTTATCATTCCTTCTTCTTGATCGAAGTTGAATTAGGCTTTGTGCTCTTTTGGGTTCTTGGATGACCAAATGAAGAGGGAAATCTCGTCTTTTCTTCCATCTCTTACGAGTAACCATCGTCCAACCTTCCTCTTCATCCATTGTTGATCTTCTATCATCATTTGAGTTAAAGTCAAATGCTTCTTGTGAAAGCTGAACTTGAACCGGCTCCATAGAACCAAACTGGATGAGTGTGGTATTTGCCCCCAGCTTACTAGTTGGAGACATGCAACTACATGACTCGTAAGCGAACGTCACAAGGTTTGACTCAGCCACATCATCGAAATCCAAGTCGATTTTCCTTTCCTTAGCTAATTTCATGATGAGTTCTTTGAGAACAAAGCATTTCTGGATTGGATGACTTATGATGCGATGATACTTACAATAGTTCGGGTCATCAACCTTCCCTATCTCTTCCGGTCGTTTGCATTCCGGCAATTCAATTAATTTAAGCTTAAGGAGTTGTTCTAGCATTTCGGGCATATCAGCGTCTGGAAAAGGATACGTCTTTTGTTCCCATTCCTTGAGTGATGAGCGACGTGTCTCACGTCGTTGACTTCCTTCAGGCCTCTTTTCATTAGCCTTTGTCTTTCCGGTTGAAATTTTTACTGGGACAGAGTTGATGTTCATTGAGTCTTTGACGTTACTCCTTGTATTCCTATCATTCTTCCTTACTTCCCTTCTTTCTTTCTTTTCCTCAGGCACCGGATGCTTCGTATTTCCGTGGCTAGCAATGCTCAACTCCATGTCATGTGCACGAGTTGCTAACTCCTCAAATGTTCGGGGTTTTATCCCTTGTAGGTTGTAAAGAAGTCCCCAATGCATGCCTTGGATGCACATCTCTATAGCAGAAATTTCAGAAAGTCTATCCTTGCAATCCAAACTCAAAGAACGCCACCGATTGATATAGTCAACAACGGGCTCATCTTTCCACTGCTTGGTATTGGTAAGCTCCATCATGCTTACCGTGCGACGCGTGCTATAGAATCGGTCAAGAAACCCTCTTTCAAGTTGTTCCCAACTATCGATTGACTCGGGTTCTAAGTCCGTATACCAATCAAAGGCATTCCCCTTGAGTGAACGAACAAACTGCTTTACAAGGAAGTCTCCTTGAGTCCCAGCGTTCTCGCAAGTTTCTACAAAGTGAGCAATGTGTTGCTTAGGATTTCCTTTGCCATCAAATTGCAAGAACTTGGGGGGTTGATACCCATTGGGCATTCTCAAGTTGTCAATGCGCTTTGTATAGGGCTTTGAATATACGAGGGAATTAGTGGAAGAACCCCCATATTGTGCTCGAATGGTATTCGTTATCATGTCTTGCAGTTGTTGGACAGATAACGAGGCTATTGAGGTGGAATTTCCATGTTGAGAAGTTCCTTCAATTCCCTTTTCCTTGTCAACCCTAGTGTTTTCTCCTTTCAAGGTGAAGCCAGGCGGGTACTCAGGGCCATGACTTGATTCACCCAAATCTTGTTCCTCCAACTTGTTCATTAGGGTTGCAATTTTGACATCCTTATCTTCTAGTGCTTTTGTGAGAAGGATAACCCTTTGTTCCATTTCAGCCATCTTTTCTTCCATGGTAGAGGTGCTAGTCATCATCACTGGCATAACCTCTAGACGTGATGGGCTCAATGATGGAACGGGATGAATCAAAGACACTTCATTCCTTAAATTTCTCATCACGGGTGAAGAGTTGATAGAAAAGGTCCTTGTTGGGGATGATTCATTATCAATCTCTAAATGAAATGCATCCTTAGCAGCAGCCTTCCTATTTGCAAGAAAGTCTAAAGAGATGACATTATGAAGTCTGCTTTCTTTGGTTGGTTGGGGTTGAAGTAGGTCAAGAGCCTTGGATCGACTGCGAGTGATTGGGCCAACATAATCATTGGCAATGGAAGCATCAACCACTGATTTTCGGGCATTCTTGTTAGAGGCCATCGAAACTGGTAGCAAATCGAATTTCTTTTCTTTTGGAGGAGAAAGAGATGAGAGGCAGAGAGGTCCCACTGGGCGTGCCAGAATTTGTAGAAGACTAAATTTCTTGGTTCGAAATAAATCAAACGAAGTAAAATAGTTTCTCAAATACGAATTTGTATTGATGAAAGTGTGTGGTACAATTCTCTGTAATTACAAGGATTTGATCCTCTGATTCGATCTCCTTAAAAGATGTGTGATGTGGTTTTAATTTGAACACAAAGTATCCTTCAATTTGGCTGAAGGATGGATCGAAGATCTTTGAAATAGAATTACAATGAATTTCTGGCTATGAGCTTGTTAGAAATCCTTTGTTCTTCGCGTTCTTCGTGTTCTTCGTATGTTCTTCGTGTTCTTCGTGCGTTCTTCGTCTTCAAAGGTTTATGGTGGAAGCTTTTCGGGGCTTTAGAGGCTTGAATCCGTAAAGCTTTGTTGATTTGTGATTTGTCGAGGTTTCTGAAGGCTTTGGAGCTTAATTTCAGTGACCTCTAAGATCTAGGAGAGTGATTTTGATGATTTTGCTTCGAATGTTCGTCGTATTCGAAGGTTGAAGTTCTTGAAGTTCTTGGAGGCTTTGAGGCTTGATTCCAACAGAGTTTCAATACTTCTGAATGCTTCTTTGATGCAGCTTGTGCTCTAGATCGCTTGGTGTCTCCAAATGCCTTAGGAAGGCTTCTATTTATAGGAGTTTGGAGGTAGGTGAGCGACACGTGGCGGAGTTTGATTGGTGACACATGTCACAACTTGATTGGTCTGCTTGTGTCATCGCTTACACAGCCGGATTCGCTTGAGTCATCGCTTACGCAGCCGGATTGCTTGAGTCATCGCTTACACAGTCGGATTCGCTTGCATCATCGCTTACACGCGCTTCCATGTGATTAGCATTTTGCATGTTTTTTTCCTATTCCTGTCTTAATGAAATTTAGCAAATTTTTAGTAGCAGTATATGATACTTTGTAATTAGCCATACCTGGCGGACTTGGTGGCATGACGTGTCAGCTTGTGATAGGCCGGGAATTTTCCCTCTCTACAGCAAGTTGAAAATAATAGTAACTAAAACCAAATTGCCTATAAGTTGAAAATATTAGTGACTAAATTGACTACTATGAAAATATAGGAATCAAATTGATAATAACTCCAAAATGTAAAGATCAAAATTATATTTTCTTCTTTTATAAAGGATAACAAATGTCATCATAAATGTGTCACCAATGACGAGAAAAATATTTAGGCCAAAATACTTACATTATAAATTACTAATATAAAAAATTTACGAATTGATGTGTTAAGAACATAATTTGTATCACATTAAAATAATATAATAAATGAATAATTGAATCACATTTTTCTAATTAGTGACACGTCACTTTGTAAAATCTTTATAGTACAATTTTTAGTATATGTATTGGGGCATAACGTAACACCCAAATGAATACGTATACATATATATTGCACAGTTTTCCAATATTTATTTGCTAAATATTAGACAAAAGTTATAATTTTTGGTTGTTTATTTATTGTATATGTGACATAATGACAAAAGTTAATTTATTTGTATGAAAGATAATTTTTTATTTTTTTTAATAAAAAAAGAGAAAAAGAAAAGGCAAAAACCAAAATCAATTTTGTGAAGAATAATACTACAACCACAAATTATTTTACAACATTGTTACAAATTATTAATGTGTCGAACTTCTTATTGGTTTTCTTTTAGGCTAACCATTAATATCACATTTTCATTTACTAATAACTGTTCACCACATTAACAGGTTGTAAATATTTTTGTAAAAAATATTGTATCTCTAGCATTGCTCTTTTGCGAAATAGGATGCCAAATGGATTGAATTTTCTTTCCTTGACTAATTAGGAAATGCATATAGTCAGATCTTGTTGTGGCTCAGCAAATCACTAATAATCTTGTATCTTACACTATTGCTCTTTCTCTAGTTCTGTATTCTCATTGCTCATCAATTTTCATATTCAATCTCTATAGAAAAAGATTAACGCCATGGTGGGATCACCACCACTTCTAGCAATAGCTTTTTGTGCTGGTTGCATCTTCGGCCAGCTGGTAGAGGTAGCTCAATCTCAATCTCAATCTCAAAATCAAACCCAACCTCGTACAGACCCTGCTGAAGGTGTGCCTCTCTCTCTCCTTTGGATTGTTGGGTTACAGTTCTTGGCTGAGTACTCTGCTGTTTTTGTGTTTATGACGTAAATAGTAATACAAAACTGTATTACTACCCTCTGTGCGAATTTAGTCCTCAAATCTATTTTAACAAAATCATTTGTAAATAATACTATATTAGACTAAATACTCTAACTCTATTATTAAATTACTAGCTTCATCAACAGTTTTTTTTTTCTTCTGCCCTCTCTTTTTCTCCTCTTGATTCTCTGTCTCTGGCTGTGTTTCATCGACTGCAATTAATTTCCTAAAAACATTTACCGCATTTACGGGTGTTTGGAGCAATGAAAATCGTTGGTCAATCAGAAATTGTTTTTCTACTGATTGTAAAATAAGGGCACTTATGGCCGAAATTTAAGCGAGTCAATACCATACTAAAAATCGTTATGGTTTGGTCTAGAAAACAAAATATATTGGTATCGATTAATACCAATGTAATATATTAGGAATATTGCTAATTATATATTTATTTATATATTAATATGTTAAAGCTCATACAATTTATTGAAAACACTTAAAATTATAAACCCATATCTCATTTAAATATCCTAAATCTTAATTTAAAATTTTAATTCATTATTATATAGTATACATTGATATACTTTTGGAAGATAATAATATAATTTTTTTTTTTATCATTTTCAAGATGGCACAACAATACCTGTTGGTGTGTACAGTTTAATTTTTAGCGTTTGGCATACCAAAAAACTACCCATATCAGATGTGCCATATCTTAAAAATTTTGGCATGGAGCTATAGTAATATTCTAAAAATGAGGCGGTACAACATATGTTCTAAATATTTTTTTCTTATTTTTTATTCATCTATCTTTCTACTCTCTCTCTCTCTCTCTCTCTCTCTCTCTCTCTCTCTCTCTCTCGCCTCTATCTTCTTCTCTCTCTATTACCTCTCGAAGTAGCACTGGTGGTTGTGGTAATCTCCGCCGATCTCAACAATCACGTTGCTTCCCTGCCTGCTGATCGCGTTGTTCTGTTGCTTGCCGATCTCTTTGTTTTTACTTCCCAATCTTGGTTTTTGGGCAATGGCTCATGCTGGCACTAGTTTTGGTGTTTTTGTGGGGTATGGGCTTGGGCTCAGAATGTAGAAGGGAAGGAAGGGATATATATATATATATATATATATATATATTACGTCTCCCTCTCTCCTTCATCTTCTTCTTTTGGATCCAAAAGTCCGAAACCAAATTGTTTGTTTCATGCTCCGATAGAGAGAGAGAGAGACAGAGATTGGAATAGTTCAAGCAAATCGTACTTCACCCATCGTTCAATTGTTTTTTGGGTTGAGAAAGAGTGTATGTTGTGATTTTGGGATGAAAGAGGGAGTGTTGTGATTCATATTTTGTCATGATTTTTTTAATTTAATTTTGTGATTTTCAATAATCTTATTTTTCTTCCTATTGATTTTGGGAGAGGAATCTTTTCTATGAAGAGAGCAGAGAGAGAGAAAACAAAGAAAGAAAGAAAGAGAATGAAGAGAGAGCAAAGTTATGAGAAATATTACCATTGGGGAATAAAAAAATTCACAACAAGCACTCCTGAAAATATAGAGAAGTATTTCGTCCACAACATTTTGATAAAACTTTTATAACAAATTCTAGGTGGTAAGTTTTACTGATTCTAATTTGAAACTGTTGGTGAAATCACAATAACAATGGAAATAATACAAAGAGAAAATGAATATTACTTCTGAATATTATTAATTTAAAGAGAAAAATTACATAACACTATTTGAACTGAGGCACGGCACTCAATTCAAGCCCTTGGTTGGCTAAATTTTGTAATCGGTGCAGACCTTCTCTGACTTGTCTCCCCTTGGATACAACAACCCAACAATTGTCATATGGCTAAAACAACCTCTGCACAAAGTGTTGAAGCCTAAAGCTCCACCAGAAAGAATACCCTATATGGTAATTATTCATAATTGGCTGTCAAGTAGGAGGATCCAAGAGGCTGATAGTCATCTTCTTCTTCTTGTCTAAACGTGTCTTTTTCATGTCCTACTATCACTTTCTTTATTTCTTGTTGAGTGTCATGTCAAAGCTTGCATCTTTTTGAGTTTTTTCATGTAAATGTATTGTTAGATAACTTATTTCACTTCTATAAATAAGCTCTAATCTAACTTGCATGTACATTTTTGGCGATTTTGCTAAGGATCTTTGGTTATTCTTTTTTTTTTTTAAGGGCGTTTTCGTTGTGTTGTACACCTTTGTTTGTAGTCACTTTCTCCATGCCTCTGAGAAAGAAGGTGGTTACTAGGATACTAGCTGGTGTGGATGAGAACCATCGGTTAGAACCAAATACAGATCATATATCCATGCATTCTGAGGACGCAGAATCTTCGGGTGGTACTGCTCATCGTGAGAGTAGGGAGATGATGGCTGCCATTGAAGTCCTTCAACATTCTCAAGCTACTATATGGGTAGAGTTTCAATCCTTACGTCAGGAGACAGCTGTACCTTAGGCTCCTCAAGGTCCTCAGGGGTCTCCTTATATGACTAGGGAAGATATACATGCTATTCTGTTTGAAGCTAAGAAGATGGAAAGTGCTATTTATTTTGATACCAGGCCTTCTTATCTTGAAGAAATAGCTAGGAAACCTTATCCTGCTAACACCTTCTATATTCCTTAAGTATGATGGTATAACGGGGAATGCTAGAGAGTATATCAGGTAGTATGTAGATACATTGACAGCTCACTCTCATGACCATGAGTTGAGGCTTAGAGAGTTTTCTAAGTCTTTAGAAGGTGGAGCTTTCACTTGGTATACCAGCCTAGCACCAGGATCAGTTCTAAGCTGAAATGATTGGCAACACAGTTCATGAAAAAGTTCTTTGCTTTGGAAGAAAAGCTCATGTTGTCAAATCTACAACACGAGAAACAAAGGGTGTCTGAGGGATTGCTGGAGTATATTCGCAAGTTTAAAGATCTTTCTTTGTTGTGTAATGATCCTATAGAGGAAGAAAGGCTGGTGGATATTTGTATCGAGGGTATGTTGTATGAATATCAGCCTTAGAGAATCTTCAGATCTCTAGTTTCAGAAGACTTGTAGAGGTTGTAAGGAGAATAAGTATGTCTGTAAGGAAGCCTTCAAAAGGTTCAATTTTACAAACTATGAGTACTCTTAGACAACCGTGGAGGAGAGAAAACAAGAAAGTGGAGGTTGCTGTGACAGAAGAACCTAAGAAAGTGGCCAAGGGAAAGAAGAGGGACAGAGGTAGTATTCCCCCTCCTTTTACCGTGTTCACTAAAGAGTTGTATAGCATCCTAGAAGCTTGGGTGAAACATGGTGTAGTGACGTTGCCTAAATGTATGCACGAGCCTACAGAAGTGGAAAAGCAAAATCCACTTTATTGTAGGTATCATAGGAGATGTGACCACCATATTATGGATTGCTATGCCTTGAGAAATATCTTCCATGATAGGGTAGCCAAGGGAGATTTGGTTATTGAAGCTGGGAAGAGAGCTGATCCAAGAATGCGTAGGCCAGAGGTGGCAATGACTTTCTTCATAGGTCATGAGGATCCTATGGAAGAAGAAGCAGAGAAAATGGCTAACAGTAGCTCAGCACCACCATCATTAGAAGATGAAGAGATGATAGCGAGAATCCCGTAGGAAGATGAAATACATTCCTTTCTTAAAGGAATAGGCCTTAGACCAATGGCTAGAAGAGAAGTAACCCAGGCCTTGACCAGGGTGGTGGAAAGGAACCATGAAGTGGCCACCGTTGAAGAGAGTTTAATGCAAGTGGCATACCAGAAAGCAAAAGACTCAGTCACTTTTTCTAATAAATATTTAGTCAACCAAGCTGTTGATGACGATAGACCTTTATATGTTATTGCCTTTATGGGAGCATCTTGAATCAAAAGGGCATTGGTGGACACTAGTGCGTCCACTAATATTCTAACTCTCCCAACTTTTGATGCTTTGGGAATTCTGAGGGAAAGAATTATTCCAAAGCTAATGCAGGTGGCAGGAATAGGAGCTCTACAGCAGAATACTCTTGGGCATGTGTCTTTAGACCTTAGGGTTGGGCCAATTCGGGCACCGACTCTCATGCATATAATGGAAGGGAATACATCTTACTACATCATCTTAGGCCATCTGTGGCTGAAGGCCTATAAAGCAATGGCTTCCATATATCATTAATGTGTGAAGGCCATTTAGAGGAATAAGCAGGTAGTCATTGAGGTCACTAAGATGCCTTTTGATAGAGCACAACCTCATTTCCCTGAAGCGGCTTTATACCAAGAGTACAAACCTGAAAAGGAGAATAGAATCTTCCTTTCAATCCTATTGCCCTGCAAGTAGAATAGGAAGGTGATGGCAAAGTGGTAGAACCAAAAAGGCCTTCCAAGATAGGAAGGGTCACTGGGCTTAATGGCTGGGTGGTATATGAATTCTGACGGTCAAGGGAAGGGGATGAAGAGGATGGAGAGCATGATTCCCTTAATCCAACACAACAACTAGAGGAAGTTCATACAACTGAGGAGTTTGTGAAAGAAGCCCCTGAGTGTATGAATGATGGTGTTTAGAATGTACAAGAAGAGCTTGTTGAAGTCAACCTAGGTTATGGTGAAGAAGGTGAAAAAATGGTGAAGATTAGCAAGAATTTGTCAAAAAAAGAAAAGAAAAGATAGTTGGTAGCTTTGCTGCAAGAATACAAGGATGTTTTTGCTTGGAGTTATCAAGAAATTCCAAGTTTAAGTCCGAACTTGGTAGTGCATAAGCTGAAGGTGGATCCTAATGTCAAACTTGTGAAGTAGCCGATGAGGAAATATTGTTTAGATGTGGAAGAACAGATAAAACTTGAGGTGCAGAAGCTTTTGAAGGCAGGATTCATTGAAGAGATTGAATGTCCGAGCTAGTTAGCTAATATAGTTCTAGTAAAGAAGAAAATTGGTCAGATAAGGATCTGTGTGGATTTTTGGGATCTCAATAAAGCCTACCCAAAGGATGAGTTCTCACTTCCTAATGTTGATATCCTTGTAGATGTAATGGAGTTCACGAGCGTTTTTTATTTTTTTATTTTTTTTTATGGATGTTATAGTGGGTATAATCAAATTCTTATGGATCCAGTAAATGCTCCGAAAACTGCTTTCAAGACACCTTTTAGAAACTATTTCTATAGGGTGATGCCTTTTGGATTGAAGAATGCTGGTGCAACATACCAAAGAACCATGAGTTTGATCTTTGGAGACATGCTTCATAAGCAGGTGGAGGATTACGTCAATGATCTTGTGGTGAAGGCAAAGAATTCTGTTGAACATTTGATACATCTAAGATAGGTCTTTGAAAGATGCAGGGAACACAACTTGAGGATGAATCCCTCTAAGTGTGCCTTTGGGGTATCTTCAGGGAAGTTCTTAGGATTTCTTGTTCATCATAGGGGAATTGATTTAGACCCTACGAAGGCTGAAGCAGTAATTACTCTCAATCCTCCTACAACTCTAAAACAGTTAAGAAGCTTTGTGGGAAAGGTTTCTTATTTAAGGAGATTCATTCCAGGCTTAGCTAAGATCTTAAAGCCTTTTATGGAGCAGACAAAGAATTGAGTAACCTTTGTATGGTGTGATCAATGCTAGAAAGCATTTAAGAAGATTCAGATGATATTGGCAGATCCCCACACCATGGTGGCCCCTGTACCTGGGAAACTCTTGTTGTTGTATATAGCAAATATGGAGCAATCCTTGGGAGCATTATTAGTTCAAGAGTAGGAAGGGGTAGAGAAACCAATGTACTATATTAGCAGGCTTATGAAGGGACCAAAGTTAAGATACTCAACTGGAGAGAAAGTATATTTGTCTTTAGCTTTTGCTTTAACGAAGTCCAATCATTACTTTCTGGGGCATCATGTGCAGCTGGTGACTAAGAGTAATCTTGTGAAATATCTCTTGACACATCCTCAGTTCTAAGATCCTAACATTATGCCTTGATATCGAATGCATACGGCCAACCGCCATTAAAGGCCATGCAGTAGCTGATCTGTTGGCCAATTTTCCTGGGACAAGTGATTTTTCACCCCCTTGACAGGAAATTATGGTGACGAAGGAACATGAGTGGTCGATGTATTTTGATGGGTCATCTACAATTCAAGGAGGAGGGATAGGAGTAGTCTTAAAGTCATCAGGAGAAGAGCATACAATTGCCTATAAACTACATATCCCTTGTTCTAACAATGCAGTAGAATATGAAGCCTTGTTGGTAGGGCTGAAGGCTGCCAGAAGGTTAGGCATAAAAAGGTTAAAGGTATTTGGTGATTCTAAGTTGGTGATAAAATAGGAAAAAAATGTGATTGTTATAAGGAAAGTAAAATAAATATTTGACAAGAAAAAAATGTTACAAATAATTAACTATTTTATAAGGAAAGTAAATATATATATGACAAGGTTGGTGAAACAAAAAATGTTATATAAACAATTTGTATTTGGAATTTGTAACTCACATTTTTAATAAATATAGCTCTTGTGTTTAAAAAATACTATATTCGTAACATTTTCACAAAATACTTTCATAATAAAGCCTAAGCTGTAGGTTTTCATTTATAGATGGAAATAAAAGAAGTAAAGACGCGTGAGGGGAACATGATATAACAGGCTAAAAGCAACACCAAACTGAATTATGAACAACGGTCCCCTATTGGCATTTTATAAAATATCTGAAGTTTAGAATAAATAAAAAAAGGGGAATTTGGTCTGGTGGCTTTGCATATCTATGAGAAGCTTCTCTGTTACATTGCTCTTCTATTGAAGTCATGGTAGGAACATCACCTCTTCTACTTTTAGCTTTTTGTGTTGCTTCTTTGGCCAACTTTTTGAGTTAGATCAAGCTCAAAATCGAACCCAAGCTGCTACAGATCCTGCTGAAGGTGTGCCTCTCCCTCTCTCTCACACCCAGTTTATTATATATTAATGTTCTTGGCTAATCAGAGTTTTTTTTGTCTTCTGCATATGTTACGTACATATGAACAGCAATACGAAACTTCCTTTTTTGTATTTTGGGTTATAATCCAAAAAATAAACAATGAATGCCAACACTGTGTTTGTTTATAATTGTTGAAGTACAAAACTAGAAGTAATATATAAAAGGCTAGCTTTTAGAATTTGATCGTGCTATAGCTTGCAAATCTAGCAATGAAGGAAATTAATAAGAGCCCCAAACCAACGAGTCATGCTGATAAGTGCAAGGTAGATGTTGTACTTTTGATATTATCATCATTTCAATGGCTAGCTTGGGTTTACAATTGTGCTGGCAACTTGTGGTGTCAGCCATTACATTATTGGGGTGGTGGTAAATACTAAGCAGTATTAGTGAGGCTTGGGTACATTATAAACTAATAATAACATATTTAACTAAATAAAATAATTACATCAGACAGCTATGAGCAATGCTCTCTCTCTCTCTCTCTCTCTCTCTCTCTCTCTATGTATGTATGTGTGTGTCTATATATATATATATATATATATATATATTGAAATTTCAAAGGCTACCAACCTAGTAATTTAAAAAGAAAAAAAAAAGTTATGAAAGATTTTTTTTTTGGGTTATAGATTGATTAAATAAAAAAAAAATCAATCTATACAGTGACCAAAAAAAAAAAAAGGAAAAAAAAGAAATTTATGTTACAAGGATTTTACTCACTGTTTCATCAAAAAAGTAAAAATTCATTCACTGATTGATATTTTTTTTTACACGCTTTGAAAGTGGGTTAATTCTTAAAATAAATATAAAAATATTGGTAGATTTATTTATTAATTTTTTGAGGAAAATATTGGTAGATTTAATAGTTTTGGACAATTCGGATATTTGTTAATTAAGTGGGATTTATTTTACGGTTCAATCTGTGATGGGCATTAATGATTAGGAAGTTCTTTTCTACAAATACAACATCTTTTTTCCTGTTTGGGATGGGCTCAAAATAAAAATAAGCTATTTATTTTTTTAGTAGGGTAAATTACAAATTACCCCCCTGAAGTTTGGAGTTGATTAGATTTTATATCTTAAAGTTTCAGAAACTTGATTTTACACTTTGAAGTTTAGTTCCGTTAGTAATTCACCTTGTACCGTTAGTTTCTGTTGTTAAGTAACATATCATCATGTTGATGTGTTTTGTTTTTGCCAAATTACCCCCAAAACTATGTGGTTTAAGTGATAACTAAGTGCATAGCTGGGACAATCAAAACTGGCACAAACTTAAAACACAAACACCTATAGCTTAAACAAAAAGCCAAACTCTAAAATTAAAAATATAAACCACAAAGATGGCAGACCTCATACCTCCCCAACTCAAACCCCACAAGCCTAGAGCCTTCACCGAGAGAAAGAGGAACAGCTCACTATCGGTGCAGCTACTGCATAGAGCCTTCATCGTTGCCCCCTGGGTTTGTGGGTTTTGGGTTAGGGAGGTATGAGGTCTGCCATCTTCGTGGTTTGTGTTTTTAATTTTAGAGTTTAGCCTATCATTTAAGCTACAAGTTTGTGTTTTAAGTTTAGACTTGAAATGACATAGTTTTAATTGTGCTAACTACTCACTTGGTCATCACTAAAATGACGTAGTTTTGGGGCTGATTTGGCAAAAATAAAACACTTAACAACATAAACTAACAGTGGGGTGAATTGCTACTGGAACTAAACTGTAAAATCAAGTTTCTAAAACTTTAGGCTGGAAAATCCAATTAACCCCAAACTTAAAGGTGTAATTTGCAATTTACCCTTTTTAGTATAATAATTTTATAAATTTCATTTTTTTAAAAAAAATAAAATTATACTTTTAAACGGTGGCAATTTTGGAGGGTGTATATCAGATTGATCACAATGATGTTTAATTGTGAATATGATTGCAATGACAGCATATAATACAATATTTCAAAAATGGGGGATCTCATCACCATCAAATCAATGGAATATAAGCGGGGAACCATGCAGTGGAGCAGCCATCGACTCTACCAGCTTTGATGGCTTTGATGACAAAGGCTACAACCCCTTCATCAAATGTGACTGTACCGCCAATAGTAACTCTACTTGCCACATTACCCAATTGTACGTTTTTTTCTTATATATATATATATATATATATATATATATTTATCCTCATGTTTTGTTTCCCATGCCATTTTAGCTTAGAATTACAATTTCAACCCATTCAATAAAAAAAATAGTTTAATGTAAATTGCATTTTTTTTTATATTATAATTTTTTATTGAACTAAAACGAAAAGCAAGGGGATCACCTCTATTATATCTGACTGGTTGTTGAAAAGGTTTATGTTTATTTTTTATATTGGTTAAAAAATTAGTATCAAAACTGTTGGATATATTATATTACACTACAACAAAATGTATCTTCAGTGACAAATTTTAGTGAGGAAAATGTTTTCGTCACTAAAAAGTACCATTTAGTGACGAAATTTATATTTCGTCACTATTTATAAAAAAAAAAAAAAATAGTAACATTTAGTGACGAAAAATAGATTTCGTCACTATATGTTGGGTTGAACTAAAGGCGCCAACCAAAAATCTAGGCGCCAAACTAAATTCATCTTTAGTGACGAATTATTTCGTCACTAAAAGTTTAAGTTTTTTGAGACCAAAAAGTTCGTCACTAAATGTGCTAATAATAATACAATTAGTGACGAAACTAATTTCGTCGCTGAATGTCACAAATAGTGACGAAAATAAATCGTCACTAAAAACAAAATCGTAAAAATAGTATCATTATCAGCGACGAAACTAATTTTCGTCGCTAAAGGTATCTAATAGTGACGAAACATAAGTCGTCACTATAAGTTTTTGTATAGTTTCACTTGGGATTGCTAAGGCGCTGAGAATGGGGTATTTTTTTTAGACTAAAAACATAACAAACCCAACTGCACCTCACCCGATTCTCACTCTCTCACAACAAACCCAGCTGCGCCTCACCGTCGCCAAACCGTCGCCAAACCCAGCTAACCACTATCATCGCCGAGCCTCACCGTCGCCAAACCTCACCATCCCCGTCGCCAAACCCAGCCTCACCGTCACCAAACCCAGCCTTACCATCGCTGATCCATCCTCACCAAACCGTCGCCGATCCATCCTCGTCAAACCCGTCACCAAACCCAGCCTCACCGTCGTCGATCTAAGCACAAACCCCAACAATTCGCGCGATGCTTCACGCCGGGAATGCTTCACGTAGGTAACGCTTCGCTCCGGCGACCCTTTACGCCGGCGACGCTTCGCGCCGGTGACGCTTCGCCCCCCCTTGCGCCGGCGACGCTTTGCCTCCTCTGTACGTCTCCTCTTTTTGTTTTTTCTTTTTACCTCTATTAAGTAACACTAGAAGATGATTTTTTTTTTTTTTATATCTTTTATATTTAAGATAAAAGTTTGGTTGCATGATTTCTGGGTTTTATTTATTTAGTTTGGTTGCATGATATATATATATATATATATATATATATTTTTTTTACCTCTGTTAGTGTTAGCTACTTAGTTCTCTGCTTGGATAATAGGAAAGTTGAGGGAAAAGAGAAATCTTTTTGGGGGGATGGGGGGTATGTTTTATGCCTGAGAATTGTTATTTTTTTTAAGAACAATTTGCTGACATTAGTGGGTAAGTAGCTTATTTTCTTTTGTCAAATTTTGGTTCTTTCACTTAAGTTTGTGAATTTGATTGGTGAGTGCTACTGTTTGCTCAAAGCAATGATTGTGTTGCTCTAGTTTTGTTACTTTTTTGCTAGTTTCATTGAAAGAATTTGTTGGTTACAGATTAGCATATGAGTTATTCTGCCTTTAGAGAGATCACTTCTTTGAATTTCAAAAGTGGATTTGCGCAAATGGTGGTTAACTTAGGGGAGAGCCAGTCATCTGTGCATGGTCCAAGGTTATAAGCTAGTGGAGTCTGAGCAGTGTCCACTTTTTTTTTCTTTTTTGTAGTCAATGTGAAAATTTGTAATTGGTAGAAATGGCCTTTTTGTTGGTTGTAATGATGGTTGAACTATGGCTGAATTATGTACATTTTGGTAAAGCTAAACAATGGCAGCTAAGTATTGTAATTTGTGGTGCAATCACCTTTTGTTTTTGTTGCCTAAGCTATGGCTAATATCAATATATGGTGGTTTTTTTGGCAAGGAATGTTGTTATCATTTACTTTGAAAACCTTTATTAGATTTTGTATCTAAAATTGTTCATATTAAAGAACTAGTTGTTGTATCTGTAATTAGGCAATAGTCCATTAGGATGGTAAAAAGACCATTACCCAATTTTGGAACTTCTAAAACCAGGTGAAGGTTAAATGTAGGATTTTATTTTCATTTTTTTCCTCTTGGAGTATGTTTTATTCAAACAAGTTCTTTTAAGGTTGTGTTTAGAATATTTTACACTATAGATAAAAATTTAGTAACATCCTTGATAAATTGCTTGTGTAGATGTAGTTTGTCTTATGACAATGTTTACTCTTCTATGACATTAATAATCTATATGATGAACGGTTCAGGCTCTAAAATGAATTCAAAACTTGTAAGGTTACGTTATTTAGTTTATAAATTGTTTGGCTATAAGTCTTGTCTTGTTGGAGTGTAGAACTTTGCTTAGAAGTAAAGAAAATATTCAATTAGCACTTGGATTGACAAAAGCATTCAGGTATAATGTATGAGAATGATGATGACAATTTGTATATTCTAATGTATGTGCAGTTAACTAGCAATGTTAAGCCATCATGGGCTCCCTAGCAACTGGGTCAGAGCTAGTCAAGTCTGACCAAAGCATTCGGGTATAATGTGGATTTAATAAAGAGAATGATAAACTCAGGTATAATGTAAACTATTACTAATCAGTTGTATTTGTTAGATTTGCATTTGGATTTGAGGATCAAATTCAAGAGATTCACTTGGGTTTGTTTGTGCTTAAGCTTAAGTACTGAGATAATTTTGGTTGGGATTTTTTTTTTTTTTTGGTGGGTTATCCATTTCTTAGTAAACTGAAAGTTTTTTTTTTTTTTTTTTCTTTTGTATGTAGGCTAAAGCCAACTAAAAGTTATCTTTCTTTTATCTCCAGCTCTCTTTCTCTTTTGTGGTTGAAGAAATTGTGAGGAACAAGGTGAAGAACACAAGTTAACTTTGGATTTTTTCTGAAAGTTGTAAACTTAGCTTGAGCAAAGTAAGTAAATTCTAGTTAAAAACTTATAAAACTCTATACTTGTGATGTTGGAAATTGGTTTTGTGGTGGGTTGTTGTGTTGGAGCAAGCGGGTGGCTTGCATGGTGTTATAAAATGGTTTAAACTAATATTGGGAGTGTTTTTTATTTCTTGCAAATGTGAATGAGTATTATTGATTAGATGTGATGAATAGTATTTTATTTGATTTCAATACTTGTAAGCATTATAATTGTGATAGGTTTTGTGGTGGGTTGTTGTGTTAGAGCAAGCGGGTGGCTTGCATGGTGTTATAAGGTGGTTTAAACTAATATTGGGAGTGTTTTTTATTTCTTGCAAATGTGAATGAGTATTGTTGATTAGATGTGATGAGTAGTATTTCATTTGATTTCAATACTTGTAAGTATTATAGTTGTGATGTTTGTGATTGGTTTTGTGGTAGGTTGTTGTGTTGAAGCAAGCAGGTGGTTTGCATGGTGTTATAAGGTGGTGATATTCATATTAGAAGTGTTTGAATATGAAATGTATATTTGTTTAAGTATTAATATATACTTGTGCTTTTATGAATAAGATAGAATTTTATCTAAGTAGCTTATAGACTTAGATGTTAGAATACATTATAAGATTCCTCATAAGGTATTGCGTTACTTCCTGTTGACACTGAGATTAAGGAGATTGTACATGTCAGGCCAAAGAGCTAAGGACATGAGATGGTTTATAGACAAACGAATGGATGATGGGATAATGAGGCATCTGGCTAATAGTGAGGAATGGAAGAAGTTTGATTTGCAACATCCTGATTTTGCCCTCGAACCTCGCAATGTAAGGTTGGGGTTGGCTATAGATGGATTTAACCCTTTTGGGAATATAAACAACAACTATAGTATGTGGCCTGTCATACTTATCCCATATAATCTACCGCCTTGACTGGTTATGAAGGAGCCATATTTTATGTTGTCCTTGCTTATTCCTGGTCCCCACCAACCAAGAAATGAGATTGATATTTACTTGAAACCATTGGTTGACGAGTTGAAGGAGTTGTGGGAAGAAGGTTTACAAACTTATGATGCTTATAGTAAAGAGCATTTTCAAATGCGTTCAACTTTGTTGTGGACAATACATGACTATCCTGGATTTGGTAACGTGTTTGGGGTGGAGGAAAAAGGGTTACCATTCTTGTTACACTTGCAACGATGAACCATACTTAGAAGCTTTGGAAAGTAAAATTGGATTCATTAACCATCGAGCTTATTTGCCTATGGAACATCATTGGAAACATAGTCGGTTGCATAATAGTTTATCAGAGAAACGGAAGAGATCTTTAGAGTTACAAGTGGGAAAGATACAAGAGCAGTTAGATAGAATGCCAAATATAATTTTAGGAAAGCATCCAAGTAATAAGAAGAGACAATTCATTGGGGAGCCAAATTGGTCAAAGGTAAGTATTTTGTATAAGCTTCCATACTGGAAGAATAAAAAGCTTAAGCACAACATCGATGTCATGCATTTGGAGAAGAACATTAGTGAGAGTACTTACGGTACTTTATTGGGCATTGAGGGAAGAAACAAGGATACTGACAAGGCATGGATAGACTTGCAAAATATGAACTTTAGGCATACGTTGCATTTGAAACAACGTCCTGATGGATCATATGGGAAGCCTCGAGCTTTTTTTTCATTAAGCCCAAATGAAAGGGATGGTTTCTATGACTTTTTGAAATCAGTCAAGTATCCGGATGGCTATGTAGCCAACATATCAAGGTCAGTGAATGCAAAAAATGGTAGATTATCTGGTTTGAAAAGCCATGACTGTCATGTGCTACTACAATGAATTCTTCCAATTGGGTTGCGAGGGTTTGCACATAAAGATATTAGTATTGTATTGTTTGAGTTGGACAACTTCTTTCAAGACTTATATTCAAGGACCCTAAAGCAAAGTGAATTAGAGAAATTAGAAGAACGTATAGTTCTTATACTGTGCAAGCTTGAGAGGTTCTTTCCTCCAGTATTCTTTGATGTTATAGTCCACCTTGCTGTTCACTTGCCTCGAGAAGCAATTTTAGGAGGCTCGGTACAATATCGGTGGATGTACCCAATTGAAAGGTAATTAGACCCTTTAATGCATCCATCAATTGTACCTTTTTCATGTGGTATAAAATCACATAATGTGCATATTTTTTCCTTGTAGGTACCTTGGAAAATTGAAAAGATACGTTTCGAACCGAGCTCGACCAGAAGATTCGATTGCAGAGGCTTACATTCTCAAAGAATGTATTAACAACTGGTCTTTGTATATTGATGGGATCAAAACTGTGCATAATCGAAGAGAAAGAAATGAAGATTTTGGTGAATCTAGTGAAAGATTGATAGTTTTTTCACAAACTGCCCAACCTACAGGTGGTAGACAGAATGATGGCAACTTGTTTCTTCCATTGCTTGATACTGCTCATTGGTACTTATTGTACAATAGTCCTGAGCTAGAGCCTTATTTAAAGTATGTGATTTCATATGCATGTATTGTTTGATCAAGTTTTGAATATTATCTACAATGCTTAGCTAAGAATAAATCACCTTATTTTTAACAGTGAACACAAAAGCACATTGCATAATCATACTGGAGAAGCCGTAACTCAAATCCGACGACAAGAGTTTCCTAAGTGGTTCAGAGAACGTGTAAGACATTTGAAATTTAATCACACACTAATAAAAATTAAACATTCAAATAGTTTCATCATTACTTATTACTAATTAATATCATTTGTTGTATGTCATTGTAGATGAATAGATTGAAAGTTAACGAGTCACCAGAAGTTACTAAAGAGTTATGGTCATTAGCAAATGGTCCTAAGCCGCATGTGAAGGAGTACACAGTTTGTATGGTCAATGGTATAAAGTTTCATACTAAGGACCTAGACAATCGACGTGTAACCCAAACCAGTGGTGTATATACCGAAGGGGACCATGAGGGAGAAATGCACGACTTCTATGGTCATGTGTGCAAAATTTGGGAATTGGAGTATGTGTTTCGCTATAAAGTTGTTTTGTTCCAGTGTGAATGGCACAATACTGGTACCAATGGTCGAAGGAGAACGATAAGAACCGATGCACACTACACAAGCATTGATGTTACAAGTCGGTGGTATGAAAATGACCCTTTTATACTTCCTAGTCAAGTGAGACAAGTTTTTACCTTCAAGATACCAAATTGGGTGAACCTTGGAAAGTTGTGCAATCCATCCAACATAGGGGAGTGTTTGATGTCCCGGAAGTCGGGGGTAGAAAATCCAATGATAATACAAAAGATAGTGACACATTCCAACAAGAAATGATTGTTGATGTTGTCTCTATCAATGTTGAGGACAATATTATTAACTGTTGTATGGGTTATGTTGAAACTGAGGTTGTTCTTGAAGGAGGAACTTCAAGAGATGCTAATCAAAATGAAGAGCATGACATACCTGATGTTGATCTTGATATGGATTATGATATGTAGAGTTCGTAACAGTTGTTTTAAATGTTGTGTGCTTATCTTAAAGTTTTGTGCTTGTCTAAATAGCAATTTTTTTGTACTTATCTTGAACTTGATATGGATATTGATGTGGTTATTTGTTGTGTTGAGTTAGTAGTAATTGTGTTTAAATTTTGCACTTGTGAATTGCTTGATATGGATAATGGTGTAGACTATAATATGTAAAGTTAGTAATAATTGTTATTAAGATGTTTTGTACTTATCTTGAACTTGATATGGATATTAATGTGGTCATTTGTTGTGTTGAGTTAGTAGTAATTGTGTTCAAATTTTGCACTTGTGAATTGTTTGATATGGATAATGGTGTAGACTTTGATGTTAAGTTAGTAGTAATTATACTTATCTTTCATGTCAATACATAATTTCAAAAAATGCCCAAAAATGCCAAATACACTTATAACATACCGAGGTATGAGATGGCAAGATTGGATAAAATGTGGCAAAACCAAGAGAGAATTGATGCTTTGGGATTGAAGCACATCTCAACTTCTCTAAAGGATACTGCTCAGTCCAATTGTGCAAAAGGAAAAAGAAATAGAGCTAGTATTTTGGTAGATGATGATTATGCACCACCTATTGGTGACGATGACAATGATGATGAGTCATCTAATTCTGTAATCCATAAGGTACAATAGATGTTTCATAGAGTACAATAGATGATAATAACTTTATTGTTTCATTACTTGTAATGACTTTATTATTCTATTATATGTATGTTTGTTAGTTACAGATGGCACCAGGACGTCTTACACGCTCGCTAGGTGAGGCATCTATCCCAGTGGTTCAATCTACGGTCCAATCTACGGAAACACCTCCTGAAGCAAATCCTCCCATCCAAAGTTCTTCTAGTGCGGAAGCGCAGACTACTGGCACATTAACTAGCACGACTGGTAATTACATAGAACATACTTAATTACAATTGCACCCTGTTTTTACTATTGAGATTATAATTCATTTAATTTAGCTATAATATACATGTGATGTATAATATCTTAACATTAATAATGTTTAATTAGGATTTGCTAGCAGAATTACCTGTGGAACAACATGTGGTATAGCAGTACGGGAACTCGTTGAAAAAAATGGTAAGCTACCAGTACGTATAGCTGCAGAATATGATGCTCCTGTTGGGAAGAATGCGTGCAAGCTTGTCAATCAAATTGGCTTACAAGTGCGAAGTAATTTGTCCAGTTATAACGTGAAAAATTAAAAAAATGTTGATGTTGCTACTAGAGATGTAGTGCTTCAAAATATCGCAGTAAATTTATATTGATAACGTCTAATTCATCTTTGTTGTCACTAAACATATTAAATTCATATAATAGTATTTTTTATAATACATATACACTGCATTTTACAGGATCAGTTTAAGCTACAAGGGGATTCCAACTTGGTAACGAAAACATTAAATACAAAATGTGGAAGATAATTGAGTTCCAGCTCTCACAAGTTGCATCAAGCTTATAAAAAGCTCGTACAATCTCATGGTGCTGACTATGCAAGAAGCCACCCGCTAAAGAATGCCAAACTTGAGCTGTGGACTGAACTCATTGATGGGAGATGGACCAATGAGAATTGGCTGGTAAATTATTTATGCATATATTATTATTATCCAATGGTTACTATATTATGTTGTAAACTGATTAGATTAATACTTAGATGAAGTAAATGTATACTGTTTTATTCATAATCTAATAAATATCTTGAATGTTGTTTATTAGAAAAAATCAAGAAAAAACTCTGAAAATAGGAATAAAATTTCAGGCAAACATAGATGTGGAACAAAGGCACTTGCTGTTAGGGTGGATGAAGAGGTACGTGTTTTTTCATTATTCTTAAACCTTAGTATATTGTATGTTGTGATTAATTAAGTATATATAACATTTAAATATTAATTAATCAGACAAATAATAATGACGGCCAAGTTCCTGAATTGGCAAAAATCTTCAAAGATGTTCATTTCAATCCAAATACAAATATGTGGATACACCATGAGGATGAAGCGACATATGTACGTGTATCATTCCATCCCTATCATTTCATCCCTATCATGTTTGTAAAGCTATAACATATATATTATTAATGTGGTGATTGTTTGTTTCTTTCTCTTTTTCAAATAATAGGAAAATATTCTCAAAGTGCAAGAGGATCATTGTCAAGATCCTAATGCAATGCCTCTTACACAAGAGGAGATCTCAAACTTGGTTTTTAAGAAAAACTCCAGTATTGTAAAAGGACTTGGCATGAGACCTTCCTCTTCTCTAGTAACCATAGCCTCATCTAATTCCTCGGTGGAGTATATTCAACGGTTAGAAAATGAGATCATTGAGCTTAAAGAGGCAAGAGCTAGGGACCAAGAGGAGCGAGCTAAGCAAGAAGAGGTCCAAAAGAATATTCTTAACTTTTTAAGGAGGAATGGTTATGATGACGCTCTTACCTATGGGGGTGGTTCAACCTCAAGTTAAAACATTTTGTGGTTAGTATTTTCTTTTAGAAATTGACCCACATTACATGGTGTGACTACTCTTAATGCATTGTTAGAAATGTTTCTTATAACATAATTAATATTTTTACTTTACGATTTTAATGTAGTATTGTTTTTATATTTATGCAGATTTCTTATTGATGGATTTTAGGAGATTTACTTTTGGCATGACTTGAAGACATATGAGGATATCTCCCGTTAGTTCTAATTATATTATGCTACACTTTTTGCATTGTTATAAAACATCTTGAGTTATTATATATGTTGCAAACAATTATTGTATGGAAGGAGTTTAAATTAGATACTTGTTTTACTTTTTACTTGTGGAATGTATGGATTTTTTTTTATAAATGTGTTGTTGAAATAAATGTATTATTCAAAAGTGAGGTTTTAGTAATGTAATAACAGGTTACAAGTTAATATCAAAGCCATGAAAAAAATAAAAATAGAAAATAAGTTTTAATGACGAATTTTTTCGTCACAAATATAGTAATAAAAAATTGTTTTAGTAACGAAATATTTCGTCACTAAATGTAGCAAAATTTTGTGAGAAATGGTTTTAGTGACGATAATTTTCGTCGCTATATATGCCTGAATTTTCTTAAATATAGTTTTAGTGACGAACTTTTTCGTCACTATATGTACCTAAAAATACTTTTAGTGACGAAATTATTCGTCACTAAATATGATTTAATAAACTAAAGTGTTTTTAGTGACAAAATATTTTCGTCACTGAAATGTGTTTTTAGTGAGGAAAACATTTAGTGACGAAAACATTTAGTGACGAAACGTTTTCGTCTCTAAAAGTTTTTTTTTTTTTTTTAAATCAAATCAGACTTTTAGTGACGAAAGTTTTTGTCACCAGGACTTTTAGTGACGGGGTTTCAGCGACAAAATGAATTTCATCACTAAAAGTCTGATTTCGTCACTGAAGGTTCTTAGTGACGAAAAACTGGACTTTTAGTGACGAACTTTTTCGTCACTGAAAATACATTTTGTTGTAGTGTTAATTGGTTGATGAAGAGGATATTATATTTTAACTGGTTGCCTAGAGGCAAAGCTTATTTTTATATGTTATCATACACTAAAATTTTATGTATCTTTATAGAGTGGCAGAGGAAAGTAACAATAACCTTTTTAAAAAAAATAATTTTGCATGTGAGGTCTGATAGGCCACAAACGCGTTGACCCCTTGTGATTAATTAAATTGATTAATTAGCCGAGTTATTAATTAATCAAATTAACATGCAAATTCACGTGGCAGCATAAACAAATCACCAGAACTAAAGTATGCAGGGGAAAATAAAAGACACGGTGATTTGTTTACGAATGGGGAAAACCTGACGACAAAAACCCCACCGGGTGATTTAAGGTCACCACTTCCGAAACTCCACTATTATCACAACAAGCGATTACAAGCAAGGAATCCAAGTACCTTACCAACCTACAGTTGAACCCTTACCCCAATACCCAATTGGACTTGTTCTGTAGTGACAGTTTCTCCTCTTAATGCACAGCTCCGAGTACGTGATTAACCAATTGCGCGGATCCTAGTACGTGACTTCAATTCACCAACTAGAGAGAGAGTTGTTGGCTGCAAAGTTCTTCAAATCATCCACACGATGAAGATCAAGAAGATGTTTGGTTACAAAACCCTACGGTGCACATTACACAACAACTTCTTCACAAAAGATGAACTAGGGCATGAACTTTGTCGTTGATCACAAATTGCATGAACAAGAATTACTCAATGCTTTTGCAACTTGCATCACTTTTACGGCCCTTAAAACAATCCTTTTATATGTCTAGGGTTAGGAGAAAAGAAGTCTCAAAGACACATTCACGGATTGGAATTAAAACAGAACTGAAAAGCTATTTGCTTTAAATCTCGACAGATAGAGGTGTCGAGAATTTGTCGAGAAGCTGTTGCGCTTCGGGGCTGAAACAACTTCTAAAGCTCGATAGATGTATGTGTCGAGGCCAAGTGTCGAGCTTGAGTAACTTGCACTTTCTAGCTTGTTTCTTGGACAGACTTGATGATTTCAACACTTGATCTTGAAACACTATTTCTTGAAGCATTAAACACATCCTAAATCTACCCAATTACAAGTAAAGTGCGTTTTGTCAAAGGATAAGCAAATTATATAAAATAGTGATATATGTCAACAACTTGAACTACATATGTCCTAACAATCTCCCCCTTTAGCAATCCGTGACAAAACCACAACAAACAAATGAAGATATGAGAGAAGTCATAAAACACTTTAACTCATATTCACTTGTTGAATACAATAAAATCTATCCTAATACAAACTCTTGAAAAACTTTGCAAGAAGAGAGTTTATGGCAAGTAGACTTTGACAACCTATATTTTTGAAACACTTTTAAACAAAACATATCAAGGCATCTTTGTGTGAAGCAGAAATAATAAATTGCATACAAGTAAAAGAAACATGTGTATAAAGACAGAAAAAAAAACAATACATGGAGAGATAGATGAAAGAAATATACATCAACATATATATCAAGAAATAAGCACAAAGTATGTCAATGTATCTCTAAAAAGATAGAAAGGAAAAGAAATACATTTAATCCTCACTACATCCCTCATATCAACACTCCCCCTATAAAAAATGTCCTATACTAGCTCTCCCCCTAAGTATGATTACTCTCATACACCAAAACTACTCCCCCTTTTTGTCACGAGTGACAAAGGGTAGAGTGTCAAGTAGACATCTCATCAGAAGAGCTTGCATCTCCATCATCATCATCAGAAGCATCATCGTCATCACTATCATCATCATCCTCAGTCTCAGAAGCAACATGAGGTAGCGGAGGAGAAGCCTCAGAAGCAAAGCCACCCAAGGTCGCCTGTTGTTTGGCGATGCGACCAACACGAACGTTCACCTGATACAACTCCATGTAGAGTGTACCGAGGCGAGCATCCATGCACTGAAGCTGTGCCATGATGTCTCCAAGAGTGACGTCGTTCGAGGAAGAAGAAGGAGCAGATGTCGCTCGAGCAAATCTGGATGTAGTCGGACTATGCCTCACTACGTTTTACGGTAGCGGCGTCTATGGCAGACATGACATGAAACGGATCGGACGATGGAAAAGGGATGGAAAAACGACGAAGAATCCTCGTGATAGCGGAAGGGAAAATGAGCTTATCACGGGTGGCCGTATCTTTATAAACATCTATGATAGAGAAGATAAAGTGTGAAAAGAAGTCTATAGTGAGATTCTCTAGAAGAGACAACAAAAATTGAGCACGAGGGTCTGTGATGGAGTTGTAGTGAGATAATGGGTGCAAAACAAAAGTCATCACCATGTTAAGGAAATGGACCTTTAGCAAAAGGCCTACATGGTGTGTACTGATTATCTCCCCAAACGGAAGGGCACTCACAGAACGCAGAAATCATCTCATCTTTGGACATAGTCCATAGACACTCACATCCGGGGTAATTAGGATGATCCACCCTTGGGACATGAAGAACCTCGGAGACTAACTCTGAAGTGACAGCAAAGCACGTACGTCAAACGCCAGAATAGAAGAGAGGTACTGAAGAATCAATCCCGTGGATGTTGGAGTAAAACTCCTGTATCAACACGAAAGGACAAGTGACCGGGACGTCACATAGTGACTCCCAAGCCCGACTGTGAATGACATCGGGTAGGTCAGTGTCGGCAAAGTCTGCCAGGACAACTTGGCGTTCCGAATGAGCACCTTGTTTAGAGAAGTTCTCCGAGAAGTCCTTTTGGACTTTCTCATCATGGAACGGAACAGACAAAGGAGTAGAATCAGAAGAAGAAGAAGATCCCTTAGAATGCAGAGGGTTCTAGGATGGAATGGATTTACGCTTAGGTGCCATAGACACTACAAGTGAGGAAGATTTTGAGAAACACTTGAAGAATCCTTAGGAAGGGGTTTGGAGTGAGTGAGAGAGGTTTTGGGAGTGAAAACAGTGAAGTATCGAGAGAGAGATCGAGCTAAATGAGAGAAAAAATTGCGACAGACACATATATAGTCCTTCAGTAATTCTCGACAGATGCAGGTATCAAGAGGTGTCAAGACAGCTATCGAGGTACGTATCGAGAAAATGAACTTCGACAAATACAGCTATCGAGAATATGTGTCGAGAAAGAAGGATCAACCACTTAAGAATCTCGATTGATCCAGAAGCTGTCGAGAATCTATCGAGCAGACAGAAAGTTTCTCGATCGATCCACCAGGTGTCGAGAATGTGTCGAGACTGCGATTAGAAAAAGACTAAGAAGCTCGACAGACAGCTAGGTGTCGAGGAGGTGTCGAGATTGCCTTAAAAATAGTTTTTCAAGAGAGGAAAAACACAGACATGGATGCAATCATGCATGCAACTCAACCAATGATCCAAGCAACACATTAAGCTCTCAAAATCATCTCTCAACAATAATTTAAAGCACATGGATCCCAAAACACGCACACATACACACTAAACAAGTCTAACCAATTTTATATTTCGAAAATGAGTTAAAACAGTTTAGCGAGCATACATTAACGCATGTAAACCTTGTGATGGCCAAATCACATTGTACCTGCACATGTATCAAGAATAGCAAAGAATATTGCGTGTTGTGTATGAAAATATCGCAAGATTGCATAAGTGTCTCAAAGTTATGACGATTTGAGATATGAGAAAATCACTTTAACTCACACACAATTATAACTGCTTGATGGGGACTATCACCTTTGAGGTACATCCTATAACTCCCACATCTCCTAGAAAACATGCTTGCAACCATATTTTAAAGCATTTAAACTTTTTGCTTTTATTTCTTTGCATATTTTCTTTTATTAAGCATATCATGCATGGGCATACAAGAGAGAGAAAAGAGATACCCAGTTATGTTAAGCTTTTGACATTGCACTTTTGTTATGCCGAGACATACGAATGTCATTGACATTGCACTTTTGCTATGCCGAAGCATACGGATGTCATATCATGATTAGCGAGTAATAGTGGTGAGATAGTTATTTATGCCTTTCTCTTATAATTTTCTAGTCTTACCCGTCAAAAAGAGTGATACTAGTGTTAAGTACAAGAGATCACTTAACCTTACTCATCACAAACAAAGAGTTACAAAGCTCACTTGCTTAGTTGTGCATAAGAATGCTCATCTAAGCTACAGGTGATACAAAGTTTAGAAAACTCCGTTTCAATGGCCATTTTAAGGTTCACAAGAACCAATGTACACAAACACACACTGTTGTTGTATATTTCAATTTTTAAATTTTTTTTTTATTTTTATCAGAAAAGCAAAAATAAAACACAAAACTGAAAACACACAAACAAAATCAAGTTAAACAACATGAATGCATGAATGAAAGATGCATATGCATGATAGCATGATTTCAAAAGCAGTAAAGAAATCAAGCATAGAGAGTCCTACTTAAAATCGAAAGAATTAAAACAGAGGACAAACAGAAAAGACAATTAAGTCTTACGCTCCTTTCTTACCCACACAGCATGAGTCTTTGGCTTTGAAGATGAAAAGGCACGTGTCCTAGTATGACTACTGAAGGACATAGAAGAGTTAACATTCTCCTGAAATTGAGTTAAAAAGCTTAAGACTTTTACTAACTCTCCAAACAAAGGTGTAGGTCCTTGAGAGGAAACCTGTAACTGTTTAGACAATTGCTTATGAGGATACAACTTAAAGCAATTAGGACGAATATGTCCAAAAACACCACAATGGTGACAAACATGAGCAGTTTTAGAGCTACTCGGCTTCCCAGAAGGAGGTCTAACCTTAGAGGTTGACAGAGACCTTAACTTAGGACAATTTGGCTTAATATGACCAACAATGTGACAATGATGACAAGTGGGGACAAATTCAAAATTTTTATTCAACGTAGGAGGAGTTTTAGACATAGGTTTAGAAACTTCAGCGTTAACATCAGATTGTTTAACTTTGTCTATCTTAGCAATATTAGCCTTCAACTCTTCATTATTCCTTTTGAATGAAGGAATATAAAAATCCTTTTGTTTTGAGTTAGGCTCAACAACAAGTTTGGTACTAGTTAATTTTTCAACTTCAGTTTTAAATTCAACTAGTTGCTCTTCCAAACTCTTAATTTTGTCCACCTGAGATGAAATTTGGTTTTTAAAATTCTCATTCAAATTAGTGGCTTCATCCAATTTTACCATCAAATCATCTTTTTCAAGCTTGACCTTTTTAAATTTAGCTTTTGATTTTGTAGAACACTCAAGAAATTTCATACAAAAATTATAAAGCTTGTAATAGGCATCATGAATATCATCATCATCATTCAACACAAGATCATGCAAATCAAAACAATCAAGAGTTTCCATGACAACAGGGGTCAATGGATCACACATCAAATATTAAACCCTAATCAAAGTGTGCCTGCTCTGATACCACTTGATAGGCCACAAACGCATTGACCCCTTGTGATTAATTAAATTGATTAATTAGCCGAGTTATTAATTAATCAAGTTAACATGCAAATTTACGTGGCAGCACAAACAAATCACCAGAACTAAAGTATGCAGCGGAAAATAAAAGACACGGTGATTTGTTTACGAATGGGGAAAACTTGACGGTAAAAATCCCACCGGGTGATTTAAGGTCACCACTCTCGAAACTCCACTATTATCACAACAAGTGATTACAAGCAAGGAATCCAAGTACCTTACCAACCTACAGTTGAACCCTTACCCCAATACCCAATTGGACTTGTTCTGTAGTGACAGTTTCTCCTCTTGATGCACGGCTTCGAATACGTGACTAACCAATTGCACAGATCCTAGTACGCGACTTCAATTCACCAACTAGAGAGAGAGTTATTGGCTGCAAAGTTCTTCAAATCATCCACACGATGAAGATCAAGAAGATGTTTGGTTACAAAACCCTACAGTGCACATTACACAGCAACTTCTTCACAAAATATGAACTAGGGCATGAACTTTGTCGTTGATCACAAATTGCATGAACAAGAATTACTCAATGCTTATGCAACTTGCATCACTTTTACGGCCCTTAAAACAATCCTTTTATATGTCTAGGGTTAGGAGCAAAGAAGTCCCAAAGACGTATTCACGGATTGGAATTAAAACAGAGCTGAAAATTTGTTTTCTTTAAATCTCGACAGATAGAGGTGTCGAGGATCTGTCGAGAAGCTGTTGAGTCTCGGGGCTGAAACAGCTTCTAAAGCTCGATAGATGCATGTGTTGATACCAAGTGTCGAGCTTTAGTAACTTGCACTTTCCAGCTTGTTTCTTGGACAGACTTGATGACTTCAACACTTGATCTTGAAACACTGTTTCTTGAAGCGTTAAACACATCCTAAATCTACCCAATTACAAGTAAAGTACATTTTGTCAAAGGATAAGCCAATTACATAAAATAGTGACATATGTCAACAACTTGAACTACATATGTCCTAACAAGGTCAGTTCTCAATGTGCATTACAAATCCCTATTCATATCCTTGTTTTATAATGTTTGTCCTGAAAATTTTGTTTTGGACCTAGTGTTTATTTATTTATTTAAGGAGGGTGTTTAGAGCTCCTCAAGCTCTGGATTATTATCCCGAGTGTGTGTATTACCTCCATCTGACATACACCAACTAATTATCGAGAATTTTGTTAGTTTTTGGGTATAGAGGTGGATATTTCTAAAGTGAACCTAACTTAGATTGGTGTTGGGGGGAGTTCACGGCTGATAATAGCTCTTTTTGTTGGTAGGTAACATAGGTCTCAACTGGTCTTCCATCTTAGTATTTTTATAGAGGAAACGAGGAGGTATTATTCAGATGAGAGCTTATTTTTAAACCTACTTAATATTGCATTGAGAAATAGATAAGGGATAGCAGTCATTGATTGAGATATATACTACCCAAGGTCATTTTTCTATGCCAATTCCTACCATTCATATTAGGATAAATATATGCACAAAAACTCATATAGTTTCCCCTTAAAACACAACACATCGAGGTTTTGAGTGTAACACTTAAACCCCTTGCGGTGTTGTTTTACTTGTAAATTGTTAATTATGTAACATTTTACCTTCTTGAGGATTTTGAGTTTAACACAAAACCCCCTATGGTATTTCTTTATGTGAAAATATAGTTAATATTCTTTTATTATAATGGATGTCTATGGTTTTCACATAAAATGGTACACATGGAGTTGAGTACTATTACATTAAAATGATACACATGGAGTTTTGTGTTTCCCTCTAAGTATGTGTGTGTGTGTGACAGCAGTCAAACAAATGTGTGTGTGTGTGACAGCAGTCAAACAAATGAGAATTTTTTTGCTACCCAAGTCAAGCCTTTTCTAATTAGAAGATCTAATCTGTCATGGCTGTGCCCTCATGGTGCTTCCCATGTTCTATTCCTTTATTTTAAAGGTTTTTGAGCATGTAACGTCATACAAACATCATACCATCAAATTTGAGCATAAAAGATAAAGTATTTTGACGCCCGAAATTTTGATGAAATGTATCTTCATGCACCAGTTTAAGTTGGTGGCATCTGTTGGTCAAACCAATACCTATGATGGATGTGTGTGATTTAAAATTATTGAGTTTTGCATGAAATTGGCCATAGAATCCTAAGGACTAAGGGGAGGTCATGGAGACATCATAAGGAGGCATTGTCATAATATCCTTTTAAAAGAAAATCTCATGTATGAATCATCTATATGATGACCAAAAATGAAAAGATAAAATGTGTCTACTTTATAAATTCACATGGTAATATAAAATGGGAACTTTACTTGAACTCAATGTTCCAGTGTTGAAATGGGGAAAGGAATTGGGAAAAAAAATTGAAGAGATAAGTTCTTTTTGTGTGCGTGCACACACGTGTGTGTTTTTTAACTTAAAAGTTCCTCGTGTGGTTTCTTGGATTAATATATTGATGGTTAATTTTATCTTCTACTATGCTCATTTTCTCCTTGTACTACATTTCACTAGTACAAGTGTGGTTTTGTACAATGAACCACAAACTTTATGCCATTGGAGTATACAAGCACAATTTTGAGATGCATTTAGTGCAAACAAAAGAATAAAATCTAAATCCTTGCAGAGGATAATCAGATGGGGCCTTAATATGTATTATTTTTGCAAAGTGCAGTTAAGGGGATTCGAGTTTGACCCTTAGATCTAAACCCATAAAAAGGGAGCTGAATGCCAATAGGGTATACGTAAAAATTGTGCTTGTTGAGAGATTTATGATATTAATTACTAATATTCTTGAGCAGTCATTCAATTTGCCACCTTTACTAAGCTTACAGTTTTAGCTATCCATGAATTAAACTCAAATACAAGCTGAAGCACAATTATTTCATATGATAATCCCCCCTTTTTTCAATTTTTTTTTTTTTTTTTTTTTTTAAATCCTTGAAAGTTCTGCAAAATTTGGTAAGTTACAGAAACTACACTTCAAAATATCTTGGGCATCTTCAGTGTATGAATCTTTTTTTTTTTTTTGTGGTTGATGTTTTTTTCCCTTTTACAGGAAGGCTTATGCCTTGAATGTAGTTGGCATAATTCCAAATGAACTATGGGCTTTGGCTTTCCTCTTCAATATGTATGATATCTTCTAGATATGTTTTTTTACTTGCGTTTTGCATGAATATGGATTACCTTCTTTTTCATGTAAGCTAGGATTGAACTTAGACCTTGAAAGTGTACTGTGTCATGTAAACAAATTGAATTTTGTAGTAGATGTGGTGTACTGGTTTTCCAGGATGGTTCATTTTCATTATATTCTGTTAAATGTGCAATGTTTTCAATATTTCTTACAGGAATTTGGGCCAAAATTACTTGAATGGTAACTTGTTAGCATCCATTGGCAAACTATATCGCATGCAATACTTGTAAGCCTGTCTCAGTTTTGGTTTGAAACTCAAAGGATATTGTACGTCTAATGTCAGCTAACCTTTCTCTTTCCTTTGATGTTTAATAAATTAGGAGTTTTGGCATCAATGCGTTATCAGGGACACTTCCAAAGGACCTTGGAAATGTTACAGATTTAATATCATTGTAAGTTACCCTCATTCAAAATTTGTAAGTCATCTATGTGCCATCTTGGTGGCATTGTTTCAACCATTCTTTTATTGTAATTTATTTGAAGAAGGGTTTTGTGATAAGGTCTATCTCAAATGGAATTTCCTCCTCCCTCAATAATAGGATTCGTGTGTGACTTCCCATTAAAAATAACGAAGAATCACAAAAATTTGAATTTAGTAGTTACCCTGATGCTTTCTGCATTTCACATCTTTTTTTGGGGGGGGGGGGGGGGGGGGGCTGGAATTCTATATCTCACATACCTGATCTTGATGATTTGCACCCTAAGAGAGTCAAGTCCTTGTTTATAAATTATAATTCATATATGGTTTTACTGGTTAATTTTGTAGGTCTTTTTCAGCAAACAACTTCACTGGTTCTCTCCCATCTGAGCTTGGCAATTTAGTGAAATTAGAACAGCTGTAAGTTCTAGTACCATAAAGATTTCCACTTTCAGTGAACATTCTAAAAATCAATTTGATTTTATTTTATAGCTAGGTGAGGCAGACTTTGGAAATGGTTCTAGTAAATCTTCTAGTAATATCTTGTTTGTTGCTAAAGATTATAAGAACTTTGTGACAACAAATCTCATATGCCATATTGCAAGGTTTGCAAATGCAAGATTATCTGTTTTATCATAGGACAGAAAACAATGTAATCATATTTTTCAAATATATATTTTACATGATAAAGTCAAGTCCTATTAGCTGCCAGAAATTACATGGTGAAAATGATATATTTTGTAGATACTTACCATGAGAAATTTTGAAAATTGTTCTATTAGCTGCCATAAATGGCTTGAGACCTTTCCTTTGGTTGTTAAATTCATTAACTGTTACTACTAAATTTTTATTTGAGCTGAGGATAGGCTATTAATATAATTTTATTCATGTAAATTCTTTACCTCGACGGCTACTTTGATAGTTCTGGAGTTAGTGGTGCAATTCCTTCGTCATTTGCTAATTTAAAAAGCCTTGTTACAGTGTAAGAACTAGCTTACTACTTCTTTTCTCACATGCAAATTTCTAAAATTTACATAATGATGAATATTAAAAAACAAAATTGTGATCAGATTGTGTGAGAAGATATTTCTTATGATCCTAGGTGGGCTTCAAGCACTGAACTAATAGGCAGGATACCTGACTTCATTGGGAATTGGTCAAAGCTTACTACCTTGTAAGACTATTGTTAGCCCTATCCTATTTGCTTCTCTCTAAATCATACTTTATAAGGCTCAATTTTCATTGCAAAGTCAAAGTTATTATTGATAAAATTTTAGTGTATTTGTGCACAATTTATGAGATGCATTTGTGCACAATTTATGATTAACTACTCCAAAATGATTTTGGTAGGAAGCTTGAAGGAAACTCTTTAGAAGGTCCCATACCCTCAGTGTTTTTCAATTTGACTTCTCTGATAGAGTTGTGAGTGTCAACATCTCTTAGTTACTTTTATTTGTATTTTGCAGATCTTGTAAAGTTAACAATCTCATGTGTGATATTACTGTGGGAGAATAAGTGATTTGTCTAATGGGAGCTCTTCACTGGCTTTTATAAAGAATCTGAAATCTCTAAGTACCTTGTAAGAAAACGCCCAAGAGTCTATGTTTTAGATTCCTAATTATGAATATCCATATTTTCTTTCCTCTTTGTTGCTCTTCCATAATATAATATAATAGTTTAGTTGCATCTGTTGCAGAGTGCTGAGGAATAATAAGATTTCTGATTCAATTCCATCAAATATAAGAGAATACTTAAAGTTGTCATAGATGTAAGTAATTCCCATTGGTGGGTGACTATTTAGAATTTTAGATACACGTAATACTGGAATTTAGGTTGAATTTGATTGTTGTTCAAAGCAATGGAATTGGGAACATCTATGCTATTTATTAGGTTGGGCAATCCCAACCTGAAGAAAGAAATTTATGTGGGTTCTTGTATTAAAATTTATTTGGTAAATACTGATCAAATTAAGTGATACTATTATCAGGTTTCTCTTGGCTTGGAAAATGAACTCACCCTGTTTGTAATTGAATAAGGGCCACTTCATTGTATCTCAAATTCATCCTATTTCTTGTCCACTCTTCTTATCTTTTCTCTATCCTTTTCTTTTTCCTTCCTTCTTGTTGGGATAATGTGTAAGGATTATAATGGTTAATTACTTCTTGTATATAACTAGTTGTATGAATCACAATCATGTGATAATAGTTTTGTTATCCATAAATAATAATAATATTGTTCAAACGCGCTTTTCAATTTGAGTTCGCTCTCTTTCTTGTAATATACCTTGTTTTCTTAATTTCATATTTGTACATCCTAATATTATTTTGTATTATATTGAAGCATGTACTATTGCCTTCATTATCAGGTTTCTTGGAAACAATAAGTTAAACGGCATTGTGCCTGCACAAAAAAGTGGGTCTCTTCTCAACATGTAAGTACATAAAGACATTATTTGCATTTAATAACATTATGATACATTTAAAATGGAGGTGTCTAACAATTAGCTTTTTAATTGAAATCCCTTATTTGTATAAGGATTTTTTGAATCTCCAATGCATATGTGCGAAGAGTTATATTTAGTCTGATATTAGGAGGGTAGTATGACTCCGATCTTGTATTAATTATAAGCTATTTACGGTGGTATTATGGTAGAAAAATGTTGAGTTCCACATACCAAAATCTTGTATGAGCTAAGCAAACATTTATATGTAGTGAGCTATAACAATCTTATGGAGCAAATGCTTTTACATTGGGAGGTTATAACACACTCAGGTTAATCAAAGATTTGATCTCCATGTAATAATTTAGCGATTACTCTAAAATGATGGAAGTGTTTCCTTTCTTTTTTTTGGGGGGGGTGGGGTGTGGGTGGGTGGGGAGGGTATTTTCTGTATCTCTATAAGTAAGCAATTACAGAAAATAATAAATGTTGATCACCAATGGATTAATTGTACTGGCCTAATCTTATAGTATAGCATAAACAAGCATGGCATTATTAGCAAACATAGAAAAATATATGTTCTAAATTTCGAATAATGTGGCTTCAAAATTTTGTTTTAGAGCATCAATGTCAATTGTCTAATGCGTAATTTAGTACTGAACATGGGATTGTATACCAGTTGAATGGATCATGTATCTAACATCCTTCTTATGTTATGATTGGAGTGATTTGTCTTACAATAATTTACAGGGAAGCTTTCCTTCTTGGGTTAGCGAACAAAATTTACAATTGTATGTATACTGTTGTATTTGAAAATATCTTATATTATATTTATGTTTTCGATATTCTATAACTTGCTACTCTTGAATAAAAACTGACATTTAGATCTTCTGCTGTATAATATGCAGTAATTTAGTTGCCAACAATTTTACAATAGAAGGTTCAAACAGCAGGTAAATTTCTCAATGCTTTCTTATTTTAATGCTTGAGTTTTACTATAACTAGCTGCGAACCCGCGCATTGCACGTGATAATTATTTTTATGGTGGTTTTATTAATTTTTCTTTTTGCAATTTAAACTAATCTAATAATGAGTAATGTATTTGTAATTATATTTTTATTTATTATAGGAATAATCTTAAATGTAATATAGGAACAATCCAAAACACCAAAAAAACGTAAACTAAAAAAAATTAATAAAACTTAACAATGATTAATTGAACCAATATTAGGATAAAATTTTGTTTTTGACTATCTATTAAGGTTATTTTCTTTGTAGAAATTATAATTTCAGCCACCCAAAATATATTATCAAATAATTAAACAATTATTAGAAAAATCTAAGAATTAAATTTCTATACATGCATTGTTATAAAATAATAATAATAATTAAAATAAAATTGCAAAAGTTAAAATTTGTCACCTATCCAATTATTTTCGTTTGGCTAACCTTTGCTTTTCTTTAAATGAATGGCATTATAGAGTATTTCTAATACAACTATTAAGAGTACTTTGTGTACCACAAAGAATTCAAAAATAAACAAAAATTAGTAAAGTCTCATCATTTAACATCTAAATTAAACACTATAAAAAATCATGCTATGTAACAAAATAAATATCAAATTATCCAAATCATGCTATGTAATAGAATAATATTATATTCTTTAAAACGCAATAGGATAACATTTAACAATCAAAGAGAATAAAAAAAAAACAACAACAACAATTTAAAAAACAAAACTAAATCGCATTAACCCAAAATAGAGTTTAAAAGAATATAAAAAATTATCAACCTAAAGTAGAGATGCCAGGGAAAAAAATCCACCAAAAAATTTAGAGAGAGAGAGAGAGAGAGAGAGAGAGAGAGAGGACCATTTTTTGTGAAAGAAAGCTATGCATAGAATAGAAGAGATAGTGACAAATTTATAGTAATAGGGTGTGAATAAGAAAAAACAAAAATAAAGGAAGATGAAGGGAAAAAGAAAAAATGATATTAATGTAAAGGGTAGTGGGGAGATGAAAAGGTAAGGGAGGGAGAAAGATTGAAGAAATAGTGGAGAGATGAAATGGTAAGGAAGAGAGAAAGGTTGGAGAAGTGTAAATGTTAAAAACAATTATAGGAAAATTGGAAAGAAAAAAAGAAAAAAAAAAACCTAAAGCTTGAAAGGCTTCAACAGTTTTTTTTTTTTTTTCTTCTTCCTTTAAGCTAAAAAGGCTCACACAAAACCCTAAAACTGAACTGAAAAGGCTTTGGGTTGGGCTTGATAGTGGAACTAAATAAATAAGAGGTGAGTTGGATTAATTATACAGATTTATTATAGGGTGATAGTGGATGTAAAAAAATAAGTAGTGGACTGGATTTATTATAGGGTGATAGTGGAAGTAAATAAATAAGTAGTGGGCTGCATTTATAGGGCCAAAAATTGTAAAAACCATTTTAAAATTGTAGGACAAATTATATATTTTTTTTTAAAATGACGTGGCAGCTAATGTGGCGCAACGTAAGAGCAGCAGCATTAAACGCTATGCTTCACCTTTTAGTAATATATAGACTAGTCACGGACCTGCGCATGGATGGAACTAGGATTCATACCTAGGGAAGGCCAAAGCTTAAAACCAAAAAAATATTTATGAAAATAAAAACTAACATCTATTTCATATTCAACAAAATACTATATACAAAATAAGTATTTCTTAAACATTTCATATTATAAAGCACACCAACAAAGTATAACATACAAAATAAGTGTTTCTTATTTTGTGCACAATTTTTGTTTAGTCCATATTTATTTATTTATTTTGTTTTTGTAGTTAAAGGGGCATGAATTTTATTTATTTATTTATTTTCTTATAGGTCAATATCTAAATATTTTAGAGAGGAGAGACAAATATATATATATATATATATATTTAAGGGCAAACCTTAATTTTTTGTATACCAATTTTTTTTAATGGGGGTTTGGGGGGGGGGGGCAGGGGGGAGGGCCATGGCCCCTTTGGTACAAAGAGGGTGACAGAAACACTAAGTTCTTCCACTCCCGGGCTTCGGAAAGGAGGAAAAAAAACACCATTTTGGGGCTTTGGAATGATGATGGTGTTTGGTGGGACAGCAGGGAGAGTATTTCAACCGCCGCAATATCTTATTTTTAAAAAATATACACTTCCTCTTCTCCAACGGGGATCAATGAAGTCACTAGTGCAATACCAAGGTGTGTCACAAATGAGATGAACTCTGAGCTTACCAAAACATTCACTAGAGAGGAAGTTATATTGGCATTGCAGCAACTTCATCCCACCAAAGCTCCCGGGCCTAACGATATGTCTGCAATCTTTTTCCACAATTATTGGGACATTGTTGGACCTAATATCACAAATATGGTCTTAAATATGTTGAATTCAAATATGTCAATGACTGAATTAAACAAAACCAATATTTCTCTCATCCCAAAATCCAATCAGCCCACCAAAATGACTGATTTTCGGCCCATAAGCTTGTGTAACACTACCTACAAAATCATCTCCAAGGTCCTTGCAAATAGGTTCAAAGCTATTTTACCTATTATCATATCCGAAAATCAAAGTGCTTTTACACCCGGCCGGCTAATTACGGATAACGTTCTTGTAGCCTTTGAGTTCATGCATTATCTGAAGCACAAAAATGAAGGTAAATAAAATTACATGTCTATTAAATTGGATATGAGTAAGGCATTTGATAGGGTAGAATGGAACTTTATTAAAGGGGTGATGGAAAAACTTGGTTTTGTGGAAAAATGGATTGACCTCATAAAGAATTATGTCTCTTTTGTTTCTTATTCAGTGCTGATAAACGGGGAAGCTTTCGGGAACATCTCTCCTTCAAGGGGTATTAGGCAGGGAGATCCACTCTCTCCTTGCCTTTTTCTTCTTTGTGCTGAGGGCTTTTCTGCCCTTATTCATGAGGCAGCCAGGAATCAACATTTAAATGGAATTTCCATCTGCAAAGGTTGCCCCCTAATCACCCATCTCTTCTTCGCTGATGACAGCCTTCTATTCTGTAAAGCAAAAGATCAAGAATGCCAAGCACTTGTCGACATCCTCAATAAATATGAAGAGGCTTCCGGGCAGAAAACTAACGCTGACAAATCCTCAATGTTCTTTAGCCCAAACACCCCTCAAGAGTTAAGGAAAAGCATTCTAAACACTCTCGGTCCAATGCAAGACTCTCGGCATAATAGATATTTGGGGCTGCCTTCCATCATTGGGAAATCGAAAACCCAAGTATTTTCGGAAGTTAAGGACAGAGTTGCTAGGAAACTTGCTGGCTGGAAGGGTAAACTTCTCTCAATTGGTGGGAGGGAGATTCTTATAAAAGCTGTGGCTCAAGCGGTGCCCACATATACTATGAGTTGCTTTCAACTCCCAAAGACTCTTTGCCATGACTTAGAAAGAATGATGTGAAGCTTTTGGTGGGGCCAAAAGGATAAGGAAAACAAAATTGCGTGGGTGAGTTGGAGGAGGTTGTGTCGGTCTAAACTTCATGGTGGTATGGGGTTCCGAAATATTCAAGCGTTCAATCATGCTATGCTAGCCAAGCAAGGTTGGAGAATACTTTCCAACCCGGACTCTCTAGTGGCTCGTGTGTTCAAAGAAAGATACTTTCCCTATGATGATATACTTAATTCTAAAAAAGGGAGCAACCCCTTGTATGTTTGGCGTAGCATTCACAACAGCCTTGAGGTACTTAGAAGAGGCACAAAGTGGAGAGTGGGCAATGGTCGTCGAATTCACATTTGGGAAGATAGATGGTTGCCAACGCCATCAATATACAAGGTGATTTCTCCCCAAGTTGATTTTAATGACTTTCCCATGGTGTCTTCACTCATAAACCATGAAACAAGATGGTGGAAAGCTGAAGTAGTAAATGCCATCTTTCTGCCCCATGAAGCTAGCACCATCCTTAAAATTCCCTTAAGCTTTGCACTGCCTGAGGACAGCCTTATTTGGATTGGCAACAAAAGAGGTGAGTTTACGGTCAAAAGCGCTTATCACATTGCCTTAGATATTGTGGATTCTATTGAGGAAGGCGAAAGCACATCAAACAGCTCAATGAATTTGCTTTGGAAAAGGATTTGGCATCAAAAAATTCCACCGAAACTCAAAATTTTTGCTTGGAGGATATGTGTTAACAGTCTTCCAACTATGCAAAATTTAAATATTAGAGGAATTCACTGCTCTTGCTTCTGCCCTTTATGTGATAAAACCATTGAATCCATAGCCCATACTCTACTGCATTGTAATCACGCAAAATTAACTTGGGCATTTTGGAATAATTGTCCTGTTAATCTCTCCTCTCCCTCCTGTGATTTGGTGGATATTGTTCTGAATATTATTGAAAAAGGCTCGCCGAATGATTTAGAACTTTTCTTTGCTGTTGCTTGGTCCAATTTGGTGGAGCCGTAACCAAGCAATACATGAAGATTCTGGTTGTCCTCCATTTCAAGCTTGGGTTTTAGCAAACAGCACCTTGGCCGAGTTCAAAGCTGCCTGCTCTCTTCCGCTTGCCCCACAGGCCCCTCCTCTGTCCAAATGGATGGCTCCTCCTGCTGGTTTCCTCAAAATTAACTCTGATGCTACTGCATCTGATGATGGAAGAAATTCATGTACGGGTGTGGTAATTCGTGACTGCAGTGGTGAAATTATTGCTGCCTCATGCAAGGTCCTCCCTGCGGCTTTCTCTGCAGAAGTATCAGAAGCTTTGGCCTTGCAAGAAGGCGTTCTCCTTGCTGTAGAAATGGGGGTCTCTCATGCCATTTGTGAAGCTGATGCTTTATCCATTATCCAGGCAATTAACGTTGGGGCCTTTGATGGTGAGTTTGGGCACATCATCCAAAATATTAGGGACATTTCTTCCTCTTTCAGCTAGTGTATTTTTTAGCATTTGAAAAGGGAAGGCAACAGAGTTGCTCACGGGCTGGCAAAGGTAGCTAGAAATTCTAGTGTTTCTCAGATTTGGAAAAGAACAATTCCAGGTCCTGTTAAGCACTTGATTCGGGATAATCTTTGTTTGTAATGTTGACCTTTTGCCCTCTGTTGTACCTCCTTTTCTTTATGAATGAAAATCTCATGTTTCTCATCAAAAAAATAATAATAATAAATAAATAAATTACAAATATATTCACCTACTGTGTTGGAGGGACTGTACTGAGTTACTGCAATAAAGATTGTGCTATGTCGAGTAATGTGTTTAGAATTTAGATGCCTTTTGGGAATTACCAAGTTTAAAGGTGATAATATATATATATATATATATATATATATATATATTAATTTAGGGACAAAAAAACAAATTTGGTAAAATTTAGAGATCAAAATAATATTTTATCCCTTTATTTTTTTAGTTCAAGTTGATTCCCACTGTGTTTCTCCAAAATAATAATATTGATTTCCACCCCACTTAAATTAAGGATAAAAATTATTTTGGAAAATGGTTAAAAGACAATAAGGAATAAAAAGAAGAAGAAGGATGAAATAGTGAAATTAAAAACAAATCTTAAATATTTCGAATTGTATGCCCCACATTTTACTCATACTCATAGTTATAGACTAAATTTACAAACTCTTTTCATTCACACAATTATTTATTTTGATTAAAAAAAAAAAAGAGAATGATAAGTTTTTACTCATGGGTAAAAGGGAAATGTCAATGGTGGAACCATATTAGAATCAATAAAAACTTACCAATTAAGATTTGTTATGAAATTGTTGTAAAAATATTATGGATATAACATTTTTTAAAAAACATTAGTACACAATAGAATAAAAAAAAAAGTTGTTTAGTGCAAGCATGAGGCTATTTTCACAAACTTTTCAAAAATGATTTTAATTAGAGTAAATATCAACTTACGGTGAAATACAAATCTATTATTCTAATACAAGGGACTTTATAATTAATTTTTTTAATTCAATAGTTGATAGAGGGAAGATTAAAACCCTGGATCATTCACTTAAAAAGATCAAAAAGTAGCAATCAATCAAGACTTTGTAATTGAAACTGTTTATTAGTGCTTTTCACATCATTGGTTTTGTTGCCAAACAATGTTCAAGTTGTGGGTTTCAGATAGCTTTATTATTATTGTTGTCGAATAAGAGATCCAAAATTTAATTTTTGCCTATACCAATAAAACTAATTGAAGTTTTGGTCTGACAATAAAAACCATAAGGTTTTTTTTTTTTCTTTTTTTTTTTGAGAACCATTAGTTAAAAGTTGAATATGTCTCAAAAGAATAAAAAAATAAAAGTTTCAAGTTGCAATTCTAGGGGATATTTGTAGAATAACGTTGGTGAAGGAAAAAAAATAATAAGTTGACATAGGTGAGAAACAATACTACAAACTAGCATCTCGAGTGTAAAAGAGTCGATTTTAATCTCAATATCGAGTTTCAAACACTCGAAATCCATTGGCTGATTTGGCCAGTTTTTGCTAGATAGATCTCGAGTCTTAGAGACTCAAGTTCTAAGAAGATGAAGCCAGAACCGATCGGAAACCAGAACGAAGATGATGAAGAAACCCAAAACAATCTGACGATGAAGAACAGAGGAAAGAACAAAGGAAGAACCCAAAACGCTGGGGCTCCAATTGGACGATCTGCACAAAACTCGAAGGACGATCTGGTGGAACTCGAAAGACGATCTGCACAAAACCCAGGAGCTCCGATTGGACAATCTGCACAAAACTCGAAGGACGATCTAGTGGAACTCGAAGGACGATCTGCACAAAACCCAGAACGCGAGGAAGACGAAGGACGAACTGGTGGAACTTGAAGGATGATCTGCACAAAACCCAGGAGCTCCGATTGGACGATCTGCACAAAACTCGAAGGATGATCTGGTGGAACTCGAAGGACGATCTGCACAAAACCCAAAATGCGAGGAAGACGAAGGACGAACTGGTGGAACTTGAAGGACGATTTGCACAAAACCCAGGAGCTCCGATTGGACGATTTGCACAAAACTCGAAGGACGATCTGGTGGAACTCGAAGGACGATCTGCACAAAACCCAGAACGCGAGGAAGACGAAGGACGAACTGGTGGAACTTGAAGGACGATCTGCACAAAACCTAGGAGCTCTGATTGGACGATCTGCACAAAACTCGAAGGATGATCTGGTGGAACTCGAAGGACGATCTGCACAAAACCCAGAACGCGAGGAAGACGAAAGACGAACCGGTGGAACTCAAGTTTTATAAAACTCGAGTTCTACGTAGAATTTTTTCCATGTCAGCTTCTATCGCTTGGGCCTCGAGTTTTTAAAACTTGAGTTATAATTTAAACTCGAGTTTTAAAAACTCGAGATGCTAGTTTCCAATATTATTTTGAAACGTGATAACTAACTAAATTTTTTTATATTTAATATTATTTGGAAATAAAATTCTGCAGTTCTAGAAAATCAAACTCACGTGGCAAAGCATGTGGCCATGGACAGTAACGGAGAGAAAACTGACGGAGAGGATGAGAATCTCGAATTCTCCCTGTACGGCCAGAGGCGTCTGCCGTTAAAGCATCATCCATCCAACCTATTTCATTTCTTTTCTTCTCCTTCTCTTTCTCTCTCTACTAAATCCCAATTCAGGTCCTTAATTTTTGCTTATTTGTCAAGTCCTCAGTATATGCAACTCATATGGTTTGGTTTCTTTGAAGGTCAGTTCTCTACTTCTCTCTCTGTTCATATACATATATATATATATATATATATTTACTTGTTTTGCTGTGATTAACAATGATTGATTGGTGAATGTAATTTTTGAAAAATGGGATCTTTTTTATTAGTTTCTTTATTTTTAGCTCAAATAGTTAATGGGTTTGTATTTTTTTAGAGATTTATTGACAATGGTGAAAGTTTTTTTTTGGTTAATTGTTGATTTTTTTTTAGTTATGTAAGAGGGAAATAAGCTAATTCTAGGTACATTATTCTTGATTTTCCATTTGTGACATGGGTCAAGTATTAGTTGCTAATAATTAGCTGGGCATACTTACTATGAAAAGTCAAGTATTGGTTTTGTATTTGTTGCTAGTTCAATTGAATCTTCTTTTATTCTGATGCTGAAGGGGTATTGGTCTTGGCTTGGATGGGTTGTGGCTTGTTTCTTGAGTTGAGCTTGGTTGGGATGTGTTGTGTAGTCTCGGAGGTTCAATTGCTTGTGTTGAGATAGATATTGAAATTTGGAATTGGTGACCCAGAGTGTAATTTCTTCTTTGGATTTGATTTGGGAAAACATATGCCTTTCTTTTACCATATGTGTAGCCGATACTAACTAGTCTATCGAGGATCCATAACCAATCCCAAAATTTTTAGGACTTTAAAGGCTTTTTTGTTGTTGTCGAATAAGCATTTCATTACTACGTAACTATTAACAGTCCAAAGATGATGTTGCTTCTAATATGTTCTTGTCTAGCTAGACATCTTTTGTTCATATGAAATGGACACTTCTAAAACCCCCGACATCTCCATGTCTGGACATGATGGGGACACTCCTGTATGTATGTCCTCATTGTGTTGGGAGAAAAGCATTTTTCTTTTATTTGAAAAGAATTCCTTTGATTTTAGATATGTTTCTAAAGATTTTGATAGTATACACCTACAAATAAATAAGATATACCTAAAATTTGTATTAATCTATTAATTTTCATATCCCCACTGTTGGTGTTGTATTTTTCCAAGAATTGCGTGTCCCATGTCATGTTGCGTCCATATTAATGTTTTTGTATGTGCTTCTTAGGGAGGAACTTATTACAGAAAGTTATGTTTCTATATTTATTTTTGTTGGTCACCTCAGTTATCCACACTGCATGAATCTCTACTCCATTGTGTAACTTGCATTTTGTGAACAATTTGGCGAGGAACAATCAAACTTTTGAAGGGGTTGAGATATCTGTTATTGAGATGAAATAATTATTTTGGGGCACTCTTTGTTTGAAGGCTGTACTATAATGATTGATGGGATATCTTGTAGTTCTTTTGCAGATTTCATGGATCTCTTAAATGTCATTGTAATTCTCTGGGAGACTCTACCATTGGAGTTCTCCTTCTTTCAAAATAATTAGTTATTATTTATCAAAGAAATAATTTGTTTTAGTTTTCAAAAAAAGGGCTTGAATGAAACACATGAATGTTATCTTTCTGATTCTAGCAACTTAATACAAAAATTATTGTAAAAGATGTTGCCCATCCACAACTTAAAAATGAGAATCATCAATTGAAATTTGATATGTTGCTGTTCATACTATTTTAATTTGCGAGGTAGTTTCTTACTTGATTAATTACATTATCCAATCATCAACCCAGCATATCTTTAAAATGTTCTTTTCTTAAGTTTCTTCTTTTTGCTATCTTAAATTATAGTAAATTTAATAGTTTTTTTTTTCTTAATAACGTTTTTCTAATGATAATTAAATAAGTAAAAGAACTATCAGAAATTAGAATATGGATCATTATGTGACATGTTGTAATGGATCAACAAAGAAGCTAACATGGTTAAATAATGTAAATTTTTCCTGAAGTTAATATTGCTAAAAACACTTGGGAGATGGTATTTTTTAGATGTTTTTTTGTTGTTGTTACTATACCCATGTGTTTATATAGACTAGGTTAGTTCTTTCTGAATTGAAAATAAATGTGAAAAATTATAAGTTCACTCTGTTGTATTCTGGTGGTAAGTGCCCTAGATTATCTTTATTATTGTCCATTTAATTAGTTCTTCATAAAATCTATCTGAATGTGATGGGCTAAATAATTTCTCTAATAAATATTCAATTCTTTCTTCAATTTTGGTTTGATTCATAACAACTCTGATAATCATTGTCACCCTTAGTGTTCATATACCTATTTCATATGTTTTTCACTTATTTGAATTAGAGTATCTGAATATGCTCACTGGATCAGCAGACATCTATCCTAAATATTTTTCCTATGTCAATAGCAATATCATCTTTATCTTTAAATTATTACTGGTTGTTTTTTTTTTTGGCCCCTGTTTCATGATGTTGGTTATTATTGCATCAGCTCTGGTCATGGAGTAATCCATGTCAACAACATAGTTCTTGAGGGTAGATAACCAACTAAAGTGAATTTTGGCATACTAATTTCCCCTTTTCCTGGCAATCCTCATTTAATTTTTTGTCCTCTAATCCACAACTTTTTTTTTTTGTTATTTTTTTATTTTTTGTGCCTGCCGTTGGGGAGGGGGGGGGGGGTGGTTATGGGACCACAATTTTCTTGCTTCTATGAGATTCTGTGTCAGGTCAAGTGAGTGATTTTTTCATTGCACTTTTTGTCTGACTGATGTCAATTTTTTTTTACCTGTTCTGCAATAGTGTGCACAGCATCTTTTCAGACTCAGGCAGCAGCATATTGAAAGAATTTCATGGCAGGCAGTGGCCTGCCATCTGTGGGTGGTGTGAAGCTTACTGATCTAGTATCCTGTGAAGGCCGACCTTCTGATTCTTATAAACTATCAGTTTCAACTTTGTCACAATCGCTTGCTCAATATTTTAAAGGACAAAGTTTGGCTACAATTATTATTTTTTTTAAAAGAAGAGTTTGGCTACAAACTTGGTTGTAGCCAATGGTTACTATTCTCTTTAATATTATTTTATCGGATGTGAATTTTGATAAATCTGCCATTAAATTACATTTTCTTTTTATATCTTTCATGCTTGAAATTTTTTCAAAAGATCAATAGTTATGTCAATAATCAAATGTTTAAATTTTCAGTTTTTGTAATATAAAATTATGCATAAAAAAAATTATAGATCAAATAGTAATATCCAATTGATACGAAATTTGACATATGTGTTAAGAACATAAAGAACAAGCAATCTAATGATTAAGTTTTCAATATATATATATCCATGTTAATTTTTTTTTAATAAGAGTTTTAGCCAAACATTTTCCTATTTTAAAAATCTCACTACTGGATTATATATTTTTTATATTCTTAACTTGCACGTCAATTTCCATGTCAATCAGATATTTTTATTTGATTTTTAAACTTATTTTTTATACATAATTTTGGACTACAAGACTTTGAAATTTAAACATTTGATTGATGACGTAATTGTTAATTTTCAATCTTCTGAAAATGATATAAGAAAAAAATGTAATTCAATGATGGATTTATCAAAATTCACATTCAATAAAAAGATATTGAGTGAAGTTATCACATTCAATAAAAAGATATTGAGTGAAGTTATAGCTATTGGTTGCAATTAAGTTTATACACAAACTTTATTATTCCTGAAAAAGTTGCGCATTAATTACAATATATTTGTCTACATCATCATTATTATTGTTATTTTGGTAAAAGTGCAAAATCTATCTTTTAAATTTTACCATAATTTGTTTCATATTTCTAACTTTACTTTTATTCAATTGAATTTTTTAAGGCTAAAGTTTATTTAATTAAGATATTCCATTAGTATCCATTAGAAAATTGTCATTAAGTCTGGCTTTCCTATAAATTTTTAAATTAAAAAATATATAAATTATTTTTAAAAAATTTTTTTTGAAAGAGAGAGCATTTTTCTCTGGATGATGGTGCATGAAGTCAGGGCAAGGATCTGGAATGACGTAGTATTTTGAATTCTAGGTACTAGTTAAAATTTTCTCTCAACTGAAAATGATCGAACCCTTTGAAAATTTCCAACAATTCGATAGATGGAAGAGACAAAGATCTATATGATATTCTTGGTGGAGCTTCCACAACTTCTTATGAAGAGTAAAATAAAGTATGAGGTAAGCTCACCTTTTACATCTAACTATTGTGGGGGGACTACCACTGACATTTTATTAGGCCACTTTTTCTTCAGTGCAATATAGACAATCTAGATTGCTTAAATTCAATTATGATTTTTTTTTTAAAATTGAGAACCATGACATTAGGATTTTAACCAACTAGTTTGAAAGTATCCTTAAGGCATACTGTAATATCAACATCATAAGAAAGTTTACAACAGTATTATACATGAAATTTATGAGTTTAATTTGTTTGCCACCTGCCGTGATGCTGAAAGTTTGTGTTTAATGGTTACAAATAATGTTAAAAACAAGAATTAAGATTGGATCAAAATTTATACAAAAGAAAATCTATAAAGAGCAACGTGGTCTTGATAACTAATAAAGCCCGTAACAAGGAGTTGACTCTTTTGAGGGAAAAATAAATAAATAAATAAAAGAAAGAAGAAGAAAAAGGTTGAAAAATTTTGTGTAGAGCTTAGGGTAATTTTCTAAAATGTAAAGTGGACTTAAGCGTGTAGTGGTGAAAGGCAATCAAGGAATGAAGCTTGCATTCAAATTTTGTGTAGAGTTTAGGGTAATTTTCTAAAAATTAAAGTGAACCTAAACGTGTATTGGTGGAAAACAATCAAGGAACGAAGCTTGCATTTAAGCTTGCATCTAATTGTGACTCTAATAAACTGGCCTTCAATATATAGTCTCTTAGCACGAAGAATTGCATTTTTTTTGTCTCCACTCTGGTGCTAATTTACAAAGTATAGCTCTTAAGCTTTTCCCTTTTAGGTGAATCACACTCCAATCAACTAAATCTAGCCAGTTGAATTTGGGATCAGAGATTAAACATAAGCTTATAATATATTTCCATATCCTTTTAGTAAAACAGCACAGGAAAAAAGATGTTTTCTGTCCTCAGTACAAGACCTTCAGCTAAAAGTTATTGACTCACTCTTGAACATTATAGTGAAACAGAATAGGAAATCGTAATATAATACCATCCTTTAATAAATAAAAAAGTATCATGTGAATATATATAGGACTTCAAGTAGCAGGTCTCCCTTCAAATATCATTTGTAGATAAAGTTCTTACTCTTCTTTACTAGTGGCTCCTGCTACTTCACCAAAACCCTCAAATCTCTTGTGGTATAGTTTGCACCCGGTGTTATTTACACACTTTGAGCAAAGCTCCACCATTATTAAGACATCTACCCTAAGACTGAGCAAGACCCAATACCCCAATTTCATGAATTAACCAACCTGCATCCCAAACAGAATTGTAAACCCTGGCCTTATCATTAATAAGCCACTACCCACCCTCAAATTAATGACTCACCCTACCATTCAAGATTGACCAAGACCCACTGCCAATTGTATGACTCGACCAAATTGTAAACCCCCAATCACAAAAAAACACTTCACACCATGCTGAACCTAAAATAGAAACTCAACGTCAATCTCCTAAATATATCCCCTCATCAGTAACAACCTTGAGTTTTCCTACCCAACTTTAATTCACACACATCTAAAACCTATCCACATCATTCATAAACCACTTATTGAAGTTGAAGCCAGATTCTGAAACTAGATTTTTTCACCCCAACCCAAATTAACTTGAACATTCATTAATAGTAGTCTCAAAATGATTCTTAACCCAAAAAAGAAAAATGTAGTCTTGAGAATGCATAAGCAGACGTCTAACAAATGGTTTGCTAATGTGAAAGTTTTGGTGAATTAGCTAATTGATGATGAAAGTTAGTCAGTTTTTTTATTTATTTATTTTTTTTTATTTTTTTATTTTATTATTATTTCTTCTGATACCAGATAAAACACTCATTAACAAAAAAGGAGAAAGTACACGACATAATAAAGGCATCAGGCTTGTACAAAATTTGGATTTAGCCTGCACCTATGAACTGGAAAACAAGTGGTGACATAAGCTAAATCTATTACATGAGCTACTACATCCCTAGGAACAAAAAGGAAGTCTATAGTGAATCCTTAAGCCCGAAACTGGTTTAAATCTGCTAGCAAGTTCTTTTCAAGCCAACTTGGTTCTCTCTTCTGTTTGCAAACCTGTGCGAGGGCTTTACAACAATTCAAGAAGAGCAATCTGTTATATCCTGAATTGCAAGACAGTAGGACTTTTTGCCACAACTAGCTCCACCTGTGAACAAATTTCTTCCAGCCACTGTTATTGCCTGAAAGGCATAACCACTCCTCTTGGTTTTCCTATTGGTGAAAGCTGCTACGTTGATGACAAGTTACCACTCTTGATTTGTGAATCTCTGCTGTGGTTGCTGCCTGCAATTAGACTTCTGAACTTGGTTGTTTTTGAAAGCTTCCTGGTACCTGCACAGAAGAGATCGGGAAGTTAGAATAACCTCCATTGGATTTGGCTCTTTCCCTTGATGTAGAACCAAATCTCTATGGTTCCATATGGACCAGAGGGTTGTAAACAAGGATTGCAGTACTCCCATTCTGTCATTATCTCTAGGATCATTCTAAACACACAAAACTCCACCCACTGTTTGATTGACAAAGTAAAACTATATGAAGTCCTAATCTCCAGGTTTGATCCATGCCAAACAGCCCGAGCAAAGTGGCATTTCAGGAACAAATGATTAAGTGATTCCTCCTCATCATTGCACATAAGGAACTTGCTTGACACTGTGATGCCCCTGTTAACCAAAAACTCAAAAACAAGCAAACTATCATGTAATAATTTCCAGATGAAATTTAGGATTTTGAGGGGAAGCTTGACTCTCCAAATTCTCTCTCAAACATCATTAGCAATGCCAAAAGATCTGTGGTCTTGGGAAGGAGTAGGGTAATGGTTCTGGAGAAGCATTTGGTAAGCTTTCTATACCTTATAGTCCCCTGAAGTTGAGTATTTCCAGATGAGTTTATCATCTATATTTGGGAGTCTAGACAGAGGGAGAAGAAGGATTTTCTTAGCAACATGGGGATGGTAAAGCCTCCTAATTAAGTCCACCTTCCATGTTTTTGTATCTTGGTCAATAAGATCAGCAACAGTACCATTGGACAAACTATTCTCCATTAGAACAAGATTTGAGGCTTGATACCAATCTGGATGGGTGAGAGGGATTTGATGCCCACTTCCAACCAACCTTCTGCCTTGGTGTAGGGATGATGCTTGCGGTAAAACAATACTTTTCCAAGTCCAGGAGTGGTTAGGTTTAGGTTTATACTCTCTTAAGGAGTTAGTTGGAAAGTAATTTTTTGGTAGGTTCTAGCTAGTAAAGAATTGGGATTTTGCTGAATTTCCCAAAATTGTTTAGCAATCATAGCTTGGTTAATTAGACTGAATTTTTTCAAACCAAGCCCTCCCCTGCATTTAGGTTGACAAATTTTATCCCAATTAACTAGATGAAGTTTCGTATCTCCTAGTTCATGTCCCCACCAAAAGGCCCTAGTTATAGCATCTAACTTATTGTAGATAGTTTCAGGAATTCTAAGGCAAGAAAAAGTATACAAAGGCATGGCGTGTTGAACTGAAGAAATCAAAGTAGTTCTTCCAGCTTGGGAGAGGAGTTTGGCTTTCCACCCTTGGAGTTTACTTTGGACCCTATCAATGATATCTTGGAAATCATCCACTCTTCTTCCTCTAAGTTTGAAGTTGATGCCTAGATATTTGCTTGGGTGTTGGACTAAGTTCACTTGGAGTGAGGAAGCAGTAGATTCCTGAACCTCTTGAGGTGTATTGGGAGAGCAGTAAAGTTCTGATTTGTTAAAATTTATGGCCTGTCCTGAAATTGAGCAGTACCACATGATAGTCCTCCTAAGATTGGTGAGAGAGGTTTTATCAATTTGAAAGAAGAACAAGGAATCATCAGCAAACAAAAGATGCATGAAGGATAAACCATTCCTACCCACACGGATTCCTTTAATGTTCCTAAGATTTTCTTCCTTTGAAACAGCAAGGGAGAGGATGTTTGCACAGAAAAGAAAGAGATAAGGTGATAGAGGGTCACCTTGTCTAAGATCTATAGAAGGATTAAAGGATTGAGAAGGACATCCGTTGACCAACAAGGAGTATTGGATAGTGGTGGCACACTCCATTGTCCACTTTATCCAACAATTGCTAAAATTCATGGAGAGAAGCACAGCCTCAAGGAATTTCCAATTAACCTTGTCATAGGCCTTGCACATTGCAATTTTCAAACTTCAAATCGTTTTTTCCTGCATTGCTTCTTTTTCAGAGTATCACAAATTTCATGAGCTAGCAAGATATTATCAGTAATATTCCTACCTTTGATGAAAGCATTCTGGTATGGAGTTATGAGCTTGTGCATAAAAGGTTTAAGTCTAGAAACTAGGATTTTGGATATGATTTTGTAGGTAACATTGCAGAGGCTAATAGGTCTGAACTAATTAACCTCCTCAATGGGAAGGGTTTTAGGAATGAGAGTGATGTAAGTTTGATTAAGAGACCTAAGCATGGAGCCAGAGTGAAAAAAGGAGGCTTGTATTCTGCTAATAAGGAGGCTTGTATTTCTGACGTGTTAAGCCTTCCAGTGGGTGATAATGACAAAGTGTGGAGTTTAAGATTTCATAGGGATTTCAATGATTGGGAAATGGCGGCTTCCTACTCCCTTCTTCATTTCATCCAATCCCGTATTCCTAGGGTTGAAGGGTGTGATAGGCTTTGTTGTTGGGATCTTAATGGCAGTGGGAAGTTTAATACTCGATCCTTTTATCATAAGATTCGAAATGCTACTCCTTCCATTATCCCTTGGAAAGGAATTTGGAAAGTTAAGGTTCCTAAGAGGGTGGCTTTTTTCATGTGGACAGCCGCCCATGGTCAGATCCTAACTTTGAATAATCTTATGCTTCATGGTCGCCCTTTGGCGAATCGTTGTTGTTTCTGTTGTTGCAATGCGAAATCTGTGGATCACCTGTAACTTTTTTGTTCGATAGCTCATTCTTTGTGGATGTATATGCTTCGGTTGTTTGGGATTGATTGGGTCATGTCAGGTTTAGTTGTGGACTTATTATTTTGTTGGTATCATTGGCTTGGGAAGCATAGCTTTGATATTTGGGATTTGGTTCCAGGCTGCTTAATGTGGATTATTTGGACTGAACGGAACCGGCAGTCTTTTGAGGATGAGGGGAAATCTGTGGTTCAGTTATTAGGGTTGTGCTAGCGGACCCTCTTTGATTGGTCTCGTTGTTGGGGTTTCTCAAATTGTTCTACCCTTTTAGATTTTCTTTCTTCTATTAGAATAAATTAGGAATTGCTTTTGTCTTTTTGTTCCTTTTTCCTTTGTTCACTACCGTGAACTCTGTGTTTCTCTTGCTTTTTTTTATCAATAATATTCTCTTATTACTTATCAAAAAAAAAAAAAAATGGAGCCAGAGTGAAAAAAGGCATGAAAATAATTGAAGATATCTTGTTTAACAAAGCTCCAATACTCTTGATAGAAGAAGGCTGGGATTCCATCAGGGCCAGGAGCCTTGTGAGGTCCAAGCTGGAATACTGCCTCTTCTATCTTAGCATTTGTCACTTGCCTATCAAGGTGATGTCTTTGGTTTTGATCTAGTTTTGGTATGGAAAGGCCTTCTAACTCCCCTATTAAGGTATGAATCTCCTTAGGATCTGTTTCACTGTATTGATTCTTGAAGTGATCAACCAAATATGCTTCAATTTCATTCAAATCCTCTATTTGGTTCCCATCAGCCTTTTTCAGCATTGTTATTTTATTTCTGCCTCTTCTTTGTCTCACTATAGTCTGGAAGTACTTGGTATTCCTATCCCCTTGAATAATCCAATCACTACGTGCCTTTTGGGCCCACATGATCTCCTCCTTAATCATGAGATTCTCAATCTCCTCCCTTAAATTTTTTTCCACTCTGACATCCTCAACAGAAGAGATTTCATTCTAAATTCCTTGTAGGTTCCTTTGTTTTTCCTTTAATTCCCTATCCACCTTTCCAAAAGTATTCCTATTCCATTCAGTGAACTTCTTCCTAACATTTTTGATTTTTTGTTGCAGAGCGTAAGCCCTCGAGCCCTGTGAGTGAGCATTCCATGCCTGCTGTGCCAGATTCTTACATTCAGCATGAGTGAGCCACATCCTCTCAAACCTAAAGGGTCGCTTCCTAAAAGGCTGCCTTAGATCAAAGTCTAGTAGAATGGACCCATGATCAGATCTTATTATAGCCTGGTTTTGAAGAACATAGTGAGGACAATCATTAATCCAATCCACAGTAGCATATGCTCTGTCCAACCTTTCCATAACAAATGTGTCATCCTCATGTCCATTCATCCAAGTATACTTTTGGCCTTTAGCTTATAACTCACAAAGCTCCAAATCAAATAAGGTTTGTTTGGGTAACTTAGCACCCTCAATCTTCCTAGTATTAAATCCAAACTTATCATTTTGAGTAAGGATTTGGTTAAAATCTCCTATGCATAGCCAATTCCTATAAGCAATTTTCCTAATAGATTTTAAATCTAAACAAACTAGCTCCCTTTTTAACTGAATTGGATGCCCATATATAAAGGAAATGGATAGTGGGTTACCTCTGTTGTCAATAAGATCTGCATGAATCAAATGTTTGGAGGTGTAATGAATGCTAAGCTTGTGAGTTGACATCTAGCCTAGCAACAGTCCACCACTGAGGCCTTCTTTAGGAACCTCCCAACCTTCCATGAAACCACATTTTTCCAAAATATTTTTTCCTTTGTCTTTATTAAGCCGAGTCTCCATCAAACACATGATATCTGGTTTGCATTCCTAGGCCTTTTTTTGGCATTGCAGAACTGCAGAGGGGTTGCCCATCCCTCTATAGTTCCCGCTTAATACCTTCATGGTTGCTGGGGAAGCTGTTGGAGGCCAATTTCCCAAAGCCTTGAACTCGTGCTAGATTCTGCTTCGATAGATACCATCTGATCCAAACCCTCTTCCTCAGGTGCAATCTCCTTATCAAACACAGCACACAAAATTCTCTGCTTAATGTTCCTTCCAATTTTACCAATTTCCTTTGGGATTCTCTTCCTTGAACAATTTTTTGGATTCTCCATTCCTGCAATTGTAGTTCCAGATTCATTACACCAGAGGCTAGGTGTTGGGATTGTGGGAATAAGGGGTATGTGTGGTGGAGGGGTCTTGGACCAAGGGTCAGTTGTTCAAATGGACCCAAATCCTTTACATTGGGCCCTTCCTCAGTGGGTATATCACTACCCGAATTGCCTTCTTGATGGCCTGTCTGTATTGCTCCACTATTAGAATTCCCAATTTGTGATGCCAACAGTCCAGGCCTATTACTTGAGTCCCCTAATTCAAATCTGAATCTCCCTCTATCCACCCGTTGAACTAGGGTCTCTATAAACGAGTCAGGGGATTCAGGAATACAACCTTTTGCCTATCCTTGGTCCTGCATGGCTTCAGGACAACTCTCATTCAAGCTATCCAAGTTAAACATGATTGCTGTAGTATCACTCTCCGATTCTGAATCCACAAAATGGGGGTTTGTGCTCTGCCCATTAGTGATGAAAGGACCACTCCCCTCTATCCAAGCCCATTGCAGGTTAGATTCTGGTGGTGGTTTCCATGATGGAATGTTGGTGGTCAAAGAAGGAAGTTGTGTACCCATCAACTCATTTAAGGGGTCTCCTATTCCATCATTTCCATGGTTAGACTCCATTGTAGCTAGGGAATTAATAGGGGTTTGGGGTACAGTTTGTGGTTCCAAGTGCACAGTCTGTGAGGATTGGTATGATTGGTCTGTAGTGTTAAGGTTCAGAATGTTAATGGCATTTTGTATGATGGAGGTAGTGTTAGTTTGTGCTAGATTAGGTGGTAATGTAGCTGCATGTTGGGAATATGGTGTGCTATGTGTGCTAGGATCAGGGTACTCATGAAATGCATGGTGATGATGAGCTTGTTGAAGGGCTTGGTTTACCAGTCCGAATTGTACTTGTGTGGTCCATCTCCTCCAGCGATTGTGAAAGGCACGGAGTTCATTTGTAAACTGTGGTTGAAGTCCATAAAACCTGTACTAAACTTGGTAGGGTTACTGAATTCTGAGCCTCTGCTAAAGAGCATTACCTCCACATCATCCATTCTGTGAGTACATTGTCCCCTTGTATGACCAATTAGACTGCATCTCGTGCACAGGTTGTGCACTCATAACGACATTGGATCCAGACCCTTGATCATCCATCATAAAATTAGTCAGTTAATTGAAGTGCAAAACAGATTGAGAAAGACATATTTGAGGTGCCAAAGCCCAAAAGCCCCCAAAATTCTGAAGTCACACGTCTAACAATAATCAATCTTAATGAAGAGTATTGAAGACTAGGCTTGAACAGGACCTTACTCCAACAGGATTTTCCTTATCAGCTCATACCTTTATATCTTTATAATTAAGTAAACAATAATCTAAGCCTGGTATATGGTCAAGAAACTTGTAACTTGTAATTCAACTAACACATTTTGGTGGAAAAATTTTGCTAAATAGCATAATTTTAGGAAAAATTTACTAAATAACATAATTTTAGGAAAAATTTGCTAAATAGCACATAACCAAACTTATTTAGTTATGCAGCACTTTTTTGGAACTCTAGTTTGTCAAACTTGAGTTTACCAAACTCAAGTTCCAAGTATTATGTTTGATCCAATTGCCATAATACTTGAAACTCGAGTTTCACTTGAAATTTGAGTTTGACAAACTCGAATTCCAAAAAAAATACTATGTAACTAAATAAATTTGACCGGTGCTTTTTTTCTTAAATATTTCCTAAAATTATGCTATTTGAAAAAAAAAAAGGGGCCCATTTTGGTGTTTTTAAGGAAAAAAGTTTAGATATTCTCTTCCTCGTTATAACTATCAAATTATCACAAAAGAAAAATAAATAAATAAATGGTATTTGGCTTTTTGGGGGGCCAAAATAAATAAATAAATTATCAGAACTTAGGGGATTTATTCATATACTAATTTGGTGATACACGCATTCTTGGATACATCTGTTTATATGTTTTCGTTCAGTCCACCTCCAAGACGAGCTCATAGTCCTCTTAGAAGGTCTCCTCTTGGTCATAGGCATACTCCTCCTATTCGTACAACTGCTCGCTCACATTCACAATCAGCTTCTCCACGGAGGTAACTCTTCTAAATTGTGTCAGCTCTCTTTTACTTGCTTTACATATATGTCTGATCTATTTCAGTAGGATGGGAATAAGGTCTATGATTTTTTTTTTAATATGGGTCTCAAAGTTGCAGAGCTTTGATGTTACTTGTAGAATTGCTTCATTTGAGTGTATACCAGCAACTTTCTTTGTATGCGTACATGAGAGGTGGTGGGGATGTGCATGTGCTTGATATATGGCATGCTGTTCAATATGGGTTGCGAGATGCCTTGTTAACATTGCTGTTCATTGTGGGTTGAAGTAATTTCTTTATGCCCTTTATGTGGCTTGTGACAGATAGAAGGTATTGAATGTGTATAGTTTTAACATAGCCATGAAATGTTCATTATCTTGTTTGACAATACTGTTATATCCAAGGGCAAAACTCTATGACTCCGCCTTTCTTCAATTTAGTGTTGTTTATAAGTTCTATCATGCCCATTGTTCTTATGATGTCACCTTGATTTTTGGAACTTACATAAAGACTATGTTGGTTCTGAACTCAAGTTGCATTATTATGTTGGCTTCAATTTCATTCCGCTCCCTCTTTTCAAATTTGTAATAGGCTCAGTATGTTGTTGAGTTTTGCAAAATGCTATTTCCCTTGGTTAATTCGATTTGTGCTGTTAGTTTGTATTACTTTTTAACTTAAGCATGCCTTTCTCTGTAGGGGTGTTTGTTTACAATAGAGGTCGAGCACCAGTTGGAAGACGTGGGCGGTCATCATCCTGCTCTGGATCACCTAGTCCATGCAAGGTTAGTGTCTGTTATTTTTTGTTTTAAAAGAGAATTCTTCCTACTGGATACCTTACATTGCTTATTCTTTCTAATTATAACAGTTACCTCGAGATCAAGGAGTTGTAGCCCGAGAAGGTAATTTCTATCCATGAATGGTTTCACTTTTATTTGTCTAAATACATTTTATTTCTCTTCTAATGGGGTTTTAGCTTGGATGGCTCTTCCTCTACCTCTGGGATGGAGGGTGAGATCATAGATTCAAAACTCACTTGGCATTTGTGTAACTTTGCAATGAAGAAAAATAAATTTACCACTCACTTTTATGGGGAGAGAGGAGGATATGGAGTTCGTGGTCATAACATAATTTTATATATTTGGCCGCTCTCCTCTCCTCTCCTCTCCTCTCCCCCCATCTCTCTTTATCCAAACATGGGATTTCAACTTGATGAATATCATTCTTATGCGCAAGGTATATGAGCTTCTAAGATGATGTTCCTTCAATTTTCACGTGATGAGTCCAAGATAAAAATGTCTTTGATGTGTCCCCCCCGCGATCAAATAATCTTTTTCAGTAACATCTAGTTTAAGTTCATATCAATATTTATACTCCAGAACTATTGGAAAGTACCTACGCGTGTATTGTATTAATGGTGGAAGTTAAACTCCAAATATTAAATGCTTGATCCCTTGAGAATTTTGATTTCCAAATGGGACTCTGAATGTGATATGGAGAAGGTAAAATATTTTGGTGGTTGCACTTGGGAAAAATATTTTAAGTGGGAGTTTTTTCTGGTATATAACATTAAGTTGGGAAATTTTTAGAATTCAAAGAAATGGATATCACTGGAGAAAAGGAGCTCAATGGAAATTTCCTACTACCGAAGAGGTAGTTTTAAATTCTGTAAAATACACACGAGGGAGCAAGCTGTTGCTTTCCATGAAGAGATGGAAGTTGAGTTGGCATTTGAGTTTCAAAAATGGATTAGAGGATATTTTAGGCAATCAGGCTGGCTTTAGATTTTGGTTTGTCCTTTGTAGTTCAATAAATAAGCACTGATGATGATGATAATAACATGAACAGGCTACAACTTGAGAAACTTCTGGTTGGTTAATTCATGGTTTACTGCTGTTGCAGTGTTATGTTGTCATCTTGGTTTAAGTCGACTTAACTGGCATTTTCATTATGTAACCTTCATTGCTAAATCATAATGTCTGTTCTACCATTTCTTGTGGACTGCATAACTTGCATGATTCCAGAGTGCTTCACTAGACTGTTTGGAATTTTGTGGATATATTATAGGGTATTGATTCCCTTGGTCTCACCTTATTGGCAAAGCTATGTGTATTATTTATCCAAAATAAAAATCATAAATCTCTGCACATTGTAGTTTCTCTTCTTGCTATTGATGTCATGCGTTTTTTTATAATACTGCATTTTATACTTCAAGGAGACATTTCTTAATTTTTATGCAAAATCAAATCATTTCATTTAGAGCATCGGAGGTGGTTCTGCCATAAATTTTTAATCTTTAATGCAGTGAATCATTTTTTATATCTTCATGTGAAATCATTGTGTGTTGTGGTAATGCCTGATCTGTGATGACTCTCAAACCAAATAATATATGTCTGCCACTAAAAGCCAATTAAAAAAAAAAAATGGAACAATTTTATTGTCCAGTTTTCCACAAAAAAGATTATTGCTGATGTGCTTATCTTATTGTACTTGATTATAACCCCTTTAGAGATAGCCGACAAAATCCTTAGGTGGCATCATTTTGGGTGATTATGCCACATGAACAAAATTAACAAGTATCCTAACTAGGCAACCATTGCCATATAGTTGAGGTTACAGTTTGTGCAGCTAAATAATTTGAGATATTAGCCTTTTCTCCTTTTTGACATTTTATGTCAATACTCATTTCTTAAGAAGCGGAGTACATGAACTTAAGATGGCACTGGTGTAGTCAGAAGTCACATGAATAAAAATATTGAATTTTCTTTAACTGGACTCAGTGGGATATTGTTGAACCATGGTAGGAAAGAAAATGTAGTATATGTGAGCTAAATCTATACTTAATATAGAAAACCAACTGCGTTTGGTGTGAACCCCACCTGAAAGGTTTTTTTTTTTTTGGTGTGAAGATGTTTCCCCTTTCCCATTATCCCCAAATTAATGGAAGATAGTAGAAGTCTGTTTCATCTCAAATTTTGAGGATATAGTTGTATAGAGAATAATTTGGATTTGAATTTGTATTATTTCAAGTTATTTATATCTCCCACTTTCCAAGATTTTCTTGGCAGTGGGATCTTGTTAGGACCAAAATTTTTGGAGAAGTTAGCAACTCACAGATAAATTTAATAAAGAAATTTTGTGAGTCATGGTGCTCACACACAGTGCATGTCAAACCTCTAGTTAGTAAAGAGACTAACAATTTCCTAACTAGGTTATTCGTAGAAATAAATTTCTAAGATTATGCTGGAAGGAGAGTACTTGGCCTTGTTTTTGCATGTCTCTCCTCTATTGACTTTGCCTGAAGTGTAAACTTGATTCTTTTAACACATATCATATTAGGTTCCTTTAGGGCTTGTGTTTGCAGCTTTAAATGTTTCACGCTTTCACTTATATTTGGGTTTGTTCTGATGGAAGCTTGCTTATGTGTAGGCCCATTAAAGGAAGAAGCAGTAGCAACAGAAGCCACAGTAGTTCGCCACTGCTGCCTCGTAAACCATAGGTAAGCACTGCCTCTCTATATCCCCAAATCCCCCTTGCCCTCCCCTCCCCACCCCTCCCTGCCTTCCCTCCTCCCAATCCCCTAAAAAAGAATCTGAGTTATGAATGATGTAATGTCGAGGTGGTATCGACTATTAGAAGAAGATATTGTGGCTGTAATACGCTCTCTGATGGTAGCATTTAGGTTTGTCTCAGTTATGTTGGAGGCAATGTAAAGCACTGGTTATTTGCTGTTTATTTTTTCAAAAATTATTTAAGCTAAACATTCTGATGGAAGAAACAATATGCAAAAGCTGTATTCTTGCTTTTATGAATGCTAAATGTACAGTTTGTATGATTAATATTGTTAGTAACCGCGTGGAAACATGCAGATCCTTTATTCAAACATGAGCTGATGATCCCTGATTGCCCTTCTCTCTAGCTGTTTGAAGAATCAAAAATCATACTGGAGCTTGTCCCAGAGAAGGGCCAGGTTCTTGTATGACTTGTTTAATTAGTTGATTGTTCATCCACAGGTTTTTTTAACTAGGAAAAATATAGTCTCTCATATGGTTCATTGGTGTTGCTGTTGGACGTTCAAAATATAAGGTGATGTTGGTTCATCCAGTTCACCCATCCAATTTATAGGTCTTTAAAACCCTTGGGTTTTACTGGTTTAGTTGGGTTAGTTACATTTTTGGTATTTTGACTATTTTCAACTCCATTGGCCGTATTCATTGGTATGGCAAAGGTTTTTAAATCGGGATCTTATATAAGATCAATGGATGGGTTCAAGAATTGTTTTGTAGGATCAAATAAAAAATCATAAGATCTTACTTTTTGTTGAAGAGTAATAAAAAGAACTACAATAGAGAGTTTGTATGTTGAATAAATCGTTAGAATTAAGAAATTATCCATGAAAAAATGTTTTAGTTTAATAGTGTTCGGAGCGTTTGGTTTCAACGAGGAATATGATGTGTTTTGTCATATGCACATGATGACATGGACTAATGTCATTTCTCTATTGATGGTTGGAGCCCAAGACACCAAATATGTTTGAAGCTAAATTGTCCAAATTTTATTATGGCAACGAGATTAGATACAGAAATAAAGATCTGGAGGGAACTCTTCTATCCAGACAAGCAAATCATGCATGTCCTTTGTGTTGTACATGATACAAACGTTTGTAGTAAAAACCTTGTACAAAGACTTGAGTTTCACTAGTGATGATGTTGCCATATAGAGTAGAACTTGGTGACACTTATCTTAATTTCTTGACTTTTAACATCTGAATCGCCTTCAAACTCCACAGTATCAACACCAATCTCCATTGATTGCATCGGTAAGAAATTCTTCACTTTTAAGAATTACTATTAAAAGAGAGTTTATCTGAGCATTGATGAATGATATGATAAATTACCTCCCTGCGATTTGAAAATTAACCAATTCAAGTAACTATGGCGTCAGTTGGCACCAAGCCACCAATGATTTTTGATACGCTATTTTTGAACCTACTTGCAGCTACCCAATAAAATTCTTGAGCCAAAAAAAAAAAAAAAAAAGGCTTGGACAGCAAAGAATATATAAAAAAAAAAACCGACCGTATGCCCGCCTAATCTTTCGCTTCAGTTACCATTCTCATTTGAACAAAGCAAAGCTTCTGTGCTGTAAATGCAGTGACATTAAAAAACAAGGTGGAGTTAGCATTGCCAAATTTCACAATACCAATTCAAGCTGTGGTGGATAAAATCAATCGAGAGTGAAACGAAAAAGTGAGCTCCCTTCTCTGATGATGATGCCAAAATCTATATGCTCTGAAAAAGTGAACATTTAGCTCAGCGAGGAGGCTCTGTAGATGCTCCGCAAAATATCAGTCAAAGAGTTGTCAGTTTAGACTATACTTCTTTTAGAAGAAAGGATCGGTCTGTCTGGGGCCATAGGATCTTGTGATTTTATTGATCCCTAACCATCCTACAAGCAATTCTAAGTTTTATTCCATTCTAATTCAATCCTAATTGTTTTGAGAAAGTAGGATAGTTCAATTCAAAATTTTAACAATCTTGGATATGAATGGCTATTGGTATGGTCCAATTCAAATAAAGTAGTTGGTTCTGAATTTTGATGAATATGCTCACCTTTGAGCCAATTTTTTCTGCCTCTAGCATAATTTGTGATGTCAGATAGGAAGTTCCATGTTTCATTTTCTTGCTTCTTATGTAGACTTTGACCGAGTTCACTTATGCATAAGTATATTAAGATTTAATATGAACATACGTGCAAAGTAGTATAGTCATTTATGCATAAATATAAAAAAAAACAATCATACAAAGCAGTATAGTCCCACAAACTAACATAGAATTTTCTATAAAAAAAAAAAAGAAAAAAAAAAAGGAATTGTCTAAACTGATTAATTAAATTAATGAGCACTATCAGCAAGGGCAATATTAACATGCAAAATTAACATTATAAACGCTTTATATTTTAAACCAATCACTGGTTACAACATGAACAACATCTTTTGATGAATCAATAGTTTTATTAAAAACAAACCAGAGAATGTCATGAAGAGTTTTCCATCAATCACTCATCTCCCAAGTAATGAACATGAGGAGAAAGCATAATCAAAATAAAACCAGGACGCGAGTAGGAGGGATAAATGTATTATGTATGTCTGGTGTTATTGGGTTATGAGCTATATATAGTTCATGGTTCTGTAAATTTACTTTTAGCAAGCTTGAAGCCCCCCCACTTCGGTTGTAAGAATGAACTAGTTGGGGACAAAAAAAATGTATTGGCCCTTGTATGAGTAGAATTAATGTGATATACAGTTACTGTTCATCATCGCTTCCATCCTTTTTTTTTTTGGAAAACCAAACAAATAGCTGGTTGAAACATTCAAACCCAGTAGTACATCATTGTTCAACCGTTCAAACAAAAATAATGGGGCCTCTTCTATCCAAGTCACAAAATTTTCCATATCATGTGCACATCTTGCCAAAATGAGCATCTAGTAAAACTAACTTCCCATTGCTGAACATGTTGCATATGAAACTTAGCTTCCTTCACAACGTTAGCCCACCAAAACTCATAGTTTCCGTGTTCCTGAAGTTTTGATATAATCCCCCACTAAAACTCGTCCCCTTTGTATGCCAACATCCCGAGCAAACCAAACCTCAAGTTCTGCCTCAAAGCTCTCCATAATGGGTCTTCCTTTTCGGTTCATTGTTGCAATGAGCAATCCTTGTTTATTCCGGATTATGACTCCCGCTCCTGTTCTCTGCAAATCCTCAAAAACTGCACCATCAAAACATAGCTTGTACATAGGTTTATTGGGAGGATTCCGATGCAGTGTGAGATTAATACCTCAGTTGTTGAACTACCTGAGTTAATACCTGAGTGAGATTAATACCTGAGGATTATGATGCAGTGTGAGATTAATACCTGAGTTATTGGGAGGATTTCGATGAGTTGTTGAACTACCTGAGTTACAGATTGCTTGAAATTCCTGCCAGAATTCTATAGCCTCACCTGCTATGACACTTGGCTGTTCTGTAGACTGCATAGTAACCCACTTATTTTCTTGCCTTCCAAATCATCCAGGACAGTATCAGGAATTGCTCCAGTGTTGTCAGCCCTCCTCCAATACAGGCCAAAATATTTTAACTAGGAATTCATGCTCTAATTACCTCTTTTCTGCCGCACCAAATTCTTTGTGCCTCTTCACAATTCCATAATACATGCATCATGTCATCCTCATTTAATTTGCAGCTTGGACATCATGGCTGCATTAAAACCCTTTGGCCCCTTCTGTTCACCAGATTGCCACATGCAGGTAGAACGTTATGACATGCTCACCATGCAAACATCTTAACATTATTAGGGACCTTTGCTTTCCAAATTCAGCACCAAACCATCTCCACTGCAATATTACTAGAGCTTCCAATTCCTATTGAGCACATCCCATCTTGTACATTTTATTTTATTTTAATACCAAACTAGAAATTCAGTAGTGATGCACTGATGCACACCATCTATAGATGGTATTGCAAAGGCCCCTAGGATTTCGCTCTTCGTTTAAGATGGCTTGCCTACCCCCCACCCAAAAAAAGAACATGAAAGATTGAGTGAGATGTCTTGGAGGAATGAATCTACAACACATTAATGCGCATTGAGAAATAACAACACAATGAAGTAGAGAGATTTCCAAGATAATTTTGAAAGAAATACCAGGAAATGGTTTCCATAGGCTAATAATCACAGAAAAAGGAAGAAAGATATAATGCCAATAAGGATGTTGCTTAAATTATTCAAATTCTGAGCCCATCAAGACTTGGTGAATAATAGCTGAACAGCTGAAGTGGTAAAGCCCATTTTTTCCCATGTTCTGATTTGGAAAAAGAAAAAGTAAGCTGACAAGAAGGAAATGTCACGCAACGGATGTATAACTATTGATAAATTCGTAAGTTCTAGTACGTATTAGAAATTTCAGCAATCCAACCTCTACTTAGGTGCGGTTTGGATACAAATTATAATGGCTGCGTTTCAACTCTTCTGTGTTTTCTCTTTTTTTTTTTTTTTTTTTCCAACGTGCATGAACAGTAACCGGTACTGTTCATGCACGTTTTTTCACTGTACGAGCACTTGCGGGAGACAAAAATCACTGTTCAGATACTGTTTACGCACTGTTCATGAGACCCACAAGCACTTTATTCAGAAAAAAAATATTAAAAATAGGTCTCACAATACTATTCAAACATTTCAAAATTATTTTGCTATAGTGTTTTCAGTTTTCAGCAATAAGCTCTATCCAAACGGACCCTTAATGTAATGAAGATAGGAACATTAAAAAGCAAACTCATTAGAATCATAAGTATAGAACTCAAGATTGAATTTTAACACCCTTATGTACCCTTCCTAAAAGAATTGCTTTGAATGAATGAGATTTAAGCAGATTATTACTGCACAGAATTCCAGTAATACCACAATCAACATATATAATTAAAACTAGTGTTAGTTTATACCCATAACATTATCGGGACTATAAAACCTAGTACCACAACAATAATAAAAATCTATACAAATTCACAAGATTTCATGTTTGTTAAGGATATTTAAGGAATCACATATCCAAGATACAAACAACAGTATTCAAATTACAAACCTAACACATATGGTGGTTGAACATATTCATTTATTGTTCATCAGAAAAAACTCAATTAGTCAACTTTTCCAACACCTCACTGTGGAAAGATGAATCAAGTATGGCTCTGTTTTGGAACCCTACTCAACCTTGCCTCTTGGCTCTAAAGTTTAGAATTGAATTGTCTCTTGAATTTGCTGCAAAAAGTACGAAAGAGAAAGAGACACAAACACAGAGAGAGAGAGAGAGAGAGAGAGAGATGTGTATCTGGTACTTACATAATGGAATCAGGACTGTAGAATTCTGGAGCTAATTAAGTGCCCTTGATGGACTTCTTGAGTTCCCAATTAAACCAATAGAAGATTTATCTAGCTTAAGAATGTCAATGAAAGATGATATAAAAAATTGAGCTACTGCAGCAAACTGTAGGCACATCGATGACTGCATTTGAAAAAACTAGCTGCTAAGACAAAACCCCAAAGAGAACTTATGGAAAGAAAACCCATTGAGTTGAATCTTTACAAGTTTTCTTGGGCTCAACATGTTGATTAGGAGCTCTCTCACATTTTCGTTTTCATTGTTCTCACTTTTCAATTAGATCTCTCCATCCAACATCTTTCCCCTACTTTTAAAAGAAAACTGGAGTAGCACTTGAGCTTTGTTCATAAACAACAGTATATGCAGAAAAGAAAACATTCTATGAGACAAAGGGTCTCATTACAAAGCCTTAGCAATATGGAAATGTCTTGACAAAGAGTGGAAAACAAATTTTGCTCGAGGATAGGAAATAGTGACCACAAATGCCGGATAATGCATAAAGCTATCAATAAATTTGAGCAGGCTAAGACAAAGCAGTGATGATTTAAGACATTGCAATTCCTTGCATGTTAAGGGCACAAACTCCTTTCAAAATTATATTGCAATTGAATTAAAAGAGCATGACGAGGCATGTAATATGCAAGGAGTTGAGAATACATGAAAGGTATTTTTTTCATACTTGATGCACTTGCCACACCTACACAGAGCTGATAGTCTGTATTTGGAATGGAACATAAAATGAAAAACAAATCAATTGTTACTTTGTCTTATCTATAGAAAATTAATATTGTACCTAATAATAAAGCAGACATATCTAAGAAATTCATGGTCATTCATAGGATAGTATAGACCCGTGGGATGAGAAGAGTCAAAGCAAGAAGAGCATTTAGCCAAAAGTATAGCAAATAAAAAACAAACTACAGATATCTAATTTAACACAATTAAAAACAAAATAAAATAAAAAGATAAAAAAAAAGAACCTAAAGGATGGAGCTTATTCTAATAAAGGACAAGAAGATTCATCTTCCAAATCACAAAAAGAGAAAAAAAATCAGTTATTACAATAAGCCAAAAGTCATGGTTAATAGGAATTGAGTTCCCATTTACTACTAGCCGTTTAGCTTCTATGAGAACAGATAATTCCTTACTTTTCTGGATAAATAAACATTTTCATTAAAAATCAAGAAAGTTGCTACCCCAGTACACAGGCTTGACTCAAGTACAAATTTCTTTTCACTTCTTATTTAACATGAAATCTTCTTAGAAGCTAGTGTGAATCTGCACCCAAAATTTGCTTCAAGATGTAATAGTGATATGTTTCTGATTTCCATGGGTTGGTAAGTAGTCATTGTATCAAAATTATAATTCCAAGGTTCGATGCGTCATATATATATATGTGTGTGTGTGTGTGTGTGTGTGTGTGTGTGTGTGTGTGTGTACACAAACAGTTTGTAAAAGCCTTTTTTGTCTTTTAATATGTAATGACAAGTTTTTTATGAAGTGAATTTGGGCTTTTGGAATAAGTGAATGACCTATCTAATTTAAAACCAGAATTGGGGTGTACCTTGTGACATATTGTTTTCAAGGTTTTGAGAAGACGTTAATAACAAACAAATTTCTCTCAGGCATGTTTAGTCAAGTTTATTGTTTGTGAACTCCCTTGAACTAGTTTGAATGATACTAAGAAAGATTCTTAGTCCACAGCTATTCAACACCCCCCCCCCCCCACCCAAAACCCCGAAAAAAAAAAGGAGAAACAATTGGGATAGGTACTAACAGCTTTCTTACAGTCAATCTTTGTTTGTCTAAGTTGTGAAGAGTGTTTATGTCCATGTATTTTTGGTGGCTTGAGAAGTTAAGCAACATATAGTGCCAACCTGAATTACAGATAAAGTTCATTACAAAAATCTTGGCTTCAGGTAAATTGGAACTTTTGCATTGGATTACAAAAGGTATACTTCTTTTCCTCATCAAACATGCTGTGTATGCAGATAGTTTAATTGAGGTGAGTTTTTAAGTGGACAAATGTCTATGGATATTATATACTTGAGCACAAACATTTAGAGAGCGCATCAAAGGATTTTAAAGGTTCCGCACAGAATTTGCTGAATTGACCTCATCTTCAGTTCACAGTATGCCATGAAGTTTGAGATGCTTAGCTCATAATGTTCTGCAGAATTCAGAAGCGGGTTAAACTATTAAATGCTGATTTTCATTTTCCAACTATCCTTTCTATATGCAAAAGACTGACTTGAAGTTGGAACTTTTCTATTAATGCTTGTCTTGTATTCCATTGACAATAGTGTGATTCGGAACTACTTTAAAATTTTAGTTTGAGCTTTAGAGAATTGGCTAAAAAAGGTGGACAGAGGATCCTAAAGAATAGAAAGACCAATTCCAAAAACTTAAGGAATAAAGCAGTTATATCAGCCGCCATAGTTGCCATCCCAACAATAATGAAGTTATAGCCCTGCCACCCTAACTATAAATCAAATGTTCCTAAGCAACAGAAAAAGAGTAAAAATAATAACGACCTATGCTTTTATATTATATTATTGAAAAATAGCTCTTCAGCCAATCTACAAACTATATCCTTTCAGAGAGCCTAGCCAAAGGCATTAAAATGTCAAGCCATTTTTACTTTTGGCCAGCATGTCTTACTTTTAAATGGTTAGCTAACCTAGAAAACTATCATAGACCAGTAAGGTGCAATGTTGTAGTGCGAATCATTCATAATTCTCATCTCAAACAATCTTGTACACAGCCAAACAAATGTGGTGTAGCTTTTAAAAATCAAAATGATACACATTTTTCTAAAAAATCAAGATCATATGTGTTTAGAACACATCTATTTTTAAAATAAGAAACCATTTGATTAAAAAAGAATGACTGGTACTAGGAAATTAACTGTTGCAGGATTATTCCTGATTACAGTAAGTACACATGCTTGATAAGGTAGGCAGAAATATGCATCTTAAGTAGACCAATCAGATAAATAAAATATACACATGAAAACCTACTGTCCAATAATGAAAACTAGACTGATCTACCATCCAAGGTGGAGGAAATTTTGGGCCTAATACTGACTCCAACACCAACTATCACAATTAAATGCATTAAAAGAACATAAATCAATTAACACAAAATAAATACTTGGGTAATGTAGGTTGATATCACATCCATCTAGAACCAAATAATCCAACTAAGGATGATCCACTTAATTTAGAGAGAGAGAGAGAGAGAGAGGGAGAAGAGAGTGACAAAAGGCATCAAATGATAAAGAAAATAGATGGAAACAATAGAGGAGAAACCAACCTCAATGTAGTTTTCTGATGGAGGCATATTTCTTCAAAGTTCAAAATGTCCTTTTTTTTTCTTTGATGGTGGAAAGAAATTGAATTTGGAGTCATAATTTACAAAGTCAAATTCCATTGAAGTTGAACCCAAACAAAACCCATCATTTACAAAGGATAAGACAAAACACGTATCTGGCCTGCCCAAAGCTAAGTTGGATCCATTTGTTGTATCCATTGGAATCCTCACTTGTTTTTCTCCTCAAGAAAGCAAAAGGAAATCTCTAGGCAGGTGGGCACTAAGGTCTAAGGGCCTCTGTCTATGATAATTACTAGTGCTAAAGCTAGTCCACTATAGCCTAGTAAACATTGAAAAAAAAATTTTAACTAGCATTTATTGAACAGTCATTTTTGCATAAAAAAAGAAAAGAAAAGACATTCATACAAAGTAGTTTAGTCCCACAGGCCACAAGCTAACATAAAACTGTCTAAAATTATCAACCAAAAAAAAAAAGGAATTGTCTAAACTAATTAATTAAATTAATTAGTATTATTGGCAGGGACAATATTCACATGCAAAATTAACATTATACACGCTTGATATTTTAAACCAATCATTGGTTACAATATGAACAATTTTTTTTTTTATGAATCAATCAATTTTATTAAATACAAACCAGAGTACACAGAGCCCTAAAGGGAACTACAACAGACAGAGGAATCCTTCGTAAGCATAGAAAATACAAGCACAAAAGTGTCACCTCAACACAGGCTAACAGACCAAGTCAGCCTATCCTTTAAAAACAAAACAATAAACCTACATAGCAAATAGAAATACAAGCAAGGGATGATCCTTGTGAACAAACCAACAGTTGTAACTACATCAAGATGGCAGAATGCACCATTTTGCAAAAGACTAGAAACAGTAGCCATCATCATAGCCATATTATGTCTTCAATAACAGCAGCCATTTGCCGCATAATATTCTGTTCAAATTGAGTCATTGGCTCTGCAGTTACAAGAATACATGTTGTTTATGTAGGATATGAAATCATTACTATTTTACTCACAAACATTTTTACCTTCTTTAGTACTGGGTATTCCAATAACTAGTTCATTTGATATTTATTAAAAAAAAAAAAGAAAACCAACGTGAATTTTCAAGTTAATACAATTAACCACACTACTTTTTTTCAAAGCTTCGTACAGATCAATTTCTCGACGTGAAATTAGTAAGCTAGGCCCCCAAAACCTTAGAAAATTACTATAATCAAACTCAAAACAATAATTCAACAACAACAACAAGCTTCAGTCCCAAACATATGGGGTCGGCTTTGGATCCTCAAAAAATTAGTCAGGATCAAAGTTATTTTTTTCCTCCAATAATTGAACTCAACATAGTAATTGAATCAACTATGATCTAACAGAGCTTCAAACAAACTATTTTGGGATATCGAAGTAATACAATTAATTTACTTTGAGAGATATGCAAGTAGGCAAGAAATAAAAAAAAGGTTGTCCAAGATAAGTAGGTAAATTACAACCAAAGAAATTGAATAAGTAGGTAAATTCACAAGATATCAGAGATGCATAACTATAATCTTCAAAGGGATAGGAAGAAAAAGTTCACAGTTGCTAATAATAATAAAAACCTTATGTTTTCAGGTATAGAAATTCATTCTAAAGTCTAAAAAATAAGAACATCACATACCTTAGAAACAATTATCTTCTTCCACCACATTTGTGGGCATTCTTCTTCAATCTTCTAAGCATGATATGCTGCTCTAATTTGACCTTCCTCACAAGCCACTTTGGTTTTCTAATTTTAAACATAAAATATCCCATAGAAATTCCAAATATTGTTCCACATGCATAGCCTATGGATACAGCTTGCCAACCAAACCCATTTTCATGCTCTAAATTTTCATCTTGTTGCAAGGTCAGTGGTGGTGGTTTTTTGCCTCATGGTTGTCGCATGTTGTTGACAATGGAAACCCACACAATCCCAAGTTTTTGGTGTACGAATCATTGTTGAATGTATTGAATTGATTTCCTGAAGGTATGTGTCCTGTGAGTTGGTTATGTGATAGCTTTAAGACTTCAAGTGACGTTAGATCTGCCAATTGACTAGGAATCTCCCCACTGAGCTTGTTGAAAGAGAGGTCTAACCATTCAAGATTGGTCAAATTTCCAATTGATGATGGAATATAACCTATAAGGTTATTGTAAGAAAAGTTGAGCCCCTTGAGTGATTTAAGCCTTCAAATTATCTTTGGCATCTCTCCTCTGAAATTATTGTTTGAAAAATCAATGCTTGTTAAGATGGTTAGGACTCTCTCCATCTCAATATATTGCCCTTTCATCATGATATTCAATGAATCTTGATAATAATCTTCTCCCATATATTTCGATGCAACTCCACTTTCATCCACATTCATCATGGCTTTCAAATATTTGAAATATTTTATTGGCAAAGGACCATTAAACTGATTGTTAGAGATGTCTATGATTCGCAAATTTGGGAAAGGAAATTTCGTTTTAGGATTGCCTATACAACCTTGAAATCTATTTGATCTTATGACAAGAACCTGCAATTTCTGAAGACTTCCCAACCAATAAGGGAAGGCTCCATTTATCTTATTGTTTCCAAGATCTAGAATTTCCACATCATAAATTGGGTCTAAAACAAAGGCACATCATAAATTCCACTTAGAAGTCATGGTAACTAGCTTCTATAATGATCTCTTTTAATATGTCTTGGGATTGGGCTTATAACATCTGTATAGTGTACACTCATTGTGGTTTTCTTCTGTTTTAAATCTAAAGATTTTTAATAGAGGGAAGAGAGGAAAGCTCCTAAGTACCAATGTTCTTAGTTAAAGTTTGTGCAGTATGTAGAGCCATTCGGTCTTTCAGAGAGGGAGAAGAGAGTGACAAAAGGCATCAAATGTTAAAGAAACTGGATGTAAACAACAGAGAAGAAAACAGTTGAGTGTAATTTTTTTGATGTAGGAAAATTTCTTCAAAGTCATGCTTCATTGAAGTTTTTTTTTTTCTTTTTGATACCCTTCAAAAAAGGCATCAACCATAAGTAGCATTTACATCATGTTTTATAGTCGGCCAGCAGTAGTAAGTTGGCTCTTTTGTAGCTAAAACAGCTAACGACCATACATAGTTAAGGATAACCTTAGAAACAAAAATTAGCCTGCAATCTAATCCCATTTGCTGTAGGGAGGACATGTCTGCCATGAGAGTTCTCTCTTTCCAATCTGGGGCTCGCTTCTTGTCCACTACTTGAACTAGCTTTTTGCAATTACTTAAACATCAAAATTTGTTGATATCCAAGGTTCTTAGCTTTGACTGCTGCCTCCACTATCACCTCCTGAACTGCACCTGCAACAGATCCAGTAGCACAGCTCCTAATACCACAAAACACCACTTCTCCTTGTAGATTTCTGGCCTCATATGCATAAGCACTTCTTTTAGCTCTCTTTCTTTTTGCACCTGCTAACTTTATGATCAGCTGCCACTGGGGCAGTAGAGAAAAAGATGAGTGGTTCTTTCATCCTCAGAATTGCAAAGAGGGCATGTACTATGGACATTGATCCCTCCATTACACAAATTCAGAAATGTAGGAACTGTCATGCATGACTTTCCACACAAAAATTCCAATTTTCAGAGGGATTTTTACTTTCCAAATTAGGTTCCAAACCTCCTGGGGAATGGTATTGTGAGCATGGTGATCCTGCCTTGAGGCCTTGGTAGTCTTCCTGAAGTATAGAATAGGCTTTGTGTACCTTAGTACCTGAAATGAAACCCATCTATATATATCTAAAAGCTGAAGCGTAGAGTTTAATGTTGCCGTGCTCCTGTTGAGCCACATCAGCGCCACACCAACACCACATCATCAATCTATTTTCAATTATTTCTCTTTCTTATTTTAATTTTTTTTTTCTCCTTATTAATTTGTCACTTTACAATTATACATTTTTCAACATTTGCTTATTTTAACCTTTTTATCTCCCCACTACTCTACACCTTGACTTTACACTTTCTTCATCCCTTCATTTTCCTTTTATTTTGACTCTTCTTCTCCCCATTTTTTTACTATAAAAATTTGTTATTTCTCTTCCATTCAATCCATATTTTGCTCATACAAAAAGGTGAATACTCTCTCTCTCTCTCTCTCTCTCTCTCTCTCGCTCTCTCTCTCTCTCTCTCTATATATATATATATATATTCTTTATTTTGGTGGATGTTTGATTCTTTAGATTGATAAATTTTTATGTTTTACTCAACTTTAGATTGATATGATTTGGTTATATTTTAATTTATTATCTTTTTAATTTTATTTTCTTTATTTGTTACATGTTATCCTTTGAAATTATAGAATGATTTACTATTATTCTATTACATAGCAGGACTTAGATAATTTGGTGTTTAGAACTATACATTTTTCTTATAAATATTTTTCTACTCATCATATTTTATATAATTTTATTATTTGTCTCACATTCTCTTCCAAAAAAGGTGATTGTTCTCTCTCTCTCTCTCTCTCTCTCTCTCTCTCTCTCTCTCTCTCTCAATTATTAATTCTTTCTTGCAATTGTAAATTTAGATTAATGAATTTTTTTTGTCTCTCTACTTTAGGATGATGCACTTTGGTGGTGTGTTTTTTGAGTTATTTATCACATGTACTCTCTATCTTATACTTTTGGTTTGAGTTAATTTTTAGATATTTAAGAAATGAGATGATTATGTATTTGAATGTCTCTATAAATTATTTGAGTAATATCAATTGTAAATTTGTAATGAGGTTTGATTATCATGATAATCTTCTTAAGAGAATGAGAAATTCAAATAATTAATTTTGGAACTTAAAAATTTTAGTTGTAGAAAAAAAAACCATAACACACTATACAAAAGTTTGAATAAAATCGATCACTTGAAAAAAAAAATATCATTTCTATCTTTCATCTCAAAAAATATAATAGACTAATATCAATCGAATGCACATAAGTTTTTAAATAATAAAAAAACTCAAAATAATAGAATGATATATTTGTAGAGATGGAGAGATGAAGAATAATTTTAGAAATAATATCTCCAGTATGTTTTATAGAATAAATCATATATTATAAAATGTTATAAAATAGTTGTATATTTCCACGCATCGCGTGGGTCTGTAACTAGTCATTTACAAAGAATAAGACAAAATGCAAATCTGGCCTTCCCAAGGCTAGGTCGGTACATTTGTTGTATCCATTGGAAGCATCACTTATATTTCTCCTCAAGAAAACAGAATGATATCTATAGGCAGTGAACACTAAGATCTAAGGGCCTCAGTCTATGATAATTACTAGTGCTAAAGCTATGCCACCATAGCCTAGTAAATATTGATAAAAAAATTTAACTGGCATTTATTGAACAGTCACTTATGCATAAATAAGAAAAGATAAATGTATTGTGTATGTATTGTGTTATTGGATTATGAGCTATATATATATATATATCATGGTTCTGTAAATTTAGTTGTAGCAAGCTTGAAGCCCCCCCACTTTGATTGTATGAATGAACTTGTTGGGGGCAAAAAAAATGTATTGGTCCCCTGTATGAGTAGAATTAATGTGATATGCTTCCATTTTTTCTTTGGAAAACCAAAGTAGCATGTTGAAACATTAAAACCCAGTACATCATTGTTCAACCGTTCAAAAAAAAAAAAATAATGGGACCTTTTCTATCCAAGTTACATAATCTTCAATATTATGTGCACATCTTGCCAAAATGAGTATCTAGTAAAACTACCTTCCCATTGCTGAACATGTTAACGTTGCAGATGAAATTTAGCTTCCTTCACAACGTTAGCCCACCAAAACTCGTAGTTTCTGTGTTCCTGAAGTTTTGCTATATATAATCCCCCACTAAAACTCGTCCCCTCTGTATGCCAACATCACGAGAAAACCGAATGGATTGGACTGCAGCCTCAAGTTCTGCCACAAAGCTCTCCATAACTGGTCTTCCTTTTCAGCTCATTGCTGCAATAAGCAATCCTTGTTCATTCCGGATTATGACTCCCACTCCTGTTCTATGTAAATCCTAAAAAACTGCACCATCAAAATATTCCTTGTACATAGGTTTACAGGGAGGATTCCAATGCAGTGTGAGATTAATACGTTGGCCCATTACAGCTTGAGTTGTTGAACTACCTGAGTTGCAGACTGCCTGAAATTCCTGCCAAAATTCTATAGCCTCACCTTCTATGACACCTGGCTGCCTTGTAGACTGCTCAAAGACCCACTTATTCCTTGCCTTCCAAATCATCCAGGACAGTATCAGGAATTGCTCCACAGTGCTGGCACAGCCCTTCTCCAATACAGGCCAAAATATTCTAACAAAGTCTAGGAATTTATGCTCTAATTACCTCTTTTCTGCAGCACCAAATTCTTTGCGCCTCTTCACAATTCCATAATACATGCATCTTGTCATCCTCATTTAATTTGCAGCTTGGACATCATGGCTGTGTTAGAACCCTTCTGTTCACTAGATTGGCACATGCAGGTAGAATGTTATGACCCGCTCTCCATGAAAACATCTTAACTTTATTAGGGACCTTTGCCTTCCAAATTAAGTACCAAACCATCTCCACTGCAATTTTATTGGAGCTTCCAATTCCTATTGAGCACATCCCATCTTGTACATTATATTTATTTTTTCATACCAAACTAGAAATTCAGTAGTCACCCCTACCAAAAAAAAAGGAACAAGAAAGATTTGAGTGAGATGTCTAGGAAGAATAAATTTACAACAAATTATTACCCATTGAGAAATAACAGCATACTGATAGAGAGATTTCCAAGATAATTTTTGTAAGAAATACCAATGAGGATATAATGCCAATGAGGATGTTGCTAAAATTATTCAAATTCTAAGCCCATCAGGACTTGGTGAATAATAGCTTGCTAGCTTGTCACTAACTCATCAGAAAATCTGAAGTAGTAAAGCCCATTTTTTCCCATGTTATGATTTGGAAAAAAGAAAAATCAACTTCACAAGAACGAAATGTCGTGCAATGATTAATAAATTCGTAAGTTCTATTACCTATTAGAAATTTTAGCAATCCAACCTTTACTTAATGTAATGAAGATAGGAACAATGAAAAGCAAACTCATTAGAACCATTGGTTTATACCCATAACATTATCAGGGACTATAATACCTAGTACTACAACAATAATAAAAATCTATACCAACTCACAAAATTTTCATGTTTGTTAAGGATATTTATGGAATCACATGTCCTAGATACAAACAAGTGAACAACAATATTCAAATTACAAACCCAACATATATGGTGTGTTGAACTATAAGAGACAATTAAGGGATTCCTAATCAGCTTAACTAAGGGGTTTTCAATCAGCTGTAATAATGGGATTTGGCAGCTGTAATTTTTTTTTTGTCTAGGTTCATTGTAACAGAATCTAAAAATTTAGACCAATGTAAAAGTTCTATACACAGAAAATCCAACCCAAATTGGTCCAACCTTGTCATATTCAATCGCGTGACCAAATTGCTGACATTTTTACCAAGCCTTTGGGTAAGGATTCTTTTCATCGTCTTATCAGCAAGTTGGGCGTTACTCATGTACACGCTCCACCTTGAGGGGGAGTATTCAGCTCAATTAAAGGATTCCCAATGAGCTCAGTTAAGGGGTTTCCAATCAGCTGTAAATATGGGATTTGGTAGCAATCACTATTCTGTCTAGCTGCAATTATGGGATTAGGCCGTCAATATTTTTGTCTAGGTTCATTGTAACAGCATCTATATATTCAGACCAATGTAAAACTTCTATACACAGAAAATATAATTCAGTCAAATCTTTGTCCTCCAATCTTATTTTACATGAACATATTCATTTATTGCTCATCAGAAAAAACTCAATTATTTGCATTTTCCAACCTCACTGTGCAAAGATGAATCAAGTATGGCTCTGTTTTGCAACTCTACTCATCCTTGCCTCCTAGCATTGGATTATCTCTTGAATTTGATGCAAAAACTGCGAAAGATTAAAGAGACACACAAACAGAGAGAGAGAGAGGTGTATGTGTCACTTACAGAATGGAATCAGGACTGTAGAATTCTGGAGCTAATTAAGTGCCCTTGTTGGACTTCTTGAGTTCCCAATTAAACCAACAGAAGATTTGTCTAGCTTAAGAATGTCAATGGAAGACGATATAAAAAATTGAGCTGCCGTGGCATACTGTAGGCACATCAATTACTGCATTTGAAAAAAGTAGCTACTAAGAATAAACCCCAAAGAGAACTCATGGGAAGAGAACCCATTGAGTTGAATCTTCACAAGTTTTCTTGGGCTCAACATGTTGATTTGGAGCTTTCTCACATTTTTCTTGTTCATTGTTCTCAACTTTTCAATTAGATCTCTCCATCTAACATCTTTCCCCTACTTTCTTTTAAAAGAAAACTGGAGTAGCACTTGAGCTTTGTTGATAAACAACAGTATATGTAGAAAAGAAAGCATTCTCTGAGACAAAGGGTCTGATTACAAAGCCTTAGTAACATGGAAATATCTTCACAAAGAGTGGAAAACAAATTTTGCTAGAGTATAGGAAATAGCAACCTCCTATGTCAGATAATGCATAAATTTGAGTAGGCTAAGACATAGCAGTGAAGATCTAAGACATTGCAATTCCTTGCATGTTAAGGGCACGAACTCTTTTCAAAATTATATTGGAACTGAATTAAAAGAGCATGAGGTGTGTCATATGCAAGGAGGTGAGAATACATGATAGGTATTTTTTTCATACTTGATGCACTTGTCACACTTGCACAAAGCTGATAGTTTGTGTTTAGAATGAAAAGCAAAGTGAAAAAAATCAAATGTTACTCTGTCTTATCTATAGAAAATGAACATTGTACCCAATAATAAAAGCTACAGGTATCTATTAAACACAATTAAAAAAGAAAATAAAATAAAAAGATAAAAAAAAACCAGTTATTACAATAAACCAAAAGTCATGGTTAATAGGAATTGAGTTCCCATTTACTACCAGCCGTTTAGCTTCTAAGAGAACAGATAATCCCCCCCCCCCTTTTTTTTGGATAAATGAACATTTTCATTAAAAATCAAGAAAATTGCTACCCCAGTATACAGGCTTTACTCAATTACAATTTTCTTTTCACTTCTTATTTAACATGAAATCTTCCTAGAAGGTAGTGTGAATATGCACCCAAACTCTACTTCAAGATGTGGTAGTAATATGTTTCTGATTTCCATGGGTTGGTAAGTAGTCAATCAAAATTATAATTGCAAGGTTCAATGAATGATACACACACACACACACACACACATAAACAGTTTTTAAAAGCTTTTTTATCATTTAATATGCAATGAAAAGTTTTTTATGAAGTGAATTTGGGCTTTTGGAGTAAGTAAATGACCTTCCTAGTTTAAAACCAGAACTGGGGTGTACCTTGTGTCATATTGTTTTCAAGGTTTTGAGAAGACCTTAATAACAAACGAATTTCTCTCAGGCATGTTTAGTCAACTTTATTGTTTGTGAACTCCCTCGAACTAGTTTGAATGATGTTAAGAGAGATTCTTAGTCCACAACTCCTCAACACCCCCCCTGCCCCACAAACCCCAGCACACAAAAAAAAGGGAAAAAAAAAAAAAGGAGAAACAAAGAGCTTTAAAGAATTACTTTTCACCTATTAAAATCAATTCTTAAAATACACCCGCATCCAGTTTATAAGGGAAAAAAATTAAGATTAATCCTAATCTAAATACATTATCGAATGAGTCCTAAACCGAGATTGTTTATCTACATGGTTGTGAAGCTTCCCCTTTCTCTAGTATGAGATTCAGGGAGAGTGGTTGTGGTATTGGGGTATTTATGCAAGAATACCACACATTATTTGAATCTTGAAAAAAAAATTTATTGCCAAGACAATCAATCTTTTTTTTTTTCCCATCACTGAATAAGTGTATTGGGACAGGTACTAGCAGTTTTCTTACGATCAATATTTGTTTCTCTAAGTTTTGAAGAATGTTTATGTCCATGTATTTTTGGTGGCTTGAGAAGTTAAGCAACATTTAGTGCCAACCTGAATCACAGATAAAGTTCATTACTAAAACCTTGGCTAAAGCCTACCGGTAAATTGGAAATTTTGCATTGGATTACAGAAAATATAATTCTTTTCCTCATCAAATACACTGTGTAAGTAGATAGTTTAATTGAGGTGAGTTCTTAAATGGACAAATGTCTATGGATATTATATACCTGATCACATTCATTTAGAGAGCCCATCTTCAGTTCACAGTATGCCATGAAATTTGAGATGCTTAGCTCATAACCTTTTGCAGAATTCAGAAGCGAGTTTAAATATTAAATGCTGATTTTCATTTTCCACCTATCCTTTCTACATGCAAAAGACTGACTTAAAATTGGAGCTTTTCTGTTAATGCGTGTCTTGTATTCCATTGACAATAGTGTGACTCAGAACTACTTTAGAAGTTTAGTTTGAGCTTTAGGAAATTGGCTAAAAAACATGGATAGAGGCCCTAAAGAATAGAAAGATCAATTCCAAAAACTTAAGGAATAAAGAAGTTATATCAGCAACTACAATTGCTATCCCAACAATAATGAAGTTGTGGCCCATCCATCCTCACTATAATAAATATTCCTAAGTAACAGAAAAAGAACAAAAAATAATAAAGACCTGTGCTTTTAGATTATATTATTGAAAAATAGCTCTTCATCCAATCAACAAATTATATTATTTCAGAGATCCTAACTAAAGGCATTAAAATGTCAAGCCATTATAACTTTTGGACAGCATGTCCTACTTTTAAATGGTCAGTCAACCTAGTAAACTATCATAGACTAGTAAGTTGCAATGCCGCAATGCGAATCATTCATGATTCTCATCTCAAACAATCTTGTACACAGCCAAACAAATGTAGTGAAGCTTTTAAAAGTCAAAATGATACACATTTTTCTAAAAAAATCAAGATTCTATGTGTTTGGTACGCATCAATTTCTAAAATAAGAAAACATATGATTAAAAAACAATGACTGGAACTAGGAAATTAACTGTTGCAGGATTATTCCTAACTATAGTGAGTACACATGCTTGATAAGGTAAGCAGAAAATATGCATCTTAAGTAGACCAATCAGATCAATAAAATATACATACGAAAACCTACTGTCCAATAATGAAAACTAGACTGATCTCCCATCCAAGGTGGAGGAAATTTTGGGCCTCCAACACCATCACAATTAACTGCATTAGAAAAATAAAAATCAATTAAAACAAAATAAATACTTGAGTAATTGAAAAGTCTATGTTAATAATCCAACTATGAATGAGCCTCTTAATTTAGAGAGAGAGAGAGAAAGAGAGAGAGAGAGAGAGAGGGAGGGGGGGGAGAAGAGAGTGACAAAAGGCATCAAATGATAAAGAAACTAGATGAAAACAATAAAGGAGTAAACAATCTCAATGTAATTTTTAGATTGCAGCCTATTTCTTCAAAGTTCAATCAAAATGTACTTTTTTTTCTTTAACAGTGGAAAGAAATTGAATTTGGAGTCATAATTTACAAAGTCATGTTTCATTGAAGTTGAACCCAAATGAAACCCATCATTTACAAAGGTTAAGACAAAACGCATATCTGGCCTACCCATGGCTAAGTCAGATCCATTGGAATCCTCACTTGTTTTTCTCCTCAAGAAAGCAGATGGAAATCTCTAGGTAGGCGGGCACTAAGGTCTAAGGGCCTTGGTCTATAATTACTAGTGCTAAAGTTATTCCACCATAGCCTAGTAAACATTGATAAAACAAATTTTAACTGGCATTTATTGAACAATCATTTATACATAAATAAAGAAAGACATTCATACAAAGTAGTATAGTCTCACAAGCTAACATAGAATTGTCTAAAATTATCAATAACAAATAAATGGAATTGTCTAAACTGATTAAGTAAATCAATGAGTATTATTGGCAGGGTTATATTCATATGCAAAATTAACATTACACATGCTTGATATTTTAAACCAATCATTGGTTATTATATGAACAAATATTTTTTTGATGAATCAATCAATTTTATTAAATACAAACTAGAGTACCAGAACCCTAAAGGGAACTGCACCAGATGGAGGAACCATTTGTAAGCACAAAAAATACAAGCACAAAAGCGTCACCTCAACTCAGGCCAATAGACTAAGTCCGCCTATCCTTTAAAAATTTTTTAATAAACCTACATATCAAATAGATATACAACAAATGGATGATCCTTGTGAACAAACCAGCAATTGTGACTATATCAAGACACCAAAATGCACCACTTTGCAGAAGACTAGAAACAACAGCCATCATCATAACCATATTATGTCTTCTTAAATAGCATACAAGGATTCAAGCCCCATTTGCTGCATACTATCCATGGCATCTAAATTACACCCAAAGAAATTGAAGGTAAATCCATAAGGGCCCGTTTGGTAGAGGAGTTTGAGTAGTGTTGTTTGTAGTTTTTTAAAATATGTGTGGGTGAAAAAGTGTGAAAATGTGTGTAAGGTTGTTTAAAAACTGAAAATGTGGGTTTGAACCACTCTACCAAACAGGTCCATATCCAAGATACATAACTATAATTCAAAGGGACAAAAAAAAAAAAAATTCACAGTTGCTAATAATAATAGAAACTTTTATGTTTTCAAGTATAGAGATTCATTCTAAAGTCTCAAAAATAAGAACATTGCATACCATAGAAGCAGTTATCTTCTTTCACCACGTTTGTGGGCATTTTTCTTCAATCTTCTGAGCATGATATGCTGCTCTAATTGAACCATTCTCACAAGGCACTTTGGTTTTCCAATTTTGAACATAAGATATCCCATAATCATTCCGAATATTGTTCCACATGCATAACCTATGGATACAGCTTGCCAACGAAACCCATTTTCATGCTCTAAATTTTCATCTTGTTGCCAGGTAGGTGGTGGTTGTTGCTTTTCCTTGTAGTTGTCGCATGTTTTTGACAATGGAAACCCACACAACCCCAAGTTTTCGGTGTACGAATCATTGTTGAATGTATTGAATTGATTTCCTGAAGGTATGTGTCCTCTGAGTTGGTTATGTGATAACTTTAAAACTTCAAGTGATGTTAGATCTGCCAATTGACTAGGAATCTCCCCACTGAGATTGTTGAAAGATAGGTCTAACCATTCGAGATTGGTCAAATTTCCAATTGATGGTGGAATATGACCTATAAGGTTATTGTAAGAAAAGTTGAGCCCCTTGAGTGATTTAAGCCTTCCAATTATCTTTGGCATCTCTCCTTTGAAACTATTGTTTGAAAAATCAATACTTGTTAAGATGGTTAGGACTCTTTCCATCTCAATATACTGCCCTTTAATCATGATATTCAATGAATCATGATAATAATTATCTCCCATATATTTCGATGCAACTCCACTTTCATCCACATTCATCATGGCTTTCATATATTCAAAATATGTTATTGGCAAAGGACCATTAAACTGATTGTTGGAGATGTCTATGATTCTCAAATTCAGGAAAGGAAATTTGGTTTTAGGATTGCCTATATGACCTTGAAATCTATTTGATCTTATGACAAGAACCTGCAATTTCTGAAGACTTCCCAACCAATAAGGGAAGGCTCCATTTATCTTATTGTTTCCAAGATCTAGAACTTCTAAGTCTGTACAATTGACCAAAGATTGCGGCAATGGCCCTTCCAATTGATTCTCATTAAGGTTAATATTCCTAAAATTGTTTCCTTTGGCAAATATTTTAGGGATGTTACCATGAAAGCTATTCATCCGCAAATTCAACACTGAGAGGGTAGTAGAGTTTACCAAACACTTAGGAATCATGCCACTTAAGTTGTTATGAGACAAGTCTAAAACTTGAAGGTTAATTGCATCGCAAATTAAAGAAGGAATTTCTCCTGTTAAATTGTTATTGGAGAAAAAGATAAATTGCAGATTGGAAGAATTTAGAATGGGAAATGGTCCTTGTAGCAAGTTGTTACGAAGATCAACATTATATAATGAATTATTCCCCACATCCCCCAACCATCTTGGAACTCGACCATAAATTCGGTTATTGGAAAGGTCTAAGGATTGTAAATTTGTTGTCAGTCTTAAGAAAATTGGGAATTCACTGATATTGGAGTAAGCCAAGTTCAAATATTGAAGATTGGGCAGGGCATAGGCAGCATTATTATTGATGCTAACTGAGTTATTTGACAAATCAAGAGTCTCAAGATTTTTGAGCTTTGAAAACATTTCAGACCCCAACATAATACTCAAGTTATTTGATGAGAGATATAGCCTAGTAAGGTTCACAAGTCTAGATACTGACCTAGGTATAGAGTCATGTAGCTTATTATAACCCAAATCAAGATACTTCAATGAATTGTACTTGAATTCACCAATCTCACCAACGAATTGATTACCATAAAGATCCAAAGACTCCAAAGATGGCATACTGAACAACCAAGATGGCAGTGTTCCATTTAGGAAATTTGAACTTAAAGAGAGAACAATTAGATTCAAACCACTTACGTGACTAGGAAGGGGACCAACAAGTTGATTGGACCCAAGGTCTAAAGTTGAGAGATTTGGCAAGTTGAACAGTGATGACGGCAACAGACCTGTTAAAAATATTCACCAATAATTAAAAAATTGTTAGTTTGATGCGTCAGCCAAAAAGACCTAAAATATAAAAGTGGTAATAGAATCTCACCGCTAAAACTGTTCTCTGACAGATCCAAATATGTAAGTTTTGTAAGGTTTCTAAGCCATACTGGAATTAACCCCGTAATATTGCAATGGTTGAGATACAAATGCTCCAAGGACTCTAGATTGCCCATAGAACTAGGTAATTCTCCTAAAAAGCTTGTTGAAGAGAGATCCAAATGCTCCAAGGATTTAAGATTGCCGATAGAATTAAGGAATTCTCTTGAAAAGTTTGTCGAAGAGAGATATAAGAATTTTAGGGAACTACAGCTACAATTAGACTTTAGAAGAGAACCGTCTATTTTTGAATTACCCGTTAGATCAAGGGTTTGTATACTAGAAAGGCAGAGGATGTTATTTTCGAGTTTTCCCTGAAAGTCACACTTACGGAGACTAAGAGTTGTCAAAGAGGAGGATAGATTCATCAAAGGATTAGGTCTAATTGAGGACATATTTGTCTCATCTAGAATAAGTTCCCTCAACTGAGTTAGGTTACTGATGACACTTTTCCAAACTGGAGCTTTGATTAATAGCTGATTCTTAGAAAGATCAAGTGAAACCAGTGAAGACAATTGAGAGATTTCAAACGGGATTTGGCCAGAAAATACAGAAAAAGAAAGGTTGAGATGAGTCAAACTCTTAAAGTTGCCAAACTTAGAAGGAATTAGGGAGTCACGGAAGTGATTGTCAGCGAGGTTCAACCTCCTAAGGTTGGGAAGAAAAAACAGGGCATTGTTGGAATGAAAGTGGCCCATAAGCCAGCTGGAACTAAGGTCCAGGCCAACCACATGGCTTGTGTTTTTGTCACACTCGACCCCATCCCAAGTGCAACAGTGCTTATCCTCCTGCCAACTGGCTGTTTTAGGATAAGAAGGATCATAGACAGAAGCAGATTTTTTAAGAGAAAAAGACTTACTAAAATGGAGAAGAGCAGAGCATGGTGGCATTGAAGAGAAGGAAGAAGAGAGAGATGATGGAAAGGGAAGTTGAGAATGCAAGATCAAACAGAACAAAAAGAAGACTTGATACTTCCAAGTTGAACACGCCATTTGATACCCAATTCAACAAAAACAAAACTCTAAAAATGGAGTAGTATTTCTGATGGTGTTATAAGGCAGGTATGGGTGGAATGAATATTATATATATGCTGCCAAGTCAACAGAAGTCTTCCACCTTTATTTTATTAAAAAAAAAAAAAAAAAGCGAGTTAATTTCTAGTGACGTGTAACGTGACGTGAAATTGTAAAACTTGTACAGGTTGTCATACTTTAAACTTTCTAGGAACCTCCATAAATCTCATCAGATTAATTATAATATTTTAATAATTGCTAATTGAGTTCAAAAATTGGCAATTAATTTGAAATATTGGGATCACAAAATTGCATTAGATTACTCTTTTTTTAAGAAAAAATATTCTTTTAAAAATTGTTGGAGTGCTAAGAGCTCGTTTGGTTTGACCATTATTCAGTTTTCTTAACTTAATACTCATAACTCTAACCAAAATTCTGTTTTCAGTTTCCATCATTCATCACTCAAATTTTTGAGTTTTGAGTGATGAAAACATCACCCAAAAACCAAGCCAAATAATATTTTTTCAGTAGAACCCACGTATTTTGAAAACTCAGTGATAAAAACTGAGTGATATCACTCAAAATCATAATAATCTAAACAAGCTCTAAATATTCTATTTGAAATTGAAGTGGGTTTATCTAGCTGAGTGAATATTATTATTGTGTACTAAAATTAAGAATTAAAATGGACAAATCACTGGTGGAGTCAAAAATTTATTTTTGGGAGGTTATATATAAATTTATTTTTTGTGAAATTTAAAATAATAATATACAATATTTTCATTTGTTAATAAATAAATGGTATTTTCAAGAATCATTTGTTAATCAAAGTCTGATAAAGATGTGGAGGTCACCATCAATTCTTGTTTAGAAATTGATAAAAATTTAAGTGGTCTAAGCATGTAAATTGGTGGAAGGTAAGAAGTTTGTGTTCACACTTAAAAGTTTGATTTTATAGACTCGCACAGTTTTTTTGCAAAAGTCTTTACCTTTTGAAAGTGCGAATCCATTTTCCTTTTTGAAATCAAAGTGCACAACCTTTTTAATTGTTTGATTAGTTAAATACATTTCTCAAGTCATCTATTAAAGGTTGTCCAAAAGCATTATAGATTCCACTAGTTTTTTATTATTATTATTAACTAGATCTTTAACAATGAGAAATTACGCTCTTACAGCGCGGAGGTGTAAAGCTACATAGTAATGCTACTAATACAATATATAGACATTTTTATCCATAAATATCACTTAATTATTATTCACGTTTTATTTTATTTATTCAAAAATTTTGATTTCTTACTTAGATACACAAATGATAAGCAAACAAAGGAAAATTTGTACCCAAAAAGGTAAAGTAGGCCTAAACAGAGTATGTGTTCAGACTTTATACTATAAAGTTTGATTTTTCACTTTTTTTTTTTTTTTTGTCTCTGAAGTTTTTTTTTTTTTTTTTTTTTTTTGGGTAGGTGCGAGTTTTTTTTTTAATTATTTGATTAATTAAATGACACAAATTTCCTTTGTTGGTTGTAAAAGCCATTGCAATCTTTGAGCAAAAGGTTACAAATGATGCTAAAAACAAGAATTAAGATTGGTTTAAAATTTATAATTAAAAAAAAAAAAGGAGCAACATGGTCTTGATAACTATAAAGCCCAATACTAGGGGTTGTACGTGGTCAACAGAAGTCTTCCACCTTTATTTTAATTTTTTTTAAAATAGTTAATTTCGAGTCACGTGTGATGAGACGTGAAATTGTAGAACTTGTACGTGTTCTCACTTTACACTAGGGGTGGCAAAATCAACCCAAATCCATTTGCTCACCCAAATCCGCCCACTTAAATGAGACCCAAACCCACCCAATTATTAATTGGGTTAAATGGGTATTAACCCAATTAAACCCAATTAATATTAATGTTTATTGGGTTTTAACTGGGTACCCAATTAGACCCAATTATGATCCAAGTATGATTTCTACAAATCACCCAACTCTAAAATACCCCAAAATCACTAAAATTACCAAAATACCCCCTTAACCTAAAAAATGACCAAAATAACACTAAAACCTAAAAATGACCAAAATACCCCTAAAACCAACAAAATGACCAAAATACCCCCCGAAACCCTAAAAATGACCAAAATACCTCTCAAAACCCAAAAAATAACCAAAATACCCCAAAAAACTTAAAAATTACCAAAATACCCCCAAAACATAAAAAATGACTAAAATACCCCTGAAACAAAAAAAAATGCTCAAAATACCCCCAAAACCCAAAAAATTACCAAAATGCTCATTTTTAGGTTTCGAGAGATATTTTGGTCATTTTTTTGGTTTTGGGGGTATTTTGTTAATTTTTAAGCTTCAGGGGGTATTTTGGTCATTTTTAGGTTTCGAGGAGTGTTTTGGTCATTTTTTAGGTTTTAGGGGTATTTGGTTAATTTTTAAGTTTCAAGAGTATTTTGGTCATTATTTTGGGTTTTGAGGGTATTTTGGTCATTTTGTAAGTTTCTTGGTTATTTTGGTAGTTTTGAGGTTTTAGGGTATTTTGGTCATTTTTGAAGATTTTAGAATACTTTGGTCATTTGCACTTTAGGGGCATTTTGGTAATTTTGATAAATGGGTAATTGGGTAGGTTGGGGTTTACCTATAATAATTGGGTTGGGTTGAGTTTGGGTTAGAAGCAATTAGTTAAATGGGTTTTAATGGATAAATGGGTTTTATATACCCAACCCAATTTTGCCCACCCCGAACCCACCCAAACCCACCCATTTGACACCCCTACTTTACACTCTCTAGGAACCTCCATATATCTCATCAGATTCATTATAATATTTTAATAATTGTTAATTGAGTCCAGAAACTGGCAATTAATTTGAAATATTGATACCACAAAATTGCGCGTGTAGATAGGGTTCAAGTTACGTAATGTATAACTTTAATAAATATTACATCACTTAATAATTTATTATTGAAGATAAATTTTGACAAATATACCATTAGATTATATTATATTTATATACTTCTAATATTTAAAATTTCAAGGTCATCAAATATTAATAGTCATGTTATCAATAATTATTTAAATTAAAGTTTTTGTAATTTAAAATAATACATAAAAGATGAGTTTATAGATTAGATGATAGATAACATTTGATTGACACGAAAATTGGTATGCATACTAAGGACATAGAGAACATATAATTCAATTGAGAGATTTTTAAAATATGAATTCAATAACGAGTTATTAGATGACTTCAAAATGGTACATCGAAATAGGTCAGCACAGAAATATTTTGCTCGAATAAACAAACCAAAATAGGGTTCGAAACAGTATTTAAAACATTGGTTATGAAAGGTAGAAAACTACACTATACTCCAGTTTTAATATTCAATTATTAGTTGTACGTGGTCTTGATCAAATATTCTCATTCATAAAAATAAAGTAAAAAAAAAAAGATATTTTCAAGAATCATTCATTGGTCAGCGAGTATTACCTATAGATACCAACGTTTGGGTGGCCTAGTTAGTAAGATACCGGATCGGCAAGTCTCAGAATTTGGGTTCCAGTCTTAACAACTAGCTGTGTGTTGGTACTCTTTATATCTTATCTTCATTCCAAGTGGTTCAAAGAATAATAAGTGAGTTTCTCACAAACCGGGAGCATGAGGTCTAGCCTAGGAGCGGATAAAGTGCTATTATAATTATGCTCAAATAGGACCTGGTACCTATTTTTTTTAACAAAAAAAAAAAAAAGTGTTACCTATTAATGAAAGTGGGCCCAAACAATTAATTGCATTTAGATTTCAAACTCTCAGTGAGTATTACTCACACTGCTTGCTTTTTTCTTTTTTCTTTTTTCTTTTTTGGGTCTAGCCACATACACCATCAATCTTGTTAGTTGCTATGCACATCTTCAACGCCATCACATAGAAAGTTTACAGAAATTGCAATTACTGAGTATTACATTTCCCCCGTTTTCAGTTTTCATATATTGTTGCTATGATTTTTTTTTTTTTTTTTTTTTTTGGCGAGTTTGAAAGCTTCCTTAAGGCATACTGTAATATCAACATCATAAGGTTCGTGTTTAATGGTTACAAATAATTATAAAAACAAGAATTAAGATTGGTAACATTGGTTCTAAATTTATAATAAAAAAGAAAAAGAGCAACATGGTTACAAATAAATAAAAGATGGAGAAGGATAAGGAAGAGGTGGAAAAATTGTGCGAAAAGCTTGGGGCAATATTCTAAAAGGTAAAATAGACCTTAGTGTGTAATTGGTAATTGGTTAAATGCAAGGCATGAAGTTTGTGTTCAAACTTATAAAGTTTGACTCTACAAACTTGCACATCCTTTTTTATTTTTTCATCTATTCATTTTTCACTATTTTTTTGGATAGAAATAAAGTCGTTTTTACCCTTTACTTTTTGAAAGCGTGTCATATAAAAAAAAAAATATTTTTGAAATCAAAGTGCATGTCGTTTTGAAAGTGCGTAGAGAAGGAGCTGCAGCAAGTTTACCTCAATGCAAATAGCCAATTAATGAAGGATTTGAATGAGTTCAATACAAAACTTGCTGGACTGAATAGGTGAAATTCCAAACAAAATCTTGTGAAGGGCTTTATCCAGATAATATGGCTTGACCAAGAATTAACTTAATTCAGGATTTTGTTGGACTTGAGAATATTGGAACCATTTCGTCATATTAATTCTAAGAATTTTTTTTTTTTTTTAGAATACTAAATGTTTTTAACACACATACGGAGAGATGGGAGAAGGTTTTTAAAGAAATTTACAGTAATATATATCCAAAATAGCCTAAATATTAATTGTAAGACTGAGTGGCATTATTACTGTTATAAGATAATCTTTGGCACTCAATATTTATTCAAAAACGTTAACTTTGAAAATGCTGCCTAGTCTTGGTTGTAACTTGAAAGTTTTCAAGGCATATACACGCGGATTCAGATTTTCTAGATTTTCTCGGGTATTCTACAATGTAAAATTCTTTATATCTCAACTTTTCTATTAAAATAAATAGTTAAGATGGTGACACATCATCAATTCATTTATACAATCTTAAATTAGTCTTTCAAAACACATAAATACTCCAATTTATCCTAAACGCCTTTCAACTTTTAGACTTACCTCTCAAATTTTTATTTATTTTTTTATTTTTTTAAATTTTGGACGTATCACTGTCACTTCTTTTTTCAGAAAAATCATCAACCCAAAAACAATAATCATTATAACTTAAGCATTTATCTTTAAAAACTAAATAACAACCCAATCATTTTTCATCAGATGCTTTTATCAAGGGTATAGCTTGCATCTAGCATTGTTGGCAACGAGAACTTTAGAGTTGGTTCTAGATTCTTGAACCAGTAAAAAGCGCTTGCATCTCCATCTGAACAGAATTGCTCAAGCAATTTTATTATTCTAACTTGTTTCATCCTTGGGAGGATTAACCATCCCAAATGTTGAAGATAAACCTAGTATTAAGACTTGCTATGGCTTGGGAGTCCACCTTGACGGCTTGACCTCATTGGTTCATTTCTCATTAAATGTTAATATTAATATTCATTTCTCGTAAATCATCAATTGAGGCAAGGATTGTTTTTTGAGCTGGCGATTTTATGGAAAAAGACAATTTAAAAAAAAAGAAGTTGAATGGTGCTAAGCTGCTAACGTCAACATTTACTATACATTAAGTGTACTTTTTGTATGTTAAGACTAATTTAGGGTTGTAATTATGGCAACACTTTAACCATTTATTTTAAAAGAAATGTTGAGATTTAAAGAACTCTACATTGTAAAGTATCATAGGAAATCTAGAGCATCTGAATCACATGCTAGATACTAGAAAACAAATAACAAAAAAATCTATAAGGTTTATGAATGTACCTCCAAATACCATGGGTAAACTTGAATAGATTATCAATAGTAATAGAAACGCCCATGCACACTCGACACACAGCCCATACTAGTCTTCCTTTCCATTCTCCTCCTTTCAAGACGGCTTTCAATGGTCCAAGCCACCCTAATCTCTACAAGTATGAGATCTAGAGTTTCGTCTAACGTTAAGAGTGGAGAGGGGACATATCCTTATATTATATACAATAGACACCCACCAATTATAAATCAGGCTTAAAACCCTACACTTCACCTCATATCAGACTATGATATAAGCCCAATAAAACAAGGTGTACCAAGGCTCAATACTGAATTTGACCACAGTATATTAACAAACCCTCTAGTTATATTCACTGAGTCACATCCAACTCGTTTTATGAATCCAAAAGCCCAATAAATAGAAGCTCAATTCTAACATTCTCACACTTGGGAAACATTAATTGGTGTTTGTAATTTTGAAACAACTATTTTTTTTTTTTTCTTGAGAGAGAGAACAACTATTATTATTAGGAAAAGGGTTAATGAAACAGCTATTATTCTCAAGGAACCCTCCATCCGCACGCTTTATAAAAATAATAAAACTGATTTATGATTTTTGTTTATGTAATAAATGGTACTAACGGAATGCTTATTTATAGAAAACGTAGTGTCTTATTGTATTGTGATGAGAGGAGAGGAGTTTGTTTGAGCTGAATCGGTTTTTTTATTCTTTAAATTTGTACCACGCGTAGGGATTTGGCGTCAAGCATTGACTCTGTGAGTCTTGTAGATGCAACCACTCAGTGGGCCATTAGCTTCATTTGGATACATATATCAATTTTCTAACTCAAGAAAGGTGCATTGCAACTTATTTTACACGGAGCTATGACTGGTCATCATCAGTCGTTGCTTTATCAAATTCTTTTAAAAAAATTCAAGAATCATTAAAATGAAATTTAGTGATTTTTTATTTTTTAGTTTTAAGGTGGTACTACTTCGAAGGATAGAACATTATTAATACAATTATTCATGTTTTGACAACTATGATATGAATTTAATCGATTTTTGTTACTTTTAATTTGAGAGGTGGTAAGTTCTCACAATATTTTCACAACAAATCTTATGTGGTAAGTTGTTACTAGTTTTAATTTAAACTCACCATTGAAATTAATTTTTTGTCCATTAATAACAACCAGTAAGGCAGTAACAACCTAAAACTTAGAATTTATTATGAAAATATTTTGGTATGTGTACACAACATTTCTCTTTAAATTTCTACCATAAGTTAGGGAATGACTTTGTAAGTCTTGTTTATGGGCCTTAGGTTCATTTGGTTACATATATCAATTTTCTAACTTGTGAAAGTGCAACTTATTTTAGACAGGAATTTGATTAGTCATTCAAAATTTAACAATCTTTTAAGAGAAAAGTTATGTATACAACATTTTCATAAAATTTTCACAACTTTTAGGTGGTAAGATGTTACTTGCTTTTATTGGTCGACAAACTTAGCACATTACTCAATTAATGATAATTCACATTTTGAGATTTAGCCCATAGTACATCCCCAATGTTCTCGGTTTGGCACTTTTTCTATTATTATTAATATTCTTATGTTACTTATTAAAAAAAAAAACATTTTGACATTTAGAATTAGTTTAATTCGGTCTGGTTTTTGTAGTTCCAATAAGGAGTACTAATTTGTAAACTCATGCATATGCATAGGTACATTTTAAAATATGCAATAAGATGAAATGATTATTTTTTATATAAAATATGAAACAACATTTTCATCGATAACGATTGAAAAGATTTTTTATTTGTTTTAAATAAACTTATATTTTATATTTTCAAATATACAAACATTATATATGTTGTATATAAATTTGGTAAAACTTTAATATGCATTTTGCTATGCTTATTTGTTAATGTATTCCATGAATATGTATAACACTACAGGCCAGTGTTTATTATGTATCAGATGGGAATGAACTTTAAATTTGTAGAGCACAAGGTTAATTTATCATCAAGAAAATCATAAGTTCATGAATGTGCAAATGTCAAACCTAGCCAAGAACTTTGTTGCTCAATTGGCATCTTCTAATGTTTCCAATAGAATGTTGGAGAAAACCAAAGTTTAAATCTCCTTATTGATTGTAACTACTGGCTTTTTTTTTTTTTTTTAATTTTAAAAAAGGTGTTAAAATCTAAGATATTGATTTTCTTATTAATGTCTATATCTTGGAATTCTTCCTTATGTTCGCACAATTTTCTCATAAAAGTTGGAATTCTATGATCAAATTTCTTCCCATGCACACTAAAGCATTAAATATACTATATTCTTTTTCTCCATCTAATAAGATACTATGGAAACTGTCATCCAAGTTAATTGAAAACACGTGATGCCCTGGCCCATAATCTTTTCTAATCAGTACTAGTTTGAACAATTCAACATTCCTTTGATGAAATAGGTGATATTGGAATTTGCTATGTATACAATGAATTTGTTTGATGTTGTGAAATTTTTGTAGCTAGCTATTGAAAAGTCTAGTGTGATTTGTTCCAAAAGTCATGTGCTTTATGAGTGAATAAGTGAAATGATTATTAATAAAAAATGAGATTATTAACAATCCCGCCAGATATCAAACACTTAACAAGTAATTCCTCTCACAACGGTTGTTTGTCATTAAATTTGCTTATTTTTTAATCCATATATACCGAAAGATATTAGTAGCATGTTTTCTAATCTGTTACTTTTGCGGCTGTCAATGATAATAAGATAAGTAAAATGGAACAAGCGATTTTATCATACAAACGAAATAAGCATAGATTTTTTTTCTTTAAAAAAGAAAAAAAAGGCTATTGCCAGTGTTCATCCTTATAAGAATTGAAGCGTAGATTAAATTTTCGTTATTTTTGACAAGCCTTTTTTTTAATAAAAAAAATCCTTCATAATTTCTTATTTTGTGTTGGTTTAAATGAATATATTTCTCAAGTTTTCAAAGCATGGGCTTTAGATAAGATGTTCGACTCTTATACACCATGCATTGACTTTTAAGTCTTGTACATGGAACAAGTCACGATAAAAATATAGTCTATTTTGATCAGTCATAGCTTCTTTTGTGGGAAAAATTAAATATTCATTTGATGTGATAGGAGATAATGGAATTTGACACCGTATGTGCTTGGTTTGTTTAGTTGGGAAGTCATTTTCTTTAAGTGTGAAAAGTCTAGAATGGAAAAGTCAAGTATGATTAGTATGTCAACATGCAAAGTTGTCTAGAATGGAAAAGTCTAGTATGATTAGTTTGGTGAAATTGCTCTAGGTACTAGGAAATCTAGTATGATTAGCTGGCAAGTCATGTTGTTTTAGCGTGAAAAGCCTAAAATAGAAAACCTTTAGGTTTCCACAATGTTTTGGAGAGAAAATTGCTAGCCCCTCATCTCATTGGGGCCCCCTGTTTGTACAAAGGAAAAAGGGTCCACATTCCTGAGTGTGACTTTCTATCCCAAGTATGGATAGAACATATGAACTAATAGTAGTCCTTTCCAAGTAGCAAGATATTAGTAAAGATGAGTTGAAATGGGAATGGTTGTTGTATGGTATGTACTTGACAGGTGAAGGTATATGAAAATGACAAAATTCAACTACAAACTCCTACTAAAAAATTAACAAGGTTATATATTTTGAAATTAAATGTAACCATTGGAATGCTTTTTTTTTTTTTTTTTTGTTCTTAACATGCATGTCAAATTTCGTTCAAATCGAATGATATTTACCATTTGATCCATAAACTTATTTTCCATACATAATTTAAGACTATACAAACTTGAAATTAAATATTTGATTAATGACATAGTTATTGATTTTTTATTTTATTTTAAATTTTACAAGTATAGAAGAAATAATAAGAAAATACAATCTAATGTTGAATCTGTCAAAATTTACATTAAAAAAAAAAGGTAAAATAATATTTTGGTCCTTAGACTTTATCAAAAGTTTGTTATTTATCCTTAAACTTTATTAAAAGTTTGATTTTCATCCCTAAACTTTAATAATTTTTTTTTTAATCCCTATACTTTAAAAAGTTTGTGTTTTTTTATCCCTAAATTATTGAAAATGTTTACATTATACTTTACCAAAAAACTTGTTTTATTGTCCCTAAATTATTAAAAAAATTCATATTTATTTTTGTCTCTAAACTATTAAAAAAAAACTAATTACAAAATTTAAGGATGAAAAAAGAAAATTTTAAAGCTTAGGAATTGAAAAACAAACTTTTAGTAAAGTTTTCTCACCAATCAAAAAATAAATTAAATAATGAAAAGAACAACCCAGTGATATATCCAATCCATGCCAAAATATATCCAACCGAATCCATCCAAACTAAAACCTATATGTTAGTAGCAAATCATCAAGTAACCCATTTACATTTGGCAACGATCTTCAGTGGCAAATGTTGTTTAGTAAATCTGGTTGCCTAATTCTCTTTTCAAATTCTTATACTTTGCCTCATTTAATTGAAGTAGATTCCTTTTTGAAAGAATTTATAATTAAATAATTAAAAACCTTGCTGATTAAAAGATTAGACATAATACTAATAGTGTCGTAATTATCTTTTCAAATTAGCTATAGATTCCTCGTATAAGAATTAGGATTGCTCAAAAAAATCTATGTGCACCTAAATACAAACATGGTCTTCATTTTACCAATTGTTTGTAACGAGTAAGCTTTTTTTTTCTTTTTTCTTTTTTTAAATTAGGATATTGCTCCGCACTCCTCCAATACAGGCCAAAATATTCTCACAAAGTCTAGGAATTCATGCTCTAATTACCTTTTTACTGCAACACCAAATTCTTTGTGCCTCTTCCCAAATCCATAATACATGCATCATGTCATCCTCAATTCCTTATAATACATGCGTTAGAACCCTTCTGTTCACCAGATTGGCACATGCAGGTAGAACGTTATGACATTCTTTCCATGCAAACATCTTAACATTATTAGGGACCTTTGCTTTCCAAATTGAGCACCAAACCGTCTCCACTGCAATTTTATTGGAGCTTCCAATAAAATTTACAACAAGTTAATACGCATTGAGAAATAAAAACATACTGAAATAGAGAGATTTCCTAGATAATTTTGAAAGAAATACCAGGAGATGGTTTCAATATTCCATTAATCATGGACAAAGGAAGGAAGCAATTAAATTATTCAAATTCTGAGCCCATCAGGACTTGGTGAATAATAGCTTACTAGCTCGTCACTAACTCATCAGACAATTCGAAGTGGTAAGTTGACAAGAGGGAAATGTCGTTTAGTAGATGTATTACTATTAATAAATTCGTAAGTTCTATCACCTATTAGAAATTTCAGCAATCCAACCTTTACTTAATGTAATGAAGATAGGAACAGTGAAAAGCAAACTCCTTAGAACCATAGGCACAGGACTCAAGATTGAATTTTAACACCCCTATCTACCCTGCCTACGAGATTTATTTTGAATGAATAAGAACTATGCAGATTATTACTGCAGAGAGTTCCAGTAATACCACAATCAACATGATTAAAACTTAGTTGAGTGTTGGTTTATACCCATAACATTATCGGGGACTATAATACCTAGTACCACAACAATAATAAAAATCTACACAAACTCAAGATTTTCACGTGTGTTAAGCATATTTAAGGAATCACATATCCTAGATACAAACAACAATATTCAAAGCACAAACACAACATATATGGTGTGTTGAACATATTCGTTTATTGTTTATCAGAAAAACTCAACTATTCGTCTTTTCCAACACCTCACTGTGCAAAGATGAATCAAGTACGGATCTGTTTTGGAACTCTGTTCAACCTCGCCTTCTAGCTCATTTTGGAGCTAATTAAGTGACATTTATGAACTTATTGAGTTCCCAATTAAACCAACAGAAGATTCATCTAGCTTAAGAATGTCAATGGAAAATGATATAAAAGATTGAGCTGTTGCGGCAGACTGTAGAATTCTGGAGCTAATTATGTGTCACTTATAAAATGGAATCAGGACTCTAGAATTCTGGAGCTAATTAAGTGCCATTGATGGATTTCTTGAATTCTCAATTAAACCAACAGAAGATTCGTCTAGCTTAAGAATGTTGACGGAAGATGATATAAAAGATTGAGCTGCTGTGGCATAGCGTAGGCACATTGATTACTGCATTTGAAAAATCTAGCAACTAAGAATAAACCCCAAAGAGAACCCATTGACTTGTATCTTCACAAGTTTTCTTGGGCCAACATGTTGTTTAGGAGCTGTCTCACATTTTCCTTGTTCATTGTTCTCACTTTTCAATTATCTCTCTCTATCCAACATCTTTCCCCTACTTATAAAACAAAACTGGAGTAGCACTTGAGCTTTGTTGATAAAGAACAGTATATGCAGAAAAGAAAACATTCTAGGAGACAAAGGGTCTCATTACAATGCCTTGGCAATATGAAAATATCTTGGCAATGAGTGGAAAAAAAATTTTGCTAGAGGATTGGAAATACCGACCTCAAATGTCAGATAATGCATAGAGCTATCAATAAATTTGAGCAGTCTAAGACATAGCAATGATGATCTAAGACATTGCAATTCCTTGCATGTTAAGGGAATGAACTCCTTTCATAATTATATTGCAACTGAATTAAAAGAGCATGATGAGAAATATAATATGCAAGGAGGTGAGAAAACATGAAAGGTATTTTTTTCATACTTGATGCACTTGCTACACCTGCACAGAGCTGATAGTCTGTGTTTAGAATGAAAATATATATATATATATATATATATATCAATTGTTACTTTATCTCATCTATAGAAAATGGACATTGTACCTAATAATGAAGCAGACATATCTAAGAAATTCATGGTCACGCCATAGGATAGTATAGACCGGTGGGATGAGAAGTCAAAGCAAGAAGAGTATTTAACCAAAAATATAGCAAATAAAAAACAAACTACAGATATCAATTTAACACAATTAAAAAATAAAATAAATATTAAAAGAACCTAAAGGATGGAGCTTATTCTTTCTTTTTCTGTTTTTGAGAAGGAGGCCTAAGAGGCTTTTGTACTAAGGAACAAAAAATAAATCAGCCTGGAAAGCAGAAAAAAGAAGGTGGAGGAACAGACTCCATCCACACAATGTAGTTTGCAACATATCTAGCATGCTGAGCTAGGCTATGGGCGACCTTATTACCTTCTCTCTTTGTATGAGAGTAACGTAATTCATTAAAACAACTAGTAAAAGACTTAGCATCAGCTATCAAAGAACCAAGAGAAGACAAAGAGATTGTATCAGCAGAAATGGCTTGAACAACCAGCATAGAATCCCCTTCCAGCAGTGCATCTTACCCCAATCTCAAGAGCAAATTCAAGTGCCATTGTTGCTGCCAGAGTTTCAATTTCTGCTGCATGGTATCAACGTGGAAGCTGCTGAGAGAGTGCTGCAACGGCTGAACCTTGTGAATCTCAGATGACCACACCAATGCCTGACATATTCTCTGAATCAAAAGTGGCACCATCATAGTTGATTTTATACAAATCAAGAGGAGGAAGCTGCCAGGAAGCACGAGAATGTTGCTGTTGAGGGTGCTGTTGTGGTGAGTTTGCAGAAACCCAATTTCAAAGGTTTGGACAACAAACCCGAAATATTAGCCTGAAAAAGAGCCTTTAAGGTAAAAAAAACAAGCTATAAAGTAAGAGGGTAGTGTTTATTACACACACTATTACACACCCATTTTTTGAATTAAAATCGTGAATTGAAGACATGATTTCACTTTTGAGGCAACATCATCCTCCTTTCCGTGAACTCTTTAGATTAAAAAAATCATTCACCAATTCCAACTGTAGTGAAGTGGAGATAATCCATAATAGACTAGCTAATAACTGAAATTTACACATAATTCCTGACGTTTTTACAATATTTTGAAATTTGAGACTAGCTATACTTATACCATCAGCAGCTAATTAAAAATGTAACAGAGCACAAAGAGGACCTTGAAGCTACAAGTACTGGCAAAGTCATCTCCATTTCAACCTCCTGCTCTATGAAAGTGAGGATGGCATAAGCATAAGTTCATGTCTGCTGAAGTTTGAATTTTCAAAATTGGCAAAATCCTAACACACATATCATGCAAAAATTATCTGAGTTTTCTTTTTGAAAATTATGATTATTTTTCATAAGTAATAATGCTTCATTAAAAATTATATATATTTTTTTCAATGATAAATACTCCTACATTCACAAAAATTTGAAATTGTGACCTCATTTCCAGCAGTGGAGTGAGGTTCAATTTGATCTAGAAACCATTGGTTTCTTTTTTGACAGTACACTTTAGGCTCAGATCATCCAGTAATACTAATTCAACTAAAATCTACAAGTATTCTTGAGTATGACTAATTATAAGTTTGATCTCCATTTGTCTATAGAGTTATGTGCCGCTTAAGATATGAAGTATAGGAAACACTTATATTATGTGTAACACAAATCCCTGTCCAGTACTAGCTACCTTTGTTTTACACGTCCACTGACTTGTACAACTTAACGCTTTTTTCTAGAATAACTTTGTAAACATTTTTTTTTTTTACCATGAAAAGACCGATTTCAGCAACAAATCAAATGACTAATTTCTTCCATCAATTATGCTTGTTCTATGTATTAATTCTTATTCAAATTAGGTTGGTACCCAATCCTGAAATCCTATGAATCAGCTTCCAAAGATGCAGATGAAACAATGCAACTAAAGAAAGTAATTTAATTTTAGGTCTCTAACTTTACTTTTATTCAATTTGATTAGTGTTCGTTCGAAAACTTCCATAAAGTGTCTCAAAATGATGTGGTTTTGCTTTTCTATAGATTTGTATAGTAAAAAATATATATAAATTAATAAAAAAAAACTTTTTGATAAAAAAATTATAAAATGGAAATTATTTTCTGAGTTTAAAAAAGATTAGATGAAAAAGAATAGAGAGAAGTTATCTCAGAAATTATTTTCTCAGTAACCAAAAATAAAAATGAAAAGAACTCAGTCAATCCAAATCATGCCAAAATCTATTCAACCGAATAAATCTAAACCAAAACCAAAATGTTACTTGCAAACCTTCAAGTAACCCATATCATAGTAAAAATAGCATCCCCAAGCTATAAATTATTTTTGCTACCATGTAGAGATCCCACTAATTCATGTGTTACGTGCAAAAGTCATAGATGGATCAATTTGGAAGGTAATATAATCTCCCAGTCCATGATCTCTTTTCATTAAGATATATCATCCTTCAATTCCAACCATAGCAGAGAGAACATCCGTAACAATAAGCTGATACATGTCAGGGGAACAAACTAATAACTGAAATCCACATATAATTCCAACTATTTTTACTAGATAATGAAACTGAAACTCAAAAATAACTAGTCTATTAGCATCCAACAACATTCAAAAGGGAATCAAAAGCTTAAAGGACCTTGAACCTGATTTTACTTAAGTCTCGACACACAATCTGTGTTTGCGACTTGGCTAATAATAACTAAAAAACAAAATGCACACTTTTAATGGGTTGCACATGATATAGGCTACATGATACATTTTACATTACAGCTGTGACAAAATTTTTTACTTGAGTCTCAACACACAATCTGTGTTTGCGACTTGGCTAATAATAACTAAAAAACAAAATGCACATTTTTAATAGGTTGCACATGATATAGGCCACATGATACATTTTACATTACAGCTGTGACAAATTTTTTGAAAGTGATGTATGCCAAATATAGGTAACTCGTAGTGTCCAAATGTGGGATTTTTAGATGAAACAAATCAAAGGGGTGAGCAAAGAAAATTTCATTGCAAAAAAATGAGAAACTCTTTGTTAACCTCAGGAGTGTCGTGGTATGGGCTTTAAAGATTTGGTGAAATTTAGTGAGGCGATGCTTGCAAAACAGTTTTAATATCGCTTGACCAACCATGATTCTCTATTTTATAGAGTTTTTCAAGCAAATACTTCCCTAGAAGTACATTATTTGATGCCAAGATATCTCCAGGTTCCTACACTTGGCAAAGTATTCTTTTTTTTTTTATAGATAAACAGAAAACTTATATTAGAGAGGAAAAAATAACAGTGAAGTACAAGCTGTTCATGATGATGAACAACGAAAGAAACAAGAACACAAAACACAAGAACAGGGGAGGAGTCAGGAAACTAGGCTAAGGAAAGACATTAACTCAGAGAGAGAAGAACACTCAGTAAAACCCAACAACGAGACCACTCTAATAAAGTGCGTTGGCATAAAGTCTTTAACTCCTCCACCGTCTTCTCTTTATCTTCAAAAGATCGACGATTTCGCTCCAACCACACACTCCACATTAAGCACCCTGGAACCAAATTCCAAATATCCGAATTATGCTTTCCAAGCCACTGATGCCAACTAGATAGTAGACTCGTCAACGAACCCAGCATAACCCAATGAATGCCAAAAGTCTGAAGCATGACAGCCCACTTCCCATAGGGAAAGAGTAATAGGACAATGAAGAAGAAAGTGGTCAATTGACTCTCCATCACAACAACACATACAACACCAATTAGCCAAAGGTCAGCCCTTAAGCATTAGATTATCCAAAGTGAGGATCCGACCATGAGCAGCAGTCCACAAAAAAAACGCCACGCGCTTAAGAATCATTGGTTTCCAAACACCCTTCCAAGGAAACAATGAATTCGAGACACCCCGAATCGCATGGTAGTAAGACCGGGTATTAAACTTACCATCCCCTTTTAGCCGCCAGCAAAGAGTATCTCTCCTATCACCCTGAGGGATACAAGGTTGGATAAGCTGAAGAAGAGAATAAGAAGCAGCCAACTCCCAATCTTCAAATGCTCTATAAAACCTTAAATTCCACACTCTGACAGAAACCCCTTCTGGAACCCACAAAACCTCCGAGATACAAGCATCCTTAACCGTTGAACACACAAAGAGCTCAGGATAGCGTTCTTTAAGAGTATTCTCACCAATCCATCTATCATGCCAAAAACGGATACGAGTACCTTCACCTACTACAAAGGATAGGTGCTTAGAAAAGCTCTCCCACCCTTCATTAATACTTCTCCAAAGGCCACACCCATGAAATCTCCTGCAAACTTTAGTGCCCCATCCCCCTTGCTCCTCACCATATTTTGTGGAGATAACTCTCCGCCAGAGATGGGTAACTTCATGGCCAAACCTCCACAGCCATTTCCCTAAAAGAGCTTGGTTAAAAGACACCACACTTCTTATCCCCAGGCCACCCCTCTCAATGGGGGAACATGCCTTATCCCAAGCTACCAACGGATACTTGAAACTCCCCTCAGAAGACCCCCAAAGAAAATTCCTCTGAATACTTTCCAATCTAGTCGCCATAGCTTTAGGAATAGTAAAAAGGGATAAAAAGTACGTAGAAAGACTTGAAAGAATACTCTTTAGTAACATGAGCCTACCACCCTTAGATAAATAGAGGCGCTTCCACCCAAAAAGCTTCTTCTCCATTGTCTCCAAAATAGGATTCCAAATAACAGCTGCCTTAAAGGAAGATCCCAACGGCATCCCCAAATATTTCATAGGCAGCCTGCCCACTCTACATTGAAGAATATTGGCCAAAGCATCTATATTATTCACCTCCCCAACGGGGATGATCTCACTTTTCCCAATATTGACCTTCAACCCCGTAAAAGCCTGAAAATAAGACAACACCAACTTTATAGACAACAACTGTTCCCTAGAGGCATCACAAAATAAGATAGAGTCATCGGCAAATAACAGATGGGAGATACGCACACCAACAGCATTTACAGCTCCCACATGAAATCCTTGAATAAGATTACACTCCTCTGTCTTCTTCAAAAGTCTACTTAGAACCTCCATTATCAAGAGAAACAAAAGCGGGGATAAAGGATCCCCTTGTCTCAAACCACGCGAGCTTCCAAAGAAACCTTCAGGGGACCCATTTACTAGGACAGAAAAACGGACAAATGTAACACAAGCCTTAATCCACCCCCTCCATTTCAGCCAAAAACCCATCCGGTCCAACAAATAGAATAATGCCTCCCAATTCACATGGTTATAAGCTTTTTCAATATCAAGCTTGCAAACCACCCCTGGACTTCTGCTCTTCAACCTGCTATAGAGGGATTCATTTGCAATAAGCACTGAATCCAGAATTTGCCTTCCGCCCACAAATGCATTTTGAGTCTCAGATATGAGCTTATCCAAAACCACCCTTAACCTATTAGCCAACACCTTGGACAGCAGCTTATAAACACTACTCACCAAGCTGATGGGACGAAAATCCTTGATGTTAACGGCATTACACTTCTTAGGAATTAAGGTGAGAAACGAAGCATTCATAGACCGTTCAAACTTAGAGTGCAGATGAAAATAAGCGAAAAAAAGTCCATGACATCCTTTTCTACCACACTCCAACATTTTTGAAAAAAAGCCATGGTGAAACCATCAGGACCAGGGGCTTTATCCCCCTCCATCTCCCCTAATACCTGGATGACTTCCTCCTTAGTGAACTCCTTCTCTAACGATAACCACTCACCCTCTTCAATAGAAGCAAAATCTAACCCATCCATGGTAGGACGCCCCACTTCAGTTTCCTTAAACAAATCTTGATAGAAAAGAACTAACTGAGAGCGGACATCAGACTCATCCTCATAAAGAACACCATCCATCTCAATCCTTTTAATTTGATTAGCATTCCTATGGGAATTTGCTAATTTATGAAAGAACCGAGTATTATTATCACCCTCCTTCACATACAAGGCCCGAGACTTTTGCCTCCAGGAAGTCTCCTCAAGAGAAGCCAACAGATCTATGTCTCCTTTGATTTGAAGGCGTCGAATCTGATCCTCATTTGAAAGACCCACCAACTCCTCCCTCGCATCTAAACCCATCAGCTTAGACAGCAAGTTCTTTCTAAAAGCCAAATCACCAAAAACCTCCCTATTCCATTTTTTTATATCTGCTTTTAGAGCCTTCAATTTTTGAGCCAAAATGTAGCTTGGAGAGCCCACAAATCTGTACCCCTCCCACCATTGCTTTACTCTATCAACAAAATCCTCACCTTTCAACCACATATTTTCAAGTTTAAAGGCACTCCGACCACGCCGAACAATACCAGCTTCCACCAAAAGAGGGCAATGGTCAGAAAGAACGCGTGGAAGCACACGTTGGGAAACATTGAGAAAGTGCTCCTCCCAATCAAGAGAAACCAAAGCCCTGTCAATTCTTGACATAGAGGGGAGTCCAGAATCCCTAAACCAAGTGAAGGCGGCCCCCTCCAAGGGTAAATCAACTAAAGAATTATTCTCAATAAAATCCGAGAATGCGAACATAGCAGGACCGACTGAAAGACTCACAGCCAAGTCTTTCACTTGGGTATCTGATAATATTGAAATCACCTACAAGACACCAAGCCATGGGCCACCTGGTACGCACCTGAGATAACTCTTCCCAAAAAGAATGCCGCTGACCATTGTCATTAGGGCCATACACACCTGTACAAGCCCAAACAAAATCATCCACCACACCTCTCAATAATACACTAACAGAAAACTGACCAACAATAACATCCAACTTCTCAAAGACCCTCTTATCCCAAATCAGCAAGACCCCTCCCGAAGACTGCACAGCATCCAAAGCAACCCAGTCAATAAAAGGACTACCCCATAAACTCCAGACAAAAGCAACATTGCAAGAAGCTACTTTTGATTCTTGAAAACAAACATCATCACACTTCCACTCTTTTAGCAGATTCTTACATACCACTCTCTTTCGGGGGTTGTTAAGTCCCCTTACATTCCAAGAAAGTAATCGTAGAGTCATTTAAGACTGTCAGCACCCCCTTTCCTACTCCTAGCAACAACACCGTCGTAATTTACATAAGAAATAAGCCCCTAAAGCTCCCTGAACCCTCTTGTCCCTGAGTTTGCAGGTCGCTTAGACACCCCGGCATCATTCACCTTGAAACATTCCTATTCCAAGATGCGAAAAAGAGCCAAACATTGAGCTTCATGTTTCACTATAGGGAAACCCACCATTTTACAAAAAAATTTCATCAACTGTGATACCCAATTTGAGGGTGGCCCAGACTCCGTCACCTGTGTTCCCTCGATAGAGTCCTGAGCCAGTAGACCAACACTGAGATCATTAGGTTCCCAACGAGACAGAGGATCGCAGTCCAGTACCCAATTATCCTTAACTCCACAGTCACAATCACTTTCAGCCCCCCCATTATTTTCCCACGGTAGTAACTGAAGTCCACAATCAGGCTGAACTTCCCCAACAAAATCCTCAAATCCACTACACCTTCCATCTTCATAGGCTTCTTCTTCCCCAACCCCAGCTTCCAACCCTTTACCTAATACTGAGAGGGGAAAATCTATTGTGAGTGACCCATGGTTGCGAACAGAGGTTCGGCGCCCTCTCTTTCAGAAACGGAAGCACATCCCCTGCCAGTTCCGAGCAAAACACCAAATCACTGGTGAACCCAACGTCCCTCCTTCCTATTCCCTGAGTTACCTCGGCGCCGAAGCTCGTGAACCCAGAGAAATCAGCCTTGCCGGAGTCAGGATTGACTAAAATAGAGCAACTAAAATAAAGCAACGACTTAGCTCCGGTTCTTTTCCGGTCGCCAGACCACCCACCACACTCATCGGCGTCACCCCATCAGCCCTCGAGCTCTCATCCCCAAGTCTCACAGCCGGAGGCCTAGCCCGAGACTCAGTCTCGCCCATGCCAATGAGATCAGAATCCTGCTGCCTGTGGACTGGGTTTGCCCAAGGCTGGTTTTGTCGAGGCCTCCAAATAGATTTGGGCTTAGCGTTTTTAATTGGGCCAGTTGTAACAATCTTATGCATATTTTTAATCTTGGGCTTTTTAGGTTGCACAACTATTGGGCCCACTTCCTTAACCTCAAACCATTTTATAGCCCAGCTTCCATCTATCCCACGCTCCAAACGCAGCAACATATCCAAAGACAACTCAGCTTTGACTTCTTTATTTTCAATCCCATTTATTGTTGCCAGAATGTTCGTCTCAAGTTGCTCTCTCTGTCCCAGAGTACTTCCCTTGCAGGTAGCACTGTTATTACGGCTAAATTCTGACACAAACTTCGCCCCATGATGGTTCTTTTGCCCTAGGATGCTTTCCTCACGGTTTTTACGGCTGGAGCCTGACAAACTCTTCACCCCAGGTTGCTCGGGATTTGAGTTTTGAATCAGTATAGTTTTGTTCTTACCTTCGTCACTTCCGCCACCGTTAATAATCCGTTTCCCGGCCACCACCGACGCAAAGGATTTTGAGGCATCTCTAAAGGGAATAACATTGATTGCTTGCTTGGGAGCTAAAGACTCTGGGTCTAACACCTTTCTTAGGTGTAACCCAAAACCTCTCCAACCACTTCCCTTCCTCCCTTCTGGCACCACTATAGAACCCTTACAACGGCCCTGAGTGAGTTCCGAGATTAGTAAGAAAGCTCCGTTAGAGTTGGATCCCAACTGAAGAATAAAGCATTTATCCCCCTCACGGAAAGATTTTGCAAACTGACCACTAGACTGCCCGGAGATCAGTTCTTCCACATAGAACAGCAGTCTCTTTGCACTACCTTTTCCCATAAAAATTGATCTTAAGAAATCTCTGCCTCTCTCAAAAATACTCAGCTAGTAAAACAAACCACCTTCCTCAACTGAAAACTCAAAAGATTTTGATTCAACGAAGAAAAAAACAGAGCCTCCCATTCTACACTACTCTTAAAGCTAGAGGAAAGTTATCTCAGCTGGGATGATGTGGAGAATTGGTGTTGGTATAGAATTCGGATTTATGAGGATAATTGGTTATCCGGCAAAAAGCTTTGTAAAATAATACCATGTGTTCGGAAATTTGTGCTCCTATTACGTGTTCGGTTAAACAATCTAGTATTAGAGCTTCTGCTATTTCAACATATATCCCCCAAATCCCCCTTTCCCTCCCCTCCCCTCCTCCCAACCCCCCAAATAAGAATCTGAGTTGTGAACGATACAACGTCGAGGTGGTATTGATTATGAGAACAAGATATTAAGGCGGTAATATGCAGTGAAGGAGGATAGTAACTTAAAAATGTTTTTTTGACCCTATATTGAATCAACCTACAGTTTACTTTTCCCCGTTAGGAACATGAATATCTATGAGATAATAATTCCTACAGCTTGCAAAAGCTATCATGTCATTGACTCACTCTTGAACATTATAGTCAAACAGAACTAGAGAATATCATCCTACAATAAAAAAATTATCATGTGAATAGGAAGGACTCAAAGTGCGAAAATTCACGTGCGTTTGTTTAACAACATAATATTTTTCCTGAATTGATCAAGAACCGAAACATTGTTTTATCAAATGTGAGCCTCACTTAACTATTTTGCCATGTTTGAAAGAATGCTTGAACAAAGTTTCTTGAACTATAACCAGTTGCCCCTAGTCTTTCAGTCACGGGCAAGACTTATGTACAGAACTTAGGTGTTGTTACTTAGGTTCTCTTCTTAAGATTCAGCCATGTAGCTTTTTTCTCATGGAGTAGAAGTGTATTTTTAGTTAAGTATAGACACATGGCTAAATCTTAAGAAGAGAACGTAAAGAACAGCATCTAAATACTGTACCTAAGTTTTATCCTTCAATCACATGCACTATACAATTAATACCTACATCCAAAAAATTAATACACAGACTTGTAGATACATATCATATGTGTCATCGGAAAAAATTTAGAGTGGCTACCTATGGCTTTTACATAAACCCATTATTTTTTCTTCAAATAATCATAATCTACCACATTAGATTAGTAACCAAAAAAATTGTGGTCCTAAATTTTCTTTGCAAGTAGTTACTTCGGTGTCTTAGTTGGACTTTGAACTACTAGAACTCCTTTAAGTTCAATCATATATGGGCCCTCCTGACTTTGAACTACTAGAGCTCCTTTAAGTTCAATCACATATGGGCCCTCACAGGAGGAAGAACTCCTTTAAGTTTAAAGTTTATTCAATTAAAGATCTTCCTTTAGAAAATAGCCGTTAAGTCTTGCTTTTCTATAGATTCTCACTTAACGGCAATTACATGACGAACACTAAAGGAATACCTTAAATTGAATAAATTTGAAACTTCGAGGACTTACAAAAGTAAATGTAGATATTTGAAATGAATTTTGGTCAAACTTATAGGATGAATTTTCCTATTTTGCCTTTTATTTATTTATTCATAATAAGAAATTGAAAAGGAAAGGAAATTTTTTTTTGCAGAAACACAATTTCAAAGGTGTGGCCAACAAAACCAAAATATCACCTAGAAAAAGAGGCTTTAAAGTAAAAAAAAACAGGATAAAGTAGGAGGGTAGTGTTTATTACAGACACACTATTACACACCCATTATTTGAATTGAAATTGTGAGTTGAAAACATGATTTTACATTTGAGATAACATCATCCTCCTCTCCATGAACTCTCTAGATTAAAAATATCATCCATCAATTCGACTGTAGTGAAGTGGAGAAAATCCATAACAAACAAGCTAATAACTGAAATTCACACATAATTCCCAACATTTTTACACATAATTATCTTTACTAGCGTTTAATATGAATCTGAAATTGGAGGCCTAATTTTACGCCACTTGTCTAATTCAATTTCTTAATTTTACTTCCACTATTTAACAGTTATTGCAAATATCAAAGAGTCATATATATATATATATATAGATATAGATATACATAAAATTTATTAATTAAAGCCAAAACTTAATTAAAGTAATCTATGCAGACTTATTAAAAGCAATGCTATATATTCACTACTCACGGTGTTCTAAATGGCAAGGACCAGTATTAGTAAGGTCCAAAAATCAGAATGAATAAATAATCACAAAGTTCAGGAAAAGCAACTTGAACGTATATATATAATTACAATTAGATAAACAAATGATAAAGCAAAATCTAAACAATATGATAATAAAATTATTTTGGAACATGATAATAAGTGCAAGGTATGAAATATTGACAAAAAAATATATTACGTAAAAAGTTCAATTACACAAGGAAGACTAAGAATAGAAGCACTCACAAGAATTCGTACTACTACCTCAAATCCTAAGGGATTATAAACTAAAACAATAACAACCTACAGAGAAGATGAGAATGTACAAGACATTAGATCGAGTTCTAATATTTAATTCATAGGAAAGAAGACAATTCAAATTAAAATAAAATGATACTCTTTTTTTGAATGAAAATTTAGAAAATAAAATGATACTCGTACCAAGCATTTTCCATCCAACAATACAGCTTGTGATGGAGAACAGTTACTTATAAATGCTTTTCTTTACTCTAAGAATTAACCTTCAATTTACTCTTCCCACTTATTGAGTATAAGGAATGTGATGTGAATATCTAGATAATAATTCCTTCAGCTAAACATTTCTTTTTTTGTGGAAAGAATCAGTCATCTCAATAACTAAGAATACAAACACCGATACAACACTCAACAGCTAGTACAACACCTGCAAAAATGTAGAGCTGTAGTACATCAAAGCCTAAAACACCAAATGCTAAATGTAGCTAAACAAAACCCATCCTTAACCTAAAGTCAGACTATCCATCTAATTTACAAAACACAACTCTAAATCCCCACCTTGCAACACACTATCAAACAAGATCAAACACCCTTACAAACTAGTGAAACATTCATCCTCCATTTACAGTACAGCACAGCACACGATTCAAAATTGAGATATTGAAAATCCTACACATCTTTCATTATGACTAATAATAAACTGGTCTTCAGTATATGGTTTCTTAGCGTGAAGAATTGCTTTATTTTGTCTCCACTCTGGTGGTATATAATTTACCAACAAGCTAATTTACAAAGTACAGCTCTTAAGCTCTTCCCTTTTAGGTGAATTACACTACAATCAACTAAATCCAGCCAGTTGAATTTGGGGTCAGAGATTATCCATATCCTTTAATTAAGTAAAAGAGCACAGAAAAAAGAGATGATTTCTGTCCTCAATACAGGACCTTCCACAAATCCAACTTCAGCTTAACATTGATTACAGAGGCTACAAAGTTATTGCATCGCTCTTGAACATTATAGTGAAACAAAACAGGAGAAGGTAATATAATATCATCCTTTATTAAAAAAAAATATCATGTGAATAGGACTTCAACTAGCAGGTCTCCCTTCAAATATCGTTTGTATATAAAGTTCTAACTCTTCTTTCTAGTGGCCCCTACTACTTCACCAAGCCCTCAATCTCTTGCGGTATAGTTTGCACCCAGTGTTATGTTAACACACTTTGAGCAAAGCTCCACCATTATTAAGACATCTACCCTAAGACCAAGCAAGACCCAATACACCAATTTCATGAATTAACCAACTAGCATCCCAAACAAAATTGTAAACCCTGGCCTTATCATTAAAAAGCCACTACCCACCCTCAAATTAATGACTCACCCTACCATTCAAGATTGACCGAGACCCACTGCCAATTGTATGACCCAACCAAATTGTAAACCCCCAATCAAAAAAAAAAAATCTTCACACCACACTGATTGCTGAACCTAAAATAGATGAAGTTCAACATCAATCTCCTATGTATATACCCTCATCAATAACAACCTTTATTTTTCTTACCCAACTTTAATTCACACACAACCAAAACCTACCCACATCATTCATAAATTATTGAAGCCAGATTTTTTCACCCCAAATTAACTTGAACATTCATTAACACAGAGATGGGCTCAGGCCCTCAGCCTGATGTACCTTTCTTTTTTGTGGAATAACTTCAGAATTATTCACCAAAAACAGACGTACAAAGATGCATTTGTTTCACAACAAAATTTTTTTTACCTGATTTGAATAGGAAGGCAAACATCGTTTACCATCTCAAATGTGAAACCATAGATTGTTTAACATTTCATGCTATCCTCCCTTAACTCTGATGCCTCCACCATCATCGAGAAAATGCCTAAACAAAGTTTCTTCAACCGCCCATCCACTTTACCCCGAGTCCCTCAGTCACATACATAAAAATAACAAATACCCAAAAAAGGATGGGTCGATATGTCTATATCAGAAAGTGAAAATCAGCATCGTATTCAACTTCCACTCCATTGGTCTCTTCAACTCTCAACTCATTAACTCAACTTAAACCCTCATCACGTGTACAACTACAACTGAACTGGTGTGTAATAAACAAAATTCTAGCCACTCTCCGTAGGACAAGCGGAATTGCCGCCGCCATTAGAAAAGAAAATTAATTAAACCCAATTCAAAAAAAGACAAAACAAATTACATAGATAAACTTTCCACTACTATTCTGACCGTTGGAGAGTTATTATATCTAATTACCATTTTACCCGACATCACTGACCCCTATATCTTTTTATATATAAATATAACCTTCCTTAACCCTAATCCTCCATTAATAACCCAAACCCTAACCTTTCCTTTCTGTAATCATTATTATTTCTTCTCTTCTCTGTTGCTTTAATCCATTCAATATTCCGTGCTCTTCACTACAAACCCACTTGAAGAAATCTTCTTTTACGCAAACTTCATTCATCATCTTCAAACCCTTTGAAGATTCTCGGTTAGTTTCAACTCCAGTGATCTTTTGAGCACTCATTATCAACACAACAACAGCTCATCATCAGATCAGTGCTGGTGCAGAAGCTATATATGGAGTTGCCACCTGGTGTCAAGTTTAGATCCTATGACCAAGAAATGTTCTCTACTATCTTCTCAACAAGGTCCAAGGGAACCCAATCTTCGAGGACTCAAAGAATGTCATCGTCGACTGTGATGTTTTGGGGGATCCTTTCTTAATTAATATTTCATTTTTAACATTTTCTGAATAAGAGTTTCTTAAAAAAATAACTTACAAATATAAGACATGCATCACACCTTTATGTGGCATGATTCTCTGTTAGCCTAAAAAATGTAAGGTATGTATAGTAGCATAAGAATTATATTCAATTAATATCCCTAATCAGATCAAAAGGCAATTGCAACAACGAAATTCGACAGAAGGGTACCAAAAAAATTCTACTCCACTATATCAACCTTTGAAAAAGTACTTGAAGCTTTTGGAAAGAACCAATAAGTGATATAGGTTATGAGAGACTCAGATCTGGAACTCCTCACTAGCTCTCATGTCACGTGCTCCTAGCATTCAAGCTCAAGCTCAAGTTCAAGCTTGACAAGTGCAAGATCTGGCTTCTCTGCCAACGACGGTCTTCTACATATTGGAAGCTCTTGCATGCATGTTCTTGTTTCCTTTTTCCGAATATGTTTTCTTCTTTTATCTGAAAACCGTGTCTTGTAAAAATGGGCTTTAGCCCTTAATTTTCAAACTATGCTTTAGTTTTCAAACTATGCTTTATTTTCTTGTTATTGACTGAAATTAACCGAACAAATTCTGTTGCTTTAGTTCGGGAAAAATGGGCTTTAGCCCTTAATTTTCAAACTATGCAAAAATTTATCCCTGTTTTGAAACTATATTGCAGCATGTCCCTCTTTTGGAACTCGATTTTTAGAAAATCAAGTTCCCCTTATAACGTGGTTTTACCATTTCCGAGTTATCTTCTGCACGTGTGGTGTTTTAGCTATAACTTTCTGCTCATAGTTCCAATTAATTCAAGATTAGTGTCTTTTGAAAGAAAATTTAATTCTCTACAACTTTTTCAGAAATAAAGAAAACCAAATTTCAATGTTTGCAAAGCCAAAAATGTGATTCGAGTCGATGTTAAAATATCGTAACGGTTTTTGAGCATTTTCTGAAAGGAAATCATATTAATAGCGATTGGTATTATTTACATTCCAATTAATACCAATCGGTATTGATCAAATTTCAATTGGTACTGATCGGTACTAATAATTTCCCAATTAAAACCAATCGGCACTAATAAGAAAACTTAAAATACCGATCAGTAATAATTAGATCGGTAATAAGAAAACTCAAGTTACAATGGGAACTTGATTTTCAAAAAATCAAGTAATAAGGGGAATTCGATTTTCAGAATATTGAGTTCCAAAATAGGGACATACACCTAAATAGTTTGAAAAAAAGGACAAATTACTGCATAGATTAAAAATTAAGAGCAAAAGCCCATTTTCTCCGCTTTAGTTTGTGACTTACTGAAATTGTTGTCTTGTCTATAACACTTTCTATTCTTTTAGCACAGTCCTAGCTAGCTATTCAACTTAATTAGTACATGTTAAATTAAGAAATTAAACATAAATAAACCATATTTGTTTCCTCTTTTTTTTTTTTCTTAATAATATTAATATATTAAAGGAAACTGACATTTTCACTCAAGGAAGAGATCCCAAATGCAAACACAAACTGAAAACTATAGAAAAAGCAACAGAAGAGAAATAAAAATTGTATGCATCTCTTTATATTTTTTTGATTTTTTTTTTTTTTTTTGATAGGTAAGAAAAAATATATTCAAGAAAACTGCTAGATGCAAAAAAGCATCAGCAAATCAGAAATACAAAAAGAAAAGAAAGCGAAAAATTAAAAAAAACCTAAATTACAAAGAAAGAGAGCTAAGGAAGAGAAGATGAGAGTCACTAGATGTGAGTCCCCAAGCCCTAGCCCAATCATTAGGACCACGATTGAAGCGAACATCCCAAATTCTCCTATCCCCTGCCCCTTGATAAATCAAAGCCGACTCCACGGAAGCCTCTCTTTTTTATAAGTGCATCTCTTTATATATATATATATATATATAAAATGCATGAATACAAAAAGATAAAAGCACTAGCAACATTTGTGCTAACTGCTAAAAATTTAGCATTTAGTATACCAAACACAAAAAAACTACCTACATTAGATGTGCCAAATGCCCCAATCTCAAAAAATTTAGCACGGGATACAATGATGTTCTACAAATGGCTCGATACGAACAAATATGCTTTAATTTTTTGGCATTATTTTATTCAACTTTTCACTCTTTCTATAATAAATAGCTTCTTCTCTTTCATTCAATCTGCTTTTTGTCTTCTCTCTATATCTCTTGACCGAAAGATTTCTCTCTCACAACCAATTTTCTCTCACAAATTCCCTCAACAAAACACCTCTGCTAACCACGGGCTCCAAAAATAGACAACACTTTCTCTTTCTCCCTCTTCTCTAGCTTTCTCGGCCAAATTCTCTCTCTATCTTGCAACTCACAGGGTCTGGGTAAATTTTCAATGGGTTTATTTGTTTAGGCATTTCAGTTTTGGGTTATGATGGTTGTTGTGGGTTGCAATCAGTGGTGGTTGGTTTTTGCATCATCGGTTGGGTCGATTGAAGAGAGAGAGTGATGGTGCTGGGTTGTGGGTGGCGGTGCTAGGTCTGTTTAGGTTTGATTGTTGGGTTATGATTGGCTTTTCTAGGTTGTGGGTGGTAGTGGCCGGATTTGTTCAGGTTTGATCGGTTTAAGTTTGATACTAGATTTCGTTTGGCTGATTTGGGTTGATGCAGAGATGGAGAAATAAGAAGAAGAAAAATAGTTTGATTTGGGTTTTGAGAAATAGAAAAAGTTGAGAGAAAGAGAGAGGGGGGGGGGGGGTGAAATGAATGAATGAAAAATAGTTTTTTTATATTATTTTATGAGTTGGTCATATTATTTTAATGTATTGAATGTTAAAATAGAAGATGTGATGTAGCCATGTAGGGTGTAAAGTTAAATGCTATGGTAAACTAAATAATGTACGTTTTGATGAGTTAAAATGACATTTAGCATAACACAACTGATGCTAATGGAGATTGAGATCCTTTCCTTAACAATAAATAAAAGAAAGAAAGAAATACAGGTGTCTCAATTAGATAAGTTATGAGCATAAAATGGCTTCCCTTACAACATGACTCTTTTCTATCATCTTTCTTCCAACGTCAATATCGCAGTGCACATGTACATCATTATAATAAACCATTGGAAGCGAAAGGGGTGTTGATCATTACAAGTTTTCATATTTCATATTATGGGATGTAAAGTACAAAAAAAATCCCATAGTTTATGGTTTTTTTTTTTTTTTTTTTGCACAAAAAAGAAAGAACCATAAGCTTTTTTTTTTTTTAGTGTTTTTAGAAATTATCTCTAAAAGAAATAAAGAACCATAATTTGAGTGCATTATGATGCTACCAATACTTATGTTTACAATAAAATCCAAAGCCAAAATTTTTCACAAATAAGTTGTTAAGATAGATGATAAAGTAATGTTAGTGATGTGTCGATGTGCCTAAGTAAGAATCAATAACCTTTGCAGACTTATTAAAAGCAATGCTATTCACTATTCAAGGTGCTCTAAATGGCAGGGACCAGGATTAGTAAGGTCTAGAAATCAGAATGAATAAACAATCACTAAGTTCAAAGAAAAGCGACTTGCATGTATATAATTACAATTAGATAAACAAAGGATAAAGCAAAATCTAAACAATATGTAATAAAATTGATAAGTGCTGGGTATGAAGCATTGACAAAAAATATATTTAGTAAAAAAAAAATCAATTACACAAGGAAGACTAAGAATAGAAACACTCACAAGAATTCGTATTACTTTCTCAAATCCTAAGGGATCATAAACCAAAACAACTACCTGCAGAGAAGATGAGAGTGTACAGGACATTAGATCAAGTTCTAATATTTAATGCATGGGAAAGACAGTTCAAATTAAAATAAAATAATACTCTTTTTTTGAGTGAAAATATAGAAAATAAAATGATGCTTTTACCAAGCTTCTCCCATCCAACAATACATTTTTTGATGGAGAATAGTAACTTATAAATGCTTCTTTTTCTTTTTAAACTACAAAGTCATCCTTCCGCTCTTGAACATTATAGTGAAACAGAACAGGAGAACATAATCTAATCTCATCCTTCAATAAATAAAAAATATATAGCATGCCAATTTCATGAATTAACCAACCTGATCCAAAATAGATTTGTAAACCCTGGCCTTATCATTAATAAGCCACTACCCTGAAGATCCATCTAATCCAAACCTATGACCCACCCTCAAATTAATAACTCACCCTACCATACAAGATTGACCAAGACCCACCGCCAATTGTATGACTCAACCAAATTGTAAACCCTTAATCACAAAAGAAAAAACACTTCACACCATGCTGAACCTAAAATATAAACTCAACATCAATCTCCTATATATATCCCCTCATCAATAACAACCTTAAGTTTTCCTACCCAACTTTAATTCACACAACCAAAACCTACCCATATCATTCATAAACCTCTTATTGAAGCCAGATTCTGAAACGAAATTTTTTTCACCCCAAATTAATTTGAACAATCATTAACAAAACAGAGATGGGCTCAGGCCCTCAGCCTGATGTACCTTTCTTTTTAGCAGAAGAACTTCAGAATTATTCAGCAGAAACAGATGTATAGGACAGCAAGTACAAAGGTGCGTTTGTTTCACAACAAATTTTATTACTACTTCCATGTAATTTTACTTGAGAAAGTGATTCTCCAATTTGGTTTTGGACCTATGTGGGTTCTTATTTTCTTGCAGGATGCTAGAACTAGTGCAAGGATTCTAAGGGGGCCGCTGTTTAGGCTTAGAATTGATTAAGGGAAACGAGAGTTGCTTAGAACAGTGAACAAGGTGAGACAAAACCTTCTTAAAAGAAATCCATCTCTTGAAAATAGCACTAGGCTAATCTTTGTAATTGCATTCAAAACTAATCACAAAGTAACTACAATGTCGTACTTGTTTGGCATTGGAGCCTTCTAGATGCTTGACAAGTGCCTAAATCCTATTGGCTACTGCTTAAGCAGTCATCTAACTAACTAACTATTTACAAGAGGATTAGGACGCAACACCTTGAAATGCCCTGCATCAAGAACCATCTTGAATCACTGAACTTATCTTACAATTTAATGTCATTAGAAATTTGGGGGTTGCAGCACAAGTGCCCTATTGTTTTCTACGTTTTTCAGTACTCCTGTCTTCCTATAAGGTGCCTATATATTGTCCTGTTGACTATGGCAAATTGAAGTTAACAAAAAGAAAGGGGGGGACACTTACGTAGAGGTCACACATCATACAATTAGGTAGTGCATTCTTCATTTTCCTTCAATTTCATACTAAAGTCAAAACAAATTTAGAGACGTTCTTTTTTCTATTAATTTTGTGTTTAACTATAATTAGACAAAAAGTGAGGCCACGATATGTTAATGAGATAACTTGATAACCATACCCAGAATCAATCCTTTTACTACCTTAATTGTTGCAATAAATTCAATAAAGCTTTAGGAACGTAGTAGTATGGATTCTAGAATCGACATTTTCCACTATTTGTTCTATGTATAAACATGACCACACTTTTTTCTTTTCAATCTTTCTTATAGGCATTCAACAAACACATGTAAACACAGACTTGTTGATAAAGAATCTTCTATGAACTACAGACATCAGTAGAAGATAAAATCGGTGAAAACTTGTTAGCAGCATCAGCGAAAACTTGTTAGTAGCAAGAGTTTATTACAATATTCTTACTGTCTACAAGCTATGAATTACCTGCATCGGTTGTGAACCAGTGTCATGGAGTCCCTAGCTTGACACTCTTCCTTCAAGCATATCTTGGGTTCAGTTATTTGCCCTGACAAAACTCACTAGTCAACAACTACTAAAAACATTCATTTCAAGAAAAACAATTACTATGCCACAAATTAAACCAATAATAATCAGTCATCACAGCACCCCAAATGAAATTACCTCTATTTAAAACAACAGGATCTGGGTAGTAACCTCAACATCTAATCAAAACACAACCCAAATCAGTACAAATATCCCAAAAGTCAAATATGGGTTTAAAAATTTGTATAAGAAGAAAAAGGAGAAACTAACCAGATGGGTTAAGATTTCTCACTGAAGTGGAGCTCTAGAGATTGAAAATCCGAGTTTGAATGTGGTTTTCAAACAAGGGGTTAATTCGTCCCACCATGTTCATCAAAACAATGTCGAAAATCGCCAGCACTTCGAGTGGGTACCTAACCATCTTGGTGTACAAGTCAGGATCATAATAAAACACGTCGCTTATGTTCGTGCCCCAAACAAACGTCGGCCGAGCATCATCGGCGTCGTAGCCCTCACTGCCTTCGGAAGAGGCCGGCGCATCGTTTACCATCTCAAATCTGAAACATTGTTTAACATCAATCCTAGCCTCCCTTAACATTGATGCCACCACCATGTTTGAGAAAATGCCTGAACAAAGTTTCTTCAACCATAACCACTTAACCCTGTTGGTCTCTTTAAACTCCTACAGTCCCACCTCACTCACTCAACTGGGAGAGTTGGTTCAGTTTTTTTTAATTTGACTTTTTAAAAATAAAAATAAAGTATTCAAAAAGTACAGTATAAAAAGTTTTTTTTTCTTTTTTTTAAGTTGAGTATTAGGTAAAAACGGTTAAAAAATATTTTTTTTTAAAATTGAGTGTTTGATTAGTATTATAAAAATTGCAGTTTAAAGAATAAATTATCAAAAATGACAATGTATATTTAAAGGAGTTAATTTCATACTTAAATCAACTACTTCATATGCTTACTAAAAAATAATAATAATAATAAATATATTATTGGTATTATTTTAATATTATTTAGGCAATTTTTCTTTTTAGTGTCATAATTATTTGTAATTACCATTAATAACTTTCTATCAATATTAATTAAATCTAAATAATTTTCATCATCATCATGAAGCACAAAATGAAAATGTAAAAAGATGATAAAATGCACACTAATAATCCAAGTTTAAATTGTACTACATAAAAATGTAAAAAGATATAAAATACATACCAATAAACCAAGTTTAAATTGTACTACATGAAATTATTAAAAAAAAAAATACAACTAATTAGTATCTCCCAAATGAAATTTGCAATGGAATCACGAAGAACCACCATCATAGGGTCTGTTAAAGATCCTGAGTTCTGCTCATAACTGCTACCTGTTTCAGTATTATGTTCTCTTCTAGAAATTGAATCTCGATTGGCATTTATGAAGCCCCTATCATCCCTATCATTTAGTCTAAAACTGACCTGGTGTGTACTAAATAAAATTCTAGCCACTCTCTGTAGGACATGTGGAAATGTCATAACTTTTTTAATTCTCGATAAATTTCTTTTCAAAAATAGTATATTATTGTGTGCCCTTAAAACGCATATTAGTAAAATTCAATTAATTAAACCCAATTTGAAAATAAAAATTAAAAATAAACAAATTGAGGTGAAAATTTTTTTTTAATTTAAAAAAATAAAAAAAATACACAATGCAAAATTTTCAATATGGGTAACGTCTCCCTATATGTTTTTATTGTTGTTGTTGTTGGATCATTAGGCCCAAGAATATGTGTGGGGTGGCCCAGGAGTATTCTTTGGGCTGAAGGCCTAGTCTGAGGACACTGAATGGTCCGAGGAGGTACAAATGTTAACTCATAAAGCTATACTAAACAGTAAAGAGGTAATGCTTGGACAAGTATGTCCCAAAAGATGGTCCAGGGAGTATTATGTCCTCAGTCATGTAAAGCTGAGGTAGATGAAGGGCTTGTTAACATCCACAGGCAGTGTTCTAGACGATCCTATATTAAAGGATAAACATGGTAAACGCAGAGGATAAGAAGAAGGGCAATGGAATATCTAAGATAAAGCTGTTACCACTGCCTCCGCATTGAATGCTCTGCAACTGCTTCCCTGGTCGCATTAATGGGAAAGTGATGCCTGAGCATTAGAGTTCAGCCTTACAGCTGCCTTCAAAGACTTTAAGGGAAATGGATGAGACAGGTATCTAAATTAGTAATCTAATGCACACGTGGAAGAGGGGGAGAAGAAAATATCTGATATAAAAGGAAAGTAAGGATGCTCAGGAATGGGGATGAAAGGAAGAAGAAAGAACACTGTACACACACGACCTTAATTGGTAACTTATCTTTAAAACAAAAGAGAGGAATACAAATCGTGTTTGGTGTTCATCCAAGGACACTTTCTACTGCATAAACGTCTAGTTGCATGCGAATTGTGGATCTAGCCTATCAATTATGTTATCCAACGTCCATAGAACTTAGGTTTCAAGCCCGCTCTCTATAAATTTCATTGTATTGGGCTTTTTGGGCCAGCTCCCTTCATGCTGTTGGGTCCAAATTGCATCATTACAATTGTTATTGCAGGATAATTATGTCATTTGCTGCATTTCAAAGGAGAATATCTAGAAGAGCAACATCTAAGACATCGTTGGGCAAGAGATGGAGCTTCTCCAATCTAGATTAACTTTTTTTTTGTTTTTTTTAATAGAAAGTAAAAAACACTAATTTCACAGCATTTCACTTTTATCATTGCTTTATTAGGGCTATTTCATTCTTTGGGTCATTTTATGAATGTTTTACATGCAACATTTTTTTATTGATTTTTTCAAATTATTAGATTAATCATGTTAATATCAATTTTGATGTATTTGTTCCTAATTTGACCTTTGCTTATCTTGAGCATGTATATGACGTTAGTAATTAACACTAATTTCCCAGTATTTCATTTTTATTATTTCTTAATTAGTACTATTTCATTGTTCTGTCATGTTTTTAATGAGTGTTTCTTACAACATTTTTTTTATGGTTTTTTCAAATTTATTATAGATAAATTGTATTAATATCCTATTATTATTATGTATTTGTTCCTATATTTGACCTTTGCTTTATCTTTGCCACGTCATGCCATGCCATGCCATTTCAAAACATAAATAAAAGAGAGGAGGAGAGGATGAAAGAGATATATATATATATATATGTGTGTGTGTGTGTGTGTGTGTGTGTGTGTGTGTGTGTGTGTAATACAAGATGAACAACATTTTTTGTTTTTTTTGAGAAAGACAAGATGAATGACTTAACTAACTGTACCTTAGGATCTTTATGACTCTTATTTAGACTCCAGAGTGATATCGGTAAGCTTGTTCAAAAGTTATATTAACTAGACTTAAGTGTATTGGACTATTAGCTGCAAAGTCATTCAATTTTCCTTATTCCCTTTTGCTTTTTTTAAATAATAATAATAATAATAATAATAATAATAATAATAATAATAATTTCCTATTGGTATTAGCAGATAGGTAAGAAAATAAAATTCAAAGAAAATAGTAGATAGTTTTTCACACACTAGATATAGTTTGCTTACGTGCTAAAACCAAGTGCTGGTACATGCAATGATACAAACACTAAAAATGCATGCAAGCCAATACTTGGTTGTCTTAGTTGAACTCTCGTTTTTGTATATGATTACACAACCCATGTTCTTCCTTCTCTTCCTTCTTTCTCTATACCCAAATCAACTTCCTTCTCATCCTTCTTTCTCATACCCTAAAATCTCATTTCTCAAACACCTACACCCAAACCCAAAAATCAGAAAATACCACACAAGAACAAAATACTTGATTGGATCTTGTCCTCTAGCATCTTCTTCTTCTCCAGATCTTGAATACTTCTACTCAAATTGAATTTAGAGAACTCCCAATGTCTTCTTCTTTCTCCAGCGTCGTTTTCTTCTTCTCTCTTGGTTTTGCTTTATTGAACTCGAGTCTCTAAAACTCGAGTTCTACCACTAAACTCGAGCCTCTAAGGCTCATGATGCTAGTTTGCTAATAAGTTTTGAAAACTTGTTGACTAACAAACATGTTTCAAGAATCAGGTTATATGACAATTTCCTCATAATTAAAGTAAATATCAACTTAAGATGAAATCCAAATCTCTTATTTTAATACAAGAGACATTATAATTAATTTTTTTTAATTCAATATATGATAGAGGAGAGATTAAAACCTAGGATCATTCGCTTAAAAAGATCAAAAAGTAGCAACCAATCGAGACTTTGTAATTGGAACTGTTTATTAGTGCTTTTCACAACGTTGGTATTTTTTGTCAAACAAGGTTCAAGTTGTGGGTTTTAGATAAATCTACTGTCAAGATTTTTTTGTTGTTAAATAAAAAATCATAAAGTTCAATTTTTACCTGCACCAACAAAACCAATTGAACTCCTTGTCTAATAATAAATAGGCAAAAATGCAAAACTGACCTTCTAACTTTCAACGTTTTTCATTTCAGTCTTATAACTTTAAGTTTTGTCATTTCAGTCCTCTAACTTTCGATTTTTGTCAATCTAGGCTTCTGTTAAAACTTAGTTAAGATTACCATTAAACTCACTGAAAATGACCGTTTTACCCTTATTATTATTTTTTAATAAATTTCAGAATTAAGAGAAAAAAAAATCTGTAAAAAAAAAAAAAAAAAAACATTTTAAGTGGAATGACGACTGGCGATGGCGGAGTCAAAACTTGTAGAGGTTATACTCAGTTCGGACTTTGAGTTCAAGAACTATTAAGTCAAAACTTTTTTTATTTTCCAGTGAATCTTCACCACCATGAGCAGCTGCAACAGAGCCAAGAACTTCTGCCTCCGCGCCGGAAACGATAACGACGACAACTAAAACGACGACGCCAATCTCCACTCCTCCACCACCACCACAACGATTGGCCATTCCGCCAAACCTAAACCAAAAAAACTCCTCAGCTTCGCAGATTGCGAAGAAGCCTCCGTCGCCACCTCCAAGAAAACCACTAGTAACTCCTCTTCTTGCCTAACAACCAAACATAAAATCACTTCTCTCAGAGACCGCCAATCGGCGACCGCCACAACCACCTCCTCCAATGTTCAACCCCAAGCTGACACTTACACCAAAGAAGCCCTTATAGAACTCCAGAAAAACACTCGAACACTTGCGCCTTCTCGTCCGGCCGTAGAGGCCTCTGAGCCCATCGTAGTCCTCAAAGGCCTCGTCAAACCCTCCTCTGATCAAGAATTGGAGGACGAAGAAGAAGATAGGCGTAATGCTGAGGATACGAAGAAGAAGATTGCGGTTACGGCAATTGCGTGCCGCTGCGCATAATTATATCTCATTGGATGGAGGCAGCAATCATGGTGAGGTTGGAGGGTTGAGCGATGAGGAGCCAGAGTTTCGTGGCCGAATTTCAATGTTTGGGGAGAAGAAGACTGAGATGGTTACAATGAAGAAGGGCGTGTTTGAAGATGTGGATGAGAGGTGAATTGATGTGAATTTTGGGAAGAAGGATATCGGTGAGGATGAGGGAGTGGATGAGGATGAGGAAGAGAAGATATGGGAGGGAGAGTAGTTTCGGAAGGGTTTAGGGAAGAGAATGGAGCGAAGTCAGCGAACCCACCGAGGGCTATCCCAAATTGCAGAGGTTATTTTTTTTTATTATTTTTTTTTATAGATTTTTTTTTCTTTTAATTCCAAAATTAAAAAAAAAAAAAGAAAAAAAAGAAAGAGAAGGGTAAAATGGTCATTTCTCAGTGAGTTTAACAGTAAGTTTAACTGAGCTTTAACAGAAGCCTAGATTGACAAAAATTGAAAGTTAGAGGACTGAAATGACAAAATTTAAAATTAGAGGACTGAAATGAAAAACGCTGAAAGTTAAGGGGTCAGTTTTGCATTTTTACCTAATAAATACCATCAGTTAAAAGTTGAACTGTCTAAAAAACAGTTTCAAGTTGCGGGTAGTGAATCAGACTCACGTGGCAGAGCATGTGGCAACGGACGGAAACGGAGAGAAAACTGACGGAGAGGATGAGAAACCCGAATTCTCCCTGTACGGCCAATGGCGTCTGCCGTTAAAGCATCATCCATCCAACCTATTTCACTTCTTCTCCTTCTCTTTCTCTTTCTCTCTCTGCCAAATCCCAATTCAGGTCCTTAATTTTTGCTTATTTCTTTGTCAAAATTATATTCAAGTCCTCAGTATATCCAACTCATATGGTTTGGTTTCGTTGAAGGTCAGTTCTCTACTTCTCTCTCTGTTCATATACATATATATTTACTTGTTTTGCTGTGATTAACAATGATTGATTGGTGAATGTAATTTTTGAAAAATGGGATCTTTTTTAATTAATTTCTTTTTTTTAGCTCAAATATTTAATGGGTTTGAATTTTTTTAGAGATTTATTGACAATGGTGCAAGATTTTGTTTTCGTTTTTTTGTTTTTTTGGGGTTAATTGTTGATTTTTTTTAGTTATGTAACAAGGAAATAAGCTAATTCTAGGCACATTATTCTTGATTTTCCATTTGTGACATGGGTTTTTGCTGGCACTAAAAATTTAGTAGTTACTATGAAGAGTAGAGTATTAGTTTTGTATTTGTTGCCAGTTCAATTGAATCATCTGTTATTCTAGTGCTGAAGGGGGTATTGGTCTTGCCTTGGATGAGTTAATTTGTTTCTTGATTTGAGCTTGGTTGGGATGTGTTGTGTAGTCTTGGAGGTTCAATTGCTTGTGTTGAGAGTTAACATCAATGCGTAGATGGTCTTCATAGATATGGAAATTTGGAATTGGTGACCCAGTCTGTAATTTCTTCTTTGGATTTGATTTGGGAAAACATATGCCTTTCTTTTACCATATATGTGGCCGATACTAACTAGCCTATCGAGGATCCATAACCGATCCCAAAATTTTGGGACTTTAAAGGCTTTGTTGTTGTTGTTGTTGGATAAGCATTTCATTACCATGTAACTATTAACAGTCCAAAGATGATGTTGCTTCTAATATGTTCTTCTCTAGCTAGACATCTTTTGTTCATATGAGATGGACACTTCTAAAACCCCCGACATCTCCATGTCTGGACATGTTGGGGACACTCCTGTATGTATGTCCTCATTGTGTTAGGAGAAAAACATTTTTCTTCTATTTGAAAAGAATTCCTTTGATTTTAGATATGTTTCTAAAGATTTTGATGGTATATGCCTATAAATAAATAAGATATACCTAAAATTTGTATTAATCTATTAATTTTCAAATCCCCACTGGTTGTGTCATATTTTTCCAAGAATTGCTTGCGTCCATATTAATGTTTTTGTCTGTGCTTCTTAGGTAGGAACTTATTACAGAAAGTTATGTTTCTATATTTATTTTTGTTGGTCACCTCAGTTCTCCACACTGATTGAATCTCTACTCCATTGTGTAACTTGCATTTTGTGAACAATTTGGCTAGGAACAATCAAACTTTTGAAAGGGTCGAGAAATCTCTTATTGAGATTAAATAATTTTTTTGGGGCACTCTTTGTTTGAAGGCTGTACTATAATGATTGATGGGGTGTCTTGTAGTTCTTTAGCAGATTTCATGGATCTCTTAAATGTCATTGTAATTCTCTGGGAGACTCTGTCATTGGAGTTATCCTTCTTTCAAAATAATTGGTTATTATTTATCAAAGAAGTAATTCGTTTTGGTTTTCAAAAAAAGGGCATGAATGAACACATGAATGTTAACTTTCTGATTCTAGCAAAAGATGTTGCTCATCCACAACTTAAAAATGAGAATCATCAATTGAAATTTGATATGTTTCTGTTCATAATATTTTAATTTGTGAGGTAGTTTCTTACTTGACTAATTACATTATCCAATCATCAACCCAGCATATCTTTAAAATGTTCTTTTCTTAAGTTTCTTCTCTTTGCTATCTTAAATTATAGTAAATTTAATAGTTTTTTTTTTCTTAATAACGTTTTTCTAATGATAATTAAATAAGTAAAAGAACTATCAGAAATTAGAATATGGATCATTATGTGACATGTTGTAATGGATCAACAAAGAAGCTAACAGGGTTAAATAATTTAAAGTTTTCCTGAAGTTCATATTGCTAAATACACTTTGGAGATGGTATTTTTTAGATGTTTTTTTTGTTGTTGTTGTTACTGTACCCATGTGTTTACATAGACTGGGTTAGTGCTTTCTGAATTGAAAATAAATGTGAAAAATTATAAGTTCACTCTGTTGTATTCTGGTGGTAAGTGCCACATAGGCTATCTTTATTCTTTTTCATTTAATTAGTTCTTCATAAAATCTATCTGACTGTGATGGGCTAAATAATTTCTCTAATAAATATTCAATTCTTTTTTCAATTTTGGTTGGATTCACAACAACTCTGATAATCTTTGGCACCCTTAGTGTTCATTACCTATTTCATATATTTTTGACTTATTTGGATTAGAGTATCTGAATATGCTCACTGGATCAACAGACATCTATCCCAAATATTTTTCCTACGTCAATATCAATATCATCTTTATCTTTAAGTTATTACTGGGTGTTTTTTTTTTTTGGCCCCTGTTTCATGATGTTGATTATTATTGCATCAGCTCTGGTCATGGAGCAATCCATGTCAACGACATAGTTCTCTTGGCCCTTTTATGTTGAGGGTAGATAACTAATTAAAGTGAATTTTGGCATACTAATTTCCCCTTTTCCTGGCAATCCTCATTTAATTTTGTCCTCTAATCTACAATTTTTTTTTTTTGCCTGCTGGGGGGGGGGGGGGGGGGGTGGTTATGGGACCATAATTTTCTTGCTTTTATGAGATTCTGAGGTCAAGTGAGTGATTTTTTCATTTTTGACATTGTAGATGATGATTGCACTTTTTGTCTGACTGATGTCAATTTTTTTTTTGCCTGTTCTGCAATATTGTGCACAGCATCTTTTCAGACTCAGGCAGCAGCATATTGAAAGAATTTCATGGCAGGCAGTGGCCTGCCATCTTTGGGTCGTGTGAAGCTCACTGATCTAGTACCCTGTGAAGGCCTTCCTTCTGATTCTTATAAACTATCAGTCTCAACTTTGTCACAGTCTCTTGCTCAATATTCTGCTGCCATCATTCAGTTCCCGGCAAGTGATGGGGCTCTTTTAAGATCTGGGTTGGAGTCTGCTCGCCTGTACTTTCACCAAAGAGCATCATACCCATCTGCAGAAATGATTCATAACAATGATTCTCGTGAGTGGTGCAAGACATCTGGATACTATGCAGATCCTCAGATGTGGCAAGAAACATATGATTATCGGCCGGGCCTTACTCCTAATGAGCCAAACAATACAATGGATTTCCCTCCAGCAGGTTTGCCCGACATCTTTGCTTTACTTGGAAAGGCTACTCGGGATATACTGGATGCCATCAGCTTCTATTTGAACTTACGCAGTTCTCCATTTACTGAGATACTTGATAATGTTCCACTGAGAAATCGGGAAATTTCATCTTCAGTATTGTCTGTTTGCTGTTATGCAAGGCCATCATTTCAGGGAGCACAACACCATAATTTAGCCACTCAAGAGGATGGCCAGTTGATTATGTTTACAGACCATGAGCACCAAGCAGATAAAAGCCTCATATCTCTTGTTAAGTCAGATAAGGCAGGTTTACATATAAGAGATCTTCATGGTCGGTGGCTTTTAGTGGATGGTGATCTTGGCCCTCAAGAAGCCATTGTTTACCCTGGACTTGCACTTTATCAGGCAACGGCAGGCTATGTCAACCCCGCATTGTACAGAACAGAGATCAATACTATGCAGGGTAACATGCATGGACGATGTTCTTTGGCTTTCAAACTGATGCCAAAATCCATGTCCAGTCTTAGTTGTTCAGAGATGAGAGCGGCTGGTCATGGAGTTGAAGCTCAGTTCCAGCTTCCAGTACTGGTGGATGACTTCATGCAGAAATCCCCCCCAACTGATCAGCTCTTTAACAGGCAGAATATCCAGTGTTTTAATTTTCCGACAGTCCAAGATGGTAGGCATAATTCTAATAATAATTTAGTTTTCTGTTGTCACTGGATTTTATGTTTCCAATTTTTTTTTTCATAAATCAATTCTTTGAGCCTCTTTCTGCTAGAGACATTTCCTACCCCTGATTTTCATTGTGACTCAGGTTAGGGTTGTCATATCACATGGCATAACTTTCTTTGCTAAGAAATACAACTTGTTTGTTACCCTCCTGCCTCTCTTCCCCCCCCCCCCTCCCCCACCAAAAAAAAAAAAAGGCATTGGGGATGGGGAACAACAAGTGATGAATTTAAGCTCCAGATTTGGCTTAAGCCACCTTTTATACATGTTTGGTACTAACCCAACACTCAATCTCTTTGATCTTATAATACTAAATTGTTCTGGTCATTTTAAGGATTCGTTTTGCTTTTTTAAATTTCACCTTTTTACCTAGCTTTGATTCCTACTCTCTATTTCACTCTTGGGCTGGGACTCTTTCTCCTTGTGCTTCCTCAATATTTCAAATTTATTTAGCATGGACTTCATAATAGATAGCATAGTGTTAATATTCCCAGTTGCTTACTATGCTATATCTCTGCATCTCTTAAAAGTTAAACCTTTCTTTCTTGATGAAGGAATTAACAGGGAGTCATGGCCTTAGACTAGATACCATTGTTTGAGCTGAAACTCAATAATATAAATTAATTATTAAGGTAGTGACATTTTTGTTTGGATACCAAAATTGAGCATCTGATAATCAACTTGATCTCTTCTACTCAAGTCTTACCTCCTTGAGCCAAGGACTTTAGGGCCTAAAATGCTTTTGCACTAATGATGGCTTAAGCATTATGGTGTATGGCTTGCCTCCTAAGGATGTCAGCAGGTTGGGATGGGATTGGGGACCCGGTCCGCATCTCTGCCAGGCTTAATTTTCCCCATTCTCAATTCTTCTATATTTAATTTTAATGACCTTTGGAAATTTACTTTTGTATTGAATAATAGAAATGTGTGTGTAAATGTGTCTTTTGTAGTAAAACTGTCACACAATGTAGCATAGAAGAGAAACAAACTGAAAGATGAAAATTCTTTATAAATGTAATTAAAAAAAATGTGATCATTATTTTTTAATATTAAAAAATGTGGGGTTTAGGTGTGATTTAAAAAAGTGTGAGGTAGGATCTGGCAGGGTGCAGGTAGAGTTATTCTCGATTTTGGTTTTGTTCTCAAATGATTTAGAAGCAGGGAACTAAACCATATTTAGACACATGCTTGATAACAATGACGACAATTTTAAAAGATTACATTTCTACTAGTTGAAATTTCTTGAAATCTTTAATGTGTAGCTTCCAAGGTTTTTGTATATTGAAACAAATGCAATATAGTATGCTAGTAATTAACAAAAAACTTACTGCATCATACTCATAAGAAAAGAAACAAAAACTAAATACAACAGACAGGAATCAATCATCAATGAGAGGTGAATGCTATGTCAGAAAAATTTTGATGAAAAGAGAAAGGAATTTGATCATAACTATAGCTCTGTTAAACTTTAAAGTCATCTTTTTTCTTTTTAAAAGAGAGGATATTTTCCTAATGAAAGCATTTCAGTCTGTGTTTGGTCTCACCATCTTGATAATAAATTATGTTATTTATTTTCTGTGCAAGTAGCCCTTAGTGAGAAGTTTTTAACAGCAGGTCGTTGGATCGATGAAATGCTGGTACAGGATCTATGAAGCCCTTGGTGAGGAGGAGGAAGCATGATTCAAGAAGCAAACCTTTGCCACCTTCTAAGAGGTTACGACTTGAAGCTCAGAGAGTTCTGAAGGAGAGGGTTCAGGACATTGCTGATAAGAAGGGCATCAAGCTGAGGTTTTGCAATTTGAAGGAATGTGAGAGTCACGTTCACACGCTAGATAGCCCATGTGCCAGTATAAGAATGGAGATTGGGTGGCCAGCTGGGGTACCGTTTGTTCATCCCCACGATCTTCCTAACAAGGCAAAGATTGGTTTCCTTGAAGCATTTGAACCTGGTTGGACAGCAACTCATGATATGGAGTTAAGTCTAACTGAACCTGGACAGGCCAGTCAACAAACAGCTAATTGTAACTGTAACTCTCCTATTCAAGTTTCATATCTACATTGCAATTCATCTTATGTATTAGATGTCTCTAGGGTTCTTTGCTTTACACATGCAAACTAAAAAAGGAAAAGAACTGACTACCTCTTGAATATTGTGAAGGTGTGATATCACTAATGCAATTAAAGTAATTGCCAAGAAATTGTGTTTCAAACTGCAAATTTCTCTCTTTCTACTCACACACATATATGCATGCATGTATTTCTTTGTATCTTTGCATGCGCGCATGTGTGTGTATATATATATATATATTTGTACTATAGTATAGATAGAAAATAACAATGAATATGTGTATAAATACAATATTGACTTTGTTTTTTCTCTTTACAATTTTAGGGTTCTGTTTGTTGTGCTCTAGTTGTACTATTTATGACATTATTTGGTTTTTTTGGTGACATGTCCATCGGTCCATCCACCTAGTTTAAATTAAGTGCATGTGGAAGTAACAAGCTGTTGCAATATTCTTCTTTTAGTTTGACAAATCCTGCAGTTCATGATACACACAAAGGATATGTTGATGGAACCATATTGGTTGATGGAAATTGTTATGCCTGAAGTAGAAAGCACTGTATCCATAGATTTACGAATAGCAATGAGTGTAATGTTTTCACAGACATGGCAACTTCCAAAAATCTAGATGTGAGAATTTTTGCCCAGTCGTTTTAAATTTATAATATTGAACATGTATATTTATTTGAGTATGTGTATGTGTGCATTAGAACCACAGACAGTATACCAAGTATGGGATGGATGACTGCGTATGATTTTTAGGTCAAAGAAACATAATGTTCAGACAAATCTCCACTTCTTTTAGGTGACTGTAGGCAAGCTTTTTTTTTACAAATGGCTAAACTAGTGTGAGACATGGGTGGATTTAAGTGTTGTGTCCTCAAGTGTCTTGTGCCATTTTTGTTTTGGGATAGTTGGAAAAGAGGGAGATTTGAACCTTGGACGTCTATATTGGACATACCAAGAGACGTCAGTTGAGCTACCAAACTCTTGGCCAATTTTCATTTTTAAGCTGGTAATAAAAGCAAGTAACTAAAGCATTTGACATTCATATAGTAGTTAAGAAATATTAAATCCTAGAACTATATGAACATGATAAGCTGTGGTTACAAATTATGCATGATCATGTGTGCCCTCATATGCTTGCATATGCCCATTCATCTCTAGATATATAGCATATATTGTGGATGAGCAAGTGTTATTAGAAAGTTATTGCGGTAGAGTGTACTTGGTATTTGAACTTTTATTTGATAGACCCTAAATCTGTTGATGCACATGTACGTGTATATGAATACACCTTTTACTTTAACAGTGCTAATTATTTTTCTTTTATCGAATCTGATGTGTGTAGATTTAACATTACATTTATCTTTGTGAAGTTTATAACACTAATTGGATAGTTGAAGTGGTCATATGTTTCTTTTCTCGACTCAGGAGAACAACATCATGTTCATCATAAATGTGAAATACTGTGAATGACATATCTTTAGTTTTAATCTGTCAAGACATGGACTTTGGTGCCTATGAGAGTCTGTCAAAGAGACAGACATGCTTTTCATCCATTTTTTTCTAAGAACTTAATCTTCCTTAACTTTTCAATACAAAATTTTTGCAACTGCCACCAAACTAGCTTCATATCTTACACTCCTGCACCTAGCTGTTCTTAACCCTTTTGTTTTTGTTTTTGTATTGTTGTTGATTTCTTTCGTTCCCCCCTGGTTGGTTGCAATTAACAAAATGTGTATTAATTCTTGTGTGTGCAGGAATCAATCTCCATAGTTTCAGATGTGTGGCCACCCCTGATCAGCTTGTGACTAAATGGTTTTGAGGTACTGGTCTCTAGTTTCCCAATTCTGTTGGATGCCTGATTGCTTTGCTGGAATCCTGTACCTTTCTGTCCTGGGATGTCTGGCTGCTTCCATTTGCAATTTTCACTAGAGAGACAGTGAAAACATAAAACTAATCATCCTTAAGCCTGTTAATAGTTGGCTGTTTTGAGGAGAGCTTGGCATTGTTATGGAGGAACAATAGGGTTCCACCAGACTTGAGGTCTCAGGAGCATTCCATTTTTATGACTGCTTATCCATGACAGAATGCAGGCTTGATGCAACATCTACTTCAAATATCCAAATGCTTATCAAAAGGAGAATATCAGTTAGAAGGTTGCGTTCTCTTTTACTCTCTGTTTTGGTTTTTGTTTGGAAAGAAACCTTCTTATCATTGTATTAGTCTGTAGGCTGTGGTAGCTGATGAGATATTGACCTCCCTCTCTCTACAGATTACTGTCCGTATACCTTCCTTTAGCTATATGTGTATCCAATCCAGTATCATTTCCTTCCATGCTTGGGCCACTAATTATATTGGAACCAACTCATATGTCTTTCAAATGAATTGAGGAGAAAGATCGTTGGATTGTGGAGTGATCTACAAACCAAAGATTTTAACTTATTGTATACAAGGTTCTTAAAGTGAACATTTATAATGACTTTGGGATTCTCCCATGATTACAAAGTAGTGCACCTTATGGTATGGCGTATATAGTTCTTAAATTGTTGTTGCTAGTCTAGGACATCAAAATGAAGATTACAATAATAAGTTTGCAACTGGGGAATTGCTTATTAAATTCAACCACTTCACAATTGTGAGTTTGACCCTTGTTCATGTTTAGCATCTTGTAGCTAAAAAGAGTGTTTTGTCCACTAGCTAGGATGGCATATACCCTGTAATGGTGTTAGAATTGCTCCCACAAATACTACTAAAATTGGTCATTTTATGAGTGTTGTAATTGTTTTTAAACTGTGTTTTCATATGGCTTAGCCTTTGAGTTGCATAATGGAGTTCCTGTAAAATTTAAGAGATTTTGCTGGAAACTCAATAGCTCTTAAAACATCCTTTAATTGATTTTTGTACTTTCATAATTTAGTTTACAAGACAGAATTGTGGTCCTTGGTATTTCTAATTCTTAACTTCCAATACTTTCATTTCCTAAGTCACCATGTTTTCAATTTGTTGTGCTGTTTGTTTTCCTTCTTTTTGTGGGCTTATGCCTAATTGGTCCAAATCTTGGCACTTAAATGAGAGCATCGGTTTTAAAAATAAGGTGGTCTTTGGTTCTAATGGGTTTTTGTGGTCATGAATGGATTAGGAAATGAGTGTTGATTTCAAAGAGGTACAGAGTTTTGGAGTTTTCCTACTTTCCTGTTCTTTCACTACAGAACTGAACTTGCATGTTGCATCATTTGCTGGTATGTCTTGAAATCAACCCAAATTTTAGGCACAGGAATATTTGCTAGCTGCTCTGCATTATCTACCTTGTAGATGGCTCCCTAGCGTCCATGGTGCTACAAAAGTCTAGGAGCACTTACTTTGCCTCAACTTAGACCTAGTGTTATGCATTAACTCATTGGGAGAACCATTGGGTGTAGTGGTCATCCTAGAGTTGCAACCTGTAAAGCATTCTCAGCAGGCTTAGCAAATAATCTGCTTAACCAAATTTTAGCAAATTTTACTCAAAACACTCCTGCATCATCCTTAACAAAATTGAAAGTCAAACTAGTTTTTGAACGGTGGCTAGATACATTGACCGAGACACTATAGCTCATTAAACCAATTTATTTCATTTTAGGTTAGATGTGGTTGTGTTTGTATGATCTGAAATAACTGAGAGAATGTTGAAATGGGGAAGGAAAATAATATTTAAATAAAATAATGATTGAGTATTGAGTCTAATATAGTAAGTTGTGAGTAGTAAATTAGCCAAGAGGGATTTTTAGCTAAATTTGACTAAAATAGTGACCTAAAATCCAACTTGTTGGGACTGCCTAGAATTAATGACGAGCTATAATTTTTTTTAAACAATGCTTCAGAAGGTTTTTAGAGCATTCCTACATTTCATTCTTTATTTTGCATTACATCACATTAAAATAATTTTTTTTACCCACACCAACAAAATCAGAATCCAAAACATCACCACTCACGGCCAAATGTGCCACTGCCGTTGCCACCAAATCCAAAACCCAAAACCCAAAACCAAATCCACCCAACCCATCAACAACCCATGCCGACAACAACCACAGGTCTCACTGCCGATGGTGGTTGGTTCCATCGGTCTGGCAACGATAGAGATGATGCTTGGTTCATGGTACAGAGGGAGAAATTAAAAGTAATAAAAATAAAAAAAGAAAGTTTTACACAATTCTAAAGTATCATGCAAATATGCATGATATCTTAGCGAGTTGTAAAATCTAAATGCATCACAGGATGAAATGGGTTTTTTTGTGCCTTTCGTGAACAGTAATATCTATTTTGCATTGTTGAAGGGTTATGCATAACCCCATAGGAATACTCTAATTTTCAAACCAAAATAGCAGTCATATGGCATTACTGTTCAACCAGAATTTCTTTTTCTTTAAAATGATGATCAAGATTCTTGACGAATGTTCAAGAATGCTTGGCCATATAATATCTTTATACACTTGAAGAACTTTTAACGTAGATGGAAGAGTCTCTCAGCCATTAAATAGCATATATCGAAGAATTTCTCACCCATGAAATGACTTACTTCTTGGAAAACAGGTGACAGGAATTTCATAAGAAATATGAAAATATAATAAGTACAATGTCTAAAGACGATGGTTGTAACTTTAGTGGTTGCTTGATGATTTGGTGAAGCATCTGCATTGGGCATGATTGTTGAAGATTCTTCTTTAGAAACCTCTCTCTCAGTTAGTGTAGTATTTACGTTGATGATGATTTCTGAAGAGTCTTCATTAGGAACATCACTCTGATAACGGAAGGATGCTGTAATAGAGGATCCCCCATTTAGTGAAGCATCTACATTGGGGATGATTATTGAAGGTATTCTTTTTTAACATCACTCTGATAAAGAGTCTCCTTGAGTATTTTCAAAACGTTTTCAACAATGTCTTCTATAAAGCTTGTCTCTGGGCTGCAATTGGAAGTGTAGCCACAATGGTTAAAAACAATAAAAGATATCAACCATGATTGCAAAAGAAATTTAATTACGAAACACAGGGTTTGAAAAGAACAGTTGAGGTAAAATTACATACTTGTGTAACAAAATTTTGTAAAGATTTACTAGTTTTAACTTCCATTTTTAGTATCTCATTTATTCTCTTAGATATGGTAATAGCCCAACGGGGTTTTTGGCTCATGTTATAGCTCCGTAATGTCCCATTTGGGAGGGATTGATGAGCTGGATCATTGGGGCTTAATCTCTTTTTACTTTTAATAATTATCTCATACATCAAATATATAAATTTTCCTTCTCAGAATGTTTGGCTTTCATGACTATATGAAATCTACACCATGTAATAGAGATGATGACTATATGAAATCTACACCATGTAATAGAGGTGATGTATATATCTAATACATGATATCCTTTTTTTTTTGGAGGGTTTAATCTCCTTTTACTTTTAATAATTATCGTATGTATTTTTCTTCTCATATTATTTGCGTTCCACAACTACATGAAATTTACACTATATAATAGAGATAATGCATATATCCGATACATGGTATACCGTCTTCTTTACTTGTAATAATAGTAAATAATAATATTAAAAAAAAAAAGAAGAAGGCAACAGTCTATAAGTGGTGGATACACTCCATATATAAAACATATAAAATGTGTTTTCATGATCCTTCCATCATGCAATTCTTTTGTTGCATTAAATCAAAACAACTACCATTTAACTTTTTGATAATCTGCCATTTAACTTAAAACTAACGGTAAAAGGATATTTTCATAAAACAAAGGTATAACTGTTAGATGAACAAGAACTTAATTCTATAATCATCAAAAAATCCTAACAATCAAATTGATACTTTGGTTGCAAAAATTAGACCATGGATTCAGAGACAATAAGGTTGAAAAGTCACCAAAAATTGGCTTATAAGGCATATGCGCTTGGCAGTACATGATGGATACACACCAAAAAAAGCATTGGCATGTGATGATCATGCGCCAATTACTTTTGCCATGTTTCCATCGAGTGCTGATTAATTTTTTTTTTTCCTTCTATAAATAGCCCATCACCCCCATTTGCAAAACCAAGTTGGAAGAAGAAAGAGTGAGAGAAGTTCAGAAAACGAGCTTCCAAGATCATCTAGCTTCCTTTTGGGTGGTCTAGAGTACTTTTGGAGTCTCCCAGAGTTCATCTGGAAGTAGTAAAATATGTTATTAGTCGTCATTGATGGATCACTACCACTACCGATTAAGTAAAGGTGAATTAAACTTTGTTTGAGATAGTATCGTAGATAAAAATAAAAATTAACTAAAATTGTACAGTGGCAAGGCTGACTCTTCTCTTAGGCCAATTAGGTCATTGCCTAAGACTCTAAGTGGATGAGGGGGCCCCAAAATTTTAGAAAAGAATAGGTAGTAGGAAAAAAAAATTAGTTTCAGATGAATCCAAAAAAATCTAGCATGTCCTTGTGACCAAAGAGCAAAAATTATGATATATTCGGTTAAACATTGGTACGGCGAAAAATTTTTTAGTCTAAACAAAATCAATTGTCCCAAAAATAACATCATTATCCTTTAAACAAACTAAAATTCAACAAAATAAACTACAAATCCGGTCTAAGAAATTAACCACAAACAATCACAAATCAAAACAAATAAGAAACCTCAAATCCCTAAAATTAGTACCGTTTCTCTTTCTCATTCTTGCTCTCTGCCTCTTTCTCTCAGCTTTTGCTCTCAGCCTCTCTCATTCTTTCCTCTCCACTGATCCTAAATCCTTCTGTTGCTGGCTCAGGCCCTCCGATCTAAATCATCCGATCACATCTGAAGACTCTAAACTAATGACTAAGGTATAGTTTCTCTTTATTATTTGATTCTGCAAATGCGTTTTTTTTTTAGGTGTACTTCTTATTTGTATGAGACTGTCTGGGGGCCGTTGGGTGCTGGGCCTGTTTCTATTCTACTTGAGTTGCTGGCTGTTGGGCCTTGAAGTAGGTTTTTAGTTTTTTATAGTTGTAATAGGATTTGTCTTGTTTTTAGTGGGTAGTCTTATATAATAAGACGTGTGTTTGGCCATCTTCTGGTTTGGCTGGGCTTCTTGCTGAGCTTGATTATACATTATAGTTATCGGTTATATAAAGAATAAGTCTTTATTTATGCAAGTTGAGATTGTTAAAAATTTGTTATTGTTCAATGAAACTATAACAATACTTTTTATATAAATCAGGTTCTATTGCTCTACACTTGAAAATTATTTTTTATTTTAATATTTATAAATAGAGAAATGATATGTCCACAACATTTTTATAACAAATCCTAAGTGGCAGGTTGTTACTGGTTATTATTGTTGGGGAAAAAAAGTAATCTTAGTGTTACATTCAAATTTGAACTAATAACAACTAACCACCTATGATTTGTTGTAAAAATGTTGTAAAAATATTGTGGACGTAGCACTTCTCTAATAAATATATTGTTTAATTAGAAATGTCTAATAAAAAATATACATCTAGATATGAAAACTTAAAATTAATAAAAAAGAAATGATATTTAAGATCAACAGTGTCCCAAAAAAAGATTAAGTAGATTACTTATAGAGAAATGATATGTCCACAATATTTTCACAATATTTTTACAACAAATCTTAAGTGTCAAGTTGTTACTAATTGTTATTGTTAGGGCAAAAAAATAATTTTAGTGTTAGGTTTAAATTTGAACCCATAACAACTAACCACCTGTGATTTGTTATGAAAATGTTGTGTACGTAGTATCTCTCTTAGCTATATTATCGATTGGAAATGAGATGTTAGAAAAACTTGAATACAAAAATTTAATTAGTCAATTTGCATCTCAAAATACTAAAAACAAAAAATTTTAAGTGAAATATATTATAATATAAAATTATTAAATAAATATTAATTTAATTAATATATAAATATAAAAAAATGTCCATTTTAGTTCTCCTTTAGCCCAAAAATGTCTTGGCCGGTCCTGTACAGTCGACCCCTGAAAAGTTCCCCTTCTGTTATTTCACCTCCGATGGAGACACGTCGTAGAAAACCGGCAGCACCGTTGTATTAATGTTGTTTCTGCAATCCACGATCTTCTCGAGCTCCTTTGAGGCACCACTCGGAAGTTGCAGTTTTTCAAGAACACCACAGTACAATTGCAATCCTTGATGTCTCGATTGCCATTACTAGCTCTGTCCAAATTGTTGCACCTCTCCTGAGATCTTTGTCATCTCTGTACACTCGAATCCCTTTCGACGTTAAAGCAGCAAAGAGAAAGGCAATAAACTTCGTGCGAATATCTTCGCCGCGAAAACAAACAAAGACGACGTATGTACAACGTGGAGTGTGTAAGGATGAACCAGACATGATTATTGCGTCGCACACAGACCAAATTGAGATATAAGATTAAGAATTTAAGAACGAAGGTGATGCAGGACAGATCCGACCTACAGCTTCTGCATAACCAAACAATGGAAATATGTGGGAAATAAGAACTATACAACTCAACTCCTTTACGTGGGTTGTCAATCTACTTCAAGGAAGAGGAGAAGAAACAAGATTAAGGCTGCGTTTGGCAACATGTAGAATATTTTTCGAGTGTAAAATATTTTCAAATGAAAATATTTTTGAGCAGGAAAAAGGTTTTCAAGTGTTTGGCTGCATTATGAAAATTATTTTGGAAAATGTTTTCAACTGTTTGGTTGTATTATGAAAATGTTATTTTTCTACTAGTTTCTCACATTTTCTCAACTATCTTCTCAGCTTCCAAACAAATTTTATAATAGAAAATTTCAATATATAAACTTAAAAGAAACAAAAATCAAAACAAAACCATTCGTTAAACTCAAAAATTCGGTCAAATTGAGAGAAGGAGGAAGAGAGAGTGATTGAAACCCAGGTGAAGGGAAAGGTAGAGGTAGATCGAGAAAGAGAGAGATCGGCCATGGGTGGGTCATGGGTGATGAGACTGGTCAAGCGGCGGCAGGCTCTAGGTGGCGCCGAGATCGAGACGATGAGAGTTTGATCTAAAGGGTGGCGGTGGCGCGATCTCGGCGGTGTTGGAGTGCGATCTCGGCAGTGCGATCTAAGATTGGGGCGATGGTCTGATGGCTTGTGTGTGCTTCTAGCTCACTCTTTCTACTCTCTCTTCTTGCTTTTCTCTCTCTCTCTCTCTCTCTCTCTCTTTGAGTGTTTGAGTCTGGAAATCATTTGAAGGTAAAATGTGTGTGTAATTTATTTTACAGGTCTGGGGGCCGAATTTTACAATCAATGACATGGTTTTCCGTTTGACCAAATTTTACATACTCAACCAAACACATGACAATGTGTAAAATATTTTCCCAAATCCATTTTCAGTTGGAACAAATGCAGCCTAAATTCCAGCCACTTGCCTAGCTTAATAGCTCGTACCAATGACGTTAAATTCAACAAATTTCCCAGCCCAAAAAAGAAAAGGCAACAAATAGCTCTCATCAACTCTCTTGCGGCTTCCCTAGAAGTCCAAATCTCCGCTGACCACCACTCCCTTTACTAGGCAATAGTCTTCCACTTGAACCATCATTCTCTCTCTAGGACCAAGCCCAAAATCAAGATCATTCTTCATTGCCAACACTGCTCATCGCCACCACTTTAGGTGGTGCTTCTCCATAATATTTCCAAATGAATATTCAAATTTCTATATTTAAACTATTTTTGGGAAATAAAATTTACAACATTTTTGGTTTGATTGAAGGATCATTTTATTTTATAATGTTAAATACATTTAGTTACATTTTGTTAATTTGACATTTAATTATAAATATATTATAAATTATTTTTATAATTTTAAAATAATTAATTAAATTATTTATGACATTATTGGTTCGACCATCCATCTAATCCCTAATCAAACTGAAGAACTGAGAATTACTCCTTCAAGTGGGTACACATGGTAGAGGCGATAATCGACCATCGTCTTAACTAAGAGTGTTTGCAGTATAGTTTTGGGCAATTTTAAGCACCGCACTTTGTAGTGTGGCTTGGTCAAAACTATAAATGCATTGCATTTCGATTTTGCAGTCACATGCACATTGCAGTGTACAAAATGTGGTTTGATCGATTTTTAGATGGTATATTTTTCAAGATGTCATACCCAATTTCTAATTTACTATTAATAATCATGACAATATGAAAGTAAGTTTTTTCAAAAAAATATAACTTATGTAACAAAAAAAAGTTACACAAATATATACCAAAAAAAAAAAAAAAATTCATGAGATAGATTGACAATAAACTAAAAGTACCACAAATATATAGAATATATGAAACAAGGTGCAGTGCAATATTGTGCAATTTTCTTATTATAAAACAATACTTTGCATTGCACAATGTGATTTGGTGTAGTTATTTCATTTTATAGGTAGTTTTAGTTAATTTGAATGCGGTCGGTGCGGTTTGATGAACACTCTAACCCTAACCAGAGGTGGTTTAAATTAATTTCCCCCTTTAAAAGTTAAAACGATGCTAGTGAGTGTCAACCCAAAAGCCAAAATAAAACTTTACGGTCAACTTCGCCATATATATAGTGTATACGCCATTTCCCAAAACCGTACTAGCTTGTCTCTTAAGCGGCGGTAGCTAACCAATTTTCCTTCAAGAACTAGAAGAAAATGGTGAAGTTCTTGAAGCCCAGCAAGGCACTAATCCTTCTTCAGGGCCAGTTCAAATCGTTCGCAACTTCGACGATGGCAATCGAGACAGACCCTATGGTCACTGTTTCTAGCCAAGTACCCAAACAAGGTGACCTGCAAGGACTCAGCCAAGAAGATCGCCAAGAAGTCTCGCGTCAAGGCCTTCCTCAAGGTCGTGAGCTACTCTCACATCATGCCCACTCGCTACACTCTCGATGTCAATCTCAAAGACATTGTCTCTGTTGATGCTCTTCAATCTAGGGACAAGAAAGTCACTGCAACTAAGACCAAGGCTCGGTTTGAGGACAAGTTTAAGTCTGGAAAGAATAGGTGGTTCTTTTCTAAGCTCAAGTTTTGAATTTTGAATTTTTTGAGGTTTTACCTTTTTGGATTTTGTAAGCTTTACCCTCATTTTTTAGTTAATAGAGATGTTTTTGTTAATTTTCGGAAATGGGTATTGAGAATTTGAGGTAAAGGTTTGTCTTTTTTATAATAGTTTTATTGGGTTTTGTTAGGACATATGTAGTTGTTCAAGCTTGTGAACATATGTCGCTATTTTATGTAATTGGCTTATCCTTAGACAAAACGCACTTTACTTGTAATTGGGTAGAACTAGGATGGGTTAAACACTTCAAGAAACAGTGGTTCAAGATTAAGTGTTGAAGCCGTCAAAGTCTGTCCAAAATACAAGCAAGGAAGTGCTGGTTTTTAAATCTCGACACCTACCTCGACAGATACATCTATCGAGATTTAAAGAAGCTGTTTTGCCCGAGCCTCGACAGCTGTCTCGACACCTCTCGACACCTCTATCTGTCGAGAATTAAAGAAAACAGAATTCCAAGTCTGTTTCAAGTCCAATCCGTGTGTGTGTCTTTGGGACTTCTTTTCTCCTAACCCTAGACATATAAAAGGATTATTTTAAGGGCCGTCACAAAAAGCAACAAGCAGAAATCACAAGACACAAGTTGCTTCTTCTCTATTCATGCAAATTGTGATTTGTGAGACAAAGTTCGTGCCCTAGTTCATCTCTGATGATTTGAAGAACTTTGCAGCCAACATTCTTTCTTCCTCAAGTTGGTGAGTGAGTCACGTACTTGATTCGTGCAAAAGGAGTAAGCCGCGTACTGGGATCCGCGCATCACATTGGTTAGTCACGTACTGGGAGCCGTGCATTGAAAAGGAGAAATTGTCACTACAGAACAAGTCCAATTGGGTATTGGGGTAAGAGTTCAACTGTAGGTTGGTGAGGTACTGGGATTCCTTACTTGTAACTGCTTGTTGTGATAATAGTGGAGTTTCGGGAGTGGTGACCTTAAATCACCCGGTGGGGTTTTTGCCTTAGGGTTTTCCCCATTCGTGAACAAATCACCGTGTTATTTATTTTCCGCTGCATAACTTAGTTTCGGTGATTTGTTTGTGCTGCCACGTTGTATTGCATGTTAATTTGATTAATTAAAAACTAGGCTAATTAATTAATCTAAATTATCACAAGGGGTCAACGCGTTTGTGGCCTGTCAAGTGGTATCAGAGCGAGCACACTCTGATTAGGGTTTAATCTATTGTGTGTGATCCACTGACCCCTGCTGTCATGGATAGAGGACAATCTCTAATTATACCTCCTTTATTTGATGGCACTAACTATGCATACTGGAAAGTACGCATGAGAGCTTTCTTGCAGTCTTTAGATGAGAAAGTGTGGCAAGCTGTGGAGATAGGCTGGACCAAGCCTACAGAAGCGCCGGCCAATTGGGATGATGCTAAGATCAAGGCGGCAAACTTCAACAGCAGAGCATTGAATGCCTTATTCAGTGCAGTCACCAATGAGGAGTTTAAGAAAATATCCTCAACAGAAACTGCTAAGGAAGCATGGACCATCCTCCAGACAACCTATGAGGGCACTAAGGCTGTCAAAGATTCAAAGCTGCAAAGGCTCACCACACGCTTTGAAGAAATAAAGATGGAGGAGGATGAGTCGTTTGATGAGTTCTATGCCAAGCTCAAGGACATAGTGAACTCAGCCTTCAATCTTGGGGAAACCATCCCAGAACCCAAGATTGTAAGGAAGGTGCTCAGATCGCTGCCAGAAAGATTCCATGCTAAGATCACGGCGATCGAAGAGTCGAAGGATATTGACAGAATTCCTTTGACTGAGCTGGTTGGAAACTTGCAAACATATGAGTTAGGGCTGACCAGATTGGGCAAGTCAACCAAGGGCAAGAGTTTGGCACTGAAGGCTAAAAGCAGTGATACGGATGACTCGTCCGATGATGAAGATTCCAAGATGAAATCCTACATCACAAGGCAATTCAAGAAGTTTATGAAGAATGCCAATGGAAAGGGTTTCAACAAAGACCGTAGACAGTCCAGTTCTTCACAATTCAGGAATCCGGAGAAAATGAAGAAGGATGTCAAGGATGGCGGTCAGTACACTGTTCCCACAGGACCAAAGTGCTTTGGGTGTCAAGGCTTTGGACACATGAAACAAGAGTGTCCTACGTACCTCAAGAGCATAGGGAAAAGCAAGGCACTTGCTGTTACCTTAAGCGATACAGAGCCAGAGGACGATTCCGAAGATGAAGACGACGGAATCTTAAATGCCTTCACTGCCACTGTTAATCCTACTGATGGGGTTAGTGAAAAAGCGGATGAAGAAGAAGAGTTGGTGGAATCTAAGTGTGAGATCATGGATGATCAAGATGATATCCACACTGCCTATGAGAAGCTATACAAGCTCTCGGAGAAGCATGAGAAGCTCTATAGGCTGGCCACCAAGAAACTCAGTGATGTGGAACTTGACCGTGAGGAGCTGTCCACAAAGGTTGATCAAGCAAATCAAACCATTGGAGCACTGAGGTTCGAGAACAATTTCTTGGCTGAGAGGACCAAGAAGCTTGAAGCAGAGCTGTTTCAAGTCAGAGCACAACTGGAGAGGACGTCAAGCGCCAAACTGGACAAAATGCTAGATGCTCAGAGATCTTCTTTGGATCGTACTGGATTGGGGTATGAATTCTCTCTCTCTAATACTTCTACTTCTAGTACTACTGTTTTTGTTCCACCGGCTAATAACATTAGAACTGAGGAAAATAATGTTAAAACTGATTTAGCTAGTGAGAACATAGGCAAGGGCAAATCCATCCTAGGAGCACCTCCTAAAATTGAGAAAAGGGAATCTAGAAACCCTAAGAATAAGAAGGATAACTCTCAAAAGGCCAAACAGAAGAAGTCGCATCTCTGTTATCATTGTGGTCTCGCCGGTCACACTCGACCAAATTGCTACAAGTGGCTCGCCACTCAAAAGAGCAATGGCGAAATAGCATCTGGGAGCCAGAATCAGCTTCAGTCATCTCTCGCTCCTCTTGGAGATATTCTAAAAGCCCTCATGTTCCTTTCGAACTTGAACGGTTCATATTCTTCTCCCCCTACACCGGTTCAAGAGTCAACCAAAAGGAAAGGATCTTCCAAGGTGTGGAAGCCAAAGGGTTCCAAGTGATTTTAGTCACTTCTTCTTCTCTCTCTTATTTTGTGTGTTGCATTACTTGTGCGTTTCTTTACTGTTTTGAGTCAGTCTAGTTTTATGCATTGTTTTGCTTTACATGTTTTTGTTTGTGTGTTTTCAGTTTTGTGTTTTATTTTTGCTTCTCTAATAAAAATAAAAAAAAAAATTGAAAAATTGAAAAATACAAAAACAGTGTGTGTTTGTGTGCATTAGTTCATGTAAACTTTTGGAATGGCCATTGAAACAGAGTTTTCTAAACTTTGTATCATCTATAGCTTAGATGAGCACTCTTCTGCACAACTAAGCGAGTGAGCTTTGTAGCTCTTTGTTTGTGATGAGTAAGGTTAAGTGATCTCTTCTTCTTAACACTCGTATCACTCTTTTTGACGGGTTGAACTAGAAAATCCTAAGAGAAAGGCATAAATAACCATCTCACCACTGTTACTCGCCAATCATAATATGACATCTGTATGCTTCGGCATAGCAAAAGTGCAATGTCATAAGACACCTGTATGCTTCGGCATAGCAAAAGTGCAGTGTCAAAAGTTTAACATCATTGGGTATTTCTTTTCTTTCTCTTGTATGCCCATGCATGATATGCTTGTTAAAAAGAAAATATGCAAAGAAATAAAAAGCAAAAAGATTAAAAATGCTTTAAAATATGGTTGCAAGCGTGTTTTCTAGGAGATGTGGGAGTTATAGGATGTACCTCGAAGGTGATAGTCCCCATCAAATAGTTATGATTGTGTGTGAGTTAAAGTGATTTTCTCATATCTCAAATCGTCATAACATTGAGACACTTATGCAATCTTGCGATGTTTTCACACACAACACGAAATACTCTTTGCTATTCTTGATACATGTGCGGGTACAATGTGATTTGGCCATCACAAGGATTACATGCTTTAATGTATGTTCACTAAACTGTCTTGACTTGTTTTTGAAAAATAAAATTGGTTAGACTTGTTTAGTGTGTGTGTGTGTGTTTTTGAGATATATGAGCATCATATTTCCTGTTGAGAGATGTTTTGAGAGCTTAATGTGTTGGTTGTATCTTTGGTTGAGTTACATGCATGATTGCATTCATGTCTGTGTTTTTCTTCTTTTGAAAAACTGTTTTGAAAGGCATCTCGACACCTCCTCGATACCTCTCGATACATAGCTATCTGTCGAGATCCCCAGACTCCTTCTTATCGCAGTCTCGACAGATACCTCGATAGCAGCTGGATCGATCGAGAAACTTTCTGTTTGCTCGATAGCTCCTCGATAGCTTCTGGATCGATCGAGGTTTCCTCTTGCTTGTTTCTTCTACCTCGATAGCTGACCTCGATAGCTGTATCTGTCCACGTGCATTTCTCGATAGCTTCCCTCGACAGCTACCTCGACAGCTCTCGATACCTACAGCTGTCGAGAATTACTGAAGCGCTATATATTGGACCTTCGCGATTTTTCTGCTCATTCTCTCGATCTCTCTCGCTCGAAATCTCTCGGATCTCTCTCAAAAACACTTCCCTCTCCCTCCAAACCTCTCTCAAGGCTTTCTCAAGTGGTTCTTCATATTCTTCATCAGTTGGTAAGCTTTTATCCCTCATTTCATGCATTACATTGCTTTCAAAACCCTAGGTTTGTGTTTTTGAAAAATTTTTGGGAGTTTTCAAAATTGTTGGGTTTTCATGAAATTTTTGGGTTGGTTATTGAGTTTTGATCTTCAAAACCACATGCATTGCATCACATTAGCATTCTAATTGTATTTTCATGCATTTAGATGTGTGCCTACCTATTGTGTGCTGTTAGGTTTGGATTGGGCTGAGCCCATGATGTGTTTATTGTTGCATGTCACATGCTCATGCATTTTCATGTATACGTTCTTTTCATTTCAATATTTCTTTCTGCCAATATTGAATTGTTTGGGACTTTTCTGTTTGTCTCTTCTTTCCCCCTCTTCTTTGTTTACGTTAGTAGCGTCTATGGCTCCTAAACGTAAGTCCATTCCGTCCCAGAACCCTCTGCGTTCTAAGGGACAGTCTTCTTCTGATTCTACCCCTGTGTCTGTTCGGTTCCGTGATGAGAAAGCCCACAAGGACTTCTCGGAGAACTTTTCTAAACGCGGTGTTCATTCGGAACGCCACGTCGTCCTGGCAGACTTTGCCGACACTGACCTTCCCGATGTCATTCACACTCGGGGTTGGGAGTCACTGTGTGACGTCCCGGTCACATCTCCTCTCGTGTTGATTCAGGAGTTTTACTCCAACATCCACGGGATAGATTCTTCAGTACCTTCTTTCTATTCTTGCGTTAGAGGTACGCGCTTTTGTGTCACCCCAGAGCTAGTCTCTGAGGTTCTCCATGTCCCTAGGGTGGATCATCCCGATTACCCTAGCTGTGAGCGTCTCTGGACTGTGTCCAAAGACGAGATGATCTCGGCGTTCTGTGAACGTCCTACCCTTTGGGGAGATCACATGTACACACCATGTCGACCTTTTGCTAAAGGTCCTAGATTTCTTAACATGGTGATGACCTTTGTTTTGCACCCACTGTCTCACTATAACTCGATCACAGAGCCTCGTGCTCGGTTCTTGTTGTCCCTCCTTGAGGATCTCTCTATAGACTTTCCTTCTCACTTTATTTGTTCCATCATAGATGTCTATAGAGATACGGCCACCCGTGATAAGCTTATTTTCCCTTCCGCTATCACGAGGATTTTGAGTCGTTTTTCCATTCCCTTCCCTTCGTCCGATCATTACCGCGTCATGTCTGCCATAGACGCCGCTACCGTAAAACGTAGCGAGGCACAGTTCCGATCGCGACTGTCCGACGATGCCACTCCTTCCACCCGTCCTACCACCTCCAGATCCGCTCGAGCTTCTGCTTCTACTTCTTCGAGCGATGTTAGTTTGGGAGACATCATGGCGCAGCTACAGCGCATGGATGCTCGCCTAGATACACTCTCCACCGAGTTGTATCAGGTGAATGTCCGTGTTGGTCGCATCGCCAGGCGACAGGCGACCATGGGCGGCTTTGCTGCAGAGGCTTCTCCTCCGCCACCTCATGTGTCGACTGAGACCGAGGCCGATGATGATGGCGATGATGATGATGCTTCAGACGATGATGATGATGGAGATGCTAGCTCATCGGATGAGATGTCTACTTGACACTCTACCCTTTGTCACTCGTGACAAAAAGGGGGAGTAGTTTAGTATGAGAGTAGTCATACTTAGGGGGAGTGTTAGCATAGGACATAAGTCATTTTTGTTAGGGGGAGTGTGGATTGAGGGATGTAGTGAGGTGATCTATGTATTTTTTTTTCTTTTCTTATCTTTTAGAGATACATTGATCATGTACTTACATACATTGTACTTATTCTCTTTCTCTATATGATGATGTATGTTGTTTCTTTCACCTACCTTTCATGTGTTGTTTCTTTTCTGTCTTTATACACATGTTTCTTTACTTGTATGCAATCTATTATTTCTGTTTCACACAAAGATGCCTTGATGTGTTTTGTTTATAAGTGTTTCAGAAATACAGGTTGTCAAAGTCTTCTTGCCATAAACTCTCTTCTTGCAAAGTTTTTCAAGAGTTTGTGTTAGGATAGATTTTACTGTATGTAACAAGTGAGTATGAGTTGAGTGATTTATGACTTCTCTCATATCGTCATTTGTATGTTGTGGTTTTGTCACGGATTGCCAAAGGGGGAGATTGTTAGGACATATGTAGTTGTTCAAGCTTGTGAACATATGTCGCTATTTTATGTAATTGGCTTATCCTTAGACAAAACGCACTTTACTTGTAATTGGGTAGAACTAGGATGGGTTAAACACTTCAAGAAACAGTGGTTCAAGATTAAGTGTTGAAGCCGTCAAAGTCTGTCCAAAATACAAGCAAGGAAGTGCTGGTTTTTAAATCTCGACACCTACCTCGACAGATACATCTATCGAGATTTAAAGAAGCTGTTTTGCCCGAGCCTCGACAGCTGTCTCGACACCTCTCGACACCTCTATCTGTCGAGAATTAAAGAAAACAGAATTCCAAGTCTGTTTCAAGTCCAATCCGTGTGTGTGTCTTTGGGACTTCTTTTCTCCTAACCCTAGACATATAAAAGGATTATTTTAAGGGCCGTCACAAAAAGCAACAAGCAGAAATCACAAGACACAAGTTGCTTCTTCTCTATTCATGCAAATTGTGATTTGTGAGACAAAGTTCGTGCCCTAGTTCATCTCTGATGATTTGAAGAACTTTGCAGCCAACATTCTTTCTTCCTCAAGTTGGTGAGTGAGTCACGTACTTAGATTCGTGCAAAAGGAGTAAGCCGCGTACTGGGATCCGCGCATCACATTGGTTAGTCACGTACTGGGAGCCGTGCATTGAAAAGGAGAAATTGTCACTACAGAACAAGTCCAATTGGGTATTGGGGTAAGAGTTCAACTGTAGGTTGGTGAGGTACTGGGATTCCTTACTTGTAACTGCTTGTTGTGATAATAGTGGAGTTTCGGGAGTGGTGACCTTAAATCACCCGGTGGGGTTTTTGCCTTAGGGTTTTCCCCATTCGTGAACAAATCACCGTGTTATTTATTTTCCGCTGCATAACTTAGTTTCGGTGATTTGTTTGTGCTGCCACGTTGTATTGCATGTTAATTTGATTAATTAAAAACTAGGCTAATTAATTAATCTAAATTATCACAAGGGGTCAACGCGTTTGTGGCCTGTCAGGTTTGTTTTGGTGTCGCTAAGTGGGTAATTACTGGAAAATGTGGCATTTTGTTGTTTATTGTTAGAAATTTGAGTATTGCGCTAATAGTTATGCTGTTTTGGATATATTGAAATGGGGTTTAATTTGGATTTTATGAGAGATATGAAATGGGTTTAATATGATAATGTGAATTTTAGTTTTTGCTAGTGGAGAATTGAGTATTGAGATAAAGTGTTCTGCAGTTTTGGATATAGGTTTGATGGATTTGTTTTGGTTTTCGTTTATCCAGATTCTTTTCATGGTGTTTGAGATTTGAGTTTGGTTGTGTTGAACCACGTGTTTGTGCATAATGTATTGGAGGCTTGGAGCATTTATGTTGTCTCATAAATTAAAGCTATTGTTTGCTAATTGATCAATAAACTGGATGGAAAGTATAAGGCTCGATTTGCTTTTATTGCTTAACGCTTTGTTTGTATCGCTGTAAAATATTTTCAAATGTAAAATATTTTATATGTAAAATATTTTTCATGTAAACATTTTCAGGAAAAATTTTTTAAGTGTTTGGATTGACCTCAATACTAAAAAATGCAAATTCTAACTGACAATTACCAACCACCACATACCCAATCACCACAGTCACCACTAGCCACCTAAATCACAAATCGGAGAGAAAATATCAGCAAAAGCTAGCCAAGCACCACAACCCACCTAGCCAGCCACTACCCACAAACCCACCCAGCCACCCACTGCAACCCCAAGCCATCCCAAAAACCTAGAACGTGAAGAAAAAAAAAAAAACCCACACTCACTCTCAGCGATTCCAGATCAAAGATCTTAGCGGCGGCATTTCTAGTGAAACCAAATCCGAGTAACAAGCAACGAAGCGGCGGTGATTAGGCTCACCAGATCCTTCAAACAACTGAGACCCAAAATCCATCAACCCAAAAACTATTCAATCTCAATCACCAGATCCACCTTCAACCCACTAAAAGCAAACCCCACCACAACCCAACCTCCAGAAACCCAGTGAAGAAGGAACAAGATTGACAATGGCGCCGAAAGAACTTGAAACTGGTGGTGGCATCGACGACGTGGAGCCGGTGATGGGTGGCAACGATGAAGGGAGAGCTAGTGATGGGTGGTGCCGAAGAGGGTGGATTGGAACCGGTGATGGGTGGGAGAAAAGAGCTGATGGTGGGCTGAGTTGTGGAGAGAAATCTGAGAAAGCGTAAAGTTGAGAGAAAGAGGTAGTGCATCAGGACTGAGAGAGTGCAATAAATGTAAAATATTTTACCAATATTTCAAGTGTAAAATATTTTACACAAATTTGCCTTAGTTTAGTTGATTGAAAATATTTTACTTTTGATTAAATATTTTACTTTAAAACAAAACAGTAAAATGTGAAAATATTTTTTGAAAAATATTTTACATCGAAACAAACGGAGCGTAAATGTTCAACTAGGATTTCTTGCTGCATTTTGGGGTATTTTAGAAATGGGGTTTGTGTTCTCACTTCTCATGAAGTTCTATTTACCAATCAGCGAAATTAATCATGAGCCTGAATTAGCCTTAAAAAGCTGGGAATTCTTCTGGGTTTACTACATAATATATAAGTGACTGAAACTATCAGGCTGATTGATTATTTTTGGTTCAAGAAAAGGTGATAGACAGATCAACAGTTGTTCCATAGAAGTTCAAATAATCTTGTCCATGCCATCTTTATATGATGTTTGAAGATTAAATTTTGATGGGTTGGATGACCAAGTGCATTTTTTCTTGACATTGTATGTGAAATTTGGTTAGCTATAGTATTATTAAATATATTAGCTGAAAAACTTAGCATTATTCAACATTCACCAATATATGTGTCATTTTTACATGCACTAAATGTAGTTGAAGGTAAAATAGGTTTGAGTTTATGTTGCAATGCTTTTGAATGATGGCTATCAATCCATAATAATTGACTTTCAACTCCACAAAAATTTCCTTTGTTGGATGTGCCTAATTTTCAGTTATTATTTTGAATAAGCAACATTCAGTTATTTGTTCTATTGCTGATACTTACACAGGATCAGCTAATTTTTATCACCAAACCTAGTCATCATAAGAATTGATTCAGCTTTGTTTGTAATTTCTGCAATGAATTGAATTTTTTTGGCATACATATGCATTGAATTTTTCTATCATATATATGAATTCGAGTCTGTCTTTGTCCATATTGATAATTAAGAGAGGATTTGAAAACCTAATAAAATTGTTTTTAGCCTTCATCATGGCTAAAGTTCTATATTTCTCACTTCTTAATCCCTGAAAGTTAATGTGTGCTAAATTGGGTTGGACGTAAATTAAGTTTCTTGGAGCCAAGAGGTTCAAGTAACTAGGCCAATTTCTCTATCTGTGAATTTTCAATGGACATATGGAATAATATTAGAGGCTCCTTACCCGTAGTTGATTGGGTGGAAATTGGTTTGTTCCTCGAAATGCATTCCAAACAGCAGCTTTATTGTTTAATTTGTTTGGCATACAATAAAAAAGGATAGGTTGCTGCAATGAGATTATATATGAGGCTACACATATTATTATGTATTCTCTGTGGGGAAGTTGTTTAGAGTAGTGATCATTTCTATCATGACTGAAGCCAGAAATCGTCCTTGGTGTATTCAAATAATAGATAGATCCATGGGACAGTATTTCAGTAGTCCATAAAAATTGGAGAAGGATGGGAAGCCCTATTAATCTTTCTTTTTTAATTCCCTCAAATTGGATAATTTTGTAGGGAGAGGAGGGAGAGGGGATCCACTTACATTAAAAAAAAAAAAAGAAAAAAAATTAAAGTGGCAAATTTGCACTTAAGATATCAATTATATCAATTTCTTTAATTATTATTTGAAATTAGCAAGTAAAATTACAAGTATCAATTTATATGATCACTTCACAATCCTCCTTGCCCTTTTCTTAGTTTTTAAAAGGCTAAAGTGCAAGTAAACCCCTAAAGATAAGCGGGGTGGGTTTGGATTTTGTCCCATTAACATTTTTAAAATTTAATTTTGATTCGTATCCTTAAGTACCTTAACATTATGGGCCGATTTAATTTGCATGTTCTCCATTAGAAAAATGTTGCCGTGTTCCTTAAATGACATCTAAACTTGTCATTTGTCATGCATACTAGATTGACCAATAACAATTTAAAATGGGATTGCTTTTTTCTCTCTTTATGAGGCATCTAAAATGGGTGTCATTGGATAATGTGGGTTTTGGTTTTTGTTAGTGGAAAATTGAGTATTGAGTTAAAAGGATATGCAGTTTTGGTTTCATTTATCCTTATCTTCCTTTGGTACTTTTAAGATTTGGGTTTGGTTGTGGCAAAGCGTCAACCCTATGATAGGTTTAGGTTGGGTTTTTTAATTGGTAATTTTGTTTTGAAGAATTTTGCGGCTATAAACAATGAACATTTGGACTCTCATATGAACTTTTTACAATTTCTTTAGCTCTAGGGTCCTGTGGTTTTGCCTTTGTAGAGCAATTGTAATTCGCTTTATGTTGTCTCAGAAATTAATGCTTTTGTTTGTAGGTTAACTGATAAACTGGATGAGAAAAGAAAATGTCCTGTTTGTTTTTTGTTTTGCTTAAAATGTGTAACTAGGGATCTCTTGCTAATTTTCCATGCATTAGGTTTGGGGTTTTGTTGTCATGAACATTTGTGTTACAAATCTGTGAAAGTAAGCATGCAACTCTATTAGCCTAAAAGAGTTGGGCTTCTGCTGGGGTTAATACATAATAGGCTACTTAGCTAATTGGTTATTTGTGGGCAAGAAGAGGAGAATAAAGGGATGGATGTATGCCATCTTCATGGTCTTTTGAAGATAAGTTTTGATGGGTTGGATGACCAAGTGTATATTCTTTGACATTTTTTGTGAAATTTGATTAGATAGCCCTATAATTAAATATATTAACTGAAAAACTTAGTTGCTGTTCAACCCCACAAAATTTTCTTTCGCTGGATGTGCTTATGTTTTCGGTTATTACTTCTAATGAGTAACATTTAGTTATTTGTTCTGATTTTGAAACTTATATGAAGAATTTGAAAACTGTAGCTAATATTTATCAGCAAACCTAGTCATAAAAGAATTAAGCTTTGTAAGACTTGTTTGTGCTGTATAATTACCGCAATGAATTACTTTTCTCTAGCATACATATATATACATTGCTCAATTGAATTGGGGCCTGTCTTGGTTTAATTGATACTTTAGAATGGATTTGAAAACCCTAAAAAGTTGTTTTCAGCCTTCATCATGGCAGAAGCTACATGTACATGTCATAGCAACTGACATGGAGTTTGCTATTTATTTTATAATGTTCAGTTGTTCACACTTATCTCTTTTTAGTCCTCGAAAGTGTATATGCTAAATTGGGTTGGAATTGAATTGATTTCTCTGGAGGGCAAAGAGGATCAAGTAACTTAGACAATTTCTCATTCTGGGAATTTTCAGTACACTGTAATATGTCATGCTATTAGAGGCAACTTGCACATAGTTCATTGATGGAAGTTGGATTGTTCCTCGAAAGCCATTCCAAAACACAGATCTATTGTTTGGCATACAATTAAAAAGGATTTATAAATCAAGGATAGGTTTGCTGCAACCTGCAATAAGACTGCGCAGGTTGATGTGTTTGGAAAGGAGCTTACTTGCCACCAACAACAAACCCAACTCCTCCAGTTGTCAGCCAGAATTCAAGTCGTTGCCAAGCACCACCAAAACATCCCCCCAACAATTGATGAAGCCAATTACCCATGACACAAATCCATGAAAAACTCTACTCCCTCTCTCTTTGCCTCAATCCAAACAGGCCTTAGTGTTACAAAAATCCAAGATTGCCATAACCCACCTAATCTTTTCATTTATGTCCTCAGGATTTGTGGTTTTTTATTATTAAAGTTCATATTTGGCAGCTAGAGAGAGGGGTGATTGTGTCCGACAGTTATTTTAAAATTGCTCACATTTTATTAGTGTGAAAATAAGCTCGAATTTTGAATACTATAAAATTGCTCACATCTTATTAGTGTGAAAATAAGTCCAAATTTTGATTTAAATATACAATAGAAAATTTATAGTTTAAATTGTGATACAACCCAGAGAAAGGGTTACAAAATCACATGGAAGAGATTAACAGAGAAAGTATAGCCTATAGAGGATTACTTGACAACATTTGACTTCGGCCGGTTAACTTGTATGAACCTGAATGAAAAAGGTAAGGCACGGGTAATAGGAGTAGCAACCTGCTTTAGATCATACTTGCTCCCTCTATTATAAATTTTAAACATTTTTATTTTCTGACTCATTTTCAAATGTATTTTTGTATACTAAAGTTATATAATAAGTTTTCTATATTTTAAATAAAAATACTAATAACTTTACTCATCAACTTGATGATCACTTCTTAAATATAAAATGTTTTTAAATTTACAGTAAGTTCACTATAGGTTTTTTTTTTTCTTAATTATATGCTTTTCTTTTTACCTAACATATTCTATATATATTTTTTATAGTAATATTATATATATATATATATTTTCCCCTTAAATATAGATATATTGTATGAGTTTGGATTACTGTTTTTTTTTTTTTTTTTTCCTTTTAGTTATTTAGCTTATTTGCTTATGTACAATATTTTTATAAAAATGAAACCCTCAATTTAAGTACAACTATAATTTTGCCAACTTTTAGAAAATAAATAAATAAATTATCAGCAAAAAAAAAAAAAAAAAAAAAATCCAAGAGCACACTTAGTTTATAAGTGATTTAACTTTATTTATTGTTTATGTATAACACGAATATGTGCTTTCATTTCTTCTTTTATGGAATTATTAGACCAGTAGACTATTAGAATTTTATTGAAAGGAATAAAAAAAATATAATCATCGAACTTAACATGATTGCAACACGCAAAATTTGCAATAACCCATCAACACAGAATTACTATAAGTTAATCTGACCAATTTACCAATTTTAAAACCCTAGTATTACTACATCCAAAAGTCTAGAATCACAAAATTTACACATAGAAATTCAGTCTCTCTCAACTTTTGTAACAACTTTTTTCTCTACTACTTATACCCAATTACATCGATATCAAGATTGTAACAAAAGTTGTAAGTGAAATGAATTGTGTGAAGAGTTCTATAACAACTTTTGCCACAATTTTGATGTGATAAACTGTGAGTGGTTCTTTATCACTTTCACATAAACCTACACCTTTTCCTACCACTCATAACCAACCACATTAGGATTGTGGCAAAAGTTGTTAAGCAAAATTTGTCTCCATGGATTTTCTCAAGGAGTAATTTTACGTATGCAAAAAAAAAAAAAAAAAAAAAGGAAAGAGAAAATTGTCAACATCTTTTCACACCCGTTTAATTAGCAAAGCTCTTACTTTTTTTTTTTTTTTTGATAAATGCTTTTACTGGCTTTCATCTTAATCCACTATTAATGATACTTTTTAATCTATTATTAACAATCTTCCAAATTAGTAACTGTCAAATTTTTTGGGTTAAAATACTATTTTGACCTAAACTGAATTAATAGATCTTTTTTCAATAGTTTAAGGATAAAAAAAAATCTTTTTAGTAAAGTTTAAAAACATAAAGTAAAATATTTACAATAAACAAAAAAATAAAAACTTTAAAATTTAAAGACCAAAAAAAAAAAAAATGGTAAAATTTAGAAACCAAATTAGTTGGGTTTTTTTTTTTTTTAAATTTATTTTTTAGTTGACAGTGAAATTTTCTTTTAGTATTAATATATATAGAATGTTAACCTAAGTGCAAAAACAGACAAAAAATAGTTTGTCTGAAAAAGTCAAAAACAAATCTCAAATAATAGTACAAAACTGAAAAATGGACCTAAATTGGTAAAAAGACAAATTGATAAAAAGTACATACACTCCCCTCTCTTTTATATTCGTCTCTCACGCCCTCACTCGCCACCACTAGCCACCAGCGACCACTGCCAACCCTCTCTGCCACCAGCCACCGTCATAAAAACAAGCCACTGTTTTGCCGCTACCAGTCACCATCGCGCCACCAACCACCGTCCCCTCTAACTCTGCCAACGTCAAGGTTCCCTCTCTCTGTTTCTTTAACAATGCCATTTTTTCTTTCTTTCTTTCTTTTATTTATTTATTAATGTTTTGTAGTTTCCCAGTTTTGGTTTGAAAAAAGGGGTGATGAGAAAGAGGTGTGCTTTGAAAATTTTAGTTCTTGCCACATTTTGCTTTGTTTCATGGTTCTAACTCCATTTTTAAGTGAAATAGAAAATCATGTCAATAATAAATGGCTGTGGTGTGGTATTTGGTAGCAATGGGGCATGGGTTTTTTTTTTTTTTCGTTGAAATCATTTAATTAAAATTAAGTCAGCAAAATTATTGCTCGCATTATCTCTGACCAATATTTTATTACAGAATGGTGCCATTGTTAATCTATTGTATCTTGGTGTCAATACTAAGCTATGCAATTGTTAATATTGTGTTTTCTAATATCAATAACTTACTTGAGTCTTTAAAACCAGGTTACTAATGTGTTCTCATGTCCTTGCTTGGTGTTGGTAATTAGTCTTTAATTTAACCACATTTATAAATATAGCCTTGACTCATTGTGTTACACTCTTCCACTTAGAGTTATGAAAATTGGTATTAGCTAACGGGTCGTGTTAACCCAACATGGCCCATTTATCAAACGAATTATGTGAGCTGTGTCGTGTCAACCCAATTATGTTGTTATTAAATGGTATAAGACAACATGAGAAGAGAGCAAACATTTGACCTTTTCAAATTATCCAAACAAGAAAAGAACAAAAAAAAAAAAAAAAAAAAACCAAAGGAAAAGGAATAATTTTGTTTCGCTTTTTTGGCAACCAAATAAAAGCAATAATCTAATAAAAAGGAGTAAAAATCCTCTACAAGATTTGATTTTGAAAGTAATCTAAAAGAAAATTTGTACTAAATATAATTATAATTAAAAAAGTCAGGTTCAACTATGAGGTTTTCGTAATAAGCACTTAAATTCCTTACCTTTGTATTAGAATCAAGCATAGAAAATAAATACTATGATTACGATGATAGGAAAAGTTATATTAAAGTTTAAATCCTCAAAACTAATTTATTATTCTTATTATTTTGGTTTCCATGTTAATAATATTATTGTTTTATGTTGTTGTATTGGTTTTGAAGTGAGATGGCTTTGAGAGGTGCATGGCAACTTCAAAAGCTGGTTCTGAGCTTTTCTGATTTGGGGGGAAGCAGTAGGGGCGTCAGGTATGCTTTATATATTAATATATATGTTATTTGTTGTAGATTTATATCTTAAGATGAAATTGATTGAAGTGAGAATGCCTTGGCTTTTGCATGGATGTAGTAATTTGCTCCATTATAATGAATTCTTTGAAATTTTGTTTGTGGATTAATATATTGCCATTTCTGATGATTTATTGAACAAGATGAAGCATCTTAAGTTGAAATTGATGATTGTAAATGGCCACAATCATTTAGGCTAAAAACCAAATTAATTTGTGTGGCAATTCTTCTTGGTTTGATCTGAATTGTAGATTTTTATATTTTTGGGTGTGTTAACAAACTTTGTTACTTGTCAAATACAAATTCTTTTTGGTGACAGTGATGTGTACTAATCAAACATATTTATGAGTTATGCCAGATTGTGGAACTGTTCTTCTTTGGTAGGGTAGATAATTAGAAAATTTGCTCTACATTTTGTTCTCTCTCTCTCTCTCTCTCGTGTCTTGGAAAGATAATTACTTTAAAACGTATGTAATGTCAGTGTGTTCTATTTTTGCAAAGGACAATGATCTAAGGTAGTTCGCAAGTTGGCAAAGGGAATGTGACTCCAGGCCTTTCTGTCATACTTTCTAGCAGGTTGAATTTGCATTTCTCAGGGTGCTGGGTTGTGTGATATGTTCCAGCAGATTAAATTTGCATTTCTCAGGGTACTGAGCTGAGTATTATATGTTGCCAATAGCAAATTCTTGGATAGCCCCACTTTATGCTATTTCAAAACCCATTGGGCTATAGGCAGGGTTGCTCACAGTTGCTTTTTTTTCTTCCCCATAGAGTCATGAGGGCTTCAGAGGTATTAACTTCCTGATGAGGGTTCTCAGGTAGAATATGAAGTTGTTTTAGTTTCTAGTATACTATTTCCACGGAGTTAAGTTGAGAGGACTGAAGAAAGGGAGAGTAGTATAACTTTCTTCTATGGAGTTAGAAATCCCAGCCATTTTCCTTGCTTCCACTATAGTTAATTTTTTAGTATCATGGTGGTGAGAATTCATTGAAACATGTACTGTGGTAGAGAAGGAAACTTACCAGAATTTGGTGTCAAAAATAGTGTCCACTCTTTGTTACTTCCATCAATCTTGACATAGGTGCTATATGGGAGTGCCCCTACTATTTAGCATCCGTCTCTTTCCTGACAGGAGATCGATAATTTAGTGCATAATGTGATTTGATTTGATTTTCTTTCTTTGGGGTCTGTTTGTGGGCTGGTCTTTTTAACCAAGTTTTATAAACAATTGATGGAAGCCCAATTACTATGTTGTATACTTGCTCTCTACTCTGTCCATTCTTAGTAGTAGGCTTATTTATTTTTGCTGACTACTTTTTGGTCAATGATGCTACAAGCACCACTGAGAATAATAGTAATATGTAGGTTCTGAGATGAGTAATTGGTTAAGATCCTTGAAGATAAAACCGGACATTTAGCAAGGCTTATTTTGTCAGAATAAAGTGGATGCTACAAAATTCATTGACAAAACAAAAGCGGATGCTCACTCCTTTTACTTATTTAATGATTAACAAGTAAGCAATCAATATGGCAGGGCATTTATGGAGTCACATCTGCCAGCATTTGGAGAGAAAAATCCTCAGCTAGATGTTGTTACTAAGCTAATTCGTGGTCAGCATCCTCATTTGAAAGGACCTTACTGTAAGTATCTTTCTCTCTCTTTCTCGCTCTTCCTCTCTTATGTGAAGTTTAAATAAGGATATCTTTTACCAAATGCACAGGGAGCAAAAACGAAAGGGTGATATGTGTGAAGAACATGGATCCAAAAGACGTACTTCTACATGCAACCAGGCTAAGGAATTCTTTGGGAAGAAAGGTAGTGAAACTGAAGACAAGACAAGTTGCCAAACACCCTAGCGTTCAGGGTACATGGACAACAGACTTGAAATTTTGAGGTACAAGAAACAGCTCCATGAGGAGCTTCCTTTGGTTTATTATTGTTCTGTTTATCCATAATTACAGGCCTAGTGGAACCTTCACTTATAGGAGCTTAAAGATTGTGATCAGTTGTGCAATCTGGCTGATACTTTATATAATGCAACAGGATTCTTAGCAATATTCACAAGTCACACATTTCAAAAACATTTATGGCATTTACCCCAATTTTGTTTAATATAGAATTATGACAGGTATATGGGTATCCATGTTCCTTGTAATCCTATATACTTTGTTACAATGGAAGGGTTATGATGCGGGAGACGCAAGAAGATTATTATTTAGTATTATTTATGTTTACAAGTCAATTGTATTTTTATGTTTTAGGTCCTAGTAGTTTGTTAGGCTATTAATATTTTAATTTGGAAACAAGGTTATTTTTGTAATAAGGCAATTAGGGTTTTTTAGCCAATTAGACTAGGGCTTAGCAATCCTTTATAAGCAACCTATTATACTCCTTGAGGAAATAGTTGATATTTTGATGAATGAAAAAATGGCCATTTGGTCTCTTTTGGTTTGGTGCTGACTCCAGGTCTACTCTAGGTGTTGGTTCCTAGTGGTTTTACTGCTTGGTGTTGACTCCAAACAAGGGCAAGGTGTTGACTCCTAAGTCATATCCATTTATTTTATTGTTGTTCCAATTTTGTTCTAGTTGTCCTGCGTTTGGTTAATATGAGAAAACTATAGTTTTTGCTTCCTACTAGTAGGTCAACCTTGAACTCAAGCTCATGTGTCTTTTTGCAGCCAATACTTTTAGCACCGTTGAGTGGACTTCTCGGTATATTGCTATGCAAAAAGTGTTTGGCCAAATTTAATATCTAATTAGATACAGTAATCCTACTTGTATCCAATTGAAACAAAAACTAACCAAAACTGACAAAAAAATCAACACCCCAAATGAAAAAAAATATACAACCCATTGTGTACAAATGAAAGATTTGATCTTGTTAGCTACTGTAAAGGAAAACAGATTAAAACTTGAATGTGTGTCACAAAAGGAATAGATCTAAACAAATGTTGAATTAATGTAACTACAGTCGCAAGATCTTTCAATTGGGTATAGATCTAGAACAACATTAAATTGGATATTATAGTTGCTAATAGTGTAGTTGCAGTTGTAAGGGTCATCAAATAGCCCATGGCCCACAGCCCGATCCAAAAACCCGACGGCTCACCGGATTAATGGGCAGCTTGGTCCGTTGTTATTGATGCCCATGGGTAGCCCACTAACCCAATGGGTCAGGCCGTGAGCTAGTTTTTATACCCATGGGTACCTAGTGGGATAGCCTAATAGCCCAGCCAATTAGCCCAACCCGTTGCCCAGCCAATAACTCATAATTTATAAAAAAAATATATAAGAGGTGTATGAAGGATTGATCTTTAGAGAACTCCCCTAACCACTAAGATACTTAAAGTAATTGTGTTAAACTTAGTTTACTAAATTTATATATTTTTTAGTAGTCTAGCAAATTTGAATTAACCATTTAAAATTTTTTTTATTAAAGATAAAAATAAAAACCTATTTAAAGCCTTAATAAAAAAATTAAATAGGTTTCCGTAAAAAAAAAAAAAAAAATTATATAGATTTGACTTTTAAAAAAAATTTGTAATTAAGTACTAAATTCTTTGATTATTTCTTTTAAAAAAATAGATTGATTATTTCCTTATAAAAAAATTGATTATTTCTTTATAAAAATAATAAAATAATATGCTAACACAAACCCATGGGTAGCCCATTAGGTCCAACCCGGTAGCCCAGCTTGCTAAAGACAAAATGGGCATTGCCCATGGATAGGGTCATGGGTTAAGGTTTTTTCTTTTGGCCCAGCTCGACCTGGCCCATTAGCTAGTTAATAACCTATTATGCCCAACCCATTGTGCCCATGGGCCAACTAAAAATGGGTTAGGCAGACCCGACTCAGCCCATTGACGACCCTTATGCAATTGCAAGATCTTTTAATTGGGTATAGATCTAGAACAACATTAAATTAGATATTGTAGTTGCTAATGGTGTAGTTACAGTTGCAAGATCTTTTAATTAGGTATAGATCTAGAACAACATTTAATTAGATAGTGGTTGTAAATAGAAAGAAAGCATTAGATATCCAACAAGTCAAAGATTCTCTCTTCTCCTCTCTCACACTGCTTTTAGATTTTAGCCGTTTCTGACTTTGACATTTTATGTGACCAAGTGCATATGGATTAGATGATCAATTGCATATTCTTTGACATTTTATGTGAAATTTGGTTAGGCAGCCCCATTATAGACTATATTTGCTGAAAAACCTAATGCTAATCACCAATTCATGTGTCATTTTTCCACGCACTAAATGTTAGTAGAAGGTAATATAGGTATGAGTTCATGCTGCAGTGCTTTTGAATGAAGCTATAAGTTTTGTCAAGAGCATCCACATTCAATTATTGGTTCTGTAGCTGAAACTTATACAAAGGATCAGATAAATTGCAGCTAATTTTTATTAGCATACCTCATCACTATAAGAAGTGATTAAGCTTTGTAAGAATCGTATATAATTGCTGAAATGAATTACAGTTTTCATGCAGCGGACTATTGAATTGGAGTTTGTTCAAATCAATTCTTCATAAAGGATTCAGAAAGCCAAAAAATTTGTTTTTAACCTTCACCACAGCGGATTGAATAGTGTTTTCAATTTCTTTAATATTGTTCACATTTCTCTCTCATTTTAATCCCTATTGATCATCTTTACCATGACTTTTGTTTTCCAAAAGAATACTCAAGCTTACAGGCATTTGAGTGGATGTTATATTGTTATCTGGTTGTTCTTGCATTGACTGTACGATAAGAAAAAACAAGGGAGGGTTTGTTGGAGAGAGAGAGAGAGAGAGAGAGAGCAACTAAAGTCCGCCCAGTGTCATTGTCGCCTTCTAAATTCTAATTTTAGGTGAAATGTATCAATCTCTCTTAAATTTTGAGGCAATTGGACATGCATCCTTTGAATTGACTATCTATAAGGAGGTTCAAGGGATTAAGCGAAAAGACTTTGACTAATTGCCTCTATACCTGCCACCTGAACAACCCCAAGCATTTAATGGTAATGTCTTTTTTTTTTTTTTGGGCGAAAAATGGTAATCTCATACTTAGAACAATGCTACATTTCATGATAATCTCATGCTTAGACTTATTGTGCTTTGAAATCAAACAAGAGAACTTAATATTTCATGGTCTGTACAAGTGCCTATACCTCAGCCTGCAATTAAAAAGGAAGGAAAAACGAGCAAAAGTAGAAAATTCCCAACATAGTGGAGAACGGGATTGAAAATTGTGTAAAAGAGCGTGCAAGAATGAAAATTTGTGCTAGCAATACTTGCAAAGGTAAAATGCATACAAGGTAAAAAAGATGAAAGAGATTTTAAACTAGTAGAAGTGATGTGAAAATATTATTAACGTAGCATTTTTCATAAATTATTTCTTCTTTTTCGCATATCTACGCTGTTACAAAGAACAGAGAATTTTATGCAAATACACTGTTATAGGCTGCTAGCTGTCAATCTTGAAAAATAATGCATTTCTAATCTTGAATGCTAGCTATTTTATAAATCAAATATGTTGACAAAAGTGGTTTTTTTTTTTCTAAATGATTTTTTTGCAGACTCTACAATGCTAACTCAATCAGTTGGTACATTCTGATGTTTCTAATTGAGGCATCTAGAATTCAAATTCTCCTCTCACATTGTAACTATTGAATTATTAAAAAAAAAAGTGCTATTTGTCTAATACAATATAAATAATGTTTATATTTTCGAGGTACAATTAATTTTATTGTATTTATGTGTTTGAATTCAATTGTGAAATCTAACGTATTACACTTAAAGCTTTACCACACATTCTATTAACTATGATTTTAGATTCGAATTCTTTATTATCAACAAATTAATAGGAATAGGTAATCCATTTTCTTCTCAAAAAAAAAAAAAAAAAAAAAAATTCCATAACCCTTAGACATGCCTTAACTAATATATATACACACACCTTCTCGCGAAGACCAAACTGAAGACAGAAAAATTCATTTAGTGTACGTTTAGAAACAATTTTTTTATTTTAACTGAAATTTTTTTGCTAAAGTTACTGTAGATAAAACTAAAATTTAGCTGAAATAGTAAAGTGGAATTCATGAATAGTATTAAATCTATGAATAGTACAAAAAAGTGTAATGAGACCCATAAAGAGTAGCAAAAATAAGTTAAACGTACAATACTTTTTTAACTTGACATATCCTTTTATTTTAAATATACAATGACAAGTGGTAGTGAATTTTAATATCCAATTTTTATTTAATTAGTGTATGACGTAACAGTTTATCATTAAAACAAAAAGAGATTCCAGTTAAAAAAGTACAGAAAGTAAACTAAACCTCATTTTTTAGCCCGTTCCAAGCACAACCTTAATAAAAACAAGTTACCCACGTGTTGGAAAACCAACCAAAACTAATAATCACCATCGGTTAGTCCAGTTTACCATTTTTTTTAACAGCCGTAATAATGTTTGCAAGGCTTGACAAACTTTTGCAACTTTTATTATTATTTTTTTATTTTAAAAAAATCTTTACAAGTTTCTATCAAAATAATTTTTTTAACCAGATATCATGGGTTACTAAATAATATAACTATATGGTGTTAAAATATTAATAATTACCAATTGACATTTTATGATGCCGTTTAACGTGAAATATATATGATTGTGTGTTGATTGTATGATTGTTTTGGTGCGTGCTCATAACCCACAAGTAGGCAATTTATATGATATGTTATGCCAAATGAATATATAATATATACATATCATTATTTGATGGGAAATTTTTTTTTTTAATAACAAATTCCTCATTTTTATTTATTTATTTAATAGTTAAGAAGAGTGGTTTTGAATCATGAACGGCTTTATTGAAAATATTAAAATATCAGTTGAGTTACGAAAATTCTTCACAAAAAGGATTTAAATACATTATAATACTCATTAGCACAAAGGCATATGCTTTATTCGTCTGCAACAAATCTAGACACAATCACCATATTATTCCAAATATTATACCCGAAAACAGTACTTAACAATTACACATTCTCAAATCCTGTACTGATATCACCCTTGCCTTCAAATTGCTAATATTATCTCTCTTTTCAAAGGTGAGAAAATATTGTCTTACATATGATGATCTACTACTATTAGGCTTCTAAATAAATTAAATATATAGTTTCAGGCTCTCAGCAACAGCACACATCAAAGATCCAGCAGCAGCACAGGGCAGCAACACTGAAAATAAAAAAGCAAACAAATAAATAAAAAAAAGGTAACAAAATAAAGACATTTACTTAGAGAGAAATCTTACCAAAGAAATAAAAAGTAATGTTACGACCATAAACTATTTTACAATATTTTTATAAATTGCAAATGTAATCAATTTCTACTGGTTCTTATCTGGACCAATCACTAACATCACTTTTATACTTATCAATAATCACTCATCGCATTAGTAATTAATAAAAAAATACTGTAAAGTAGTTTGTAACTCTAACATTTTCTAAGAAATAAAAAGACAGATGTGAAAGATAATAAGTAAACATATACCATCCTTTCCAAAACCCATCATCACCCCTAGTTGTAGTTTCTATTGGAGCAGTGTGTTGGGGATAGCCAGAGTCAACCTTGGTGGGATAACCCATTGGTGGTGGTGGTGCTACATAAGGGCCCTGAGGCTGTGCTGGATATGCAGTCACTGGTGAGGGATATGCCACTGAAAATTAAAGATATGGACCAAATCAAACAACCTTACTTCTAAAAATTCGTTGACTTAATAAGTTATTCCCATAAATTACCTTAGTAGTGGTACTTCCAAGTGATGATGAATGAAATATCGAAACGATGGATATAAATATATTAATAGAGGTTAAGATCAAATTACACATAGTTTAAACTTTTCATTATTGCACAATTTAATAACTTTTTAGTCGATCAATCTTTTTAAAAATTTCATTACCTGATTATAGCTAGGTTGACTTTATTTTTAAAAGGTATACCAATTTTTTTGTTTATTATTTAAACTATTAACTCTCTCTCTCTCTCTCCCTCTCTCTTTTATTTTTTATTTTTTTAATAAAGAAACTAAACATTTCATACACAAGATAGTAAATTATCTTTTATCATATTATATATATATATATATATATATAAGTTCCAAAAGAGAATTTTTCAAAAGATATAGTGAAAAAAATCCTAAGTTTCCAAGGAGGAAAAAGAAGAAGATAACATAAAAGCAGAGCAATAATACTTTGGAAATTAACATATACTACACAGGCACTTATAAATTAACAAAATATTCAGATTCATACCAGGAGCTTGTTGTTGATCGTAGTGACTCATGACTTCCAAAAAGATAAGTACTTGGAAATTAAAAGATGTAAATTTTAAGGGATGAGAGAGTGGGAGAGAGGAAAGTATGTATGAAATGAAGGTTAAAGGGGAAGAAGTATGAAAAAAGGTATTTATAATTGTCAATTTGTCATTGCTCCAATAAGAAGTCATGAAAGGGAGAAGAATAAAAGGCCACGAGGTCGGCAAACAACGCATATAATTGGTCTTTGGAGAATTCAACAAAGCTAAGGAAAAACAAAAGTAGGATAAGTTTTCTGGCCAAAATGGGCAAATGTCCATTTCACACAAAAAAAAGTAGCAATTTGCCATATTTTTCAAACTAATTAGGGAAATGCCTTTCTTTTGTAACTTGATTTTCTCAAAATCGAGTTTTAGTTTAAAATTCGATTTTTCGATAATCGAGTTATAGCAAACTGAAAATTAAAAAAAAAAAAATCTGAAATTCGAGCTCAATGAACTCGAGTTCCATGCAATTTTTTAAAGCTTTATAGTGGCGTTTTAAAGCATACAAGCTTTTTTCTTAAGTTTGACCTCTCCATAGAGAGCCCTATAGTGGCACTTTAACATGTAAGTTTTTTTCTTAAATTTGATTGCTCCATAGGGAGCCCTATAGTGTCGTTTTAAAATACCTATAGTGGCGTTTTTTATGGAACTCGAGCTTCACGAACTCGAGTTTCTTGCAATTTTTTTTTTTTTAAATTTTACCTATAGTTGCGTTTCATGGAGGCCTATAGTGGCCTTTTTAATTCCTATAGTGGCATTTTTTTTTATGGAATTTGATTTCTATGCAATTTATTTATTTTTTTTTAAAGTTTGATCACCCCATACTTGTTTTTCTACAAATCAAGTTTTACATTGAAACTCGATTTTAAAAAAATCGAGTTACAAAAGAGGGATATTTCTCTAATTAGTTTGGGAAAGGGGGCAGAATGCTTTGTGTGTGTGTGTGTGTGAAATGGGCATTTGCCCATTTTGGCCTAAGTTTTCTTAATTGGTTTGTATGGGATGTGAAGATTATTTTCGGTGGGTGTTCAGACATTCATGTTTAAGGTGGTGATTAAGAAATTTAAATTATATATAATCTAATAAAAAGATAACTTTATATATTGTTGAGGATGATAACAACAACAAAAAACATATATAAGTACCTAAAGTCTTACAATTTCTTTCTATGAGTTTTTTTTATTTTATTTTGAAATCGTTGCATGATAGTATTATTGTCAATGCTGCAAGCTACATCTTTTTCAACATTTTAGTTTAATAAAATTTTTCTCAGACTTTTTTGTTTTTGTTTGTAAGGGTCTAATATATTGGGAAGCGAATTAAAGTTTGGCTATAAACTTGGTTGTAATTTAAGACTTCAACTTTCACTAAAACAATTAACATAGTTACATATTTTGAAAATTTAACTGTTGAATTGCATGTTCTTTATGTTCTTAAAACACATATCAAAATTTATGTCAATTGTAGGTGTTATTTACTATTCAATTCATAAACTTATTTTTTATGTATAATTTTGGATTGCAAAAATTTGAAATTTAAACATTTGATTGATAACATAGCTATTAATTTTTTATTTTCTTCAAATTTTGCAAGTATGGAGGATATAAGAAGAAAATGTGATTCAAAGTAGATTTGTCAAAATTCACATTCAATGATAACAATAAAAAAAAAAAAAAATTGAGTGGAGTTGTAGGCTTGTAGCTTTAGTTTACACCAACTTTGGTGCCAAATTTTGTCTAAAATATAATTATGTTGGGTTTAAAAAAATTTAGGGTGGTTACTAATTTTTTAGAGAGTGAAAAAATCATAATTTTTTAAAAAATTTGTGTATAATTTTTTTTTCTAGGTCAGGTAGTCCTGCCTCCAAGGTGGAACCGCCCCTAGTTATTCTTGGATCTAGAAGAGGAGAACAGAGGAATGGAGAGATGTTCGGTAAAGTATAAATATTCTGGAAGTTTTGAAGATAAGTTTTTTTGATGGGTTGGTTGACCAACTTCATTCTTCATTAAGTGAAATTTGGTTAGGCTTAGGCAGTCCCATTATTATTAACTATATTTGCTGAAAAACTTAACGCTACTCAGTACTCACCAAATGGTAGACTGGTAGTTGAAGGTTATATGCGTATGAGTTCATGTTCCAGAGGACCAGAGCTTTGTAAGACTTGTAGTATTATATAAATATATATAAATATAATTACTTAAAGTGAATTGCGTTGTTCTGAGACACGTATGCATTGACCTATTGAATTGGAGTTTAACATGCCACAGCAGGTGACTTGAGTTTCTATTTCTCTTATGTATAATGTTCACATTTCTCCCTTATTTTTAATCCCTGCTGGTTGTGCTTGCATTTTAATTAGTGGCTGGATGAAAGGAGGTTTAAGGAGGGTTAATTTGTCAGTTACAGAGCAACCAACTGTGCTTGGTGTCATATTATTGCCTTCTAAATTCTAATTTTAGGTGAAATGTATCAATCTCTCTTGAATTTTCAGGCAATTGAACATAAATCCTTTGAATTGAACTATAAGGAGGTTTATGCTGTAGAGAGGGAAAATTCCCGGCCTATCACAAGCTGACACGTCATGCCACCAAGTCCACAAAGTATGGCTAATTACGAAGTATCATATACTGCTACTGGAAATTTGCTAAATTCCATTAAGATAAAAACATGAAAAGCATGCAAAATGCTAATCACATGGAGGTGCGTGTAAGCGATGATGCAAGCGAATCCGGATGTGTAAGCGATGACCCAAGCAATCCGGCTGTGTAAGCGATGACACAAGCAGACCAATCAAGCTGTGACATGTGTTGCTAATCAAACTCTGCCATGTGTCGCTCACCTACTACCAAACTCCTATAAATAGAAGCCTTCCTATGGCATTTGGAGGAAGAGATCCAGAGGAGGAAGAGATCCAAGGAAGAGAAGGACACCAAGCTATCTAGAGCACAAGCGGCATCAAAGAAGCATTTAGAAGCTCTGCTGAAATCAAGCCCTGAAGCCTCCAGGAACTTTAAGAACTTCAAGAACTTCAACTTCGAATACAAAGAACATTCGAAGAGGAATTAACCAAATCATTTTCCTAGATCTCAAAGTTCACTGGAATTAAGCTCAAAAGCCTCCGGAAACTTTATAAACCACAAATCAGTGAAGCTCTAAGGATTCAAGCCTCTAAAGCCCCGAAGAACTTCCACCACAAACTTTCGAAGACGAAGAACGCACAAAGAACACACGAAGAATACGAAGAACGTGAAGAACAAAGAATTTCTAACAAGCTCATAGCTAGAGATTCATTGTAATTCCGTTTCAACAATCTTCGATCCATTCTTCAGCCAAATTGAATGATATCTTATGTTCAAATCAAAATCACATCACCACAAAATCATACCACAAATCTTTCAAGGAGATCGAATCAGAGGATCACGCTTTTGTAATTATAGATAATTGTATCACACATTCATTAAATACAAATTCGCATTTGAGAAACTATTTTTACTCGTTTGATTTATTTCCAACCGAGAAATTTAGTCGTCCACAAATTCTGGCACGCCCGGTGGGACCTCTCTGCCTCTCATCTCATTCTCCTTCAAAGAAAAAAACTTCATCATCTTGCTACCAACCTCAATGGCCTCTAGCAAGAACATTCAAGCTTCAACAATAGCTACTTCAATTAGACTTGGTATGGCTACCACCAACAACTGCATTGGTGCAATCAATTGTAGCCAACCTACAGCTCATGATCAACTTCAATCTCAATCAACCAAGGAAGCCGAGTTCCAGACAATCATCTCCTTAGACCCTCTTACAAGAAACAAGGTCACCAACAAGGACATCTCCACCTTGGAACACCTCAAGTATGGGGGCAAATCCCCTTCTTCCTTCACAAGAAATTGGTCACACGATTTCTCTCCCATCAAAGGGAACTTAAAAAATGAGATTTCACGTGCTCACTCCAATTCACTTCCTTCTCCATCATCTTGGGAAGTTATGTCAGTCATGATGACTAACACCTCTACCATGGAAGAAAAGATGGCTGAAATGGAGCAAAAGGTCGTCCTTCTCACAAAAGCACTTGAAGATAAGGACCTCCAAATTGCAACTCTAATGAATAAACTTGAAATACAAGATCTCGGTGAATCAAGTCATGATCCTAAGTTCTCATTTGACTTCACTTTTACAAGAGGTGACACGGGGAAAGAAAATCAAGACATTCCTCAACGGGAACAATCTACTTCGGTTGCTTCGTTATCAGTTCAACAATTACAAGACATGATAAAAAATACCATTCGAGCACAATATGGAGGTTCTTCTACAAGTTCTCTCACATATTCGAAACCCTACACAAAGCACATTGACAACGTGAGAATGCCAAATGGGTATCAACCCCCCAAGTTCTTGCAGTTTGATGGCAATGGAAATCCTAAGCAACACGTTGCTCACTTTGTAGAAACTTGTGAAAATGCTGGGACTCAAGGAGACCTCCTTGTAAAGCAATTTGTCCGTTCACTCAAAGGGAATGCCTTTGATTGGTATACAGGCTTAAAACCCGAGTCAATCAACAATTGGGAACAACTTGAAAGAGTGTTTCTTGAGCGATTCTATAGCACGCGTCGCACGGTAAGCATGATGGAGCTTACCAATACTAAGCAATGGAAAGACGAGCCCGTTGTTGACTATATCAATCGATGGCGTTCTTTGAGTTTGGATTGCAAGGATAAACTTTCTGATATTTCTGCTATAGAGATGTGCATCCAAGGCATGCATTGGGGACTTCTTTACATTCTTCAAGGGATAAAGCCTCGAACATTTGAAGAGTTAGCAACTCGTGCGCATGACATGGAGCTGAGCATTGCTAGCCATGGGAATTTAAACCCTCCCACACCCGAAGTAAGGAGGAATGACAAGAATGCAAAAGGCAATCTCAAAGACCCAGTGGTTGTTAACACTGCCGAAGTTAAGGTTCCAAGAAGAGGAGCAAAGGCAAATGAAAAACAGCTTAAAGGATGGCAAAAGAATGAAGTGCGTCGTCCGACCTTTAAGGAACGTGAGCAAAAAGCATATCTGTTCCCCAATGAAGATATGCCAAACATCTTCGAACAACTATTGCAATTGAAGATGATTGAGTTGCCAGAATGCAAACGACCAAAAGACATGGGAAAAGTTGATGACCCTAACTACTGCAAATATCATCGCATCATTGGCCACCCAATCCAAAAATGTTTCGTCTTCAAAGAACAAATCATGAAGCTTGCCAAAGAAAACAAGATTGATCTAGACTTTAATGAATTTGTAGGGTCAAACCATGTGACCGTTGCTTGTGATGTACTTCCAACTCTCAGGCAGGGGGCAAACACCAACAAAGATTACAAATTGGTTGACAATGATGGCGTAAGGATTGGCCCTATCAAAGGGAAGTTACTTAAACACTTCTATGCTTGAAAACCGAGGACTGCTCCTCGGTAAGAGTTTAAACTGCCCACTGCAGCGCTACAAAGGTAAATGATGTCTTCCCATTACCTTTGAAAGTGTACAAATAAAAAAAAATCATCCAAAAAAAAAAAAAATCATCAAAAAAAAATCATCAAAAAAAAAAAAAAAAGAAATCATCAAAAAAAAGAAATCATAAAAAAAAAGAAATCATCAAAAAAAGAAAAATCAGTTGAACTATGTAATGACTTGATCCTTCTCCGGGGTACGTAGGTAGCTTAGTACTTTTCACTAAGTTCAGTCACATGAAAAGAATAAAGCTGGCTAGTCTAGCTTGAAGAGTTTTCCAACGGTCATCAATATGCTTTTAAGGTCCCTTTGGTTGGCAAGACATTGATCAATTGCTCAATAGGATGATCAAAGATCGTTGTACTCAAAGATGAAGACTATATAAAGTCTGCATGGCATTCTCCATCTTCTATGGACATTCTCCAACGTTTATGAAGCATATTGTGCATCATATTTCCTCTATGGGCATGATCTGACATCTTTGAAGTCTTGGCGACATTCTTCTCGCATCTTCAAGGTTTTGTTGACACCTCTTTGAATCCTCAAAGTCTTGATGGGAGCATCTTAAAACTTCAAGGTTTTGTTGGCCTTTCCTTGCATCTTCAAGGTCTTGATAAGGACTTCTTACATCTTCAAAGTTTTGGTTGGTACCTCGTTGAATCCTCAAAGTCTTGATGGGATTTTCTTGAGACTTCTAGGTTTTGTTGGCATTTCCTTGCATCTTCAAAGTCTTGATATGGACTCCTTGCATCTTCAACGTCTTGTTGGTATTTCTGAAGTCTTAATGCTTGGCAACAATGCTAAGCGCCCTCGATGTTTGAGCTACATTACCTTTGGAAATTGGTGTTGTTGTAGCTTTATTATAAATGTCAATATTGGTACAAATTCAATGCGAGTGTGGCTTTAATGTGAATGAAGTGTTGACATGGCTTCATGAGTGTTGACATGGCTTCATGGTGAAGATGAATGTTGGCATGACTTCAGTGCAAATGAAGTGTTGACATGGCTTCATGGCAAAGATGGATGTTGACGTGGCTTCAATTCGAATGAAGTGTTGACATGGCTTAATGGCGAAGATGAATGTTGGCACGGCTTCGGTGAAAATGAAGTGTTGTCATGGTTTCATGATAAAGATGAATGTTGGCACAACTTCAATGCGGATGAAGTGTTGACATGGCTTCATGGCAGAAATGAATGTTGGCACGGCTTCAGTATGAATGAAGTGTTGACATAGCTTAATGGCGAAGATGAATGTTGGCACGGCATCAATATGAATGAAGTGTTGACATGGCTTTGTGGCAAAGATGGATGTTGATGTGGCTTCAATGCGAATGAAGTGTTGTCGTGGCTTCATGATAAAGATGAATGTTGGCACGGCTTCAATGCGAATGAAGTGTTGACAGGGCTTCATGGCAGCAATAAATATCGACATGACTTCAATGCAAATAAAATGTCGAGGCAACTTTGTGGTAAAAGAAGAGTACTAGTGCATCTTCATTACAAAGGCAAAAGGTGATGCAACTTCATGGCAAATGCAAGTGCAAATATTGCTTCAGTAGACAAATTAATGGTAATGCTTCATAACAGTTGCAAGTGTCTGCACCGCTCCATGAAAAAGATAAGTGGTGACACGATCTCGATGAAAAAAAAATGGATGCCACTTCATTGTAAAAGCAAGTATGGCTTCAGTGCAAGAACAAATGCTGGTGTGATTTCATGGTAAAGACTCTCGATGTAGCTACGTTGCAAAAATTCTTGATATGACTGCGTTGCAAATACAAGTGTTGGCGCGACTTAATTGCCAATACTAGAGCCAGTGCGACTTCAAAGACGAGTACTGACGACAGCAATATTGCCCAGCGAATATCCTTATGGAAACCGCGTTGCAAAGACGAATATCGCTAAAAGATTGTTGATGCATAACAACATGAAGGTATATGTCACTGCAAGAACATTGCTATCAATGAAATGCAAAGCCACCAAATGAAGGCAAACACTTCTATGAGAACATCAACGTAAAGTTTGTTGTCAAAATCCAAAAACCAAAAAAACTGTGCTGCAAAACAAAACAAGCAACAAAAAATTTTTGTCATGAAAAAGATCTCATAGCATGAAAAAAAAAAAAAAAAAAAGAAGAAAAACTTGAAAGCAGGAGAAGAAGGATGAAGGTTGAGCATGTAATGAAGGTAATAACATGCCTTTAAATAGAAAAATTATGAGATCACAGACAAAAAAAAAGTGAAAACAATGGAAGCTCAAATACAGATTTTGCACATCCACGTACCTCAAAGTCATAGAAGACTGCACCAAATTTTGAAATTCAGCCACGGATGGCTCATTGTTAGAACGGCCACAGCAAAAATGGACCAAGAACAAGTCTAACAATGCCAGCGGACTTCTCTTTCAAATTCGTGCAAATCCTGACCTCATTTCACAAAACAAACACCACAATAGTCTTCTACGGCCTTCGATCTACAAAACCCAGAAGGATCATCAACAATGGAGTGACCACGCGCCGCCACGCGCTGCCACAAGTTCACGATGACAAACGGCTTAAACCTTCACTTCTATGCAAATCTGCTCACAAGTTCAGAAAACAGAAACCACCACTCGATCTGGCGGCCCCAAATCTACAAGACCTGAAATTTTCAAGCCCAAATGATGAACCACGCGCCGCCACGCGCCACCTGAAGTTCCGGCAACCATAACGTCAGTTTCACGCGCCCCCACGCGCCTCCCTAAGCTCTCACGCTCTCTCACGCGCTCACGTGACCTCACGCACCACACATGCGCCTCACGCGCTCATGTGCGTAGTCTAGATCTATGACGTCATTGGTGACGTCATCTTACGCGGACCAGTTTGACCCGGTCCGACCCGGTTTGACCCGCCTTAAAAAAAAAAAAAAAAAAAGGGAACAACCTTAACCATGGTTGACTTTGACCAAAAATCCAAAAATTCCTAAACGGACCCATCCCACTCAATTTTTTGAGCACATTCCGATTTTGGAATCTGTTTCTTCATCCGAAACTCAAAAAGTGTGCAAACAGTCCAATTTCCAAAAAAGTTGACTATTGCACAAATTTTGACAAAAAGTTAAAAATTTCAAGACGGACCTGTCCTACTCAATTTTTCGAGTACATTCCGATTTTGGGATCTGTTTCTTCATCTGGAACTCAAAAATTGCATAGCGGTCCAATTTCTAAAAAGTTGACTTTTGCACAAATCTTGACCAAAAGTCAAAATTTTCAAGAATGACCTGTCTTGCCCAATTTTTTTGCATACATGCCAATTTTGGGGTCTATTTATTCATTTGAGAATCCAAAATTGCTCAAATTGTGCTATTCTACAGCTGTTGGCTTTAATGTAAACTTTGACAAAAAATCAAGATGCTTGAACAAAGCTTGTCCTACTCAGATTTTCACAAGAGTCCGTTTCTGAAATTAGCTTATTTGTTTGGACTTTAAAACCACCAATCTGATCCACTTCTCCAAGGGTTATCCTCCAGACTTCATCAAGGCTCCTCTTTCAAAGAACAGATGAGCTCTCACGAGTATGTCTCAAACTTGAAATTGCATTGGGTCACTACTCCAGTCTACCATTCCCGTTCGGTACCTACCATTTCCGTTCGGTGCCTACTAGTCTCCAACCGACCGTTCCCATTCGGTGCCTACCGGTCTAATCCACCATTCTCACCAAAAATTTTCGTCCGTCGGTCTCAACTACCCAACTACCATTCTTCATCTCTCTGCTATAAATAGGAGGGTCGGATTCATCAAAGGTTCATCAAGAAAAAACACGCCGAATCATGAAATGAAGATTTGCTTCTTTCAAATTTTCGATTCCTCCTTCTCACAGCCATTTCTCACTATGGCCTCATCATTCTCAATGCCTAGCAACCAAAATTGCTTCATATTCAGTTTGAAATCAACCCTCTCATGGCTCGATAGAAACCCTTCTCACAACATCATCATTGTTTTAGGGTCCAAACAAATTTTGTTTCCTCACTTAACGACCACATTTGTCCATAAAGTTATTCATAACAAGGTCTGCATTTTGGTTCCATACTTCCTTGGACTTGGTTGGCCAGGAAATCTAAGTCCAACAGAGGCACCCGATCCTAAAATTAGAGCTCCCGTAGTCTCTCTTCAACTGTTTGCTCTCCCATCCGAAGCAGTGGTTCGGAGCAAACACCAACTTGGCCGATTTCTAAAACCAGGATCGCAAGTTAGTTCCACTTTTCATTTTGTTGTGCTTTCCTAACAAGTTGCATCAAGTGAAGGTGATAAAGGGTGTTGGGGTATCCTACAAATTGTCTCCCATCCAACACTTGCGATGACCTCCAAGGTACCAGCTTATCAGAGATCAGCCTTTGTTGCTGGTAAATGGTTGCCGATGCCTTATTCCATGTTTCCACCAACATGTGGCCCAAAGGTCTTCGTTGTTGGTACCTCAAAACACACTTTCTGGAATTACTCCAACTTAAAACAAGCTTGAAGAATTTCAGAAGATATACTTCTGAAATTACTTCAACTTAATGTCCGTCAGCATGGTCCAGTTACACAGGCGCATTCAACGACTTGCTGTCGGACCTCATTCAGCATGCAGTCAGCCCCACATCCCAAGGTGTACTTCCCAGAAACATCTACACCAGAGGGATCCCAACATACAGGGCCAGCGCCATGGTGTTGTGTGTTTCACCCATTCACTTTGCTTCGTCTCCATCTTATTCACCATCATCACCAGCAAACCTAAAATCCATTCTGAAATTACCTCAACTTAACCTGAGTGATGCGATAACACAAGCACATTCAACCACTTTCCCACATAATCCCTCCGTGATCCAAAGTATATCCTTCGGATATAACTTCACCAGAAGTTTTTAAAAATGGGAGGCTAGCTCCACAGCTTTGCATGCTGTACCCAGCCAACATCCTCACTTCTTCTCCATCTTCAATCCCCTGTGATCACCGCCAACGATCCAAAATACTCCTCTGAAATTACTTCAACTTAACCTTTGCCAATATGGTTCAATCTTGCAAGTATGTCCAACTTCTTGCAAATAACTTCACCAACCCCCTTTAAATATCATGAAACACTCTTTTGAAATTACTTCGACTTAGCCTCTGCTAAGAAGGTTCAATCACGCAAGTACATTCAAATACTCGTAGACCCCTTCTCGGTCTCATCAAAACCTTTCATGTGGGTGAGTCTACTCCTTTGAAATAAAGCTCCACCACCTCTAACCGCTACATTTGCATCCTGCTAAAAGTTCCACCATTTTCAACCACTACATTTGAAGAGTCAATTACCAAATTCATTCTTTTCGAGACTCATTCACTCCCCACACTCAAAAGCTGTGTGTGCGAACAAGTCTCGAGGGGGCATTTGTAGAAAGGGAAAATTCCTGGCCTATCACAAGCTGACATGTCATGCCACCAAGTCCACAAAGTATGGCTAATTACGAAGCATCATATACTGCTACTGGAAATTTGCTAAATTCCATTAAGGTAAAAACATGAAAAGCATGCAAAATGCTAATCACATGGAGGCGCGTGTAAGCGATGATGCAAGCGAATCCGGATGTGTAAGCGATGACCCAAGCAATCCGGCTGTGTAAGCGATGACACAAGCAGACCAATCAAGCTGTGACATGTGTCGCTAATCAAACTCCGCCATGTGTTGCTCACCTACTACCAAATTCCTATAAATAGAAGCCTTCCTATGGCATTTGGAGGAAGAGATCTAGAGGAGGAAAAGATCCAAGGAGGAGGAGGAGGACATCAAGCTATCTAGAGCACAAGCTGCATCAAAGAAGCATTTAGAAGCTCTGTTGGAATCAAGCCCTGAAGCCTCTAGGAACTTCAAGAACTTCAACTTCGAATACAAAGAACATTCGAAGAGGAATTAGCCAAATCATTTTCCTAGATCTCAAAGTTCATTGGAATCAAGTTCAAAAGCCTCCGGAAACTTTATAAACCACAAATCAGTGAAGTTTTAAGGATTCAAGCCTCTAAAGCCCCGAAGAACTTCCACCACAAACCTGCGAAGATGAAGAACACACAAAGAACACACGAAGAATACGAAGAACGTGAAGAACAAAGAATTTCTAACAAGCTCATAGCCAGAGATTCATTGTAATTCCGTTTCAACAATCTTCGATCCATTCTTCAGCCAAATTGAAGGATATCTTATGTTCAAATCAAAATCACATCACCACAAAATCATACCACAAATCTTTCAAGGAGATCGAATCAGAGGATCACTCTTTTGTAATTACAGAGAATTGTACTACACATTCATTAAATACAAATTCGCATTTGAGAAACTATTTTTACTCGTTAGATTTATTTCCAACCGAGAAATTTAGTCGTCCACAGCTATGTTTGGATGTTGTGACGAGGAGGAGTAGAGTAGAGGGAGAAAGAGTAATTAAATTACCTTATTTGGATATTTTTTAAAGAATGAGGGGAAGAGCTTTGGAGGGGTTTGAATTACTTCTAACTCCTCATTTTCAATTTCCCAAAATTGGAGGGATTTGGAGAGAGAGTTAAGTATAAAAATACTTGACTAAATGAATTACCAAATTTGCTCTTACTATGTTAACAAAATTACAAATGAAAGGACTAATTATTTCTTTCTCCCTTATTTAATTTTAAAAACATCCAAACAAAGTGGAGGATAACATTTCTCTTCTACTCTCTTCTCTACTACTCTCCTCTACTCTCCTCTCTCTTAAAACTTCCAAACATACCATTAAGGGATTAAGCGAAAAGAATTTGACTAAATGCCTCCAATACCTGTCCCTCAACTACCCCAAGCATTTCATGGTAATCTTATGCTTAGAACAATGCTACATTTCGTGATAATCTCATGCTTAGGCTTATTGTGCTTTGAAATCAAACAAGAGAACTTATATGGCACGGTTAATTCGTGCAACTGTGCAAGTGCCACTATCCTCAAATAGCACTTAACAAAAAAGCAGGAAAAATAAGCAAAGGGTGGAGGAGTGAGTTAGTAACATAGTATAGAAGAAGAAGCACTACGATTGAAACTTTGTCCAAGCAAAACTTGCAAGGCAAATTGCGTATACGGTAGGAAAGATGAAGAAATCCCAAACTGGTGAAGTGGTGTGAAATGTAGAAAATTGAGAAAGACTATATTTGCAATGCTTTCACAACAAATTCTAAATGACTAATTGTTACTGCCTGTTGCTGGTGGACAAAAAAATAATTTCAGTGATGAGTTTAAATTAGAATTAGTAACAATTTACCATTTAAAATTTTTTGTGAAAGTGTTATAAAAATGTAATCAACATAGTAATTCTCTAAAAAATTTGGTGTACAATTTGAAATATGATTTCAATTTCAAGGAGTACCTTGAACTTCCAGGCCAAAATCACGTCTTCGAAATGCATGTTGTAGGAAAAGTGGGCTCGGGAAGAAAATGCGATGGCACAGCTTTTTTTAAGGAACCTGAGTTGTACGTAATATTATAAAGTCTAAAATGGATAAAATTCATGAGGTCAGAAAATCAGTGGCGGCGCCCCTTATGGCTACGGTGGTCCCAGGACCACTTGACTTGGAAAATAATAATAATAATAATAATTCAAAATTTTATATTTGTTCATCTTTAAAAAAATTTTTGGGACCATCTTGAATTTTTTTTATGTCAATAAAATTACATTTTGGTCCATAATTTGAGCAACTTAACAAGATATTGCTAAGTAAGAAAAATAAAATAACAATTTTAAATTATTATATTTAAAAAATTTTAGTGCACTAGGAGTAGCTGCTTTTTGTGTGGGGCATGGTGTAGTTTGTTATTTTATTGCATTGGGAGTAGCTTTATTCCTTGGCTAACGGCATGTAGTTAACCCTGGGATTTACACATTTCTTTGTTTTTATTTTATTTTTTGTTTCCTTTTTAATGAAAGTTTCTAATCAGTTCTCCAAAAAAAAAAAAAAAAAAATATATTGGGAGTTTTCAAGCAAAAAGAAAAAACTCAAAAAAAAAAAAAAAACTAAAATCTAAAAAAAAAAAAATTATAATAAAACTACTAAAGGCTGGGCAGGGACTTGATTCCTTGACTAAGCACACTGTCCAATACAACACAATTTCCAACTTTTTATTATTATTTTTTCTCACTAGACATATATTACTTCTCATTTTTTAAATTTTTTTCTTGTTTATTCTTAACCACACACGTCTTCATGTGTGTTTCAATAAATTATTTTTAGCCAGCTTATTATACTATTCAGCTTATTTTTGCTATTATTTATGGGTCTTACTGTATTTTTTAGTACTATTTATGGACCCTACTGTACTATTTCAACTAACTTTTACTTTTATTTACAGTATTTTCAGCAAAAAATTTGAAGGTTTAGCAAAATAAGCGGTTCCTAAACACTTTTACATCTATGTTTTAAATTTTATTACATCTTTATCTACACCTTTACATTTATGTTTTGCCTTCCTCTTTGTTTGTAACGTTTGTGTCTTCTACCAGTACTAGTGCAGCAGAGTCTCTTCTCAAGTTTTGAGTTTCAAATTTTTCAATATGATTTTTTTTTAGCCGTACAGGTACCTTTGTTCATTTCTTTTATTTCCATTTTTTTTTCTTTTGAGGTTTTTCTGTGTACAAAATGCAAATTTGTTTTGGTTTTAAGAACAATTTTTTAAAAGTACAAAACGGCCAAATCTTGAATTTCGGCCGGTATTTATCGAAATGTCAGGAAACACTCGAAATATACCGGAATGATCCGAAATTTTTTCAAAGTAGAATAAGGTGGGTTACTGTTCCGGTTTGTTTACCAGCACGATATTTTCTAGCCGTTCCAGCTGGAACAGAATGAAATTAATAACATTGAATCAAACCTAATAACCTAAAGGCTAAAAGGAAATATGATTGTGTAATTTATGCTTCTTAAGGAACATTCTAGACAAAATTCCTAGAGCCGCCACTGCAGAAAATCAAACCCATTATAAATAGTCTTTTATCTAAACCTTAGTTTTTGTTATCCTCATATCTAGGCAATTACAACGAACGAAGAAGTTTTTGTCAATCTTGAAAAATAATGCATATCTGAGATTGAATACTAGCCATTTTATAAATTGACAAGTTATAGAAATGTGTTTTTTTCCCCAGAACAAAAGTGCCTTTTGTTTTGCAACTCATAGACTTCAATTAATACGTTACAATTGCTGTGGTACATGGTATAATTTCTTATTTTTTTGAGATATTTATTTATTTTTATATTTCAAAATTATACACAAAATATGATTTAATGGATCAAATGATAAATAAAATCTAATTAACTATTTTTTTTTTGGGAAACTGGACTAAAAGCTTTATCACGAAATAGGCAAATCTGCCTGATAAGTAGCAAAGGTGTATGATGGAGCATCCTCCATCCATATTGAAAAATCAGTGACATGTCATGCATGTCTAGCTAGGTTGTGAGCTACACAATTTTCATCCCTACGAACATGTGAAAAACTAATGCAATGAAAATAGTTAGCAATATTCTTGACATCTTGAATAAGTAAACCAAATGACGCCAAAGATTGCGAGTTTTCATTCAAAGCATTTATAACGATCTCCGAATCTCCTTCTAGAATGACTTTACTCAACCCCAAATTAATAACAAATTATAATGCCTTCACGGCTACCAATGTTTCAAGCTCCACAATAGTTAGAGGTAAAGGAATGATTTGAGATATTGATGCCAAGACAAGCCCTTGACAATCTCGAATAACCACTTCAATGCATTGTCTTCTTCTTTAAATATTGCCCCATCGAAATTTACTTTTGAGAACTCACTTGGAGGAGCTTTCCACCTTGTTCTTATTCTAACTTCTGCTACCTGAACTGGAGGAGTAGCAGTCCGATCCTCCATCAAGGTTGCAACAGCTCGTTGCATCACTTGGTCATTTGGGAAACCTAGTAGGGAGAAGCGTACCTTGTTTCGCCTTAACCAGACTGTCCATGTGATCATGGCGAATAATTTTGATGAACAATTCGAAGCCAAAACATACTCCAGCAGCTGTGCAAAACTTGTAAGTGTTGAAAAAGTTCTGGAATTCCATTGTGGATCTTCTTCCCATACTATTGACAAACTCGAACAAGACTAAAGGCAATGAAGTATGTTCCCTTCATGGTTATTGCAGACGCAGCATCTTGGATCAGTCATTACATAACTTCGGACCATGAAGAGGGAAAAATTGATGACGGATGCTCTTTAAATTTCCTGGCCTAGGTAGGACGGTTCCAAAGTGGACGGACATATATTGGAAGGATGCAAGCTGGATGGCCGTCAGAAATAGACGGCGCTCATTTGCTTTGCTTTGGCACCAAGGATTCCTAAATGGAATGAATTTGCATCTCAAGGAACCTTATCAAAAGAAGAGTTCTAATTACGAAAGGATTTCGTGAGGTACAAGACTTTTCTTAGGAGGAAAAGTCTTGAGGCGCAAGAAAGGGAAATCAACTCTACTATAAAAACCCATAGACCATCAGAATACATGGTATGCATAATTCTCTCAACTCTGGCACTCTACGGTTGCGAACAATTCTAACTTGACCTTCGGAGGGTTTTTGGCTGGCACCACACCGGTGCCCTCTGTAAGGTCTTTTCTTTTCAGTTGTGTAGGTATTGTTTCGGCATCGTGAGGACCTTGGAACTTATTGGTGATTTTTCGGCATCATCAGTTAGCGCTGTCTGTGGGAAACTTTGAGCAATCAACCGTAGCTCTATTTTTGAGATAAAAAGTTGTATGGTACTCACTCGATCGATGGCAACGACCAACAACCTGGGCGATGAACCACGCAATACAGCCTTGGAAAGACAGGTCCAAACGCTCGCAGCACAGTTGAATGTCTAACAAAGCAGAATCATGATTTGGAGGAGCAATTACGGCAAACGAACGCACACCCTGACACACAGGAGGAAGACCAGGAAGGGACAAGTGCTGAGAGGAGGAACCAGGAAGGACCTGAGGGTAGCAACACCCCGAGTAGACCCGAGCGGTAGGATACCAACCGGCCATCTCTCTCGGACACTCTCGATGACCTGCTTTAACGAACTGATTCACCTTTCATAGCGTCCGTTACTTCATGCCCCCTTCCACCGAAATTTCGTATGCTGCAGGTGGAGAGTTTTGACAGATCTAAGGACCCCTTAGACCACTTGGAATCTTTTATGACCATAATACACCTTCAGTGAGTTCTAGATGAGATTATCTGTAGGGCCTTCCCCACTACCCTGAAAGGGTCGGCAAGGGTATGGTATAGCAGACTAACGCCCAATTTGATTTACACTTTCGAGGAGTTAGGCGCCCAGTTTGTGTCGCACTTTATTGGGGGGTCATCGATATAAGAAATCCATCGCGTGTCTGATGAGTATTAGGCAATGGGAAGACGAAACGCTAAGGTCGTACATAGCTCTTTTCAACAAAGAGGCTCTCTCAATAGACAAGGCGGATGACAAGATACTCATGGCGGCCTTCACCAACGGGCTGCGGAAGGGTAAGTTCCTATTTTCCTAGTATACCTGAAGACTACGTCTGAAGTGCTTTATAGGGCAACTAAGTACATGAACGCGGAAGACGTGTTACTAGCCAGAAAAGAGAAGCCCAGGAAAAGGGAGAGACAGGAGGATTCACGGTTAGATAGGGGGAGGAAGCAGGCCAGGATGAGCAAACGGCAGGAGGACAAGCGTTCGAAACTGCCTACGGGGAAATTTATTAGCTTCATTCCGCTGACAGCCCTGATCAACCAAGTGCTGATGCAAACAAAAGATGAAGAAGCCCTGACCTATCCACCCAAGTTGAGAGGAGATCCTAACAAAAGGTCAAGGGACAAATATTGCCGTTTCCATTGTGACCATGGTCATGATACAGTTGACTGTTACGACCTGAAGCAACAAATTGAAGCTCTCATAAGATAGGGAAAGCTACAAAGGTTCGTCAGTAAAGAAAAGATGAATCAGCCCCAAAACCAGGCTCTTTGACAGGAGAACGAACGTCCCTGACCACTGATAGGGGATATAAGGATGATTGTTAGGGGCACCGCTATTGCAGGATCATCCTGGAAAGCTCGCAAGACTTATCTACGGGTGGTTCAGAACGTCTAGCTAACGGGGTCAACACCCAAGATCGCACGGATTGATGACCCAATCATAGGGTTTTCAGAAGAAGATGCACGACACCTTCACCATCCACATGACGACGCGCTTGTTGTCAGCATATGAGTCAGGGACTACAACGTGCATCGGGTCTTGGTTGATAACGGAAGCTCGGCTGATATTCTCTACTACCTCGCATTCTAGCAAATGGGGATCAATAGAGAGCGATTGGTTCCAACGAACGCCCAACTAGTTGGTTTTGGAGGGACAAGGGTGTACCTTCTTGGGGTTATCACACTGTCTGTGATGGTGGGAGATTACCCCTAGCAGATCACTAAGGATATGACTTTTCTTATGGTCGATTGTTCATTAGCGTACAATGCTATCCTAGGACGACCTACTCTTAACTTATGGAGAGCTGTAATCTCAACATACCATTTGATGATCAAATTCCCAACCGAGTTTGGAGTTGGAGAGCTGCGTGGAGATCAGGTAGCTGCACGTGAATGCTACGTCGCCATGATGGAGATGGATGACCACATGCAAACGATGAGCATTAAGGAACAACGGGTAGCAGCAGAACCAATGGAAGAGTTAAAGGAGGTACCCCTCGACAACTCTAAACTCGAACGGACCACGAGAGTTGGTACTTTGGCCAGCCAGTCAACACAACAGGCGCTTGCAACATTCTTAAAAGAAAATAAAGATGTGTTTACATGGAGTCGCAAAGATATGCCAGGGATTGACTTGTCTGTCATAGTCCACAAATTCAATGTGTCACCTTCATTCTCTCCCATCCGACAGTATAAGTGAGTATTCGCCCTTGAGTGAGACCAAGTCATATCCATGGAAGTGCAGAAGTTACAAGAAGCAGGGTTCATGCGTGAAGTATACTATCTGGATTGGTTGGCAAACGTGGTAATGGTCAAAAAAGCAAATGGAAAGTGGAGAATATGTGTCAACTTCACAGATCTAAATAGGGCTTGCCCTAAAGATAGTTACCCACTTCCACGTATCGACACCCTGGTAGACACGAACGCAAGGCATGAACTTTAAAGTTTCATGGATGCTTTTTCTGGGTACAATTGGATCAAGTTGGATAAAGTGGATCAAGTAAAAACCTCGTTTGTTACGAGTCAGGGGCTTTTCTGCTACAAAGTAATGCCCTTCAGACTCAAGAATGCAGGAGCCACATTCCAGAGATTGATGAACAATATGTTCGAACGCCAGATTGGTAGAAATGTGCAAGTTTACGTAGACGACATACTGGTAAAAAGTGTTTGAGAATTTGACCATTTGAGCGACCTTTAGGAGGCCTTCAACACTCTTCAGTCTTAAAACATGAAACTGAATCCAAGCAAATGCGTGTTCGGAGTAATTGCAGGAAAATTCTTGGGATTTATGGTGTCTCAAAGGGGTATTGAGGTTAACCCGGAGTAGGTAAAGGCAATTATGGAATTGGCCCTCCCGAAGACGGTGAAGGAAATACAAAACTTGAATGGCAAGATAGCAACCCTGAATAGGTTTGTATCACGAGCGATGGAAAAATGTCTCCCCTTGTTTCGCACGCTAAAGAGAACGTTTGAATGGACGGACGAATGTCAAAAGGCATTTGAAGATTTGAAGGCGTATCTCTCTCCTCCCCCGCTACTCAGCCCATCCAAGCTAGGGGAAGAGTTGTTCCTATACCTAATTGTCTCCCCAGCGGCCGTCAGTGCAGCCCTGGTTCGAGAAGAAAATAAGGTGTAAAGGCTCATATATTTTGTAAGTCGGGTGCTTAGAGGAGCAGAAGAGAGGTACCCTCAGATGGAAAAGTTAGCCTTCACATTGGTAACCTCTGTGCGAAAACTTAAACCATACTTCCAAGCACACACCATAAATGTCATGACGAATAAGCCCTTAAAGAGAGCAATGAATAGCCTCGAGGCTGCGGGACGAATGGCACTGTGGGTGGTCGAGCTAAGTGAGTTCGACATTCGGTACCAACCACGAATTGTTGTAAAGGGACAAGTAATTGCGGACTTTATTTGCTAAGTTCACCCTCATGGAGGACGAAGGGCTAAAGGAAGCTCCGATATGGAGCATCCACACAGACGGATCTTCAAACAAACATGCAGGTGGAGCCGGTATAGTACTCCACACACCAGAAGGAGACAAGATCGAATGCTTGATCCGCCTAGACTTCTCCACAACTAATAATGAAGCAGAATACGAAGCTCTAATAGTGGAATTGGACCTCGCAGTAGCTGCAGGAGCTAAGAATATGGTTGTATACTTCGATTTGCAAATCGTGACCAGCCAAGTTAATGGCTGTTACGAGTGCAAGAATGAAAGAATGAAGAGGTATCTCAAAGAAGTGAAGGGTCGAACAAGTGACCTCATGATCAAGTTAATTCAAATCCCAAGGAAAGAGAACTAAGATGCCGATTGACTTGTAAAAGCTGCTTTCGCTGAACCTATGATAGTCCTCGACCAGGTATTATTCTTCGTCCAGTCTTTATCACTAATAGATGGTGCTGGCGTGCAGGAGGTAAACAGTGAACATTGTTGGATGACTCCAATAATGGTGTATCTAAAGGACAGCAAGCTGCTAGACAACAGGGAGGCCACAAGAAAGTTGAATGTAAAAGCCTCCCGGTTCGTCTTGATTAAAAACATCCTATACAAGAGGGGATTCTCTAGACCTTACCTGCTGTGCTTAACCTTAGAAGAATCAAACTACGTTATGAGGGAGGTCCACGAGGAAATCTGCGAAAACCACTCGGGGTCAAGGTCTTTGGTACACAAGCTCCTCAGGGCAGGATACTACTGGCCTATAATACAGAAGGATGTCGACGCATACGTCAGAACCTGCGACAGGTGCCAACGTTTTGGCAATTTCATAAGGCAACAAATGGAGGAACTTACCCCTATGACGGCCCCATGGCCATTCGCACAATGGGGGTTAGACATCATAGGCCCGTTCCCAATAGCGGTACGACAGTTGAAGTTCCTAGTGGTTGGCATTGACTACTTCACTAAATGGGTAGAAGTAAAGGCTTTGGCCACTATCACGGAAAGGAATATCTGGAACTTCGTATGGAGGAATATTATTTGTAGGTATGGTATACCGCGGGTGCTCGTCTCAGACAACGGGAAGTAATTTGACAATGATGCATTCAGAAATTTTTGTTCCCAGCTAAGAATCAAGAACTACTACTCGTCACCTGCCCACCCGCAGGCTAATGGACAGGTTGAAGTCACGAACCGATCCTTGCTTAAAATCATCAAGACTTGGCTTGAAGGGGCAAAGGGCATATGGTCAGATGAATTGCCAAGTGTCTTATGGGCGTACAGGACAATGGCAAGAACACCAATAGGAGAAACACCGTTCCGATTGGCGTATGGTAGTGAGACTGTCATCGTAGCAGAAGTAGGGCTTACAAGCTACCAGGTAGGGAACCATGATAAGAGCAAGAATGATGAAGCCATGCACTTATAACTCGATCTTGTGGATGAAGTCAGAACGACAGCAGAGCAAAGATTGGCTCGTTACTAGGACCTAATAATGAAATCTTTCAACTCTAAGGTCAGGCACAAGGACTTCCAGGTTGGAGATCTTGTCTTGAGGAGAGTACTCAGCGCTACAAAAGATGCCTCCTAGGGGAAGCTAGGGCCTAACTAGGAAGGACCATACAGAATCACTTCATGACATAGGAAGGGAACCTACTACCTAGAGACACTAGATGAAAAAATGTTGAGTCACCCATGGAATACGGAGCACCAAAGGAAGTACTACCAATAGACGATGAATGAAGACGACAATAACATCACCCTCCTTATTTCCAGTTTATCTATTCTAGCAGAGTTGTAATTTTTATTTTCTACAATAATTTTAGAGCCCAAAGGGCATATTTTCTTATTTTCTATGAAAAATATTCTACTTATCCATTATAATAAGAGGAGTTTATTTAGAACATATGGAATGCGTTTTAATCAAACATACTAAGTCCACATAATGGACAGATTATCCCAAGTAGGATGAGAACTTACCGTCCATATAATGGACGAATCATCCCAAATGTCGATAAATATCTACTAGGTCCACATAGTGGACGGATCATCCCAAGTAGGATGAAAACTTACCGTTCACATAATGGACGAATCATCCCAAATGAGAATGAATATCTACTAGGTCCACATAGTGGACAGATCATCCCAAGTAGGATGAAAACTTACTGTCCACATAATGGACGAATCATCCCAAATGAGGATGAATATCTACTAGGTCCACATAGTGGGCAAATCATCCCAAGTAGGATGAAAACTTACCGTCCACATAATGGACGGATCATCCCAAATAAGGGTAAGTATCTAGTCCACATAGTGGACAGATCATCCCAAGTAGATGAATACCTACTAAGTCCACATAGTGGACGGCTCATCCCCAATTAGGATGAAAATTTACCGTCCACATAATGGATGAACCATCCCAAAGTAAAATGTATATCTACAAAACAGTGGATGGATCCTCCCAAATAGGATGAGAATTTATCGTCCTCATAGTAAACGGATCATCCCAAAAGGATAAAATTTATGGATAATCCTATGATTACCTAAATCCATTAAAAGAGAATGGGTCATCCAAAGTTGGATAAAATCCATTAAGTCCATCAAACGGATGGATTACTAATGGACAAGTAAATTAACGAGGATGGCCACATACATTTAACACTTAGTGGACAGATTTACCAAGTAAAGACTACGGAAAGCAATTCGAAAAGTATAGTCATTCACAAAAAACCAACAAAGAAGACGGTATAAATTAGTTGAATAAATTTTTCTCCCATACATTCCAGATAAAAAAAAAGTTGTATTACTCTTGGATCATGACGGTAACCTACTGGGCATTAGGACCCTTCGGTGAAGGCTGACAGATATCAGCTTTGATAGGCCCCCCCCCACACCAGGCCCTTGAACTTTGCCGCCACTCTGCTCTCCCCCAAAGAGCTCGTCTATATCTTCAATATCAACAGGACGGGCAGTAGTCTGGCCTTCGGGATCTATGTTGATATGAGACAAGTCTAGGTCAGGAAAGGAAGCTTTGACTTAACGAAGGCAGTTGTCGAATCCGTCAGCAAAAGATGTGCCAAGTTCACTTAGAAGGGCATTGGAGTCTTGGCAGTCCCTTATAGCGTCATCTTTTGCACGACGGAGGCTTTCAGTCTTCTTAGCCAGGGCATCTTTCATTGTGTCAACTTCCTTCTCCAATTCACCCCGAACTTGCTTGGATAGTTTGAGCTTCTCTTCATGACGAAGTTTCCAAGCTTTCAACTCCGCCAATTCTTTCTCCGTCTTCATTGCCTTATCACGAACGCGCTCTAATGCTCTCTCTTGAGATAGGCAACTATCCATTAGCACTTTTCCCTTTAAGACCCCCTGCAACAAAAAAGATGATGAGCTCGAAGCAAATGAAAGTACGACGGTAATATCAATGGCAGATACGTACTTGGGTAAGTAAGAATAAAGTCGTCTCTCCCATGGCTTCAATAGCGTGATTACCTAAATCCTCATAATCTTCATCCTTGATGATAGATGTGATCTGACGGAGAGCGTACTGGGAATCTTCTCGAAGAAGGATGGGTGGTTTCTCCTTGACGGGGTCTGGATTGGTCATCAGACCCTTACCCTTGCCTACTCCAAGCTTGGGGGGTCACCTTCAATCTGCCAGTTCATTGAACGACAGCAACCCCCGTCACCACCTTCTGTCTCTTGGAATAACGGTCTGGCTTTTTGGATGGTTACCTTTTAGTGGATAGGTGAGATGCACTCGTCTTGATAGTGGCATCTCCCCCCTGCTTTTTCTTGGCCGCAACTTGTTGCTTAATAATTTCCCTCCTCTTGGCATCCTCCATTTTTGTAAAAAGTGGACGGGTGAAAATGATGATAATCTTTTCGTGTATTCGAGTCAAAAGTGGACGGGTCAAAGGATTTACGCTTGCGTATTCTTGTGTCGTATTGAAGGGCGACAATGGTGGGCTCTGGACCGTTACAATACCAGTGCAGGGTATCCAAAGTAACAAGTTTAATCCAATTTCTCTCCGACAATTTGGTCGTTTAAAAGATTTTCTCCAGGAAGCCAAATTTTTCAACAGTAACTTGAGGACGACTCCGAGCTGCAAAAAGTGAACAGTTAAAATAGCTTCAATATACAATAAAAATATCAAATAGGATGGTCACATACCTGACGGGGGCATTATCCCCCAGGTTTTATCTACAGGCATGTACTCGTGGTCGTCAGGTTAACACATCCATTCATCCCCTTAAAGAAAGAAGTATCGACCTTTCTAGTTTTGATTTGAATCCGGGGTCTTGCACACTAGCCTAAGTACTGGACTCCTCGACACTGAACTATAAATGCCTCTAGACTGGGCAATCTCAGACAGACGGTGACAATGGAAGAATTCCTCCACTACCAGCCGTCTTGCCCTGTCAGACATCACACCATAAAGGACCTCGACACCTAGGAAAAATCTCCAGGCATTCGGTGATATCTGTGTGACGGCCAAGCCAAGGTATTGAAGGAGACGACGGTGAAGGGCACTCAAGGGAAAATGTAAGCTCGCTTTTAGCATTTGCTCATATATGCCAACATCTTCAAGGCCTTTGTAATAACATTTCTCATGCTTAAATGGTAGACGGATGGGTATGTTATCTGGTATCTGATACTTTTGTCTAAGGGTGTTGAAATGTAGTTGCTTTATGGAAGAGACAAAGTCATTCACCGTCCATAGAGGAAGCATGATAAATTCCCTGTATCCATCCGGACCTATGACAGATTGGATGGGTGGATCTATGCCGTCTAGGTCGTCATTTGAATCATATCCTAATTCGTCTTCTTCCTGAACCTCATCCCCCATTTCGAGAGGAGAGTGGGCTGACGGATCTCTCTCGCTAGAGGTGTCGGGGTCTGCTTGACTTGGCAGAAACACCTCATCGTAGCCCGCTCCATCGCGGACAAACGATTGATCGCTAGACGTTTCATTAGACATTTGACACCTACAAATGACGGGTAAAGAAAGCCTAAGACCCTAAGTCTACATTGATGATGGACCGATGAATGTAATTAAAGGAGTAAAGTTAAGAGAAAAGGAAGAATACTTATAGGTCGACGGTACAAGATAAGCAGTGGTAGGAAAATAGGATGGTAGTATAAAATTAGCTAAAGTGATGGGCAGATGAAGATGGACGGAAGCATTCTGATCAGAGAAATTTTCTCAAAAAGGTGAAAATGAAAGGAGCAAGCCACACACACACACACACACACACACACACATATATATATATATAGAGAGAGAGAGAGAGAGAGGAACGGTTCAAAAGACGAGGTGACGCTTTGATTCAAGCGAAATACCATTCAACGCCGACCACGTGTCCTACGACATTAATGAACCAAGCCCAGCTTGTCAAGTCATTACACATTTCTCAAAGATATGAATTGAATCGTCACTCTATGGATCCGTGCAATGCAGGTGACGAAACCTAGGAGTGAGGGGGCAACTGAAGAGGGAAAAATTAATGACAGATGCTTTTTAAATTTCCTGGCCTAGGTAGGATGGTTCCAATGTGGACAGACATATATTGGAAGGATGCAAGCTGGATGGTCGTCAAAAATACACGGTGCTCATTTGCTTTGCTTTGGCCATAAGGATTCCTAAATGGAATGAATTTGCATATCAAGGAACCCTAGCAAAAGAAGAGTTCTAATTACGAAAGGATTTCGCGAGGTACAAGACTTTTCCTAGGAGGAAAGGTCTTGAGGCGCAAGAAAGGGAGATCGACTCTACTATAAAAACCCATAGACCATCAGAATACATGGTATGCATAATTCTCTCAACTCTTGCACTTTAGAGTTGCGAACAATTCTAACTTGACCTTTGGAGGGTTTTTGGCTGGCACCACATTGGTGCCCTCTATAAGGTCTTTTCTTTTCAGTTGTGTAGATGTTGTTTCGGCATCGTAAAGACCTTGCGACTTACTGGTGATTTTTCGGCATCATCAGACCAGATTTGCATTTGTTGGTAGTGCATTTTGCCAAGCTCTCCATAAGAAATTCTTTATTTTGCTCAGCATAGCTAGCTTCCATATCTGCTTCCACGCGGGCTTTCTATATTCTAAAGAGGACCCGATTTCAGTAGAGCTTTTTCTTGATTCAGTCTTCAGGAAGAAGTATCCAGACTTGGCCGTGTACTCTCCAGATTGCACAAAAGGCCAGAATAGGACATCATTTGCTTCTTTATGGCTTAAAGGAATTCTTTGGACCTGGTTTGCATTCGTGGGGCTAAGAGCAGAGGTTAGCAAATTTATATCCCAGTTGCGTGTGATAGGGTTTATAAGTGTACTTATAGTGGCTTCTTGGAATTTTAAACTTAGATGGCCTTGTGCTCATGGGGATGAAATTGAAGGTAGCTAATTATCGCCCCAAATTTTGATAGTTTCCCCGCTTCTAGCTCTTCATTTTGCACCTATTTTGATGACCTCTCGCCCCTTCAAAATACTTTTCCAAGCGTAAGAACCACCCCTTCCTTCATTAGCATCCATGATAGAGCCATTTGAGAAGAACCTTGATTTAAAAACTCTATAGAATAGAGAATTTTTATTGTGCAATAATCTCCAAGTTTGTTTTGCTAAGAGTGCTTCGTTGAAGAGTGACAATTCCTTAAAACCCATTCCACCCTCCGATTTTGGATCACACATATCCCCCCATTTAACCCAATGAATTTTCCTTCACTCCCCCCTTTGTCCCCACCAAAACTAACGGATTAGACCTTCAATTTCTTGGCATAAACCAAGAGGAAGCAAGAAGCAACTCATTGTATAAGTTGGGATTGCTTGAACCACTGCTTTGATCAAAATTTTCCTACCAGCATGTGATAGCAATTTTTTCTCCCAACCCTGTAATTTCCTCCAAATTCTTTCCTTGATATAATCAAAGCTAGCTTTCTTATGTCTTTTGATGAGAGATGGCAGCCTTAAATATTTGTCATAGTGTACTATTTCGAGAACAACAAGTGCCTCCTTTATTTCAATTTTTGTTGCCTCAGTAGTTGATGTGCTAAAAAATAGGGTTGTTTTTCTCCGGTTTATTGTTGTTTGGATACACCTTCATAAATTCCCAAAATTTCCAGCACCTTTTGGAAATCATTTCTATTTGCCTTGTGTGAGAGACCTAGCCAAAAGTACCTCTCAAAAAGAGAGATTTTTGGAGTGCTTTTAAAGGAACCTCTCTTTTTTGGGTAAGTGGTGTGGAGTCGCCACTTAATTTTTATACAAAAAATAAGAAAAAATAAATATAAAATACATGACTAAACAGTATCCTTCTCATTGATTGAATAAAAAATTACATGATTGAAAAATTGAAAATTACATAGCTTTGAGTCTTAGTTACAAACCACCAAATAATTACATTGCTTTTTGTTCTAGTTACATCCTACCCAAAAAAAAACAAAGAAAAGGTTCACATTTGCTACTCCAAAGACCTAAATTCAAGGGTTAGGTTATGGAATGGGAAGGTGTTAGGCACCTATTCTGCCCAGACAGAGTCTGGTCTTCTAGATTCTTGTGACCAATATACCATTTATGCATGCTATGTATGACATGTTGTATATACACAAATCTAAATCACACAAATTTATTTATGAATTAATCATCTTCTTTGTTTAAAAAGTTCAGATTTGTTTTAATGATAAAAAAAATTGATTTTAGTTTGTAAAAAATGCCATATCTGTTTTTAAGAATCTAAAAAATATGGTTTTTGGAGATAAAAATTCATATCCGTGTTTATTACATAAAACAAATTCTTTTGATTTGAAAATATCAGATCTGTTTTTGAGAACTAAAAAAGTGGTTTTTTGATGACAGAAAAGCCAAATATGTTTTTAAGAGCTAAAAAAATGGTTTTTTTATTATTATTATTTTTTATGATAGAAAAACTAGATCTGTTTTTATATGTTTAAAAAATATGATTTTTTTTTTTTTTTTTTTTGAGAAGAGAATTTCATTCATAAGATAAATTTATGCAACATGGACTAAACAAAACAAACGACCCTAAACACAATCATCTTTAATCTCTTTCTTTGTTTCAAAGTCTACATATGTTAAAGAAAAATCAGATATGCATCTAAGAAAGATACAAATTTGTTTTTGATTTGAGAAAAATTCGAATCTACATCTAAGAAAGATGCATATCCGTTTTTGATTGAGAAAAATTCAGATCTACATCTAAGAAAGATGCAGATCTGTTTTTATTTTGAGAAAAAAAGAATTAGTTATATGCAGATTATTGAAATTAAGAAAGAGATCACCAATAATCTATATATATCTAAAAGCTGAAGCGTAGAGTTTAATGTTGTCATGCTCTTGTTAAGCCACATCAGTGCCACACCAACACCACATCATCAATCTATTTTCAATTATTTCTCTTTCTTATTTTAATTTTTTTTCTCCTTATTAATTTGTCACTTTACAATTACACATTTTCCAATATTTACTTATTTTAACCTTTTTATCTCTCCACTACTCTACACCTTGACCTTACACTTTCTTCATCCCATCATCTTCATTTTATTTTGACTCTTCTTCTCCCCATTTTTTTACTATAAAAATTTGTTATTTCTCTTCCATTCAATCCATATTTTGCTCATACAAAAAGGTGAATACTCTCTCTCTCTCTCTCTTTCTCTCTCTCTCTCTCTCTCTCTCTCTCTCTCTCTCTCTCTCTATATATATATTTATATATATATATATATTCTTTATTTTGGTGGATGTTTGATTCTTTAGATTGATAAATTTTTTATGTTTTACTCTACTTTAGATTGATATGATTTGGTTATATTTTAATTTATTATCTTTTTAATTTTATTTTCTTTATTTGTTACATGTTATCCTTTGAAATTATAGAATGATTTACTATTATTCTATTACATAGCAGGACGTGGATAATTTGGTGTTTAGAACTATACATTTTTCTTTTAAATATTTTTCTACTCATTTTATTTTATATAATTTTATTATTTGTCTCACATTCTCTTCCAAAAAAGGTGATTGTTCTCTCTCTCTCTCTCTCTCTCTCTCAATTATTAATTCTTTCTTGCAATTGTAAATTTAGATTAATGAATTTTTTTTGTCTCTCTATTTTTGGATGATACACTTTGGTGGTGTGTTTTTTGAGTTATTTATCACATGTACTCTCTATCTTATAGTTTTGGTTTGAGTTAATTTTTAGATGTTTAAGAAGTGAGATGATTATGTATTTGAATGTCTCTATAAATTATTTGAGTAATATCAATTGTAAATTGTAATGAGGTTTGATTATCATGATAATCTTCTTAAGAGAATGAGAAATTCAAATAATTAATTTTGGAACTTAAAAATTTTTAGTTGTAGAAAAAAAAAACCATAACACATTATACAAAAGTTTGAATAAAATAGATCACTTGAAAAAAAAATAGATTTCTTGGATGCCGAATGTTCTTTCGTGTTTGAGTGCCTTTTGGACTCTCTTTCTAGGGTTTTTTGATCCTGTCGTTGTACCTAGATGTGTTTTCATCCTTAGTCTATGGTTTTTTTTCTTTTTATTTTTTTATTTTATCTCTAATCTAGATAATTCAGACTTTTTAGGAACAATTATCTTGTAGATAAATCCCTTAAAATAAATCTTGACAAAGTTTAGATTATCAACAATTTTATTGTTATCCAACCACCCCTTTTATTCCTATGCATGCATTCCTATTTTAGACACTAATTATCAACCAATCAAAAATTTATTTAATTAATTTTAATTGTTTAGTTAATTAGAATTAATTTAAATTAATTGTGTGCGGTCAACTTTTCCTAGACACAATGCATGTTAACCGTGCAAACTTGATCATGCGATATCTTTCGATCCGATGGTTTAATTTAAAAATCGGACACACCATTGCGACCGTTAGAATCTCAAGATCATTTTTATGATATGCAATGAATATATTGATGCGTGTAATGCAATCATGATTTTTGTGGTATAAAGATGGTCATTCTAGCCATCTTTCTTGATTAAATCATGGGTGCAAAATCGAGTGTCTACACCTTGCAAAACAACAAGCTGTCATCTGCAAAGAGCAGATGGGTTAGTTGTGGACTTCTTCTACAAAGGGAGAAGCCCTTAATAGAGCCATCCCTGGCAGCTTTGGAAATCAAGCTATGTAAGCCTTCCGTGCACAAGAGGAAAAGGAAAGGGGATAGTGGGTCTCCTTGGCGGATTCCCCTTGTAGGGTAGATTAAGCCTTTTGGTTCACCATTTACCAAGATCAAATATAAGACTGATTTGACACATACCATCATTAGATTTATCCAATTTTCCTTAAACCCTAATCTTCTCATCATTTCCTCCAAAAAAGAGCACTCCACTCTATCATATGCTTTACTCATATCCAATTTGATGGCCAAGTAACCTTTTTTTGCATTTTTTTTAATGGTTTTTCATACTATGGAGAGTTTTGAATGCCACAAGAGTATTTTCAGATATTAATCTATTTTTTGTGAAGGCACTTTGATGTTCAGTGATGATGGAGGGTAAAATTTTTTTTCAATCTATTTGCTAAGGATTTGGAAAAAATGTTGTAAAGTACATTGCAAAGGCTGATTGGTCGGAAATCATTAACAGACATTAGGTATTTTGTTTTTGGGATTAGGGTGATGAAAGTATGGTTACTGGGATGTGAGAGAGTGGTTGTATTTAGATATGATAGAATTGTTTTTGTGACATCATATCCAACCAAGTTCCAATAATTTAGATAAAAAAAAGAAGGCATACCATCAAGGCCTGGGGTTTTGAGGGGAGCCATTTGTTTCAAAGCCGCTTGCACCTCCCATTCCATAAAATCCTGCGCCAACATTGCATTCATCTCTCCTGTAAGAAGCTTTGGAACCAGCTACAATGCTTCCTCATTCAAAACTAGATTTTTGGATGTGAAAAGCCTTTGATAGAAATCAGTAAAAGTATCTGCTATCATTTATTGTTGAGAAATCCACTCTCCGTCTGGATTGTAGATACCTGATATTCTATTTCGTCGTCTATGCCTCTGGGTAGCCCTACTATGGAAGTATTTGGTATTTTTGTCACCTCCAACCAGCCAAAATTTTTTTGCCTGTTGCCTCCACATTTTGTTTTCCTTGATCATCAAATCATTCACTTCTTTACTTAGCTCTCTAACCCAAAAATTGCTCCTTGATTGTACTGCTATGGCGCTATCTGCTCTGCCCTTGCTGGCAATTTTTTCTTCTCTAGTAACTCTCACCTCACACTCCCAAAATTTTTCCGACTCCACTGTGTTAGCTCCTTTCCACATCATACTACCTTTCTCATCACTTGTACCTCGGCATCGCAAGAAGTATGATTTCTCCACATTGCTTCCACCTTTCGGTCACAACCTCTGTTCGTAAGCCACATCTCTTTGAATCTAAAAGGTCTTGATATAGGTGGAGGATCAAACCATTCGGAACGATCCGTAGTGGAACATGATCCAAGGATCAAACTTAATTAACTAAATAATTAACATGCGTGTTATAAAAAACTTGTAATCCAACTATGATATTGTCAAAATATTAACCACATATAAAAAGTTATTGTGAGAGAGATTTGTAATATTCACACGTGATAAACTAGGAACAAGTAAGTCCTCTTTTTTTTTTTTTTTTAATATATATATACACACACACACACTAAGTCCTCTCCACTAAGCTATAAGCACTCATTTGAATAGAATCAATACTAAGGGCACATTTAGCATGCGAAACTAGTTTTAAGAATGTAATATATAATCTAATGGATCTCTATTTATTGTTAGCTACATTTTGATAAACCAAGAATAATTGTTTCTTAGAAAATGGCTATTTGGTCATAATTAGTAAAATATGGTATGCGTATATATAATGTGATAAATATAAAGACGAATATAATTTGACATCTTTAACAAAAGTACGTTTTAAAAATTGATAGAAAATATGAAAACAAGTAAATAACGGCACACAGATTCGTTTATATTTTACAATTTTACCACAAAATTACGGAAATATTTTTCATATGCTTTTTGGAGATAAAACCAATGATTCAACAAATTACAATCATATGAAAAATTCTCAATGATTTAACTTGAAATAATCCACTTTGTGTTGCCTAGCCTAAAGTACTAGAAGAATTTTAGAGTCAAGCTCTCAATTTACTTGTTTAAGATGGGTGTGAAATTTCCTACAATGGGAAAACCTCTTAAAGCCGACCTAACAGCCCAAGAGAAGGTGCTTTAGGCCCAATTTGTATTATGTTACCCTGTTTGTGTGCTTCCCAAGCTTACCCCTTGGTGCTTCCTCTCTTTTCTGTTATTTATCTCTCCCCCAAAAATTGCTAACCCTCTCCCTCTAACTATCTGCCTCTATTTATAGACTTTCCTTAGTGGGGATGTCATGATGAGAGGGTGGTTTTTCATGTTCGTGGGTCTTTATGGGATATAATTTTGACTAGATGGGACCCACTTCTCGTGACTGATGCGACTTTCTTGAAACTTGCACTCATCTCCAAATGGCGCTTAGCAGACAATTTCCCTCAAGGCATTACCGTTTCCATTTGATATAGACCCCGACTTAGTACTGGACCCCGACCAGGCACTGGTCCTCTGAACTGATATGGGCCATGACCTGGCACTGGACCCAAAATTATTAAACATGTAGAGGTTGATGGATTTGGCCTATACCTAATGCTTGTACACACTAAATAGAAAAAATTATTTCCATAATTAATAATGTAAATAAATAGTAAATTAATACTACTACTAGAATAGAATCAATAGATATTGTATAAGCAAATAATATTAAATTATATAATACTAGAGATAAATGAGATTTAGAGAAAAAATAAGAAAAATTCTGGTGTCATACCCAAAACCACAATTTTGCCCACAACTTGCCGATGTGGCAAGTTGTGGTTGGCGGAGGGGTGATGATAGGTCCATGTCGGGACACCCCTCCACCAACCACAACTCACCACATGGGCAAGTTGTGGGTAAAGTAGTGGTTTTGGGTGTGACACTAGAATTTCTCAAAAAATAAGTAACAAAGAGCAAATGTAAAAGCTGATTCAGCACTTACGAGGAATAATTTGACGTTGAAAACTGTGAGCACAACCTTAGCCTTCAAGAACAATGAAAAATTGATTATAAAAAAGAAAAAAAGAGTAGGGTAGTAACTAGTAGGGTGCAGATGTATTTTGAATTTTGACATTTTGGATTAACATTTAGGATGTAGCTAGTATTTTGGGTTGGTTTCTGTTCATAGGTGTCGTTAAGAAACTTGTTAATGTACTATTTTAGAAAAATTTCAATATCAATTAGTATTTTTTTTATTTTCTCATAAAAAGTTTCTAAAAATACTTCCTAAACCAAAGCCCCAAGTGCATTCATTAACTTTTTCTAATCCTTACTGCCTGATAGCAACATAATCTCTTTCAAGTTTTATCACTTCTAGTTTCTAGGCATCGTATTTACTTGCCGATTTTAACTCTTGTCTGTAACTAACACAATGAAACTCTCTATTCCAAAATACAGTGTACTTTACTGCATAATTAAGAACCATGGGTGAAAATGGCCAAATGCCATCACTTTTCAAAAATTGTAGCAAAAAAGCACTGTTTCGGAAATTATTAGGGATATATCACTTTTCTAGTACTCGACTTTAAGAAACTCGAGTTCTAAATGGTACTCAAGTTTAAGAAACTCGAGTTCTAAATGGTACTCAAGTTTAAGAAACTCGAGTTCCTAGAAGTTTTGCCATCGTGGCACCGCTAACTTGGAATTTGTGCAATTAAAAAAAATTATGTGGTACTTGAGCTTGATAAACTCGAGTTCCATGCAACACAGTACTTGAGCATACCAAGCTCGAGTACTTTATAAATAAAATGTTTATGTTTTTTTCTTTTTGTGAGGTACTCGAGCTCACCAAGCTCGACTACCTTGTAATATGGAACTCGAGTTTGGTAAACTCCAGTTCCTCATAAACATAAACATAAATATAATTAGTTTTTTTTTTTTATGTTTTTATTTATTTAAATAGAAGCATTGTAAAATATAGAGACTTTAATTTCAAAAAATGAATTTTTAGGCCACTCATACCCCTTGTTCATTCATTTTTAACATACTCATCAATTTCTTACTTCTCGGAAGCGTTATGTCAAATTGGTTAAAATATTGTGGTTACAATGAGAAATTAGAACAACATGTAAAAGAAAAATCTCACTCCATTTTTAGGCAAGGGCACACAGAAGAAGGTTTAAGTGACATAAATTGTTCACTGTTTTAACATAAAACACCTAATGAAATCATGTTTTCTAAATTTAAAAGTCAAATCTAAATGTTTTTTCATGTTTGAATTCACAATAATTGAATCTATTTTTCTGCATTGATAAAATCTGTTTCTACATTAATGAAATCTATTTTCTGCATTACTTAAAAGTGTTCATTTTTTTCTCATAAAAATTATTCATTGTTTTGTGCATAAATTGTTTTTAGCATTCTGCATAAAATTATTTTTTGTTCAGTATTATTTAAAAAATTGTTTACTCTCTTTTCTGCATAAATTATTCTCTGTTTACTGCATAAATTGTTCACTGTTTTCTCATAAAGCACCTAGTGAAATCCTGTTTTCTAAATTTAGAAGCCAAATCTGAATTTTTTTTCATGTTTGAATTTCACAATAATCGAATCTATTTTTCTGCATTGATAAAATCTGTTTTTACGTTAATAAAATTTGATTTTTGTATTAATTAAAACTGTTCATTATTTTCTTATAAAAATTGTTCACTGTTTTGTGCATAAACTGTTTTTAGCATTTTACATAAAATTATTTTATGTTTAGCATTATTTAAAAAATTGTTCACTCTCTTTTCTGCATAAATTGTTCACTTTTTTCTCATAAAAGACCTAGTAAAATCGTGTTTTTTAAATTTAAAAGCCAAATCTGAATGTTTTTTTTATGTTTAAATTTCATAATAATCGAATTTATTTTTCTGCATTAATAAAATCTATTTTTACATTAATAAAATCTGATTTCTGCATTAATTAAAACTGTTCATTATTTTCTCATAAAAATTGTTCACTGTTTTTAGCATTCTGCATAAAATTATTTTCTGTTCAGTATTATTTAAAAAATTGTTCACTCTTTTTTCTGCATAAATTATTCTCTGTTCACTGCATAAATTGTTCACTATTCTCTCATAAAACACTTAGTGAATTTCATTTACTTGTTCACGCGTGAGGTGTTCTTGTCTTGTGCTTAACCTGATGAAGGGAAAACCGAGTTTAGTAATGAATACTCGCAATGGTGGACAGCATACCTCCAAAATTGATGCATAAACTTTTTAGGGATGCTCTGCATCCTTGAAAACGGTGCATTTCAAAGGGTTGCATATTTGTGTATTCACGTGAGTGTGGATGGGTACTTCTGGTCAGAGCTCAACAGTGCAGAGCTGTTGAGCAGCACATGTAGAACTGTTTATTGTCTTTGGTCATTTTCAAGGATGCTAGTTAAAACACTCTTCCCATAATCTGTGACTACTGGTTAGAAGTAATAGCACATGGTAAAGCCATCTTGAATCTTGAAACTGAGTTGTCAAATGATCACATCTCATAAATATGTACATTAAAAGCATCACTTTGCTCTCAGAACCATCACTATTACAAATTAAGCAGCCCCACAGCCTGAAACACTGAAATATCACTTGTAACCGTGGCCAATTACTGTTATGCTATAGATTTTGATTACATATTTACTCGACTGTTCGATCAAACATCGTGGTCATATACGTTTGATTATGAGAGCTAAATCAAAGACTCGCCAGTCTGAAGTGAAGCCCAATTGGAATTGATTGTTAAATCTGTTATAACTTTGTTATTGGTGGCTTGAGCTCCCTGTTATATATGTTTAATCTACTTTTATGATCTTTTTTTTTTTTTTTTTGGTATAGCCATTGCGAGCCATCACTTTTATGATCTCTTTTCACATGAATAAAGATGATATGACTCGGCAGTGTGTGAAACAGTGGCGAGCTGTTGAGCAGCACATGTAGAACTACGAATATTAGTGTAGCGATGGTGGACATAGCTCACCCCCAAAATTGATGCATAAACTTTCTAGGGATGCTCTACATCCTTGAAAACGGTGAATTGCAAAGGGTTGCATATCAGTGTATTCACTTGGCGAGTCCTTGCTTTAGTAGCCACATGGTTTTTTTTGTGAAAGAGTGGTTGGTCTGTGTGGTTTGGATGAGTCTGTATGTATTGAATCTATTAAATTTTGCTACAAATAATGTACTATAAATCTAATTTGGGTGATAAGTGCTATGTGTGTAACATTTCAAATTACATAAACATAATATTGGAAGCATCAACATATTGATAATAGCTTAATTTTACATATTTATATAATTATTAGAAAAGCATTATCATACTTATTTTGAGTTAATTCATGCATTTTATAGTTTTTTTTTTTGCCTAAAATCAATCAATTGCATGAAACTACCTTAGACAATTAATTCAAGAGTTTTTATTGTCAAATCATCCGATTAAGATCATCCCTCGTATGAATTTTAGTTGAGTTATAAAATAAATATTGTTAAGACTATCATAGATGTGTTGTGTGTGGATCCCTAAACCTTAGCACTTTAATATATTGTTATTTTTTCTCAATTTAAATTACCTTTACTAAACTATCAAAAAACCGCTTAAGTTAAACTTTATGATTTTAGTTTTATTCTATTGTGGTTTGCTAATCAATTTCCTTTTCCCTGTGAATTCGACCTCGAACTTTCCGAGTTATTACTTCGTGACAATTCTGCACTTGGGAGTATTATTTAAGTCGTAGCACATATTTAACTGGAGGCATTTCACTTCCTAAGATGTTTCCTACATTACAAAGTAGAGGACATTGTCCAACCAAAGAACAAGAATCATATGTAGCAACAAAGAAAAACAGGGAAAAAATGAGCATGTGATTTCATATAAAAGTCTTTCTGAGGGAGAGGGAAGGCTATTACAAAAGGCTTTCTAAAACTTGGAACTTAAAAGCTTAGAATCTTAGAAACTCGTCTTCTGTCTTCGTAGTCCGTCTCTTTTATAGGTGAAATGAACCATGGTAAAGTAACTTGAGTAGGTAAATTTAACTCAAGTTAATATATCGGTGGTATGGAAATTAGTATTGATGAGTAATAGTCTATTTGCGTCTGTCTGGGAATCTTTTAGATCTCGGGAATCTATCAGATCTCTTTTTACGCATGCTAGTAAATAGTGGTAACTTTTGAACATCTATCTGGACTGTCTTGATTTGTTTGGAGGCATTCACGGTGCTAGTGAATAGTAATTTGTCGCAAGTGAAACTGTGATTTGTCGCCAATGAATAGTGATTTGCACCCCACATTTTTGTTTATTGTTTTTTTTTTTAGTTGCAACTTATGCACATGCAAGTAACAATTATATGCAAGTATTATAAAAGATTTAATTGCTTGAGTTAAAATCATCTCCTTCATTAATAAATAAGGATTTATATAAAAAAAATTAGAAAGGTTTTTATTGATAATCTTAATTACATATATTATATATAAGGACAAAATTACAAAATTATGCTTGTTATAATAATTTTGAAAGAATCCTTCTATATATATATATATAATCCTTATTTATTATAGGACATTTCACTTTTGTTATGTTTTTAGTTGATACCACTTCTAAAAGTGGATTTGTTACTTGCAAAGCTTGAAGGTAGGAAAATAGACAAACACAATCATTCAACTACTTGATGCTCTAGAAAGGTAGACTGTATGGCTAAAAGTAGATTTTATCAATGTAGAAAAACAAATTCAATTATTGTGAAATTTAAACATGAAAAATCATTTAAATTTAGCTTTTAAATTGAGAAAACACGATTTCACTAGGTGTTTTATGAGAAAATAGTGAACAATTTTTTAAATAGTGAACAAAAAATAATTTATATAGAAAAGAGAGTGAACATTTTTTTAATTAATGTTGAACTAAAAATAATTTTATGCAAAATTGTAGAAATAGTTTATGCAGAAAACAGTGAACAATTTTTGTGTGAAAACAATGAACAGTTTTAATTAATGCAGAAAATATATTTTATGAATGTAGTTAGCAGATTCGAATATACAGTAAACATGATATGTAGAGAGCAAATTTTATTATTTTAAAAACATATTTTATTAATGCAGAAAAATAGATTCGATTATTGTGATATTCAAACATGAAAAAGCATTCAGATTTGGCGTTTAAATTTAGAAAACACAATTTCATTAGGTGTTTTATGAGAAAATAGTGAACAATTGTTTTAAATAGTGAACATAAAATAATTTATTCAGAAAAGAGAGTGAATAATTTTTTAAATAATGCTGAACAGAAAATAATTTAATGCAAATGTTAGAAATAGTTTATGTAGAAAATAGTGAATAATTTTTATGAGAAAACAGTGAACAGTTTTACTTAATGTAAAAAACAGATTTTATGAATGCAGTAAGCAGATTCGAATATACAGTAAATATGATGTGCAGAGAGTAATTTTTATTAATGTAGAAATAGATTGTATCAATGCAAAAAAACAAATTCGTTCATTGTGAAATTTAAACATGAAAAAACATTCAGATTTGGCTTTAAAATTTAGAAAACATGATTTCACTAGGTGTTTTATAAGAAAATAGTGAACAATTTTTTAAATAGTGAATAGAAAATAATTTACATAGAAAAGAGAGTGAACAATTTTTTCAATAATGTTGAACAGAAAATAATTTTATGCCAATGCTAAAAATAGTTTATGCAGAAAACAGTGCACAGCTTTTATGAGAAAACCGTGAACAATTTTAATTAATGCAAAAACCAGATTTTATGAATGTAGTGAACAACTTCTATCTTCGTAGTCCGTCTCTTTTATAAGTGAAATGAACCATGGTAAAGTAACCTGAGTAGGTAAATTTAACTCAAGTTAATCTGTTGGTGGTACGGAAATTAGTACTGATGATTAATAGTCTGTCTAGGTTTGTCTGAGAATCTTTCAGATCTCGAGAATCTATTAGATCTCTTTTTATGCATGCTAGTAAACAGTAGTAACTTTTGAACATCTGTCTATATCTGCCTAGACTGTCTGGAAGCTATTCACATGTGCTGGTGAATAGTGATTTGTCACCAGTGAATAGTGATCTATATGAATAGTGATCTATCTGTCTGTCTTTCAATCTGTATCATTCTAGGATCCTTAACAATCTTTCTTTTCCAAATAGCCTCCTTGCTGAAGGTATTGGGCCATATACGGCTATCCTATTTGTGTAATTATATAAGTAGAAGCCTCTATCTAATTCTGTATCTCATAAATCTTATTACTCATGAAATTAGACCATTCTTGAGCTAGAGCATCTGGATCATTAAGTGGTAACTAAGTATTTTCTGTATACCAGTTGTATTCAAGGATACAACCCCAATCATGAATAAGCACCAAAATGTGTGCCGGTCGAGCTTCCATATAATAACTATTGTCCCAAGCTAGAAGAGTACTCCAGATAGTGATCTTCATATAATTAAGTCCTCAAATTTGTGTGACTACTTCTTGGATGACTTTGGAAAATATACTAATTTGAATTCCAGAAGTTATGATTAATTTGCTGATAAACTCTGTTTCTAGCATTTCAGATAACCATAAAGTATCATGAATTACTGGATCTTCTATCTCTGTATTGATAAGTAATCCTAGATAGGGATTGTATCTGTCTCCTGCTCCTTCATAAACTCTGTCTGCTTCTTCAAAACTTTCATACCATATAGCTTTATGAGATAGCCATATGTCGTCTAACATGTCTTCTGTTTGGTAAATGTTGTAGAGACTAATACTTTGAAAAGGTACATCCATCTATCATAAGAACTTGTTATGGCTTTATGGGTTAGTATATTCTCATTTTTTGTTGAATCTTGGGGTGGAGCTTTGAAAAGCTTGTTCCCATAAGATAGCTTTTAGGAGACTATGATTTTGTCTTTGTGGAGGTTGAATCTCCAACCTCCTTGCCAGGGAGTTGACAACTAGATGCTTCAATAAATGCACCAATGTTAACAAGTTGTAATTCCAATGCCTTCTTGTCAATGTCCTATTGTAAAGTCCTTTCAAAATGTTTTATAAGAAAATCATCTTTAAAATTTAAAGCATATATAATAAAACAAACTTTTTTCTGTACACCTTTGTGCTCTTGCTGAGTAGTGGTATAAAAGTAGCCATGATGATCAGGATGACTAAAATTCAAAAACTTTACAAATTCTACCATGATTCTATCTGTGTGATAGTGAACAATTTATGCAGTGAACAGAGAATAATTTACGCAGAAAAGAGAGTGAACAATTTTTTAAATAATGTTGAACATAAAATAATTTTATGCAGAATGTTAGAAATAGTTTATGCAGAAAATAGTGAACAATTTTTATGAGAAAACGATGAATAGTTCTAAGTAAGGCAGAAAATAGATTTTATGAATGTAGTAAGCAGATTTGAATATACAGTTAACATGATGTGCTAAGAGCAAATTTTACTAATGTAGAAATAGATTTTATCAATGTAGAAAAATAGATTCGATTATTGTGAAATTCAAAATGCTGAAAAAGCATTCAGATTTGGCATTTAAATTTAGAAAACACGATTTTGTTAGGTGTTTATGAGAAAACAATGAACAATTTTTTAAATAGTAAACAGAAAATAATTTTTGCAGAAAAGAGAGTAAACAATTTTTTAAATAATGTTGAATGGAAAATAATTTCATGCAGAATGCTAGAAATAGTTTATGCAGAAAACAATGAACAATTTTAATTAGTGCAGATAATAGATTTTATGAATGCGGTAAGCAGATTCAAATATACAGTAAACATGATGTGTAGAGAGAAAATTTTATTAATGCAGAAATAGATTTTATCAATGTAGAAAAGTAGATTCGATTATTGTGAAATTCAAAATGCTGAAAAAGCATTCAGATTTGGCGTTTAAATTTAGAAAACACGATTTTATTAGGTGTTTTAGGAGAAAACAGTGAATTTTTTTTTTTAAAAAGTGAACAAAAAATAATTTACGCAGAAAAGAGAGTGAATAATTTTTTAAATAACGTTGAATAGAGAATAATTTTATGCAGAATGCTAGAAATAGTTTATGTTGAAAACAGTGAACAATTTTTATGAGAAAACAATGAACAATTTTAATTAATTCAGATAACAGATTTTATGAATGCAGCAAGCAGATTGAAATATACAATAAACATGATATACAGAGAGAAAGTTTTATTAATGTAGAAATAGATTTTATCAATACAGAAAAATAGATTCGATTATTGTGAAATTTAAAATGTTGAAAAAGCATTCAAATTTGGCGTTTAAATTTAGAAAGCACGATTTCGCTAGGTGTTTTATGAGAAAACAGTGATTTTTTTTAAAAAGTGAATAGAAAATAATTTACGCAGAAAAGAGAGTGAACAATTTTTTAAATAATGCTAAATAGAAAATAATTTTATGCAGAATGCTAGAAATAGTTTATGCAAAAAAAAAGTGAACAATTTTTATGAGAAAAAAATAAAAAATTTTAATTAATACGGATAAAAGATTTTATGAATGCAGTAAGTAGATTCGAATATACAGTGAACATGATGTGCAGAGAGCAAATTTTATTAATGTAGAAATAGATTTTATTAATGCAGAAAAATAGATTCAATTATTGTAAAGTTCAAAATACTGAAAAAGCATTTAGATTTGGCGTTTAAATTTAGAAAACACGATTTCACTAGGTGTTTTATGAGAAAACGGTGAACAATTTTTTAAATGGTGAACAAAATATAATTTACGTAGAAAAGAGAGTGAGAAATTTTTTTTAAATAATGTTGAACATAATTTTTTTTTTATTAATGTAGAAATAGATTTTATCAATGTAGAAAAATAGATTCAATAATTGTAAAGTTCAAAATGCTGAAAAAGCATTCAGATTTGACATTTAAATTTAGAAAACACGATTTCACTAGGTGTTTTATGAGAAAACGGTGAACAATTTTTTAAATGGGGAACAAAATATAATTTATGTAGAAAAAAGAGTGAGAACAATTTTTTAAATAATGTTGAACATAAAATAATTTTATGCAAAATCGTAGAAATAGTTTATGCAGAAAATAGTGAACAATTTTTATGAGAAAACAATGAACAGTTTTAATTAATGTAGAAATTGATTCATATTTTGAAATTAAAATCTCTATATTCGTACCTATTTTTATGTTTATTTTTATGTTTATGTTTTTTTTTTGATTATCCAAAAGAAAAAACCAAAAAAAAAAGAAAAAAGTTATATGGAACTCGAGTTTACTAAACTCGAGTTCCATACAAGGTACTCGAGCTTGATGAGCTCGAATACTATAGAAATAAACATAAACATAATTTTATTTATAATAGGTACTCGAGCCTGGTATACTCGAGTACTGTGTTGCATAGAACTCGAGTTTACCAAGCTCGAGTATCATATTATTTTTTTAATCACACAAATTCGAACTCAACAGTGCCCCGGTGGCAGAACTGATGAGGAACTCGAGTTTCATAAACTCGAGTACCATTTGGAACTCGAGTTTTTGAAACTCGAGTTCTAGAAAAGTGGTATTTCCCTATTTAGTTCCAAGACAGTGTTTTTTTGCTACAAATTTCTGAAAATTATGGTATTTGACCATTTTCACCATTTTTAGAGAGTGATTAGATTATGCCTTATATAGCTCTAAAAATATAACTTAATTATATGGATATATCCATATCTTACGTAGTTATTCTAATCATGTAGAAAAATTTATTAAGAACAAGTAAATAGGATTACTTATGCATACAATAATCTTGAAGGCAGTAAGGGTGTTGAAGAAAATGATTGTCACTGTAGACAGTAAGCTGAGCTCAAAAGAGAAGCGTCATGTCCACAAGGAATTAAGCAGGATAAGGAAGTTCCCAATGAGGTTTCGGGCTAGTCAAATTGTATATGAAACGGACATATGTTGTAATCCTAGCTAAGGATACATTTTGGAACATCCTCTCATGTGTATAAATTTATAGTCCAATGGGATTGTAGGTTATGAGTATGGATCAATTAGAATAGAGGTGTGGGGATAAAATTTCAAAATGATACCAAAATAATGTAAATATCAAAATAAAATGCTGTCATTTGTAAGTAGCATCAGACAACCAAAATTAAATGCAACATATACTTAACATAAAAACATAAAAAAGCTACTTATTTTTATGTTTATGTTTATTTGTCGATTATCCAAAAAAAAAAAAAAAAAGTTATAAGGAACTCGAGTTTACTAAACTTGAGTTCCTTACAAGGTACTCGAGCTTGGTGAGCTCGAGTACCATACAAATAAACATAAACATAATTTTATTTATAATAGGTACTTGAGCCCGGTATACTCGAGTACTGTGTTGCATAGAACTTAAGTTTACCAAGCTTGAGTACCACATTATTTTTTTTAATCTCTCAAATTCTAGCTCAGTAGTGCCATGGTGGCAGAGCTGATGAGGTACTCAAGTACCATTTGGAACTCGAGTTTTTGAAACTCGAGTTCTAGAAAAGTGGTATTTCCCTATTTAGTTCTGAAACAGTGTTTTTTTGCTACAAATTTTTGAAAATGGTGGTATTTGGCCATTTTCACCGGGGTTTAAGTGTGAACTTAATTTTTCCACGTGGCGATTTTTTATTGGTTAGCGTAAAACACTGGTTTTATGCTAGCTCTTGATAGAATGTTTTCACAACTTATAATGCGTTTTGTTTGTTTGTTTGTTTTTAATCCCACTCTCACTGTCACTGTGTGAGAGTGAGAGTAAGAGTGAGAGTGAGTGTGAGAGTGAGAGTGGGATTAAAAATTATAATGTTATTACTGCCATATATAATCTTGTTACTACCATATAAGTTATAAGTTATAATTTATATTTATATATATATTTTTGTTTACTCAGCCTAATTGTTTTGCTTTATAAAGTATAATGTTTATTATGAATTTATTTTGATGTTGAATGTAGCCTATTTAAACTTTTGGTTTGTACTTATGTGTATTATTGTACTACTATGGGTGTTAGTTTACTTTTTTTTTTTTTTTTGATAGGAGTGTTAGTTTACTCATTTGTAGTTCTTACATAATTAAATTCTAGACTTAAACGTATTTTATGCCTAAAAATATTAAATAATATGCCTAAATATAAAATTTAATTAATTATTTAATTTCTGTGTCCATGCCGTGTCGTATCCTTATTTTTCAAAAATTGCCGTATCCCTGTGTCCGTGTTATGTCGTGTTCGTGTCTGTGTCGGTGCAACTTAGCCTAGAACAGTCCTGTGATCCTTCTTTGGGATTCATCACCTAATTGTTGTTTGGAATCACTGCCAAACAGAAACAATTTTCTACAAATGAAATTTTAGTAATAAATAATAGTCTGCACGTAAGTAAACCTTTGTAACTTTCAAGAAATAAAGATGAGTTAATGTTTATAGCTCAAAAGTTCTTAAAATGGCTATAACATTTTTCTTGTTTCAGGTTTACCAGTACCTTATTTCAAGAAACTCTCCATTGGCACCAGTTGTGGAGTGTTTAGAAGACATGCCTATTCCCTTGTGTAGTGTCTATGCTTTTGCGAGAGGAGAACCACCATTTACAAACTGCACTCTGAACTTCACCAATACTCTTGACTATATATTATTTGCCCCTTCTAATAACATAAAACCAGTCAGTTTCTTGGAGCTTCCAGAACTAGACTCATTTGATGTTGTTGGTGGATTACCAAATTATACCCACCTAAGTGATAATCTACCAATTGGTGCTAAATTTGAAATTACTAGGGACTAACTTGTCTTGCATTGCAAGTGATATTTGTAATCTCTCGCTCTAATTCGATAGCAACAATGGGAGGGGGGATTTGAATATGGTTCTCTTAACAAAGGAGAGCAGGCTATGCCTTTGAGCTATACAGCTCTTGGTGTAATGTCCTATAGTTTTCTTTTCTTTCACATCTCTCTCTCTCTCTCTCTCTCTCTCTCTCTCTCTCTCTCAACAAAAGTTAAGGTTCAACTGAGAGTGAGTTTGGATAGCAATGCATTTGCATTACTATCCGTATCTGTATTTCCTTAGGTAGGTCTCGTGACACTGTTCACGGGACCCATAAGTACCCCTTTCAGCAAATATAACTTCTAACCTAGATCCCTCAGTTTATTCACATATTTAAAAATTATTTTGTTACAGTAATTTCATTTTTTAGTTTTTAGTAATAAGCAGTATCAAAACAGACCCTGAGAGTATTGGAAATTTATTTTGAGGGTAAGCAATTTTGGTAGATTTTTTTTAAGTAATAAGTTTTATTAGAAAAATTAAGAGTATCATTTTGGTAGATTTAAAAAAAAAAAAAAAAAAACTGATTACAATCCTTGATTTTATTGTCCTTGCCCTTCCAGATTGTAATAAGCAAATGTTAGTATGCTTTGACATGTAAATTCAAGAGGAAAGGTAAAAAGAAGAGTTTTGGAAGTACTTGTATGTATTGCTGAAAATTATATTCCAGGGATTCTTTGTTTGGAACATGCCTTCTAGCTTTTCTTTTATTCTCACAGCTTCCATTGACACTGCTCACTATATGTAAGCGTGATTAATAATCTGTCCAGCATGACCCACTCGACCGATCAGGACTGGATGATGGGTGCAACCTTCACCAAACCTGTCAAACTTGTGATGATCTCTATCTATTTGATTTTAATACTTGGGGATGGTTTATGATACTCCTTTGGTCACCTTTATATTTTAATAATTTGATAGTTGAGGATGTGGAGATTTCAACATTAGACATTTCTATTGAAAACACTAATAGGTGCCAATTGATCTATATGGGCTTTTGACCTTTGTTGGGGATGTTTTGCGACAAGGGCCAAAAATGTGAGAATGACCCAAATCTTCCCTTGGGTTTTTTAGAAGTGTTTATTGTGGAGAATCAAGCCCAAAATTCCAAATGTATAATGAGAAAAAGGCTAATGGTGCTTGTACAAGAGAAAATCAAAATGTTAATAATAAAAGTGTAGAAAAAATATAAAAACATAATAGGTCTGAAACTTCGACCCACAATCACCGAGAAGGGGAAAATAAGAGAGGTTGTGAGGAAGAGAGGGAAGGTTCCCCTGTACCCATATTTCCACCCCTAAGGTTCAGAATTGTGAGAATGTTTCCTGGCTCAGTGGGTTTTTGCTCTCAAGTTTCAGCTCTATGGGGAAAACGTAGTTTAACATGTCTGAAACTTTGACCCACAGTCACCAAGAAGAGAAAATTGAGAGAGGTTGTAAGGAAGAGAGGGAAGGTTCCCCTATACCCATATTTCCACCCGTAAGGTTCAGAATTGTGAGATTGTTGACTGGATAAATAGGTTTTTGCTCTGAAGTTTCAGGCCTCTAGGTAGAACGTGGTTGGCCCCTGTTGAATCTGATTGTACCCATATTCACCATACTTCTTGTCCTGTTTGTAGACTCCACATAGAGCTACAAGTTGACAATGTTGTTTAATCGGGCTTTTAGTAGTCTACCAAAAATAATATGGGCTTTTAGGAATGTATTTATATTTATATTTATATATAATGTTGTTTAGAATGATTGGGCCTTTGTTTATATTACAATTGATCAAATCCAAAATTATGAATTTTTTAGTTATCCCTCTAGCTTTATTATTATGATTTTTTTTAATCTATTCTCTTTTTTCTTTCAAGGCAAGTTGAAGATATAAATTTTTTTTGTAGTATCATTCATTTATTATATCGTAAATGCGTAATATGCTTAGAAATAGGAAATGAAGTTAATCATATGCATATTATAGATATTTTGTAAGATAGCATTTAAGAAATAAAAACAAAAAGTCATAATAAAATAAAATATAATGGGAAGAAACATTTATAGAGGTGGAGTATTAAACAATGTAAGGTTTTCTGCGTTGGATTAGTAGTAAGGTTTTGTTTCTGTTTTTCAAAGGTGGAGGTGGAGCATTGGGTTTTTGTTTATGGTTTTCAAGTGTGTTATGTAAGGTTTTTTTTTTTTTTTTTTTTTTTTTTTTTTGAGGAAATAGTGTGTTATGTAGTTAAAAAATTAAAACCTGACAAGGATCATTCATTTGCATAGATAAATAATCAAACATTTGCATAATAGATACAATATCAACAGCATTAAGTTTTAAAAGCTGAAAAGGATCATTCATTCTTGCTGTAAGGTTCACTTACATGCAAGGTCCAAGTTCACGCAATCTTCATAGTAATTATAGAAAATACGCACTCTGACCAACAATATAATATAGTCCAGGGAGTTCAACTGCCTACACAATATCCAGTATCAGGGCATCTAAACCACCTATGTCAGCTTAAGTGGAGCCTTCTCAACCTTCACAAACACCATTGAATCAACTTTGTCTTGAAGAAGCTCCACAACATAAAGAACCTTACGATTGATATTGTTGATGGGCTTAGAGATTATTATTATCAGTATTACTTAAAACAAATCAAAGAAAATATTACATAGTTTTCCAATTATGATTAATTCATAGAGAGCAACTTGAATCAGCAAAAAAAAAAAAAAAGATAACCAAAAAAAAGTTTGATTAATTACAAAAAATTGTACTAATTAACTTCCCAAAAAGAAACTCATTTTAGGGTATTCCAAAACGGAATAGAACAACAATAAAACAGCACAGAATGAGTATAACCTATCTCATAAGGATTCTATGCAAACCTAAGTCTTCCAATCTTAAATAGTGAAATGTGTTGACAATAATAGAAACGATGTCGTTTCTTATCAAGCAAATGACGCACGTGGGAGAGATAAGAAACAATCCATGACACGGGAAATCACTTACCTAGACGACGACGTTTCATCCAGTAAAGAATTAAAGCCAGGGGATGCCGTCTCTTAAGCCAGACAGATACTTTGGATCAAAGATGGGTTAGATATTTCTGAGATTGAAAAGTAGTTAGAGGGTAGTTAATTAGTTAGTTAGCTCCGCATAATTTGGAGTCTGTTACAGTCCTTAACAGAGAGGATTATATGTGTTAGGCTGGGTATATATAAGTGGTGTACATTGTTAATTATAATCTATCAAGAAAAGAGTTCTTCAATTCATATCACTCTCTTTCTCTCTCTCTCTTTATCTCTCTGTGTTCTTAAGATTTTCTTCTCACTGCTCTTACATCGCAAGTGTTCATTGATTTCATAGTTTTCTTTAAAATGTCAGTAGGGTACAAAAAGACAGCTTAAATTACAACAACTAATTTATAGACCAATTACTCACTCATACAGGTAAAAACCAAACGAACAGCAAAACTGAATAGGCCATCAAGTTAGGTTGGTCTTCTTGCACAACTAAAATCAAATAGCTTATCAAGATGAAAAAGGAGGTTTCTTTTTTCTTTTTTTTGATAAGTAATTGTAAATTATTAAATTTGGAAATGCGTATACTGGAAGTATTCAGAGATTTAAAAAATAGAAAGAAAGAAAAGAAAGAAAAGGAAGCTATAAGATTAGCGATACAAGTACAATGAGTCGAAAAACTCCATAAGAAAAAAGGTTGAGATAGTAAAAGAGTGCATCACCCAGTCAAAGAGAGTTTTCAAGAAAAGAAACATGAGATTCGGTACAGACAGCTTCTTCTCCGCAAATATATATCTGCTGATTTCTCTCCCCAAATGCACCATAGAATACAGGCTGGCCCTGCCCCCTATACAGTTCCATACCTACGGTGCCCCATCATTCCATACCTACGATGCCCCATCATTCCACTCCAAGGGCCCGTCATAGACTTGATTGAATTTGGCATGACCCAAGAAATCCTGATGGCGCAGACAAAAAAAAAAAAAACCCACAGATCAATGGCAATTGAACAATGGAACAACAAAATGACTTAATGTTTCACCAGATAATTTGCACATGCAACACCAATCCGCAATTACAATACCCCTTTTACAGAGGTTATTTGCCATTAGAATTTTTCCCAGTGTTGCCTCCCAGACAAGAAAGGATACTAGGTGGGGAAATACCTCTCCAGACACACTTCCAAGGAAAATTAAGAGTATGAGCTGCTCTAGTATTGATCACTGTGTAATAACTCTTGATTTGAAACCCTTTGTTGGTGGAAGGGAGCCAAACCAGGTTATCACCACCAGATGAACCAACCTGTGCAGCATACAGATCATCTAAAAACTGAGTCATAGGCTCCAACTCGCAATCTTGAACATCTCGAACAAAAATAGGTATCCAGTGTGCCTTGCCATGTACCCATTCCATACCGTCAAAGACTCGAGCATTTTTGTCTCTAGCAAATCTAAATAGCTCCGGATGTCTATCTTGAAAGGAACTAATACCGCCAATAAAATTAGATAAGCATTACTGAGTAGTGAATATCTAGCCAAAGGTTACAAGAAAAGTTTTCAAGACAAGGAAATCATAGTTAACAAGAGACTAATCAACCACATAATGTGACAAGGTTTCCAATAAACATCATATTAAATTCCACTATTCAACATGTTTGAACCGGTGAAAATGGCCAAATACCATTATTTTTTAGAAATTTTTAGCAAAAAAGCACTATATTGGAAATTATTAGGGAAATACCACTTTTCTAGTACTCGAGTTTCTTAAACTCGAGTTCTAAATGGTACTCGAGTTTAAAAAGCTCAAGTACCTAGAAGTTCGGCTACCGTGGCACTGCTGACCTGGAATTTGTGCAATTAAAAGAAAATAATGTGGTACTTGAGCTTGATATACTCGAGTTTCCATGCAACACAGTACTCGAGTATATTAGGCTCAAGTACCTATTATAAAATTATGTTTATGTTTATTTTTAAAATACTCGAGCTCAGCAAGCTCGAGTACCTTGTAAGAAACTTGAGTTTAGTAAACTCGAGTTCCTTATAACTTTTTTTTTGGATATAAACATAAACATACACATAAACATAAACATAAACATAAATATAAAACCAAGTAGTTTTTTTATGTTTTTATTTATTTAAATAGAAGTATTATAAAATATAGAGATTTTAATTTCAAACTATGAATTAATTTCTACATGAATTAAAATTGTTCATTGTTTTCTCATAAAAATTGTTCACTTTTTTCTGCAAAAACTATTTCTATGATTTTGCATAAAATTATTTTTTGTTCAGCATTATTTAAAAAATTATTCACTCTCTTTTTTGTGTAAATTATTATTTTTTCACTATTTAAAAAATTGTTCACTGTTTTCACATAAAACACCTACTGAAATCATGTTTTCTAAATTTAAACACCAAATCAGAATGCTTTTTCATGCTTAAATTTCACAATAATCGAATTTGTTCTTCTGCATTGATAAAATCTATTTCTACATTAATAAAATTAGCTCTCTGCACATCATGTTTGTTGTATATTCGAATCTACTTACTGCATTCATAAAATTTATTTTCTGTATTAATTAAAACTGTTCATTGTTTTCTCATAAAAATTGTTCACTATTTTTTGCAAAAACTATTCCTATGATTTTGCATAAAATTATTTTCTGTTCAGCATTATTTAAAAAATTGTTCACTCTATTTTCTATGTAAATTATTTTCTGTTTACTATTTAAAAAATTGTTCACTGTTTTCTTATAAAACACCAACCGAAATCGTATTTTCTAAATTTAAACGCCAAATCTAAATGCTTTTCATGCTTAAATTTTACAATAATCGAATTTGTTTTTCTGCATTGATAAAATCTATTTCTACATTAATAAAATTTGCTTTCTGCACATTATATTTACTGTATATTCGAATTTGCTTACTGCATTCATAAAATCTATTTTCTGCATTAATTAAAACTGTTCATTGTTTTCTCATAAAAATTGTTCACTATTTTTTGCAAAAACTATTTCTATGATTTTACATAAAATTATTTTCTGTTCAGCATTATTTAAAAAAAAATTCACTCTATTTTCTGCTTAAATTATTTTCTGTTTATTATTTAAAAAATTGTTCACTGTTTTCTTATAAAACACTTACTGAAATCGTGTTTTCTAAATTTAAATGCCAAATCTGAATGATTTTTTATGCTTAAATTTCATAATAATGGAATTTGTTTTTCTGCATTGATGAAATTTATTTCTACATTAATAAAATTTGCTCTCTGCACATCATGTTTGCTGTATATTCGAATCTGCTTACTACATTAATAAAATCTGTTTTATGCATTAATTAAAACTGTTTATTGTTTTCTCATAATTGTTATTTGAACAAAATGGAACTATTTCTTTTTGGTAATTGATTTGCTTCTAGAATATATTCTTCAAAAGTTTTCACAACAATTTGACAGTAAAGACAATAAAGTTTCCCCATTAATAATGTAGTAAGTAAAGTTGTAGTCCTTATAGCCGAAATTAAACACAAATACACTATGCATTTTGTATATTGCCCAACACGTATGAAATTGCAACGAAGAAGCGTGGGATAGGCTTCATGAAATTGCAACGAAGAATATTGAAGGTGATAGGGTTAGACCACTCTAGGCATAAGATTTCCATCGTGTATCGAGCACCTCAACCGGTTGTAGACACCCATGTTTTCTACAATTCACTAGAGTTATCAAGTGGCGCCCAAGTGAAGATGATGTGGGAAATTGTTGAACAAATGGTGGTGAAAGGATTCATTGCTTTCGATCTCTATGTCACTGTCGAGCCCACCATAGTAAAGTTCGGAGAGGGTTCACAACATGCTGTTTTGGATGGAATTGTAGATGAGCACATTGACTCAATACCATTACAGTCTTATCAAGGGTGTGCAGAAAACACAAGAGATGGGTATAGTAGTGAACCGTGGTAGACATTTCCCCATGCTTCACACATTGAGGAGGAGCAAGGGCCCCAGGAAGTGCATGAAGGAGAGCATTTATCTCATGATGAGCTGCATGGGGGCACATCCGAAAATGAAGATGATCACGGACTTGGTGATGATTCAACCCATATTGATGTTACTAGGGATGACTTCGAGGAGCTCCTAGATACCATGGGTGAACATGAGGATGTTGATCATATCGAGGATGTGGTTGTAGAAGAGAATAGAGACACATGCCCTGGTCTTGATCCTACGCTGGAATGGTTCACCAAAAACACTTGGGATAATATGTTTGATCCATCACTGGCTATGCAAGCGGAAGTATCAAGTTGGATGCCTGGGGAGCAACCAATGAAAGGAATGGTGTTTGCGACTAAATTGGTGGTGCAACATGCGTTGACTTGGTACGCACTGCGATAGAATTTTAGTTTCAAAACTGAGCATTCAAATTCAGAGAGGCTTATGGTGAGTTGTGAGTATGATTCCTGTCCATGGTCAGTCCGTACGATATGTTGCAAGGGAGACAATGTCTGGAAGATCACAAAATGCAAAGGCCCCCACACGTGCGATAAAATTCAGTATGCTCATGATGGTCAGATGATTGATTCGACGTTCCTAGTATATGTACTTGAGCTCTATATACGAGAAGACCCTGTGTATAAGATGAAGAACTTACGCCACGTTGCTTTGGCAGACTTAAAACACGAAGTATCTCACTACAAGGTATTCTTTAACTTGCATTCTTTTTTCAATACAATGTAGAGACATCAATCTTCTGTAAAGTATAAGCATGATATTTTTTTCTCAAAACCCATGAATACCTTATGTTATGCAAAATGAAATTGAAAAAGAAAAGAAAAAAGAGGATAAAGAGAAAGGAATATTTTCTTCATCTTATTTAACTTGTATTCATTTCTAACGTAATCATTATGGTTCACATACAAGGTTTGGGATGTCAAACAAAAGGCCGTTTGCAGCTATATATGGGGATTTTAAGGAGTCTTATGCAAAGTTGCCGCGTTTTTTTGCAGGACTTAAGGATGCAAGTCTGGGTACAAAGTATAAGTTACTAGTAGACGATAATTATGAATGAGGAACCTGTACATTCAAGTCTGTATTTTGGGCGTTTCATACATGTATTGTTGGGTTCAAGAACTGTAGGCCTGTGATTAGCATTGATGCAACCTACTTTTATAGAAAATATAGAGGAAAATTGATGATTGCAATGGCGACAGATGCTAATAATAAGATTTATCCACTAGCCTTCGCTGTTGTCAAGAGTGAAAGCACAGAGACTTGGGGTTAGTTCTTGGCTTGTATTAGAAGGTATGTTACTGATCGAAGACACTTGTGTGTCATATTTGACAGACACCCTGGGATGCAAGCTATCTTCAGAGACACTACTCGAGACTTTTTGCAGCCTTTCATGACAGAACATCGTTACTGCCTTCGTCATCTATGCAATAACTGTTGGATAAAAATCTGGTTTTGTATCTCATACAAAACACATAGCGGAAGCAACAATCAAGGATCTATTTTATTCATGATTGACAACATGCACTATATAAATTTCAGAATTTAGGAATAAGATAGCGTACCTTGGTATGGAGAAATTCAAAACAAAGATTAGAAGCACTTGGGAAAACTTTTAATCTTCACTCCAATTCCACTTTACACCCAAGATGTGTGGTCTCTCAATCAGTTTTCAAAGGGAGAATGAAAGTATGTCTCACACTCTCTCTTTTTCTCTATGATTCTTTTCTTAAAAATCTCTTTTTCTCTATGATTCTTTTCTTAAAAATCTCTTTTTCTCTATGATTTTTTTCTTAAAAATCTCTTTTTTTTTTTTATGATTCTTTTCTTAAAAATCTCTTTTTTAAAAAAAATTCTGTATGTTTCTCCCTTTATAACTAACTGATTATCTAATTGGGCCGGCCTATTGGGCCTTTCCAATTGGGCTTTAATGTGTGGCTTGGAATGGGACCAAAAGGGACCAATAAGACACTAGCTCCAATGGGCCTTGGGCTTTTCCGTCAACTCTTGACAAGTTTAAAGTTACTATTAATTATATTTAATACCACTATATAAATATAATTGCACTCTAGGTCTTATTAATAAATTATATCCCAAGACTTTATTTTACACGCAACCCCTTCATAAAATATTCGTAATAACACAAAGTCAGAATGTAGACTGCCACTTTGTAAATTACTACATCTTATCCTTGAGTACCCGGTTTAATCCTTTAAAGTTATTCATCATATATTTATGAAATCCAATTTCATAAATATATACTTTAGTAATTTCTTACCAAAGTGGTTAGGCCTAACTCTCTGAATAACCAAACCCATTAAACTTATCTCAAGGGAATATTTTGTATCTCCATCAAGAGGCTATGAATTCCATCTTGAGAATATATGTTCCATCAACACTAAATGTGGTTGCCCAACATACTGAGGTTTTGACCGTTACGTTAGATCTCACTCCTGATATATCAAAGCAACCTACACCTCATGATCAAGTCCATTATTCTCTCAGGATTAAGAGTTCATGCAAATAGAAGTCATGAGATTTATTATTCATTTGACAGTCGTTAGGAGAATAATAAATCTCACTGTGGTCCAGTTCAATATGTCTTAACTCTTAAAACATATCAACATATCAACATATCAACATATCAACATATCAACTAGAAGTCACCACTTCCATGATCAAGACAAATCATCTTAGTTGATACATTATAGTCTTCGCAGATGAAATGCCCAATTTCATCACCGACTACGAACTACAAATTTTGAGTTTACAAAGAACTTGTGATTTATATCTTCTGTGACTTTTCACATAAATCACATACTATGCATCTCATGGACTATATGATAATGTCCAAATATTCATGTTGCCATTATTTTAGATAAAAATAAACAAATTTATTAAACACAATATTAAGTCATACATAATGTCATACATAGCATCATATAATAGGATTTAAGGACATATATCTTAACAATCTCCCACTTGCCCTAAAGACTATTGTGCACTAATCTAACTCCCATTCCCTCCAAATGTGACTCGAAGGTCCTTTGAGGCAAGGTTTTGGTAAAAGGGTCTGCTAGATTATTTGCACTTTCAATCTTTGCCACCACAACATCTCCACGAGCAACAATGTCTCGAATGATATGGTACTTCCTCTCAATATGCTTTCCTTTCTTGTGATTCCTTGGATTTTTGGATTGTGCAACCGCTCCACTATTGTCGCAAAATAATGTGATGGGAACTTGCTCCATTCTTACAACACCAAGGCCAGAAAGGAATTTCTTGAGCCAAACAGCCTCCTTTGCTGCTTCACAAGTAGCAACGTACTCGGCTTCCATGGTAGAGTCCGCAATACAAGATTGCTTAACACTCCTCCAACTTATGGCTCCACCTCCCAAGGTGAAAACACATCCTGAAGTGAATTTTCTGAAATCTAGATCCGATTGAAAATCTGAATCTGTATAGCCAATGGGAATCAAATCCTCACAATGGTAAACAAGCATATAATCTCTCTTTCTCCTAAGATACTTGAGAATGTGCTTTAGAGCTTGCCAATGTTTTGGTCCTGGATTTGATTGATATCGGCTAACTATGTCAACTGAATAACAAATATCTGGTCTAGTGCAAAGCATGGCATACATGAGACTTCTTACTGCAGAAGCATAAGGAACTTGTCTCATCATATTTTCTTCCTCTTGAGTCTTAGGCCTTTGGTCATCAGACAGAGGAACTCCATGTCTAAAAGGAAGCAATCATTTCTTGGAGTTTTGCATGCTAAACCGTTCTAGAACCTTATCTATATATCCAGCTTGTGATAAGCCTAACATCTTATTCTTGCGATCTCGCCAAAGCTTGATCCCTAGAATAAAGTTAGCCTCACCCAAGTCCTTCATATCAAATTGGCTAGACAACCAAACTTTAACTGATGACATTACCCCTACATCATTCCCAATGAGTAGAATATCATCAACATAAAGCACTAGGAACATTACTACTTTGTCTCGATTTCTTTTGTACACACATGGTTCATCAAGATTTTGTTCAAAATCAAATGATTTGATTGCTTGATCAAACCTGATGTTCCATGACCTAGATGCTTGCTTAAGTCCATAAATGGACCTATTCAACTTGCATACCATATGCTCTTGGTTCTTTGCTATGAAACCTTCCGGTTGCAACATGTATATTTCTTCTTCAAGATTGTCATTAAGAAATGCAGTCTTGACATCCATTTGCCAAATCTCATAATCAACATCTCATGAGTAATATCTTGTGGTGTATCTAATACAGTCACATCAGCCCTAGTTTCATCCATTGGTTGTTCAACTATAGGTTTATTCATTTCAGCCAAGACAACTCTGCTTCTAGGAGTATAATCATTCATATAGTCATTTTCTAAGAATTTGGCATTTGTGCTAACAAACACTTTGTTATCCTTATGACTATAGAATAAACCTCCAACAGTTCCTTTTGGATACCCTACAAAGAAAACCACTTCTGTTTTAGACTGTAACTTGTCTGACTTTCCTTTCAACAAATGTGCTGGACAACCCCAAATGTGGAGATGTCTCATACTAGGCTTACACCCATTCCACAACTCTACAGGTGTTTTAGGAACAGACTTCGAAGGTACTAAATTCAGAAGATACATTGCAGTATTTAAGGCATATTCCCAAAAGGAAATTGATAGAGTCGAATAACTCAACATGGATCTAACCATATCCAAAAGAGTCCTATTCCTTCTTTCTGCTACACCATTTTGTTGTGGGGTTCTAGGTGCAGTCAACTGGGATATAATCCCATTTTCAGTTAATTAATCCTTGAAATCCCCAAGAAGGTATTCGCCACCTCGATCAGATTGAATGGCCTTTATGCGTTTACCTAATTGATTCTCAACTTCAGCCCTAAACTCTTTGAACTTTTCAAAGGCTTCGGACTTCCGTTTTATTAGGTACACATAACCAAATCTAGAGTAATCATCAGTGAAAGTAATGAAATACTCATAGCCACCTCTTGCTTGGATTGACATAGGACCACATACATCTGAATGCACTAGCTTTAGCAAATCTCGGGCTTTTCTACCTTTTGCATTAAAAGGCCGTTTGGTCATTTTACCTTCCAAACAAGATTCGTAAACTGAAAAACCATCAAAGTCCATGGGTTGTAAAAGTCCATCTTTGATTAGTCTTTGAATCCTACTTGAATTAATATAACCCAAACGCAAGTGCCAAAGATATGTTTCACTAGTAGAAGGAAACTTTCTCTTTAATGATTTTATATGAGAGTTATTATCTATTTCAGAATTGTATAATTCATGCATGTTAGGAGTTAAAATATAAATACCATCCACAATATTGCCAGAACAGATAAACATTTTATCCTTCTTTATTACAACATTGTCTTTCAGGATAACACAATATCCATGCTTACCTAAATAAGTTGCAGAAATTAAATTCCTACGAACATTAGGTACATACAAACAGTCTTCCAATATTAACACTCTAGACTTAAAACACAAATTGTACACTCCAACAGCTACAACCGGAATCTTGCTCCCATCAGCCAAAGTAAGAAATAGTTATCCCTCATTCAACTTTCTGGTCTTCTGGAACCCCTGCAAAGAATTGCAGATATGATTAGTACAACCTGAATCCACACACCAGGAATCTGTTGGATTCTGTACCAAACATATTTCAAGAAGAAAGGAACTTTTCATACCCTTATTCTTGGCAGCCTTGAATATTGGACAATTCCTCTTCCAATGTCCTTTCTCACCACAATGGAAACACTTTCTTTTGCTTTTCTTTCCTTTGTCGGCAACCCCTAAAGCAATTTGTTTACCAGTTTTCTTAGTGAAGTCCTTCTTCTTCTTCTTACCCTTGCCTTTCGACTTAGGTTGAGAAGTAGAAGCTTCACCCACATTGGCTTCAATACTAGAAGTACCAAGGATGCCTTCCGCCGCCACTAACTCATTCATTAATTCAGACAAAGAGTAAATCTTTTTGTTCATATTATAATTGAGTCTGAATTCCTTGAATGATTCTGGTAGTGACTAAAGTATCATATCCACTTGGGATTCTCCATCAATGTCGGCACCCAAAACTTCTAATGTGTTCAGATTAGCAATCATCCTAAGACAATGCTCCTTTACTGAACTTCCTGCAGCCATTTTGGTATTATAAATTTGCCTCATGGTTTCTTGCCTTGCAGACCGGCCTTGCTCACCAAACATCTCCTTCAGACTAAGCATTATGTCCGAAGCAAGTTCTACATCTTGCATTTGATGCTGTAGAACATTTGAGATAGATGCTAGGATGTAGCACTTGGCCATCTCATTAGATTTCTGCCAACGATCGTATCGTTGTTTTTCCTCAAGAGGAGTATCTAATGAAGGAAAGTTAGGACATGGTTAAGTAAGTACATATTTGTGTTCTTCAGCAGTAAGAACAATGTCCAAATTCCTTTTCCAGTCAACATAGTTGGATCCAGTCCGTTTGTTTTGATTAAGAATAGCAACAAGTGGGCTAAATGATGCCATGATTTAAATCTGAAAATAATAAACATGAATATAATAAGTAAACTGGACATTATCAATTTAGCATATAAACATATAATATGGAACCTTAATAAAACCATAAAATAATATATGCAACGACAACCCAGTCCCATATTCAATATCCCTCAGCATAGAGTGAACATTAAATACTATGATTGATTGAGAATTATTCTCATTATTAGTGCTATCATGATAACTCTTATCAAAGACTAATAATATGCCGTTTTACATTTAGCCTCTAAGTAATAATAGCAAGAACTCAGCATAAAGGATACTAAAATACTTAGTCTAGTGTATACCATTGTCTAGAATCATGTGTAGCCACATTTCATCCGTTTAACAAGCTTATTTTGTGGTACCATGATAAAAACACCCTCCGCATGGAATGCAAAGCTCGAGGCTAAGATAAGGTGTTTATCAAACAACTATAAACTAAGAAATTCAATCTTGTAGGACCATGAAATAAATACTCTCCGCATGGAATGCTAAGCTCGAGGCAAAGACAAAGTATATATTTCACACTACTATGAACCAACAATGGAGGCCGTGAGATTCAACCTTTGTACCTCTCTCCCACTAGATATTTTAAAATTAAAGGTTTTTATTGTCAAGAATTATAATAATGCTAGACACGTGAAAAACTTAATCCTAATCTCATTAAGAATAAATTTCATTAAATTAGCATTAATATATGTATAAATATATATAACATAATATAAATATATATAATATAATATAATATAATAATACATATAATTCTTTCACATTGTTGAAATCCTGTAGGGATTCAACTTCCATCAAGACAATTACCAATTTTCTTAATATATATATGACCGTGGCCCATAATTGTTCAAGCAATGCAGTCATAATTCATGCCGTACAATATCATTTCATTAAAGACAAGATGATAAATGGAATGCTTGAATACAATCCAGACAGTGCAAGGAATGATGACACGTAAAAAGGTAGTTATATATATATAGGTACAAAGAAAATAACTACCCCCATATTAATAACTACCCGTTTCAAATGGATATCATGGCCATATGATCAAACTTATGCAATGCAATTGTCATCATCATGAACGGTTGAACATCATCAAGAAACCATTTTTCTTTTATTCTAAAATCCAATCATATGTTATGCAATCATGATATGAAAACCTGGCTTTGATACCAATTGTTGGATAAAAATCTGGTTTTGTATCTCATACAAAACACATAGCGGAAGCAATAATCAAGGATCTATTTCATTCATGATTGACAACATGCACTATATAAATTTCAGAATTTAAGAATAAGATAGCGTACCTTGGTATGGAGAATATCAAAACAAAAATTAGAAGCACTTGGGAAAACTTTTAATCTTCACTCCAATTCCACTTTATGCCCAAGATGTGTGGTCTCTCAATCAGTTTCCAAAGGGAGAATGAAAGTGTGTTTTACACTCTCTCTTTTTCTCTATGATTCTTTTCTTAAAAATCTCTTTTCCTCTATGATTCTTTTCTTAAAAATCTCTTTTTCTCTATGATTCTTTTCTTAAAAATCTTTTTTTTTTTTATGATTCTTTTCTTAAAAATCTCTTTTTAAAAAAAAATTCTGTATGTTTCTCCCTTTATAACTAACTGATTATCTAATTGGGCCGGCCTATTGGGCCTTTCCAATTGGACTTTAATGTGTGGTTTGGAATGTGACCAAAAGGGACCAATAAGACACTAGCTCCAATGGGCCTTGGGCTTTTCCGTCAACTCTTGACAAGTCCAAAGTTACCATTAATTATATTTAATACCACTATATAAATATAATTGCACTCTAGGTCTTATTAATAAATTATATCCTAATATTTTATTTTACATGCAACCCCTTCATAAAATATTCGTAGTAACACAAAGTTAGAATGTAGACTGCCACTTTGTAAATTACTACATCTTATCCTTGAGTACCCGGTTTAATCCTTTAAAGTTATTCATCATATATTTATGAAATCCAATTTCATAAATATATACTTTAGTAATTTCTTATCAAAGTGGTTAGGCCTAACTCTCTGAATAACCAAACCCATTAAATTTATCTTAAGGGAATATTTTGTATCTCCATCAAGAGACTATGAATTCCATCTTGAGAATATATGTTTCATCAACACTAAATGTGGTTGCCTAACATACTAAGGTTTTGACCATTACGTTAGATCTCACTCCTGATATATCAAAGCAACCTACACCTCATGATCAAGTCCATTATTCTCTCAGGATTAAGAGTTCATGCAAATAGAAGTCGTGAGATTTATTATTCATTTGACAGTCGTTAGAAGAATAATAAATCTCACAGCGATCCAGTTCAATATGTCTTAACTCTTAAAACATATCAACATATCAACTAGAAGTCACCACTTCTATGATCAAGACAAATCATCTTAGTTGATACGTTATAGTCTTCGCAGATGAAATGCCCAATTTCATCACCGACTACGAACTACAAATTCTGAGTTTACAAAGAGTTTGTGATTTATATCTTCTGTGACTTTTCACATAAATCACATACTATGCATTTCATGGACTATATGATAATGTCCAAATATTCATGTTGCCATTATTTTAGATAAAAATAAACAAATTTATTAAACACAACATTAAGTCATACATAGCATCATACAATAGGATTTAAGGGCATATATCCTAACAATAACGTGAACACTAGATGGAACAATGAAACTTTAAACAATCTAGTATGGAGGGCAGCAAGTGCTACCTAAGAGCAAAAGTTCAATGCCCCTTGGATATCTTCATAAGAAATAAGGCGAAAGTGGAGTAGCACAGGGTGACGAGATTGAGCGCCCAACAACAACCATATCAAGAAGATACACCACATAATCCAGGGAGTGCTAGACATGGGGATCACACACATAGGGTTAATTTGCTGCAAAGAACTTGCACATGTCAGAAGTGGAAACTGTACAAGATACCATGTTCACATGTCATTGCAGTTTGTATTTGGTATCGATATGATGCAGAGCAATACATTGACCAATGCTATAGCATGGATGCACTATTCCGGAGCTATGCTTCCTTTTTCCCTGCGTTGAAAGATAGATTATCATGGCTAGATCCTAAAGAAACTCGAAAGGTCCTCCCTAACCCCCGATTGATCCAAGAGAAAGGTCGCCCTGTCTCAACACCAATCAGGAATGAGATGGACGAGGGCGGGAAGCGGCCTAGAACCACACCATGGAAGGAGGGGGGGGGGGGAGAAAGGTGCAATGCGGGTTGTGTGACCAAGAGGGGCATAATCGAAGAACATGCCCTAAGCGAAATGAGGCCCCGACGAGTGGTGGTCTCGTGGACTAGGTACGCTAAGTTTGAACCGTGGCATCCTTCTAATTCTTGAACGTGTAGAGTACAAACTTTTTTGACTACTATAAATGTACATGCATCTTTTTTCTAAAATGGCTTACTTTTGAGAAATTTTTGTTTGAATTTTAGATTATTTATCTTACCACGTAAAAATTATTTTCCCAAACTTTTAATTCATTATTGTCTTATCAAAAGGTGACCAAACTTCTGGATCACGACCTAATTTTACACCAACTCAAATTGGGTAGTCTTCATAGCTGGCCGATTTTATATTATCAAAAGGTCATGGATATTAGCCAAAGTTAAAATCGTGAGCATGATTTTGTGGAGGCTGCCAGGCTTTTTCATATGGATCTTGATAAATTTAGATACCAGGATCCATCATGTTGCTTATCATCTTCTAATTCTTGTTTCTAATTTTGTTGCACTTTTTTGCGTATTATCAAGGGGCAAGGATTGCCTCCATTTTCTACATTTTACAGTTGGGCTTCCCATTGTGACATGACATGGTATTGAGAGGAAAGTGAAACTATAATCATTAGATAAAAAAGTGAAGTGGAATGATTTGGCTACAGATGTGTAGTAAATCATTTTATAATTTTCATTATTTGTTGCTCTGTCACATTCAGATTTTATCTCCCTGTTTGTTTCAAACCTTAATGCTCTTTACAGCATGAAATATTTGTTTTTCTAAATGCAATGATTATATGTTGGTGAAAATGTATATTTATTCAACCTGCATTTATTTATAATTACAACATGCTGAAAATTTGACTTGTCCTGTTCTTTTTAATATTATGATTCCCTTCTAAATAAATGGTCTTTTTTTTTCCCTAAGAAATCAAATGAAAATCTGGAGGATGCTAGCAATGAACTGATTTTCATTGATGATGATGTGGTTCGGTTCCAAATAGGGGAAGTCTTTGCTCATGTGTCAAAGGATGAAGTGGAGGCCAGGATAGAACAGATGAAAGAGGTGACTAGCAAGAACTTCGAAAAACTGGAGGAAGAGAAAGATTTTGTAGTTGCACAGATGGCCGAATTGAAAAAGATTTTGTATGGGAAGTCCAATGACTCCATCAATCTAGGGGAGGATTTATATGGATAAGTTGTAATTTTCCTAGAGTTTGGTTGCTTGTTCATGTTGGTGACATGGTTCCCCTTGTTGCTATGTAATTAGAGAAAATGACTTGTTGAAAATTCTATTACCTCGGTTGTCATCACCATTGTCTTTAGATAATTCAATTAATTACTGAATTTATCAGTCTTTTTGTCATGTAAAATGACTTGGTTTCTTATGCTTAAATTTTAAACGTATTTTGTTTCATGAAAGTATTGGTACTTTTTATTTTGTTTCATGCAATGCCGATTGATACTCGAGTTTCAAGGACTCGGGTACTTCTAACACAGTACCCGAGTCCATGAAACTCGAGTATAAATTGGCAAGAATCAGGACCAATCCAGATTGGTATCCGAGTTTATTGGACTCGAGTACGACATACAATACTTGAGTCCAGGAAACGCGTGTATCAATAGCCATAATACACTCAGCAAAGTGGGGTGAACCCAGATTGGTACCCGAGTTTAGTGGACTCGAGTACGACACTACAGTACTCGAGTCCAGGAAACTCGAGTACATAGTGGCATTTTTTAAATCCCAAATGCCATGTCAGCCATGCCACGGTGGAACGAGAAAATATGGTACTCGAGTTTGGTGAGCTTGAGTACTAGAAAAAGTGGTAGATCACCATTTATTTTGGAAACAGTGTTTTTTGGCTAAAAAGTTTATAAAAGGGTGGTATTTGGCAATTTTGGCTAGCATACTAGCACTAGTACCCTTATTTTTTAATAACTCAGTCCACACATTATTGTTTCCCCCCCCCCCCCAAAAAAGTCCTCACATTGTTATTTTTTTATTTGATAATATGAAAATTAGGGATAGGAGTTTTGAGTTCAGAATATCTTTGTTGAAAATACTAAAGGTGGTTGGGGTGAAACAAAAAATATAAAAAATAGAGAAGAGAAAACTGATTTTACGGATGTTTTTGCTCCTTGCCACCAAAATTCTATTTTCCTAATTAGAGAAGAAAATAGAGGGGAGTTGAATAGTCCCCTCTCATGTCCTGGATGTTGCTCCTCTTTTTTTTTTTTTTTTTTTTTTGGGTGTGGCTTTCCCAAGCATGATGGTGCTTTCTTTTGTTTTTTCTATTCTTTTTTCTTTCCTGGGCGTGACAGTGCCTTTTTTTTTTGTTTTGTTTTGCTTTTCTTTTTTCTTTTCTGTTTTTTGGATTTAACTAGATATAAATTTTTCTTAATATTTTTTTCTTGGCATGATTTTTTTAATAATAAATTTGGATGATTGCCTTTTTTGTTGTTGTTGTTGTTTGCCTTTTTTTTTTTTTTTTTTTTTTTTTTTTAATTGGACATCATTTTTTAACAAAGACATGTTAGTTAATTTATACAAACTCATTTTTTTCAATTCCTATACTTTTCCACTCCCAACCAAACACAAAAGGAGGAAAGTAAAATCTTTTCTATCTTCCCAACCAAATAGACTCTAGTGCTTTGTTTTAGGGATGATATTTTCTAGAAAATGCGTCATTTTCTAAAATGTATTTTCTATAATACTATCTTATTTTCTTATGTTTGGTAAAAACCTTAAATAAGTTGAAAAATAATCTCTTAACTTTCCTTATTTAGCTTGATGTGAGATAGAGTTGTTTTCAAAAAAATTTACGCTCCGTATGTTTTAATGGAAAACCTTGTGTAAAGATAGTTTTACTTATTTTCCAATATTTTGTAGCATAAAAAAAGACGAGTAAAAAGAAAACTATATTTGGTCAACATAAAAAGTATGGCTTATTTTTAGAGATTGTTTTTCATTAAATTTTTTTGGAAAACAACTTTATCTCACAATAAGTTAAATAAGAGAAGTTAGGAGGTTATTTTTCAACTCATTGAAAATTGCTACCAAACATTAGAAAATGAGATAGATTTATAGAAAATGTTTCTTGGAAAATGACTCATTTTTTAGAAAACATCATTGTTGAAACAAACATAGCGTTAGTGGAAAATAATCTTTAAAAATAAGTCATACTTTTTATGTGGATCAAATATATATATATATTTTGACTCATTTTTCTTATTCTACCAAACATTGGAAAACATGGAAAAATATCTATCGTTACACTTTTTTATTTTAAGAGAATTTCAATTTATGACATTCGTTTTTAATAATAGTTTTTTATCATTAGACTAAGACACCAATCGGTTTTTGGTGTAGACAGAGATTAAACCCTAGATATTATCAAAGATTTTACCAATTGAACTAACTAGAATCCACTTCGTTACACTTAATTACTCAAGGTTTTCTATCGAAACAAATTGACCCGTAAAGAAATGCCAGCTCAGCTATACGGACTCTTGGTAAGTCCTCAAATTGTTTAATCATAAATATACAATCCCTAAAAATTTATGCTCATTTTAAAAGCACATTAACGCAAAAACACGCACTTTATCCTCCCATAATAAATATAGACATAATCACCATTTTATTCCAAATAATTACACCCGAAAATGGTAACAATTACATATTCTCAAATCCTGTACTGGTATCACCTTTGCCTTCAAATTGCTACAATTATTTTTCTGTGCTAAGGAGATAAAATATTGAATATATAGTCTCAGAAACAGCATGATTCACAGATCCAGCAACAGCACAGGGTAGCAACACTGCAAATAAAAAGTAAACAAATAAATAACAAAATAAGACATTTAATTAGAGAGCTCTCACCAAAAAAGAAAAGATGAAGAAGAAGAAGAAGAAAGGAAGAAAAGAAAAAAAGACAAATGGGAAAGATAAGTAATTAAACACATACCATCCTTTCCAAAACCCATCACCCCTTGTTGTAGTTTCTATTGGAGCAGTGTGTTGGGGATAGCCAGAGTCGACCTTGGTAGGATAACCAATTGGTGGTGGTGGTGCAACATAAGTACGCTGTGCTGGATATGCTGTCACTGGTGAGGGATATGCCACTGCATGCAAAAATTAAAGTATGAACCAAATCAAACAGGTACGTCTAAATTTCCTTGGCATCTTGATAAGTGATTCCAATAAATTTTTTTAGTGGTAGTACTCCAATTTATGATGAATGAAATATCAAAAGGATCAATAAATATATTTAGAGAGGATAAGATCAGTTGTTTTAACTTTTCCTTATTACACAATCTAATAACTTTTTAGTGGATCAATTTTTTTGAAAATTTCATTACCTAATTATAGCTAGGATGGCTTTATTCTTAAAATGCACAGATGTTATTTACTATTTAAACTATAAACCCTTTTTTTATATATTATGTATTTGGATAAATTCCAATAAATTATCCTGAGATTTGGGTTAATGCCAAGTAGGTCCAAGAAATTTCAAAACTAGCCAACTTATCCCTAAACCCAACTTAGTCTCTAAACATTGTCAATCATTCAGAAAAAGTATTTTGTATAAAATGATACCATGTCATTTGTATCAAAACCTTATAAATAAAAAACATTTGCGTAAAAATAATTACTCACTAATACTTGTCTTTCATTTATTAATATGGTTGTTATTTTTTACATGTCTTATACTTATTGAATTTTGATACTACGCTATCATTTGATACCTAATAGCCTCTCAGTCATTTGAGCCCTCTCTTTCCACTCCTCTCTATTCTCTCGTCCCAATTATTCATATACAGATTCAAGACAACCAAAACAAAAAATTCTTCTCTTGTATAAAACCAAATAGACCCATCAGTTCCCAAACCAAATGAAACCAATGCAGAATTCCTAAAAAGAAAAAAACAGAGAAATATGAGTTGTACTTCCCAGATTACAAAGTACATACTAACAAAAATACCTTATTAGGCCCATTTTGAGATAAACTCCAAATCAGAACATACCCATAGATTTGCAAATGACTGTACCCAAAACCCCACCTTTCAAACCCAATTAAAAAATTACCAAATACTCCCTAAATCTACCAAGATCCGAACCAACAAAGAACCAAACCAAAAGAAAGAACAAAGAACCAAACCAAAAGAAAAATAAATAAATAAAAGAAAAGAGAACAGGGATAGAAGAGAAAGCCGCCAGTGGTGGCGTCGTCAGGGTGATTCGTCACTTGTGGTGGTGGCAGAGCCCATGGTCCTCCCCCAAACGTACCCTAATCGTTTGGTATACAAACACAAACCAAACCCAGAAACAAAAATACAAACCTTCTCTTCCATGGCTAATGAACAACAAAAGCTTGAGAGAGGGAGTCTTCAGCTATTGTGGGTGAGAAAAAGAAAGAGAAGAAAGAACCAGAGAGGTCTGAAAGAGAGAAGAGAAGAGTAGAGAAGAGTCTGAGAAGAGAGATAAGAGAAGATAGAGGAGATGGTCAGCTGTTATGAGTGAGAGAAAGAGAAGAGAAAGCTAGAGAGGTCTGAAAGAGAGAAGAGAAAGGAGAAGGTGAGAAAAATAATAGTTAAACGGTATTAGGAACCGTTCAGGGACCAAATTGATCACTTTTAAAAAGTGTCTTGATTGGGTTGGCATTAGCCCAAACCTCAAGCTAGTTTATTAAAATTTACCCTATGTATTCTTTTAAAAAATCTAAACATTTGATACGCAAGAGAGTAAATAATCTCTTGTCATTTTATATAACAGAGAATTTTGAAAAGATATGACGAAAAATCCTAAGTTTCCAAGGAGGAAAAAGAAGAAACTAACATAATGGTAGAGCTATAATACTTTGGAAATTAACATAACACACAAGGCACTTATAAATTGACAAAATATTCAGATGCTTACGAGGTGCTTGTTGTTGGTCGTAGTGACTCATGACTTCCAAAAATAACTCCAAAGGGATCAGAGAATGGGAGAGAGGACAGTATAAATGAAATGAAGGTTAAAGCCTTAAAGGAAAATAAGTTTGAAAAGGGGTATTTATAGTTGTGAATTTGTCATTGCTCTAATAATAAGTCATGAAATAGTGGAGAATTTAAGGCTACGCGATCGGCAAACAACGCGTATTTGTGTTTGGAGAATTCAACAAGGCTAAGGAAAAACAAAAAATAGGATGTTTAATTGGTTGTCCAAAAATAGAATTCATTAGGCTTAACCAATGACTGCATGGCACTTCAAAAGATTGATCAAAGTGGGAGGTTTGCATACACACCCAAGCACACAATCTCTTTCATTTTTGCCATCTCTTGTCAATTGCGACAAATATTGACTGATCTATAAATGGCCCTTCCGTGTCTAACTTATCTTCTTGACCTTTTGAACCTTCTAGGAGATTTATTAGTAAAAAGTCAAGAGCAATGTAAAAAACAAGAAGCTTTTGGATGGTAGGCATTAGTCATGTAGATTTGAATTTGGGTGAGTAAAATCTTAATATCTTGTTTGAATAGTTTAAAAAAGGAGGCGTTTGTGGTAAGAGGATTTAAATACAATTTTTTTTTTTTGAAAACCTAAAAAAGGTGAGTCCCATACTTAAGTATATTGTTTGGGTCATGTTTTTTAAATACAGTTTTCAAAAAATTATTTCCTATTTTCCCAGTTCAAAATAGGATTTTGAAAACAACTAAGAGGATGTTTTTTAAGATATAGAAAATGATATTAATTGCATAATTCTAAAAAATTGAAATAGTGGACCTCACAGATTTTTCCAAACATTCATCTCTTAAATTAAGAAGTCTATCTCGAAAAAAAAAAAAATCTTACATTTAAAATTTGACTCTTATCATTATAAAAATAAAATAAAAAAGGAAGGTACATAGTCTATTCCCTAATGATTATCCAAAAAAAAAAGTAATCTACATGTCACTTTGTTGGGAGCCAAACACGTATAATGTAAAAATGATTATCTAAAAACTTGTTGCAAATTTGACCTTGAAGAATTGGCTCACTGGTTCATTGATTGAATTGTTTGTTTATTAATTAATTAAATAGTATATTTTATTATTATAAAAAGCAACTAAAATAAAATAAAAATACTCTATTTAGGTAAATTAATAAATTATAACAATAAATAAATTGTATATGACATAAAGTTAGAGAAAATAAAAATAAAATACATATCTTTCACATAAATCATCCAATAACCAAGTTATATAGTCCAAAAATCTTGAAACAACATATCTCATAAAAATTCAAAATAAAATTTTAGCTTAATCATTAAACCCTATAGCATAACAAAATTATTTAAATCTCCATATACAGCTGATGATTAAAATCGATTAGGTGTTAATGTTGTGATATTGGTCACTTGTGTTCCATGCAAACCAATTAGTGCCGAAGTCCATACAGTTATCTCCATCTCTAGCAATGTTAATGTAATGCCCCAAAGTCATAAGAAATAAAAGTCTATTTAATCTGAATAATCCATAAAAAAAATGTTAAATAGAAGAAACCAGCAACCTAAAATCTCATCACAAATGTCAGAGCTCTAATCCACCAAAGACAAAACTTCCTCAAAATAATTCTCTAGTACAATGTTTAATGCCATAATAATAATAATAAAATCCTTAGTTTCACAAAATAATTCGTAACTGTTGACTTCCAATAATCTTTACTCCAATTATTCCTCTATGTATCTGTAAGGGGACATAAAAGGAGTGGTGAGATAACTCAATAAGTGGAATTCACTAACATTGGAGTGTGGGAACAAACCTTTCAAATAAATAATTCTTACAACAAATTCATAACTCGTAACACATCAATATTTTATCATCAAATATTTTATATATAAAAAATATCTTTATATTGTGAGCCATCATAATATATATATATATATATATATATAAATATATATATATCAATACCATTATATAAACAATTTCTTAGGCTTTTCTCGTGGTTAACGTTTACACCCCGTTGACAGGGTTGTAATGTCCTCTTTTTGGGACTGAAACCTCTTTTTCATCCCCTTTTTTAAGGGTGACTCCTTTGGAACCTAAATGTGCACTCCCTTACTAAGGAGCTTCCTTTTTAGATCCTCAATAGTATACTCCCTTGCTAAGGAGCTATCAAATGTGCACTGTCCCCCTTTTTTGGGACAGTCCCTTGCTAAGGTCTAGCTGCAGTATGATTGTCCCTTCCTAAGAACTAAATACAAACTGAGCTTTTAATCACGACTTTCCATAAGTTTTTAAACACATATTCAATATGCTCACAAAAATAATTCATTCATAATTCTCAAAAATATAAAGATATATTCACACATAAATTTAAATAAATTTAGGTTGTCCCAATGCTTTTCATAAAACGAATAGTCAATGTGCACATCAAACATTTATAGAATATCAATTTATATATAGAATATCAACATATTTTTTTGATATAAAATAGTTTAATAAGCAACACTGTTTTGGAAAAACCCCAAAATTAGTAAACACCACTTACCTCTTAGTTACAAAAATAAAGAAATCAACCACCCTTAAGTCACAATAAATCAGTAGAATTAGAACCTAGCAACACCAAAAATAGGTCCATCAATACAAAATTTTCCCACTTAACAATCTGTTTTCACATTTAAATAGTTTAATCTATCAACATTAAAACCTACAGAGGTGTTTAGTTTCTTTGAAATACTCTTCAGCCATGTCAGATTTTGGGCTTACAATTACTGCTGCATAATCATATCTTTTTGGCTTTACCTAATCAGATTTTGGCTTAAAAGTATTGCTGCATAATTAGATTTTCAGGCTTAAAAAGTTGCTGCATACAACAATGGCTTAAAGATGATAATTACTGTCACTAGATGCAGATGTAGGTATCTAATAACATAATGTGGCATTTTTCCATTAACATAATCCTAGCTATGCATGAAACTTTAATATGGCAGAAAGATGGACATGTGATCAACCTAATTTATACCTTAATTTATCAATCCAATTGCCTAGTATTCCCTTGATGCCACTGGACTAGGATTTAGACAATGAAAAGGGCGTGGATGCAGGTCAGTTGATGGTGAATATAGTGAGACTATAAACAATTATATATAAACCACAAAGCATCCTTGTTCTAATATAATAATCCTAGCTCTAGATCCATAACAGTAGCCCCTATTTTTTTCTATTAGGTACACCAATAACAGATGCTATAAGAGTGGGAACAAAAGCTAGCCATTGAGTATTTCAACTTTCCTAAGTTAAGAGCAGAAGAGAGCAGAAGAGAGCCGTACCTACAGTCTTCACTCATAGCCACAGTGAAGCAAAGCAAGGTTCAGTAGTGTGTTGCCACTAAAGTAAAAGGAAGCCCCATCAGCAAATACACATGTAGCTTAAGAGGTAAAAGACTAGGGTTTTTTTTTTTTTTTTTAAAAAAAAGCTTATTAAGGCCCATATATTTGTACTTATGCCATCTCACTTGAGCCTTTTCTTCCATAACAATTATCAGATTTAAATATCTTAGGCCCAAACTAATTAAATCCATTTAATTGTGGGCCTTCTTTTTAATTTACGCATAAAAATTAAATTGGTATCAAAATTATGGGGTGTTACCGTTAATCTCAAATCTCATCTTATGGCACAACTCTTACTTTATCTCTTTAGTCTTTTAGCCTTTAATATTTATCACTATATGTCTTTCTCAAATTATATTTTCGATCTTTAGTAGTTTAGTAAATACACATGATATCTTTTCTTTCATCCTCGGGTTAAAAAGATTAACCCGTGTAATATGTCGGTTTACATGGTTTGATAATGGGTCATTGCATATTCGGTATTATACATCAAACCATTTCGAATAATGCTTTTGTTCATGGTTTTCACAGTTTAACCAATGGTTTGGTATAATTTTTATATCTATGGTTTCAATTTCAATTTTTTAATAAAAATTTTCACATTGTTTTGAAAATAAATATAAAAATCGTTAACAAATTCACTAATGATTTAAAATCTTGAAATCCTTAGATTTGAAATAAGTTCAAACCAATTTTAGAAATCCTTAAGACGTACTTCAATGGACCTGTTTGATAAGAGTATTAAATATAGTTTTTTGGTTTTGTTTTGCAATCCATAAAATGGTGGCTCCCACACTTGAATATATTGTTTGACTGATGTTCTCTAAATATAGTTTTCAAAAAATTGTATAATATTTTCCTTCTTCTAAACATGATTTTGAAAACAATTGAGAGAGTATTTTCAAGATACAAAAAATGTTTTTAATGGTAAAATTGTAATTAATTAAAAAAAATAGACCCCACAAATTTGTTCAAACTCTTCTATTTCTTAAATTTAAGAGCTTATCTTTATTAAAAAAAAAAAAAAATCTCATACTTCAAATTTGAAACTTATCATTATTAAAAAAAAAAGGTACATGAACTCTATTCACTTATCATTATCCCAAAAAAAGAAGAAGTAATCTACAGATTCTACAAATTATTTTTTGTAAATTTTAAAAATATATATGAAAAATAGAAATGATCTCCCATTTTTTTTTTTTAAATTTTAGTATTTTGAAAATTATTCTTAAAAATGAGAGCCAAACACATATAATGTAAAAATTATTATTTGAAAACTAGTTTCAATTTCAAGTTTTTTAAAATTGTTTTCATATTTTTTTGAAAACAAAAACAAAATTCTTCCTACCAAATAGGCCCTAGATTTTAAACTTAATAATTCCAAATCATCATAGGCCTAAAAGTTAAAACACATCCAAACAAGGAATTTTAAAATTTATTGATTTGAAATCAAGGCATTTCAAATCCATTAATTTAAAATCCAAATTTAAAAATCCAAATGCAACTTAGAGGAATTTATGTAAAAAAAAATCATAACTTTTCTAAAACTATCTTAATGAGTACGAATATTTAAAATTTTGATGATAAAATCTTCAATTGATCTCCAAACTTAAATATGATGTTACTTCAATAAAACATATAGATTTTTCATTATTTTAATTAACTTCAAAGCAATCATGCATGTCCTTATTGTTTTGGAATGATATAGTTAAGAGCATATAGATAGGTAAGTTAAGCCTTATCACATGCGCTTTGCGCATGCAATACAACTTTTTTTTTTTTGGTAAAGCAATTAGAGAAAGAGAGACAAACAGATTGACAAAGGGAAAGAAAAAGTAATATAATGAAATTTATTAAAAACAAATGGTATGTTCATAGATTCTTAATTGACTTTCGAGGAGAATTTAAGGATATTTTAGGGATCAAAAAGTAAGAGTCCAAACTGGGAGAAGTCTCTTAGATAGAGAATTTGAGGGTATAAAAAAGGTAGGAGTCCAAAATTGAGAAGCCCCTTAATTAGTAGTATAGACAAAAGCATAATAAGATTCAAATTTTGCATGTAAATATTATAAATGCACAATTAAAGTATGATTAAAAAAACACTTGACATGAAATTGGAGTGTTTTTAAAATTTATGACCCCTAAGCAGAGGTCTAATGTAACCATAATGTGAATCTAGAGTTGGGATAAATGTTTAGGTAGGTGCAAGCATCGTAAGGCACTAGCCTTCTTTTGTGTCTTCTAGTCATGTGCTAATAGAAATAGTATCTCATGCGTCAGGTGCGTGAGAGATTTTTCCGTGCTAATAACTAATAAGAGCTCCCTAAGTGGAATACCTCCTAAGCATGCATGACAATTTTAAGTAAGAGGGGTTTTATTATTCTTATTTTTTTGGGCTGAATATTCTAAGTAAAAGTATTAAGTAGACACACTTGGGTAACACACGTGACATACATGACACGTGTGTTAAAATAAAGGAGATAAACAAAAATGGAGGAGAAGATATACTTGGGTCTGCATCATATTCACCTACGAAAGAACAAGTAAGAAAACAAACGAACTATATTTTTTAACCGAGGCTGTGTATACGGGGATCATGATTCGTATGCGGCAATTTAGGTGCTTATGCTATGCAACCACAAGGCTGCGTCCGCACCCTATAGGCAAAAACTCGAATCTAAGTCATTACCCTACTAATCAAGTGGAAAATTAAAGAAACTTCGAGGAAATTAAAGACTGAAAACAAGAGAACAGAATTCTAAAGACAAGAAATTAAAGTAAACTATAATTTTGGATGTTATTATATTTGCCCCAAGGGTTTCCTTTCCAACAAAACCAGAAACAATGATGACAATGGAACTGACAGTGGGTCAAAGGCACGCTTCTTCTCCCCTCTGTTGTCGAACTTCTTTTAAGGTAGAAAAAAAACTAATTAATAGCTCTGCTGAAACCAAGCACGGAGCGAGAACTTGGAATTCGAGGGGGCGGCTTTGCTGCTGAGTGCTGTGATTTTAGCTTCCAGATCTGCTGTTTAGCCACAGAAGGGGTTTTTTTAGTCTCTTTGATGTGTACAACTCGGTAAGGACAAAATTAGTTCGTTTAAATTTTCTTAAAGGGCTGACTTGTTTGTTTTGAGTAAAATTGATTGATTGGACTTTATTATTTTTATAAATATTTTTGCTATTAGTAATTTTTAGTATTGGGCTATTTTGTTTTAAATTTTAGATCTATACATGTTTTAGAGCATTCCCATCACCTGTTCTATAAAAAATGCCATTTTGACATACAAAAAATTTACTTTATTATTTTACCACATTATTTTACAATATCCCTCACATCACATGTTTTATTCTTTAATTCTATACATTAAAATAATATTTACAACACATTAAAATAATATATTAACTCTTTTTCAACAACAACAACAACGACACAACCACCACTGCCACAACAACGGCCACCAACAACAACCACTACTGCAACAACATCAACATCAACAACCACCACTCGCACAAACCCATTACCAAACTCATACCCAAAACAAATCCACAACCACCATCGGCACAAACCCACATCTACCAACGCCACCTTAAAAAATAAATAAAAAATCCACAACAATCCAAAAAATAACCACCACAACCACCCAATAATCACCACCACAACCACCAAATTGCCACCACAATCACGGTACCACTGCTGCAACTAACCCACAACCCACCACATTCACAAACCTCAAAACCTATCCCAAATCAAACAAACCCAAAAGCAAAACCCACCATTGCAGGCTGATTGGGAGAGATCCGATGGTGGGAGGTTCCGATGGCACAGCAGCGTGGTGTGGCATGGTGGATGGCACTACAAGCTCGGTGGCGTCACATGGTATGGCGTGGTGGATGGTACGACAAGCTCGGTGGCGTGGTATGGCATGGGGGATGTCTTGAAGCTTGGGGGCATGGCGTGTTGGTTAGTGTGGTGAGATCGGCATGGCTGTGAAAGAAGAATAGAGAAGACAGAGATGAGAGAACCAGAGAGAGAGATATGTGTTGGGAGGAGAGAGAAAAAGTAAAAAAAAAAATAAGAATAAATTTTTTTGGCATTTCTGTCCGTACTGTCTCATATTTGAGAGTGTATTGTAGCTCCATGCCAAAAGTTTTGAGATTTGAAATATCTAATGAGGGTTGGTTTTTGGTGTGCCAAATGCCAAATATTTGGCATTTGACACACTTGATGGTAATGCTCTAATTCTTATAAAAGGAGGAAAATACTATAATTACAATAAATTTTTTTATAAATTGCTAATGTGCTTAGTGGTAATTGTTAAGTAAAAAAGTGATGTAAATGATAAGCTCAGATGCGAATTAAAAAAAGTTTGCTACCTCAATGGTTTGTAAAAATATTATAGAAAAGTTTGTAACTATAGTATTACTCTCAAAAGAATTAATGATATTGCTAAGGGAGGCAAAGTGTAATTTTATATAATAAAATTTCTAAAATTAATACCTATATATATACTAATAAATATTTTTTTTTTAAAAAATTAGGGGGAAAATTGTCCAAGAGTTGCTCCGTCACTGGCTAAAACTTTTAGTGAATTTTCTCTTTTCATTGATGATTGTAGGGGTCTTTTCTGTGGCATTCCCATTGTAAGGATTAGTGCCCTTAAATTCTATTGTATGATGCTATTTATGTTATTATGTATGACATTATGTATGATTTAATATTGTGATTAATAAAATTGTTTTATTATTATCCAAAATAATGGTAATATGAATATTCGGACATTATTATATAGTTCATCAGATGCATAGTATGTGATTTATGTCAAAAGTCACAGAAGATATAAATCACAAGTTCTTTGTAAACTCAAAATTTTAGTTCGTAATCGATGATGAAATTAGGCATTTCATCTGCGAAAACTATAACATATTAATTAAGATGATTTGTCTTGATCATGGAAATGATTTGTCTTGATCATGGAAATGGAGATTTCTAGTTGGTATGTTAATATGTTTTAAGAGTTAAGACATATTGAACTAGACCGCTGTGAGATTTATTTTTCTCCTAATGACTGTCAAATGAATAATAAGCTCACGACTTATATTTACATGAACTTTTAATCTTGAGAGAATAATGGACTTAATCATGAAGTGTAGGTTGCTTTAATATATCAGGAGTAAGATCTATAGTAACGGTTAAAATCTCAGTATGTTGTGTAACCACATTTAATGTTAATGGAATATACATTCTCAAGATGGAATTCATAGTCTCTTAACAGAGATATAAATATTCCATTGAGATAAGTTTAACGGATTTGGTCATTTCGAAAGTTAGGTCTAACCACTTTAGTAAGGAGTTATTAAAGTATATATTTATGGAATTATATTTCATAAATATATGATGAATAATTTAAAGAACTAAACCGGGTACTCAAGTAATTAAGATGTAGTAATCTACAAAGTGGCAGTCTACATTCATGACTTTGTATTACTACGAATACTTTTTGAAGGGATTGCATGTATAATAAAATCTTGGGATATAATTTATAAATAAGACTTAGAGTGTAACTATATTTATATAGTGGTATTAAATATAGTTAATGGTAACTTTGGACTTATCAAGAGTTGATAGAAAAGTCTAAGGCCCACTGGAGCTAGTGTCTTATTGGTCTCTTTTGGTCTTACTCCAAGCCACACACTTAAGCCCAATTGGAAATGCCCAAAAAGGCTATCCTAATTTGATAATCAGTTAGATTCAAAGGGAGAAACATACAGAATTTTCTGCAGTGAACAATAGAACACTATTGTGAAAAGGTGTGTAAGAAGTGTTAGACATTTTGACATTCTTCCTTTGAAAACTGATTAAGAGACCACACATCTTAGGTGTTAGTGGAATTGGAGTGAAGATTGAAAGTGTTCCCTAGTGTTTCTGATCTTCGGTTTTGAAATTCACTGCTCCAAAGTACGCTCTCTTATTCTTAAATTCTGAAACTTATATAGTGCATGTTAGCATATACCAATGAAGTAGATCCGTTATTTTTCCGCTGCATATGTTTTGTATGCCATACAAACATGTTATTTTCCTTCACCCATGAAGAACATCAAGTCATAAATATTGTTATAGAGAAGCAAGCAAGTGTGTTGGATTTAATTATTTATGATTTATTAATGTTGTTTGTAATTCGATAATGAATTTAACAAAAATAAATTAAGCATAAACATTTACACAAACTTCAACATTTATTTTAAATTTTTGGGTAGATAGCTTGATTCTAGTTAATTAATTCAATTACCCAACTTAATTAATCAAGTCAAATTATATGCAAATCATGGAGGCACTAACAAATCATCAAAGAAACTAAATGCAGTGGAAATTAAATTGATGCGGTGATTTTTTGACAAATGGAAAAACCTTTTATAAGGCAAAAATCTCATCGGGTAAATTTAAGATCACTGCTTCCAAGAATCTATAAATCAATAATCAAGTGGTTACAAGTATAAGAAATATTACCACTACCATGGCCTATCCCAAACTACCAACTTATAGTTGAACCTTTGCTCCGATACCCAATTGGACTTGATCTTGTAATATCATTTTTTTCCTTTGTTGCACAAATCTCCAATTTGTGACTAACTCCGCACGGATCATAGTACTTGCATAACTCCAGCAACTTGAATGGTTGTTGTTGGCTGCAAAGTTCTTCGCTTCATTAACAATGAAGATCATGAAGAACTTGGTTACAAAACCTTATAGCATACAAATGCAGTAGCTTCTTGCAAAGAAAAATAAATTCTTGGTCACTGTATCTGTGTGTGAAGGCTTTTAAAATAAGCCTCATATATATTTAGGGTTGAGAGAAAAGAAACACTAAACAAATACATCAACATAGGCCAAAATTCAGATCAGGAATTTCTGAATTCATAAAGCTCAATAGATCAAGCTAGTGTTGAGCTTGTGCCGAGCTTCCCATTAATTCTCGATAGCAGCTTTTTGTCGAGCTATCTGTTGAGTTTTAGTAAAATAAATTTTCTTCATTTGTTTCTTGGATCAATCTTCATGTCTTTAATACAACTACTTGATATGTATCAAACCCAACTTAGGTCTACCTAATTTACAAGTAAAATGAGTTTGGTCAAAGGATTAATCAATTATATAGAACATATGACCCTAACAATCTCTCCCTTTAGCAATCTATGACAAAACCACAAGCATAATTATGAGAGAAGTATAAAACAAAAATCTCCATAACTATTACATAGAAAGTATATAAGTCTAACTACTACTATGAACTCTTGAAAAACTTTGCAAGAAAAGAGATCATGACATGATAGACTTGCAACCTATCTTAACTGAGACACTTAAACAAGATTCATCAAGGCATGAAGTGTGAAACATAGACAAGTTATATAAAAGAAGAAACATGTGTATAAAGAGAGAAAAGAAACAACACATGTAAGATAAATGTGAAGAAATATACATCATCATATATATCAAGCAAGTACAATGTATGTAAAAGGTGGTCACAAGACCATGATACATGTAATGAGAAAGATATATCAAAACCTCACTACATCTCTCAAATAACTCTCCCCCTAACTAATATATCTCTATGCTAACTCTCCCCCTAACAACATGATTACTCTCTCATAACCAAAACTATTCCCCCTTTTTTATCATGAATGACAAAGGGTGAATCATTGAGAAATAGTCATCTCATCATCGTTAGAGGAGCTAGAAGCATCATCATCATCATCTCCACCATCAGAAGAGTCCTCAGTAGGCTCGAGAGAGGGAAAAGGAGTAAAACTACCAAGATGAGACTGTTGGTGAGCAACGCCACCAATTTTGGTGTTCATTTAACACATCTCATCAGAAAGATGGTTAAAGTGATTACCAAAATTAGCATGCATGTGTTGAAGCTGATCCAAAATGGCAGCAAGAGATGCCTTTACTCTAGAAGAGGAAGATGGAGTAGAAGAGGAAAAGGATTGAGAGGCATAGGCAACATCCTCCACAGTACAAAAAGCAATCTCCTCCTGCTGGGCTAGAGTAGGCTCCACACGAGGTCACTTGGCAAATAGCTGTGCATCACTCCTCATAGATTCCTTTCTAATGGCACCTATGGAGTAAAAGAGAGGAGAATAAGGAATGGTGAGGTGCAAGTGTGCGAGAATGTGTGTGATAATTGAAGGAAAGATTAGCTTATCACGTGTGGCAGTGTCTTGATAGATATCTATCATAGATACTATCATATGTGAAGGAAAATCTATAGAAAAATTCTCCAAGAGAGAGAGAAGAAAACAAACAAGGCTCAGTGATTGTATTATAGTGGGACTGTGGTGTGAGAATGAAGGTCATCACCATATTAAGGATCCTTGGACCTTAGCAAACTCTGTTGTGGAGAAATTAAAAGTATGTCCCCAAGCCATGTCTTTCTCACAAAATCGTGAGGCCAGGTCATCATGAAAGATAGAACATAGATGAGGGTGACTAGGATAGTCTGGGTGGGCTACCCTAGGGACACGTAGTATACTGAAAAGGAACTCTGGAGTTACTATGATATGTGTTCCTTAGTATACTATGGTATTCTCACAAGGGTTTCTCATAAAGAGTTGTTGCATCTAGAGTTGTTGATGGCATGTATGTTGGAGTAGAACTCCTGTATAAACACACCGAGACACCTCAAGGGTTTCTCACAAAGAGATTCTTAACCTCGAGAGCTAAATGCACCAGGAAGAGGCATGTCTAGAAAATCAGACAAAAGGACTTGGTGTTCTGAATGAATAGCCTAGTTGTAGAAGTTCTCAGCGAAATCCTTTTGGGAGTTCGTATCACGAAATCAAACTCTATCAGGAATAGAGGGAAGAGAAGAAGAAGATGAAGAACCACGACGAGAGATCGGGTTCTTTGAAGGAATAGATTTCTTAGGTGCCATAGAAGAGAGTTAAAGGAGAAGTAAAAGAAAAGAGAACAAAATAGAAGAAATGCTCAGGAAAGAAGGAAAAGAGAAGAGTAATGCATGGTAATGCATAAACATGTTACGTGCAAAAAAAATTGCATTATAGGCAGAAACCCTATCCAAATTACAACACTCACATTGATTAATCAAGCCTACAATCCTAGAATGCACGGAAATATGATTATAATGATAGAATGCAATACATGGTCATATGATAACAAAATCACAAGACCCATCCCAAAAATTTTATCAAAAACACAGAAACCCCAGATATCCCAACAAAAACAAAAGCTTGGAAGAGTCCAAAACTGTGAAGGGAAGAAGGTTTTTGGTGAAAAGATAGGGTTTGGATCGAGAGAGAGGAGAGAAGGATCGAAATGTTTGAGAGAAATGAGAACTAGGTCGAACCTCAAGTATATATAGAAACAAGCACCTCGATAGATTGAAAAGGTATTGAAAAGGTGTCAAGAACAAAAGCTCGATAGATTGAGAGGTATTGAGGAGGTGTCAACGGCAAATCATCTTCGATAGATTGAGGAGGTGTCGAGCTTTGATCAAGCAGACAGAGACTTTAGGAAAAAGGCTCGATGGATTGAGATATCTATCAAGAGGTATCAAGGAAAACCCAAAAATTCCCGATAGAAGAGGCTTGTATCAAAATGCTATTGAGCATCTATTGAGATGCTGTCGAAATTCTATCGAGCATCTAGATGCAAGGTTTTTCAAGAAGGAAAAACAATATGAGATGAATGCAACCAAGATAGACACTAAACCAAGCAACTAAGAAGCATGTTAAGCTATTAAACAGATTAACAACTCTAGATGCAAAGCATTCCTAGATCAAAATACACACTAAATAAATCTAATCAATTTATTTTCAAAAAAAAGTTAAGACAGTTTGGTGAGCTTATACTATCACATGTATTCCTTGTGAGGGCCAAGTCACATTGTAATTGTACAATAGTATCAAGAGTAGCAAAAAGTATGCATGTTGTGTGTGAAACATTGTAAGAGGGCATAAGTGTCTCATTTTATGAAGAGTAGTGATATAAGAGAATCAAATACATCCACACACAATCATAACTGTTTGATGGGGACCATCACCTTTGAGGTACATTATAAAATTCTCACATCTCTTAGAAACACACTTGCAATCATATTTAAAAGCATTTTGATTCATTTTGTTTTTCATGTTCTTTGCACAATTTTATTTAAAACATAAATTGACATAACATGCATGGGTATATAAGAAAGAAGAGAATTAAGTAATTATGTAAGCTAAACATCTTGTTTTTACTGTGCAAGTGTTACACCTTATCGAGCACAACTTTTATGAATTGCACACAGATGTTTTATGATTGACAAGTTTTAGTGGTAAGATGGTTATTTATGCATTTCTCTTAGGATTGTTTAGTCCTTCCCATCAAAAAGAGTGATAAAGATATGAATGATAAAAAATTAACCAAATCATACAAGCCACATAATTGAGCCACAAAACTCACATTGCTTAGTTATGTATAAAGATGCTCATCTAAGCTACAAGAGATACAAAGTTAAATTTTTTTTTTAAAGGCCATCAAGGTACACAAGTACCAGTATACATAAACACACATGTTTTTGTATTTTTTAGATATTTTTTCCTTTTTTTTTTTTTAAACCAATAAACAAAACACGTAAACAAACATATTTAAAAGCAATAAAAACTGGAAGCAAAAGCCAATGCATGAGAGAGGGAGAAGGAATCATGCCAAGGAAATAACACCAATGTTTTGGCGTAAGAACTCAAACTAATGACCATCCAGAGGTTTTGTGAAAAGGTCAGCCTTTTGATCATCAGTGTTAACAAACTTAAGGGTGAGAGTGCCATCCTCAATTAACTCACAAATGAAGTAATGTAGGATCTCAATGTCTTTAGTTCTAGAATGTTGAACAAGATTTTTTTGTGATATTTATGGCACTAAAAGTCCAGTTTTTTGTCACTAAGAACCTTTAGCGGCGAAATCGTACTTTTAGTGACGAAACTCATTTCGTTGCGAAAACTCCGCCACTAAAAGTCCTAGTGATGAAAAATTTCATCACTAAAAGTTCGATTTGTTTAAAAAAAAAAAAAACTTTTAGCGATGAAGATGCTTTGTCGCTAAATGTTTTCCTCGCTAAAAACACTATTTTGTGACGAAATATTTTATCACTAAAAATACCTTAGTTTATTAAATCATATTTAGTGACAAATAATTTTGTCACTAAAACTATGTTCGGGTACATATAGTAACGAAAAAGTTCGTTATTAGAACTATTTTAAAGAAATTCCAGGCACAATTAGCGATGAAATATTTTGTTACTAAAAAAATTTTTTGTTGCTATATTTGTGATGAAAAAATTCGTTGCTAAAACTTATTTTCTATTTTTATTTGTTTCATGACTTTGATATTAACCTGTAACCTATCATTACATTATTAAAACATCACATTTGAATAACACATTTATTTCAACAACACATTTATAAAAAAAAAACTATACATTCCATAAGTAAAAAATAAAATAAGTATCCAATTCAAACTCTTTCCATATAATAATTGTTTGCAACACATACAATAACTCAAGGTATTTTATAACAATACAAAAGTGTAGCATAATATAATTAAAACTAATGGAAGATGTCCTCGTATGTCTTCAAGTAATGCCAAAGTAAATCCCCTAAAAGCCACCAATAAGAAATTTGTACAATGCATTAAGAGTAAAATCGTAAAGTAAAAACATTAACTTTGTTATAAGAAACATGTCTAACAATGCATTAAGAGTAGCCACACCAATGAACTGAAATCACAGCTCCTAATGTATAAGTTGTAGAAAGCAAATATAGATTTTCAAGTGTAATATAATACAATTAATTTCAAATAATGCATAAAAAAAGTAGTCACACCATGTAGTGTGGGTCAATTGCTAAAATAAAGTACTAACTAAAAAGTGTTTTAACTTGAAGTTGAACCACCCCCATAGGTAAGAGCGTCATCATAATCCTTGCTCCTCAAAAAGTTAAGAATATTCTTTTGGAACTCTTCTTGCTTAGCTCGTGCCACTTGGTCCCTAACTCGCTCCTCTTGGTCCCTAGCTCTTGTCTCTTTGAGCTCAATTATCTCATTTTCTAGCCGTTGGATATACTCCACCGAGGAATTAGATGAGATAGTGGTTACTAGAGAAGAGGAAGGTCTCATGCCAAGTCCTTTTACAATACTAGACTTCTTCTTAAAAACCAAGTTTGAAATCTCCTCTTGTGTAACGGGAATTGCATTAGGATCTTGACAATGATCCTCTTGCACTTTGAGAATATTTTCCTATCATTTGAAAGAGAGAAAGAAACAAATAATCACAACATTAATACTACATATATCATAGCTTTACAAACATGATAGGGATGGAATGATAAGGATGGAATGATACACATACGTATGTCGCTTCATCCTCATGGTGTATCCACATATTTATAATTGGATTGAAATGAACAACTTTGAAGATTTTTACCAATTCAGGAACTTGACTGTCATTATTATTTGTCTGATTAATTGACATTCAAGTGTTAGATACATATACTTAATTAATCACAACATGTAATATACTAAGGTTTAAGAAAATGAAAAAAAATATGCACCTCCTCATCAACCCTAACAACAAGTGCCTTTGTCTTGTATCTATGTTTGCCTAAAATTTTCTTCCTATTTTCAGAGTTCTTTCTTGATTTTTTCTAATAACACCATACAAGCCACCCGTTTGCTCCAACACAACAACCGACCACAATATCAATTACAACCATCACAAGTATAAAGTGTTTACAAGTATTAAAATCAATTAAAGTACTATTCATCACATCTAATCAACAAGGTCCATTCACATTTGCAAGAAATGAAAAACACTTCCAATACTAGTTTAAACCACCTTATAACACCATGCAAGTCACCCGCTTGCTCCAATACAACATACCACCATAAATCCAGTTTCCAACATCATAAGTATAGAGTTTTATAAGTTTTTAACTAGAATTTACTTACTTTGCTCAAGCTAAGTTTACAACTTTCAGAAAAAATCTAAAGTTAACTTGTGTTCTTCACCTTATTCCTCACAATTTCTTCAGTCACAAAAGAGAAAGAGAGCTGGAGATAAAAGAAAAATAACTTTTAGTTAGCTTTAGTCCACATACAAAAGAAAAAAAAAAAAAGAAACTTTTAGTTTACTAAGAAATGGATAACCCACCAAAGAAAAAATCTCAACCAAAATTAGCTCCCTACTTAAGCTTAAGCACAAACAAAACCAATAACAAACACATAACAACCAAAGGGAGTACAGAAAAGCAAAACATAAAAAGACCCATGAATAATTTTACCTTTATGATTATATATGACCAGTGTCCAGTTCTTATTCACAACAACATTTGAGTTCACTTCACTTGTGTCTGTTTCAAAACAAAGTGATGGGTTTGGCTCTCTCTAAAGACTAAACTCAAAAGTAGTTAAGAAAAACAAGGAATGTGGGAATTGCAATAATGGTAATAATTGGTGGAGGGACTAATTAGTTGAACAAACAAATTAGTACAGATTTCATAATGAGCTTTGTGTTCCATCTACTATAACTACAAACAACTATATATAACTATAAAAACAAAATAGTCTTATTAGTAGTAATTCAAATCAAAGAATATGACCCTTAACTGACTTCCTTCTTACCAGTGGTGCCTAAAATTTTTAATTTCTTGTTTGCTAATTTTACGTTTTTTAAACTAAGATATTTAAAAAGCATATAAATATATGTTAGCATCTCAAAGAGATACATATTACACAATGAGTTTAACCATCAACTATGAGACTATGAAGAAGCTTGTAAAAATAGCAGAGTAGTGCTGGAGCTTACTTCTATTTCATCTTTTTTTTTTTTTAATTCAAAAATGAGTTTGAATTGCTTAGATTAGATTTTCATATACATGACTGGTTCTGAAACTAACAAAAACCTTTACCAAGAAAACAAGTATAAATTGTCAATAAACTCTAATACCCAATTTTATTTTTCTCTTACAAAATGACAACCAAACAATTCTCTCCATTCTAACAAAATTGTCAAAGGGTACTACACAAATAAAAATTTTAAACCATGTTGGACCTGACAATTTAACATAAACTAAATTAGTCAACTATATAGCACAACATATAAAAAACTCAACTCTTTGAGGCATTTTGTCAAACATCAAGCAGATAAATTTGGACAACATAAAAGGACTAGAGACCAGAAAAGAAAAACCCATTTCCATCAAATGAATGAAAACACAAAAATCATAACAAATCCAGCCATGGCAATAATGAAAAAGCAAAAGAGAAAGACCAGTTAGAGAGAAAGACCAAAGAAACTTACAATCGCCGTCGCCGTTGCCGGTGTGAAGGGGAGTTGAAGGGTCACCGGAAGTGCCGCGAACTAAAGCGTCATCGAAAGTGTTGCCGGATGAAGCGTCGCGAACTGAAGGATGAAGCGTTGCCGACAAGCTGAAGCGTCACCAACGATTGGTGACCTGAAGCGTCGCCAATGGCGAGTTGAAGCATCGTTGTTGAGCTTAATCGATGATGGTTGGCTCTTAATGGAGCTTAATTGGCGACGGTGGGAGCTTAATCGGCGACGGTGGGTTTTTTTGGTTTGGGAGCTTATCTTGGTTTTTTTTTTTTTGGCCGAAATGATACTAGGTATTGAAATGTTTTGTGGTTAGCTGGGTATTGAAATTAGGCACTTAAGTTTTTAGCGACGAATTTTAGTTTCGTCACTAAAGACCCAAGCTTTGTTAAGATTTTTAGAGACGAAATTCATATTTCGTTGCTAAATCATACTTTTAGTGACGAATTGTGATTTCGTCACTAAAAACATGTAAGTACAAAACTATTATTATTTTTACTGATGAATATTTTACGTCGCTAATTCTTCCTTATAGCGATGAAAGGATTTTCGTCACTAATGCTATCCACAGCAATATCTACAGTAATGAAATATTTCGTCACTAAAAATTTCAACTTTTAGTGACGAAATATTTCGTCGCTATAGATTAATTAAACTCGTGCCGAAGTTTCCCTCCATTACCGCCCATTTTTCAGATCACAATAGTGAAGAAATTTATTTTTCATCGCTAAATGTCATAATTTTTTTCATTATTAGTGACAAAATTCATATTTCGTCACTAAAGTTGTATTTTTAGCGACAAAAAATATTTCCTCACTAATTTTTGTCGCTAAAAATACATTTTGTTGTAGTGGCACTGGTATTGTCAGAATATATAGTGAGATGTTTTTGAAAAATACTATAATCAAAAAGAAGTTTCTGCATCCAAAGAAGTTGAGTGTAGTAATTACTAGCAGTAATGTATTCAGCCTTAATAGTGGAGAGAGATATGGATTTTTGCTTCTTACTCATCCACAAAAGAAGATTATTTCCCCAGTAAAAACACTGACCAGAAGTACTCTTACGATCATTAGCATTACCAGCCCAGTCAGTATCAGAGTACCTAGTTAAACATCATTAATGTCCTTATCATACCAGACACCATAGTTATTGGTAGATTTAACATATTTTATGATACACATGATAGTAGTAGCATGAGACTCTTTTGGGATGGCTTGACAATGAGCAAAAACCCCACATCGTAGCTAATGTCAGGTCTATTATTAGTAAGGTAAAGAAAACTACCTATCATACTCATCTAAGGAGTGGGATCCACAATTTTTCCTAACAAGTCAATAGTGAGTTTAACATTTGGGCTCATGGGAGTTCTAACTAAGCTAGCAGACTCTAATCCAAATTTCTTTACAAGATTATTAGCATATTTAGATTGAAAGATGAAGATACCTAAGTCATTTTGCCGAATTCAAAGGCCAAGGAAGTAATTCAGCTCTCCAATCGTGCTCATCTCAAATTCAGTCTACATCATACTGGAGAAGGAATATGCTAGATCGTCTTTTGTAGATCCAAATATGATGTTGTTGACATATACTTGAGCTACAACAAATTCTCCATCTACCTTCTTGATGAACAAGTTTCAATCTTCATGTCCCCTTGAGAATCCATTTGCCACCAAGTCGTTTGTGAGGTTATCATACCATGCCATTAGTGCTTGCTTTAGGTCATATAATTCCTTCTTCAAATAGAGCACATGGTTGGGATAACGTGGATCAACAAATCCCTTTGGTTGTGATGCATAGACTTCCTCCTGAGAAAACCATTTAGGAAAGTAAACTTGACATCCATTTGGTACAATTTGAACTTTAGATGACAAGCTAGAGCAAATATCCAGATGGATTCAAAATGAGCCACTAGTGCAAATGTCTCTTTAAAACTAACCCCTTCAACTTGAGTGTATCCTTAAGCAACAAGTCTGGCTTTATTTATGAAAATATGTCCTTCCTTTTCAGTCTTATTACGAAAGACCCATTTTGTGCCAATGAAGTTCACCCCTTCTAGTCTTGGAACAAGAGTCCTGACATCATTCCTCTAAAACTGATGGAGCTCATCATGCATAATTTCAATCTAGCTTTCGTCTTAAAGTGCTTCCTCTACCTTTATAGGTTCAACCTGTGACAAATAGCATGAATAAGACACAAAATTAGACACATGTTTATCAACTGTACATTTTCTCAAGTTTCGTTTCTTCATATTTCCAACAATTGCTTCTTAAGGATGGTTCAATCTAACTCGAGATGAAGGTTCCCTTTCAATGAGACCAAATGGTGGAGGAGGAGAGGTTGGTTCTTGAGTAATATCAACATTACTGCTATCAGATGATTGATCAGCATTTGGAATAGGTGGAGGAGAAGGATCTTTTTCAACTTTATCGCTTATAGGAGCTGATTGGAGAACAGACTTTGGTAGTTGATTAGCCTCCTTTTGTGTAAGGGTAATTGAGGTTTCATTAATCACGACATTCACAGTTTCCATGACTTTACCTGTCCTTTTGTTCAAAACCTTGTAAGCCTTACTGGAGGATGAGTAACAAAGAAAGACACCTTCATCACTTCAAGTGTCAAATTTTCCCACATTTTTACTATCTTTAAAGATAAAGCAAGTGCTACTAAATATTTTGAAATGCTTTACATTTTCCTTTTTCCCTTTCCATAGTTCATAGGGAGTTTTCTTTGTTCCTAGTTTGAAGTACACCTTGTTTACAGTGTGACAGGCAATGTTCACAACTTCCCTCCACAAGTTTTTTGCAAAATCTTTGTTGTGCATCATAGCCTTGGCCATCTATTGGATGACTCGATTCTTCCATTCTACTACTCCATTTTTATTGAGGCGTAATTGGAACTGAGAATTCTTGAGATATCCCAACTTCAATGCAGAATTGCTCCAACTGAGAGTTCTCAAACTCTTTTCCATGATCACTCCGAAGATGATTTATGCATAATCCCTTTTCATTCTACACTCTTTTGTACAAGATTTCTATTTGTTGAGGTGCTTCAAACTTGGACCTAAGCAAAATTGCCCATGTAAATTTAGTAAAGTCGTCTAGCACAACCATAATATATCTCTTGCCTCCTAGAGATTTTGTATGAATGTGAAAGAGCTCAAGAGGTCTTGATGTGGTAGTGGTTAATGTTGCTTGATGATGAGTTCTTGTCTGTTTTCCTAGTTGACATGGTCCACACAATATTATCGACTATAGCCATCTGAGGAATGCCCAGCACTACTTCCTTCTTAGATATGATAGATAGTTGTTTATATCTTGCATGTCACATCCTTTGATGCCATAATTCTTCATTATGCATCCGAATACTATTGCAAACTATCTCAGCATTTGGAGCCAAGCCGTAGCAATTATCCAAAGTACGGACTCCACTAATAAGCTGTTCACCTAGTTCATTAAGTATTAGACATCTTCCTCTGGAAAACAGCACCATGAAGTCATGATCACAAATTTGACTTATGCTTAACAGATTTATTCTCAGTCCTTCAACATATAGCACATTTGCAATTTCAAGTAATCCATGCAAGGAAATAATTCCTTCCCCCTTTATCTAAGATTTGCTTCCACCCTTAAATGTAACATTGCCACCCTTTTTAGGCTCAAAAGTTTTGAAGACAGAATGGTTCCCAGCCTTATGTCTTGAACATCCATTGTCTAGATACTACGAACATGTATTCATCACCTTAAGAGCAGTATACATCATAAAGCACACTTCATGCTTACCAGCCAAGTTATATGGTAGAGTTCTTTCTTTATGACCTCTGATGGACAACTTTAATCATGCCTTCACCTTTCTTTTGCTTGTAGCCCAATGTGTGCACCGTTTGAGACAGTCTAGTCTTCTTTTGCATTTCTCGAGAATCAATAGTTCTTTCACATGAGCTAAATTCTTCAACATATCCATATACAAGCCCTTTTCAATTAACACAAATATCAGTCTCAAATAAAATTCAAACTTACGTGTCCTGAGAGACTGAAACACATCATTGTTAGTACCATAAGAGGCATTATAAAAAGACTTGTTCATGTAATTTGTATCCTTGACAATGGAGGTCAATGGATCACACATCAAAGATTAAAACCTAATCAGAGTATGTCCGCTCTGATACCACTTGTTGGGTTAAGATAGTTTGACCTTGGTTAATTAATTCAATTACCCAAGTTGATTAATTAGGTTAAATTACATGCAAATCGTGGAGGCACCAATAAATTACCAAATAAATTAAATGTAGCAGAAATTAAATTGACACGGTGATTTGTTGCCAAATGAGGAAAACCTTTTGCAAGGAAAAAATCTCACTGGGTAAATTTAAGGTCACCATTCTCAAGAATCCATTAATCGATAATCAAACTGTTACAAGTATGAGGAATCTTACCACTACCTTAGCCTATCCCAAAATACCAGCCTACAGTTGAACCTTTGCTTCAATATCTAATTGAACTTGATTTTGTAGTAGCTTTTTTTCCTTTGTTGCATAAATTTCCAATCTGTGACTAAATCCTTTGCACAGATCCTAGTATGTGACTTGCTCTAGCAACTTGAATGATTTTTGTTGGAAAAAAAAGTATTTCACTTCATCAAAAATGAAGATCAGGAAGCACTTGGTTACAAAACTCTATGGTGTACAAACACAATAGCTTCTCACAGAGAAAAATAAACTCTTGGTTACTGTATTCGTGTGTTACGGCTCTTAAAATAAGCCTTATATATATTGAGGGTTGTGAGAAAAGAAACCCTAAACAAATACATCAACATGGGCCAAAATTCAAATCTAAAATTTTTGAATTCGTAAAGCTCGATAGATCGAGCTAATGTCGAGCTTCCCATTAAGTCTCGATAGTAGCCTTTTGTTGAGCTATCTGTCGAGATTTAGTGAAACAATTTTTCTTCACTTTTTTCTTGGATCAATCTTTATGTCTTTAATATAACCACTTGATATATATCAAACCTAATTTAGATTTACCCAATTTGCAAGTAAAGTGTGTTTTGTCAAAGGATTAGTCAATTTCATAGAAAATATGACCCTAACATAAACATATAGAAAATTATTACTTAAGTTTATACAATACCATTCATCATTCATCATTCTTGCACACATCATCCAATACCATCAAGTAAAAAGGTTGTAAAGATTTAACATGAGTTCAGCGAGGCTGACAAAACTTTTAATTTTAATGGCATCTACACTAATGGTAAACTTATCAACTATCAAACTCACATTCTTATCCTCAACTTGTTGTCCCTCCTAAATATCCAATAAGCAATAATTATACACATTGTTGTACAAATACGGGAACCCATGAATCTGTAATCTATTAGTGCAAGATGATTCTATTCTTAGAAGATAGTTGAGCAACAATAGCACACAACTTCAATTAAAAATAAGAATAAAAGTCTCTTACTTGTGGAAAAAAGAATATGCCTCTAATTAAGCATAGAGATGGCACAGTAACATAGTATAATGTAGTCAAGTAGTTTAGAGCCCATAGCAAATAGATACATTATGAAAGTTGAAGTTTTAAGCAAATCGTTTTATATCTAAGTACAAAGGGACAATACCTAGAGGCAAATATTTGAAATCACCTTCAGACCATCTCATCATTCATCATTCTCGCACACATCATCAAATACCATCAAGTAAAAAGGTTGTAAAGATTTAACAAGAGTTCAACGAGGTTGACAAAACTATTAATTTTAATGGAATCTACACTAATGCTAAACTTATCAAGTATCAAACTCACATTCTTATCCTCTACTCATTGTCCCTCCAAAATATCCAATAAGCAATTGTTATACACATATCGTTGTACAAATATTTTGGCTATAGTCAAAATATATATCTATACAATCAATTTAATAATATTTTCCCCTATAAAACAATTTGATGTACGGATTGTCATAGTAAAGGGTTAGGTGAAGTATTTAGCTAAACTACGTGGTTCATGGTTTGACTAGGGATGCCAGAACAAGTTTAGAGTCCTTGTCTACATACAAGTACACACATTTGTTCTCGTCTATTCTCGTGCCATATGCAGGCATATGTGATGTAAACCTTGACATCAACCTTATAGATCAATTCTTGTCTACTCTCTCTCTCTCTCTCTCTCTCTCTCTCTCTCTCTCTCTCTCTCTCTCTCTCTCTCACTTACGCATGCATTAGATTCAGGAAAAAAAATTAAATATTACAAAAAATAAAGTTCAATTTATACTCTAAAGAATTTAAAATCTTTTACAGATAAATCATGCTACAAAACTATCAACTTGGTTTTAATTATTTATAATTTATTAATGTTGTTTGAAATTTGTTACTGAATTTAACAAAAATAAATTAAGCATAAACATGTACATAAACATTTATTTCAAACATATAAAAAAAAATATTAATTAAGTTTATACAATACATTCATCATTTTTCATTCTCACACACATCATCCAATACCTTTAAGTGAAAAGTTTGTAAAAATTCAACAAGTTCAGTGAGGCCAACAAAACTTTTAATTTTAATGGCATCTACACTGATGCTAAACTTATCAACTATCCAACTCACTTTCTTATCCTCTACTTGTTGACTCTCCAAAATATCCAATGAGTAGTTTTTATACACATATCGTTGTACAAATATTTTGGCTTTAGTCATATTATATATTTATGCAATCAATTTGATAATTTTTTTCCCTATAAAACTATTTCATTTAGGGATTGTCATAGTAAAGAGTTGGCAAAGTAATGTCCAATCTGTGCTGTCTATGGTTTGACCTTAGTTGCCCAAGCAAATATGGGTTGCATGTCTATGGTTTGACCTTAGTTGCCCAAACAAATATGGGTTGCTTGTCTTTCTTTAAGTAAGCACATTAGTTCTCGTTTACTCTCATGCCATGTAAAAGCATTTGTGGTGTAAGCCTTGACATCAACCTTATAGATTAATTTGGAAGAGTAATATATATATATATATATATGTATATATATATTATCTTCAAATCTCTCTTCTCTCTCTCTCTCTCTCACGCATGCATTAGAGTTTTTAGAAAAAAATGCAATTACAAAAGCTAAGTTTAATTTATTCTCTAAAGAATTTAAAATATTTTATAGGCAAATCATGCTACAAAAATATCAACTTGGATTTAATTATTTATAATTTATCAATTTTGTTTGTAATTTGTTAATGAATTTAACAAAAACAAATTAAGCACAAACATGTACATAAACATAAACATTTATTTTAAACATATAAAAAAATATTAATTAGGTTTATACAATACCATTCATCATTCTTCATCCAATACCATCAAATAAAACATTTGTAAAGATATCATCCAATACCATCAAATAAAACGTTTGTAAAGATTTAACAAGAGTTCAGGAAGGCCGACAAAAACTTTTAATTTTAATGGCATTGACACTGATGCTAAACTTATCAACTATCAAACTCAGTTTACTATCCTCTACTTGTTGTCCCTCCAAAATATCCAATAAGTAATAATTATACACATATCTTTGCACAAATATTTTGGTTATATTTATATAATATATTTATACAATCAATTTAATAATTTTTCCCCATAAAACAATTTGATTTAGGGATTGTCATAGTAAAGGGGTAGGTGAAGTATTTGGCTAAACTACGCGGTTTAGGTTTGACCAGGGATGCTTAAACAAGTTTAGTATACTTGTCTCATACAAGTTCGCACATTTTTCTCGTCTATTTCCGTGCTATATGCACGCATTTGTATTATAAAATTAAGCATAAGATGAATTTAAGAATTAAAAAGTAAATAACATCTTATTGGCATAAAATTTAACATGCATGTTAAGAAGATATAGATCATGTAACGAAATGATAGAATTCTCAAAATATCATCCTTTGGTGGTGTAACATGAGAAATTTTCATGTAATATTGTGATTTATGAACTCTAAAGACTAAATTTTTTGAAAATACAAATGCGGATAAAACATGTGTATTAATAATCTTGTTCTTATATTTGGAGATAATTTTTACATTGAGAAATCCAAATCTTTTGAATTAAGAAAATATATGCACACTTATTTTGTTTTTCCTTATGAATTGAAAAGTAAATAACATCTTATTGATATAAAATTTGACATACATATTAAGAAAATATAGATCATGTAATGAAATGATAGAATTCTCAAAATATCATCCTTTAGTGGTGTAACATGAGAAATTTTCATGTAGTATTGTGATTTATGAACTCTAAAGACTACATTTTATGAAAATACAAATGCGGATAAAACATGTGTATTAATAATCTTGTTCTTATATTTGGAGATAATTTTTACAATGAGAAATCCAAATCTTTTGAATTAGGAAAATATATGCACACTTATTTTGTTTTTCCTTATGAGAGATTGAGCCCATAATTATTGAAAAGTAGAGTGGAGAGAGCAGAAACTAATGAGGAAAAAAAAAAAAAAAAAACTGAGAAGAAAAGTACTCAATTGTTCATGGATGAACTCTGCGAGTGCCTTAGGAGCCTATTAAAGGGAAGCCCTAACAGTAGTCCCCCATGATTTCATCCCTCAGCTTCTCCGAGTTTGGATTTTCATACCTTGTCATGGGTGTGGGGTTTATTTTTTTATTTTTTTGAGAAATGGGTGTGGGGTTTTGACATAAACTAGCAAGACTTAAATTCTCCATTCGTCTTTTGATTTCTTTAAAGTAGGAAATTTGAGGGAAGCCAGTAGAGAGTTCAAGAATTTGTCCCAGAGGACGAAGGCGATATCTTCAGCCATGCATGTATAAGCCTACCCGCCCCAGAGAGCACGTTGTTGAGGATGAGAGAAGAGCAAAATACTTGTGCTTTGCTTCAACCATTGTTTTCAGTTTTCATTGATGAGAGAACAGCAAGACTTAGTGCTTTACTTCAACCAACACCGAAAAGATTGAATAAATTACCTTTTCCTCATAGAAAATTGAGGTAGAAAAGGAATCCATAGAATTCTTTGGCTTAGTTTTAAATCACTGTTCCCCCTCCACCCCTTATAAGATTTTAAATGCGTAGTATCCACTATATATTCACTTCATGACAATGTATCATTATCTTTATCAGGGGCTGCGGAGCCAGGCTCCTCCCAAAATGTCCTATATACATTCTACTATTCTAGTATATGGGCACCTAAAAGCTTTAGAAGCCCACCCTGACATAGGATAAAACAGAAAAAGGCAGTCCCACTTTAGAAAAACAGCCATGACAGCTTAAAAAAACCATGGAGAAAACTTCATGGCACTTGCCAAACTTAATACTATCACTTTTGCTCCCCAAAAAAAAAAAAAAAAAAATTATACTATCACTTTTCCTTTTTAAGCTTTTATAATTTATAGTGGCCCAGGTTTTCAACTAATCATATATCCCTTTAGTCACTTACATAAAAAAATGTCTATAAACAAAAAGTATTTATTATTGTTAAGTTATGGTTTTTTACATAACATTTATATTAGCTTTATTTCATGACAAAAAGGATTGTATTTTCATTAATTTATTACCTTGTATTTGTAGGATTAAATTGTAATGAGTTTAGTCTTAAGTGGAGAAGATTTAATTAAGACAGTTGAAGGTCATATGAAAAGCACAAACTGGAAGTTGAAGAGTCAGTGTGTTTTCCTACTCATCTTGCAAGTTGGCCAAGTCACAAGATGACCTGTGAGATGCGCTGGTAGCTAGGGTTTTAAGTGTGACTCTTATAATCTTCACCCATACTATATATGTACTCCCATTAGCCACAAAATTAGAAAGAGGCTATTCAGAAGAAAACTCTAAAAATGTTTTTACAACACACCCACCTTGTTAGAGAGAGCTACTTATTCTCAAGAGAGAGAGCCTTGTAGTTTCTTCTCCTTCCTTCTCCCATTGTTATACCTTAAGGGAAGATTTGTATCTAAACACAACCCAGACCTACTCAGAGTGTAAATAGTATTTCAAAGTTTGGGAAGCATTGGGTATTTGCCAAACTAAGCCGATGAGGCTTGGCGAATGCAATCAGATGGTATTGCGGGATCTGGAAAGCTAGTAAAGACAAAACTCTGAGAAGTCTGTTGGTAACTGGAACTTGGAGGGCTCAAATACTTTGAGTAGATTAGGCTTGGGGGGTCTTTTTGGTATCCTTGTACTTTAACTTATTCACTAGTAGATCATTTTGGCTTGAGAGGCACCGGAGAGGTATTTTGCTGAGTTTTTTGGTTTCCTCTTTAATAATACATTGTTGTGTTATCTTAGGTTTGCTATTCTTTTATCCACTGTCCTTTGCATTTTAGCATTGCACGTATTTGTTCATCCATGTAATTATTGAATGGTTCAATTGATTAATTTGCTAATCATGTATATTTCGCATTAAGTGTGTTAGGCTTAAAATTAATCAAGCAATAATTAAAATTAGGGATCTAAACAGGCTCTAGTTATTTAGGATATCAAGCTTTCAATTGTCTTATATTGTAATTAGTTAAAAATATTATTTTGTTTATTTAAATTAATATACATACATACGTATTGTCTATGGCAGTACTATCTAATCATTTGAAGTATATTAAAATATTAAGAGACAAGAGATTAATTAAAGATTATAATAAAAGTATGATATATATATATATATATATATATTTAGTAAAACATGAAACTAAAAATATTTGATCATTTCATTGTTGTATATAATGAAACACATTAATAAGATAAAAAATTATAATTTCGATAAAAGGATTCAAGTTAAATCAATTGAAAGTAATTGTGTACAAGTATGATGCAGGAGACATTATATAAATGTTTTAGGCAAAAATCCAAAATTGGCACTATAACATTTAGACTTTTTCATTTCAGTCCTCTAACTTTCAGTTTTGTCATTTACAGCATCTAACTTTCAATTGTTGTCAATTCAATATTCCGTTAAGCTCCAATTATGTCCTGTTGTTAATTAAGCCAAAAAGACGTCGTTTTGGCTCTTCTTTTTAAATAAATTTTGGAATTAAAAGAAAATTAAAAAAAAACTAATATTAAAAAAAAAAAAACATTTAGGGGAACCCACACTGTTCGTAGAATCACTCACCATCACCAACTACATCAAAGACTTCTGCAATTGGATCCTCTCTCGCTTCAGCAGGTCCTTGAAAGAAGATCACCAACACCTCTGTGCAGTCATATATAGGCGACATTTCTTAAACTCTTAAAGACCAATCCCTCCCTTCCACTCACGCCGCCTACTTTGCAACTGCTGTTCTTAACAAGGAGTAGCAGTTCTTGTCTCGGCTCTTGCTCCGGTTGCTAAGGTTGTCGCCCTTGTCGTCCTTTTTACCCGTCGCAACAACTTTTGGATTGACATGTGTTTCGCATTGGTTCGTTGTCGATGACAACGCTTCCGCCTGATCTGAAGCTTCTCAATTCAATTGTACGGTGTTTTTTTTTAAAAAAAAACTAATATTAAAAAAAAAACATTTAGGGGAACCCACACTGTTCCTAGAATCACTCACCATCACCAACTACATCGAAGACCTCTGCAATCGGATCCTCTCTCACTTCGGCAGGTCCTTGAAAGAAGACCACCAACACCTCTGCGCAGTCATAAGCGACATCTCTTAAACTCTCAAAGACCAATCCCTCCCTTCCACTTGCACCGCCTACTTCGCAGCCGCTGTTCTCAACAAGGAGCAGCAGTTCTTATCTCAGTTTTTGTTCCGGCTGCTAAGGTCGTCTCCCTTGTCGTCCTTGTCACCTGCCGCAACAACTTTTGGATTGAAATGCGTTTCGCATTGGTTCATTGTCGATGACAACGCTTTCGCTTGGTCTGAAGCTCTCAATTCAATTGTATGGTGTTTTATTGGGATTCGTCACTGATGAGATTCCCAAGGTAAGGGGGCTCATGGTCGGAGCTGGAGCCATAAGCAATTCATTGTTCTGCTAAAGGGAACAACGCCTTGTTCTGCTTATGGCCAGAGCTGGATTCGTCCTTGGTTTTGATTTCAGGTAAGGAGAACAACGCCTAAATGTTTTATTTTTTCTTTTTCTTTTTTAATATTAGTTTTTTTTTTTTAATTTTCTTTTAATTCCAAAATTTATGGATAAAAAAAGCCAAAACAACGTCGTTTTGGCTTAATTAATGGCAGGATATAACTGAGGTTTAACGGAGTACCAAATTGACTGCAATTGAAAGTTAGAGGACTGAAATGACAAAACTGAAAGTTAGAGGACTAAAATGAAAAATGCTGAAAGTTAGAGGGACAATTTTGGATTTTTGCCAATGTTTTATATGTTTATTATAAAAAAAAAACATGTATTTTTCATAAAATTTTTGTTTCATATGATAAAAGAGGTTTTTCGTGCAAGATGGTACCATGCTTCTAAGGATAAGCTTTAGAGAAAAGAGTCCATAGTGAACCAGGAAATGTTTGAGAAAAAAGTTGCTACCACCACATTAAATGTTCTGCATCTAACCAACTGGCTGCATTTATGTGGAAATGATGTTTGAACAGTGATATTGAGCTTTACAGCTACACAAAAAGGTTCTAGGAGAGCTATGATAGGACAAGTATCCAGAAGATCACTTATACAATTAACAAATGAAAGACTGGGATTGAAAAGGAATAGGACTATATAAAGAAAAGAACCCTGTGAGAAATGGGGTATGTAATCATTGAGAAAAAAGGACAAAACAAAGAGAACATCTTGTAATTAAAGAAACTTAAGTGAATATAAGAATACTTCATCCTTGGACTTGACTGAGGAGTAGTATTTCCTTCAAACTGTGTTTTCTTATCTTTCTGGGGCAAATCCAATCTCTTGTGGCCCATACATGATTTGCTAAGTCTTACCTGTAAGATCCACTCTCTAACAAATACATTATTTTGGGCTTGTTGAGCCATCATCCATTTCTAGTGGGCTGAGATTCCAAATCTAGTCCTTATAATTATAATAGATTTTTTTTTTTGTTTTTTTGAGAGAGAATAATTATAATTGATGTATTTACTAACTCGAGACATGTTGTACCGATTAATTATTAAAATCACTGATAATAATCTAAATGGGAAATAATCTAGTTCCTACCAATCTAGGTTCAATAAATATGGACATGTATGGAGAGTTTTATCATGTATAAACATTTATGGGAAATAATTAGTCACTCGTTGTTTGAATTGAGTATTCATATAGCAAGTTGCAGGTCTTCGCAAGATTACTATGAGATTCTGCATTAATTTTGCAAAGAAGTGTCAGGCAGCCCATTGATTGATTCTATGTTACATTATATTAACGCTACTATGTTACATATATTTAGGCTTTCATTTTGTTAGAACAAAACAAAAAAATTTAGAAAAAAAGGAGCAAAACCATCACATTGGAATAGACTACCAATTGACAATTACAATGACTTCAGAGACAATCTAGTTGCAGGATGAAGTTCTGATCGACACTATGAAGTCCAATGCTTTCCAAATTTCAAAGGATAGTCATCCTAACTATTACGCAAGTGTAAAAACTAAAAACCTAGAGTAGCCCCATGAGATCAATTGAACATGGACCTCAAGTTTGGATTGATTCTTAAAGTTAGTCATAGAATTAGTTGTTATTTAGATTGAGTTAGGGTTAATGCATATAAAACACATTAATCATATTCTATATATCACATGCTCAATTAGAGAGCCAATGGGAATGTGCCATACGTGGCTAACGGGAAAAAGGCATGAGCTATATAAATAAAGCAATGCAACCCTTATTAGATATAAATGGAAGAATAATTAAGTTGTTCTCTAGTTTTTGTGTTTGAATACTCATGTATGAGTAAAATAATTGGTTAAGTAGCAAGATCCCATATTGGATACTAACGAGAATAATGAATAGTTAATATAATATAGTTGAGCTCATATCCATTGGACTGAAGCATTTTGGATTATGTTAACAAATGCCCTTAGAGCAACTGTTAATAAACCATAATATGAAAGATTTGACATTATTTTCATGGGAAATGTAAAAAGTTGTCAACAAAATTTATTGTTTATTCATTCTCCCAATAAAATATTTCTAAAAATATCTCCTAAACCAATGACCTAAGGGCATTGGGTAACATTTTTCTTAAATTAAATATAAAATTCCAAGAAATGTATTACAATGCGATTACAAACTACAATTTATAAATGAGTTCTAGTTAGTTCAACTAGTAAAATCTTTGATGGTTGAATAAAAGACCTATGGTACAATCCCCGCCTACACCAAAAACCAATTAGTGTCTTGGCTTGATGATAAAGAGCTATTATCAGCAGCAGATGCCATAAGTTGAAACTCTCTTAAAAAAAAAAAAAAAAAAAAACTACTCCCTCCGTCTCAATTTGTTTGTCCTGTTTAAAAAGTTAAACCTTTTAAGGGACATCATTTATTGTCTTATCTGCCTTATAAAAATGTATAAGTTTACAAAACTAGCATTAAATAAATTTATCAGCTTTTAAAAAAAAAAAAAAAGTTATTCTTAATAAGGCAACTAAAAAAGGTGTAATTAGATTGATTTTTTAAACATTTGTTAGTTTTCTTTTCAAATAGTTTTGAAAATAAAGTAGAAGTATAATAGGAACATTAGTAAATTAATGAGTTTTATTTTTCAAAACAGGACAATACTTTAGAACATCCTAAAATGTAATAAAGGACAAATAAATTGGGACGGAGGGAGTACAATTTATAAACACACTAAACGCATTAATATAATATAAGCAAATCAACTAAAATAAACTTACAAATATTGTCCTGAAAATATAAACACGCCAAACTTAAAATAAAAAACATTTACATAAAGCCCCTAAACCAATGACCTAAGGACATTGGTTAACATTTTCCTTATATTAAATATAAAATTCCAAGAAATGTATTACAATGCGATAACAAACTACAATTTATAAGTGGAATCTAGTTAATTCAACTGGTAAAATCTCTTATGGTTGAATAAGCAATCATTAGTAGCAGATACCAAATGTTAAAACTCTCTTAAAAAAAAAAAAAAAAAAAAAAAAAAAAAACTACAATTTATAAACACACTAAACTCATTAATATAATATAAGCAAATCAACTACGATAAAATTACAAATATTTTCCTGAAAATATAAAAACACCAAACTTTAAAATAAAAACGCACTTAGATAAAGCAAATTATATAAAACAAAGTATACGACTAACCATTCAAATGGCAAAAATTAATTTTATCTCGAGTTAGGCCCAACTCATTTTCGAATCTTAGGTGAGCCTCACATTTATGGTCCAGAATCGGGTTAAGAATTTTATCTTGAGTTGTGATCCAAATGCGACTTCCAATTGGGTTGTATTTCGGGCTTGTGATTGGAGTTGGGCTAAGGTTTTTAAAAGCCTTTCTAAGTGGACTGGGAAGTTTGGGTTGAGGCCTTTATAAACTTGCTTGCAAGCTGTTTGGACGATTTTGGGCAACCTTGGGTTGGATTAAATCTTGGATCTAAGGTAGGTTTAGAAACCATTTTACATCGTCATTATGAACCAACTCGATTTGTCTTCTCTTATTATTTTGTTGTTTGATTCAAATAAAATGACTTCATTTCAGAACGACATGTTTGGCTTCTCCAGGGTTTGCACGACAGTGTTGGTGGGTTCCTGGGTTGATTCGTTTGTTTTTTCATTATCTTTTTTGCTTGTTTCCTTCCCTGTTTTCGATTTTTGCAGAAAATATTCATTAAGACTTGAAAATTCTCCATCGTTTTAACCTTTAGACCCTGATATCTTTCTCCAATATAATGCAATCTTAATTATCAAGTAAATCTTGCTAGATTCTTTGGGGTCTAATTCAATCCAATTTTTTTATTTTTTTCGATCTCTTTCTCTACTCTCTACCTCTTCAGAAATATTTTCAATGTGACTCTGAAGTTCTTCAATATTTTCCCAAAACCTTTCGTGCAATATGAAATCTGTGTACTCATAAATATCAACGATAAAGGGAACTCCTCCAACCCCCACTAACAATGGTGGTTCTTTAGGATATGCAATTTGTTGATGATAAGTATAATACGAAATAGATGTAACCAATCTTAAAATTCATCTTCTAATGGTTTGAAAAATCACGTTCAACAAATTCATGCAATGGTTGACTGTGGATTAGTTGGTAATTATAATTAACAATGGTGGTTCTTAAGGACCAATATCTGATTTGTTGATGATAATTATAATGCAAAATATATGTAAGCAGTCTTAAAATTTGTCTTCTAATGGTTTGAAAATTCACGTTCAACAAATTAATGGAATGGTTGACTGTGGATAAGTTGGTAGTAGAGGAGGGTGTCGGTGGTGGTGATGATGATAGTGGTGGTGTGTTTTTTTTTATTATTATAAGTCATGGACTCTGGTACCATTGAAGGTCCCAATAGTGTGGATTGTAATCCTGTTCGTGTAAGGATCACCCAATGACGGCTCTAGGAATTTTTTTCAAGATGTTTCATAAGAAGCATAATTTTTTCCAGTGACGACTCCAAGAATTTTTCTCAAATGCATTGTTGTTTAGTTGTTTCATTAATTCGTTTGTCTTTTATAAACTATAATTTGTTATATTGCTGTTTCATTAATTATAAAATTATTAATTGTTGTTTAACTTAAGATAATTTAATTTGTTTATTTTTTTATAATGTATTGGTTAATTAAATTATTAATTATTGTTTATTAGTTGCTTTCCCCAATTAATTATTGGTTAATTAATATCCCAAACAAACAAAATTAATTAGTTCAACTAATTACTATGGTTGTTTGATACTTGGAATATCACACTATTACTTAACCAAAAAAACAAAAAAAAAAGTCCATAAATTGGGCAGCACAAAAATATATAGGTCCTATAGCTTAAGTCCAAGTCTAAAAAAGAGTGATTTATTACAAGCCTCATGCTTGATGCCCCCAATCACAAAAGCTAGCTGCCAATCAGAAAATTTCACAATCACAATTCACATTACACATTACACTAAAAGACAATTAATATCTCACAAACACCAACACTAACACCAATACCAATGGATAAGATAAAGCCAAATTCAAAAAGTCAAAAAACATGCAAAAAGCAAAATATTAATAAAGCTAAAGTGTAAAGATTCGGCCAGCCAATCACAGACTCACAGTTCAAAAGAGAGAGAGTGACTCTTAAAGAATAAAGAGAGAGAGAGAGCGACTAATTCATTAATTTCATTTCATAGTTTTTATTTCAGTGATTCAGAGAGAGAGAGAGAGAGAGAGAGAGACTTATTCATTAATTTCATTTTATAGTTTTTATTTCAGTGATTCAGATAAAGAGAGAGAGACTGAGAGAGAGTAAGAGAGAAATACCTTGAGGGAGCACCAGAGCAGGGAGGCTTGAAGGCTGAGGCTGAGGCAGTGACCGTCACTAACGAGCGATCTCCGATGAGGGGCAAGTGAGCGACGATGTGCTCTGGAGCGATCTCCGATGAGGGGCGACGATGTGCTCTGGACTGCGACTGGACCTAAGGGGAGGCGTTGCTTTGAGGCATTGCTCTGCTTTTAGGTTTACTTTAGCCTTTAATGATTTCTGATTTACTGAGTTGAGGTTTCTGATTTAGGGATTTGCTCTGTATTGGGGTTTGGTTTTTGGTTTTTGGGTTTTTTTTTTTTTTTAATTTTAATTTTTTTATTTATTTTAAGAATCTATAGGTTTGCTTCCTCTGTAATTTGTTGGGCTTACTGTCCATTGTTTTGCAGGGTTATAATTTTTTTTTCCTTCAGATTTTAGTTCAAATTTTTTTTGGGTTTTTTTTATTTTTTTTTATTTTTTTTTATTTGCTTGAAAGTAGAACAAATAATTTTTTTTTTTTTTTTTTAATTTGAGGTTGTTCCTAATTTTTTTTAAGGGTAAACAAATAAGAAAAATTTAATTATTATATATAATTTTTTTTTTTCAGGTTAGGGTGTTCTTGGGAACACCTTGAGCATAACGTGGCGCCGCCACTAGGATCATGAACAAAACAATACATAGAATATAATTTAACGTTCTGAATGAATGAGGAGTCTTGATATATATAAAATAATCTAATTCTCCATTTTGTTGTGGTTCAATTGAATATATCTAATACGGTTAACAATCTTGTATTGTGTACTATTATGCATTTAGAGTAACAAATTTGATGTTATTTTATATTTTAATAAATGGAGTTTCGTTATACATTTCAATATTATCATTGTAAAATTATAAGTGTGGGGGCAGAAGTGTCAAAACACCTATTTGGGTCTTGGGCCTGGTCCGAGAACGTTGACTCCTCCAAAGGGTTGCAGGGTGGGGATAAGGCCGCCTAACTTAAAGCCCCAAGAGCCCACCGATCGGGTCATTGACCAATTGGGAAGAGTCCGAGGAGAGGGGTATCCTCGGACAACTGAAATAAGAGCCATAAGGTGCACCATGATGCTTAGGGAGGAATTCTTGAAGCTCAACAAGCAATGTTACACTCCAACGGAACGCAAAGAAGAAGAACAAGTGAGAAGTACTCTACATAAAGTTGCTACCATCGCATTAAAGGCTTCACACCTACCCATCTGGCCGCATTAATGGGGAAGTGACCCCTGAGGGGACAATGATTAGCCTTATAGCCATTGGGAGAAGGTTCCAAGAAGACAATGGATGGGAAAGGGATTTGTATTTATGGCTTCATAAATAGGAACATGAAAAGGAGGAATATAGAGAGGGGGAGGGCATTGGAAGGGGATTCGGCTTCTCCAAGACAAAAGCTTTTTCTCCCAAGCAGAACAAGGGAAACGAATACAGGGACTCCTCGGACAAAGCCAAGGAAAGCTAGAATCGCACCACAAGTTCTTCGCACGCAACTGTGGACTTAGCCCAAACGCCACTGCCTTCCATTGTCCTAAGAAATCTAGGTTTCAAGCTCACTCTCTACAAATTTCATTGTTTAGGCCACTTGGGCCTGCCCTGTCACGCACTTGGGTTCGGGCCTGATTCGTGTCCTTACAATAAGAATTACCTATAAACATAAACTTAAACATAAATCTCTATATAAACATACATATAAACCTAACGTTCCATTTATCATTGGAAAATTCAAATTAGATTGAACAATATTGCATGTGAGAGCTAAAGCGAATTAATTTGTTTAATTTTAGTATATGTGCAAAAACATGTTTTTCTTTGAAAATGAAATAAAAACAATGTTGTTTTTAGAATTGAATTTTTTTAAAAAGAAAATCTTTAATAATATATGACTAATGATTAATTTTGAAGAAGAGACTATAGACCAAAATACAACACAAAGTTGCCAAAACTAACAAGACTTCTAAATAGTTTTGGTATGAGAATAGTTATACACATTATCGTACAAACATTTTGGCTATAGTCATATTATATATTTATTAAATAAATTTAATAATTTTTTTCCCTGTAAAACAATTTGATGTAGGGATTGTCATAGTTAAGGGTTAGGTGAAGCATTAATGAACTTGGTAACATCAAGCTATAAAGAGTTTAAAATATTTTACAAGCAACATCAAGCTATAAAACTATCAACTTGGATTTAATTATTTGTAATTCGTTAATGAATATAACTAAAATAAAATTAAGCATAAACATGTACATAAATATAAACTTGTATTTTAAACATACGAAGACAATTAATTAAGTTTATACAATAGTATTCAACATTCATCATTCTCACACACATCATCCAATACCATCAAGTAAAAATGTCATAAAGATTTAACAAGAGTTTAGCGATGCCGACAAAACTTTTAATTTTAATAGCATCTACATTGAACTTTATCAACTATCAATCCACATTTTTATCGTTGTTGCCACTCGAAAATATTCAATAAGCAAATCCAAGCCCTTTTTAGAAGCTCTATCTGCACACTCGGGTTGTTGAACACCCTTTTCACTAGCATGGATTTTCTCATGCCACCCATTCCAACAATCCCAATTGTTGTAAATCCAAGGCTTTGATTCAGAAGCATGCTCTCAAGCTCGCCCGCTTGCTCTTCAAACCCAATGATTTCTTCCATGTCATTAATGTCAAGAGACGTATAATTGAAATTTTTGAATTTCTTTTTTTGAATTGTAACACCTGGAGTTAAAATTTTGCTAAGATTGTTGCAGACAATGTTCAACCGCTTCTTCATCTTCCTTTAAAATATTTTGTCTTGAAGAAGAGCGATGAAGTGTAACAAATTCTTGTTGTGTTGCTTGCTCTTATTCCTTGTGAAAATTCGGTACTTGGCCAATAAGTCATTGAGGTTGTATAGCCATTTGAGGGTGTAAGAAATGAGAGGGAAGCCAATAGATAATTCTGACTCTGCCTCCTTAAGAGAGTTCACGAATTTGTTCTAGAGGACGAAGGCGATATCTTCAACCATGTTTAAACCTTATGTCACAGAGAGCACGCCGTTGAGAATGAGAGAAGAGCAAATACTTGGTGCTTTGCTTCAACCAATGTTTTAACTTGAAGGCTAATTTAGTTTGTAAAACACTTGTAAATGTTTAGACCCCCAAATTCAAATTTTCCAATACAAGCTTATATTTAAACAATATATGAGCAGAATATGAAAAATAAGCAATACCTAATTTGGCAAACTACTTTAACACATAATTAATCACAAACACAGTAGCAATTAATGGTTAAAGAGGAAGTAAAGAGAGATACAAACATAAGATACACCGCCATGTGTTATCGAAGAGGAAATTGAAGAACTCGGCAAAAAACCTTTCCGCCACCCTCCAAGTGGTAAATGATCCACTAAAAATTCAGTTGGGATACATGAATAGCAATAGACCCTCTAAGCCTAATCTACCTGATGCACCTAAGTCCTCCAAACTTCTTACTCCAACAAGGTTACACCTAATTATGTCTTTTCTAGCTTATCGGATTCCGCAATTAGCCCATTGCATCAACCAATATGAATTGGTTCTCTCTTGAACTGCTTCCCAAACACCAAGAACCTTCTCACTATTCTGAATTTGGTGAGGTAAGGATTTGGCTTAAGATCCTCTCATATGTATGACAATGAAGAGGATGAGAGTAGAGGAATTTGGAGAATCAAATGTATAAGATTGTGGATGAATCAATCTTGTTTTTCTCTAGGATTTCTCTCGCAAAATTTTCTCTGGAAACTCATTGCATTTCGTGGGTATAAAGGTATTTATAGTAGGGTATGAGATGGAATATGAAAAGTCAATTTTTAGCAAAACATAATGCACTGGCGAGTCACTTGTGACTGGGATGAGTTGCGAGTTCTAGTTACCAGATAACGGAAATGCTAGACTGTACCTTTTGTCATATAGTGATCCAGCTGTCTTGACCCTTCAACCTCCTGCATGCTCCACACATGTGCTACATTCTGGCAAGTCACCACTCACGAGTAAGTCGCGAGATCCAATCGCGAGTTGCCTCTTGATGCACATACTTGATCAATTTCCTCACACTCTCTCACACACAAACCTTACATTATTCTCACCTAAATATAGGGTTTCTAAATGATGAATTATAAGCAAATTTGGAGCGGAATAAAGCCAATATATAGTTGAATAAATTCAACTTTACATAACTTTTCATTGATGAGAATTGAGAGAATAGAAAGACTTGGTGCTTTTTTTCAACCAATACCAACAATATGGAATAATCATTTCCCCATAAAAAAATTGAGATAGAAAAGGAATCTATAGAATTTCTCAGGCTTAATTTTAAACCATAGTCCGCCCCTTTTAAGGTTTGAATAGTATAGTATTCATTATCTTTATTGGGGTGGCGGAGCCAAGGGGGATCCAGAGGAGTAATTGCCCTTGGCTTCTCATAGAATATGGGTGCCTAAAAGCTTTAGAAGCCTACCTTGAGATGAAAAAAAAAAAACAACAACAACAAGTGGGCCGGCCCAACCACTAGGCAAGTTAGGCAATTGCCTAAGGCCCCAAGTGGAAGGGAGGCCCCAAAATTTTAGAAAAGAGGGGTAGGAGGGGAAAAAAAAATAGTTTCAGATGAATCTAACAAAATTCGAAACATCCTTTTGACCAAAAAAATAAAATTTCTGTTACACACTTATACCCAGATAAACATTGGTAGCACAACAAAATTTTTTGGTCTAAATAAAATCAATTGTCCCAAAAATAACATCATTGTTCTCTAGACAAACCAAAATCTAACCAGATAAACTATAAATCCGACCTAAAAAATTAACCACAAAAAAATCAATAATCAAAACAAATAAAAAACCTCAAATCCCTAAAATTTTTACCGCCTCTTTCTCATTTTTTTCTCTCAACTCTTGCTCTCCGCCTCTCTTATTCTTTCTCTCCATTGTTGCTGGGCCTGGCTGCTTGGCTCAATCTTCCTTTCCTCTGATCTAATCTAAATCATCCGACTGTCTGGCTGCTGGCTCAAGCTTCCTTTCCTCCCGCCGGCTGCCTTTTCTTTTTTTTTTTTCGCTGCTGCCGTCAGTGCTGCGTTTTGATTCTAGCTGGGACGCTGGGTAATGGGTTTTGACTTCTGAGCTTCGCTGCTTTAGTTCAGGTATAACTAATAATAGTCTAATAACTTTAAGGCTTAGGCTTGCTTTAAAATAACTTTTAACTTATAAGGCTTAGGCTTGATTCTGGCTGGGTAATGGGCCGAGCTGCCTCTTTTTTTTTTTTTTTGGTTATAGGTGTAAATGTAATAGGATATTAGGATTTGTTTTTTTTTTTTTTTTTTTTTTTTTTTTTTTTTTTTTTTTTGTAGTGGGTGGGTCTTGGCAAGTTCTTGGATAGGTTGGGCTTGTTTTTGTTATGCCTAGATTAATTTTTTTTTTTTTTTAGTTTTAATCTTGTATTTATATATATATATATATATATTAGTGATTGGTAATATAATGAATAAATCTTTTTTTGTACAGCTTAAGATTGCTAAAAACTTGGTATTATTCGATGAAATTACAATAATACTTTTTATATAAATTAGGTTCTATTTTATATTTTCTCTACACTTAAAAGTTATTTTTTATTTTAGTCTTTATAAATATATTGTTTGATTAGAAATATCTACTAGAAAATATGTATCTAGATATGAAAAACTTAAAAAAAAAAAAAGATGAAAAATTAATTAAATCTCAAAAAGAATCGTTATTAGTAATAAACAAAATATAACACAAAATTTAGATGAAAGTATTACAAATGAACAAGAAATTCACCAAAAAGAGTTAGAAGATAATGAAATGATACAATGTCCCAAGAAAGATTAAGTGAATTAGCTATATTATCGATTGAAAATGAGATATTAGAAGAACTTGAATATAAAAATTTAATTAGTCAATTTGCATCTCAAAAAACAAGAAAAATAAATTTTAAATGAAATATATTATAATATAACAATATTAAATAAATATTAATTTAATTAATATATAAATATAAAAAATGCTCCATTTTAATTCTCGCCTTAGGCCTCAAAATGTCTAGGGCCGCCCTGACAACAACAACAACTCTAAGAAAACAAGTGGTAAAAACTTCACGGCACTTACCAAACTTTTCCTTTTTAAGCTTTTATAGCGGCCCAAGTTTTCAACTAGTCCCAATCACAGATTTAGTGTTTATCGCTTTTTCTTTTCTTTTTTTGTTCTTTTTTTTTTCCACAGCATTTCAATTTGTGGTGAATCTTATATTTTACACAAAATATATATTTCTTAAAATATGAGAGAACAGTCAGGACTTGGTTCTTTGCTTCAAGCAGTGTTCGACCGTTTTCCGCTTCTTCTATTATTTTTTCCCGCATTTTTTTTGGTTTTTAAATTTGAAATATGCATGGTAGTCACTTCGTGATGGATCTTTATCTTTATGACACAGCAATGTGTTTTATCCATCAAAAAATAAGACATCAATTTATTTATTTTATATACCTATGCTACTAATAACAAGATTCTTATGTTTGGTTTCATCATTTGAGGTTGCAAAATATCCTTAAATTCATCTATTTAGAAAGTTTAAATAATTTGGTTAAACATATAAAATTACTAATTTAAAAACTCCAAAATTTTAAATAAATGAAGAAAAAAAAAACAGTTTTCTCCATCCACATTTCTCCCTCCTCATATTTCTCTGTCAAATATTAAATTTTAAATATAAAACAGCTTCTTTTAGACGGTTTTTTTCTTCTCTCTCATGTTAGTCAAGTATAATACAACTTCTTCATTTTTTTATTAAAAATTTTATTTGTATCTATCAAGACTTAATCGTTTTTTTTCTTTGTTTTTTTTTTTTTTTTTTTGAGTTTCTTGTTTCCTTACTCCTAATTATTATTATTATTATTAATTTTTTTTTTTGGTTTTATTTCCAAATCTCTTCTTGTTTATTTATTTTGAATTAAAAAAAAAAAGCTTACTACTATAAATCTGTTACTATAACTTCTAATCCATAAATTTAGGCACTACACCATATCTTTATTTTTTATGAATTGCCAACAAGTTGTCAAAACAAACATAAATAAATGCCTTCTCTTCCCCTCCCTCTCTTTCTCTTTGAGGCATAAGAAGAGGTAATTTACTTAATATTCAATCTTTTTTATGTTTTCTTGCTCACATGTTTGTATGCTTGTTATTATTTTACACAAGTTTATATTCTAAAAAGATTTTCTTTAGCTCTCTTTAGGTGTTCAAACTTGAAACACTCTTCTAAACTAGAATTACTGTATATTTTAAATGGCCATTTTGTATATAAAAATACATAAAAAGAATAGTCTATGCAATATAGGCTAGTATGTGTGTATGTCTATATGTATAATTCGAACATATATCTTTTAAAAAAATAAGAAATTTACTAGTTAAAATAATGGACCCTATAATATTTTTTTAGTTTAAAAAATGTTAAAATCACTAAAAACTTCATTGCAAAAAGTTACAAACTGATGTGGCATACATTAAATATGCATGATTGGTATCACTTGAACAACTAGTAAATAAATATTTATATTATTTCTTTTTGATTTGCGACACACTAGTTTGTAAATTATATAGCATCCATAGCATCACTTCTTTGTCTTTGTGTTTTGTGGAAAAGTGAGAGTGAGATAACATTAACCGACAATTACATTAACCACAATCGTCAGACCTTCAATATGACATCACATTTTATTTACTTTTTTTTTTAGAGAGTTTCAATCTATAGCATTTGCTCTTGATGATTGCTCTTTATCATCTATTTATATATGTGTTTGTGTGTGTTAGTAATATATGGAATAGAATATTTATGAGTATGTAATACAAATTTGTTTTATTTAATTGAAGAAAAAATTAAAAAGTAAAGAAAATAAAATAAAGTCGCAGTAAAAATATGGTATGGAAAAGAGATTGAAAAATTAAAAATGTAAATAGATATACGTACACATATATTACTATTTTCAATGAAAATTCAGGACTAAAATAATGACTATATATGTTCAATAATTTCATTTTTTTTATATTGTAATTTTGTTTCGTACTTATGTTATATTAATATAATTTAATATGATGTTATAAAAAATAACTAATTAAGCATTTAATATATTTAGTATATATTATTTTTCAATTTTTGTTGTGTTTTCAGGCCAAATATATAAAAAGTTCTTCTAATATTTATATAACAAAAAGTATTTTTTGTCTAATATTATAAGTTAAAAATATTTGTTGTTTTGTTAAAATTAATAAACATGCATACGTGTTGTATATGGCAACAATATCTAAACATTCAAAGTATATTAAAAAAATTAAAAGATTAAAGATTATAATAAAAATATGAAAATTTTAAATATATATAGTATAACATGAAACTAAAAATATTGATTTTGAATGTTTCATTATTGTTGTATACAATGAAACACATTAATAATTTATAATAAACAATTATAATTTCTATACAAGTGTTGAAGTTAAATAAAGTGAAAGTAATTGTGTACAAGTATGCTATTGGAAATATTAAATAAATGCTTTATATGTTTACTATAGAAATCATGTATTCTTATAATTGTTTTTGTACAATAAATGAGATTGTTTTTTTTTTAACAGATGATATAATACACGCATTTACTAACATGGGACATGTGTTGTACAGATTAATTATTAAAATAAATTATAAATCTTCCTTAGAAAGATGATTTTAATGTTTTGTCTCTTTCTTTATTCCTTGGTAGTTTGGTTATATTTTTATTATAAAGGAATAATAATTCTTTATGAATAGATATTCTTTAAAATGATGAATAACTCTCTAAAATAGTTGTAATAGCTATTTTTTAGTAAGTGTAATGATTTAATATTTAATAATTCATAGAACAAGATGTTTTATGCCTTTTTAAAAAACAAAGTCTAAGTTGTAGATGAATATGAATATCATGGTAGAACATAAATTCGCATTATAACAAATCCACAAAAAGAATTGATCTCTCCTCTAGGTAGGAGTTTTCTCTCTTGTTACTCAACGAGCTCACTCTCTCCCTTGGTTTAAACTTAAGGGTTTGTATTTTTTTTTTTTTTTCCTTGCTTATTGGGGGCGATGGCTGAAGAGGTAATTCAAAGTCTTGAACACATGAAACTAACGATTGAAGAAGAAGAAATCATAGAAGTCCCAGATGAAGGAAGGAAGGAGGAGATTGAAAGTTGTTCGTAAAGCTTAATCGGGAAGTTCCTAACATGCAAAGCTTACAATAAAAGGGCGACTCATAGTACACTGAAGAAGGCTTGGAGTTTGCAAGGTGATGTTCGGATTGTGGAGGTCGGGACCAACCAGTTTCAGTTCAAATTTTCCACGGAATTTGATATGGAAAGGGTTTTTAAAGGATGCCCTTGGACTTTTGATAATCACGCTCTTATGCTACGTCGATGGTAGAGGGGCATGACGGTTACAAATGTGAAGTTTGAGACAGTGTCCTTATGGGTTCAAATTTGGGGGGCTCCATTTGACATGGTCTCTCCGAAAGTGGCAGCAGAGGTGGGGAGTAGACTGGGGGTGGTGGAGGAAGTTGAAACACGACAGAAACAGGAGCGCCAGAACATATTTATGAGGGTGAAGGTTGCTATCCCAATATCAAAACCGATTCGGAGAGGGGGGTTTATTGCAGGGTCCGAGGGTGATCGCACGTGGGTCACGTATAAATACGAAAGGCTCTCGATGTTCTGTCACTACTGCGGCCTCCTCGGACACGATGTTCGCAATTGTGCAGGGTATTTTGCAGCGTCGAAAAACAGCGGCAATGTGGAATGCCAATACGGTGACTAGCTAAAAGCAATGGGAACTTGGACCTGGTCACCACCAAAGCATGGAAGGTCCCATTCACCAACTGGTGAGGATATGGTGATGGAGAAACGAGGCCGAAATGGTAACCAACAACTTGCAACGGCGGAGAGAGGTGCAACGGCGAACCATACCGTTCAGGAAACATGCAATAAAGATAAAAGCGGAGAATCAGCAATGTACCCGGATTTTCAGGAAGTTAATGCAGAAATTACAAGCTTGGATGTGGGAGTTACTGACAATTTGCCCATTGAATGCGGTGAAATTGATTCGGGGATTTCAAATAATCTTGAAGAAGGTGAGGTAACACCTACTGAAATAGAGCACGTGACAACAGGTCCAGCTGATGGGCCTAATAAACAAAGGCCCAAGTGGACTAGAATCCAGCACATGCAATGTGGGCCAGTGGAGGTTAGTAATGATTCAGCCAAACTAGAATTGGGAAAAATGAGCTTTTTCTGGATTTAGAGGAAGACAGTAACGTTGGTGTAGCAGTAGGAAAAAATAAGTGAGGGAAAACACAAGATGGGTCACCAAACAATGAGGCGGCGGGGGTGTCGGAACACCCTTGCCAATCACAATGAAGCTCTTAAGTTGGACCTACAAATGGCTTTGGAACCCTTAGACAGTTTGAAGCGTTCAGAAACTATTAAAGGATCAAGGTCCCACCGTTTGTTTCTTGATGGAAACTCACTTGGATAAAAAAAGGATTCCAAAAACATTGTATGGATGACTTTCGCAATGTTTAAGGATTCCAAAAACATTGTATGGAATCCTTAAAAAAAGGATTACAACCAGATGGATGACTTTCGCGAGGTTCTTGAACGATTTTCTTTGGTAGACTTGGGTTTTGTTGGATATCCATTCACACGGAACAACAAGAGACCGGGGCCTGCAAATCGTCGGGAGCGTCTAGATCGTGCCGTTTCAGTGGAGGATTGGAAGGAAAAGTTTCCAGAGTGTATAGTTACACACTTGCACTCCCATGCATCGGACCACTTATCGATTGTTTTGCAAACTAAGCCCACTAGAAATCACAATACCAGGAGTACAAGGGGTTTTCAGTTTGAGGAGACTTGGTTACTTTGGGAAGATTGTGAAGCTGCGGTCCAAGAAGCATGGAATAAAAGGGAAGGATTAAGGTCAGGCTTGTCAAGTGTAAAGGAGAAAATTGCATTCTGCGGGTTGGAGTTGCATGTATGGGGTTCCTCTAAAACCTATCCGAATATAGAAAGAATTAAGGTACTTCAAAGAAGGGCTGAAAGTTTGGGTACAGGGGTGTGCACAGAAGAAAATAAAGCTGAGTTCTTGAAAGTCAGTAAAGAGTTGGATGATTTGTTACGTAAGCAAGAGATATTTTGGGCGCAACGTTCATGGATTTCTTGGCTTAAACATGGGGATAGAAATACCAAATTTTTTCAAACAAAAGCCTCACAAAGAAAGCGAAGGAATTTTATTAAAGGGATAAGGAACATTGACAATGTTTGGGTAGAAGAGGTGGGAGAGGTGGTAGATGTGGCACTCAATTATTTTTAATATATGTTTAAAGCAAGCAACAATGACCAAGTGGAGGAATGTCTAGTTACTGTACAACATAACATGGACTCTAATATGCAGGAGATTTTGTCCAGTGAGTAAAGTGTGGAGGAGATCAAGGCAGCGATGTTTCAAATGGGATCAACAAAGGTGTCTGAACCTGATGGTATGAATGCTCTTTTTTACCAAAAATTCTAGCATATTGTTGGTGATGATGTGATTTCTGCAGTACTAGATTTTTTGAACACAGGAAATATGGTGTCTGATATTAATTTTACACATATTGTGCTTATTCCTAAAGTAAAATCACTGGAAAAAATTTCTGATTATAGACCCATTAGCCTTTTTAATGTGATGTACAAAATTATTTTAAAGGTTTTGGCAAACAGGTTGAACAAGATTCTACCACAGGTGATTTCTCCTTCCAAAAGTGCATTTGTACCAAGTCACCTTATCACTGGCAATGTACTGGTGGCGTATGAATCTCTACATGCCATGCATTGCCGTAAAAAGGGTAAAACAAGATCTCTTGCATTGAAGCTAGACATTAGTAAAGCCTATGGCCGTGTGGAGTGGACGTTCCTTAAAGGTATTATGGAGAAGATGGGTTTTCCTAGATTGTGGATTGAAGGGGTGATGAGTTGTGTCTCTACACCTACATTTTTAGTCCATATGAATGGTAAATCCTATGGTAGTATCAAGCCGTCTAGAGGGCTCAGGCAAGGAGACCATTTGTCCCCTTATCTCTTTTTGTTATGTGCAGAAGGCTTCTCTTCACTACTTGCAAAGTATAGGCTGAAAATAGGTTGCATGGGGTGGCTATTTGCAGGAGTGCACCTAACATTTCCCATCTATTGCTTGCGGATGACTCTTTACTATTTTGCTAGGCCACATAAGATGAGGTGCAAGAAGTTGTGGACATTATGCAGCTTTATGTGAAGGCTTTAGGTCAGCTCATAAACCTTGCAAAATCCTCCATCTTTTTTAGTAGTAATGTTGATGGTGCAGGAAGGACATGGATAAAAGATAAGCTGAATGTTAAGGAAGTAGATAGGTTTAAGACATATTTGGGCTTACCTACATTGATAGGATGCTCAAAATATCAATCTTTTTCTTACCTAAAAGATAGAGTTTGGAAAAAATTACAAGGATGGAAAGGTAACATGCTATCTAAAGCTGGGAAGGAGGTGCTAATAAAAGTTGTTGCACAATCTATTCCAACCTATACAATGAGTGTGTTTCAATTGCCTATGAAAATGTGCAATGTACTAAACAATATGTGTGCAAGATTTTGGTGGGGTCAAATAGGTAGTGAAAGGAAGATCCATTAGAAGAGTTGTGACTTTCTTTCTCAACCAAAGACAGAAGGAGGCATGGGGTTTAGAGATATCTGGAGTTTCAATTTGGCAATGTTAGCCAAGCAAGGATGGGGGTTAATACAAGAAAGAGAGTCACTACTGTATAGGTGTTTCAAAGAAAAATATTTCCCAAAATGTAGCTTCTTGGAGGCAAGTTAGGGTGATGAAGGGCAAGTGGATTCCTAACTATATAACTAATAGGGTGCTTCATCCTCCAGCGGAAGAAGAGTGGGAATGATGGGTGTGTGAGCTGATTGATTGGTCGGCCAAAAAGTGGGATTGTCAGCTGATAGACCGGACATTTCATAGAGAGGATGCAGAGGCATAAGCGGATCTCATTAAGTCATCGTAATATTCCTGACAAAATTTTCTGGTTGCACACAAATAAGGGCGAGTTTACAGTTAAGTCAGGGTATCAAGTGGCTAGACACCTCAAACAAGATGAAGACATATTATGTGTTTGGGTAGAAATGATTCTACCCATGTCTGCATTTTTCAATTTTTTTTCCCTCCCTGGACGCGCACCGTGCATTTTTCATTGGACATGAACAGTGATTTTAGGCCAATGAACAGTAATTTTAGGCGTGAACAGTATTTTTTACACATTAAAAAATTATTTTGCTACAATATTTTTCAGTTTTCAGTTTCAACTGTATCCAAACAGACCTATAAGGGGTGCGAGCTCTAAGTCAAGGGTGCGCTCTTCGGTGTGGACCAAATTATGGAACATGCACATCCCCAATAAGATTAAGGTATTTGGTTGGCGTGCGTGTCATGATATCCTGCCTACTCGGGAGAATTAGGGCTGACGACAAGTTATTGAAGATGACACTTGTGTTTTATGCACAAGAACAAAAGAAACAACGATTCATGCTCTGTGGGAATGCAGTGTGGCTCAAGGGGTTTGGACGAAGAGTACAAAAAGATTGCAGAAGAGTATGGGAGGACAATCTGATGTGTTGCAGCTCACAAAGGAATGAGTGAGCAAGCTATCGCAGGAAGAATTTGAATTATTTCTTGTCCAAGCTTGGTTGTTTTGGAACCATAGGAATTCTGTTACACTTGGAGGAAGTATACAGGACCCATCTAGGTTAATGAGAAGGGCAGTGGAACTTTTAAAGGAATTCAAGGAAGCACAACAGCACTTGGCGGTACAGTCGACAGTAATGAGAAACGCAATATGGACTTCTCCACCGGAGAATTGTTACAAGCTTAACTTAGATGCAGTGATATTCAAGGACATTAATGCCTCTGGTTGCAGTGTGGTAATTCGCAATGAGCTGGGGGAAGTGATGGTTGCCTTGGCTACAAAGGGATCACTAGTTTACGACAGTGAGGAGGCTGAGATGTTAGCATGTCGAAAAGTGCTAGAATTTGCAGTTGTCGTGGGCTTTATGGAGCTGATTTTGGAAGGGGATAATGTCATAGTTATGCAGACTATAGAGGCTTCAAGGAGTAGTCTGTCACGCTTGGGTCACCTGTATGGAGATGTCCAATACCTCAAGTCGGGGTTGCATGACGTGTCTGTCAGTTGTGTAGGTAGATTAGCCAATTCAGCAGCACACTCTTTGGCAAAATTTGCTAGAGAGGTTGAGGACGAATTTGTATGGTTGGAGGAATCTCCCCTACCAGTGTTGGAAGCTTTGTATTTTGATTTATTATAATGAAATATCAATGGTTTCACTTTCAAAAAAAATATTTAATAATTCAAAATATATAAAAAAAATTAAAAGATTAAAGACTATAATAGAACATGAAAATTTTAAATATATATAGTGATGAAGCATGAAAATCAATAGGCTGAAACACTTCAGGCTATGATAATAGTTGTTGATCTTGAAAAGAAAGAAAGGATTGTCAAAGGTGACCAATGTGACTTGGCCAAGTTTTCTCTCAAGGACACAAGGAAACGAAATAGTGAATGGTTAGAACTTACCTTTGGTAGATAAGACCTATCCATTTTATAGAGAATTTGACGTGGGTTTATTTGTTTGGGATCTATCACCATCGTGGGTGATGTTGGTGGTTGATGAAGAAAATGGGGTATGTAGAACTAAGTGTATGGAATTCCTTCCACGTACCAAGCAACGTGTCATGTTTTGCTTATGCAGAACCTTTGTAGAATTTCTAGCAGAGTTTACCAAGTACAATTTGGTCGTCCATGTGTGTAGTCGTCTATAACATGTTGTCCATGGACGAGTTCTTTTTGGTGAATCCCATCATTCTTAATGAAGGGTCTTGTTCATACACTGTCATTCTGTTATGGTTTTCCTTGGGTGTGATTAATATGTAAATGACAACCAAGGACGGGTTATACTTGATTGATCCCCATAACATGAAACTAAAAATATTGATTTTGAATGTTTCATTGTTGTATGTAATGAAACACGTTAATAAAATAATAAACAATTATACTTTCTATAAAAGTGTTGAAGTTAAACCAAGTGAAAGTAATTGCGTATAAGTATGCAATGGGAAATATTATATAAATGTTTTACTTGTTTACTATAGAAATCATGTATTTCTATAATTTTTTTTGTACAATAAATGAGATTTTTTTTTTTTTTTAAAATTGTCATATGTGTAATAGATGATATAATACACGCATTTACTAACACAAGACATGTGTTGTACCAATTAATTATTAAAATAAATTATAAATTTTCCTTAGAAAGATTATTTTATTGTTCTATCTCTTTCTCTATTCCTTGGTAGTTTAGTTATATTTTTATTATATAGAATAGCAATTCTTTATGAATAGCTATTCTTTGAAATGAGTAGTAACTCCCTAAAAGGGTTATAATAATGGCTATTCTTTAGTAAGTGTAATAATTTCTAAAATTTATATATGTCCAAATAAACAAACTTTTTATAAACATATAAAAATTACTAAAATAAAAAAAAATCATAAAAAAAGAACTCATCTCTCTCTCAAATTTAAAGAATATTATTTTCTAGGAAATATAATTGAATAAGTAAGATATTTTCTAAAATAGATCTTTAGTTTTATTCTACTATTAAAAATCACAATCAATCATATAAATAGTTTTACTCATTAAATTACAATACATTTTATTCCCAGTAATTAAGATTACCATTCTTGTTGTAATCCTCATTCGATTTACCAAACGTTCTCTAATATTTTTCAGCCAAAATTGCTTGTGTGCCTTGAACAAAGGCGACGAACAGGGAGAGAAGGGAAAGCAAAGATAACATGAGTACACACATAAATTGGGTATGTGATGCTAATAAATTTTGTAAAAAATATTTAGCCAAGAAATGTATATACATTGAGAGGACTAATTGAGAAACTAAATGCCAATGAATATATATCATAGAGGTTAGGGGTGTCAATGTTCGACCCAACTCACGAACACGACATGAACTTGACACGGGTTTTTGCGGGTTAGGGTTGGGCTTTAATGGGTTTGGGTCATAAATGGGTCGACCTGAAATCAACAAGATAAGAAACGTGTCATAAGCGGGTCAACCCGCATAACCCGCAATAGACACATTTGACATGCCAATTTATTTGTGTCAACCCGAAATGATCTTCTTAACACTACTTGCTTAACTTGTATTACAAATAAATATTCATTTTATTTTAGATTTGTCAAATACCTATATAACATATATTTTTTTAAAAGAAAAGTGAGTAATTACAAAAACTTATAAGGGATATAATTGAAAATTGAAACTGTACAAATCCTAGATCTCTAAACCTTACAAATCCTAAATCCCTAAACCATCTTAAAAATATCTAATTTTATTTTTCTATTTGAACTTTACTACTTGCTCTACTATCTTATAAACTCATGCCCAATTCTCAAACTCAAAGTCTCAAACTGGTTATTGCTCTCTCTCTCTCTCTCTCTCTCTCTCATGTGTTTAGCGAGTTTTAGAATTGAAGAAAACCGTTTGCTTGGTGTTTCAAAATTCTGTAGTAATTTTTTTGCATAATGTTTTTGTTCTATAAACTTTGAACCCATTTGCTGTTATTAATATATGAGATATATTAATTGTTAATTAAGGCCATAGTTGTAGCTTTTGTCTTGTGCCATGTGTTTTTTTTTTTTTTTTTTTGGTATTTTTATTAGTGTTGGACATCGTCTGCATACCTTGCAAGTGGATTTATTGAGATAGTTTATAAATTAGATCTGATGGGTATTGTTTTTAAAACTGTTGATGCATGATCATATTTTGAAACTACTAATACTTATATATATATATATATATTGGCATAGAACTTGCATAAATGAAATTGGATGAGCTTGTGGAAGATGTTATGAATTTGGACATCAACAAAGTATCTATGGATGATAATCGTAGTCATAGTCAGGATTAGTCTACTATTTGCTTCAATTATTTCAATATTGATACTTAGCATTTGACGAGTTCTAAGGATATTATATTTTTGTTGAACTATGTTATTTCATTTTTGTTAAACTATGTTATTTTGAATTTGGGTTAAAGTGTATGCACTTCTTTTAGAGTGTAAAGAACTTATTTCTAGATGAATGTTATATTTTTGTTGGACTATATTATTTTGAATCTAGGTTAAAGACTTGAAGTGTATGCACTGCTTTTGGAATGTAAAAAATAAAAAATAAAAATTTCTAGATGCATATTATATTTAATATTATGTAGGTTGAAATGGATTGTGTTACATCTGTGTCAACCCAACACGACTCGTTTATAAATCGTATCAAATGGGTTGGGTCAAGTCAACCCACCTTATTAATAAGTTGAGTTAGGGTTGAAGGATCATAGCACGATTATTAAATAAGTTGGGTTAGGATTGAGCCATTTAGTCGAATACCTCTACTTCAACACGACACGAACCCGAAATACTAACCTGAATTGACAGCCCTAATAGAGGTTATGAAATCTTTTTTTTTTTTTGGCCTAAAATTGTCACGCCATTAATTGGGTATTAGTTGCTTATTATCAATGCAATGCTCAAATGGGATTTCCATGCCTAATCAATCAATCTATTTATCTATCTATCTATAATATAATATTAAAAATTGGATCCTACAACTAGTGGACAAACACACTGATGACAAATGACGCAATATTTTCTCTATTTAGAATAATGTAGACAAATAATGTCATATGGCAAGTAGTAATTTACCTATAATACAATGACACTTCCATGATCAATAATTAATGCCATTGAATATTTCAATACTGGAGGAATCAAACAGATTTTAATGGTCATTATACATTAAATATAAAATTCCAAGAAGTGTATTACAATGTGATAACAAGCTACAATTTAAAAACACACCAAACTCTCTAATATAATACTAGCCTCATCACACGCGCGTGAAGCGTGTGTGATGTGGCCTTTTTTTTTTTAATTTAAAAAAAACTTTTGTTTTTATTTTATATATATATATATAATTTTTTATTTTGAGAATCTGATTTATAAATAGATAAAGGAGTTTGAAAATCAATAATAGCGTATGCGATGAGGCTTTTTTTTTTAAATTTAAAAAAACCTATGTTTTTATTATATATATATATATATAATTTTTATTTTGAGAATCTAATTTATAAGTAAATAAAATAATTTGAAAATCAACAGTAGAGTAGCTCTATATTTTAGGCAATGTTTTAATGGGAGTTAAAGTTGTATTTTTATTCAATTGTCCTTTAGTTTTGTCTCTACATAAACATATAGATGTACGAGCATTTTTGAACCAAAAAAAATTTAAGCAGGAAAAGCCTCTTAAATAGTAATATAGATAAGCAAACCAAGTACAATAAAGTTACAAATATTGTCTTGAAAATATAAACACAGCGACCATTAAAATAAAATCGTACTTATATAAATCAAACTATATGACTAATTATTCAAATAACAGAAAGTCATTTTATCGTTAGTTAGGCCCAACTCACTTTCGGATCTTAGGTTAGTGTCACGTTTTGGTCTAGATTCGACTTAGGAGTTTTATTTTGAGTTGGTCTTCAAATGGGACTTCCAATTGGGTTGAATTTCGGGCTTGTGATTGGAGTTAGGTAAAGGTTTTTAATGGCCTTTCTAAATGGTCTTTGTAGTTTGGGTAGAGGTCTTACAGGCTTACAGAATGTTTGGAGGATTCTGGATAACTATAGATTGGATTGAATCTTAGATCTGAAGTAGGTTTAGAATCCGTTTTGCACAAATTGGTGTCACTTATTAATGGTGGGCTACAGAAAGGAGTCTTGTTAAGCAAGTGCCTTTTGAGTTTTTCTATTGCAAAAATGGTGTCGTCTAGCAAGGTATAAACATGATCGTTATGAACCAACCTGATTTGTCTTCTCTTAGTATAAACAATATTCACCAAAACTAGAAACTTCTCCATCATTTAAATCTTTAGACTTTGATATCTTACTCCAATATGATGTAATCTTAAATTTCTAGGAAACCTTGTACTCTTTGAGGTCTAATTCAAACCAAAATTTGATTTTTTATTTTCTTCTTGTTCTTGTTCTACGATCTCAGTCTCTACATCTTCAGACATATTTTCAGTTTGACTTTGAAGTTCTCAATATTTTCCCAAAATTTCTTGTGCAATATGAAATATTTGTGTCCTTGATAAATATTAATGGTAAAAGGCACTCCACCGAACCCCACTCACAATGGTGGTTCTTTAGGATATGCAATTTGTTGATGACAATTGTAATACGAAACAAAAATAATCATTCTTAAAATTTGTCTTTCTAATGGTTTAAAAATTCACGTTCAAAAAAATTAATGGTATGGTTGATTGTGGATGAATTGGTGGTAGAGGAGGGTGGTGGTAGTGGTGGTGAAGATGGTGGTGGTGATGTGCTTTTTTCCCTTACAAGTCATGGGATCTGGTACCATTGAAGGTCTCTAAGGTGTGGATGGAAATTCAGTTAGGGAGAGAATCACCAACATAACAATAAAGAGAAAATAATTGGCAAAAATACATTTTTGACCCTACATTTTTGTCCAATTTTCATTTTAGTCTCCACTTTTTTAGAGCTTCTATTTTGGTCCATACATTTTTGAAAATATTCTCAATTTAGTCCTTATTGTAATCTCACTAAAGGAAAATACCTACATGGCACACAGAATGCACAACTGACAAAACTATCAACTTGGATTTAATTATTTAGAATTTATAAATGTTGTTTATAATTTGTTAATGAATTTAACAAAACAAAAATAAGCATAAACATGTACATAAACATAAATATTAATTTAAAACATATAAAAAACATTAATTAAGTTTATAAAATGCCATTCATCATTTATTATTCTCGCACACACCATCCATTACCATTAAGTAAAAAGTTTGTAAAGATTTAACAAGAGTCTAGCTAGGCCGACAAAACTTTTAATTTTAATTTCATCTACATTGATGTTAAACTTATCAACTATCAAACTTACATTTTTATCCTCTATTTGTTGTCCCTCCAAAATATCCAAAAGTAATTGTTATACAAATATCATTTTACAAATATTTTGGTTATAGTCATGTTATATATTTATACAATCAATTAATAATTTTCTCCCTATAAAACTATTTGATTTAAGGATTGCCATAATAAAGGGTTAGGTGAAGTATCTGGCTAAACTAGACAGTTAAGTTCAACAACAGTTGCCCTTACACATGTGGATGACTTGCATTATTTGCAAGAACGCACAACCACTTGGTTTAACAACAACAACAACAACAAACAAAAAACTAACAAAAGAAAATTGTACATGAAATAGTGAATTTTTGCTCACAAAATTTGACTAAACCAAAAAAGTAGTCTAGGAACACAACAAAATGTTACAATACCTTTATTTTTAGCCATGGTAAGTTTCGGTTTGATATATTATTATTTATTTTATAGAAATGTTATCTCCATAATGTCTCGTCTATTTTTGTGCCATATGCAAGCATTTGTAGTTTATGCCTTGACATCAACCTTATAGATCAATCTGGAATAGTAATATATATATATATATATATATATTATCTTCAAATCTCTCTCTCTCTCTCTCTCTCTCTCTCACACACGCATTAGAGTTTTTAGAAAAAAATGCAAATATTATTAAAAATAAAGTTCAATTTATACTCTAAAGAATTTAAAATCTTTTACAGGAAAATCATGCTACAAAACTTTCAAATTTGATTTAATTATTTATAGTTTATTAATGTCGTTTAAAATTCGTTAATGAATTTAAGAAAAATAAATTAAGCATAAACATGTACATAAACATAAACATTTATTTAAAACATATAAAAAAATATTATTTAAGTTTATAAAATACTATTCGTCATTCATCATTCATAATTCTCACACACATATCATCCAATACCATCAAGTAAAAAGTTTGTAAAGATTTAACAAAAGACCAGTGAGGTCGACAAAATGTTTAATTTTAATGGCATCTACACTGATGCTAAAATTATCAATTATCAAACTCACATTCTTATTCTCTACTAGTTGTCACTCCAAAATATCCAATAAGTAATAGTTATACACATATTGTTGTACAAATATTTTGGCTATAGTCACATTATATATTTATACAATCAATTTAAGATTTTTTTTTTCCTGTAAAGCAATTTGATTTAGGGATTATCATAGTAAAGGGTTACTTGAAGTATCTGGCTAAACTACGCGGTTTATGGTTTGATTAGGGATGCCCGAACAAGTATGTATACTTGTATTCATGCAAGTACGCACATTTGTTTTCTTCTATTCTCGTGTCATATACTGGCATTTGTATTATAAAATTATTTATAAGATGAATTTAAGAATTGAATAGTAAATAACATCTATTAACATGAAATTTGACATGCATGTTAAGAAAATATAAATCATATAATGAAATTATAGAGTTCTCAAAATATCATACTTTGGTGGTGTAACATGAGAAATTTTCATGTAATATTGTGATTTATGAACTCTAAAGACTAAATTTTATGATTCCCTAAAAAAATGTCTAAATTTTATGAAAATATAGATGCGGATAAAACATGTGTACTAATAATTTTGTTCTTGTATTTGGAGATAGTTTTTACATTGAGAAATCCAAATCTTTTGAATTACAAAATATATGCACACTTATTTTGTTTTTTCTTATGAGAGATGGACCCCACAATTATTGAAAGGAAAAGTAGAGAGAGCAGAAACTAATGATGAAAAAAAAAAAGCTGAGAAGAAAAGTACTCACAATTGTTGGTGGATGATTTCTGCGACCGCCTTAGCTAAAGGGTGGCCCTGACAGTAGTCCTCCTTGATTTCATCCCTCAGCTTCTCCAAGTTTGGATTTTCGATCCTTATCATGGGCATGGCCGTGGGGTTTTGACATATAGTGTCAACCAATATGGCCCATTGATTATCTTTATCTTTGTTCAATAATGTAGGATGATCCAGATGATCTTATATTATTTCCACGCATAATCTTCTAATATTGGATACAAATATGGATAAGCAAACCTCTTTGGTTTATGTTGGCTCTACCTTAATAATATTGTCACCCGCCGTATGCTCAGCCAATCTATATTCTTTAAGCGTTCAAGACTGACCTGTGATTCAGGAGCATGCTCTCAAGCTTGTCCGCCTGCTCTCGAAACTCAATGTTTTGATCCATATCATTAATTTCAGGATACGTATCTTGAACTGTAATGAAATTTTTGTTATCAATTCTGACCGTTTTATCTTCTCTTCGTGTCTCTCGTAAAAATTTTACAAACTCAGCATTGACAGTGTTCTATCGCTTCCTCATTTTCCTGAAAAATATTAGGTCCAGAAAAAGAGCGATGAAGCGTAACAATTTCTTGTTTCGCCGCTTGCTCTTTTTCAGAGCAAAAATTCAGCACTCGGCCAATAGGTCATTGAGCTCATAAAGCCATTTCAGGGTGTTGTTGACACTGAGCGAGCATACACTTGCCAGAGTTTCCTTCTTCATTTCTTTTCTGATTTTTCTAAAGGAGGAAATGAAAGGGAAGCCAGTAGATAATTCTGACTCTGCCTCCTCAAGAGAGTTCAACAATTTGTCCCAGAGGATGAAGGCGATATCTTCAGCCATGTCTAAGCCTTCCCGCCACAGAGAGCTAGTGGCTGAGAATGAGAGGAGCAAAAACCTTGGTGCTTTGCTTCAACCAACACCAAAATGATTGAAAAAATTAGAGCACGTTACACTTTGGCTACGTGTGATTTAAATATTTTATCTATCTGTAGTTTAAAATTGACACTTTACCCACTTACAAGCTTTGTTTTTATCCCATTACTCACCTCCCTTAAAAGTAAAGAGTAAATTTGTATTTTTGCTATTCTTTTATATCTTTCCCCTCCCAAAACATAAAAATAAGTAAATGAAGAGAAAAAAAAAAAGATCCGAAAGTTAAGTTTAATAAAATCCAGTTTTTCCATGTCTATCAAAATGCTTCTTCTTTTCTTGATTGAGATGATCTTGTATGATGGAATTGTTTCTGATATTTTGAACCTAATTATCATCAGAATTAAATGTGAATAAGAATTTCTAATATTCTAAAGGTAGGAAACTCCAGAAATTCTACCTCCCTTAATCCCGTCATCCCATACCTCCATTAGAAGACAATGTCTTCTTCCTTTTCTTCATTTCTCTCACAAGTCTTGCTGATGTACCTCGTTTATGCTTCTCAGCGAGCACTTTTATTCTTTCTGATTCATTACTCCAATGCTAAAAAGGTGGACAAGAAAACATTAAGTAAGCCAACGTCTAGAAAAGTCCTTACCCAATAGTATTGTCATTTCATTAAATAACAAGTTACTTGTCTGAAAGTTCTCTTCTTGTAGAGGTTACGGCCCTTAACAAGTAAAAGAAAAAGCAGAGGCAATATGTCAATACCCTTGCTCCAGAGAACCTCAACCCTGTAAACAGAAGCATTGATTGGATACATAACGGCAGTCCCACTTAAAACTATCACTTTTGCTCCCATAAATAAAAAAAATTAAAAAAAACTTACATAAAAAATAGTGGCCCAGGTTTTCAACTATTCATATATTCCTTTAGTCACTTACATGAAAAAAAGAAAATTATATATATATATATATATATAAATAAAAACAAAAGGTTATCAAAAAAAAAAAAAATAAAAACAAAATGTATTTATTGTCTTATATTATAATAAGTTAAAAATATTTTTTTGTTTATTTAAATTAATATACAAACATACATATTGTCTATGGCAGTACTATTTGAAGTATATTAAAATATTAAAAGACGAGATTAATTAAATATTATAATAAAAGTGTAGGGTCAATGGGCCTAGAATATATATTGGGCCAGCCCAAGAGTGCTTGTAAGGTTGAAAACTCAACCCAATAGTATAATTGGTCCGAGGACGTAGGAAGGCCTACCCACGAAACAACGTAAGAGGAGGAAGAGGTCACGTCTGACCAAAACACTATAAGACATGATGTTCGAGGATGGGAATGTTCGAGGTTACCAATGGCCAAGGAAGAGAAAATTGATCTGGCAATTTAAAGGATCATTACTAACGATTTTGAGCGTGAAGGCAAAGGCAGTGAAGGTAAAAGATAAGGAGAGGGGACATAAAATATCTAGGGTAAAGTTGCTACTACCGCATTAAAGGTTCTGCAATTACTTCTCTGGCTGCATTAATGAGGAAATGACACCTGAGTGTTAGAATTTAGCCTTATAGCGACCGTCAAGGACTTTAGGGAAAAAGGGTGATGGGACAAGTATATAAATGTACCATCTGATCCACACGTGGAAGAAAGAGGAGAAGCAAGAAGGTAATATAAAAGGCAAATGATAGAGAAAGAGGAGGACACACACACAGCAGAGAATTGTAGAAAATACCCAATTATTGTCCTCGGCATTTATATATATAGAGGGTTTTTCAGCTACGTAGGTGCTTGATGGATGTGTCTTGTGATTTGGCTTGAAGTTCATATTACTTAACATCTATAGACCTAGATACAAAGCCCACTCTCTATAAATTCATTGTTTTGGGTCTTTTGGGCTGGTTCCCTTGGTACTACTAGGGTCCAGTGCAACTTGTGTCCTTACAATTGGCTCTGTCTATGGGAAATCTTGTGTTCTAAGATAAGTAACATGATGAAAAGTTCAGGTCTACACCATGTAGAATCTTTGGGCTCCCAACATGAAGATCATTTTCAACATTTAGAGCAGATAGGAGACTGAAAGGGCAGCATGCATACAGAGCGCATTGTTAGGAGTCATTCACGGGGTGGAAGCAGAATCCTCCGTGAAGACGATGCTAAGGTCATGCAGAGAGAAATTGACCATTTGAAGAGGAAGTTGCGTTGTGCGAAACGGAAGCAAACACCCTCTATTTTTGATCCTTCCTCTGATGATTCCCAAAGCAGTAGTTATAAACCCAAGTCAAGAACCCCTCCTAATGAATCTTTCTCGTATGAGATAGGGAATCCTCATGATAGAATGAGCAAGAAGTCCTCTTCCAGGGGCTTGTGAAGTGATGCCATGGGAAAGGCGTTGCACCAACTTTTTAAATCACCTTTCACACAGAAGATTGAGAAAGGAAAGCTTCCTCGTCGTTTCACCCAACCAAATTTCACTATTTACAATGGCCGAACAAACCCTGTGGAGCACGTGAGCTATTTTAATTTTGCGAAAGGCGTTTTATTCTAACAATGAAATTCTAATGTGCAAAGTTTTCCCTTCTAACTTGGGACCTGTTGCAATGAGGTGGTTTAACAGCTTGAAGACAAATTCTATTGATTCCTACATAGAGCTCATTATGGCGTTTGGGTCTCGTTTTGTTACTTGCAGTAGAGTACCTCGGCCTCTAGACTCATTATTGTCCATGGCCATGAGAAAGGGAGAAACTCTAAAAGCATACTCAGATAGATTGGGAGATGTTTAATGAAATTGATGGTGATTTCGATGAGATGGCAATTAACACTTTCAAGGTCGGCCTGCCAATTAAGCACTACTTAAGAAAATCTTTGACCAAGAAGCCTGTAAAGAGTGTATGTCGGCTCATGGATCATATTGATGAATATAAATGGGTTGAGGAGGATCAGTAGCAAAGTAAAGGGAAGATGGAGGTTATCCCTCAAAAGAGGAGGGATTTCAGGTCGAAAAGGTACAAAAACAAATGGTTTCGAAGGGATTTTGCTAGACAATCTGGTTCAGCTCCTCCCCAAACAGTGAATGCTATGTTTTGCGAACCTGTGCAATAAGTGTTGGAGAAGATTTATCATGAGCTATACTTTAGGTGGCCTAATAAGATGGTAGGGGACCCTATGAAACGTAATCAGAATCTTTATTGTAATTATCATAAGGAGAAGGGTCATACCACGAAAAATTATAGGACCCTATGGAATTATTTGGACCAATTAGTTAAAGAAGGAAAACTCAGACAGTTTATGAATCGGCCCAATGGGCAAGGCAGTCAAGCTGGTTCGGTGAATCAGGGTAGCAATACTTTAAGGCCTCCTTTGGGCACAATAAACGTTATTTTCGCTGCTCTAGATCAGACTGGTTCTTGCCCTACCAGGGTGATGTCAGTATCGCGACTCCCTACCGAGGACCTTAGTTCCGAGCTGAAAAGGATCAGAAGGAACCCTCCACCCATTTTGGATTTCTCTGAAGAAGATAAGGTTGGAACTATCCAGCCACATGATGACGCACTGGTTATCATGCTGAAAATAAGGGGCTATGATGTGAAGAGAGTAATGGTTGATCAAGGGAGTGGGGCTGACATTATGTACCCAGATTTATTCAAGGGGCTTAACTTGAAGCCTAAAGATCTTACAGCTTATGATTCGCCGTTGATAAATTTTGAGGGAAAAGCTGTCATTCCAAAAGGGCAAATTTGATTACTCGTGCAGTCAGGATCAATGGTGGTAAATGTAGATTTCATCGTAGTAGTTGCCTATTCTCCTTACACAACTATCGTGGCAAGGCTGTGGTTGCATGCCCTAGCTGCCGTTTCTTCAACTCTGCATGTTAAGGTGAAGTTTTCATGTGGGGAATCGATTGAAGAAATCGTCGAAATCCAATCTATGGCAAGACAATGCATAACTACAGCAATTATGCATCAGGCTGGGTAGGAGTCGCAGGCCCCGGCTGGGAGAAGTTTGTAGCAGTTAACGTCTTCGGCCAAGCTAAAGATGGCCGAGGTCGAGGAGCCTGTGTGTGAAGAGCTAGAAAAGGTACTTATTGGCGAGGACGTGAAGAAGTTCTTTTAGGTGGGAAGTCAGTTACCACTCCAAGAGAAGGAAGAGTTGGTTATGTTTTTGAAGCAGAACATTGATGTATTCGCATGGAATGCTTAAGAAGCTCCAGGGGTTGACCCAAATTTTATTTGCCATCACTTGAATGTCAGTCTGATAGCAGTGCCGAAGAGGCAGCCACCTCGGTGCTCATCTAGGGAGCACGCTGATGCCGTTAAAGAAGAGGTACTGAAGCTCAAGAAGGCAGGTGCTATCAAGGAGGTGTTTTATCTAGAGTGGTTGGCGCATACAGTGGTGGTGGAGAAGAAGAATGGCAAGTAGAGAGTACGCGTGGATTTCACAGACTTGAATAAGGCTTGTCCCAAAGACTCATTCCCAATGCCTCACATAGATCAACTGGTGGATACTATTGTAGGGCATCTTCGGATGAATTTTCTAGACGCTTTCCAAGGTTATCATCAAATACCTTTAGCTTTGGAGGATCAAGAGAAGCAGCTTTTATCACGCCCACAGGAAATTATCACTACAAAGTGATGCCTTTCGGTTTAAAGAATGTCGGGGCTACTTATCAGAGAATGATGACGAAGATGTTTGAACCCCAATTGGGAAAAACAATTAAGGTGTACGTGGATGACATGGTGGTAAAGAGTAAAATGGTTTGTACGCATATATCAGATTTGGACGACACCTTTCAAACGCTGAGAAAGAACAAGTTACGTCTCAATGCATCCAAATGTTCTTTTGGAGTAGGGCCTGGTAAGTTCTTAGGCTATATGGTGACGCATAGGGGGATAAAGGTCAATCCTGCTCAAGTCAAGGCAATCAATAGCTTACAGCCACCTCGGAATCCAAAAGAAGTGCAAAGATTGACTGGAATGACTACTACCCTTAATAGATTTATCTCACGGTCTACAGATCGGTGTAGGCCTTTTTTCCAGTTGTTGAATAAATGGAAAGGATTTGAATGGACGGAGGAATGTGCCATCGCTTTTCAGCAACTTAAGGAGTATCTTTCGTGCCCATCCATTATGTCTCGGCTTGAAGTTGATGAAGTTCTATTTGCGTATATTGCAGTGACTAGACATGCAGTTAGTTTGGTGCTGATACGGGTTAATGGAAACATACAGAAACCAGTCTATTATGCGAGTAAGTCCTTACATAAGGCCGAGGTGTGTTATTCGCCATTAGAAAAGGCAATCCTGGCCGTGGTGCATACTACACGTAAGCTCCCCCATTACTTTCAATCTCATACGATGGTGGTCTTGACTCAACTTCCTCTTAAGGCTGTACTTCGGAGCATTTATTACACCAGTAGGGTTGCTAAATGGGGTACCATTTTAGGGGCTTTCGACGTTAAGTATATGCCTCGCACCTAAGTGAAGGGCCAAGTGTTAGCTGACTTAGTTGCAGAATTCGCCGAGCCCTCAATAGAAGATAATGTTAAGAGCATGCATATTGATGAAAAATCAGTTGGCATGATCACCAGCAAGAAGCCTTCAGTGTAGAAAGTTTATGTTGACGGGGCTGCAAATCAAAGGGAATCTGCTGTGGGGTTAGTAGTGATAACCCCAAAGGGGCTTACGCTGGGAAAGTCCCTGAGATTAGGATTCTTGGCTACCAACAATGAGGCCGAGTATGAGGCCCTAGTAGAAGGAATAGACATGGTTCAAAAAATGGGTGGGAAGGAGGTGCAAATGTTCTTGAACTCGCAATTAATTGTAGGCCAAGTAGAGGGAAAAGTGGAAGTTAGAGATCCAAAAATGCAGGAATACCTAACTCAAGTCAAGTATTTACAGTCTAAATTCGAATCCTTTACTTTGTTACATGTTCCTAGGAATAACAATATACATGCTGATTCCTTGGCTACTCTCGCCACGTCCTCAGCACAAGATTTGCCTCGGGTCATCCTTGTTGAAGACCTGTGTAAAACCTAGCTGGATGGATCCTATAGTGTCTTTCCTTAAGAACGATGTCTTGCCAAAGGAAAAAGCTGAGGTGGATAAAGTGCGTAGGAAAGCACCTAGATTTTGGTTGTCCGAGGACCAAAAACTATACAAACGTTCTTTTTCAGGGCCATACTTGCTGTGTATACATCTTGAGGCAACGGAGCTACTTTTGGAAGAACTACATGAAGGAATTTACAGAAGTCATACAGGAGGGAGATCTTTAGCTCATAGAGCTCTAACACAAGGATATTGGTGGCCTAAATGCAACGGGAAGCTCAGAACTATGCGAAGAAGTGTGATCAATGTCAAAGGTTTGCACCCAACATTCATCAACCTGGAGGTGTGCTTAATCCTCTAACAAGTCCTTGGCCTTTTGCATAATGGGGCTTGGACATTGTAGGACCTTTCCCAAAGGCATCGGGGAATAGGAGGTGGTTGATTGTGGGCACAGACTATTTCACCAAGTGGGTGGAAGCTGAACCCCTATCTAATATTTGAGATGTTGATGTGAAGAAGTTCGTCTGGAAGAATATTGTCACTTGGTTTGGAGTCCCTCATATGCTTATCTCGGACAACAATTTACAATTTGATAGTAAAGCTTTTAGACGATATTGCTGTGACCTCGTCATAACTAATAGGTATTCTACTCCAGCTTATCTTCAAGGGAACGGGCAGGCCGAGGCAGTCAACAAAGTGATCTTTAGTGGGCTCAAGAAAAGGCTAGATGATGCCAAAGGTAGATGGGTGGAGGAATTGCCTCACGTTTTGTGGACGTATCGAACCACGCCACGAAGATCCACGGGAGAGACACCCTTCTCAATAACTTATGGGGCCGAGGCTATAATTCCTTTAGAAACCGGATTTCCCACGATGAGAACGAGTTCTTTTACTTCCGGCAACAATAATAGGTTACTGGCAAGAAGCCTAGATCTGGTTGAAGAACGAAGGGAAAGTGCTATGATCCAGTTGGCTTGTTATCCGCAAAAACTGAAACGGGGATACAATTCTCATATGAAGTCAAGGCCACTTGCTCCTGGAGATTTGGTGTTGAGGAAGGTCCTGGGTACTACCAAGAATCTAGCATGGGGAAAGTTGGGACCTAACTGGGAAGGACCTTATCGCATTACTTCAGTAGCTGGTATAGGAGCTTACTATCTTGTAGATCTAGACGAAAAAGTTGTAAAACATCATTGGAATGTAAGTAACTTGCGAAGATACTATTATTAATGAAAGACACCTCTGCCGCTTTTGTTTCATTATTATTACGATATATAGAATGCAATAATCAAATTTGAAAGTATCAAACAGAAACTTAGTTATTTTGGCTCCTCGAACCACATGCTTTGTGGAAATTGATATCTTTATTAAATATTAAACAGAACCATTGTTATGTTTGGTCCTTAGATCATCTACTTTGGGAAAATTAACATCTCAATTCGTTTCTACTAAGTGTTAAACAGAAATTTGGTTATATTGGCTCCTCGGACCATATGCTTTGTGGAAATTGATATCTTTATTAAATGTTAAACAGAACCATTATTATGTCTAGTCCTCAGATCATCTACTTTGGGAAAATTAACATCTCAATTCGTTTCTACTAAATACTTGTTTGGATCCAGCAGCCACATTTCCCGTTTCCCGTTTCTGCGTTTTCTCTCTTTTTTTTTTTTTTTTTCAACGTGCATGAACAGTAACTGGCACTATTCATGCACGTTTTTTCACTGTAGCGGTACTGTGCGGGAGACAAAAATCACTGTTTGGCACTATTTAGACACTGTTCACGCACTGTTCATGGGACCCACAAGCACTTTATTCAGAAAAAAATATTAAAAATGGGTCCCACAATACTATTCACACATTTAAAAATTATTTTGCTACAGTGTTTTCAGTTTTCAGTTTTCAGTTCAGCAAAAATAAGCTCTATCCAAACAGACCCTAAGTGTCAAACAGAAACATGGTTATGTTGGTTTCTCGGACCATATGCCTTGTGAAAATTGATATCTTTATTAAATGTTAAACAGAACCATTGTTATGTCTGATCCTCGGATCATCTATTTTGGGGAAATTGACATCTCAATTCGTTTCTATTAAGTGTCAAATAGAAACATGGTTATGTTGGCTTCTCGGACCATATGCCTTGTGAAAATTGATATCTTTATTAAATGTTAAACAGAACCATTGTTATGTTTGGTCCTCGGATCATCTACTTTTGAGAAATTAACATCTCAATTCGTTTCTACTAAGTGTCAAACAGAAACTTGGTTATGTGGGTTCCTTGGACTATATGCCTTGCGGAGATTGACATTTTACCTGACACCAAGCCGACACCTGGCTGTAAAAGATTCCTCAAACTGTATGCTTTATAAAACTTCATTTTTTACTGGTTGTTGGGTATGAAATCTAAATTGCTCTTGATTTGCATATAACTCATTTCTAAGAACTACACATTTTTTATCCTAATATCTTTCGTGCATTGGTATGTTGTTTACTTATGAATGTGTCTTGGCCGAGCTGGTTTATATGCTGTTTAAATTACAACCTAATGGAGTTATTCATTGCAAGAACTGAATGGAAATTCACGAGCATCACTTAAAGCATTTGCAAGTATGGAGGTTTTATAAATTCTATTATCCTTACTTGTTTATCTATTTGAAACTAGCAATGAATATAAGGGAAATAAACTGTTATTTTATAATGTTACACAAATAAAAAGTAGGATGACATGCCAATAATAAGTATAACTCAAAACTGTGATGCAAGTAGTTGGTTCTTTTCATTGATTGAAAGTCTTTACAAGTACATCCACAACTAAATTATTGAATTACATCAAAAGGAAATGAAAAGGAAACTAAAATAAAAGGGGGGGGGGGGCGATTAGTGCTTTGCCTTTGGTTGGTCTTTAGGATCAGCAGGAGCTACAATTGGACCCGAGGACCCCTCAGCTATCTCTTTGCCTTTTGGACCTTTCTTGGGGGCTATGGGCAAGGTCGCCAAGACAATCTCCAACATCTCGCTAGCCTTTTGATCTTGGGGTAACTCCTTGGGTTCATTAGGAAGTTGTTTACCCTCACGCGCTACCCTTTCAGCTTGTGTCGAGAGTGGATGCTCAAGAGAGGCAAGGTCCACAGCAGCTTCACCTGGCTGTATCCCTGTATCGAAGGAACCAACATCTTCTTTGGCATGAATGGAAGTGGAGACTCGGATGGTCGGGGGTATATAGGCATTTTCTGCCTTCCAGAGAGGAAAGGAAGCATCAACCCCAGCTTAGGATAATGCTTCCTTCCACACTTCAAGACAGTAGTCCCTACATACCTCCGGCACCTGAGCTTTGAAAATTTCAGTGGTTTCTGCCACCCCCATCTCATAACCACTTTGTTCAGCCTGGTCAACCGCCTCCTCAGCCTGTTGTGCCTTAGTAATAGCCTCTTCCTTGGCCTTGATGGCTTCCTGTTTAGCCTCCTCAGATTTTTTCAAATCTTGCTTAAGACCTTCGATCAGCTTCTTTGCTGCAATGAAATTCTTATCGGCATGCCTAAGCTACAGTCTTTGGTCCTCAGCCTACCTTTCAATGGTCTTCAATTGGGCCTCCAAGCCAGATTTCTCACTTTTTGCTTTACTCAAGCTGGCCGAGACCTCTTACAGTTTCTTCTCCTTTAATTCCAGGATTCTCTGGGCATTATCGAGCCTTACTTCTCCAGCCCTAAGAGATTTGTAAGAATTGGTTGCAATTTCCTTTACCCTGTGAGTAGATTGGACAACCTACATATAGAGTACGACCAATTAGTGATGCGTAATTGTAATTTTTATTGAAAGAAGAAGAAATGGGTATATAAAAAAAAAATAATATTTAAAAAAATAAAACAAAAAATAATATAAAATGAAATAAAATATATATTTAACTAATATCCTTATCATAGCCAGCTCTTTCTTCAACATCATGAAGACGTTTTAATCTCTCATCCTTCTGAGCTCACCTATATCCTCGGGCAGCAGTAATGCTTGCTCCAATGCATCGACTACGCACGCAGTGGTACCCTCATTAGAACCCCTGATAGATGCATCGGTAGTGACTGCTTGGTCATTCACAGTCATTTGGGGGGCCCAGATGGGTGCATGCACGGCTGCATGAGACTTGGCCCGTCTGTCCGACCTTGTCTGTATGAGACGAGCTTGTTTTCCTCCCTTTTCAGGCTCTATGTCCTTGACAAGGGGATCTCTTCCTCCTTCAACTACATCCTTTCCCTTCTAATGATCCCTTTTTCTTTTGTGGTCGGTAGGATCAACGCATTAGGATTGGGTTGGTGGGGGGAGAGGAATTTTGAGTGGAGGGACCTTCTCTGTGCCTTTGTCTTTAGTTCTTGCTTGAGGCACTTTAGGAGGCTCCTGGACCCCTACTTGAGCCTCTAGTACATCCTTGAGACTTTGTCTTGGTTTGCGTTGAATACCCATAGTTGCAAGTTGTTGGGTGGTGTCCTGTGAGGGTAATAGAGATGGGTCGACGACAGCAGCTTGATCTTCAAATGATAGAAGTTGATCAAAAACTTCAAACTCGCCTTTAGAATCGGAGACTTCAATAATCTCTTCTTCTTCCTTTATAGTTAGTTGAGAAGAGGATCCTTCGCCCAATGTGGGTTGCATCGAAGGAGCGGCGAGGGGAACGCCTTCGGGGACGAGTTGTAATGGTTGGGTAACAAGTGTGCCTTGTAGAATGGGAGTACCCTTGGGAAGAAGGAAACCGTCGACCGCAACGCTAATCTGAGGAAGCCGAGGATCTTTCGCCTTTATCACACACTTCGGCGCTTGGAAAGCTTGCGAAATTGGATCGTACCCGAGGATGAAGTGCGCCGCCCGGAGTTGATTGTCTGAATGAACGAACACCTCGGCTTTCAAAATCTTGTCCAAGTGGGCGAATTCAACTAGGTGAGCGTGACGAATGGTTGCGTGGGGATCTGCACAATCATTTAAGGAAAGAATGAGGTAAAAACAAAATAATAATAATAATAATAATAATAATAATAATAATAATAATAATAATAATAATAATAATAATAATAAAGCAACAAAAGGAAAAAAAAAAAAAAAAAAAAGAACTAATGCTACACAGATATTCACCTAGTTCGCCCTCCCTCGTCGGACAGGGGAGACTGTCATGATAATCCCCAGATATTATTAGGAAATCTTTATTTAAACCATTGTTGGAGTGAGGGAGGCACTGGATTAGTCTAACCTCTACGTATCTAGACTTTAAATAATACCTTTGTCCCTTTAGATGGTGGAGGTTGTAAACCCAATTTACGTCGTGGTGGGTAAGTCCTAATCCCATTTTTTCATTTAGGGCATCTATAGAACCTAAAATTCTGAACATATTTGGGGTGCACTGTGTAGAAGATAATCTAACCGCTCTTAGATAATCTCTAGTCATCGGTCTCATTGGGATTTTCATCCCTCCCTCTATGAAAGCTATCATGGGGATGACTACCTCACCGGTTTCCCTCTTTGAGTGCCACTCTCCCTCCTCACAGTATTTGACAGACACGCTCTGTGGGATTCCGTACTTAATTTTGAATTGCTCTATTCTCTCAGCACTATCCACTAAAGGCACAAACTTACCCATTTTTTTCTAAGAATAGAGGGTGGATGTGGTAGAAGGACTAAGAAGGTATAGACAGCTGAGGACAAAGAAACACAGAATAGAAAGAAAGAAAAAGTGACAGTAATGAAAAAGGAAGGCTGGGAAAACTTACTTTGGCAGAGTAAAGTCGCCTCGGCATAGATCTTGATAAGGGGTGCGTGTAAAGTGCAAGGATGGGCATATTTGTTGTACAAACTCTGAAGTAGGCAGAGAGTTTTAAATTGATAATATTTATACCAAGGGGAGTCATAAAGCGGGAAGTTTCCCGCCTATGTCCCTACGCAATACTCAACCGTTGGATGGACATCGCGTGGTTGAGTGTGGGGGACAAAAAACCGTCAACATTTAATTAAAGTATGTTCAGCCTATCGAAGCGCCAGGAGCATGTAAGTGGAAATTCGAGAGACGTTATTTTTGTTATAATCATGCCTAACAACTGTGGGTTATTCAGAATGTGTTTTGAAATCTTCATTCCTCCCTGGGAAGAAGAAATGAGGATCTCGAGGGGCTATTGTAGGGTCAATGGGCCTAGAATGTATGTTGGGCCAGCCCAAGAGTGCTTGTAAGGTTGAAAACTCAACCCAACAGTGTAATTGGTCCGAGGACATAGAAAGGCCAGCCCACGAACAGCGTAAAAGGAGGAAGAGGTCATGTCTGACCAAAACACTATAAGGCATGACGTCTGAGGATGAGAATGTTCTCGGCTACAAATGGCCGAGGAAGAGAAAAGTGATCTGGCAATTCAAAGGCATCATTACTGACGATCTTGAGCGCGAAGGCAAAGGCAATGAAGGTAAAAGATAAGGAGATGAGACATAAAATATCTAGGGTGAAGCTACTACCACCACATTAAAGGCTCTACAACTACTTTTCTGGCTGCATTAATGGGAAAATGACGTCTGAGTATTAGAATGTAACCTTATAGCTACCACCAAGGACTTTAAGGAAAAAGGGTGATGGGACAAGTATCTAAATGGAGCATCTGATCCACACGTGGAAGAAAGAGGATAAGGAGGAGGGTAATATAAAAGGCGAATGATAGAGAAAGAGGAGGACACACACACAACAGAGAATTGTAGAAAATACCCAATTATTGTTCTCGGCATTTATATATACAGAGGGTTTTTCAGCTATGTAGGTGCTTGATGGATGTGTCTTGTGATTTGGCTTGAAGTTCATGTTACTTAAAATCTATAGACCTAGATACAATGCTTACTCTCTATAAATTCATTGTTTTGGGCCTTTGGGCTGGTTCCCTTGGTGCTACTGGGGTCCAGTGCAACTTGTGTCCTTACAAAAAGTATGATTTATATATATATATATATATATATATATATATATATATATAGTAAAACATGAAACTAAAAATATTTGATCATTTCAATTTTGTATATAATGAAACACATTAATAAAATAAAAAATTATAATTTTGATAAAAGGATTGAAGTTAAATCAATATAATTGTGTACAAGTATGATGCATGAGACATTATATAAATTTTTTACATGTTTATTATAAAAATAAAAATAAAAAGATGTAAAATAAAAATAAAAACATGTATGTTTTTATAATATTTTTGTTTCATATGATAAAAGAGGGTTTTCTTGATATGTAAAATAAAATAATAATTGTACGTATGTGTAATATATGATTATAATTGACTTTTTTTTTTTTTTTTTGGTTAACGGGAATTTTATTAAAACCAAAAGGCAAAGCTACATGACAACAGAAGCCATACTGGCAGCAACAAGTCTACTCCTGTAATACAAGCCATTGATGTTCTTAGCTATAATTGACGTATTTACTAACTCAAGACGTGTTGTACAAATTAATTATTAAAATAACGAATATATTTTCGAAAGAAATATAATCTCTGTTTTCTCTGTTTCTCTATACCTCGTTGGTTGATGCTTTCCTATCCTAGCAAAGAATTGGTTTGCCATTATGTTTGGAAGAGTAGAATTTTTTTTTTATACCATTTCAAGAAAGATCGAGTTTACAAAAAGGTCTAGTTGACCATACAGCATTGGATTGGCATTTTAGTAGCCAATTTAACTAGGTTACCGACATTACTAATTACAATCCTTAGGACATGCATTTAGTTAGGTTAAAACAGTTTGCCAACAATATTCCCTCTGGCCAGCTGGAAGTACATCTCCTGTTGATGACTTGAACAGATCTCCTACTATCACAGAGGAACAAAAAATGATTGTAACCGAAGTCCCTAGCTTTGATAGCTGCCTCGAGCATTGCTTCCTGGATGGTAACTGGTAATGATTTTTTTGTACAACTTGATATTCCCTGCATTATGATATCTCCTTGCATGTTTTTGGCTTCATAGGCAAACCTAGATCTATTGAATTTCTTCACTCTAGTTCCTGCAACTTTGATGATCAGCTACTATAAGCTTCTTTGTACCTGCATTGTACCTAGACTATCTCCATCATCCAGTCTCAGCATAAAGCTTGCTATCAGTGGAGACAAGGATCTATTCAAACCCTTATTCACATAAACCTAATGTTGCGTGGTAGCCTATCTTCTAAATCCACTCTTTCAAAATACCCATAATCTGCCTCATTTTCTCAGCAAGCTCCGGGTACTGATATTCCAAAGGGAGGCCATGAAGTTGGACCCACAGTGAGACATAGCTAAGTTGTAGTCTCCCAAGAAACAGATTTGGCCTCCATGGTTATGATCATCCATGTGCTCAAAGTGGAGTTTATAGAAGTAGGAGTCTCTGGCAACAATTGAAACCGAGCCTCTAATATGTCATGTAGAGCTAATAATGTGTTGAAGAGACCCGACAGAGAATTTCCTATTGTCCAAAAGGAAGCCTATAGCACAGTTGCTCCAAAACTCCCTCTGATTAGAAAGATAAGATGGATCAGCTTCAACAATGGGACCATACAGTGCAAAACGGACCTCGTCTTCATCACTGGACCCATACTCTGACTTGATTTCATCAGCAAAAGGTTCTGAGCTGTTATCAGAGCCGCTACTTACGGTACAACCATATTCCTAGCAATGAAAATATCATCCATGTGAGACAAAGAAGCTCGGCCGGTGCATGCAAGGAATATTCAGAAAAGGAAAGAAAGGAGGGACCACAAAGAAAGCCAAAAAGAACAAAGAGATGAGAAGAGTAAGAGTCAACTGGGAAAAGAACAAATGAGGTGGCTCATGATTGCTAAGGATCAATTGGTAGGCCACGCTTCAAACATGCACAAGACTAAAGATCAAAAGGTAGGAAACGAGATGAAGTTAAAGAGAAATGTTAACAAGCGAGCGGTGATAGTTTATGCTTTTTTTTTTTTTTTTTTTTTTTTTTTTTTTGGGTTTCATTTTAAAAAAAAAAGGAAAAAGGAAAAAATTGTCAAAATTAACTGTAAAAAAAAATTAAAAAAAATTACCAATAACTAAAAAACTGCCAAAAATTAAAAAATTTACTTAAAAAATTACTCAAAAGTGTGTTATAAACGGACACGTTAACACATTCCGAAATTAAAAAGGGTGGTAGGTAGTTGAAGAAAATGAAACGATTCTTTTTTCTTTTCTTTTTTTTGATACAAACACGTAATGATTCAAGACTAAAGAAAAGATGACTAAAGAAACTAAAAGGACATCTAGTTAGAATGTATGTAATTGGGACAGAAACACTGCTCTGCCACCAGAAATATTTTCAGTTTAACTCTAAAGTTCTTTAATATTTTCCTAAACTTTTCGTGCAATATAAAATCTTCGTGTACATGACAAATATCAACAGTAAAAGGAAGTCCACCAACCCCAACTAACAATGGTGGTTCATTAAGATCTCCAATTTATTGATGATAATTATAATACGAAATAAATGTAACCAGATTAAAATTCGTCTTCTAATGGTTTGAGAAATCACGTTCAACAAATTAATGAAATGGTTGACTGTGGATGAGTTGGTTGTAGAGGAGTGTCGTGGTGGTGTGTTTTCTTTATTACAAGCCATGAGCTTTAGTAACATTGAAGGTCCCAATAGTGGGATTGTAATCTCATTAGAGTGAGGATCACCAACACAAAAATACATAGAAAATAATTTAACGTTCTGAATGAATGAGGAGTCGTGGAATTTATAGAATAATTCCAACTTTCCATTTTGTTGTAGTTCATATGAATATATCTAACATTGTAAACAAGTTGTATTGTGTACTATTATGAATTTAGAGTAATAAACTTTATGTTATTTTATATTTTAATAGACAAACTTTTGCTATACATTGCAATATTGTCATTGGAAATTTAAAAGAATTACTAGTAAACATAAACATTAACATCCTCTCTATATAAACATACACATAAACCTAAACGTCCTATTTATCATTGGAAAAATTAGGTTGAGTAAGATTGCATATGAGAAATTTATAAACCTAATTTTTTTAATTTTAGTATATGTGCAAAATTGATAAATGTTATCAAATAATTTTGTGAAATCATGTGATGTGAAATTTTCCACACGCACATATAATTCCATCATGTCCTTATTCATTCTTTATTCCATTTTTGAGATGTCCAAAAACATGATTTTCTTTGAAAATAAAATAAAAGCAAAGTTTATTTTTACTAGAATAAAAAAAATTTAGAAAATATTTGATAATATATGACTAAAACATAAAGTTGTCAAAACTAACAAGACTTCTAAATAGTTTTGGTATGAAATAATTATACACATATTTTTTGCTATAATTAGACTATATATTTATACATCGTTGTACAAATGCGAGAACCCATGAATCTGAAATCTGTTAGTGCAAGATGATTCTATTCTTAGAAGACAGTTTAGCAACAATAACACAGAACTTCAATTAAAAAAATAAAAGTCTCTTACTTGTGAAAACAAGAATATGCCTTAAAGCAAGCAAAGAGATGGCACACTAACATTGCACAGGGCATGCAGTGGCCTTCTCTTTAATAGGGTTACTCTGTAAATTTATACTAATTTTTTTTGTTGTTGGGGTAAGAACAAGCTACAGAGAATACTTCAATTTGTCAAACTTTATGGATCATTCGTGGAGTCTGCCTTTTGGTTCTAACCCGAACTTGTTTCCTGATTCATGTACTCATCAAATATTAGTAGATAAAAAGGTTGTAAAGATTTAACAAGAGTTCAACGAGACCGACAAAAGTTTTAATTTTAATGGAATCTACACTATGTTAAACATCAATTATCAAACTCACATTCTTATCCTTGGAATCCCTCCAAAATATCTGATAAGCAATAGTTATACACATTGTTGTACAAATATTTTGGCTATAGTCATATTATATATTTATACAATCAATTTAATAATTTTTCCCCTATAAAACAATTTGATGTATGGATTGTCATAGTAAAGGGTTAGGTGAAGTATCTTACTAAACTACGTGATTTATTGTTTGACCAAGGATGCCTGAACAAGTTTGGAGTCCTTGTCTACATACAAGTACACACATTCTCATCTATTCTCGTGCTATATGTAGGCATTTGTGGTGTAAGCCTTGGCATCAACCTTATAGATCAATTCTCTCTCTCTCTCTCTCTCTCTCTCTCTCTCTCTCATGCAAGCATTTGAGTTTTCAGAAGAAAGAAAATTCAAATATTACAAAAAATTAAGTTCAATTTATACTCAAAAGAATTTAAAATCTTTTACAGGTAAATCATGCTACAAAACTATCAATTTGGATTTAATTATTTATAATATTTTAATGTTGTTTGAAATTCGTTAATGAATTTAATAACAACAAATTAAGCATAAACATGTACATAAACATAAATATTTATTCCAAACATATAAAATATATATTAATTAAGTTTATACAATACTATTCATCATTTGTCATTATCACACTCATCATCCAATCCTTCAAGTGAAAATTTTGTAAGGATTTAACAAAAGTTCAGTGAGGCCAAGAAAACTTTTAATTTTAATGGCATGTACACTGATGCTAAACTTATCAACTATCAACCTCACATTCTTGTCCTTTACTTCTTATCCTTCAAAAATATCCAATAAGTAATAGTTATAAACATATTGTTGTACAAATATTTTGTCTATAGTCATATTATATATTTATACAATTGATGATGCAAAGAAAATCAGTAGACTGAATGCTGCGAGCTTCAATGGGCTAGTGGTTGCTTGGAAGGCCTGAAAAGAAAAAGATACAAGATCAAAGGTCGCCGAGGTGAACAGGCCAAGAACCCTCTGATGCTTAAGTTAGTTTTTCTCTCTAGAACTCAAGAATTTCAACTTTCGGAGTGGTGAAAACTTACTTTCATTTGATGTGGATGAGTCCTTTTATAGTGAGCTTCGGAGTGGTTACTTGATTAGTAACTTCCTCAATATGTGTGGAAGTTAAAAGGTTCAAACTTAACTTCCACAAAAACTATGGAAGTTAGAGTGTTCAATCATATCTTTTACAACTATCATTGGAAGTTAAGTACTTAGTGGGAAGTTATAGCGATAAGCAAGGATTTTTCTCACACTTCAAAATATTAGAACTTGGCCCGAATTACAAGATTTTGTACATAAATCCATTCTGAAAATTTTCTAAGTGTTGAGGGGTCGTCCAGGTGCTTCCCTGATGGACGACCCTCATGCCCATGGACGACTTCTTGATGATGGACGACCTTCTTTATGTTGGGCTCACCTTTTTGGCTCTGGACGACTCTTATGGACGAATTGGAGATGATTCGATTTTTAGTTCACCATCGGTTGCCCCCTTATCCAAGGGTCACCTAGAGTATTGTAGTATCTACTGTTGACTTTTGACACGTGTCATGTCTTTGGTGGTTAAATGTCGCACCATGTGTCGCCATTACTTTGGTCAAATTTTATTGTTCCAAATTATGCCACGTGTCATAATCTTATTGGTTGACTTGTTGCGTCGATTCAAATTTTCAAGGAAAATGCCACGTGTCATCTTCTGGTTGGTCCATGTCGCTTCGATGACCTCACCTCTGGGCCCTATAAATATGTGCATTCTCTCTTTTACCCTTCACTTTTCTCATAATTTTTTTCTGCCATCTCGTCCAAGAGCCTCATTCCTCATCTTCTAGTCTCGTCAAGTATTTCCTTCCCCTCATCCTTAAATTTTCGTCTTTTTTCTTTCTTCCAATTATGTTTGCATCCAAAAGTAGTTTAGAAAGAGAGATAGATGAGTACCATGACATGTCTTCTAGAAGTGGTGGTAGTAGTTATGAGAGTGGTGAGGATAGTACAAGTAATAATAGTGATAGTAGTTCTCAGACGAGCATTATTCATCTGGGGTTCCTAGTTTTCCTTTAGAGGAATTCTAGGAAATGCAATGTAGGATGGCTTCTGGGGTAGGGGCTAGCTCGTCCAAAAGATCACCTAGTCCTCCTCAAGATGAAGAGAAGGAAGAGGAGAAAAATATAATTTATAGTTGTGCTTCTGAGGTAGCGTCTACTCTGGACGCGCCAAAATTAAAAACTCTTGTAGATAGATACCAAATTCCCAATGAGTTTAAGCCTCGTCTACCTAAAGGAGGGGAATGGTGTTGTTCCCCTTCCTCTGGTTTTGGTGTTTATATATCTTATCTTCTAGCAGGCCTTAGGTTTCCCTTGAACTCTTTTCGTAGAGGTCTCTTCCATAGGTTACATATTGGACCAAACCAATTCAACCCTAATGGGTGGAGGATGATAGTTTTCATGCAAGTGTTATGGCGTGAGGCATTGGAAGGAAACTGTTCAATCACAGTGGACGAGTTCCTTTACTGCTATAAGCTCTCAGAGATTAAAATAATAATAATAATAATAAAAATTGCTGGTTTTTACCAGCTCTCGTCTAGGGGCCCTCAATTTAGTTTGATAAGGGGTCGTAGTTCTTCTGACAGGCTTTGGTATGGGGACCCAGTTGATGTGAACAGTGCCCCCTTCCTTCCTTTTACCAGCTCCCCATGTCGTCTTTGTCCTGAGGGTATGTCTTCCTTCCTTTTCATTTATTTTCTCTAACTTTTTTTTACTTGTCTAACCTTTTCTTGTATTGGTGCAGTTGTTACTCGTCCACGCTTGAACGATTTTTATTTGGAGTGTATTGACAAAGTACGTTCCTTCCCTAAGAGATCCTTCCACGGCTTAGTAACTCTCTGTCATCTAGCTGCTTGGGGACTTGATCCTAAGCCTATTGTAAAGAATATTGCCCATAAGGAGACCACTTGTCAAAGTAAATATCGTCCATGCTTCTCCCTTTTTTTTTTTTTTTTAAAAAAAAAAAACTAGCTTTGTCTTCTTCATCATAGAGTTGGCCACCATGAAGGAAAACAAGGAGAAAGCTATTATTAGTGGTGAAGATTACGTTCAGGTTCCAGATGATGCTACTCCTTCTGTTGTCCAGAAAACTGTCGTCCAAGCTAGGACGAGGAAGGGCATGTCTTGTTTTGTGGATCTTGGTGACCTTCCAAGTCGTCGAGGCTCCAAGAAGCAAAAGTCTCACAAGACTCTTCCTCCTAAGGTTCCAAATTTACTCCTCCGACGGTAGACTTAGACGACTCAACAATGAACTTGGTTCCCGTCCAGACCATTCCATCCGTCCAACCTGAAACCTTCCTCCTCCTACAGCCAAAGCTCCTCATAGGACTCATCCTTCGGAGCCAGCCAAGCATCCTTCTAACTTGATGTTGGACGAAGGTTATGCTTGGAGGTCGTTCAAAGGGCTCATCATTGAGAATGAAGTAAATGGTTGCTACAACATGTTAGTGAAGGACTTTGAGCGTTTTGCCATCCCTGACCTTTTCAAGGTAAGTAGCTTTTCATTATTTATTTTATTTTCCAAGAATTTTTTAGAAAAATTTATAACTCTCCCCCGTCCATCTATTTTCAGTCCATGTCAAAGTTTTACACTGCGTCCACCCAGGCTAAGGAGCTTTGTAACGAGGCTAAGGCTACCAAGGAGAAGAATAAGGATCTGTCTAATGAGATCCTCTTGAAGAATGAGGAAGTAATCAAGAAAACTGAGGAGATTACTCATCTTCTGGCAGTTGAGACGAAATTAAAGAATGAGGTGGAAGAGCTCAACGTAAACTGTGTTGGGAAGGAGTCTCATATTGGTCACCTTTAGGTGAAAGTCCAAGAGCTTACCTTATCTCTAAAGAAGGCTAAGAAGGAAGCCATTGCAACCTCCATGAAATCAGGCAATTTTACCACTCGTCTAGATTGCTACTATGCTGCTAGCTATAAGGACTTCCGTGCTGATGCCAAGGAGACTTACCCTGAGATAGATTTTAACTCCTTCAAGATCCCCATTTCCATAGAGAGTTCCCTTTTTCCAACAAGCTCTGAGGATGTCAACATTAAGAACGACGCCTCAACGGAGCCTGCCAAAGACGCCACTAATGCCAACAAGGACGACCCAAAGTCTGGGGGTGATGCCCCTAATGGTTTATCCCAGTAATTTATTTCTTTTTTAGAAAATTTACTTAATTTCGTTTGTTGAGGATGCCTGTTGTTTTGGGCTTTATCTTAAAATTTATTTAAGTACAATTCCCTCGTCCAAGTTTATGGACGAGGAACAAATACAATTTCCTTCATTGGTTTTACATAACTCAAGGGTTTTCGGATGGTGGTCGTCTACCCTTCTTTAATTTTATGAATGAATGTCTTCTTTTATTTCTCACTTGGTGTTGAACATGTTATATGCTTTATGAACGAATTTTATTTATATCGTCCATATTATTTCTATAGTTTTAAGTGTGGCCCGTCCACTTATGAGGACATTTTATCTCGTTCTGTCTATGATAATCCTTGTCCAGGCTGACCCTTCATTGTTAGTATCTTCTTATATGCTCAATATTCTAGGGGTGCTCTAGCTTCCATCCATCTAGAGCTTCTAAGTAATATGACCCTTGCCTTTTGCAATTGATAACTTTGTAGGGTCCTTCCCAATTTGGTCCCAACTTTTCATGGGCTAGGTTCCTGTTTTCCAAGGAGACCCTTTTTAGGACAAGGTCCCCAATGTTGAAGCGTCTGGGTTTCACCATCGCATCATGTTGTCTAGCCATAAGATTTTTGTATCTTGCCATACTGTGCTCTGCATTCATCTTTACCTCGTCTATAAGATCGAGGTTAAGATGAAGTTGTTTTTCATTCTCCTCATCTTGATACCTTATAACCCTGTGGTTAGCTGTGTGCACTTCCGCTAGTATGACTGTTTCACTTCCATAGGCTAGCTTGAAAGGAGTTTTCCCTGTAGGGGTTCTCACAATCGTCCTGTAAGCCCATAGTACACCTGGTAGCTCGTCTGCCCATACTCCCTTTGCCCCCTCAAGCCGAGTCTTAATGATTTTTAACAAGGATCGGTTTGCAACTTCAGCTTTTCCATTTTCTTGTGGGTGGGAGGGTGAGGAATAATGATTCTTGATTCCCAGCTGCTCGCAGAATTCTCTAAAAGGTGTGTTATCAAATTGTCATCCATTATCTGACACCAATACTCTAGGTCCCCCAAACCTGCATACAATGCTCTTCTAGACGAAGTTTTTGACATTTTGCTATGTGATTTTTTCCAAGGGTTCAACGTCCACCCATTTAGTGAAGTAATTAATCCCCACCATCAAAAAGTTCATCTGCTCGATTCCAATTAGAAAGAGACCCAAAATATCCAATCCTCATTGTTCAAAAAGCCATGGGGCCATCATCGAGGTGAGGTACTCCTATGGTTGTCTAGGGATGTTGCTGAAGCGTTTACACTGAACACACACCATTACATAAGCCTTAGCATCTACTTGAATCGTTGGCCAGTAATAACCTACACGGAAGACCTTGTGGATGAATGCTTTAGCTCTCGAATGGTTGCCACATGCTCCTTCATGAACTTCTCTTAAAACATAGTTTGCTTCATCTAGAGCTAAACGCCTTAGGTAAGGCTGAGAGAAGCCTTTTTTGCATAGCACCTCGTTTATAAGGATGTACTTAGATAATCTAATTCTTAGTTTTCTGGTCTTGTCTTTTTCGTTTAAAAGCCTTCTATCCTTTAGGTAAGTGATTATTGGAGTCATCCAATTTTCTTCACCTTCTATCTGATGTACCTCTAAAAGACCTATGCTAGGCATGTATTGGACTTCATCAAGCTCGTTCACTGATCCATCTGCTAATGCGTCCTTCGCTAAGGCATCTACTTCCATATTTTCTTCCCTTGGGACTTGAATGAGTCTAGCTTTTTTAAATTTCTTAACAAGGCGTTTCACCTTATTAAGATATTTCTTCTTCCATTTTTCTTTAGCTTCACAAGTTCCATTCACTTGACCTATAACCAACTGAAAGTCTTCCTGGACGACTATTGATTCAGCCTCTAAAGACTTAGCCAATTCTAGCCCTTTAAGAAGGGCTTCATACTCAACTTCATTGTTGGTTGTTTAATACTGTAGACGAACCTCATACTTCATCTCATCTCCTTCTGGAGATTGCATAACAACTCATATTCCTCCTGCATATAATGTAGATGACCCATCCACATGGATGACTCATGGTTTAGCGTTTTCCACCACGTCTAGACCACCATGACTTGGAGTGAATTTTGCAATAAAATCTGCTAGAGCTTGAGCTTTTATTTTTTTTCTTAGTTGGTACTTGATGTCAAACTCACTAAGCTTAACGGCTCATTAAATCAGTCGTCCTGTGGCTTCCAACTTATTCATCGTCTTCTTAAGCGAATGATCTATCATGACATTGATGACATGAGCTTGGAAGTAATGCCTCAGCTTCCTGGAAGCCGTTATTAATACAAAAGCCAATTTTTCCATCATTGAGTATCATCCTTCTACTCTTCTTAATGCTCGGCTTATATAATACACAGGTTTCTGCATCTTCCTCTCTTCCCTGATCAATGTTGAACTTACTGCATGTAGGGACACTGCTAAGTATAAATATAACTTTTCACCTGGTATGGATGGACTTAGTAGGGGAGTAGTGGTAAGATAAATTTTAAGATCCTGGAAGGCCTTTTGGCACTCGTCCATCCATTCGAATGCCTTCTTGAGAACTTTGAAAAATGGTAAACATTTATCTGTAGCTTTTGAAACAAATCTGTTTAAAGCTGCAACTCGTACAGTGAGGGACTGGACTTCCTTGATATTCTTTGATGGTTCCATGTTTAGTATGGCTTGGATCTTATCTAGATTCACCTCGATTCCCCTCTGTGAAACCATGAACCCTAGAAACTTTCTTAACAAAACCCCAAAGGCACACTTACTTGGATTTAGCTTCATGTTGTATCTTCTAAGGGTATCAAAGGTCTCCTGTAGGTCATCCAAATGCTTTTTCTCATCCAAGCTCTTCACTAGCATGTCATCAACATAAACTTCTACATTTCGTCCTATCTATGGGCAGAACATGTGATTGACCAACCTTTGGTAAGTTGCCCTTGCATTCTTCAAACCAAAAGACATCACCTTATAACAAAATAAACCTTGATTGGAAATGAAGGATGTCTTCTCTTGATTTGTCTCGTCCATCTTTATCTGATTATACCCTGAGAAGACATCCATGAAGCTTAGTAACTGATGACCTGCTGTTGAATCCACCAACTGATCAATGTGTGGCAAATGAAAACTATCCTTGGGGCAAACTTTATTCAAATTAGTGAAGTCTACACACATCTTCCACTTAACATTTGCCTTCTTGACCATCACCACGTTAGCTAACCAATCTGGGTAATAGACTTCCCGAATAAATTTTTTTGTGGTTAACTTTTGGACCTCTTCCTTAATATTATTGTCTCGTTCTGGAGCAAAAACCCTTTTCTTTTGACGAACAGGCTTGGAAGATGGGTGCACATTCAACCGATGAGTAATAACACTTGGGTCAATTCTTTGCATGTCTTCATGACTCTATGCAAAAACATCAATACTCTTCCTTAAGAATTGGACGAAGTCTTGCTTCGTCTTCTCCTCTATACTTGTTCCAATTCTAGTAAATTTCTCGAGATTACCTTCTTTTAGAAGGATGTCTTCTAGAACTTCAGTGGGCTTTGCAACAACTTTTCTTTCCTCTATGCTCATGGTCTGCACATGCTCGTCCATAGCCAACATAGCAAGGTAGAATTCTCTAGCAGCTAACTAATCTCCTTGCACTTGTCTTATCTTATAGTCTGTTAGGAATTTGACAGATATGTGGTAGATAGATGTTACTGCCTTCCATCTATTTAAAGTTGGTCTTCCAATGATGGAGTTATAGGAAGACGAACAGTCCATCATGAGGAAATTCACTTCCTTGGTTATTTGTTGTGGATATGCTCCCACCACTATAGGTAATGTAATTTGCCCATAGATTGTACCTTCATTTCTCCAAATCCAACTAAGGGTGAATTCACTGGATGAAGATGAACTCGTCTAAGTCTCATCTGCTAGAAGGCGGGGTAATATAGGATATCTACTAAACTCCTATTATCTACCAACACCCTTCTAGTCCTATATTCAGCAATGAGCAAAGTAATGACAATTGCATCGTCATGTGGATGATGGACCCTTCTAACGTCTTTGTCTATGAAAGTAACAGCCTACTCGTATGCCCCCTTCATCCTTGGAACTCGTCCAGAGAATTGGACATTCTGCACCACTTTCAAGTAAGTCTTCCTTGACTTGAAAGACTGCCCTATTGATGTTCCACCTATAATAACTCTTATTTCTCCAAGTGGAGGTCGTGATGGCTCTTCTACTTTTCCTTTCAACTTCTCGTCTTTGTAGTCCCATTCAACTAAATTTCTCAGCTTTCCTTGTTTGATAAGATTCTCTATTTGCTGCTTCAAGTTATAGCACTCGTTTACGTCGTGCTCATAATCTTTATGGAAGTGGCAATACTTGTTCTTATTGTGCTTATTAGGATCTCTCTTCATCTTCTCTGGCTACTTTAAGAGTAGGTCATCCTTGATTTGCATAAGCACCTGATCAAGTGGCGCATTCATGAGCATGTAATGCTCATTCCTTCCTGAAGATGATCCTACCTTCCTGTTATCTCGATCTTTCTTCTCTCTTGTCCTGGCCTTCTTTGGATGAGGTCCTTGCTCTGGATGACATGGGAGATCTGCTTCTATTTGCTCTACTCTCTTCCTCTTCTTAGCAATGATTGCATCCTCTGCATTCATGAAGCTTTGGGTTGAATGGATGAGTTCAGCCATGGTTTATAGCTCTTGATCATAAAGTTTATGAATGAACAAATCGGAACTAACTCTGTTGTGGAATGCTGTCAACAACTTGTTATCCATCTCACCTATGGTTAACGCTTCCCTATTAAAGCAGGTGATAAATGACCATAAGATTTCGTTTTCTCCTGCTCTATAGCCAACAAATTGGATGAGAAGCATTTGTGCCTTTGTCCACCAATAAAGTTGTTGACGAACAACTTATTCAATCCTTCAAAAGAACCAACAGTATTTGGAGGTATCTTGCTAAACCACACTCGTGCTAGCCCTATAAAGGTGGTTGGGAAGGCTTTGCACATTATCTCATCTAGAACTTCTTGAAGATGCATCGTAGTCTTGAAACTTGCTATGTGATCACAAGGGTTGCGTGTTCCATCATATGAGTCCAAAGAAGGCTTCTTAAACTTGGAAGGCAAAGGATGACTATTGATGGAAGCCATGAAAAGGGAATCAGTTCAATGAACTAAATCATCTACGTGATTCATCCTTCTCATGTTCTCCCTTATCTTGTCCATGACCCTCCTCATTTGATCCATCTCCCTCTCCAAATGTGGCATCCTTCTTGAAGCGGTACCCCTTGAGTGGTTTTCGTGCTTAGCATTTTCTCCTTCTTTAACTTCTTGACTTTGAGCTTACCCTTTCGTGCATCGTTCATGACGTTGCCTCCTTTGGTTGATTTCCCGAGTCAGTTCTTGATTCTAACAGATTAGCTCTGCCATGGCGGTTGCCATAGACTAAATTTGTTGGATGGAAGGCAGTCGCATAGTTAGTGTTGACTGATGGGCGCGGTTGGGATGGCTGTAAGCATTCGCACTATCCTGTTGGCAGCGTTCCCATTATCCTATTGGCCTGGACTAGTGGCCATTGACCTTGTCTAGACCATACAGCATTTTGTCTTAGGAAGATAAATTGCAAATCACAAATTAAAAAAAAAATTCCCACAAACGGCGCAAACTGATGATTCAAAGAAAATCAGTAGGCTGAATGCTCTGGGCTTCAATGGGCTAGTAGTTGCTTGGTAGGCCTGAAAAGAAAAAGACACAAGATCAAAGGTGACCGGAGTGAACCGGCCAAGAACTCTCGGATACTTAAGTTAGTTTTTCTCTCTAGAACTCAAGAACTCCAACTTTAGGAGTAGCAAAAACTTACTTTCATTTGATGTGGATGAGTCCTTATATAATAAGCTTCGGAGTAGTTACTTCATTAGTAACTTCCCCAATGTGTGTGGAAGTACTTAACTTCCCACTAAGGCTTTATGTTTAAATGTATTAGAACTTCAATTTGTAATGTTGGGAAACCATGATCAAAATGTTTAGTCTTGTTTTAGACTTCCTCAAAGTATGTTTACGTTGTAAAATTGGAATCGAGTGTTTTGTAGGATTTACTGTGTAAATTTGTCTGGCTTAATCGATCGAAAATTAAACTCGATCGATCGAAACTCGTGCAAATTGTTTTTTTGTAGAATTTTCTAACTCAGCCCAAGCCCTTTTTTCATGTAGGGTTTTATGTTTTGCCCTAGGTATAAAAGGGAAAACCCTAGCCACGTTTTAGTGATGCTCTTTATGTTGTGTGTGTGAATCTTTTGTGAGATTTAGAGGTGTTTGCCTTCACATACATTTAGGGTTATCAAGATATAAATTAATGTCAAAAGCTTGGTGATCAATTCAGTTGCAGATTCAAGAGCTTAAAGATATACAAGCAGTGTGCTTGTGCTTTCTAGGAATCCAAGAAAGAAATAGTCCGTGGACTCAGAGCTGTCATGTGGTTGTGGTAGTAAGTTTCCTACTCGAGGTAGCAATAAGATGTTAGTGGTCTAAGTCGTTATTGTGTAAACTTCAATTCTTTCATAGTGGATTCAGTTTTACCTTGAGGATAGCTAGGTTAAATCCTCCCCAAGTTTTTTACCGGTTTAGTTTTCCTGGATTATCATATTGTTATGTTCTTTATTTTCCACACTTTACAATGATATGAGATATTTGTGTTAACCTAGATCTGTTTAATTTTACTAAGTAATCACTTGTCTAATTAATTAGGATAATCTAGTTGTGTTTTAAGGGGTCTAAAAACGTACAAGTAGTATCAAAGTGGGTTAGCTCTTATGTTTAGATCATTTGATCTAAGAGTTGATCCTTAATCCCCATTGTCATAGAACACGGTCACTCTCTTGTGATCCCACCTCACTTTGATGGAAATAATTATGCTTATTGGAAAGTAAGGATAAAAGCATTCCTGAAATCTATTGATGAGAGAGTTTGGAACTCCGTTGAATACATATGGGAAAAGCCCACCACTCTAGTGAGTGAGTAGCAAAATTTTCAAAAAGAAGCAGCCGCTTTTAATAGCAAAGCTATGAATGCTATTTTTAATGTTGTTTCTATGGAGGAATTCAAGAGAATCTCTAATGTTGAAGTTACTCACACTGTATGGAATATTCTCCAAACTGTGCATGAAGGCACAAAGGCAGTTAAGATCAACAAGCTGCAGCAGTTAACAACTAGATTTGAAAGCATTAGGATGTCTGATGATTAAACTTTTGATGAATTTAATTCTAAGCTTAATGATATTGTTAATTCTGCTTATAATTTAGGAAATCTATGATCAACCTAAAATTGTTTGGAAGATATTTAGATCTTTAACTTAAGATTTTAGACCCAAAGTAACTGTCATCACTAAAAGCAAGGATGTAGACTCCATCCTTGTTGATAAACTTGTAGGATCTTTACAGTCTTATGAGTTGGACCTACCTAAGATTAGCAAATCCAAATCAATGGCTCTTAAGTCAGTTGATGATGTTGATGGGAGTGGATTTAATGATGAGCTCTCTACTACAGAGATTGCCTATTTTGCCAAAAATTTTAGAAACTTTCTTAGGAACAACAACAGAAGGGCAAGAGGTAAAAACAATGCTGAACTTAGAATTTTAGGAGGAATGAACCCACTAAGGTGAACAATAATGAGAAACCTAAAGAGAAAGTAGGTCAACCTTTTAACAATTCTATGAGTCAACAATGTTTTAGCTGTCAAGGGTATGGTCATGTGAAATCTGAATGTCCAACATTCTCGAGGTCTAAGGGAAAGGCTATGGCTATAACCCTTAGTGATGATGAAGTTTTTGACAATAAGTCTGGTAGTGATGAGGATGGAAACTTTATTGCTTTCACTGCTACTGATGTAGTTGATGAAAGTGTTGTTGTTGAGGAGAACCCTTCTGATGGAAAACTCTTTGAGGATGCTGATTTAAAAGAAGCCTACAATAAGCTTTGTAAAGTTACTGCAAAAGATGCTATGAGTGTTGATCTAGGCTTAAAGAAAATTGCATCTCTTGAGCTTGATAAGAAAAATTTGCTTGTGAAATTGTTTGATGCTAATGATTGTTGAATAATGTGAAGACTGAGAACATGCTTTTTCTTGATCAAGTTAAGAATTTGGAACATGAATTATCTATTGCTAGAGAACAAACTAATAGTTCTGCTAGTTCCAAACTTAATCATCTGTTGAGTGTTCAAAAGTCTCCTTTAGAAAAAACTGTCTTAGGTTTTGTAGAAATCATTTCTGTTTCTGAAACACATTTCACAAACTTTTTTCCTTCTTCTAAATTCCCTGTGAGTGAGGTTGTCAAACCTGTAGAAGTTACACCTCCTAGGAAGATTAGGATTGATCTTCAAGAGTCTAAACCTAAGACTTCTAATCCTCTTAAGGGCAAGTTGCATAATAGACCTGCATGAGTTTGTCATTTTTGTGAAAAGTCTGGACACATTTGTCCAAACTGTTTCAAGTTGCAAGCTGCTAAGCATGCAAATAAACCAAAAGTATCTGTGCCTCAAGCACAAGATCCTATGGTACTTATTGGTGAATTGGTAAAGTTTTTAAACCTTTATTCCAATCCTGGAGTTGCTCAGAATTCTAATATGAATAATAACTCCAATGCTAGAGTTGCATCTAAAAGGCTTTGGATGCAAAAGGCTCGATCTAATTGAGTCTTTCTGACATGGTTCTTGTGCTTTATCGCTCTTCTCTTTGTGACTATTGTTCTTTGATGTTTTTGTTTTCTTTTTCTTTTTTTCTAGGATTTTCATTGCATAACATTCATGCATTTCATTCTAGGTAGTTTTTCTTATTTCTTTTCAAAAACAAAACAAAAAAAAAAAAAAAAAAAAGGAAGGAAAAGGGAAGCAAAATGTGTTTTGCATTTTTTCTTGGATTTGAAATCAAGATTGGAAATTTATTTTTACATAACATGTTTATGTACCCTCTTTAGCTTGGATGAGCTTTTTTTTTTTTTTTTTTTTGCACTTTACTAGTTTGAGCTTTGTAGTGCATGTTGTGTGGAAAGATGTTTATAGTTTTTGATCACTTTATCTTGATCTTGAAGTCACATGCCTTTGATTATCAGACTTGATCTTAATGAGAAAGGCATAAATAACCATCTTACCACTGTTTACTAGCCAATCATGAACACCTTAGTGCATATCGTAAGATTTTGTGCTCAAAAAAGTGTAGCACATGCACAAAAAGAACATAAGGTGTAGTCTCGATTTAATTACTAAAATTGGTTTGTACATTATTGGACTATAATTAAATCAATCAAATAAAATTGGTGTGTACATTATCCTGACTATGTTTAATAAGTTTCTGATCAAATAAAATTGGTGTATACATTATGAGGCAAATCAAGAAATCTACATGATTGCAACATTTTATTTTAGGAGATGTGAGAGTTATATGATGTAACTCATTAAGGGATAGTCTCTTTTAAATGTATGTGATGGATTTTGTAGATATTGTGCTTGATTTCTATTCACATATCACCTCGCATGTACCTCAAGCTTTTACTAGTCGCACACACTACACAAGTTACTCTTTGCTAAACTTTGTACATGTTATTGTGTGTGATTTTGGTTTGGTCAACTAAGTTTGAGAATCCCTTGAGTTTTATGCAAAACATATTTGAAGTTTGAAAACTTAAGGTGAGTTGATTGAAAATCTTAATTTTTGGAAAACTGGGTTCAAAACAAGTGTTTTTGAAAAGCATTTCATCTCATACTCATGCATTTTATACATAAATTAATATGCTTTAAGGAGTTTCTACATAAAAATGCTTTGTTTTCAAAAAATTGATTTTTCTAGAATTTCGATCGATCGAACCTGTTTCTCGACCGATCGAAATTACGATTAAAATTTTGGCTTGGTTCTGTGTGTTTCGATTGGTGCTCGATTGATGTTCGATCAATGAAGGCATTTTCGATCAATCGAATCTATCTTTCGATCAATTGAATTCGTATAGAGAGTTTTTTAAGAATCTGAGTTTTTCACGAGTTCATTCACTATTTCAAAATTTCAAAACTCTGTCTCTCTCTATTCGATATGTCTAAGTTTCAAAGCAAGATTTTTGTTGTTTTTCCTCAAATTCCTTCAAGGTTTTTTGTCATATAAGGCCGGTAAGATCTTTATACCCCTCATTTTCTTTTATTTTCATATTTACGTACATTTTTACCATGCATTAAAGGGAGATTTTGAACCTAAGGGAAATTGGGATTTCTGATGATTCAAGCGTTTTCTTTGTAAATTGATCAATGGGTTTTTGTTGTGGGATGATATACAACTGTTCTTGATGAATTAATTTGATCAATTTGATGGATTTTGAAAAATGGAAATTTTTAGGGCTTGAATTTACCCGAATTGGGGATTCTATTCAATTGGGTTTAATTGGATGAAATTTTCTTGTTGGATTGATTAATTTGATCATTATAATGTGTTATCTATCTTGTTTAATGATCAATTGGTCAATTTCTTGAAAATTGTACAAGTGGTTTTTCAAAATTTTGGGCTTTTCATATAAACTCTATGCTCAAGCCAATTTTGTTTCTTTAAAGCTAAATTGAACCTATTCTCACTGCATTAGATCATGGATCATCTGATTATAATGTTCATGCATCATATAGATTGTCATTTTTCTATATTGTTTTGTGCTAACTTGCAGTCTGCTCTTGGTTTTTGTTTTTCTTTTCTTTTGGTTTTGTCTGTGTGTCTTATCCTATCCTTAGCACCATGCCTAGGAAAACTAGAGCCAATAAGAAAGCCTCCTCTTCTTCTGCACCTTCCTTTGAGAGTGATAGGTTTCTAAGTGAGAAAAATCAAGAAATGTATGAGACTTTGAACCTTTTGAGAACCATTTGGGCTGAGAGAAATGTTAGGACATATGTAGTTCAAGTGGTTTTAAACATATGTCACTATTTTGTGTAATTGGCTTATCCTTTGAGAAAACGTACTTTACTTGTAATTGGGTAGATTTAGGATATGTTTAACGCTTCAAGAAATGGTGTTTCAAGATCAAGTGTTGAAGTCATCAAGTCTGTCCAAGAAACAAGCTGGAAAGTGCAAGTTACTAAAGCTCGACACCTAGTCTCGACACATGCATCTATCGAGCTTTAGAAGCTGTTTCAGCCCCAAAGCTTGACAGCTTCTCGATAGCTTCTCGACAAATCCTCGACACCTCTATCTATCGAGATTTAAGGAAAATAGATTCCAAGTTTTGTTTTGATTTCAATCCGTGAATGTGTCTTTGGGACTTCTTTTCTTCTAACCCTAGACATATAAAAGAATTGTTTTAAGGGCCGTCATGAAGATGCAAGTTGCACAAGCATTGAGTAATCCTTGTTCATGCAATTTGTGACCTAAGACAAAGTTCATGCCCTAATTCATCTCTTGTGAAGAAGTTGCTGTGTAATGTGCACCGTAGGGTTTTGTAACCAAGCATCTTCTTGAGCTTCATCGTGTGGATGATTTGAAGAACTTTGCAGCCAACAACTTTCTCTCTAGTTGGTGAATTGAAGTCGCGTACTAGGATCCACGCAATTGGTTAGTCACGTACTTGGGAGCCATGCATCAAAAGGAGAAACTGTCACTACAGAATAAGTCAAATTGGGCATTAGGATAAGGGTTCAACTGTAAGTTGGTAAGGTACTTAGATTCCTTGCTTGTAACAGCTTGTTATGATAATAGTGGAGTTTCGGGAGTGGTGACCTTAAATCACCCAATGGGGTTTTTGCCGACAGGTTTTTCCCATTTGTAAACAAATCACCGTGTCATTTATTTTCCGCTGCATACTTTAGTTATTGATGATTTGTTTGTGCTGCCACATGAATTTGCATGTTAACTTGATTAATTAAGAACTCGGCTAATTAATCAATTTAATTAATCACTAGGGGTCAACGCATTTGTGGCCTATCAAGAAAGGTTGTTTTAGATGAGCTTGACCCTAAGATTATGAGAAACTTTGAGCATAGGGGTTGGTTACCGTTGTTGGATATTTCACATCCCCCTCCGGCTACCTTGATCAGAGAGTTCTACTCAAACCTCTCTGTCCACTCCTATGATTCCAACACTCTTGTGAGAAGTTGGATATGGGGTGATGAGTACACCATTACTCCTTTAGTAATGGCTGCTACTCTTGGGGTGCCACTGGTCTAGCATCCTATTTATCCTTACGATAAGTCTCCTCCCATTTATGATATCATGTCATACATCACTGGTACTTCTATCTGGTGGGGTTCTGATCCTCGGATTACGTCTATTGAGTTGACCGAGATTCATTATCTTTTCTTTCGGATTGCTTATCATTATTTGTGGCCTATCTCTCATCTACACACCATTCCTATAGAGAGATGTGCATTTTTGTATGCCCTTGTTACCGATGCTCTTATGAGTTTTCCTCATCTTTTCATTCGTTTCTTTATTGAGGTTCATCGAAGTAGTTCTGTTTCTCATGCTCTTTTCTTCCCTATTTTTATACATCGGATTCTTTTGCGTTTGGGTTTAGAAAACTTTCTTGTGTTTGAGCCTGTTCATATAGTTGCTCTTATAGGTGCCACCTTTCTTAGGCAGAGGGCTGCTCAGATAAGAGCATGCTCTAAGCGTCATAGGGTTGAGACTTCTGGTATCACTCCTCCTCTTCCCTTCACTACAGGTGATACTTTTGCTGAGGCGTCTGTCAATCCTGCTGCTGCTGCTGCTGTTCCTCCACCTTCTAATTCGGATGATTCAAACATTCGTCGTATGTTGGAGACTGTCATGACCGTTCAGGCGGCTCATGGTCAGTTTTTGGTAGACACGCTTGATGAGTTCGTGCTTTGCAAGCGGATTTGGAGAGTATTAGACCGCCACCTCCTTTTGATGATGAGTGAGTGCCCTTTGGCAATTCGTCACAAAAAAAGGGAGTACATATGTTGTAAAGCAAAGATTTTGATGTTTTGGAGCTACGAAGTTTTAGATTGTATCTAGGTGTTTCATTCTGTATTTTTTTTTTCTCATGACGTATTGTGTATGGGTTATCCATGATAAGGGGAGATAATTTGATTATATATATTTCTTGTTTCACTTTGTTTATTGATTTATATTTATGAGGTTATTCATAATATATATCTTTATTTTGTGTTATGTGAAATCAAGAAGTTATATTTGACTACTTGTATTTTCCACACATGCGTTTATGTATTTGTTAAGTGTTACAGGAATATACAGGTTGATTCAGTCGTACTGCTGTCTATACTTGCAACTGATGGATAGTAGTTAGGTTGAATTTGTTGTGTTGGGCAATGATTTTGTAAAGGGCTATCTTGTTTGTAACTTTGAGCAATTTTGTTTAAGTTTGTGATTTGTCATGGGTTGCCAAAGGGGGAGTTTATTGGGTTCTAAGACTTTAGGTTTAAATGTATTAGAACTTCAATTTGTAATATTGGCAAACCATGATCAAAACGTTTAGTCTTGTTTTAGACTTGCTTAAAGTATGCTTACGTTGTAAAGTTGGAATCGAGTTTTCTGCAGGATTTACTGTATAAATCTGCCTGGCTCGATCAATCGAAAATTAGACTCAATTGATCGAAGCTCATGCAAATTGTTTTTCTACAGAATTTTCCAACTCAGCCCAAGCTCATTTTACGTGTAGGGTTTTATATTTTGCCCTAAGTATAAAAGGAAAAACCCTAGCCACGTTTTAGTGATGCTCTTTATGTTGTGTGTGTGAATCTTTTGTGAGATCTAGAGGTATTTGCCTTCACATACATTTAGGGTTATCAAGGTCTAGATTGATGTCAAGAGCTTAGTGATCAATTCAGTTGTAGATTCAAGAGCTTAAAAATATACAAGCAGTGTGCTTGTGTTTGCTGGGAATCCAAGAAAGAAGTAGTTCGTGGACTTAGAGCTGTCATATGAACATGGTAGTAAGTTTCCTACTCGAGATAGCAATAAGATGTTAGTGGTCTAAGTCGCTATTGTGGAAACTTCAATTCTTTCATAGTGGATTCAGTTTTACCTTAAGGATAACTAGGTTAAATCCTCCCAAGGTTTTTTACCGGTTTAATTTTCCTAGGTTATCATATTGTTGTGTTATTTATTTTCCGCACCTTACTATGATATGATATATTTATATTAACCTAGATCTGTTTAATTTGACTAAGTAATCACTTGGCTAATTAACTAGGTTAATCTGGTTGTATTTTAAGGGGTCTAAAAACATACATTATTGTATTATATATGGCAATAATATCTAATAATTCAAAGTATATAAATTATTAAAAGATTAAAGATTATATAAAAAAATGTGACATTTTTTATATATATATATATATATATATATATATTTATTTATTTATATAGTATAACATGAAACTAAAAATGTTGATTTTGATGGTTTCAATTTTGTATATAATGAAACACGTTAATAAAATAATAAACAATTATACTTTCGAAAAAAGTGTTAAAGTTAAATCAAGTGAATGTAATTGTGTACAAGTATGTTATGGGAAACGTTATATAAATTTTTTACACGTTTATTATAGAAAACATGTATTTTTTATATTTTTTGTATGGTAAATGAGATTAAAAAAAAAAAAAAATTGGTCTATGCCTTATAGATGATATAATACATGCATTTACTAACACGAGACATGTGTTGTGCCGATTAATTATTAAAATAATTATATACTCTCCTTAGAAAGATGATCTCTTTGTTCTCTCTTTCTCTATTCCTCGTTGTTGGCTGATGCCTCACAAAGAATTGGCTTGCCACTTTGTTTTCGAAGAGGAGAGTTGATAACAAGCTAATTAGAGCCTAAGACCTTGAAGAGGTCAAACAAGAATAGTAAAGGTGTTTTTTTTTTTCCTCCTTTTTCTTTTGATGCAAGAATAGTAAAATTGATTGCGAAGAATCAGTACTCTCTTAATCAAATGTCCATATGTAAATAAGTTAAATCATAAGTTTCTCAAAAAAAAAAAAAAAAAAAAAAAAGAATGGGTAATTGTCTCATGTTACTTAAGAGAGTATATTGTATGTAGTATAAATTGTCTCACTTTTTCTTAATAGTTACCACAACTTTTGAGTGGAGTTATTTTATTTTTTTTTTTTAAGAAGGCTTTTGAGAGGAGTTTGTAGTATGCTTTTATGTTAGAGCCTCTTTCTCTCTCTGTTGTGTGTGTGTTTGTTTCTTATAAAAAAATAATTTTTCTTTTAAAAAAAAAAAAAAAGCTAAATCATCAATAACTTCCTTTATTTTTAATATTTATCCAAATGCCCATGAAGATGAAAAGTTGGCATAAATCTTACAATTTTTTCAGGGGAAATCAACCCACCTAAAGTTGACACTTCTCTAGTGCATTTATAATTAGTGTGTTCTAGTTGATTGAATTTTAAGAAGTTAAGATGAATTTCAAAGTACCAGCTCAGCATAATAGAGTGCATCCATGAGTATAGAAAAATTAACTTTAGCATCAACCCAGATTTATGCACATATGCATGGTCTAGATATTTAGAAAAATGTAAATAAATTTTACGTAGAAGCATAGACTATGTGTTCAATTATTAGCTACATCATGTTGAGATGCACGCGTCCAGATGTTGCTTTGAACACAAGGCAATGGTGTCAAATCTATTATCTACCAATCCAGGTTCAAAAACATGGACATGTATAGAGAGTTCTATTATGTACAAACATTTATGGGAAATAAAAAGTTAACTCGTTTGAATTGAGTATTAATATGGCAAGTTGGCCATCGTCAGGTACTTTAGCTCTCCATGACTTCTGTAGCTGATGCTAACTGGATAGGTTGCCTTGGCATTTGGCCTTTCTTGGGCCCTCTACATGATCTTTTTGGGTGCTAAGAAACTACCTTCGATGTCTCTTTCAAATGTTGATTCTAAGTAAGGCATTGCTTATTAGCAAAAAAAGGAAAAAGAAAAAGAAAGGTATCACTTTACTTATGAGCCTTATGTTCCTACCTCCATGTTTCTCTCATTAATGAGTAATTCTTAAGAATTCCCGGAGCACAAAAAATGGTGTTTCCTCATCTCACATTCAGGGTAGGATCCGCTCATTAAATTCATGGTGTGGTCCATCATAAATGTGAGAGAAGGGAGCACCATTTCACTATACTCCGAGACTACCTAAGAATTTTCCCTCATTAATATAGAAAACCTCATCACTACCTTCATGGCTTCCAACATGATTTTCCATGCTCGTAACAAGCACAATGAGCTCGATTATCAGTTTACTCGTGTGCTTATCCTATCTGAAAACTATCTTGTTTAGTTTTTTCTTTGCCAATCAAAAACTATAGATCTCTTCACTAAAATTCTTCACAAAATTACTATGAGATTCTGCATTAAATTTGCAAAGAAGTGTTAGGCAGCCCCTTGATTGATTCTATGTTACATTATATTTAAGCTACTATGTTACATACATTTAGGCATTCATTTTGTTAGAATAAAAAACGAAGCAAAATCATTATATAGGAATAGTCTATCAATCGATAGTTAGAATGACTTCAGTCTTCAGAGACAATCTAGTTGCAATATGAAGTTTGAATCAGTACTCAGACCGACCCTATCCCTATATATATGTGTGTTTGTGTAAAGCTTAGAAAAAGTTCAATTAGAATTTAAAATTAGAATCCAGATTTGTGCCATGTGTCTAAATTTATATGGGGACTATACTATAATTATCCACTTAAGTTTTTTAATCTTTGTGTCAAGTGAGTTAATGAGTGCAAAATATTAAAAATCTAATATTAATGAAATATAAAATTATAAAAATTAAAAAAAAAAATCACATATACTTCATAAAAATTACCACACGTTCTATCTTGTTAAAAATTAAAAGAAAAAAAAATGATCATAAGTAGTATTAAATTTAGGTAAGAATTTTAATATGTGACTAATTACATTTACTTTAAAAAATTACTAATTATTTATATTTTTATGATAAAAATTGTGTTTAATTATAAATGTATCTATACGTATGCATGTGTTACATGCTATTTTTATAAAATAATTTGACTAATTATTTATATTTTTATAATAAAAATAGTGTTTAATTTTAAATGCATCTATGCGTTTGTACGGATTACATGCTAATCTATATATATATATATATATATATATATATAATAGGTGAAGCAGAGATAAACTCCAATTGCAATTCTAAGTTAGAATCCTAATTTTGTGCCATGTGTCAAGATGCATGTGGTTCCATTTGTCTAAATTTAAGTGGATCAGTTGTAATTTCGGTGTGCTCCTTTTTTTTCTTTTTCTTTTTTCCACACTTGCGTATTTCAAGGTTCATCTCCCCTTTTCCAATAATCAAAACATAAAAACCTTCCTCTCCTACTCAATTAACGGTGCATGTACCTAGTTACCACACCGGTTTAGGAACCTTCATATACAGCTCCCCTGTTGTTCAATGAATGCTATGAAATTTGATAAGAATCTCTCGGTATCAATGATGCATGTATCCGAGTATTTTTGTATCTTATATAAAAAGAAGTTTTCCATAGATTCAGATTGTACTCACAATTTTAATGGTCCTGGTTTATGTTTCCTAAGGTTTGATTACTTCTTTCTTTCATCTGCCTATACTTTCGTTCGTTTTTGTGAATAATTGTTATTGTTTAATTATAAAATTTTTTTGTTTTCCTATCATTCATGCTGTATGTTTATTTTCTATTTTATAACAAGTTGGAAGGAAACTCAAAATTTTAATGGTCTTGGTTTATGGTTTGTAAAACGAATTTCAACCATTCCTAAGGTTTGATTACTCCTTTCTTTCATCTGCCTATTGTTTCCGTCCTTTTTGTGAACAATTTTTATTCTTTAATTATAAATTTTTTTTGTTTGTCTATGATTGATGTTACATGTTTATTTTCTATTTCATGTTTCATAAAAGTTTTTTTTGTTTGCCTATGTTAATCAGGTTTCCCCTGATTGCGTAGTAGTATATGCTGTAAATAGTTTATTGTCTTGACAAAGATCGTTACAATTTATGTTCTTATTTGCTGTGCTTTTTTCCCCCACAAGAATTTCCATAATATTGGAAACTTTGTTGCCAACGAACTGAGGCTTTAGAACTACTAATTTCCTTACCAAAGGTCAGCTTTGTTTTTATTGTTTATGTTGTTATTATTATTGGTGAATTATTTGATAGGCTGTTGATATTCTATTTATTAAAGCTTTTGATGTTCTTATTTGAATGGTAGTCATAATTATACCAAAACTTCCTATTATCCCTTGAATCTATTCTCAAATCATTAAAAAATATGAAAAATAATTAGCTATGATGTTCCATAGTATCTACTTATTTTGTTAACAAATGTCCATTTTTTCCCCTATTTGTGTTGTGATTACAAAAATAAATAAAGTTAGTATTTAACCATGATAATGCATAAATAATTGCTTATTCTTGTGAAAAAGGTTAGCTACTTTTTTAGTGATAATGTTGTTAAAATTACCAATAAATTACATGACTTATTGTTAATACGGTTTTCGTTAGAGTCTTGAACATTTTTGTTTTAATGGTATTTCCAATTAATAAATTTTCAGGTAATTAACAAATATGGTGAGTGCTTAGTGGTAATGTTGTGTTTGTGATTTGATAATATAAGTATATTATATGAGATAGTTATGGATGAAGCATGAGCTAGAAGGTCAAAACGGCGTTTGATTTTAAATAAAAAAAATAGCTATCCGAACTCAAATAGAAATGTGTAGTAGAAGTGAAGTGAATCCTGGCAACCTATTTGATGTTCTTATTTCATATGAATTTATACTTAACTAAGCATTTTAAACATAAATAAACTCATGATTAATAAATAAATAAAAAAAAAAACCAATAGTATCACTTAAATAATAAAATGCAATTTTTTTCATTGTTTTATTAAATTATATCCATTTCCGTGCGGTAGCATCAGTTACATACTAATATAATATAAAAATTGGATCCCACAATTAGTGGATGTACACAATGGTGACAAATGAAGCAATATTTTAACTATTTAGAATGATGTGGACAAATAACGCCACATGGCAAGTAACTATTTGCCTGTAATGTAATGATATACTTTCATGATAAAAAAGTTAATGCCATTGAGTATTTCATTACTAGGAAAATGAAAGGAGACTTTAATGGTCATTTTAAATTAAATATAAACTTTCAAGAAATGTTTTACAATACAATAAAGAACTATAATTTATAAACACACCAAACTCATCTATATCTATATATATATATATATATATATATATAATAATAGGTGAAGCTGAGAAAAAATACAATTAAATTTTAAATTGAAGTCCAATTTTGTGTCACGTGTCTTATCTAATTCTAAATTTATGTGTCAAATGAATTATTAGCTGCAAAAATCAAAGAGTTTAAATTTAATTAGATTCTAAATTGAATTTTAATTGAAGTTCAATTTTGTGTCATGTGCCCCCATCTAATTTTTTAATTTCTATGGCAAGTGAATTATTAGGTGCAAAAACTGAAGAGTTTAGATTCAATTAGATTCCAAATCAATATATATATATATATATATATATATAGTGATTGGTTTTACATGTACCTGTGCATACGCATAGAGTTACATGCTAATCTATATATATATATATATATATATATATATAATAGGTGAAGTAAAGAAAAACTCCAATTGCAATTTTAAATTAGAATCCTAATTTTGTGCCATGTGTCAAGATTCATGTGGTTTCATTTATCTAAATTTAAGTGGATCAATTAGAATTCCGGTGTGTTCTTTTCTTTTCTTTTCCACACTTGCGTATTTCAAGGTTCATCATACCTGCCTGTTTCAAGGTTCATCCCCCCACATCTGCGTATTTCAAGGTTCATCTCCCTATCTCCAATACAACTCTCCTATTGTTCAATGATTGTTATGAAATTTGATAAGGAATTTGAAAAGAATCTCTCGATATCAATTATGCATGTATTTGGGTATTTCTATATCTTATATAAGAAAATGTTTTCCATAGATTCCCATTATAATTTTTTAATTTCATGTATTTTTTCTCAAAAAAAAAAAAAAAAAAAAAAGCACGTCTCCACTACTCATATTCATCCGAACCTCCTCCCTCTCTCTCTCTCTCTCTGTGCAAAATTCAATTTCTACTTCTCTACTAAATTTGTTTTATCAAGAATTTTTTTTTTTTTTTGATTTCGTTCCATCTCTACACAATTCAATCTAATCTCTCTTTCTCTCACTCTGTTTTGCAGATTAATTATAAATCTTCTTTATAAAGGCAGGCTTCATATGCAAGGTAATTGTTAATTAGATATGATTTTTTTTTTATTATTATTATTTTTTGTTTGCAAGTTTTATGGGACTTATAATCTAGCTTTCACTCTCTATTTTTATTAGATTTATTTATTTTCGTCCTATGTTCTCAATCTCTTTCTCTCAAGAATTTTTGGTTTATAGGATTGATGATGGGCTCTTTTTTTTTTCTTTGGAGTGTTAAAGAGATATATAGTGTTTACTGCAAAGGTAGATTTTGGATGTATAATTTTTTTTTAATTATTAAATATGGGAATCTTCTCAAGATTGAACCACAATCTTCTTAGATCTTTACTTATTAAAACTCAGACTTATATATAATTGGTGAAGACATGAACTCAAGCTATTTTGCAGATCATATATACAATTAGCACTTATCCTATTTGTTTGTCTTTACGACTTATGCTCATAATTTTAGAGATTTTTAATTGATTAAAATTTTTTTTATGAGATTCACGTTATTATATTGTTATATATTGTTATGAGATGCACATTATGAGATTCACATTTACTTGATTAAAATATTTTGCTAAAAATGGTTTATGATAAAGCAACTTAATTATAGCTATATGTATCATGTATGAATCAACCTTGAATATTTATATGTCTATGTAGCATTCTTTCTTTAGAATTTTGTATGATAAAAATATTTGTTAAAAAATTACATAATGCTAAGATTTATTAACATGAATAAACTAAGTCTTTTAAACATGACTAAACTCATGATTAATAAAAACAAAAAACAAAAAAACAAAACAAAACCAATAGTATCACTTAAATAATAAAATGCAATATATTTATTTCCATTGTTTTATTAAATTATATCCATTCTCGTGCGGTAACATGGGTTACATACTAGTATATAATAATAGGTGAAGCTAAGAAAAACCCAAATTATAGTTCCAAATTAAAGTTCCAATTTTGCGCCATGTATCCTAAATTATTTATTCTTAAAGAGTTTTATTTCTTAATTTTAGAATCAAATGTGGGACCACACAATAAATATTCATCCAAGTGAGTTATTAAGTACAAAAACCAAAGAGTCTAGAATAAATGAATCGTGTAAAAAAAAAAAGTGCTTAAAACAATGGACAATTTACATTTTATACATAATAATATCCTTATAAATATTTTTAAAGAGTTAATAAAATATAAAAAGGACTATTAATGGTATTTAAATAATATATATATAGGAACTATATTATAGATCTTATTATATATTGTATTCATGCATATGCATAATGTTACAAGCTAGTTAATATAATAAAAGCAAACCAATTACAAAAAAATTACAAATATTGTCTTGAAAATATAAACACACCAAACTTTAAAATAAAAACACACTTTTATAAAACAAACAATATGGCTAATCATTCAAATGACAGAAAGTCGTTTCATGATTTTATCTCAAGTTAGGCCCAACTCGCTTTCGAATCTTAAGTCAGTGTCACGTTTTAGGTCCAAATTCAAGTTAAGAGTCTTATCTTGAGTTGGGCTCCGAATGGGACTTCATAGGTGGACTAAGGTTTTTAATAGCCTTCCTAAGTGGACTAGGGAGTTTGAGTTGAGGCCTTACAAACTTACAGGTTGCTTTGAGGATTCGGGGCCACCACGGATTGGATTGAATCTTAGATCTGAAGTAGGCTTAGAAATCGTTTTGCACAAATTGGTGTCACTTAACGGAGTGAGCTACGGAAAGGCGTCTTGCTGAGCAGGAGCCTTTTGAGTTTTTTTTTGTCAATGAATAGTGTCTCTGGCAAAGTCAAAACATTATCGTTATGATGGTGGTGGTGGTGGTGGTGGTGGTGGTGTGTTCTCTTTCTTACAGGCCATGGGCTCTGGTACCATTGAAGGTCTCAATAATATGGATGGTAATCCCGTTGGGATAAGGATCACCACCACAACAATAAAAAGAAAATGATTGGCACAAATACCTTTTTGTCATCACATTTTGGGCCAATTTCCATTTTGATCCCCACACTTTTGGACTTCTATTTTGGGCCTTATATTGTTAAAATTATTCTCAATTTAGTTCCTATCATTATTCCACTAATCTATATATTCTATATATATATATATATATAAAACCGAAGCTTTTGAAGCTCCTACAATTTTTCACGTCACCACAATATTTAAATATAATATTTAAATAAAATTATTTTTATTTAGTCAAAACTTAATAAAGAGTGAAACTCTATCTTTTTAACAAGTCCAACTTAAACTTAAACTTATCATTATCATTAATATATATATATATACACACACACATCAGCGTTTAAAAAAAGTATTAAATCCGATTTAAAAATATAAAATTTCATTTGACTGAAACTGTAAGGCAGCAAAGCCTACTCCTCTCACGCATCTATTTAGAATTATAGTCGGAAATAGAAACCCAACAAAAACTTGGTTCTCTCTTCCATGTTTGCAATTTTTCATCCGAGTGAAACTATAAGGCCACAAAGCCTACTCCTCATTGTTTCCATTGATATCTAATTATGTATTATGCAGTTATGACTATGATGTCATTCAAATCTTAGTGCATGGTTTGTATCAGTTTTATATAATTATTTGCAATTGTGATATAGGAATTTGATTTAGGGAACATGCAATCCTTTAATTTGAAGTTAGGAATTTGCTTTTGATAATCAAGTGTGCTATTCATAAATCACTGTTGAATTTCCAATAAATCCTACAAATTCTAAAGCACAATTATTTCTTATGATAATCCCCCTTTGGTTCTTAAATCTTTTGGTATGTGGTTATATATTTTCCACAGATTAAATTCATATACAAACTAAGGCACATTTATTTCTTATGATAATCCCCTTTTGGTTCTTAAAATTTTTGGTATGTGGTTATATATCTTCAGTTTATGAATCTTTGTTTTTTTTCCCCTTTACAGGAAGGATTTTGCCTTGAATGTTGTTGGTGTAATGCCAGATGAACTACTTTGAATTTCTTCTTCAATAGGTATGATTTTATGTTTTATGGTTACAGATGTCAATCTAAATTTAACTACTCTAACTATATATTTTTAGTTATATAGTGTTATTTAGGAATTCAGTTTCTATGACTAATTTGATTTTAGACTTTTAGTTTATTCCCCAAGTTCGCAATTGCCTCCAAAATTATTAATGAATCATACCAGAAGAAAAATGAAAAACAATTTGGAGATTGGAGATAAAACAATTTATTTAAGATTTCAAAGCTTCCCCTTGATCCTAACTATTTAGTAGTCCTTACAAGCCATAATTGTGTTTGCATGTTGAGTTCTCTTTCTACTACAGATTACTATTTGCACATGTATGATTTCTTGTAGGAGCATCCAAAATTTGGTCTTTTAGGAATATTGATGATGACAAACGGCAAAAAAAAAAAAAAAAAAAAGGATCATTCAATTTTGGATTTTGCAAAAGCTTTTATGGATGACAATGGCGATAGACATGGGATGAGTGCCAGTAGTAAAGATGAGATGACTATAGATTTATCTCAAGATAACAATTGAGTTAAAGCAAAAATTTACATAGAAGTTACATAGATTTATCAAAACTGATATGATATCTTTCTGGCCAGAATGAAGACCATGCATGGTAAGTTACATATAGGATCTTATTAATAACCAAATTCCACCTTGATGAGTTGTTTGGACATGCAATTTTTATTTATATCATTTTGATGGTAATTTTATTCTCAAATAACATTTTGCGATGAATATTGTATATTTTATGTTTATTTTGATAAGTTATTGATGTTTTTTCATTTTAAATTATATTTTTTTAATTTTAAGTGATTAAACCTTTAAACAAAGTGAAATATATTCCGTGCATCTCACGGGTTAGCGACTATTATATAAAATCGAAACTTCTGAAATTCTCATAATTTTTCACGTCAACATAATGTTTAAATAAAATGAACGTCAACCACAATATTTAAATAAAATTATCATTTTATTTAAATAAAATTATTATTATTATTATTATTATTATTATTATTATTATTATTATTATTATTATTATTATTATTATCATCTCTCTACTTCGCTAACGTGATATTTTATGATTGTGTGCAAACTTATAGCTATGGATTATTCTTTTGAATGTAACATAATTTTTTTCTTATATTTTTATATTTTTTAGTCATATATATATTTTGTTTTGTTTCAATAATTTCTAAGCCATGAATAATTTAATTCTTTTATATTTTTTGGTTTTTTAGAAGTTTTAATATCTGAATTTTTAAGTTATTTTTTGTAGTTTCTTAATCAATTTAAGATTTTATAAAATTATTTTAGTTTACCTCACAAATAGGTAGGTTCCCGTGCATAGCACGGGTTAGCGACTAGTAGAAAATACCTACGTAGCACACGGAATGCACAACTAGCATACAAAGTCTCTGCATAGTCATTAAAATAATATTAATAAATGTCACATTAGCTGTAAACACAACATTTTGTACCTCTTACAACTCGGACCCCCCGTTCCCCAATGATGCTGAAATTCTAAGGCCCAAGGTTGGTTTAGAGCCCAATTAGATTACAAATTGACTTGAGAGATGTTAAAATGGAAAATATAAATTTTTATGAGCAAATAAATCTATTTTTGAAAAATAAAAGGTCAAGAAAACCCTCGGCCTGCGTACGTAAACAAGGACCTGCATACGCAGGTTTGATGCATGCGTACGCAAGCACGAACCAATACACATAGCTAGGGTTTCAAAAACTATGAAAAGCAAGTTTTCTGTATTAATATTAAGGTTTGGAACGAATCTCATATCGTCTGAGGGCCATTGCAAACCCCTCTTTTCTCACCATATAAAACCATACATGGCATCTTTTCAAAACACACAAAAAATTCTAAGGGAAAACCTAAGATTCATTAGAAATAGTGAATCAAAGAAGGAGTTTTTTCATAAAACATCCTCAAGTCAATCTTATTTTGATTGAGACCTTTTCTAGTCTTGATTTTTGAATTTTGAAGTTTACTAATCATTCTTTTTTGGTTGTGAATAGATTTGACTGAGGGAAACGGTCAAAATCAAGTCAAAGAGCTTTTTTGTGAGGTATATGTTCTAACCTCTTTTTTTTTTTTTTTTTTTTAGCTTTTTAATCTTGTTTCTTTACTTTATTTATTTTCAAATATGTTTTTTTTTTTTTTTTTTTTTTTAAATTTAGGTTTTAGGTTGCCATTTGTTTTAAAGCATGCTAGGTTGCTAGATTTGTTATTCTTTTAGTTTCTGTTCTTGCTTTCTGGGTTAGGATTCTTCTGGGTGTGTCTGCATATGTAGGCTCAAAGTATGCTTATGCATACAATTGGCCTGCGTACGCAGACTTATGTATGCACATACATACTCGTGCCCAAAAACCCTAATCTGAGTTTTTCTGCTTCTGTTTCTTTGTTTCTTTCATATCATATGCTTATGTTTCATGCTTTTTTATGCTTTCTAAGTCTCTAGTCCTCTGTTTAGTTGTTTATTTGTCTTTAACATGCTAGATTAGGGTTTTCTCTTTGTTTCTTACTTCGATCCCATGAACATGCATTAATATGATCATGCATTGATGTCATAGGTGCTGTGATGCATTAAGGTAAGTGAGGTAAGGCATGCATTGGTATGAACATGCATTTTAATGATGAATATTTTTGTTTAATGCTTGATTTCATGTCTAGAAGTTTAGAATATATTAGATGATTAATTCTTTGTTGCCATGCCTACCTTTTTGCCAATGTTTATTAGCTGCCTTGGATTGGATAATATTTTAAAGTATGCTAGGGTTTATGATGTGCTGAGATGATTGTCATGATAGATGTATGCTAGGTTTGGTTGATGAGCATGATAGATGCATGTTAGGTTTTGGGACGCTCGATGGCAAGTTGTATGCTTAGATGTATGCCAGTGTGTGTGTGTGTGTGTGTGTGTGTGTGTGTGTGTGTGTGTGTGTGTGTGTGTGTGTGTGTGTGTTTAGGATATAGTATTGAGTGTGCCTTTAATAGGATTAAGATGTGAGATACAATGAGTGAAAGCCAACCTAAGGTTCGGGCAGTTTTAGGTGCCTAACACCTTTCCAAGTCCGTACCTAAACTCTGAACCCATAATCTAGTAGTAAGATCAAATCCTTCCACATAAATGCGCTATATTCATGGTTTCTAGACCATAAAAATAGGTGGCGACTCCTTTTCTCCATCCCGGTCCACTCAAATGAGGCGAACTCCCCCAATAAACAACGCGTGGCGCCCACAATGGCGAATACATTGGGGATAGAGAGTTTGATTCCAATGTGTCATATTTCTTAATCCTAATAAAGGCTTGTTCAATACTTGTTTGCACACACTTTCACTTGGTTCTTTTGTCCCTTTACCTCAATTGGTGATGAGTGGGAAGATGAGTACACTCCATTCAAGCCAAAATCTTTTGAAGTTCATCCCATCAACTTACAATGTGTGTCATTACCTATGATGGACTTTGAGTACGTTAATGATTTGCCACAATTCCACAAAGGTCCATTTAAGCCCTCAATTGGAATCATAACCCACCTAGTTGTGAATGACCTACTTATCTATCCTTTTAGCTCTAGGGAGCCTACCCACACTTAGAGAGATCCTAGATCCTATCAAAAGGAGGGTACCCTTTATATCTCTTGTTTGTTCAACCATATATCTTGTGTTCACTTAATTCTAAAGGAAAAATAAAAGGTATAAAATTGAAGGATGACCCAAAAGTTATGACATAACCTAAGATTTGTTTGGGATAAAAGAAAAGAAGTTCTCACATATAAGAGACTTATTCTAAAGTCCAAATGCATATCTTAACTTGAAAGGTTCATAAGACCATAGAATAATTGCTATCATAAGCCCAAATCAAAAGGCCTTTTAAAAAAGAGAACCTTGGGATTAAGGTAACTAGTATGCTATGGACTTAGCATCCAACGAATCAACATGAAATTCCCTAATTTTGGGCCTTTTTGTTGTATGCCTAGGCCCAAAATAATGAGATATGCATGGACTTTGAAGGAAAGTCTAAAATATATTCAAGGCGAAAACCACATTTTCGTCCCTACATTTTCACCCGATTTCCATTTTGGTCCCTATGTTTTATTTTCACCACTTTTAGTCCCTGTTTAGAAAAACGCCTTCTATTTAAGTCCTTTTCATCAGTGCCGTTAGGGCACCGGCTTACGTGGCAAACGGAATTATTAAAATAATAATAATAAATTTATTTTGTTATTAAAAAATGCCACGTCAGCAATTAAATTTAAAAAAAAATATTTAAATAAATTTAACTAAATAAAAAAAATAAAAAACAGAAATAAAAAAAAATCCCATTAATAGAGATCAAAGTGTGTATTGAACATGAACATGAACAAGAACAAGAACAACACAAACCCAGCACAAACCCAGTAATTAAAAAAAAAAAAAAAAATCAACAACAACAAAATAATCCCAATCAAAGTGTTTATTGAACAAGAACAAGAACAAGAACCAATCTCCAAACCAGTAAACGCATAAACCCAGCACAAACCCAGTAATTAAAAAAAAAAAAAAAACAAAATGAACCCAATCAAACAAACCAATCTCCAAACCAAAAAACACATAAACCCATCTCTAAAAATATTCTATTGGCGTGGGAAAGGGGAAATCGACGAGGGGTGGCGGTGGTGGCTCCACTGCGAAGGGGTAGATCAACAAGAATGGGTGGCGGTGGTGGCTCCGCTGTCTGGCTCTCTCTTTCTCTCTCTAGCATATCGGCATGTGAAGGGGTAGATCGACAAGAATGGGTGGCGGTGGTGGCTCTGCTGTCTGCCTCTCTCTTTTTCTCTCTAGCATATCGGCCAAGACGTGCTAAAGCGGCGATGTTCATCGACGAGGTGGCGGTGGCTGATCGGCGTGCACGTGTCGCCCTCTCTCTCTCTCTCTCTCTCTCTCTCTCTTGATCAGACCCATGGGCTAATGCTCCAATTTCTTGCGAATTCCTTCTGGGTGTAATGTTTGCTTTGAAGTTTGTTTGTGGGTTAGTTTGATTGAAATGTTTATGGTGGATGTTTGGTTTTAAGGCATATACGATGGAGGGGTGAGTTTACCAAAATTTGTTTAGGGATTGAGGTGTCGATTTTATATATTTTGGAGACTGGCTTGTTTAATTGTTGTTGTTGTTATTGTTGTTTTTTTTTTTTTTTTAATTACTGGGTTTGTGTTGTTCTTGTTCATGTTCATGTTCATGTTCAATACACATTTTGATCTCTATTAATGGGATTTTTTTTTCTGTTTTTGATTTTTTTTATTTAGTTAAATTTACTTAAATTATTTTTTTAAAATTTAATTGCTGACGTGGCATTTTTTAATAACAAAATAAATTTTTTATTATTATTTTAATAATTCTGTTTGCCACGTAAGCCGGTGCTCTAACGGCACTGATGAAAAGGACTTAAATAGAAGGCGTTTTTCTAAACAGGGACTAAAAGTGGTGAAAATAAAACATAGGGACCAAAATGGGAATCGGGTGAAAATGTAGGGACGAAAATGTGGTTTTCGCCTATATTCAAACTAGAAGGCTACTTCAAAAAAAGATGATCATAATGAAATTAAAAAGAGAAAAGTCTAAAGGTGATGAATACATTGTAAGTCCATATTTGATACAATGGGTTGAAAATCTCTAAGTACATTCTAATGAAAGCCCACGAGAGTAAGGTGAGAGCTTTTTTTTTGTAAGTGGACTAAGGCCCAAATGAAATAAGGGTCAAAATCTATGAGAGGAAAGGGAGTGATTTTGTGATCGGACCTTCATTAAAATAGACTTAAAAAGTTTCTAAAAACATGTAAATTTTAAAAAAGATCTTTTAAATTGGGACATGGACTTAATAGAAATGAGACTTCTTTTCAGGCACCATTGCACCACCAAGATCAAGTAAACTCGTTCCCCACTCCTATTTGGGTCCAAAGAAAAGCACAGAAGACACTTGGTCAAGATTGAGGACACACATCAAGAAGAAGCATTTCAAGAAGGAGAATCACATCAAGTAACAATGGCTGCTCTAATAGATGATGAGATTGCACAAAGGATATTCAAGGCAATGGAAGAGCAAAGCGATGTTCTCAAAAAGATGGGGAGTTGCCTCACCAAATTAGAAGAAGCCAAGTTGAAAAAGACCACGGATGTAGAAATTCCTGATAATGAAGAAGGGAAAGGTTGGGATGGAAGAGATAATGCCGATTATGAAAGGAACAAACAATTTGGGAAGCTCACCACGGAGATCGTGGCCATGAAAGAGAAGATGTAGGTGAAAACAAAAAATCTCAAGTTTGGAAATCAAATTATCAAATATGTTTCATAAATGTAAATTTGTATTGATAAATTTGTAGGTTATATAACAAAATAATCCTCTGATTCGATCTCTTTGGAAAAGTCTACAATTCAAGTATTGCGTCGATGAAGTCTGGATTCGACACAAAATGTCCTTCATTTGGATTGGAAAATGGATTGAAAAGTCTTTGGAATGAAATAGCGATAAATATCTAGCCATGTTCTTGTTTGAGATTTCTTTCTCTTCGTGCTCTTTTTGTTCTTCATGGGTTCTTTAAATATTCTTGATCTTCAAAAATTTGTGGTGAAAATTCTTCGGGACTTTAGAGCTTGAATCCGATGAAGTTTCAATGGATCAAAAACTTTGAAGTTTTTAGAGGCTTTGAAACTTGATTCTAACAAAACTTTGAGACTTTGGAAGAATGATTTGGCTGAATATTTTTTGAATATTCTTTGATTTCAAAGATTTGTAGTGGAAGTTCTTAGGGGCTTTAGAGGCTTGGATTTATAAAGCTTCATTAAATTGTAGTATCTTGGTGTTTATGGACCGTGATTCCAATGAACTTTGAGATTTAAAAGGATGACTTGAATGATGTTGCTTCAAATGTTCTTGGGATTCGAAGGTTGAAGTTCATGTGCTCTTGGAGGTTTTGGAGCTTGATCCTGGCAGAGCTTCAAGACTTCTGAATGTTTCTCAATGTCTGAAGCTTCTCCATAAAACTGAGGGGAATCTCTATTCATAGGAGTTTTGAGGAGATTTCAAGGCACGTGATTGGTTCTCATTGGTGACATGTGTCATGATTTAAAATGAGGGATTTTATATTTTGTTCTCTAAGGGACACGTAGCATTATATGATTGGCTAAAGTGTTTTAATTTAAATTAACACATGATAGTATTTAATTTGACTACTTGTGCAATGCTAAATTAAACATCAACATGTGTTGACATGTGATTAGCTCTTCCTTTGTAATTTTTATTCTTTGAAATTTGGAATATTTTCATTGGTTTATGAATAACAACAGTGGAACCCACTAAGCAGCACGTAGCCGTAGAGGTGTGCATGGTTCGATAGGGGTAGTTTTTTTCCAAATTTATTACCGAACCGATAGAGATCGGTTTTTTCATAATTGGTACCGATGCATACCACCTAAGGTCGGTTTTCTGACCTATAGTGGTATGGTTTTTTGCGGTGCGGTTTAGTCGGTTTGAAATATTAAAAAAAAAAAACTATTTTCTAATAATATAAAAAATTGGGCTTTCAAGCCCATTATCAATATATTAGCCTATTCAAAAAACTTGTGCCAAATAATTCATGAAACCTATTCACATAATGATCCAAATTTTTTCATTTCATTCACCATGCAAAAATATTTTGAAATTGTCTCAATAAGAGTTCAACTCCCAAAATACTATCATGTAGTATATAATATCATTAGTGTCACTATGTGTGTCAGTGTTAATAACAATAAGCGTTAATGTATCCACTTAATAACATATTACAGAACCATTTGTCACTGTCCACAAATGCCAAAAGAAAGATATACAAATTAAATTAGGATTTAGGCAATAATAATCCCACCCATGAATATCTAAATAATTACCATTAGTGAAAAGTCTACTATCAATAACATGTATAGATATAATTAGCATATAAGCAAAAGAATGCTAATTCTTGTAAGTCCTTTGTCCAGTAAATCTGTGCACTGCTCATCATTCTAGAACTCCTACAAAATACTAAAAAAAACAAAATAAACATGTGTTAATAACAATAAAACGTTTATGAACAATAGAATATTTATAATTAACACAAACGAATGTATACTTACATAATACTAACTACTAACTAACTCCAAGCAAAGAGTAGCACATCACTCATTATCGTCCAACACAACGGTGCTTGGATCCTCCTCCATAGGCATTGGGCAAATCGATGCAATTTCTACAATCCCATGCAAAATAAAATGATTCGTAAGCATTGAGCAAATAAATAAACAATTGATATATATAACAAACAAAATGAATATATATTTACCAGTGTCAATCTCAAAGCCATTCATATCCTCCACATTATCCATGTACTCCCGAAGCTTTATTGGTCTTTTTTTCTTTACATCCTTTAACCAATTTGGGTACAAATAAGGGCTTCAACTGTATTAGGAGATAGCAAACTATGGAATGAATTCAAAACACGCCCCCTAGTACTAAAAGCAGACTCGGATGCAACTATAGAGACAGGAATAGCTAACACAACACAGGAAATTTGGGAAAGGACTCGATATCTGGAAGAATTCATTTTCTACCACATCAAGATGTCAAAATCTTCCACATCAGGGTCCTCAGAAGATTCCAACAAATACCTATCCAACTTAGATTTGCTTTCCACACTATCCTCGTCCGTCAAGTATTGCTTAAACCTATTATTATAACTTTTAATTTGATCAGACAATGAAGCACTACTACCACTAGAACTCAAAACTCCATTTTAACCCACTCTCTCCACATCCAACCTCTTCAATGCATCTCGAACCTTAGAGCTCATCTCATCCCCCTTGTCCTTTCCATACCACTCCCTAAACCAAAACTTTACATACTTCAATCTATACCTTGGATCAAGAACAACAGCAACAAAAAGCATCAAATTGATATTATCCATACTTTCTCAATACTTATCATATTTTTTTTTCATCTCTACTGCCATAATCTTCAAAAGTGGATTCCCATCAACACTACACAACTGTTGTAATTGATCTTCAATGCTAATTAGCTCATGGAAGTATGTATTAGAAGTGACAAACAAGGACCCAGAAAATCTAAGTGTCGCCTCATAAAATATGCCAAGAAATTTCACGAAGGTTTTGACATTTTCCCAATCAAGATAGTTAGGAGGACCAATGGACTTTTTCCCATTCCCATCCGATTCACAAAAATAAAGTTTATAATGCCCATCCTCCTCTTCCAACCTATCAAATGCTCTCACAATTTTCAAAGCCTAATCTAACATGAGATAAGTGGAATTCCACCTTGTTGGCACATAAAGGGATAACAAACATTTGGCTTTGATTTTCTCATTTTCAACACATTCTTGAAACTTCTCAAACCTTGCGAGAGAGGCTCTCACATATCGCACCCCATTCCTAACTTTGGCAATTGATTCATGAATGGACTTCAACCCACTTTGTACTATCAAATTCAAGATATGCGCATAACAACACATATGCATGAACTCACCATCCAATATGCTACTATCTCTTTCTTTTGTTTTCTTGTTCACATAATCAATTGCCACATCATTAGAACTAGCATTATCTGCGGTGACTATAAATAACCGGTCTATACCCCATTTCAACAAACATGACTCAACTGCTCTACCTATGGTGTCCCCTTTATGATTAGCTATAGGGCAAAAGTTCAAGATTTTCTTTTGGTAAGTCCAATCCCCATCAATGAAGTGTGCGGTGACTATCATATAGTTCAAGTTTTGTATGAATGTCCAAGTATCCATTGTCACACAAAATCGTTACCCAACAAAAGCCCCTCTCAAAATATCCACCTCACTAGAATAAATATTCATACAAGCCCTTGTAATGGTAGTGCGATAGAGAATAGTAAACCTAAGCTCAACTATTTCTATAAATTCTTGAAAGGCTTGACGCTCCACAAATTTAAAAAGCAATTCATCAATGATGATCATCCTTGCCAACACCAACTTTATCATCTCTTCACTATAGTTTGCAACTACTAACACATTTGAACCACTTTCTCCTTCTCTCTTGGCTTGAAAAGACAAAGTTTTTTGCTTATCATCACAAGGAAAATGCCACTTCTTACACGCCTTCATGTGTTGCAACATGCCCGAAGTACCATTTTTCTTACCATGACATTTATATTGATTTTTACAATACTTGCATTGAGACCTAGGATTTTTGGGATCAAAACCAGCCAACTTAATGAAGTGTTGCCATACTATAGACAGGTCCTTACCACCTTGTTTAGGTAATAGTGAGAGAAGTGATGCACCAAGTCCAATTGGTGCTACAGGTTCAAGTGGGTTAGGGTTAGCACTACCAGGACTAGGAAGAGGTGGGTTAGGGTGCCCAGGCACACCAAATCCAGGTGGAGTATCGACATCCATCTAATAAAACAATTTCCAACCAATAAAAAAACAAATTTTCCACAACAATATCAAATTATAATTTTTCCAGCAAATACAGTATCAACAATAACAGACTAACAACTATTAATCATTGCTCAACAATTCATGTCACTAATATTAACAACAATTTAGAACTAGAGAATTAGCTTTTATTTTATATTTATATTGAATAAATATAAAATAAAAACTAATTTTGATACAACTGCTTGGCTAGTTTTACCGCCTTACTTTCAATTACATTATCTTGATATAACTGCTTGGCTGGTTCTACCGCCTCTATTACTATTATTAGTTGTGCTTCCGCTATCTGCGCTGTCGTCCCCTCCCTTTATGGTATCAAAGCCATTCTTTCCTTGGCCGCTGATAGTGCTATTGTGTTTCCTTGTTCTTGCTATATCTGTCTAACCTTGTGACCCTTTGTTGTTGTGTCTATCTTGCCGTTGTTGGCACCACCGTAGTCGTAAAGTGAATTCTCGAGTCCGAACAGTAAGGCCTGTGAAGCCAAGAGAGAGGCGTGAGGGCGTGAGAGGAAAAAGAGTTGATTGCGGTATGTGTTATGAAATGCAACGATTGCGAGAAAAACATGATAATTGAGTGTTATAACTAGGATAGTTATAGAAAGGATGTGGAGATCCAACTCCTCTATTAGTTCCAGGACTGGTTGTCCTCCTGATATTGTGAATGAAGAAGACCACACTGTAGAGAAAAGTGAATACCCTAATTTTAGAAAATGGAATATTCCTAAAGTTTCTACTAAATCTGTTTACGAACTTAATTGGTCTGAAAACACTGTTTTTTCTGAATATAGAGTCAAAACTGTTGAACAAACTTTTTCTATTTCAAAACACCATGAAAAATGTTGCTTATTTTCCAGAAAAGATATTAACAATTTCATAACTAAGAAAGTTAAATATTTACACATTGGACTTGTTCAAGTTGCTATTAAACCTTTAACGAGAAAAGGTATTAATGCTTCTGTGCTTATGTGTTTACGTGATGCTAGATTTAGACAATTTAATGATAGCGTTCTTGGCATGATTACTGATTCTTTGTATGATGGTCCTATTTACTTTGATTGTTATCCTGATCTTGCTATTGCTTTAGATGATCCCAATATTGTTAAAGCCCTAACTTTGAACATATTAACATCTGGCTATGATATGGATGATGGTAGCAGACCTTTTGCTCTTATTTACTGTATTTATTTTCGCCTGCTTGGTTCTCAATTAATTCCTTGTTCTAAAGAAAGAGATCCTGCTGGTAATACTATGTTGATTCAATGTTCCACCCCTGATGCTAGGATCTGTGTTCCTAAGATGATTCAATGGGAAGATATTAAATTTCCCAAAGAATGGACTTTGGAAAAAGAAACACCTCCTGTTAAAATTGCTAAACCTGTTTTTGATGAACTTGATCTTACTCATATTCAACAACTTACTGATGGCACTGTTAAAATACGTTTTGATGATGATACATGTTTATCTCAAAATAAGCCTTTGAGAATCAACGAAGAAAGACATTCCTTTGCTGGATCTGAAAGTCTTGCTAAAAGAGATCATGAAATTGATGAGTTTTTGAAAAAGAATTTTCAAAAACAAGATTTAAAACTGAAGGGAGTTGTTAGCAACACCTCCCAAGTTAGCAATGCTTTTTATTCGACTAAACCTGATTTTCCGTCTGATGATACTCAAAATATTAATGAAGATGATGATGATGCAAAATCTGATGCTCCTTCTGGATCTGATTTTCCACCTATTGAAACTCCTATTCTTCATAATCAACTACGAGTTCTTACCAGACTCGAACCTTTTGAATATGATATGGTTTTCCTATATAATGAATTTATGTTGTTAAAAAACCGTCTTAAACAGAAATATTACCAAGATACTTTTGCTCAATCAGAAAAAGATAGAGTCAAAAGAAAATGGAAAGAAAAAATGATTGAAGAAAGAAAACATATTTTGTTTTTTGATTACTTTGAAAATCATTATGTTTCCAAAAATGATGTTCATACTAATTATTTGAATGTTATTCCAAAATCTAATTTTGTTAAACCTGACAAAACTGTTATTCGTTCTAGTCACCCTCCTCTTGAAACTGTTTTGATCACTTGCCAAAGTGTTAATGAGAAAGTTGAAGTAAAAGCTTCTCCTTTCAAAATTGCTGATGAAAAAACCCCTGTTGTTTCTATTATTGAACAAAACAATTTTACTAATGAAGATTTGCATATTATTGGTCAACAGCTTGACCGTATTGAAGAAAAAATTATTGAAGAAAAAATTATTGAAAAAACTATTGTTTCAAAACCTGAGATTCCTTTGATTGATTTGAACAATCAAAGCGAAAAAATTAATTTCAAAACCTCTCAGAGTAAAACTCTTGAAAAGGTTGCTGCTCAAAATTCAACTCTTGAAAAGGTTAAAAAAATGCTTTCTGATTTAAAAGTAAAACCCGAGCAGACTTCTACTTCTAAAAATACTACTTGTGCTATTTCAAGAAATGAGAAAGAACCTGTTTCCGAAGAAAATTCAGATTCTGACTCATCGTCTCATGTTACTCATGAAAATGTTTTTGATGATTTACAACCAGAAATTAAAAGATTTACTGGAAAACCCAATTCCATGTCTTTTACAAAAAACTGGTATCCAAAACCTACTCCTCCTGATATGCAGTTTGAAGAAAGATGCTTTCAAACTCAATTCTCTGTATCTGCTGATAAAATGTATGAATGGAATATTGATGGTTTGTCTGAACAAGAAATTATTAACAAACTTGCTCACATGTCTATGGTTGGTTTTGCATACATGAACAATCATAATGAGCTTGATCATCCTGATGTTGTTAACTTGCTTGTTACTGGTTTTTCTGGCACACTTCGTGGTTGGTGGAAAAACATCTCACAAAAGAATCCAGAGAACTTATTAAACATTCTGTGAAAAAAGATAATGATGGCTTGCCTATTTTTGATGAAGATATTGGTCGAGGTATTCCTGATGGTGTCAATACCTTGGTCTATACTATTCTTAAACATTTTGTTGGTACTCCATCTAATATTTCATCTCACATTTCTGATTATTTGAATAATTTGAAATGTCTTACTATGTCTGATTATAGATGGTACCAAGATGTGTTTCTCTCCAGAGTAATGCCCAGGAATGATTCTACAAAAGCTTACTGGAAAGAGAAGTTTATTGACGGTCTGCCTCCTATCTTTGCTCATAAGGTAAAACAAGAACTCATGGGTAAAAGTGATTCTATTGATTATGATACTTTAACATATGGTGATATTTTCAGTACTATTAAAAAACTTGGTATTAACATGTGTAATGATGAAAAATATTTACTACAACAATTAAAAAAAAAAAGAAAAAAGCTAAATATGAAAATGGTAATTTCTGTGAATAATATGGTTTACCTCCTATTGCCCCTTCCAGGCAAAAAGGAAAAAGTAAACATGATAAGGTTTACAAAAGTTATTCCCATAAAGAATATAAAAAACTCAGAACTCACTTTGTTAAACCCAATGATTACTATTTTCAAAAGAAATATGCTTTTAGAAAACATGATAAACAAAGATCAGGTAAAGGTAAGTGCTTTAACTGTCAGTAAAGACTGTACCCAAAAGCCTGGTAAACTAAAAAATAAATTAAAAATGTTAAACATTAATGATAATGATCAAAATGAACTATTCCAGATTCTTGAATCTGCTGTTTCTTCCGAATCCTTTGAAGAGGATTTCTCCTCCTCATCTAATTCTTCTTATCACTCTTTTAGTGATTCTGATACCCCTAATATTAAACTTGGTTGTAAAGGATCCTGTTGTAATGCTATGAAATCTGTTAATGTATTAACTAAAGAAGAAGAACAAGAGCATCTGTTATTAACCACTATTTCTAAAATTGAAAACTCCATGCTTCAGAAAGAGCTCCTTGATAAGTTTAAACAAAACTTAACAAGAGAAAAAACTGTAAAAAAATTAGAGCACCTATTAACTTTGAAGAAACTCTGGAAAGATTTAATAAAAATAAATCTAAGAGATAATTGTTCAAGATCTTCAAAAAGAGATTAACATTGTTAAACAAGAAATAATTCAATTAAAAAATGATGTCAAATCTGTTAAAAATGATAATGTTAATCTTAAACAAGAATTGTTAAATCTCAAAATTGATAAAAATTTGGATAAAAACTTGTCCGATAATGATCTGGATGAGCACCAAGATGGAGAAGGATCTTCTCAACAAACTCCTCCTTCTGGTAATGTTTCTGATAACTTAATTACTTGGAATGATAATCAACTTGCTCTTGTTAAACATATGATGCCTCCTAAATGGTTCACTAAAGTTAAAATTGTTGTTTCACATGATTATGCTTTTGATACTATTGCCATGATTGATTCTGGTGCTGATGTTAATTGCATTCAAGAGAGTCTGATTCCTTCTAAATATTTTGAAAAATCTACTGAAAGATTGGTATCTTTTAATGGCACTCAAATGAAAATTAAATATGAATTAAACAATGCTCATGTTTGCCATTCTGATGTTTGTTTTAAGATACCTTCTGTGCTTATTAAAAACATGACTGATAAAGTGATACTTGGATTGCCTTTCATTGCTTCTTTGTATCCCTTTCTTGTTGAACATGATGGGATTAATACTGATCCTTTTGGACAAAAAGTTAAGTTCAAATTTTGTTCAAAAATTGCTGATAATGATGTTTTTAATTTGATTCATGCTAAAGTTAAACACCTTAATTTTCTTAAACAATAAATTAAGTACAAAAAAATTGTTGAACATCTTTCTGATAAATTATTACAATCCAAAATTGATAATTTTCAGAAAATCTTAATGAATGATGTTTGTTCTGAGATTCCTAATGCTTTCTGGCATAGGAAAAAACACATTGTTGATTTACCTTATATTCGAGATTTTAGTGAAAAGAATATTCCTACTAAAGCTCGACCTATTCAAATGAATGCTGAAACTGTAGAATTTTGCAAAAATGAAATAAATGATTTGCTCAAGAAGAAACTCATTAGGAATAGCAAGTCCCCTTGGTCTTGTGCTGCTTTCTATGTTCAAAAAAATGCTGAGCTTGAAAGAGGAACCCCTCGCCTTGTTATTAACTACAAACCATTGAATAAAGTTTTGGAATGGATTCGGTATCCTATCCCCAACAAAAATGATTTAGTTCATAGGTTAAGCGAGGCTGTCGTTTCCTCAAAATTTGACATGAAATCTGGATTTTGGCAAATCCAAATTAGTGAAACAGAACGATATAAAACTGCTTTTACCACCCCCTTTGGACACTATGAGTGGAATGTTATGCCTTTTGGTCTAAAAAATGCCTCTAGTGAATTCCAGAATATTATGAACGATATATTTAACTCTTTCAGTCATTTCACAATTGTTTACATTGATGATGTTCTGATATTCTCCAACTCTATTGATGAACACTGGAAACATTTGTATTCGTTTCTGGATACTATAAAAAGAAATGGTCTTGTGGTTTCTGCTAAGAAAATCAAGTTGTTCCAAACCAAAGTAAGATTCCTTGGATACGACATCTCTGAAGGTCAAATCCGTCCTATTAATAGAGCTATTCAATTTGCTGATAAATTTCCTGATGAAATTATTGACAAAACCCAACTTCAAAGATTTCTTGGTTCTCTGAACTATGTTGCTGATTTTTACAAAGATCTAAGGAAACAGTGCAAACCTCTCTTTGATCGATTGCAAAATAATCCTCCTCCTTGGACCAATGTCCATACTTCTCTTGTTAAACAAATCAAATCTCATGTCAAGACTTTGCCCTGTATTGGAATTCCTACTGTTAATGCCTTCAAAATTGTTAAAACTGATGCCTCTGATGTTGGCTATGGAGGTATTCTAAAACAAAAAATAGAACCAAATTCTCCAGAACAAATTGTTTGATTCTACTATGGAGTTTGGAATACTGCACAATTAAACTATGGTACTATAAAAAAGGAGATTTTAGCTATTGTACTTTGTATTTCAAAATTTCAAAGCGATTTACTAAATCAAAAGTTTTTACTACGGATTGATTGCAAAAGTGCTAAATATGTTATTGAAAAAGATGTTGAAAATATTGCCTCAAAACACATTTTTGCCCGATGGCGAGCTATTTTAAGTGTTTTTGATTTTACTATTGATTATATTAAAGGTTCTCAAAATTGTATCCCTGATTTCCTTACTCGTGAATTCTTGCAGCATCACAATGGCCGGTAGGAGATCCAAAGATAAAAAACTTGTTGAACCATCACCTCCAAAACTTCTTGCCAAAAAGGAGCCTGTCTCTCCTTCTGAAATTGTTAACCGTTTTACCCCCTTAGGAACGATCCCTAAGCCAAACTATTCATCTGTTTTAGCCTCAGCTTATGATCCTTATGTTGGATAAAAAACTGGTTTTGTATCTCATACAAAACACACAGCGGAAGCAACAAACAAGGATCTATTTCATTCATGATTGACAACATGCACTATATAAATTTCAGAATTTAAGAACAAGATAGCGTACCTTGGTATGGAGAAATTCAAAACAAAGATTAGAAGCACTTGGGAAAACTTTTAATCTTCACTCCAATTCCACTTTACGCCCAAGATATGTGGTCTCTCAATCAGTTTCCAAAGGGAGAATGAAAGTGTGTCTCATACTCTTTCTTTTTCTTTTCGATTCTTTTCTTAATAACACACCAAAAAATTCTGTATGTTTCTCCCTTTATAACTAACTGATTATCTAATTGGGCCGGCCTATTGGGCCTTTCCAATTGGGCTTTAGTGTGTGGCTTGGAATGGGACCAAAAGGGACCAATAAGACACTAGCTCCAATGGGTCTTGGGCTTTTCCGTCAACTCTTGACAAGTCCAAAGTTACCATTAATTATATTTAATACCACTATATAAATATAATTGCACTCTAGGTCTTATTAATAAATTATATCCCAAGACTTTATTATACACGCAACCCCTTCATAAAATATTCGTAGTAATACAAAGTCATGAACGTAGATTGCCACCTTGTAAATTACTACATCTTATCCTTGAGTACCCGGATCAATCCTTTAAAATTATTCATCATATATTTATGAAATCCAATTTCATAAATATATACTTTAGTAATTTCTTACCAAAGTGGTTAGGCTTAACTCTCTGAATAACTGAACCCATTAAACTTATCTCAAGAGAATATTTTATATCTCCATCAAGAGACCATGAATTCCATCTTGAGAATATATGTTCCATCAACACTAAATGTGGCTGCCCAACATACTGAGGTTTTGACCGTAACATTAAATCTCACTCCTGATATATCAAAGCAACCTACACCTCATGATCAAGTCCATTCTTCTCTCAGGATTAAGAGTTCATGCAAATAGAAGTCGTGAGATTTATTATTCATTTGACAGTCGTTAGGAGAATAATAAATCTCACAGCGGTCCAGTTCAATATGTCATAACTCTTAAAACATATCAACATATCAACTAGAAGTCACCACTTCCATGATCAAGACAAATCATCTTAGTTGATACGTTATAGTCTTCGCAGATGAAATGCCCAATTTCATCACCGACTACGAACTATAAATTCTGAGTTTACAAAGAACTTGTGATTTATATCTTCTGTGACTAAATCACATACTATGCATCTTATGGACTATATGATAATGTCCAACTATTCATGTTACCATTATTTTAGATAAAAATAAATAACTTTATTAAACACAACATTAAGTCATACATAATGTCATACATAGCATCATACAATAGGATTTAAGGGCACATATCCTAATAATCTCCCACTTGACCTAAAGACTATTGTGCACTAATCTAACTCCCATTCCTTCCAAATGTGACTCAAAAGTCCTTTGAGGCAAGGTTTTGGTAAAAGGATCTGCTAGATTATTTGCACTTTCAATCTTTGCCACCACAACATCTCCACGAGCAACAATGTCTCGAATGATGTGATACTTTTTCTCAATGTGCTTTCCTTTCTTGTGATTTATTGGATCTTTGGATTGTGCAACCGCTCCACTATTGTCGTAAAACAATGTGATGGGAACTTGCTCCATTCTTATAACACCAAGATCAGAAAGGAATTTCTTGAGCCAAACAGCCTCCTTTGCTGCTTCACAAGCAGCAACGTACTCGGCTTCCATGGTGGAGTCTGCAATGCAAGATTGCTTAACACTCCTCCAACTTATGGCTCCACCTCCCAAGGTGAAAACACATCCTGAAGTGGATTTCCTGAAATCTAAATCCGATTGAAAATCTGAATCTGTATAATCAATGGGAATCAAATTTTCACTATAGTAAACAAGCATATAATTTCTCGTTCTCCGTAGATACTTGAGAATATGCTTTACCGCTTGCCAATGTTTTGGTCCTGGATTTGATTGATATCGGCTGACCATGCCAACTGAATAACAAATATTTGGTCTAGTACAAAGCATGGCATACATGAGACTTCCTACTGCAGAAGCATAAGGAACTTGTCTCATCATATTTTCTTCCTCTTGAGTCTTAGGCCTTTGGTCATCAGACAAAGGAACTCCATGTCTAAAAAGAAGCAATCCTTTCTTGGAGTTTTGCATACTAAACCGTTCTAGGACCTTATCTATATATCCAGCTTGTGATAAGCCTAACATCTTATTCTTGCGATCTCGCCAAAGCTTGATCCCTAGAATAAAGTTAGCCTCACCCAAGTCCTTCATATCAAATTGGCTAGATAACCAAACTTTAACCAATGACATTACCCCTACATCATTCCCAATGAGTAGAATATCGTCAACATAAAGCACTAAGAACATTACTACTTTGTCTTGATGTCTTTTGTACACACATGGTTCATCAAGATTTTGTTCAAAACCAAATGACTTGATTGCTTGATCAAATCTGATGTTCCATGACCTAGATGCTTGTTTAAGTCCATAAATGGACCTATTCAACTTGCATACCATATGGTCTTGGTTCTTTGCTATGAATCCTTCTGGTTGCATCATGTATATTTCTTCTTCAAGATTGCCATTAAGAAATGCAGTCTTGACATCTATTTGCCAAATCTCATAATCATAATGAGCAACAATGGATAAGAGAATTATGATAGACTTAAGCATGGCTACTGGCGAAAAAGTTTCATTATGATCAATGCCTTCTTTTTGTGTATACCCTTTCGCCACTAGTCTTGCTTTAAAAGTTTCAACCTTTCCATCTATCACTCTCTTCCTCTTGTAAACCCATTTGCAACCAACAGGTTTAATGCCGTTAGGCGCCTTTACAAGATCCCATACATGATTGGAATACATAGAATCAAATTCAGATTTCATAGCTAAGACCCAATGATATGCATCTATATCATTAATTGCCTCTTCATAAGTGTAGGGATCCGATTCAGCCTCTTCTGAGATAGCTACATAAGTTTCTCCCAAACCTCTAAATCTCATAGGAGGCCGAATAATTCTCCCACTACGATGAGGCATCTATGTACTAGACATCTCATGAGTAATATCTTGTGGTGTATCTAATACAGCCACATCATCCCTAGTTTCATCCACTGGTTGTTCAACTACAGGTTCACTCATTTCAGCCAAGACAACTCTACTTCTAGGATTAAAATTATTCACATAATCATCTTCCAAAAATTTGGCATGGGTACTAACAAACACTTTGTTATCCTTATGATTATAGAATAAATAACCCTTGGTTTCTTTTGAATACCCTAAAAACATGCATACTTCCATTTTAGTTTCCAACTTATCAGACTTCCCTTTCAACACATGTGCTGGACATCCCCAAATGTGAAGCTATTTCATACTAGGCTTGCGCCCTCTCCACAATTCCTTAGGTGTGTTGGGAACAGATTTTGATGGAACTAAATTCAAAACATGCATAGCAGTTTTTAGTGCATATCCCCAAAAAGAAACTGGTAAAGTTAAGTAACTCATCATGGACCTAACCATTTCCAAAAGAGTCCTATTCCTTCTTTCCGCTACACCATTTTGTTGGGGAGTTCCAGGTGCAGTCAATTGGGAGACAATCCCATTTTGAATTAGGTAATCCTTGAAATCCCCAAGAAGCTATTCGCCACCTCGATCAGATGGAATGGCCTTTATCCGTTTACTCAATTGATTTTCAACTTCAGCTCTAAACTCTTTGAACTTGTCAAAGGTTTCGGACTTCCGTCTCATTAGATACACATAACCATATCTTGAGTAATCATCCATGAAAGTGATGAAGTACTCATAACCTCCTTTTGCTTGGGTTGACATAGGACCACATACATCTGTATGAACTAATTCAAGCAATTCTTGAGCTCTTCTACCTTTTGCATTAAAAGGTCGTTTGGTCATCTTACCTTCCAAACAAGATTCGCAAACTGGAAAGCCATCAAAGTCCATGGGGTGTAAAAGTCCATCTTTGATTAGTCTTTGAATCCTATTTGAATTAATATGACCCAAACGCAAGTGCCATATATATGCTTCACTAGTAGAAGGAAACTTTCTCTTTAATGATTTTACATGAGAGCTACTATCTATTTCAGAATTGTATAATTCATGCATGTTAGGAGTTAAAATATAAAGACCATCCACAATATTGCCAGAACAGATAAACACTTTATCCTTCTTTATTACAACATTGTCTTTCAGGATAACACAATATCCATGTTTACCTAAGTAAGTTGCAGAAATTAAATTCCTACGAACATTAAGTACATACAAACAGTCTTCCAATATTAACACTCTAGACTTAAAGCATAAATTATACACTCCAACAGCTACAACCGGAATCCTACTCCCATCAGCCAAAGTAAGAAATAGTTCTCCCTCGTTCAACTTTCTGGTCTCCTGGAACCCCTGCAAAGAATTGCAAATATGATTAGTACAACCTGAATCCACACACCAGGAATCTGTTGGATTCTGTACCAAACATATTTCAAGAAGAAAGGAACTCTTATTACGCTTATTTTTGGCAGCTTTGAACTTTGGACAATTCCTCTTCCAATGTCCTTTCTCACCACAATGGAAACACTTTCCTTTGGTTTCTTTCCTTTGTCGGCAACCCCTAAGGCAATTTGTTTACCATTTTTCTTAGTGAAGTCCTTCTTCTTCTTACCTTTGCCTTTCGACTTAGGTTGAGAAGTAGAAGTTTCACCCACATTGGTTTCAACACTAGTAGTACCAAGGATGCCTTCCGCCGCCACTAACTCATTCATTAATTCAGACAAAGAGTAAATCTTTTTGTTCATATTATAATTGAGTTTAAATTCCTTGAATGATTTCGGTAGTGACTGGAGTATTATATCCACTTGGGATTCTCCATCAATGTCGGCACCTAAAACTTCTAATGTGTTCAGATTAGCAATCATCCTAAGACAATGCTCCCTTACTGAACTTCCTGCAGCCATTTTGGTATTATAAATTTGCCTCATGGTTTCTTGCCTTGCAGACCGGCCTTGCTCACCAAACATCTCCTTCAGACTTTGCATGATGTCCGAAGCATGTTCTACATCCTGCATTTGATGCTGTAGAACATTTGAGATAGATGCTAGGATGTAGCACTTGGCCATCTCATTAGATTTCTGCCAACGATCATATCGCTGTTTTTCCTCAAGAGGAGCATCTAATGAAGGAAAGCTAGGACATGGTTGAGTAAGCACATATTTATGCTCTTCAGCAGTAAGAACAATGTCCAAATTCCTTTTCCAGTCAACATAGTTGGATCCAGTCAGTTTGTTTTGGTTAAGGATAGCAACAAGTGGGCTAAATGATGCCATGATTTAAATCTGAAAATAATAAACATGAATATAATAAGTAAACTGGACATTATCAATTTAGCATATAAGCATACAATATGGAGCCTTAATAAAACCATAAAATAATATATGCAACGACAACCCAATCTATGTCTATAATTCCTTGGTAGCAAGTTTATTATAAACACATTAATTGGTTGAGAACTATTCTCATTATTAGTGCTATCATGATAACTCTTATCAAACACTAATAATATGCCGTATTATCTTCAGCCTCTAAGTAATAATGACATAGCTCCTTTGGGAGGTTAACATTATACTTAGTCTAGTGTATACCATTATCTAGAATCATGTGTAGCCACATTTCATCTCCCTTTTATAGTGTTTAAACTTGTAGTACCATGGAACAAAACACCCTCCTTTGGGATCGCGAGGCATATACGCCAAGACGAGATGTTTGTCTACACTACTTTAAACGGGTAAATTCAATCTTGTAGTACTATGAAGTAAACACCCTCCTTTGGGATCGCAAGGCATATACGCCAAGACGAGGTGTTTACCCACACTACTATGAACCGATAATAGAGGCCATGAGATCCAACCCTTGTATCTCTCTCCCACTAGATATTTTAAAAATAAAGGTTTTTAATGTCAAGAATCATAATAATGCTAGATACTTGAAAAACATAATCCTAATCTCATTAGGAATAAATTTTATTAAACTAGCATTAATATATATATAAATATATATAACGTAATATAAACCTATATTATATTATATATAAATATATATATATATATATAATATAATAAAACATATAATTTTTTCACAGCGTTGAAATCCTGTACGGATTCAACATCCATCAAGACAATTACCAATTGTCTTAATATATATATGACCGTGGGCCATAATGGTTCAAGCCATGCAAATCCATACTCCAAAAGATGCAACAATAACCAAAAAATGCAGAACGTCATGATTGCATAGGACGGTTACATTCAATTGCTATGTATATATATATATATATATATATATATATTCCCCGCCCATAAAGAATCCGCTTGTACTGGATGGCCATCAAGCCAATAACCATCAAAAGATCTTTTAAAGCCAAGTGGTACATTCAATTAATTCACATTAAAGCATGAACATTTACACCAAGGATGAACATTCTCTTGGTTTGAACCCGATATCATCAAGAAACCGTTTTTCTTTTATTCTAAAATCCAATCACACGCTATACAATCATGATATGAAAACCTGGCTCTGATACCAATTGTTGGATAAAAAACTGGTTTTGTATCTCATACAAAACACACAGCGGAAGCAACAAATAAGGATCTATTTCATTCATGATTGACAACATGCACTATATAAATTTCAAAATTTAAGAACAAGATAGCGTACCTTGGTATGGAGAAATTCAAAACAAAGATTAGAAGCACTTGGGAAAACTTTTAATCTTCACTCTAATTCCACTTTACGCCCAAGATGTGTGGTCTCTCAATCAGTTTCCAAAGGGAGAATGAAAGTGTGTCTCATACTCTTTCTTTTTCTTTTCGATTCTTTTCTTAATAACACACCAAAAAATTCTGTATGTTTCTCCCTTTATAACTAACTGATTATCTAATTGGGCCAGCTTATTAGGCCTTTCCAATTGGGCTTTAGTGTGTGGCTTGGAATGGGACCAAAAGGGACCAATAAGACACTAGCTCCAATGGGCCTTGGGCTTTTCCGTCAACTCTTGACAAGTCCAAAGTTACCATTAATTATATTTAATACCACTATATAAATATAATTGCACTCTAGGCCTTATTAATAAATTATATCCCAAGACTTTATTATACACGCAACCCCTTCATAAAATATTCGTAGTAATACAAAGTCATGAACGTAGACTGCCACTTTGTAAATTACTACATCTTATCCTTGAGCACCCAGTTTAATCCTTTAAAGGTATTCATCATATATTTATGAAATCCAATTTCATAAATATATACTTTAGTAATTTCTTACCAAAGTGGTTAGGCCTAACTCTCTGAATAACTGAACCCATTAAACTTATCTCAAGAGAATATTTTATATCTCCATCAAGAGACCATGAATTCCATCTTGAGAATATATGTTCCATCAACACTAAATGTGGTTGCCCAACATACTGAGGTTTTGACCGTAACATTAGATCTCACTCCTGATATATCAAAGCAACCTACACCTCATGATCAAGTCCATTATTCTCTCAGGATTAAGAGTTCATGCAAATAGAAGTCGTGAGATTTATTATTCATTTGACAGTCGTTAGGAGAATAATAAATCTCATAGCGGTCCAGTTCAATATGTCTTAACTCTTAAAACATATCAACATATCAACTAGAAGTCACCACTTCCATGATCAAGACAAATCACCTTAGTTGATACGTTATAGTCTTCGCAGATGAAATGCCCAATTTCATCACCGACTACGAACTATAAATTCTGAGTTTACAAAGAACTTGTGATTTATATCTTCTGTGACTAAATCACATACTATGCATCTCATGGACTATATGATAATGTCCAACTATTCATGTTACCATTATTTTAAATAAAAATAAATAACTTTATTAAACATAACATTAAGTCATACATAATGTCATACATAGCATCATACAATAGGATTTAAGGGCACATATCCTAACACCTTATGCCTTAACCACTGTTCACCAACCAGTCAAAACTATTTACTCCAGAAAAGCCAATACTGCCCAGTATGTTAAAAAACAATATTTCCAAAACCTGTTTTTTATTGAACCAAATAGATCTACAATTAGGAACCCTCTCCAAATTGCCAAGTCTTATTTTCCTCCTTTGTTCCACTGGATTCCAGAACATAATGACAAGAAGCTGGAATACTATTCTGACATTTTACGTCAGGAGGAGGCTTTCTTAATCAAAACTATTTACGATCTCACTGATAAATCCAAAATTATTTACCACAGTATTTACATAAAGAACTTCATTTCTGAAGAAGAATGGGGTCCCTCCCCTACCTTTTTAAGAAGACTACCCGGATACTCTGTTCCATATTCCTATTATGATTATATTACTGCCTGGTCCAGGTTTATGCTACACCAGAATGAAACAATGACTCATTCATGGTTTGTTAACTTTGAAAAGGAATTTGATTCTCACACTACTCTGCCTCTCTAGTTCAGCAGATGGTGGACTCAATTTGGTCCTGTTATTGAGATCTTCCCTGAACCATTATTGAATGCTTACAAGTCCTTTGAAAGCAATTTTAGGCCTAATGCTCATAATGCCAAATTTCCTACTCTTCTCCATTTTGTTAAACAATTTAGAATCCCTTGGATTTTAAAATGGCAATATGAGGAAAATGATGATGTTCTCAACCGTTGTTGGTATGTTAAATGGTGGGATAAATTTGGTTATGTTCAACACATTATTGACAACATTTCCAGGCCATTGTCCAGAAAGCTTTCCCCAGCCCCTCTGGCCAAGAAAGATGCTTCTCCTTCTACTTCCTCCTCCAAAGCTGTTAAAAAGAATGATCCTTTTGATGACCTAAGAAAGGAAGCTTTGTATATGCTCCTTGAAAGGAAGATAAAAGAAGAGAAGGCAGCTGCTGATAGAAGCTCAGAAGAAGAAGGCTCTATTTCAGCAAGTCCTTATTTTCCTCATCCCCAGCCATTTCCCAAAGAATGGTTCAGCCGTAATGAAGACTATGATGAAGAGGTCACTCCTGATCTAGGAGCAAATTGATGATGATCTCCTATTTGCCTAGCCAGCACAAAAGGCCGATTGTTCCACTTCCACTATTGGTTTACCTGGTGATGATTCTTTTATTGACTGATTTGCTTTTGGCACTCCACGCCAAAATACTTTCGGCTCCTGAAAAGACTCTCTTGATGCTGTCTCTACTTTTGATGCCCCTCACGGGTCCTGATATGAATAGTGAAAAAAGTCACTGTTCACTTTTTACTATTCACTACTTTATTTGCCTATTTAAGGGGGGTTGTCCCTTATTGTTAAACTCAGAAATTAATTTTCATAAGTTTTCTTTGAGCCTTCTTTAGGATTCTCTCTAGAACCTAAACACTCTCAGAAACTGCCCACTTCTCACTACTTCCCACAAAGATTGTAACTAGATTGATGACTAGGCTTCAAGCCTTATACTACTATCCCTGTTGATCATTGTAATCTTGTAATTACTACTACTGCTGTAAGTGTTTTGAATTACTTTCAATAAACAGTTCTATTTTCAATATTTTGAATTATTTTGATATAACTGCTTAGCTGGTTTTATCGCCTTACTTTCAATTACATTATCTTGATATATCTACTGCCTCTATTACTATTATCAGTTGTGCTTCCGCTATCTGCGCTGTCGTCCCCTCCCTTTATGGTATATTGAATAAATATAAAATAAAAGCTAATTTTCTATATAATTATATATAAACTTAAAGCAGTTGTTACTAAGTACTAAAAATTTAAAATCATAATGTTGAATATAGTGAGTGTTTAGTGATTACCTCTCAATGAAGGATTGAAAGTGTGAACTCTCTCAATCTCATCTCCCTCAAAAATTAAAATGCTGAAGAAAAAAAAATGTTAGTGCTTATTACTTAGTAGACTGTGACAAATAAGTGCTGAAAAATTGATAAAATTAAAAACTAAACTCACAAGCATTAACTACAAGCAGCTAAAACAAGAGAGCATTATAAAACGACACAGTATAAATTAACTACACTGACTAAATAAATAAATTAACTAAAAACCAACTAAATAAATTAAATGCACGGTATAAAAATATAAATTAACTAAAGAGGAATCAGTTTAACTAAAGAGGAATCAATTAACTACACGTACATGGTATAAATTAAAAAATAAAAAATAATATAAATTGACAAGTGACAAGAGGAATCAATTTAGCCACACACTCTTTGCTCAAAGTTTAGCCACACACTCCTTAGTTCCCACTTCCCACTGACATTGTATAGTCATTAGTACTCCCCACTTCTTAGTTCTTATCCAACATCCAAATTCCCATAGAGAGCCACACTTTCTAAGTTTCTAGTCTCTTCTCTCAGAATCTCAAAGTCAAAGCAAGTTAAGCAACACTCTCTGGCTCTCTGTTTTAGTGCAACATTGCTTTGTACAAACACAATCTCTCTTTCTAGTTCTTCTACCTAGTTCTACACTCTCCATCTCTAACTCAAAGCTACAAACACATTCTCTCTCTCACTCCGTTTCCATTAAAACCAAAAGAAATGGGTTGATGGCTTACCGTGGTTTGCCGCGGGCCCTTGGTGAGCTGCTGCGAGGCGTGACTCAGGCTAGCGAGACTGCAAGAACTAGAGGAGACTGTCGAGGCTCGAGAGAGAGAGAGAGAGAGAGAGAGAGAGAGAGAGTTAAGGGTCCCCAGGTGAGAAATAGTGAATTTATAGTGAGGAATTGAGGTATGATGTCTGAAAACCTACATAAAACGGTGTCGTTTTGTGTGTGTGCGTGTGAGTATGTGTGTGTGTGTGTGTTTTTTATAAAATAACCCAATACGACGACGTTTTAGTAAAAAAATTTAAAATGTATACACACCTAAACGACGTCATATCCCTGATCTGAAAAATATTTCTCTATGTCTATTTGTATTGGTTTAGTTTGGCTCTACTTGGTGCTTGCTTTGCATCTCCGATGTCCTTACCGCACCGGCATCGGAGCTCCGTTTGCATTCCGATCTCCGGTATCGGCTTCGTCAGTCGGTTCCAATGGCGGTGCGGAGGGGTCGGTGTCGGTCGGTGTTGTCGGCTCCGGTAATAGTTTGCACACTCCTACGTAGCACTATGGAATTGGCCGTTTCAAAAGTACTACGTGGACTTGTTGGATGACGTGGGAATTTGTGATTAGTTGAAATTTATCACCCTCTAAAGTAAGGACCACAAAAAAGTGAGTACCAAATAAAAATTGGCCCAAAATGTAGGGATGAAAAATATATTTTCACCAAAATAATTTAATGTTATGAATGAATGAGTTGTACTAGTAATTATAGAATAAACAAACTTTCTATTCTATTGTGGTTAATATGAATCTATCTAATATTGTTAACAACGTATTGTGTAATATTATGTATTTAGAGTAAGAAAATTTACATAATTTTATGTTTTAATAGATGAACATTTTTTATACATTTCAATCTTAATATTGGAAAATTAAAAGAATAACAAGTAAATATAAACCTCAATATAAACATACACATAAACATAAATGTTCAATTTATAGTTGGAAATTTTAAATTAGATCTACCAATATTGCATGTGAGAACTTAATTAAATTAATATTTGAATTTTAGTATATGTGCAAGATTGATAAATGTTATCAAATAACTTTTTTGAAACCATGTGATGTGAAATTTTCCACATACAAGATATAAATAAATCCATCATGTCCTTATGGATCCTTTATTTTGATATGTCTAAAAACATTGTTATCATTGAAAATTGAATATAAAAAATTCTTTTTTAAGAACTGAAATTAAAATAATTTTTGATAATATATGACTGATATGAATAGTTTTCAAGAAGAGGGCATAGATGGGACTATAACACAAATTTGTCAAAACTCACAAGACTTTTAAATATTTTTGGTATGAATAGTTAAACACATTTTTTCATACAAATATTTTGGCCATAGTCATATTATATATTTATACAATTAATTTAATGATTTTTTCCATATAAAAAATTAGTTGTAAGTTGTCGTAGTGCAGGGCAAGGTGAAGCATCCTAAAATTTATTGAACGACTTCGGCTGCCACAACTTTGAATTTGGGTTCTTGATACCTAAACACGCTTTTATTCACGCCTAGCGTAGGGGCGTATGCAAACATTTGTGGTGTAGGCCTTGACAATCTTATAGATTAATCTGGAAGAGTAATATATATATATATATATATATATATATATATATATATATAGAGTTGGGTTCAAGTTACACCTGGTGTAACTCTAAGCAATGTTACACTACCCAATAACTTGTTATTAAATTAATATTTTGAAAATCCAACCGTTAAATTAAATGTTCTATATGTTCTTAACATGCATGCCAATTTTCATATTCCATCAGAAACTGTTTACCATTTGATTCATAAATTCATCTTTTATGCATTATTTTAAACTACAAAAATTTGAATTTTAATAATTGATTGATGACATGATTATTAATTTTTGATCACCTTGAAATTTTACAAGCATGAAGAATATACGAAAATAATGTAATCTAACAGTGGATTTGTTAATATTCTCATCCAATTAAAAAATATTGAGTGGTGTAACATTGCTTAGAGTTACATCAGGTGTAACTTGAACCCAGCCCATATATATATATATATATATATATATATATATTCAAATCTCTCTCTCTCTCTCTCTCTCTCTCTCTCTCTCTCTCTCTCTCTCTCTCTCTCTCATGCATGCATTAGAGTTGTCCGAAATAAATGCAAATATTATAACAATTAAAGTTCAACTTATACTTCAAAGAATTTAAAATCTTTTCGAAGTAATATCAAGCTATAAAACTATCAACTTTGATTTAATTATTTGTAATTCATTAATGAATTTAACCCCCTAAAAAAAGCATAAACATGTACATAAATATAAACTTGTATTTTAAACATATGAAAGACATTAATTAAGTTTATACATTCACTCCCAATATGCATTGATGAACCAACAAATTCCCACTGTCTGCACGAGTCTTTGGACGACCAAAAAGCCTTAAACATGCATTTAATGCATGGGCCGTTACCAACGAACATACGCGTTAACATGAATATTGGCAGGACCATCAAATCTCCCCATTAAATCAGCAGAGACCTCTAATGGCTAGCAAGACAAAGAAGGTAAGAGAAGGTACATATACTCACTACAATATACTCTCATATAGACCTATCTCTCTCAATTACCATTTAACTTTGTCATCAGACACTCATTGGTTGGCACCATGCCAGTAACCTTGAAGGGAGAAACATCTGTTCTATTCTTTTACAGGTCTCAAACCCATTTCCATTAGATTCCGTCTAGAGGAACATATTGACTAACGAACTTGGCTTCATCAGTTTGGTGCTGTCTATGGGGACGCATTCAAACTCAAGTTTGGAAACATAGCTCTACCATTCAATTCTCTACATTCCGATGGAATCCAATGTACAATAAGATCCAGCAGCCTTGGCCTTGCAGATCTAAACACTCATAGCTAATGTGGAAGAACTGACCAGGCAAAATCAGGAAATGAGACAACAATTGCAACAAAGAGAAGATCGCCCTTCACCAAAGAGGATCGAGCACAACATAAATCAAGATGAAGTCCAAAGCTCAGATATTAGCCACAGGAAGGAAGGCACAAAGAGAACGAAACATTCCAAAAGGACGAACGATGACCTCCTTAGAAACAAGAGGAAGGAGATGGACGAACTAAAAAGTGCAATGAAGGAGAAGATGACTAAAAACCTAGATGGGATGGTGAAAACGACAGACTCTTCTTTCATGACCAAGGTTTTGAAGTGCCCTTTGCCACCTAAGTTTAGTCTTCCATAGCTCAATTCATATGACGGTCTGAAGGACCCATTGGATCACATAACCACTTTAAAGACGACCCTGAGTTTACAACAGACCGCTGACGAGATTGTATGTTGGCCTTTCTGACAACTCTTAAAGGGACAGCACATGTATGGTTCAGTAAGTTGGCTTTGTCGTCCATTGACTATTTCGAACAATTGAGTACTTCATTTGTGCATCACTTCATCGGTTTACAGAGACAAAAGAGGCCAATAGATCACCTACTCATGATCAAGTAAGGAGAGAATGAGTCACTCAAGGCATATGTGAAAATATTCAGTAAGGAAGTACTGGAGGCGGACGAAGCTAAAGACTAGGTGTGGGCGCAAGGGAGTACGCCTTGGCCTTTGGGAGTGGACTATGGCGGAGGGTGAAAAAATGAAGTCGCCACCTAGATTAGGTCTGAGAATCATATTGGGCCTTTTGGTGGAGTTTGGGTACAACTTGGGAAGGTGTTAGGCACCCAAGACCGCCAGACTTTTGGGCCGGCCTTCATTATGTGTTGCTATGCCATATTTAGATAAAGAAATTATTAAAAGAGCCCTAATCTTTAACCTAAACATATATCATGCACTTAAATAAAATAACACACACAATATGTTAAAGATCACATCATCATAACATAAAAGGAAACAAATAAATCACAATCAAACAAAATAAATTAAATATAGAAAGTTGACAATTAAATAAAACACAAAGGAAAAAAATCACAAATAAACCAAATATGGCAAAAATACCAAAATAAACATAAAAATAATTAAACACAATGTATTAACCTAAATAGAGTCAAATACAATCAAAGAATATGTGAAAAATGATTAAAATGTCCATGTAAATAGGTTAAATCAGCAATAACTATAACTTTTAAATTTTATTGCTCATAATAGTTTCCATTATTTAATATTTATCCGAATTCCCAGGAAGATGAGAATTTGGCTTCAAGCTTACAATTTCTCCTGGGAAAATCAACCCACCTATAAAGTTGCCACTTCTCTAGTGCATTTATAATTAGTGTGTTCCAGTTAATTGAATTCTTAGAAGTAAGATGAATTTCAAAGTACCAGCTCAGCATAATAAAGGGCATCCATGAGTATAGAAAAATTAACTTTGGTATCAACCCAGATTTATGCACATATGCATGGTCTAGATATTTAGATAAATGTACCTGACTTTTACATAGAAGCATAGACTATGTTCAATAATTAGCTACATCATGTTCAGATGCACACTTCATATGTTGCTTTGAACATAAGGCAATGGTGAGTCGGTGGCAAATCTATTTCCTACCAATCCAGGTTCAAAAAACATAAACATGTATAGAGAGCTTTATTATGTGCAAACATTTACGAGAAATAAATAAGTTACTCGTTGTTTGAATGGAGTACTCATACGTAAAGTTGGCCATCGTCAGGTACTCTAGCTCTCCATTACTTCTGTCGCTAATGCTAACTGGACAGGTTGCCTTGGCATTCGGCCTTCCTCAGGCCCTCTACTTGATCTTTTTCGGTGCTAAGAAACTACCTTCGATGTCTCTTTCAAGTGTTGATTCTTAGTAAGGTATCGCTTATTAGCAACAACGAAAAAAAAAAAAAAAAACAAATCAAAAAGAAAGGTACCCCTTACTTATGAGCCTTATGTTCCTACCTCCATGTTTGTCTCTCGTGCAATGCTCATGTGGGTTTTCTATGCCCAATCTATTTATCTATCTATCTATAATCAATCAATATATATATATATATATATATATATATATATAAAAGCAGAGACCTCATGCACTTTTGCATGAGGTTTTGCCATGTGGCGCTTTGTATGAGTACTTTTTCGTGGAAAATTATTAGGTACTCCTGGAGTACCATAAATGCGTACTTCCTCATTTCACATAAATTTTGGGTCCCACTATGAATTTATTTAGTGGGACCCACCATTCATCTGAGAGAAGGGAGTACGCATTTATGGTACTCCGAGAGTACACAATAATTTTTCCTTTTTCGTTTAGCCTTTCACTTTCCATCTTCTTATCAATGATTAGTTTAAACCATAAATGCAGAAAATTAAAAGGCTTGGTTCTACTCCCTTTTCCAACTTCTTGAACTCTTCCACTTTTAATTTCATTAATTTAAAAAATGAAAATTTTTCTCCAATTAATGTTAGTTTTCATGTTCTTTTATATATTCCAATTTCACAAAATATCAAAAGGCCAAAAGAAAAGTAGAAATGGAGAGATAGAGAGACAAAGAGTGAGAAAATTAGTGTAAAAAAGAGTATGAAATTGGCTTTGGTTTCAGGTGCATATGATCTATGCTTCTTAATAACACTATCAAAGCTTGATACGATGCTTTAACAACATATAGGGTTTCTAAAAGGTATGTCTTTTTTGTCTTTATTTATATTTTTGGAAAGTATTCAACATGAGAAATGAAATAGTATAAGTTTATATTTCTCAGTTCAATTATTATTTTATTTTTAATCTCTTGGCTTGTATATTTAGTTTTGCGAATTAGAAATTATAAACCTTAAATCTTAAAAGTTTAGCTTTTAAAAGTTCACGCGTTTTCTTAAAAAAAAAAATACTTCTAAAAAAAAGGAAATAATAAAAAATTTTATATTGGAAACATCAAATGTAAGAACTAAATATACATGTACACTTTTTTTTTTTTTTATAAACACACAGACAGACACACACACACACATAGGGGAAGTGGGATGAGATAAGGGAATACATTTACACGCCAACACCAAAACTGCATGCAACAGTTAGTGTCGCGGAGTAAATGATAAACCTCTTCTCAATATCACATCTTATCGATATGGGATGACTTGACATCACTAAGTATCTTTTTTTATTTGATAAACACACACACACACACACACACACACACACACACACACACACATATAGGGGAAGGAGATGTGATAAAGGAATACACTTATACGCCAATACTAAAACTGAATATGACAATTAGTGTCGTGGAGTAATTGATAAACTCCTTCTCAATATCACACCTTACCGATGTGGAATGACTCGACAACATTGAGTATCTTTTTTTATTTGATAAACACACACACACACACACACATATATACACCTGATCAAACAAAAAAGGGCATACATTGGCATTTTTAGAGTCTAATTAATTATGGTTACTTATGGATATATTGTGTTACAATTTTTTTTTTCATTCATTATTTTAGTGATGTATAATACATAATCGAAATTAAATTTCCAAATATTATAACACATATGAGTATTATAAAATAACTAATAGCAAACACGCGCATCGCGCAGGACATCCACTAATATAACATAAAAGTTAGATCTCATAACTTGTTGATGCACACAGTGATGACAAATGGCGTAATATTTTATCTATTTAGAATAATGTGGACAAACAATGCCACATGGCAAATAGCAATTTACCTATAATATAATGACACTTCCATGATTGAAAATTAATGCCATTGAGGATTTCATTATTGAAAGAATCAAACGAGATTTTAATGGTCATTTTAACTTCTTCTTTTTTTTCATTTTAACTTAAATATAAAATTCCAAGAAATGTATTACAATATGATAACAGACTACAATTTATAAACACACCAAACTCACTAATATAATATAAGCAAACCAAGTACAAAAAAAGTTACAAATATTGTCTTGAAAATATAAACACACCAAAACATTAAAATAAAAGCACACTTATATGAAACAAAATATATAAAACAAACTATAACTATATGACTTTGGCTCAAAAAAAAAAAAAAAAAACTATATGACTAATCATTCAAATGACAAAAAGTCGTTTTTATGATTTTATCTCAAGTTAGGCCCAATTCGCTTTTGAATCTTAGGTCAGTGTCACGTTTTAGGTCCAGATTCAGGTTAGGAGTTTTATCTTGAGTTGGGCTCCAAACGGGACTTCCAATTGGATTGTGTTTCGGGCTTGTGATTGGAGTTGGGCTAAGGTTTTAATAGCCTTTCTAAGTGGACTAGGGAGTTTGGGTTGAGGCTTTACAAACTTACAGGTTGTTTAGAGGATTCTGGGGCACCACAGATTGGATTGAATCTTGGATCTGAAGTAGGTTTAGAAACCTTTTTACACAAATTGGTGTCACTTAACAATGTTGGCTACAGAAAGGTGTCTTGTTAATCATGTACCTTTCTAGTTTTTTTTTTCATCGTTGAAACAGTTTCGTCTAGCAAGGTTGAAAAATCATTGTTATAAACCAACCTAGCTACATTACCTTAAATTTCCTCTTAAGATTTAGCAACATGGCTACTTAACTAAAAATTGCACTTTTATCCTATGAAAAAAATTCACTTAGCAAAATTTTAAAATAAGAACCTAGGGAATAGTATATAAGTATTATTCTTGAGTCTTACCCTTCGGATAAAATGACTTTGGTTTGGAACAGAACCTGGCTGGGGTAGTGGCGCACATTCCTAACTAGTTCCTAAAAGGTTTGCTCATGCTGCAGGAAGGGGCATTCCCACTAAGTGATCGACAACATGTTTGGCTTCTCTTGGGCTTGCGAAATTGTGTCGTTTGGTTCCTAGGTTGATCTGTTTCTATTTTGTCATTATCTTGTTTTCCTGTATTCTTCTCTGTTTCCCATTTTTGTAGAAAATATTCACCAAGACTTGAAACTTCTCCATCCTTTTGAGAATTAGACTCTTATATCTTACCCCCACACGACGTAATCTTAAATTTCAAGTAGATCTTGTTAAATTCTTTGGGGTCTGATTCAATCAAAAATCTGATTTTTTCTTGTTCTTGTTTTATGATCTCAGTCTCTGCCTCGTCAGAAATATTTTCAGTTTGACTATGAAGTTCTTCAATATTTTCCCAAAATTTCTCGTGCAATATGAAATCTTTGTGTACTTGGTAAATATTATGGGTAGAAGGCACTACACCAACCCCACTCACAATGGTAGTTCTTTAGGATATACAATATGTTGATGATAATTGTAATATGAAACAGATGTAACCAGTCATAAAATTTGTCCTATAATGGTTTGAAAAGCCATGTTCAACAAATTAATGGAATGAGTGGTTGTCGATGGGTTGGTGGAAAAGGAGGGTAGTTGTGGTGGTGATGATGATGATGGTGGTACCGTGGTGATATGTTCTCTTTCTTACAATCCATGGGCTCTACTACTATTGAAGGTTCCAATGTTATGGATGGTAATCCCGTTAGGGTGAGATCACCAACAGAACAACACAAAGAAAATAATTTAACGTTCTAAATGAACAAGAAGTCCTGATATTTATAGAATAATCTAACTTTCCCTAGTTAGTAATATATAGTAAGTGTATAATATGGTAAATGTACGTACATCTATAATTCAGTATTATTTGAGAAAAGTGCGTTTAGAAAAATTGGCAAAAAACTAAGGAAAAGAAAAAGATCGTTACATGCATAGTACGCGTATAATTAATTTACTTTTTTTTTTTAAACGCAACAAAAAATACGGAAGAATTTGTCATATATATTCTTGGAGATAAATACAAATATCTGTCTTATGGGCTATATAGAATATTCTAAACAATTTAATTTGAAATAATCTAATTTAATAAAGAAAATTATCTCAATAGTCATTAATAAAACTAATATTCATCCAAAAACTTAATCCAAGATCCTTCACTTATTAGTCATCACATATCAATCCGGATTTTTAAAAGACTTTTACCATTCAATCTGTCCAAAAGTGTTTTTTCTTTTTTAATCGTATATATCCTGATGTTAATAATAACTTAAAAGTGAAAATTATATACACATAAGATAAATATTATGTCCACAACATTTTCATAACATGTTGTGGACGTAACATTTCTCACTCTCTCTCTCTATATATATATATAGTAAATATATATAATAGATTCAATAGAATATAATATTAAATCATATGATTCATATCCAGATATATGCAGGAAAAGGAAAAAAAAATTCATATCAAAGTTTGAGGAGGAGTGATGCAAATAACAAATATAAGCAAAAGAGCATTAAATTTTTTTTTTTTTTGATAAAAGTGTAAAATAAATAAAAGAGAGTAAATCACAGATAGCACCTATATAGTTGCATTGGAAATTGGAATAAGGAGGCACTTATCGTTTTTTATAGCAGTTGGATTGGTTTAGAATTTTTAGATTCTTACTTTCTATATACATGTGTATTTGTAGGCAATTATTACGTTACCCGAATACAACGGCAATTATATTTTTGGATTGAAAGAAACAAGTTTATTTCTGTATAAATGGAAACCAAACGACTAATGGGAGATTTTTTATAATTACATACGTACATGAACAATAACCGAATGTTATGCATATTAACTAACTGAGTAACTTTCTATTTTGTTGTGGTTCACCGTTCACATGAATATATCTAATATTGTTAACAAATTCATATTGTGGGCTATTATGTATTTAGAGTAAGATAGTTTATGCTATTTTACATTTTAATAGATGAACTTTTTCCATACGTTTCAATATTATATTTGAAAAATTAACAGAATTACCTGTAAACATAAACCTCTATATAAACATGCACATAAACATAAACCTTTGATTTATAGTTGGAAAATTTAAATAAAATGTAACAACATTGCATGTGAGAACTTAGTAAATTAATTTTTGAATTGTTGTATATTAGTATAATTGATAAATGTTATCAAATAATTCATTGTAATCATGTGATTTCACAACATATAAATGTACCTGTCATGTCCTTATTGATCCTTTATTACCCTTTGAGATATCTAAAAACATTGTATTCTTTAAAAGTGAAATAAAAACAATTTTTTTTTTTTAGCAACAAGATAAAAACAATTTTGATAATATATGACTAATATGAAATTTTTTGAAAAAGAAGCCATAAACGGGATGACACAAAGTTGTTAAAACTAACAAGACTTTTAAATTGTTTTGGTATACGAATAGTTAAACACATATTGTTGTATAAGTATTTTGGCTATACTCATTTTGATAAATTTTTTTTTTCTATGAAATAATTTGATTTAGTGATTTTCATGATACAATTTTGGATTAATTATCTTGATCCGCGAGTTACAACGTGGTCCGGTATTATCTATTTGTGCATTATAGTTCCTTGTCTTCAAACGACAGACTTATATATGCATTTATTCTCATCTATTCTCAAGTCATATGTAAAAATTTGTATTGTAGGACAACATCAACCTTATAGATAAACTTGGAGGAGTAATATATATATATATATATATATTACTCTCTCTCTCTCTCTCTCTCTCTCTCATTAGAGTTTTCAGAAATAAATGCAAATATTTCAACAAATAAAGTTCAACTTATACTCCAAAGAATTTAAAATCCTTTACAGGTAACATCAATCTATAAAACTATCAACTTTGATTAACAAAAAAATTAAACATAAATTTGTACATAAACATAAACAATAATTTTAAATATGTGAAAGAAATTAGTTAAGTTTGTACATTCGCTCTCAATATTCATGTTTTTGTTTTAGGCTAGAGGGAGAAAATGGGCTTTTGCACTTTTCAAAAAAACAATCTAGCATTTTGCCTCCTTTTCCAAACTAATTAGGAAAATGCCTCTCTTTTGAAACTCGATTTTCTCAAAATCGAGTCAAACCCTATAGTGACGTTTTTAAGGAGTCTAAAGTGACATTTTAAGGACCTATAGTGACGTTTTTAAACTCAATTTTCATGAAATCGAGTTATAGGTAAAAAAAAAAAAAAAAAAAAAAATTGCATGTAACTCGATTTCATGGAGATCGAGTTTTAAAACGCCACTATAAGTCCTTAAAACGTCATTATAAGCTCTTTAAAACGCCACTATAGGGCTCCGAAATTTTTTTTTTTTAACTCGATTTTGAGAAAATCGAGTTTAAAAAAAGGAGCATTTTCCTAATTAGTTTGAGAAATGAGGCAAAATGCTGGATTGTTTTTTTAAAAAGGGCAAAAGCCAATTTTGTTCAGGCTAGAGACAAAATATTGAGTCCTTTTAAATCAGAACTAAATTTTGAGCAACAAGAGGAGGTTCAACATTTTTTAAACTTACATTTTTACCCCCAATTTTTTTAAAAAATCACATTAACTTCAAGATTTTCCCTAGAATTATTTTTGATCAATTTTTTTTTTTTTAAAGATTATATTGGACCAACCTTATCAAAATAGCATTAACCCCCTTCCCCCCCCCCCCCCTCCCCCCCCACAAACATCCCAAAAATTTCATTGTGGCCCTTAACTTTGAAAAATTGCACAAAATTCCCTTTAGATAATAGAAATCACCATTTTAACTACAAATTTCACCAAAATAAATGAATGCCCCCAAAATTAATAAAATTGTCAAATGTCATTTAAATTGCTTTCACATTTCCTAAGAATCTACCTATGGTTTTTCTTTGTGTTGTGTTTCATGTAATTTGGCTCATCATAAGGATTGGACACTTCATGAAATCACATGTTGGAGCAGCTTTGAATTCACATCCTCTTTAGCGAAGAACCAAGTTAGTTGTAGTTAATTCAACAAATGCATTTTATCTTTCTATCAAATAAAATTGGAATGGATGTAATATTGGATCACCATAAACTAAGAGTTTTTCGCATGATTGATGTATATACCTTGGAAGCACACTTAGTGTAATGAGCCACAAACTCCATGTGTGTAAAATAAATACAAGCACATAAGTGGTAGTGCATCTTGGAACACCAAGAGTTTGGTGCTACTTAAATCTTCACGATATTTCCATTGTGAAAATTGAGTAATAATATTGAAATTTTTTTCACCACGTAGATGTAGTAGAAAATCTCGCTGACTAACAGAGCTTGAGTGTTGTATTGGAGATTTAGACCCTAGTTATGTCAATTAACCAATTGTAAAGCTAAGTGAATTTAAGCAACCAATTATGCTAACATGATTTAAATCTAGGCTAAACAATCACATACCATATATTGCAAAACATAAAACAATAGAAATTAAATAATGCAGTAATATGGTGACAAGGAGAAAACCCGAGACAGGAAAAACTTTCCGAGGGCTTATTCACCAACTCTAAGAAAATAAATCCACTAAGATAAAATGGAAGTTTACAATAGATTTAATCCTAAATTTATTGCTACCAAATGTAGACTTACTAATGTGACTGTGCGCAGCTCCAAAATCGTGGACTCTTCTATCGTGGACTATATTAATTTGGACATGAACTCTTGTTCATTACTTAAAGAAACCTCTTGAAGATTCTTCATTACAATAAGAAACCTCTTAATAGAAAACACTTTATTATAAAATAAAAGTTATATCACACAATTGGCGGATACATACAAAGATGACAAGTGGCACAACATTTGATCTATTTAGAATGATGTATAAAAATAATTCCACATGGCAAATAGCAATTTGCCTATAATTAAAAATATTTTATTTGTGCCAATACATTTAATATATTTGTCATGAATCAATAATAAATGAAAATTTAAAACTCACCCTTAAACATTCACAATTGATTTGGCCAATATTATGGAAGAAAAATTTATTGAATATGGCAACAAACATTTGTGCAAGGACAAAGTTTATTTACAAAATTAATTGTAACCTAAAACTACAACATTACTCAATAAACAATACTACATAATTTGAAAATCCAACCGATATTCTTTACTATATGATCTATAAGCTTATATTTTATGCATAATTTAAAACTACAATAACTTGCAATTTAAACAATTTATTGATGGCATAGTTATTGATCTTTAATTTTTTTTTAAAAGTTTGCAATCATAGAGAATATAAGAAGAAGATGTAATCTAATGATGGATTTATCAAAAATCATCTCCAATAAAAAGATATTGAGTAAAATTATAGCTTAAGGCTACAATTAATTTTGTAAATAAACTTTGTCCTGTGTACAATCATTGAGGTTCTAACTGGAAACAAAAAAACTAATTTATGCCAATAAATTTTTTGTATGGAAACCGATTGTTCAAAGGCTCTTTTTTATTAATTAAAAGTTATTTTTATTTCAATATTACATCGACTGTTTCTCTCTTTACATTTGTATATACAAAATGACCATTTAAAATTATTGTGTGGACTGCTCTTTCTTTGTATTTCTATATACAAAAAGACAATTTCAAATATACACCAATTCCAATGTAGAAGAGTGTTTCAAGTTTGAACACTTAAAGTGGGTTTCAGTTAGCTCAACTGGTAAAGTCTCTGATAGTTGGATAAGAGGTGTAGGGTTCAATCTCCATCTATACCAAAAATCGATTGGTGTCTTAGTCTGACGATAAAGAGCATTCTCAAGAGTGGATGCCATAGATTGAAACTCTCTTAAAAAAAAAGTTTGAACACTTAAAGAGAGTTAAGTAAAATCTTTTCAGAATTATAAACTAGTGTAAAATAAAGGCAGGCATACAAACATGTGAAGAAGAAAATATAAAAAAATATTGAGTATTAAGAGAATTACCACTGCTTATGCCTCAAAGAGAAATAGAGGGAGGGGAAGAGAAGACATTTATTTATGTTTTGTTTTGGTAATTGGGTTGTAAAAAAAATAAAGATATATGGTAATATCTAAAATCTTGGATGGAAGTTATTGTACCTGTTTTTTGGTAGAAGTCTTTTTTTTTTTTTTTTTAATTCAAAATAAAGAAGAAGAGAATTGAAAAAATAAAAAATAAAAAACATGAGTTAGGACTAAGGAACCCACAAATTCAAAATAGAAGAAGAAGAAGAAATGGTTGACTTGATAAAGGTATAAAAATTAAAATAATCATAATATTAAAAAAATAGCTTAAAAATAAAATTGAAAACTTGAGCTTAGTGATTCAAGGAATATGGGAGTTGGAGCAATTTAAATCTCCAAATAAAGAGTGATACTATTTTGTAGGTAGTGTTTTAGTAGGAGTTAGAGATAATTTTGTCTATACTTAAATAGTGGTACTAGCCTCTAAATTGTTCTTTCTTTGTATTTCTATATACAAAAAGACAATTTGAAATATACTCCAATTCTAGTGTAGAAGAGTGATTCAAATTTAAATACCTAAAGAGAGTTAAGGAAAATATTTTCAGAACTATAAAATTGTTTAAAATAAAGACAGACATACAAACATGTGAGGAAGAAAATATAAAATATAAGATAGTTTAGATACAAAATTAGTTGTAACCTAAGGCACAACCTTACTCAATATCTTTTTATCGGAGATGAATTTTGACAAATTCACCTGGATTACATCTTCTTCCTATATTATTCATGCTTGCAAAATTTCTTGAAAATTAAATATTAATAGCTATGTTATTACTAAATTGTTTAAATTGCAAGTTTTATAGTTTATAATTATACATAAAATATAAGTTTATAGATTATATAGTAAATAATATCCGATTGATATAAAATTTGATATGTATATTAAGAGAATAAAAAATATACAATTTAATGGTTAGATTTTGAAAATATGTAGCTATGTTTGTTTTATTGAGTAAGGTTGTAGCCGACTGTATATTTAGGTTTAGTAGTAAACCTGTTATCAATAGAATAGGTAGTGTATAAAAACAAAACAAAAAACCAAAGAAAAAGTAAGAAACGATAGAACACAAGATCAGTGAATAAAAAAAACAGAGAATGAAATAAAAAGAGGGCGAAGTAGCATACTGTTCACCACAAGCAATGTGCCACCGCCACTGCCAATGCTCACCATCCACCACCTTTAGATCGTCTGACACTACCATTGGTGAGATTTTTTTTTTTGTATTTGAGAATCCGTTTTGTCTTTCTTTATTTATTTGATTTGGTTTTTTTTTATTTATTTATTTTTTCTTTTAGGTTAGATTTGATCTAGGTATTTTAGTATTGAGAAGCTAAGTCTAGTGTGAGAATTGAGGTCTTTTTTTTTTTTTGGGTTAATTTGTTTGGCTTTCTATATGCCTGTGTATTTGTAAGCAATCATTGTGTTACCCGAATACAATGACAATTATATACTTTTAATTGAAAAAAAAAACGTTTATTTCCATATAAATGGAAATCAAACGGCAAATGTGAGATTTTTTTTTTTTTTTTATAATTACATATGTATATGAATAATACGCATATGTTAGGCGTACTAACTAACTGAGTAACTTTCTATTTTGTTGTGGTTAATATGAATATGTCTAATATTGTTAACAAGTTTGTATTGTGTACTATTATGTATTTAGAGTAAGAAATTTTATGTTATTTTATATTTTAAGAGATGAACTTCTGCTATACATTTCAATATTATTATTAAAAAATTAACAGAATTACCTTTGAACATAAACCTCTATGTACACATAAACATAAACCTTTGATTTATTGTTCGAAAATTTAAATAAAATGTACCTACATTGCATTTGAAAAATTCAATAAATTAATTTTTGAATTTTAGTATATGTGTATGATTGATAAATGTTATCAAATAATTTTGTGAAATCATGTGATTTCACAACATATAAATATATCCGTCATGTCCTTATTGATCCTTTATTCCATTTTGGGATGTCTAAAAACATGGTTTTCTTTGAAAATTAAATAAATAAATAAAATTTAGAAACAAAATAAAAACAATTTTTGATAATATATGACTTATAAGATTAATTTTAAAGAAGAGGCCAATGTTGGGACAATAACATTGAGTTGTCAAAACTAGCAAGACTTTTGATATAGTTTTCGTATGAGAATAGTTATACACATATCATTGTACAAATAATTTGGCTATAGTCATATATTAATGGTTTTTTCCCTGTGAAATAATTTGATATAGTGATTGTTATTTGAAGTATCTTACACGTGTGAGCCTCAGTATTTATAGTTCGATTTCGGGTGTCGTAGTATATTAAGATTCACTCTCATCTATTCTCGTGTCTAAGCATTCGTACTGTATGCCTTGACAGCAGTCTTATATATATATTTGTTCAAATCTCTCTCACTCTCTCTCTCATTAAAGTTTTTAAAAATAAACGCAAACATTACAATAAATAAATTTCAACTTATACTCCAACGAATTTAAAATCTTTTATAGGTAACATCAAGCTATAAAACTATCAAAAAAAAAAAAAAGTTATAAAATCTTTTTTGTCTATAATAGGGAGTGAGTACTACATCGGTCAATTAAGGATTGAGTCTTTGGTTTATAAGCATCACTAATACTTAAAAAGATTAGGCCATTTTGTAAATGCAAGTGTTGTAAGTCTTGTCTTCTCACTCCCTTCTTATCCATTCCTTATGTCTTCTGTTTATATTATCTAAAAAAAAAAAAAATACTTGGATTTAACTATTTGTTATTCATTGATGACTTTAAAAAAACTATTAACCATAAACATGTATATAAACATAAACATGTATTTTACATATATGAAAGAAATTAATTAATTTTATACCTTCATTCTCAAATATGCATTTTCTTTTTTAGGCTATATGCATAAAATAGTAAATATTGAGTCCTTTTAAGTTGAAATTAAAATTTGAGCTACAAGAAGAGGTACACCGTTTTTTTAACTTACATTTTGCCCCCCCAATTTGTTTTTTAAATCACATTAACTTCAAGACTCTTCCCTAAATTTTTTTTAAAGATCACATTGGACCAACCTTTTCAAATAGCATAAAGCCCCCCCCCCCCCCCCCCCCTCCAAACATCCCAAAAATTGCATTGTGACCCTTAAACTTTAAAAATTTTCTCAAAATACCCTGTAGATAATATAAATCACCATTTTAACTACAAATTTCACCAAAATAAATGAAATTTCCTCAAAATTAATAAAATTGTCAAGTGCCATTTAAATTTCTTTCACTTTTGATAAGAATCTAATTATGGTATCTCTTTGTGTTGTGTTTCATGTGATTTGGCTCACCATGAGGATTGGACACTTCAAGAAATCACATGTTGGAGTAGCTTTGACTTTGAAATTCTCTTTAGCAAATAACCAAATTGGTTGTAGTTAATTCAACAAATGCATTTTATCTTTCTATGAAATAAAATTGGAATGGATGTAATATTGGATCATTATAAATTAAGAGTGCTTCGAATAATTGATGTATATACCTTGGATGCACACTTAATGTAATGAGCCACAAGTATGATTATCCTTACCCGCGCAAGATAAGTGTAACAAACCCCATGTAAGTAAAATACATCAAAGCACATGAGTGGTAGTGCATCTTGGAATTCCAAGAGTTTTGCGCTACTTAATGGCTGTCACTCCAACATGAGACATGACTTAGATCTTCACGATATTTACTAAAGAGGATTAAGAGATGATGGTGACGGATCCATTTAAGTAGACATGACGGTGTTAATCTGACGGGTAGGTAAACGACGGATCAAAGGTGACAGGCATAGTGGGACGGATGTAAGTAACACGTGTCATCCATCTGCTTTGATTAAACTCCAAGGAATTCTAAATGGAATTAACTTGCGGCTCACGATTGACTTCAAAGAATCCCAATACGAGAAGAATTCTAAATGGAATTAACTTGCGACTCACAATTAACTTCAAAGAATCCCAATACGAGAAGAATTCTAATTAGCAATAAATTCAGTAATATACGCTTGATAAGGAGGATCCTCCCTAGGAGGAAAATTCTTAATGCGCAAGAAACGGAGGTCGACTCTACTATAAAAACTCATGAACCCTCAGAATACCAGCTATGTATAATTCATCCCAACTCTAGCACTCTAGAGTTGTGAAAAGTTCTAACTTGACTTTCGGAGGGTTTTTGGCTGGTATCACATCGGTACTCTCTGTTAGGTCTTCTCTTTTTGTTGTGCAAGTGTTATTTCAGGCACGTGAGGACCATGTGACTAACTGATGGATTTTCGGCATCATCAGTTGGCACCGTTTATAGGGATTTAGTAATCAGTCGTTGGTTTATCCCTAAGAAAAAGGTTGAATGGTACTCACTTGTTCGATGGCAACAACCAACAATCAAGGCGACAAACCGCACACTACGGTTTTGGAGAGACAAGTTCAAACACTCGCGGCAGCAGTAGAGCGCCTAACCAAGCAGAACCATGATTTAAAGGAGCAGTTGCAGCAAAGGAACGCTGGCCTTGGTAAATAAGAAGAGGACCAAGAAGGAACAAGTGCTAAGAGGAGAAACCAAGAAGGGCCTGAGGGTAGCAACGCTCTAAGCAAACCGGAACGGCAGGACATAAGCCGGCCATCTATCACGAATACTCTCCCACCATATATAGCCGCCGAGATGCAGACAATGAGAGAACGGATGGGCATTATGATGAACGCCCTCAGAGGACGAGTATCCAGCAACCTCGATGATTTAGTCCAGCGAACTAATTTGCCATTCACAATGCTCGTTAGTTCATGCCCTTTTCCCCCGAAATTCTGCATGCCTCAAGTGGAAAGTTATGACGAATCTAAGGATCCCTTAGACCACTTGGAGTCTTTCAAGACCATATTGCACCATCAAGGGGTACCGAACGAGATCATGTGCAGAGCGTTCTCCACTATGCTGAAAGGACCTGTGAGAATTTGGTACAGCAAACTGACACCCAACTCCATTAGCACTTTCAAGGAGTTGGGCGCTCAATTCATTTTATAATTTATCAGGGGTCACAGGTATAAGAAATCCACTGCGTGTTTGATGAACATTAGGCAGCGAAAAGACGAGATGCTAAGATTGTATATAGCTCGCTTTAACAAAGAGGCTTTCTCGATAGACGAAACGGACAACAAGATACTCGTAGCAGCATTCACCAATGGGCAGCGAAAGGGTAAGTTCCTATTCTCTCTATACAAAAATGACCCGAAGACTATGTTAGAGGTACTTTATAGGGCAACCAAATACATGAACTCGAAAGACGCGTTACTGGCTCGAGAAGAGAAGCCTAGAAAAAGGGAGAGACAGGAAGATACAAGACTGGATAGACGACGAAAGATAGCCAGGACTAGAGAACGACGAGTGGATAGACGTTTCAAACCACCTACAGAGAAATTCACGAGCTTCACCCCTCTGACGGCTCCGATTAACCAAGTGCTAATGTAGATAAATGATGAAGAAGTCCTGACCTTTCTTGATAAATTAAGGGGGGATCCTAACTACAGATTAAAGGACAAATACTGCCATTTTCATCGTGACCACGGCCACGATACAACTGACTGCTACGACCTGAAGCAACAGATTAAAGCTCTTATTAGACAAGGAAAGCTGCAAAGGTTTGTATGCAAAGAGAAGACGAATTGACTACAAGATTAGGCCCCCGACGCAATAACGAGCGTTCCAGCGGATAGGAGATATAAGGATGATTGTTGGAGGCACCGCTATGGAGGGGTCATCTAAAAAAGCTTGAAAAACATACTTACGGATGGTTCAGAGCGTCTAGCTGACGGGCTCTACACCAAAAGTAGTGCGAATTGATACCCTAATTGTTGGGTTTTCTGAAGAGGATGCGCGACGCCTTCACCATCCATACGACGATTCACTTTTCATCAGCGTACGAGCCGGAGACTACAATATGCATCGAGTCGTGGTTAATAACGGAAGCTCTACTAATATCCTTTACTACCCCGCATTCCAACAGATGGGAATTAGTAGAGCGCAGCTGGTTCCAATGAACGCTCTACTCGTCAACTTTGGAGGGTCAAGGGTCTACCCTCTTAGCCTAGTTACTTTTTCTGTGACAGTGGGGGATTACCCACAACAGATCACGAAGGATGTGGCTTTCCTTGTGGTGGATTGCTCATCTGCCTACAATGCTATCTTGGGACGACCAACTCTAAACTTATGGAAGGCTGTAACATTAACTAACCATCTGACGATCAAGTTCCCAACTGAGTATGGAATAGGAGAGTTGCACGGAGATCAAATTGCCGCGCGCGAATGCTACATAGCAATGATCGGGATGAAGGATCACTTCCCAACTATGAATATAGAAGAACGGCAGACAGTAGTAGAACCGATAGAAGAATTGGAAGAAGTACCCATTGATGATTCTAAGCCTGAGCAAATCACAAGAATAGGTACTTTGGCCAGCCCAATGGTATGGCAAGCAATCACAACATTCTTAAGAGGGAATCAGGACGTATTTGCCTGGAGTCATGAAGACATGCCGAGAATTGACCCTTCGGTCTTAGTTCTTTGACTAAACATGTCGCCTTCGTTTTCTCCCGTCTGGCAGAAAAAGCGAGTGTTCGCTCCGGAGCGAGGCCGTGCTATAGCCAAGGAAGTTCAAAAGTTGCAGGAAGCAGATTTCATACGAGAAGTGTATTATCCAGACTGGCTGGCAAATGTGGTGATGGTGAAGAAGGCCAATGGAAAGTGGCGAATGTGTGTAGATTTCATGGATCTTAATAAAGCTTGCCCTAAGGATAGTTATCCCCTGCTGCGTATCGACACCCTGGTGGACTCGACCGCAACAAATGAGCTTTTGAGTTTCATGGATGTGTTTTCTGACTACAACCAGATAAAATTGGATGAAGCTGACCAGGAAAAGACCCCATTTGTTATGAGCCAGGGGCTCTTTTACTACAAGGTAATGCCCTTCGGACTCAAGAATGCAGGAGCCACATATCAGAGATTGATGAACAGGATGTTCGCACACCAGATTGGGAGACATGTGCAAGTTTACGTAAATGACATGCTAGTGAAAAGAATCCAGGAGTTCGACCACTTGAGCGACCTATAGGAAACCTTCAACACTCTTCAGTCTTACAACATGAAATTGAATCCAGATAAGTGTGCGTTCAGTGTGACGGTAGGGAAATTATTGGGATTTATGGTATCCCAAAAAGGCATTAAGGTCAATCCGGAGAAGATAAAGGTGATAATGGAATTGGCTCCGCCAAAGACGGTAAAAGAGGTACAAAGCCTAAATGGCAAAATAACATTCCTAAATAGGTTTGTATCAAGGGCGATAGAAAAATGCCTCCATTTCTTCCGCAAGCTAAGAAGATCATTTGCCTGGACGGATAAATGCCAAAAGGCATTTGAATATTTGAAGGCGTATCTCTCTTCTTTGCCATTACTCAGCCCTTCCAAGCTGGGGGGAAAAGTTGTTTCTATACTTAGCTGTCTCCCCAGTGGTAGTTAGCGTGGCTCTTGTTAGAGAAGAAGATAGGGTACAACGACCTGTATACTTTACAAGCCGAGCACTTAGGGGTGCAGAAGAAAGGTACCCTTAGATAAAGAAGCTAGCATTTGCATTAGTGACTGCAGCACGAAAACTCAAGCTATACTTTCAAGCACACATCATAAATGTCTTGACAGATAAACCCTTACGTAAAGTAATGAGTAGCCCTGAAGCTGTGGGATGGATGACATTATGGATGGTTGAGCTGACTGAGTTCGACATTCGGTACCAACTGCGAACTGCTATGAAGGGACAGTTAGTAGCAGATTTCATCGCTGAGTTCACCCCCATGGAAGACCAAGGGGTAGAAGAATCTCCCATATGGAGCATCCACACAAACGGATCTTCTAATAAGCATGTAGGAAGGGCCAGCGTGGTACTCCACACCCCGAAGGGAATAAGAAGCCTTAATAGCAGGACTGGACCTCACAATAGCTATAGGAGCCAAGAATATGGTTGTATACTCTGATTCTCAAATCTTGACCAGTCAAGTTAATGGTAGTTATGAGTGCAAGAATGAAAGAATGAAGAGGTATCTCGAGGAAGTGAAGGGTCGAACAAGTAACTGTCAGATCAAGATAGTTCAAATCCCAAGGGAAGAGAACCAAGATGCAGACTAACTTGCAAAAGCAGCTTTCGAAGAACCTATCATCGTCCCTGACCAGGTATTATTCTTCGTCCAGCTTTCATCATTAATAGATAGTAGTGGCGCACAGGAAGTAAGCAATGAACACTATTGGATGATCCCGATAGCCACCTACTTAAGGGACGGTAAGCTACCAGACGACAAGGAGGTTGCAAGAAAGTTGAAGGTTAAAGCGGGATTCATCTTGATTAAAGACATTCTATACAAGAGGGGTTTCTCTCGACCCTACCTAAGGTGCCTAACCTTTGAAGAGTCGGGCTACGTTATGAGGGAGGTTCATGAAGGAATTTGCGAAAACCACTCTAGATCAAGGTCTTTGATCCACAAGCTACTCTAGGCAGAATATTACTAGCTAACAATGCAAAAGGATACCGATGCATACGTCAGAGCCTGCGACAAGTGCCAGAGGTTTGACAACCTCATAAGGCAGCCAACAGAAGAGCTCACCCCTACGTTGGCCCCCTAGCCGTTCGTGCAATGGGGGTTAGATATTATGGGCTCCTTCCTAATAGCAGTAAGACAGTTGAAGTACCTAGTGGTCAGCATTGATTACTTCACTAGATGGGTGGACGCTGAGGCTTTGGCAACTATCACAAAAAAGAATATCCGGAGTTTTGTATGGAGGAACATCATTTGCAAGTATGGTATTCCCAGGGTGATTGTCTTAGACAACGGAAAGTAGTTCGACAACAGCGCATTCTGAAATTTCTGCTCCCAGCTAAGGATAAAGAACCATTACTCATCACCCACCCACCCACAAGCCAACGAATAGGTTGAAGTCACAAACCGATCCTTACTTAAAATAATCAAGACTCGGCTCAAGGGGACAAAGGGCATGTGGCCGAATGAGTTACCAAGTTTTCTATGGACATACAGGACAACGGCAAGGACACTAACGGGGGAGACACCGTTTCAACTGGCATATGGTAGTGAGGCAGTCATCCCAGCAGAAGTAGGGCTCACAAGCTATCGAGTCAGGAACCACGATGAGAGCAAGAATAACGAAGCCATATGCTTGTAGCTTGATCTGGTGGACGAAGTCAAAGCAACGGTCAAGCAGAGATTAGCATGATACCAAAACCTCATGGCGAAACATTACAACTCTAAGGTCAGGCACAGGGACTTCCAGGTTGAAGATCTTGTCTTGAGGAAAGTAATCGATGCTACAAAAGATGCCTCCCAGGGGAAGCTAAAACCTAACTAGAAGGGACCATATAGGGTCACCTCATGGCATAGGAAGGGAACGTACTACCTAGAGACACTAGAAGGGCAAAATTTGAATCATCCATGGAATATAGAGCACTTAAAGAAGTACTACCAATAGGTGATGAGCAAAGACAGTTTCACACTCCTCATTTCCAATTTATCTTTTTCAGCAGATAGTTGTATTTTTTATTTTCTATAGTACTCTTAGAACCCAAAGGATAATTTTCTTTTTCGCGAACAATATTCTACTCATCCATCATAATAAGAAGAGTTTATTAAGAACATATTGAATGTTTTCCACAAAGTGGGTGGATTATCCCATAAAGGATGAAAATTACAAAGTCCACAAAGTGGACGAATCATCCCGTAAAGGATGAAAATTATCAAAAATCCACAAAGTGGACGGATCATCCCATAAAGGATGAAAATTACTAAATCCACAAAGTGGACGGATCATCCCGTAAAGGATAACAATTACCAAAATCCACAAAGTGGACGGATCATCCCATAAAGAATGAAAATTACTAAGTCCACAAAGTGGACGAATCATCCCGTAAAGGATGACAATTACCAAAATCCACAAAGTGGATGGATCATCCCATAAAGGATGAAAATTACTAAATCCACAAAGTGGACAGATCATCTTGTAAAGGATAACAATTACCAAAATCCACGAAGTGGATGGATCATCCCATAAAGAATGAAAATTACTAAGTCCACAAAGTGGACGAATCATCCCGTAAAGGATGACAATTACCAAAATCCACAAAGTGGATGGATCATCCCATAAAGGATGAAAATTACTAATCCACAAAGTGAATGGATCATCCCATAAAGGATGACAACTACCAAAATCCACAAAGCGAACGGATCATCCTATAAAAGATGAAAATTACTAATCCACAAAATGGATGGATCATCCCGTAGAGGATGAAAATTACTAATCCACAAAGTGGACAAATAATCCCATAAAGGATGAAAATTACCAAAATCCACAAAGTATGAAAATTACTTAGTCTAAAAATGGACGGATCATCCCATAAAGGATGAAGATTACTAGATGGACGGATCATCCCATTAAGGATGAGAATTATAAAGTCCACAAAGTGGATGGAACATCCCATAATGTGTGAAAATTGGTAGTCCATAAGAGGACGGAGTATCCTTGAACTGAGTCTACAAAAATGGACAAAGGCTATAACTACAAATCTATGAAAATGGACGGCTCAACAGTCATTCACGTCATGTAAGCAAATTAAATAATCAAACTTTGCCGTAAAGCAGACGGGTTTGAAGAATTTAAATTTGTCCTTCAGCGTATTGAATGGACCCAATAAATGTTTACAAAAAGCCTATAAAAGGCAACGGATAAAAAGTAAACTATCCTCCCATACGTACAAAATAAAAACAGATAAAAATATATATACTACTCCACAGCAACAGGGTTGTCCCCCTTATCTTCATTCTCCAAGACTAACGGTTGACAGCCAACATCTTCAACTAACCTTGTGGTGTTATCCTTTTGAGCTTCACCATCATCGAGATCTTCACCAAAAAGCTCATCTGCTCCTTTGGAATTGACGGGGCGAGCAGAGGTTTGGCCATCAGCATCTATGGTAATGTGAGAGAGGTTAAGGTCAGGAAAAGAAGCTTTGACTTTACGGATGCAATCATCAAATCCGTCCACAAAAGAGGTGCCCAGCTCACTTAAAAGTGCGTTGGAATCATGGTATTCTCTAATTGCGTCAGCTTTGGCATGACAAAGGCTATCGTTTTTCTCCGTCAAGGCTTCCTTCATTGACTCCACCTGCTTCTTCAACTCACCTTGAACTTGCTTGGATAGCTTCAATTTCTCCTCATGACGAAATTTCCAGGCCTTCAGCTCTGCCAACTCCTCTTCCATTGCATTTGATTTTGCACGAATGCGCTCCACCGTCTTCTCTTGGGCAAGGCAACGGTCCATTAAACCTTTAGCCATGAGTACCCCATACACAATATCAAGGAATAAGTATGACTTGAGAAAACTATGACGGGACATATAGTGACGGAAACCAACCTGGGTAAGGCTAAATAGAGCCGTCTCCCCCATGGCTTTCGTCCCATGGTTACCCAGATCCTTGTAGTCCTCCTCTTTGATAATGGAGGTCACTTGGTTAAGGGCATATTGCGGATCTTCTTGAAGTCAAACGGGAGGTTTTTCGTTGACAGGGTATGGATTGAACATCAAATCCTTGACCCTACCTGGTTTTTCCTTGACGGGGTCAAGGCATTATGCCCCAGGTCTTATCTACAGGCATATATTCATGATTGTTAGGGTGACACATCCAGTTGTCACCTTAAAGAAAAAAATATCGACCCCTCCAGTTCCAGTTGGCGTTTGGGGTCTCACATACTAATCTAAGCACTAGACTTCTCGGCACAAAGCTGTACATACCCTTTTATTAGGCAATCTCAGATGGACGGTAACAATGAAAGAACTCCTCCACTGTTAACTGCCGTGCACTGTTAGACATCACACCATATAGGACTTTAACACCCAAATAAACCCTCCAAGCGTTAGGTGAAATTTGGGTGACGGACAAATCCAAGTATTGGAGAAGACGACGGTGTAAGGCACTTAAGGGGAATCGTAAACCTGCTTTGAGCATCAACTTGTAAACCCCGACGTCTTCAAGGCCTTTGTAATAGCATTTCTTGGACTTGAAAGGTAGACGGATAGTTACGTTATTAGGAATCTGGTACTTTTGCCTAAGTGTATTGAAGTGTGGTGGCTTGATTGAAGAGACGAAGTCATTCACCATCCACATAGGGAGCATGATGAATTCTGAAACCTGTCAAGACCTATGACAGATTGGATGGGAGGGTCTATGCCTTCCAATTCGTCATTTGAGCCATACTCTGACCTATCCTCACTATGCCGCTCATCCTCCATATTGGAAGGAGAACTGGCAGACGGTTCCCTCTCCTCGTTGGAGGTGCCCAGGTCTGCTTGACCGAATGGGAATACCTCATTGTAACCCGCTCCCTCGCTGACAAACTACTGACCACTTGACGCTTCACTAGACATCTGACACCTACAAATGACGAATAAAAAAGGCCTAAAACTCTAGATCTACATTGACGACGGACCAACATATGCAATAAAGAAGAAAAATTGAGAGAAAAGAAAATACTCACAGATTGACGGTACGATGTAAAGCGATGGGTGAACGGAAGAACGACAATATTGGTTTGTTGAGGCAACGGAACGGGTAGAGTGGACGGTAACGCTCTGATTAACCAAATTTTTTCTAAAAAAGGTAGAAATGAATGGAATGGACAGTATATATAGGGGGAACGGCACGGAAGACGAAGGGACACCTTGATCCCAGTAAACGGCCAATCAAAATCCGCCACATGTCCCTGTTGCATTTATGACTCTGTGGTGACCTGTCAAATCGAAACACACTTATCAAGAGTGGAAACAAACCGTCATTCCATGGGTCCATGCAAAACAGTTGACGGATGCATGGAATGAGGGGGCAACTGAAGAGGATTAAGAGATGATGGTGACGAATCCATCTAAGTAGACATGACGGTGTTAATCTAACGGGTAGGTAAACGATGGATCAAAGGTGACGGGCATAGTGGGACGGATGTAAGTAACACGTGTCATTCGTCTGCTTTGATTAAACTTCAAGGGATTCTAAATGGAATTAACTTGAGGCTCACGATTAACTTCAAAAAATCCCAATACGAGAAGAATTCTAATTAGCAATAAATTTCGTAATATAAGCTTGATAAGGAGGATCTTCCCTAGGAGGAAACTTCTTAATACACAAGAAACGGAGGTCAACTCTACTATAAAAACTCATGAACCCTCAGAATACCATGTATACATAATTCATCCTAGCTCTGGCACTCTAGAGTTGTGAAAAGTTCTAACTTGACCTTCGGAGGGTTTTTGGCCGGTATCACACCAGTACTCTCTGTTAGGTCTTCTCTTTTTGTTGTGCAGGTGTTGTTTCAGGCACGTGAGGACCATGTGGCTAACTGGTGGATTTTCGGCATCATCATTTACATTGTGACAATTTGAGTAATATGATTGAAATTTTTTTTCACCATGAAGATGCAGTAGAAAATCTCGCTGACTAAATAAGCATGAGTTTTGTGTTAGAGATTTACACCCTGGTTATGCCAATTAACCAATTTTAAAGCTAAGTGAATTTAATCAACCAATTATGCTAAGATGATTTAAATCTAGGGTAAACAATTATACACCATACTGCAAAACATAAAACAATAAAAACTAAACAATGTAGTGATATGGTGACGAGGAGAAAACCCTAGACAGGAAATTTTTTTCGAAGGCTTATCCATTAACTCTAAGAAAAGAAATCCACTAAGATAGAAATGGATGTTAAAAATAGATTTAACCCTAAATTTATTGCTACCAAATGTAGACTTACTAATGTGATAGTGCGCAGCTCCAAAATCATGGACTATAGTTGGACATGAACTCTTGTTCATTTCTTCTTCTTTTTTTTTTTTTTTTTTCTTTTTTTTGAGAAACAACACTTTGATTAATATTATACCGGTGCTGGTAAATTAGTAGTAACAAGTGATGAAGTATCTAGAGGAATAGACTCTATCTAAACAGACAGTGGACAAGATAAAAAAGCTTTCCTCGCTAAGGCATGTGCAACAACATTGCCTAGCCTAACAATATGAGAGAAAGAATAATTCAAAAGAGAACTAGCTAAAGTACATGTATCACTAATTAAATGACCAAAAGAAGAAGAAAGATTAACCCCATTTTTCAAAGAAGTCATAATGGTCTCCGAATCACGTTCAAAAGTTGTAGCCTAAGGCTACAACCAATTTTGTAGCTAAATTTTGTCCTTTGAAATATACATCAATTCCAATGTAGAAGAGTATTTCAAGTTTGAACACCTAAAGTGAGTTCCAGTTAGCTCAACTGGTAAAGTTTCAGAAGATTGAATAAGATATTGGGGGTTTCAATCCCTACCTACACCAAAAACCAATTAGTGTTTTGGTCTGATGATAAAAAACATTATTAGGAGTGGACGCCATAGGTTGAAACTCTCTAAAAAAAAGTTTGAACACCTAAAGAGAGCTAACTAAAATCTTTCCAAAACTATAAACTAGTCTAAAATAAAGGCAAACATACAAACATGTGAAAAAGAAAACATAAAAAATATTGAATAAAGAAACTTACTTCTAGTTTTGCCTCAAAGAGAAATAGAGGGAGGGGAAAAGAAGACATTTGTTTATGTTTTGTTTTGGTAATGTTAGGACATATGTGGTCCAAATTGTTTGGAACATATGTCATTATTTTATGTAATTAGTTTATCCTTTGACAAAACCCACTTTACTTGTAATTGGGTAGATTTAGGATGTGTTTAACGCTTCAAGAAACTGTGTTTCAAAATCAAGTGTTGAAGTCATCAAGTCTGTCCAAGAAACAAGCTGAAAAGTGCAAGTTATTAAAGCTCTACACCTGTCTCGACACCTGCATCTATCGAGCTTTAAGTAGCTGTTCAGCCCCGAGGCTCGACAACTGCTCGACAACTCTTCGACACCTCTAGCTGTCGAGATTTAAGAAAAACAGATTCTAAGTTCTGCTTTGATTCCAATTCGTACATGTGTCTTTGAGACTTCTTTTCTTCTAACCCTAGACATATAAAATGATTATTTTAAGGGCTGTAAAAATAGACACAAGTTGCACAAGCATTGAAAAATCCTTGTTCAAGCAATTTGTAACCTGAGACAAAGTTCATGCCCTAGTTCATCTCTTGTGAAGAAGTTGCTGTGTAATGTGCACTGTAGGGTTTTGTAACCAAGCATCTTCTTGATTTTCATTGTGTAGATGGATTGAAGAACTTTGCAGCCAACAACTCTCTCTAGTTGGTGATTGAAGTCACGTACTGGGATCCGCACAAATTGGTTAGTCACGTACTAGGAGCCGTGCATCAAAAGGAGAAACTGTCACTACAGAACATGTCCAATTGGGTATTGGGGTAAGGGTTCAATTGTAGGTTGGTAAGGTACTTAGATTCATTTACTTGTAACCGCTTGTTGTGATAATAGTGGAGTTTCAGGAGTGGTGACCTTAAATCACTTGGTGGGATTTTTGCCGTGTAGATTTTTCCCATTCGTAAACAAATCACCATGTCAATTTAATTTCCGCTGCATATTTTAGTTTATTGGTGATTTGTTTGTGCTACCACGCTATTTGCATGTTAACTTGATTAATTAATAACTTGGCTAATTAATCAACTTAATTCATCACTAGGAGTCAATGCATTTGTGGCCTATCAAGTGGTATCAGAGCAGGCACACTCTGATTAGAGTTTAATCCTTGTGTGTGATCCATTGACCCCTGTTTGTCATGGATAGAGGTCAGTCTCTTATTATACCTCCTCTGTTTGATGGTACTAACTATGCATACTGGAAAGTACGCATGGGAGCTTTCTTACAGTCACTACATGAGAAGGTGTGGCAAGTTGTGGAGATAGGTTGGACCCAACCTACAGAAGCACCGACCGATTGGGATGATGTCAAGATCAAGGCGACCAATTTCAACAGCAGAGCATTGAATGCCCTATTCAATGCGGTCACTAATGAGAAGTTCAAGAAGATTTCCTTCACTGAAACTGCTAAGGAAGCATGGACCATTCTCTAGACAACTTATGAGGGAACAAAGGTTGTCAAGGATTCGAAGCTACAGAGGCTCACTACAAGCTTCAAAGAAATTAAGATGAAGGAGGATGAGTCATTCGATAAGTTCTATGCCAAGCTCAAAGACATAGTGAACTCAGCTTTCAATCTTGGGAAAATCATTCCTGAACCCAAGATCAAAAGAAAAGTGCTCAGATCTCTGCTCGAGAGATTTCATGCCAAGATCACGGCAATAGAGGAATCTAAGGATATTGACAAGATTCCTCTGACTGAGCTGGTTGGTAATCTGCAAACCTACGAGCTAGGGTTGACAAGAATCGGCAAGTCAAGTAAAGGCAAGAGCATGGCACCGAAGGCTAAGAGCAGTAACACAGATGAGTCTTTAGACGATGAAGATTCAAAGATGAAGTCCTACATTACCAGGCAATTCAGGAAATTCATGAAAAATGCCAATGGAAAAGGCTTCAACAAGGACTATAAGCAATCTAGTTCTTCTCAGTTTAAGAGCCTAAATAAAGGGAAGAATGATACCAGGAATGGCGGTCAGTACAATGTTCCCACTGGACCTGAGTGCTTCGGGTGTCAAAGCTTCGGTCACATGAAACAAGAGTGTCTCATATATCTCAAGAGCATTGGGAAGAGCAAGGCACTTGCTGCTACCTTGAGCGACACTAAGCCCGAGGATGATTCCGACAATGAAGATGATGGAATTTTGAATGCCTTCACTGCCTTTGTAAATCCTACTGAAGGGATTATTGAAGATGTAGATGAAGAAAAAGAATTGGTGGATGCTAAGTTTGAAACGATAGATGAACAAGATGATATCCATATCGCCTATAAGAAATTGTACAAGCTTTCCGAGAAGCATGAGAAACTCTATACGCTAGCCACCAAGAAGCTCGGTGATGTGGAACTTGACTGTGAGGAGCTTTCCACTAAGTTTGATGAAGAAAATCAGACTATTGGGGCATTGAGATTCGAGAACAATTTCTTGGCTGTGAAGATCAAGAAGCTTGAAGCAGAACTATTTCAAGTTAGAACTCAATTGGAGAAGACATCAAGTGCGAAGCTAGATGAGATGCTCAGCATTCAGAAATCTGCTTCTAATCGAACAGGATTGGGGTATGAATTCTCTTCCTCTAATACTCCTTCTGCTAATACTACTGTTTTTGTTCCTCTTACTAATAACATTAAAATTGAGAATAAAGATGTTAAAACTAAATTAGCAAGTAAGAACTTAGACAAGGGTAAGTCCATCTTAGGAGCACCCCCTAAGCTTGAGAAGAAGGAAATTAAAAACCCTAGGTCTAAGAAGGCTAACTCTCAAAAGTCTAAACAGAAGAAGCAGCATCTTTATCATCATTGTGGTATTGCCGGTCATACTCGACCAAATTGCTATAAGTGGTTAGCCACTCAACAAAGCAATGGCATGATAGCATCTGGGAAATATAATCAACTTCAAACCTCTCTTGCTCCTCTTGGAGATCTTCTCAAAGCCCTCATGTTCCTTTCGAACTTGAACAATTTCAATCCTTCCCTCTCATCACCGGTTCAAGGGTTTGCAAAAATGAAAGGTTCTTCTAAAGTGTGGAAGGAAAAGGGCTCCAAGTGAAGTTTTCACGTTGTTATCTCTCTCCCTTCTTGTTTTTGTTTTTGTTTTTGTATTACTTGTGTGTGTTGCTTTACTGTTTTGAGTCAGTCTAGTTTTATGTATTGTTTTGCTTTGTTTAACATGTTTTTGCTTGTTTGTTTTCAGTTTTTGTTTTATTTTGCTTTTCCGATAAAAATAAAAAAAAAATTGAAAAATACAAAAATAGTGTATGTTTGTGTACATTGGTTCTTGTGAACCTTAAAATGACCATTGAAACAGAGTTTTCTAAACTTTGTAACTCTTGTAGCCTAGATAAGCATCCTTATGCATAATTAAGCAAGTGAGTTTTGTGGCTCTTTGTTTGTAACGAGTAAGATTAAGTGATCTCTTGTACTTAACACTCGTATCACTCTTTTTGACAGGTAGGACTAGAAAATCCTAAGAGAAAGGCATAAATAACCATCTCACCACTATTACTCGCCAATCATGAAATGACATCTGTATGCTTTGGTATAGCAAAAGTGCAATGTCAAAAAGCTTAACATAATTGGGTATTTCTTTTCTCTCTTATATGCCCATACATGGTTTACTAAATAAAAGAAAATATGCAAAGAAATAAAAGAAAAAAGAACAAAATGCTTTAAAATATGATTGCAAGCGTGTTTTCTAGGAGATGTGGGAGTTATAGGATGTACCTCGAAGGTAATAGTCCCCATCAAACGGTTATGATTGTGTGTGAGTTAAAGTAATTTTCTCATATCTCAAATCGTCATAACTTTGAGACACTTATGCAATCTTGCGATATTTTTCACACATAACACGCAATATTCTTTGCTACTCTTGATACATGTGCAAGTTCAATGTGATTTGGCCATCACAAGCTTTACATGCGTTAATGTATGCTCACTAAACTGTCTTGACTTATTTTTGAAATATAAAATTAGTTAGACTTGTTTAGTGTATGTGTGTGTGTGTGTGTGTGTGTTTTGGGATCCATAAGCTTAATATTGTTGTTGAGAGATGATTTTGAGAGCTTAATCTGCTAATTGGATCATTGGTTGAGTTGCATGCGTGATTGCATTCATATCTGTGTTTTTCTCTTCTCGAAAAACTGCTTTTTAAAGTTGGCTCGACACCTCCTCGAAACCTCCTTGATACCTGGCTGTTTGTTGAGCTTTTCAGCTTTTTCTTATCGCAATCTTGACAGCTTCTCGACACCTGGTGGATCGATTGAGGAAGTTTCTGTCCTCTCGATAGCTTCTTAACAACTGGTGGATCGATCGAGATTCTTTTTGTGTCTGATCCTTGATCCTCGACACCTCCTCGATAGCTGTATCTGTCAAAGTTGTTTTTCTCGACACCTACCTCGACAAATGGCTCGACACCTCTCGATACCTACATCTGTCGAGAATTACTGAAGCTGTATAAATTGGTTCTGCGCAATCCGTTGTTCATTTCTCTCGATCTCTCTCTCGATACCTTTGTGTTTTCTCTTCCAAAACCTCGCTCACTCACTCCAAACCTCTTCCCAAAGGTTTCTTCAAGTTTTTTTTTTTAAGTTTTTCTTCTCTTGGTAAGCTTCTTATCTCTCATTCTCTATGCATTTCATATTTTGAAACCTAGGTTTTGGGGTTTTTGAAAAATTTTGGGGTTTTTCAAAATTGATAAGTCTTTGTTGCAATTTTGGGATGGGTTTTGTAGATTTGATCTTACAAACTCCATGCATTGCATCACATTAGCATTCTAACAGTATTTTCATGCATTTAATTGTGTGCAATCTTGTTGTGTGCTGATAGGATTGGATTGGGCTAAGCCCATGATGTTTTTCATGTTGCATGTCACATGTTCATGCATTTTCCATGCATACGTTCTTTCTTTTCAATATACTTGTTATATATTGAATTGTTTTGGGACTTTTCTGAGTGTTTCTCTCTTTCTCCCTCTCCTTCTGTTTGCGTTAGTAGTGTCTATGGCACCGAAGCGTAAGTCCATTCCGTCCCAGAACCCTCTTTGTTCTAGGGGCTCTTCGTCTTCTGATCCTACTCCTTCTTCTGTTCGGTTCCGTGATGAGAAAGCCCAACAGGACTTCTCAGAGAACTTTTCTAAACAAGGTGTTCATTCGGAACACCAAGTTATTATAACAGACTTTGCCAACACCGACCTACCCGATGTCATTCACAGTTGGGGTTGGGAGTCACTATGTGACATCCCGGTCACTTGTCCTTCCATGCTGATACAGGAGTTTTACTCTAACATGCATGGAATTGATTCTTCAGTACCTCTTTTTCACACTCACGTTTGAGGTACGTGCATAGTAGTCACACTGGAGTTGGTCTCTGAGGTGCTTCACGTTCCGAGGGTTGCACATCCTGACTACCTCGGTTGTGAGCGTCTATGGGCTGTGTCCAAAGACGAGATGATGTCTACTTTCTGTGAGCATGCTTCTGATTGGGGTGAGCGTCAGTTCACACCATATAGGCCTTTTGTTAAAGGTCCTCATTTCTTGAACATGGTGATGACATTTGTTCTTCACCCACTCTCTCACTATAACTCCATCACAGAGCCTCGTGCTCGATTTTTGTTATCTCTTTTAGAGCATCTTATTATAGACTTTCCTTCCCACTTCATCTTTTCTATCATAGATGTCTATAGGGATACAGCTACCCGTGATAAGCTCATCTTTCCTTCTACTATCACGAGGATTCTACACCATTTCTCCATCCCTTTTCCTTTGTTCGACCCTTTCCATGTTATGGCTTCTATAGACGCCATTACCGTAAAACGTAGTGAGTCTCAGTTTAGGTCGCGACAGACAGATTCAGCAGCTCCTTCCTCCCATCTAGCTCCATCCAGATCTGCTCGAGCCGCATCTGCTCCCTCCTTTTCCTCGAGCGATGTGTCACTCGGAGACATCATGGCGCAGCTTCAGTGCATGGATGCTCTCCTCGATACGCTCTCTACAGAGTTGTATCAGGTGAACGTTTGTGTTGGTCGCATTGCTCGGCGACAGGCGACCATGTGCAGTTTTCCTTCTGAGGCTTCTCCTCCACTACCTCCTGTGGCCTTTGAGTCTGAGGATGATGATGGTGATGACGATGATGCTAGCTCTATCGATGAGATGTCTACTTGACACTTTACCCTTTGTCACTCGTGACAAAAAGGGAGAGTGGTTTTGGGTTATGAGAGTAATCATTCTTAGGGGAAGAGCTTGTATAAGACATTTTTTATAGGGGAAGTGTTGCTGTTTTTGAGAAATGTAGTGAGGACTATATTTATATCATTGATATATATATATATATATATATGATGATGTATGGTTCTTTCACCTACCTTTTCATGTGTTGTTTCTCTTCTTTCTTTATACACATGCTTCTTATACTTATATACAATCTATTATTTCTACTTCACACAAAGATGTCTTGATGTGTTTTGTTTAAAGTGTTTCAGAAATACAGGTTGTCAAAGTCTACTTGCCATAAATTCTCTTCTTGCAAAGTTTTTCAAGAGTTTGTGTTAGGATAGATTTTATTGTATTCAACAAGTGAATATGAGTTAAGTGATTTATGACTTCTCTCATATATTCATTTGTTTATTATGGTTTTGTCACGGATTGCCAAAGGGGGAGATTGTTAGGACATATGTGGTTCAAATTGTTTGGAACATATGTCATTATTTTATGTAATTGGCTTATCCTTTGACAAAACGCACTTTACTTATAATTAGGTAGATTTAGAATGTGTTTAACGCTTCAAGAAACTGTGTTTCAAGATCAAGTGTTGAAGTCATCAAGTCTGTCCAAGAAACAAGCTGAAAAGTACAAGTTATTAAAGCTCGACATCTGCATCTATCGAGCTTTAAGAAGCTGTTCAGCCCCGAAGCTCGACAGTTGCTCGATAGCTCCTCGACACCTCTAGCTGTCGAGATTTAAGAAAAACAGATTCTAAGTTCTGTTTTAATTCCAATCTGTACATGTGTCTTTAGGACTTCTTTTTTTCTAACCCTAGACATATAAAAAGATTATTTTAAGGGCCGTAAAAATAGACACAAGTTGCACAAGTATTGAGAAATCCTTGTTCAAGCAATTTGTGACATGAGACAAAGTTCATGCCCTAGTTCATCTCTTATGAAGAAGTTGCTGTGTAATGTACACCGTAGGGTTTTGTAACCAAGCATTTTCTTGATCTTCATCGTGTAGATGAATTGGAGAACTTTGCAGCCAACAACTCTTTCCAGTTGGTGATTGAAGTCGTGTACTGGGATCTGCGCAAATTGGTTAATCACGTACTAGGAGTCGTGCTTCAAAAGGAGAAACTGTCACTACAGAACAAGTCCAATTGGGTATTGGGGTAAAGAGTTCAACTGTAGGTTAGTAAGGTACTTGGATTCCTTTACTTGTAACCGCTTGTTATGATAATAGTGGAGTTTCAGGAGTGGTAACCTTAAATCACCCAGTAGGATTTTTGCCGTGTAGGTTTTCCCTATTTGTAAACAAATCACCGTGTTAATTTAATTTTCGTTGCATACTTTAGTTTATTGGTGATTTGTTTGTGCTGCCACGCTATTTTCATGTTAACTTGATTAATTAATAACTTGGCTAATTAATCAATTTAATTCATCACTAGGGGTCAACGCATTTGTGGCCTATCAAGTAACTAAGTGGCAGTTCAGGAAAAAAAAAGATATATGGTAATATCTAAATTTATGGATGGAAGTTATTGTACCTATTTTATGGTAGAAGTGTTTGTTTTTTTTAATTCAAAATAAAGAAGAAGAGTTGAAAAAAAAAAAAAACATGAGTTAGGACTAAGGAGCCCACAAATTCGAAAAAGAAGACAAAGAAATGGTTAAGACTTGATAGGTGGACTAACAGGAGTCCTCTTTTTTTTTTTTTTTTTTGGTTAGGTGAGCCTCTCTTTTTTTTTTTTTTTCAACATGAGTCTTTTTCTTTTCCCTTGGATTTTTGAATCAGTGGCTCAGACGCACTAAAACCTTCCAATAATGAGCTGGGAAGGAATGATTACTTGAAGAATTAGGGAAATACTGCCTTGTTGAGTTTTGGGTACTCTCTTCCTAATTTAATTTTACATTGTATGGGAATTGATCCTGCTGGAAGGGGATTTTTCATTTACTTGTATAGATGGATGGAGATAGAGGACAGCACACATTTCTGCGCCTAGGCTAAGAGCTTGCACCGGTGAGGGGAATAATCTTAGTTTTAGGCTTTTAGCCCATTGTGAGATGAGAATTTTTGTTTTTATATAAACTAGTCGCTAACCCGTGCTATGCACGGGACCTATCTATTTGTGAGGCAGTCTAAAATAATCTTATAAAATCTCAAATTGATTAAAAAACTACACCATTGCATGATTTGCTATTGCATAATTTTAATTTGTGTTACAAATTGATGAAGAAGCCATTTTTTAAATGCGCAATAGTTTACAAAAAATTTGTCAGACAATTTCAGATATTACAAAAAAATAACTCAACAATTCAAATATTAAAACTTCTCAAAGACCAAAAAATATTAAAGAAAAATTATCAATGTTTGAGTTTGAATTTAAATTGGATTTGTTAAAGAGATAGAATTTCACTCCTTATTAAGTTTGGGATTAAACAAAAAATAATTTTCTTTAAAAAAAATGATGAGTTTGAGTTTAAGTTGGACTTGTTAAAGAGATATGGTTTCACTTATTGTTAAGTTTGAACTAAATAAAAATAATTTTATTTAAATATTGTGCTGATGTGGAAAATTGTGAGAGTTTCAGAAACTGATAATTTATATATATATATATATATATATATATATATATATATATTCAACGTTTGGATTTGAGTTTAAGTTGGACTTATTAGAGATAGAGAGTTTTACTTCTTGTTAAGTTTTGATTAAACAAAAATAATTTTGTTTAAAAAAAATGATAATTATGAGTTTAAGTTTAAGTTGGATTTATTAGAAAAATAGAGTTTCACTCCTTGTTAAGTTTAGACTAAAAAAAAATAATTATATTTAAATAAAATGATAATTTTATTTAAATATTGTGCTGACGTGGAAACTTGTGAGTTTCAAAGGTTTCGGTTTTATATATAATTAGTCACTAACCCATGCTATGCACTAAAATCTACCTATTTGTGAGGTAGACTAAAATAATTTTATAAAATCTTAAATTAATTAAGAAACTACACCATTGTATAATTTGTTCTTGTGTGACTTCAATTTATGTTACAATTTGATAAAGAAGTTATTACTTGAATGTGCAATGACTTACAAAAAATTTGTTAGATAGTTTCAGATACTGCAAAAAAATAACTAAAAATTCAAATATTAAAACTTCTGAAAGACCAAAAAATATTAAAGAATCAGATGATTCATTGCTTATAAATTATTGAAACAAAACAAAATATATATGACCCTAAAAAAAACAAAATATATATGACTAAACAATAGAGAAATATGAGTTACATTCAAACGAATAATCCATGACTATAGCTATTGAAAAGAATCAAAAGATTTAAAACCTACAAATTGTGTGTGTGTGTGTGTGACTACACAACAAAGAAATATAAGAGAAATATGTATTACCATCAAAAGAATAATTCAGGTGTTAAAACTTCTGAAAGACCAAAACATATTAAAGAATCATAAGATTTACTTCTGTGTGAGTCCTTTTTTTACAGTACCCAGACCCAAGTAGAAACAAGGACCTCGCGCCTTTTACTAGTTGTTTTGAGAGACTGGTCTTGATTCACCGCAGCTAAATGGGCTGATTACGAACCAAATGGTGCACAGAGCAAGAATCCTACAACACATGCATGCTAACAAACGAGAAATATATGCATTGAACAGCAAGAAATAGTAAAGGGGTAAAGTGGTAAAGAAAGACACAAGATAAAGACGTTAAGGGTCCTTCAGACAATGTGAAATATTCCATTACTTTCTTAATTGTGTAATACGTTATGCTCACTAGGACATGTTACAAGGTCCAAATAAGTTAAAAAATCACAAACTTAGATGGCTCTTCAGGCCTCTAAGACTTGCAAAGTTTGAATTCCTTTGAATTCAAGTGTGCTCTCTAATGGCTGTTTGAGGATACCAGACAGTATTTTCCTCTCTTTTCTTTTCTTTTTTTTGAATTCTAACAAAGTTTTCTCAGTCATTCTACTCTAATTTGACGTTGCTGAATGCTCTTCACTGTTAGTTGCTCCCTCTTTTTATAGTGTCATCCTAGGGTTTCTGGGGTACCATTGATTCCCCCCATTTGCTTCCCTAGGTACCAAAACCAATGTTGTACCAGCAACATTGGTGGCTAGACTCTTCCTCATTTCTCATAATTTTCTTCTTTTGGTATTTCTTCCCTAAAAGTATCTTACTGTCTTTCCATTCTAGGGTGTCCTTAAAGAGCCGACTTTTGGTCATTCTTCCTTCAAGGCTTCTAAACCTCACCTTTTCAAATTTAGCTCTCAACTGCCTTTCCCTTCGTCATTTTTCCCAAGTGAGCTGATTCCTTCCTACCAAGTTGAAAGTTTCCCAGCCACTTCCCTTCACGGTTCTTCTTTTTTGGTTCCTCGAGGTACCAACCCCTTGTTCATGAATCGTTGGTTCCCAAGCCTTCTGATTCCTTTCTGCATCATTGGGTGCCTGATAGAGACATGTCTATTCTCATTCCTTGTGTTTCTTGACACCCCCTTTGAGCTGTCTTAATCTAACCCTAGCTTTGCTGCATGTCCCGAGGATCCAAAGCTCTTGGTAGTCCCTAAGTATCTCGGTCCAATTCTTACCACTGGGCTCCTTAGCGATTTTCTGATCTTGGCGGGTTGGACTTTTCTTCTTCCCTTCGTTTCATGAGTTCTAAGGCTTACCCATTCGTGGGTTTGGGTTCCTCCTTAAAACCCTTCATAAATTTGGGCCTACCATCTTTTTTTCTTTATTGTGGGCTCAAGTATTTTATTATTTTTTTATGGAGTTCAATTCTCTGTGCCCTTTTTGGGACTTGGCGCAACATTGTGACTTTTTGGACCTTAACATTTAGCCCCTCAAGCTCGTGGATTGCTTGCAGCCCACACGTAGGGTTTTTAATTGGCCTTAGGATTTTGCTTTTCTTGCTATCCTTAAGTATCCTGGTTTTTTACACGTTGCACTTCTTTTGCAACTTCCCCTTTTTACATGGAACGTGGCAGTTGAATGTTTGAGTGAAAACTTCCCCATCCACTTTTCATGTTCCCTGTAATTCCCATTAATAACTGTTGTAAGGTTGAATTTATTCAATCATGTGTTGGCTTTATTTCGTGCCAAATTTTCTTATAATTTAGTAATTAGATACCTTGTGTTTAGGTGGAATTTATGTAAGGGTTATGTGTGAGAGAGTATGAAGAAAAACTTAAGATGTGTGCAATTCAAAGGAGTCTCGCGATTGGATCGCGACTAGCAAGTCTCCAGAATGGCACACGTGCGAAGTATGCAGGGGAGCTGAAGAGTCATGATAGCTGGAGCACTACAGGACAAAAATTTTAGTCTGGCCAGGCAGTTAGCTCGCGATTTAGACTCGCAACTCATTCCAGTCGTGAGGTTGAGTCACCAGAATGCCCTGTTTGATGAAAGTTGACTTTTCTCATTCCTCATACACCCTACTATAAATACCCTTATATCCACGAAATGTAGAGAGCTTCTAGAGCGAATTTTAAGAGAGAAACCCTAGGGAAAACCAAGATTGACTCATCCACAATCTTTAACATTTGATTCTCTAAATTCCTCTACTCTCACCCTCTCCATTGACATATTTTTTAGAGGTACATTTTTCAAATCCTTATCTCACCGTACCCATATTAGTGAGGAGGTGTTTTGGTGCTTGGGAAGCAGTTTAGAGAGGACCAATTCATTTGGTTGATGCAATGGTCTTATTGCGGGATTCGGTAATCTAGAGAAGACAAGGTTTGGCATAACCTTGTTGGAGCAAGAAGCTTGGAGGGCTTAGGTGCACTAGGTAGGTTAGGCTTAGAAGGTCTTCTACTATTCATATATCCCAACTTCATTCTCTAGTGGATTATTGACCGCTTGGAGGGCGGTGAAGAAGTTTTTTGCCAAGTACTTCGGTTTCCTCTTTAATAACATATCGGCATGTTATCTCTGTATTTGCATCTCTATTTCCTTTTCTCTTTACCTTTTAATTGCTACTGTGTTTATAATTAATTATGGTTTAAAGTGTGTTTTCATTTTGGTTATAGATTATATTTTATATTTTACACATATACTGTTTGATTATAAGCTTGTGTTGATAGTTTTGTAATTGGGGGTCTATACGTTCATTGGTGTGTTATACGTTATTTGAACTTTCAACTGCCAATAACTCTTTTCTTCAAAAAATTAAATATTGGCAACTAGTGCGTCTTTATATACATCGTCTTCTCCAATTGCACTTTGCGCCATTATTGCAGTCATTTCAAACTTTCTTTTCACTTTTCGAAGATCTTTATTTCCAAAATTATTTTCTTCCTTCCAATTATTTTGATTCTCTGTTCCTGCTTCTGTGTTCTTCACTCCTTTGACTTCCATGTTTCCTAGTGCATTTGTCATTCCATGGCTTCTTCTTCCTCACGAAAAAGGAAGGAGTGCACTCCCAGTCCTTCTGAGGGTGAAAGCTCCTCTAGGCCTGAAGAGGGTGAGACACAAGAGGTTGCGAAGCACCTAGCTTTTTCCTTTATGGGATCGTTGGTACACCCCAAGCTTGTTTTTTCCTCAAGTGTCTCACGGGTGAGGCCCCTCCTTCCTCTCACACTTGGGTGTTTTCTCAGCCAGTTTGGGTTTGCCAGTTCCACTCAGGTTCTAGATCCTAGGGAGATTTTAGATCTTCAGATTAGGCAGGGATCTCGTGATTAGGCGGGGATCTCACCGGTTGGCCCATTTGGGTGGACAAGGAGATTTTCGATGTTGAATTTGTCAGCTGTCTGGAGCATGCTGGGATCCTAAAATCGGTAGCAATTTCTAAGAACCTTGAAGGGTTTAGAGATGCCAAGGGCCTTAGACACTTGGTGCATCGTTGGTGCCCTTCTCTTCACACCTTCTTCTTTTCTATTGGTGAGCTTACCATCATTTGGAGGACGTGGTCAATAACTTCCTCCTCCCGGTGTTTAGTGATGAGAATCCTTTCGATATTAACCTTTCCAGTGAGGATCTCGAAGTGGAAGACATACTATTTAGTCACTTTGGCGGGCGTACTACTTCTCCCGGTGGGAAACCGGCTAAGATGGACAAGTGGTCATAAACCTTTCTCAAGAGAATGACAAGGCAGTTAGGTGAGCCGAGTTCTTGACACTGTGGCTTAGTAAGTTCTTATTTAGTGAGTTCCCCAAGTACGGGGCTTAGTCTGTTTTCTTTCCTTTGGCAATTAGGTTGACCCGGGGCACCCAGTATCCTTTAGACCTCATGTACTTAGGCCATGTTTACTCCCAATTAGACTTGCTTCATAGAGATGAAGTTGAAGGCAATTCTTGCTATGCTATTACTTCATCCCTTTACTGCGCCATTCTCCAGGTGTTCATGTGGGACTGTTCTTCTATTACTTTGGCGAAGTGCAGGAGTCTGAGTTTGTAAAGGATAAGTTCCAAGGATCCCCAGATTTGATTAAGGGTCTGTGTGGCAGTTCTACTGATAGCCATCCCATGATCTTTTGCTGGGCCAACTTGAAAGGGGGCAGCCTCAATTTGGTGGAGTTGTTTAATCAAGCAGAGCACCTAAGTTGGCGTTCTCCTCAAGCGTTCAATCTCAGGTTCGCTTGCAATTCTGTGTTGGCTTCTTTCCTTAACTCCCTAGGGAATACTTTCGATCTGCGTAAGGGAGATAGAGGTAGCTTAGTGTATTTGGCTTGTATCAGTCCCTCGTGGCTTCCAGTACCCTCCTTGAGTGGTCCTAAGTACACTCACTATTCAGAACACCAAGTCCTTAGGTAGTTTGGTTTTGACCAGGACATCCAACTAGTGTTTAAGGAGGTAGTGCCTTCTCTTCCTTCCTTGGATCCATTTCTAAGGTCTCATGCTTTTTCCTATTGGTCACAAAAGAGCCCTCAATTTGTGATGCCAAACTCCTAGAGGGGAGTATTTGCTTCCAGTGGCTTTGCTATCTACTGAAGAAGAGTTCAGAAATCCTTCTCAGTTTTTGTTGATTCTGGCAAGATTGCAAGGGTTCCCAATTCTGATCTTTTCTCTACTCCCACCTTCAACAAACATCTAGCCCTTCCTACTGTTGGCATTGTTTCTACTACAACAAGTAGCAAGACAGGATTTGTGGAGTGGCATGCTGCTAGAGGCGGTTGGGTATACTATGTGAATGATTTCCCTAAGACTTGGTTAGGTTGTGACCTTATCGTGGGTGCCAATCTGGTGTGCTTATCAAGAGAGGGGTGATGGAGGCAATTGGTGTTGTAACCTCCGTAGGTAAAGGTAAGGAGAAGAAAATTAAACAAGAGGCTATTAAGAGAGCTGAGCTTAAAGAAAGCGCTGAGGGTGCTGAGGTTGGCCCCAAGACTAAGAAGAGAAAGACTGCTAAATCCCACAAATAGTTAGTCATTTCTGAGGAACCCGAGAAAGTGGACCCCTTTTCAATTGGAAAGGAAGTTGGCCATCCCTTAATCCCAAAGATCTGAGTGAAGACTAAGGTAGAATCTTCTCTCTCTCAAATTATTGTGAGGTCCTTAACCTAGGGTTCTTCGGGGTCCTTTGATTTCATACCCCAATCTCCCTTATGACCCTTTGGGCATACTCGTAGTAGAAAAAAGACCATTGAAGAACCTGTAGAGAGAAAAAGAAGGGCAAGGCTTCTTTCCTTCTTCTCTCTTCTTTTCTTTTTTTTTTTTTTTTTTTTTTTTTTTTTTTTGACATCTGCCTGTACTAGTTCATTGTTCTTGTTGTGTTTTTCTCCTTTGCCTCTTTTTTTTTTTAACTGATGAATGGTCACTCCTCCTTTGCAATCCAAGCGTAAATCAGCTCCCAAGGAGGGCAAGAGTTAGTTGTCTGGTGATGATGTGGTATGGTTTTCCTCCTCTTGTGCTTCTTACTGCTTGCTTTCTTTCCTTTTCTGGTGTTGTGTACATATGCATTTGTGATGTTCTGCCATATACTCTTCTTTTCCTTTTGTAGGTTGAGGTACCCCCTCCCACGATTGGTGGGAGTCTAGTGAAAAAAGTGATAACAGCTCAATCTGTTATTCCCTTAAGCATGGAAGAGGAGCCCCTTAGTAGTGATGTGGCCAAGGAAGTCGGGCAGGTAGTGAAGGATGCCCAGTCCACTCTGCCTTCTGGTCCCCTGGCTGTTCAGGACCCCAAAACTTTCTAGCCTCCTATTCCCCAAGATCCCAAGTCCGTGCAAACTCTCAGTCCTACCAAAACTATGCCACTTGAGCCCACAACTGAGCCTACGTTGGGCAAAGAGTCCTTAAGGAGTGCGTCTTCATCTATACAAGCAAGTAAGCCTTATCCATTCTTTATTAACGCTCATTCTTATCTCCCTTATGCTTTCTTCCTAAGAGTTCTTGTTTTCTTTTCCTCTTTTAGGTCAAACCAGTGCTTAATCTGCTCCTAAGGCCGCCCCTTCTTTGGAGTCAGAGGGTTCTGAAGGTGCATATTTCTCACCATCGTTATACTTCCCCCTTCCTCCTCCTTTTTTTGGTTCACATCTTCCCCCTCTCTCTTCTATACTTCTCTCTTGCCTTTTTCTTCTATGGCGAAACCCCCAGTATCCTTCCCTTCCTTTAGCAATTTTGCCAAAATTTCCTCACCTTTTCTCCAACATGCTCTGTGTTCTTTCACAAAGTCCTCCGAGAAGTCAGAGGGGCAAGAAGAGGAGGCTCTGCCACAGGGAGCTAATACTGGTTCTTTAGCTTAATCTTGCTTTCCCAACTTTATATTTTTTTTTTCTTCTTGTCTCCTTTTGACTCTATTTGCTTTTACAAGTGCAGACATCGGTGCTAAGGATCTCGAGCCCATAGGTACTAAGGTAGTTGTGGAACCTACTCCGAATGTCTTGGGTGTTGAAGCTCAGGTAGGGATCCCCCAAACCATCTAGAGGGTCGAGAGTTCTCTAATTCTAGATAGTGGAGACACAACAATGGAGGAGGCTCTAGGGGTGACTGTCTCAAATCCTGGCTCAGGACTCCCTACTTTCTTGTCCCGCTTTGATTCCTTGGAGTTCAACAACTTCCCTGCCAACCATTTACATAATTTTAGGCCTTCTTTCGTTAACTTCCTAAGATTCTTTGTGCCCGTTGAAGGTTTGTCACTGTTGGAAGGGCTGTTCAAAGCTCATGAGGACTTCACCAATGGTTTCAGGGGAGGTGTATTTCTAGGCAACATCCTGATGGAGCTTTTATATGCTGTGCTAATCTCCTTGAGGGATTCCTTTCTTAACTCCTTATTTGAGGAGAGGCTTTTGGAATGGAGGGGAGTGGTGCAGGATCTCATAAAAGCCAAGTTTAGTCTATCCTTTTTGCTAGAGTATTTGCGTTCCTTAGCCTACATGCTTTTCTAGAGACAAGCCTCCATGAATATTGATGCTGAAATTGCAGCTGCTGAGGAGGCTTTAGCTTGTGCCCACAAGGCATTGCAGAACTTGAAGGTTAAAAGGCAGTGGGTTCTTTCTTCCTCAACTATTCCTGCCATTTCCCCTAAAAGCTCTTTGCTAGCTAGCTTTATATCTTAGCTCCTTGCCTTCTCACTCTTTTTTTTTTTTTAAATGTTTCAGATGTTCAAGTTTTTTTTTTTTTTAAACAATTGAAGCTGTATAAGTTTATCTTTGCTTTTGAACACTACTTTTAACTTTTCCCTCTCTCTTTTTGTTTTTACAGAAATAAGGATCTGTTTTCTTTTTTAAGACTACTTCCAACTTTAACAGTGTGTGGATCTACTCATAATGTGTATTCTGCTCTTCTTATTTTGTTGCTTCTCTTTTCTTCCCTTTTTCCTTTTGAACTGAGTCCTGGGACATGGTCCCTACAAGTTTTACAATAGGTCTCAGAACAGGTACCTTGGTGGTTGTTGTTATTGAGCAGGTACTGTGCTGTGTACATTAGATGTTCTCTTTTTCTTTTTTTCCCAAGTCCCAAGTCATGAACCAGATTGACCCTTTTGGACAAGTACTGGGCTAGGTATCCCAGGCGCTTATTTCTTCCTATGATCCAAGGTCATGTATTTGAACTAATTGTGGTGTAAGTCTTGGGTCATGCGCTATGTTTTTTTTTTTTTTTTTTGCCCTGGCCCAGGTACCCCTCCAAAATTTTCCCACATTCGACTTACGTAATACTTCACAATTGTACATTTTAGCTATAGCTCAAAGAAAATAAGAAAAATGAGATTTCATTGAAACACAGCTTAGTTGACATACTAAGGAACACCAAAGGATTGACAATGATAGTAAGGATCGTGGAATGTTCTTCTACCATGGGTTGCTAAACAATAAGGAACTTAAACAAAACTCATGACATAAAAAATAAAGAACAATGAAATCTTGGTGTATTGAAATATTCCCCTTTTACACGTAGTACTATTTTAGCCATTTCCCATTTATAGGATCTGTCAGTGCCATCCCGTCTTCCTTCGCGAGGTAGTAATATCCACTATCATGGGCTTTCCTGATGATGTAGGGTCCTTCCTCTTTCGGGGCAAATTTGGAGGGTCCTAGGACATTTTTCCTCACATGTTGTACTGCCCTTAACACCAGCTGCCCCTTTGTGAAGGCTCTTGGATGTACTGTCTGTGCATATTCCTTAGCCATACTCTACTCGTACCTCTAGCTTCTCCTTCTAGCCACTTCTCGCTATTCTTCTAACTCCTCCAGATCTACCGACCTTCTTTCACTATTTGCATCATCTGTGCCTTCCTCGCTTTCTTCAAGCACTACTCTTGGCGTAAGGATGACTAGCTCTACGAGGCTGATGGCTTCTGTTCCATAAACTACGGAAAATGGTGAAAATCCTGTGCCTGTCTTCAGAGAGCTCTTGCATGCCCAGAGTAAATCTATCAAGTGGTCATTCTATTTTCACCTATACTCATGTTTCATTTTTTTTGAGGATCTTCAGTATCACACTGTTAGTAGCCCTGACCATTTCATTGTGGATAGTACAGTGTGGACCTTCCATACTTGATGTAATAGGTCTCGGTCAGGCTCTTCATGTCTCTGTGTATGAACGGGGTTCCGTTGTCACTGATCAGTCTCCTAGGGATCTCGAACCTTGTAATGATGTGCTCCTAAATGAAATTTGCCACAGCTGCTCCAATGGCCCTTTTCAAAGGGATAGCTTCTACCCATTTTGTAAAATACTCGGTAGCTGCCAAGATCCAGATATGGCCATTGGAAGGATGGTTTATGGATTCTATAAGATCAAGCCCCCATGTGTGGAAAGGCCACGGTGTTGTCATGTCTTGCAGCACATTTGGGTGAGTATGGATTGCATCTCCAAGTACTTGGCATGCATAACACATCTTAACTAGCTCCCTAGAGTCCTTTTTCATTGTTGGCTAATAGTACCCTAACTGCAATAGCTGCCTATAGAGTCTTCTTTTCCTTGGGTGACTTCCACAGTCACAGGAATGGACTTCCCTAACTGCTTCTCTAGACCCTAGGCATTTTAGGGGATCCCCGTTATACCCCTTTTTGAACAAGATCTGTTCTGCAAGAAGTATTTGATGGCAAGTTTCTTGAGCTGGTGTGCCAATGTCCTGTCAGTTGGCAAGATCCCTTGAGCTGGGTATTCCATGAATGGGGCCCTCTAATCTTCTGTCACAAACACAACATAACTCTCTTATTTGTCCACTGAAAGCCGGCACTTTTGACATTCCTCTTGTACAATTGTAGACTCTTTGTTCATATTTAGCCAGTAATACCTTATACACTGTATTCTTCTGTACAGACTAATTTTCTCTGCAATTCCGAAGATCTGGCCATGCAATTCTTCTAACCTCAGCTTCCCTTCCTTGTCATTAATGCATCTAGATAGGATCTCTTCAGGCAGCCCCCTGTACAGTTCTCCTTCTATCACAATGTAGTCTTTTAGTTCTTTGATGCTTCCTTCGTGTCCCCACTTTTCTATCTTTCCTTTTATCTTATCTCTCCAATCTTTCTGTTCTAGTTCTTCAGGGAACATATTTTTGAGGATCCCTATGATGGAGTGCTCCTATTTACTTACCCTTATCAAGGTACCTTCCCCTTTAAATGGCATTTGGGACCCCAGGGTGGCTAGTGCATCAGTGAACCTGTTTTCATTCCTTTAGGCGTATTCCACACTGAAGGTCTGGAATTTCTGCTCTACCTTTTGCGTCCAAGTTCTGTAAGCTACCAAACTTTGCTCCCTTAGTGTGAAGTCACCTTTCAAATGGGAGACCACGAGGTTGGAGATTCCCAAAACCCTCATATATTTTACTCCCATGCTGAGCATTATGGCCAGCCCAGCCAGGTATGCCTCGTACTCAACAGCGTTATTTGAATAGGAAAATCCAAGCTTAAAGGATAATGGCATGATATCACCATCTTCACAACTTAGCACAATCCCCAAGCCATTTGAAGTTATTGTTGCTGACCCATCAAACCTCATTGTCCACTTCTTTCCTGGGAGTTCTGCTACTACCACCTCTCTGGGGATCTCTTCACTTAGTGAACACTCTTCCTCCCCTGGGAACTAGGCTAGCAGATCTGCTATTGCTTGACTTTTGACAGCCTTAGGGTTCTTGAGGCCGATGTCATGGTGAAAGAGCAAAACCAGTCATTGTGCTATTCTCCTCGTTAAGAAAGGCTGATGAAAGAGTGCTTTTATGGGATGTGACTTGGTTACTAAGAGGATCTGATGGGCTGAGAAGTACCGTTTCAACTTTTGAGACGTGTAAATAACCATTAGGCATGCTCTTTCTATCCTAAGGCACCTAGTTTCTATATCTTTAAATGTCCTGCTCACGTAATAAATAGGTTGTTAATTCTCATCATCATCTTCTTGTGCTAGTAAGGCCCCTATAGCTTGGGAATTTTATGCTAAATACAGCAACAGGGTTCGCCCACGTATTGGTGCTTGTAGGGTAGGAAGATGATTCATGATCTGCTAGATCCTCTAAAAGGCTTCTTGCTATTCAGCTCCCCAAGTGAAATCAACCCCTTTTTTCAACAGTTTGGATAAACTACTTATGACCGAAGCTAATCTTGGCATAAAAAAACCTAATGTAGGAAACCCTCCCCAGGAAACTTTTGAGCTCTTTAATCGTTGTAGGCCTTTTCATTGTTATGATGGTCGTGGCCTTGGCTGGATCTACACTTATGCCTCTGTGATGTACTAGGAACCCAAGAAACTTTCCAACAGATACTCCGAAGGCACACTTCACAGGGTTTATGCGTAGTTTGTACTTTCTGCACCTTTCAAAAACTTGTTTAAGTATCTAGAAGTGTCATGTGCTAGTCTTTAACTTTACCACAATATCATCCACATAATCTTCCATTTCCTTATGCATCATATTGTGGAAGATAGCTGTCATGATTCGCTAGTACGCGACCCTTGCATTTTTAAGGCCAAAGAACATCACAGTGTAATAAAAATTTTCGATTAAGGTCCTGAATGCTGCCTTCTCTGCATCTTTGGCAACCATGCAGATTTGGTTATACCCACTATATCCATCCATAACTGAAAATATAGAGTTTCCTGTAGCTAAATCTACAAGGAGGTCAATATTAAGCCGGGGAAACTCATATTTTAGACATGCCTTGTTCTGATTGTGAAAGTCCACACAACACCAAATTTGGCCATTCTTTTTCTTCACGGGTACTATATTAGAAAGCCATTTGGGATGCTAAATTGGCTTGATGAACCTAGCTACTAGAAATTTCTTGACTTCTTGAGTTATTTGAACCTCTACATCAGTGTGAAAGACTCTGGCTGGTTAGACTACTGGCTTAACTCCCAGTTCCACATTGAGAGAATGGACTACCAGTCCTGGATCAAGACCAAGCATCTCATCATATGTCCATGGGAATACATCCATATATCTCCGCAGTAAGGCTACTAACTATTTCTTTTCATGTGCTATCAATTAACTGCTAATGAAAATAGGCTTCTGGGTTCCCAGACTAGCCCTCAAGTTTACTTCTTCCAACTCCTCCTCAGGTTAGATTTGTGCTTCCTTGACTGGGTCCTTTAAGACTTCTTTTTAAGCCATCATACAATCTGACAATTTGAGACCCTCCTGCACAATGCACTCAGGTCTCGCGCATCTTCATAAACGATATATTAGCCTCCCTCTAGGTTCCTGTTCTACTCCGCACTCTCGAGATCCTGAGGAGCTGATCTCCTTATTTTTCCTTTTTCTGTCCAGGAGGTTTATTAAGTCACAGGTGTCCCCTCCTTCTTTCAAAACAGGTGCCCCTAAGGTCCTCGGCACGGGGCTCTCATCATCTGGTTCTAGCTCGTCATAAAACATTGTTTCCACAAAGTTCACTTTTCCTTGGCTAAAAGGGTTCGGGTTAGTAGGGATCCTTACTGGCCTCCCATTCAATCTCCTTTTAACACATTGATGGTACATAGAGGGAATAAGATGATGCTTACGAAACCAGGGACGTCCCAATAGAACATGGTAAGAAACCTCTAAGTTAATTACATGGAACCTAGTCAGGGCTACTATTGGGCCTACCTTTAAGGCCAGCTGCACATACCCCTCAGCTAGTTCTTCTAATCCTCTAAATCCTGTTATCTCCATGGGAAGCCTTAAGATCCTCCTGCTAGTAAGGCCCACAGCTTCCAAGGTACTTAGAGCTATAAGGTTAAGTGATGCCCCCATGTCTACCAGTGCTCTTTTGACTTAGACACCATTTATGGTGGCCATTAGATAAAGGGGTCTGCGATGGTCTGGATGTTCCACTTCTATGTCTTCATCTGTGAATGTTATTGCATTGGTTGTTCCCAAGTAAGCTAGGCTGGCATGGGGTTCAGCTGTGAAACATTCTATTCCTGAATCTGCTACTATACTCATGAGGGATTCATTGGCCATCCTTCCTGCTTCTGGCCTAAATCCCAATTGGTTGAATAGTGACTTGAACTTAGGGTTCTTCTAAAGGGTCCTGACTATGCTTGGATAGAAGGATCCTTCAGATTCTTCTACTTCTGCCTGGTTCCCATAGATCACTACAGTCACCACTCCCTTTCCCATGTGATTGGGTAAAGGGTTCCTTTACACTTCGGGTTCCTTTTGGGTGAGCTCAAGGGTCCCCTCCCAAAGCTTCTTGTGGAAAAAGCCTACAGTAGGTTCAACAGTCATTGGTAGAGTGCTTGACATAATTATGAATCCTGCAAAAAAAAGGATTCTTCCTTTCTTCTTTAGTAAGTGGCCTGGATATAGTGAATGGCCAAATAATTTCATCTCCAATCCATTTATTCAAAACATAATTCAATTCTTCTGCAGTACATGGGATCACAGGTGGTTCCTCGGCCATTTTTCCTTCAAGTCTCTTCCTTTTTTCTCCTACTAACACTGTCATGGCCTGGGGTACTAGAACCCTCGTTGTTCTCATAGTCATCATGGTCCTTCTAGTTCTTTGCAGCAGGTTAGAAAACTGGGTTATGCGTAGATTTTCTAGATTAAGCCTAAAATCAAATCGCATGTTGGATATGTAGGTCTCCATGAGCTCCTTTTTTTTGTGGTCTCCATAACAATCCAGAGAAACATCTTTAAAGCTTTTGATGAATTGGACAGGATCCTCTCCAGGCCTCTGTCTTACCATTTGAAGGTTTTGGAAGGTGACATTGTCTTCACCTAGATAGTACTTTGTGCAAAACCTCTCCATCATCTCATCTCAAGTCTTGATGGACCCAGGCCTCAGAGTGGTGTGCCATGTATATGCTCTGTCCACTAGGGACTTAGCAAACTCTCTTAGACATAGCTCCTTATCTCTTCCGTAAGGGCCCATGGTGTGAATGAACCTACTCACGTGCTCCACAACACTTCCATTTCTTCCATCAAAGGGATGGAACTTTGGGGGTTCATATCCCTTGTGATAAGGCTTGCCAAGGAGTTCTGGTGGGAACGGGAGATCTTAAGAAAATTACTTGGGGATTCCCAAGAGCTTTTCCCTTTCTTGTTCTAAAAGGACGCTGACATCTGCTAGCGTGAGGTACTGGGGGTTAGCTCCCCCTCCCACTGCTCCCCCTCCCTTTGGTTGGGCTCTATCTTGGTTGACCACAAAGGGAGCGTTATCCTTGATTTCTTGGGTCTTGCCCTCTTTGAGGAGGCAGATCTCTTGTTGCAAATCTTTCAGCCTTTCTACCATTCGAGCCACAGGGTCTAGCTCCTACCCTGCACGGTTTTGTCCTAAGACGACCTCCTGCTTTACTAGAGGTACTTCATTCCTCTGTCTGGAGGCTACTTCGTTTTCTCCTACGGGCTCAGATGCTGTAGGTAGCACATTGGTACCTTTGTTGTTCCTTGGTCTTGGAGCTATACTCTGCAAAGGGACTGCTTCTTCCCTCTCCTTTATCCAGTCCCCAATGGAGTTGCCAAAATATGTGAGTCCTTTTTATATAGTACCCAAGCCCAAGTAGAAACAAAGACCCTGGGCCCTTGTTATTTTGAAAGACTGGGCTTGGTTCACCTCAGCTAAATGGGCCGATTACGAACCAGGTGGTTCATAGAGCAAGAATCCTACAAAACATGTATGCTAACAAATGAGAAATATATGCATTGAACAACAAGAAATAGTAAATGGGTAAAGTGGTAAAGAAAGACATAAGATAAAGACGTTAAGGGTCCTTAAGACAATGTGAAATATTCCATTACTTTCTTAATTGTGTATGTTAGGACATATGTAGTTCAAGTGGTCTTTGACATATGTCATTATTTTATGTAATTGGCTTATCCTTTGACAAAACGCACTTTACTTGTAATTGGGTAGATTTAGAATGTGTTTAACACTTCAAGAAACTGTGTTTCAAGATCAAGTGTTGAAGTCATCAAGTCTGTCTAAGAAACAAGCTGGAAAGTACAAGTTACTAAAGCTCGACACCTAGTCTCGACACATACATCTATCGAGTTTTAGAAGCTGTTTCAGCCCCGAGGCTCAATAGCTTCTCGACAGATCCTCGACACCTCTATCTGTCGAGATTTAAGGAAAACAGATTCTAAGTTCTGTTTTAATTCTAATCTGTGAATGTGTCTTTGGGACTTCTTTTCTCCTAACCTTAGACATAAAAAAGGATTGTTTTAAGGGCCGATAAAGTGACGCAAGTTGCACAAGCATTGAGTAATTGTTGTTCATGCAATTTGTGACCGAAGACAAAGTTCATGCCTTAGTTCATCTCTTGTGAAGAAGTTGCTGTGTAATGTGCACTATAGGGTTTTGTAACCAAGCATCTTCTTGATCTTCATAGTATGGATGAATTGAAGAACTTTGCAGCCAACAACTCTCTCTCTAGTTGGTGAATTGAAGTCGCGTACTGGGATCCGCGCAATTGGTTAGTCACGTACTTGGGAGCCGTGCATCGAAATGAGAAACTGTCACTACAGAACAGGTCTAATTGGGTATTGGGGTAAGGGTTCAACTGTAGGTTGGTAAGGTACTTGTGATTCCTTTACTTGTAACCGCTTGTTGTAATAATAGTGGAGTTTCGGGAATGGTGAACTTAAATCACCCGGTGGAGTTTTTGCCATCAAGTTTTCCCCATTCGTAAACAAATCATCGTATCATTTATTTTCCGCTGCATACTTTAGTTATTGGTGATTTGTTTGTGCTGCCACGTGAATTTGCATTTTAATTTGATTAATTAATAACTTGGCTAATTAATCAATTTAATTTATCACAAGGGGTTAACGTATTTGTGACCTATCAGTGTAATACGTTATGCTCACTGGGTCGTATTACAAGGTCCAAATAAGTTCAAAAATCATAAACTTAGATGGCTTTTTAGGCCTCTAAGACTTGCAAAGTTTGAATCCCTTTGAATCCAAGTGTGCTCTCTAATGGCTATTTGAGGATACTGAGTGGTATTTCCCTCTCTTTTTTTTTTTCTTTTTTTGAATTCTAATGGAGTTTTCTCAATGATTCTACTCTAATTTGCTGTTGCTGAATGCCCTTCACTGTTGTCTGCTCCCCCTTTTTATAGTGTTACCCTAGATACTAGAACCAATGTTGTGCCAGCAACATTGGTGGTTGGTCCCTTCCTCATTTCTTATAATTTTCTTCTTTTGGTGTTTCTTCCCTAAAAGTCTCTTACTATCTTTCCATTCTAAGGTATCCTTAGAGGGCTGACTTTTGGTCATTCTTCCTTCAAGGCTTCTAAATCTCACCTTTTCAGATTTAGCTCTCAATTGCCTTTTCCTTTGTCATTTTTCCTAAGTTAGCTGATTCCTTCTTGCCAGGTTGAAAGTTTCCCAGCCACTTCCTTTTGTGGTTCTTCTTTCTAGGTTCCCCGAGGTACCAACCCCTTGTTCATGAATCGTTGGTTCCTAAGCCTTCTAATTCCTTTCTACATCATTGGGTGGCTAATAGGAACATGTCTATTCTCGTTCATTGTGTTTCTTAGCGCCCCTTTTGAGCTGTCTTAATCCAACCCTAGCTTTGCTGCACATCCCAAGGATCCCGATCTCCTGGCAGTCCCTAGGTATCCCAACCCAGTTCTTACCACTAGACTCCCTAGCAATTTTCTAATCTTGGCAGGCTGGGATTTTCGTCTTCCCTTCGTTTCATGAGTTCTAAGGCTTACCCATTCGTGGTTTTATGTTCCTCCTTGAAACCCTTAATGAATTTGGGCTTACCATCTTTTTTTCTTTATTGCGGGCTCAAGCATTTTATTATTTTTTTATGGAGTTCAATTCTCTGTGCCCTTTTTGGGCCTTGGCACAACATTGTGACTTTTTGGACCTCAACAACTTCCCATAAATTTTTGAAACAAAACTAAATGTATATGATTACACAATAGAGAAATATAAAAGAAAATTTGATTACCTTCAACGTATAGTCATTGAAATTTGCAAAACATATTCAAATATTGCAAAAACTAACACAAATTAAGATGTTAAAACTTCCAAAATACCAAAAAAGATATATAATTAAAGAATAAGTTATTAAAACAATTCAAAAAATATATGGCTATTCAAAAGAGAAATAAAAGAAAAAGAAAAAAGTACACAAACCCATAAAGCAATAAGTTTTAAATTTTAACAAGTCTAAACTTTAAACGATGAAAAAAAATCATATGTTCTCACAAAACCTAAACTCCAAATACAAACCCAAAAGTGCTCTCTCACCACAAGGAGAGACCTTAATTTTCCCGAAGTAAGTTGCCTCAACTTGAACTCTATTACAAAACCAATGTTGAGGCACAAAACATGTGTGTGTGTGTGTGTGTGTGTGTGTGTGTGTGTGTATCAAACGCTAGTTTGTGCCATGGAGCATTATTACTAAATCCAAGTAGGACTTGGATTGCTTAAGTTGGCAAAAGTATTTTATAAGGATTTCTTGTAACTTTGTTTCAAAAGGATTTTAGTACTTAATGAAATTTCACTTCTTGTTACATAATTTTTTTTAAAAAAAGTTAAAGGCTTCGGTTATATGTGTGTGTGTGTGTGTGTGATAATGATGAGTTTGAGTTTAAGTTGAACTTGTTAGAGAAATAGAGTTTCACTCATTGTTAAGTTTAGATTAAAAAATAATAATTTTATTTAAATAAAATGATAATTAAATCCACAAACTCATCTTTTATTTATAATTCTTTACATATATATATATATATATATATATATATACACGCACACACACAAAGAATTATAAAGCAAGGAATAAAAATTTCAAAAGAGAGGAACGAAAAATACAAATTTTCAGCCATGAGTTGCAATTGTAACAAATAATTCCTAAAAAAAACTATTTATAAGATGATGGTTATTTCCTAATTAAATTTGGTTATAGTTATAGATTCCTAATCAAATTTCATTACCAAAACTTATCTAAAAAAATAAATGAAAAAAAAAAAAACTGATTTCTAATCAAACACTGATTGTTATGTGGTTTCTAAATACCAGTGCAATAAATTTGATTTTAGTAATATCAATTTGATTTTTTCATTTACGGTTTGATTTGTCTTTGATTTCTTAATATAAAACATAAATAAATAAATAATATGAGTGACGACGTGGAAAATTGTGGAGCAAGTCAACAAAAAGTAAATGCTTTGGTTTTATAATAATAATAATAATAATAGATGGGTTTGAGTTTAAGTTGGACTTATTAGAGAGATAGTGTTTCACTCCTTATTAAGTTTGGATTAAACAAAAATAATTTTATTTAAATAAAGTGATAATTTTATTTAAATATTGTGCTGACGTGAAAAATTGTGAAAGTTTTAGAGGTTTCGGTTATATATATATATATATATATATATATATATATATATATATATATATACTAGTTGCTAACCCATGCTATGCACAGGAACCTATATATTTGTGAGGTAGACTAAAATAATTTTATAAAATCTTAAATTGATTAAGAAACTACACTATTGCATGATTTGCTCTTGTTTGACTTCAATTTGTGTTACAATTTGATGAAAAAGTCATTACTTGAATGTGCAATGTCTTACAAAAAACTTGTCAGACAATTTCAAATATTGCAAAAAAAATAATTCAAAAATTTAGATATTAAAATTTCTAAAAGACCAAAAAATATTAAAGAATCAAATGATTCATTACTTAGAAATTATTGAAACAAAATAAAGTATATATGACTAAACAATAGAGAAATACAAAAAAAAATACGGTTACATTCAAAAAAATAATTTCAATTATTGCAAGCTTTTTTATCTTGTAAAGAAGGTTAAAAATAATTTGGTGGTTTATGTATGAAATTTATTTTTTAAAGAAGTTGCAGTAGAATTCTTCTATTATCCAAAAAAGTTGAACTTTATCAATAGTTGATGATTTTTATATTTATCCAAATAAAGTCACGTTTAGGATAATCTTAATATAGGATTTATTCAAGTTTTTTTTTAATGTTTTTTAATCAATGTTTGAGTTTAAGTTAGACTTGTTAGAGAGATAGAGTTTCACTTCTTATTAAGTTTGAACTAAACAAAAGTAATTTTGTTTTAAAAAAATGATAATGATAAGTTTGAGTTTAAGTTGGATTTGTTAGAGAGATAGAGTTTCACTCCTTGTTAAGTTTGAACTAAAAAAAAATAATTTTGTTTAAATAAAATGATAATTTTATTTAAATATTGGTTTGACGTGGAAAGTTGTAGGAGTTTCAAAGATTTCGGTTATATATATATATATATATATATATATATATGTATATAGATAATAATAATAATAATAATAATAATAATAATAATAATAATAAATAGCTTAAAATAAAATTGAAAACTTCTTAGTGATTGAAGGAATAGGGGAGTTGTAGCAATTCAAATCTCTAAATAGATAGTGGTACTATTTTGTAAGTACTATTTTAGTAAGAGTTGGAGATATATATTTACTAGATTATCCTTTAATTTTGTCTCTACTTAAATAGTAGTACTAGCCTTTAAAAAGTCCATTTCAAATAGGAAAATTCCCTTAAACAGTAATACTAACCTATGCATGTGTTCAAATTTTTTTTTTCTACATTAAAAAAAAAGAATTATTTCTATATTGCATGAACTGATCTTTCTTTGTATTTCTATATTAAAATAGCCAATTTGAAATATACTCCAATTCCAGTGTAGAAGGGTATTTCAAATTTAAACACCTAAAGAGAGTTAGGAAAATATTTTTCAAAACTATAAAATTGTGTAAAATAAAGACAGACATACAAACATGTGAGGAAGAGAGTATAAAATATTTTAAGTATTAAGAAAATTACGTCTGCTTATGCCTCAAAGAAAAACATGAGGGGGGAAAGAGAAGACATTTATTTATATTTTGTTTTGGCAACTCTATATAATGATAAATTGTAGTATTAGCAAAAATGAATACTTTCTTATAAATATCTACTTATAATATTTTCAAATTTATAAATTAACCTTTAAAAGAAAATTTGTGTCAACAGGTAGTTTTATTAAAAAGATGGAGAAGAAGGTTAGACCCCTATGGTGGGGAAGGGCTTGGCAACTCCTGTAGGTGGTGCAGTTTCATTATTATTTCTTTTGGTTTCCCTTTTCTTTTATTAATTTTATGTGGGTTAGTTGATTTTAATTCCATCTTGATTTGATCTATCTCTTTTTAATTAACATTAAATGTTTTCATTAATTTAATTATGATGATTTTTTCAAAATCTAATTTACTGATTTGCTTAACAATATTATTATGTTTAACAATCTTAAGCCTAGGTTCCCACTCCCTGTGTGTGTATTAGTCTCTGTTATCAACAAAAAAAAAAAAAAAAAAGAACGGGCTTCCGTGCGAAGTGGGTTTTATGGGCTCGAAATTGTTCTCTCAAGTGTTTTGAGCAATAGAGGCTCCCACGCTCAGAAGGTTTGGGCTTGGGTCACATGACATGTCCTCTCATAACCACATCCTTCCACGACCCTTTTGGGTTCCATTTTCTTATGCATTATATGTAACAACGTGATGGAAAGCATTACTTAAAGAAAAAAAAATTATAATGATTTTCCTTTTAGACTTTTAAATTGAAGAATATCCTATTATTTATTTGAAAGAGAAAAAAAAAAAAGATTATAAGAGTGAAATAATATGGATTTCATCTATTATATATATTTTAGCCAAGATATCGGTTTTATCAATTAAAATTTCGATAATTTACAAGACATACTAAATAAATAAAATATCTAAACAACCATTATTGCAGTAAATCTGAATGAAGATCTTAGACACTTAATATTTCTTATACTCAAATTCGATTCTCAAGTTTCTGTTCTATAGTTGTTAACATGTTACCATAAAGTTTACAACAGTTTTTCAATATTTTCAAATTATCCTATCATCTCACACATGAGAATGTGAAAAATGATAAACTAATTTGAGAATATTGCGAAATTTTTGTTAAATCCGTAAGACTCATCATTTGAAATGTTGTGGGAAATCTTAGGCCCCGATCTTATTGTGTAATTTGAAAATATGATTGATATTTCTAATAGTTATCATCGGATCTCAATATCTATTTTTAGATATATGTAGTTATCCCTTTAACAAATGGAAGATCCCTTCTCCTAAGAAAATTGTATTATTACCATATTATATATATATATATATATATATTTTAACATATAAGCTATTTTATACATATTAGGGACGTCTCATTCATAACATCCCATAAAAGATATGGAATTACAAAAGCAGAGGATCCTCATATGCAATCTTTGATTCAGTTTGTTATCCTCCCCAAATTGATAGTCTGTCCACCATACCCAACTTGACAATCTAGTCGATCATCGAGGCAGCTGTTGTTGTTTGTATCAGACTTTTAAGAATTTTTCTAGTGAAAATTTATAATTAGAAGAAGTAACATGGTTTTTAGGGGGCTACAAAAAAAAAAAAAAAAAAAAAATCAGTGAACTATGTTATTTTTTCCTTTGAATCAATTTTCATTTTCTAGAGGGATATGTGTGCATCTCCCGTAACTTAACTTTGAAGTGAGAATGAACTTGTTAATAGGAAATTATTGATTTTTTCTTCTCTCACACACCCAATTACAAGAACATTAAACATGTATACAAATAAGCTTCAATACGTCCATGCTTATATATAGTTCCATGGCTTTTGAGTAGAGTTGTGGTGTACTTTGTGTTAGAATCTCTTTCCTTTTCCCTTGTGTGTGTTTATTTCTCAATATATATATAATTAGAGAAAATATATTATTTGCTTTAGATATAAGATAAACCTATCTTTACCTTGTTAAGTATGGACTTGTCATATGATTTCCCACTAGTGAAAGATATGACATATGATATGAGTGTGACTTATAAAATATTCACCAATAATTATCCATGAAGAAACTAGAAAGATATGTGTGAACGGAACATGGCAGTCCCTTTTTTTTTTGAAACGAAACATAATAGCTAATTATTTCGATTTGAATTCGAATACGTAAGTAGGACATCTATTTTGACATTATTTGTGAGAGCATGTCATTGCATAAATGTAAATGTTTATTTCAAACATTGGTTAAGTTATTCCTATAGGAAATAAAAATTCAAGGGGCAAGATTTTTCATATACATTTTATCGAAAACAACATCTATCTGATTATCTCGCAATTAAAGTCTGAATAGAAATCATAGGACATCCAATTCATGATGATTTATTTTTTATGATTAAGTGAAAATATTAATGAATCTTTAGTGTAAATAAAATTCGAAATCCCAAATATTTTATTGGCGAAACTACGCTATTGGTTCTTGAAGTTTATCTTGTGTGCGCAATTAATCCCTCAAACTTGAAACAAGTACAATTAGTCCCTTAAGTTTTAAAACTGAGTTGTATTGGTCATTTTATTAACTGTTGTTAACAGTGTTACTTATGTGGCTAACGGAACAATGACTTGACATTTTTTTTAAATGATGTGACATTTTTAATTAAAAATTAAAAAAAAAATTCACGTTAGATGAAATTGAAAAATCATATTGGCTGTATTAAAGACAAATCTGAGCCGAAAGGAAAAAAAGGAAAGGAAAATAACTTTGTAGTACTGTATATTTCATGTCAAATAATAAATCATGAGTAAAGGGAACAGACAACGTTGTCCTTTGGAACATGCATCGATCACTCTTCAATGCGAAATGACTTGTCCCAAAGTTGAGCATGTTTAGAAATGCAAATGCACATGGCGACATGCCATGAAAGCTGAAAACTCTTAGGTGAAAACCATGAGAAAAATCAACAAGACAACAACAGAATGCATAGGGAAACGTGATTTTGCAGAACTATTTTTCCCTAGTAAAAATCTCTCTCTATTTTTGGGAGTACATAATATACATGTTAGTAATAGTAAGCCTTGCCATATTCAGCTTATTTCCTTTGAATACACAACTCCTTGTATTTCTCAAAAGGTTTTTGGTAGCTTCTTGAAATGGGAAATTGATTTTGAGAGTGAAGTCGCATTTGGTAGATTTGTCATGAAAGGTAAAGATAATATAGAAGGGTAGGCAGTGAATAAAAATGCCATCACATAGATAGAAGAGAATCGAGTGCTCTGGCTTTATATTAGAGGAGGGGTCCCATAGACCCCATGAGTGCATGTAGTTTCTCTATAAACTTTCTCTCTCTCTCTCTCCAAAGCTAACGGTCAAAATTTTTATTTTTATTTTTCTGGCAGGGACTGGAGATAGATATAAAGCTAACTCCTTTTCAAGCATCCTGAGCACAAGTAAGGTATGTTTCCAATACAAGATATAATGATAGCTCAACGGACCCCATCATCACAGTAAACAAACATCACAATATGTGTGTTACTTATAACGACAATTATAACTTTGAAAGCAAAAAAAAAAAAAGAGAAGGATAAAAAAATAAAGGGTACTTTCAATTTTTTTGCTTTGCTTTGCTGTGTTGAGGAACCTTATTCATTAATTATCAACCTCTCTCTGTCTCTGACAAGGAAGAGTGAGCCTTGACATATTCAAAGGTTGGTTTTATATGTTTGTGGAGGTGATGAATGAGATTCCCAAAAAGAAAAAACAAAGCTATAAAGAGAGAGAGAGAGAGAGAGAGAGAGAGAGAGAGAGAGAGAGAGAGAGATTCTCATTATCTGAGAGTAAAAGGTTGGAGGTCACATGTAGAATACCAGAACAACTTTAAGTTGAATGGAAGAAAAGATAAAGAAACTATCTCCACAAGTCAAGGTGCACACAATTTGCCCATGAAAGGGGGGGGGAAGCACATATACACGATCCCCCATATCTATTTCATCTACTTATTCCTTTTGTTAAACTAATCCTAATGTCCTAAATCATGACAACATGCATTTCATAAGCACTGGCCATCTTCCATTTTTTTAACAAATCTAAGATTCAAAATTTATGATGTCCGTGACATGATGATGATAATCAGTGATAATTTTACGTATGAATACAATTTGAATGCAACTTATGTACGTATTTCATGATAAGAAATTTTACGAGTTGAATTAGTTGATGTATATCCATCTTTCGAAACACAAAAGCAATCAAAATGTAATATATGAGCGTTGTGAGTTGTGACCACCTCCTTTTGTTTTTTCTTTTCTCTTTGGCTACTTTTGGCTACTTTTTTTTTTTTGTATTTTCTTTTAGATTTCGGTGGTGGTTAAACGAAAGTATGGTAGATGCGGTTTGGGTTGATGTGAGCAATAATAGAGGTAGAGTGAAAGAGAAAGATGAAGAAAGATGAATGGGGAATCCATCTAGAGCTACTTTTCATCTACTCTCTCTCATTCTTCAGAGGGTTCCCCCCTCCCCTCTTTTCTGATCAGTCTTTGTCAGCAAGTTTCACGAGAAGCTTAGCATTTATTTGGTCTCTATTTCTTAGCTAACTCGATCTGACTTTTCTTTTAATCTAAACTTCTATTCCAAACTTTATTAATTAGACAATAAGTTGTAGAACAAGGTAGAGTTTACAATTTATGGAAAAAATTATTTGTCCAATTCTACAAGTTGGGTATCTTTGTGGATATTATAGCTAAGCTACAAAACATTAATTAAATTAATTTTAATTTGTCTTCGTAATTATTTGAAGCACTCGTGACAAAAAAACAAATCAGTCACCTCTTTTGCTTAAAGCTTTTGCATATCTAATTATCTAATACTTGTGGACTAATCTTTGTAACGTCGAGGACAGAAAAAAATGGGCCAGCTTGTCATGTTGATGCCTTTGTAACATAGTTTTCTGACACGCCATTGTACGGCCTGCATCATGCGGCATATTATCCTATTCCTATTACCATACGTATTAATTAATGCCATTATCCTACCCATGTGGGTGTTTCATAATTAAGACAAAAACACCTATTCATTATTTGACATGTTTGATAATTATAAAAGGCTAATGTCCACTTAAATCCTGCGTATGAATCAAGATTTGCAGTATCGACATATGATAATTGAATTCCAATCAGTTTAATAGATAAAATCTAATCAATTATAATGAAGCGAATGTCATAGATTTGAAATATTACTATATATATATATATATATATATATGAAAACTTCGCACGGTTGGCAGGTTAATTAACAATTAATGACGGAGTATTTTGTATACTAATCAATCGGCTATTCTATTTGTCTTTGTTGTCTCCTTAAGTGAAGCTAATTTGTCTAATCCTGCTTAGGTAACAACATATGAAATGTTAAAAAAATAAAATTAAAGACTGTGAAATCGGTTTAATTTAAAAAGATTGCATTGAAAACATCAAATCCATATCTGAATTCTGCACTTAGAGCTAAAAATGTATAAATAAAGTTGGCATCTCCTTGTCTTAGTGCTTCACCTGATAATAATTAAAATAAGTGTAATCTATCTAAGCATGTGTTGTGGGGATTCAGGTTCGTCCCCATTGTCTTGTTAAGATGATAATATCAAAGTAAACTTGAGCGTAGGGCATGGGCAAGAAAATGGCAAGTAGGACTAAGTGACAGCTAGCCTGCAGCATCGATTTTGAAAATCACTTTAGGTTTCAAAACACTTACCAAATTGTCCATATTCACATATATCTTTCCACATGCCACATGCATTTGCTATTTGCTCATGCTTTGTACGTACCTTTTTTCTTTTTTTTGTTTCCTTGCCTTGGTTTGTTCTTAAGATCTATCATCTATCTATGTGATCAGACTTGAGAAGTGAAGAGACTGGTGAGAGGCACGGAGCCATAGCTAAAAAGCATCACCCATTACAAGAAAAAAAAGCTCTATTGTAACGAAATTTTTAATATTAACTTTCTTATATCCAAAATTTTAGTAGTGCATTTGTATATAGAGTTTAAAAAAAACTATTTTATATTTACAGGCACACAATTGTATAGGTATTTAATTTTACTCCTATATACAATTCTAAAGTTTCGTTTTACATTTTTTTTTCTGAGTTGTACCTTATCTTTTTCATTTATTGTATTGTATGGTGTGAGAATCCTAAATTAAAATGTTAATAAATTAACCTAAGAGACCAACCAGATTTATTTTTTTGGATCAGGACCAAACAGTTTTTTTTTTTTTTTAATAATTGTACATCACTCTCAGCTTCAATATATGGCAAATTGATACACAACCAACCACTCTGGCAGACTCCGAATGCATTGCAGTCTTGCAGAGAAATTGAATGCCCATCAACTGGTTTGAGAAAATCAATTTCAAAGCTGTCAATAATTGTCATTGAGATTGAATTGGCATGTCAAGGTCAGATTTGGACCATTGGTCAAGGTCAAATAGAGTTGCTATTTCAATAGCAAGATATTAGGACTTATATGTGAAATTCCTATTTTAAAAAAAAACAAAACAAAACAAAACAAAGTAGAGATAAGATATAGGAATCTATGATGCCATTAAACCAGAGAACTCTTAACAAATTTATCTTATGAATTGAAAAATAGATGTAGAGATATATAGGATATTTTATTTGAACATAAGATCACATTAAGCCACAAAATTTTTGATAAATTTATCTAATGGGTGATGAATTGAAAAATGAAAAAAATCATTTCTAACAAAATATACTTAATAGTTTTTTTTTTTTTTTTTTTTTTCATTTTGGTTCAAGTTTAAATGTTTTTGCCACAAAATTCAGTAGCAACCAAATGAACCCAAACCTTTAAACAAGCAGATAAACCCTATTCTCAATTATTTTCACCTTTATCGAAGTAAAGGTGTACATGAACTTGAAGTCTTGAACCTTTAAATTGTACTAATATCTGCTCTGCATAAGCCATGTGCTTATCTACGGAACTTTTGTAGGAATGTATGTGTCAATTTATAGTACTGGCAATCTGATTCAATTCTAATTATCAAGCAAAAATGAATTCATTATAATGACGTTTGAACCTAATTAAGATGACATTACGCCACAAAATTCTTGATAAATTTATCTAATAACTAATAAATTGAAAAATGAAAAAACTCATTTCTACCAAAATATACTTAATAGTTTTTTCATTTTGGTTCAAGTTTAAACGTTTTTTGACCCAAAATTAGCAACAGGTTAAACCCAAATCTTTAGAGAAATGAATAAACCTTATTCTTAATTATTTTCACCTTTATCGAAGTAAGGTGTACATATTTTTTTTTTTTTTTTTTTGAGAAAAAGTTGTACATGAACTTGAACATTTAATTGTACTATTATCTGTTCTCGATATATCATGTTCTTATCTACGAAACTTTTATAAGAAAGTATTTATAGTACTGGCAATCTGATACAATTTCTAATTATCAAGCAAAAAATGAATTCATTCGAATGACATTTATAACCGCACGCAAAAATGAGTTCAATTTTTGGTTTAAGAAACCAAGAATTTCATGCAACTTTTACTATCTGGGGCACAAGGAGCATTGAATCCTGACGTTACTCACTATCAAAGCTTTTTCTTTTTTGCTAAGGCAATTAAAAGAAAGCATTCATGTTCTTGGGAACTTCACTGATTTATTGTAACATGCAGGATAGGTTTTATATGAGAAAAATGAATGAATCCCTCGTATTGGCTTTTACAGAGACACCTCTCTTTTTATAGCCTTAGGTGGTAGTAGTAGATGTACTAGTACACTATATCATTATGGAATTTAACGCCGTAAACAATTAAAGCACATTAATTAGGCTTTGGCTACTACTTATTCGTTTTTTTTTTTTTTTTGGTTTCCATGCAAATTAACTAGTTTTTTTTTTTATTGAGGAAATAATTAAGGGTCCTGCTAACGAATGCCCTTAGGGCATTGGTTAACAATCCATTTTAGGAAAGCTTTTACATCACTTTTATGGGAAATGAAAAAAACTGTCAAAACATTTATTACTTTATTTCATTTTCCCATAAAAACTTTCCTCAAATGGATTGTTAACCAATGCCCTAAGGGCATTCGTTAGCATTTCCCATAATTAATGTGGACCATCCAAATTCATGCAATATCAATTTTTCTACGCTTAGGTTGTATTTATAGCAAATCTATATATGGGCTTAATTTCATGAATAAGTTGTAACCAAGATTTTTCTTTTTCTAAATATAAAAAAGTTGTGTAAACCAGTCATTGAGTAAAAACGACAAAGTCATTAGGTGGGAGAGATTAACGTAAATTTTTCAGCACATGTGAACCATATATTATAAACTCTATTTTTTATATATATATATATAAATAGCATACAAAATAAAGCATTGGAGATATCTACAAGTTCCATATATAGATTTTGCCACGTGTAAGGATTAAGGAACAGTCCAAAAAATCACAACCAACGTTTCCCATGCGAGTCGCATGAGTTAACCTGTCCTCACTGCTACCTTTATAAATAAAATTTATAAAAAGAAACTGCCAAAGGACCAAATCCCGACCCTCCCACCCACAACGGCCACTAGCCCTTTTTCCTCAGACAGCCTCAAAAAGTGTAGGTCCCACACCCAGTCCACGCTGTCACCTCCCTTGTGGCCCCCTCATCCCCATAATTTTTTTTTATAAAACAAATTACAATAAATTAATGTTAGTAGTGATTTGTCAAAAGTTTTTTTTTTTTTTTTTTTTTATTGCCTGTTTACTATACATCTTGAAAATTCTATCAGCCGATAGCGCGTTGGAATGAACACGAAAAGACTAATGAATTTACCACCTGAGTATCTTGTAGGGTCTACAAAACTTACCTTAATTGTTTCTTATCTTAGTGTTAACAAAATAGTATTAATATAGTGTTTCGTCAAACTTATTTACTCTCTATCTACAATACATCTTAAAAATCTTATAAACTGATAGTGCATTAAACTGAACATGAACGGACTAATAAATCTACCATCCAAGTATCACGTGGAATCCACAAAGTTTACCTTAGTTGTGCCCTAACTTATTGTTAGCATCTACTTTCTTTTTCTTTTTCTTTTTTTGGTATTTAATTACTATCGCGTATTCACACAAATTATGGGACCCATTAAAAACAATCTGGACCCCACAAGTGTACCCAAATTTGGGTCCATACTCAGCACGTTGTTCTGTACAGGAATCAGGGATGACTGATCAGAAAAAGATAAAAGAGAATTGAGTAAAGGATGGGTGCGTCGGAGTGTAGCATGTCCACGTGGCACTACCTGGCAGGCATTCGCAAATGATACGTGGCAGATGCCCAGTTTGTCAGGTATTTAATCCCACGCCTCAATCTTTAGTCTAGTCCGTACCTCTCTTTCTTTGTAAATTTTTTTTTTCTTTAAAACAAAAAAAAATTAACCTACGATAAATTCGAGCCTGTATTCCGGAAATACCCCTAGTAAATCGCTGGAATTACGGGACTGACCGGATCTTTGTTGGTTACGAAATTGGAGCCAAGTAGGAGGAAGGGCTTTTTTGGTAACCGAATCCTCAAATAGACAAAACCAAAACCAACAAACAAATCTTTCTATCACTGTTCTCTCTCTCTCTCTCTTCTTTTACTTTTACTTTGTTATTATTCCATCTAAAAAAGTGGGTTTTTTTTTTTAATATATATATTTTTTATTAAAATTTAATTGTAAACCAAACCAAACCCTAAATAAACCCCACCATACAGGCTTGCCACCTCTATTGCATGCCCTTTTGTTCATTAGCTCGTCCTTGTCGTTCCCTCTTAATCAATACTATATCTTCCCCCCTTCTAAAAAGCCTAAAGATAAGAATACCCATTCAACAACAAAAACCCAACACACAACTTAACGCATACAAATAGCTAGAGATAGAGCCAGACTCATAGGATACACAAACACACAAACAAAAGCAAAACTCTCCCATATATCATCAATCTTCATGGCTGTCGAGGCTCGGCATCTCAATCTCTTCCCTTCTCAACTCATAGGAAACAGGTACACATACTTCTCTCTCTCTCTCTTTCTCTCCCTCTCTCTCTCTCTCTCTTGGGTGTTTGTTTTGGCAAAACTAATGGGAAAGCGATGAACTTTGCAGGGAAATGATGAACCCCATTGAAGCAAACACAAACATGTACAACAACAACCAGATGGGATACACATACACAGTTCCATTATCAGGAACAACAACTGAGACTATGTTGCCAGCTGCATATAATTCTTTGATGAACGATTCGATTCCTCAAAAGGCTGCGATAAAATCAGAGAGCGGTCTCACCTATAACATCCCTATTCCCATCTCGAGAAAGCGCTCAAGAGACTCCATGATCAACCCCAGCTTGAGCTTCCTCTCTCACCAAACCACTCCTCAGCCACAAAAGAATTGCGGGTCCTTCTCTTTTCTCGGTGAAGACATTTCCTTTCAGATCCAACAACACCAATTCGATATCGACCGGCTCATTTCTCAACATGTACGTATTCACAAACACATACATATACACATGTTTTATTCAATACCCAATACAAAGTCTTTACCTTTTGATTAAAGGGTCACTGAAAGTTTTGGTTTTTGGGTGTGTTTTTTTTTTCCAGATGGAGAAGGTGAGGATGGAGATAGAAGAAAAGAGAAAAAGGCAAGCTCGAAGGATTGTTGAAGCAATCGAAGTGGGGATGATGAAGAGGCTAAAGGCTAAAGAGGACGAGATAGAGAAAATTGGTAAACTGAACTGGGCTTTAGAAGAGAGAGTGAAATCGTTGTGCATAGAGAATCAAATTTGGCGTGACTTAGCCCAAACCAACGAGGCCACAGCCAATGCTTTGAGATCAAACTTAGAACAAGTCTTGGCAGCGCAGGTTAAGGAAGAACGCACCCACGGCGCAGCATTAGATGAAGCAGCACTACTCATGGACGATGCACAGTCGTGCTGTGGAAGCAGTGGCGAAGAAGAAGATCATCATCACAGAGATGTTGTGGTTGAAGGAGGGAGGCGCACGTTAGCATGTGGGGTGGCGCAGGATAAGGCGGATGATGGCAATGGTAATGGTAATTATAATGACAATTACAAGAATAGTAGTGAATGTGGGAACAATAGGTGGTGCAGGAACTGTGGCAAACAAGAGTCGTGTGTGCTGCTTTTGCCTTGTAGACACCTCTGTCTGTGTACTGTTTGCGGGTCTACACTTCACATTTGCCCCATCTGTAAATCCACCATGAACACCAGTGTTCATGTTAACATGTCCTGAAAGTTTTACATATACCCAATTCACCATAAATCCCAATTTTTCTTTTTCTTAATTTTTCTTCTTTTCTTTTCATTTTGTATGTATTTCTCTCTCTCTTTTTCTTTTGAGGTACATTAAATTTGGAAATCTTCTAGCATTGTAGTTGAAATTAAAAGGCCTCCAAAATCAAGAAGACCAAGTTGTAAAAAAGGAATTTGATTTGAGCCCATTTTTTAGGCTAAATTCTGTTTGATCCCTTATCTTTTTTGCTGAAAAAAAATTTTACATACCAATTCACCACAAATCCCAATTTTTCTTTTTCTTAATTTGTCTCTCTTTTTTTTTTTTTTCATTTTGTATGTATCTCTCTCTTTTGAGGTACATTAAATTTGGAAATCTTCTAGCATTTTAGTTCTCCAAAATCAAACAAACCAAGTTGTAAAGATTTGAGGCCATTTTTTAGGCTAATTTTGTTTGATCCCTTATCTAGTTTTGTTGATTGACATTACTAGGTTTGTTTTACTTTAACTTTTAGTTTTAAAACTTTTGAAAGGTGGATAATGCAAGCGTATCACAACAAAACTCTTTGCTCAAGGTAGTTCGGGAGTTAAGGCCAAAAAAAAAAAAAAAAAAAAGGTTAGGGTCAAGACTCAAGACTCAAGACTCGAAAGAAGCGAAGAGGATGGGAAAGAAAGGATCATATTCATGGATGATATTGATATAATGTGGGTCCCAAATGTGGGACCCAAGACCAATCTACCTGACAGCTAGTACATTGTAATGCGTAGTATAATAACAATAATAATAATAATAATATATTATAGACCAACAACTACTGCTGCTACTATTACTAGTCCTAGTTCTAGTACAAGTACTAAGGGAGGTGGGGTTTGGGTCGGAACGTGTACTCCACGCTCCATTAAGTGAAAGCGTGGGGTCAACGGGATGGGGAAATCTGAAAAAGACAGGTGTGAGGCAAAAGCTGACACGTAGGACTCGCGCAAATGTCGCTGTTGTTGCTCTCTGAGCAATAGTTGTACTATTTGGCATTGGTATTGGTTTTGGAATTTTGGTGTAAGAGCTATATAGCCCCAAGTGGGCAACGCAATGCTCTCTTCTGATCTCTGTCAGCTTTTTTTTTTTTTTGACCCAAAAGAAAAAAAGAAAAAAAAAACCAAAGAAGAAACCGACACCAAAATGGGTGGTTGGAATAGTCCTCCCAACGACAAAACAAAAATTAAAACGTTAAATTCTTGGTTGCTACTTGCTATTATTAAAAAAAATTGAAACAAAAAGTTACAAATTTTCCCATAAAGTACGAAGAAATATAAATAAAAATAATAATAAAATGTATGCTTCTTGATATAGTTGCGTATTATAGACGACGACGTTATCGTTTCTCTTAAAAAATATCGTCGAGTTAAAATACTATTATTGTTTGTGTCACTTTCAACCAGAGAAGTAGTACCCACGAGAATAATAATGATTCGGTTATTTTTATTAAGGTAGTTTCAACTTATAATATTTTGTTTTTATTTGTGATAATTTTTTATCATTAAATTAAAATATTAATTAATTTATTATATAATTTCTTATCATCAAACAAATACTATTATTGGTTTTTTTTATCCGGATAGCTTCTTATCCATTTGGTAATGTTATTTGTATTTTTTAAAAATAAGTGTGGGTAAAAATATTTATAATATTGTTTAAATACTGAAAACTGTTGCTTAAAACACCCTACCAAATAACCCCTGAATCTGAAATCTCTTATTCAATTATACCCTACCAAATAACCTTTGAATCTTAAATCTCTTATTCAATTGATAAAATATTTTATAATTGAATAAGACCAAAATAATTTGTTTATTTTATATATGATGTAGGAGTTAAAAGTGGAAAAAAAAACCCACAATAATTTGATTATTTTATTTATGACATGGGTGTCAAAAATGAAAATAAATATTATGGGGTATAACTAAAGTTGGGGGTGGTGATAATACAAACTATTATCCGCATTTAATAATAACTTTTTATCATCAGACTAAAATACTAATTAATACTAAATATAAATGAAAATTGAATCCAAAAATTTTTATCCATTTGTTTATTTTTTGTATGATATGGATGTTAAAATGAAAAATTATGGGGTACAGGCGTACATCTAAAGTTGGGGGTGGTGATGGTACAAACTACTATGTTTGGGAGAAAAAAGCAAACGAAGAAAACGATGATGAGGATTGTGCTTTGTTGCAGTGATAAATAATAGTCATGGGGGGTCTTAAATGGTGGGTACGTGTGTGTTTTGACTAGTGATTGGTTATTACTGGTGCTGTAAATAAATGTTGGCGGTTAAGGATTCTCTTTTGGCACGGTTGAATAGGTTGGCGATGATGATAAATATACATATGCATTTACTTTTTTGTCAGTCTGTTTTTTTTTTTTTTTTGGGTCTATGTAGTAAATGGTCCACCTAATAAACAGGAAAAAAGTAAAAGAAAATATTTTTTTTTTTTTAAGTGGTCCAAAGTTTGAGGAATTTATGGGGGTGTTTTTTTACAAGTGATTGCCACGTGATTTGTGGTTGTCGTTTCCTTTTACTGGAGGTGGAAAAAGTTTTTACCGTACGTGTTTTGGTTACAATGAGTGAATTTGGATAAGAAAAGTAGAAAACATTGTTTTCCATTGTTTTGCATGTTGGTTGTAATATAAACCCATTGGTTTTTTTTATACTTATTTTTCATCATTTAGGCTTTCTTCTTCTTCTTCTTTTTTAATAATTATTTCCACTTTGTTAATACATTTTTAGATTTTAAAATGAGCTATGATTATTTTAAGGAAACATAAAAGTTCACAAAATGATTTAATTAACTATAGAATATAGTTACTAGTGCATTATTATTATACTTACAAAATGATTTAATTGTAACTTGAAGAATACATCTACTAATGCATTATGATAACCTTTTTTTCTATATTTTCTTTAATCTATCAATTATTCGAAAATTATATTAAAGAATACAAACAAAAAAGAAACATTTGGATAATTTCTTAACAATCATATAAAGTTTAAAAGCTCAATGAACTTATGGAAATATCTTTTCTCTTCTCTACATTCTAGAAACAAAAATAAGAAAATGTTACAACATTTCTTTAATTATCTTCCCTTCTTTCTCTCTTACCTAGAATTACGAAATGGAAACTTCCCTTCCTTCACCTTTTTCTTTCCTTTCCCATTTACCCTTTTTTTTTCCTTCCCAAAAGTCAGTAGATAAATTAGAGTAATATTGGGCATTCATTGACCTTTTTATGGGAATTGGAAAATTTTGCCACTTGCGTAGAGTTCTTACCTTGTTCGGAGATAGGGAAACAAAAAAGCAAAATCAATATGAAACTGGACAGAATTATGTAACTGATCATATTCACAAATATTATATATATATATATATATATGGGTTGTGCTAACAGGTACAATAAGGTAACACACTACTATATGTCATAATTTTTGTCAACTATTGGTTTTATGTCAATATTTTGTCAGCTTTATAGATTTTAGAGTCAGTATTATAAAATTTCTATAATTTATCTAATTTTTTAATTAAGTAAAACTCACATGATTTTAACCTTAATAAGCACCGCACAATACTCGTTGACATTTTGCCTATATGTTTTAGTAAATTTTGTACGTATCCATCCAAAAAAAAAATCCGTAGAATACTAGTATTTTAGACAAGTTAGGTTTATTATTAGTTAGGAGTATTACTAAAAAAAATTATAGTATTAATTAAAAAAGAAAAAATTTATATATCTAATAGGAATGATGCTACCTTTTAACGAATAATCTTTTCTAACATTTTTGTGGTGTATAAGATATGTGTGTCTTTAACTAGATGGTATCTTCCCCACTTTTCTTCGTTTGTCCCAACTCTAAACTTTATTTTTTTAATTAAAAAAAAAAATACAAGAACTAACCCATTTACTTTCTTTTGGCTTTACTTGGTCACAAATCACAATCAATTAGTACTATTTTTTTAGACTTATCTAACAAAGAAAAAAAATTAAAAAATAAAAAGGCAGATATAATTACCGTCAATATAGGAATCAAGGACCATGCTTTTTTTTTTTTTTTTTTGGTTTTATCATTGACATTTTCCAATGAGTTGTACTAATCACCTTGGAATAAACTCCACCATAAAATTAGGTCTCACATTTATTTTGGGTCTATTATTGTTTGTTTGTACCACTCAAAATCAAATGCTCAATAGTCTTGCCGCATTTTGGAAGATGCCTAGATTGTTTAGCAATCGCATTCAAACTCTCAATTTAATAAATATTTTGAGAATAAAAAAAAAAACTTAAATAATAAATTGAATTCGATTTTTTTTTTTTTTTTTTTTTTGGTTCCAACTAATAGGCCAATTATAGAACAATATGTCTGATCTGACCAAAAAAAAAAAACAACGGGTCCCACACAAAAACCGGTACAAACGCCAAAGCTAGCATTTAATGAGAAAGAGTAATAAACAAAGACAACACAAAAATAATGGGAGATTTTGTTTTTTTTTAAGATGGGATCTTTGACCCCACAACCCTTTTGTGGGACCCTCAGCAAGATCAGGACCATCTGTCCCTTTATGACCGGCATACCCTCTGGCCTCTATGACACGTGAATCTGATTCCCACTCTTTTTTTTTTTTTTTTTTTTCCTTTTCCTTATTATCATCATTATCTACTTAGTTAATTATTCCACATTTAAATTAATTAATTGCCTACTACCATAGAGTCTATGCACATGAGATTAAATTATTGCTATCCTAGATTAGACATTTTGCATTTGACTAGTTTTATGTGACAACGATGTATATGTTTATATCAAACTATTTGAATTGAATGGTTGGTATAATTTTTTTTATATTTTTTGTTTAAATGGACTTGACAACTATAGATTACTTGTTGCCTAGGAATCTAATCAAAAGTTAAAGAACATTTTACCTAAAAAAGAAATGATACCACTTTTGGTGAGTTTTCAAAAAATTTTAATCTATTATTATCTAATTGTGAGACTAATTGTCACGTTGAAACACCATAATGGCCACTAGTGGACACGGACAAGACTTTTGATGGGGAAAGAGTTTTTTTTTTTTCTTTCCATTTATTATTAATTTAATAAGTCATGGAAATAGTTGGCCTGCCTTTGAACGCTTTTGCACGTCACTACTTGCCTTCTTGGAAATTAGTAATAATTATTTTTTTTTTATGGATAATTCTTGAATGTCTTCTATTACTTCTAATTTTTATGTTTTCTATTTTTTATATGTGTTTTTTTATGGTCTGTTTGGATGAAGAGAGGAAGTAGGAGGAGTGAAAGAGAGTAAAGTAAAATTGGTTAAAAATAAGTTAATTTTGTGCTAACTTTACCCTACTTTACTTCTCCTTCTTCTCACTCAATTCAAACCGACCACTAAGACTGTATTAAGCCAATCTAGCAAGTACAAGATGCTTTTGTGTATATATATTAAACAGAAATCAAGCTCAAACTTATCATCAAATTAAAGTTATGTATTCCAATTTAGTTTATAAATATTTAAATTTATGATCTTAATTTAATCAAGTTTTCTTTTTGCTCTAATATATGAGTAAACATTACAACTAAAACTTTATACCTTTACCTAAATTCATTCTCATCGCTTACCACCATTAGTTATTGTTATCATATTCTTCTCAATAAAAAAGCTATTGTTATGATAACATTGATGGAGCTACATAAATAGGTTATTTCATGGTCAATCTCTTTTTTTTTTTAGGGGATTTCATGGTCAATGTTATATCTATAATATAACATAATAATAAAAAATCATCAACCTCATATCCATTAATTATATATATAATACTAATATAAAAGAAAACTCATCAACCTCATAACACAATAAAACTTAGAATCATGATTTTAGATTTTCTTAATGTTATTTATAAGTTTTCCTCACCACAAATAATACTTGGATTACAATAATCAAATCACTTGTTCAAAGGCTTGTTAAAGGCAGGATTCAAGCAATAATTCAATGATAATGGTATTCTTTGTGATACCTCATGTCTCTGTAGTTCAAACCTCACGTCTTCCTTCCCTACTATTTACTTATTATAAAAAATAAAAATAAAAAAGAGAAAGAAGAGAATAAGAGAGGTTGTTAAAGGTTTTTGCTTATCTCTTTATACGCCAAGCCTTATAGAATAGCTTATGAGAGCTTCACTTGATTGTTAAGTAAACAAACAAAACAAGTATTCTTTTTTCTCCCACTTTCTTTCTTTCTTTCTTTCCTTTTTTCTAAATGGAACCCCATCACTTCATAAATGTAATTATTCTTTTGTTAGGTAATTAAGAAATCTCATCCCATTCCCTTAATTATTTAGCAAATGGATGCATTTAGTCATTTGAAGCTTCAAATTTCCTTGTTTTAGCTTTACTCTCCATTTTTTTAATGGGACCTTTACCCTCCATTTGTTTATGTAGAATTTTTTTTTTTTTTTAGTATTTTTTATATTGGAAAACACGATCAACAAAAAACTTTCTTTTTCCTAGGGTCAATGAAATACAATCCCAAAAGATCAAAGAATGCTTTCCATAACGTTACATTGATCAGTGAAAATAATCTTCACATCACAAAAAACCTCTCATGATATTAACTTCTCTATCTTCATGCGATACATATAATAGAAAATATCTTTTACCTAAACTTTTTTAAGGTGGTAACTGAACACATGAATACGCCTATATATATCACCTTATTTTTAGGGTTGCAACCAAACACATAAATAAGACTTAGATTTTTCAAAAAATATTTTATATTGAAACAAACAAAGCATTATATATATATATATATATATATATATATATCACCTTATTTTTAGGGTTGCAGCCGAACACACAAATACAACTTTATTTTTCCACCCAAAAAAAAAAAAAAAAAAAATTATATTGAAACAAACAAAGAGTAAGATTTTTTTTTTTTTTTTTTTGGAGAAACAAAGAGTGAGATTTAGTAAAATCAGCAAGAGTGTTAATATACATATAGACACACACACATACTAACCTTTGAGCTCGCACTTGCATGTACTTAGAGGTTATTTCTATTTTTTTGGGTAAAGGTTAAATTTGTATCTATTATAATTTAGAAATATTTTTTTTTTCAAACAAATAAAAATGATCAACTTTAGAGATAAGCAGTATTTGTAATTTCTTTTTTGAACGTAAATGGAAAAAAAATCCTAAATTTTAGAAATTCTCTTTTTGAATTTAAAATTTGAAATTTTTGACCCTATTTATAAATGAAGTTATCCTTCATTGATAAGGATATTAGGTTACACCTAGTGTAACTCTAAGTAATGTTGCACCACCCAATAGCTTGTTATACAATTCATATTTAGAAAATCTTACCGTTAAATTACATATTCTATATGTTCTCAAGATTCATGCCAATTTTCATGTCAATTGGATGTTATTTACCATTTAATTCATAAACTCATCTTTTATGCATTATTTTAAATTACAAAAACTTGAATTTAATTAGTTGATTGATAACTTGGCTATTAATCTTTGATCACCTTGAATGGTATAGCATTACTTAGAGTTACACTAGGTATAATTTGAACTCAACTATATATATGCAACACCTTATTTTAGGGTTGCAACTGAACACAAATACAATTTAAGTAGATTTTCCATAAAATATTTTATATCGAAACAAAACATAAGATTTAGCAAAGTCAATAAGAGCGTTAATATATATATATATATATATATATTTACACACCTTCTTCGCATTCTTCTCTAGTTTGTTCAACACATATTCATATGACTTGTCCAATAAAAACTGTATTTATATGTTGTACTTTTATTTTCTTTCTTCTTCCACCAATTGTTCAAACAAACATTTTTCTAAAAGTTAATTAATAATTTGAATTCAATGGTTTTGTTGAGTACCAAAAGCTCATCAGTCATCAGCAACCACCCACCTTCACGCGACTTAGGCATTAATTATTGAACTAAAATTGAAGGGTTCCTACTTCCCATCCCATGCTGATTATCATGAAGTGTTCCTTGTTTTTCTTCTTCTTCTTTTTCTTAGTTAGGTTAAGTTCTTTTCTAATTAAATACATTATTGTTTGTGCTTTATTTATGATATATAACTATGCATTACACGCATTATTATAGGCGACCCACATTTAATGGTACACGGCTTAACCATTTAAATCTATCACCCTTTCTTAGTCCCATCAATTGACTAATTGTTTGATATGAATAGTTTATATGTCTCTCATTGATAAATTTCTTTATTACAATCAATTTGCTGTATGTATTTCTGATATGTCCCAAAGAATCTTATTGCATTAAATGTTTACGATTTTCCTATTTGGTAAAACTTCAATGCCATTGCCAGTTGGGTTATCAACAAAACCATTAGGTCATTATCACACTAGGTCATATCCCCATGCTTTGATCATGGAGGATAGCTACAATAAAAAGCAATAATAATAATTTTTAAATAACATTACCAACAATTAATGTTAATTATTTATACCAAAAACAAAAATACTCAGAACAAGAACTTTAATTGTCACTTATTTTTTCCACCGCACGCTCTTGGTGCAATGGTCACTCTACAGGTATAAGTACTTGTGAAGTATGGAGGGCAAGGGCCAGGCTTCAAGTCTCTAGGAGGGACCTTCACACATATATACACTTAGATTATGTTAGAATATAAATTCTATCTTGTATAAAAAAAAAAATTATCACCTATTTTTAAAGTTAAATATTAATTTTTTTCTTTCTTTTATAAAAAAACAAAAAACAAAAATACCCAGAACAAGAACTATAATCATCACTTCTTTTTAAAGCTAAACTTTTTGCATAATGACATTGGGAATAATAAAGAAAATAATAAATTTGAAAAATTTATGGAGATGTTTGAGAAGTGTTTTAAAAGTTGAGACTAGTGATATATCTCTCTCCCCCGGTTGGTTCAACCTTTAGCTTAGGTTGTGCTTAATTAAAACTCAAATGCATTGCGTCAACAGGCGGCTAAGTAAGAAATTATTTGTTACTTTCTTTAAAATAAACATAAAAATTTAATTGGTTGTATTATCTTTCACTTCATCATAAACTGCCATACGTTAAGAAATTAGTTTGAACTTTGAACATGGACCCCTCACAAGGTCAGCCTATTTTTTTTATTTTTCTTTTTTAATTTTCAAAACATTAATTTGAGTGGTACCCATTTCTAGAATATTTTGATTCAAGGATGGTATAATTATTATTATTTATTATTTTTTGCTTAAAAGTCAGTGATTGAAAGGGAAAAAAAAAAATAGTGGCAAAAAAAAAAAAAAAAAAAAAAAAAAAAAAAAAAAAAAAAAAAACCTAACACAACTTCAAAGAATAATAAATTAGTGATTAAAAGAATCAAAATTGTAGTTGCAATATTAATTAAGAGGGTTGGCTGTGGATTACATCGATCAAGCATCATGGGTCGATTAGTGCATACTCATGATGGTGGACCCAAAAAGCTTGTACTGTCATCAAATTTATTCGATAGTGACTGAGAGGCATTTGTTAATTTTTTCTTCAAAGAGATTTTATTCCAATTTGAAAAAAAAAAAAAAAAAAGGGAGGAATTGAATTTAATAAAAATGATATGGTATCTTTGGATATAATTGGGATTGTCAAAGGAGGAGGATTTAACATTTAACTAGTAATTTTTTTTGTCAAATGGAACAAATCATGAAGGTGTTTTAGGTGAGTGGTGCATTGCACATTGGAATCCCCAAACCAAACTTTTTCAAATGCCTTTACCCAAATCATCAACCAAGACACACATTTTATTAATGCCAAAGTAAAGGCAACCAACACAAGCACACCACCATGTCTCCTTCCAAGGAAAGAGATGTGTGAATAAACTAACCTAACTTCATAGCTTTGGTCCCCTTCCAATGGAATCACACATCTATTTCATGTGGGTCATACTCATATGTCATATCCTGACCGCCACCTTTAAAAAAAATAAAAAAAATAAAATATCCTTAGTAAATATGCGATATCATTATTATTTTTGTTTTTTTATATAAAGAAAATTAAAATTTTAACCTTTGATTTTTGCTCTACAATGATTGTTTTATATCAAGCATCTCAAGTTAAGATATCAATTAAATCTTTTATGCAAGCATGAATAAATTTCAAATCTCTTATTCGAGAATAAAAAAAAATTACTAGCTAAACTAATTGAAACTTATGTATTATAAATTTATTTGAAAGATTATAAGAGCATGCCGAAATTCATCGTCACGTACACACTACGCACCCGGCCAACAAAATGCCGACGTTGAGGACAATGACACACGACCCAATGGCATATATATTTTTTTCTTTTCTTGAGAACATAAAGGGAAACCCTAAGTATCTACGCCCATGCTTGTGGCTTTTTATTTTTTATTTTTATTTTATCTTTTAGGTTTCAAGGATTGAGCTTGGTGTAAAGAGATGGAAAGGTGTGTCGCATAAGTTGTCCACTTTGGTGATATAAACCATATTCCATTTTTCAGTTGAGGTGGGGCTACCAAGTAATGGACAGTACAAAGCATAGAATATGGATCCAATTAAGAGGAATGGGGGCCATGATGGGAACCCTAACTTTCTTCCCTTGCGAAAGGGGGCACTCATGTACTAGTCTATCATCTTAGAATTGATTTGCTTGCTTCCTTTTGTTTTCTCCTATACATATCGCTTTAATTAAGGACCCCACATAGGCACCAATATCACAATTTTTTTTTGGGAGGTAAGTAACCCATGTCACAAGTCACTTAAGACAAAATTGATAAGACCTAGGCCAGATCAAGTTAGAAATTAAGATGGGCCCAAAAGTAGCATATCTTAAGAATATGAATCATAAGTCAAAAGAAACAAACCATTGTGAAGCTTACCGAATTGTAAACAATCAAATTTTCTAGTATTTTTTATTTATTTAATTATAATGTAACAAATGGGTATTGGGGGTCGGTATAATACTAGGTTATGACTTATTCTCATTAAAAAAAAAAAATTAATAAAAACAACTAGAAGATATTGCCTAAAAGAAAATTGTAAATCAAAAGGGACTTTATTGAATCCTTGTTGATAATAATTAAAAATATTTTATTGATTGCATATGTATATCTTTCTTCAAAGGTGACTTGGCTGATTGTTAAGCCTAATTTGTATTTGAAGGGGTCCTTTAACTACACTTTCTCATGTACTATGCAAAGGGTGGTGATGGATTAAATATTTGTCTTTTAAAAAGGCATGGTGGGTCAAGAAAAGAATCCACAACCTCCCAAAAGAGAGAGAGCGAGCGAGAGAGAGAGAGAAAAAGAGAGAGAGAGCATAAAACCATATTCACCTAGAAATGACATCTTACACAATGGAAAATATTTTCCTTTATGTGAGAATTTCAATGACCCTGCCATGAGTCTACTTTACAAAGATGGATTTGGTGTGATGGGTGGTGGAGTGAGGCAAAAGATAGGGACATAATTTATTGCATTTTTGAATCTAGAAAACCCCACTATGTATGAAACAATGAAAAAGAGAAATTTAAAGAAAAGAAAGAGAGTAGTAAAGGAGGAGGGAGCAGTTGCAACTATTCTTTCTTTATTTCTCTCTCTCTTGGATTGACAGATTGGAGCGTGGAAGTGTAAACATCAGTTTCCCCCACTAACACAATATCCATGTGCTTACTGCTTAGACAATCAAGTCTTGCTCACCCCATTAATGTGCTTTTGGACATTGTGGCTTATTGCAAACCCAACCTTCCCTTCATCTTGGGTAAAATGACTGTGCCTTTCTCTCTCTCTCTCTCTCTCTCTCAATAGTGGGAAAAACTTTGTCCAAGGAAAAGTGTTTCCAATAGTTCCTTCTTGTCTACATTAGACACCATTGCAAAAGCCAACCACTAAAATCATTCATGTTGTTTTTAAGGTAAGTGGGCAAACATGACATCTTAACATTAGAATGGAATTTCTATGTGGATGGATAGAATATAATGGAATGGGATTGGACTGTGTATTGGCTTAAAATATTTTTTAGAAGTGACCCAAAATGAAATGATCTCTATGAAGAACCAAAGAGAGATGGCTGTAGTACAAAATCCTTTTCTTTTTATTTATTTAACTTTCCCACTTCCTTCTTTTGAAAAGTTTGCACATTCTAACAGTGAAATTGACATGAACTTGAGAGTTGAATGTGACATCTCACATTACACAAGAATCAGCTATCACTTTGGACCAAATAAATGGAGGAAATATTTGGTATTATCACCAAGTGCATAATATTGTGTTGTCTACAATTCTTCGCGCAAATGTGGGGATTTCTGGCCCACTTTGATAATAAACCACAAAATTTTGTCTTTCAAATTCAAACCCCCCCCAATTGGATGATTATGACCCCCATGAACCATGCCAGTCCAAATATAAATTTGTACCATTGGGATATACAATGCATATATGTTATTCAATTTTCAAGCCCACCAACTGACCAAAGTTAGTATTTAAAACTAAGCCTTGTGTCATGTTTATCACACTTTAAAAATATATATATATATATATATATATATATATTTACATATAAACCTCGACTGATTATTAGGTTTTTTTGGTTCATGAAAATGCACTATCATTGTGTCCAATCCACAGGGTGTTTGATGTTTAGTCATTAGTGGAGGGATTGATGCATATCAAAAGCTTACACATGTACTAATATTGATCATATAATTCGTCACAAGTTGGATGGTTCATATTGACTCTGGAAACGTGCGTTATGATCACTTTTTTAAACTTGGAATTTTGGTGCCTTATCCAACATTAAATAACAACATATGCGAATATTAACCTCAACCTATCAATGTATTTAAGGATATTTACCTTTTCTTTTCTTTTGGTTTTTGAACTTTTATTTTAGATACATTTAACTTCTAAGTGGGGAGGGTGGTTCTACAAACATTAAGAGATAGACGTTTGGCCTTAAAGTGATTGGGCATTTTTTTTTTCTTAACAAGACTTAATTATAATCCCGTATTTTAGACTCCTCAGTTAAATTCAACCATTATTGCTTCACTAAATTTAATTAGTCTTGAGAAAGATAACACCATTTGTGTTGCATTAGTCAATGTAACTATGTATTTGAATTTAATTAGTTTGTTTCATTTTTAGATTTTCTTTTTCTTTTTATATCCTTCCGTTCGGGGTTTAAGAGATGGAATATTACGGTCCCATAAGTTTAATTTGCTGCTAGGGAATTCACATGAAAGGAAATGAGTAATTCTCAATGAAAATATTGTTCTCTTAACAAAATTCGAAAATAGTGTTTTATTAGATGATTATTCCCATGACTCCACTCTTGACTCGAATTATATATCTAAAAAGGTTAGCTCTTCTTAATTTCTAGTAGATGTTGAACCTGTTGCCCTATTGACTAATAAGGGGACAAGCGCAACAACTAACTAGATCCCTTTCTTTTCTTTTTTGTTGCCAACACTTTCTTAAGTCAAGTTGGGAATGGATGTGCTATTGTGAAACGACTTTCATGTAGCTCAAATCATTGCTTTGTTCTATAATGAGAGGCCTTTTTTTTCAATAAGGCTTGCACTAGGTGCCGCATTTTTATTAAGAAACAACAACCTCGTTATTAGTTGAGAGATGGAATATTACGGTCCTACAAGTTTAATTCGCTACTAAGAAATTCACATGAAAGGAAATGAGTGATTCTCGATGAAAATATTGTTCTCTTAACAAAATTCGAAAGTGGTGTTCTATAAGATGATTTTTCCATAACTCCACTCTTGACTCGAATTATATATCCAAATAGGTTAGCTCTTCTCAATTTCTAGTAGATGTTAAACCTGTTGCCCTATTGACTAAGAAGGGGGCGAACGCAATAACTACATGGATCCCTTTCTTTTCTTTTTTGTTGCCAACAATTTCTTAGATCAAGTTGGGAATGGATGTGCTATTGTGAAACGACTTTCATTTAACTCAAATCATTACTTTGTTCTATAATGAGAGTCCTTTTTTTTTCTAATAAGGCTCGCGCTAAATGCCACATTTTTGTTAATAAACAACAGCCTCGTTATTAATTGACTCCCTTCTTCAATTTAAGCACCCCTCCCTCCACCCCCTTTTTTTCTTAAAAGCCTTCACTCCACTCATTTTTCCATTTTTAATTAGACATGGCTAAACTAGCGATGACTTAAATCAAAGGACTATTCATTAACCCTGCTACTAAAGCATTGGAAAAGAAGGGATTGATTTCAACTATACTCTTAGTTGTAAAGCTAACTTTTGAGTTATAGGGCTAAGCTTAGCTTATCAAACAAGTGCACCAAAATAGGGGATGGTAATTGTGCCTTAATGTATCAAAGGGGTTGTAGAAAGAGAAAATTGACCACTTATTTTATTTGACAATAGTCTAAATAGCCCTCATATCTTTACTTACAGAATAGAAGAGGTGATCCATTTTCAGTCTAAAAACAATAACACTCAACTTTGAACCTATCGTAGGAGAACAACACCAAAGGAGCAACTCAACATAAAGTTACTTAATACAAGGAACATGAAGTTTCTCCTCCTTGATTGAAAATGTGGGATAGGTGGAAGGTGGTGACACATAATGGTTAATCATGAAAGACCACTCATTCGTCTAAGAACGCCTAACTGTCACACCTATAATTCCTCAAGGGAGGGGGGGAGGACGCTGGACACTACAAGGTGGGTAGTTTATTTGGGGCAAATACCTCATAGAGATTAATTGAGGTGTGCATTTAAGCTAATATTCAACTCATGAGGTAAAAGTGTTCTCAGGGGGGAAATTAACCTAGGGTACAAAATATTAGTGTACCTTTTTTTTCTCTCTTTCCTTTTTTTTTTTTTTTTTTTTTTTTAAGCAGTAGACAAAGAGAATTATATCCCATGAACAATGGGCAAAATGGGTAAATACCCTTAATTTTACAATTATGCAACATAATACCCGTCTTTCTAAAGTATTTAGCAAAATGCTCATGTTTTGGAACTCGATTTTAATAAAATTAAGTTGTGTAAAACTCGATATCTTCAAAATCGAGTTCTATGTGTATTTTAAGTAGAATTTGACATTAGTAACATGCATAGAATTCAACATTACTAATGTCGAGTTTCACTTATAATTCGATTTTGTTAAAATCGAGTTTCAAAAACATAAACATTTTGCTAAATATGATGGAGAGAAGGATATTTTAATATACAATTTTAAAATTAAGAGTATTTACTATTTACCCATTTTGCCCAAAAACAAACGCATACTCTTTTTTATTGTAAAGAGATAAACGAGCTAGCTGAGTTACAAAGTTCAATGGTTGTTTGATGTTGTTTTCAAGTTGGGTAAGGGAATGCCCTCGTATAAATTTTCTTATTATGTCAATAATTTTTGCCAAACAATACAATAAAACCTACACTGTCATCATGGTATAAATCTTCCATTTTATACTATGAGAAAAAAATATCAAGACCCGTTTAATTAATCCATATTCCAAGTAACAACCCACAGCAGCCCTGGCCAGCATGATGAGTAGATAGAAATGGATTAATAACGACATTTCACTTACCACACATATATGATTATGATTATAATAGCTATCTATCTATCTAATTCAAGGTACTGCCACATCAAAGTTCCAGCAAAAACAAACAGGCCATAAGAAACAACAAGACAGGACAGGACTTAATGAATTGGACCTAGTACTGGGATCCACCAGAACTGTACTTATAATCAGGCCCTATAACTCAAGAAATGTCTTTATTCAATCAAATCTGACAATTGTAGTCCATAATGGAATTATAGATAGTGATTGCACAAGCTATACCTGTCAACCACCTCATGTCATCACATTATATTCATAGGCCTGCACCTTTAACATTACACATCTTTTTCTCATGAATTGAATTTAGACTTTTTTTTAACAACGCAGATACATCCTCTTCTTTCCTTATTTTTTTTTATATTTTTTTGATGAAAACAAAGACTGAATCTATTTCACTGGCACAGTATGAAAACAATGGGGATTTTTTTTAAAAATTTATTTATTACATGATAAGACAAGAAAACGTGTACTTTCAAAGCAGTTAATTGGCTTTGTATTTTTTGATAGAATGATTAGATTATTATAGATTCATCACCCTTTTGAATAAATTAATAAATTATGGATATGGATATCTACCCTTTTTTTTTTTTTTTTTTTTTTTTTGCTGAATGATCTAGATCTTCACTTATAAATAGCAAAAACTATCACGTATATGAGTAAATATAAATAAACAAATCAAAGTAACCTCTTATAAAAAGAAAAGTCACATTTAGCCTTACCTAGATATGAAGATTCATTATTGTGTATGAATTAATACAAAGGTAAACTAAGTATTGAAAAAATAAATTATATTTTTAAATAATTCTTAATTAGCCGATGCATAACGTGAACTTTCTCCCAGATAAGTTTCTATATATCATTCCTACTTCATGTGATTCCATGTAAGTATTACACGTTATGTGAAACTCTATTATTCAAGATTAATTTAATTTAATAATTTAATGTTAATAGAAACTTACTCTTAAAATAAAATACACATAAAGTCATTCATGATACTAATGGCCCCTTTAAAAAATAAAAAACAAGACAAAGAATTAAAAAAATTCACTATTATGTGAGTTGATACAAAAAAGTATGTCATAATAATAATAATAACACTACAAAATTATGCCATGTGGCTCATTATAAGCCTAATAAATTTATAAAGACATATAAATTTGTTCTGTGTAACTATTTTACCTAAGTTTCATAAAATTTAATAGCTACTCTAATTAAAAATACCTTCAGATTTTTAAGATTTTTTTTAATTATATTATTTTTTAAAATTATTTTGACCATCTACCATAATATTAATGTTGATAAAAACTTAATCTTATTTTATATATGGGTTGGGTTTAAGTTACACTTAGTGTAATTCTAAGTAATGTTACACCACTCAATAACTTGTTTATTGAATTAGTATTTTGAAAATCCAACCGTTGAATTACATGTTCTATATATTCTTAACATGCATGCCAATTTTCATATCAATCGGATACTATTTACCATTTGATCCATAAACTAATCTTTATGCATTATTTTAAACTACAAAAATTTAAATTTTAACAATTGATTAATGACATGACTACTAATCTTCAATTATCTTAATATTTTGCAAGCATGAAGAATATATGAAAATAATGTAATTTAACGGTGGTTTTGTCAATATTCACATTCAATTAAAAAATATTAAGTTGTGTAATATTACTTAGAGTTACACTAGGTGTAACTTAAACCCATCTCTTTATATATATATATATATATATATATATATATATATATAAATTTAAGTCATTCAAGAGATATCAACCTATTTTACAAGAGCAAAAACAAGACTAACAATATTAAGATTTATTATTATGTGTATTGATTCAAAAATGTTTCAATTATGTAATAAAAACAACTTTTACACGTTCTTAGAGTCTTTGGTTTGATTATGAATGTAAGAATTTGATTTTTTTTAATTAAAAAAATTGTAAGTAATTATATTTTTGGGGGAAATTTTTTGTAGAAATTATTGTAAATAAATATAAGGATGAGCTATGAATGAAGCCTAGATAAAGTTAAAGAAAGAAAAAAAGAAGAAGAATTGATTGAAGTTTAGGAATTCCAATTATTTTTTTTATACTATTTTAATCCTCATCATATACTTTTCTTGAATTTTGCTTTTGATTGTATGTTATCATCAATGAAGAGATACCAATAATAAAAAGCACCATTGAAATGCCACCACCAAACTACCAAAGAGACAACTTTTAAAACTTTAACAAAACGGTTAATAGCCGTAAGAATATCAACCCTTACTTTGCTCGAGTGAATTACTTTTCGCTCAAACAAACTTTTAAGAAACACACATGGATGTTGAGTTAGGTTACAGAACATAATGTATGGACATTAGAATGGCAAAGTGCTACTCTTTAGAATACAATTACAATTAGGTAAGGTGAAATTGCCCCAAACCACCAAAGGAGGGTTATCTATACTATAGGGCTATAGTGAGCCTTAGATTAATATTTCAGTATTGTTTACTTTATTTTATTTTAAACACAAGTTGAGTTCAATTTCATCACAAAACTAAATTATATGTTTCAATTTCATTTTCATTTTCAAGTTCAAGTATGTTCATGAGCTACTTGATTAATTTATTCTCTTTTCCCCTATATAATAAAAAGTCTATGACTCTATATTTTTTAACCATTTACAAAACTATTCTAATAATTAATAACTAAATTATATTTGAAATATATTATGAGTTAATTAGATTGGATGATTTTTGTTTATGAACTTATAAAAAATTTGATTCACCAATCTTGTATTATTAAAAGTTGTATATGATTATTCTACATAATGACTATTTATATTATTAATAAATTAAAAAATAATAATTTGATAAAATCTTATGAACTTATTAACAAACTCACACAATCTGATCTTAAGTTTGTATAAGTATTTATACATATACATAGAAATATATATATATATATATATATATAATTCTGTTTGAGTTTGGCTCATTTGCTAAATAAACTAACATGAATAATAATAACATTGTATTTGAATGACTTTCGACAAACTCATCCTAGAATATATCGCCCGTTTATACATTGCCTACTTTGAGATCAACCACTATTTCATTTATGAAAATTAATTTTTATTTTATTTTAAAATTATACATAGAACATGACTTGAACATGACTTTATGGAATGCAATAAACAAATAACATCGATTAATATGGAATTTAACACATGTTTGAGAATAAAATACAAATTCCAATGTTGACGTTTCCACAATATTAATATAATAAAAAAATTACTATTTTGGTGTAATATATCTAGAACTTAATCACAAACACACACACATGTATATACACACACACGCTTTTGTGCATGCATAAATGCGTGTATCAACCACAAACATCATCAACCCTCCTTATATATACACTTGTTCTTTCTTTTTCTTTTTTCTATTTTTTTTCCCCATTTTCAAGATCTCTTTTTCTCTCATTTTCAAAGTTTCTTTTCTTATGAGGTTGTAAATTCTTTGTTGACATGGAAATTGAAGATAAACCTACTTATTATGCCATCACGTCATGTGGAAACTGACATGGGATTGGGGGGCCAATGTTTGACATTGTAACAAACAAAAAATAAAGAGGAAAAACAAACATGAATTAATAATATGTATGTAAAGCAAAAGAAAATGACTCCAAACCATACAGCAGATGTGTCGGTCGCGCCGACACAATAGAAAAACGTCGGAGCAAACAAAGTTGTTTTTGTTATAGATCCCATTTTTTATATTAACATTATTGGATGTGCTGTGAAAGATTTATGAAGACTGTAGGAATTTTTTATTTATTATTTTTTTTTTGAGTTGAAGCTGTAGAAGATTGTAGGATTATCAAATATATATATATATATTGTATTAGGAATCATTTGCTCGGCAACTTAGCATACCCAAAAGAGTAGTACTATTACTATACACAAAAGTTCTGAGACACTCAAAAAAGATTAATGGCATTGGTCAAAAATAGCTACAAGGAAAACAAAACCACCTACTATTTTTAAAATAATTATTATTATTATGAGTTGAGAGAGTAGGTAATTACTACCAATATGAAAAGAAAAGACAAGGGTATCTTTTTCTAGTTCAACCTTAGGAATAGGATTGCAGTTAGAACCGAAAAGGAAGGGTCAAAATTTTGTAGTTTGCTATGATTTACCAAATTTAGCTTGGGATTTTGATCTACCGCATAATTAATTTAAATTAGGGGCCACAAAGATGCACGCCAGAAAGAGCAATTTAAAACCATCATCACACCTTATTTTGCATAAATCAGACCTTAAAAATAACTATACAACTGACATCTATCCAACTGAGCCCCTTTTTTATTTTTATTTTTTAATATAGGTAATCAAAGTTTATTACATAAAAAAGAATATCATGTTCACGATGGTGAACACTTGTGCTTATAAGTTATAACAAACACAAGTAACTCAATAAGAACGGAAGTAGAAAATCATAAATGGAGATATATAGTGTAAAACCCCAAACAAACATCTATCCGACTGAGCCCTTTGTAATTGGCTTTTTCTGTTTCACTATTCTAAAATATTGATGAGCATAAATTTATGTCAACGTATTTTAAGAAGAAAAGAAAAATACAAAGTTTGATGAACTAAATAGAAAAAAAAAAATATACAAGTTTTGATATCAATTGATGTATTTAAAAGTACAGTGACCTCAAAATACCACGTTCTGATGGTTTATAAATTAAATTTATTGAATTTCCTTTTAGCAAAAACTGTTTTCTTTTTGGTAAGGACAGAAACATTCCCGAAGCTTTCTCCTGCTCTAGCTTAATAATTAAGTTCTATGAAAATTGAGAAGCTAAAATTGATCAAGTCAAATATATGATTTTCTTCTACAACATCATAATATCACCTCACACTAAGCAAACATGAGATTGAAGCCAAGTCATGCTGTCATATCAGGGCTTGAGATTGCCAGACAACAAAGATGAGTGAACAAACAGAGAAGGTAGACTGGAGCTATCTCAAAATATTACATAAATATCAACCTCTTTAGTGGATCTTTACAGCTAATAAGATTATAAAACTTACAAAAGATACCAAAGCAATGAGTATAGTGGAGCTTGATTAGCCGCAAAAGATGGGGGCCTTCATGTATATACTTGCTTTAAGTAAGATTTGTCGAGGAAAATTCTTAAGAGTCAGTACTCCTGAAAGAATCATAAACAATCATAACAACATATATCAGTGAATACTACTTGTGACTTGAAAAAATAAAAATAAAAATTCAAGGACCGTTCAAAAAGAATAATTAATCTTCGGTGGCTGAAAAGAGAGAGATAGGGACTTTAGTGGTTGTTCATAAAGAATTTTACTAATTTACTCAGAGCTTATATTGACCATTACTAGGGCTAAAAAATCATGTAATAGTGCAACTTGCCACTTAATTTACAAATAAGACACTAATATAACTTGTAACACCCACGGACCAACAAATCTAAGCAATTATAAAAGTAAATCAAAATCATCTAGATGTTTAAAAGAAGGATGTAACAATTTTTTATGTTATGAGCCATAAATTTTCTTTTTCTTTTTTATTCATTTTGTGACAATATTTGCAAGCCCTCTGTTTTCATAGTTTTTATCTTTTTCATCTTCTCAAGCAGTTCTTTACTTGACCTTCATATAAAACAAATATAATTTCCAATATATTTTTGTAAGATTACCTCTTTTTATCTGATAGGTAATAAAAAATTTGTTGAAAGAAAAAGCAAAATAAACAAAAGAGGACTCAATGAAGGACATCCTAGATCATAATATTCTACAAATTGAGATTAAATCCGCTCTACAGATAACTATTGATCCTTAAATGTCCTCCTATTCCTCTCCCTCTAAACAACCAGGAACACCATTCCATACTCTATTTCTGAAAGTCTTGGAACTTCGGTGCCAACATTGGAGGACTCGATTCAGTCTTAGGCATCATCCACTTCACTCCAAAAAGGAACATAAAATTCCATAATTCCATAGCCTCTAAACAATGAAGAAGCAAAGGATTCACAGTTTCTTCACTATTTTTATACATGATCCACCACTTTGCCAACACCATACCTCTTCTAGATTAGTAAGAATTTTCCCCCAAATTGAAACAACTCACAAAAAGTTTCCCTAATAGGAACTTTTACCCTTCAAACAACCTTCCAAGGAAATCCAAGCAAACGACACCTCTCAGCACATTATAAAACGGTCAAACACAAAAACGCCCATTCTTACTCAACCTCCAAAGCATCTTATTCTCCATACTCGTTTGGGCCCAAGTGGAATACAGAGTTTCATAAAAAAAAAAGACATGCAAATGCCTCCAGTTCCTAATCTTGGGCAGATCTCACGAAAGTAGATTTCCATAGAGTTCCCCCATTATGTATCTCAATGCAATTTGATAACATAGCAACTTTCTTAGCAGCTAGTTGAAACACCACGAGATATAAGAAGGCTCACTTCATATCAAGCCAAGAAATCATGCAATAACCTTATATGCCTATGATCACCCACACCAAAGCCCAGTAGCCCACGAATATATTAAATGAATCCCATCCAGCTCTACCTGTTTCCAAAGACCACAACCATAAGGGGGATGAACAGGCTGTGAAGTCCAACTTGCCACCCTTTCTCCATATTTTACTCCCACCAATCTCCTCCATAGATGATCCCTTTCCTAAGTGAATCTCCATAACCACTTCCCCCATAACACCTAATTAAAAGCGGCCAACTTTCTGATACCCAACCCTCTTGTACATACAGGCATACTGGCAATTTTCCAGTCTACAAGAGGATACTTTTCACCTCTATCCTCCCCAAAGAAACTCACAATGTAGTGTATCCAATCTATTAGCAATATTGATTGGCATAGTGAAAAGAGGCATGAAATAGATAAGCACATTGGACAGTGTGCTCTTAATGAGAGTCAGTTGGACATCTTATGAAAGAAATAATATTTTCCACCATGCCAATTATCTCTCCATTCTATCAATAATGCCAATCCACATAGACCCTGCCTTAAAGTGGGATCCTAAAGGAAGGCCCAAATAAGTCATAGGTAATGAACTGACCCTGCAACCAAAAGCCATTGCTAACCTTTCGACATTGGACATCATCTCTACCTGCACTATCTTACTTAGATTCACGCTTAACCCTGTCACTGCCTCCAAAAATAACAATATTAACTCTAGCATTCTTATGTGTTCCATCTCCACTAAACAGTAGATAATTGTACCATCTGCAAAAGGATGATGGGTGGCAATTAAGGTAATTCCATTACTCCCCTCCACTGTAAACCTTGATAGACGACCTTCCCCAACAGCCCATCTCTATCTTCTTCTTTAGCACATCCGTTACAAGAATGAACAAAATTGTTGATAAAAATTCTCCATGCCGTAAACCCCTAAAGCTTTCAAAGAATCATGCAGAACCTGCCACTGATGAGAATTGTGAACCTGATCGAAGAAATGCACATGGTGACCCACATCCTCAATTTCTCTCCCAATACATATCGCTCTAGCAAATATAGAAGACTATCCTAGTTGACGTGATCATAAACCTTTTCGATGTCCAACTGGCAGATAACGCCGGGTATCTTGCTATGAACTCTTCTATTCATACATTCATTTTCTATCTAAACAAAGTTTAGGACTTGCCTCTCCTCCAAAAATGCATTTTGCAAAACCAGTATACCCACTTCTTGCCTCAACCTATTGACTACCACCTTGGCCAGAATTCTATACAAGCTCCCCACCAGGGTCATGGATTGGAACTCTTTAAGCTAAAATCCCTGGGCTTTTTAAAGATAAAGACAATAAAAGAAGCATTGAGAATCCTCTCAAAAGTACCTGTCATATGAAATTCTTCAACAAAAAAAAACTAAACTCATGACATCCTCTTTAATCACTCCCCAACACCTATGATAAAACTATAAAAGGCTATAATGAAGCCATCTGGACTCTGCCTTATCTCATTTCCCATTCATTATTTCATATTCTTTCTACCCAAAAAAACTTTCTCTTACTCAAACCGTCTTTCAAGCCACTTACTAACACCCCGCCCTCAATCCTTCCCCGAGTAACAAACCCTAAGGTACAACACAAATAAATGCAGCAGAAACTGCATCTTTGAATGGTTAACTATACATAGAAGGACGAAGAAAAATTGACCCCACTGTTAGCAAAAGAGACATTATAGTCAGGAAAAGGCATTTAACTAAGCCATGAAATATGAAATATTTGATTATTACTTCACCTTTTTGCCAACTCAAGATTATTGTTCCCATTCAAAAATTCCCAAACAGTTGCTAAACAAAAAAGAGAGGGACAGATTGCTATTTCTTGACATGGTACATATGTGATGGAAGCCAAGCCTGGAACATTCTAGGTTACCTAGGAACTAAACTGACTAGGTTGGTCAAACTTAAAATTACAAGCTTAGTTTTTTTCTTTTTTAAATAAAAAAATAAATGCGATAAAGCCTAGAACTTTACATATAACACAATCACCAAATGAACAATTTTTCTGGTTCCTAAGGTTCCTTATTCGAATACTCAAATGGGTTTTGAGTGTCATCTTTTATCTGCGCATTTGAGTTATGATATTGTTAATTTCAATGGTTTGATATGAGAAAAAAAAGAACTTAAACAGAGTTACATAAATCAATGGATATCAAACAGAGAAAAGGGCTACAAGTTTTGACTCACAAACCTGTACTGTTGTTGTGGTTGTTGTTGTGTTGGGTGTGTGTGTGTTGGGAGTTCTTTGACAACCGCAGCGAGTGATTCAGGGTTGAGACCGAGGTCACAGAGAGCAATGAGAACAGAGAGGGTGTGGCGGTCGAGACCAGTGTCCAGAATGTTGGACATTTGGAATGCCAATTCCAGGGACTCTCTGGCCTTTTGTGCTGCCTCTGGATCCATCTTTTATAGATACAAAGTTTTGGGGAAAATTGGATTGTTATCTGTTGTTGTTGTGTTTGAAGATTTCTATCGCTGGAGTGAAGCTCACATTTGATTTGCTGTTTTCTGGGTTTGGGAATTGGGGTTCAAAAACCTTATAAAACACCGACCAGTTCACTTCCCAAACTTTATTAGTTGGTTGCTAACTTTTTTCTCATTCTTTATTTGGATGGGGTTCAACTCAAAATTTTATACAAGATATATTATTTTATAGTTTATACAAGTTATGTTAGGTTACCAATTAAATTTAAACAGATTAAGATTATTACATTGACCAATTAATATACAAATAGTATTAACTTTTTCAAGTATAATTAAGTTTAATATAGTCACGATTCTCCAAAAAAAAAAAAAAAGTAAGTTTAATATAGTCATGGGTTGAAATTTGATTGGGGAATCTAGTGTCAAGGAGCTAAGGAACTGTATTTTACTTTTTTTTTTTTTTGATGGAAAGTATTTTACATATTTTGGTTATAAATCAAACTTGTTTCAATTTGGCAATGTGAACCTTTTTTATTTCCCTTTTTTTTTGAGTTAAACTATTTTGAAAAATAAGAGAAATAAATTAAAGCTTTTGTTTTTGTTTTTTGTTAAAAATAATTAAGGAGAATGAGAGGAATAAATGATCGACTTATAATTGTAAATAAGATTGTATATCGAAATAAGAGTTTCTCTTCGCTAGCGAAAGGTGGGTCTCCATCCTCTCCTACGTTGTAGAATAGTAGTCCCTTCTTGAAGGAGGTTAGGTCCCCCAAGGCAACAAGTTTGTCTTGAGGTTTTGTGGTTTCTTTTTTTTCTAGGGGTTTGGGAAACATTTTTCTCTTTCTTTATTCTTTAGGATGGATGACCTAACGAGATCATGGAGCTGTTTAACACTTTCGGAGTGTGAAGGGTCAAACCTTCGGATTTCGGAAGAACAGGCAACACAAGAGTACATACTAGCTGCAAAATTTTTGACAAAGCGTGCTCTCAACCTAGATGCTATTGCAAAAACTTTCACACCTTTATGGAGGTCGATAAATGGTTTCAAAATAAAAAAGGAGGGTGATCACGTGGTTCTCTTCACGTTTGATAAGAAGGACGAGGTGGAGAAAGTGATTGCTGCTGAGCCTTGGAATTTTGACAAGCATCTTATGGTGTTACAGTGTTATGACAGAGACACAGACATAGGGGACTTAAAGTTTAATAGAACGAGTTTCTGGGTGCAAGTGCATGATCTTCCGGTGAGATTTCGGAGTCGAAAAGTGGCTGAACAAATATGTGAGGCAGCGGGAAGGGTTGATGTCTCGACTGATGAAGCGGAATCGGAAGGAGATAACTTTATGAGAGTTAGAGTTTCAGTGGATATCACTCAGCCCTTGTGCAGAGGAAGGGTAATTTCTCTGGATAATGGTAAGGAGATGTGGATTTCCTTCAAATATGAACGGCTTCCCAATCTATGCTATTGGTGCGGTTGTTTGAACCATAACGATCGTGATTGTAATCTCTGGATTGAAAGCGAAGGAAGGCTGAAACCTGAATCAAAGCAGTTTGGTCCCTGGATCAAAGCAGAACCTTTCATGCCGACAAGGAGAAATGTGGTCAAAGTTCCCGGTTTTTTTGTTAGTAGAAAATCGGAAGTACCGGCGATGAACAAACCTGTGCAGAAGCCTCCCGTGGTGGTGGTTCGTTCAGGTCAAGCTCCACCAGAGATAGTTCGTCCCGATAAGGAAAGCACAAGGTTTCCTCCTAGTGCAGATAATGCTCCGGATTTTCAGGGGTCAATTATGGAGCTTTTAACGCCAAATGAACCCAGTAGTGTAACGGCTGCTCAAAATTCAAAGAGTGCGGGAACTGTGGAGAGAAATAAGCCAACCGATGCTTTTGAGGAATTAATAGATGACATTGATAAGGAAATCCAGGAGGTTGACTTGGAGGCGCCGAAAATAGCTGAAAACAGAGCAGGTTTGAATATAGAAAAAATTAAAGTCTCACCCGATTTGGAAGGTTCTAGCGAGCAAGATTCTCAGGCACGTGCTTCACTCAATTTTCCTTCATCACGTGCCTCCCCACCAGTGAACTCTAACACCCATACCAGACCCGTGCATGTTGAAGGAACATGGAAAAGAATGACTAGAGCTGAAACCGGATCAGACATAGTAATGGCTGAAGTAGTAGGTGAAAAACGTTTGGCTGGGGATTCAGAAAGCTTACTTGAGTTACCAAAAAAAAGGAAGGTTTCTCATGTAGGTACAACCAAGAAGAAGATATTGGCGGAGGCTGGATTCCAGCCCTGCCAGAAGCCATGAATCTGTTAATATGGAACTGTCGTGGGCTTGGGAACCTGCGTACAGAGAATGAGCTTGTTACCTTGATACGGGCTAAAGATCCCTCTGTCGTGTTTATAGCCGAAACATGGGCAGATGAAGCAAGGCTAAATCGTACGTTGAGTAAAATTAATTTTGATCAGAAATGGGTGGTGCCGAGGGTTAGCAGAGGTGGTGGTTTAGTGTTATTTTGGAAGAATACAGTGAATCTTACTATAGTAGACTCTCACAGATATTACATTGATACTATTATCAATGGGAATTCAGAAAATGAGTGGCGATTTACTGGCTTCTATGGAGAACCCGAGACCTCAAGGAGAGATGAAGCATGGAATAAGTTGAGGAATTTAAATTCAAGGAGGGATATTCCGTGGCTTTGTGCCGGGGATTTTAATGAAATTCTTCGGTATGATGAGAAGCTGGGTGGGTCAAGGAGGAATCATAATCAAATACAATTGTTTAGAGAGGTGGTTGATGAGTGTGGTTTCATGGACCTCGGATTTGTAGGCCCTAAGTTCACATGGGCAAGACACTTTGAGGACGGTAATTCGGTGAGAATTAGATTGGATCGATGTTTGGCTAATAATCCTTGGTTTCAAAAATTTCCAGGAACTAGAATTCATCATCTTCAATCTGTGACATCGGATCACTCCGCCCTTTGGGCAAATTTATCAGGGTTGGAAGAACCACGTAGAAAAAAATGTTTCAGGTTTGAGGAGATGTGGTTGTCTGAGCCCTCTTGTGGCGAAGCTATTGAAGCTGTTTGGAGTAACACCTGTGATCTGCACCCCAGCCTTGCTATCCTAAAAAAGGTAGCTCAATGTGAACAAGAGTTGACTTGGTGGAGTAAGCATAATTTCGGGCATGTGAGAAAGGAGCTAGCTGAGAAAAAGAAGATGCTTGTGGTAGCCGAAAATGAAGCTATTCTTAGTGGGAACAACACTTGGGTTAGGAGCCTCAAGGCTGAAATAAATACTCTTCTAGATAGAGAAGCTAGAATGTGGTGTCAAAGGTCTCGGGTTTTGTGGTTGAGTAAAGGAGATAGCAATACAGCTTTTTTCCATAGCAAAGCAACTAAGAGGTTCAGGAAGAATTTAATCCGGGGGATAAAAAATGCCAGTGGTGAGTGGGTAACTGAGCATGAGGATATGGGGTTGGAGATGATACGGTATTACGAAGAGCTTTTTTCCACTTCAAATCCGAGCCTTTCTACTGAGACTCTGGAGAAAATTCCTTGTTCAGTAACTGAGGAGATGAATGCCGAGTTGGTGAGGAATTTTTCAGATTTGGAAGTGCTGGAAGCTCTTAATCAGATGGCTCCTTTAAAGGCTCCGGGACCCGATGGAATGCCTCCACTATTCTATCAGCATTTTTGGGAGACTATGAAGTATGATGTAACCAACGCAGTACTCTCTTGGTTAAACACAGGTATCTTACCTGACCCTATAAACCATACTCTTATCACTCTTGTGCCTAAAGTTGATAATCCGGAATTAGTAACTGAATTTCGCCCTATTAGTCTATGCAATGTCCTCTACAAAATTTATTCAAAAGTCTTAGCTAATAGGCTAAAGAAATTCCTCCCATCCCTTATTACTGAACACCAATCTGCCTTTGCTAAAGATTGCCTCATTTCCGACAATATTTTGATTGCCTTCAAAACTCTCCATCATATGAAGAACCATAATTCGGGTAGACATGGTTTTATGGCTCTAAAGTTAGACATGAGTAAGGCATACGATAGGGTTGAATGGGTCTATTTGGAAAAACTTATGGAAAGAATGGGTTTTTGTCGTAGGTGGATAGCTCTTGTTATGAGTTGTGTTAAAACGGTGACATATTCTATTATTTTGAATGGAGAACCTATGGGAATGATTCATCCCAAAAGAGGCATACGACAAGGGGACCCCCTCTCCCCTTTCCTATTCCTCCTTTGCACTGAAGGCCTACATGCTCTCATTAAACATTCGGCGAGAGTTGGTGACCTTAAGGGATTTTCCCTATGTAGGAGAGGTCCGAAACTAACCCACTTGTTTTTTGCAGACGATAGCTTGCTATTTTGCAGGGCAACTTATGAGGATTGCAATAATGTTTTGAAGTTGCTAGCTGAGTACGAGTCTTTGTCAGGGCAGAAGATTAATAAAAACAAAACTGCAATCTTTTTTAGCAAGTCTACATCGGAAGAAGCAAAAGCAAATATCAAGAACCTCTTTCAGCTTCATGAGTTTAAATCCTATGAGAAGTACTTGGGGCTGCCTTCTTTTGTGGGTAGGGGGAAGAAGGCGAGTTTTGACTATATAAAAGAGAGGGTTTGGAGGAAGCTGCAAGGATGGGAAAGCAAATTGTTATCACAAGCCGGAAGAGAGGTACTTATTAAATCTGTAATTCAAGCTATTCCTACATATGCAATGGGTTGTTTTAAACTTCCTATTGGGCTTTGTGAAGATATAGAGGCAATGATAAGAAGATATTGGTGGGGTCAAAGGGGAGAGCGGAGAAAAATCCATTGGCTTCCTTGGAGTGAGCTAACAAAATCTAAGATGGTAGGTGGTTTGGGATTTCGGGATTTGGCTTATTTTAATGACTCACTTTTAGCCAAACAAGCATGGCGTCTTATCCATAATAAGGACTCTCTTTTTCATAAAGTGTTTAAGGCGAAATTCTTTCCTAATGGTTCTCTTCTAGATGCAACGACATCATCTTCGGGTTCGTATGCTTGGAAAAGTATCTTGAGAGGTCGTGATGTGATTTTAGAGGGTGCTTGTTGGAGGGTAGGCAATGGAAAATCTATTAAAATTTGGCAGCATTATTGGCTGCCAAGAAAACACCCAACAATGATTGCTTCTCCAATGGTGGAATCTATGGAGGAAGCAACTGTGGACTGCTTGATAGATGAAGGTTCACGCACATGAAATGCTGAAATTGTGGATGGGATTTTTGCACCACAAGAAGCTGAAGAGATTAAGAACATTCCGCTAGCACAGGTAGTGACTGAAGACTCACTGTATTGGCCACTTGCTCAGGATGGGGAGTATAATTGCAAGCTGGGATATCGTTTCTTGAAGGAAGCTGAGGTGAGCTCACAAGCGGAGGGTCGGCCTGACTATGAACAAGGCTTATGGAAGAAAATATGGACTTTGAAGTGTCCTAACAAAGTCAGGAATTTTGTGTGGAGAGCTTGCCGTAACTCTCTCCCATCCAAGTGCAATTTACTGCGACGAACCGTGATCAACGATCAGACCTGTGACAGGTGTAGGTGTGAAGCAGAAGACATTGTTCATGCGGTTTGGAAGTGCAAGAGTTTGGACTGTGTGTGGGATAAAGACACGGCATGGAACTTTCGTGGACTGACTTCGTTTTCTACATTTAGTGAACTGATGGCTTGGGTTCTTGAGAATCAAAGGAAGCCTTCTCTTTTTGCTTTCACGGTTTGGACCATTTGGTCACAGAGGAACCAAGTGCGGACCCAACAGCCATGCTGTCCATTACCGCACCTGCATCAGCTAGCTGCTGAGAGACACTCTGAATTTCATGCCATCCAACCGGTTTCTCCGCCTAGGCAACCACGCAGAAGAATTCAGTGGAAGCCACCCCCACTGAACTCATTCAAAGTCAACTTCGATGGAGCTGTGTCTACCGAAGAACAATGCTCAGGTGTGGGGATCATTATTCGCAACAGTGATGGACTAGTGATTGCTGCAATGTCAGAAAAAATTCCTCAGCTTCTTCAGCCTTCTGAGATTGAAGCCATGGCAGCTGCAAGGGCGCTAAAGTTTACTAGAGAGGTGGGAATTTCAGATGCTGTTCTTGAGGGAGACTCAATGTTGGTAACTAAGGCTTTAGCATCCAAGAATGTGGGCCTTGCTCCTTTTGGTTTACTGATTCAGGATGCCCATAGTTTCTCTTCAACTTTTTCCTCATTGTCTTACTCTCATACAAAGAGAGAGGGCAACCAAGTAGCACACGATTTGGCGAAGTTAGCTTTTACTTTCACAAATTGTGTAATATGGATGGAAGATATTCCATCGGATGTTTTTGACTCTTATCAGGCGGATTTAGCCAATCTTTCTTAATAAAATATCGCAGTATTCATTCTCAAAAAAAAAAAAAAAAAAAGATTGTATATCGAACCCACCAATCCAATGAAACCTACCGAACCTAATACCTTGGGTTGGTTTTTGTGGGTTGGAGTTTTATTTTGAAACCTAGGTCGAGTCATGTTTAAGTTGATAGTTTTTTCAACTCATTTGACCTAATCTACCCACTATGTGTATAATTTTATTTGATTACATTTATTTTTATTTTTATTTTATTAGTTTGATTGATTTTGGTATTCTAAGAATGAGTTTAGTAAATTTGAAATTTTGGAATATAATTTAAGCATATTATATGAAATGTAATAATTTATTGAAAAATGTATTTAAATAATTGATGAAATCATAACTTTTTACGATGTTGGGTTAGTTTTTACACATGTGATGGGTTGGAGACAATTAGGAATTTCTCAACACAAGAAGGTTATATTGTTTTGAATTGATCACTCAAATAGAATATTTCGGTATTAATATGTACTAGTACATTTTGGAAAATTTTATTCATGTGCTTCTAAAAAATAAATATAAAAAGCGCACAATTCATGACATCTTCTTACTCAACATAAAAATTTTATAACATTTAAAAATAATAATAAAAACCATAAGCAAAGCCAAATTATTTTATATAGCCATCTTAAAATTATTCTCGAAATTAAAATTAAAGTGTACATAACTAGGGAGAAAAATGATCAAAATGACTTAAAGTTATATAAAAAAAACTAAGAGCCAATTTCTATTACAGACCGAAGTAGTGCTATTGCTCGAAAATGCTAGAATACATTGAAATGCTATGGCTAAACCTAGTAAAAAATTTGGCAAAGTATAATGATTCTAAGTTCTAACCATCCATTAATATATATATATATATATATATATTTTTTTTTTCTTTCTTTTTTTGATGAAAACCATCCATTAATATTGATAATGCAAGATTCATTTATCCAAAATATATCAAAATGTATGTTCTTTGTTTACAAGATCTTCATTGCAACCTTTTTTTGGTTCTCATCTTCACCAAAGATTGTTCATTAATACATGAAATGGGCTAGCTAGCCTTTAAGTGGGCTAGCCTTTACAGAGGGAATTAAGCTTTACTTTCTAAAAGAAATTAGATGGGCTGTCGTTATATTTATACGAATGAATTAAATCTTCCTGGGATTTTTAAATGGATTGCCCCACCTGAGCCTTGTATAAAATTAGATACAGATGGCAGTTCTTTAAATAATCTTGGGTTGGCTTGGCTGGTGCAGGCGGTGTTTTGTGCAATTGTTCAAGCTTATGGGTTTCTAATTTCTCTTTAAACTTGGGCTTACCTTCTAATAGTATAGCTGAATTATGGGCTATTCGACAGGCTCTTATGTTAGCATGGGATTTAAGTTTTAAATTTATTTCCCTAGAGATTGATTCTACTATGGTTATTTCTTGGTTAACTACTAATGGTGATTTATTACCGGATGTCATCTCGATAATCTTTGATTGCAGAAATCTTATGGCACGAGCATGGACCATCCATCTACTTCACATATACCTTGAGGCAAACAGATCTGCGGATATACTAGCTAAAATGGGACATCAACAACAGAGTATTTTGGAAGTTTATAATACTTGCCAATCTTTTGTATATACAGCTTTTGTTTGGGATATAAAGCACCTCGAGACTAGTAGACTGTGTCTTTTGGAGGTTTTTGAGTTTGTTGTTGTATAAACTCTTTTATATATAAATAATATTTTCCCCTTTTATCAAATAAATAAATCTTCCCAATAAATTTGGGCTAGAATTTTCATTGAAACAAAAAGACAAAAATAAGGTGCAAAAGTGGGTTCTAGTTAGCTTAATTAAGAAAGTCTTTGATAGTTGAATAAGAAATGTTCAATTTCCCCTATACTAAAAATTGATTGGTATCTTGGTTTGCAAATAAAAAGTTATCTTTATCATCAAGAGTAGACGCTATAAGTTGAAACTCTCTTATAAAAAATAAAAAATAAGAACACATACTATCCAAGCATTACATTAGGCTTTACTATCAGCATTACAAATGCAAAAATTATGGTTCAAGCATAGTAGAATGAGGAAATTGGGTTAACTTGGGCCAAACATAAAACAATAAACAAAATAAAACAAATGGAGTATACCTTATAGTTTTTATATTAATAATCATCAAAATATAGCTAATGTATTATGTTACATTGAAACTGTACAGTATTTTCTTTCACTTAAAACACTTTGAACAATTGCTTGGACCTGAGTGAGAAATGATGCATCAGCTTAAGAGCATCAAAATGAATCTTATAACTTTTTTTTCCAGTTCTTACATAGCTGTTACATGTTTCGTCCACATCGAACTTTTACAACTTGAATTACTAATGTTCCCTCTTTACAAAAAGAAGCTGAAATCTAGTGTTATGTACAATATGATAGCATACAAAGTACAAACGAAGACCAAATCACTACAAGTTTGTGTCCTTGGCACCAATATTCCAGTCAATTGCAAGTAGAGGGATTTATCCAAATTCATACCAGCTAGGCACTGTCAAAATCACTGATCAGACCGTTTGAGGTAGAAAACACTAGATTCCTCAAGAAAAAATATTTAGAAACCAATTTTATAGCCACAGGCTTTTCTATTCTTCCATTCCTACTCCTTCAAATGCAGCTGTCATGGAAGCTGATGCCTCTTCTAGTGTCCGCTTCTTCTCAGTTGAACTGAAGGCCTCGAGAACATCTCCCACCTCCCAATCATTATAATCTTCCATCCCAATTCCACATTCTAGTCCAGCATTTACCTGGCCAAGAGGACAAGATATTTTGCATTTTAAAAAACAAGAGAAAACAACATCCATGCCAAGCCAACAGCACATTAGGGGCAATCACTCTCCGTAAGATATTTAGCCACAAATAATCTAAAGCCTAACATGCTGAAGATGCAGTAAAGCAAAAGATATCCTCTATTTTAAAAAATAATTAAAAAAAAAAAAGTGGGTGCTCAAGGCTCTTAGAGCACCTTACTAATCCCTGGGTGAGTGTAATTCTCATACCACACACATTAGATAATTACGAGGAAGAATCCCTTGGGGTGGTGGCCCTAAGAGGTTGACTAGGAGACTTAAACTCAGGACCTCATGAATCACATGAAGCTTGGTAATCACTAGACCAACTCCTTGGGCTTAGCAAAAGATGTCTTTGAGTTAGAGAAACAAAGATGTATGGAGGCCAAATAGCAATATGATATGCATCTTATTACAGGCACACATCCTACTCACAAGAACCTCAAGAGAAGTCTATCTTATAAATTCATATTGGGAACGCAGATAGCATCCTACTAGTAACTAGCAAAGGAAGAAGTCATTATTTATTCATATACTTGACAAATAAGAAGCCTTTGATCTAAGGGTATTTTCCAATTTATCATGCACAAGGACTGAAGCATGTATGTGTAAATTATACAAGTATACATTATCAACAAAATTATGCATGTGCATACCTTTTTTTTTCATACCTACAATCAAATGTTCTTATCTATTCTATAGGTATGTTTATGCATGCAAGAATGTACGACTATAGGCCTGTAAATATTCTATAGGTATGTCCTAAACATTGAAAGATCTCCATCAAATGGTAAATTTAGCATAATTTGGCATACTTCAAGATCCAATGGAATTGCAAGTTCAGAACACACATCAAAGACAAGAAGACTGACTATATTATATTAGTTTGCCAAAAGGACAGATATTCTAAAAGAACTGGCATGCCCTCATATCAAAAGGCAGAATTTGTAAAAATCAAACCTCTTTCACAATTTCCTTAACCCGTCTCAGAGAATCAAGAACGCCAACATGAACCACTTTGCCCTTTCGAATCACCCGAATGCCACAACCATTCACCACTTTTCCATCTACTACCATGCAGCCAGCAACACGACCACTGCCACTGCTAAAAACAGCCCGGACTTCCACTGAGCCAATTGTTACTTGTTCCTATCAACATAAGAGCAACAATTCCACATTAGAATTTCAGTGATAGAAACTTCAGATGTTTATTCAAAGAAAAAGCAGTGCATGCACCATATAGTTAATACGTAAAACGAGACATCCCATGCTTAAAATAAGGACGAGTTACAAATTTCTATAAGGCATTCTATAATGAGTACTTCAAAATGGGGTGTGCACAATGCCACGGAAGGGGAGGGGGCTGGAGTGACATTGTTAAGAGCATGTCCAGGCAAAGAGAATAACACAAAGTATATCCAAAATCGTACAGGTATATGCAGCACATAAAAATACATGCAAAATAGCAACAAAAACCTAAAAGACCAATAAATAAATTAAAACAAGAATGATTTTCTTCTTAAGGGTGCCAAAAATTGACAAGATAAAGGTCAATAATCATGAAGGTAAAAGTGGTGTGATAAACAACATGATCTGCAAGGATTTAACAGAGGATAGGCTACTGATAGGAATAAACACAGGTAAATAATTCAAAAAACCAACCCCACGCAATTGGAGTAAGGCTATGTTTGGTACTTATGTCAAACATATGTCCTGTTACATAGACACTTCATATTACCTTTGTGTTTCGCATAGGGAAAAAAATAAACAGACTTCAACAACTTATTTGTGTCCAATTAAAAGATTAGAAGGTTCAATGAATTTAAGATCTAGACACAGTACAACTGACATGCACATCAAAATCCATGTAACACAATGCATCTTTGGTTTCAAATTACATAATAATAAATAAATAACTGTCCAAACCCACCTCAACAGGTTCTAGGAGTCCTTCCATTGCATTCCGCACATCATCAATTAGTTCATAGATAACTCTATACAATCGAATCTCAACACCTTTATTTTCAGCATAGCTTTTCACAGATCCTGAAGCTTTGACATTAAATCCCAATATAATGGCATTACTGGCAAACGCAAGATCAACATCGCTGTTGCTTACATCTCCTGTTGTTTGCAAGAGAAACTTCAAAGTGACATTATCTTGTGGCAACACCTGTAGAGCTTGTCTGACAGCCTCAATGGATCCCTAATCATAATGAAAATCAAGTTTAATGGCAGATTCAAAAGGCTATGAAATATATTGTATAGATACTCTTTCAGTACAAACACAAAAGATGCTTGCAAGCATATGTGTGCAAGCACAATATATTTGTGTTAATCATAATTGATACTGCAACAAATGCATTGATACATAAAAAGATTTTAGATTTGCATTCAAAAGTGAAATACTGAATACTAAGCAAACATCATTAAAATTAAATTATATGTTTATTCCTCTTTCAATTTTTCACTAATATCAGTGGTTTATAACTTAAAAAATGGGCAGATTAGGATCAATCAAGTTCTCAAGAAGTGGAAACAAGTGCAATGTACCCATGCAACTTCAAGTTAAACGCATACGAGAGGATGCAGAAGCAACGTTTTTGGGTGTCCAAATAAAATTTTCCATATGTTATCATCCAATTTGCATGTGGATCTTAGAGACAGATTTTATGAGACATTACTTAGGTACTTCTACTTTCACTTAACTACCTAATGTCCAACTTTTAGAATATTAAAGAACATGATGAAATAATTGTAAAACTTATTTATAAGCGTAGAAAATGAGTAAATTAGATGGTCTAAACAAACCAAACAACCAATCCAACCAAAGATTTTCAAGTCTTGATTGTTTTTGCAGCCAACTCTATCCTGTGCTTTATAGGTCTACAATCCAGGTAATCCTATCCAATGAGTCAAACCAAACAAATATTTCATGCCAATCAATTATACCATGGACAATTAACCTATTATATGTCCAGTACTTTCTAGTCAAGCCATTTATGAAGAGAGAATAGTGTATTAGAATATGTCATTTCCAAGACATTATATACTCCTTCCGTCTCTCAACATTTACAAGGTATAATATGGCACTATTATCAACAAAGAAAAAGACAAAAATATGGCCTAAAATGCCATTACTTTATGACATAATTGTCCTACGAACTAGTTTGAAAACAACCTCCTCCAACCCACTACATGTCAATTCAAGTAATCATCCATGTATACTTTTAATCACTTGACAGTTTTAATTGTCATGTGACTAGTTTAAATCACTTAATAAGTCATGTGATTAAAATACAAATGGATGGTCATCTAAGCACCACGTAATAGGTTAGAACAAATTCTTCCTCCAAACTAATTTAAAGAAAAACATTGTCCTTTACTTTATATTGGAGGTGTCAAGACTTTTGACAGAGCTTGTCTACTTTTTCAGAAAAGGTAAGGATAATATAAGGAATTGAATTTGAAATTTTAAAAATGGGGAAAAAATAATACTACAAGATTTTACTCATTTGTCACAGTAAATTCTACCTCATATAAAGACATAAAATGCTCAAATTATATGTGCTTTAGCTCTCCTTTTAACCATCATTGACGAACAAAGAATTTTGGTTTCCAGTTTATTTGCAGCTCTCTATATTTTCATTTGTTAATCATATCCCATTCTTCCATGCACTATTATAAATGTCCAAAGGCTTTCCAAGCAATTAACATATGATGTTGAGAATTGAGTATGATAATTGCACACTGCTACACACAAACTATTTGTAGGTTCGTTGAAAATCCATTATGATGCAGAGATCATTTTGGGGACATACAACCAGCATCATAAAATTTCAATGCTGCAAAATGTTCCAAGGAAGCCTCTGAAATTTCTAAATTGATGTTCTTTTAATATTCCACTGACTGTGACATGATCAATTAGTTAACACAAAATTTAGAGTAATCTATAATCTTACTCAAGAAAGTCTTATACTGTATTAATTATATAATATTATATTTTGTGTGTGTGTGTGTGTGTGTGTGTGTTATATTATTCAAACTTGCAACATGAACAACCTAGGCTTTCAGACGAGAGAAAGACAGAGATAAAGAACAAGACACAAAGCTTAATCAGCTTTCTTAAATTTCTAGATAAATAAGTATGCATACCTGAACATCAACCTTCATGATGATATTCAGCTGGTGCAAGTCTAATCCAGACTGCTTTCCAGCTGAAACAGCAGAAGCCAAGGAAGAAAGAGTAATCTTCCCATCTCCAGCCTTAGCTGATATTCGTTCATCTCGTAATGCCTCAGCACGTGACTCAGCCCTTTCACGTGCAATATCAAGGGAGCCAACAACCTCAAATTCATCACCAGCAGTTGGAACATTATTTAACCCAATCACCTGCATATGTACGTAGAAGTAAAATTTAGAAAAACATTGCACCAAAAGTCAGACAACATAGTGTAGGCATCATTTGAGAAAAAAGAATGCTAAGGAGTTAAAATCACAACCCCACCAATCCCAAGAAATAAGAAGCTTAACCTGATTTTCAACTAAACACTTTACAAAATATCTCTAAAGCTACTTGCATAAAGAACCAATTTGATTTTGCTTGTATTTGTTTCCAATTGTTACAATAATGGTTAAATGATCAAATTCACCATTTACTAATAGTTTAAGCTTTTGGGAGAAGTAGTAATTCTTGAGTTTGAACTTTGTTTCCACTCTACATCCCACTTAAAGAATTAAAAATCCCACTTGTTGGCCCCACTTATTAAGAGAAAGTATAGATCCGCACAAGAGGGAGAGTGTTAGAATTATAGTAAATGTAAAGGCTTTGAGACAAAAAATAATGAAACAACAATTATACCTTTAAGAATGAGTGCAACTGATACCAAAAAAATGCTCAAATGGAATAAATTTGAATGTCAAAGATACCAAAAAAATGATCTTTTGCATTAATGCTTTTAACAGCACATGATCTCAATCTAATTGTAAGTAAACTTTCTGTCTTGCCTCAATGTGGTTTGAATACATGTTTAGGAATATATTGTTAATTTTCAGAATCAATCTCGATATTTCTTTCGATATTTATTCTAAAGATAATGTCTCCCTTTCTTAATGAATGCTCTGTACTCAAAGCCCCTTAAAGCAAAAACATAATGTTCTTCCTATTACTTTTTTTTTTTTTAAGTTATATATATATATATATATATATTTCTCTTAAGAAATAAAACAATTCTTCATTTTTCCCCCCTTTGTTACTTCAGCTTTATTCTTTCTACTTTACTTTTCGAACCCTAAACAATTAGCTAATAAAGAAAAAAGCATAAAGGATCCCTTAAAAGGGTCTATAAACTTTTTTCTTTTGCTAAGTGATGAAGGAAATGAGTGGTTGAATAGGTACTAATCCCAGGTGCACCTCAAAAGTAGTGAATAAGGATGTGTGTTTATAAGCGTCTAACTCAAATAGTACTTCCTCCTTCCACAATAGTCAGATGGAGAATGAGGTTGATGGTTCAAGGCCCAGTGAGTACATACATAACTTAGCATTAAAATATATTACTTTAAATGCAATATTGGAAATAGAAATATTGATTTCTATGGCTGGACTTTACAAGATGAAGTTTAATTTTATTACTATATGCTTATTATTTTCTTAAAAAAAAAAATAATAAATAAAAAATAAACTAAACAATGTGTCCTAACATTTAACCTTTTTGGGGGCCATCCAGAACATTTCATAAAGTTTTTAATTTATTACAATATGTTTTTCTTTTCTTTTTTAAACCTGAATAATGAATCACATTAACCTTTTTGGGAGGCAGCCAGAACATTTGATATTCTTAAAGGGCTCACCATTTTTTTCACAAAAAAAAGTCACAGGCGCCAATCAAGGACAGAAAAATATATGCTTTGCATTGGGTTGGGGGGAGGAGGGGGGTTCATGACACATTAATAAATGCAAATAAAGGGGAAATAAACCTGCACAGGTATAGAGGGTCCAGCTTCCTTCACACGATTTCCACCATCATCAAATAAAGCCCGCACCTGACCATCAGCATAGAAAAACATCCATTAAAGATTGGGTGTTGTAAATAATGCAAAAATAACCAAACTAAATAGCTGAGCATGTCAAACTTAATCATTTGACTACATAAGCACTGAATTATATCTTAAAGAAACTTTTTGGATTTCAAACTACTGTGTACCAACCTTTCCAAAGGCTTCTCCACAAACTACTATATCCCCTGTTTTAAGAGTCCCATTCTGCACAATAAATGTAGCTAATGGTCCTTTAGATTTATGAAGACCTGCCTCAATGACTGTGCCCTTTCCACTTCTATCAGGATTAGCCTTCAGCTCTTGTAACTGAAAGACACATGCATATTGTTAGGATATAAAAGAGAAAGATGTCAAAAAACAACACAACTAATTGAGAATATTTGATCATAGGCAAAAGGTACAACTCCAAGAGCCCTCCACCTACATACTATACAACCAGTTTAGCTGACACATTAATACATGAAATTTTGAACATACAAAAAAGAAGACCTTCATTCTTGGAAACATTTCAGCAAGGTAATCCTACAGCATATTTTAAATCTTACTATGTGGGTGAAAGTTTTGTACCTTTATGCCTAAATGTTTTAATGGTAGAGGTGTTGTACTTACTTTTCATGATTTATGAACTTATTTAAAACATTGCCAAGGACAAACTGAATCATTACAAGATCTGTCATTCCTGGGAAAAAGGCTAGCCCATGAATATGTTTACTCAATCTCCCCCCCCCCCCCCCCCCCAAAAAAAAAACTAAATAAATAAATAAAGAGATAAAAACGCAAATAACTGTAAATGATGAAAATATGAAGAAAAATGAAAGGAATAAATAAATCTCTCTTACAAGCTTCGATTACCATTGCTAGTACAAGGTAAGATTTTCCTTCATACTTGATTTTTTTTTCTTTAAAAAAAAAAAGTTAAGGTTTGTATAACCTATTATAATAAGAATATCAAAGGCAACAAGTTTGCACATCAACAACTTCTAACTCACCTCGGCAACAAGCATCACCGTTTCCATAAGATCATCAATATTCTCCCCTTTAAGAGCGCTAATCTGTTAAAAAGAGATTGAAAAATGAATCAGAAAATGTATAAAGCACCAATGTCAGATGTCGTTACAACTCCTGAGCTTCAGATAACAACCTGAACCATTGGGGTATCACCACCCCAGTCTTCAGGCATTAGGCCAATTGTAGAAAGCTCTTGCATTACTCGTTCTGGATTAGCTCCATCTTTATCTATCTGGTGCAATGAAAGAAATATGATTGAGAATCAGAAAGTTCAGAAGCCAGGACCACGCAAAGCAATAAGGATTCCAACTGTTTTTCCATGTTATCATATTTTATCCCAAAAAGAAAAAAAGAAAATCATGCCATTATAATTCACATGCCTTATTTATAGCAATCACTATGGGTACTCCAGCGGCTTTTGCATGAGCTATGGCCTCATTTGTTTGAGGACGGATTCCGTCATCAGCAGCCACTACAATAATAGCAATGTCTGTCACCCTTGCTCCACGAGCCCTCATTGCTCCAAATGCCTACATGAGTGGATATAATACATATCATCTAAAGCAAGACTGTACAAGCAAGTTACAGTTCATTAAATCATAAATAATGTTTATAGAACCCCGAATATGATCCATGAGGATATCCTTTGGGCTGGCCGGGGGGTGGGGGGGTTGGTGTGGAAGAAAAAGTCATTAACACGTTTTCTGAGTAACATTTGTACCTCATGTCCAGGAGTGTCAAGGAAAACACATGGCTGCACCTTGCCATCTATAGGAACTAACACCTCATATGCACCAATTCCTTGTGTAATCCCACCTGCTTCTGTGGCAGCTACCTGCAAATATCTAGCAATCAAGCTTAAATTGAATAACATGTATGACAAGCTACCACCAATAGCACAAAACTCCAATAACATACAGATATGATATAAAATCAAACATGACAAGTAGGGGTTTCTCTAAAATTATCAGTTTTAACCAAACCAAAAAAAAGAAAATTAGTATTCAAAAAAAAATTACCAAAAATAACAGAGCCATAACATCTTATACTGGAAAGAAACTGAAAGGAGCATCAAGATGATTAAGCTTCCATATGTACCTTGCTCTTCCGAATATAATCCAAAAGGGTTGTCTGCCAAGCGGGTAGCAACAAAAACGTATTAGCAATCATATTGAAATTTAAGGCAAAAGCAAGAGAAATTAACAGGAAATGGATGCAGAAGGTCCAAACGAAAAACAGGATCACAAATTGCCAACACTTACCTTCCCGTGATCCACATGACCCATTATAGTAATGACAGGAGGCCGGTCTTGTAGTTTGTCCAGGTCTTCTTCATCAAAAATTTCCTTCTTTCTTGCCATTTCTTCCACTTTGATGGAGTCAGCATCTAGGACTTCCACTTCATGCTCCCTACAAATCATTTTCACAATATCTTTGTCTAGTTTTTGCACCCCATCAGGCTTAATCCCTTTTGAGTATAAATACCCGAGAATTTCACCTTCACCAATAGTCAAGTTGTAGGCTAACTCCTCTATCAACATACCTTCTTCAGCAACCTCAAGAATTTCTACTTTGACAGGAGCTGCCTCTTTGGCAGCCTGAAGTTTGGCCGCCTTCCTACTTGCTTTAGTCCATTTCCTACCCTTCCTTGCAGCACCAGGGATAGAGACATTAAGTTCTGAAGTGTCCTCATCTGTGTCAACATCTTTAAACATTCGTCTCCGTGATCCACCAGCTGGAGCATTTTTCTTACGATAGTCATCTTTGAACTTTCCGGGTGGGGGGCCTTTTCCTGGTTTTGCTGGGGCTAAAACAGCTTGAGCAATCAGAGGATCAACCGCTGGTTTCTTGGAAGCAAATTTGTCAATCAAAATTGGCTTACGTTCTGTAGTTTTCAAGCCAGAGTCAGTTTCATCAATAACTGATGACTTTGGAACTGCCCCAACATCCTTCAAAACAATAGGTTTCTTTATTACAGACTTTGGAGCTACAGAAGGCTTTGCTTGTAATTGTGGTTGTGGTCTCAAAGGTGGCTGAGGGGGCCCTGGAGAAGGAGGGGCTTGCGACTCTACCTTTCCCCGTGCCTCCTTTTTAGTCTCGTCTTTCACAATTGTCTTATTACCATTCTTACCCTTTACCTCCTTTTGTACCGTAGCGACATTGTCCCCTTTCCTCCACACACTCTTCAAAGTTTTAGAATTCTGAGTTGCTCCCGCCGTCGAAGTACTATTTGTGTTAGATGGTATAGATTTATTTACAACCCTACTCTCACTCCTACTCCCTGGCTTACTCACCCTCGAAGTTTCTAACTTCTCTGCCTTCTCCAATACCTCTCCAAGCGATTCGATCACCTTATTCCTCTCCTCAACAACCCCCAACTCTCCACCACCATCACCAGAATCCCCATTAATTCTTGATGGTTCCCAAGCAGACCCCGACGACATCAAAACCGGCTTAGGAGTTGGCTTACGTAGAAAACCAACATCACTATCATCACTTTTACCTCCTCTATAGGTGTTACTTTGTTCAGAAACCAAGTCAGTCGCTGTTGTGGCAGAATATTTACACACAGACAATGACACACAATGCCATCTCTTCTTCTTAACCCAGTTCCCTTTTGTCAAACAACCTCTCCTCACCAATGAGTAGTGTGACCTTTCAGAAGCCAAACTTCCAAAACTGGCCATAGACGCCAGAGAAACCATTGTTCCTTGCATACTTCCTACTATTATTAACATGGGGGTCTATAAAAAACAGTCCCCAACAACAGCCTTAATTCAATCCTTTCTAATTCCTTATATCATATCCTCAACCCTCTACAAATCCCAGGTGGCCAATTAGCTGAAAAGTTGGTATTTTCAGTTCAGAAACAAATAGAGCAAACAAAATTCAAGCTACCCAGAAATGAAATTGCCCCAAACAAACAGTATATTTAAATACAAATGATGACACCCAATAATTTAAAAAAGAAAAAAACAGTATTAGTATCTTACCTCTCTCAGAAAGTTATGATTTTTTTGGTGAGAGTGGATGCAAGACCGTTCTGGGAATCCTATGGTTATAGATACAATGTTGTCTGTGTGAAGAAAGGTAAGTGAGGAATGAAATTTGGGTACATGTGGATACGAAGAATGAAGGGGATAATATTATGGTGTGGGAAGGAAGAAGCTAAATTTGGTTGAGAGGGAATATATGTGAAAATATGTGTGGCTGCTTCTCCGCCTATCAATGTGTAATGTCACGCGATGATAAGGCTGTGCCTTGTTTTGTTTCTAACTTTCTATGGTCCGTGCCTTTGTGGTTTTTCTTTTTTCTCTTTTTTTCTATTTGTAATATAAGGGTTATTGACGTAACCAGTTTTCCACCACTAGATCAGGGTGATTGATTACAGCCATTGATCTAAGGGAACTAGCAACAGTCCACCTCAACAGTCAAACTCGTGTATTTTTTTTCCTCTCTAATTTATTTATTAAAAAAAATTGACCATTTTGTTGTTGTTTTTTTCTTTTCTTTTTTTGATAAAACAATTTTTTTGTTGTTGTTTGAGTAGGCGGTGGAAGCTGGATGTTTGTTTTGCAGTCTTATGTTATCTCTGCGTTGGGATGGGAATTGGATTTGGTGTAAGTGATCTTCATTTCAATTCCAAATAAGAAGTACATAATAAATAAATATGAGAAAAAAGAACATTTTATCACAATAATCAATATTTACATGCCGAAACAAAGAACTAGCCAGATGTTTACACTTTAAAGTAAACTTGTGTTGGTTTGGACCGTATAGTATGGTTAAATATTTTTAAAAAGAACAAGACTTAAATACAGTACTTAAGTGTTATTTCTTATATTTCTTTCTTAAATTCAGCCAAGTGAATTTTTTCTTATTGAATAAAAGTGTATTTTTAGTTAAGTAGACACATGATTGAATCTTAAGAGAGAAATTTAAGAAACTGCAAATAAAATATTGTATTTAAATTGTCTTTTTATAAATACAATAGTATTTTTATTTATTGTGTCGGAATCTAATGATATAGCGCGCGTTTGGGTAGCAGCCAATGTGAGTTTCAACGTTTGCATTTTAGTTGGGTCTCACAGCACTGTTCACGATCCAGTCAAAAATGAAAAAATGCGCATACCAAAGCATTTTTGGGTCTCACAATACTATTCACACATTTAAAAATTATTTTATTTCAGTATTTTCAATAATAAATTTTTAATTTTCAATGAATAAGCGATATCCAGACTCACCTCTATGCTCCTATCATCCGGTACAAACCACAAAAAAACGGAGATTGTGTGTACAATGAAAGTAAGGTTGTAAGGATGGTGGGTTGGATGTGTTTAGGCCCAAAAAGGTAGTTGGGCAATTTTGGGCCAATGGTACTCTAATAGATTTGGGCCAGCCAAGTATTGAAGAATCAGCTCCAACGTTTATGCCGGCTTTGAGTGACAAGGAACAACGTTGGCAGTGTAACAGCCATACAGTTTTGCAAAAGTTCATGGTGAGAAGGAGTGCTAAACTACTAGTTTGGAATAGTTAACAGCTTCCAGAATCTTGTACACGTAGGTACATATAGATACACAGAATAGATCTCTGTCTCTATCTATTGGTATACTTCATGCATGAATGAAGCTTTTGATTGTGAACCAGCGCGCTTTCACAGTAATGGCATCACCGCTGAGGCTGAGATCAATAGCCCGCAAGGCTTGTTTGCGTTGTTATTCTTCTTCTGCTTTGAAATGGGAAGGTGGGGTTTCCATGGTGCAAGGAGCTTCCAGAGGAATTGGCCTTGAATTTGTGAGCTTTCTTTACTTCCTCTTTCATTTTCTTCTTTATTGGAGTACAACATTTCTCTATAAAAAATTTACTTGCAATTTCAACATTGTTTGGTCAAGTGAAATGTTAAATTTTCGTGACATTCTGTTAATGTTGCATCCTGCCAAAGCTAATCAAAGAAAAAGATGAAAATGAAAGCTTATTCCTAATTTGGAGTTAATTTAAGTCAATTACTAATAAGCGTGTGCATGTTTTGTGATACTGATGTCCAACAACAGTTACCAAAATTAAGGTCAAGGGTTAAAGTTCAAGATATAAAAAAGTGGAAATAACCAACTTTTTCTTTCTTTCTTTTTTATTTTTTTATTTTTTAGTTACAATAAGTGAGACGGGATTTAAACCTGTATGTTTTTGTTGGATACACCAGGTGTCATTTTAGCTACTTGGCTAATTAGTCAAAATTACCAGTTGTCCTACTACCAACATGTGGGATTTTTTGCTTTTCAAACGAGAGATAAAGTGGGGACATATTTGATCTCTAAACTACTTACTCTGATAATAATAATAAATTAATAGTTGTCCCAAAAGCTTTAGCGGTTAGGAAATATGAGTTAATCACTTAATCATTGTTCTAAAACTTTTTAAAAGATTGGTCTTATGACATAGAGTTAGGACCCCTAATTTCATTGGCATTGCAAGTTGCAGCAAACTCAATGCCAAGGGCCCTGCAAAGTGCCATTCATCTCACCAAAGAGAAGTATTATCCCCATTTCCAATCTGGTGCTTAAGAAAGGCCTAGTTGTATCCTTTAAGGTTTAAACCCCAGAACTTTCTTTCAGCACTAAGAGCATTGAAAAGGTTGAGGAGACAATCCTAAAGCTAATTGCATCTCAAAACATAGGTTTTTAATCCAAGCAACCTACGGATATAAAGATAGAGTGAATAAGGAGAATATTATATTTCTCATTACTATGTCTTTTTCCAATCACCATTTTTTCTAAAACCTAAAACATCCTCCATATTTTAATAATATAAAAAATATATATTCCAACTAAGCTTAGCCCCAAAAGCTTTATCTGAAGCTCCCTGTCACAACAAAGCCACAGAAGTTTAAGTCAATGGCCTTTACGACCTTTGGGGGAAGAATGAACTTTTTTAGTAATGTTGTGTTTAATGTTTTAAATTTAGACTTTTATGCATTGGTGTATTGATTTAAATATTTTCGAAAGTAATAATTTTAAGAGGAGTCTTTACTTGTCATCAAGTAGTGGAAATTTTCCACGATCACCTGTCAAGATGTGGAAAAAAATTGTCTTGTTCACGAACTGCCTTCTTGTCCTTTTTTGGCCTACTCTAATGTGGGTGGTCAATCCACAGTCAGTCTTTGCTACTCTGGTATAAACCTTGAAACATGTTCTGAACTCTAGTTTAGTGTGCTTTGGTTGGTTTTCTGGTTCTTCCAATAAGTCTGCTGCAAAATTGCTGGTCATGATTAGACAAGAGTTTTAGATGTCTTTTGGAGGCCACCATTAAGGGTGTATAGGTATATCGGTTGCTATGTGATTCTCTTATTTTTCAGATGAATAAAAAATCTTCCACTGTATAATTTTTATGGCTACCTCATGAGTTTATGAAGTAATAGTTACTAAAATTTAATTTTCAAGTTGTTTTTATGAAGGGAGATAAGTTGTTTAAGGGTGCCAAAGATGAATGTCTACAGTTACTGATGATTATCCTCATTGCTCTTCCATGATCTTATGAACTTGTACCTTTTAGCATTTCTAATTTCTACTGAGTTGCATCCTACTCTCTTTTGTGTCAGATGCTGCTTCATTTTGAGTGTGCAGAGTCTGAACTTTATGGAGCATCAGTACTGCTGTGACGTTGTCAATAATCATTAAATTAGATTTCTAGGTATTTGAGTTGCATTGTTTCTACCATAATCTGTAGGTGCTTGTGACAAGTTTTTTTATGCTTGTGCTCTGGTCCAGTACTTCTATTCTTGAATTAAGTGAATTCTTCTGGTGCAACAAGGCCACAGAAATCTTATTTTGTTTTTAGAGTTTGTCTGCATCAAATTGAGATTGACTCTAATGGACCATTAAGAGAGAGGAATTAAATCAATGAAGCATTAGTTCAAGTAAATCCTTGTAATCATGTGACTTATTTTCTGCCTCATATAGGTTAAGCAGCTGCTGGAGAAGAATGAGAAAGGGCATGTTGTTGCTACTTGCCGTAATCCTGATGCAGCATCAGGGCTTCTACATCTGAAAAATAGATTTGCTGAAAGACTTAGCATTCTACCATTGGATCTGACCATTGAAAGCACCATAGAGGTTATATGACCACTTACTCAAAGGGAAAATTTTTCATTTGACCTTTCCAAGATGATTTTTGTACCTTTTCAGTTTGGTACCTTTCAAGTGTCTAAATCTATAAACCTTGATTCAGTAGACTGATGCAATCAAGAATTTTTCTTTTCCTACTATTTGAGTTCAATGATATTGGTTTTTCACTTTTGAGATTACTTGGAAAATTGTTAGGCCTTTGGTAGAAATGCAAAGTAAGTACAGAAAAATTGGAGGTCTATTGATATGGGTGTTGAAAGGTTGTTTAGTTTAGTTTTGTCAAAAATAAAAAGGGAAGAAAGAGAGGAGAGAGGTTGTAAGATTTGCAACTTTTGCTTCCTTTTTTTGGGTCTTGTCAATGATATGGTACATTAATAGTTAAGACTATAGAATTCCCACTTAGCAGCAACAAATTTAGTATTTGTTATTTACCCTGATATTATGTCACATTTCAGGCATCTGCAAAGTCTATTAGAGAAAGATTTGGTTCTTTGAACCTTCTTATTAATGCATCTGGAATTCTGTCAATCCCTGATGTGTTGCAACCAGGTACAGTTTGTTTCATTGTTTGAAGCATGATTTCCAGACTAGTAGTGGCTTTGACATCTGCAATAAAATTTCTAATTGTGAACTGAAACTAAGATATTTTGTTACATTATTTTACTTCTTCTATTAAAGCTCGGCAGTCAATCATATTCTTCTATTTGCAGTACAGAAACAACATTGACCAAAGTAGAGAAATCATCTTTGCTTCTTGCATATGAGGTTAATGCTGTGGGTCCAATTATGGTGATTAAGGTGTGCTCATTAAAAATTTTCATTTTATTACTGTGTTTGATGTTGAACAAAAAGGTTATAGTAGACCAATGCCTGCATCCTGTTAGGTGTGTTTGTTTTATTAAGTTGGAACAAAATCTCTAAAGAATATTTTTTGAGTGATATTCAATGAGATGAAAATGTAGTCCATCATTTGCTTGTTTCTGTTCATAATGGGAAAATACAACTCATGAACCCGGAATAGGATCAAACTGTTGACCTTGCCCTCCACCCACCAAATGTTCCAGAGACCATTGAAAGGATAATTCTGTTTCTGTTATATATTCTTAAACAAAAGTGTGGAAGAAGACTTCTTCACATTGTGGGATTGGAAAGACATCTAGATCTAGCATGAAGAGATGCATGTAAATCAGCTAATCTCATGTTAATTGTTACTACTGCTCTCCACAGATAATATCTAGATGCAGAAGCACTGCTTTCCCCAATAAACAGTTTAATTGTTTTTGCAATAAGCCAGTTATTGGAATGCTCTATCTGAAGTTTTGATTGCAATTGGGCTTGTTTAACTCCCATTTTGTTTAAGCTTCTCGAGGCTGTATAGCATATAGTATAACTAAATATTGTGGTTTGTGAGTTGTACTAGCAGCACATGTGGCCGCTCCTAAAGGTTGGCGGAGGCTCTGGGACTGAAAGGGACGTCGCGGTTGTGGCCAATTTGAGTGCTAGGGTGGGATCCATTGGAGACAATCACCTTGGGGGTTGGCACTCTTACCGATCTTCAAAGACGGCACTTAATCAGTGTATGAATTCTTCCTTGAAGTCTTAGCATGGATTTTCTAGTTCAAACACCGCAAAATTAAATTTGACTTTTAATAAAAGGAAAAAAAAAAGGATTTGATCCTTGACCACTTTGATTTAAAGCTGCAATATGAATTAATAGAAGAGATCATTTCTTGAGCACTTCTTTAAGAACATTACCTCAAGCGGTTGGTATTTTCAGATCTGAGGCATCCTTTTCAATGGTTCTAGTTGCAACTTGAGATAAGAGCCTTATTTTTTAATGTTGTTTTCTATAGCTGTTTAAAAAGTTGCACCAGCAGGGCTACTGTCGTATGTTTCATCAACATATTCCCATTCTTTTATTCAGATAATTGTCATATGCCCTATTTAAGACATGTCATTGAACATGTTGGGTAATGTTGTATTGGTAAGTTCAATTGCAAACATGTATCAATAACCACATTGTCAAAAGAAACAAAGACAAATAAATAGTGGTTCTGATGAACTATTATATTCTTTTCAACTGATGCTTGCAGTGACAAAAACTGTGTCAGTGGAGTTTGCACGAAAAAAGGATCCTATTATATGCATTTTGTTGCACCCAGGCACAGTGGACACTGATCTTTCTAGGCCGTTTCAAAGAAACGTTCCAGAAGGCAAACTATTCACCAAAGAGTTCTCAGTTCAGAAGCTCTTAGGCATCATCAACAATGCAAAGAAACATGACAGTGGCAAGTTTTTTGCCTGGGATGGCCAGGAAATTCCTTGGTGATTGGTCATATTCATTATAAGCATGCAATATTAAATAATTATATTTGAGTTTGAAATTTTTGGTCATGAATGTCAATTGTTTTTGATTAATTTATTTTATCTGTTAATAAATTAAGAGAACTATTGACTATTTAATTTCTCCCTTTGTAACTCCATTGGTTCTCTCTTTTCTACTCTGATGTAATTGCTTTCAGAGAGTAAATGGCGCTGACTATTTTGTTGTTTTCAAAATGTGTGCAAAAAATATCAGTCTTTAGGGTTTTTGCGTAAACCTTACTAACTGATGATACCTTTCACATTGGTGGCAACAATGAATCAGCTTATAGACTAGAAACTTTAACTTAATAGAATTTTCGTATATCAGAATTCAATTCTCTGATTGGATTTTTTTTTTGGTTAAACTTTTCACTCGGTAAGGATTTGATTATTCAACTTTGATTGTTGTCATTATCCATGTTATATTATTCCTAGCTTGATGGACTCATTTTTCTTGTTATTGAAGATAAATCTGTTACTATATTTTTGGCTTCTGTTGGGCAATTTCTGTCACTACTAAAACATTATTGAGCTAGTAATGATGGTCATAGCATTCGCCACTAGTATATGGACATGTGGTATGCATTTGATTTTTAAATGTCACATGTCTTACATTTAAATAAAAATAAGAGTAAATTAGAGGATTCAATGGAAAAAGATCTTATCCCGTTGAAATATTCTCTTCATATTACCTGTCAAAAAAAAAATTTCTCTTCATATGGAAAATTTCAATTATTTGAGTTTTTTTTTTTTTTTTTTTTTTTTTTTTGAAAAGGAGACCAGCTTGTATTAAACTGAAACAGCAATACAAATAGAAGCCTGCAAACCAGGACTGAAGGCAAACGGCAAAGACAGCAATAAAATTACATCAAGTCCGAAAGAATAAATTGTGCCACACAAGCAGGAGTGGCATTCTTCCACACTTGACAGCAGCCATTCCTTTGGGCGAATTGGGCAAGCTCATGAGCCACAACGTTGAAAGTCCTACTCAGGTGCTTGAAATACCAGGATTCAAAGGAGTCACAAGCTTGAAGAATTTCGTGAATGAAGTGCCCAGCAGAACCACCTGTGAGCTTCTCGTTGACTGCATTAATGGCAGCTATGTAATCAGACTCGAAAAGAACACGAGGCAGCTGGATTTCCTGTGCAAGGAGAACTCCAAGAAGAAGAGCAATAATCTTTGTAACCTCAGCAGAGTAGTAAGCTTGGAGGCATTTGGAAAGGGCAGCCACCACTTGGCCATTGCAATCTCTAATGACCACCCCAACACTGGAAGAGTTTTGAGTTTCAGAAGATGCCCCATCCACATTAATTTTGAACATACCAGGAGGAGGAGGCACCCATTTGGAAGGGGAGGGCCGTGAATGCTCAAATTCCCAACTAACAGCAGATGCGAAGTCGGCAACTGCATTTTTTGCCATGTGCCACACTTGTAAAGATGATTGCACGCCTCCATTGTGTAGAATTTTGTTCCTATTAAACCATAAGGCCCATGCCGTAGCTAGGAAAAGCTCCAGGTCAGAAAGTGTTGAGTGGGAGAGAATGAACAGAGTTGAGTCCAAGAAGGATAAATTTTTACCATGCGAGTGGAGAGGATTTTCTGGCCAGAGAGACCAGACCGAGTTTGAGAAGCTGCAGTTCAGGAGCGCGTGATCAACATTTTCTGCGTCGACACCACAAACAGGGCAGATTCGGGTCTGAGAAATTCCCCTTCTGAAAACAGCCTCCATAGTGGGGAGGCCACCCACACACGCCTTCCAAGCAAAGATCTTGATTTTTGCCGGAAGGTTGAGGTGCCAAAGCCTTTTCCACAGAGGCTTGCAAGGGTCCCCAAAGGAGCATTCACCCCCCTCGTTAGTCTCATTTAGCTTATAAGCGATATGATAGGCACTTTTAACTGAGAATTCGCCTCGGTTGTTCCCAATCCAAATTATCTTGTCCTCCGGAAGAGAATGGCTTAGAGGGATCTTTAGAATTGTGTCAGCTTCAAATGGGAGGAAGGTTGTACGAATCAAGCCCACATTCCACCAATTTGTCCTTAGGTCTATAAGTGAGGAGACCATTGGAAATTGAGGGATGTCATTTGGTGGTGAGACCACCCTATAGGTGGAAGGGGTTGGCAGCCATTTGTCCTCCCAAATGTGGATAAGTTTTCCATTACCCACCCGCCATCGGGTACCCTCTTTGATGACTTGAAGACTGCTGTGAATGCTTCTCCAAGAGTATGAGGGGGAGTGGCCTAGATTAGCATTTAGGATATCTCCATTAGGGAAGTACCTTGATTTAAGAACCCTTGCCACCAGTGTATTTGGGTTTTGGAGCATCCGCCAAACTTGTTTTGCGAGCATTGCTTTGTTAAAAGCTTGAAGATTCCTAAAACCCAAACCCCCCAAAGTTTTCTGTTTACACATTATTTTCCAGCCCACCCAGCTCATCTTTGCTTCTTGCTGCTTTTGGCCCCACCAGAAAGATCTCATCATACTTTCTATTTCTTCACAAAAGCCTTGTGGAAGGAGGAAACAGCCCATGGTGTACGTGGGTATTGCTTGAGCTACGGCTTTAATGAGAGTTTCTTTTCCGCCCATAGAGAGAAGTTTGCCCTTCCAACCGGCTAATTTCTGCCCAATTCTTTCCTTGAGGGTAGAGAAGACTTGTTTCTTTGACCTTCCAATAAGAGAAGGTAGGCCCAAGTATGTAGTGTGTCTGGAGTCTTGCATAGGGCCAAGGGCAGCGAAGATCTCCTCTTTAACCGGTTGTGAAGTGTTAGGGCTGAAGAAGATTGAGGACTTCTCAGTGTTTATCTTCTGCCCAGAGGCTTCCTCATATTGCTGAAGGAGTTGCTTCAAGATCCGACCAGCATCTGCATTAGCTTTGGAAAAGAGAATACAATCATCTGCAAAAAGGAGGTGGGACACTCTTAGGCAGCCCCTACAAATAGAGATGCCCGTCCATTGCTGGTTCTGGACTGCTTCATTAATTAGGGCAGAGAGGCCTTCAGAACAAATGAGAAATAAAGTTGGAGAAAGAGGGTCTCCCTGACGAAGACCTCTAGTAGGAGTGATGTTTCCGTATGCAGTGCCATTAATTAAGACGGAATAAGATACAGAGGTGATACACCTCATGACCAGATTCACCCAATTCGAGCTGAAACCCAACTTCTCCATAATTGCCTGCATAAAGCCCCACTCAATTCCATCAAAAGCCTTGCTCATATCCAGCTTAGCAGCCATAAAACTATCCTTCCCTGCATGTTTATGGTTTAGAAAGTGCATCAACTCAAAGGCCACAAGAACATTGTCAGTAATGAGCCTGTCAGAAATAAAAGCACTTTGGTTTTCAGAGATTATATTTGGAAGAAGAGCCTTAAATCTGTTTGCAATAGTCTTTGATATTAGTTTGTAGACTACGTTGCAGAGACTTATGGGCCTAAAATCAGCCAAGAGTTTGGGTTTTTTGATTTTTGGAATGAGTGCAATATTGGTTTTGTTTAGACTATCCATAGACATGTTTCTATTAAGAACATTTAAAACCATATTAGTAATACTACATCCAACCACATTCCAATATTTTTGATAAAAAATTGCTGGCATACCATCAGGGCCAGGAGCTTTTGTTGGGTGGATCTGCTTGAGGGCTGTGATAACCTCTTCTCTGGTGAAGTTTCTGTTGAGATTGGCATTCATTTCTTCTGTCACCCTTGTGGGAATAGCAGCTATAATATCCTGTGTTATTGTTGGGGAGGTTGTTGTATAAATATTCTCAAAATAATTGATAGCTGCTCGAGCAATGCTATCCTTATCAGAACACCAATAACCTTCAGAATCCCATATTCCCTCTATATTATTCTGCCTTCGGCGCTCAGAGGCTTGTGCATGAAAGAACTTAGTGTTCTTGTCTCCCTCCTTTAGCCAGATTGCCTTAGCCCTTTGACCCCAGTAAATTTCCTCATCTTCTAAAAGATCATTAATTTCCTTTCTGACCCGGTTGATCTCTGCACCAAGAGCTCCGTTCCTGTCTTGAAGAGTTAGAGAGTGCAGCTCATTTCTTTTAGCTTGAATCTTCTTTGGAATCTGCCCAAACACCTTAGAACTCCAAATTGTCAGATCAGTAGCACATTTGTTAAGATTGGCCATTACCCCTTCTGGGGTGCTGAGATCAATATCCATGCCCCAGGAATTTTCAATAATGTTTTTACATTCTGCATTCTTTGTCCAGAGTGCTTCGAAATGAAAACGTTTCTCTCTATTTTGCCGCTGGGCTCTAGAGGTAGAAATAAGCAGGGCACAATGGTCAGAAGTTGAGTCAGACAAATGATACACTTTCATATCTCCGAAATTTTCAATCCATTCCAGGTTAGCTAAGGCCCTATCTAATCTTAGATATATTCTATTTTCTCCCTCTTGCATATTGCACCAGGTAAAGTCAGCACCACAGTAGCCCAAGTCTTGGAAAGCACAGTAATTAACCACCCTCCTAAAACCATCCATTTGCTGCTCAGTCCTAATGGTACCCCCTAATTTTTCCGAATTTGATAAAATTTCATTAAAATCTCCTAAGCATAACCAAGGAAGTTGCAGATGGTTATTTAGAAAAGCAAGGAGGTGCCAGGATTCATACCTTCTATGCGTTTCTGGATGACCGTAAAATCCTGTTATTCTCCATTTGAAACCTTTCTCCGTGTCATTGACAATTGCATCAATATGATTCTGCGAAAAGCTTTTTATTTCCAAGTCAATTTCTCTAGTCCAGAGCAGAGCCAGACCACCTTTTCGGCCTACACAGGGAACAATGAGCCCATTAGCCATCCCAATTCTGAATTTAACTCTTTCCATCCGTCGCAATTTTGCTTTTGTTTCCATCAGAAATAATACTTTGGGATTCCATCGTCGCACCATGTCGTGCAACGCCCGAACTGACCGGGGGTTCCCAAGTCCCCGGCAGTTCCAACTTATGGGATTCATGGCTCCCGGCGGTGCTGCATTGCAGCCACCGCCGATCTCTCTTCGTATTGGGGTTGAGCCATAGTTCCTGTTGTACACTGCTTCTTGTGTGTGGCGGAACTTTCTTCTTCAAAAGTTTGCTTACCCGTTCTTTTTGCTCCAATATTAACCATCTGTGTATCTGTTGTTGGGCTTTTATTATTTCCTTTCTCCCTAGCAATACGTTTCCAATTTGGCCCAGTTTTTGCTCTACTGGGTAAGTCTTTTCCCTTGGGCCTCAGCTTACTCTCTTGTATATCATTAAGCCCAGTATTAAGTGTAGTTGGGCTTGTTGCTTCTATTTGCTCAGCTACGGCCTGAACTTGCTGGCCCACTATATTTCCTTTCAAAACCTGAGAATTATCCGTTGGAGGGAGAGGCTCTCTTTCACGTGATTCTGACATAGCTGTTGTGACTTGTTCCATCGGCTCAGACGTGTCACGTGAGACGATCAGAGTTGTGTCCCCCATCCTGACGTCATTCATCACCGAGCTCCCAAGGTTCAGATTTTCCCGTTTTCCGTCATTGCCTGAACCCTCTCCACCGGCAAAAGCTGAAGCAGCAGTGAAACTTCCAGTGTTATTTTTATTTTCTTCAGTGTTTCCCTCGCTACCACCGCCTCGATCACCACTGCTCGTTGACCTCGATTTCTCCGTTCCCAGTCTCATGTTCCCCTGAGCTCTCAGCCAATCTCCATATTGTTTTGGATTTTGTTGATCTGGGATTTCCAAGCAGTGTTTTTCATCATGTCCCAGTTTGCCGCACTGAAAACAGAAAACTGGTAGCCGTTCATATCTAAAGTTAACCCAGAATTTCTCTCCTTCGACACTTGCGATCCTTCCCCCTCTTCTTAGAGGCTTGTCTAGAGGAAGATCTATTCGCACTCGCATGAATTTCGCTTGATCTGACTGCCTTGCTTGCCGATCCATTTCTAAAAAATTCCCAATGCTGTTACCCAGCTCTCTGCCAACCTCCTCTGACATTAGTTCAAAGGGAAGTCCCCAAATTTGGACCCAGAAAGGTGAATGGGTAAATTTGATGTTTGTGGCTGAGAGGCCCCTTCTCCACCGACACAAGAGCAGCAGATTGTTATCAAAGTTCCACGGTCCATTTTGCTCGACCCATCTCAGCTGATACTCAGACCCAAATTTGAACTGTAAGATATTGTTACCCACATCCACTATTTGAAGATCCAGACCCATCTTCCATGCCGATCTCATCGTATTCTTCAGCGCCCTTTGGTTCTGATTTCTATCTGTTAACAGCCGCCCAAAGAGGCTGAGGGCGCACTCTTCAAGCAGATCTGACTTGCATCTTGTCTTTATAGAGATTTCTTCTTCTTCATCTTTGGTTAGACGTAGGTTGTTTAGGCCCTCCACCACCGTGTGTTCCATGATGGTTAAGGGAGAAAAGAGAGAATGGGAGAGAGAGCTCGCCCAGAGAAGACGAGGTAGCGCCCAATCGTTGAGCGAATGGGAGAGAGAGCTCGCCCAGAGAAGACGAGAGGTAGAGACTCCTACAGGGGAGAGTTTCCAAACACGTTTTTTCAATTATTTGAGTTGATCTTAGGCTCAAGTAAAAGGCCAATAACCTTATGGGCTCATGTTAAGTCACTTATGAAAGGGTCCATTTATTCATATATAACGTGACAGAAAATTGGTTTTTTACTTATAAGAAAAAGTGAAAAAGGTCTCATTTTGCAACTTCTTCTCAAACAAAGGAAAAAAGATAACCTAAGATGACGACAACCCTCAAGGTATGGTTTTGGAACACTTTTTTAATCTCAAAAGATGTTCATTTTTCCAGCTCCCACTGAGAGTTAGGAAACACAAAATCAACAATTAGGATCCTCTAGAACTTTCATATGTTGTAAATGATATAAGGTTTTTACAAGGAGAACATCAAAAGAGAAACTGTGGAAAAAGAAAGCTATATTATTTACCCGTTAGTCCTCTACAAACGAATACATCTACATATATAGCAAAAGTCGTATGAAAGAAGTCAAACTAAAACAAGATAAGAAATAATCACCTAGTCTCTAGCTATCATGACAATTAAAAATAAGAAGAAAATAGGGACATTAGGTGTCTCCACAATAAATATATATATATATATATATATGTATATATTAACTTTTATATTTTGTCGTGTAGCATGAGCTGGTGATATGAGATATCATTTTACTATTTGCAAAGATCCACAATGCTTCTTGCATGTTTATCTTATTCCTCTAGGGAACCTTTAAAAGAATGTCATTTTGAAGATCAATTATGTCTTATTATTTCTCTCTCTCTCCATCTCTCTCTCTCTCTCTCTCTCTCTCTCTATATATATATATAAGATCAATCATGTGTCGTTGGAGGGGGTTTGTGGCACATTGGACATGGTGCCTCATGAAACAAAATTTCCCTGCTTTGTACTAAAAGCTTGGGCTAATGAACCTGGTGACCATTTTTCAAGTCCAATGTCCCTCTCCACCCACCAAATTTCCAAAGACCATTGGAAGGATGATTTTGCTTCTGTTATATATATTCTTAAACAAAAGTGTGGAAGAAGACTTCTTCACGTTGTGGGGTTGAAAGGCATCTAGATCTAGCTTGACAAGATGCACAAAAATCAGCTTATCTCATGTTAATTGTCACTGTTGCCCTTTAAAAATAATATCTGGATGCATAAGCTTCCTCTTAGCTAATTGCTTTCCAATAAACAGTGTAATTGTTTTTGCAAGAAGCCAATCATTGGAATGCTTCTATCTGAAGTTTTTATTGCAATTGGGCTTTGTTTAACTACTATGTTGTTTAAAGCTTTTTTTGAGGCTGTATAGCTTATAGTATGACTAAAAATTGTGGTTGATTTTGTACAAGCAGCATCTGTGGCCGCACCTAAAAGTTGGCAGAGGCACTGGAACTGAAAGGGATGTTGCTGTTGTGGCCAATTTGAGTGCCAGGGTGGGATCCATCGGAGACAATCGCCTTGGGGGTTGGCACTCTTACCGATCTTCAAAGGCTGCACTTAATCAGTGTATGAATTCTTCCTTGAAGGCTTAGCATGGATTTTCTTGTTCAAATACTGCAATTAAATTTGACATAATTTTTTTTAATAAAAAAGGGATGTGATCCTTGAGGTAATGCTCTTAGACGAACCTTATAAACTGGTGACTAAATTGAGCAAGATCACTCTAGTTTAGACGAACCTTACACAAAATACAACAACAACAAAGCCTTAGTCTCAAAATTTAGAGGTGGCTATAAATTCTGGATAGATTAGATTGGGTCAATCACATGAATTCTTTTCCTCTATTCTATCTGAAATCGAGTTCTCTATTACTTCCTTAATTGACACTTCTTTTTAAGAAAAATACTTATACACCTCTTGAACTTTAGAAGAGTGGTCATAACACCCTTGAACTTTTCTTTTCACTAATTTACTCTTTAAACGTTACACCTATGCCAATTAATACATCAATTGGTCCACCGTTACTTTCTCAACAAAAAAATTAGTCTGTCGTCAATACACAAATAGAAGCACACATGGAGTTTAAAATACAAATATCATGCCTAAACCTATATGAATAGAAGAGAGAAATTTCAAGAGAGACACGACTGAACCAGACCCACCAGTGGTCACTGCATCCCTCCTCCAACGGCAGATTTCTTTATCCTACTATTGATCTCGCCATTCACATTCAACCGCATATCTGGATCTGCAATTTATACTTTATAATTTGATTTTTTTTTTTCGATTGAGAAATAAAACACTTTATTTTTGTCATCTTTAGTTCACCCAACAATCACAGAACTTTCAAAACCACTACACACAAAAACTAAAAAAACCCCATTAAGAATAAACAAACCCAAACCCAAAAGCAAAGCAAAGCAAAGTAGTAGTAACAAATTTATGGATCTACACAAATGCTTCTCCCTATGGTAACAAATTTATCTTCAACTCGCAGACCTAAATGATGCGTGAGAATATGTGATTATTTTTACTCTCTAAATTTAATTTTATATAATTTGTTCTTTCGTAATATTAAACAATTTCTATATATCTCTCTATTTTTGAAAATACATAAATTTATCATTTTTAGTTTTTTTTTTTATATTATCCTTTTTTTATTTATTTGGTCCATATTCTTCTAAATATTGACATTATGAATTATATTTATCTTAATTTCTTTTGGTAAAATTAAAATTTTTAATTTTCAAATTTATCATTTAAAATTTTCTTTCTTTCAAGGAAATTATCATGATAATCAAAACTTATCACATAATTACAATTAATATTATTCAAATAATTGATAGGCACATTTAAATTCATAGTCATGTAGATTGTATTTTAATATAAACTCAAATTCTCACTCTTGAACTAACTAAGGATTAACTCAAATAAATAAAAAACCAAAACTATAAGAGGGAATGAAAGGACTTGTATGCGAACTCAAAAAACACAACACCAAATACATATCAAGAGTTGCAAGAAAGAGAGTATATCACCTTTTTTGGGGAGAGAATAACAAATTTATAGAATAAAAGATAATGAGAAAAATATTCAAATTAAAAGATATAGTTGTAAAAACTAAATTATCCAAGCCATGCTATGTAATAGAATAACATTATATCATTATATAATATATTTATAATAAAATAGGACCACATCTAACAATCAAAGAAAAAAAAAAAGATAGCAGTTTAAAAACACAACCAAATTAGAATAACTTAAAATAAAGATGCAAGATTGAATTAAAATTCCACCAAAAGAATACACACACACACATACATACATAGCAAAAGAGAGAGAATAATCTCATTTTTTACGATAGTTTGTTGCTACTCTCTTTTTTAATTGTTGCTACTCTACATTACCCTACATTGGAGATGCATGAAAGAATTATAAACCCACCAAAAAGAAAGAAAAAAATTATGAGAGAGAGGGAGAGAGAGAGAGAAATTGATCTTGTTGAGGAGAGAGATAGAACAATCTTACATCAGAATAGCGTTGCCTTGCATCAACACGTGGCTTACTTCTAGCCTCTAAAGAACATTGAAGCTACCTTGTGTCAATTCGTCGACGAAGAACTCGCCAAAGGAGAGAGGGAGAGAATCGATGCAAAGGAAATAGAGAGAAATTGGTTCTGTAACTTGTGAGGGAGAGAAGAAGACAAAGTGAGAGACAGATATGTGAAGTTTTCATTAATTATTTGGGCCCCACCAACTTGATGTTTTTACAAGAATGCCACTGTATTCATTTTCATTGAAAATGAAAACAACCAAAAGTTATATTCAATTCTGTATTCAATTTAAAAAAAAAAAAACTGAAAATGAATATTGAGTTTAAAAACACAACCAAACTAGTTTTTTGGTAGCGGGTTCCACAAAAAATTGAAAATGAATACTAAAAACACCATTTTTTTTCTCTTAACCAAACAGACCCTAAATTCTATGCTTTACCTTATATATATATATATATATATATATAGATAGAAGAGTACAATGAACTAGGAACAATACAACATGAGCAATGATAATAGGGACGAAGCCAGACTTCGAATCTTGGGGGACAAGCTTAATGTAAATTTATCGAATTTCATGACGTTCATTAACATCTTAATCTCATTCTCTCCCATTTACATGGGTATATTGCATTTATTTATTTTTAATGTCACATGTCATGCATCTATAAAAATGAGAGAAATTAGAAGATTCAAAGGGAGGAAAACTTATCCCATTAAAATACCATATGGGGACTAAGTTTAGTCATTGATGAAGGGGCCCATTTATTCATATATAAGAACATTCACATCAAACTCTACACATCAAACTCTACACATCATTGGCAAAATAACTCAAAACACTCCACTTTTTCTAGTTTAGTTTTCTATTTTTTTACGTACACCTACATTATCCTCAATACTATATCAATGTTAAAATTAAATATTATTTCCTTTCTATTTCTTTATGCATTCACATTTGTAAATCTCAAAATCCACAACCAAATCCACAACAACAACAACAACAACAACAATAATAATAATAATAATAATAATAATAATTTATTTAGTTTTGTTGATGAACAATAGCTCAATAGTGGTATTGAGATATTGTTCGTTTGTTAATTTTGTACGATAGTTTGTTGAGCACGATGCATCATCAATTTAATGGATTTAGTTTATTTTTTGTTGGAATATTAGTTTCTCTAGCCTCTCGCTAATACTTTAACTTAACAAAAAGTTGGTTTCTTATCTATAAGAAAAAGGTCTTATCTTACAACTAGTTTTCAAGAAAGGAAACAAGATAACCTAACAACCCTCAGGGTATGGTTTTGGACCACTTTATAAAACTCAGATGTTCATTTTTAAGCTCCCACTGAAAATTAGGAAACACAAATTTGATTATTAACATCCTCTAGATTCTTATTGAATTTTGATATAGGATTTTTTTTTTTTTTTTAAATCTTAAAAATTTGTTATTATAAGAATGGTTTAAATGTTATCACATTGTCTACATTTAAAAAAAAAATATAACAGTAATTAATAATTGTTTGAGTTTTTCCCTCTAGTATACCACATAATTATTAGAACTAAATAGTGGAGCAGTATGATTTACAAATTAAGTTAATTGTAACCCACCAAAAAATATTATGGTTAAGCATGATATGTAATATAGAATCTAAGAGACAAATTATGAAACACATAGAAGACATACACAATGCAAACACAAGATGTCTTCTACAAAAGATTTATCACACAACTTGAGCTTACACTACAAACTTAGAGAAAAACAAAATTGCCTCTTTAGGAGCTTTATGTAGACATCCCATTTTGCAACTTTCATTTAACCTTACTTGTATTGCACTGTGCATCCCATTGCATAACACATTACAAGGAAGAATTGTACTTTTTGACCACATGATTTCTAAATTCATTGCATACTATAAATTTAGAAGTCATAACAATCAAAACGACAGTTCATGAGCCTTAATTGGACAACCAGATTGAAAGATATATAAAAAAATTTTAATAGTAAACTACACTTGCATGAATTAGGTCCCAACCATACGTGATTTTGACCTCTTAATTCCGATTGGGCTAGTTTTAGTTTAATTTAAATTAAATGATGTGTCATAATGCTATTGGTTAAGGATATAGTTCACAATAAGGTTAACTGCACCTAATTTAATCCAAGACAAAGCATTGTTGATTCCTTGCAAAATTAGTAAAAATTAATTAATTAATTAAACATATTTAAAATTAATTTTCTGAGCTTGTGGACCAAGAATATTTGGAAAAAAACGAGGTTGAAATTCTTATAAAAGTCATATAAAAACTAAAACAAAAAAGACCAAACCGAAAAAGAATAGATCTGGGAGGATGATAGGCACTTCGACAAGATCTCATAGATTTGCTTCCTTTTTTGCTCCAACTTGCTCCCTATTCAGTTTGACTTTGCCCACAATATTTTTCACTCATAAAAACTAGTTTTCCTAAGTCCCACATTACCTAGAGACTTATCTCTGACCCCAATGTAGATACCTCGTTTTGTAACCCTTACGACTCGAGCCCCCGTTCCCTAATGACAACATCATTCGGAGGCTCAGGTTTGGCTTAGGGTTCAATCTGGTAAATCTTTATCTTGAAGGATGTTTTGGTAAAAGAAAAACCTGCAAGATCCCTACGTATACACATATTGTAAGCATGCATATGCATACTTGAAGCATGCACACGCATGTAGGGTTTTAGAATACTTGTATGGAAAGTGTTTGATGTAAAATCGTGTAAATTAAGTCTCACATCAGCTAGGAGCCACCCTACTCCCCTCTATAATCACTATAAAAGGTCTCAAATGCTCTTTTCCTAAAACACTTTGAATTCACCGGAAAATAATGAATTAAAAAGAGAGTTTTTATTCTAAAACATCCTCAAGTTAGAATTTACTTGGTTGGGACTTATTTTGGTCTTGACCTTCAAGTTTTAAGCTTACTAACCGTCTAGTTTTATCTTGATTAGATTGACTAAGGGGAACGGTCAAATTAAAGGTCAAAGGAGTTCTTATGTCTAAGGTAAGGGTCTAACCATGTCTCTCTCATTCTTTTTTGTTTATTAATATGTTTTCTGCCTTAATACTTTTGTTGTTAGTGTACGTTTATAGCTTTCGTATTAGAAGCATGCTAGATTTTATTTAAATTGTTGTTTTGTTGCTGTTTTAAAATTGTGTTTCTAGGCGTGTATGCGTGTGCATGCTTCATGCTTGTGTACGAGGCATGCGCATGTATACTTCATGTATGCACACGCATAGTCATGCATAGAAACCCAAATTTAGGGTTTTTGCTGCTTTCCCTTTTTTTGCTTTGTTTTTAATTACATATTAGCTTCTTTAGTTTTGTTTTAACATGTTAGGTCCAAGGTCAGTAGAATATGATGTCTTATCACTTGGATTGTTAGATTAAGTGAAAGCTCACTAGTATAAATACTATAGCTAGTTTAGACCCCTAATTTTTAATGACAGCTAGATTAATTTTAGGCTAAACACAATTAAAGCAGAATATACATAATTAGCCAATTAATTAACTGAAGCATTCAACAATTTCATGGATGAACATGAGGATGCAATGCTTAAATGTAAAGGGTAGTAAGGTAAAGAATATCAAACCCAAGATAACACCACGATGTTTTATCGAAGAGAAAAACCGAAGAACTCGGCCTAAAAACCTCTCTGTAGCCTTCTAAGCCGAAATGATCCACTTATGAATAAGTTGGAGGGAGAATAAGGATACCAAAAAGACCCATTCAAGCCTAATCTACCCAAAGTACTTGAGCTCTCCAAGCTCCAGCTACTAACAGACTTCTTGGAGTCTTGTTTTTACTAGCTTCTCAAATCCTACAATGCCCTCCCGATTGCACTGCCAAGCCTTACGGGCTTAATTTGGCGAAGACCTAATACTTCTCAAGCTCCAAAACACTCTCTGCACTCTGAATGAGTATGGGTTGTGTTTGGGAAAAATCGTTTCTCAAGGTATGACAATGGGAGAGGGGAGGAGAAGAGACTACAAGGATTTCTCTCTTGAGGATGGGTAGCTCTCTCTAAAAGGTGGGTGTAGTGAAAACCTTAATCTCTAGGGTTTTCTATCTGATAGCCTCCTTACAATTTTATAGGTAATGAGAGTATATATGATGTGGGTGAAGGATAGGAGAGTAATACTTAAAATCCTTATTGTCAAAGTATCTCTTGGGTTGTCCAAGTCCCAAGTTACTCACTAGACATCCTAACTCTTGAACTTCCACTTGTGCTTCTCACATGGCCTTTTGCAAGTTTTGCAATCCCAAACCAGTAGCGAGCTAGTCGCGAATTCAACTGTCTTAAGTAATATTCACCAACCTAATACTAAACTCATTACAATTAAATCCTACAAATAACAAGGAAATAAATTAATGCAATTACAACAATTTTGTCATGGAATACAACCAACATAAATATTATGTAAAAAAAAAAAAAACTTAACTTAACATTAAGGAAGGTATGTCATGTAATACAATCAACAACATGAACATGCATTGATGTATAGGCACTGAGGTATTATGGTGTAGTGAGGTAACTGAAGGTAAGTCATGTATATAAATATGCATCTTTGAACATAATGGTTGGTTTCTTTGATTGATGAATGCTATGATGCTATGCTTGAGTGATTGAACATGCTTGATTAAATGTCATGATTATATGCTATTGCTTTGTTGATGTTACTGACTTGTGATATACTTGCTGCCTTTGGATGGATATAATGTCAATGCCATGCTAGATGAATATTCGGTCCTTGTGCCATGAATGCTATGATTGAGATGCCATGTTTGTGTGTTTAGATGCTTGTTAGTGTGTGTGTGTGAAGAATAACCTATTAGAGGACCCTTCGATGGGATTAGAATTTTGAACACAATGAGTGGAGGTCAACTTACGGGCTGGGTGGGTATGATTATATGTTATTGCTTTATTGATGTTGCAGCCTTATGATATACTTGCTGCCTTTGGATGGATATACTGTCAATGCCATGCTAGATGACTATTAGGACCTTGTGCCATGAATGCTATGATTGAGATGCCAAGTTTGTGTGTGTGTGTGTGTGTGTGTGTGTGTGTGTGTGTGTGTGTGTGTGTGTGTAGAATAACTTATAAGAGGATCCTTTACTAGGATTAAGATTTGGAACACAATGAGTGGAGGTCAACCTACAAGTCGAGTGGGCATGATTATATGCTACTACTTTGTTGATGTTGTTGCCTTGTGATATACTTTCTGCCTTTGGATTGCTATAATGTCAATGCCATGCTAGATGACTATTAGGACCTTGTGCCATGAATGCTATGATTGAGATGCCATGTTTGTGTGTTTAGATGCTTGTTAGTGTGTATATGTGTGTAGAATAACCTATTAAAGGACCCTTTGATGAGATTAGGATTTGGAGCACAATGAGTGGAGGCCGGGTGGGATTAGGTGTCTAACACATTCCCATCCTCATACCTAAACTTCGAACAAGTGTTTTGGTAAGATTAATACTTCACATAAAGACACTATACATGTGGTTCCTAGACCTAGTCCAGGTGAGACTCTATTTTCATCCTTTGCCTGGTCCACTTTGCCGAGGTGTACCTTCCATGAAGAAACCACTCATTGTGGGCTTTTGCACCCACACCCAACCTTCAGTATAAATACCTCTCTCCAATATAAGTTGAAAGCACCCCAAAATTTTAAAGAAAAACCTTAAATTTCTCTCTCTCTCTCTCTCTCTCTCTCTCTCTCTAGAGTTAGTAATAGGAAGGTGCCTTTGGTGTCTTGGACCTCCCAGTCTTAACTCACTAGAAGGAATAGCTTGGTCTCCCTAGTCTTAAGTTGCCAACTTCCTATTCACAAATCCCTCTCTAGAGATACTTTTTTGCTTGGAGTGCTCAAAAGTGTCAGTGCATGCAAGTAAGGTTTCTAAACTTTCTTTTCATTATGCCTTAGATTATTTAGATTCAAGCACAAGCATGTTTTTATTTCAAGTTCTTTATTTGTTCTTCATTGTTAGTATGATAGATCTAGGTCGATCTTAGTTTTGCACGTTCTAAGGTTTCAATTCAAAAAACATGTTCACATGATCTTAGATTAGGGTTTATCACACAGCACATACATATTTACCATGTCTTTCAATTCTTTACATGCCTAAAATATACTCTTCAATGCTTGTTTTAATCATTGGGCAGCAAAAAGAAAGTGACAAGAGTCTAAGGTTCCTCCTAGTCATGTGCATTGCACATGACTCTTAGGCACATGTTGCCTTTTTTTTTTTGAACTGCCACATAACCCTATATATAGCAAAACATTTCCCTAAAAAAATTATTGTTTGTTTGGTGGTGGTGACTTTTTCTCATTAACAAATGTCTTATCTCTCTCTCTCTCTCTCTCTCTCTCTCTCTCTCTCTCTCAATGAAATGGGTGTATTATAAATGAAGTGATAAAAAAAAAATAAAACATTTGATATTGAGTATATTGTAAAGTGGTGTGTATAAATAAATAAAGTATCTTTTAAGTTATTAAAAACTAAATTTTTAGCACCACAAATATAAATGCTTTTAAACTACCATTACCAAGGACGAAATCAGGACTTAGAGTTAGGAGGGCAACTTTGTTGTTGGATGCATGTGATGGCTTGGTTTTCGGCTCTGTTGCTTAGCTGACAAGAGTTTTCTTTTGTTATTATTTTTTTTTATGTCTGTGTAGAGAGTGTCTTTTGCTGGTAAGGACAAAATTATTTTGTTTAAAATTTCTTAAAGGACCAAGTTATTTGTTTCTGGTAAAATTGGTTAATTGTTTTTAATTTTTTTAGCTTTGCTATCAGTAATTTTTGTTATTGTGCTAATTTTTTGGGCTTATATATTTTGTTTTAGATTTTAGATTTATAATTTTTTTATGGCCTTTAAAATGAGGAAAATACTAGATCTACAAACTTTTTTAAAATTGTTGTTTTGATGAGTGGTTATTTTTAAGTAAAATAGTGATGTAAGTAGTGGGACTAGATGCAAACTAGTAAGAATTTGCTATCTCAATGTTCGCAAAAAGTTTGTAGTTGTAGCATTTCTCTTACAATGATCAATGATATTATTAAGGGCAAAAAAGTAGTACGTATATATATAATTCTATTCTTTAAATAAAAAAAATAAAAATAGAGGGATCATTGGCCCCCAAGTCCATGAACGACTACAAGTCCATGACCACTGCCACCACACACAAACCTTTATGAAATTTACAACTAGCATAGACCCCAAAATGCAAAAAACGTCACTGTACATAATAACCATCACGGCTATGAGACTACTATTATCTAAATCTATGATTTCTTCAAAGAACCATTTGCTTGTAATAATAATAATAATATGAATGGGATGAGGCGAACGGATTTGGATCGAGTTTACCAAGTGCAATTCACCTCAACTCTCACCACACAAATTTTTTTTTTTGTTACTTTTTCATTTTTTTATTTATTTAAGGGCTGAGATTGAAAGTTATGTTTTTTAATTCTCAATCTCAACCCTTGATAGTTATAGCATCAGCTGATCTCAATCCTGCGGCAAACACAAGCATAGAGTTTCTTAAGTGGAGAGTTACAGTACGGTAGCTACATTTTTTTATTAAAAGGGGAAGGGTTGGGGGGGGGGGGGGGGTTATCCACTGTTCCGTGAAATGTAAATCTAATTTACATTCATAGATGAAAAAACAAAATATAAGGGAAAATATGAAAGAAATAAGTATGACATTTATTTGTAACCTTCATTATTATTGGTAGAAGTTTTGATTTAGAATAAAGCTCCTAAAAACATTTCGGATGAAAATACAAGAAAGTATACAATAATCACATTGTATTATATCTACCAAGGATATGCTATCAAGATAAGATTATCTTCCAGCACCAAAATCCAATAATGCTACATGGTCCCTCACAGTATCATGCACATAAGCACTTTGATTATCAGCATCACAATGGTGAGAATCTGATGTCTTGGTGTGCAAGAATATTGTTTCTTCTGAGTTAGAATCAACATTGTCTCTGGAATGCTTCTCCGTCTTTCTTAAATCCTCCAATTTTGTTGCTACTTCCTTCATAGTAGGCCTATCCTCCCCTTTCAATCTTAAGCACATCTTTGCAAGATTTGCAGCTTCCTTTAGTTGCTCAACATTTTCTTCATTTGCTATATGTTTTTCAAGAACTTCAAACAATCTATTATCCTTAAAAAATGAGAGAAAATATGTGGCTAGACTTCTCTCTTCCTCAGGCCTATCAAACGAAAGAGCTTTTTTTCCAGTTAATAGCTCTACGAGGACCACTCCAAAGCTATAAACATCACTTTTTTCCGTCAATTGACTTGTTTGCATATATTCAGGATCCAAGTATCCCAAAGTTCCTTGCACCAATGTAGCTAATTGTGTTTGGTCTAGTGGAACCAATTTTGAAGCTCCAAAATCTGATACCTTTGCTGTGTAAGTGCTATCCAACAATATGTTTGAAGACTTGACATCTCTATGGATTATAGGTGGAGAAGCTGCAGAGTGCAAATATGATAGTGCTTCTGCTGTTTCTGCGGCTATTCGAAGACGAGTTTCCCATGATATGGTGGACACCTTACTTTCATGATGAATGTACTCAAAGAGAGTACCATTGGGTATGAATTCATAAACTAGTAAAGGAACTTGTGTTTCCAAACAACAGCCTAATAATTTAACCACATTCCTATGATTAATTTGGGATAGTACAACTACCTCATTGATGAATTGCTCAATTTGGCTTTCATCTCCAATTTTTGACTTCTTAATGGCCACAATCCTATTATTTGATAAAATTCCTTTATAAACTGTACCAAACCCTCCCCGGCCAATGATTAGAGCTTCATCATAATTGTTGGTAGCCTTTTTCAACTCTTTCATGGTGAAGATTTTGGTTGTTTCAGCTGAATTTTCTTGCTTAGAGAGTTTTTGTTGTAAAATTAAACCCCCGTTCTGTTCAAAGAACCTTTGTCTAAGCTTGATCAACTGTCTTTTCTTAAATATCAAATACAACCAAGAGCTACAAACAAGCGCAACCATGAAGCTTATGCCAATACCTACATTAGAAAGAAATAGAATATTAGCTTTTTTGGCATAATTATAAAGTACATCGAAGAGATACTGACAAGCACAGCAACGAAGCTTATGCCAACGCATAGTGTTTGATTATATTTGAAAGAAACCAGATATTATTTGTTATATACCGTTGTGGCTTACCAATCAGAAAGTGCGACTCAAGGTTGCCTTTTTCTTTTTAATCATTTAGACCATGTGAGATTAATTAAATATCTTTATTCTTGTGCACCATATCAATTTTTTATTTTATTTTAGAAGAATGCACCCTATAAAATTAATATATATATATATATATATATATATATTACTTTAGATACTGTTTCTCTAGTTTATCTTTTAAGATTTTGTCATGTGACTATCTAACTGAAAAATATACTTTTATCCTATGAGAAAAAAATTGTATGGAAGAATCTTAAAAGAGAAACTTAAGGAACAACAATTAATTACTGTACTCAAGTCTTACCCATATATATAATGAGAAATCATTACATATATTAATAGGAAAAATTTAGAGAAAATCCAATTTAATTCTACAATTGAAGTTCAATTTTGAACTATATATCCTAAATTATTTATTTTTAAAGAGAGTTTTATTTCTTAATTTTTGGAATCAAATATGAGACCACATTATAAATTTTTATCCAAGTGAGTTATTGCGTACAAAAACCAAACAGTCTAGAATTAATGAACATAAAAAAAAAAAAAAATGTACAGTTTACATTTTTTACATAGTAATATTCTTACAAGACTTTTTAAAGAGTTAAAAAAAAAAATAAGAATGTCTATCAATGATATTTAAATTATATCTGTAAAAATTATATTATATATCTTAATATATATATTTTTAGTACATCAATGCATATGCATAGGGTTACAAGCTAATTTATTTAAAGCCAAAGCATAGAGAAAATCGAATTAGATTTTGAATTGAAGTCTAATTTTTCACCATGTGTCTCATCTAATTTTAAAATTTTTGTGACAAGTGAATTATTAGGTGCAGAAATTAAATAGTCTAAATTCAATAAAATTCTAAATTCAATTTCAATTGGAGTTCAATTTTGTGCCTCATGTTCCAACTAATTTTTTAATTTTTGTGACAATTGAATTATTGGATGCAAAAATAGAAGAGTCAATGCACCCTATCAAATAAATTTATATATATATATATATATATATATATAGCCAAAGTAGAGAATTCAATTAGATTCTAAATTAGAGTCTAATTTTCCGTCATGTGCCCCATCTAATTTTAAATTTTTGTGTCAAATGAATTATTAGGTGCAAACATCAAAGAGACTAAATTCAATTATATTCTAAATTGGATTTCGTGCAAAAATTCAATTTTGTGTCACGTGTTCTATATAATATTTTAATTTTTGTAACAAATGAATTATTGTGTGCAAAAGCCAAAGAGTCTAGATTCTAAATCATATATACATACATATATACATACGTACATACATACATACATGCATACATATATGTGTGTGTGTATATATATATATATATATATATATATATATGGATTAAGTTCAAGTTACACTTGATGTAATTTTAAGCAACATTACATCATTTAATATTTTTTAACTAAATGCGAATTTTAACAAATCTACTGTTAGATTACATTATCTTCATATATTCTCCATTTTTGCTAAATTTCAATGTGATCAAAGATTAATAGTCATGTCATCAATCAAATGATTAAATTCAAATTTTTGCATATTAAAATAATGCATAAAAAATGAGTTTATAGATCAGATGATAAATAACATACAATTAATATGAAAATTGACATAAATGTCAAGAACATAAGAACATGTAATTAAAAGGTGGGATTTTCAAAATACGAATTTTATAATAAGTTATTGAGGGGTATAACATTACTTATAACTACACCAGGTGTAACTTGAACCTATGGCTTAAAAATCCATGGCTAAAAAAAGGTGTAAGTTGTAACTTAAACCATGTATAATTTAAACTCATACATATATATATATATATATATATATGTAATTTTGATTATTTTTAAATGTACTAGTATATATGCATAGGGTTATATACTAATGCAAAATATTAATACTGGCTAAATAATGTCACCTATAAATTTTGTATAACAAATACTATAGAATTTTTATTTATTTATTTATTAATTTTTAGAAGGAAGTACTATAGAAAGTTAACAGGAGTGGATGGAAGAATTGATCGTGAAACTTTTCTATAATTTAGAAACAGAAAAAAAAAATAAGGAATGAAAAATCAATTTAATGTACACTTTAGTGACAAAACATTTTTTTTTTTTTTAATCTAGTTTTGTTGATCTTAATGAGAAATATATATTATTTCACACCAGTAGTTGAAGAAATATAATAAAAGTCTTAAAGTAAAAAAAAAAAAGAAAAAGATATAAAACAAATACTTTTTTTTTTTCTTTTTGAAGGCCAAATACTTTATTTCTTAAATTAACTATAACTCAAGAAGGTTGTGCTCTGCGCTCATTCATTGCGTATAATTATAACAGTTTTTTGATACACTCAACAGATTTTAATATGTTGACTAACAGGATATTCCGATATTATTGGTAATTTAAAATCACATTCTAGGAAAATAATATCTATTTGTTTTAAGTTCACATCTTTGAGCCTCTTTAAGAGATTTAACATACAAAATTTCAACGTTTTTGAGACAAAGAAGTGATAGCCCAAATCATTACTATCAAATATAAATAGATAAACTAATACAATAAATTCTATCATCTCTATATATCTCTATATATTAAGAGAATTCAAAAAATTAAATATCACTATCTAAATGGTCAAAATACTCCTAATTTAATTAGATAGTTTTTATTCATAAAAAAAAAAATGAGGTTAAAATTGTAATTCAATAAAATTCAAAAACAAATAAACCATTAGATAAATTTCCTATTACTTCCCATTAGAGACTTAGACAAATACAAATTCCTAACCTGTTTCTAAACGACAAAAAAAGAAAAAAAGAAAAAAAAAAAAAAAGCACTCCAGTCCCACGACTGACAACTTCCCACCTCACGTCTGACTAACTACAAACAAAAACTCTTCCCGCTTCTTCCCCATAGAAGAATGTAGTGTACTACGAAACTTCCCATTGCAAAAATAACCTCCCCACCCTTCCTATCACAAACTACAAATTCTTCCCAAGGATTACTATTCCTAATTGAAATATGAATTGTGTCAGGCGGTTGCTCTTTGTATAATGTAGTGTTTGTGGTTTAATTGAATAGAAGTCAGAACGTTTTGTGCAACACTAAGGTGTGTTTTGTTGGGATGAAAATAGAGAGGATGAAAAATAGAGAGAGAAAAATATGGTAGAAAATGATTTTTTTTACCATTTGGTTGAGAAGGGGAGGGGGAGAGAAAAGTGGTGAGGCCCACAAGTTTTCTCTCCTCCCCCTTCAAAATACAATCTTTCCAAATTGGAGAGAAAATTAGAATGAAAAGTGAAATTTATTTTTGACAAAATTGCCCCCACTTTTCTGGTCCTTTTTTTTTTTTTTTTTCTCTCTCTACGTTAAGGTTGCTCTTTTTTTTTTTTTTTTTTTTTTTTTTTTTTTTTTTTTTTTTCTATTTTAACTTTCCCTGTTGGTTTTTTTTCTTTTTTCTTTTTTCTTTCTTTTGTTTGGTCAGTGGGTTCTTCTTTTCTTTCTTTCTTTTTTTAATTTTAATTTTTATTATTTTTTAAGAAAACACTTTTGAATGATTTCTTATGCTTTTTTTTTTTTGAAATGTTTACTTTTATCTATACACAATTTTTTAAAAAAAGTATAATATATTACTTTCTCTTTTATTTAGGAGGGACATGATGGTAAATTTATACAAACTTTATTTTCAATCAAACCAAAAAATTTTCCACCCTTCTACTTTTCCATCCTCTCAACCAAACACAACTAAGAAAAACTAAAACTTTTCTATCCTCTTACTTTTCTATCTTCTCACTATTTTCCATCATCTCACTTTTCCATTCTCCTAAGGGAAAAGGGAAAAAATGTTATTTTTAGTGTACTTCCTTTTTCATTTTTAATGATTTATTTATTTTGGTATTTGCACTATTTTCTTTTCACATATGTTTGTACTGCCTTTTTTTTTTTTTTCCATTTTGATGAATGTCTTTTCTCTATCCAAAATAAGAATGTGTGTGTTTGGATACCGTTTATTTTACTGAAAACTGAATACTTATTTCTGAAAACAATAAAAAAGTAATTTATGGGTTACTGTTCACCCACTCAAACACTTGCAAGAGGCGCTAGTAAAAAAAAAAAAGAAGGCAAAAACGCCAAATGCAATTAGCAATCAACTATCCAAACGCTACCGTATTGTGTGTGTGGTTTAACTGAATAGAAGAGAGAAACATGACAGAAAATTTTGTGCAGCCATAACGAAAAAATGAACACCAAAATAGCATTGACATCACATTTTCATGTGTAGATTTGTTCATTTTTGTAGCTAGATGGATGCCAAGAGCTTTGTAGCTCAACTAATTGATACTTTTTAGTATATTCATAATATCCAGGGTTCAAATTCTCACTCCCCTAATGTAACTATTGAAATATCAAAAAATATCTGGATTGGTTGAATTTAATTGTCTTTGAAAAAGATAATATTGTTTGTATTTTATTAGTCATGGCAACTAATCTAGTTAGGGACTTAATATACTACAGCTACGTTACAATATTTAAGTTTGACCTAATCTATATCTATGTAATATATAATCGCCAAAAATGTTAAACTATTAGTTTCTCTTCTAATATTTTGCCACATAAACTTTGGTAGTCCCACAATTTTACATATTATTTTTTTATTAATTTATTTATTAGGTCAAAATAAGAGTATTAAACCAAGTACTAAACAATTTGGAGAGTTTTAAACCAAACCGACCTACTACTCTATATATATAGAGCACCACACCAAAACCGTCTATGTGATTTACCCTCTCTTTGTCATTTTTGCTCTTTCGTTTCTACAAACCCTTCATTCTCAACCCTTAAGGAGTCAAGGTACCTTTTATATGAATTTCTCTTTTGTAGTTACTTTTGCTTTTCATTTTTTTTTTTCCTTTAATACAATGTGCTTGTGTATTTTTCTTTTCTTTTTTTTTCATATTTTTACTTCTGTTATCCAAATTTCTAGACACCATGTTTGATCCTAGAATTTTTACATTTGCAGTAAATGCCAAAAGAGAGGGGTTTTTTTTTTTGGTTGTGAGAACCAAATGCTAATAGAAAGCTAGAGGTAATTAATGCCACCAAAATTTTTTATTGACATCTTAGTTTTGTTGGATGATAAAATGTTATTATTGTATCTGTCAATTTGCTTCCCCCCCTAAAGCCTTTGTGGAACTTATTAATATTTCTTTGTTCATGAAGTTGTTGTATTTTGTTGTTCCATGTTTCATGAAAGTTTAAACATGGCAAAAATTTTGTAGCTAAACTAAAAATTTTACATACTTGCCTCAAAACCAATTAAAAATATAAAAGTTTTATTCTGTAGGCATCTCATTTGAATTTAGAAAATCCCGAAAACATCCATTTGTTTTGAATCAAACTAGATGGAACTGGTTGAATCAACTTAAATTTCAAATTTTATCATTTTTAACCTAAATTTGAAAATATAAATTATTTCAACTAAATTTAGTAATTTTTTTTTAGATTAAATTAAACTTTATTATAGTCTAATCCAATCATTATCATGCATCCTAAATACTCCAATGCCATAATAATTCATTATATTCAAGCCACTATAAAAACTCTTGAAAATTCAATATAAAATTTTGAAAATCACTGTAAAAATACATGTAGCCAACACTAGCTAAATCTGTTAATCTCAAAATTTTGAGACTAAGGTATTGTTGTTGTTAAAATACCCAAGGTATAAAACTCAAACACAAATCCTAACTGGTTTAAAGTTTTCTATCCAAACTCACTAAACCCATTTAAAAATTTTGAAACGCTTACTATTGTCCTAAGGTCAAGTCATCCAAAAACCCATTAAATACTAGCCTCTAAACACAAGTGTTGTGCGTACTCAGAAACTCTTCTAAAATTAATAATTTGCATTTATTATAATTTGAAAATATATATTTTTATTTTTCAAACAAATAAAAATGACAAACTTTAGAGATAAGCGGTAACAGTAATTTCTTTTTTAAAAGTGTGTTTGAAAGTGGTGTAGTGATATAGAAAAAAGTTTGGATAGAAAAAAAAAAAAAAAATGAACGTGAGAGAAAAGAAAGCTAAAAATTTAGGAGTTCTCTTATTTTATTTTATTTTTTTTGATTTTTTAAATTGGGGGGTTTTTACTTTTATTCTGTTGAAAAAGAAATAAAAAAACCCTAAATTTTAGGGAATAAAAATATGAATGTGAAGGGAAAAAAAAAATCCTAAATTCTAGGAATTCTGTTTTTGAATTCAAAATGAAATTTGTTATTTGACATTTATGAACTTATTTCTAAAAGAAGTTACCCTTTATGAATAAGGGTATTTTTGAACTATATAAAAGTTCAATTCAAAGAGAGGAATCCCCTTATATATAATTAGCCTCTGAGCACGCACGTAACCCCCATGATGTGGCAAAGGGAGGATATTAGGGGAAGTAATGAGTGGAGATTCCCCTGCAGAAAGCTGGATGAGGTGAGACCTTCACGTCTGGTTTGAAGGGTGGGTATATCTCGACCCTACTATCATTATGCCTTTGCAATGTTACTTTGTTTAACTCTATTTGTGACCTTTTCTCGTATGTGGGACTCTCTATCTTCTTGTATAAGGCTCTTCTATTTTTTTTGGATAAAGGTTAATAATTTACATCTATTACAATTTAGAAATTTTTTTATTTTTCAAAAAAATAAAAAGGACTAGCCTCATCATGCGCATTTCACGTGTGCGATGATGCTTTTTTTTTTTTTTTTTTTTTTTTGCTAAAAAAATTGTGTTTTTATTTTATATATATAATTTTTATTTTAAGAATCTAATTTATAAGTGGATAAAGCAATTTGAAAGTCAACAGAAGAGTGACCCTATTTTTTATGCAATGTTTTAATGGGAGTTAGAGTTGTATTTTTATCAGATTGCCCTTTAGTTTTGTCTCTACTTAAAGATAAGGATGTAGGGGCATTTTTGAACAAAAAAAATAAGGATCCCAAATAGGGAAGACCTCTTAAATAATAATAATATGAATAAACTTTAGAGATAAGCATTAACTATAATATCTTTTTTGAATATGAAGGAAAAAAAAATCCTAAATTTAGGAGTTCTTTTTTTTTTTTTTGAATTCAAAATGAAATTTATTATTTGACATTTATGACCCTGTTTCTAAATAAAATTATCCTTCATTAATGAGAATGTTTTTGAACCACATTAAAGTCCAATTTTTTTTTTTTTTGAGACAAACATACACACACTCAAGGGACAGGAAAATAGTTATAACACGAAAGCATCCACAACTCTACTCAAAAGCCATGATACATAAAGGTCTAGTTAAAAGAGAAGAATCTTCTTATATATAAATAATCAAGGGTTATGCTAACAAATGTTGAGGATCTGATCCTCCAAAAATAATGAGAAGCTTCATCTACACACAATCAAATGCAAATTCCATAGTCATATCATCAAGTGCTAGGGTGCAGTAAAGTAAGTATACTTACCAACTAAGAGGGTAACTGGTCGTGATGATTGATTGGTAACACAGATTCCTGCACTTACGTCCAAATTATGGTACCCCTTGATGCAAGAACAAGTAAAATTCCCTGGTCCGTTAATACACTTTTGTCCCGGGAGCTTGCAAGGATTGTGGTTTTCACATTCGTTTATGTCTGTGATGTAAAACTCATCATTAACTTAAAAAGAACTTTAATTAATCAAAAGCAATCATATAATAATGACCAAGAATTTTTTTTATTTTTATTTTTAAGTCATAAGTCCCTTTATTTTTCTTGCTTAGAGAAAAGAAATGACATATTATTAAAATGAAATGGAAGAGTATTAAATATAAGAAGTTTAAAAGAGTTTCAATTCTTTTTTAGTTGATAAATTATATCCTCTAATTTTGAAAAATTTTCAATTCAATTGTTTTTATTTTTCTATTTCAGTCCTTGAACTTTAATCTATTTTAAATTCAATCCCTCTTTTTAATTATGTGCGATATTCCCGTTGTTTTAGCGCATTCCACTTTTCAAAAAATGCGTTGTTTTTATGGATGGAGGTAGACAATAGACAGCAAAATTCGATTATACATGAATTCCATTGAAATTGAAGAGGAAAGAAAGACTCAATTCAAAATAAGTAGGAAACTAGGAATGGCAATAAAGCAAGGCTAGGTTAGATTAGGCATGCCCCGTCCCCATCACATCCTCTTTTATGAGAAGAAGAGGGCAAGGTCAGAGCCTGATAGATTCTTGATGGATGGAGAGGTATTTTGTTCTTCATAATCAGGTGGTCTCGAAATTGACAACGTAGAGATGGGAAAGAAAGGTGGACAAAGATGATTGTGAAAGTAATAAGAGGAAACAAGTTTTTTTTTTTTTTTTTTTTTTTTTTTTTTAATTTTTTTTAAGTGGTAATAGAATATGTATCAATTATTTAAATATATATATGATATTTATTAAAAAAATAAATTATACTAGCTTCTGAGCACGCGCTCACGTGCGTGTTCAGAGGCTCTTCTATTTTTTGGGTAAAAATTAATAATTTGCATTTGTTATAATTTGGGATTTTTACATTTTCTAGTTACAAAAAAAAAAAAAATCTAAGAGTGTGATGAATACGTGGGGTGAGTTTTGTAGATTGGAGAAGTTTTAAAACTAACAAAAGAATGATCCTATTTTGCAGGGAGTTAGTGAGTAGATATAGGAATTTAAATCAACTTAAAAGTAGGAGTTTATGAGAAGCAAGAAAACAATTTAACGTAGAAGTAAGAATTTATTATTTTTCTCAATTTACTATTTTAACCCCATTTTTAAGTTTTAGGTAGGGGTATTTTTGACAGTAAAAAAAATAATAATTAACTTTCTTTTACCAATTTACTATTTTAACCAAATTTTTAAGTTGTTGGTTAATTAATTTAGGGGTATTTTTGACAGGGAAAAAAAAATAATAACTAACTTTCTGAATCCTCTTAATATATACAGATTAATATATACAGATGAATAAATAACTTAAATAAAAATTGTGTATACACAATTAGTAGTAAAGTGAGGTGAGCAAAACTCCTTCCTGTATAGTCACTTTTTTGAGGCGGAAAAATCCTCTATGAGACAAAATAAATTAGATGTGACTAAAAATTTTTTACATCCTAAAAATAAGTTAAGAGCAATTATGATATAGTGAACTATAGGTTCAAACTCTATCTAATTTATCAAAAAAATATGTTAAAATTAAAAGGAATAATTTGCCCTTTAGTTTTTTTTTTCTTTTAAAATTTGTTTTGAAAATTTATCGTAGATCCATAAATTAATACCTTGGCAACCGAGATGGAGGTATGGATTCCCATGGTAGCCTTCCATGCACTTACCACGGTACCCAGACCCGTTGTCGGAATCGATGCAAGTGCTATTACCTCCACATGTGTAACCTGATTTGTTCACGACATCTTTACATGTCTCAGTACCGATCGCCCAATCAAGAACTAATGGCGTCATTTTTTGGAGTCGTAGACTGTGAAGGGAATCGATGGAGAAATTGAATATGGTTTGTTGGCTAATAAATGCATAGCCACAAGGATTGAAATCCCCTACTTTTGTGTGATTATTGAAACTGTGGGATTCCAAAGTAACATAATGCAACCCATTAGGAATATCTACCTCGCAACACCCAACACCAGAGCAAGACCCATTGACTATGTACCTACTGCTTCCACAAACGGAAACGCATGAGCCTGTTGAGAGATTTTCTTTATCTCGCTGGAAATCAAGGTATGCATAGGTGTCACAGCCAACGACAATGAACTTGTTTTGAGTGCTAGAGATGGTGAAATTGAGGCCCAATTTGAGCCACACTATGTTCCATATACTAAGATCCAGCACACCCTGTTTATAACAGTCCTTGGCCATATACATCAAGACGTTAGCCTGGCCTTCGAGGGAAACGTTTGTAACCGTTAAGTTTCCCAGAATTGGTTTCGAGTTGGTACAATTGATGAGAAAGTGGTGATCTATGGAGCAACCTTTTCTTAGGCCAAATGGATAGGGAATTTCCACATCTCCACACTTGTCGGGGCAGTTGGGCAGCGCTATTGGAAATGCTACTGCCGCGGCTGCCAATTCAGATAACATCACAGCAACCCAACTGACTTGTATAAGAATCCCAAGGAAACCCATATCCCCACTGTTCGGTATTTTTCCTAGAAGAGGGGTAAGAGAGCACAGTGTTTGTGCGTGGAAAACATTCCAGACATGCTGCTTTTATAGGTGCCGAAAGCATAACTCGCATTCAAAAACGCAGTTTGTGGTGGATTTTAATTAGCACAACAGGATAATGTTTTTTTTTTTTTTTTTTTTCAATGTTCTTGATAATACAATAAAGACTTGGGTGATATATATATATATATATATATATATGTTTGGTCTAGTGTCTTTATTTTTCTTTTTTTATAAATTTGTATAAGTTTTTTTTTGAGAAGGAAATTTGGATAAGTTTGTTTTGAAGATATGGATTAATAGGAAAATATCTTATTTTGTATGTATTTTAAGTGAAGTTGGAGGTATATTTTTACTAGGTTGTCCTCAAGTTTTTTCTGGTTAAACGTAAGGCTTAGAGAATCATCTTATAGATAATACAAGCTTTTGAGCATGTGCTTAGAGACTCTTCTATTTTTGGAGTAAAAATTAATAATTTGCACTCATTATAATTTAGGTAAAGATTAATATCTAAGAGTGTGATAAAAAAATTATTTCACTCACAAAACTCACAAACTACTTATCAATTATCATGTATGTGTTATTCTCACAACTTCCCATTATCATTTGTTATAAAAATTACAACAAAAAAATTATGATAGTTTTTAATATTAACCTCCAACTCCACTTGTAGATTATAGAAAACAAAGGAAAAAAACAAAGCAATATAATTTAACAATTTTTGTGGGGTCCACCTCATATTTTATGATTATATTTGTGTGAGTTTCAAGACTTTTGAATTTTTTTTGTTGATATCTTTTTGTTTTTGGGTTGGGTTTGCTTCTTCTTTCTATTTTACAATATTGATATAATAAAAATTATCTTGATTACTACATTTTCCAACTATAAAAAAACCTAGAGTTGTGACGAGTGTTTTGCTCGGGTAAAATAATTTTTTCATCCATGAGTGTTTTGCATGTGATGTACCTCTAATATACCAAACAAAAAATTAATAATTATTCAAAAAAAAGTTAAAAAAAAATACCTTTAAATTATATGCCACATGCAGCACAAAAGTTTCAACACAAAAAGCTATCACAAAGTTTTAAGTTTTAACTAACACCTTCTAAAACATGTATGATCAGCCATTCCTTATCCGCCAATCACTAAATTAAATACACATTCTTGATTATCACAATACGGTATTTTGTCACTGAAATTCTATAAAGATATTATTTTACTGACCATTCATTCCATCTACTGTTAAATGTATTTCACGCCGCTCAGTTCATGAATGTGGCACACATCTACCTTGAAAAGAATATATTGTAATATTTTGGGAAACCAAACTAGGAAAAGAGAAATACCTAGAAAGGAAGGGACTGAAATCGCTGGGTTCTTCACATCCACATTCAGATTCTTCTTCTGCTTCTCTTCAGAGACAAAATATCAACATAGATCCACCAACATAGGTTAAAACCACCACTTCATTCTCTCTCAATTATTTATAAGTGGATAAAGTAATTGAAAACCAACAAGAGAGTGGTTGTTTTGTAGGCAATGTATTTTTACCAAATTGTCCTTAAGGTTTTCCCCTACTTAAATGTAGGGTGTGTGAATATTTTTGAACGTACGAAATGTTCATTCCAAATAGGAAAAGTCCATTAAGTAGTAGTATAGATATAAAAGGACCTCGGGCGAATCTTGGCGCCTTTAACTTTTTTTTTTTTTTGAGAAGAAGAAGAATGTCTTAACTAGATAGTAAAAAACAAAATGTTATAAGTCTCAAATATTTGTCCTATGTAAAAAAAAAAAAAAAAACATGAATCTTAAGATATACATAAACATTTTCGAAGTATAATTTTGTATCACACAAAATTAATTGGTATAATTTTGTATCACAAACAGCTTGAAATTTAATTGGTCAATAAAAAGATTAATTGAAATTTAATTGAAAGATAAAATCCTATCATTCATAATTTTAATTATGATAGACATGCAAACACTACATAATTCCATATGAACAATATTATCTTTTTAACTAATTTCAAAATAAATTTACTTATCTTATTAGATAATAAATTATTTTAATTAATTAGAGTTTGCATGACGAAAAAAAATGATTAAAATAGAATTCACAGGCTAAAATTTTAAATGAATTCTAAACATAGTAGATTGGAAATTCTAGAAAGTAAGACCCATTGGGCCAATCAGCAATCCAATAGGGAACCAAAGTGTCAATATGGAGGCCTAGGTGTTGATCAACACTCTAGTCCCAAAGTACAGAAAATTTCATGTAGTAGCTGATATACCTAGCGCTGTGCAGTGCATTTAAAAAATTTTGTAAGAAATTATTTATGATCTATTAATTTCATGAATACTATTATTGTTAGTCACATAAACTTACAATTAACATTGTCACCTACAAATTTGTTGGTTCATAGGTGTCTTTCTTGTATGATTTATGCTTTATATATAGATTCTATGGTGTTAATTTCTACATTCTTATACCACTAAAGTCTCAATCTCCACTATATCAACACCTATAGTTTTTATGTCATTGCAAGTAGCTTTAATTTAGTTTCAGAATTGACATGATTAATAAAATTAAGGCACATTAACATTTTAATTGAAGAAAATTTTGATTTTTAAGGTCATAATTATAATAGGGTGAAAATTGAAAGAATGATATCTTAATCAATTAGCTATAAAAACTATTATAATTTCATGATACAACAACAAAAACAATAATGCCATAGTGACATAGTAATATCACAATTTAACCTTCCTAAAAGCAGCCAAAACACCAAAATAATACAAATCCATACCAAGTATATGCAACATACAAAAGACCAAAAATCTAAATTGACACATAATATGAAAAAATTGCCTAAACACATTACAATGCTACATCAGTAAAAATGTATACATAAATCTAAACAAAATGTTTAAGATAAACATAATATTTTGAAAATTAACATACCTCTCAAAAAAGGAACCAAAGATATTGTGAGAGAAATTATATTGGACAAGTGTGGACAATGGGGATTTATATTAAACAAATGTGGAGACAAATAATCATATCATATTATCTAGTTCATTGAATCCGACTCTTGCAAATCTGCATTGAAGTTAGTCTTATGCTAGAAATTGAAAAGTTTTCTTACTTCCTACCTTTCCTATGACTTTTTAGATCCTCTGTATCAATTCAAAGCATTTAAAGTTATAAATGTATGAATTCTAAGAATTTTATTAATACATTGAAATAAATGCATCTACAATTACTTAATAGTTTGACATAAATGTTAAATTTAGATGAGGTAGAAGTCTAAATAAAAAGAATGTCATACAATACACCACTTGATAGAACCTCATGCTCTCTCACATGAAATCTCTACTTATATATATATATATATATATATATAGATTGATGATTAGATTCTCTCTCTCTCTCTCTCTCTCTCTCATTTTATGGAAGATGAGCATGAGATTATACCATCAATTGCACAAACATTTGACTACAGGAAACGCAATATTCTGGTACCAATGCTCCATTTGGAGATTACAGGTCGTGTGTGTGTGTGTGTATAACTTAATATTTCATTATATCTAATTAACCGAGACAAAATTTTATATATGATATGGGAATAAATTTAGTCAAGTAACAAATTTGGGCTTCAACATTTTTAAAGTTCAACACAATTTGCAACTACCCGAAATAGTCTGGAACTGAGAGACCAAAATATCTGGAATTCATCTGAAACATCTAAACAGTTTGGAATAGACCAAATCTTAGACCAACACAGAACAGGTAAGTGCACCGAATTAAGCACCAGAATACCCTAAATGAATATTTCTAACCGGAATATAATGGAATTTAAAACCTTGCTAGAAACCTAAAGCTTAGGTTACCAACCCCCCACCAATAGCCACAAAATTCACTTTCTTTTTCTACATGTTTTCATCACCCTTTCAAAGCAGACACACAACACTTTAGTCTATATAGGAATCATACATAAACACCAACCCAAGTAGTTTTAGGATTCATTCCATCCATCAACACCATCCTCGGAGCAAAGATCAATGATACTTTCCTTTCTTCAAAGAAAGAATAGGGTCTAACTCCACATTTTTGGAGTTACAACTAGTGGTAAATAGTGTCAATTTGAACCAATTAGAATTTATTGTCTTTTTAGATATTAGGGTCATATTTTTTGTAAATTGGCAAATTCGAGTAAAAACTCAATTTTTATGTATTTGAGTCCTAATTTAGAGTGTCTAGAAAGCCTTCAAGAAAGATCAATTTAATCAAAACTACTCAAGGTTTACTCAAATCAAAGCTGCAACTGTTGTCTCGACGGATAGCTCGAAAGCAGTCGATCCATCGAGGGAATTCATACCTCAACAACTAGCTTGATAATATTTGATCGATCAAGCCTCAAATTAATAGAATTCTTAGCTCTATTTTTGATGACATGGCAACTTTGGGATTCGTACACTAGGGTTCCAAAGAGTTGTTGTGACTTTTGTGTGCTTAGGATTTTGTAATTCTAAGCTACTTTGGATTCATTATTGAAGTTTATTGTTGAGAAGAACTTTACACCAACAACTACAACTATTTTGGATTGCTATGGAGTGCCAATGACGTTGATTAGAGATCCGTACAACCATTACCTACATCGTTAGGAGATCTATTGTAGGTACGTATTGATATTTGAGATTGAGTAAGATCTCTATGATTATAACCTCAATTTGATTAGTGGATTCTTTAGGAGTAGTGACCTACATAATCACTCATTGGGGGGTTTTTCTTGTGAACATTTTCCCCATTATTTTCTACTACACACATTGAACTCTAGATTGGTGATATGGTTATGTTTTTTATTGGACTTTGCATGTAATTGAATTAATTAATCAACTTGTGTAATTAGTTAATTGAATTGGGGCTAGCTTTTAACCCAACATTAGACAACGCAACCAAACACTAAATAAAGTTTGAATTAAATTGGGTTTAGCTTTCTATAAATAAATTTTAACTAGTTAAGGTATATCATTTTCTACAAATTCTCTAATTAAATTTTATTGATTAACACTTATTAAATAAAGGCTAAATCACAAATTACACTCTCAGATTTTGATATGTTTTCAACTCAGTTATTTTAGCTTCACTTCTTCTTTTTTTCCTTTCAGTAATTTAACTTTAATTCGTTTTCAATTTAATTTCCCATTTGATCCACCTCTTTGCATGCACTAAAATGACATTGTTTTGGGAAGTGAATTACAATCTAAAACTAACGGTGGGATTGGAGAAAATTGAAGGATTCAAATGGAGAAAATGAATCTTAAATGATTGATTTGAAAATATGTTATATAGTTAAAAAATGTAATTTATAGTTTAAACTTAAATAAATATGTATTATATAAAAATAAATTTTATTTAATTTTCTTGATCATTGCGTGGGATACTAATGAGTGGATATGTAATTATAAAAAATCTTTTTCCTAATTTAATTGAGGAAAAATAAATGGATGATATAAAACTGACTTGACTTTAATAACATGACTGCTACACGTTCAATCTTACTTACTTTAATAAAGCGACCACAATAACATGATGGCTACACGTTAATTGATTGCCACACATTCAGTTTGCAATCTACATCAAACAATTGTCATAGTTGAAAATTCCAAGATTACAATTTTCCAATTCTTTGGAACGTAGTTCCAGACAATTAGCAAAGACTTGGTGAAGACAATAACAGGAAGTCTTCTAATCCGTATCACACGTCTTCAAGGTATAAACTATAAAGTGAAACTGGCAGATTTATTAATGACATACAGAAAGAGCCAGCATTCGTTTTCATGAAGTCTTTGGTCTTTGTTCGGAACTTCCAAAGACATGGAAAAGTTATTGTCTTGACTATTAGCCTGCAGCATACGTTTCCAAACTTTAGAATGAATTTGGCGGGTCTAAAATGTACTTATAGAAAGTCTAGTACGTGGTATGTTTTTTCTTCCATACAAATTGATGAAAGCAATGAACAAGAATCTGAAGGTAAAAGACTTCTCCGTTATGGAAAGAGAACTAAGAGAGTTAGTGAAACAAAAAAATAAAAAAGAGACAGATAAGTACGTAAGAGAAAATTTGATGAAAAGGAGAGAATCAATCTCCGATTCATTGAATTAATTTATTTATATACAAGAGCTAGGCATAACTGCTCATATTTGTTATCATTTTTCATAACATATTATTAACTGCCCTAACAACCATAACTAACTTAACAGCTTCCATAACAGAAACGCGAGTGCTACAATTTGTTTTAGCTATTCTTTGTACAACGATAGGTCGTTTACTGAGGACTTTAACACAGATAGTGTCAGAGCCAGATTTTACTCTAGAAGACAAGATTAAAATAAAAGGAAGACAAAAATAATTCCAAAAATATTAATATAAATAAAAACTAATTAACGAAATTAAGCAAGACTTGATCATCATAGAAAATGTACTGTAACGTGAGCTATAATTTTTTTTTTTTTTTTTTTTGTATTTCCTGTTAGATTTAATATAATCATATTTGTTGGACTGTACAATTTTTGTATTTTTAAATCATTTTTAAAATATCAATGCTGATTCTTTCTATTGTAGTTGTAGGGGGTGTTCAGTCCAACAATAAATTAAATCACCTACAACTACACATTCCTGAGTATGTACTACTCATTTCTTTATAAACAAAAGGAAGACCATTTGGAAAAAGGGAGCTCGCTCTCTCTCTTTGCTCATCCGGCTCCCTTTGTTCGTACAACGCTCTTTCACAATTTGAACTTGTTATTTCATGTTGTTCACTAACTTAGCCATCAAAGCCTCCGCAATCAACCCCAAGGTTGGTCATGGAGAGCTGAATTTCTCTTTATTGGTATTTCAAGTTCATAGGTCCACGGTCACAACTCAATCCAAGGAGGATCTTAGCGTCATCCAATGCGATGCCGATCCTTATTTGTGCAGGACTTAGATAGTGTCTAGCTTCATCCAAGCTTTCCTTCAATTAATAAATTTATTATAGGAAGATCAATTCCAATTTGGATCCACTACAATAGATCTTTTTTTTCAAATAAATATTTTTTTTAAAAAAACCTTAGAGTATATAGCATTGTAGAATTATTCATAAAAACAACAATATATAAAATTTGGCACATTTAGTTGAGAAGTTTGGATAGTATTCCATTTTATAACTATAAGGCTACGAATATAGTACAAATAATATATTTTTTTCCTTGACTATTGTAGGAGTGTTCAAAATATTATCAATAAAAAAGAAAGAATTAGATATGATGTCATTATTTTGCACACAAACATACATACATACATATATACATTAAATATCATTTAAATAAAAGGTGGGAAGAGGGTTAGGACGAGGTCCCCCCACAAAACCTTGAACTCCTAGCTCGACCCTTGACCATTCTGTAGTGCGACTTGTAGCTTATAGAAGATTGTAACCCACAGCGCGCAACTGGTAGCTTGCAAAAAAGATGCCTAGTTCGTCATATAATGGGATTGAGCCAGTGTAGAGAGGGAAAATTCCCGGCCTATCACAAGCTGACACGTCATGCCACCAAGTCCGCCAGGTATGGCTAATTACAAAGTATCATATACTGCTACTAAAAATTTGCTAAATTTCTGGAACAGGAAAAAACATGCAAAATGCTAATCACATGGAGGCGCGTGTAAGCGATGATGCAAGCGAATCCGACTGTGTAAGCGATGACTCAAGCAATCCGGCCGTGTAAGCGATGACTCAAGCAATTCGGCTGTGTAAGCGATGACACAAGCAGACCAATCAAGTTGTGACATGTGTCACCAATCAAACTCCGCCACGTGTCGCTCACCTACCTCCAAACTCCTATAAATAGAAGCCTTCCTAAAGCATTTGGACACCAAGCTATCTAGAGCACAAGCTGCATCAAAGAAGCACTCAGAAGTATCGAAGCTCTGCTGGAATCAAGCCTTGAAGCCTCCAGGAACTTCAAGAACTTCAACTTCGAATACAAAGAACATTCGAAGAAAGATCATCCAAATCATCCTCCTAGATCTTGAAGGTCACTAGAATCAAGCTCAAAAGCCTCTAGAAACCTCATAAATCACAAATCAGTGAAGCTCTACGGATTCAAGCCTCTAAAGCCCCGAAGAACTTCCACCACAAACCTTCGAATACGAAGAACATTCGAAGCTAAATCATCCAAATCATCCTCCTAAATCTCAAAGATCACTGGAATCAAGCTCAAAAGCCTCCAGAAACCTCATAAATCACAAATCAGTGAAGCTCTACGGATTCAAGCCTCTAAAGCCCCGAAGAACTTCCACCACAAACCTTCAAATACGAAGAACATTCGAAGCTAAATCATTCAAATCATCCTCCTAAATCTCAAAGATCACTGGAATCAAGCTCAAAAGCCTCCAGAAACCTCATAAACCACAAATCAACGAAGCTCTACGGATTCAAGCCTCCAAAGCCCCGAAGAACTTCCACCATAAACCTTCGAAGACGAAGAACACAAGAAGAACACACGAAAAACACGAAGAACACGCGAAGAACACGAAGAACGTGAAGAACGAAGGATTTCTAACAAGCTCATAGCCAGAAATTCATTGTAATTCTGTTTCAAAGATCTTCGATCTATCCTTCAGCCAAATTGAAGGATACTTTGTGTTCAAATCAAAACCACATCACAAATTTTTTAAGGAGATCGAATCAGAGGATTGTAATTACAGAGAATTGTACCATACATTCATCAATACAAATTCGCATTTGCAGAACTATTTTACTCGTTTGACTTATTTCCAACCGAGAAATTTAGTCCTCCACAAATTCTGGCACGCCCAGTGGGACCTCTCTGCCTCTCATCTCTTTCTCCTCCAAAAGAAAAGAAATTTGACTTGCTACCAACCTCAATGGCCTCTAGCAAGAACATTCAAACTTCAACAACAGCTACTTCAATTAGACTTGGTATGGCTACCACCAACAATCGCATTGGTGCAATCAATTGTATCCAACCAAAAGCTCATGATCAATCAACCAAGGAATCCAAGATTCAAACGATCATCTCCTTAGACCCTCTTACAAGAAACAAGGTCATCAACAAGGACATCTCCACCTTGGAACACCTCAAGTATGGGGGCAAATCCCCTTCTTCCTTCACAAGAAGTTGGTCACACGATTTCTCTCCCATCAAAAGGAACCCAAGAAATGAGATTTCACGTGCTCACTCCAATTTACTTCCTTCTCCGTCATCTTGGGAAGTTGTGTCAGTCATGATGACTAACACCTCTACCATGGAAGAAAAGATGGTTGAAATGGAGCAAAAGGTCCTCCTCCTCACAAAAGCACTTGAAGATAAGGACCTCCAAATTGCAACTCTAATGAATAAACTTGAAATACAAGATCTTGGTGAATCAAGCCATGATCCTAAGTTCCCATTTGGATTTACAAGGAAAGAAAATCAAGACACTTCTCAACGGGAACAATCTACTTCGGTTGCTTCGTTATCAGTTCAACAATTACAAGACATGATAACAAATACCATCCGAGCACAATATGGAGGTTCTTCTACAAGTTCTCTCACATATTCAAAACCCTACACAAAACGCATCGACAACATGAGAATGCCAAATGGGTATCAAGCCCCCAAGTTCTTGCAGTTTGATGGCAATGGAAATCCTAAGTAACACGTTGCTCACTTTGTAGAAACTTGTGAGAATGCGGGGACTCAAGGAGACCTCCTTGTAAAGCAGTTTGTCTGTTCACTTAAAGGGAATGCCTTTGATTGGTATACAGACTTAGAACCCGAGTCAATCAACAATTGGGAACAACTTGAAAGAGTGTTTCTTGACCGATTCTATAGCACGCGTCGCACGGTAAGCATGATGGAGCTTACTAATACTAAGCAGTGGAAAGACGAGCCTGTTGTTGAATATATCAATCGATGGCGTTCTTTGAGTCTAGATTGTAAAGATAGACTTTCTGAAGTATCTGCTATAGAGATGTGCATCCAAGGTATGCATTGGGGACTTCTTTACATCCTTCAAGGGATTAAGCCTCAAACATTTGAAGAATTAGCAACTCGTGCACATGACATGGAGCTGAGCATTGCTAGCCACGGGAATTCAAACCCTCCCACGCCTGACATAAGAAGGAATGACAGGAATGCAAAAGGCCATCTCAAAGACCCAGTGGTTGTTAACACAGCCGTAGTTAAGGTTCTAAGAAGAGGATCAAAGGCAAATGAAAAACAGCTTGAAGGATGGCAAAAGAACGAAGTGCGTCGTCCGACCTTTAAGGAACGTGAGCAAAAAGCATATCCGTTCCCCGATGAAGATGTGCCAAACATCTTAGAACAACTATTGCAATTGAAGCTGATTGAGTTACCAGAATGCAAACGACCAGAAGACATGGGGAAAGTTGATAACCCTAACTACTGCAAATATCATCGCATCATTGGTCACCCAATCCAAAAATGTTTCATCTTCAAAGAAAAAATCATGAAGCTTGCCAAAGAAAACAAGATTGATCTAGACTTCAATGAAGTTGTCGGGTCAAACCATGTGACCTTTGCTTGTGAGGTACTTCCAACTCTCAAGCAGGGGGCAAACACCAACAAGGATTACAGATTGGTTGACAATGATGGCATAAGGATCGGCCCTATCAATGGGAAGTTCCTTAAACACTTCTATGCTTGAAAACCAAGGACTTGCTCCTCGGTAAGAGTTTAAACTGCCCACTGCAACGCTACAAGGGTACATGATGTCTTCCCATTACCTTTGAAAGTGTACAAATAAAGAGAAATAAATTCCATTCTATGTCACCATTTGTAAGTGTGGCGTAGTGGTTGGATGCCCATGTCGCCCTTGAGGCCGAGGTCTCGGGTTCGATTAGTGGTAATACCCACTATTGCACAATTGGTACCCACGGAATGCCGTGGGGCGTGGGGCGAGGATTACACACGTGAGCCTTCCTTTTTTGCAATCATAAAAAAAAAAAAAAAAAAAAAAAAAAAAAAAAAAAAAATCAAAAAAAAAAATCATCAAAAGAAAATCATCAAAAAAAAAAAAATCAGTTGAACTACGTAATGACTTGATCCCTCTCCGGGGTACGTAGGCAGCTTAGTACTTTCCACTAAGTTCAGTCACATGAAAAGAATAAGGTTTGCCAGTCTAGCTTGAAGAGTTGTCCGACGATCGTCAATATGCTTTTAAGGTCCCTTTGGTTGGCAAGGTATTGCTTAAAGACAATCAATTGCTCAATGGGATGATCAAAGATTATTGTAGTCGAAGATGAAGACTACATAAAGTCTGCATGGCATTCTCCATCTTCTATGGACATTCTCCAACATTTATGAAGCATGTTTTGCATCATCTCTCCTCTATGGACATATTCTAACATTTGTGAAGTCTTGGCGACATTCTTCTCGCATCTTCAAGGTTTTGTTGACACCTCTTTGAATCTTCAAAGTCTTGATGAGAGCATCTTGATACTTCAAGCTTTTGTTGGCCTTTCCTTGCATCTTCAAGGTCTTGATAGGGACTTCTCACATCTTCAAGGTTTTGTTGACGCCTCTTTGAATCCTCAAAGTCTTGATGGGAGTTTATTGAAACTTCAAGATTTTGTTGGCATTTCCTTACATCTTCAAAGTCTTGATACGGACTTATTGCATCTTCAACGTCTTGTTGGTATCTCTAAAGTCTTGATGTCTAGCAACGGTGCTAAGCGCCCTCATTGTCTGAGCTATATTCTCTTTGGAAATTGTTGTTGTTGTAGCTTTATTATAAATGTCAATATTGGTGCAACTTCAATGCGAGTGTGGTGCGAATGAAGTGTTGACGTAGCTTCATGGCAAAGATGAATGTTGACACGGCTTCGGTGCGAATGAAGTGTTGACGTGGTTTCATGGCAAAGATAAATGTTGGCACGGCTTCAATGTGAATGAAGTGTTGACATGGCTTCACGGCAAAGATAGATGTTGACGCGACTTCAATGCGGATGAAGTGTTGACGTAGCTTCATGGCAAAGATGAATGTTGGCACGACTTCAATGTGAATGAAGTGTTGACATGGCTTCATGGCAGAGATAGATGTTGACGTGGCTTTAGTGCAAATGAAGTGTTAACATAGCTTCACAGCAAAGATGAATGTTGGCACGGCTTCGGTGCGAATGAAGTGTTGACATAACTTCGTGGCAAAGATGAATGTTGGCACGACTTCAATGTGAATAAAGTATTGTCGTGGCTTCATGATAAAGATGAATGTTGGCGCGGCTTCGGTGAAAATGAAGTGTTGTCGTGTCTTCATGACAAAAATTGATGTTGGCACGGCTTCGGTGCGAATGAAGTGTTGTCGTGGCTTCATGGCAGCAATAAATATCGGTATGACTTCAATGCAAGTAAAATGTCGAGGCAACTTTGTGGCAAGAAAAGAGTACTAGTGCGTCTTCATTACAAAGGCAAAAGGTGATGCAACTTCATGGCAAATGCAAGTGCAAATGTTGCTTCAGTAGACAAATTAATGGTAATGCTTCATAACAGTTGCAAGTGTCTGCGCCGCTCCATGAAAAGGATAAGTGGTGACACGATCTCGATAAAAAAAATGGATGCCACTTCATTGTAAAGGCAAGTGCTAAAAGACAAATGCTGGCGTGATTTCATGGTAAAAAAGCTCTTTATGTAGCTATGTTGCAAAGATTCTTGATATGGTTGCATTGCAAATACAAGTGTTGGTACGACTTCAAAGACGAGTACTGACGACAGCAATATTGCCTAGCAAATATCCTTATGGAAACAACGTTGCAAAGACAAATATCGCTAAAAAATTGTTGATGCATAACAACATGAAGGTATACGTCATTGCAAGAATGTCGCTATCAATGAAGTACAAAGCCACCAAATGAAGGCAAACACTTCTATGAGAATGTCAGCATAAAGTTTGATGTCAAAACCCGAAGTTCAAGAAAATCGTGCTGCAAAACAAAGACAAGCAACAAAAAATTTGTCAAAAAAAAAAAAAAACTCTTTTGAACTACGTAGTGACTTGATCCCTATCGGGGGTACGTAGGCAATTTAGCATCTTTTGCTAAGTTCAGTCATGCCCTAAAAAAAACAAAAAAAAAAAAAAAAGTTAGTACAAGCAAAGCATTATATATATATATATATATATATATATAAAATGGGGCATAGTTTCTCTGCGTAGTGCATATGAAGGATAGATTTGTGCAACTTAAGGGTGCTCTTATATAGGACTCTTTGGAAGCTAGCAGACAGAAAGAAAAAGATGTGAACAAAGGAAAAATGAGTGGAAATGTATACTTTCAAAAATATACTACACCAAACTTTGAAAAAAGAAGTAGGCTCCTATAGACGAGGCATTTCATCTAAGAGCTATTGCACAAGGGATACCACATTGTTCAAAGATGTTGTGCTGCCAACCTAGAGAACAGTGGAGGGGCTCAAGAGTTACCTGCGTCCAGCCTCAGAAATCATCCTGTCAGAAAGAACCGCCGCCTTGTCAGAGCAACCACCGCCAAAATAGACCAAGAATAAGTCTAAAAATGCCAGCGGACTTCTCTTTCAAATTCGTGCAAATCCTGACCTCATTTCACAAACCTAACACCACAACAGTCTTCTACGGCCTTCAATGAACAGAACCCAGAAAGATCATAAGCAACGGAGCTGCCACGCGCCGCCACAAATTCGCGATGATAAACTGCTTAGTCTCTCAAAACTGTGCAAATCTGTGCATAATTTCACAAAACTGACCTTACAAGAGCATTCTACGGCCATATATTCACAAAACATGAAAATTTCAAGCCCAAACGATGCACCACGCGCCACCACGCGCCGCCAGAAGTTCCGGCCATCACAGCGTCAGTCTCACGCGCCTCCTTTAGCCTCCACGCGCTCACACGCGCGGCTGTTAATGCACGCGCTCTCACGCGCCCACGAGCTTCACTCCTCACCCGCGTTCACGCGCGCGCCCGGATTCATGACGTCATCAATGACGTCACGGACCGGTTCGATCCGGACCGACCCGGTTTGACCAGCCTGAAAAAAAAAAAAAAAAAAAAAAAAAAAAAAAAAAAGGATGGAGAAGCTTTGACCAAGTTGGACCTTTGACTTTGACCAAAAAGTCAAAATTTTCAAAAATGACCTATCCCACTCAATTTTTCGAGTACATTCCAATTTTGAGATCCGTTTCTTCATTCGGAGCTCGAAAATTGTGCCAACAGCCCAATCTTCAAAAAGTTGATTATTGCACAAATCCAGACAAAAAGTCAAAAATTTCAAAACGGACCTGTCCCACTCAATTTTTCGAGTACATTCCAATTTTGGGATCCATTTCTTCATTTGGAACTCGGAAACTGCATAACGGTCCAATATCTAAAAAAGCTGTTGGCTTTAACGTAAACTTTGACCAAAAAAATCAAGATGCTTGAACAAAGCTTGTCCTACTCAGATTTTCACAAGAATACCGTTTCTGAAATTAACTGGACTTTGAAACCACTAATCTGAATCACTTCTCCAAGGGTTATCCTCCAGACTTCATCAAGACTCCTCTTTCAAAGAACAAATGAACTCTCACGAGTATGTCTCAAACTTGAAATTGCATTGGGTTACTACTCCAGTCTACCATTTCTGTTCGGTATCTACTGTTTCCATTCGGTGCCTACCAGTCTCCAACCGACCGTTCCCATTCGGTGCCTACCAGTCTCCAACTGACCGTTCACATTCGGTGCCTACCGGTCTAATCCACCATTCTCACCAAAAATTTTGGTCCGTCGGTCTCAACTACCCAACTACCATTCTTCATCTCTCCGCTATAAATAGAAGGGTCGGATTCATCAAAGGCTCATCGAGAAAAACACATCGAGTCATGAAATGAAGATTTGCTTCTTTCAAATTTCTAGTCCCTCATTCTCACAGCCATTTTTCACTATGGCCTTATCATTCTCAATGCGTAGCAACCAAAATGGCTTCATAATCAATTTGAAATCAACCCTCTCATGGTTCAGTAAAAACCCTTCTCACAACATCATCATTGTTTTAGAGTCCAAACAAATTTTGTTTCCTCACTTAACGACCACATTTGTTCATAAAGTTATTCATAACAAGGTCTGCATTTTGGTTTCATGTTTCCTGGGACTCGGCTGGCCAAGAAATCTAAGTCTAGCAGAGGCACCCGTTCCCAAGATTGGGGCTTTTATAGCTTCTCTTCAACTGTTTGCTCTCCCATCCGAAGCAGCGGTTCGGAGCAAACACCAACTTGGCCGGTTTCTGAAACCACCATCGCAAGTTAGTTCCACCTTTCATTTTGTTGTGCTTTCCCAACAAGCCGCATCAAGTGAAGGTGATAAAGGGTGTTGGGGTATCCTACAAATTGTCTTCCATCCAACACTTGCGATGACCTCCAAGGTACCAGCTTATCAGAGATCAGCCTTTGCTGCTGGTAAATGGTTGCCGATGACTTATTCCATGTTTCCACCAACATGTGACCCAAAGGTCTTCGTTGCTGGTACCTCAAAATGCACTTTCTGGAATTACTCCAACTTAAAACAAGCTTGAAGAATTTCAAAAGATATACTTCTGAAATTACTTCAACTTAACGTCCGTCAGCATGGTCCAGTTACACAGGCGCATTCAATGACTTGCTGCCGAACCTCATGCAGCATACAGTTAGTCCCGGATCCCAAGGTGTACTTCCCAGAAACATCCACACCAAAAGGATCCCAACATACAGGGCCAGCGCCATGGTGTCTGTGCCTCACCCATCCACTTTGCTTTGTCTCCATCTTCCGCATCATAACCACCACCAAACCCAAAATCCGTTCTGAAACTACCTCAACTTAACCTGAGTGATGCGATAACACACGCACATTCAATCACTTTCCCACATGATCTCTTCATGGTCCAAAGAATATCCTTCGGATATAACTTCACCAGAAGATTTTAAAAATGGGAGGCCAACCCCACAGTTCTGTATGCTGTACCCAGCCAACCTCCTCACTTCTTCTCCATCTTCAACCCCTTGTGATCACCGCCAACGATCCAAAATACTCCTTTGAAATTACTTCAACTTAATCTCTGCCAATATGGTTCAATCTTGCAAGTACGTCCAACTTCTTGCAAGTAATTTACAGCTTCACCAACCCCCTTTAAGTATCATGAAACACTCTTCTGAAATTACTTCGACTTAATCTTTGCTGAGAAGGCTTAGTTAGGCAAGCACATTCAAATACTTGCAGACCCCTTCTCGATCTCATCAAAGCCTTTCATGTGAGTGGGCTTACTCATCTGAAATAAAGCTCCACCAACCACTACATTTACATCCTGCTAAAAGCTCCACCACCTCCAACCGTTACATTTGAAAAGTCAAGTACCAAATTCATTCTTTTCGAGACTCATTCACTCCCCACACTCAGAAGCTGTGTGCGCGAACAAGTCTCGAGGGGGCATTTGTAGAGAGGGAAAATTCCCGGCCTATTACAAGCTGACACGTCATGCCACCAAGTCCGCCAGGTATGGCTAATTACAAAGTATCATATACTGCTACTAAAAATTTGCTAAATTTCTGGAACAGGAAAAAACATGCAAAATGCTAATCACATGGAGGCGCGTGTAAGCGATGATGCAAGCGAATCCGACTGTGTAAGCGATGACTCAAGCAATCCGGCCGTGTAAGCGATGACTCAAGCAATCTGGCTGTGTAAGCGATGACACAAGCAGACTAATCAAGTTGTGACATGTGTCACCAATCAAACTCCGCCACGTGTCGCTCACCTACCTCCAAACTCCTATAAATAGAAGCCTTCCTAAAGCATTTGGACACCAAGCTATTTAGAGCACAAGCTGCATCAAAGAAGCACTCAGAAGTATCGAAACTCTGCTGGAATCAAGCCTTGAAGCCTCCAGGAACTTCAAGAACTTCAACTTCGAATACAAAGAACATTCGAAGAAAGATCATCCAAATCATCCTCCTAGATTTTGAAGGTCACTAGAATCAAGCTCAAAAGCCTCTAGAAACCTCATAAATCACAAATCAGTGAAACTCTACGGATTCAAGCCTCTAAAGCCCCGAAGAACTTCCACCACAAACCTTCGAATACGAAGAACATTCGAAACTAAATCATCCAAATCATCCTCCTAAATCTCAAAGATCACTGGAATCAAGCTCAAAAGCCTCCAGAAACCTCATAAATCACAAATCAGTGAAGCTCTATGGATTCAAGCCTTTAAAGCCCCGAAGAACTTCCACCACAAACCTTCAAATACGAAGAAAATTCGAAGCTAAATCATTCAAATCATCCTCCTAATTCTCAAAGATCACTGGAATCAAGCTCAAAAGCCTCTAGAAACCTCATAAACCACAAATCAACGAAGCTCTACGGATTCAAGCCTCCAAAGCCCCGAAGAACTTCCACCATAAACCTTCGAAGACGAAGAACACAAGAAGAACACACGAAAAACACGAAGAACACGCGAAGAACACGAAGAACGTGAAGAACGAAGGATTTCTAACAAGCTCATAGCCAGAAATTCATTGTAATTCTGTTTCAAAGATCTTCGATCTATCCTTCAGCCAAATTGAAGGATACTTTGTGTTCAAATCAAAACCACATCACAAATCTTTTAAGGAGATCGAATCAGAGGATTGTAATTACAGAGAATTGTACCATACATTCATCAATACAAATTCGCATTTGCAGAACTATTTTAACTTGTTTGATTTATTTCGAACCGAGAAATTTAGTCCTCCACAGCCAGTTGTAGCTCCTCTCATAACTTGTTCAATTACACATCCCCCTCTTAAACGAAGATGGAAGAAATAAGCCCTAAGTTTGGATTGATGATCAAGAAAGTGAGGAAAAGGAAGTGCCTTGGTGAAGATATCAAGAAGCTAATCATCAGAGATTGAGATTAAACGAACTTGATAATATTTCATAAGTACTCTTTTGAGAACAAATATTCCCTAAGTGCTCTTTGTAATTAACGTGTATTAAATTAATATAAATAAACTTTCTTGATCATTTTATTTCTCTTTTATCTCAAAAAAAAAAAAAAAAAAAAGAGTAGATATTTAATCATAATCATTTTTTTAATTAATTTGAGGAAAAAGAAAGGCACGACATAAAATTGATTTGGATAACATGATTGCCACGTGTTTAATGGTTCCAAGACCATAGCAATCAAAGAAAAAAAACGTTCCAAGACTTTGAACTTTCCAAGTATTTGGAAATTTTCTAAACATTAGTAATGAAAGACTTGGTGAAAAGTATATAGCTAGGATTAAAGTCTTCTAATGATGTCACAGTTGAAAAACTGGCATATAAATGGCTTAAAAAGAGTGGTGATATTATTTTCTCCAATACAATTTTAAGAGATAAAGTTATTAATTAAACTTTTCTTAAGTTTTATTCTTGATGATTCTATGCCTTCCCCAAGCCCCTTCCAACTATTATTTATTAGGTTTTACAAATTGCACCATCTAATTTTGTTTAAAATTCAATTCAGTCTTCTAATTTCACTTTTGTTGTAGTATTAGTAATTTTTTTGCATTAAATTATATAAAAAAAAAAATCTACTATTATTTGGGAAAAAAAGTACATAAATTAGAAACCCAGACGTAGTTGGTGAGGCATGCTGTTGCAGCTGTGCAATTATTGGCAGTACGCCAATACCAGTAGTGGTAGTAGAAGATCAGCCTTCCCCCCTTCTTCAACCCTTTCTCTTCTGAACTTCTTCTCCAAGTACTTTTTGAAATTACATATTTTTAAAACTGTTACTACTTTTTATTTTGATAGATAACCTTTCGAATTTCATGACTATGTGTTTTTGTTTTTGTTACAAATACTATGTGATATTCACTACTTGGCACTAGTTTAAACTAAGGGTGGCAAAATTGAATACGACCCGCGAATCCGACACGATACAAAATTAATAAGTTATGGGTTAAGACTTAATGGGTTTGTGTCATATTTGAGTTGACATGACTAACCCATTTAATAAACTGGTTAAGTTAGTGTTCAACCTATAAAACCCAATTGACTTGTCTAACCCGTTTTAATAAATAACATTTTACTAATATACCCTTTAAACCCTAGGTATATAAACTTATTAGTTGTTGTGGTTTACTTTCTTTGACAACATATGATTGATTATTTATGATATTGAGATATACTTTTAGTTTTGAATGATTATTTGTGATGCAGTTACTTATTAGTTCTAAATTTATATTAAAAATATTAATTTGTTTATTTTTTCATAATTTTTTTTTTCATTTTGATAAAATCTAAAACAAGTCGACACAACTAATTTGTTTAATAAATGGGTCGTGTTGGTTAAGAAATCTTTATATGTTTAATAAACATGTCGGGTTAATGTTGATCCATATAGTCAGATATTCATAAGTTGACACGACATGAATCCTGACATGCAAACAGAAATGGCCACCCCTAGTTTGAACCTTATCATTGTGAAATTAGATTTTGTAATATTTAATAATCTTAAAATATGAATGAACGGATACTGCTATTTGGCTATGTTGGAAGACACGACTATTGCTTATTGTCTTCTGCTGTGATTCTACCTGTGGGGTCAAAATACAAATAAGGTAAATGAGCGTCACATTTTATTTGTAAACTAGTTAGGGAAGCACGTGCAAGACACGTGCTTGCCGTGGAAAAAGAGTAATGATTAAGATAATTTTAGATTTTATTTATGTTAGGAAATTTAGACCCCAGTTGATAGAATTAACAAGTTAAACCCAAGTTGTTAATTAGATTTATTATGCATAAAATATGTTAAAACAAACAAACATCAATATCATGTCAAAACTAAGTGCAGCGGAAAAATAAATAAGACAAGATATGATGACCCAGGAAAACCAATGAAACTAACCAGTTTCACAGTAAAAAACCTGGGGGGAAACCTTCCCGAAAAGTAATTCACTATAGTAAAGAGAAGTTTCAGATCTAGTACAAAACTTTTGTCCCTAGACTCTACAATCCCCGTAGATGAACTCACAATAGAAACCTTCTACCGCTTCAGAACCTCTAAACTCTTCAATAAATGAACGCCACCCTTTGATACACGGATCCCAGTACGTGACTAACTCATTTGCACGAATCCCAGTACGTGACTCACTCACCAACTTGAGGAAGAAGAATGTTGGCTGCAAAGTTCTTCACTTCATCAACAATGAAGATCAAGAAGCACTTGGTTACAAAACCCTAAGACGCAAAGACGCAGTAGCTTCTTTTAGAGAGAATAAGGCTTCGGTCACCTTTTGCATATGTTCTCCTTTTTATTCTATTCTGTGACGGACTCAAAAATAAGCCTTATATATGCCTAGGGTTTTGAGAAAAGAAACCCTACACAAATACAAAAGCCTGGCCCAAAAATCAGATCTGGAAATCTGAATTCCCGTAATCTCGATAGATACCTCGATCGATCGGGCAGCTGTCGAGCCTCATTAAATCTCGATAGATAGCTATCTGTCAAGCAGCTATCTGCAGGTGTCTAGCAGGTGTCCACCAGGTGTCCAGCTTTAGTACACACTTTTTCTTCACTTGTTTCTTGGTCCAATCTTCATGGCTTTAATACTAGACTTGAACAACATGTTCTTTAAAGTATTAAACACATCCTAGATCTACCCAAATACAAGTAAAGTGCGTTTTGTCAAAAGATTAGCCAACTACATAAAATATGTTCTTAACAATTTATATCACAAAACATAGATATAAATCATTTGATTTTTAAAGTACATAGAGATTTACATTAGTCGAACCAAAAGAGACATTAATTCTCAAAATATAAAAGACGTTAATTTTACTATATGCAAATGAAACACTAATATATCATTCTCAAATAAAAGACATTAATTTATAGGCAAATGAATCCAGTTGTATTATCCAATTTAACTTCACCTCAGTAGCTAGAAGTTGAACAATGAAATGAATAATAAATTACAAATACTTACCTGTCGTGTATGTGATTGTTCTTTGGAGAGATACAAAGCTTAAGTTTCATAGCTCAAGGAAGCTCAACAAAGACGTATATATTATTATCTTTTGGTCTTTCTATTCAGCTAGCATGTATATATCACCACCAAGAATTGCCAATTCAACGTTTTAGCAGCTATTTGCTAGTACAAGCTAAGCAGATGAACCATTGGGAATTTATTCAGCCCTTCATATGCAAGCAGGGCCATAAAGTCTTATAGCAACAACAAATTGTCTAATGAAAAACTAGATAAATGCCAGCAAGGAAGCAATAATTTATAAATTCACTCTCCAGGAAACATTGTTGCTACTTTGCATACCATTTTCTAGAGCAGACAAGGCCTCATTCTTCTTCTGCAAGTCATGTGCCAACTGATGTGTCAGCTCAATCATCTTAAGTGCATTTCCCTCCAAGGAAAAATGAAAATTCCTAAGCATAAACTATACAATTAGAAGCATCAACAACCATGTATTCAATAGATAAAACAACCTATAAAATATTGATGAATTATTCAAAAAATAACAAATAAGAAAAATGGTTGAGATGGTTATCAAGATATATAATTTATATTCCCCTTTTTTATCTCCAGAGGATGTGTTGCCACAAATGTTCAGCCAAAATTCATAAAATTTTGAGCAAATTGATTAGCAAGGCATTCAACCACATAGAGAATAAACATTGATTTGCAACTACTTGGAAGGATAACCAAAGCCTTAGAAATTTTTTTCAATTTAGCGTCCACTAACACCCATATGCATATTATATAGCCAACTTTGAAGCAAATAACTCAACTCTCAATCATGTGAAGATAAATACAAAACCACTCAGATTGGTAATGAATGCCAAACGGTGGTTCTGTTTTCGACTTTGCATATCAAATTTTCCACCTTGCAAATCAAACCACCAATCTTGAGGCCACCTAAACCACTTTCTTGAATTATATAAATGTAAAATCAAACATATATCATCATATAAGTATCTCTCGAAACTACACAGAAAATTCAACAAAAGAAGCCTATCGTACAAGTGCAATAATTACAGGAGTGTGCTCTGATGATGTGAGTAATCATTGTACAACACTAAGAGTGAGCAGCTTTAAATGCTATTACCAGAATAGTAATTTCAATTACTCATTTTTTTTTTTTTTTTCAGTTCTCCATGCCCTTAAGATAATCATTAGGTTGTTTCATCCCCAGTTCAAGCAATGAATGCCTCCATCATTTCATTAAAGCAAATTACGGACAAGATTTGATTCATTGATAGCCTGTCAATGACACACACAATATATATATATATATATATATATATACTGAAAATCATAAAATAAGAAGACTAAACAATGAACGAATCAATAATCAATTTTTAGTTTCTTATTAAGTTCCCAAATTGCTAGCAAAATGGAAAGCTAACAATATATACAATGTTAAATATCAATTACAAACCCCAAGAAGCCAAAGGAGCAAAATATGCCCACATAAATAAGATTTTTGCCGTTTTGAGCTTTAGGTAAGATATATTGTGAGCTGCTCTAGAACTTAGAAAAAAAAAATACAAATTCTATTCTCCAAAGTTTCTACTAATGAACTTGTAATCAAATGTACACAGATCTAATCATTCTAGAGAGGAGGGTATTTAAAGGAGATTAAAAATAAGAGAATGAGAAGGAGGATCTACCGATCTAGGAATTTTAGGGAAGGCGAATCAGAAAATTAGGAGACACATACCTAGCCAAGCCACCCATTTCTCTCCCATCATGTAGAGAACCATTAACCGAGTAGAGAAAAACTCACAGCTCCCTTCGCTTCCATCCCAAACTTTCCCTCACCACCTCCCACACTCTCTCTTCAAGTTTTGTTTTGGTCCCTCCACTTGAAACATCTTTGCTTTACCTAAAAAAAAAAAAAAAAAAAACTCATCGTTTTGGCTACCAAAACAAACATTACTTGACTAAACCAAAGTACTGTAGCTTGGTTACTGTAGCTATAATCATTCACTCATAGTCATTCACTCTTTTTATATATACAAGAAGAAAAGAGATTAATTTGAGTGACAATTAATTTGATTACAGATCACTGATCACGTTATTCCTAGAATCAATATATCATATATATATATATATATTCAAAGACCTAACATTTTTACCAAAAACACAAAGCATACCTTACCTTTATGAGATGATATCCAAAAGATTAGTCCCTACTTTTGAATCAAATAACTCAGCTTGGTGGTTGCAAATTGAATATAACAATTTAGCACTTCAAAAAAATTTGTTTAAACCAAAAAAATAAAAAAGAAGAAGATTACAAACCCCATGACCAACCACATCACCACCACCATTACCGGAAACAAAGCAACAACAATTGATATATTCTTCTAGAACATTATTGATGTGGTATAAACAAACGCAACTTTGAATTTGTCCATGGAGATTGTCCAGGACGAGCAAGGTGCTCAAGACGAGGTAAACTGCCTTGGCTTCCTCAAGACGAGGTAAGCTATCTTGGCTTCCTCAAGACGAGGCAAGCTACCCTGGCCTGATCAAGACGAGGTAAGCTGCCTTGAAGACCTTGGGACGAGGAATTATGGACGACATGTGAGCACTTGGAAAATTTACGGTATAAAATGTCTCCGTATTGTACGAGTAACCTCCAAGTGACCGTTGCGCGCAAAAAGGGTAACTCCTAAATAGTTGGAAGTTATATTCAAATACAAACCTCCTCAATTCAAGGGGAGGTTACAAATCCAATAACCGCTCTTAAGACACTATATAAACACTGGTTCAGACTAGGAAAATGTACGTGAAATCATTTCCTAAAAAATTGGAACTTGAAAATATTTGAGAGAAACTAACTTTGTCATCGGAGGGTTATTGGCCGGCAACCCCGGTCACCTTTGATCACTTCTCTTTCTTTTTTTCAGGCTACCAAGGCATTCGTGGGCCCTTTCTAATCTAAAACATCCAGCCTACTGATTTTCTTCACTTCATTAGTTGGCGCCGTTTGTGGGAAGTTAGAAAATAATCTTCGTTTTCTTTTTGTTATTTCGATCGTTCTTTGTTCCTAGACAAAAGGCTGAATGGTTCGGACAAGATCAAGGGCTACCAGCCCAGGCCACCAGGAGAGTAGGGATGCTTCTAGTAATCCCTACCGTGATTGCCAGTCAGCGCCTGCCGCGCAGCCGTCGTCCCTTCAACAAGTGCAGTCTATGGCTGCTGCTATGGCGGAACTGACCCGCCAAAATCAGGAGTTGAACCGGGAAATCAACATAAGGAGGCAACACCGTGAAGGACATGCGGAAGGACGACCCCAGGGTCAGGAAGGCAGAGGAGAAAATATTAAGTTCGAGGATCAGACAAGGGGTACTACTTCGAGAAAGGTGCCGCAATTGGAGAGAGAAATAGACCAGATGAGAAAAGCCATGGAAGAAATGAAGGAGAATATGAGGCGAAAAAACCCCGTGGAAGATTTGGTTCACCGAACGGACTCCCCATTCACGGCTTCCATTAACAGCCATCCTTTACCCCCTAAGTTCAAAATGCCTTCCCTGGATTCGTACGATGGAAATCGCGATCCGTATGACCACATTGCTACCTTTAAGACAACCATGCACCTCCAAGGAGTTCCAGATGAGATTATGTGCAGAGCATTTCCTACCATACTTAAGGGACCGGCAAGGGTGTGGTTCAGTAAGATACCTCCAAATTCGGTCGGGTCATTCGAGGAGTTGAGTAAGATGTTTGTTAACAACTTTATCGGAGGACAACGCCACAAGCGTTCCTCTTCCAATTTGCTAACCATCGAACAAAGGGAGAATGAGAGTTTACAGTCCTTCATCACCCAATTCAACAGGGAGGCCTTGACGGTGGACGAAATGGACGATAAGTTGCTGTTGGCTGCTTTCCATAATGGGGTCAATTCAGACTTGTTCATTCATAAATTGTACAAGCAGGAACCTCAGACCATAGCTGAACTCGTCCATTCAGCCCAGATTTTAATGAACGCCGAGGACGCAATAATAGCCAAGAAGAGGAAAAGGTCAGAATGCTCGGAAGCTGGTCACCAACGACATTCAGATCAAGCTCCTCGTCCTAAGAAGACCCATGTAGGAGAAAAAAGGGATAGGGATGGTAGAAAGGCAAGTTCATCCTCAAGAAGTCAGCAGTACACTTCCCTGAATACCCCGCTAGAGTAGGTCCTTATGCAAATCAAGGATGATCCGTCCTTGAAGTGGCCGGAGAAAATGAAGGGAGACCCTAACAAGCGCAACAAGAACAAGTATTGTCGCTTTCACAGGGACCATAGGCACGACACAGACGAGTGTTTTGATTTAAAGCAACAGTAGAAAACCTCATCAGGCAGGGAAAGTTGAGGAATTTCCTTGGACGAGACCACAAGGATGAGAAGTTGAAAGCCAAGGTGGAAGAGTCCTCACGACCCCCGCTAGGAGAAATAAGAGTTATTGTAGGAGGAACCTCAGCAGTGCAGTCATGTAAATCGAGAAAGACATACCTGAAGGTGGTGCAAAACGTCTAGCTGTCAGGACGATCTCCAAGGACGAGGGAAGCTGACGAGCAAGCAATCATGTTCACGGACGAGGATGCTGGAAGAATTCACCAACCCCATGACGACGCGATTGTCATTACTTTACTTATTGCCGACTATACGACCAGAAGGGTGTTGGTAGGCAATGGCAGCTTGGCGGACATTCTGTATTACCCTGCTTTCCAACAAATGAGGCTAGGACGAGATCAGCTTCGTCCAGTGAGTTCGCCCTTGGTAGGATTTGGGGGAATAAAAGTACAACCGGTGGGCACCGTCACACTGCCCGTAGTGATTGGAGCATACCCACAGCAGATAGCCAGAGAGGTAAACTTCCTCGTAGTCGATTGTTCATTGTCAATTGGAAGGCCTACTTTGAATAGCTGGAAGGCGGTAACCTCTACCTACCATTTGTCCGTCAAGTTCCCAACTGAGCATGGAGTGGGTCAGGTGCAAGGAGATCAGTTAGCTGCTAGAGAATGCTACCTAGCTATGTTGGCTATGGACGAGCATTTACAGACGATGAGCATAGACGAGGGAAGAATCATAGCGGAGCCTGTTGAGGTGTTAGAAGATGTCCCATTAGACGATAGTAGAACTGAGAAGTTTACTAGAATAGGGGCAAGCATGGAAGAAGAGGCAAAGAATGCGTTGGTCCAGTTTTTGAAGAAAAGCCTTGATATCTTTGCATGGAGCTATGAGGACATGCTTGGTATTGACCCGAGCGTTATTACTTATCGTCTAAATGTATATCCCTCCTCCAAACCCGTGCGTCAGAAGAAAAGGGTATTCGCTCCTGAGCGAGACAACGCCATCAAAGAAGAAGTGCAGAAGTTGATTACGGCGGAGTTCATTAGGGAAGTTTACTACCCGCACTGGTTGGCGAATGTAGTCATGGTAAAGAAGGCCAATGGTAAGTGGCGAATGTGTGTAGACTTTACCGACTTGAACAAGGCTTGCCCGAATGACAGTTATCCGCTGCCATGCATTGACCAGCTGGTAGACTCGACGGCTGGTCACAGGTTACTGAGCTTCATGGACGCCTTCTTAGGCTACAACCAAATAAGGATGGATGAGGCAGACCAAGAGAAGACTTCATTCATCACCAGCCAATGATTGTTTTGCTACAAGGTAATGCCTTTTGGTTTGAAGAACGCGGGGGCAACTTACCAGAGGCTGGTAAACCAAATGTTTCGTCCCCAAATTGGAAGAAATGTAGAGGTCTACGTTGATGCTATGTTGGTGAAAAGTTTGGACGAGGGAAAGCATCTGGATGACCTTCAAGAGACCTTTGACACACTGCGACAGTACAACATCAAGCTTAATCCAAGCAAGTGTGCCTTCGGGGTTTCATCAGGGAAATTCTTGGGGTTCATGGTTTCGCATAGAGGTATAGAGGCAAATCCAAATAAGATCCAAGCAATACTCAGCATGGAACCACCAAAAAACGTCAAAGAAGTCCAGTCTCTTACAGGACGAGTTGCCGCCCTTAACAGGTTTGTTTCGAGAGCTACTGATAAGTGTTTACCATTCTTTAAAGTCCTCAGGAAGGCGTTCGATTGGATGGACGAGTGTCAAAGGGCCTTCCAAGATTTGAAGACTTACCTCACAAAGGCACCGTTGCTAAGTCCATCCGTAGCCGGTGAAGAGATGTATTTGTATTTGGCGGTATCCCCGCATGCTATAAGTTCCGCACTAGTTAGGGAAGAAGAATGAGTGCAGAAACCAGTATACTATACCAGCCGGGCACTTAGAGGAGCGGAGGGACAGTACCCAATGATGGAGAAGTTAGCCTTTTCCTTGGTCACGGCTTCAAGGAAGCTGAGACACTACTTTCAAGCTCATGTCATCATTGTCTTAACGAATTATCCCCTAAAGAAAGCAATGGGCAAATTGGAAGCTGTGGGACGGCTAGTCCAATGGGCACTAGAACTCAGTGAATTTGATGTCAGGTACCAACCAAGGAATGCAGTCAAGGCGTAGGCACAGGCGCTAGCGGACTTCATCGCGGAGTTCACTCCAAGCCAAGACAAGCTGGTCAAAGACGAGCAAACAAGAAGGTGGGTCATAGACGTGGATGGATCATCTATGATTTACGCAAGATGGATTGGAATCATACTTAAGTCCCCGGAGGGGGATAAATTGGAGTATGCAGCCTGTCTACAGTACCAAACTACCAACAATGAAGCTGAGTATGAAGCACTACTCAAAGGGCTAGAATTGGCAAAGTCCTTAGGAGTAGAGTCAGTAATAGTCAGAGGAGATTCTCAGCTAATCATCAACCAAGTAAATGGAATGTGTGATGCCAAGGAAGATCGAATGAAGAGATACCTCAGCAAGGTGAGGAGGCTTGTGCAAAAGTTTTCAGAAGTGAGTTTTGTTCAACTCCCGAGGGAGGAAAACATGGAAGCAGACGCGTTGGCCAGAGCAGCATCGGCAGGTGGAGTTATGGACGAGTATAGCAAAGTCCAATACATGCCGAGCATAGACCCCCCGGAAATACAGCAAATTGGAGGGGAAGAAAATTGGATGAGTCCAATTGTAATCTATCTGAAGGATGGAAAGCTTCCGGAAGACAAGAACGAAGCTAGGAAACTAAGGGTTAGAGCTGCAAAGTACGTGCTTATAAATGAAGTGCTTTACAAGCGAGGCTTATCTCAGCCCTACCTACGGTGCCTAGCTTCGGACGAAGCAAATTATGTTTTGAGGGAGGTTCATGAAGAAGCATGTGGTAATCACTCGGGGGCAAGATCACTCGTCCATAAAATCATATGTGCCGGCTATTACTGGCCCACGGTACAGGCAGATGCAAAGGCTTATGTCAAGGTGTGCGACCAATGTTAGTGCTACAGCAACGTCCCTAGGCAGCCGTCGAAGTACCAGACCCTGATGATGGCCCTGTGGCCCTTTGCGCAGTAGGGACTGGATATCCTAGGTCCTTTCCCCCCAGGAACCAGACAAATGAAGTTTTTGGTAGTAGGAATTGACTACTTTACTAAGTGGGTGGGAGCTGAACCCCTTGCAAAGATTACACAGCAAAATGTTAAAAATTTTGTTTGGAAGAATGTTCTGTGTAGGTTCGGAGTACCGAGGGTGCTGGTATCGGACAATGGACGACAGTTTGACAACACACCGTTCAGGGACTTCTGTAAGCATTTTGGAATCAGAAATCATTACTCCTCACTCTCCCACCCACAGGCAAATGGACAAGCAGAGATAGCAAACCGATCCTTACTGAAAATCATCAAAACTCGGCTTGAGGGGGCAAAGGGGATATGGCCAGACGAGTTACTAGGCGTTCTTTGGGCCTACAGAACCACTGTGAGAACCCCGACAGGAGAAACTCCCTTCAAGTTAGCCTATGGAAGTGAAGCGGTCATACCGGCAGAAGTTCATATGGCTAGCCATCGAGTAATGAAGTATCAGGAGAAGGAAAATGAAGAACTGCTTCGTCTTGACCTCGATCTTATTGATGAAGTAAGGATGGAGGCGGAGTGAAGAACAGCAAGGTACAGGAATCTTATGGCCAGGCAGCATGATGCCATGGTGAAACCCAGGCACTTCAGCATAGGGGACCTCGTTCTCAAAAGAGTATCCTTGGTAACTAGGAATCCAGCTCATGGAAAATTGGGACCCAATTGGGAAGGACCATACAGGGTAGTCAACTGCAAGAGGCAGGGATCGTATTACCTGGAAGCTCTGGACGGATGAAAGCTAGAGCATCCTTGGAATGTGGAGCACCTGAAAAGGTACTATCAGTAATGGGCTTGGACGAAGCTATTCAAGGACGAGGTTACAATGATGGACGACTCTACTACTATGTTCAATAATACCTACTCTTGTGTTCTTATTACTGCTATGGTGTGTACTAAGAATAAAGGTGCACTAGTTCTTAAACTTTTGCACCGTCTACGAACAAGTTTGTGAAACACAAGGTTGTGTATTTTAAGTATTTTCCTAAGTACTTTCATAAGGCGCTAGCTTTTAGGCAGGTGCCATGTTTGTGAACAATGCTTATGTAATGATATAGTTTGGATTCTCAATGTATTTTATGCATAAAATCTAACTCCCATGGTCAAACCCACGAAGGGGGCCAAAATCTTAAGACGAATGAAAAATCATTGGACACAGGGATGTAACGTTCACAGGCTTTCCTCAAGACGAGGAAAAAGTGTAAAATAAGCCAAGGCACAAAAAATTATAAGTCCATGGACGAGCATCTGAACAAGACACAGGTGCTCCAGGACGAGTCAAACGCCAGAAAACGTCCTTGACAAAGGGCCAACGCGAAGCTTATGGACAAGGCAAATGGACCAAACCTATGGACGAAAGAAACGTCTAAAGGCTGTCATCAATTCGTCTATAAAAAAAAAAAAAAAAAAAAGAACCAATGACATCGTCCATAAGCAAAATACAAGGACGACTCTTTAATACTTGAGAAATATTCAAATCTCAATCACAACAATCATAAAGGGTAAGCACGTCCATACACAAACAAATAATGAATAAAAATAGACATTCATTGAAATAAAGAAAAAGGGTAGACGACCATCGTCCAAAAACCCTTACACAAATAAAGCCTTAAAGGCAATTGTTAATACACTCGTCTATAACACTCTAGACGAGGTAATTGTACTTGAATACATTTTAATAAAAAAGAAAAGAAAAAACAACAACGAAGCAAATTACATCGAAGCATAAATATCTTAAACGGATGGTGTGTTGGCGTTAGGCTCGTCTTGAGGCGGCAAAGTGGTAGCATCGTCCTCCACGTTGATATCTTTAGAGCTAGTCTGGACGAGGGAGCTCGTGGACGCCCCACCAAGATTGAGCTTTATAGAGCTGAAGTCCACTTCTGGAAATTTTTCTACGGCGTCCATCCTAAAATCTTCGAAGCCAGCTGCATAGTTGGCGTCCATTGAATCAGTAAATTCTTTGGACGCCTTGAACTCAGCAACGGCGTCTCCTTTAGCTTTCTCCAGAAGGACGTCAAGCTCTTCATTCCTCTTTTGAAGGAAATCAAGATGAGTGTCCTTCTCAAGGACTTCAGCTTCCAGCTCGGTGACGCGATTCTTCAAGTTTTTCGCCTCGTCCTTGGACTTAGCTGCTACCTCTGCCCACCTCTTGGACTCGTCCCTTCCTTTTTGGATCGTTTTCTCCAACAGCACCCTCGTCTTGTCAAGTTCAGTTGCTTGTCTAGACGCTGCAATGAACTTAGACATTGCCTGCATAGCACAAAGCTTCATTAGAATGCATGCATAAGCTAATTGCAAGACGAGACAAACATATAAAAGTTACATACCTTGAAAAGGTCATGAACGTCGGAGCGCTCAAAATCCTTCAACGACATGTTGTAGCATGCCGTTATGTCTTCGTCTGTCACAGCCTTCTCAAATTTCTCCCAAGCCAAGTTCTCGTCCTTAAGAAGATTGTGGGGAACTTGGAGAGAAGTTTGAGATGAGGTTGGAACAATAGACGGGATGGGCGGAGAAGGAAGCTCTGGTTCAACGTCCAAAATTTGAACTGGATGGCTAGGAGGGACGAGAGAGCCAGGTTGATCCTTGGCTTGGACGTCTTAAGGCTTGGACGACTTATGCCTAGCCTTCTTCTCCTTGCGCCTACTTGGGAGGTTTCCCAAGTCTATGCCAAGAGAGAGGCTCTTCCTCTTCTCGCCAGAAGCTGGACGAGGGTTGGATTTCACTCCAGGCCTAGTCTCCTCATCCATCGCATCCTTGCCTTTATTTTGTTTCATCGTCGCCATTCCTGCAAGTAAAGACGTCAGTAAAAAAAAAAAAAAAAAAAACAAAAAAAAAACAAAAAAAAAACAAAAAAAAAAAACAAAAAAGAAGACGAGGGTAAGGACGACTTACGTCTTCTCACAGTAACTTCGTGGGCAATTGCCTCGTCTAAAGGGTCAGGACGTAGACCCTAGGTGGCAAGACGCCGTAAGGTAACCAAAAAATGGAAGGTCCTGTCGCTGTAAAGACGAGCTTTTTGGACTCGTTCCAAATAGAACCTATCCAAATGGGGTCGTCTAACACCTTCAAAACAAAACAAACAAAAACACGTTAGATGACCATTATTAAAGACGAGTGCAACAAATACAATGAGAAATGCATACCTTCAAGACGAAGGTTCCCTATCTCCCCTGTATAGGGAGGGAATGGATCCGTGGCAGTGTCATTAGGACGGCCAGCCCAGAAACCAGAGACGAAGAAAAACTCCGTCTTCTAGTTTCTGTCTGACGTGACTAATGACTTAATCAGTCTACAATCTTTCCCTCTGGCTGTAAATTGATAAAAGACAAGGGACTGGTTAATTTCGGAGGTTTTATAGCAGTAGAGGAACTCGTCCACGGAAAGAGGACGGTTCCCCTCAAACACCTCTCTCTACAAAACTTGCATAGCTACTATTAGACGCCATGCATTGGGGTTAAGTTGGCATATCCCTATACCTAACCTAGAAAGCAACTCCCTAGCGAAGGCGTTTAGAGGCAACCTCAAACCCCCTAGGAGGTAAGCCTCGTAAATGCCAACACCAAAACGGGGTTGACAACACCACTCGTCACGGACGGGTAGCCTAGGGTTTAAGCTATCAGGGATTTGGTACCTCGTCTTGAGAAGGTCCAACTTATTCTCGTTTATCTTAGAACCAATCCCTATAGCACAAGTGTAAACTACCTCCTCCTTCTCGTCTTGAGCAGAAGACGAGGGAGCACTTGTGCCAGCCCTAGAACCAGACTTGACCCTCGTCCTATGTTGTTCCCTAAACACCTCTAAAGGAACCCCTGGGACACCAGACGTATACTTGTCTGTGGTGTTCCCATCACTACTGCTATTACTACTCCTAGAACTATCACTAGAGCCACTAAAGCTACTTGGGTCTTGGTACTCGTCTATGGCTTTGACAGTACTATCGCTAGACGAGGAAAGGACTACCTCAGACATTTTTAAGGGAGAAACTTAAAATCTAAGGACGAAGATTGAAGAAAGTACCTGGAACTAGACGAGAGGAGACTAACTGACGCAGGAAACTTCTAGACGAGGCGCTAAGACGAGGGAGGTCGAAGAAGAATATTTGAGAAAATGAGGAGGGTAGCGGAGGAATTCAACTATTTATAGGCATTGACCCCAGTACACGAAGCGACGCGACCAGCCAAAAAGCGACACATGGCACGTCCCTCGAAAAACGAGCTGACATGATTGGTCTCCAGTTAAACCATGACAAGTGGCACCTACAACAGCTGGCATAAGGACGCTTGTACAAACAACGGCGTTAGTAGATGTGAAACCTAGACGACCCATGGACAAGGGGGCAACTGATGTGGTATAAACAAATGCAACTCTAAATTTGTCCATGGAGATCGTCCAGGACAAGCAAGGTGCTCAAGACGAGGTAAGCTGTCTTGGCTTCCTCAAGACGAGGTAAGCTGCCTTGGCTTCCTCAAGACGAGGCAAGCTGCCCTGGCCTGATCAAGACGAGGTAAGCTGCCTTGAAGACCTCGAGACGAGGAATTATGGACGACACGTGAGCATTTTGGAAAATTTACGGTATAAAATGTCTCTGTATTGTACGAGTAACCTCCAAGTGACCGTTGCGAGCAAAAAGGGTAACTCCTAAACAGTTGGAAGTTATATTCAAATACAAACCTCCTCAATTCAAGGGGAGGTTACAAATCCAATAACCGCTCTTAAGACACTATATAAACACTGGTTCAGACCAGGAAAAGGTACGTGAAATCATTTCCTAAAAAATTGGAACTTGGAAATATTTGAGAGAAACTGACTTTGTCATCGGAGGGTTATTGGCCAGCAACCCCGGTCACCTTTGATCACTTCTCTTTCTTTTTTTCAGGCTACCAAGGCATTCGTGGGCCCTCTCTAATCTGAAACATCCAGCCTACTGATTTTCTTCACTTCATCAATTATAATTTGTATGGTTCTTTTAATTCTTTCTACAGGTAGGATCATTCATTTATGTGTATAGAGAGAAACATAAAGCACAAATTCTACTATGAAATTGATGGAAAAACAGAAACTTTACAATCAAATGGAGTAGGCAGCTTTTCTTTTTGGCAAAATTGGTTTTGTTTGTGGTGTATAGGTTTATATCATCAGTCCAGTTTTTCTCGTTGTTAAAATGTAGAGAGAATGACATGGGATTAGGCAAAAATGGAACCAAATTATGATTAGTGAAACTTCAAAGTGGAAATATTAGAGAGAGAGAGAGAGAGAGAGAGAGAGAGAGAGAGAGAGAGAGAGAGAGAGCACTTACCTATAGTGTGTTAGTAGAAAATACCAAAATGGAACCAAATCCCCTTTCTTTATGATCTTTTTTTCTCTCCCTCTTTCAATATCTTCTCACCTTAGAAAGGAGAAACCCATGTGCACACAACTCCCCCAGCAGTTTAGAAGAAAAGAAACCCAAAATACCCATATTAGCAAACGAAAAGAAGAAATCTAGGAAATCATAAAGAAGATAAATTTAGAGAATGTAAACACCTGTAGCATGAGTTGAGAGAAAAACCAAAGCCACAAACCAAACCTTTAATTCGTATAATAGTTGAAAAGCCCTCTCCATTTTTTTTTTTCTTGCTCTTCTCTCATGCAGATTGGCTGCAAATGTTCTTGGGTTTCAAATTTTTTTGTTGATCTGGATTAGTAGAAAGAGATCGGTGCTCAGACTGGGTTGTGAAAGAGTTGAATCAAGTACAGATCGGTGGTTTGGGAGGAAAAGAAAGAAGAAAAAAATTTGGGTAAAGAGAAGAAGAAAAAGATAAGAGGCAACAAATGGTGAGTCACTGTTGTTTGAGTTTATCTTTAAATTTTGACTGAATTGTTGTTCTCTTCAAATGCACTGTTTTGGCATCATAAGAAGACAAAAGTTAACTAAACCAAAAATTCACTGTAGAGGCATTACCTCTTTTTATATAGTTAATAGATTAGGGGGGAAATGGTTTACAAGAGGAGAACTAGACTAGAAACCAAGTAAATAGAACTATAATAGTCACAACTGAAATTGAAAAGGAAAATGAACAAGATCTTTCTATTCTATCCAGATGGACTGAGGTAGATGTAGTGATAACGCAAGAAATTTTATTCAAAGGGGCCAAACTTTATTTAGAAAAAAAAATTCTAAAGTTAAAAATTTTAATATAAATATCAAATAACAAATCACTACCTTATCGAATCAAAACTAATTAACGAATTTAAAATAAAATAACAAACATTAAATTCTAAAGATGCAAGATGTAAACCTCATATAATATAAACAAAAGAAAAATATTGTATACATCTGGGCCTAGCATATAAGAATTATGTAAGGCTGAAATGTGAGCCCCACAGATACTTTCTCCGTATACACGTCATAAAAAACAAAATAGAAAACTGTAACAAGCTCTAGCGAGTCTTGTGAGGACGAGGATGTCAAATCTGATTTAAAAGGGTAGTCAAAGTTATTTCCTAGGATGCACCTCGGACCTCGGGGATGAGCACTAGTTATGTGACGCGCATAAAGTTAAAATATCAAAAAGGAAAGAAAGTAGACTTGGTAGGAATCGAAATATGAGAATGGTGAAGAAAGAAGGGTGTAGAAGCCATCCCCTCCGCATTAAATACAAGAAAACCACTCCTCTGACCACATTAATGAAGAAATGACCATGAATAGTGGTGACACAGTTAATATCGCAGGATAAAGCTTACTAGTATATTCTGGATGGGACAAGAGTCCTAGGAGTACAATCTCAGCCCTCCAAATGTAAGATTAAGACGATTTATGGCTGGATATAAAAGGAAAAGAAAGATCCATATGCATGGGAGGAAGAAAGAAAGAGAGAAAACCACTTTGTATCCAAGAATTTGAACATTTATATAAGTCAAAAAGAAACACATATATATAAGAACATACCTTCCTCGGGCTTGACCGAGGAGTGCTTTTCTTTGCAAATTTGTTTGTCTTAGTCATTTCATTTGCCCCCTATCCTATTGTGGTTAACATTTAACTCATTGAACGTTCAGTATCAAACTTATTCTCTAACAAATATGTTGTTGTGGGCTTATTGGGCCATTGTCCAAATCCTTTGAGCCATGGATCAAATGTTGCCTTTATAAGTCTAATCTCAACATATAAAATAATAGAAAGTTTAAGTTTTCAAAATATTAAAATGCAAGTTATACTACGATACAATACATGTTTTTTAAAACATTATACCATTTTAGTCATTTTTCAGTTTGGATTTCCCATATACTCAAGGAATAAAAGAAACTTGCACTCTTGAGAGAGAGAGAGAGAAATTCGGGGTGGGGAACTATAGGGATGGGGAACTAGAGAGTTGTGGGGGCCAATTATCGAGGACTCCAAGCTTTGAAGACTATGATGACGTAAGGGATTTTTTTTCCCTAATGAGATTTGGGGTTTATATTTTTGGTAAACAGCAAAGATATATATTAAAAGGCCATTTGAGATGGGATGACTCTTTAAATAAAAAATAATAATCAATAACATCAAAGTATATTGTCTCCTACGTTTGTTTTTTTTTTTTTTTTTTTTTTTTTTGTTTTTGTTTTTGAAATTGTTGATTTGGGAATTCTAGAAGTTGTTAAAAATGGATTTATTAGTTGAATTTGGAGGGGTTATGGGCTCAAGAATGGGCTAGATGTTTTGTTTTGCTCTTTGTATATATATATATATATATTTTTTTTTTTTTGGGGCCTTTTTGAATCAAATATATAATTTTAGGGAATCCAAGTTTTTAGAGAGAATTAATAAAACTAATAGTATTCTCTCTCTCTCTCTCTCTCTCTCTCAAAACCCTAGGGGGGGCAGTAGAATATTTATAGAATATTTACAAATAATATAGCATTTTATTAGCATCTTTAATGGAAATTTTAAAAACTCAGGGCTGGCCCCTCCCTAGCTCCACTAGTGGGTGGATGATTACAAAATGGATGACATTGCACTTTTTCATCTCTCTCTCAAAAACAAAACCATCCCCTTCTTAAATGGGGAGGGTCATATTTAAACTGGTAGTGCCTTCCTCTCAATTAGGAGGGGGGGGGGGGATTGTGTGGTGGAGATTGGAAGATACTTGTTTCATCAAGGGTCTCCTTAACCTTTTAGGGGAATGAGTGGCCTATTGGGTGAGGAGCACCATTCAGGTTGCGAGATCTAGGTGCTACTTTCCCTAATTCTTCGATTGTACTATTTGTGAGGCTTTAGATATCCATTAGTTCTTCCACGATTTTTTTGTACCCTTAGTGCTACCTTTCCTAATTTGTTGATTGTACTATCTGTGAGACTTTATATATCCATTAGTTTTTCCACGATTTTTTTGTACCCTTGGTCATGAGCCGAGATCATGATATTCCTCGGCCATGTGCCAATCTAGAACGAGGATTAATGCTAGGCTGTGCTCTGTGGCCCAATGAGAGCTTTGACCTCATCCTTTCCCAACGCTCAACTAGCCTTTCTTGTAACTATCCTAGGCTGGACATAGGCCTCTCCTTTATTCCATTCCCACGAGCATTAGGATCATGGGAATTTTGCAAATAGTCCAACCCCTTACACTACCAAAAGAATTTTGTTTAACAAAAACACATTATTACTCATTAGTCAATGTAAAATAGAAAAAGGGATCAATTTTACACATCCAACTTTGTAGACATCTCATTTTGTACTCGTTAATAACCTTTGGTCCTCGACCCAAATATGAGCTTGACATACATCAACCAATGGTAATTAAATAGTTTTCAATAGTTTGGAGGTAATCACAACTCAAAAGTACTCAAATCGCTTTGAAAATAATACTAAAAAATGACATTTTCTCACAATTTTGAACATACCTTTTGATCTACAAATAATATTTGCATGAGGTTTGTTTCATTAGAAATTAGACATCTTGGGCTTCAATTTAAATATAATTTTTGCATAATTTAGATGTAAAATAAGTGAGTTATAACTATTTTACATCAGGCCAACAGTGTAGTCGAATTTAGGGTTCTGCATTCTCATGTTTGTAAGCATGCACACATATACTCGACCATGCAAGCGCATGGTAAATTCTAGAACCTTAGAAATTCAATTTTAAGGCCCCAAACCTTTATTCTTTGATGGGAGTCTAGCCCCTATATAAACCTTTAGGAATGTCCAAAACCCTCTAAAAGGCCTCAAAAACCCTAGTTTACAATTATAAATACTTACCTTATGTCTCTAATCCAAACCCTAACTAGAGAGAGTTTTTTTTTTTTTTGTTTTTTTTTTTTTTTGTTTTGTTTTTGCCATCATGTTTTTTAAAACCCTAGTTCAACTTTCTAAACACCCACACAACACCTAAGCACATTTTTTATAGACTCAAAACCTCTTTTTAGCAATCTCTCAAGGTGAAAACTTGTTTTCAAAGTTATTTTCTAAATCTTTTTCAAAACTAATCTTTTTCTTGAGTTGTAATTATCTTGTTTTATTATTTTCTTTAATTCTCTTGTTTTATCAATATAATCTCAATATTGTAGGCACTGAGGGGTTAGTTAAATAACCTCAAATTTGTGATCCTGAGCAAGGTGAGTATTCTTTCCATAAACTCGTTCTTTGTTTAATATGATTCATATGAGTTCTTGATATAGTTTCTTTAAATTGTTATATTTGATTTGTTTGATATTTTTAATTCTTTTGATATGTATTAATCTGATTTTGGGCTAATTATAATCTATTTTGTAGTTCTTGTTTTATTATTTTAGTTTTACGTAAGTTTGACATGATTGTCTATTTGACATTAGTTTAGTTTACTAGTTGATTTGTTTCAAGGTTATTTGTTTATGTCGATGCTTTTTTTTTTTTTAATAGGGTTTCAAACATGTTCATTTGATTTATGTGTTAATCTTCAATGATTGTTTCAATCTATAAAAATGTGATTTTATGCAATTTATGTATTAACGATGCACGCACAAGGTTTCGACCATGTATACGCATGGTTGAGTATATGTACACACCCCAAACCCATATTAGGGCAAATTTATTGTTTTTATTTAATGAATTATTTTTGACATGTTGTTTGATTCTGTTTGACTCAGTTTTAGGTTAATTAATTATGTTTAATTTTTTTTTCATGTTTGTTTTAGTCATTTTGCCATAATATGTTTTATTTGATATCTTTCCTTGTAGGTTTGTTTTGATGTTAGTTTTTATTTTTAATATAATCTATTTAATTGTGGTTTTATTTTAATTTTTCTTTATATGTTATGATGTAATCTTTGACATGTTGTGTGCGTTATTTTATTAAGTGCATGATGTATGTTTAGGGTTAGGGTTAGGGATTTTGGCTCTTTTAATAGTTTCTTTATCTAAATATGGCTAAGCAACACATAATGGAGGCTAGCCACAAAATAGGCGGTCTTAGGTACCTAACACCTTCCTAAGTCGTACCCAACTCAAAACCTATAATCTGGTATGTAGACCTATGTATGTAAGTAAGGGCCTAAAATGCCCAATTTCGTTCCTAGACCTAAACCAAGGGGCGACTCCTAAATCTTTGCCCCCCGTCCATTCAGCTGAGCCATACTTCCCATGGGGGACATGAACCACATGTGAGTAGTGCAAGACGATGCGCTTATAGACTCTAAAAATCACTTACAATTTTGTAGATAATGAGAGTATATATGGTGTGTGTGAAGGATAGGAGAGTAATACTTAAAATCCCAGTTGTCAGAGTGTTTTGTGGGTTGTCCAAGTCTCAAGTTACTCACAAGACATCTTGACTCTTGAACTTCCACATATGCTCCTCACATGGCCTTTCGCGAGTTTTGCAATCCCAAAGTAGTAATGAGCTAGTCGCGAATTCAAATGTCTTAAGCAATATTCACCAACTTAATACTAAACTCATTACAATTAAATCCCACAAAATACAGGGAAATAAATTAAAGAAATTACAACAATTTTGTCGTGGAATACAACAAACATAAATATTATGTAAAAGAAACATAACTTAACATTTAAGGATTAGGGTTTGTATGTTTTAGATGAATAACATGAACATGCATTGATGTATAAGTGCTAAGGTATTATGGTGTAGTAAGGTAAGTCATGTATATAAATATGCATCTTTGAACATTATGGTTGGTTTCTTTGATTGATGAATGCTATGATGCTATGCTTGAGTGATTGAACATGCTTGATTAAATGTCATGATTATATGTTATTGCTATGTTGATGTTGTTGCCTTGTGATATACTTGTTGTCCTTGGATGGATATAATGTCACTACTATGCTAGACGAATATTAGGACCTTGTGCCATGAATGCTATGATTGAGATGCCATGTTTGTGTGTTTAGATGCTTGTTAGTGTGTGTGTGTGTAGAATAACCTATTAGAGGACCCTTTGATGGAATTAGGATTTTGAATACAATGAGTGGAGACCAACCTATAGGTTGGTGGGCATGATTATATGCTACTGCTTTGTTGATGTTGCTGCCTTGCGATATACTTGCTGCCTTTGGATGGATATAATGTCAATGCCATGCTAGATGACTATTAGGACCTTGTGCCATGAATGCTATGATTGATATGCCAAGTTTGTGTGTTTAGATGCTTGTTAGTGTATGTGTGTGTGTGTAGAATAACCTATAAGAGGACCATTTAATAAGATTAGGATTTGGAACACAATTAGTGGAGGTCAACCTACAGGTTGGGTGAGCATGATTATATGCTACTACTTTGTTGATGTTGTTCCCTTGTGATATACTTGCTGCCTTTGGATTGATATAATATTAATGCCATGCTAGATGACTATTAGGACCTTGTGCCATAAATGCTATGATTGAGATGCCATGTTTGTGTGTTTAAATGCTTGTTAGTGTGCGTGTGTGTGTAGAATAACCTATTAGAGGACCTTTTGATGAGATTAAGATTTGGAACACAAAGAGTGGAGGCTAACCTATGGGTTGGGTGGAGTTGGGTGTCTGATACCTTCCTATCCTCATACCTAAACTTTGAACACGTGTTCTGGTAAGATTAATCCTTCACATAAAGACGCTATATATATGGTTTCTAGACCTAGTCTAGGTGGGACTCCATTTTCATCTTCCACTCGGTCCACTTTGCCGAGGCGTACTTCCCATGATGAAACCACTCATCGCGGGTGCTTACGCTCACACCTAACCTTCAGTATAAATACCTCTCTACAGTAAAAGTTGAAATTACCCCAAAATTTTAAAGAAAAACTCTCTCTCTCTCTCTCTCTATAGAGTTAGTAATAAGAAGGTGCCTTTGGTGTCTTAGACCTCCTAGTCTCAACTCACTAGAAGAGATATCTTGGTCTCCCTAGTCTTAAGTTACCAACTTCCTATTCATGAATCCCTCTCCGGAGAAACTTTTTTGCCTAGAGTGCTCAAAAGTGCTAGTGCATGCAAGTAAGGTTTCTAAACCTTCTTTTCATTATGCCTTAGTTTATTTAGATTCAAGCACAAGCATGTTTTTATTTCAAGTTCTTTATCTATTCTTCAGTGTTAGTATGATAGATCTAGGTCATTCTTAGTTTTGCATGTTGAAGGTTTCAATTCAAATAACATGTTCACATGATCTTAGATTAGGGTTTATCACACAGCACACACATATTTACCATGTCTTTCAATTCTTTGCATGCCTAAAATATACTCTTCAATGCTTGTTTTAATCCTTGGGCAGCAAAAAGAAAGTGACAAGTGTCTAAGGTTCCTCCTAGTCATGTACATTGCACATGACCTTTGGGCACATGTTACTTTTTTTTTTTTTTTCTTTTTTTTGTTGCCACATAACCTTATATATAGCAAAACATTTCCCTAAAAAAATCATTGTTTGTTTGGTGGTGGTGACTTTTTCTTATTAAAAAATGTCTCCTCTCTCTCTCTCTCTCTCTCTCTCTCTCTCTCTCTCTCTCTCTCTCTCTCTCTCTCTCTCTCTCTCTCAATGAAATGGGTGTATTATAAATGAAGTGATAAATAAAATCGAACATTTGATGTTGAGTGTATTGTAAAGTAGTATGTATAAATAGATAAAGTATCTTTTGAGTTATTAAAAACTAAATTTTTTAGCACCACAAATATAAATGCTTTTAAACTACCACTACCAAGGACGAAACCAAGACTTGAAGTTAGGAGGGCAGCTTTGTTGTTGGATGCATGCGGTGGCTTGGTTTTCGACTCTGCTGCTTAGCTGGCAACATTTTTCTTTTATTATTATTATTATTATTTTTATGTGTGAGTAGAGTGTGGCTTTTGTTGGTAAGGGCAAAATTATTTTGTTTAAAATTTTTTAAAGGTTCAAGTTGCTTTTTTTGGTATAATTGGTTGATTGGTCTTAATTTTTTTAGATTTGCTATCGGTAATTTTTGTTGTGCTAATTTTTTGGGCTCATATTTTGTTTTAGATTTCATATTTATAAATTGTTTTATGGCCTTTAAAAGGAGGAAAATACTAGATCTACAAACTTTTTTACAAATTGTTATTGTGATGAGTGGTTATTAGTAAGTAAAATAGTGATGTAAGTAGTAAGTCAAGATGCAAACTAGTAAGAATTTGATACCTCAATGTTTGTAAAAAAGTTTATAGTTATAGCATTTCTCTTATAATGATCAATGATATTATTTAGGGTGAAAAATATAATTTTATTGAACAAAGTAGTACCTCTATACACACACACACATACACACATGCACACACTTCAATTCTTTAAATAAAATAAAAAATAAAAAAAAGGGGTCATTGCCCCCAAGTCCATGAATGACTCCATGTCCATGACCACTGCCACCAAATACAAACCCCCCATGAAATTTACAACTAGCATAAATTCCAAAATGCAAAACATCACTGTACATAATCACCACCACGGCTATAAGACGACTATTATCTAAATCTATGATTAGTCCTTCAGACAACCATTTGCTTGTAATAATAATAATAATAATAATAATATGAATGGGATGAGGGGAACGGATTTGGATCAAGTGTACCAATTCAATTCACCTCAACTCTCACCACACAATTTTTTTTTGTTACTTTTTCAATATATATATATTTTTTTATATTTAAGCGATTGAAAGTTATGTTTTTTAATTCTCAATCTCAACCCTTGATAGTTATAGCATCAAGTGATCTCAATCCTACGGTGAACACAAGCATAGAGTTTCTTAAGTGGAGAGTTATAGTACGATAGCTACATTTTTTTATTAAAGGGGGGGGGGGGGGTTGTTATCCACCGTTCCGTAAAATGTAAATCTAATTTATATTCATAGATGAAAAAACAAAATATAAGGGAAAATAAGAAAGAAATAAGTATGGCATTTATTTGTAACCTTTATTATTATTGGCAGAAGTTTTGATTTAGGATATGCTATCAATTTTGTTGTTCCTTAAGTTTCCCTCTTTTTTTGGCTTAAAAAAAAAAGTTTCCCTCTTAAGATTCAGCCATGTGAATTTTTTCTCATGGAATGAAAGTGTATTTTTTAATTAAGTAGTTACATGGCTGAATCTTAAAAAAAGAATTTAAGAAATAGCATATAAGATACTATAATTAAATTTTGTCCTTTTATAAATACAATATCATTTTAATTTAATGTGTCGGAACCTAATGATATATGCTTTAATCATCTGGTACAAACCAAAAAAAAAAAACAAAAAAAAACAGAGATTGTTTGTACCAAAAAAAAAAAAAAAAAAAAAGGAAAAAAGAAGAAGAAGTAAGATTGTAAGTATGGTGGGTTGGATGTGTTGAGGCCCAAAAAGGTAGTTGGGTAATTTTGGGCCAATGGTACTCTAATAGATTTGGGCCAGCCAAGTATTGACGAATCAGCTCCAACGTTTATGCCGGCTTTGAGTGACAAGGAACAACGTTGGCAGTGTAACAGCCATACAGTTTTGCAAAAGTACATGGTGAGAAAGAGTGCTAAACTACTAGTTTGGAATAGTTAACAGCTTCCAGAATCTTGTACACGTAGGTACATATAGATACACAGAATAGATCTCTGTCTCCATCTATTGGTATATTTCATGCCTGAATGAAGCTTTTGGTTGTGAACCAGCGCGCTTTCACAGTAATGGCATCACCGCTGAGGCTGAGATTTATAGCCCGCAAGGCTTGTTTGCGTTGTTATTCTTCTTCTGCTTTGAAATGGGAAGGTGGGGTTTCCATGGTGCAAGGTCGCTTCCAGAGGAATTGGCCTTGAATTTGTGAGCTTTCTTTACTTCCTCTTTCATTTTCTTCTTTATTGGAGTACAACATTTCTCTATAAAAAATTTACTTGCAATTTCAACATTGTTTGGTCAAGTGAAATGTTAAATTTTCGTGACATTCTGTTAATGTTGCATCCTGCCAAAGCTAATCAAAGAAAAAGATGAAAATGAAAGCTTATTCCTAATTTGGAGTTAATTTAAGTCAATTACTAATAAGCGTGTGCATGTTTTGTGATACTGATGTCCAACAACAGTTACCAAAATTAAGGTCAAGGGTTAAAGTTCAAGATATAAAAAAGTGGAAATAACCAACTTTTTCTTTCTTTCTTTTTTATTTTTTTATTTTTTAGTTACAATAAGTGAGACGGGATTTAAACCTGTATGTTTTTGTTGGATACACCAGGTGTCATTTTAGCTACTTGGCTAATTAGTCAAAATTACCAGTTGTCCTACTACCAACATGTGGGATTTTTTGCTTTTCAAACGAGAGATAAAGTGGGGACATATTTGATCTCTAAACTACTTACTCTGATAATAATAATAAATTAATAGTTGTCCCAAAAGCTTTAGCGGTTAGGAAATATGAGTTAATCACTTAATCATTGTTCTAAAACTTTTTAAAAGATTGGTCTTATGACATAGAGTTAGGACCCCTAATTTCATTGGCATTGCAAGTTGCAGCAAACTCAATGCCAAGGGCCCTGCAAAGTGCCATTCATCTCACCAAAGAGAAGTATTATCCCCATTTCCAATCTGGTGCTTAAGAAAGGCCTAGTTGTATCCTTTAAGGTTTAAACCCCAGAACTTTCTTTCAGCACTAAGAGCATTGAAAAGGTTGAGGAGACAATCCTAAAGCTAATTGCATCTCAAAACATAGGTTTTTAATCCAAGCAACCTACGGATATAAAGATAGAGTGAATAAGGAGAATATTATATTTCTCATTACTATGTCTTTTTCCAATCACCATTTTTTCTAAAACCTAAAACATCCTCCATATTTTAATAATATAAAAAATATATATTCCAACTAAGCTTAGCCCCAAAAGCTTTATCTGAAGCTCCCTGTCACAACAAAGCCACAGAAGTTTAAGTCAATGGCCTTTACGACCTTTGGGGGAAGAATGAACTTTTTTAGTAATGTTGTGTTTAATGTTTTAAATTTAGACTTTTATGCATTGGTGTATTGATTTAAATATTTTCGAAAGTAATAATTTTAAGAGGAGTCTTTACTTGTCATCAAGTAGTGGAAATTTTCCACGATCACCTGTCAAGATGTGGAAAAAAATTGTCTTGTTCACGAACTGCCTTCTTGTCCTTTTTTGGCCTACTCTAATGTGGGTGGTCAATCCACAGTCAGTCTTTGCTACTCTGGTATAAACCTTGAAACATGTTCTGAACTCTAGTTTAGTGTGCTTTGGTTGGTTTTCTGGTTCTTCCAATAAGTCTGCTGCAAAATTGCTGGTCATGATTAGACAAGAGTTTTAGATGTCTTTTGGAGGCCACCATTAAGGGTGTATAGGTATATCGGTTGCTATGTGATTCTCTTATTTTTCAGATGAATAAAAAATCTTCCACTGTATAATTTTTATGGCTACCTCATGAGTTTATGAAGTAATAGTTACTAAAATTTAATTTTCAAGTTGTTTTTATGAAGGGAGATAAGTTGTTTAAGGGTGCCAAAGATGAATGTCTACAGTTACTGATGATTATCCTCATTGCTCTTCCATGATCTTATGAACTTGTACCTTTTAGCATTTCTAATTTCTACTGAGTTGCATCCTACTCTCTTTTGTGTCAGATGCTGCTTCATTTTGAGTGTGCAGAGTCTGAACTTTATGGAGCATCAGTACTGCTGTGACGTTGTCAATAATCATTAAATTAGATTTCTAGGTATTTGAGTTGCATTGTTTCTACCATAATCTGTAGGTGCTTGTGACAAGTTTTTTTATGCTTGTGCTCTGGTCCAGTACTTCTATTCTTGAATTAAGTGAATTCTTCTGGTGCAACAAGGCCACAGAAATCTTATTTTGTTTTTAGAGTTTGTCTGCATCAAATTGAGATTGACTCTAATGGACCATTAAGAGAGAGGAATTAAATCAATGAAGCATTAGTTCAAGTAAATCCTTGTAATCATGTGACTTATTTTCTGCCTCATATAGGTTAAGCAGCTGCTGGAGAAGAATGAGAAAGGGCATGTTGTTGCTACTTGCCGTAATCCTGATGCAGCATCAGGGCTTCTACATCTGAAAAATAGATTTGCTGAAAGACTTAGCATTCTACCATTGGATCTGACCATTGAAAGCACCATAGAGGTTATATGACCACTTACTCAAAGGGAAAATTTTTCATTTGACCTTTCCAAGATGATTTTTGTACCTTTTCAGTTTGGTACCTTTCAAGTGTCTAAATCTATAAACCTTGATTCAGTAGACTGATGCAATCAAGAATTTTTCTTTTCCTACTATTTGAGTTCAATGATATTGGTTTTGCACTTTTGAGATTACTTGGAAAATTGTTAGGCCTTTGGTAGAAATGCAAAGTAAGTACAGAAAAATTGGAGTTCTATTGATATGGGTGTTGAAAGGTTGTTTAGTTTAGTTTTGTCAAAAAAAAAAAAAAAAAAAAGAAGAAGAAGAAGAAGAAGAAGAAGAAAGAGAGGAGAGAAAGGTTGTAAGATTTGCAGCTTCTGCTTCCTTTTTTTTGGGCCTTGTCAATGATATCTTACATTAATATTTAAGATTATAGAATTCCCACTTATCAGCAACAAATTTAGTATTTGTTATTTACCCTGATATTATGTCACATTTCAGGCATCTGCAAAGTCTATTAGAGAAAGATTTGGTTCTTTGAACCTTCTTATTAATGCATCTGGAATTCTCTCAACCCCTGATGCGTTGCAACCAGGTACAGCTTGTTTCATTGTTTGAAGCATGATTTCCAGACTAGTAGTGGCTTTGACATCTGCAATAAAATTTCTAATTGTGAACTGAAACTAAGATATTTTGTTACGTTATTTTACTTTTTCTATTAAAGCCCGGCAGTTAATCATATTCTTCTATTTGCAGTACAGAATCAACATTGACCAAAGTAGAGAAATCATCTTTGCTTCTTGCATATGAGGTTAATGCTGTCGGTCCCCGATTATGGTGATTAAGGTGTGCTCATTATAAATTTTCATTTTATTACTGTGTTTGATGTTGGACAAAAAGGTTTAGTAGACCAATGCCTACATCCTGTTAGGTGCATGTTTGTTTTGTTAAGTTGGAACAAAATCTCCAAAGAATATTTTTTGAGTGATATTCAATGAGATGAAAATGTAGTCCATCATTTGCTTGTTTCTGTTGGTAATGGGAAAATAAAACTCATGAACCCGCATAGGATCAAACTATCGACCTTGCCCTCCACCCACCAAATGTTCCAAAGACCATTGAAAGGATGATTCTGTTTCTGTTATATATTCTTAAACAAAAGTGTGGAAGAAGACTTCTTTACATTGTGGGATTGGAAAGACATCTAGATCTAGCACGAAGAGATGCATATAAATCAGCTAATCTCATGTTAATTGTCACTACTGCTCTCCACAGATAATATCTAGATGCAGAAACTACTTCTTAATTAACTGCTTTCCCCAATAAACTGTGTAATTGTTTTTACAGTAAGCCAGTTATGGGAATGCTTCTATCTGAAGTTTTGATTGCAATTGGGCGTGTTTAACTACTATTTTGTTTAAACTTCTTGAGGCTGTATAGCTTATAGTATAACTGAAAATTGTGGTTTGTGATTTGTACTAGCAGCACATGTGGCCACTCCTAAAGATTGGCAGAGGCTCTGGGACTGAAAGGGATGTTGCGGTTGTGGCCAATTTGAGTGCTAGGGTGGGATCCATTGGAGACAATCACCTTGGGGGTTGGCACTCTTACCGATCTTCAAAGACGGCACTTAATCAGTGTATGAATTCTTCCTTGAAGTCTTAGCATGGATTTTCTAGTTCAAATACTGCAAAATTAAATTTGACTTTTAAGAAAGAAAAAAAAAAAAAAAAAAAGGATTTGATCCTTGACCACTTTGATTTAAAGCTGCAATATGAATTAATAGAACAGATCATTTCTTGAGCACTTCTCTAAGAACATTACCTCAAGCGGTTGGTATTTTCAGATCTGAGGCATCCTTTTCAATGGTTCTAGTTAAAACTTGAGATAAGAGCCTTATTTTTTAATGTTGTTTTCTATAGCTGTTTAAAATGTTGCACCAGCAAGGCCACTTTCATATGTTTCATCAACACATGCCCATTCTTTTATTCAGATAATTGTCATATGCCCTATTTAAGACATGTCATTGAACATGTTGGGTATTGTTGTATTGGTAAGTTCAATTGCAAACATGTATCAGTAACCACATTGTCAAAAGAAACAAAAACAAATAAATAGTGGTTCTGATAAACTATTATATTCTTTTCAACTGATGCTTGTAGTGACAAAAACTGTGTCAGTGGAGTTTGCACGAAAAAAGGATCCTATTATATGCATTTTGTTGCACCCAGGCACAGTGGACACTGATCTTTCTAGGCCGTTTCAAAGAAATGTTCCAGAAGGCGAACTATTCACCAAAGAGTTCTCAGTTCAGAAGCTCTTGGGCATCATCAACAATGCAAAGAAACATGACAATGGCAAGTTTTTTGCCTGGGATGGCCAGGAAATTCCTTGGTGATTGATCATATTCATTATAAGCATGCAATATTAAATAATTATACTTGAGTTTGAAATTTTTGGTCATTAATCTCAATTTTTTTTGATTAATTTATTTTATCTGTTAATAAATTAAGAGAACTATTGACGATTCAATTTCTCCCTTTGTAACCCCATTGGTTCTCTGTTTTCTACTCTGATGTAATTGCTTTCAGAAAGTCAATAGCGCTAACTATTTTGTTGTTTTCAAAATGTGTGCAAAAAATTTCAGTCTTCAGGATTTTTGCGTAAACCTTACTGACTGATGATACCTTTCACATTGGTGGCACAAATGAATCAGGTTTTGGTTGATCACTGGAAGTTCCATTGTTGAGACCATTAGGAAAGTTTTTGAGAATGGGGCTGTTCCAACCTATCTAAATAAAACTTTCATTACCCTCATTCCCAAACACTCTGGAGCGGACTCCCTTGGTAGTTATAGGCCCATCAGCTTGTGTAATACTATATACAAGATCATTTCTAAGGTCATAGTTGCCAGATTAAGACCATATCTAGGGAAGATTATTTCTCCTATGCAAGCTGCTTTTGTTCCGGGTCGAAAAGGAGTTGATCATGCCATTATTGTGCAAGAGCTGCTGCACTCCCTTAGCTTGAAGAAAGGTAAAAAAGGTTACATGGCGGTGAAGATTGATATTGAAAAGGCATATGATAGGGTTGAATGGAGTTTTATTCGGGATACTCTAGCCCTCTTCCATATTCCTCCGATGTTAAGCAAGGTAATCATGAGCTGCGTGTCTACTTCTAGCATTGAGGTGTTGTTCAATGGGGGTGCCTTAGAATCCTTCAATCCTTCGAGGGGCATCCGGCAAGGGGACCCGCTATCTCCTTATATCTTTATCATGTGTATGGAGGTTTTGGGATTCCTCATTAGAGACAAGTGTGATTCCAATCTTTGGGACCCAGTTAGTGCTTCAAGGGGAGGGTTAGCTTTTTCCCACCTTTTCTTTGCGGATGACCTTGTGTTGTTTGGAAAAGCCGACAGGAAGAACTGCCAAAGCATGATGGATGCTCTTGATAGCTTTTGCAGTATCTCGGGGCAGAAGATTAACAAAGATAAGTCTAGGATCTATTTTTCCCCAAATGTGGACCCTAGCACAAGAGAGGTTTTAAGGGACATAATGGGCATGAGATCAACTCCCAACTTGGGGAAGTACCTTGGCTTTCCTCTAAAGCAGCCAGGTTCAAGCAGCCATGAGTTTAATTTTGTAATTGAGAGGGTTTAAGCTAAGCTTGCAGGATGGAAAGGGAATCTCCTCTCCTTTGCTGGTAGAGTCGTTCTTGCCCAATCTGTTTTGACCACCATCCCTTCTTATGTGATGCAAAGTGTGTTGCTTCCCACTCGTATCCTTGACTCCTTGGATAGGGTGACTAGGAATTTCATTTGGGGTTCAACTCCGGACAAACGTAAGATGCATATGATCAATTGGAGTACGGTTACTAAAGCCAAAAAGGAGGGTAGGCTGGGTTTGCAGGCAGCCAGACCTAAAAATTTGGCCTTACTTGCCAAGTTGAATTGGAGGTTCAAGAGGGAAAAGGATAAGGATTGGGCGAGAGTTCTAGGCAGCAAGTATAGAAACCCCAATAGGAGCAGCTCTTGTGTTTGGAAGGGAATAAAGAAAAGCAAGGGTATCCTTGAGCAAGGTACTAAGTGGAAGGTGGGCTCTAATAGCCAGTTAAATTTTTGGTTTGATAAGTGGTTAGACATAGGGAATGTTAGAAGCCTCATTCAGGGCCCTTTAAGGAGAGATGAGGAGCATTGGATGGTGCAAGATGTTCGTGTGGGAGGTCGATGGGATTTCTCTAGATGCTCCTTTGTGTTTCCTGACATGATTATGGGGCTGCTTAGAGCTGTTACTTTTCCTACCAACCATTGGAGTGAAGATAATGTGGTGTGGAGCTTCTCACCCTCTGGGGAGTTCGATCAAAAGTCTGCGTATGCCGTAGCCAAAGAGGATATTGGCTCTCCAAGTAGGTTCAAGGAGGAGTGGGTTTGGAAGATAGACTTTATGCCAAAGATTAAGGCTTTCTTATGGAAGTGTTGTCATCGAAGCATCCCAGTTAAGGAAGTGCTTCAGGAGAGAGGTCTTAAGCAAGATACTGTGTGTCAAATCTGCAGTAGTGGAAAAGAATCAATACTGCATGTTCTTAGAGATTGTAGCTTTGCCAAATCAGTGTGGGGTAAGTTCTCAATTGTTTCGAACATGTCTGATTTCTTTAGGCTTGATATTGAGGAGTGGCTGAAGCAAAATTTGATGTTAAAGTCTCGCTGTTCAGATCTGGTTCCTTGGAATGTTCTATTCTCCTTTGTGGTTTGGAACTTGTGGATTCACAGGAACAATGTCGTCTTTAAGGGAGTGAGGCCTAATCAATCCTTGTGGTCCTTTATTGTCCATGCCGCTACTGAGTATATGTTTTGTGCTGGTAAACAAGGTAGTGCGATAACGAAGGAAATTAGGAAGGTGTGCTGGTTAAAGCCGAGCTTGGGATGGGCTAAACTAAATACAGACGGATCGTCCTTGGGCAATTCGGGCAGAGCTGGAGGAGGAGGGCTGATTCGTGATGGCCATGGTGGTTGGATTAAGGGGTTCACCCGCAATATTGGAGTGGCTACTAGTGTGGAGGCTGAGCTTTGGGCTCTTAGGGATGGATTAACCTTGTGCCTCTCTCTAAACATTCTTGCTGTGGAGATTGAGACTGATGCTAGGATCGTTTTTGACTGGATCAATAATAGCAGTACAACTAATCTCAGCCTATCTGCCCTTATTGTGGATTGTAGGGAGCTTGCTAGCCGCTTTCCTCAAGTTAAGATCACTCACTGTTACCGTGAAGCCAATAAGTGCGCTGATGCACTAGCTAGGAAAGGGCCTTTTAGTCAGCTTGATTTTGTTATCTTTGATAGTCCACCTGTGGACATCTCGATGTTTTTGTTTTATGACAGTATTGGCATGTATTATGAGAGGCTTTGTCCTCCAACTTCCTCCCCCAGTTAGGGGTTTTATTTTATTCCTGGTTTACCCAAAAAAAAAAAAAAAACTTTAACTTAATAGAATATTCGTATATCAGAATTCAAATCTATGATTGGATTTTTTTTTTTTTTTTTTGGGTTAAACTTTTCACTCGGTAAGGATTTGATTATTCAACTTTGATTGTTGTCATAGTCCATGTTATATTATTCCCAGTTTGGTGGACTCATTTTTCTTGTTATTGAAGATAAATCTGTTACTATATTTTTGGCTTCTGTTGGGCAATTTCTGTCACTACTAAAACATTATTGAGCTAGTAATGATGGTCCTCTCTTTTGCCCCCATTAGATGGACATGTGGTATGCATTTGATTTTTAAACGTCACGTCTTACATATAAATAAAAATAAGAGTAAATTTAAGGATCCAATGGAAAAAGATCTTTTCCCGTTGAAATATTCTCTTCATATTAACTATCAAAAAAAAAAAAAAAAATTCTCTTCATATGGAAAATTTCAATTATTTGAGTTGATCTTAGGCCTAAGTAAAAGGCCAATAACCTAATGAGCTCATGTTAAGTCGTTTATGAAAGGATCCATTTATTCATATATAACGTGACAGAAAATTATTTCTTACCTGCAAGAAAAAGGTCTCATTTTGCAAGTTGTTCTCAAACGAAGGAAAAAAAATAACCTAAGATGACGACAACCCTCAAGGTATGGTTTTGGAACACTTTTCTAAACTCAAAAGAGGTTCATTTCTCAAGCTCCCACTGAAAATTAGGGAACACAAAATCAACAATTAGGATCCTCTAGAACTTTCATTTGTTGTAAATGATATAAGGTTTTTACAAAGAGAACATCAAAAGAGAAACTGTGGAAGAAGAAAGCTATATTATTTACCCGTTACTCCTTTACAAACGAATACATCTACATATATAGCAAAAGTCGTATGAAAGAAGTCAAACTAAAACAAGATAAGAAATAATCACCTAGGGGCCATTTGGATTTGCTGTTTTCATAACTCATAACTCTGTTTTCATAACTCAAAAATGGTGGGACCTATGATTGAGAAGTTCGTTTGGATTTTTTTTCTAGTTTTTGTTTTTATCACTCAATTCTTTGATTTTTTAGTGATGAGTTATGGAAATTGAAAACATATTTTAGGTGTTTTCAATTTCTATAACTTAGTTTCCAATGGCATTTTCGTAATTAAACTCACAATTCTCTCATTGTTCAGCTGCAACGTTTGACTTTTGGGTTTTGTTTTTTTGAAAGATAGCCCAGTTGCATTGCGTGACTTTTCAGTTTTTTTTTTTGAAAGTAACTGCAGAACTGAGTGATGAGTGTCAAACGAGTGTGTTTGGGGAAATTAGGGTATTTTAAATGATAAGTGATGAGTGACAAAAATTGAGTGAGGAGTGATGATTGATAACAAAAAAAAAAAAAAAAAAAAAAATCCAAACAAGCCCCTAGTCTCTAGCTATCATTAATATTAAAAATAAGAAGAAAATAGGGACATTAGGAGGCTGTTTGGATTGGGGCTAACTCATTACTCAAAACTTATATCTCAAAACTTTATTTCACCAACAACTCAAAACTCAAAATTCTTGTTTGGTTCATGACTCAAATTTTGTTCCTCTTCACTTTTTCCCCTTATTAATGGAGGCCACACCCTGCCAAATACTCAGCCCATATAAAAATTGCTTAAAAACACTTTCCTTCTCTCCCACACACTCTGACTCTAGCATTTCAACAAATACTCTTCTCCCCAAATTGGTGAACCCTCTTCGAATCCATCTCCAGCACCTCCAACACTCTCCGATTTCCATCTCTAACATACTCCCTCAAATACCCATCTCCCTAATCTCCAACCCACTGCATATTCCATCTCAAGCACATATACTCATCTCCCCAAACACCTATCTCTAGAAAACAGAGACCCATCTCGTCATCTACATCGCAGACCCATCGAAAGCAAAGTTGTAAGCTTCAATTCTTCTCCAGCAAAAGTTGAAGACCATCTCTAGCAAAAATCAAAGATTATCAGTGAGTTTTTTTTCGTTTCTCAGTTGTAGTGCTCTATTGGTCTTCATTTTGTCTTCTTCTTTGCCTCGAAAGGAACACCGAAATTCATAGTGGGTTTATAGAGGGAGAGGAGGAAAACATTTTTACCTGAGTAGTACAAGGATTGGGTTCTCAAACCGGTGTCGGCGCCGGTATCGGATGTGTCGGGGTGTATTTGTTGTTGGCTGGGACTCCTTCTTCCTCTCAGTTTGTGCTGGGTTAAGAGTAGCTTGTGAAAATATGGAACAAGTGAAAGGTCTGAGCAATAAAAGTAAAGGCAAAAGTTTGAAATAATGGTATGTTGGTAGAGGTGGGTGAGAGGTGTTAATGGAGGAGTAGGAGTAAATGGAGAAGGTGTAAATGAAGTAAATGGAGAAGTCAGAGGAGTAAAGAAAATAGAAGAAAACAGAGGCCATAATTGAAGTTGGAGCATTTGGCATAGCAAAAACTTCCAACGGCTTTGAGGGTGATGTTACAATACACTGAAGAGGGTCCCACATATTTGCAATTATTTAGTCAAAATGCCACAAAACTCATTTCTCAGAAAGTGAAAACAACCTTTAAGGAGTTCTCATTTCTCATTCTCAAAACTCAAAATTTTGAGATATGAGTCACGGAAACACAAACTAGAAATTGAACCAAACAATATTTCAACTAATGGGTCCCATAGATTTTGAGTTTTGAGTTAAGGTTTTTGAGTTATGTAATTGAAAACAAGCCAATCTAAACACCCTCTAGGTGTCCCCACAATATATATATATATATATATATTTATATTAACTTTTATATTTTATTGTATAGCATGGGCTGGTGGTATGATATATCATTTTACTATTTGCAAAGATTCACAATGTTTCTCGCATGCTTATCTTATCTCTCTTGGGAACCTTTAAAAGAATGTCATTTTTAAGATCAATAATGTATTATTACCTCTCTCTCTCTCTCTCTCTCTCTCTTTCTCTCTCTCTCTCTCTCTATATATATATATATACACACACACATGTAAGATCAATCATGTGTCATTGGAGGGGGTTTGTGGCACATAGGACATGGTGCCTCATGAAACAAAATTTCCCTGCTTTGTATTAAAAGCTGGGCTAATGAACCTGGTGACCATTTTTCAAGTCCAATGTCCCTCTCCACCCGCCAAATTTTCCAAAGACCATTGGAAGGATGATTTTGCTTCTGTTATATATATTCTTGAACAAAAGTGTGGAAGAAGACTTCTTCACGTTGTGGGATTGAAAAGGCATCTAGATCTAGCTTGACAAGATGCACATAAATCAGCTTATCTCATGTTAATTGTCACTATTGCCCTTCACAAATAATATCTGGATGCATAAGCTTCCTCTTAGCTAATTGCTTTCCAATAAACAGTGTGATTGTTTTTGCAATAAGCCAACCATTGGAATGATTCCATCTGGAGTTTTTATTGCAATTGGGCTTTGTTTAACTACTATGTTGTTTAAGCTTTTTGGAGGCTGTATAGCTTATAGTATGACTAAAAACTGTGGTTGATTTGTACAAGCAGCATCTGTGGCCGCTCCTAAAAGTTGGCAGAGGCACTGGGGCTGAAAGGGATGTTGCTGTTGTGGCCAATTTGAGTGCCAGGGTGGGATCCATCGGGAACAATCGCCTTGGGGGTTGGCACTCTTACCGATCTTCAAAGGCTGCACTTAATCAGTGTATGAATTCTTCCTTGAAGGCTTAGCATGGTTTTTCTAGTTCAAAAACTGCAACTAAATTTGACATAATTTTTTTTAATAAAAAAGGGATGAGATCCTTGACGTAATGCTCTTAGAGACGCACTCAAGAAATACCGAAAATGTGCTTATTAAATGAAAATGTGTTTATTAAAGGGTCATAATCCTTTGTATATAAATAGTGGTTTCTACACATTTGGTAAATTCTTCTCAAACTTCTTCTCTTTCATCTTTCTTAGAAACACAAGAAACCTATGGATCTTCTCCAAAATTGCTTGTAAAGTTGTAATTTACAACTATTTTGTGTTGGTTTTAATTCCGTGCCAAATTTGATTGTAATTTTATTTAATCAATTTCTCTGTATATATGTGTGGTTTTTAATTGTAAGAGTTGTGTGTGAGAGAGTGTGAAGATTCAAGTTTAAAGTGAAGAACAAGTGGATTTCGCAAAAAGTTCCCGAGAAGCTATCCTGCGAAGTAGCCACGTGTAGAGCATATGACTGGATTGCGAAAAGTCATGACAGCCTGGAGTTTTTGCGAGTGTCTCGCGGGTAAGGCCTTCTTACGAAATACTCGCAAAACATTATGTTCGGCTAGTTGTCATGTTTGTTTTGCCAAGTTTTTACCCACACTATATATACGCTTACTACCCACATATTGTATGAATGCTTTTCAGAGAGAAAACTCTAGAAAATACACTTGAGAGTTAGAAATTGATATACCCACAATCATCTACACATTTTCTTGTGGTTTTTCTCTATTCCTACCTCTCCATTCCAAATCCTTGAGAGGTTGATAGCCTAAACACTTACCACACCCAATCTAAGTGTAAAGTGAGATTTTGGTGATGCTGAGAAGTATTGGTAGAAACCAATCGTTGGATGATGCAATCGGGCTGAATTGCGGGATTTGGGTAAGTTAGAAAAGGCAAGGTTTTGAGAAGCCAGTTGGTAGTAGGATTTTAGAGGGCTCAAGTACATGGGGTAGACTAGGCTTGGAGGGTCTTTTGTTATTCATATACTCCAACTTATTCTCTAGTGGATCGATTTATTGCTTGGAGGGCGGCGGAGAGGTTTTTCATCGAGTTCTTCAATTTTCTCTTCGATAACATATTTCAGTGTTATCTTGTGTTTGTATCCCTTTTCCCTACTCTCTAAGCTTTCAATTTATTGTTGATATTTGATGAATATGGCTTAAAGTAGTTTTATTGGTTGTTTGTGCGCATTTACTCTTATTCCGCACTTAGTTTAAGTTAAAGTAAAAGCAACTGAGCCGTGATTTTTATTTGGGAATCTAAACAAGCTCTTGTGTATTCACACAAATTTGAGTTTTCATTGCTATTTGCAGAACCCAATAAATGTAGTTGTATCTTGTAGAACCCAATAAACCTTACTAATTGATGATTCCCTTCACATTGAGGGCACAAATGAATCAACTTATAAACTGGTGACTAAACTGAGTAAGATCACTTCAGTTTTGTTAAACTTTACACGAAATACAACGACAACAAAGCCTTAGTCCCAAAATTTGGAGGCAACTATAGATTCTCGACAAATTAGATTGGGTCAATCACATGAATTCTTTTCATCTATTCTATTCTATCTAAAATCATTTTCTCTATGACTTCCCTAATTGGCATTTCTTTTTGGGAAAAATGTCTATACACCTCCTGAACTTTAGAGGAGTGGTCATGACACCTCTGAACTTTTCTTTTCGCTAATTTACTCCTTAAACGTTACACCTATGCCAAATTAATACATCAATTGGTCCACCGTTACTTTCTCAACAAAAAAAAATTGGTTTGTCTTCAATACACAAACAAAAACACACATGGTGTTTAAAATCCAAATATCATGCCTAAACCCATATGAAAAGAAGAGAGAGAAATTTAAAGAGAGACACGACTGAACCAGAACCACCAGTGGTCACCACATCCCTCCTCCAATGGCAGATTTCTCTATCCTGTTACTGATCTTGCCATTCACATTCAACCGCATATCTGGATCTGCAATTTATACTTTATAATTTGATTTTCTTTTTGGATTGAGAAATAAAACACTCTATTGTTGTCTTCTTTGGTTCACCCAGCAAACACGGATCTTTCAAAACCACTAAACACAAAAACTAAAATACTCATTAAAAATAAACAAACCTAAACCCAAAAGCAAAGCAAAGTAATAGTAACAAATTTATGGATCTATACAAATGCTTCTTCTATAGTAACAAATTTATTTTCAACAATTATAAAAAATAGTCGTAGACTTACGCGATACGTGAAAATATATGATTATTTTATGATATGGTATAATACATAATTTACTCTCTAAATTTAATTGTATATAATTTGTTCTTTTGAAATATTAAACAATTTCTTAAAACAAAAAATTATCTCTCTATTTTTGAAATTATATAAATTTATTGTTTGATATTGTCCTTTTTTTTACATGGTCCATATTCTTTTAAATACTGTCATTATGAATTATATTTTTCTTAATTTCTTTTGGTACAACTAAAATTTTTAAAATTCATATTATCATTTAAAATTTTCTTTTTTTCAAGGAGATTATCATGATAATTGAAACTTATCACATAATTACAATTGATATTATTCAAATAATTAATAGGCACATTTAAATTCGTAGTCATGTAGATTGTGTTTTGATATAAACTCAAATTCTCACTTCGAAACTAACTAAGGATTAACTCAAATAAATATCAAACCAAAACTATAAGAGGGAGTGAGAGGACTTGTATGTGAACTCAAAAACACAACACCAAAAATGTATCAAGAGTTGCCAAAAAGAGAGTATATCACCTTTTTCGGGGAGAGAATAACAAATTTATAGAATAAAGATAATGAGAAAAATATTCAAATTAAAAGATATAGTTGTAAATATCAAATTATCCAAGCTATGCTATGTAATAGAAAAACATTATATCATTATATAATATATTTTTCTAATAAAATAGGACCACATCTAACAATCAAAGAAGAAAACAAGATAACAATTTAAAAACACAACGAAATTAGAAAAAATTAAAATAAAGATGCAAGATTGAATTAAAATTCCACCAAAAGAATACACACAGGCGTGCGCACACACACACATAACAAAAGAGAGAATAATCACATTTTTTACGATATTTTGTTGCTACTCTCTTTTTAATTGTTGCTACTTTACATTACCCTACATTGGACATGCACGAAAGAATTATAAACCCACCAAAAAGAAAGAAAAAAATTATGAGAGAGAGAGAGAGAAATTGATCTTGTTGAGAGATAGAATGGTCTTATGAGAGATAGAAAGAAAAAAATAAAGAGAGAGACCGATCTTACATCAAAACAGTATTGCCTTGCATCAACATGTGGCTTACTTCCAGTCTCTGAAGAACATCAAAGCTACCTTGTATCAATTCGTCAATGAAGAACTCGTCAAAGGAGAGAGGGAGAGAATCGGTGCAGAGGAAATAGAGAGAAATTGGTTCTGTGACTTGTGAGGGAGAGAAGAAGATGAAGTGAGAGAGAGATATATGAAGTCTTCATTAATTATTTGGGCCCCACCAACTTGATATTTTTACAAGAATGCCACTGTATTCATTTTTACTGAAAATGAAAATGGCCAAAAGTTGTATTCATTTTCTTTATTCAAATTCATTTTTTTTTTAAATTGAAAATGAATATTGAGTATAAAATACAACCAAACCAGTTTTTTGGTAGTGGGTCCCACAAAAAACTAAAAATGAATACTAAAAACACCATTTTTTTTTTCTTAACCAAACAGGCCCTAAATTCTATATTTCAGCTTTTAGATATATATAGAAGAGTACAATGAACTAGGAACAATACAACATGAGCAATGATAATAGGGACAAAGCCAGACTTCGAATCCAGGGGGACAAGCTTAATCTCAATTTATCGAATTTCATCACATTCATTAACATATTAATCTCATTCTCTCCCATTTACATGGGTATATTGCATTTATTTATTTTTAATGTCACATGTCTTGCATCTATAAAAATGAGAGAAAATTAGAAGATTCAATGGGAGGAAACTTTATCCCATTAAAATAACATATGGGGACTAAGTTAAGCCTTTGATGAAGGGGCCCATTTATTTATATATAAGAACATTCACATCAAACTCTACACATCATTGGCAAAATAACTCAAAAAACTCCACTTTTTCTAGTTTTGTTTTCTATTTTTTCACATACATCTACATTAGCCTCAATACTATATCAATGTTCCAATTAAATATTATTTCCTTTCTATTTCTTTATGCATTCACATTTGTAAATCTCAAAATCCACAACCAAATCCACAACAACAACAACAACAACAACAACAATAATAATAATAATAATAATAATAATAATTTATTTAGTTTTGTTGATGAACAATAGCTCAATAGAGGTATTGAGCTGTTGTTTGTTTGTTAATTTTATACGATAGTTTGTTGAGCATGATGTATCATCAATTTAATGGATTTAGTTTATTTTTTGTTGGAATATTAGTTTATCTAGCCTCTTGCTAATACTCTAACCTTACAAAAAATTGGTTTCGTATATATAAGAAAAAGGTCTTATCTTAAAACTTGTTTTCAAAAAAGGAAACAAAATAACCTAATAACCCTCAAGGTATGGTTTTATAAAACTCAGATGTTCATTTTTAAGCTCCCATTGAAAATTAGGAAACATAAATTCGATTATTAACATCCTCTAGATTTTTTAGATGAATTCTGATATAGGATTTTTTTTAAATATTAAAAATTTGTTATTATAAGAATGGTTTAAATGTTATCACATTGTCTACATTTAGAAAAAAATACAACAGTGATTAATAACTATTTCAGTTTTTCCCTCTAGTATACCACATGATTCTTAGAACTAAACAGTGGAGCAGTATGATTTACAAATTAAGCTAATTGTAACCCGCCAGCAAATGCTATGGTTAAGCATATATGATATGTAATATAGAATCTAAGAGACAAATTATGAAACACATAGAAGACATACACAATGCACACACAAGATGGTCTTCTACTTAAGATTTATCACACAACTTGAGCTTACACGACAAACTTAGAGAAAAACAAGATTGCCTCTTTAGGAGCTTTGTGTAGACACCCCATTTTGCAACTCTCATTTAACCTTACTTTTATTGCACCATGCATCCCATTGCATAACACATTACAAGGAAGAATTGTAATTTTTGACCACATGATTTCTAAATTCATTGCATAATATAAATTTAAAAGTCATAACAATCAAAACGATAGTTCATGAGCCTTAATTGGACAACCAATTGAAAGATATATATAAAAAAAATTTAATGGTAAAGTGCACTTGCATGAATTAGGTCCCAACCATATGTGGTTATGACCTCTTAATTCTAAATGATGTGTCATAATGCTATTGGTTGAGGATATAGTTCATGGTAAGGTTGCATGCACTTGATTTAATTCGAGACAAAGCATTGTTGATTCATTGCAAAATTAGTAAAATTTAATTAATTAATTAAACATATTTAAAATTAATTTTCTGAGCTTGAGGACCAAGAATTTTTGGAAAAAAAGGTTGAAATTCTTATGAAAGTCATATCAAAACTAAAACAAAAAAGATCAAACCAAAAAGGAATAGACTTGGGAGGATGATAGGCACTTAGACAAGATCCCCAAGATTTGCTTCCTTTTTTGCTCCAACTTGCTCTCCATTTAGTTTGACTTTGCCCACTATATTTTTCACTCATAAAAAACTAGTTTTCCTGAGTCCCACATTACCTAGAGACTTATTTCTCACCCCTATGTAGATACTTCATTTTGTACCCCTTACGACTTAAGCCCCTATTCCCCAATGACAGCATCATTCGGAGGCTCAGGTTTGGCTTAGGGTTTAATCTAGTAAATCTTTATCTTGAAGGATGTTTTGGTAAAAGAGAAACCTGTAGGAACCCTAGTATACACATATTGTAAGCATGCATATGCAAACTTGAAGCATGCACGCCCATGTAGGGTTTTAGAATACCTGTATGGAAAGTTTTTGACGTAAAATTGTATAGAGTGAATCCCACATCAGTTGGGAACCACCCTACTCCCCTCTATGATCACTATAAAAGGCCTCAAATGCTCTTTTCCTAAAACACTTTAAATTCACCGGAAAATAATGAATCAAAGAGAGAGTTTTTATTTTAAAACATCCTCAAGTTAGAATTTACTTGGTTGGGACTTATTCTAGTCTTGACCTTCAAGTTTTAAGCATACTAACTTTCTGGTTTTATCTTGATTAGATTGACTGAGGGGAACGGTCAAATTAAAGCTCAAAGGAGTTCTTATGTCTAACGTAAGGGTCTAACCTTGTCTCTCTCATTCTTGTTTGTTTATTAATATGTTTTCTACCTTAATACTTTTGTTCTTAGTATAGGTTTATAGCAAAGCATTCAACAATTGCATTGATGAACATGAGGATGCAATGCTTAAATGTAAAGGACAGTAGGGTAAAGAATATTAAACCCAAGATAACACTAAGATATTTTATCGAAGAGAAAAACTGAAGAACTTGACATAAAAACTTCTCTGCGACCCTCCAAATCGAAATGATCCACTAGTGAATAAGTTGAATGGAGTATAAGGATACCAAAAAGACCCATTCAAGCCTAATCTATCCAAAGTACTTGAGCTCTCCAAGCTCCAGCTACTAACGGACTTCTTGAAGTCTTGTTTTCACTAGCTTCTCAGATCTCACAATGCCCTCCCGATTGCACTGCCAGGCCTTACCGGCTTAATTTGGCAAAGACCTAATACTTCTCAAGCTTCAAAACACTCTCTACATTTTGAATGAGTATGGGTTGAGTTTGGGTAAAATAGTCTCTTAAGGTATGACAATGGAAGAGGGAGGGAAAAGAGACTACAAGGATTTCTCTCTTGAGAATGAGTAGCTCTCTCTAAAAGGTGGGTGCAGTGAAAACTTGAATCTCTAGGGTTTTCTATCTGATAGCCTCCTTACAATTTTGTAGATAATGAGAGTATATATAGTGTGGGTGAAGGATAGGAGAGTAATACTTAAAATCCTAGTTGTCAGAGTGTCTCGTGGGTTGTCCAAGTTGCAATTTACTCACGAGTCATCTTGACTCTTGAACTTCCACATGTGCTCCTCACATGGCCTTTTGCAAGTTTTGCAATCTCGAATCAATAACGAGCTAGTCGTGAACTCAACTGCTGCGAGCAATATTCACCAACCTAATACTAAACTCATTATAATTAAATCCCACAAAATACAAGGAAATAAATTAGGCGAAAATCACATTTTCGTCCCTACATTTTCACTCGATTCTCACTTTGGTCTCTATCTTTTATTTTCACCGATTTTAGTCCCTGTTTAGAAAAATGCCTTCTATTTTAGTTCTTTCTGTCAGTGCCCTAACGGCACTGACCTACGTGGCAAATAGAACTATTAAAATAATAATAATAAAATTTATTTTGTCATTAAAAAATGCCACGTTAGCATCTAAATTAAAAAAATAATTTATTAATTTTAACTAAATAAAAAAAAATCAAAAACATAAATAAATAAAAAATCACATTAATTGAGATCGAAGTGTGTCTTGAACAAGAACAACAAAAACACAAACCCAGATCTAAGAACACAAAATTAAAATCTAAAAATCACAAACCCAGAAAATAAGAACAGAAAATTAACCTATAGGATTTTCTTGCCCTTTCTTGTCAACCAAACACAAATACATAGCTATTCTAGCATACCAAAAAAGCTAAATCCTAGAGAGAGATTAAGATTCAGTGACGGTAGGAGAGTTATCCTTACTGGTAGTGGTGGCAGAAGCAGCCTCGAGAGACAGAGTCTAAGGCGCAGTTCCAACATCAACGACAGAAGAAGCGGCGATGGAGGAGGCATGAGTCTTAACGGTGTCGAGCATTCTGTGGCTGATCTCGCGAGAGTAAACCTGGAGGATCTCGATGTCGTCATCCTTGGCAGAGGCAGATGCGGCGGCGGTGGAGAAAGCCTCCTCCTCGATGAGGCGCATGGCGGAGGAGGCCTCGTTGCTCGACAAGGTGCTGTAGCGCTTGGAGAGAATGGACTGCTTGGAGAGCGTCTCGACGAGGCGTGCCACCACGGTGTCGCGCATGCACTGCATTAGTGGCCATATGCTGAACACTAAGGTGTTGGTATTTGAGAGAGAGAGAGAGAGTCATGGATCTGAAAAGAAAGAAGAAAAACAAAGATACAAACACAAATAGAGCAAGTAATGGATCTGGAAAGAACAAAGAAAAAGATGTATAAAATGAGAGTGAATGAGAGTAGGAGTGTTGTGTTGGTTTTATTTTAATTTTCTGGGTTTGGGTTTTGTGTTTGTTTTCATGTTTAATTCCTTGTTCATGTTTAATTTGATGTGGATCTATACGTTAATTTTCTGTTCTTAGTTTTTGGGTTTGTGATTTTTGGATTTTAATTTTGTGTACTTAAATCTGGGTTTGTGTTCTTGTTGTTCTTGTTCAAGACACACTTTGATCTCAATTAATATGATTTTTTATTTTTATTTCTGTTTTTTTATTTTTTTAATTTAGTTAAAATTAATAAATTTTTTTAATTTAGATGATGAAGTGGCATTTTTTAATGACAAAATAAAATTTATTATTTTTAATATTATTTTAATAGTTTTGTTTGCCACATAGGTCAGTGCTGTTAGGGCACTGACGGAAAGGACTAAAATAGAAGGTGTTTTTCTAAACAGCGACTAAAAGCAGTGAAAATAAAAGATAGAGACCAAAGTGGGAATCTCGTGAAAATATAGGGATGAAAATGTGGTTTTCGCCAATAAATTAATGAAATTACAATAATTTTGTCATGAAATACAGCTAACATACATATTATGTAAAAAAAGAAAAAAAGAAAAAAAAACTTAACATTAAGGATTACGATTTGTATGCTTTAGATGAACAACATGAACATGCATTGATGTATGGTGCTGAGGTATCAGTTTAATAAGGTAAGTGAAGGCAATCATGTATATAAATATGCATCTTTCAACATAATGGTTGGTTTCTTTGATTGATGAATGCTATGATGCTATGCTTGAGTGATTGAACATGCTTGATTAAATGTCATGATTATATGCCACTTCTTTGTTGATGTTGCTGCCTTATGATATACTTGCTGCATTTGAATAGATAAAATGTCAATGCCATGCTAGATGAATATTAGGACCTTGTGCCATGTTTGCTATGATTGAGATGTCATGCTTGTGTGTTTAGATGCTTGTGTGTGTGTGTGTGTGTGTAGAATAACCTATTAAAGGATCCTTTGATGGAATTAGGATTTGGAACACAATGAGTGAAGGCCAACCTACAAGTCGGGTGGGCATGATTATATGCTACTGCTTTGTTGATGTTGCTACCTTGTGATATACTTGTTGCCTTTGGATGGATATAATGTTAATGCCATGCTAGATGAATATTAGGACCTTGTGCCATGAATGCTATGATTGAGATGCCATGTTTGTGTGTTTAGATGCTTGTTAGTGTGTGTGTGTGTGTAAAATAACCTATTAGAGGACCCTTTGATGGGATTAAGATTTGGAACACAATGAGTGTAGGTCAACCTACGGGTCGGGTGGGCATGATTATATGCTACTGCTTTGTTGATATTGTTGCCTTGTGATATACTTGTTGCCTTTGGATGGATATAATGTCAATGCCATGCTAGATGACTATTAGGAACTTGTGCCATGAATGCTATGATTGAGATGCCATATTTGTGTGTTTAGATGCTTGTTAGTGTGTGTGTGTGTGTAGAATAACCTATTAGAGGACCTTTTGATGGGATTAAGATTTGGAACAAAATGAGTGGAGGCCAACCTACAGGTTGAGTGGACATGATTACATGCTACTGTTTTGTTGATGTTGTTGCCTTGTGATATACTTGTTGCCTTTGGATAAATATAATGTCAATGCCATGCTAGATGACTATTAGGACCTTATGCCATGGATGCTATGATTGAGGTGCTATGTTTGTGTGTTTAGATGCTTGTTAGTGTGTGTGTGTGTGTAGAATAACCTATTAGAGGACCCTTTGATGAGATTAGGATTTGGAACACAATGAGTGGAGGCCAACCTATGGGTCGGGTGGGCATGATTACATGCTACTGCTTTGTTGATGTTGCTGTCTTGTGATATACTTGTTGTCTTTGGATGGATATAATGTTAATGCCATGCAAGATGACTATTAGGAACTTGTGCCATGGATGCTATGATTGAGATGCCATGTTTGTGTGTTTAGATGCTTATTAGTGTGTGTGTGTGTGTGTGTGTGTGTGTGTGTGTGTGTGTGTGTGTAGAATAACCTATTAGAGGACCTTTTGATGAGATTAGGATTTAGAACACAATAAGTAGAGCCCAACCTACAGGTAAGGTAGGGTTGGGTGTCTGACACATTCCCATCCCCATACTAAACTTCGGACATGTGTTTTGGTAAGATTAATCTTTCACATAAAGGCTCTATACATATGGTTCCTAAACCTAGTCTAGGTGGGACTCCATTATCATCCTCCTCCTGGTCCACTTTGTCGATGCGTACTTCCCATGATGAAACCACTCTTTGCGGGCGCTTACTCCCACACCCAACCTTCAGTATAAATACCTCTCTCTAGTATAAGTTGAAAGCACCCCAAAATTTTAAATAAAAACCTAAAGTTTCTCCCTCCCTCTCTCTCTAGAGTTAGTAATAGGAAGGTGCCTTTAGTGTCTTGGACCACCTAGTCTCAACTCACTAGAAGGGATAGGTTGGTCTCCCTAGTCTTTAGTTACCAACTTCCTATTCATGAATCCCTCTCTAGAGAAACATTTTTGCTTGGAGTGCTCAAAAGTGCCAGTGCATGCAAGTAAGGTTTCTAAACCTTCTTTTCATTATGCCTTAGTTTAATTAGATTCAAGCACAAGCATGTTTTTATTTCAAGTTCTTTATCTATTCTTCATTGTTAGTATGATAGATCTAGGTCGTTCTTGGTTTTGCACGTGCACGTTCTAAGGTTTCAATTTAAATAACATGTTCACATTATCTTAGATTAGGGTTTATCACACAGCACACACATATTTACCATGTCTTTCAATTCTTTGCATGCCTAAAATATACTCTTCAATGCTTGTTTTAATCCTTAGCCAACAAAAAGAAAGTGACAAGTGTCTAAGGTTCCTCCTAATTATGTGCATTGCACATGACCCTTGGGCACATGAAGCTCCTTTTTTTTTTTTTTTTTTTTTTTTTTTTGCTGCCACATAAACCTATATAACAAAAAATTGCCCTAAAAAAATTATTGCTTGTTTAGTGGTGGTGACATTTTATCATTAAAAAATGTCTCCACTCTCTCTCTCTCTCTCTCAATGAAATGGGTGTATTATAAATGAAGTGATAAAAAAAATAGAACATTTGATGTTGAATGTATTGTAAAGTGATGTGTATAAATAGATATAGTATCTTTTAAGTTATTAAAATCTAAATTTTTTAGCACGACAAATATAAGTGCTTTTAAACTACCACTACCAAGGATGAAGCCAAGATTGGATTTAGGAGGATGACTCTGTTGTTAAATGCATGTGATGGCTTGGTTTTCAGCTCTACTGCTTAGTCGGCAAGAGTTTTCTTTTATTATTATTATTTTTATGTGTGTGTAGAGTGTGTCTTTTGCTGGTAAGGACAAAATTATTTTGTTTAGAATTTTTAAAAGGGCCAAGTTGTTTATTTTTGGTAAAATTGGTTGATTGGTCTTAATTTTTTTAGCTTTGCTATCGGTAATTTTTGTTGTTGTGCTAATTTTTTGGGCTTATATATATTTTGTTTTAGATTTTAAATTTAACATTTTTTTATGGCCTTTAAAAGGAGGAAAATATTAGATCTACAAACCTTTTTTACAAATTGTTGTTGTGATGAGTGGTTATTAGTAAGTAAAATAGTGATATAAGTAGTGGGCTAATGCAAACCAGTAAGAATTTGCTGCCTCAATATTTGTAATAAAGTTTGTAGTTGTAGCATTTCTCTTATAATGATCAATGATGTTATTAAGGGCAAAAAATATAATTTTTTTGAACAAAGTTGTACCTATATATATACTTCTATTCTTTAAATAAATAGAAAATAAAAAAAAGGGGTCATTGCCCCCCAAGTCCATGAATGACTCCACGTCCATGACCACTACCACCAAACACAAACCCCTATGAAATTTACAACTAGCATAGACCGCAAAATGCAAAAACGTCACTGTGAATAATCACCATCACGGGAGTAAGTCTAGTGTCACACATTTTGGCACAGCAAATGCCACAACTCGCCACAAGGTGAGTTGTGGCATTTGCTGTGCCAAAATGTGTGGCACCGGACTTATTCCCATCATGGCTACGAGACAATTATTATAAAAAGATGAAAATGCACTTTTGGTCCCTATATTTTGGGTCAATTCCTATTTTGGTCCCAAAATTGATTTCGTTACTAATGTCATCCCTAAAAAAAGAAAATTGATTCTATTTTGGTCCTTGCTATCAACCTACTAACGGAAACCTCTTAAGTGGTAGACGGAATGTCCTGTTTGCTGATGTGGCGTTGACATGACCATTAAAATATTATTTGATAAAATTATTTGGGATTTTTTAAATGCCATGTCAGCATTTTTATTTTTAAATTATTTTGGGCAAAAGAGTTTTAATTAAATTAATTTCTTTTAATCTAAAATCAGAAATTGTTTTTATTTTAAACAATTTTTTTTCATTAGCCCATTTTGAACCCGTGATTTGGGTTTAGAGAGAGAGAGAGAGAGAGATGAGGAGATAATGAGATGAGGTCGGTCGAGGAGTTACACGAGTCCATGGTCTGGGCCAAGATTCTCGAGACCCTAAAGTCTGTGATCTTGATTTGGTTCCTCGTGTTCAGCAAGAGGTTTGAGGGCTTGATATCACGATGAATGATGTGCCGTCGGTGCAAATAGGCGAGTCCGGCGAGGATTTGGCAGGTTAGATCAGAGAGCTAGCGCTTGTTCGCAATGTGCATACCTTCTAACGAGCCTCGATCCATGTACTTCAACAGGACCTAGATTTTGCCGTTGTGGTTGAACATGTCGTGGCATTTGACCACATTGGGGTTGTCCACGTCACGGAGGATCTTGATTTCGGTGCAGATTTGGCGGCGCACCTAGTCCTCGTGGTTCTTGTATATGACCTTGAGGGTGAAGACTCTGCCCGTCAGCTTGTGGATCACTTGATACACAGTCCTGCCAGTGCCACTCCCGATTCGATTGGCTCGCTTGAGTTGGGATTCGTGGTTTTTGGAGATTTATGGTTTGACTGATTCATGGTCTCTGAGATTCTTGGTTTTTGGGATTTGTGGTTTCTAGAGATTAGAGGAGTCGCGTTTCTATTTCTATGATTCGTGGTTTCTGGAGATTGGTTAGGCTGTTGGGTTTGTTTCTTGGATTTGGGAAGATCACGAAGAACAAATTGTTATGTTCTTACGAAAAAATAATGAAAATAAAAATTAAATTAGATTTAAGGCTTTTTTTTAAATTTAATTTATTTTTTGTTTAAATTTTCTGATTTAGTTTTTTTTTTAAATGCTGACGTGCCATTTAAAAAATGTCAAATAATTTTTTAAATAATATTTTAATGACTATGTTAGTGCCACATCAGCAAGCAGGACATTTCGTCTGACATGTAAGAGGTTTTCATTAGTAAGTTGGCAGCAAGGACCAAAATAGAATCGATTTTTTTTTTTTTTAGAGATGACATTAGTAACAAAATCAATTTTGAGACTAAAATAAAAATTACTCATAATGTAAGGACTAAAAGTACATTTTCTTCTTATTTAAATCTATGATTAGTTGAGGAGAATTGCATCGTGGATTCACTTGTCATAGGACTTGGAGGCGCTCTATTAACCAGAAGACGAAAAACAAAGTAAACAATACACATAAAAAAATAAAAAATAAAACTAAAATTAAATATATATATATATATATTTTTTTTTTGATAAGAAAATTAAATAGTTTTAAAGTCAAATCAAAGAGTGAACGAAGAGTCTGTAAATCCAGTACACAAACAGACTCAACAGAGAGTGAATGCAAGAAAAAGTGACATGACAAGAATAAAATAAATTTTAAAACATAAACAATAGAATATAATTTATCAAATGGACTATTGCAACGCTACCTTAACAATAGAATCAAAAAACAATAGAATCGCCTAATACAATAGTCTTAACCTACGTAAAGAAAACATAAATGACACATAACTCAATGAATTTATTCTACCTAAATGGTCCAAACTAATATTTTTCTTTTTGAGAAGGGTAATATTAATTCATAGAGAAAACCGGTACCAAATATCTTGATTCAAGCTTAAAATTTCACAAAAAAGATATGAAAATTTAATTTATCATAATTTTCAAGAAAAGAGTTTTGTTTTACCTGGGGCTAAGAGATTTATATTGAAGAAAATATGAAATTTAATTTGCAATTTTAATTTTGTCCAATGTCGATTTACATGCAAATATTTCATTTTGAGTATCAAAACTTTGAAAAATTGCATTTTAAGGAATTACATTAAATAAATTAGTTTCTTCCAAACCGTTATTGGATGAATCAATTTGATGTTTTCGGAATCCAAAATCTCAAAAGAAGCTCGCTTTGACCAAGTTGCTCAATAGTCAAATTAGCCCAAAATTCACCCAATCCCCATATTCTATTTCATTTTAACCAAATAACCTTTCAAGGCTTGGACTGGAATTTTTGCACAAAAATGGAAGGCAGAAACAAATTTGGTATTGACACCTATCACCTTCCCTGTAACTTGGACCTATTTTTTAGTTATAAACACAATTTTATCTAATTTAAGTTTTGAGGAATTAAACTTAAGAGAAACTCTTTTTCAAAACACATCCACTCACCATTAGGGAGAAGGACCAACATCTTAATTATCTTGATCTCTCACACACTCACTCACTAGTTGTCATTGTTGCCACAATAGTGCTCTACATACAATGCACGGAAGTGCTATTGCTGCCCACATGGTGCATGTCTTTTTTTTTTTTTTTTTTGAGAATTGGTGCATGTCATATGTGGGTAAATGCACAAAATACATATTTTAGGTCACATGTGTACGTAGCTTTTTCCTTAGGCATACGCACGTGCCACACTGCCAAGATACAAGGCATGAATGGAAATTCTCAACAAACTTAATTTGAAACTACTTGGATCCTCTCTCATAAAATGGATTGAAAAATTGGGTCGAGGTTGACATATCATTTTTTTACAAATATTGGTATATATTCAGACTTCTTCGAGTATTTGATTATTTTTTCGAGTATATGCAATTACCCCGTCCCATACATACTAGCTTATTATAAGAAAGAATCCTATAAAGGTGGCTCAAGATACTGACAAGAGGTTTCAAATTTAGAATCTCAAGAATATTGTGAAGCCTCAGGAACTACTAAGTCAACCCTTGCAGTTAAGGTCGTCACGTTATTGAATGAACTACCTTATGAAATGTTGTGTGAGAAACTCATCGTGCTTCATGTGAATAGCTTCAAAACTATCATGTTAAGCTCGCATGTTGAATCTAAAATACACAATGAAGTACTAAAGTAAATTACCAAAAAATAGACAAGATAATAGTACAATAAAATGGTCTTAAAAAAGTTAATATGAAATTGAAAGCAAATTATTACCTAAAACAATTTTATCAATCACGCTGATGTCAAAGATAATAGTGGTAGCTGGTAGGGCGTCGAATGTTGCCGTTGCACTAGTTTCTAAAATTGATTTGAGTTGGTGTAGAAACATCATCACAAGGATTTGTTTCTTCCATTCCAACAATATCAAACTTTTTCATAATTTTCTTGACCATTAAAAGTTTTTCGAACTCCCTCTAACTCTTTTGTGACCTCCCTCATTGTAGGACGTCTCTTCCCATTCAATTCTAGGCATCTTTTTGCAAGCTCAGCAACGACCATTATCTCTTGTATATCATCTTCCTTCTTCACTCTAGCATCGAGAATATCAAATAGAAAGCCCTCTTCCATTGAAAGGGTGAAATATTTTGCGAGACTCCTACTTTCTTGTACACTCACTAAAGAGACTGGTTTTTCTCCGGTTAAGAGTTCAGCAAGGACTACACCAAAACTATAAACATCACTCTTTTCTGTAAATTGGCTTGTTTGGAAATATTCTGGGTCTAAATACCCAAAAGTGCCATATACTACCGTTGTTAGATGAGTTTGTTCAATGGTCACTGATCTTGAAGTCCCAAAATCTGCTACTTTTGCTCTGTAGTTATCATCAAGGAGTATGTTTGTAGATTTTATATCTCGATGGTAAATAGGTTGTGAAGCTGCAGAGTGTAAATAAGAAAGAGCTCTTGAAACTTCTTTGGCGATCCTCAAGCGAATATCCCAAGTCAGTGGAAACTCTTCACTTTCTTCATGGAGATATTGAGAAAGTGTTCCGTTTGGGATGAACTCATAGACTAGTAAAGGAATTTCTGTCTCTAAACAACATCCAACTAACTTAACCACATTTCTATGGTTGATTTGGGAAAGAATGATAATTTCATTAATGAACTGTTCAAGATTACTCTCATCCACTATGTTGCACTTTTTAATTGCAGTGATACTTCCATCAGTTAACATTCCTTTATAGACCATACCTTGCCCGCCTTTTCCAAGTATTCTACTTTCGTTAAATTGATCAGTTGCCTTTTCCAACTCTTGGGAAGTGAATATTTTTGTATGTTGAATATTATGTTCCATTGAAGATAATTGTTGTTGTAGCAATAAACCACCATTCCTTTTGAAGAATCGCTTTTTTAACTTGATTTCATTTCTTTTCTTTTTCATTTTGTGTAGCTTATACGTGATAATGAGTAGAACTATCCCTCCAATATTGCTTGTACTAACTCCTGCTCAAGTTATGAAAATAAAAACAAAATATTTTAGTGATTTAAAGTTATGCAATTCAAAAATCTTAATAAATGTTAAATAGATTTTGTACCCAAAAAAAAATCCTATATCTTTTAAAATTTGCTACACAATATTTCCAAATTAATAATTTTTTAAAAATATCCAAAAACACCTAGTTTCTTTATAAAAGAAATGATATATGTTCTACACTTCGGAACTTGCATTTCATGAAACTAGTAGCAAACACATGCGATGGTCTCCTGTGTTTCACCTCCCCATGTAAGGACTTTAAGATTGTGATTAAGAACACAAAGATAAGGTACAAGACTGAACAACAAATCAAGCAGACAAAGCTTCAATTTTGGGTTCACTCTTAACTTAGTAAAAATTTCCCTAGTTATTGTGCGAATATATTTAACATGGGTACCCCAAACTTACATGTGCTTAAGCACCAAATAAGGGCCTTTTTTTTTTGGTATGGGAAAAATAAAATAAAAGAAACCAAACCATGAAAGATTGCAGTCACATTCCTAGGGAAGAAACCAGGGTGTGGGAAGTAGGATTTTAACTATGGTGGGGGGTACAAACTTGCATTTATTTAGTATCAACAAAGAAAATACTATTCCCTCAAAAAAAAAAAAAAAAAAAAAAAAAAAAAAAAAACAGAAAACAAAGAAATTACTAAAACTGCTATATGCTTCTCATTTAACTAGAAACTTACAAACTAATTCGACAAGTAACATGGTTAATGCCACATTAATATTAATAAATAAATAACCAAATTATTATCAAATTTACTTTAAAGTGTCAATGAATGTGATTAGTGTCACATTAACAACATAATAAATAAATATCTTAATTATTACTTTCTTTTTATAAAAATAAAATTTGAGAAAATTTTTATAAAAAAATTGATAAGGCTTACCTCGTAAAATTTTATAGTCAACGTGGCATCATTTTAAATAAATTCTCTTGACCAATCAATAAATGGAAAAATAAATAATAGAAAAGCCCCAAAATTTTAGCTTTGGGTCCTAAACAGTAAATAACTAAAGCCAAAAAATCTAAAAACACAAGTTATTTGAATAAAAAAAAAAAAAAATCCAGATTTTCAAAAATCGTATTTTGAAGTTTCAAGTTAAAAACAACATAGACACAATATCTCATAGGACACAGTCACACTTGATCTTACAATGCATATGGCATGGTCACTAAACTTTAAAAGCCCGTCATAATGGTGCCACGTGTAATACCTTGCACTTGTTGAGCCCATGAACTCAGCCCAGGCAAGCTTTGATGCCCATCAAAATCCCGAAACCACGAGACAAAGACACTTGTGACATGAACAGCAAATGTGAGATCCTACCTGGTCGGGAAATGCAATCTCTCGGGAAGATGAGTCCCGGAATGCTTGGCATCACCTAGGGAGTATCGTTGCCGGATAGTCATTCTAACGGTGGAACCAGTCCCAATGCTACACTCACCACCTCCCACTCCCACTGCCAACTAAACACCCACTTAATAGTGATAGCATTGGACCTCTCTTCCCACTCACCATGAAAACAATCATGACCCTTCCACTAGCCTTGGGCTATAAATATGAGATGGGAATTTGAGAGAAGGGGTTGGTTTTTTAGGGTGGGGGGAAGAATAGGAACTAAGAAAAGAGGGTGACCATTCTGGGAGAGAAAGGAAAAGCAAGTCTAAGAGTACTAGAAACAAGGGTTCTTGGATTGTTGGGCATAGAATTACCTATAGTAGGAAATCCAAAGCCCATAATATAAATAGATTGTGAGCCCAGATAGAAGTTAGGCCCAACAGCTACTTTTGGGTATGTACAATTGGTGCTGTCTATGGAAATCTCCTACATAGCTGTAGTTTTATCAAGACGCACACAGGAAAATGTCTAGAGGTCGACTAGGAAGTTATGCTAAAAGTGGCTCTGGAGAGTTTTCGCGAGGGTCCACATGGTGAGAAAGAAGGCAGAAAAGGCATGAAGATAGGCAGCATGAGGAAGCAGAATAGTTTGGGCTCGGAGAAGGATCGTTTCAAACACTCCAGACAGCATTCGATGCCTCAGGGCGCGACAGCTATGACAGAAGGGACCTGGAGCTTGAGCAAAGGGACTAGAAGCTCGAGCATCTACGTAGGATGGTGAGGGATTTGGAGTTGGAAGCAAGGGGTAGACGTCGGAGAAGGGACGATGAGGAACGAAGGGAAATGTCGGCTAGTGTAGGGAACCACTGCGCAGCAGGGTCCTATCAATCCGAGTCTCATCGACACTGCGATCGTTCAAGGGAATATGCAGACCGTGATTTGACTTCCCTGGATGGGGGACGACCTCAGAATGTGGCCATGGACACAATGAGTCGGGCGTTGCGCCAAATTGCCCAATCACCATTCTCGAGAGATATTGAAACTGTATCGTTCAACTCCTATAATGGAAAGATAGACCCGGTGGAACATGTAAGCCACTACATTCAAATGATGTCTCTACATGCTCAAATTGACGCGCTGGTGTGTAAAGTCTTCCCTTCGAGCCTCGGCCCCACTACTTTAAGATGGTTTAACGGATTAAGGAAACGCTCAATCCACGGTTTTTTCGAATTGATCCAGGAGTTTGGTGTAAGATTCATGACTTGTAGCCGAGTTCTGCAGCCCGTGGACAAATTGCTATCAATGAAAATGAGGGCTAGGGAGACCCTCCGCAACTATGCTAACCGATACTAAGAGTTGTATAACGAGATCGGCGGGGGGAATGAAAAGATTGCGGCGAACACTTTTTGAATGGGGTTGCCTAAAGATTCTGGACTGAGGGAATCGTTAATGAGGAGGCCTCCTGAGGATATGAGGTAGTTGATGAGGCGTATCGAGGAGTATAAGCGGTTGAAAGATGATCGGTTGTAGAGCAAGGGGAAAGCCCCAGTCATAAATCATCCTTGGAATATCTATTTCCAACCCAGACCCCGGAAGGATCTCAGGATTTAAGAGCCAGAGCTAGGAATGGGAGAAGTGAATGTAGCCTTTAAGGAACTGGTGCACAAGATCATCGATTGAATAAAAAACGAGCTGTCTTTTAAGTGGTCGAACAAGATGGGGGGCTACCTATCGAGAAGAAATCAGAATTTGTATTGTACATTCCACAAAGATAAAGGGCACACCATCGAGTAATGCAGGGTGTTAAAAGATCATTTAAAATAGTTGGTGAAAGCAGGGTATCTGAAAGAGTTTGTGGCGGCACCGATATATTAAGAAGCCGGGCATGCGGATTGGTTGCATGGGAATCCCCTCCCACCCCCTCTGGGAATAATAGAAGTCATCCACGCAGCTCCAAAAGACAGTCAGGCGTCTATGAAAAAGGGGGTATAGGCTGCAACACTAGCAGAAAACCACACAGAAGAGCAATCCTCCGGGAAGAGGTTGAAGTACACTCGGCGGCCCATTGCTTTTGACGATGATGATATGGAGGGCACAATTCAACCACATGATGATGCATTAGTGGTTACGGTCCAGATGAACGGCTTCATAGTAAAGAGGGTAATGATAGATCAGGGGAGCAGTGCGAATGTGATGTACCCCGACTTATACAGGGGGCTTGGTTTAAAGAAGGAAGACCTATCCAAGTATGATACTCTATTGATTGGGTTTGGCGGCCATATGGTAATCCTAAAAGGATAGATTTCGCTTCTGGTAAGTATGGAGGGTAAAGAGGTGATCGTAACATTTATAGTGGTTGCTTCTTTCTCACTGTACACCACAATCCTTGGAAGGTCGTGGATTCATGCCATGGGGGTCGTATTGTCCACCCTATATATGAAGGTCAAGTTCCACACTGAGAAGGGAATCGCTGTGATAAGGGGTAATCAACAGGTGGCCAGACAGTGCTTAGTGGCTGCGGCCATCCAAGGAACCGGACAAAGGAAGCCCGCCAAGGAAACCCCCTTATAGCAACTATAGCAGCCCCAAGAGGAAGTGGAGGCCAGCTGTGCCGAGGACTTGGTAAAAGTGAAGATTCTGCTAGATTGTGAAAGGAATTTTCTGATAGGGGCAAGTTTGAAGGTTGAAGAGAATGTGGAGTTATTGCTTTTTCTTGTATAGAATATAGATGTATTTGCTTGGAGTCCCTACGAGGTGCCCAGGGTTGACCCCGAGTTTATAGTTCACAAGCTTAATGTGGACCCTTTTTACCCTTCTAAGAAGTAGAGGCTAAGGAGATCAGCTAAAGAGCACATTGAAGTAGTCAGATAGGAGGTTGGGTAGTTGAAGGAAGCCAGGGCCATAAAAGAAACATTCTTTCCAGGATGGCTTGCAAACACTGTGGTAGTAAAGAATAAGAGCGGTAAGTGGAGGGTCTGCGTTCACTTCATTGATTTAAACCGGGCATGCCTAAAAGATCCTTTCCCGATGCCGAAGATTGATCAGCTAGTAGATGCCACCAATGGGCACCTAAGGATGAGTATTCTAGACACTTTTGAAGGTTATCACCAAATCACCCTAGCTGCCGAGGATCAGGAAAAGACTGCATTTATATACCCTGATGTTAATTATCATTACACCATGATGCCATTTGGATTGAAAAATGCGGGAGCCACTTATTAACGAATGATGACGAGGATGTTTATGGATAAGATTGGGCATACAGTCGAGGTATACATTGATGACATGGTGATAAAAAGCAAGCAAGAGGGGTAGCATATCGGTGACCTTAAAGAAGTGTTTGAAATACTCTGACAACACTAGCTGCGCCTCAATGCTGATAAATGCGTCTTTGAAATAGGGGTCGGCAAGTTCCTGGGCTACTTAATCACTAAAAGGGGAATCGAGGTTAACCCCAATCAAATTGAAGCCGTGAAATGTCTAAAATCGTCAAGTAATCAGCAAGAGGTTCAGAGATTGACCGGCATGTTAGTTGCCCTTAATCGGTCTATCTCTAAGTTTGCCAATCAATGCCGACCATTTTATTAACTTTTGAAGAGGTGGAAGGGATTCTAGTGGAACGAAGAATGTGACAAGGCTTTCCAAGACCTAAAGGACTATCTTGGGAGGGCATCGATGTTGACAGCCCCGGAACCTAGAGAAGATTTATACATGTGCCTCTCAATATCTGAGCTTGTCGTGTGCGCAGTATTGTTGAGGGATAATGGTGTGCAGCTGCCAGTATACTATATAAGCAAAACATTTGTTTATGCTGAGATGAGGTATTTATCGTTGGAGAAATTGTTGCTAGCACTCTTGCACTCTACCCAAAAGTTGCCTCATTATTTTCAAGCTCACACCGTCTACGTCTTGACCGAATACCCTCTACAGTCGTTTTTGAGGAGATCTTACTTTACGGGGAGGATAGCTAAGTAGGGGACTCGTTTGGGCTCTTTTAACATTAGATACAAGCCAAGGAGCTTGGTGAAAGGTCAAGTTCTCATAGATTTCATCGCTGAGTTATCACCAAAAAGGTTGGAGATGGCCTGCCAAATAGAAGTTATCCCATGGAAAATATTTGTGGACGGCGCATCCAATGTCGTAGGAGCTAGAGCAGGGATCGGGGTTATCACCCCGGATGGAATAAAGCTGGAACATTCGTTCAAATTAGGCTTTAAAGCCTCTAATAACGAAGCCGAGTATGAGGCTCTGCTGGCCGAACTAAGAGTTGTCTCAGACTTGAGAGCTAGGGAGGTGGAGATCTACTCGGATTCCCGGCTGGTAGTTAACCAAGTGCACGGGTGCTTCGAGGCCAAAGATCCTCGAATGATTGAATACTTGCGGTTGGTGAAACAAACTATGGGCAACTTTTCAAGTGTGAAGGCAGAACAGGTGGCCAAAGGGTAGAACCGACACGCCGACTCCTTGGCCACATTAGCATCGACGATAGCTAATGAGGTGCCCCGATTAATCAGGGTGGAATTGGTGGTTGAACTAAGTATTAGCGCGAAGACAGGATTTTTACAAGTCATCACCGCCAAGCAGTGCTGGATGGATCCTATAATCGATTTTCTTGCTAATGACCGAGTTCTAGAGGATAAAAAGGAAGCAGCCAGAGTGCGCTGGATCGCTGCTCAGTACTGGTTATCTACCGATTGAAAACTATACCAAAGGTCATTCGAGGGACCGTACCTATAGTGTCTACGACCTAGCCAGATTAAAGAACTCCTGGCTAAGCTGCATGTAGGTGTGTGCGGTAGCCATATGGGTGGACGATCATTGGCTCACCGAGCAATGACGCAAAGGTTTTGTTGGCTGCAAATGCGGAAGGATGCCGTCGAGTATGCACGGAGGTGCGAGCAGTGTCAAATACATGCCTTGACGATCCACCAACCTGCTGGGAACTTAAACCCTGTAAGTAGCTCGTGGCCATTCGCACAGTAAAGGCTGGACATAGTCAGACCATTTTCTCGGGCGACAGGAAATCGAAGATTTGTGCTTGTAGTAGTGGACTACTTCACGAAGTGGACAGAAGTGGAGGTACTAGTAAACATCTGAGATGTAGATGTCAAGAAGTTTATATGGAGAAACATTATAACAAGATTTGGAGTACCAGAGTCCCTTGTGTTAGACAATGGACTGCAGTTCGACAATAAATCCTTTCGCAAATTTTATAACAATCTTGGCATTAGGAACCAATATTCTACCCCGGCATACCCACAGAGTAATGGCCAAGCTGAAGCCACCAATAAGTCGATTGTCAACGAATTGAAGAAAAGATTAGAAGGCACCAAGGGTAAGTGGGCCGAGGAGTTGCCTAGTGTTCTGTGGGCATACCGGACAACCTCGAGGAGATCCACTGGAAAGACCCCATTTTCTCTAACCTTTGGAGAAGAGGTTGTCATACCGGCCAAGATAAACCTATGCAGTACCCAAGTCGCAGGATTCACTCCAGCCGAGAATGAAGAATTAATGTTCAGACAGCTAAACTTGCTAGAGGAGCACCGTGAAGTGACGACCATCCTGTTGGTAGAATATCAGCAGAAGCTTGCCCGGAGATACAACGAAAGCATGAGGAGAAGGGAGTTTGCCACGGGAGATCTAGTGCTCCATAAAGTAGTTAGAGATACCCAAGATGTCAACGCAGGAAAATTGGCACCGACTTGGGAGGGATCATACAAAATTACTGCCATTGCAGGAGCAAATGGCATATTATTTGGAGGATTTGGCCGAGAGACCACTCCCCTGGCCATGGAATACCTACAATTTGAAGAAATTATATCACTAGTTATCCGTACGCGAGGGTACCTGTTCAGTGTAGTATTATATGTGCATACTGTTAATTAATACAAAAGCGATTTTTATTCATGCAGGTGTATTCGCTCTTATGATTCCTTCATTTTCAACTTATTTACGCCGATAGATATATGTGCAGAGGGAAGTGAAATGTTCTAAGGACAGAAACTTGTTCTCGGTTCAATCTTCATCACTGAGCAGATGGAAACCTTAAGGCAAAATATTCTAAGGACAGAAACCTATTCTCGATTCGATCTTCATCATCGAGCAAGTGAAAACCTTAAGGAAAAATATTCTAAGGACAGAAACTTGTTCTCAGTTCGATCTCCATCACTGAGTAGGTGGAAACCTTAAGGAAAAATATTCTAAGGATAGAAACCTGTTCTTGATTCGATCTTCATCATCGAGCTGGTGGAAACCTTAAGGTGAAATATTCTTAGGATTGAAACTTATTCTCGGTTCGATCTACATTATCGAGTGGGTGGAAACCTCACACTAAAGAATCCTAAAGATAGAAATCTCCCCTTGGGTAATTTTCCCTTGCCGAGCATGCAAAACCTCAAGCTTGAAGCTACATCTAAGGTTTGAAACCTGTTCTCGGTCCGATGTTTATTACTGAGTGAGTGTCGACTAAGAGTCAAAACATAGTCAACCCTGGTGTGGGTTCCCCACCACCGTGAGTGAAAAGGTAAGGTATGATAAGCAAATGGACCACAGTCATATGTAAACTCAGTAATTATCAATAAGGAAGGATGTGTTTAAAAGTAGGGGGATGGGGAAAACAATAAAACACAAACTTCCATCTCGACAAGATTAATTAAAGCAGTTCAAAAGTTAAAGAAACTGTTTTATTACCACAGCCCGACGATCTACACTTGCCAAATATAAAACCAGTAAATAACAAACAAAAACTAAATATTCACACAGCAGGGTTGGTAGGTTGAGTCTGAGTAGCAAGTTGCCTAAGTACACCCTTTGTTGACTGAACTGTAGGGGAGGTCTGGTTTTGAATGTCTTCCACTCCGGTATGAATATTACTCGTGACCTCCAAATCAACCATTTCTACATGGGAATCAATCACCCACACTAGATCCCTCATGCTTGGTCTATCCTCATCGTCCACGGCACCAGCCCTACTTAGAACCGGGGGGGGGGGGGGGAAGGGGGGAGGGGCCGAATAGGGGATCTACTCGGGATTCCACAGTGGAGAATCCTCAGCCACTCCCATTGCTTGAAGGGTAGCCAACCACCCCTCCCCAAACCCATGATGCCGAGCTTGATGAATAATGGGCTCCACAGAATTTTCCCCCTCTATGAAACCTGCGTTATACCGCTTGTCTTCATAGGCTTCAAGGGATTCTTTCAAATCGGCAATCTGGTTAGCTTGGACCAGATTTAGGTTATCCACCGTTGCCAGTTTGAGCTTAGTCTCACCCAGTTTGGTCACCATATCTATCAGCTTGCTCTCTGCCGCCAATCGAGCTTTCTCGGCATCTATTGTTTTTCTTTCAGAAGCCCTAGCAACTTCACCCTTCTCATTGGCTGTGGCCTTAGCAATAGCTTTCAGTGCCTTCTCCCGATCAATTACCTTGGCTGCCTCCTTCAATCCCTCGTCAATGATGAAAGTCAGCTATGCGGCCTGATGACATAACAATAATAGAACTATAAGACGAGAAAGATACCTACATTTTACAACTCATGAAAAAAAGAGGAGATAGGAAATTACCGCATCGGTGTGCCATGGCAGCCGCTTAGCTAGTGACTCGTCGTCACCTTCTAAGAAGAAGTGCGCATCCTCGGGCAGAAGGAGGCCCCGTGCTAGACTCTGAGCAACTCGTCCCTCATTGCCTTATGCCCACATCCGTACACTGGCAATTGCCGACAGAGGCTCATTGCCCAAACTAAAGATGAGCTGCCAACCAACCTCGGGCCGGGAAGAGGATACTACATTGGCCCCAACCTGGACCACAGGTTGAGAAACACATGTTGTCTCCTGGATCTTGGGTCCACCTTTTGTGCGGGAGGGGTCCTTGGTGGAGCATCACTTAAGATGGGAGTGGTTTTCTCGGTGGGGTGCTTCCTCTTTTTGCCTTCACCAGCAAGAACAGTCTAGCCCTTCCCTTGGGGGAGTTGAGGTTGAGCCATGGGACTGGCCCTAGGCAGAAATCGGGCGAGAGTCATCGTTCTCTGCTTCACTATTTTTCTTGCTTGGTTGGATTTGGTGCCCGAAGTGCCGATCGGCTCGGCTGCTTTTTTGTCGGCTATTGGGGTGGGGGATTCAAGTTGTTCAATGGCTTAGTGTCTCTTATTGTTTTGTGATACGTGTTCGACGAACTCGTCCCTCACTGGCACAAGATCGTCTGCGGAAGTATAACGGGGGCCAAGGTCCCGAGCTTCTCCAATAGTGAGTGCAGGTGGGAGGAATTTTGTGTATCGAACGTCTATGTATGAGATGAACGGACTATCTACTAAAAGCGCTTGGCTAAAAGATTGCCAGGTAAGATATAAGCCGGTCCCGCAAATCTCTACTCTTTAAATAATAATCGCTTGAAAAATTGCCGCACAATTTATACATGAAATTGATGTCATGATGGTTTAGTTGCAGCCCAAACATTTGATTCAGTCGGCTGACACAACTACCTACTCTATAAAAATTTGGAGGGAGCTGGTTGGGGCATAAGCCATAAAACCCTAGGGTACTTATGATGAGGGGGTCTACAGGAAATCTAACACCACCCTCAAGAATGGACATTAGCAGAAAGAACACAACGTTTGAACTAGTTGCCCTCTCAAGAGCGATGTCGCCCTTATGGCAGTACGCAATATCAACATCCCCAAGGACACCAAAGGTTTCTCTAAAATTGGCCAAGGTAGTCCCAAAGGTAAGAAGATGAGAAAATCCCCTTCTCAAAGTATGGAGTAAAGAAAAATTGAAAAAGCAAAAGGTAAAGAAGACTTACTATGGGCTTTAGAGAGTGAAGAACTGGAGTAGAGTGTTTATGTGCTAAAGAAGGATACATAGTGAGAGAGGAGATCGAAAGATGAAAGACGTAAAAGGTGAAATTGGAACCCAGGGAAGGCTATCTATAGAGGTTAAGGCATCTAATGATGCAAGAAGAGGGAAAAAACTCTCCTAACTCTTCTTGGTAACCTCCCGACAAGTGTGGGTGCAGTTCACGAATCGTCAGATGGTTCATGAATCGTCAGATGGTTCATGAATCGTCAGACAATTCGCCAACTGACAGGCTATAATTACTGACGTGACAACTTGGCAAGCGCTGCTTTCAAGAGGACTACAATAACTACTTTGTCTGTGCACCGAAAGGCGCTCAATATTCTCGGGAGACCTCCATTGCGACTTGGATTACTCTCAGTTTGCCTTCAGTGACCCACCTGCTAGATTCCTTGGATAACTCTAGGTTCTCATTCCTTGATTCACTACCGAGAGCCGAGCATGAATCAAGGGGGGGCTATTGTGCGGGGAGTTACTCTTTCTCAGGCCCATTGATTATAAAAGCCCATCATAATGGTGCCACGTGTAATACCTTGCACTCGTTGAGCCTACGAACTCAGTCCAAGCAGGCTTTGACTCCCATCAAAAGCCCAAAACCATAAGACAAAGATACTTGTGACATGAATGGCAAAGGTGAGATCCTACCTGGTCGAGAAATGCAATCTTTCGAAAAGATGAGTCTCGGAATGATCGGCATCATCTAGGGAATATCGCTGCTGGACAGTCCCTCTAACGGTGGAACTAGTGTCAATGCCACTCTCACCACCTCTCACTCCCAACTAAACACCAACTTAAGAGTGATAGCATTGGACCTCTCTTCCCACTCACCATGAAAACAATCATGACCCTTCCACTAACCTTGGGCTATAAATAGGAGATGAGAATTTGAGAGAGGGGGTTGGTTTTTTTTGCCGGGGGAGGGGGGGGGGGGGAGAAGAATAGGAACTAAGAAAAGAGGGTGACCATTCTAGGAGAGAAAGGGAGAACAAGTTTGAGAGTACTGGAAACAAGGGTTCTTGGGTTGCCGGGCGTAGAATCACCCATAATAGGAAATCCAAAACCTACAATATAAATAGATTGTAAGACCAGATAGAAGTTGGGCCCAACAGCTAGTTTTGGGTACGTACAACTGTTTTAACCCTTTTTTTTTTTTTTTTGTAGGAAAAAAAAATTAAACTAAAGGGAATGTATTTTAGAATTTGTATGAGGATATTTTGGTACGCCAAAAATTGAAGACGAAACAGGAGAATCCTCTTATTAATAGTATAGTGTGCTCAGAGACTTCTATTTTTTGGGATAAAGGTTAATAATTTGCATCTATTATAATTTAGAAATATTATTTTTTTTAATAAATAAAAATGATAAACTTTAGAGATAAGTAGTAGCTGTAATTTCTTTTTGAATATAAAGGGAAAAATCCTAAATTTTAGGAGTTCTTTTTTTAATTCAAAATGAAATCTGTTATTTAATATTTATGACCCTATTTTTAAATGAAATTACCCTTCATTAATGAGGGTATTTTTGAACCACATAAAAATCTAGTTAAAAGAGAGAAATCATCTTATATATAGTATAGAGTATAGATAGATATAAATAATCAATTTCCATCAAATATGAGGATTTGATCCTCCAAAAACAACGAGGAGCTTCATCCACACACAATCAAATGCAAATTCATATCATCAAGTGCTAGGGTGCAATACAGTAAGTATACTTACCAAGTAAGAGGATAACTAATGATGGTTTATTGGTGACACAGATTCCTGCACTTTTGGCCCAACGGTACCCCATGATGCAAGAACACGTAAAATTCCCTAATCCGTTAATACACTTTTGTCCCGGGAGCTTGCAAAGATTGGGGTTTTCACATTCGTTAATGTCTGTAGAGTAAAACTCATCATTAACTTTAAAAAAACTTTAATTAATCAAAAGCAATCATATATTAATGACCAAGATTTTTTTTTTTTAGTTATAAGTGCCTTTATTCTTCTTGCTTAGAGAAAAGAACTGGCATATTATTAAAATGAAATGGAAGAGTATTAAATATAAGAAGTTTAAAAGAGTTTCAATTCCTGTTTTCTTTTTTAATTGATAAATTATATCCTATAATTTTGACAATTTTTCAATTCAATTGTTTTTATTTTTCCATTTCAATCCTTGAACTTTAATCTATTTTCAATTCAATCCCTCTTTTTAATTATGTGCAATATTTCCATTGTTTTTAACACTTTCCACTTTTCAAAATGCGTTGTTTTTATGGATGGAGGTAGACACTAGACAGCAAAATTCAACCATACATGAATTCGATTGAAATTGAAGAGAAAAGAAAGACTCGATTCAAAATAAGTAGAAATAGCAATAAAGCTAGGCTAGGTTAGATTAGGCATGCCCCGTCCCATCACATCCCCTTTATGAGAGTAGATTTTTTTTATTGAAAGTCTTGTAAATAAAGTTAAAAAGTAGCTGAAATAGTACAATGAGATTTATAAATAGTATTAAAAAGTACAATGAAACTTATAAATAGTAAAAAAAAACTAAATAATACCTAAAAAAAAAAAAAAAAAAAAAACTAACTAACGTTTTTAAACCAATGTCAAACACACATGAAGTGGGCAAGGTCAGATCATGATAGGTTCTAGATGGATGGAGAGGTGTCTTGTTCTTCGTAATCAGGTGGTCTTGAATTCGACAACGTAGAGATGGAAAAGAAAGGTGGACAAAGATGATTGTGAAAGTACTAAAGAGAAAACAAGTTTTTTTTTTTTTATATGAGTTTTCTTTTTTTAAACGGTAATAGGGTATGTATCAATTTTTTTTTTTTAAATATATATATATATATATGATATTTATTAAAATAAATAAATTATATGAATAAATAGCTTAAATAAAAATTGTGTATACACAATTAGTAGTAAAGTGAGGTGAGCAAAACTCCTTCCTATCTAGTCACTTTTTTGAGGCGGAAAATCCTCTATGAGACAAAGTAAATTAGATGTGGCTAAAATTTTTTTACATCCTAAAAATAGGTTATGAGCAATGATGATGGAGTGAACTATAGGTAGAAACTCTATCTAATTTATCAAAAAAATATGTTAAAATTAGAAGGAATAATTTGTCATTTAGTTTTTTTTTTTCTTTTAAAATTTGTCTTAAAAATTTAGCGTAGATCCATAAATTAATACCTTGGCAACCGAGATGGAGGTATGGATTCCCTTGGTAGCCTTCCATGCACTTACAACGGTACCCAGACCTGTTGTCGGAATCGATGCAAGTGCTATTACCTCCACATGTGTAACTTGATTTGCTCACGACATCTTTACATGTCTCAGTACCGATCGCCCAATCAAGAACTACCGGCGTCATTTTTTGGTGTTGTAGACTGTGAAGGGAATCGATGGAGAAATTGAACATGGTTTTTTGGCTAATAAATGCATAGCCACAAGGATTGAAAGCCCCTACTTTTGTGTGATTATTGAAACTGCCGGATTCCAAAGTAACATAATTCAACCCATTAGGAATATTTACCTCGCAACACCCAACACCAGAGCAAGACCCATTGACTATGTACCTACTGCTTTCACAAAGGGATTCGCAGCCGGTCGAGAAATTTTCTTCATCTTGCTGGAAATCAAGGTTTGCATGAGTGTCACAGCCAACGACAATGAACTTGTTTTGAGTGCTAGAGATGGTGAAATTAAGGCCCGAGTTGAGATACACTGATGTCCATATACTAAGATCCGGATCCAGCACACCATGCTTGTAACAGTCCTTGGCCATATACATCAAGACGTTAGCCTGGCCTTCGAGGGAAAAGTTTGTAACCGTTAAGTTTCCCAGAATTGGTTTCGAGTTGGTACAATTGATGAGAAAGTGGTGATCTATGGAGCAACCTTTTCTTAGGCCAAATGGATAGGGAATTTCCACATCTCCACACTTGTCGGGGCAGTTGGGCAGCGCTATTGGAAATGCTATTGCCGCGGCTGCCAATTCAGATAACATCACAGCAACCCAAGTGACTTGTATAAGAATCCCAAGGAAACCCATATCCCCACTATTCGGTATTTTTCCTAGAAGAGGGGTAAGAGAGCACCGTGTTTGTGCATGGAAAACATTCCATACATGCTGCTTTTATAGGTGCCGAAAGCATAACTTGCATTCAAAAACGCAGTTTGTGGCCTTCCTTCACTGTGGCGTTGTGTCAGGTATGATTTTTCTCATGCTCTAAATGTAAGAACTTTGAATAGTCATAGCTGGAAGTTTTTATGAACCTAGACTATCTTTAGACTAATAGAAAAGGGCTTTTATGATAAAGATGGTTAATAGGTCAGAAGACTTTGAAATTGAATCAGATGGAGTAGTGGACTTAGACGTTGTCACCATGTTCAAAAGAAAAGGGTGCAGCCTCCATTGTTGACCGATCATTCATCACCTTTTTGTAATTGGCAAAAACAAGTCCTACGGCATCATAAACTAAAGACTACTAGATTGATAGTTAAGGCTTCTACATGGCTTCCTATATATATTTGATTGAATATATATATATATATATATAATAATTTTTACTATGAAGATTTAAAGCTTTTAAAAGGGAGTCTTGGCTTCTTTAACAGACCATGATGACTATTGTTGTAGGAATTGTATATATATAGCCATATGGTCACCATAGACTTTAAAATTGAACAAATAGAGTAATAGGCTTGGACTTTGTGACTATGTTAAAGGGATAAGGGTGCTTGTGTTAATATGTATTTACACCTAGCCTCCATTGTTGACCAAATCAACTATCACCCTTTTATTTATTTTCTAAACTTGTCCAGCTGCTTTAGAGAGACAATAGCCAACTTAGTAAGCCTTGTACGTGACTTCCATGTTGGATTGAGTGTGTGTATATATATATATATATATATATATATATATATAATATTAGAGTCAATAGATATCTAGCAACATCAAGTGGGAATGCTAAGCAACTAGATGGATAAATTAAGCTAGATGTGGCTTCCAATATTAAATTGGATAGTTAAGTGAATAAATGGAGGATTTTGGATATATCAATATTGTCTAGGATAAAACCTTTTAAGTGTGAAAATAGATTTTTAAGTGGGAAATTGTGTATTGATGAATTTAATTTTGGTGTTGCTAGGTTCTAATTTTACTGAGTTGTTGTGATTCAAAGGAGGTTGATTTCCTTTATATTTGCAACTAAGAGGTAAGTGGCGTTTGCTAATTTTGGGGGTTTTTCCCAAACAGTGTTGATTTATTTAAACTATTTTATATAAAAGGAATATGTTGTTATTCTATGTATATGGATATTTTATAATTGCTTGGTGTGCATATTAATTATTCATTTTATGAAAAACCTGTGGGACAATCTAAATTTATTTAAATTTGCATGTGTGAATATATCCTTGTATTTTTGAGAATTATGAATGTGATATTTTATGTGAGCATCTTGAAAATATTTTGAAAACCTATGGCAAGTCGTGATTAAAAAGCTCAGTATTGTGTTAGTCCTTAGCAAGGGACAATCATACTGTAGCTAGTCCTTAGCAAGGGACGGTCCTAGAAAAGAGGACAATGCACATTTGGTAGCTCCTTAGCAAGGGAGTATACTAATGAGGATCCAAAAAGGAAGCTCCTTAGCAAGGGAGTGCGCCTTTAGGTTCCAAAGGAACCATCCTTAAGAAAGGGGATGAAAAGGAGGTTCCAGTCCCAGAAAAGGGGATTTCACAACCTTTGTCAACGAGGCGTAAACGTTGACCACAAGTAAGGCCTAGGAATTTTGTTTGTGATGGTATTGATATATATACACTATGATGGCTCACTACATAAAAGTTATTATTTCTTTTATATGAAATATTGATGAGGTATGAGTAATGAATTGTTTGTAAGAATTACTTTTTAAAGGTTGTTCCCACACCCTAACATTAGTGAATACCACTTATTGAGTTATCTCACCCCCCTTTATTTCCCCTTACAGATACATTAGATGGATTATTGGAGTAGAGATTTCCGGAAGTTAACAATTACAATTGTTTTGTACAACTGAAGATTTTATTTTTATTTTTATGGTATTGAACATTGTATTGGAGAATTATTTTGAGGATGTTTTAATTTTTGGTGGATTAGAGCTCTGACATTTGTGATGAAATTTTTAAGTTGCTGGATTTTTTTTTTATTTAATATTTTTATGGATTTTTCAGATTAAATAGAATTTTATTGCTTACGATTTTGGGGCGTTACAATTGTGGTATCAGAGCCAGGTTATGATTCTGTAGACAATTGAAAACTAGGTTATGATTCTATAAACTTAAAAGTTAGGATATGATTCTTTAGGCACTTGAAAACTAGGTTATGATCTTGATTTTTTTTGTCAGAGCATTTGGTATCTAGGTTATGTTGATGAGATATTTTAGATAATGTTGGCAATATTGCTTCTTATGTTTAGTAGTAATAATTGTTACACCATCTATATCTCTTGATTTCTTTGTTAACTAGGTATCATGCCACCCAAAAAGAAGAGAGTAGCTAATTCCAATAGTGAGGAACCTATTGCTAATTTGCGAAGGTCAACCAAAGCAAGGGTTGGTACTGAGGTTGAAGTCACTCAAAACGTGGGAGATAATGAACGTCCTAGGGTGACACGCATTGATCCTTTAGATGAAGCTGCTGCACGATTGTTGGACAGGTTGACCTATGTTGCTAGTAGAGGTGCAAGTAGAGTAGAGGCAAGGGCTGGTTGCTCTTTTGAGACTTTTATGAAGCAGAACCCCCTTTCCTTTGATGGGAAGCCAAATCCTACAGAAGCTGAGAACTGGTTCTTGCAAATGGAGAAATTGTTAGAAGCTTTAGATTGCACTGACTCTCAGAAGGTGCGGTTTGCAACTTTCAAATTGATTGGAGAAGCTGAGCGTTGGTGGAGATCCACTAAAGCCATTTTGGAGGGAATGGACACTGAGAGAAACCCCATCACTTGGGAGAAATTTAAAGGGGTTTTCTATGATAACTACTTCCTTGAGGTGGTTCGGGAACGAAAAGAGAGGGAATTTGCTGATTTGGTGCAAGGAAGTATGACTGTTGAGCAATATGCAGCAAAATTCATCGAGTTATCTCGCTTCGGACCCCACTTAATCCTTACTGAGGCAAAGAAAGCAAGCAGATTTCAAAAGGGGTTGAATGAGAGACTTCGACACCATTTGATTGCATCAGGGGTTGATAATTATGGAGAGTCAGTTAAAAGAGCTATGAGATTGGAGGAAGATTTCAAGAACAATGTTAAGAATGAGAACCCACCTAGAAACACTGGACAGACAGGCTTTCGACAAGGCAATGCTCAAGGTCATTGGAGCAAGAAAGGATCTGTTGGGAGGTTTGGGAGTAATTCATCATCAAATAAGCCAGAAAATAAGAATCCACCCCAGAATGCTCAAGGTAGAAGTTTGAATGTTTGCCCTACTTGTGGAAGGTTTCATGGAGATATGTTTCTTTGAAGGAAAGGCTTGTTATAATTGTGGGAAGATAGGACACTTAGCTAGAAGTTGTACATCTCCTCAACAAAACTCAATGGCACAACCTAGAAAGGATGATCAGAGGAGGAAGGCACAAGGGAGAGTTTTTGCACTCACACCACAGGATGTTCAAGCTTCAGATACTGTGGTTACAGGTATCCTCCCAATATTCTCAAACTTTGCTAAAACTCTATTTGATTCTGGATCTACACACTCTTTTATCTCTACTCGATATGCTAAGTTTGTGATAAGAAACCTAGACTTATGGATTATGACTTGTCTGTGGCCACACCTATGGGTGATTCCTTAGTGTGTAACTCTATGCTGAAGTCTTGTGTCATTAAAATTGAGGATAGGAAAATGTTAGCAGACTTGATTTTGATGGACATGTATGACTATGATGTAATTTTGGGGATGGACTGGTTGGCAGCTTATCATGCTAGTGTAGATTGTTTTAGAAAAGAGGTGGTGTTTCAACCTATAGGAGAACTTGAATTTCGGTTTAAGGGCTCTAGGATGGATGCTTTACCTAGGGTGATATCAGCCCTTCGAGCTCAGCATTTATTACGGAAAGGATGCCAAGGGTACCTAGCTCATGTGGTGGACACTAGGGAAGAGGTTTTGAAGTTGGATGAAATCCCGGTTGTAAGGGAGTTTCCTGATGTCTTTCCTGAAGACTTACCAGGGATACCTATAGATAGAGAGATTGAATTCTCCATTGATTTGCTCCCTGGAACTTCTCCTATATCAAAAGCACCATATCGGGTGGCACCCACTGAACTTAAGGAACTCAAGGAACAATTACAAGAACTCCTTGACAAGGGGTTTATCAGACCAAGTGCATCTCCTTGGGGTGCACCAGTTTTATTTGTGAAAAAGAAGGATGGAACTATGAGGTTGTGTATTGACTACCGTGAGTTAAACCGGGTTACTGTGAGAAACAAATACCCTTTTTCTCGTATTGATGACCTATTTGATCAATTGCAAGGGGCACAAGTCTTCTCTAAGATTGACCTTCGTTCTGGGTATCACCAGTTGAAAATCAAGGGTGAAGACATACCCAAGACAGCTTTCTGGACGAGGTATGGGCACTATGAATTCTTGGTAATGCCTTTTGGTTTGACTAATGCTCCTGCTGCATTTATGGACTTGATGAATAGGGTGTTTCATTAGTACTTAGACCGCTTTGTTATTGTCTTTATTGATGACATACTAATCTTCTCCAAAAGTATGGAAGAACATGAAGAGCACTTGAGAATTGTTTTTCAAATTTTGAGGGAGAAGAAGTTATATGCAAAGTTTAAGAAGTGTGAATTTTGGCTTGACCAAGTGGTGTTCCCAGGGCATGTGATATCTAAGGCAGGAATTTTTGTAGACCCTAGTAAGGTTGAAGTTGTGGTTGATTGGGCAAGACCGACGAATGTGAGTGAGATTAGAAGCTTTTTGGGCCTTGCTGGCTATTATAGGAGGTTTGTGGAGGGATTTTCCTGTATTGCAGCCCCATTGACTCAACTAACTCGTAAAAATGTCAAGTTTGTGTGGACAGAAGAATGTGAAAAGAGTTTTCAAGAACTTAAGCAAATTTTGGTCACTGCACCAGCACTAACCATCCCTACCAACTCGGGAGGCTTTGTCATTTATAGTGATGCTTCAAGAAAAGGTCTTGGTTGTGTGTTGATGCAGCATGGTAAAGTCATAGCTTATGCTTCCCGCCAATTAAAGAGTTATGAACAAAATTATCCCACTCATGATTTGGAGTTGGCTGCAGTGGTGTTTGCATTGAAGATTTGGAGACACTATTTGTATGGTGAAAGGTGTGAAATTTATACAGATCATAAGAGCTTGAAGTACTTCTTTACTCAGAAAGAATTGAATATGAGATAACGAAGGTGGCTTGAGTTGATTAAAGATTATGATTGCTCAATCAATTACCATCCAGGCAAGGCTAATGTGGTAGCTGATGCACTTAGTCGGAAGTCTTCTGGTTTCTCAACTGCCTTGTTAACTACTCAAAAGGAGATTAATAATGACTTGGAGAGGATGGGAATTGAAATTGTCATGGGTGACTCCCAAGTCTTTATGGCCAGTTTAACAATACAACCTACTTTGATTGAGAAGATTAAGAGGTCACAGGTCGATGATGCACAAATTGTAAAGATTATAGGAGAAGTCCAAGAAGGGAAGAGACCAGAATTTAATGTGTCTAATGATGGTGTTTTGAGGTTTGGAAATAGACTTTGTGTGCCAAATGATTTTGCACTAAAGAAGGAGATTATGGAAGAAGCCCATCGTACTGTATACTCAATGCACCCTGGTTGCACAAAAATGTATCGTGACATTCGAGAAACTTATTGGTGGAATAACATGAAGAGAGAGATAGCTCAATTTGTGGAGCAATGCTTGACTTGTCAACAAATTAAGGCACTAAACCAGAAACCTTCAGGATTGCTGCAACCACTTCCCATTCCCGAATGGAAGTGGGAGCATATATGTATGGATTTTGTGACTGGTTTGCCAAGATCTCCTAAGGGACACGAGGCCATTTGGGTCATTGTGGATAGGATGACAAAAACAACACATTTTATTCCGGTTAAGATGACTTACTCACTTGATCAGCTAGCACAGATATATATTGATGAGATTGTGAGTCTTCATGGAGTTCCAGCATCAATTGTGTCTGATCGAGACCCAAGATTTACCTCAAAGTTTTGGGAGAGCCTACATAAAGCTTTAGGTACTAATCTTAGCTTTAGTACAGCCTTCCACCAGCAAACAGATGGATTATCAGAAAGGACTATTCGTACTTTAGAGGATATGTTAAGGGCTTGTGTACTGGATTTCAAAAGAAGTTGGGAAAAGTACTTGTCTTTAGTGGCGTTTTCCTATAATAATAGCTACCACTCTAGTATTGAGATGGCTCCTTATGAGGCCTTGTATGGTAGAAAATGTAGGTCCCCATTGTGTTGGGAAGAGGTTGGTGAGAGAAAATTGTTGGGACCAGAAATCATTCAGATGACATCTGAAAAGATTAATCTGATTTGTAAAAAATTGCAAACAGCACAAAGTCGACAGAAAAGTTATTATGACAACTCGAGAACGGGAGTGGAATTTGAGGTTGGAGATATGGTATTTTTGAAAGTCGCCCCAATGAAGGGTGTGATGAGATTTGGGAAGAAAGGGAAGTTGAGTCCCAGATTTGTTGGTCCATTTGAGATCCTAAAACGCATTGGTAAAGTTGCCTATGAGTTGGCCTTACTGCCTACACTTGTAGGAGTGCATAATGTGTTTCATGTTTCCATGTTGAGGAAGTACATTCCAGATCCTTCACATGTTTTGAACTATGAGCCACTCAAGATCAAAGACAACCTGACTTATGAGGAAGTTCCAATCCAAATTCTTGACCGAAAGGAGCAAGTACTACGCACCAAGACCATACCATTAGTTAAGGTCCTTTGGAAAAATCACACAGTGGAAAAGGCATCTTGGGAGCGAGAAGATGAGATGAAATCAAATTATCCAGAGTTGTTTGTTAACGAAGGTATGTACAATTTCGAGGACGAAATTCTTTTAAGGGGGGAAAGATGTAACACCCCATAATTTTATTACTTATTTTAACTATTATACATAAATTAAAAAGGTGGCCTACAATTAAATGGATTAAATTGATTGGGCCTAAGATATTAAAAGTGAGATATATACTATGGAATATGAAGCCCAAGTGAGGTGACATAAGTAAATATATGGGCCTTGTTAAGTTTAAAATAATAATAATAATAATTAAACAAAGAAAACCCTAGCTTTCTTCCTCTTTAGTCACACGTGTTTTCCCTTGTGCTTCAGCCGAAAACTGAACTTGGCCTTCCTTCACTGTGGCGTTGTGTCAGGTATGATTTTTCTCATGCTCTAAATGTAAGAACTTTGAATAGTCATAGCTGGAAGTTTTTATGAACCTAGACTATATTTAGACTAATAGAAAAGGGCTTTTATGATAAAGATGGTTAATAGGTCAGAAGACTTTGAAATTGAATCAAATGGAGTAGTGGACTTAGACATTGTCACCATGTTCAAAAGAAAAGGGTGCAGCCTCCATTGTTGACCGATCATTCATCACCTTTTTGTAATTGGCAAAAACAAGTCCTACGGCATCATAAACTAAAGACTACTAGATTGATAGTTAAGGCTTCTACATGGCTTCCTATATATATTTGATTGAATATATATATATATATATATATATATATATAATAATTTTTACTATGAAGATTTAAAGCTTTTAAAAGGGAGTCTTGGCTTCTTTAACAGACCATGATGACTATTGTTGTAGGAATTGTATATATATAGCCATATGGTCACCATAGACTTTAAAATTAAACAAATAGAGTAATAGGCTTGGACTTTGTGACTATGTTAAAGGGATAAGGGTGCTTGTGTTAATATGTATTTACACCTAGCCTCCATTGTTGACCAAATCAACTATCACCCTTTTATTGATTTTCTAAACTTGTCCAACTGCTTTAGAGAGACAATAGCCAACTTAGTAAGCCTTGTACGTGACTTCCATGTTGGATTGAGTGTGTGTATATATATATATATATATATATATATATAATATTAGAGTCAATAGATATCTAGCAACATCAAGTGGGAATGCTAAGCAACTAGATGGATAAATTAAGCTAGATGTGGCTTCCAATATTAAATTGGATAGTTAAGTGAATAAATGGAGGATTTTGGATATATCAATATTGTCTAGGATAAAACCTTTTAAGTGTGAAAATAGATTTTTAAGTGGGAAATTGTGTATTGATGAATTTAATTTTGGTGTTGCTAGGTTCTAATTTTACTGAGTTGTTGTGATTCAAAGGAGGTTGATTTCCTTTATATTTGCAACTAAGAGGTAAGTGGCGTTTGCTAATTTTGGGGGTTTTCCCAAACAGTGTTGATTTATTTAAACTATTTTATATAAAAGAAATATGTTGTTATTCTATGTATATGAATATTTTATAATTGCTTGGTGTGCATATTAATTATTCATTTTATGAAAAATCTGTGGGACAATCTAAATTTATTTAAATTTGCATGTGTGAATATATCCTTGTATTTTTGAGAATTATGAATGTGATATTTTATGTGAGCATCTTGAAAATATTTTGAAAACCTATGGCAAGTCGTGATTAAAAAGCTCAGTATTGTGTTAGTCCTTAGCAAGGGACAATCATACTGTAGCTAGTCCTTAGCAAGGGACGGTCCTAGAAAAGAGGACAGTGCACATTTGATAGCTCCTTAACAAGGGAGTATACTAATGAGGATCCAAAAAGGAAGCTCCTTAGCAAGGGAGTGCGCCTTTAGGTTCCAAAGGAACCATTCTTAAGAAAGGGGATGAAAAGGAGGTTCTAGTCCCAGAAAAGGGGATAGCACAACCTTTGTCAACGAGGCGTAAAAGTTGACCACGAGTAAGGCCTAGGAATTTTGTTTGTGATGGTATTGATATATATACACTATGATGGCTCACTACATAAAAATTATTATTTCTTTTATATGAAATATTGATGAGGTATGAGTAATGAATTGTTTGTAATAATTACTTTTTAAAGGTTGTTCCCACACCCTAACATTAGTGAATACCACTTATTGAGTTATCTCACCCCCTTTATTTCCTCTTACAGATACATTAGATGGATTATTGGAGTAGAGATTCTCGGAAGTCAACAATTACAATTATTTTGTGCAACTGAAGATTTTATTTTTATTTTTATGGTATTGAACATTGTATTGGAGAATTATTTTGAGGATATTTTAATTTTTGGTGAATTAGAGCTCTGACATTTGTGATGAAATTTTTAGGTTGCTGGATTTTTTTTTATTTAATATTTTTATGGATTTTTCAGATTAAATAGAATTTTATTGCTTACGATTTTGGGGCGTTACAAAATATCTATACATATAAAATATTGTTTTACTAATTTAATTTATTTTTAAAAATATTTTCCACACCTTGATCACATATCAACTTATCACACAATTAAAAAATAAGTTAGTGTATTATTTATGTATGGATAAATATGGTTGTGTGGGTTAATAATTATATAGTGCAAGTAGGGTTGAGTTTTGTCATTTAGTTTAAAATATTTTATAGTAACAATGACAAATATATAACCACAATTGCATAAAAACAAAAATATTATACAAACTTAACATAATAAAATAGTCATACTTACATTGACAATAGATAATGACAACTAATAATAAACTTTCATGAAATGATTTCAAAATATAAAAATTTGAAGAAGAAAATTGTAAAACTTCATGTATTTGTGTGTTTTTTTTTTCAATAACTCAATATATTCAAATTCTTTTTTATATTAAATTTTATTTAATTTAAGTTTCTTAATGACCCCCTAAAAAGCAATTCCTAGAGCTGCCATTGTTTGCAGGTGCGATGAGGTTTTTTATTTTTATTTTTGGTCTAGTGTCTTTATTTTTCTTTTAAAAAAATTTTGATAAGTTTTTTTTGAAGGTATGGATTAATAGGAATGTGTCATATTTTGTAGGTATTTTAAGTGGAGTTGAAGGTATATTTTTACTGAATTATTCTCAAGTTTTTTCTTGTTAAACGTAAGGCTTATGGATATTTTTAAATTACATAAAAGTTCAGTCCAAATGAGGAATCATCTTAAAGATAGTACTAGCCTTTGTGCGCGTGCTTAAATACTCTTCTATTTTTTGGGTAAATGTTAATAATTTACACCCGTTATAATTTGGGTAAAGGTTAATACCTAGAGGTGAGATGAAAAAATTATTTCACTCACAAAACTCACAAATTACTTATCAGTTCATGCATGTGTTATTGTCACAACTTCCCATTATCATTTGTTATAAAAATTACAACCAAAAAATTATGATAATTTTTAATATTAACCACCACAAACTTCTGACAAAGAGAAAAAGGTACTCTATGAGAAGAAAGTTTGTAGATTATGGAAAAAAAAAAAAAAAAAAAACAGAAATTTAACAATTCTTGTGGGGATCCGCCTCAAATTTTATGATTATATTTACTGTGTGAGTTTCAAGTCTTTTGAATTTTTTTTGTTGATATCTTTTTTTTTTTTTTTTTTTGGGTTAGGTTTGCTTCCTCTTTCTATTTTAAAATATTGATATAATAAAAATTCATCTTGATTACTACATTTTCAATTAACTACAAAAATATCTAGAGTTGTGATGAGTGTTCTACTTGAGTAAAATAAGTTTTTCATCTATGAGTGTTTTCCATGTGATGTACCTCTAATTTACCAAACAAAAAAATTAATAATTATTCAAAAATGTGCAAAAAAAAAAAAAACGTTTAAATTATATGCTCCACACAGCACAAAAGTTTCAACACAAAATGCTATCACAATGTTTTAAATTTTAACTAACACCTTCTGAAACATGTATGATCAGCCATTCCTTATCCACCAATCACTAAATACACATTCTTGATTATCACAATACGGTATTTTGTCACTGAAATTCTATAAAGTTGTTATTTTACTGACCATTCGTTCCATCTACTGTTAAATGTATTTCACGCTGGCCGCCTCAGTTCATGAACGTGTCACACACATCTACCGTGAAAAGAATATATTGTAATATTCTGTGAAACCAAACTGGGAAAAGAGAAGTACCTAGAGAGGGAGGGCTTGAAATCGTTGGGTTCTTCACATCAACATTCAGATTCTGCTTTTGCTTCTACTTCTCTTTAGAGACAAAATATCAACATAGATCCACCAACATAGGTTAAAACCACCACTTCACCATCTCTCAATTGTTTATAAGTGGATAAAGCAATTTAAAAACCAGCAAGATAATGGTTGTTTTTTAGGCAATGTATTTTTATCAGATTGTCCCCAAGTTTTGCCCCTACTTGAATGTAGGGTGTGTGGGTATTTTAAACAGAGAAAGTCCATTAAGTAGTAGTATAGACATAGAAAGACCTTGAGTGAATCTTAGCGTTTTTAACTTTTTATTTTTATTTTTTAAGAAGAAGAAGAATGTCTTAAATAGATAGTAAAAACCAAAATGTTATAAGTTTCAAATATTTGTCCTATGTTAAAAAAAAAAAAAAAAAAAAAAAAAAAAAAACATGAATCTTAAGATATACATAAACATTTTCGGAGTATAACTTTGTAGCACACAAAATTAATTGGTATAATTTTGTATCACAAAGAGCTAGAAAATTAACTGGCCCATAAAAAGATTAATTGAAAGATAAAATCCTATCATTCACAATTTTAATTATGATAGACATGCAAACACTACATAATTCCATATGAACAATATTATCTTTTTAATTGATTTCATAATAAATTTGCTTATCTTATTAGATAATAAATTTATTTTAATTAATTAGAGTTTGCATGATGAAAAAAAATAATTAAAATAGAATTCACAGGCTAAAATTTTAAATGATTTCTAAAAAGAGTAAATTGGAAATTCCAGAAAGTAGGACCCATTGGGCCGACCAGCACTCCAATAAGGAACCGAAGTGTCAATATGGAGGCCTAAGTGTTGATAACACTCTAGTTGTAAAGTACAAAAATTTTCATGTACTAGCTGATATCTCATGCGATGTGTAGTGCATTTGATAAATTTTATAAGAAATTATTTATGACCTATTGATTTCATGAATACTATTATTGTTAGTCATACAGACTCACAATTAACATTGTCACCTACAAATTTGTTGGTTCATAGGTGTCTTTCTTGTATGATTTATGCATTATATATAGATTCTATAGTGTTAATTTCTACATTCTTATACCACTAAAGCTCCACTATATCAACACCTATAGTTTTTATGTCATTGAAAGTAGCATTTCTTTAGTTTCAAAATTGACATGATTAATAAAATTAAGGCACATTAACATTTTAAGTGAAGAAAAGTTTGCCTTTTAAGTTCGTAATTATGAAAGGGTGAAAATTGAAAGAATGATATCTTAATCAATTAGCTATAAAAACTATTATAATTTCATGATACAACAACAAAAACAATAATGCCATAGTGACATAGTAATATCACAATTTAACTTTCCTAAAAGCTGCCAAAACCCCAAAAATACTACAAATCCATACCAAGTATATGCATCATACGAAAAACCAAAAATCTAAATTGACACATAATATGAAAAACCAACCTAAACACATTACAATACTACATCAGTAAAAATGTATACAAAAAATCTAAACAAAATGTTTATGATGAACATAATATTTTGAAAATTAACATACCTCTCAAAAAGGGAACCAAAAGATATTGTGAGAGAAATTATATTGGACAAATGTGGACAAATTGGGATTTATAATGGACAAATGTGGAGACAAATAATCATACCATATTATCTAATTCATTGAATCCGACTCTTGCAATTTTGCATTGAAGCTAGTCTTATACCGGAAATTGAAAAGTCACCTTTGGAGATTACACACTGTGTGTGTGTAAAACTTAATATTTCATTATATTTAATTAACCGAGACAAAATTTTATATATGATATGAGAATAAATTTAGTAAAATAACAAAATTGGGCTTCAATGTTTTAAAAATTCAACACAATTTGGAACAACCCAAAATAGTCTGGAACTGAGAGACCAAAATATCTAGAATTCATCTAAAACATCTAAACAGTTTGGAATAGACCGAAACTTAGACCAAAACGGAACAGGTAAGTGCACCGAATTAAGCACTAGAATAACCTAAATGCAAATTTTTGACCGGAAAATAATGGAATTTAAAACCTTGCTAGAAACCCAAAGCTTAGGTTACCAACCCCCCACCCATAGCCACAAAATTCACTTTCTATTTCTGCATGTTTTCATCACTATTTCAAAGCAAACACACAACACTTTAGTCTATATAGGAATCATTCATAAACACCAACCCAAGTAGTTTTAGGATCATTCCATCCATCAACACCATCATCAGAGCAATGATTAATGATACTTCCTCTCTTCAAAGAAAGAATACGGTCTAACTCCACCTCTCTGGAGTTACAACTAGTGGTTAATTGTTAATTTGAACCAATTAGAATTTATTGTCTTTTTAGATGTTAGGGTCATATTTTTTGTAAAGTGAAAAATTCGAGTAAAAACTCACTTTTTATGTATTTGAGTCTTAATTTAGAGTGCCTAGAAAGCTTTCAAAAAAGATCAATTTAATCAAAACTACTTAAGGTTTGCTCAAATCAATGTTGCAACTACTGTCTCGATAGATAGCTTGGAAGCAGCCAATCCATTGAGGGGATTTATACCTCGACAACTAGCTTGATAACAGTTGATCAATTGAGCCTCAAATTAATAGAATTCTTAGTTCTATTTCTGATGACATGGCAACTTTGGGATTCGTACACTAGGGTTCCAAGATGACTTAAATTGTATTTTTCAAAGCCGTCATCCTATACGCCTCACAAAGAGTTGTTGCGACTTTTGTGTGCTAAGAATTTTGTAATTCTAAGCTACTTCGGATTCATTATTGAAGTTTACTGTTGCGAAGAACTTTGCACCAACAACTACAACTATTTTGGATTGCTATGGAGAACTAGTCACGTTGATTGGAGATCTGTGTAACCGTTAGCTACATCGTTAGGAGATCTATGCTAATTTACAGAAAAAGTCCACTAAGATTAAAGTCCAACTAAGTTGGAGTTGAGCTAGTATCAAGTAGTAGTATGTTCTACTGTAGGTATGTATTGATATTTGGGATTGTGTAAGATCTCTATAATTATAACCACAATTTGATTAGTGGATTCTTTAGGAGTAGTGACCTACATAATCACTCATTGGGGTTTTTCTTGTGAAGGTTTTCCCATTATTTTCTACTATGCACGTTGAACTCTAGATTGGTGATATGGTTATGTTTTTTATCGGACTTTGCATGTAATTGAATTAATTAATCAACTTGTGTAATTAGTTAATTGAATTGGGCTCAACTTATTACCCAACATTAGATTACACAACCAAACAATCAACAAAGTTTGAATTAAATTAGGTTTGGCTTTCTATAAATAAATTATAATTAGTTAAGGTATATCCTTTTCTACAAATTCTCTAATTAAATTTTATTGATCAAAAATTGTATTAAATAAAGGCTAAATCACAAACTACACTCTCAGATTTTGATATGTTTTCAACTCAGTTCTTTTAGTTTCACCTTTTTTCTCCCCTCAGTAATTTAACTTTAATTTGTTTTCAATTTAATTTTCCCATTTGATCCGCCTCTTCGAATTCACTAAAATGAAATTGTTTTGGGAAGTGAACAATCTAAAACTAACGATGGGATTGGACAAGATTGAAGGATTGAAACGGAGAAAATGAAACTTAAATGATTGATTTGAAAATATGTTATATAATTAAAGAATGTAATTTATAGTTTAAACTTAAATAAATATGTATTATATAAAAATAGATTTTATTTAATTTTCTTGATCATTGCACGGGATACTAATGAGTGGGTGTGTAATTATAAAAAGTCTTTTTCCTAATTTAATTGAGAAAAAATAAATGGATGACATAAAACTGACTTGAATAACATGATTGTTACACGTTCAATCTTACTTGGTTAATAGAGCAACCACAATAACATGATTGCTACATGTTTATTGATAGCCACACATTCAGTTTGCAATCTACATCAAACAATTGTCACAGTCAAAAATTCCAAGATTATAATTTTCCAAGTCTTTTGAATGTAGTTCCAGACAATTAGCAAAGACTTGGTGAAAACAATAACAGGCATTAAAGTCTTCTAATCTGTATCACACGTCTTCAAGGTTGATGAAAGTGAAACTGGCAGATTTATTAATGACATACAGAAAGAGCCAGCATGCGTTTTCATGAAGTCTTTGGTCTTTGTTCGGAACTTCCAAAGACATGGAAAAGTTATTGTCTTGACTATTAACCTGCAGCATACGTTTCCAAACTTTAAAATGAATTTGGCGGGTCTAAAACTTGTAGAAAGTCTAGTACGTGGTCTTTTTTTTCTTCCATACAGATTGATGAAAGCAATGCGAACAAGAATCTGAAGGTAAAAGACTTATCCGTTATGAATAGAGAACTAAGAGAGTTAGTGAAACAAAAAGAGAAAAAAGAAACAGATAAGTACGTAAGAGAAAATTTGATGAAAAAGAGCGAATCAATCTCTGATTTTTTTTTTTTTTTTTTTTTTTTTTTTTTTTTTTTTTTTGAGAATGCTAAGTATTTATAACACACACACACAAGGGAGAGAAGAGAAGGTTTTTAAAGACACTTGCAATGATGTATAGCCAAAAGGGTCTAACTATTGGATATATAGTATAGACTTTAAGCCACTTTAACTCACTCATTTTCCAATGTGTGATTAACCCACTATTTTTTCTTTTTGAGAATACTAAGTATTTGTAACACACACACATACAAGGAAGAGGGGGGAAGGTTTTTAAAGAAACTTACAGTGGCTATATAAGGATTAATCCCACATTGGAAAATGAGTGAGTTAAAGTGGTTTAAAGTCTGTATTGTGTATCCAAAAGTTAGACCATTTTGGCTAAACACCACTGTAAGTTTCTTTAAAAACCTTCTCCCCTCTCCCTTGTGTGTGTGTGTTACAAATATTTAGTATTCTTAAAAAGAAAAAAAAACAATGGGGTAATCCCATATTGGAAAACGAGTGAGTTAAAGTGGTTTAAAGCCTGTGTTGTGTATCCAAGAGTTAGACCCTATTAGCTATACACCACTATAAGTTTCTTTAAAAACCTTCTCCCCTCTCCATTGTGTGTGTGTGTGTGTTACAAATACTTAGTATTCTTAAAAAATAAAAAATCTCCTTATTTATATACAAGAGCTAGGCATAACTACTCATCTTTGTTACCATTTTTCATAACATATTATTAACTACCCTAACAACCATAACTAACTTACCAGCTTCCATAACAGAAACGCAAGTGCTACAATTTGTTTTAGCTATTCTTTGTACAACGATAGGTTGTTTACTAAGGACTTCAACACAGATAAATGTATATAGTGTTATGGGCTTTAGGCCCAACTAGTTTACTTGTATAGCACACATTTTTGCACTACACTCTTACTTATACTGCACTCATATTTACTTGTACTATACTCATATGCCTCCTATATAAAGGCACTCATGTATATTCTTTTGGTGAGAAATACAATAAAGTCATTCAGTATTTCTAACATGGTATCAGAGCCACTGCTCTGACCTTTTTCTTAGCAGTCTTGTCTCTATTAGTGTTACTCTATTCTCGCTTCTGCCGTCACAGCAACTGCCACAGCCTTTTGCCGTTGAACCTCCAACGTCTTCCAGACATTGTCCTTGGGTTCCAGACCTGTCGCAGCCCCCGTTGAGGAGTTCCACACAAACCACTGCCTTTTTCACACCGCCGAAAATCTTGCTCCGATCAACTTACGTCAGCCTCTAGTCTCTGCTAATGTCATCGCCACGTCATCTGCTGATGTCATCACCGTTGATCGTTGACTTTGACCGTTGACCAGCATTGACTTTTGCTGTCCAGGTGCCCCTTACCCAGTTTTTCGCGTAAATTTCATTTTTGCAGTCCAATTTTGCATATTTTGCTTCTAAATGAAGAATAAGGACATGTCTTCTTCCTTTTGCAACAATCGTCGCCGACAATCCAGCAAACGTTTTTGCAATTTTTGTAAACGTTTTGGCCATAATATTGAGACTTGCTATCAGCGCAATAAATCAGCTGTTTCAAATTTTGCTGCCGCTGTTGCTAACACTGAGAGTGTCCAACCAATGGCTTCCGTCTCTGCACAGTCTATATCTTCAAGACGCACTTTCACCATGTCCATAGATGACCTTAAAAACATCTTCGCCAATGTCATTCGTATGGTTGGTAATATATCTTATTCCTCTTCTCTCTCAGCTTTATCTGGTATGTCTCCTTCCTCTTGGCTTATGGATTCTGCTTGTTGCAATCATATGACACCTCACTCGTCCTTATTTTCTGAACTTAAACCTGCACCACACCCTCTTAATATACACATAGCAAATGGTTCTACAATGTCTGGTCATAATATGGGTTCCATTTCGACCTCAAAACTCTCAGTTTCTGGGGTCTTTAATGTTCCTGACCTTTCTTACAATTTGTTTTCTGTGGGACAATTAGCTGAGTTGGGTTATCGCATTATATTTGATTATTTTGGGTGTATTGTGCAGGATCCAAGGACGGGACAAGAGCTTGGGACCGGTCCCAGAGTTGGGCGTATGTTTCCCATAGACAACCTTCATCTTCCACTTATAGCTCCTGTTTCTATTGCCGCAGCTGCTGCAGTATCTTATATTCCTTCCCTTGCACTTTGGCATGCTCGACTTGGTCATACATCTTCTTATCGGGTACAACAGTTGGATTCTAGAGGTTTGTTAGGCTCAGTGTCTACAGAAAATTTTGATTGTGTCTCATGTCAGTTAGGAAAACAACCAGCTCTGCCTTTCAATACTAGTGAATCAATATCCACTGATGTCTTTAATCTTATTCATTCTGATGTTTGGGGACCTTCCTCTGTCTCTAGTATTGGTGGATCTCGATATTTTGTTGATGATTACTCTCGCTATAGCTAGATTTTTAATATGAAACATCGTTTTGAATTATTGCAAGTATATTCTAATTTTGCAAAAATGGTTGAAACTCAATTTTCCAAATGTATCAAAATTTTTCGATCTGATAATGCTCTTGAGTACACTCAATATGCTTTCCAAGCTGTTTTGCATTCCTATGGCACTATTCATTAACTAACTTGTCCAGGTACCTCTCAACAAAATGGTAGAGCCGAACAAAAACTTCGTTATATTCTTGACACTGTTCGTGCTCTCCTTCTCTCTTCCAAAGTTCCTGTTCCTTTTTGGGGCAAAGCCGCTCTTCATGCTGTTCATACTATTAATCGCATTCCTAGTCCTGTCATCCAAAATCAAACTCCATATGAGCACCTTTTTGGGTCACCTCCAGACTATCATCACCTTCGCTCCTTTGGTTCTGCTTGTTTCGTTCTTCTTCAGCCACATGAGCATAATAAACTTGAGCCTAGATCAAGGCTTTGTTGTTTTCTTGGCTATGGCGAAACTCAAAAGGGGTATCGGTGTTATGATCCTGTTTCTCATCGTCTTCGTATCTCCCGCAATATTATCTTTTGGGAACATCACCTTTTTGTCGAGCTTTCTCACTTCAGTGCTTCTCTATCTTCCTCTTCTGTCTTAGATCTATTTCCAGATGAGGCACATACTCCTTCTGTAGCTGCTCCTGACCCTCCTGTAGCTGCTCCTGACCCTCCTGTAGCTGCTCCTGATTCTACTATAGACTTCTCTGTCCAACCACCAGATATCCTTGATCCCTTTCCTAGTTCTCCCTTTAATGAACAGGTGGAAGATGAACAGGTCGAAGATGAGCTACCCAACCCTGATCCTGGGTCCTCTGCTCCTGCTCCGCCTGAAGATCTTGCACAAGACATTCCACCTTGTCACTCAACTCGGGTAAGGTCCATTCCTGTACATTTGCTTGACTATTATTGTTACACTGCCCTTGCTACACTTCACAAGCCTCACACCTATCGTGAGGCTTCCACTGACCCTTTATGGCAGATTGCAATGAAAGAGGAACTTGATGCATTATCTAAAAACCATACTTGGGACTTGGTCACTTTCCCCCCTGAGAAATCTATGGTTGGTTGTAAGTGGATCTACAAGATTAAGACTCGCTCTGATGGGTCCATTGAGCGCTACAAAGCTCGTCTTGTTGCAAAAGGTTTTACATAAGAGTATGGGATTGATTATGAAGAGACTTTCGCTCCGGTTGCTCGTATCTCATCTGTTCGTGCCCTCTTAGCTGTTGCTGCTGCTAGTAAATGGGACCTTTTCCAGATGGATGTCAAAAATGCATTCCTTAATGGGGATTTAAGTGAAGAAGTTTATATGCAACCTCCTCCTGGTCTCTCTGTTGAATTAAACAAGATTTGTCACCTTCGACGTGCACTTTATGGCCTTAAACAAGCTCCACGAGCTTGGTTTGACAAATTCAGCTCTACTATTTCTTGCTTGGGTTACATGGCCAGTCATTATGATTCTGCCTTATTTCTTCGTCGCACTGACAAATGCACTATTTTACTTCTCTTGTATGTGGATGATATGATCATAACTGATGATGACCTCAGTGGCATTCAAGAACTCAAGAATTTTCTCAGCCAACAGTTTGAGATGAAAGATCTTGGACATCTCAGCTACTTCTTGGGTCTTGAAATCACTTATTCTACAGATAGGCTTTACATTACTCAAGCTAAGTATGCCTCTGAACTCTTGTCTAGAGTTGGATTCACTGATAGCAAGACTATTGACACTCCAGTTGAGCTTAACGCGCATCTGACTCCCTCAGGAGGGAAACCATTGACTAATCCCTCTCTTTACAGACGCTTAGTTGGCAGCCTAGTTTATCTCACCGTTACTCGTATAGACATTTCCTATGCTGTTCACCAGGTGAGCCAGTATCTGTCTGCTCCACTATCGACTCACTATGCTGTTGTTCTGCGTATTCTTCGGTACCTAAAGGGCACTCTCTTCCATGGTCTTTTCTACTCTGCTCAGTCTCCTCTTGTTCTCCGTGCATTTTCTGATGTTGATTGGGCAGGAGATCCCACTAATCGTAGGTCCACCACTGGTTATTGCTTTCTTCTTGGTTCTTCTTTGATTTCTTGGCGAAGTAAGAAACAAACTCATGTGGCCCGTTCCAGTACTGAAGCAGAATATCGTGCCCTTGCTGATACCACATCTGAGCTTCTTTGACTACGATGGCTTCTCAAAGACTTAGGCGTGTCTACATCCTCTGCTACTCCTCTTTATTGTGACAACAAGAGTGCTATTCATATTGCTCACAATGATGTCTTCTATGAACGGACTAAATACATCGAGATCGATTGTCATTTTATCTGTTATCATCTTGTCTATGGTGTTCTCAAGCTAATCTTAGTCTCCTCTACATATCAACTTGCAGATATTTTCATCAAGTCACATCCTAAGGGACGCCTTCGTACTTTGGTTGACAACTTCAAATTGGTCTCACATCCAACTTGAGTTTGAGGTAGGCTGTTAATGTATATAGTGTTATGGGCTTTAGGCCCAACTAGTTTACTTGTATAGCACACATTCTTGCACTACACTCTTACTTGTACTAAATTTATATTTACTTGTACTACACTCATATGCCTTCTATATAAAGGCACTCATTATATTCTTTTGGTGAGAAATACAATACAGTCATTCAGTATTTCTAACATACTCTAGAAGACAAGATTAAAATAAAAGTAAGACAAAAATAATTCCAAAACTATCAATATAAATAAAACTAATTAACAAAATTAAGCAAGACTTGATCAACATAGAAAATATACTGTAACGTAAGCTAAATTTTTTTTTTTTTTTTTGGTATTTCCTGTTAGATTTAATATAATCATATTTGTTGGACTGTACAATTTTTGTATTTTTAAATCATTTTTAAAATATCAATGTTGATTCCTTCTATTGTAGTTGTAGGGGGTGTTCAGCCCAACAATAAATCACCTACAACTACACATTCCTGAGCATGTACAACTCATTTCTTTATAAACAAAAGGAATACCATTTGGAAAAAGGGAGCTCGCTCTCTCTCTTTGCTCATCCGGCTCCCTTTGTTCGTACAACTCTCTTTCACAATTTGAACTTTTTATTCCATGTTGTTCACTAACTTAGCCATCAAAGCCTCCGCAATCAACCCCAAGGTTGGTCATGGAGAGCTGAATTTCTCTTTATTGGTATTTCAAGTTCATAGGTCCACGGTCACAACTCAATCCAAGAAGGATCTTAGCGTCATCTAATGCGATGCCGATCCTTATTTGTGCTGGACTTAGATAGGGTCTAGCTTTATCCAAGCTTTCCTTTAATTAATAAATTTATTATAGGAAGATCAATTCCAATTTGGATCCACTACAATATATCTTTTTTTTTTAAATAAATATTTAAAAAAAAAAAAAAACCTTAGAGTATATAGCATTGTAGATTAATTCATAAAAACAACAATATATAAAATTTGGCACATTTAGTTAAGAAGTTTGGATAGTATTCCATTTTATAACTATAAGGCTACGAATATAGTAAAAATTTTTTTTTTCCTTGACTATTGTAGGAGTGTTCAAAATATTATCAATAAAGAAGAAAGATTTAGATATGATGTCATTATTTTGCACACAAACATACATACATACATATATACGTTAAATATCATTTAAATAAAAGGTGGGAAGAGGATACATACATACATATATACGTTAAATATCATTTAAATAAAAGGTGGGAAGAGGGTTAGGACGAGGTCCCCCCACAAAACCCTGAACTCCTAGCTCGACCCTTGAACATATTGTAGTGCGACATGTAGCTTATAGAAGATTGTAACCCAAGTTTGCAAAAAAGATGCCTAGCTCATCATATAATGGGATCAAGCCAGTTGTAGCTCCTCTCATAACTTGTTAAATTACACATCCCCTCTTAAACGAAGATGGAAGAAATAAGCCCTAAGTTTGGATTGACGATCAAGAAAGTGAGGAAAAGGAAGTACCTTGGTGAAGATATCAAGAAGCTAATCATCAGAGATTGAGATTAAACAAACTTGAAAATATTTCATAAGCACTCTTTCGAGAATAAATATTTCCTAAGTGCTCTTTGTAATTAACATGTATTAAATATAAATAAACTTTCTTGATCATTTTATTTCTCTTAATTTTATCTAAAAAAAAAAAAGAGTAGATATTTTAATCATAATCATTTTTTTAATTAATTTGAGGAAAAAGAAAGCCATGACATAAAATTGATTTGGATAACATGATTGCCACATGTTTAATGGTTCCAAGACCATAGCAATCAAAGAAAAAAACGTTCCAAGACTTCGAACTTTCCAAGTATTTGGAAATTTTCCAAACATTAGTAATGAAAGACTTGGTGAAAGGTATATAGGATTAAAGTCTTCTAATGATGTCACAGTTGAAAGACTGGCATATTAATGGCTTAAAAAGAGTGGTGATATTATTTTCTCCAATACAATTTTAAGAGATAAAGTTAATAATTAAACTTTTCTCAAGTTTTATTCTCGATGACTCTATGCCTTCCCCAATCCCCTTCCAACAATTAGTTATTAGGTTTTACAAATTACCACTGCATACTCTTGGTGCGATGGTCAATCCACAAGTATAAATGCTTGTAGGGTGTAGGGGGTAAGGGCCGGAGTTCAAGTCTCTAAGAGGGAGCTTCACACATATATACACTTAGATTAAGCTAGAGTATAATTTTATCTTGTATTCAAAAAAGGTTTTACAAATTGCACCATCTAATTTTGTTTAAAATTCAATTCAGTCTTCTAATTTCACTTTTGTTATAGTATTAATCATTTTTTTTTTTTTGGTATTAAATTATCAAAAAAACAATTCTACTATTATTTGGGAAAAGAAGTACATAAACTTGAAACCTAGACGTAGTTGGTGAGACATGCTGTTGCAGCTGTTCAGTTATTGGCAGTATGCTAGTACTAGTAGTGGTAGTAGAAGATCAGCCTTCCCCCCTTCTTCAACCCTTTCTCTTCCAAACTTCTTCTCCAAGTACTTTTCGAAATTACAGATTTTTAAAACTGTTACTACTTTTTATTTTGATAAATTACCTTTCGAATTTCATGGCTCTGTGTTTTTATTTTTGTTACAATTACTATGTGATATTCACTACTTGGCTCTAGTTTAAACTAAGGGTGGCAAAATTATACACAACTCACAAATCCGACACGACAAGACACAAAATTAGTAAGTTATGAGTTAAGGCTTAATGGGTTTGTGTCATATTCAGGTTGACATGACTAACCTATTTAATAAACGGGTTGAGTTAGTGTTCAACCTATAAAACCCGATTGACTTGTCTAACCCATTTAAATAAATGACATTTTACTAATATACCCTTTAAACCCTACATATATAAACTTATTAGTTGTTGTGGTTTACTTTCTTTGACATAATATTATTGATTATTTATGATATTGAGATATATTTTTAGTTTTGAATGATTATTTGTGATGCAGTTACTCATTCGTTCTAAATTTTATATTAAAAGTATTTATTTGTTTATTTTTTCATAATTTTTTTCCATTTTAATAAAATCTGATAAGCAGGTCAACACAACTAACCCGTTTAACAAATGGGTCGTGTTAGTTAAGAAATCTTTATCCGTTTAATAAACATGTCAGATTAGTGTTGACTCATATAGTTAGATACTCATAAATTGACACGACACGAATCCCAACATGCAAACACAAATTGCCACCCCTAGTTTAAACCCTATCCTTGTGAAATTAGATTTTTGTAATATTTAATAATCTTAAAATATGAATGAACGGATACTGCTATTTGGCTATTTTGGAAGACACGACTGTTGCTTATTGTCTTCTGCTGTGATTCTACCTGTAGGGTCAAAATACAGATAAGGTAAATGAGCATCACATTTTATTTGTAAACTAGTTAGGGCAGCACGTGCAAGGCACGTGCTTGCCATGGAAAAAGAGTAATGATTAAGATAATTTTATATTTTATTTATATCACAAAACATAGATATAAATCATTTGATTTTTAAAGTACATAGAGATTTACATTAGTCAAATCAAAAGAGACATTAATTCTAAAAAAATAAAAGACATTAATTTTACTATATGCAAATGAAACACTGATATATCCTTCTCAAATAAAAGACATTAATTTATAGGCAAATGAATCCAATTGTATCTTCCAATTTAACTTCACCTCAGCAGCTAGAAGTTGAACAATGAAATGAGTAATCAATTACAAATACTTACCTGTCATCTATGTGATTGTTCTTTGGAGAGATACAAAACTTCAGTTTCATTGCTCAAGGAAGCTCATCAAAGATGTATATATTATTATCTTTTGGTTTTTCTATTCGGCTAGCATGTATATATCACCACCAAGAATTGCCATTCAAAGTTTCAACAACTATTTGCTTGTACAAGATAAGCAAATGAACCATTGGGTATTTATTTAGCCCTTCATATGCGAGCAGGGCCATAAAGTCTTATAGCAATAACAAATTGTCTAATGAAAAACTAGATAAATGCCAGCAAGGAAGCAATAATTTATAAATTCACTCTCTAGGAAATATTGTTGCTACTCTGTATACCATTTTCTAGAGCAGACAAGTCCTCATTCTTCTCCTGCAAGTCATGTGCCAGCTGATATGTCAACTCAATGGTCTTAAGTGCATTTTGCTCCAAGGAAAAATGAAAATTCCTAAGCATAAACTATACAATTAGAAGCATCAACAATCATGTATTCAATAGATAAAACAACCTATAAAATATTGATGAATTATTCAAAAATAACAAATAAGAAAAATGGCTGAGATGATTATCAAGATATATAATTTATATTCCCCTTTGTTATCTCCAGAGGATGTGTTGCCACAAATGGTTAGCCAAAATTCATAAAATTTTGAGCAAATTGATTAGCAAGGCATTCAACCACATAGAGAATAAACATAGATTTACAACTACTTGGAAGGATAAGCAAAGCCTTAGAAATTTTTTTCAATTTAGCATCCACTAACACCTGTATGCATATTATATAGCCAACTTTGAAGCAAATAACTCAACTCTCAATCATGTGAAGATATATACAAGCCACTCAAATTGGTAATGAATGCCAGACGGTGGTTCTGTTTTTGACTTTGCGTATCAAATTTTCCACCATGCACATCAAACCACTAATCTTGAGGCCACCTAAACCACTTTCTTGAATTACATAAATGTAAAATCAAACATATATCATCATATAAGTATCTCTCGCAACTACACAGAAAATTCAAGAAAACAAGCCTATCGTGCAAGTGCAATAATTACAGGAGTGTGCTCTGATGGTGTGAGTAACCATCGTACAACACTAAGAGTGAGCAGCTTTAAATGCTATTACTTTCCCAACCAGAATAGTAAATTTCAATTACTTTTTTCAGTTCGCCATGCCCTTAAGATAATCATTAGGCTGTTTCATCCCCAGTTCAAGCAATGAATGCCTCCATCATTTCATTAAAGCCAATTACGAACAAGATTTGATTCATTGATAGCCTGTCAATGACACACACAATATATATATATATATATATATATATATATATGATGATGATGATGATGATGATGATGATGATGATGCAAAGAAAATAAGTAAGTTGGATGCACTGTCTTGAGAGCCTGAAAAAGAAAGAACAATGATCAAAGGTGACCGGGATTGCCGGCCAAAAACCCTCCAATGGCAAAGTTAGTTTTCTCTATTAAATTCTGGAGTTCCCACTTTCCAGGAAATGTAAAAACATAGCTCTGTCTGGTCTGAATGAGTGTTTAATAGTGTCCTAAAAACGGCTACTAGGCTTGTAACCTCCCCTAGATTTGAGGAGGTGTGAGGCTTCAAGGATAACTTCCACAACTATTTAGGAGTTACATTTTAAACACATAACCATTATTGGAAGTTATGCATGTGATAAAGAGTTGTAGTACACACTCAGGAATTTTCCCAAGTGTCAAGGGCTCGTCTAGGGGTCGAGCGTACCCCGTTTCCAAGGAAGGTCGTTCCTATATGGATGACCTTCTTACGGACGAGGTTGATGACTGGGATGAAATAGAGCGGTTTTGTTGATCTTGACCATGCGAAGCTTGTCCAAGCATTTTTCTGCATGGACGAGCTCTTTATGGACAAGGTTCTTACAACCTTCACTTCCCCGGCTTTGTCTTGGACGACTGTTATGGACAACATTGGTGTTGGTGTATTTCATCATACCCCATCAATATATATATATATATATATATATATATATATACTGAAAATCATAAATAAGAAGACTAATTGATGAACGAATCAATAATCAATTTTTAGTTTCTTATTGAGTTCCCAAATTGCTAGCAAAATGAAAAGCTAATAATATATACAATGTTAAATATCAATTACAAACCCCAAGAAGCCAAAGGAACAAAACATGCCCACATAAATAAGATTTTTGCCATTTTGAGCTTTTGGTAAGTTATATTGTGAGCTGCTCTAGAACTCAGAAAAAAAAATACAAATTCTATTCTCCAAAGTTTCTACTAACGAACTTGTAATCAAATGTACACAGATCTAATCATTCTAGAGAGGAGGGGATTTAAGGGAGATTAAAAATAAGAGAATGAGAAGGAGGATCTAGGGATCTAGGAATTTTAGGGAAGGCAAATCAGAAAATTAGAAGACATATACCTAGCCAAGCCACCCATTTCTCTCCCATCATGTAGAGAACCATTAACCGAGCAGAGAAAAACTCTCAGCTCCCTTCGCTTCCATCCCAAACTTTCCCTTGCCACCTCCCACACTCTCTCTCTTCAAGTTTTGTTTTGGTCCCTCCACTTGAAACAGATTTGGTTTTCCTCAAAAAAAAAAAAAAAAAAAAAAAAAAAACCCTCATAGTTTTGGCTACCAAAACAAACATCACTTGACTAAACCAAAGTACTGTAGCTTTGTTATTGTAGCTTAGTCATTCACTCTTTTTATATATACAAGAAGAAAAGAGATCAATTTGAGTGACAATTAATTTGATTGCAGATCACTGATCATGTTATGCCTAGAATCAATATATCAAATATTTACATATATATATATATATATATATATTTTTTTTTTTCAAAGACCTAACATTTTTACCAAAAACACAAAGCATACCTTACGTTTATGAGATGATATCCAAAAGATTAGTCCCTACTTTTGAATCAAATAGCTCAGCTTGGTGGCTGCAAATTGAATATAACAAATTAGCACTTTAAAAAAATTTGTTTAAACCAAAAAAAATAAAAAAGAGGAAGATTACAAACCCCATGACAAACCACATCACCACCACCATTACCGGAAACAAAAACAACAAAAGCTAATATATTGTTCTTGAACATTATAATTTGTATGGTTCTTTTAATTCTTTCTACAAGTAGGATCATTCATTTATGTGTGTAGAGAGAAACATAAAGCACAAATTCCGCTATGAAATTTATGGAAAAACAGCAACTTTACAATCGAATGGAGTAGGCAGCTTTTCTTTTTGGCAAAATTGGCTTTGTCTCTGGTGTATAGGTCTGTATCATTAGTCCAATTTTTCCCGTTGTTAAAAAGTAGAGAGAATGACATGGGATTAGGCAAAAATGGAAGCAAATTATGATTAGTGAAACTTCAAAGTGGAAATATTAGAGAGAGAGAGAGAGAGAGAGAGAGAGAGAGAGAGAGCACTTACCTATAGTGTGTTAGCTGAAAATACCAAAATGGAACCAAATCCCCTTTCTTTATGATTTGTTTTTCTCCCCTCTTTCAATATCTTCTCACCTTAGAAAGGAGAAATCCACGCGCACATAACTCCAAACGCAGCAGTTTAGAAGAAAAGAAACCCAAAATGCCCATTTAGCAAATGAAAAGAAGAAATCAAGGAAATCATAAAGAAGATAATTTTAGAGAATGTAAACACCTATGGTATGAGTTGAGAGAAAAACCAAAGCCACAAACCAGACCTTTGATTCGTATAATAGTTGAAAAGCCCACTCCATTTTTTTGTTTTTTTGGCTCTTCTCTCATGCAGATCGGTTGCAAATGTTCTTGGGTTTCAATTTTTTTTGTTCGTCTAGATTAGTAGAAAGAGATCAGTGCTGAGGTTGGGTTGTGAAGGAGTTGAATCAAGTACAAATCGGTGGTTTGAGAGGAAAAGAAAGAAGAAAAAAATTTGGGCAGAGAGAAGAAGAAGAAGAAGAAGAAGAAGATAAGAGGCAGTAAACAGTGAGTCACTGTTGTTTGAGTTTATCTTTAAATTTTGACTGAATTGTTGTTCTCTTCAAATGCACCGTTTTAGCATCACAAGAAGACAAAAGTTAACTAAACAAAAAATTCACTGTAGAGGCATTGCCTCTTTTTATATAGTTAATAGATTAGGGGGAAATGGTTTACAAGAGGAGAACTAGACTAGAAACCAAGTAAATAGAACTATAATGGTCACAACTAAAACTGAAAAGGAAAATGAACAAGCTCTTTCTATTCTATCCAGATGGACTGAGGTAGATGCAGTGATAACTCTAGAAATTTTATTCAAAAGGGCCAAAATTTATATATAAAAAAAAAATTCTAAAGTTAAAAATTGTAATATAAATGTCAAATAACAAATCACTACCTTATCAAATCAAAACTAATTATTGAGTTTAAAATAAAATGAGAAACATTAAATTCTAAAGATGCAAGATGTAAACACATATAATATAAAAAAAAAAAAAAAAAAAAATCTTGTATACATCTGGGCCTAGCATATAAGAATTATGTAAGGTTGAAATGTGAGCCCCACAGATACTTTCTCTGTATACACGTCATAAAAAAACAAAATAGAAAACTATAACAAGCTCTAGCGAGTCTTGTGAGGACGAGGATTTCAAATTTGATTTAAACGGGTGGTCAAGGTTATTTCTAAGGATGCACCTTGGACCTCAGGGACGAGAACTAGTTATGTGAGGCGCATAAAGTTAAAACATCAAAAAGGAAAGAAAGCAGACTTGGTACTAATAGAAATACGAGAAGGATGAAGAAAGAAGGATGTAGAAGCCATCCCCTCCGTATTAAAAATAAGACAATCACTCCTTTGGCCGCATTCATGAGGAAATGACCATGAACAGTGATGGCATAGCTAAGATTACAGGGTAAAGCTTACTAGTATGTTTCGAATGGGACAGGAGTCCTAGGAGTACAATCTCAACTCTCCAAGTGTAAAATTAAGATGATTTATGGCTGGATACAAAAGGAAAAGGAAGATCCATATGCATGGGAGGAAGAAAGAAAGAGAGAAAACCACTTTGTAGCCAAGAATTTGAACATTTATATAAGTAAAAAAGAAACGCATATATATAAGAACATACTTTCCTCGGGCTTGACCAAGGAGTGCTTTTCTTTTCAAATTTGTTTGTCTTAGTCATTTCATTTGCCCCCTATCCTATTGTGGTTAACATTTAACTCACTGAATGCTTAGTAACAAACCCATTCTCTAACAAATATATTGTTGTGGGCTTATTGGGCCATTGTCCAAATCCTTTGAGCCATGGATCAAATGCTGCCTTTATAAGTCCAATCTCAACATATAAAATAATAGAAAACTTAAGTTTTTAAAACATTAAAATGCAGGTTATACTACGATACAATACATGTTTATTAAAACATTATACCATTTTAGGCATTTTTCAGTTTGGATTTCCCATATACTCAAGGAACAAAAGAAACTTGCACTCTTTTGAGAGAGAGAGAGAGAGAGAGAGAGAGAGAGAGAGAGAAATTCGGGGTGGGGAACTAAAGAGTTGTGGGGACCAACTATCGAGGACTTTGAAGACTATGATGACGTAAGGGATTTTTTTCCCTAATGAGATTTGGGGTTTATGTTTTTTGGTAAACAACAAAGATATATATTAAAAGGCCATTTGAGATGGGATGACTCTTTAAACCAAAAAAATAATCAATAACATCAAAGTATATTGTCTCCTTTGTTTGTTTTATTATTTTTTTTTTTGTTTTTGAAATTGTTGATTTGGGAATTCTAGAAGTTGTTAAAAATGGATTTATTAGTTGAATTTGGAGGGGTTATGGGTTCATGAATGGGCTAGATGTTTTGTTTTGCTCTTTGTATTTTTCTTTTTTTTGGGCCTTTTTGAATCAATTATATAATTTTAGGGAATCCAAGTTTTTAGAGAGAACTAACAAAACTAATAGTATTTTTTTCTCTCTCTCTATCTCTCTCTCTCTCTCAAAATCCTAGGGGGGACAGTAGAATATTTATAGAATATTTACAAATAATATAACATTTTATTAGCATCTTTAATGGAAATTTTAAAAACTCAGGGCTAGCCCCTCCCTAGCTCCACCAGTGGGTGGATGACTACAGAATGGATGACATTGCACTCTTTCATCTCCCTCTTAAACACAAAACCATCCCTTTCTTAAATGGGGACGGTCCTATTTATATTGGTAGTGCCTTCCTCTCAATTGGGGGGGGGGGGGGGGGGGGAGGGGGGGAGGGGGGGAGATTGTGCATTGGAGATTGGAAGATACTTGTTCCATCAAGGGTCTCCTTAACCTTTTAGGGGAATGAGTGGGCTATTTGGTGAGGAGCACCATTAAAGTTGCAAGATCTAGGTGCTACTTTCCCTAATTCGTCGATGGTACTATTTGTGAGACTCTAGATATCCATTAGTTCTTCCGCGATTTTTTTGTACCCTCGGTGCTACCTTCCCTAATTTGTTGATTGTACTATCTATGAGACTTTAGATATCCATTAGTTCTTCCACGATTTGTTTGTACCCTTAGTCATAAGACGAGATCATGATATTCCTCGGCCATGTGCCAATCTAGAACGAGGATTAATGCTATGTTGTGCTCTATAGCCCAATGAGAGCTTTGACTTCATCCTTTCCCAACGCTCAACTAGCCTTTCTCGTAACTATCCCAGGTTGGACATAGGCCTCTGCTTTATTCCATTCCCACAAGAATTGGGATCATGGGAATTTTGCAAATAGTCCAACCCCTTACACTACCAAAAGAATTTTGTTTAACGAAAACACATTATTACTCATTAGTCAATGCAAAATAGCAAAAGGGATCAATTTTACACATCCAACTCTATAGACATCTCATTTTTACCTATTAATAACCTTGGTCCCTAACCCTAATGATGAGCTTGACATACATCAACCAATGGTAATTAAATAGTTTTCAATAATTCAGAGGTAGTCACAACTCAAAAGTACTCAAATCGCTTTGAAAATGATATTGAAAAATGAAATTTCTCACAATTTTGAACATACCTTTTGATCTACAAATAATATTTGCATAAGGTTTGTTTCATTAGAAATTAGACATCCTGAGCTTTAATGTAAATATAATTTTTGCATAATTTAGATGTAAAATAAGTGGATTATAACTGTTTTAAGTCAGGCCAGCAGTGTAGTCAAATTTAGGGTTCTGCATACTCATGTTTGTAAGCATGCACACATATACTCGACCATGCAAGCACATGGTGAATTCTATAACCTTAGAAATTCAATTTTAAGGGCCTAAACCTTTATTCTTTGATGGGAGTCTAGCCCCTGTATAAACCTTCAGGAATGTCCAAAACCCTCTAAAAGGCCCCGAAAACCCTAGTTTACAAGTATAAATACTTACCTTATGTCTCTAATCCAAACCCTAACTAGAGAGAGTTTTATTTATTTATTTATTATTTTTTTTTTTTTTTGCCTCCATATTTTTTAAAACCCTAGTTCAACTTTCTAAACACCCACACAACACCTAAGCCCATTTTTTATAGACTCAAAACCTCTTTTTAGCAATCTCTCAAGGCAAAAACTTGTTTTCAAAGTTATTTTCTAAATCTTTTTCAAAACCAATCTTTTTCTTGAGTTTTAATTATCTTGTTCTATTGTTTTCTTTAATTCTCTTGTTTTATCAATATAATCTCAGTATTGTAGGCACTGAGGGGTCAGATAAATAAAATCAAATTTGTGATCCAAAGCAAGGTGAGTATTCTTTCCATAAACTCCTTCTTTGTCTAATATGATTCATATGAGTTCTTGATATAGTTTCTTTAAATTGTTATATTTGATTTGTTTGATATTTTTAATTCTTTTGATATGTATTAATGTAATTTTGGGCTAATTATAATTTGTTTTGTAATTCTTGTTTTATTATTTTAGTTTTACGTAAGTTTGACATGATTGTCTATTTGACATTAGTTTAGTTTACTAGTTGATTTGTTTCATGGTTATTTGTTTATGTCGATGCTTTTTTTTTTTTAGGGGTTCAAACATGTTCATTTGATTTATGTGTTAATCTTCAATGATTGTTTCAATCTGTAAAAATGTGATTTTATGCAATTTTTGTATTAATGATGCATGCACAAGGTTTTGACCATGTATACGCATGGTTAAGTATATGTACGCACCCCAAACCCATATTAGGGAAAATTTCTTGTTTTTATTTTAATGAATTGTTTTTGACATGTTGTTTGATTCTGTTTGACACAATTTTAGGTTAATTAATTATGTTTAATTTTTTTTTTTTTATGTTTGTTTTAGTCATTTTGCCATAATATGTTTTATTTGATATCTTTCCTTGTAGGTTTGTTTTGATGTTATTTTTTCTTTTTAATATAATCTATTTAATTGTGGTTTTATTTTATTTTTTTCTTTATATGTTATGATGTAATCTTTGACATATTGTGTGTGTTATTTTATTAAGTGCATGATGTATGTTTAGGGTTAGGGTTAGAGATTTTGGCTCTTTTAATAGTTTCTTTATCTAAATATGGTCTATCAACACATAATGGAGGCTAGCCCACAAGCCAGGCGGTCTTAGGTACCTAACACCTTCCTAAGCCGTACCTAAACTCCAAACCTATAATCTGCTATGTAGACCTATGTATGTAAGTAAGGGCCCAAAATGCCCAATTTCATTCCTAGACCTAAACCAGGTGGTGACTCCTAAATCTCTGCCTCTAGTCTATTCAACTGAAGCATACTTCTCATGGGGGACATGAACCACAAGTGAGTAGTGCAAGACAGTGCGCTCACAGACTCTAAAAATCACTTACAATTTTGTAGGTAATGAGAGTATATATGGTATGGGAAAAGGATAGGAGAGTAATACTTAAAATCCGAGTTGTTAAAGTGTCTCATGGGTTGTCCAAGTCCCAAGTTACTCACAGGACATCCTTACTCTTAAACTTCCACATATGCTCCTCACATGGCTTTCTGTGAGTTTTGCAATCCCAAAGTAGTAGCGAGCTAGTCGCAAATTCAACTATCTTAAGCAATATTCACCAACCTAATACTAAACTCATTACAATTAAATCCCACAAAATACAAGGAAAAGAATTAATGAAATTACAACAATTTTGTCATGGAATACAACCAACATAAATATTATGTAGAAAAAACATAATTTAACATTTAAGGATTAGGGTTTTTATGCTTTAGATGAATAACATGAACATGCATTGATGAAGTGAAGGTAAGTCATGTCTATAAATATGCATCTTTGAACATAATGGTTGCTTTCTTTGATTGATGAATGCTATGACGATATGCTTGAGTGATTGAACATGCTTGATTAAATGTCATGATTATATGCTACTGCTTTGTTGATGTTGTTGTCTTATGATATACTTGCTGTAGAGAGGGAAAATTCTCGGCCTATCACAAGCTGACACGTCATACCACCAAGTCTACAAAGTATGGCTAATTACAAAACATCATATACTGCTACTAGAAATTTTCCAAATTCCATTAAGGTAAAAACATGAAAAGCATGCAAAATGCTAATCACATGGAGACACGTGTAAGTGATGATGCAAGCGAATCCGGCTGTGTAAGCGATGACCCAAGCAATCCGGCTGTGTAAGCGATGACACAAGCAAACCGATCAAGCTGTGACATGTGTCGCCAATCAGACTCCGCCACGTGTCGCTCACCTACCACCAAACTCCTATAAATAGAAGCCTTCCTAAGGCATTTGGAGAGGGATCTAAGGAGGAGGAGGAGGAAGACACCAAGATCTAGGGAAGGGGAGGACACCAAGCCATTTAGAGCACAAACAACAACAAAGAAATATTGAAGCTCTGCTGGAATCAAGCCCCAAAGCCTCCAAGAACTTCAAGAACTTCAACTTTCGAATACGAAGAACATTTGAAGGGAAATCATCCAAATCATCCTTCTAGATCTCGAAGGTCAATAAAATTAAGCTCAAAAGTCTCCAGAAACCTCATAAATCACAAATCAGTGAAGCTCTACGGATTCAAGCCTCCAAAGCCCCGAAGAACTTCCGCCACAAACCTTCGAATACGAAGAACATTCAAAACTAAATCATCCAAACCACTTGTCTAGATCTCAGAGGTCACTAGAATCAAGCTCAAAAGCCTCCAAAAACCTTCTAAACCACAAATCAACGAAGTTTTACGGATTCAAGCCTCCAAAGCCCCGAAGAACTTCCAATACAAACCTTCAAATATAAAGAACATTCGAAGAGGAATCATCCAAATCATCCTCCTAAATCTCAAAGTTCACTGGAATCAAACTCCAAAGCCTCCAGAAACCTCATAAACCATAAATCAGCGAAGCTCTACGGATTCAAGCCTCTAAAGCCCCAAAGAACTTCCACCACAAACCTTCGAAGACAAAGAACACACGAAGAACGTGAAGAACAAAGAATTTTTAACAAGTTCATAGCCAAAAATTCATTGTAATCTCGTTTCCAAGACCTTCGATCCATCCTTCAACCAAATTGAAGGATACCTTGTGTTCGAATCAAAATCACATCACATTATAAATCTTTCAAGGAGATCGAATCAGAGAATCACTCTTTTGTAATTACAGAGAATTGTGCCAGAATTTGTGGACGACTAAATTCCTCGGTTCGAAATAAATCAAACGAGTAAAATAGTTCCGTAAATACGAATTTGTATTGATGAATGTGTGGTACAATTCTCTGTGATTACAAAAGAGTGATCCTCTGATTCGATCTCCTTAAAAGATTTGTGATGTGGTTTTGATTTGAACACAAAATATCCTTCAATTTGGCTGAAGGGTGGATCGAAGATCTTTGAAACAGAATTACAATGAATTTCTGGCTATGAGCTTGTTAGAAATCCTTCGTTCTTCACGTTCTTCGTGTTCTTTGTGTGTTCTTCGTGTTCTTTGTGTGTTCTTCGTGCGTTCTTTGTCTTTGAAGGTTTGTGGTGGAAGTTCTTCGGGGCTTTGGAGGCTTGAATTCGTAGAACTTCACTGATTTGTGATTTATAAGGTTTCTGGAGGCTTTTGAGCTTGATTCCAGTGAATTTTGAGATCTAGGAGGATGATTTGGATGATTCCTCTTCGAATGTTCTTTGTATTTGAAGATTTGTGGTGGAAGTTCTTCTGGGCTTTGTAGGCTTGCATCCGTAGAACTTTACTGATTTGTGGTTTAGAAGGTTTTTGGAGGCTTTTGAGCTTGATTCCAGTGACTTTTAAGATCTAGGAGAATGATTTGGATGATTTAGCTTCGAATGTTCTTCATATTCGAAGGTTTATGGTGGAAGTTCTTTGGGGCTTTAAAGGCTTGAATTTATAGAGCTTTGTTGATTTGTGATTTGTCGAGGCTTCTGAAGGCTTTCGAGCTTGATTTCAGTGACCTCTGAGATCTAGGAGGGTGATTTGGATGATTTTGCTTCGAATGTTCGTCGTATTCGAAGGTTGAAGTTCTTGAAGTTCTTGGAGGTTTCGGGGCTTGATTCTAGCAGAGCTTCAATACTTCTTTGTTGTTGTTTGTGCTCTAGATGGCTTGGTGTCCTCCTCCTCCTCCTCCTTAGATCCCTCTCCAAATGCCTTAGGAAGGCTTCTATTTATAGGAGTTTGGTGGTAGGTGAGCGACACGTGGCGAAGTCTGATTGGCGACACATGTCACAGCTTGATTGGTCTGCTTGTGTCATTGCTTATACAGCCGGATTGCTTGGGTCATCGCTTACACAGCCGGATTCGCTTGCATCATCGCTTGCATCATCGCTTACACGTGTCTCCATGTGATTAGCATTTTGCATGCTTTTCATGTTTTTACCTTAATGGAATTTGGAAAATTTCTAGTAGCAGTATATGATGTTTTGTAATTAGCCATACTTTGTGGACTTGGTGGTATGACGTGTCAGCTTGTGATAGGCCAAGAATTTTCCCTCTCTACACTTGCTATCTTTGGATGGATATAATGTCATTACCATGCTAGATGAATATTAGGACCTTGTGTCATGAATGCTATGATTGAGATGCCATATTTGTGTGTTTAGATGCTTGTTAGTGTGTGTGTGTGTGTGTGCGCGCGCGCGCGTGTGTAGAATAACCTATTCCTTTGATGGAATTAGGATTTTGAACACAATGAGTGGAGGCCAACCTATGGGTCGGGTGGGCATGATTATATGCTACTGCTTTGTTGATGTTGCTGCCTTGTGATATACTTGCTGACTTTGGATGGATATAATGTCAATGCCATGCTAGATGACTATTAGGACCTTGTGCCCTAAATGCTATGATTGAGATGCCAAGTTTGTGTGTTTAGATGCTTGTTAGAGAGAGAAAGAGAGAGAGAGAGAGAGAGAGAGGGAGAGAGAGAGAGAGAGAGAGAGAGAGAGAGAGAGAGTGTGTGTGTGTGTGTGTGTGTGTGTGTGTGTGTGTGTAGAATAACCTATAAGAGGACCCTTTAATAGAATTAGGATTTATAACACAATGAGTGGAGGTCAACCTACGAGTTGGGTGGGCATGATTATATGCTACTACTTTGTTGATATTGCTGGCTTGTGATATACTTGCTGCCTTTGGATTGATATAATGTCAATGCCATGCTAGATGACTATTAAGACCTTGTGCCATAAATGCTACGATTGAGATGCCATGTTTGTGTGTTTAGATGCTTGTTAGTGTGCACGTGTGTGTAGAATAACCTATTAGAGGACGCTTTGATGAGATTAGGATTTAAACAGAATGAGTGGAGGCTAACCTAAGGGTCGGGTGGGGTTGGGTGTCTGACACCTTCCCATCCCCATACCTAAACTTTGAACACGTGGTCTGGAAAGTTTAATCCTTCACATAAAGGTGCTATATATATATGGTTTCTAGACCTAGTCTAGGTGGGACTCCATTTTCATCCTCGGCCTGATCCATTTTGCCGAGGCGTACTTCCCATGACGAAACCACTCATCACGGGTGCTTGCGCCTGCACTTAACCTTCAGTATAAATACCTTTCTACAGTATAAGTTGAAAGCACCCCAAAATTTTAAAGGAAAACCTGAAATTTCTCTCTCTCTCTCTCTCTCTCTCTCTCTCTCTCTCTCTCTCTTTCTAGAGTTAGTAATAGGAAGGTGCTTTGGTGTCTTAGACCTCCTAGTCTCAACTCACTAGAATAGATAGCTTGGTCTCCCTAGTCTTAAGTTACCAACTTCCTATTCATGAATCCCTCTCTAGAGAAACTTTTTTGCCTAGAATGCTCAGAAGTGTTAGTACATGCAAGTAAGGTTTTTAAAACTTCTTTTCATTATGCCTTAGTTTATTTAGATTCAAGCACAAGCATGTTTTTATTTCAAGTTCTTTGTCTATTCTTCAGTGTTAGTATGATAGATCTAGGTCGTTCTTAGTTTTGCACGTTGAAGGTTTCAATTCAAATAACATGTTCACATGATCTTAGATTAGGGTTTATCACACAGCACACACATATTTACCATGTCTTTTAATTCTTTGCATGCCTAAAATATACTTTTCAATGCTTGTTTTAATCCTTGGGCAGCAAAATGAAAGTGACAAGTGTCTAAGGTTCCTTCTAGTCATGTGCATTGCACATAACCCTTGAGCACATGTTGCTTTTTTTTTTTTTTGCCACATAACCCTATATATAGCAAAACATTTCCCTAAAAAAGTTATTGTTTGTTTGGTGGTGGTGACTTTTTCTCATTAAAAAATGTCTCCTCTCTCGCACTCTCTCTCTCTCAATGAAATGGGTGTATTATAAATGAAGTGATAAAAAAATAGAACATTTGATGTTGAGTGTATTGTAAAGTGGTATGTATAAATAGATAAAATATTTTTTAAGTTATTAAAAACTAAATTTTTTAGCACCACAAATATAAATGCTTTTAAACTACCACTACCAAGGACGAAACCAAGACTTGAAGTTAAGAGGGTGGCACTGTTGTTGGATGCATGCGATGACTTGGTTTTCGGCTTTGCTGCTTAGCCGGCAAGATTTTTGTTTTATTATTATTATTTTTATGTGTGTGTAGAGTGTGGCTTTTGTTGTTCAGGAAAAAATTATTTTGTTTAAAATTTTTTATAGGTCCAAGTTGTTTGTTTTTGGTAAAATTGGTTGATTGGTCTTAATTTTTTTAGATTTGCTATCAGTAATTTTTGTTGTTGTGCTAATTTTTTGGACTCATATATTTTGTTTTAGATTTTAGATTTATAAATTGTTTTATGGCCTTTAAAAGGAGGAAAATACTAGATCTACAAACTTTTTTTACAAATTGTTGTTGTAATGAGTGGTTATTAGTAAGTAAAATAGTGATGTAAGTAGTAAGCCAAGATGCAAACTAGTAAGAATTTGCTACCTCAATGTTTGTAAAAAAGTTTATAGTTGTAGCATTTCTCTTATAATGATCAATGATATTATTTAGGGCGAAAAATATAATTTTATTGAACAAGTAGTACCTATATATATATACACACACACACTTCAATTCTTTAAATAAATAAAAAATAAAAAAAAAGGGGTCATTGCCCCCAAGTCCATGAATGACTCCACATCCATGACCACTGCCACCAAACACAAACCCCTATGAAATTTACAACTAGCATAAACCCCAAAATGCAAAAACGTCACTGTACATAATCACCATCACGGCTATGAGACGACTATTATCTAAATAAATCTATGATTAGTCCTTCAGACAACCATTTGCTTGTAATAATAATAATAATATGAATGGGATGAGGCAAACGGATTTGGATCGAGTGTACCGAGTGCAATTCACCTCAACTCTCACCACACAATTTTTTTTTGTTACTTTTTCATTTTTTATTTATTTAAGAGCTGACATTGAAAGTCATGTTTTTTAATTCTCAATCTCAACCCTTAATAGTTATAGCATCAGGTGATCTCAATCCCGCAGTGAACACAAGCATAGAGATTCTTAAGTGGAGAGTTACAGTACGGTAGCTACATTTTTTTATTTAGAGGGGGGGGGGGGGGGGTTGTTATCCACCATTCCGTAAAATATAAATCTCATTTATATTCATAGATGAAAAAACAAAATATAAGGGAAAATATGAAAGAAATAAGCATGACATTTATTTGTAACCTTCATTATTATTGGCAGAATTTTTTATTTAGGATAAAGCTCCTAAAAACATTTCGGATGCAAATACAAGAAAGTATACAATAACCACATTGTATTATATCTACCAAGGATATACTATCAAGATAAGATTATCTCCCATAGTCAAAATCCAATAATGCTACATGGTCCCTCACGGTATCATTCACATCAGCACTTTGATTATCAACATCATAATTGTGAGAATCTGATGTCTTGGTGTGCAAGAATTTAGTTTCTTCTGAGTTAGAATCAACATTGTCTCTGGAATGCTTCTCCATCTTTCTTAAATCCTCCTATTTTGTTGCTACTTCCTTCATAGTAGGCCTATCCTCTTTCAATCTTAAGCACATCTTTGCAAGATTTGCAGCTTCCTTTAGTTGCTCAACATTTTCTTCATTTGCTATATGTTTTTCAAGAACTTCAAACAATCTATTATCCTTGGAAAATGAGAGAAAGTATGTGGCTATACTTCTCTCTTCCTCAGGCCTATCAAATGAAAGAGCTTTTTTTCCAGTTAATAGCTCTACAAGGACCACTCCAAAGTTATAAGCATCACGCTTTTCTATCAATTGACTTGTTTGCATGTATTCAGGATCCAAGTATCCCAATGCTCCTCACACCATTGCAGCTAATTGTGTTTGGTCTAGTGGAACCAATTTTGAAGCTCCAAAATCTGATACCTCTATTGTGCTAGTGCTATCCAACAATATGTTTGAAGACTTGACATCTCTATGGATTATAGGTGGAGAAGCTACAGAGTGCAAATATGATAGTGCTTCTGCTGTTTCTGCAGCTATCCTAGGACGAGTTTCCTATGATATGGTGGACATCTTACTTTTATGATGAATGTACTCGAAGAGAGTACTGTTGGGTATGAATTCATAAACTAATAAAGGAACTTGTGTCTCCAAATAATAGCCTAATAATTTAACCACATTCCGATGAATAATTTGGGAAAGTACAACTACCTCATTGATGAATTGTACAATTTGGCTTTCATCTCCTATTTTTGACTTCTTGATGGCCACAATCATATTATTTGGTAAAATTCCTTTATAAACTTTATAAACTGTACCAAACCCTCCCCAGCCAATGATTAGAGTTTCATCATAATTGTTGGTAGCCTTTTTCAACTCTTTCATGGTGAAGATTTTGGTTGTTTCAGCTGAATTTTCTTGTTTAGAGAATTTCTGTTGTAAAATTAAACCCCGATTCTGTTCAAAAAACCTTTGTTTAAGCTTGATCAACTGTCTTTTCTTAACTATCAAATACAACCAAGAGCTACAAACAAGCACAACTATGAAGCTTATGCCAATACCTACATTAGAAAGAAATAAAATATTAGCTTTTTTGGCATAATTATAAAGTACATCGAAGAGAAACTGACAAGCAGAGCAACGAAGATAATGCCAACACCCTTTTTTTTTTTTTTTTTTAGTTTGAGAATCACTTATGCCAACACTTTGTGTTTGATTATATTTGAAAGAAACAAGATATTATTTGTTATATACTGTTGTGACTGAACAATCAGAAAGTGCGACTCATGGTTGCCTTCTTGTTTTTAATCTTTTAGACCATTTGAGATTAATTAAATATCTTTATACTTGTGCATCATATCAATTTTTTTTTTTAGAAGAATGCACCCTATAAAATTAATTAATCTCTCTCTTTATATATATATATATATATATATATATATATATTTTTTTTTTTTTTTGGACAAAAGTTACATACACTACCTTAGATGCTGTTTTTTAAATTCTCTTAAGATTCTGTCATGTGGCTACTTAACTGAAATATATACTTTTATTCCATGATAAAAAAACTATTTGGCAGAATCTTAAAAGGAGAACCTAAAGAACAACAGCTAAGTAATATACTTAAGTTTTACCCATATAGATTCTACAATTAAAGTTCAATTTTGCGCCATGTATCCTAAATCATTTATTTTTAGAGAGAGTTTTATTTCTTAATTTTAGAATCAAATATGAGACCACATCATAAATATCCATCCAAATGAGTTATTGCGTACTAGAATTAATGAACATAAAAAAAAATTTAAAAATATATAATTTATATTTTCTACCTAATAATATTCTTACAAGACTTTTTAAAGAGTTAATATATATATATATGACTATCAATAATATTTAAATTATATATATAAGAATTATATTATACATCTTAATATATATCTTTTAAGAATATTTATGCATATGCATAAGGTTACAAGCTAGTCTCTCTCTCTCTCTCTCTCTCTATATATATATATATATAATAGGTGAAGTAGAGAAAAACTCCAATTGCAATTCTAAATTAGAATTTTAATCTATATTGTGCCACGTGTCAATGTAAATATGAAATTGAAGTTTAATTTTCCTCCATCTGTTGTAATTCCGATGTGCTTCTTTTTTTTTCTTACATCCATATATTTTCAGGTTCACCTCCCTTTTCCACACCCACGTATATTCAGGTTCACCTCCCTTTTTCACACCAATTTAGACACCTTAATATACAGCTCTCCTCTTCTTCAATCAATGCTATGGAATTTCAAAAGAATCTCTCAGTATCAATAATGCATGTATTTGGGTATTTCTGTGTCTTATATAAGAAAAGGTTCTCCAGATATTCCGATTGTACTTGTCTTTACAATTTTTATGGTCTGATTTATACTCTGCAAAACGAATTCCAATCGTTCCTAAGATTTGATTGCTACTTTCTTTCATCTGCCTATACTGTCCTTCATTTTTATGTAAATTTTTTTTTTGTTATTATATAATTTTGTGGTTTTCCTATGATTGATGATGCATGTTTATTTTCTTTTATCTGCCCATACTTTCTTTACTTTTTGTCAATAATTTTTATTGTTTAATTATAAAATTGTTTTGTTTTCCTATTATTGATGTTGCATATTTCTTTTCTTTTTCATAACACGTTATCAGCACGAGTCTCTCCCAATTTTGAAAAGAAGTTGTAATCTCATTATTCTTCAAACATCAAATATTATTTGTATAATTTTCTCAACTCACTGTAAGTTTTTTTTAAAGAATTAGTATTTATCCTATTTGTTTGTCTTTACATTTTATGCTCATAATTTTAGTGATTTTTAATTGATTAAAAAAAATTATGAGATTCACATTATTCTATTGTTATATATTGTTACGAGATGCACGTAATGAGATTCACATTTAATTGATTAAAATATTTTACTAAAAATGGTTTGTGATAAAGCAACTTAATCATAGTTATGTGTACCGTGTATGAATCAACCTTGGAAATATATGTCTATGTAGCAGTCTTTCATTAGAATTTTGTATGATAAAAATATCTGTTAAAAAATTACATAATGCTAAGTTTTATTAAACATGAATAAGCTAAGTCTTTTAAATATGACTAAACTCATGATTAATAAATATAAAAAAACAAAACCAATAGTGTCACTTAAATAATAAAATGTAATATATTTATTTCCATTGTTTTATTAAATTATATCCATTCCTGTGCGGTAGCATGAGTTACATACTAGTTTATTTAAAGCCAAAGCATAGAGAAAATCAATTTAAATTCTAAATTGGAGATTAATTTTGCGTCATGTGTCCCATCTAATTTTAAAATTTCTGTGTCAAGTGAATTATTAGATGCATAAAATTAGATAGTTTAAATTCAATTAAATTCTAAATTTAATTTCAATTGGAGTTCAATTTTGTGCCTCGTGTTCCATCTAATTTTTTAATTTTTGTGACAAGATGCAAAACCCAAGAGTCAATGCACCCTATCAAGTCTAATTTTGCGCCATGTGTCCCATCTAATTTTAAAAATTTCTGTGTCCAGTGAATTATTAGATGCAAAAATTAAATAATCTAAATTCAATTAAATTCTAAATTGAATTTCAATTGGAGTTCAATTTTGTGCCTCGTGTTCCATTTAATTTTTTAATTTTTGTGACAATTGAATTATTAGATGCAAAAACCCAAGAGTCAATGCACCCTATCTATCTATCTATATATATATATATATATAGATATATATATATATTTAAAGCCAAAGTAGAGAATTCAATTAGATTCTAAATTGGAGTCTAATTTTGCTCTATGTACCCATCTAATTTTAAAATTTGTGTCAAATGAATTATTAAGTGCAAAAATCAAAAAGTCTAAATTCAATTATATTCTATATTGGATTTCACACAAAAATTCAATTTTATACCACGTGTCTTATATAATTTTTTAATTTTTATGACAAATGAATTATTTGGTGCAAAAACCGAAGAGTCTAGATTCAAAATCATATATATATATATATATATATATATATATGGGTTGGGTTCAAGTTACGCCTAGTGTAATTTTAAGCAATAATACATCACCTAATATTTTTTAATTGGATGCGAATTTTAGCAAATTTACCGTTAAATTACATTATCTTCGTATATTCTCCATTCTTACAAAATTTCAATGTAATCAAAGATTTATAGTCCAATATGATCAAAGTTTTATAGTTATGTCATCAATCAATTGATTAAATTCAATTTTTTATAATTTAAAATAATGCATAAAAAATGAGTTTATGGATTAGATAGTAAATAATATACAATTAACATGAAAATTAGCATAAATGTCAAGAACATATGGAACATGTAATTTAATGGTAGAATTTTCAAAATATTAATGTTATAACAAGTTATTGGGTGGTGTAACATTACTTATAACTATATCAGATGTAACTTGAACCCATGAGTAATAAATTTATGGCTTAAAAAGGGTGGAAGTTTACACCATGTATAATTTAAACTCATACACACACACATGTATATGTATATATAATTTTGATTATTTTTAAATGTACTTGTATATATGCATGGGGTTGTACATTAATGCAAAATATTAATAATGGCTAAATAATATCACCTATAATTTTTGTATAACAAGTACTATAGTTCCCCCTCAAAAAAAAAAAAAAAAAAAAAGTACTATAGAAAGTTAATAGGAGAGGATGGAAGAATTGATCGTGAAACTTTTTTATAATTTAGAGACAGAAAAAAAAAAATATATATATATATATATATATATTAGGAATGAAAACTCAATTTAATGTACACTTTAGTGACAACTTTTTTTTTTTTTAACCTAGTTTTGTTGATCTTAATGAGAAATTTATACTATTTCACACCGGTAGTTGAAGAAATAATCAAAACACAGTACAACAATTTTGTCCGAATATATTTCATGGGTTTTTCCCTCCCTTCGTTTCCTTGGTTAAGTAAAATGTTTTATATACATATAATGTTAAGTCAAGATGCTATACTTCCAAAACTGGCCATAGACGCCAGAGAAACCATTGTTCCTTGCATACTTCCTACTATTATATATTAACATGGGGGTCTATAAAAAGTAGCCCCCAACAGCAGCCTGAATTCAATCCTTTCTAATTCCTTATATCATATCCTCCTCTACAAATCCCAGGTCGTCAATTAGCTGAAAGGTTGGTATTTTCAGTTCAGAAACAAATAAAACAAACAAAATTCAAGCTACCCAGAAATGAAATTGCCCCAAACAAACTACATATTTAAATATAAATGATGACACCCAATAATTTAAAAAAGAAAAAAACAGTATTAGTATCTTACCTCCCAGAAAGTTGTGATTTTTTTTGGTGAGAGTGATGCAAGACCGTTCTGGGAATCCTATGGTTATAGATACAATGTTGTCTGTGTGAAGAAAGGTAAGTGAGGAATGAAATTTGGGTACATGTGGATATGAAGAGTGAAGGGGATAATATTATGGTGTGGGAAAGAAGCTAAATTTGGTTGAGAGGGAATATATGTGAAAATATGTGTGGCTGCTTCTCCGCCTATCAATGTGTAATGTCACGCGATGATAAGGCTGTGCCTTGTTTTGTTTCTAACTTTCTATGGTCCATGCCTTTGTGGTTTTTCTTTTTTCTCTTTTTTTCTATTTGTAATATTAGGGTTATTGACGTAACTAGTTTTCCACCGCTAGATCAAGGTGATTGATTACAGCCATTGATCTAAGGGAACTAGCAACTGTCCACCTAGGCCTGTTCAAGGATATACTGGCACCGACAAAACCGGCCTAACCGCGCCGCCCCGCCCCGCCCCGCCCCGCCCCGCCCCACTCAGAGCTCTGCCGAAGGTTTCCAACACGGTAGTCAGCGGTAAATTTTCAGTGCCAATGTCAGACCGGTGAGGCCATCGGCGCCAAGATGTGCACACCGACGAAGACCAAACCGACCCGAGCATGTTTTATATATATATATATATATATATGTTAACATGTACAAGAAAGAACTGAAGAAGAAGAAGAAGAGGCCTAACGTTCATCCATGAACAGGCCTTATCAAAAAGATATTTTAAATTAAAGAGGAAGTTAATGTGTGTGAGGCTGTGAGAGGAATAGTCAACAAAAAAAAAAAAAAAAATGTGTAAGTTTGTCTAAGTCTTTCTCAGTCCAAAACGTGTGTCAGAGAGTGGTCTTTGTACGTTTTTAGACTCCTTAAAACAATCAAATTAACCTAGTTATTTAGCCAAGTTACTAACTTAAGTAAATTATGCAGATCTAGATTAACACAAACAATCATATTATGCAAAGCAGCGGAAATATAAAGAACACAATGATATGATGACTTATGAAAACCAAACTGGTAAAAAATCTGAAGAGGATTTAACTTAGCTATTCTCAAGGTAAAACTGAATCCACTATGAAAGAATTGAAGTTTACACAATAGCGACTTAGACCACTAATATCCTATTGCTACATCGAGTAGGAAACTTACTACCACGACCACATAACAGCTCCGAGTCCATGGACTACTTCTTTCTTGGATTCCCTGCAAGCACAAGAACTCCCGCTTGTTTATCTTTAAGCTCTTGATGCAGCAATTGAATGATCATCAAGTTCTTGACATAATCTTGATCCTCGATAACCCTAAGTATGTGTGAAGGCAAACACTTCTAGATCTCACAGAAGATTCATACACATAGCATCTACAACCACTAAAAACGTGGCTAGGGTTTTCCCTTTTATACCTAGGGCAAAAAATAAAACCCTACACATAAAACGGGCTTGGGCTGAGTTGGAAATATCTGCAGAAAAAACAATCTGCACAACTTTTGATCAATCGAGTTTAATTCTCGATCGATCGAGCCAATCAGAATTGCATAGTAAATTCTACAGCAACTCGATTCCAACTTTACATAAAAGACACATACTTTGAGTAGTTTAAACAAGACTAAAACGTTTTTTATCATGGTTTGCCAATATTACAAATTAGTGTTCTAATACATTTAAATCTAAAGGTCTTAGAACCTAACAAACTCCCCCTTTGGCAATCCGTGACAAAACACAAACATAACAAAGTGCTCAAAGTTTACATAGAAACAGCCCATTACAAAAACATAGCCCAACATAACAAATTCAACCGAACTACTATCCATCAGTTGCAAGTGTAGACAGCAGCATAACTGAATCAACCTGTATATTCCTGTAACACTTAACAAACACATAAACGCATGTGTGGAAAATACAAGTAAAACAATGTAACTTCTTGATTTCCCAAAAACATAAACTACAAGACATATATCATGAATAAACTCATCAATAAACAATGTAGCATAATGTGAAACAAGAAACAGATAAACAAAACAAATATCTCCCCCTATCATGGACAACCCAATAAAAACATCATGAGCCAAAAAGATACATACAATCTAAAAACCTAGATATAATCTAAAAACTCCACAACTCCAAACAACTCAAAAATCTCCCCCTAACTACAAAAACTCCTCTCTACACCATATATGCACTCCTCCTTTTTGTGACGAATTGTCAAAGGGCACTCACTCATCATTAAAAGGAGGTGTCAGTCTAATACTCTCCAAACCTGCTTGCAAGGCACAAAGCTCATCAAGCATGTCCACCAAAAGCTGACCATGAGCTGCCTGAACGGTCATGACAGTCTCCAACATACGCTGAATGTCTGAATCATCCGAAGTAGAAGGCGGAGGAACATCAGTAGCAGCAGCAACAGTAGGAGGATCACCAGACGCCTCAGCAGAAGTATCACCTATAGTAGAGGGAGGAGGAGGAGGTACGATACCAGAAGAGTCAACCCTAGGACGTTTAGACCTTGCTCTCAACTGAGCAGCCCTTTGACTAAGAAAGGTGGCACCTATAGGAGCAATAATATGAACGGGCTCAGACGCGGGAAACTCATTTAAACCAAGATGAAGAAGAATCCTATGGATAAAAACAGGAAAGAAAAAAGCATGAGCAGTAGAACTACTCTGATGAACCTTGTTCAAAGAACGAAAAAACAGAAAAGGAAAATTGATAGGCCACAAGGAATGACAAGCAATCCGAAAGAAAAGATAGTGGATCTCAGAGAGCTCAGCAGTAGTGATCCGAGGATTAGAACCCTACTGGATAGAAGACCTAGTGATGTAAGACATGATGTTGTCTAGGGGAGGAGACTCATTATAAGGGTAAACCGGATGTTGAACAAAAGGCACCCCAAGAGCATTAGCCACTATCGAAGGGGTAATGGTGTACTCATCATCACGAATCCAACTTCTCACGAGAGTGCCGGAATCTTAGGAGTAAACAGAGAGGTTCAAGTAGAACTCTCTAATCAAGATAGCCAGAAGGGGGTGAGAAATATCTAACAAAGGTAACCAACCCCTACGCTCAAAGTTTCTCCTCATTTCTGGATCTAACTCATCTAAAAGAACATTTCTCTTAGCCCAAATGTTCCTCTTAAGATTAAATGTCTCAAAGGTCTCTTGGTGCTTCACACTCAAAAACTTCTTACTCTCAAAGGATGGAGCAGAAGAAAAGGAGCATGTCCTATTGGCTCTAGTTTTTCTAGGCATGATGCTAAGGAAAGAACAGACAAACAGAAAAGAACCAAAACAGAAACAAGAGAAAACCAAGGGCAGATTGCAAGTTAGCACAAAACAATATAGAAAATATCAAATCTATATGATGCATGAACAAAATCAACACATGATGCATGATCTAATGCAGTGAGAATAAGTTCAAATTAACTTTAAAATCACAAAATTGGCTTAAGCATAGAGTTTAGAACAAAAACCCCAAAATTTTGAGATACCACTTGTACAATTTTCAAGAAATTGACCAATTGATCATCACACAAGATAGATAACACATTAAAATTATCAAAGTAATCAATCCAACAAGCCAATTTCATCAAATTAAACTGATTTGAACAAAATTCCCAATTTAGGTAATTTCAAGCCCTAGAAATTCAAATTTTCCACAAAACTCCAAATTGATCAAATTAAATCACCAAGAACTGTTGTATACCAACCCACAACAAAAACTCATTGATTAATTTTGAAAAAAATAGCCTAAATCAACACAAAACCTAAAAAATCTTAGGTTCGAATTTTCCCTCTAAATGCATGATTAAATGCATGAAAACTGAAAATAAATGAAAAATGAAGGGTAGAATGGTCTTACCGGCCTTAGAAGACAAAATCCTTGCAAAATGTTCAGAGGAAAACGACAAAAATAAACTTTGACTCTTAGACCGGTTGAAAAGAGAGAGAAAAAGGTTGAAAAGTTTTGAAAAAGATGATGAACACGTGAAACTCAAACCATTTAAAAAACTTCCTGTGCAATTTTTAATCAGTAGAAAATTAGGTTCGATCGATCGAAAATGCCTTCGATTAATCCAACAGCGATCGAGTACAGATCGAAACAGACAGAAGTTGACCAATATTTTAATCGTAATTTCGATCAGTCAAGAAACAGCTTCGATCAATTGAAATTCTAGAAAAAAAAAACAGTTTTTTTTTAAAAACACAGCATTTTTATGTAGAAACTCCTCAAAGCAAAGAAATTTATAAATAAAATGTATGAGTATGAGATGAAATGTTTTTCAAAACACATGATTTAAGCCCAGATTTCCCAAAAATTAAAATTTTCACTCAATTCACCTTAAAATCTCAAAACTTCAAACACATCATACATTTAAACTCAAGGAAGTTTCAATCTTGGATGGCCAAACCAAAATCACACATAATAACATGTACAAAGTTTAGCAAAGAGTAATTTGTGTAGTGTATGCAACTAGCAAAAGCTTGAGAGACATATGAGGTGATATGTGAATAGTAATTAAGCACAATTTCTACAAAATCCATCACATATTTTTAAAAGAAATTATCCCTCAAAGAGTTACATCTTATAACTCTTACATCTCCTAGAATAAAAGCTTGCAATCATGTAAGTTTCTTGATTTGTCTCATAATGTACACACCAATTTTATTTAATCAAAAACTTATGAAGAATTAGAAGGGATAATGTATACACCAATTTTATTTGATTGAAATTATTATTATCCAATAATGTACACACCAATTTTAACATTTAAACTGAAGCTACACCTTATGTTTTTTTTGTACATGTGCTACACTTTCTCGAGGACGCAATCTTACGATATGCACTAAAGTGTTCATGATTGGCTAATAAACAGTGGTGATATGGTTATTTATGCCTTTCTCATTAAGATCAAGTCCGACAATCAAAGGCATGTGACTTCAAGATCAAGATAAAGTGATCAAAAATTATAAACATCTTCCTACACAACATGCACTACAAAGCTTAAACTAAAAAAGTGCAATAAAATAAGCTCATCTAAGCTAAATAAGGTACATAAACATGTTATGTAAAGATAAATTGGCCAACCTTGATATCAAATCCAAAAAAATGCAAAACACATTTTGCTTCCCTTGTTTTTTTTTTTAATTTATTTTTTATGAAAATAACGAAAACATCCTAGAATGAAATGCATGAATGTTATGCAATGCAAATCCTAGAAAAACAAAGAGAACAAAATAATAAATACCAAAAAAAATGGTCACAAAGAGTAGAGCAATGAAGCACAAGGATCATGTAAGAAAGACTCACTTAAATTGAGCATTTTGCATTCAAAGCTTTTTAGATGCACCTTGAACATTGGAGTTCTTATTCATGTTAGAATGATTTTCAACTATAGAATTGGAATAAAGGTTTAAAGTCTTTACCAACTCATCAATAAGTACCATAGGATCTTGTGCTTGAGGCACAAGTACTTTTAGTTTATTTGCTCGCTTAGCAGCTTGCAACTTGAAAGAGTTTAGACGGATGTGTCCAGATTTTTCACAAAAATGACAAACCCATGCAGATCTATCATGCAGTTTGCCCTTAGAAGGATTAGAGGTCTTAGGTTTAGACTTTTGAAGATCAACCCTAATCTTTCTTGGAGGTATGACTTCTACAGGTTTGATAGCCTCACATACAAGGGGCTCAAAAGAAGGAACAAAGTTTGTGGAGTGTGTTTCAGAAACAGAAATGCTTTCTACAAAACCTAATACAATCTTGTCTAAAGTTCCAAATTTTTAACTCTATCAAGTAAAAGCATGTTCTCAGTCTTCACATTATTCAATAGTTCATTAGCATCAAATAATTTCACAAGCAAATTTTTATTTTCAAGCTCAAGAGATGCAATATTCTTTAAGCTTAGATTAACATTCATAGCATCCTTTGCAGCAACTTTTCAAAATTTATTGTAGGCTTCTTAAAGATCTGCATCCTCGGAAAGTTCCCCATCAGAAGGGTTCTCCTCAACAACAACACTTTCATCAACTATAGTAATAGCAGTGAAAGCAATGAAGTTTCCATTCTCATCACTACTAAACTCATTGTTAGAAACTTCATCATCACTAAGGGTTACAACCATAACATTACCCTTAAACCTCAAGTATGTAGGACATTCAGATTTCATATGACCATACCCTTGACACCCAAAACATTGTTGACCCATAGAATTATTAGAAAGTTGACTTACTTTTTCTTTAGGTTTATCAGTGTTATTAACCTTAGTGAGATCATTCCTCCTAAAATTTCTAGATTCAGCAGTGTTCTTACCTCTTGCCTTTTGTTATTGTTCCTAAGAAAATTTTTAAAGTTCTTGGCAAGATATGCAATCTCTGTAGTAAAGAGCTCATCATCAAATCCACTCATATCAACAAACTTAAGAGCCATTGATTTGGATTTGCTAGTCTTAGGTAGGTCCAACTCATAGGACTGAAGAGATCCTACAAGTTCATCAGCAGGATTGAAGTCCACATCCTTGCTTTCAGTGATGGCAGTCATTTTGGGTCTAAAGTCCTCAGTCAAGGATCTAAGAATCTTCCTAACAATTTTAAGTTAATCATAGATTTCACTCAGATTGTATGCAGAATTAACAATGTCATTAAGTTTAACATAGAATTCATCAAAAGATTCATCATCAAACATCCTAATGCTTTCAAATTTAGTAGTTAATTGCTACAGTTTATTAATTTTAACTGCCTTTGTGCCTTCATACACAGTTTGGAGGATATTCCAAGCAGTATGAGCAACCTCAACATTAGAAATTCTCTTAAATTCCTCCATAGAAACAACATTAAAGATAGCATTCATGGATTTGCTATTAAAAGTTGCTGCTTCTTTCTGAGAAGTTTGCCACTCACTCACAAGAGTAGTGGGCTTCTCTCATCCGTATTCAACGGAGTTCTAGACTCTCTCATCAATAGATTTCAGGAATGTTTTTATCCTGACTTTCCAGTAAGCATAATTATTCCCATCAAAGTGAGGAGAAATAACAAGAGAGTGTCCGTGTTTTATGACAACTAGGGTCAAGGATCAGCTCAGAGATCAAAAGATCTTCAACAATAGAGCTACCTGCTCTGATATCACTTGTACATTTTTAGACCCCTTAAAACAATCAAATTAACCTAGTTATTTAACCAAGTTATTAACTTAGGTAAATTATGCAGATCTAGGTTAACACAAAACAATCATATCATGCAAAGAATAGGAAATATAAAGAACACAATGATATGATGACCTAGGAAAACCAAACCAATAAAAAACTTGGGGAGGATTTAACCTAGCTATCCACAAGGTAAAACTGAATCCACTATGAAAGAATTGAAGTTACATAATAGCAACTTAGACCACTAATATCCTATTGCTACCTCGAGTAGGAAACTTACTATCATGACCACGTGACAGCCCCGAATCCATGGACTATTTCTTTCTTGGATTCCCAGCAAGCACAAGCACTCCCGCTTGTATATCTTTAAGCTCTTAATTCAGCAACTAAATGATCATCAAGTTCTTAACATAATCTTGATCCTTGATAACCCAAAGTATGTGTGAAGTCAAACACCTCTAGATCTCACAGAAGATTCACACACAGCATCAACAACCACTGAAAACGTGGCTAGGGTTTTCCCTTTTTATACCTAGGACAAAACATAATACCCTTCACGTAAAACGGGCTTGGCCTGAATTGGAAAAATCTGCAGAAAAACAATCTGCTCGACTTTCGATCGATCAAGTCTAATTCTCGATCGATCGAGCTAGTCAGAATTGCACTAATAAATTCTGCAACAACTCGATTCGAACTTTACATAAAAGATACATACTTTGAGTAGTCTAAACAAGACTAAAACGTTTTGATCATGGTTTGACAACATTACAAATTAGTGTTCCAATACATTTAAACCTAAAGGTCTTAGAATCTAACAGTCTTGTCTAAGTGTGTCTCCCAGTTGTATTTTTTGAAAAAAAAAATATTAAAAAAAAAATTTTGTATGACCGTATGGGTTAGTGGGTTACAATCATGCCACTTGAGTTTTTTTAAAAAAATATATATATTAAAAAAAAATGCCGCATGGTTATAGCCATTCTCTTGCCACTTGCATTTTTTGAAAAATAAAAAATGAAGGCTATCACTGTTTGAGTCAGTCACTGTGCAAAAAGGTTTTTGCCCTTTTGACCTCAAACACACAAGTCTTATCTATTGAGTTGTTTCTACTCAACTGCTCTCATTAGTCCTTTCTCCTCTTTAATCATTTCTCCTCTTTAATCATTTCTCCTCTTTACTCTCATTTATCCTTTTCACTCTTTAGACTTTTGCACTTTTAAGTCATTGTATTAGATTTTTTTTTTCCTTGTTTTCTCTCAACCGCACACGGCACCCAATTGTCTAACACTCTAACTTGTCTCTTTCTCTCTTTTTTAGACTTTTGCTCTCAGTCTCTAAGACTCCACTTACTCCATGACTCAGCTTAGTTACACTCAAACAAGTAGTTTGTAATGGGTTTTAATATTTGGGTTTGTGATGGGTTTTGAATCTTTTGATATTTAGATTTGATCTAAGTTTTGTTTTTGGTTTGATTCCTCGAGTTTTCTGGGTCTAATTTTGGTTTTAAAATTTAGATATCTCTTCCTCTGTGTGTGTGATAGACAGGTGGACACCGACCACCACGCCAATTGGAACCGCCATTGAGGTTGCCGGAGAACCGTTCCTCAGGCGCAGCGACGGCTTGGGTTTTAAGGAAATCGAAGATTCCGGTGCGGTGCAGAAACGGCCACAAAAACCGGCCACATGCATGTACAGCCCTAAGTCAACCTCAACAGTCAAACTCGTGTATTTTTTTTCCTCTCTAATTTATTTATTGAAAAATTTGACCATTTTGTTGTCGTTTTTTTTTTTTTTTTTTTTTTTGATAAAACCATTTTGTTGTTGTTGTTGTTTGAGTAGGCAGTGGAACATGGATGTTTGTTTTGCAGTCTTATGTTATCTCTTCGATGCATGCTGCTAGGATGGGAAATGGATTTGGTGTAAGTGATCTTCGTTCCAATTCCAAGTAAGAAGGCCATAATATATATGAGAAAAGGGAACATTATATCGCAATACTCAATAATTATGTGTCAAAACAGAGGACTAGCTAGATGTTTACGCTTTAAAGTAAACTTGTGTTGGTTTGGTATGGTTAAATATTATTATAAAGGACAAAATTCAGGTACAGTACTTAAGTACTATTCTTTAAGTATTCCTATTAAGATTAGTCATGTGAATTTTTTCTCATGGAATAAAAGTGTATTTTTTAGTTAAGTAACTACATAACTGAATCTTAAAAAAAGAACCTAAAAAACAGCAATTAAGACTATAATTAAATTTTTTTCCTTTTATAAATACAATAGTATTTTAATTTATTGTGTCGGAATCTAATGATATATGTTTTTATCATCCGGTACAAACCAAGCCAAAATTGGGAATTAACATTAATTTCCAAACAAAATAATTAGTAAGCATTGTTACAAAACTATATTTTTTAGTAACATCTCGAGTCTAACAGAGTCGATTTTGAACTTATAAATCTAATCTCAAAGACTCGATTTTCATGGTCTAATCACATCTGATGTGGCATTTTTTCCATGTGGCGTCCACTTGGAAATCGAGCCTCTAAGACTTGATTTATAACCCTTAAAATGCCAGAAACATAAACTAGGAAAAAAAAAAAACTAGAATCATAACCCTTAAAACGCCCTCACCTTCTCATCATAGAAGAAACAAAGAGAAAGCGCTCACGGCGAGGTTTCTCACCACCACGCACTGTCCCTTCGTCTTTCGCCTTCGCTGCTTTCGCTCTTCCTCCACCTCCACCTCCACCCATTTTTGACAATCACTAGCCGCTTCAACGCGCAGCATCTATGCCCCAGATTAAGATCCAGAAGACCAAACAGGTGAAGCCGGTTGGGGCTACAATTATCGAAGAGGAGGAAGGGTCCTATCCGATAGCGATGACCCACGTACCCGATAGCTGAAGCCCTTGCATTGCCGCCTACGACCTCTCATCACCGCTATCGCGATGGCGGCTTCCTTCACCTTCATTGTGGGTTTTTGGATTTTGTTGCAGAGAACCCCGATCAACAAGCCAAACGGGTTGTGGGTTTTGGGGTTTTTATTTTTTTAATCTAGATTTTAGGTGGTTGTTAGGGGTGGATTTGGTTGGATTTGTGCTGAATTGTTGGATTAATGCTCGGATTTATGGGTTGATAGTGTCTAGTTTGTGCTTGTATTTGGTGGTGGTTGATATTTGTGGGTTGATACTTGATAGGTGGCTGGTTTGTGCTTGTATTTGGTGGTCGTACCATGATGTTTGTACTCCAAACACTTGAAAAGATTTTTTTCACTGTAAAGGCTTTACAAATATAAATCAAGTTTCCAAGACTCGATTTTCAGGTGGACGCCTCATAGAAAAGCGCCTGCTCAAATCTAATCAAAACATAAAAATCGAGCCTCAAAGACTCGATTTATAGGCCCTAAATCGTCTTTTTTAAACTCAAGATGTTAGTAAAAATATAGTTTTGTAACATTGCCTAATAATTATATTGTTTGAAAAACACTGTTAATTTCAATTTTGGCCGTACAAATCACAAAAAAAAGACAGATTGTGTGTACAATAAGATTGTAAGGATGGTGGGTTGGATGTGTTTAGGCCCAAAAAGGTAGTTGGGTAGTTATGGGCCAATGATACTCTTATAGATTTGGGCCAGCCTAGTTTTGAAGAACCAGCTCCAACGTTTATGCCGGCTTTGAGTGACAAGGAACAACGTTGGCAGTGTAACAGCCATACAGTTTTGCATAAGTAAAGAGTGCTAAACTACTAGTTTGGAGTAGTTAACGGCTTCCATAATCTTGTACACGTGGGTACATATAGATACATAGAATAGATCTGTCTCCATCTATTGTTATATTTCATGCATGAATGAAGCTTTTGGTTGTGAACCAGCGCGCTTTCACAGTAATGGCATCACCGCTGACGGCGCTGAGGATGAGATTTATAGCCCGCAAGGCTTGTTTGCGTTGTTATTCTTCTTCTGCTTTGAAATGGGAAGGTGGGGTTTCCATGGTGCAAGGAGCTTCCAGAGGAATTGGCCCCGAATTTGTGAGCTTTCTTTACTTCCTCTTTCATTTTCTTCTTTATTGGAGTAGAACTTTTCTCTATAAAAAATCTACTTACAATTTTAACACTGATTGCTCTAGTGAAATGTTAAATTTTCGTGACATTCTGTTAATGTTGCATCCCGCCAAAGCTTATCAAAGAAAAAGATGAAAATTAAAGCTTATTCCCAATTTAGAGTTAATTTAAGTCAACAACTAATAAGCGTGTGGAATCATTTTGTCAAAATTAGGGGTTCATTTTGTCAAAATTACTGGTTGTCCCTCTACCAACATTTGGGATTTTTTACTTTTTAAATGAGAGATAGAGCGGAGACAGATTTGATCTCAAAACTACTTACTCTGATAATAATGATAATTTATAGTCGTCTCAAAAGTTTAAGCTGTTAGGAAATGTGGGTTTAATAACTTAATCATTGTTCTAAAACTTTTTAAAAGTTTGGTCTTATTACAAAGAGTTCGGACCCATAATTTCACTGGCATTGCAAGTTGCAGCAAACTCAATACCAAGGGCCCTGCAAAGTGCCGTTTATCTCACCAAAGAGAAGTATTATCCCCATTTCCAATCTGGTGCTTAAGAAAAGGCCTAGTTGTATCCTTAAAAGTTTTAACCCCCGAACTTTCTTTCAGCACTAAGAGCATTGAAAAGGTTGAGGAGACAATCCTAAAGCTAATTGCATCTCAAAACATAGATTTTTAATCCAAGCAACCCACGGATATCAAGATAGAGCGAATAAGGAGAATATTATATTTCTCATTACTAAGTCTTTTTTCCAATCACCATTTTTTCTAGAACCTAAAACATCCTCTATATTTTGATAATAATAATAAAAAAAAATATTCCAACTAAGCTTAGCCCCAAAAGCTTTATCTGAAGCTCCCTGTCACAAGAAAGCACAGAAGTTTTAGTCAATGGCCTTTACGACCTTTGGGGGAAGAATGAACCTTTTTTAGTAATGTTGTGTTTAATATTTTAAATTTAGACTTTTATGCATTGGTGTATTGATTTAAATATTTTCGAAAGTAATAATTTTAAGAGGAGGCTTTACTTGTCATCAAGTAGTGGAAATTTTCCACAATCACCTGTCAAGATGTGGAAAAAATTGTCTTGTTCACAAACTGCGTTCTTGTCCTTTTTTGGCCTACTCTAATGTGGGTGGTCAATCCACAGTCATTGTCTTTGCTACTCTGGTATAAACCTTGAAACATGTTCTGAACTCTGGTTTAGTGTGCTTTGGTTGGTTTTCTGGTTCTTCCAATAAGTCTGCTGCAAAATTGCTGGTCATGATTAGACAAGAGCTTTAAATGTCTTTTGGAGGCCACCATTAAGGGTGTATAGGTATAACAGTTGCTAAGTGATTCTTTAATTTTTCAGATGAATAAAAAATCTTCCATTGTATAATTTTTATGGCTACCTCATGAGTTTATGAAGTAGTAGTTACTAAAATTTAATTTTCAAGTTGTTTTTATGAAGGGAGATAAGTTGTTTAAGGGTGCCAAAGTTGAACATCTTCAGTTACTGATGATTATCCTCATGGCTCTTCCATGATCTTATGCACTTGTACTTTTTAGCATTTCTAATTTCTACTGTGTTGCATCCTCACTCTCTTTTGTGTCGGATGCTGCTTCATTTTGAGCGTGCAGAGTCTGAACTTTATGGAGTATCAGTACCATTGTCAATATTCATTAAATTAGATTTCTAGGTATTTGAGTTGCATTGTTTCTACCATAATCTGTAGATGCTTGTGACAAATTTTTTTTATGCTTGTGCTCCGTTCCAGTACTTCTATTCCTGAATTAAGTGAATTCTTCTGGTGCAACAAGGTCACAGAAATCTCTTTTTTTTTTTCGAGTTTGTCTGCATTAAGTTGATATCGACTCTAATGGACCATTAAGAGATAGGAATTAAATCAATGAAGCATTAGTTCAAGTAAATCCTTGTAATCATGTGACTTATTTTCTGCCTCATATAGGTTAAGCAGCTGCTGGAGAAGAATGAGAAAGGGCATGTTGTTGCTACTTGCCGTAATCCTGACGTGGCATCAGGGCTTCTACATCTGAAAAAATAGATTTGCTGAAAGACTTAGCATTCTACCCTTGGATCTGACCATTGAAAGCACCATAGAGGTTATATGACCACTTACTCAAAGGGAAAACTTTTCATTTGACCTTTCCAAGATGATTTTTGTACTTTTTCAGTTTGGTACCTTTCAACTATCTAAATCTACTAACCTTGATTCAGTAGACTGATGCAATCAAGAATTTTTCTTTTCCTACAATCATTATTTGAGTTCAATGATATTGGTTTTGCACTTTTGAGATTACTTGGAAAATTGTTAGGCCTTTGGTAGAAATGCAAAGTAAGTACAAAAAAATTGGAGGTCTATTGATATGGGTGTTGAAAGGTTGTTTAGTTTAGTTTTGTCACAAAAAAAAAAAAAGAAAGAGAGGAGAGAAAGGTTGTAAGATTTGCAACTTTTGCTTCCTTTTCTTTGGGCCTTGTCAATGATATGGTACATTAATAGTTAAGATTATAGAATTCCCACTTATCAGCAACAAATTTAGTATTTGTTATTTACCCTGATATTATGTCACATTTCAGGCATCTGCAAAGTCTATTAGAGAAAAATTTGGTTCTTTGAACCTTCTTATTAATGCATCTGGAATTCTCTCAATCCCTGATGTGTTGCAACCAGGTACGGCTTGTTTCATTGGTTGAAGCATGATTTCCAGACTAGTAGTGGCTTTGACATCTGCAATAAAATTTCTAATTGTGAACTGAAACTAAGAAATTTTGTTATGTTATTTTACTTTTTATATTAAAGCCCGACAGTCAATCATATTCTTCTATTTGCAGTACAGAAACAACATTGACCAAAGTAGAGAAATCATCTTTGCTTCTTGCATATGAGGTTAATGCTGTTGGTCCGATTATGGTGATTAAGGTATGCTCATTAAAAGATTTCATTTTATTACTGTGTTTGATGTTGTGCAAAAAGGTTTTAGTAGACCAATGCCTACATCTTGTTAGGTGTGTTTGTTTTATTAAGTTCGAACAAAATATCTAAAGAATATTTTTAAGTGATATTCAATGAGATGAAAATGTACTCCATCATTTGCTCGTTTCTGTTGGTAATGGGAAAATACAACTCATGAACCCGTATAGGATCAAACTATCGACCTTGCCCTCCACCCACCAAATGTTCCAAAGTCCATTGAAAGGATGATTCTGTTTCTGTTATATATTCTTAAACAAAAGTGTGGAAGAAGACTTCTTCACATTGTGGGATTGGAAAGACGTCTAGATCTAGCATGAAGAGATGCATATCAATCAGCTAATCTCATGTTAATTGTCACTACTGCTCTCCACAGATAATATCTAAATGCAGAAGCTACTTCCTAATTAACTGCTTTCCCCAATAAACAGTGTAATTGTTTTTGCAATAAGCTAGTTATTGGAATGCTTCTATCTGAAGTTTTGATTGCAATTGGGCTTGTTTAACTAATATTTTGTTTGAGCTTCTTGAGGCTGTATAGCTTATAGTATAACTGAAAATTTTGGTTTGTGATTTGTTCTAGCAGCACATGTGGCCACTCCTAAAGGTTGGCGGAGGCTCTGGGACTGAAAGGGATGTCGCGGTTGTGGCCAATTTGAGTGCTAGGGTGGGATCCATTGGAGACAATCACCTTGGGGGTTGGCACTCTTACCGATCTTCAAAGAAGGCACTTAATCAGTGTATGAATTCTTCCTTGAAGTCTTAGCATGGATTTTCTAGTTCAAACACTGCAAAAATAAATTTGACTTTTAAGAAAGAAAAAAGAAGAAGGATTTGATCCTTGACCACTTAGATTTAAAGCTGCAATATGAATTAATAGAAGAGATCATTTCTTGAGCACTTCTCTAAGAATATTACCTCAAGCAGTCGGTGTTTTCAGATCTGAGGCATCCTTTTCAATGGTTCTAGTTGAAACTTGAGATAAGAGCCTTATTTTTTAATGTTGTTTTCTATAGCTGTTTAAAAAGTTGCACCAGCAGGGCTACTATCATATGTTTCATCAACATTTTCCCATTCTTTTATTCAGATAATTGTCATATGCCCTATTTAAGGCATGTCATTGAACATGTTGGGTATTGTTGTATTGGTAAGTTCAATTGCAAACATGTATCAATAACCACATTGTCAAAAGAAACAAAGACAAATAAATAGTGGTTCTGATGAACTATTATATTCTTTTCAACTGATGCTTGCAGTGACAAAAACTGTGTCAGTGGAGTTTGCACGAAAAAAGGATCCTATTATATGCATTTTGTTGCACCCAGGCACAGTGGACACTGATCTTTCTAGGCCGTTTCAAAGAAACGTTCCAGAAGGCAAACTATTCACCAAAGAGTTCTCAGTTCAGAAGCTCTTAGGCATCATCAACAATGCAAAGAAACATGACAGTGGCAAGTTTTTTGCCTGGGATGGCCAGGAAATTCCTTGGTGATTGGTCATATTCATTATAAGCATGCAATATTAAATAATTATATTTGAGTTTGAAATTTTTGGTCATTAATGTCAATTGTTTTTGATTAATTTATTTTATCTGTTAATAAATTAAGAGAACTATTGACTATTCAATTTCTCCCTTTGTAACTCCATTGGTTCTCTGTTTTCTACTCTGATGTAATTGCTTTCAGAAAGTAAATGGCGCTAACTATTTTGTTGTTTTCAAAATGTGTGCAAAAAATTTCAGTCTTAAGGATTTTTGCGTAAACCTTACTACCTTTCACATTGGTGGCACAAATGAATCAGCTTATAGACTAGAAACTTAATAGAATTTTCGTATATCAGAATTCAATTCTATGATTGGATTTTTTTTTTGGTTAAACTTTTCACTCGGTAAGGATTTGATTATTCAACTTTGATTGTTGTCATTGTCCATGTTATATAATTCCTAGCTTGGTGGACTCATTTTCTTGTTATTGAAGATAAATCTGTTACTTTTTGGCTTCTGTTGGGCAATTTCTGTCACTACTAAAACATTATTGAGCTAGTAATGATGGTCCTCTCATTTGCCACCATTAGATGGACATGTGGTATGCATTTGATTTTTAAATATCACGTCTTACATTTAAATAAAAATAAGAGTAAATTCGAGGATTCAATGGAAAAAGATCTTATCCCGTTGAAATATTCTCTTCATATTACCTATCAAAAAAAAAAAAAAAATCTCTTCATATGGAAAATTACAATTATTTGAGTTGATCTTAGGCCTAAGTAAAAGGCCAATAACCTTATGGGCTCATGTTAAGTCACTTATGACAGGGTCCATTTATTCATATATAAGTAACATGACAGAAAATTGGTTTCTTACCTATAAGAAAAACTGAAAAAGGTCTCATTTTGCAACTTGTTCTCAAACAAAAGAAAAAAGATAACCTAAGATGACAACAACCCTCAAGGTATGGTTTTGGAACACTTTTTTAAACTCAAAAGATGTTCATTTTTCAAGCTCCCACTGAAAATTAGGAAACACAAAATCAACAATTAGGATCCTCTAGAACTTTCATATGTTGTAAATGATATAAGCTTTTTACAAGGAGAACATCAAAAGAGAAACTGTGGAAGAAGAAAGCTATATTATTTACCAGTTACTCCTCTACAAACGAATACATCTACATATATAGCAAAAGTTGTATGAAAGAAGTCAAACTAAAACAAGATAAGAAATAATCACCTAGTGTCTTGCTAACATGAAAATTAAAAATAAGAAGAAAATAGGGACATTGGGTGTCCCCACAATATATATATATATATATTAACTTTTATATTTTGTTGTGTAGCATGAGCTAGTGGTATGAGATATCATTTTACTATTTGCAAAGATCCACAATGCTTCTCGCATGTTTATCTTATTCCTCTAGAGAACCTCTAAAAGAATGTCATTTTTAAGATCAATCATGTCTTATTATTTCACTCTCTCTCTCTCTCTCTCTCTCTCTCTCTCTCTCTCTATATATATATATATATATAAGGCGAAAATTACAATTTCGTCCTTACATTTTCACGCGATTTTTACCACGCGATCCTATATTTTATTTTCACCACTTTTAGTTCCTGTTTAGAAAAACACCTTTTATTTTAGTCCTTTCCGTCAGTGTTGGTAGGGCACTGACCTACGTGACAAACAAAATCATTAAAATAATAATAAATCTTTTTTTTGTCATTAAAAAATGTCATGTCAGCATTTAAATTAAAAAAATTATTAATTTTAACTAAATAAAAAAAATCAAAATCAGAAAAAAAAATCATATTAATTGAGATCAAAATATGTCGTGAACAAAAATAACAAGAACACAAACTCAAATCTAAGAACATAAAATTAAAATTCAAAAATCACAAACCCAAAAAATTAGAATAAAAAATTAAACTAAAAAATAAGAATAGAAAATTAAACTATAGCATTTTCTTGCCCTTTCTTGTCAACCAAACACAAATACACAAACACAAACTGATTTCCAGCAAAAACAAAAACACAAATACAAACCCAGCAACAGATCTTCCTTGTCAACCAAACACAAAAGCAACAAATACAAACCCAGCAACTGATTTTTCTTGTCAACCATACACAAACTCAACAACTGATTTTTCTTGTCGACGGTAATTTGCGTATCTGGATTTGTGTCCAGCAATCGCAAGATGAACCAGCGGAGATCCAACGTTGTCCATTTCGGGCACCGAAATTCGCTGTTGTAAATTTTCCGATACATGACCATGAGATTGGGATCATTGAAAGGTAAGTAGCCGGCATTCAGCACGTACAAAATCACACCGCAGGACCAAACGTCGACTTTGGCTCCGTCGTAGCCTTTCTTCGCCAGAATCTCCGGCGCCACGTAAGCAGGAGTACCGCAAAGAGTGTGGAGCAAGCCATTGGGTCGGATCTGGTCCTTTACGGCGGAGAGTCCAAAATCGAAGACTTTGAAATCCCAATTTTCGTTCAGGAAGAGATTTTCCGACTTGAGATCGCGATGGAACACGCCTCTGGAATGGCAGTAACCGACGATGGAGATCAGTTGCTGGGAATACCGGCGGCTGAGATCGCGATGGAACACGCCTTTGGAGGTTTTAGAGTTAGGGATTTAAGAGAGAGAGTCAGATGAAGTTGATTAGTTTTGTGTTCTTATATTTGAGTTTGTGTTTTTGTTCAAGACACATTTTGTTCTCAATTAATATGATTTTTTATTTTTATTTTTATTTTTATTTTTGATTTTTTTTATTTAGTTAAAATTAATAATTTTTTTAATTTAAATGCTGCGTGGTATTTTTTTAATGACAAAAAAAAATTTATTATTATTTTAATAATTTCGTTTGTCACGTCGGTCAGTGCCTTAACAGCACTGACGAAAAGGATTAAAATAGAAGGTGTTTTTTTAAATATGGACTAAAAGTGGTGAAAATAAAATATAGGGACAAAAGTGAAAATCGCGTGAAAATGTAAGGACGAAAATGTGGTTTTCGCCTGTATATAAAAGATCAATCATGTGTTGTTGGAGGGGGTTTGTGGCACATTGGACATGGTGCCTCATGAAACAAAATTTTCCTGCTTTGTATTAAAAGCTTGGGCTAATGAACCAGGCAACCATTTTTCAAGTCCAATGTCCCTCTCCACCCACCAAATTTTCCGAAGACCATTGGAAGGATGATTTTGCTTCTGTTATATATATTCTTAAACAAAAGTGTGGAAGAAGACTTTTTCACTTTGTGGGGTTGAAAGGCATCTAGATCTAGCTTGACAAGATGCACATAAATCAGCTTATCTCATGTTAATTGTCACTATTGCCCTTTAAAAATAATATCTGGATGCATAAGCTTCCTCTTAGCTAATTGCTTTCCAATAAACAGTGTAATTGTTTTTGCAAGAAGCCAATCATTGGAATGCTTCTATCTGAAGTTTTTATTGCAATTGGGCTTTGTTTAACTATTATGTTGTTTAAAGCTTTTTTGAGTTTGTATAGCTTATAGAATGACTAAAAGTTGTGGTTGATTTTGTACAAGCAGCATCTGTGGCCGCACCTAAAAGTTGGCAGAGGCACTGGAACTGAAAGGGATGTTGCTGTTGTGGCCAATTTGAGTGCCAGGGTGGGATCCATCGGAGACAATCGCCTTGGGGGTTGGCACTCTTACCGATCTTCAAAGGCTGCACTTAATCAGTGTATGAATTCTTCCTTGAAGGCTTAGCATGGATTTTCTTGTTCAAATACTGCAATTAAATTTGACATAATTTTTTTTAATAAAAAAGGGATGTGATCCATGAGGTAATGCTCTTAGACGAACCTTATAAACTGGTGACTAACCTGAGCAAGATCACTTCAGTTTTGACGAACCTTACACAAAATACAACAACAACAGAGCCTGAGTCTCAAAATTTAGTGGTGGCTATAAATTCTGGACAGATTAGATTGGGTCAATCACATGAATTCTTTTCCTCTATTCTATCTGAAATCGTGTTCTCTATTACTTCTTTAATTGACACTTCTTTTTAAGAAAAATACTTATACACCTCTTGAACTTTAGAAGAGTGGTCATGACACCCTTGAACTTTTCTTTTCACTAAATTACTCCTTAAACGTTACACCTATGCCAATTAATACATCAATTGGTCCACCGTTACTTTCTCACACTACAAAAAACGCGGGCTATAGCCGTGTTTTTTTTTTAGCCAAGCTTACAAAACGCGGCTATAGCTAAAAACGCAGCTATAGGTCCAGCAGAATTTTTTCTTAAGGGGGACCTATAGCTACGTTTTTAAAAGACGCGGCTATAGCTAACCAATAGCTGCGTTTTAAAACACAGCTACAGGTTAGCTATAGCCGCGTTTTATAAAAAACGCGGCTATAATTACACCTTAAAAGAAGTTTTTCCGGCTGCACCTATAGCCGCGTTTCTAGAAACGCGGCTATAGGTCTTTTTAAAAAAGAAAAGAAAGAAAAGAAATATTTGGCTGTAATTATCCAGTGAGGAACGCCTGAGATATTTTTTTTAAGTGGACCTATAGCCGCGTTTTTAAAAACGCGGCTATAGGTAACTAAGAAATATACTTACGAACAGATCCTTTTTGTGGTTTACCTATCGCCACATTTTTAAAAACGCAGCTATAGTTCCTCTTCTTTTAAAAGAAAAAATTAACAAAATTAATTCATCTATAATTATTCGAATGGCCTGAGATATTTTTTTAAGAAGGACTTATAGCCGCGTTTTTTTAAAAACACGGCTATAGGACCTTTTTTTTTTAAAACCACTGAATGACATCTGCCACTTTCCCACCTACCCCCATCTCATCTTTTCTTTTTTACTCATTCTTTTTATTGCCTTCTTGAGTTTCTGTTTTTCTTTCTTCTATAAGTCACGACCATGAGCTGCTTTATTTCTTCTTCTTCTTTTTTTTTCTTTTCTGTTTTCTTCATCTCAAGCACACCGACGCCATCTCCAGCCACACCGACACCATCCACACCGGTTAGCCCTTCTTCTTTTCCTTCCCTTATCTCTCTTTTTGCTTTAGCTGTGTTTTTTTTGTCTGTAGATTTAGGTTTTTTTTTTTTTTTGTTATTTTTTATTTAGTTAGTAAGAAAATGGAGGAAATGCTAAAAAGTTTGAATGAAGTGGATATTCTAGCAATATTTGTGTCTATGTCTTGATTTGGATTTGAGTTTTGATTTTGAATTTTTTGGATCTATGCTTGAATTTGTGTTATTGTGTTACTGATATTGTGCTTATGTTGCTGATATTAGGTTGGTTTTGTTGAATGAGAGGAAATTCATTGGTTTGTGTTCTTATATTTTGGAGATTTTGTGTTTGTATTGTGAGTATGTTGTGTTTGATTTTGAATTTTCTGGGTTTGTGTTTGATTTTGAATTTTTTGAGTGTGTTTGCATTGTAAGTATGTTGTGTTTAATTTTAAATTTTCTAGATTTGCGTTTAATTTCGAAATTTTTTGGATTGAATTTTGAATTTTTTTGGGAAAGAAAAAACCCAGAATTAAAAAAAAAAAAAAAAAAAAAAAAAAAAAAAAAAACCTATAGTTGCGTTTTTGAAACGCAATTGTAGGAGGCTTTAGCCGCGTTTCCAAAACAGTACCTATAGATGCGTTTTAAACACAGCCCAAAGCGGGTCTATAGCAAAAAACGCAGCTATAGGTCCCAACTTATAAAGGGGGTGAAAAACGTAGCTATAGGGGTTAAAAAATGCAGCTATAGGCCTCGCAAGGGGCTATTGTTGCATGGGATAGGCCGTGTTTGGAAACGCGGCTATGGAAAACACAGCTATAGCTTATAGCTGCATTTTTAGGGTCTATAGCAACATTTTCCACACGCAGCTATAGCCCTTATTTTTTATAGTGTCAACAAAAAAATTAGTCTATCGTCGATACACAAACAAATCACACATGGAGTTTAAAATGCAAATATCATGCTTAAACCTATATGAATAGAAGAGAGAGAAATTTAAAGAGAGACACAACTGAACCAGACCCACCAGTGGTCACTACATCCCTCCTCCAACGGCAGATTTCTTTATCCTACTATTGATCTCGCCATTCACATTCAACCGCATATCTGGATCTGCAATTTATACTTTATAATTTGATTTTCTTTTTCGATTGAGAAATAAAACACTTTATTTTTGTCATCTTTAGTTCACCCAGCAATCACAAAACTTTCAAAACCACTACACACAAAAACTAAAAAATCCCCATTAAGGAAAAACAAACCCAAACCCAAAAGCAAAGCAAAGTAATAGTAACAAATTTATGGATCTACACAAATGCTTCTCCTATGGTAACAAATTTATCTTCAACTCGCAGACCTAGATGATACGTAAGAATATATGATTATTTTTACTCTCTAAATTTAATTGTATATAATTTGTCCTTTTGTAATATTAAACAATTTCTATATATAAAAAAAATTATCTCTCTATTTTTGAAAATACATAAATTTATCATTTTTAGTGTTTTTTTTTATATTATCCTTTTTTTTATTTGGTCCATATTCTTCTAAATATTGACATTATGAATTATATTTATCTCAATTTCTTTTGGTAAAATTAAAATTTTTAAGTTTCAAATTTATCATTTAAAATTTTCTTTCTTTCAAGGAAATTATCATGATAATCAAAACTTATCACATAATTACAATTAATATTATTCAAATAATTGATAGGCACATTTAAATTCATAGTCATGTAGATTGTGTTTTGATATAAACTCAAATTCTCACTTTTGAACTAACTAAGGATTAACTCAAACAAATAACAAACCAAAACTATAAGAGGGAATGAAAGGACTTGTATGCAAACTCAAAAAACACAACATCAAAATACATATCAAGAGTTGCAAGAAAGAGAGTATATCACCTTTTTTGGGGAGAGAATAACAAATATATAGAATAAAAGATAATGAGAAAAATATTCAAATTAAAAGATATAGTTGTAAACACTAAATTATCCAAGCTATGTTATGTAATAGAATAACATTATATCATTATATAATATATTTATAATAAAATAGGACCACATCTAGCAATCAAAGAAAAAAAAATCGCAGTTTAAAAACACAACCAAATTAGAACAACTTAAAATAAAGATGCAAGATTGAATTAAAATTCCACCAAAGTAATACACACACACATACATACATACATACATAGCAAAAGAGAGAGAATAATCTCATTTTTTACAATAGTTTGTTGCTACTCTCTTTTTTAATTGTTGCTACTCTACATTACCCTACATTGGAGATGCATGAAAGAATTATAAACCCACCAAAAAGAAAGAAAAAAATTATGAGAGAGAGGGAGAGAGAGAGAAATTGATCTTGTTGAGGAGAGAGATAGAACAATCTTACATCAAAATAACGTTGCCTTGCGTCAACACGTGGCTTACTTCTAGCCTCTAAAGAACATTGAAGCTACCTTGTGTCAATTCGTCGATGAAGAACTCGCCAAAGGAGAGAGGGAGAGAATCAATGCAAAGGAAATAGAGAGAAATTGGTTCTGTAACTTATGAGGGAGAGAAGAAGACAAAGTTAGAGATAGATATATGAAGTCTTCATTAATTATTTGGGCCCCACCAACTTGATGTTTTTACAAGAATGCCACTGTATTCATTTTCACTGAAAATGAAAACAACCAAAAGTTGTATTCAATTATGTATTCAATTTAAAAAAAAAAACTGAAAATGAATATTGAGTTTAAAAACACAACCAAACTAGTTTTTTGGTAGTGGGTTCCACAAAAAACTGAAAATGAATACTAAAAACACCATTTTTTTTCTCTTAACCAAACAGACCCTAAATTCTATGCTTTAGATTATATATATATATAGAAGAGTACAATGAACTAGGAACAATACAACATGAGCAATGATAATAGGGACGAAGCCAGACTTTGAATCTCGGGGGACAAGCTTAATTTAAATTTATCGAATTTCATCACATTCATTAACATCTTAATCTCATTCTCTCCCATTTACATGGGTATATTGCATTTATTTATTTTTAATGTCACATGTCTTGCATCTATAAAAATGAGAGAAAATTAGAAGATTCATAGGGAGGAAAACTTATTTCATTAAAATACCATATGGGGACTAAGTTTAGTCATTGATGAAGGGGCCCATTTATTCATATATAAGAACATTCACATCAAACTCTACACATCATTGGCAAAATAACTCAAAACACTCCACTTTTTCTAGTTTAGTTTTCTATTTTTTTACGTACACCTACATCAGCCTCAATACTATATCAATGTTGAAATTAAATATTGTTTCCTTTCTATTTCTTTATGCATTCATGTTTGTAAATCTCAAAATCCACAACCAAATCCACAACAACAACAACAACAACAACAATAATAATAATAATAATTTATTTAGTTTTGTTGATGAACAATAGCTCAATAGAGGTATTGAGCTATTGTTCGTTTGTTAATTTTATACGATAGTTTGTTGAGCATGATGCATCATCAATTTAATGGATTTAGTTTATTTTTTGTTGGAATATTAGTTTCTCTAGCCTCTTGCTAATACTTTAACTTTACCAAAAATTGGTTTCTTATCTATTAGAAAAAGGTCTTATCTTACAACTAGTTTTCAAGAAAGGAAACAAGATAACCTAACAACCCTCAAGGTATGGTTTTGGACCACTTTATAAAACTCAGATGTTCATTTTTAAGCTCCCACTGAAAATTAGGAAACACAAATTTGATTATTAACATCCTCTAGATTTTTATATGAATTATGATATAGGATTTTTTTTTTTTTTAAATCTTAAAAATTTTTTATTATAAGAATGGTTTAAATGTTATCACATTGTCTACATTTAAAAAAAAAATATAACAGTATTTAATAATTGTTTGAGTTTTTCCCTCTAGCATACCACATGATTATTAGAACTAAATAGTGGAGCAGTATGATTTACAAATTAATTTAATTGTAACCCACCAAAAAATATTATGGTTAAGCATGATATGTAATATAGAATCTAAGAGACAAATTATGAAACACAAAGAAGACATACACAATGCACACACAAGATGTCTTCTACAAAAGATTTATCACACAACTTGAGCTTACACTACAAACTTAGAGAAAAACAAGATTGCCTCTTTGGGAGCTTTATGTAGACACCCCATTTTGCAACTTTCATTTAACCTTACTTGTATTGCATCGTGCATCCCATTGCATAACACATTACAAGGAAGAACTATAATTTTTGACCACATGATTTCTAAATTCATTGCATACTATAAACTTAGAAGTCATAACAATCAAAACGACAGTTCATGAGCCTTAATTGGACAACCAGATTGAAAGATATATAAAAAAATTTTAACAATAAAGTGCACTTGCATGAATTAGGTCCCAACCATACGTGATTATGAGCTTTTAATTCTGATTGGGCTAGTTTTAGTTTAATTTAAATTAAATGATGTGTCATAATGCTATTGGTTAACGATATAGTTCACAATAAAGTTACATGCACCTAATTTAATCCAAGACAAAGCATTGTTGATTCCTTGCAAAATTAGAAAAAATTAATTAATTAATTAAACATATTTAAAATTAATTTTCTGAGCTTGTGGACCAAGAATATTTGGAAAAAAACAAGGTTGAAATTCTTATAAAAGTCATATAAAAACTAAAACAAAAAAGACCAAACCGAAAAAGAATAGATCTGGGAGTATGATAGGCACTTCGACAAGATCTCTTAGATTTCCTTCCTTTTTTGCTCCAACTTGCTCCCTATACAATTTGACTTCGCCCACAATATTTTTCACTCATAAAAAACTAGTTTTCCTAAGTCCCACATTACCTAGAGACTTATCTCTGACCCCAATGTAGATACCTCGTTTTGTAACCCTTACGACTCGAGCGCCCATTCCCCAATGACAACATCATTCGGAGGCTCAGGTTTGGCTTAGGGTTCAATCTAGTAAATCTTTATCTTGAAGGATGTTTTGGTAAAAGAAAAACTTGCAAGATCCCTACGTATAGCATATTGTAAGCATGCACATGCATACTTGAAGCATGCACACACATGTAGGGTTTTAGAATACCTGTATGGAAAGTGTTTGATGTAAAATCGTGTAAAGTGAATCTCACATCAGCTAGGAGCCACCCTACTCCCCTCTACAATCACTATAAAAGGCCTCAAATGCTCTTTTCCTAAAACACTTTGAATTCACCGGAAAATAATGAATTAAAAATAGAGTTTTTATTCTAAAACATCCTCAAGTTAGAATTTACTTGGTTGGAACTTATTTTGGTCTTAACCTTCAAGTTTTAAGCTTACTAACCTTCTGGTTTTATCTTGATTAGATTGACTGAGGGGAACGGTCAAATTAAAGGTCAAAGGAGTTCTTATGTCTAAGGTAAGGGTCTAACCATGTCTCTCTCATTCTTGTTTGTTTATTAATATGTTTTTTGCCTTAATACTTTTGTTGTTAGTGTAGGTTTATAGATTTCATATTAGAAACATGCTAGATTGTATTTAAATTGTTGTTTTGTTGCTGCTTTAAAATTGTGTTTCTAGGCGTGTATGCGTGTGCATGCTTCATGCTTGCATACGAGGCATGTGCACGCATACTTCATGTATGCGCACGCATAGTCATGCATAGAAACCCAAATTTAGGGTTTTTGATGCTTTCCCTTTTTTTTCTTCGTTTTTAATTACATATTTAGCTTCTTTAGTTTCGTTTTAACATGTTAGGTCCAAGGTCAGTAGAATACCATGTCTTATCACTTGGATTTTTAGATTAAGTGAAAGCTCACTAGTATAAATACTAGAGCTAGTTTAGACCCCTAATTTTTAATGACAACTAGATTAATTTTAGGCTAAACACAATTAAAGCAGAATATACATAATTAGCCAATTAATTAACTGAAGCATTCAACAATTTCCTGGATGAACATGAGGATGCAATGCTTAAATGTAAAGGGTGGTAAGGTAAAGAATATTAAACCCAAGATAACACAACAATGTTTTATCGAAGAGAAAAGCCGAAGAACTCGATGTAAAAATCTCTCTGCAGCCCTCTAAGCCGAAATGATCCACTTGTGAATAAGTTGGAGGGAGAATATGGATACCAAAAAGACCCATTCAAGCCTAATCTACCCAAAGTACTTGAGCTCTCCAAGCTCCAGTTACTAACGGATTTCTCAGACTCTTGTTTTTACTAGCTTTTTAGATCCCGCAATGCCCTCCCGATTACACTGCCAAGCCTTACAGGCTTAATTTGGCAAAGATCTAATACTTTTCAAGCTCCAAAACACTTTCTACACTCTGAATGAATATGGATTGCGTTTGGGTAAAATCGTCTCTCAAGGTATGATAATGGGAGAGGGGAGGAGAAGAGACTACAATGATTTCACTCTTGAGGATGAGTAGCTCTCTCTAAAAGGTGGGTGTAGTGAAAACCTAAATCTCTAGGGTTTTCTATCTGATAGCCTCCTTGCAATTTTGTAGGTAATGAGAGTATATATGGTGTAGGTGAAGGATAGGAGAGTAATACTTAAAATCCTAATTGTCAGAGTGTCTCGTGGGTTGTCCAAGTCCCAAGTTACTCACAAGACATCCTAACTCTTGAACTTCCACATGTGCTTCTCACATGGCCTTTTGGGAGTTTTGCAACCCCAAACCAATACCGAGCTAGTCACGAATTCAACTGTCTTAAGCAATATTCACCAACCTAATACTGAACTCATTACAATTAAGTCCCATAAATAACAGGGACATAAATTAATGAAATTACAAAAATTTTGTCATGGAATACAACCAACATAAACATTATGTAAAAAAAAAAAAAAACTTAACTTAACATTAAGAAAGGTATGTCATGTAATACAATCAACAACATGAACATGCATTGATGTATAGGCGCTGAGGTATTATGGTGTAGTGAGGTAAGTGACGGTAAGTCATGTATATACATATGCATCTTTGAGGTTAATGGTTGGTTTCTTTGATTGATGAATGCTATGATGGTATGCTTGAGTGATTGAACATGATTGATTAAATGTCATGATTATATGCTACTGCTTTGTTGATGTTACTGCCTTGTAATATACTTGCTACCTTTGGATGGATATAATGCCAATGCCATGCTAGATGAATATTAGGACCTTGTGCCATGAATGCTATGATTGAGATGCCATGTTTGTGTGTTTAGATGCTTGTTAGTGTGTGTGTGTGTGTGAAGAATAACCTATTAGAGGACCCTTCTATAGGATTAGGATTTTGAACACAATGAGTGGAGGTCAACCTACGAGCCGGGTGGATATGATTATATGCTATTGCTTTATTGATGTTGCAGCCTTATGATATACTTGCTGCCTTTGGATGGATATACTGTCAATGCCATGCTAGATGACTATTAGGACCTTGTGCCATGAATGCTATGATTGAGATGCCAAGTTTGTGTGTTTAGATGCTTGTTAGTGTGTTTGTGTGTGTGTGTGTGTGTGTGTGTGTGTGTAGAATAACTTATAAGAGGATCCTTTAATAGGATTAGGATTTGGAACACAATGAATGGAGGTCAACCTATGAGTCGAGTGGGCATGATTATATGCTACTACTTTGTTGATGTTGTTGCCTTCTGATATACTTTCTGCCTTTGGATTGCTATAATGTCAATGCCATGCTAGATGACTATTAGGACCTTTTGCCATGAATGCTATGATTGAGATGCCATGTTTGTGTGTTTAGATGCTTGTTAGTGTGTATATGTGTGTAGAATAACCTACTAGAGGACCCTTTGATGATATTAGGATTTTGAACATAATGAGTGGAGGCCGGGTGGGATTGGGTGTCTAACACCTTCCCATCCTCTTACCTAAACTTCGAACAAGTGTTTTGGTAAGATTAATCTTTCACATAAAGACACTATACATATGGTTCCTAGACCTAGTCTCTATTTTCATCCTCTGCCTAGTCCACTTTGCCGAGGCGTAGTTTCCATGACGAAACCACTCATCGTGGGCTTTTGCACCCACACCCAACCTTCAGCATAAATACCTCTCTCCAATATAAGTTGAAAGCACCCCAAAATTTTAAAGAAAAACCTTAAATTTCTCTCTCTCTCTCTCTCTCTCTGTCTCTCTGTCTCTCTCTCTCTCTCTCTCTCTCTCTCTCTAGAGTTAATAATAGGAAGGTGCCTTTGGTGTCTTGGACCTCCCAGTCTTAACTCACTAGAAGGGATAGCTTGGTCTCCCTAGTCTTAAGTTGCCAACTTCCTATTCACGAATCCCTCTCTAGAGATACTTTTTTGCTTGGAGTGCTCAAAAGTGCCAATGCATGCAAGTAAGGTTTCGAAACTTTCTTTTCATTATGCCTTAGTTTATTTAGATTCAAGCACAAGCATGTTTTTATTTCAAGTTCTTTATTTGTTCTTAATTGTTTGTATGATAGATATAGGTCGATCTTAGTTTTGCACGTTCTAAGGTTTCAAATCAAATAACATGTTCACATGATCTTAGATTAGGGTTTATCACACAGCACATACATATTTACCATGTCTTTCAATTCTTTACATGCCTAAAATATACTCTTCAATGCTTGTTTTAATCATTGGGCAGCAAAAAGAAAGTAACAAGAGTCTAAGGTTCCTCCTAGTCATGTGCATTGCACATGACTCTTAGGCACATGTTGCTTTTTTTTTTTTTTTTCTTACTGCCACATAACCCTATATATAGCAAAAGATTTCCCTAAAAAAATTATTGTTTGTTTGGTGGTGGTGACTTTTTCTCATTAAAAAATGTCTTATCTCTCTCTCTCTCTCTCTCTCTCTCTCTCTCTCTCTCTCTCTCTCTCTCTCTCTCTCTCTCTCTCAATGAAATGGGTGTACTATAAATGAAGTGATAAAAAAAATAAAACATTTGATATTGAGTGTATTGCAAAGTGGTGTGTATAAATAAATAAAGTATCTTTTAAGTTATTAAAAACTAAATGTTTAGCACCACAAATATAAATGCTTTTAAACTACCACTACCAAGGACGAAGCCAAGACTTAGAGTTAGGAGGGCGACTTTGTTGTTGGATGCATGTGATGGCTTGGTTTTCGGCTCTGTTGCTTAGTTGACAAGAGTTTTCTTTTATTATTATTTTTTTTTTTTTTGTGTGTAGAGAGTGCCTTTTGCTGGTAAGGACAAAATTATTTTGTTTTAAATTTCTTAAAGGACCAAGTTATTTGTTTCTAGTAAAATTGGTTAATTGTTTTTAATTTTTTTTAGCTTTGCTATTAGTAATTTTTGTTATTGTGCTAATTTTTTGGGCTTACATATTTTTTTTTAGATTTTAGATTTGTAATTTTTTTATGGCCTTTAAAAGGAGGAAAAAACTAGATCTACAAACTTTTTTAAAATCGTTGTTATGATGAGTGGTTATTTGTAAGTAAAATAGTGATGTAAGTAGTGAGCCAAGATGCAAACTAGTAAGAATTTGTTACCTCAATGTTCGTAAAAAAGTTCGTAGTTGTAGCATTTCTCTTACAATGATCAATGATATTATTAAGTGCAGAAAATATATTTTTATTAAACAAAGTAGTATGTATATATATAATTCTATTCTTTAAATAAAAAATAAATAAATAAATAAAGGGATCATTGGCCCCCAAGTCCATGAATGACTACAAGTCCATGACCACTGCCACCAAACACAAACTTTTATGAAATTTACAACTAGCATAGGCCCCAAAATGCAAAAACATCACTGTACATAATCACCATCACGGCTATGAGACTACTATTATCTAAATCTATGTGTAGACATCAAAATTTTATGATGTATTCACAACCGTCCGATTGTTCATGATAAAATATTTGTGATCTAATTAATCTCCAATTGATGAGGTGGACGATCAACAAATGAAATCAAGCCACGTGGCAACATCAAATAAGAAAGCCATGTGGCAATGTCAGAAGAAAAGACCTATATGGAAAGTTCTTATTAAAGGGAAGACCAAATTAAATTCATTATTAACTCTCAATAAATGCCGAGAGAAAATTCCAAATTAAGGACAATTGAGTTGCTTATAAATAGAGGCTTCTCATATGAGGAAGGGGAGAACACTTAGAGAGAAAACCCTACTGACACTCTGCCAAAATAGAGAGTCACCTTTAAAGTTCACAAGAATTCCATAGTTCATCAAGGCCTATTCCTACTTCCACAAATCAAAGTAGGGATTCTCCTTCAATCCAGTTCGAGATTAAGCCAACGGCCCTCGCATCAAATCAAGCACATTCAAACATTCATTCAACTTGGAGGCATCAAAACACGATTCAAGATCAAGCCTCATACCCCCATTGGATTGTGAAGTTTCTTGGAGATCGAATCAGAGGAGTTTATTGTACTCTTTCATTGTAAAGATTCATACAGAGGATTGTACTCACATATATACAAATCAAATACAAGTTGATTATTTGTTACACTATTTCGTGATCGTGTGATTCATCTTTTACGAAAATTGTGTGTACAAATTTCTGGCACGCCCGGTGGGACATCTCTGCCTCTCATCTCTTTCTCCATCCTAGAAATCTTCAACTCTCCAACTCACCAAGTTCAATGGCCTCAAAGAAGTCTCAGGTTCCCCAGAATGCTACCAAAAACATTGGGGGCTCAACAAGCAGCAGTACTTCCACAGGTCCCATGACTCGAAACAAGGCTAAGGCGATAAGGCTCCTCACGTCACAAGAAGTTGAGGGAAAGGCTCTCATGACTAAACTCATAAGTGCCCCAGCCCAGCCAAGGACTGTCATCTCCTTGAACACGTTGAGGACAAGCAAGCATACTTCCCCTAAGAAAGGAGGTTCAACATTCGCTCCAGAGGACTCGATGATAGGGAGCGAATATCACTATTCTGCATCAGATGCTAGGTCGAGTACAGCTTCGCAGTCAAGTTCTTCCCAAGGATCCCCCCGAGAAGTCACTTCCTCTATCTTCTCAGAGAATTCTTCTCGTACAATGGCCATGGCGGCCATGATGACGGAGACTGCTACCATTGACGAAAAGATTGCTGAAATGGGACATGCTATAGCCAAGCTTACCAAGACCGTGGAGGAGAAGGACCTTCAAATCGCCACACTGATGAACAAGCTTGAAGTTCAGAATCGAGGGGAGTCTAGCAAAGACCATTCTCAAATGCATCAGCATACATCCCAAGATGCTCACACATCTTCTCCAAAGAAGGCTGGTGGTCCACAAGGGAGCTCTACCTCAATTTCATCTCTATCTATCCAACAGTTGCAGGACATGATAACAAACACCATTCGAGCTCAATATGGCGGGGCACCACAAAGCTCTCTGATGTATTCGAAACCATACACCAAAAGGATTGACATTTTACAGATGCCTGCGTGTTACCAACCTCATAAGTTTCAACAGTTCGATGGAAAAGGGAATCCGAAGCAACATATCGCTCATTTCATCGAGACTTGCAATAATGCTGGTACGGATGGGGACTTGCTTACAAAGAAATTCGTGCGTACTCTTCGAGGAAACGCCTTTGATTGGTACACGGATCTTGAGCCTGAGTCCATTGATAGTTGGGAGCAAATGGAAAGGGAATTCTTGAACCGTTTTTACAGCACTCGACGCACCGTAAGCATGCTAGAATTGACCAACACGAGGCAATGGAAAGATGAACCAGTGGTAGATTACATCAATCGTTGGCGCTCATTGAGCCTCGATTGCAAAGATCGCCTTTCAGAGTCTTCAGGAGTGGCGATGTGCATCCAAGGTATGCACTGGGGGTTGCTTTACATCCTCCAAGGAATTAAACCTCACACCTTTGAAGAACTTGCTACTCGAGCCCATGACATGGAGCTTAGCCTGTCTAGCCATGGAGAAAAGGGCTTACCCGTTGATGAGCAGCATAAAGAGAAGAAAGATACGAGGAGGGGGGATAAGTCTTCCAGATCCATGGTTAAGGAATCTATGGCCGTTGCGGTGGGGCCTGTGAAGATCTCCAATAAGGAGAATAAAAGAATCGAGAAAAGGGGTGGTCCAATGCAAGAGCAGGAGAAGCGTCGATTGACTTTGAAGGAGATAGAGGAAAAGGTATATCCGTTTCCAGATGCGGATGTCCAAGGCATGCTCGAGGACTTATTGGAGAAAAATGTGATCAAGCTTCCGGAATGCAAGCGTCCGGAGGAAATGGGGCGTACCAACGACCCAAAATACTGCGTATACCATCGAGTTGTAAGTCACCTGGTAGAAAAATGTTTTGTTCTGAAGGACCTTATCTTAAGGCTTGCAAAGGAGGGTAAAATACTTTTAGACTTAGATGAGACTGCTGAGGCAAATCATGCCGCGTTCGCTGTTAGATCCCCAATTTCTATGAAGTCACCAATGCCAACGGAAGTGCGACCCACCTTGCCATCAACGTCAAGGGCCTATTACAAGCACATCCAATTTGGAACGCTTGAGCCCGTGCGTGTGTCATGCCTTAGCCCTCAAGATGACGATAGAGTTGATGATGAACTGGTAGGCGACGAAGAGGGTTGGACTTTTGTGACCTACAAGAGGCTTCGAAAACAGCGTAACCCAAAACCCCATGCTCCTTACAAGAAAAGGGAGCTTCAGGCTAGCGATTCAAAAGTTGCTCCCAAGCGGAAGGAAACAAATGGTCTGAAGAAACAAAGGAAGGGGGTTCGTTCGAATGAGTTACTACAAAAGGAAGGCCCCCAGCTGGTTACGCTACGTGAGTTTTTCCCTAAAGGATTTCTTACAGAGAGCCCAGTGACAACCACTTACATAGTCTCTTGCCATGACGCTGATGATGAAGAAGACATTATTGCAAAGGAGGAAAAAGTGAACCTTGAAGAAACCAAAGGAACCAAGGAAGAGGGAAGTGAAACTCATGCCTCAGAAGAAGCAGTTGCCTTATGTGCTCACTGCCGCGACAAGATGACGTTCACTGATGAGGATCTCCTATTAGGCTCCAAACCACACAATCGACCACTTTTTGTCTCAGGTTACACGCGAGGGGAAAAAGTAAGCCGCATCCTCATAGACGATGGGTCTGCCGTCAACATAATGCCCAAAGGAACAATGAAACGCCTAGGCATATCCATGGAAGAGTTATCCAAAAGTCGACTTGTCATCCAAGGTTTCAACCAAGAAGGACAAAGGGCCATTGGTATGATTCGCTTAGACGTGACTATAGATGAGTTGAAAGCAAGACCTCTTTTCCATGTGATCGATTCAAAGACCTCTTATAACTTGTTGTTAGGACGACCATGGATTCACGGGAATGGTGTTGTACCTTCCACACTACACCAATGCTTCAAGTATTGTGATGGCAAGCAAATAAGGGTGGTGACAGCAGATTTGCAACCATTTACAGCGGCAGAATCTCACTTTGCAGACGCCAAGTTTTACTTGGATTGTGACACAACTTACGATGTACCACAAGAAGAGTCTACTGAAAAAAAAGAAGGCAAAATGTAAGGAAGGAGGCGAGCCTCTCATAGAAGGCCCCCAACCTAGCTCCGACGTGAGACAAAAGTTTCATGAAGAGGAGAAAGAGGCACCCATGGTCTTACGATATGTGCCTGTGTCTAAACGAAAAGAAGGGCAATCCCCATTCGGGTTGACGATGGAGACTAAGGATAAGTGCAAAAAGTCTGCTCAAAAGGAAGATATCACTATCCTTAAAAATGATTTTACCTTGCCGTTACCAAAGTTAAACCAAGTGGCGCCCACAAAACCCCCACTCAAAGGTTTCACTAGAGCCACGCGTAACCTTGTTGAAGAAGATTCACTTCCAACCAGAAGAACAGAAGAGGGTTTTGACCCTAAGGCATATAAACTTTTGGCAAAATCAGGCTATGACTTCAAAAATCCTCCACAATTGGGGCAACTTTATTCAGATTACATAGAAGAGAAGTCACATGGGCTTAACTCGACCCAAAGCAAACTGAAGCAACAAGGCTATGCGATCGAGATTCCTAGAACCGGGCTGGGGTATTCATCACAAGAGCCAGTTCGAATCTCAGCCAAAGGGAAAGGAAAGAAAGCGACATCTCAACACATCACCTTTGAAGTTGAAGAAGAGGGGAAGCCAAAGCCTATGCCAAGACCTTCTGTATTTGATCGTCTAGGAACATCTGCTCCTCGAGAATCAGTATTTAATAGATTAAGCATTTCTCTCTCTACAAAAGAAGGAACCTCACGTACACGAAGGTCAGTATTTGATAGGCTTGAGTCTACGAGTAGCTCAACTGACATCCCACAACCTAAGGAGAGGAAAGGTGGCCTACAAAAGAGAAATGGCACCGAAGCCTGCAGCATTATCCCTTCGCGCATGAAACGTGAGTTGATTGTAGATGTTAGTACAGGAAGCTCCCTTAAAGTAAAGCGGAGGACTATTGTGTATACACGAGAGCTCGAGAAGCAAGTTGACGATGGGGAGAAGGATCACGAGGCATTAGTCCTTCCTTCTTGCCATGTGACAGCAGAAACTGATTCTGAATCAGACGCATCAGACGATGAACCAAATGGAGCCCCTCGGGCAATAGAAGACGGGGGGCAAGCAACTGTAGACGAGCTCAAAGAATTAAACTTAGGGACTGATGAGGAACCTCGCCCAATCTACGTGAGCTCGCTTTTGACACCGGAGGAAGAAGGCAAATACTTTAAGCTTTTAATGGAGTACAAAGATGTGTTCGCCTGGACATACAAGGAGATGCCAGGTTTGGACCCAAAAATTGCAGTTCACCGGTTAGCCATAAAGCAAGGAGTGCGCCCAATCAAGCAAGCCCAACGTCGCTTCCGACCCGAACTCCTTCCACAAATTGAGGCAGAAGTTAACAAACTCGAGCAGGCAGGTTTCATCCGGGAGGTACAATTCCCGAAGTGGATTGCAAACATTGTCCCTGTCAAAAAGAAAAATGGACAAATTCGAGTCTGTGTTGATTTTCGAGACTTGAATAGAGCATGCCTAAAGGATGACTTCCCACTTCCAAATACAGAGCTCATGGTTGACGCAACTATTGGTCATGAAGCATTATCATTCATGGATGGCTCATCAGGATACAACCAAATTCGAATGGCACCCGAGGATGAAGAGCTCACCGCTTTCCGAACTCCAAAGGGGATCTACTGTTATGAGGTGATGCCTTTTGGGCTTAAGAACGCTGGCGCAACATATCAACGAGCAATGCAACGAATCTTCGATGACATACTCCACAAAATCGTTCAGTGTTATGTTGACGACCTAGTTGTTAAGACAAAGAAAAGGGAGGATCATCTACGGGACTTACGCATTGTATTTAATCGGCTAAGGAAATACCAACTCAAAATGAATCCTCTCAAATGCGCATTTGGTGTCACGTCTGGGAAGTTTCTAGGCTTTATTGTTCGACATCGAGGTATTGAAGTGGATCAATCTAAAATAGATGCTATCCAAAGGATGCCCGAACCAAAAAACTTACGAGAGCTTCGAAGCTTACAAGGCCATCTTGCATACATTCGACGTTTCATATCGAATCTAGCAGGACGGTGTCAACCATTCAGTCGATTGATGAGGAAAGAAGCCACTTTTGAATGGGATGAGGCTTGCCAGAATGCATTTGAGAGCATTAAAAGGTATCTGCTTAACCCGCCCATCTTAGGAGTACCTATGCCAGGAAAACCTCTAGTGCTCTACATTGCTGCACAAGAACAATCACTTGGGGCCCTCTTAGCTCAAAAAAATGAAGAAGAGAAAGAGAAAGCATTGTACTACCTTAGTCGAAAGCTAACTGGGGTAGAGTTGAGGTATTCTCCGATAGAAAAGATGTGTCTTGCGCTTTTCTTCTCCATCCAAAAATTAAGGCATTACATGCAAGCGCACGTAATACACTTGGTTGCAAAGATAGATCCAGTAAAATACGTCTTGTCTAGGGCAATTATGTCTGGACGGTTGGCGAAATGGGCTGTGGCCTTTCAAGAGTTTGAAATTGCGTATGTACCCCAAAAAGCCATCAAGGGGCAAGCACTAGCAAATTTCCTTGCCGATCATCCTATTCCTGCCGATTGGGAGCTCTCAGATGATTTTCCAGATGAAGATGTATTATACACTGAAGTCCTCCCACCTTGGATGATGTTCTTCGGTGGGGCTGCGCGACAAGAAGAATCCGGTGCTGGGGTTGTTTTTGTGTCGCCACAGAAACAAGTGTTACCATTTGCCTTTGTACTTAGTGAACCATGTTCAAACAACGTTGCTGAGTATCAAGCCCTTATTGCCGGCCTCCAAATGGCCCTCGATATGAAGATCTCATACTTAGAAGTCTACGGCGATTCTAAGTTGGTAATCAATCAACTTTTGACACACTATGAAGTTAAACATGAGGGTTTGATTCCTTACTTTCAAATGGCTAGGCGACTAATTGAGCAGTTTGACTGGGTTTCCTTGGAGCATATCCCCAGAAACGAGAATAGGATGACAGATGCTCTAGCCAACCTAGCCACCACATTGGCTTTGTCAGAGGGTGAAAAGGCAAATGTCCCTATTTGCAACCGTTGGGTGCTCTCTTACACGGAAGAATATGTGAGTGAGACGAATGCCATATCAATTTCTATGGTAGAGGATGAGGATTGGCGACAACCCCTGATTGATTACTTGGAACATGGTAAGCTACCAGAGGATCCCCGCCACAGGACTGAGGTACGACGAAGGGCGCCTCGTTTTATACACTACAAGGGCACATTATACCGGAGGTCTTTTGACGGTCTATTCTTACGATGTCTTGGCAAGGAAGAAGGTGATCAAGCCATGGAAGAAGCTCATTCGGGAGTGTGTGGCGCCCATCAGTCTGGCCCCAAATTGTATCATCGGATAAAACGAATGGGTTATTACTGGCCCACCATGGTCAAGGATTGTATGGACTATGCAAAGACATGTGAAGCATGCCAGCTTCATGCGAACTATATCCACCAGCCACCGGAGCCCCTGCACCCTACAGTCGCGTCCTGGCCTTTTGATGCATGGGGACTTGATGTTGTAGGACCATTACCTAAGTCATCAGGGGGTCATCTGTACATATTAGCTGCGACTGACTATTTTTCTAAATGGGCAGAAGCCATACCTCTCAGAGAAGTAAAAAAGGAAAATGTGGTGAACTTCATCCGGACTCACTTGATCTATCGGTATGGTGTCCCTCGCTATATCATCACAGACAACGGTAAGCCATTCTACAATAGTTTGGTAACCCAACTATGCGAGAAGTTTGAGTTCAAACAATACAAGTCATCCATGTATAATGCACCAGCCAACGGTCTTGCTGAGGCTTTCAACAAGACGCTTTGCAATTTGTTAAAAAAGGTAGTAGAGCGCTCGAAGAGGGATTGGCACGAAAAGATTGGAGAAACTTTATGGGCATACCGAACAACATACAAGACACCCACGCAAGCCACTCCGTATTCATTAGTATATGGTGTTGAAGCAGTCCTGCCTTTGGAGCGACAAATTCCTTCACTTCGAATTGCTATCCAAGAAGGGCTCACAAATGAAGAAAATGCGTGCTTAAGACTTGAAGAGTTGGAAGCACTTGATGAAAAGAGATTAGAAGCTCAGCAACGTTTGGAATGCTACCAAGCGCGGCTTTCGCGGGCTTTCAACAAGAGGGTCCGACCTCGATCTTTCCAAGTAGGGGACCTAGTACTTGCAATGCGAAGACCTATCAACATCTCTCACAAGACTGGGAACAAGTTTACATCAAAATGGGATGGCCCTTATGTCGTGCAGGAGGTCTACACTAATGGCGCTTATAAGATAGTCGACAGAGATGGCTTGAGGGTAGGACCCATAAATGCAAAGTTCTTGAAGCGATACTATGCATGAAATGCTGGAGTTGCTCCTCGGTAAGAGCTTAAACTGCCCACTAAAAATTAAATAAATAAAAAAAAAAAAATCCCGCTAGGTTGAAAACCTTGAAAGAGGCGACCTAGGCAAAAGTTAGGGACCAAAAAAATAAATAAATCCCGCTAGGTTGAAAACCTTGAAAAAGGCGACCTAGGCAAAAGTTAAGGACGAAAAAAAAAAAACATAAAAAAAAAAGTCCTCTGAACTACGTTATGACTTGATCCCTTTTGGGTACGTAGGCAGCTTGGTATTCGTTACTAAGTTCAATCGCATATATTCCTAAATAAAAAATAAAAAAAAAAGGTCTTTTGAACTACGTTATGACTTGATCCCTTTTGGGTACGTAGGCAGCCTAGCATCCTTTGCTAGGCACAGTCGCAAAAAAAAAAAAAAAAAAAAAAAGGATGTTCGCAAAGATTGATCATATTAGCTCAAGCAAAAAAAAAAAAAAAAAAAAAAAAGAGAGAGAGAGAGAGAAAAAAAAAAAAAAAAAAAAAGAAGGAGCAAGCATTCGTCTGGAAATAAATGAATTTCTTTATTAATAATGAGATAGGTGTCGTTACATTGTAATGACTACATCAATATAAAAAAAAAAAAAGGGATCAACCTATCCAATCTAAATGCCTCAACTCCTCTTTGCTAGTCTCTAGTAATCCTTGTAGCTCTCTCAGTTTTGCATCATCAGAAGCCTCTAAAGTTGGAGTAGCCTCGATCTCGGAAACCTCCCCCTTGATTTGAGAAATGATCACTTATTGCTGGGCTAGCTCTGCATCACAGAGGGTGCTCGACTCTGTAAACTCTGCCTTTTGCATTGAAAGCAACTCAAGTTCCTTCTTCAATTCAATCTCTCTAGCTAAAGCCTTGTCTAAGTTTGCCTTGATCGCAACTTTCTGATTGATCTTAATGGCTTCTGAGTCGAGGGCAAGAGTGAGACGATGTCGAGCATCGGTGAGCTTCTGTTCCTTGACTTCAGACGCAATGCCTTGTGAAAGAGCATGATGGAGGGAAGAATATCGGTCTGCGTCATCCATATATCTCGAAATACGCTCTCTTAAAGGCGCTGCATCTACAACTTTTATTTGTGCGATAACTTGGAGGATCTTCTCAACTCCATCCCTAAGTGAAGTCACAAGAGTAAAAGGGGTTTTGACAACCTTCTCAATTAGGTCCCCTCCTAAAGTTTTTGCACGCTGTCGATCAGCCTTCGAAATCAAATCATCAGGTTCAAACTTTGTGACAGTTGAAGTGACCGGTATGCTCGAACTACACATAATGGATTTATTTCGAGTCACGTCCCCTGAAGGCTTGTGAATAGGGTTAGAAGAAAGAGTGGCGCCAGTCTTCCTCGAACCTGGTGGGTCAATTTCCTTAGTAGCCAAATCAAAGGCCGTCGGACCCTGAATGGAAAACTCGCTCGTAGAAGGGCTAGTGGCAACTGGTGTACACTTCCCTCCTGCTCTTTTTGAAGGATAATCGTCATCCTGCATTGGAAGAATACCAAGATTGTCATTCTCAAAAAGTTCTTGGATACCAGAAATAGCTTCAAGGTCGTCGTGAAGGTGACAAAAGTCCTTAATGGATTCAAGATCAAAATCATCAAAAAGAGAATTAAGACTCACTCGTGCACTGCCACCAGAAGAATCGGGAAGTGGATCCATATCGACACCACGATCAGTCGCCTGGGTGACCCCTTCATGATCTAGATTCTTGCTAGGATTGTCCCTTTGCCTTTTGCGTCTCCAGTAAGAATCTGAGTTGCCACTGTTTCTTTCGGATTCTGACACATCCTTACCCTTGGTCGCTTCCACATCTTGAGGCGTTGAGACTATGCAAGAGGGTCCACGTTTAGGAGAATGTGCCTTGTCCACGCATGCTCTTCCTAAAGACTCATCAGTAGCCTCTGAAATCCCTAAAGGTGGCTTCCCATCGCTTCGGCGCTTCACGGGTTCAACTACTTCATTAGGCTGTCTTATTTTGAGTTTTATCTTGCTCGGGTTGGCATTCCCAATTGGTTGCTCAGTCCCACTTGAAAAGAAACCATCAGATTTTGTAGCCCACCAATTCATATAGTCTTTTGTACACAAAGCCCCGTGCTCAAGTGGGCAAGCTGGGATCAAGAACTCTGAACCAGTAACAAGGCGAAGACATCGGCGCCAGAAGCATACTACTTGCTCTAAAGTGACAGTGCGAAAGTCCTCATTAAGCTCCCCAGGGACGTGTTGATTGAAACCGAACTGTCGGCCAAAGCGGTGAGGGCTATATGGTTCAACTATGCATGTACTTCCGCGACGAGAGGCCAAGTAGCTAGAGCGTTGACTGATGAAGTAATCTGCATAAGAACTAGGTAGCTTGTCATCATCCACCAGAATCTCTCGGTGGCCCTTAAAAAGGCCCAAGCGATGAAACTTGAAGCTACTAACGGCACGAAATAGCTTGCGGGCTGTAACCTCGTCATAATACTTGGCTGCATTCTCTCCAGAGTATCTAAACATGCGTGGAACAGCCTTGGAGCGAGACCCTTCAAGTTCGAAGTGAGTGTCGAAGTATTCGGCCAACCAAGCATTCAAGTAGTGTGCAGGAAAAGTGGCATCACATTTACTAGGAGTCTTAGAAGACACAATTTCATTCAAGCCTCTATAAATGTTGGCTAAGACCGGGACTGCAAGGCACTATCTCTTACCACGAGCCATTGCGCTTGCGCTCTTGAAAACACCAGGCCTAATTAAGTTTGGTCCCCCAACGGGAAGAGCGAACTCACACAGCCAACACGAGATCAAAGCAGCTAACCAAGTCTCTTCTATGAGCCTTCTCTCCACTTTGAGCACATCGAAGGGAGCCTCGTCTTCTTTAGTCAGAACCCTGGGGTCGTCAATTTTACCAGAGGGGTTATGAGATTGCTTGCCTCTTGCATTCCTCTTCATTGACCTTCTGGACGGCGGTTTCTGATACTTAGACTCACCGCGGAACCAAAACTTCACCCACGCGGCTGTAGTGACCAAGTGCGAACCACCAAGCTCAAGACTCAGGTGATGGAAGGCGGCAAATAGATGACGACAGCATGAGGGAAAAGATGATATGTCTTTTGAGTTCGGAACGACCTCTTCATAAAATGAGCCGTACAAGGGAAGTCCACCAATCGAATGTAAGTCCCATAAGCTAATAGAAACCTCTCCTATAGACGTGTGCAATGTGTTCGTAGCTGCGCACCAACACTCTAGGAAGGCTTGCAAGACGTGGGCGTTCCGATCATATGTGAATAACGATGCAAGTAATGGCTTGTAAAGATTGGCATCATTTAAGGCTTTAGCATTGTGGCTCAATATGTCTTCTAGCCACTCCCAATATTTAGGGAGGTAGAAAAACTCACCCTTATATTGGAGTGGAGGAGTCTTAGAGGAAGGTAGAGCCCATTGCGCTTCTCCCGCACTTATCCGACGACCAAGGAGAGGATATGAATCGATGTAGTCCACGGTTGAGTGAAGGTTGGAGGCTAAAGTAAATGTCCTCGAAACGACGTGTGAATCCTTTCTAGTTGGGTTGTATAGTTCGTGAGATGATTCGACCCACCATTGCGATAGACTTGGAGGACGAGGAATGGCAGTAGACGAAGATGAAGGGGCACTGCTACTAGGTGGATGGACTTTCAAGACAACGCCTTTCTCCAGTGGTTCGTTCATAGAGCGCAAGAGAGTGATGGATTGATCATTAAGAGTCCTCGATGAGTCGTAAAAGATGACCATGATGGAGTGCACTTGATTGCAGCCACTTGGAAAAGACGAAGTTTGTAGAGGTCACGACTTGAGTAAATGTAGAAGAATCACAAGACAAGCAAAGGGTTGATAGGCCCAAATCACCTGGCACACCTGACAACAAACCAAAGAAAAGGATTAATACCTTATTCGTTCAAATACTCTTTACTATATAATAATAATAATAATAATAATAATAATAAAGGAGCACGTGCAGTCATTGTATATTAAAAAGAAAGGCATATGGCATTGAGATTCAAAACTATAAGCAAGCTATTCATTCAAGTGCTTAAACATCTTAGGTACGTGTTGCCATAACTATATGCGCACGTAAAGACCAAGACAAGTGGAAGCTTGCATGGTAACTATTAAGTGCAAAGATCATGCATGTGCAAAGTTACCACCATGGTTCTCATGAAATTAAGGCTGAGGACGTGTCAATAATATGGCATAGACTGTTACATGCAAGACAATAAAATCGTGAAAGTGGGGCATTCTCCTTATGGAAGTGGGATCAATGGACAAGCCAAGATTTCGTAGTGACCAGGTGCAACACATAAAATTAATATATCTTCGTTGCTTTTGGGATTGTGAAAGACATTGCGACAATTGTTTAAGACCAGAAAATACAAGCGTCATGGGCGTAAGCGACCTCTGGAGACGGAGTTGGAGGACCCAAAGTACGTTAAAGGTTGCGAGACAAAAGGCAGTGAGAACGACGCGCTGACGGAACTCCGTACTGATGGCCACAAGGCAAAGGCTGTGAGGAGGATGTGCCAACGAAACTCTCGCGCCAATGGTTGCAAGACAAGGACAGTCAGAAGGTGCGCCGACGAAGCTCTTGCAATGGTGGAAGGATGCGCCAACAAAGCTCTCACTATGATGGAAGGATGCGCCGACGAAGTTCTCGCACTACCAGGATAATGGTGAAGGCAGTCAGAAGGTGCGCCAACAAAGCTCTCGCAATGGTGGAAGGATGCGCCAACAAAGCTCTCACTATGATGGAAGGATGCGCCGACGAAGTTCTCGCACTACCAGGATAATGGTGAAGGCAGTCAGAAGGTGCGCCGACGAAGCTCTGGCGATGGTGGAAGGATGCGCCAACAAAGCTCTCACTATGATGGAAGGATGCGCCGACGAAGTTCTCGCACTACCAGGATAATGGTGAAGGCAGTCAGAAGATGCGCCAACAAAGCTCTCGCAATGGTGGAAGGATGCGCCAACAAAGCTCTCACTATGATGGAAGGATGCGCCGACGAAGTTCTCGCACTACCAGGATAATGGTGAAGGCAGTCAGAAGGCGCGCCAACGGAGCTCTCGCAATGGTGGACGGATACACGAACAAAGCTACGCACCTATGGTTCTGGAAGGAGGGCAGTAAGCGCAATCCGTTGGATACTCAGATGAAGGGAAGAACAAAGCTCTGGACTCACCGCCGACTCAAGAAGCTTGATCAATGATGAAGCCGCCAATGCTCGAGTTCGTTGGACACCAAGAGGAGAAGGGTATGATGCCGCAGATTGCTTTGAGCCTTGGCGAACAACACAATGGAGGAAGTCCAGAAAAGAGCAATTGATGACCTGCACAGAGTGAATCAAGTCGTTCAACACAAAATAATAATAAGCAAAATACAAAGACAAGCACAAGAAAGAATGAAAAAAGAGGAAGAATGCCTGCTACGGCTGAAGAAAAATAAATAACTCAAGAAGAAAAAAAAAACGACGCTCAATTGCCTCTAACCCATAAAACATCACCTCCTTTTATAGAGGAGGCGCTCGCAAGAAGCCCTAGTGATTTGCAAGAGTGCTGCTAAAGAAAAGACATGCTTGTTGAGCAAGACAATTGCAGCACCGACCTTCCTAACAAAACTAAGGTGGGCTTGCACCCAAAGAGGATGTCCCTTCTGCGTGACCAGGCCCGTGAAAGTGAAACCAACCAAAGACAACTTGATGGCAAAGCTGTAATATACAACAAATGGGATGAGAGAAGCCCATATTTCACTTGGATGAGAGCCCTGCGTACCCGTAGAGCCAAGTCCACCACTAAGGATAAAAAATAAAAATAAATAAATAAAAAAAATAATAATAATAATGATAATAATTAAAAAAAAAAATCAATCAATAAATGAAATGAAAGAATACTTCAAGCCTCGTCCTCCTTGCATTAGAAAGACGCAAAAGCCGAATCTTGAAGTGGGGGCATTTGTAGACATCAAAATTTTATGATGTATTCACAACCGTCCGATTGTTCATGATAAAATATTTGTGATCTAATTAATCTCCAATTGATGAGGTGGACGATCAACAAATGAAATCAAGCCACGTGGCAACATCAAATAAGAAAGCCACATGGCAATGTCAGAAGAAAAGACCTATATGGAAAGTTCTTATTAAAGGAAAGACCAAATTAAATTCATTATTAACTCTCAATAAATGCCGAGAGAAAATTCCAAATTAAGGACAATTGAGTTGCTTATAAATAGAGGCTTCTCATATGAGGAAGGGGAGAACACTTAGAGAGAAAACCCTACTGACACTCTGCCAAAATAGAGAGTCACCTTTAAAGTTCACAAGAATTCCATAGTTCATCAAGGCCTATTCCTACTTCCACAAATCAAAGTAGGGATTCTCCTTCAATCCAGTTCGAGATTAAGCCAACAGCCCTCGCATCAAATCAAGCACATTCAAACATTCATTCAACTTGGAGGCATCAAAACACGATTCAAGATCAAGCCTCATACCCCCATTGGATTGTGAAGTTTCTTGGAGATCGAATCAGAGGAGTTTATTGTACTCTTTCATTGTAAAGATTCATACAGAGGATTGTACTCACATATATACAAATCAAATACAAGTTGATTATTTGTTACACTATTTCGTGATCGTGTGATTCATCTTTTACGAAAATTGTGTGTACACTATGATTAGTTCTTCAAACAACCATTTGCTTGTAATAATAATAATAATATGAATGGGATGAGGCGAACGGATTTGGATCGAGTTTACCAAGTGCAATTCACCTCAACTCTCACCACACAATTTTTTTTTTTGTTACTTTTTCATTTTTTATTTATTTAAGGGCTGAGATTGAAAGTTAAGTTTTTTAATTCTCAATCTCAACCCTTGATAGTTATAGCATCAGCTGATCTCAATCCTGCGGCAAACACAAGCATAGAGTTTCTTAAGTGGAGAGTTATAGTACGGTAGCTACATTTTTTTATTAAAAGAGGGGGGGGGGGTGTTATCCACCGTTCCGTAAAATGTAAATCTAATTTATATTCATAGATGAAAAAACAAAATATAAGGGAAAATATGAAAGAAATAAGTATGACATTTATTTGTAACCTTCATTATTATTGGTAGAAGTTTTGATTTAGGATAAAGCTCCTAAAAACATTTCGGACGCAAATACAAGAAAGTATACAATAATCACATTGTATTATATCTACCAAGGATATGCTATCAAGATAAGATTATCTCCCAGCACCAAAATCAAATAATGCTAGATGGTCCCTCACAGTATCATTCACATAAGCACTTTGATTATCAACATCATAATGGTGAGAATCTGATGTCTTGGTGTGCAAGAATATTGTTTCTTCTGAGTTAGAATCAACATTGTCTCTGGAATGCTTCTCCATCTTTCTTAAATCCTCCAATTTTGTTGCTACTTCCTTCATAGTAGGCCTATCCTCCCCTTTCAATCTTAAGCACATCTTTGCAAGATTTGCAGCTTCCTTTAGTTGCTCAACATTTTCTTCATTTGCTATATGTTTTTCAAGAACTTCAAACAATCTATTATCCTTAAAAAATGAGAGAAAATATGTGGCTAGACTTCTCTCTTCCTCAGGCCTATCAAATGAAAGAGCTTTTTTTCCAGTTAATAGCTCTACGAGGACCACTCCAAAGCTATAAACATAACTTTTTTCCGTCAATTGACTTGTTTGCATATATTCAGGATCCAAGTATCCCAAAGTTCCTTGCACCAATGTAGCTAATTGTGTTTGGTCTAGTGGAACCAATTTTGAAGCTCCAAAATCTGATACCTTTGTTGTGTAAGTGCTATCCAACAATATGTTTGAAGACTTGACATCTCTATGGATTATAGGTGGAGAAGCTGTAGAGTGCAAATATGATAGTGCTTCTGCTATTTCTGCAGCTATCCTAAGACGAGTTTCCCATGAGATGGTGGACACCTTACTTTCATGATGAATGTACTCGAAGAGAGTACCATTGGGTATGAATTCATAAACTAGTAAAGGAACTTGTGTTTCCAAACAACAGCCTAATAATTTAACCACATTCCTATGATTAATTTGGGATAGTACAACTACCTCATTGATGAATTGCTCAATTTGGCTTTCATCTCCAATTTTTGACTTCTTAATAGCTACAATCCTATTATTTGATAAAATTCCTTTATAAACTGTACCAAACCCTCCCCGGCCAATGATTAGAGCTTGATCATAATTGTTGGTAGCCTTTTTCAACTCTTTCATGGTGAAGATTTTGGTTGTTTCAGCTGAATTTTCTTGCTTAGAGAGTTTCTGTTGTAAAATTAATCCCCCGTTCTGTTCAAAGAACCCTTGTTTAAGCTTGATCAACTGTCTTTTCTTAAATATCAAATACAACCAAGAGCTACAAACAAGCGCAACCATGAAGCTTATGCCAATACCTACATTAGAAAGAAATAGAATATTAGCTTTTTTGGCATAAATATAAAGTACATCAAAGAGATACTGACAAGCACAGCAACGAAGCTTATGCCAACACTTTTTTTTTTTTTTTTTATAATTTGAGAATCACTTATGCCAATGCATAGTGTTTGATTATATTTGAAAGAAACCAGATATTATTTGTTATATACCGTTGTGACTGACCAATCAGAAAGCGCGACTCATGGTTGCCTTTTTCTTTTTAATCATTTAGACCATGTGAGATCAATTAAATATCTTTATTCTTGTGCACCATATCAATTTTTTATTTTATTTTAGAAGAATGCACCCTATAAAATTAATATATATATATATATATATATATAGTACCTTAGATACTGTTCATCTAGTTCATCTTTTAAGATTCTATCATGTGGCTATCTAACTGAAAAATATACTTCTATTCTATGAGAAAAAAATTATGTAGAAGAATCTTAAAAGAGGAACTTAAGAAACAGCAGTTAAGTACTGTATTTAAGTCTTACTCATATATATAATGAGAAATCATTACATATATTAATAGGCAAAATTTAGAGAAAATCCACTTTAATTCTACAATTAAAGTTCAATTTTGCACTATATATCCTAAATTATTTATTTTTAAAGAGAGTTTTATTTCTTAATTTTTGGAATCAAATATAAGACCACATTATAAATATCCATCCGAGTGAGTTATTGCGTACAAAAACTAAAGAGTCTGGAATTAATGAACATAAAAAATAAAAAATAAAAAATGTACAGTTTATGTTTTTTACATAGTAATATTCTTACAAGGCTTTTTAAAGAGTTAAAAAAAATATAAGAATGTCTATCAATGATATTTAAATTATATATGTAAAAATTATATTATATATCTTAATATATATAAATATATATATATTTAGTATATCTATGTATATACATAGGGTTACAAGCTAGTTTATTTAAAGCCAACGCATAGAGAAAATCAAATTAGATTTTGAATTGAAGTCTAATTTTTCACCATGTGTCCCATCTAATTTTAAAATTTTTGTGTCAAGTGAATTATTAGGTACAGAAATTAAATAGTCTAAATTCAATAAAATTCTAAATTCAATTTCAATTGGAGTTCAATTTTGTGCCTCGTGGTCCAACTAATTTTTTAATTTTTGTGACAATTGAATTATTGGATGCAAAAATAGAAGAGTCGATGCACCCTATCAAATAAATTTATATATATATATATATATATATATAGCCAAAGTAGAGAATTCAATTAGATTCTAAATTAGAGTCTAATTTTGCGTAATGTGCCTCATCTAATTTTAAATTTTTGTGTCAAATGAATTATTAGATGCAAAAATCAAAGAGTCTAAATTCAATTATATTCTAAATTGGATTTCGTGCAAAAATTCAATTTTGAGTCACGTGTTCTATATAATATTTTAATTTTTGTAACAAATGAATTATTGTGTGCCAAACCCAAAGAGTCTAGATTCTAAATCATATATACATACATACATGCATACATACATATATACATACATATATATATATATATATATATATATTTATATAGATGGGTTAGGTTCAAGTTACACTTGATGTAATTTTAAGCAATATTACACCACTTAATATTTTTTAACTAGATGCGAATTTTAACAAATCTACTGTTAGATTACATTATCTTCATATATTCTACATTTTTGCAAAATTTCAATGTGATCAAAGATTAATAGTCATGTCATCAATCAAATGATTAAATTCAAATTTTTGTATATTAAAATAATGCATAAAAAAATGAGTTTATGGATCAAATGATAAATAACATACAATTAATATGAAAATTGACATGAATGTCAAGAACATAAGAACATGTAATTAAAAAGTGGGATTTTCAAAATATGAATTTTATAATAAGTTATTGAGTAGTATAACATTACTTATAACTACACCAAGTGTAACTTGAACCTATGGCTTAAAAATCCATGGCTTAAAAAATGTGTAAGTTATAACTTAAACCATGTATAATTTAAACTCATACATATATATATATATATGTAATTTTGATTATTTTTAAATGTACTCGTATATATGCATGGGGTTATATACTAATGCAAAATATTAATAATGGCTAAATAATGTCACCTATAAATTTTGTATAACAAATTCTATAGAATTTTTTTTTTTTTTTTTTTTTTTTGAGAAGGAAGTACTATAGAAAGTTAATAGGAGTGGATGGAAGAATTGATCGTGAACATTTCTATAATTTAGAAACAAAAAAAAAAAAAAAAAACAAAACAAAAACAAAAACAAAACAAAACAAAACAAAACAAAAACAAAAACAAAAAAAAAAAACAAAATATTAGGAATGAAAACTCAATTTAATGTACACTTTAGTGACAAAACTTTTTTTTTTTAAATCTAGTTTTGTTGATCTTAATGAGAAATTTATACTATTTCACACCAGTAGTTGAAGAAATATAACAAAAGTCTTAAAGTAAAAAAAAAATGATATAAAACAAATACTTTATTTTTTTTTTCTTTTTCTTTTTGAAGGCCAAATACTTTATTTCTTAAATTTAACTCAATAAGGTTGTGCTCTGCGTTCATTCATTGTCGTATAATTATAACAGTGTTTTGATACACTCAACAGATTTTAATATGTTGACTAACAGGATATTCCGATATTATTGGTAATTTAAAATCACATTCTAGGAAAACAATATCTATTTGTTTTTAAGTTCACATCTTTGAGCCTCTTTTAGAGATTTAACATACAAAATTTCAACGTTTTTGAGACAAAGAAGTAATAGCCCAAATCACTACTATCAAATATAAATAGATAAACTAATACAATAGGTTCTATCATCTCTATATATTAAGAGAATTCAAAAAGTTAAATATCACTATCTAAGTTGTCAAAATACTCCTAATTTAATTAGATAGTTTTTATTCATAAAAAATAAAAATGAAGTTAAAATTGTAATTCAATAAAATTCAAAAACAAATAAACTATCAGATAAATTTCCCGTTACTTCCCATTAGAGACTTAGACAAATACAAATTCCTAACCTGTTTCTAAAAGACAACCAAAAAAAAACCTCCAGTCCCACGACTGACAACTTCCCACCTCACGTCTGACAAACTACAAACAAAATTCTGCCCACTTCTTCCCAATAGAGAATGTAGTGTACTACGAAACTTCCCATTACAAAAATAATCTTCCCACCCTCCCTATCACAAACTACAAATTCTTCCCAAGGATTACTATTCCTAATTGAAATATGAATTGTGTCAGGCGGTTGCTCTTTGTATAATGTAGTGTTTGTGGTTTAATTGAATAGAAGCCAAAACGTTTTGTGCAACACTAAAGTGTGTTTGGTTGGGATGAAAATAGAAAGGATGAAAAATAGAGAGAGGAAAATATGGTAAAAAATTACATTTTTTATTGTTTCGTTGAGAGGGGGAGGGGGGGAGAAAAGTGGTAGGGCCCACAAGTTTTCTCTCCTCCTCCTTCAAAATATAATCTCTCCAAATTAGAGAGAAAATTAGAGTGAAAAGTGAAAATTTTTTTTGACAAAATTACCCTCACTTTTCTGATCCTTTTTTTTTTTTCTCTCTACATTAAGGTTGCTTTTTTTTTTTTTTTTTTTTTTCTATTTTAACTTTCCACATTGGTTTTTTTTTTTCTTTTTTCTTTTTTCTTTCTTTTGTTTGGTCAGTGGGTTCTTCTTTTCTTTCTTTTTTTTTCTTAATTTTTATTTTTATTATTTTTTTAAGAAAACACTTTTGAATGATTTCTTATGCTATTTTTTTTTAAATGTTTACTTTTATCTATACATAATTTTTAAAAAAAAGTATAATGTATTACTTTCTCTTTTATTTAGGAGGGACATGATGGTAAATTTATACAAACTTTATTTTCAACCAAACCAAAAAATTTTCCACCCTTCTACATTTCTATCCTCTCAACCAAACACAACTAAGGAAAACTAAAAACTTTTCTATCCTCCTACTTTTCCATCTTCTCTTTATTTTCCATCCTCTCACTTTTTCATCCTCTTCACCAAACTGACCCTAAGGGAAAAGGGCAAAAAGGTGATTTTTAATGTACTTCCTTTTTCATTTTTAATGATTTATTTATTTTGGTATTTGAACTATTTTCTTTTCACATATGTTTGTATTGCCTTTTTTTCCATTTTGCTGAATGTCTTTTCTCTGTCCAAAACAAGAATGTGTGTGTTTGGATATCGCTTATTTTACTGAAAACTGAAAATTTATTACTGAAAACAATAAAAAAATAATTTATGGGTTACTGTTCACCCACTCAAACACTAGCAAGAGGCGCTACTAAAAAAAAAAAAAAAAAAAAAAGCAAAAACGCCAAATGCAATCAGCAATCAACTATCCAAACGCTACCGTAGTGTGCGTGTGGTTTAATTGAATGAAAGAGAGAAACACTACAGAAAATTTTGTTTAGCCATAACGAAAAAAAAGAACACCAAAATAGCATTGACATCACATTTTCATGTGTAGATTTGTTCATTTTTGTAGCTAGATGGATGCCAAGAGCTTTGTAGCTCAACTAATTGATACTTTTTAGTATATTCATAATATCCAGGGTTCAAATTCCCACTCCCCTAATGTAACTATTGAAATATCAAAAAATATCTGGATTGGTTGAATTTAATTGTCTTTGAAAAAGACAATATTGTTTGTATTTTATTAGTCATGGCAACCAATCTAGTTAGGGACTTAATATACTGCAGCTAAGTTACAATATTTAAGTTTGACCTAATCTATATCTATGTAATATATAATAGCCAAAAATGTTAAACTATTAGTTTCTCTTCTAATATTTTGCCACATAAACTTTGGTAGTCCCACAATTTTACATATTATTTTTTTATTAATTTATTTATTAGGTCAAAATAAGAGTTTTAAACCGACTACTACTCAACAATTTGGAGAGTTTTAAACCAAACCGACCTACTACTATATATATAGAGCACCACACCAAAACCTTCTATGTGATTTACCCTCTCTTTGTCATTTTTGCTCTTTTGTTTCTACAAACCCTTCATTCTCAACCCTTAAGGAGTCAAGGTACCTTTTATATGAATTTCTCTTTTGTAGTTACTTTTGCTTTTCATTTTTTTTTTCTTTAATACAATGTGCTTGTGTATATTTTTTTTTTTTTCATATTTTTACTTCTGTTATCCAAATTTCTAGACACCATGTTTGATCCTAGAATTTTTACATTTGCAGTAAATGCTAAAAGAGAGTTTTTTTTTTTTTTTTTTTGGAGAACCAAATGCTAATAGAAAGCTAGAGGTAATGAATGCCACCAAAACTTTTTATTCTCATGTTTGACATCTTAGTTTTGTTGGATGATAAACTGTTATTATTTTATCTGTCAATTTGCTTCCCCGCCCCCCTAAAGCCTTTGTGGAACTTATTAATATTTCTTTGTTCATGAAGTTGTTGTATTTTGTTGTTCCATGTTTCATGAAAGTTTAAACATGGCAGAAATTTTGTAGCTAAACTAAAAATTTTACATACTTGCCTCAAACCCAATTAAAAATATAAAAGTTTTATTCTGTCGGCATCTCATTTGAATTTAGAAAATCCCTAAAACATCCTTTTTTTTTTTTTAAATCAAACTAGATGGAACTGGTTGAATCAACTTAAATTTCAAATTTTATCATTTTTAAACTAACTTTGAAAATATAAATTATTTCAACTAAATTTAGTAATTTTTTTAGATTAAATTAAACTTTATTACAGTCTAATCCAATCATTATCATATGCATCCTAAATACTCCAATGCCATAATAATTCTTCAAGCCACTATAAAAACTCTTGAAAATTCAATATAAGCTTTTGAAAATCATTGTAAAAATACATGTGGCCAACCCTAGCTAAATCTGTTAATCTCAAAATTTTGAGACTAAGGTATTGTTGTTGTTAAAATACCCAAGGTATAAAACTCAAACACAAATCCTAATTGGTTTAAAGTTTTCTATCAAAACTCACTAAACCCATTTAAAAATTTTGAAACACTTACTATTGTCCTAAGGTCAAGTCATCCAAAAACCCATTAAATACTAGCCTCTAAACACAAGCGTTGCACGTACTCAGAAACTCTTCTAAGATTAATAATTTGCATTTATTATAATTTGAAAATATATATTTTTATTTTTCAAACAAATAAAAATGACAAACTTTAGAGATAAGCAGTAACTGTAATTTCTTTTTTAAAAGTGTGTTTGAAAGTGGGGTAGTGATATGGAAAAAAGTTTGGATAGAAAAAAAAAATGAACGTGAGAGAAAAGAAAGCTAAAATTTAGGAGTTCTCTTATTTTTTATTTTTTTATTTTTTAAATTGGGGGGTTTTTACTTTTATTCGGTTGAAAAAGAAATTTAAAAAAAAAAAAAAACCCTAAATTTTAGGGAATAAAAATATGAATGTGAAGGGAAAAAAAAATCCTAAATTCTAGGAGTTCTGTTTTTGAATTCAAAATGAAATTTGTTATTTGACATTTATGAACCTATTTCTAAAAGAAGTTACCCTTCATGAATGAGGGTATATTTGAACTATATAAAAGTTCAATTCAAAGAGAGAAATCCTATTATAGATAACTAGTCTCTGAGCACGCACATAACCCCCATGATGTGGCAAAGGGAGGATATTAGGAGAAGTAGTGAGTGGAGATTCCCCTGCAGAAAGCTGGATGAGGTGAGACCTTCAAGTCCGGTTCGAAGGGTGGGTATATCTTGACCCTACTATCATTATGCCTTTGCAATCTTAGTTGGTTTAACTCTATTTGTGACCTTTTCTCGTATGTGGGACTCTCTATCCTCTTGTATAAGGCTCTTCTATTTTTTTATTTTTGGATAAAGGTTAATAATTTGCATCTATTACAATTTAGAAATTTTTTATTTTTCAAAAAAATAAAAAAGGACTAGCCTCATCATGCACACTTCACGCATGCGATGAGGCGTTTATTTTTTGCTAAAAAAATTGTGTTTTTATTTTATATATATAATTTTTATTTTAAGAATCTAATTTATAAGTGGATAAAGCAATTTGAAAGTCAACAGAAGAGTGACCCTATTTTTTATACAATGTTTTAATGGGAGTTAGAGTTGTATTTTTATCAGATTGCCCTTTAGTTTTGTCTCTACTTAAAGATAGGGATGTGGGGGCATTTTTGAACAAAAAAATAATAATAATAATAAGGAACCTAAACAAGGAAGACCTCTTTTTTTTTTTTTTTTTTTGAGAAACCAGACTGTTAGTAGCCTGGGCTTTTATTCAAGGAAAACAAACTTCAATGAATGTCAAATTCTACAAGGGGGATAATGTCCTCAGGAAGGGAATCAATCCACACCTGGGTCTCCCTAGAAGTCTTGGCTTTTTTTAGCTACAGCATCTACTACAACGTTGCAATGTCTAGTATTAAAACTAAAGCTAGAAGAAGAAAGAGCAGTAACTTGGTTTCGGATGTCTTCAATAATGTGGCCATAAGTCAAGTGGTCCGAATGATCTTGGGAAATAGCTTGGATCACTTGGAGAGAATCACCTTCGAATACAACGTCTTGTAGTCCTAGTTCCATTGCAAACTGCACCGCACGGCGACAGGCAAGGGCTTCTAACTCTACAACGGACTGGGCTGCGAGAACTGGCATGGATAATGCCCCAATGGCCTCACCACGCCAGTCTCAAATGATCACACCTATCCTTGCTTGGTTCCCAGACTTGGAAATAGCCACATCAAAATTGGCTTTGAACTTACTTTCATCAAGTGGACACCATTGCTGAGGCAGAGGAGGGGCCGCAGCAACTGGGGTCTGTTCTATTGTCTCCAGATATTCTTGTAGGTAGAACAAGGAAGACCTCTTAAATAATAATAATATGGATAAACTTTAGAGATACGCATTAACTGTAATATCTTTTTTAAATATGAAGAAAAAAAAATCCTAAATTTAGGAGTTTTTTTTTTTTTAATTCAAAATGAAATTTGTTATTTGACGTTTATGACTCTATTTCTAAATAAAATTATCTTTCATTAATGAGAATGCTTTTGAACCGCATAAAAGTCCTTTTTTTTTTTTGAGACAAACACACACACTCAAGGGAGAGGAAAATAGTTATAACACAAAAGCATACCACAACTCTACTCAAAAGCCATGGTACATAAAGGTCTAGTTAAAAGAGAAGAATCCTCTTATATATAGTATAGATATAAATAATCAATTACCATCAAATTTGAGGATCTGATCCTCCAAAAATATTGAGAAGCTTCGTCTACACACAATCAAATGCAAATTCCAGAGGCATATCATCAAGTGCTAGGGTGCAGTAAAGTAAGTATACTTACCAACTAAGAGGGTAACTGGTCGTGATTATTGATTGGTAACACAGATTCCTGCACTTACGTCCAAATTATGGTACCCCTTGATGCAAGAACAAGTAAAATTCCCTAGTCCGTTAATACACTTTTGTCCCGGGAGCTTGCAAGGATTGTGGTTTTCACATTCGTTTATGTCTGTAGATGTAAAACTCATCATTAACTTAAAAAGAACTTTAATTAATCAAAAGCAATCATATATTAATGACCAAGAATTTTTTATTATTATTTTTAAGTCATAAGTCCCTTTATTTTTCTTGCTTAGAGAAAAGAAATGACATATTATTAAAATGAAATGGAAGAGTATTAAATATAAGAAGTTTAAAAGAGTTTCAATTCCTGTTTTTTTTTTAGTTGATAAATTATATCCTCTAATTTTGAAAATTTTTAATCAATCATTTTTATTTTTCTATTTCAGCCCTTGAACTTTAATCTATTTTCAATTCAACCCCTTTTTTAATTATGTGCGATATTCCCGTTGTTTTTAGCGCTTTCCACTTTTCAAAATGCGTTGTTTTTATGGATGGAGGTAGACAATAGACAGCAAAATTCGCTTATACATGAATTCCATTGAAATTGAAGAAGAAAGAAAGACTCAATTCAAAATAAGTAGGAAACTAGGAATGGCAATAAAGCAAGGCTAGGTGAGATTGGGCATGCCCCGTCCCCATCACATCCCGGCCCTTTTATGAGAAGAAGTGGGCAAGGTCAGAGCCTGATAGATTCTAGATGGATGGAGAGGTATTTTGTTCTTCATAATCAGGTGGTCTCGAAATTGACAACGTAGAGATGGAAAAGAAAGGTGGACAAAGATGATTGTGAAAGTACAAAGAGAAAACAAGTTTTTTTTTTTTTTTTATTAAATGGTAATAGAATATGTATCAATTGTTTAAAAATATATATATATATATATATGATATTTATTAAAAAAATAAATTATATGAATAAATAGCTTAAATCAAAATTGTGTATACACAATTAGTAGTAAAGTGAGGTGAGCAAAACTCCTTCCTATTTAGTCACTTTTTTGAGGCGGAAAAATCCTGTATGAGACAAAATAAATTAGATGTGGCTAAAAATTTTTTACATCCTAAAAATAAGTTAAGAGTAACTAGTCTCATCGCACGCAAGATGAGACTTTTTTTTTTTTTAGTGGTCCTATTTTGTAGAAAAAAATTGTATTTAATTATTTTACATATATATTATTTTTAATTTATAAGTGAATAAATCAATTTAAAAATTAATAAGAGAGTGGTCTTATTTTTTAGGCAATATTTTAGTGAAAGTTGGAGTTGCATTTTTACCGGATTGTCCTTTAGTTTTGTCTCTTCTTAAACATAGGACAGTAAGGGCATTTTTGAACTAAAAAATGAGTTTTTACTGGATTGTCCTTTAATTTTGTCTTTACTTAAATATAGGACTGTAAGGGCATTTTTGAACTAAAAAAATAGGAATCCAAACAGGGAAAGCCCCTTAAATAGTAGTATAGATGAGACTTTTTTTTTTTAGTGGTCCTATTTTGTAAAAAAAAACTATATTTAATTATTTTATATATATATATATATGATTTTTATTTAAAAAAATTTAATTTATAAGTGAATAAATCAATTTAAAAATTAATAGGAGAGTGGTCCTATTTTTTAGGCAATATTTTAGTGGGAGTTGGAGTTGCATTTTTACTGGATTGTCCTTTAGTTTTGTCTCTACTTAAACATAAAACAGTAGGGGCATTTTTGAACTAAAAAATGAGTTTTTACCGGATTGTCCTTTAATTTTGTCTCTACTTAAACATAGGACTGTAGGGGCATTTTTGAACTACAAAAATAGAAATTCAAACAGGGAAAGCCCCTTAAATAGTAGTATAGATTATGATATAGTGAACTATAGGTTCAAACTCTATCTAATTTATAAAAAAATATGTTAAAATTAAAAGGAATAATTTGTCCTTTAGTTTTTTTCTTTTTTTCTTTTAAATTTTGTTTTGAAAATTTATCGTAGATCCATAAATTAATACCTTGGCAACCGAGATGGAGGTATGGATTCCCATGGTAGCCTTCCATGCACTTACAACGGTACCCAGGCCCGTTGTCGGAATCGATGCATGTGCTATTACCTCCACATGTGTAACCTGATTTGTTCACGACATCTTTACATGTCTCAGTACCGATTGCCCAATCAAGAACTAACGGCGTCATTTTTTGGAGTTGTAGACTGTGAAGGGAATCGATGGAGAAATTGAATATGGTTTGTTGGCTAATAAATGCATAGCCACAAGGATTGAAATCCCCTACTTTTGTGTGATTATTGAAACTGTGGGATTCCAAAGTAACATAATGCAACCCATTAGGAATATCTACCTCGCAACACCCAACACCAGAGCAAGACCCATTGACTACGTACCTACTGCTTCCACAAACGGAAATGCAGCCTGTTGAGAGATTTTCTTTATCTCGCTGGAAATCAAGGTATGCATAAGTGTCACAACCAACGACAATGAACTTGTTTTGAGTGCTAGAGATGGTGAAATTGAGGCCCAATTTGAGCCACACTATGTTCCATATACTAAGATCCAGCACACCCTGTTTATAACAGTCCTTGGCCATATACATCAAGACGTTAGCCTGGCCTTCGAGGGAAAAGTTTGTAACCGTTAAGTTTGCAGCATTTTGTGGGTGAACTAAGGTACTTACTAGCATTCTCAATATTATATAGCTGCAAATAGACTGTAAAAATTGCATGTTCACCTATTGTAAAGTTGGGTCTAAGGGTCCCTTCAATGATAGTCATAATTATAAGCACTTGCTTTTTTCCTGACCTGGTATCATTCTATTTTTCATACTGCTTCACTGTATGAAGGGCAGAGTCAAGTTTGTCACTTATTGTATGATAGGATTGCTGAATAGTTTCCTATATATATTTCTTTCAATTTTTCAATTTGTGTTTCCTTTTTTTTTTTTTATTTAAACCTTGACATAAAACCTTGATTGAATTGTTTCCTTTTTTTTTTATTGGATTTGTATTTCTTTCAATTTTGCTTCTTACAGGTGCCTTTCCGACAAGTTTACTTACTATGGTTATTAAATTCTCCGCTGTACTTACTGTGGTTATTAAATTATCCGCTGTCAACTTCAGCCTCTAGGACACAGCTGGTATCATTTATTTGATAGCTATTAAAATATTTTTAGTTTCAAATATAATTTACTCCTACTTGTAATGTCAATTTGCTCCTACTTGTAATATCAATTTGCTCTTTATATGTACCAAAGTGCAAGTAAGGATGTACTCGGAGCTGTTTTATGTAATAAAGTTTATTGAGTGGAGCTATATGTACCAATCTACTTGGAGCTATTTGATAGCTGTTTTATGTACTTGGAGCTAAATGTACCAAAGTCAATTTTCTCCTATTGACAATTAAAATTGTAATATTAGCGTAAAATTTTCCAATTAAATTTTAATTTTGTACTAGAACAAGTTTGCCAAATTGGGCAAGTTTAGTATTGTAATAACACAAATTTTAAATTTATTCTTAATTGTTGCTTATGAATTTTTCTTTTCTTTTGTTTTTTATAGGTCACATTGAAATATAAAATTACTTGAATTGAAAATATGAGTGCCAACAACAAAGAACCTGAAACAATCTCACTTTGTGATATGACGGATGACACGGATGACTTAGTACATGATGAGTCAAAAATAAAGGAAGATCAAAATAATGTAGACTTGTCATTGGATGATTCAAATCAACCTTTTGCATGCAATAGGCATTCAGAACCACATCTTGATATGGTATTTGAAAACTTAGAGGCTGCTCGTGCATATTATAATGCATATGCAAGGCGAAAGGGTTTTAGTATACGAGTAAATCATACTCGAAAGAATAAAGATAAAATAAGGGTTGGAATTGAATATGTTTGTTCGAAAGAAGGATTCCGTCGTCAATGTAATGAAGACAATGAAAGAACAGGTCCAGAGCGTGCAAAAACAAGAGTGGGATGCAAAGCAATGATAGGTTTAAAGAAAGTTGATGATACATGGATTGTATGTAAGTTCGTGAAGGGTCATAATCATGAGCTTCTTACCTCTAAGAGTACAAGTTTGCTTCATGGGCATAGAGTGATAACAAATGCCCAAAAGAATCTTATAGATACACTCAATGAGTCAGGTATAGCCCTAAGCAAGATAATGTCTGTGTTAAGTAAAGAATCTGGTGGTGATTATAATGTTGGATGTATTCCAGTTGATATTCAAAATTATTTGGGTAGTAAAAAAAGAAAGTTGCTTCAAGATGGAGATGCTCAGGGAATGTACAAATATTTTATTGAGGGTCAATGTAAAAATCCAGGTTTTGTTTATGCAATTGAAGTTGATGAATATGGGTGCATGGGTAATTGCTTTTGGGTAGATGCTAGGTCAAGAATGGCATACCAATATTTTGGAGATGTCGTTACGTTTGACGCTACATACCAAACAAATCGTTATAAGATGCCTTTTGTTCCTTTCATAGGGGTTAACCACCATCATCAATCTGTGATGTTTGGATGTGCTTTGCTTATCAATGAAACAGCAGAATCTTATACATGGTTGTTGAAGACTTGGCTTAATGCAATGCCTGGGAATCCTCCTTCTACAATTATAACAGACAATGACAAGGCTATGGCTAAGGCAATTGTAGATGTATTGCCAAATGCAACTCATAGATTGTGTATGTAGCATCTTTTACAAAAAGTTCCAGAACAGTTGTCCCATGTATATAATAAATATCCACATTTTCAGGAAGAATTTTACCATTGCATCCATGATACAATCACTATTGAAGAGTTTGAGCTAGAATGGAGTAAGATTATGGAGAAATATGGATTGTGGGATAATGATTGGTTGGGAAATCTTTATATGCGGCGTGAAAGATGGGTTGCAGCTTATTTACGAAGCTCATTTTGTGCCGGGATGTCTACAACTCAAAGAAGTGAAAGCATGAATAAATTTTTTAAAGACTATGTTCGTTCGAGTACAACGATAAAGTGATTTTGTAGATCAATATGAGCTAGCTTTGAATGCACGTTATCTTAAAGAGAAAGAGCAAGATGTAAAGACAAAAAATTCAGTGCCAATTTTGAAAACATGTTATAAGCTGGAAGCAGAGGCAGCAAAAGTTTATACAAGAAAGATGTTTATAAAATTTCAAGAAGAGTTATTTTATAGTCAAAAATACAATGCATCCAAATATCATGAAGAAGGAGTGAAGAAGATATACAACGTGGTAGTTCATGGGAGAGAAAGTCCATTTTATGAGGTGTCTCTTGATATTGTTGAGACAAAAGCTATTTGTACATGCCATATGTTTGAGTTTGTTGGTATTATTTGTAGGCATATCCTAGCTGTTTTTGTGAAGAAATCTCTTGTGCACTTTCTTCCATCACATTATATTTTAGAAAGATGGACAATTAATGCCAAGAAGCACATTGTACATGACATATCTAGTGATGTAGTACAAGTGGAGCCTCAAGTTTCTTCTACCATGATGAGAAATAGTTTGATGCTTCAATTTTTGGAAGTTGCAGAGGAAGGGTCACAATCAAAGAAGCAATACAAGCATCTTGGACAAACTTTACGAAAAGTTCATGAAGAGCTTCTAGCCATGCAAGATGTTCAGGATGTTGATGATTTAGGAAGTCCTGATAAAACTATATTAAATAGTCAAGTATTATCAAATCTTCCAATTATTTTGCAAGACCCTCCACATGTTCCATCAAAGGGAAGGCCTAAAGCTTTGAGACAAAAGCATCCAAAAGAAAACAATTGATGAAGAAGAGAAAATGTAGCATTTGCAAAGAAACGGGCCATGTGAGAACCAATTGTCCAACACATAAACATTCCAGGTAATTACATCACCTTATTGAGTTGTAGTATTAATTTAGTATTTAAATTTTGTGGTTTATAAGCTTACTTCTTGTAGGGATGTTGCAAATACAAGTTTGACACCACATTCAGAGTCAGTGCATCAACAACAAAATCAAACTGAGGTTATTTAATTACAATATATTCAGTTTCAAGATAATACACACATTTGTTGATACTTTCAAAAATAAACCTTTACTTTTTTAAATTAGGAGTCTTCGATGGCAAGGTTGAACCCGTTAGTCATAGCAAATACTTTATGCTCCACAAGTTTTGTACAGGTGTATAATGTATTTGATTTTTTTTTTTTTTTTTTACTTAGTATAAATTGTTCTGTAATAGATGTTTTTGTTATTTATTCATTTTTTTTATATGTCAATCATCTTTAGGACTCTTTGCCAACTGTGACATATCCTTCTACATCATCATCTACTATGCATATACATCCCAACCCGTCATCATTTACGGTATGATCACTTAGCGTTTAATTAGAATATATTGAATTTTTTTTAATTGTGTTCATTCTAATTTTATTTTTTGTATTTTGTTGTACATTCTTTTATGCAGCATCCATTACAACAATTCCAAGAAAACTGATGTACAAACAAGTTTTGTGTCCAAGAGAATGGATTGGGAAGCAAATATTTTTTGGTTATATAATGTTTAAATTGTGGTGAATAGAAATAGATCTTCTTTTTTGTATTCTTCACATAGATGTAGGGTCCTCTTTTTTGTATATTAAACTATGACAGGTTTTTATTCTAGATGAATGTATTTTTGATTAAAAATTTCCCAAAAGAATTGTGACAAATTTTATTTCAAGATGTATGGTCAATCATATGATCTTTTATGAATTGAATTGTGATAGGTTTTATTTCAGGTGAATGTATTCTCAATTAGAAACTGTTATAGAAAAAATTGTGACAGGTTTTATTTCAGGTGAATATATTCTCGATTAAAAACTCTTTTAGAAAAAATTGTGACTGGTTTTATTTCAAGTGAATGTATTCTCGATTAGAAACTGTTATAGAAAAAATTGTGACAGGTTTTATTTCAGGTGAATATATTCTCGATTAAAAACTCTTATAGAAAAAATTGTGACAGGTTTCATTCAGGTGAATGTATTCTTAATTAAAAACTCTTATAGAAAAAATTGTGACAAGTTTTATTTCAGGTAAATGAATTCTCAATTAAAAGCTTATATAGAAAAAATTGTGATAGGTTTTATTTTAGATGTATTTTAGTTTATATGGTACATAAGCATTAGTTGGCTTGAATTATTTGAAAATTCATGTCCTGTCTGTAGAGCCTAAGATGTTATTTTTACTCTTTAAGTTTATAAGCCTTGCAGTAAAGATAAATGTATAGCCCGCCCACAGAATAGCATTAGCTCTACTTGCACAGGACGTCAATCATCACTCTATTTGAGCAAACAAAAATCAGCTTCCATTTTTCCCGTACTAGAACTTAAAAAATTGAAATCTAAAATCTTGCATTTGTAACTCTATTTTAAAATCTAGAATAAACTTTATACATAAAATATTTCTCAAAGTAATCCATTCATTTCCAAATCCCAATTTCAAAATTATTCCAACAATTCTCCATAACTTTTTAACAGCCCAGCCAAGATAACAAAATTACCTCCAACATACATACATTAATCACACACATGACAAAAGCTTAGAGCAGCTTTTTATTACTACTACTACATAATTAGATGTGAAATTGTCTCAAAGCTTAGACGAGGCCACGACTGTTTTAGGAACCAATCCGAGACCTTGTTCCAAACTAGGCAATAATCTTAGCCAAAATGATTATAAATTTCCAAACAGAGAACTATTTAATAGCTGTGGACACCAAAATCTCTAGCCCTTTGCCAAACATTTGCCAGCTGCTTTTGGTCTTCCACATCCTAAGAAATTGAAATGAGAAGTTTAGCCAATTCATTAAATAAAAATTTATGTAAAGTTCTTTTTAAAGACACCAATGAACCATATAGCAAATTTAGCATTAGATGTACTAAAATAGCCAATCATGCATCTAAACAAATTTTGCTAAAACATATTTTAGCAAATATTGAGTTCATCATCTTTATCATAATCTTTTATGGATCGAACACACATTTTTTTAAAAAATCTACCTTATGCAAAGAGCACAAAGAGCATAAGAGACATACACAACAAATAGGACAGCATAAGCAAACAGGACATCATATATATAATTAGCAAGAAACAGGATAGCATACGCCTTATGCCATGGACTTGAGCATTAAGCTGCCATAGAAGAGCCATACCTCAGAAACATCCCGTAATACATGTACATGAAACAACGAGGAACTGCAGAAAAATCCACAGAAAACATGGGTATATGCTCCAAGGTCCCAAAAAACTTGCATATTCCAGAGACACTAGTGGTAGGAGGATCCTGAAAGAGCATATAAAAAAAACACAACAAATAAGCCTAAAACACATATTCAAATCAAATTTTCAACTTTATAAAAGTAAATGACAAAAGCATAATAACATTATTCAAATCAGATTCCCCATCAACTTAACCTACTATTTCCATAATTTTTTTTGGAACAGTAGCACTATTACCATGATAATGAATACAAAATTGAAAAGTTCACAATTAGTATCAACTACTAACAAGAATGCAGTTCAGTTCATTTTCTTCGTAAAAAGTTGAAACTTGAAACTACCCATGTCGTGTTACAATTGAAAGAAACAAAAATAAACCAACATTATTTCAAGTTTTACCTATTGGAATCAGAATCAAAGTAACTACTTACCCTCGAGAATTGGATTCCTCGCAAAGCATAGACACCTGCAATCGGCTCTGTGCACAGGAATTTCAAAAGCTGAGATAATGTCAGCCTTGCCCTCCTCATGTACCTCAAAACCGAACACAAAAACCTCGCTACAAACCCATCATCATCATTGCTCCAAGGTCCCAAAAATCTCAGCCAAGGCTCCAGAAAAACTCATAAACCCAGAAAACAGAAAAAACCCATCAATCATTCGAAATCGAAAGCTCTAGCAACGAATCTGGTGCCTTGTGTGGCAGTATGTTTCGGTGTGTGGTGTGGTGGAGATTTGGGCAAGAGGAAGTAGAGGATGGAAAAGGGAGGAAGCAGAGGAAACCAGAAATTTTTGCTTGCCTAACTCGTTCTGGTTCTGATTTGGGGGTCGTCGGAACTGTGGGTTGAGTGAGTTGCGATCTGTGTGGCGGTGGTGGAGATTCGGCGTGAAGGAAGTAGAGAAAGCAGAGGTGAAGGCGTGAGCTTTCGTCTGAGGGCTGCTCCGACGATTAGGCTCCGGCGATTAGGCTATGGCGGTGGTTGAGGTTCGGCGCGAAGGAAGCAGAGGCGTGAGAGCTTTCTTCTGTTTTGTGTTTTGTCTGAGGTGAATGGCTTGAGTTTTGGCTGTTTGGACAGGGATTTTAAAATTTTTCCACGTGTCAATTTTTTAGGGGCTGGCGTAAAACACTGGTTTTACGCCAGCTCCAGTGTTTTACGCCAACTCCAAACCAAATGTTTACTCTTTAAAAAAACAAAAACGTTTGGTGTAATGGTGTTTCAGTGGCAAAAATAGGGGGAAAAATGGGCAGGCTATTGAAAAATTTTAGGGTATTATGGTATTTTTCTTTCGCTACACATGTCCAATTTTTAGTGGGTAGTCTCACCAAACAAGTTGATGACATGGAGAGAGTGTCCCATAGGATACTTTCTCCCACAATCAACCCCCAAGGTTGGTCATGGAGAGATGAGTTTCTCTTCGGTATTTTAAGTTCATAGGTCCACGGTCACAACTCAATCCAAGGAGGAACTTAGCGTCATCCAATGCAATGCCGATCCTTATTTGTGAAGGACATAGATGGTGTCTAGCTTCATCCGAGCTTTCCTTTAATTAATAAATTTATTATAGGAAGATCAATTCCAATTTGGACCCACTACAATAGATCTTTTTTCAAATAAATATTTTTTTAAAAAAAAAAACCTTATATAGCATTGTAGAATTATTCATAAAAACAACAATATATAAAATTTGGGACATTTAGTTGAGATGTTTGGATAGTATTCCATTTTATAACTATAAGGCTACGTATATAGTACAAATAATAATTTTTTTTTCCTTGACTATTGTAGGAGAGTTCAAAATATTATCAATAAAAAAAAAGAATTAGATATGATGTTATTATTTTGCTCACAAACATACATATACATACATATATATACATTAAATAGCATTTAAATAAAAAGTGGGAAGAGGGTTGGGACGAGGTCCCCCCACAAAACCCTGAACTCCTAGCTCAACCCTTGAACATACTGTGGTGCGACTTGTAGCTTACAGAAGATTGTAACCCACAGCAACTGGTAGCTTGCAAAAAATATGCCTAGCTCATCATATAATCCTCTCATAACTTGTTTACTTACACATCCCCCTCTTAAACAAAGATGGAAGAAATAAGCCCTAAGTTTGGATTGATGATCAAGCCCTAAGTATGGGCTAGAGTAGAAATTCTATCTTGTATTAAAAAATAAATAAATAAATAAAATAAAATAAGACTTGGTGAAAGGTATATAGGATTAAAGTCTTCTAATGATGTCACGGTTGAAAGACTCTGGCATATTAATGGCTTAAAAAGAATGGTGACATTATTTTCTCCAATACAATTTTAAGAGATAAAGTTATTAATTAAACTTTTCTTCAAGTGTTATCCTGGATGTCTGTGCCTTCCCCCTAAGCCCCTTCCAACAATTAGTTATTAGGTTTTACAAATTGCACCATCTAATTTTGTTTAAAATTCAATTCAGTCTTCTAATTTCACTTTCGTTGTAGTATTAGTGATTTTTTTGCATTAAATTATCAGAAAAGATTCTACTATTATTTGAGAAAAAAAGTACATAAACCAAAAACCAAGACGTAGTTGGTGAGGCATCCTATTGCAGCTGTGCAGTTATTTGCAGTACGCCAGTACCAGTAGTGGTAGTAGAAGATCAGCCTTCCCCATTCTTCAACCCTTTCTCTTCCAAACTTCTTCTACTTTTCAAAATCACAGATTTTAATTTAAAACTGTTACTACTTTTTAGTTTTGATAAATAACCTTTCGAATTTCATGACTATGGGTTCTTATTTTTGTTACAAATACTCTGTGATATTCACTACTTGGCTCTAGTTTAAACTAAGGGTGTAAAATTGAACACGACCCATGAACCCAATACGACACAACACGACACAAAATTAGTAAATTATGGGTTGAAACTTAATAGGTTTGTGTCATATTCGAGTTGACATGACTAACCCGGGTTAGGTTAGTGTTCAACTTATGACATTTGACTAATATACCATTTAAACCCTAGGTATATAAACTAATTAGTTGTTGTAGTTTACTTTCTTTGACATAATGTGATTGATTATTTATGATATTGAGATATATCTCAATATCATATCTATGATTTTAGTTTTGAATGATTATTTGTAATGCAGTTACTCGTTAGTTCTGAATTTTATATTAAAAATATTTATATGTTATTTTTCATAAATTTTTTTCTTTTCATTTTGATAAAATCTAATAAACAGGTCGACACAACTAACCAGTTTAATAAATGGGTCATGTTAGGGTTGAAAAATATTAATCCGTTTAATAAACATGTCAGATTAGTGTTAACCCATATAGTCAGATACTCATAAATTGATACGACACAAACCCTGACACGCAAACCCGAATTACCACCCCTAGTTTAAACCTTATCATTGTGAAATTAGATTTTCATAATATTTAATAATCTTAAAATATGAATGAACGGATACTGATATTTGGCTATGTTGGAAGACACGATTGTTCTCTTTGCTTATTGTCTTCTGTTGTGATTCTACCTGTGGGGTCAAAATACAGATAAGGTAAATGAGCGTCACAGTTTATTTGTAAATTAGGGGGGGAAATGGTTTATAGGGGAGAACTAGACTAGAAACCAAGTAAATAGGACTCTAATAGTCACAACTAAAACTGAAAAGGAAAATGAACAAGCTCTTTCTATTCTCTCCAGATTGACTGAGGTGGATGCAGTGATAACTATAACAAGTTCTAGTGAGTCTAGTCTCAACATATCAAAAAAATAGAATATTTAAGTTTTCAAAACATTAAAATGCAAGTTATACTACAATACAATACACGTTTATTAAAACATTATACCATTTTAGTCATTTTTCAGATTGGGTTTCCCATATACTCAAGGAACAAAAGAAACTTGCACTGAGAGAGAGAGAGAGAGAGAGAGCAATTCAGGGTGGCAAACCGGAGAGTTGTGGAGGCTAGCTATCAAGGACTCCAAGCTTTGAAGACTACTAAGGGATTTTTTTTTCCCTAATGAGATTTGGGGTTTATTTTTTTAGTAAATAGAAAAGATATATATTAAAAAGCCAGTTTGAGATGGGATGACTCTTTAAATAAATAAATAAAATAATCAATAACATCAAAGTATATTGTCCCCTGCATTTTTTTTTTTTTTTTTGAGATTGTTGATTTGGGAATTCTAGAAGTTGTTAAAAATGGATTTATTATTTGAATTTGGAGGGGTTATGGGCTAGATGTTTTGTTTTGCTCTTTGTATTTTTTTTCCTTCTTTTTGGGCCTTTTTGAATCAATTATATAATTTTGGGGAATCCAAGTTTTTAGAGAGAATTGACAAAACTAATAGTTTTTTTTCTCTCTCTCAAAATCCTAGAAGGCCAGTAGAATATTGATAACATATTTACAGATAATATAGCATTTTATTAGCATCCTTAATGGAAATTTTAAAAACTTAGGGCTGACTCCTCCCTAGCTCCACCAGTGGGTGGATGATTATAGAATGGATGACATTGCACTTTTTCATCTCTCTCTCTCTCTCTCTCTCTCTCTCTCTCTCTCTCTCTCTCTCTCTCTCTCTCTCTCTCTCTCTCTCTCTCTCTCTCTCTCTCTCTCTCTCTCTCTTAAACAAAACCATCCCTTTCTTAAATGGGGAGGGTCCTATTTATACTGGTAGTGCCTTCCTCTCAATTTAAAGGGGAGGGGGGGATTGTGTGGTGGAGATTGGAAGATACTTGTTCCATCAAGAGTCTTCTCAACCTTTTAGGGGAATGAGTGGGCTATTGGATGAGGAGCACTATTCAGGAGGTCATTCAATAATAAATGCATCCTTTGGTAGGTGGGTACATTCATTTAAAGTGACTGTTTGTGAGATCTAGGCGCTACCTTCCCTAATTCGTCGATTGTACTATTTGTGAGACTTTAGATATCCATTCATTCTTCTACGGTTTGTTCATACCCTCGGTCATGAGCCAAGATCATGATATTCCTCGGTCATGTGTCGATCTAGAACAAGGATTAATGCTAGGCTGTGCTCTGCGGCCCAATGAGAGCTTTGACTTCACCCTTTCCCAACGCTCAGCTAGCCTTTCTCGTAACTATCCTAGGCTGGACATAGGCCTCTCTTTTATTCCATTCCCACAAGCATTGGGATCATGGAAATTTTGCAAATAGTCCAACCCCTTACACTACCAATAGAATTTTGTTTAACGAAAACACATTATTACTCATTAGTCAATGTAAAATAGCATAAGGGATCGATTTTACATATCCAACTCCATAGACATCTCATTTTGTACCCGTTAATAACCTTTGGTCCCCGGCCTGATGAGCTTGACATACATCAACCAACGGTAATAAATAGTTTTCAGTAGATCAGAGGTAATCACAATTCAAAAGTGCTCAAATCGCTTTGAAAATGATACTGAAAAATGACATTTTCTCACAATTTTGAACATACCTTTTGATCTACAAATAATATTTGCATGAGGTTTATTTTATTAGAAATTAGACATCCTAGGCTTCAATTTGAATATAATTTTTGTGTAATTTAGATTTAAAATGAGTGAATTATGACTATTTTAAGTCGGCCCAGCAGTGTAGTTGAATTTTGGGTGCATTCTAGAACCTTAGAAAATCAATTTTAAGGGCCTAAACCTTTATTCTTTGATGAAAGTCCGGCCCCTAAACCCTTAGGAACTTCCAAAACCCTCTAAAAGGCCCTAAAAACCCTAGTTTACACGTATAAATACTCATCTTATGTCTTTAATCCAAACCCTAGCTAGAGAGAGTTTATTTTTTGCCTCCATGTTTTTTAAAACCCTTGTTCAACTTTCTAAACACCCACACAACACCTACGCATGTCTTTTTATAGACTCAAAACCTCTTTTTAACAATCTCTTAAGGCAAAAACTTGTTTTCAAAGTTATTTTCTAAATCTTTTTCAAAACTAATCTTTTCTTGAGTTGTAATTATCTTGTTCTATTGTTTTCTTTAATTCTCTTGTTTTATCAATCTAATCTCAGTCTTGTAGGCACTAAGGGGTCAGTTAAATAACGTCAAACTTGTGATCCTACGCAAGGTGAGTATTCTTTCCATAAACTCCTTTGCTTAATATGATTCACATGAGTTCTTGATATAGTTTCTTTAAATTGTTATATTTGATTTTTTTAATATTTTTAATTCTTTTGATATGTATTAATCTGATTTTGGGCTGATTATAATCTGTTTTGTAGTTTTTGTTTTATTATTTTAGTTTTACGTAAGTTTAACATGATTGTCTATTTGACGTTAGTTTAGTTTACTATTTGATTTTTTTCATGGTTATATGTTTATGTTGATGCTTTATTTTATTTAGGGTTTCAAACATGGTCATTTGATTTATGTGTTAATCTTTTGTAATTGTTTCAATCTGTAAAAATGTGATTTTATGCAATTTCTGTATTATGCATGCACAAGGTTTCGAGCATGTATACGCATAGTAATATGTATGCACCCCAAACCCATGTTAGGGCAAATTTTTTGTTTTTATTTAATGAATTGTTTTTGACATGTTGTTTGATTCTGTTTGACTCTGTTTTAGGTTAACTAATTATGTTTAATTGTTTTCATGTTTGTTTTAGTCATATTGCCATAATATGTTTCATTTGATATCTTTCCTTGAATGTTTGTTTTGATGTTATTTTTCCTTTTTAACATAATCTATTTAATTGTGGTTTTATTTTATTTTTTTCTTTATATGTTATGATGTAATCTTTGACATGTGTGCATTATTTTATTAAGTGCATGATGTATGTTTAGGGTTAGGGATTTTGGCTCTTTTAATAGTTTCTTTATCTAAATATGATCTATCAACACATAATGAAGGCCAACCCACAAGCCAGGCAATCTTAGGTAACTAACACCTTCCTAAGCCATACCCAAATTTCAAACTCATAATCTGGTATGCAGACTTATGTATGTAAGTAAAGGGCCTAAAAGACCCAATTTGGTTCCTAGACCTAAACCAAGTGGCGACTCCCAAATCTCCGCCTCCAGTCCATTCAGCTGAGGCGTACTTCCCATGGGACACATGAACCACACATGAGTAGTACGAGACAATGTGCTCACAAACTCTAAAAATCACTTATATTAGCTAAGTTAAAATTGTGAAAGTTTGGGTTGTTGCTACTTGCTATAGTAAAAGGCTACTATAGCTATGTAAATTGATAAAGAAATAATAAAAATAAGAGAGAGAATTATATTTGATTTGGGAGAATAAAAAAAATAATAATAATGAAATAATATTCAAAGGAAATGTAGTGTAAAACAAATAATTTGGTATGGAGTGTTTTGAAAAGTTATTGTGTAAAATAGAAAAAGTATATTCTTATGCTAAAATAAACAAACAAACAAAAATCACGAGCTGATGCAATGCTCTAGTCCCTAAAGTTTACCTAATGAGCGCCATTGATCTATAAAGTTTCAAAGGAGCGCCATTGATCTATGAAGTTTAAAAAATGAGCTTTGTTGGTCTCTTCGTCAATTTCCATTTCTTGCCTATTGCAAATTTTTTATTTTATTAAAAAAAAATACATGTAAGCATTAACTCACAATCTAAATTATCAAACTATTTTTATAGATTAGACTTATTCCAATCCCTAAAAAACCCAAATCCGAACTAGAACCTCCATACTAGCTTTCAGAACAATATCAACTATGAAGCCACAACCGCCATAGACTTCATCACAAAATCTGAATCTCATTTCCCAATTATACAACTACTGACAAAAGCCACATCAACCCCATGATGATCCTCTACTAGCAACATAAAAAATTCAGATCTATATAAAATAATGGATTGGCTTCAAAAGCCCTGAAATTCTCCTTAGCTTCATTGTTACCGAAGAATGGATCGACTTCATCATTTAGACCCATAGCATTAATAACAAATTATAAAATAGTTTTTAAAGTTGTAGAATAGTTTGTAATTGTAGCATTACTAAAAAAAAAGTGCTACGTCAACAACATTTTTACAATACTTTCACAACAAATCGTAAGTGGTAAGTTGTTACTAGTTTTAATTTGAAACTACCACTAGAATTATTTTTTTCCCCACTATTAACAACTTTTCACTTAGAATTTGTTGTGAAAATATCATGAATATAAAATTTCCATAAAAAAATGCCACATTACTTAAAAATTGACATATCATTTGATAATGCACAGAAAATCAGTAGGCTGAATGCTCCAGGCTTTAATAGACTTGTGATTGCTTGGAAGGCCTAAAAAGAAAGAAAGAACTGTCAAAGGTGACCAGTGTGACCTGGCCAAAGACCCTCCGACAGTTAAGTCAATTTTTTCTCTAGGACACCAGGAAGGAAAATAGCGAATGGTTAGAACTTACCCAATGTGAATGGAATCTTCTCCTTTTATAGAGAGTTAGATATGGGTCTACTTGTTTGGATCCATTACCATCATGGGTAATGTTGGCTTTTAACAAAGAAAATGGGTTACATGAGGCATTGTATATGGAAATCCTTCCACGTGCCATGCAACGTGTCATATTTTGTTTATATGAATCTTATGGAAGTTTTTTCCGTGAAATTCACCAAGTGTTATTCACTCGTCTGTGACCATGTCGTCCATAAACACACTCATCCATGGAGAATTATCTTCATGGCCTGACTTGGTTACCTTTTGGACGATTTTTCTTACGTGTTCTTGTTCCTAGACGAGACGAGGTAGTTTCTTCTATGATGTAAACGACAACTCAGGGACGAACTATACTTAGTGCTCATCCCCATCATCATTATTTCATTAAATACTTGGGCAAGAAAACTAACGGAAGTTAACAGAGAAGCAGATAACATTCATTTTTTAAAGTTTCGAGACCAAATAGCCTCATCACACATGCGAAACGCATGCTTTTTTTTTTAGTTCCATAATAAAAATTTTAAAATAAAAAAAAAAAAAAAAAAAGTATGCAGAATGACTAACTTTTTGAACAAAGTTTCCTTATCAGATGACCAAGAACATTACAAAAATTTATCAAAAATAAAACTTTTACACTTTGCATTTCTTTTCTTTTATTTATTTTTTCTTTTTTGACAAACAAGGATATCTAGACCTCTTCGACTATTCCCTTGAGTGTATGCAGTCCTCTCATCCCACACACACTCAATTATTACAAGAAGCAATCTCATAAAAATGGTCCTAAAATGTTGGTGAGAGAAATATCATAACGCCTTGGGAACCACCAAGATAACCCCTTGGGTTTACAATCTACATTTCTAACAAAGGAGACATGGGTGTTTTGGTATTCACACAAGTACCACTTGATATGGCTGAACCTTTTGCCATTGAAGAGGTGTGTTGGATGCATTGGCTTGGTGAAAGTCTCTCAATAGTCGTACCTCCTCCTCTAATAATTGAGAAAGTTGGTTTTGAATGCTGTCATAGATGAAAAGGTTGAGGGCATTCCATATGAAACGGTGTGAAAGCTTTTGAAGCAAATTTTTGGAATTTTTTTTCCAAATAACATTAAATATCAAAAAATTTAGTTGGTTGTCACGTTTCAAAATAATGTTGTAAACTAGCATCTCGAGTGTCTAAAACTCAAGTTCCAAGATAAAAATCAAGTTTTTAAGTCTTGATTTGTAAGTGGTGGGAGCTGATGTAGAAGAAAATCTAGGTGGAACTCGAGTTTCACTTTTAAGACTCGAGTTTTAAAGACTCGAGTTTCACTTCTTCTTCCTCGTGTTCTTCTGAGTACCCAACGTTCTTCTTCGTGCAGATCTGACCCAGCGTTCTTCTTTTTCCTCGCGTCCAATTGGAGCTCCAACGTTCTTCCTCTATTCTTTATCTCTTCTTCAAATCGTTCCTCTGTTCGTCAACGTTCTTCGTCTCTTCACCAAATCATTCCACTGTTCGCCAGCGTTCTTCGTCTCTTCGCCAGATCGTTCCACTATTCGTCAACGTTCTTCGTCTTTTCTTCAGATCGTTCCTCTGTTCGTCAATGTTCTTCATCTCTTCCTCACATCTGTTCGTTCTTCCTCGTTGCTGAAGACCAGATCGTCCACCCAGTCACTGAAGATCAGATCATCCACCAACGTTCTTCTCCAACCAGATCGCCCACCCAGCACCAAATCGTCTTCTTCGGCGCTGCAGATCTCCAACCTGTCTTCTTCGGCGCTGCATTCTTCTTCAAGTTTGTTTTTCTTCAAGTCCGACAAAAATCAAGTTTCAAAGACTCAGTTTTACTTTTTAGAACTCGAGTCTTATAGACTCGAGATCTATATGGCTAAATTGGTATACGACAGCAGTAGAACTCAAGTTTAAAAGCCTCGATTTTCGTCATTGATCTCGAGTTTTAAAAACTTGAAATGCTAATTTCCAGAATCATTTCCAACATATGTTAACTTATCATATTTTTTTACTCACTGTGCTAATCTGCAAAATCCCTCCAAATTTTTGGTTAGAGAAAAAAAGTCCTCTACCATTTTCTAGGCAATGAACAAATTACAAACTGACTAACAGAATTGAACATATAAATTTGCAAACAAAAATTATTGAAAAGACCTTTAAATGAATTATGGAATGTAGCACCTAGTTAAACGAATCACCCAAAATTCCAAGAACCCTAGCTTTTCTCTCTATGTTTTTGGAGAAACATTAGTAAAGAACAATAGACCGATTTCATTATCATTTTGTTGAAACCAAGAAATTAGAGATAGAGAGAAAGAGCCTACCCAATTGATCTTATATTAAAGTTGAAATCCAAAAAAAAGAATTCAGTGATTTAATGTAAAGAAAATCACTAAAAAAAAAAAAAAAAAACTACATAATTTTAAAGTCATTAACGGAATTTCTCCCCAAAAAAAAAAAAAAAAGTCATTAACGGAACATTTCTAGCAGAGACTAACACGGAGACTAAATTAAATAAAATTGAAACTAAGAGGACTAAATTGAACCAAAGCAAAGTTGGAAGACATAATTGGATTTTAAATAAAGTTAAAAAGTGCAATTTGTAATTTAGCTTTTTTTTTTTTTCCCCCTCTTTCAATAATTCAATAGTTGGGGTGGCAGATTTAAACCTTAAAAATGTTCATTCTTGGTTGAAATCATTAGATTGTGTCAATTTGTCAATTGAACTAGGAGACTTTTGGTCTATTCTAAGATCAATCATGTGCAGTAGAGTGGGATTGTGGCACATGGGTCATATATAGTGCCTCATGAGTCATGAAACAAAATTTTCCTGCTTGTATTAAAGCTTGGGCTAATGAATTCGGTGACCATTTTTCAAGTCCAATGTCCCTCTCCATGGCCAAAAAGTTGTTTCAGCCCAAAAAGGAAAAGGACTCCTATTTTCCTTTTTGGGCCCCATTAACATTATACGCTTTCAAATTTCAAAATGGCAACGGTCATCTATTCCAAATAACTCAGATTCATCCTCAAAACGAAATCAACGGCATCCCAAAAGCAAGTAACCAATACTTTCCCTTTTTACTCTCTCTCTCTCTCTCTCTGTGTGTAGAGATTCAAAAGCATTTGAGCTCTTTCTTTCTCTCTCTGGTATTTTTCAAAAACCCAACTCAACTCTTTTTATCGCTCTCATTCAAAAAACAGTCATAAATACATTTTTAAGTTTTAACAACAATGGAGGAGGATGGTAATCAATGGCATGACCCACTTCTTCTCACCGACGTTTCTTGGCAAACCCAAAGCTCCAGCTCTCATTCTCACTCTCACTCTCACTCACCCTCTCACTCTCACTGTAAGTTCTTTCAATTTAACTTTTCTCTCTCCTCGCAAATCTTTTCATGCACATTCTCTCACTTCTTAATCTCCCTCTCTTTCATTTCTGTACAGACAATTCGCCTCCTTTGCCCAGCTATCATATGCAAACTTCTACTATGGCTGATCAAGATCCATATGAGGGTAATGTGGCTAAGACCTTCGGACTTATTTGAGTCATTTTTCTTTGCTTTCTCTGCAAAACCATGCTTAAGAATTGTGTAATGGGTCAATTTCAAAATTAAAGCTTGGATGCTATAAGTAGGCCAAAAAATCCAATGACCCATTTGACAATTTTGTGGCTAAGATCTTTGTACCTGTTCTTCTACTCATTGTTCTTTGCTTTCTTTACAAAATCGTACTTCAGAATTGTGTAAAATGCTAATTAAGATAGTGGGTCAATTTCAAAATTAAAGCTTGGATGCTAATTAGTAGGGGAAAATTCCTATGACCCAGATAATAAGTATGTCGCTAAGATCTTTGTATTCGTTCTTCTACTCATTTCTCTTTGCTTTCTTTACAAAACCATGCTTTAGAATTGTGTAAAATGCTAATCATGAATTCATGATAATGGGTCTATTTCAAAATTAAAGCTCGGATGCTATTAGTATGGGAAAATTGCAATAACCCAGTTGACATTTAGTGGTGAAGATCCTTTGTTCCTATTCTTCTACTCATTTGCCTTTGCTTTCTTTACATAACCATAATTTAGAATTGTGTAAAATGCAAATCATAGTAATGGGTATGTTTATTTTTGTGCAAATTTTTAAGCTTGGTTGCTATTAGTATGGGAAAATTCCAATGAAAAATATGTGATTAATGGTTAAAATTAATGGGGTCCTTTTCACTTTAGTGTTTTCAAATCTACATTAGGGTCATGGTTTTTTAATATGTAGAACTTTTTTCAGGTCGGTCCATGTTGGGATTTTCCCTCACATCTCCGGATTTGGTTATTTGTGCTGGATCACCAGATATTCCTGGAAACAGCTATGGAGATTCTCCTCAGTTTTTGGAGAATAAATGCCATCAGAACACAGGGAATTCTATAGAGCTATCTTTAGAGAACGGCATCAATGGGTCTGAAATTGTAGATGTCCCTAAGACCCCAGCTGTAAAGTTCTCTACAACATTGTGCCAAACACTTAAAGAAGAATTGTCACCTGGGGCCTCCTTTGAGCTTCATCCACAGCCACTAACGGAGGAAGCCTCGACAAAAGATCAACTTCCAGTATTAAGCATTAATGTGGGGTCTAAAGATAAGGCTGTGACTTTAGGTGATGTGAACTTTTTGGAGGACAATGATTTCGAGGGCGGTGAAATAGTAAGGACAGACTGTATAGGTCTGCCGCTGTACCAGTCTGCACGCTCTGGGAACCTTTCATACCATTTTCAATCATTGGAGTCTGGCAATTATGTTGTTGATCTTCACTTTGCAGAGATTGTGTTCATAAACGGCCCTCCCGGGATGAGACTGTTTGATGTCTATGTACAAGAGAAGAAGGTTAGAGGCCATTGAAAATGAGACGCCAATAGATTTCTTTTCAAAAGAATTGATGAATTACAAAGAACAGTTTCTTTATCTGACACTGTTGATTGATTGTTATGTAGGTTGTTTCCTGCCTGGATATATATGCTCGTGTAGGTGGGAATGAACCTCTAGTTGTCTCTGGCCTTCGTACTATTGTTGATGATGAAGAGGGTCTGTCCATTAGATTGGAAGGAGTGATTGGGCGCCCAATTCTCTGCGGAATTTCCATAAAGAAAGATTTTCCTGCTCGTAAGTTGTCTTGCTCTTACGGGTCATCTTGGTTTCAAATTTTTTTTCTACAAGTTGAGATTCAGCTAGTCCTTTTCCAAATTCTGATGGGTAAAAGTTTGATGTCAGATTCCAGAGAAGTTGAATTGCTCAAAGTCATGGCAGAGTCTCAAGTGGCAGAAAGTGAGCCACCCAAAGTAATACCTGTTTCCGAAAATGAGCAGTTTTAGACTAATAAGAATAAAAGCTAGGATGATTTACTTATTTATTAACAATTCCATTGTAGGATAATGGTGACTTCGATGTGAAAGGAGATTATCAAAAAGTCCAACAAGATTTTGAGTATCAGAAAGAGGAACTAGCAGAGACAAGAAGAATGTTGGAGGAACTTAAGAGGGAGAACCAAGCTAAGACAAGGGAATGCAAAGAAGCCTGGAAGTCTTTAAAGGAGCTCCAGAATGAGCTCATGCGCAAGTCAATGCATGTTGGATCTTTGGGTATGGAAATATCTTTCTGTGGCTCTAGGCTGTTTAAATGATTGCAAATGCTGTATTGATGTTTGTCTGTTTGCAGCTTTTGCCATTGAGGGGCAAGTGAAAGAGAAGAGCAAATGGTTTTCATCATTGAGAGACTTGACAAGAAAACTTAAGGTACTGAAACCATAATTAGTGCTTCAGACGGGGAGAATGCTACTACAACAATGTTTCTTTGATAATATATAAATAGTATTTTATTGTTTTAATAAATGTCATTTAACAGCTCTTGAAAATGGAACACATCACACTGGTGGAGGAGGCAAGGGAATATAAGAAGTGTCTTGAAGATATGGATGAAATAAGGGCTACTATCCACTCAGCAAGTAATTTAGCATGCTCACATGTTCTAGTTTCCAATTACAAGTCCATGTATGAAATCCTTTTTATTTACTTTCACTGTATTCATTTTTCTTTCTGGCATTAGTTAACCAGCGAGTAGAATTACATGAAGACCTTAAGATTAAATTTATGGATGGGGCCAAGGAACGAAAAGAACTTTACAACAAGGTTTTGGAGTTGAAAGGTAAACTGCAAGTTCGATATGCAAACTAGCCAGATTACCGAAGGAGAGTTTACTGACATCAATTGTGATTACTTGCAGGAAACATAAGGGTCTTTTGCCGGTGTAGGCCTCTAAACACTGAAGAAATTTCAGTAGGAGCTTCAATGGCAATTGATTTTGAATCTGCTAAAGATGGTGAACTCACTGTAAGATCAAATGGGGCCTCTAGAAGGACCTTTAAGTTTGATTCTGTATTTGGCCCTCAAGCAACCCAAGGTAATTACAGGTCAATAATTTAAGTGAAAAGGTTGATTATTTGGATTAATTAATAGCACATTTAATGCTGACAATGTATTTCTTGTATGTCTAGCTGATATTTTTCAAGACACGGCTCCATTTGCAACCTCAGTTCTAGATGGTTATAATGTCTGCATATTTGCTTATGGGCAGACTGGAACAGGAAAAACTTTTACAATGGAGGGTACAGAAGATGCTCGGGGAGTAAATTTTAGGACTCTCGAGGAACTGTTTCGAATAATTAGTGAGCGACAGAAGCTATGTCGGTATGATGTATCTGTAAGTGTCTTAGAAGTCTATAATGAGCAAATACGAGATTTGTTGGTCTCAGGAGCTCAGCCTGGAGTTGCAGCAAAAAGGTAATCCAGGAGATGTTTATGTAATCCTTACCTTTTCGACTCAAAGCTGGTGAAGGAATGGTTGTATTTCCCATTGTAAATTTCTGAAATTCCTATGTATATGGTTGCACTATCCACCTGGAATTTAGAAATGCATTCTGTGCCTTTGAAAGAACCCAAAAAAAAGAAGAAGGAATTTTTAGAATTTTCTCTAGATCTTGAGAAGTTTCTCTTTTCCCTTGTATTAATGGGACTTACCTGATTAATTTTTTTTTTTTTTCCATCATATTTAACGGCTTGAATTGGTATTTTGGAAGTGTAGTGATTCATCAACTTTTAGCATGTTAGCCATTACTGCTATAACAATTTTTACTGCTGTAAAGGCAGGCAAAGTTTGAGATTTTTAAACTAATACTAGTATTTCTTTTCACCAAATTGTGGCTATTGTAGGCTTGAGGTAAGGCAAGTGGGTGAAGGAATACATCATGTTCCAGGACTGGTTGAGGCACATGTCAACAACATGACTGAGGTCTGGGAAGTTCTACAGACTGGCAGTAATGCAAGGGCTGTTGGCTCAACCAATGCCAATGAGCACAGCAGCCGATCCCACTGGTCTGTTTATCTTGACTTTAATTGATTCACTCAAATTTAAATTTTAACAATTTGTAGTAAGAATTTTGCTGAGGGGATAGACTGGTTGTTTCATAATACAGCATACATTGTGTGATGGTGAAGGGCGAGAATTTATTGAATGGGGAATGCACAAGAAGCAAATTATGGTTGGTGGACCTGGCAGGAAGCGAGCGAGTGACCAAGACAGAAGTGCAAGGTGAACGACTCAAGGAAACCCAAAATATTAATAGATCTCTTTCTGCACTTGGTGATGTTATATCCGCTCTTGCAACAAAAAGTCCTCACATCCCTTTCAGGTTATAAAGATACAGATTAGCATTTGCTTTATTTGATTAACTTTAAATGTCATAATAGAATAACATATATATTACTTTTTCTTTTTTGGTAGGAACTCCAAGCTCACACACTTACTTCAAGATTCTTTAGGTACTTCTTTTTCCATCTCCCCCAAAGAAGTTATATTTAAGATTTGATCCTCCTTTATTGTCCTCTGTCTCATTGACAATGATTCAATCATCATTGCCAATCTTTTAGATATATGTAGAAAGGAAAATGGATAGCCTGACAAATGGATTTGTATTGTCAGGTGGAGATTCCAAGACCCTTATGTTTGTACAGATCAGTCCTAATGAAAATGATTTGAGTGAGACCCTCTGCTCACTGAACTTTGCAAGTAGAGTGAGAGGAATAGAATTAGGTCCCGCAAAGAGGCAGATGGACACCAGTGAACTTCTGAAATACAAACAGATGGTATAAGAGTCCTCATATTAGCAACTTTCTTATTTAATCAGATTTATGTCAAGTTATCATGCTTAATGTTGATTATGTTCACCTACTGTATTTCAAACATTCATCAATATTTTAGGCTGAGAGAACCAAGCAAGATGTAAAGAGTAAGGATATTCACATCAAGAAGTTGGAGGAAACAATTCATGGAATGGATTTGAAGATAAAGGAAAGAGATCTTAAAACCAAGAACCTGCAAGACAAGGTATTGTATATGAAATAGTCTTGGAATGTGAAAATACCATATCTTTTCTAGAAACCAGGGAATTAAAACAGATTTTTTTTCCTTGGTAATAATTGGTTTCATATTGAAGGTTAAAGAATTGGAATCACAACTGCTAATTGAGAGAAAGCTAGCTCGTCAACATGTGGATACAAAGATAGCTGAGCAGCAACAAATGAAACATCAGCAAGAAGAGCAAAATGTTGCACCAATGAGGCTGCCACTTGCAACTCGACCTTTAGGAAGTCACAAGAATCTAAATGAACCAGTGAGCAGTACATTGATCAAAGACCAAGTAAATCTCACCCGACCACTTTCAGAGAACAACAGCTTCAAACCACTGATGCCCATTCAACCAATTGATGGCTTTGTCAAATACATTGATCCAACAGAGAAAGAAAACAATCCTGAGACAGCTGAACAACCCCTACTACCAAAAAGAACTGGAAGAGCCTCTATGTGCCCAATGGCCCGACGTATACCAGCAGCTCCTGCTCCAAGGCGCAACTCTTTAATCCCATTCCCAAGTGTACCTGGCTTAGCCCCACTCCCACTACCATTGCTAATGTCCCCACCACATGAAGCCGAAAAGAATGAAGATACAGACGGGTCTGAACCCAACTGCTTGCATGAACAGACACCTTGTGAAAGTCCTAAAAGAATAAAAGTTGGAAGTAATAAGAAGCTAAGCAGCGTTTTGAGACGAAGCCTCCAAAGGAAATATCAGTTGAAGTCACCAATGCAACACATTAGAAGAGGTGGTGTAAATGTTGGGATGGAAAAAGTTAGAGTCTCTATAGGAAGTAGAGGGAGACTGGGAAATAGAGTGCTACTTGGCAATACTACAAGAGCAATACCAAAAGAGTCTCAGCACAAGCAAATTCAAAAGGAAAAGGAGAGGGGTTGGAATGTTGGTGGAACTTTTGGGAGAACAGTTATTTAAAAGTGCATGATGTTTTTATTACAAACTGACAATTAGAGGATGTTTTCTTGAAGCCTGCATCAAGAAAGATAGAGAGTTGTGTGGATTGTTTGGGATGATTCTAATCATCCATTTGAAGTACTAGTTAACCTTAAATGGACTTATTGTTGTACATATTCTGAGCTTGGCAGTGGTCTGTGACACTATAAATTTATTGTTCACAACAAAAAAAAAAAAATGTTACTGAAGTAGCTTTATCTATGCAAAAAGGTCCGGTGGTTCATTTGCAATCCTTTAATTGAATTCCTTTTTTCCCATTAGATCGCCAAAGCATGCAAAGCAATTCTAGGAAGGCTTATTCTGCTTAGGGATACTTCTTGATTAGTGTAATGAACAAGATGGTATTAATTGTAGGTTTGGATGCTGATTTGGTAGACTTTTAAGAGTGTTGGACAAAATGGTTAACTACGTTTTACATACAGAAAAGTTTCTATTAAGTGTTCCTATAACCCAGATTAGACAGGACAAGAGCATGATGCGATATCATTTAGTGCATCCAATGCATGGTAGACCTTGACATAGGTCCAACATTTGCATAATCATTGGTGGAGTTACTGGAATTGTTGGCGGCTAGAGGTGCTACTCAGTTTTTGGTGGAGTTGGGCTTCTGTCAATCAATTTTTGAAGGTGATTCGGAACTTGTGTTTCAATCTCCCATTTTGGATAGCTCTCCTTGTTCGGCTTTAGGACATATTATTAAAGACACTCGGTCTATTGCAAGTTCATTACGAGCTCCTTCCTTCTCTCAAGTTCATTAGGAGCTCATTCCTTCTCTTGTATTAGGAGGGAGGGCAACACCATAGCTCATGCCTTAGCCAAGAGAGCTAGAACATCTACTCCTTTATTAATTTGGATTAAGTTTATTCCACGGCACTTCCACCAGACAAATTCATTTTGTAACTGCAGATTTACCTGTTTATTTATTATCTTTTTTATGAACATATTTATTTATTATATTATGTTGTTAAAGTGACATCTATCACATTCAGGTCAGTTTGCGAAGCTTTTTTTATTTTTGCACAAATTTCGTACTAATGATGACCTATATGGTCTAGTCACTAGTTATACCTTTTTTTATATTATTAAGTAAGTCTAAAAATAAAATTTAGGTTACCATTTGATTCCTATTCTTTACACTATAATTAAATATGATCCTTAACTTTTTTTTTTTTTAATTATATAGAAATTCTACTGTAGTATAATCTAAGTGTATATGGGGGTGTAAAACTCCGATCTGAAGACTTGAATTTTGGCTCTTGCCCCCCACACCCCACAAGCATTTATACTTGTAGAGTGACCATCGCACCAAGAGTGTGCGATGGTGGTCCTTAACCTTTCAATTGTGTCAATTTGGTCACTAACCTTATGGTGTCATGCTAATTCAATTTATGTCGTTATCTCTTGAATGGAAAATACTAATGTGGCAAACGACCAAAATAAAAGTTTAGCTTATTGCCACATTAGGGGATAAAGTGAGAAACTAATTTTTTTTATTTTGGACATTTGTCACGTCATATTAATTTCCATCAAAGATGATGGTATGGACTAAATTGACATGACACTGAAATGTTACGAACCAAATTGAAATATAATATAAATAATAGAGATTAAATATGTAGTTTACCTTAAAATTTATATATATTTTGATAGATTTATGACAAAATTTATATTGAGATGGAATGTTATAATTAGTGTGGGACACAGAAATTTAATAAGGTAATAATCTCACGTGCTATACCCAAGGCCGAGGAGGCCAATGCAGTTCCGAGAAGACCATACCCTCGAATGGTAAGGCCAAAAAGGCAAGCCATGGCCACGTCAATGGCACATCACCAAAGGAGGCCACACTGTACAAGAAGAACTTCAAAGAGGGGGTTAGCCCTGACGTAACTGGAGGGATGGTAGCTACCATTACATTTAATGTACCCCACCAAACCTCCTGGCCACATTTATGTGGAGAAAACTCCTGAACAGTGCTGTCTTGATTGTCGCAACTCACAAAAGATTTGGAAGGGCGCCTGATGGGACAAGTACTCCAGTAGTGTCCTACATGTTCAACAAGTAGAAGGCTAAGATCAGCTGAAAGGAGTTATATAATGAAAAATATCCTCCTGAAAGTGGGGGGCATGGATGATCCAGAGAGAGAAATATTGTAAAAAATCATTCTTGAGATCAAACTAATATAAATATCTGTCCTCGAATATTTGCCGAGGACTAAGACTTCGTTATTCCTTGTCTTTTTCTTCTTCTTCAACTATGGTAGGTCATTTGATTTAAGTTCCCGCCTCTACAAATTCATTGTATTACGTCAACTCATTTTTGGCACTTACAATTAGTGTTAATAAAAGTGATTTCAACAGTGGGCCCATATAAAAATAATATTTTTTTAATCATAACTTAGCACATTTGTGAAAGAAAAATTATTAATAGTTTTGTGTGCCTAACATTAATATTTTTTTCTAAAATTTAATTTAGTCCATTAATTTTTATTTTTAATTGGCTAATTGGTAGAGGGAAAATGTAGAAGTTGCATTAAAAAGAGAATTTGAATATAAAAAATATATATGAAGTTTTACAATTTTCTTGTACAAACAAAATTAACAAGAAAAAAATGGACTAATGAGAAATTAAATGAGAATTGAGAATGCTAAAATGAGAGTAATAAGTGAGAAAGAGCCCAAAATGATGATAGAAAAAAGAAAAATGGAGAAAATGAGAGAGAAAGAGATAAAGCAATGAATTATACATGTTGCGATTGTGAGCCAAGCCTTTGATGAGTAGAGCTCCTGACATCATCAATGAGAACTCACCGTCAAAACCTCTCTCTTGGTACCTTTTTTAGAAAAATATAATTGGAGAGTATTTGGTTATTTTTATGGAATTGGTCAAACGATTTACAAATATGCATGATTAGGGGTTTTTATTTTTTTTTTTTTTTTTTTGAATGAGTTTTGGTTTATTATTTTGTTCATTTGTTGTTGTTTGATCTAATCTTACTGATTTTAGGCTATTTTTTTTAATGTTATTTGGGCTCATTTTTTTATTACTTGAACTTTTATTTATGTTGTTGCTTAAGGGGTTAAATATTATGTTTAGGGGGCCAATATTATTTTTGTGACTAATGATATAAACACAAAAAAATGTCACAACAATTTCTTCATTAGAATAAAAAAAATTTTCAATTAGAGATTAAAAAGCCCAGGTGTGATTTGACATATTAATTTTGGAATGTTGTGAAATTGTTATAAGTTGTGATATTTTATTGTGTTCCTAGCATTACTTTTATTTTATTAAAACCAAATTTTTAAGAAGTTGAGATATATAAGTTGTTATATTTTATTGTGTTCCTAGCATTACTTTTATTTTATTAAATCCAAATTCTTGAGAAGTTGAGATTATCAACTCTGGGTGGTCAATATTTTTTTTAGGGTAGACAAAACATGCTAATTTAAATATAATTATGTTATAAGAAAATACTTTGCAAATATAATTCTTTTTTGGCAAGTTAGGGTGATTTTGTGACCACCTTGACTTGTATGTACAGCCGCCCCTCACTATTTCTGTAATAACTAATCACATCAACAATTGTGAAAAAAAATTAAAATTAATGCGAATTTTAACTTGTTCTTTTTCTTCTTCTTTTTTTTCTTGTCTAAAATTAAATCTAGTCCCTTAACTTTTACTCCAATTTTCAAATTAGTAGAGAGTCATTATAATATTGATTTTATTTCAATCATAACTTACTATAACCATAATTGCAAAGATAAATTGTAAAAGTTTTGTGTGCTCAAGCCTTAACTTCAACTATATCCCATTAGAAAAAAATTCAACTTTTCTTTTGCTTGCTAGAATTCAATTTAATCCTTCAACTTTTACTTCAATTGCCAAAGAGTCGTTAGGATTTAATTTTTGTCAATTTAGTCATTCCATCCAAATCTGTTATCAATACAACACATTCCATTCAATCTACTTCGATTTACTCATTCTATTTCTTTTTCTTTTCTTTTTTTAATTCAAACCAATGTTTAAAACAATCTATCTTTGGAGTTTGTACACACCTAAACCCACACTCAATTTTACAATATGCTTTAGTGTCAATTTGTGATTAGATTTCAACACATACACACGGACCACCACAGGTATTTGTTAGAAAAAAAATTCAATAATACAAGTACCACACACTTTGTCACAACTGTCATATATGTGAAACCATGAGTGGTGGTAAAAAATAGTGAGTCCATATATATATATATATATATATATATATTTAAAAGATAATTACAACATGCTACTAACTCCGCAACTTAAACTCTTTCCTCCTAGACTCTCAAGCACTTTGTACATGAAGATGTGCTAATTTAGCTACAAGGTCTTTGGCTGGTGAGTCTATATGATAGTGATAGAAAATATGCTTTAGTGGGTCTATGGTGGGTCTCAATTTTACAATATGCTATAGTGTCAACTTGTGATTTTCAACACTTACACACGAACCACCACGGGTACTTGTTGGAAAAAAAAATTCAATAATACAAGTACTACACACTTTGTCACAACTCTCATATATGTCAAACTATGAGTGGTCGTAAAAAATGATGAGTCTATATGATAGTGATTGGTAACCATTCACAGTTTGTCATGTATGACAGTTATGACAAAATTTGCGTAAAAATGTGTGGTACTAGGCTACTAGCTTTATTTAAAATGATTAGGTGTAGCTATTAGTGCACTAGAGTCCATACTATACAAACACCGATGCACTAGATTGAAGCTTAATCCATATGATAGTGATGGATAATCATTCATAGTTTGTCATGTATGATAGTTATGACAAAATTTGTGTGAAAATGTGTGGTACTAGGCTACTAGCTTTATTAAAAATGATACGGTGTAACAACAATGCACTAGAGTCCATACTATACAAACATTGATACACAGCTGGTTAGTGTTTTGTTTGATGATAAATAGTTATTATTAGGAACGAGCTCCTTAAGTTGAAACTCTTTTATAAAAAAAATGTCAAATTTGCCAAATAGCTTATTTTAGGAAAAAAAAATCTTGCCCACGAAGTTAGGGTATGTTTGGCTATGTTGTTTAAACAACAGTTTTCGTTGTTTAAACAACACAATACATATTTTCACAAAACTCTTTCACCTATACATATTTTCACAATATTTAAACAACTTTACTAGAACAATATTACTAAACGGCTCTTATTTACTCATGTAACACATTTTTTTATCCGAGAATTTTAGGGCCCGTTTTGTAAGAAATTTTTAGTAACATTGTTTAAGTTTTATAAAAATACGTATAGATAAAAAAATGTGTGAAAATATATTGCGGTGTTTAAACAACAGCTTCTATTATTTTAACACGGTTATTAAACAGGCTTTACCCACTTTCACTTGGACTTCTACTTCCTCCAAAACTCTTCGTTTGAAGTTTGAAATATCTCTCCGTGATGGCGCGTCTTAGAAATGGAAAGTGTGTTGCTGAGAAGGAGGAAGGAGTAGTTGAGCCTGTGAAGAAAAGGAAGCGTGGTAGAGCTAGAAATGCGGTTAATCAGAACAAAGACGTGGAGGAAGAGCTTTTGGAAAATCGTGACGAGAACGTTTCGGACGAAGTCGGAGGGAAACGGAAGAAAGTAGAGGTCGTGAATGTGAAACTGCAGCGTAGCGGAAAGAATCCTAAGGTTGTGGAGAAAGGAATGAAAACTCAAAATCAAAACCAAGAAGATGTTGAAAAGATCAATAAGCACGACCCAAAGGTAGCTTCTCTTTATTTTGTTTTTTGTGTGATTATTGTTTAATAACGGATTTGATTGTGGTTGTTGAGTTGAACAGTGGATTGAAGAGGTGTCTTTGACGTGTCATCAATGTCAGAGGAATGATAAAGGCAGGGTTGATCGATGCAAGAGGTGTAAGAAGAAACGTTATTGTATCCCTTGCTTGCAAAAGTGGTATGGATTTCTTTTTTTTTTTTTGGTGTTGTTTAGCATAGTAACTTGTTCAGTTTAGTTAATTTCCTTTCTATGTCAAGTTGATAAATTACAACTTGGTGATATGTTATTTAATTGGTGTTTTTGTTGATAAATTACTTCTTTGTTCTAAAAGTTTAAGCTTTTAACTTTTGGTATAGGATAAATATAAAGGACAAAGTTTGGGGATTTTTTTTTCTCAAAATAACACCAAGTTTCAAATAATTTTGTTAGTTAGCATAGTTTCCAAACAATTTATAAAAGTAACATCTCGAGTGAGTTCGCTGTAGCAAATCGAGTTGGTAGGAATCGAGTATTAAAGACTCGAGTTCCTACTTTGCACAAATAAAAAAGAGAGAATAGAGGGAAAATGACCTTCACCTAAGGGAATCATACACGTTCGCGGGTTCAATCCAAGCTTGGGTTCGTGGGTTCACTGCCTGGGTTTGTGGGTTCGCCTCCTAACTCCCTAAGTTAGTGGGTTTTGTTGCTTGGGTTCACCGCTAGGTTTGTCGCTTGGGTTCGTTGGTTCGTGGGTTCGCCGCTGGGTTCGTGTGGTTTCTACTTTGATCTCTTGTTTGTGTTTATGTTCGTGTGGTTTCTACTTGGGTTTGTGTTTGTGTTTGTGTTCGTGTGGATTTGCCATTGTTTCTACTTTGTCCCTTGTTCGTGGATTTTTTCCAAAGGGGAGCAAAAGAAGAAGAAGAAGAGAAATTGGCCTTTTGGCTTTCTCATATGGAAATCGAGTGTTTAAAACTCGAAATCTAAGTGAATTTTCGTTGAAATCAAGCATGTGATACTCAATTTGCCACAGTGATCTCGAGTTAACAAACACTCAAGTCAATCCATAGTTTGAAGCTAAATAGATTGAAGCTAACATCGTTTCTAGTTATTTAAGCTAGTTGCTTCAATCCATAGTTAACAAACTAGAATAAATAACTAGATTGAAGCTAAATAGTTTAGAAACGATGTTAACAAACATTGATGCACTAGATTGAAGCTTAATCCATATGACAGTGATAGATAACCATTCACAATTTGTTATGTATGACAATTACGACAAAATTTGTGTGAAAATGTGTGGTAATAGGCTACTAGTTTTATTGAAAATGATACGATGTAGATAACAGTGCACTAGAGGCCATACTATACAAACACCGGTGCATTAGATTGAAGCTTAATCCATATGATAGTGATAGATAACTATTCACAGTTTGTCATGTTTGACAGTTATGGCAAAATTTGTGTGAAAATGTGTGTACTAGGTTACTAGCTTTATTGAAAATGGGATTGAGATCAAATGCCAATACCCTAAAACTGGTAAAAAAATTTATGGTTAAATAAAAGGTTTGGAGTTTAATTTCTGTCTGCACCAAAAATTGATTGGTGTCTTGGTAGACTTAGTTTGATGATAAATAGCTATTATTAGGAACGAACTCCTTAGGTTGAAACTCTCTAAAAAAAATGTCAAACTTGCCAAATAGCTTATTTTAGGAAAAAAATCTTGCCCACAAAGTTGGGTTTGTTTGGTTGTTTCGTTAAACAATAGTTTTCGTTGTTTAAACAATACAATATGTATTTTCATAACACTTTCTCACTCATACGTATTTCCACAATATTTAAGTAACGTTATTAGAACAATATTACTAAACAGCTCTTATTTACTCATGTAACATAATTTTTTACCCCAAAATTTTAGGGCCCGTTTGGTAAAAGATTTATAGTAACGTTGTTTAAGTTTTGTGAAAATATGTATGGGTGAAAAAGTGTATGACATATTGTACAACACCTTATCTAAACACCTTACTGAACGGCGTCTTAGTAGCTTCACTCTCCAACCAAAATCCACTCTCACTTGGACCTTCCACTTCCTCAAAAACTCTTTGTTTGAATTTTGAAAATTGTAATCTCCCCATGATGGCGCGTCTTAGAAATGGAAAGTTTGTTGTTGAGAAGGAGAAAGGAGTAGTTGAGCCTATGAAGAAGAGGAAGCATGGTAGAGCTAGAAATGCTAATCAGAACAAAGACGTGGAGGAAGAGCTTTTGGAAAATTGTGACGATGACGTTTTGGACAAAGTTGGAGAGAAACGGAAGAAAGTAGAGGAGGTTGTGAATGTGAAGCTACGGCGTAGCAGAAAGAATCCTAAGGTTGTGGAGAAAGGAAAGAAAACTCAAAATCAAAACCAAGAAAAAAATGTCGAAAAGATCAATAAGCACAACCCAAAGGTAGCTTTTTTTTTTGGTGTGATTATTGTTTAATGACGGATTTGATTGTGGTTGTTGAGTTGAACAGTGGATTGAAGAGGTGTCTTTGTGTAGGTAACTTTCACAAATTCCTAAACCTGTGAGAACAAAAAAATATAGAGAAAACACACACCAAAGAAAAATAATCACACGCACAAGACAGTATTTACGTGGTTTGGCGATTTGCCTACATCTATAGAGTTGTAAAGATTTTACTATTATCAGGGAAAAAATACAAAGTGCGGCTATAGCCTTTTTCTCTCTCACGTACAACGACAACAACAAACCCTAATCACAAAAGCAACGTTTTGTGCATCCTGCACACAAGATTTACAATGGGCTACAAAACGGGCCAAAAAAAATGCTCCGGCTTGGGCCTATCGACCTAAGCCTCTACTCCATGAACTAAGCCTCAAAAAATCTCCCATTAAAAACCACGCAACATTATTCGGATCGGGTCGGGTCGGATCGTCAACTGAATCAAACATAAACTAGGCTCCATAAAGCCCAACACTTTGATGTGTCATCAATGTCAGAGGAATGATAAAGGCAGGGTTGTTCGATGCAAGAGATGTAGGGTGAGTTTGTTTCAACTTTTTAAAACTAGACCTTTTGAAAAAGTGGAGTTTTCAAAAAGTGAAGTATGAAAAAGTGTTTTTTCAAAAAGCTGAGTGTCTGGTAAAAGTTGTTAAAAAATGCTTTTTGAAAAAACTAAATGTTTGGCTAGCACTTATAAAAGTGATAGTTTGAGGAGTAAATTACTAAAAAGGACAATGTCTATATAAAAGTGGCAGTTCGCAATATTTTCACAACAAAATTTATGTGGAAAATTGTTACTAGTTCTAATTTGAACCCACCATTGAAATCATTTTTTTACTTACCAATATTAACTAATAACAATCTATTATTTAAAATTTATTGTGAAAATATTGTAAAAATATTGTGGTAGCATTTTTTATTTTTTATATCTTTTTCCTTTCTTCATTTCATTTTCATCCGGACATTTCATTTCTTTTTCTTTTTTTTCTTCTTGTTTTTCTCCTCTACACACTTCGTTTCTTTTTCTTTTTCTTTTCTTCTTGTTTTTCTCCTCCACAAACGTGTCCACTATCTCTATCCCCCCCCCCTTCTTTTATTTTTCTTTTCTCCCTCATTCAAGAACCTTCCTGAGAGCACTCGTTCTCTATTTTTTTTTTTTTTATACTTGATTCCAGAACATCCACTAGCTCTCTCTGCAATAAGAAAATTTTCCATTTTTCCCTCATTCAAAAACATTCTAGGGAGCTCTCATCTTTGTGCCGCTCATCTTCGTCCCCAACGCAATCCAGATGGGTCAGTCGGTCAGATGGCTTCTGTGTTCTGTCTTCTTTTTTTTTTTTTGGTTATGATTTGATTAATTTTAAAATTGTGCTTTTGAGTTTGTATTCTGATAATCTGATTATATGCTTGAGTTTAGAGATGTTTGTGAGAAAGATTGTTGTGATTGTAGCTGTTGTGTTTGGTCTGTAGTAGAGCAGCACGGAGAGGACCTTTGTTGCAGCACAGTGGGCAATTTGGTAATTTAACACGGCCTCTAACGGTAATATTGATAAAACGCACATTAGCTTTATCAAAAGGCTCCAAAGAGCTGCGTTATGCTAAAGTCCTCTTCCTTCACAATTTCAAAACACAGCTTTTAGTTAAAGCTGTATTTAAAATCTAACCAAACGCGCATATAATTTTTAGGTTTCAAAAAGCACTTTTTGCCTTCTAAATGTGCAAACAAACAGGCACGTAAGAAGAAACGTAATTGTATCCCTTGCTTGCAAAATTGGTATGGATTTCTGATGTAGAACAACCACAATAAACAGAAAAATAACAATAAAAACCCTAGGAGTCAGCACCTAAGGGTTGCTTAGAGTCAGCACCAAGCAAACTGGAGTCGGCACCAGTGAAAAGAAAGCACACGTTTTTTATAATTATCAAAAGTTGTCTTACAATAATCAGAAAAGTGTTTAAATAGCTAACAACATAAAGCACAAAAAAAAAACCCTAATTATTAAATGCTCGAGTTTGCTCAATCTCAAGCCCGATAACTAACAGGCCCCATCCATAAGGCCACTGGTTGGGCCGTCTTCTTTTAACTCTTCCTCCCATACATGCGTATAATTGGGGGCCTATATCTTGTGTCCGCACCAACTCCTCTCGGGTGAGAAGAACTCGACCCCGTCGAGTGGAAATCTGAAGAGCTCTGGTAGTACTCTAGCAAGTCAGGATCCAATCGCTGTAGCTCATCTCTAGTAATCCATGTGCAATCAGAATCTGGTCGCCCTCGCCACCGAACTAGGAAACGGTGAACTCCTCCATCCCTGGTAGAAACAATCTGCTCATCTAAAATAGCATCAATAGATTCTTTATGTGCATAGGGCAAATTTAAGGGTAAAGGGGTAGGAATAGGGGCATCAATAGGATAAGGTAAAGGCTCATCAAAAGGAGTATCAGGAATAGCTGTAGAGCTTTTATAAGCAACTAGATCCTCAATATTAAAGGAGGAGCTAATACCATAATCATGAGGAAGGTCAATGACATATGCATTTGGGCCCATTCGTTTTAATACTTTGAATGGATCGGCACTACGAGCCTACAATTTCTTAATAGTCCTAGAGGGAAACCGTTCAGGTCGGATCCGAATCAATACATAATCCCCTATCTGAAACTCTGCATGACGTCGATGAGTGTCAGCATGAATTTTATATTGAGAATTACTTACCTGAATTTTTTTGCGAATCTCATTATGCAAATCATGAATATGTCGTGCAAATTCCTCAGCAAATTCAGAAATCCTAATATGTGGGGACATGGGCAACAGATCTAAGAGCTTTCTAGGTGTAAATCCATGCACAACCTCAAAAGGACTAGCGCCTATAGACCTATTGACAGAGCTATTATATGCAAGTTGGGCTACAGGAAGAATTGAATCCCAATTTCAATTGGCTTCACCCACTAGACACCGAAGAAGGTTGCCTAGACTATGATTGACCACCTCAGTTTGACCATTAGTTTGAGGGTGAAATGTTGTGGAAAATTTCAATTTGGTGCCTACTAAGTGCCACAAGGTCTTCCAAAAATAACTCATGAAGCGAACATCCCTATCAGACACTATGGTTTTGGGAAGACCATAAAGCTTGACAATCTCATCAAAGTAGAGTTTTGCAATTTTAGAAGCATCAGAAGTCTTAGTACATGGTAGGAAATGAGCCATCTTAGAGAAGCGATCAACAACGACTAGGATAGAATCATGCTTCCTAAAGTTGCGAGGCAAACCTAGCACGAAGTCCATACTCACATCCTGCTACGGGCGATCTGGCACAGGTAGAGGCGTGTACAAGCCAGTGTTTTGTTTGCGCGATGTTTGGCTAGTTGACATGTATGGCACTGACCAACTATCTTGGCAACGCCCCTCTTAAGACTGGGCCAATAGAATTGACGTTCTACTTCCTCAATTGTCTTATCTCGACCAAAATGACCTGCCAGACCTCCCGCATGTATCTCCCAAACGAGGAAGTCTCTCACTGATGACCGAGGGATACATAACTTGTTGGCCTTGAACAAGTAACCATCCCGAAGAGTATAATCATCCAGGACTGGCGGTGAGGCATTACTTAGGCTAGTGTAGAGCTCCCCAAAATCTGGGCATGATTCATATTCATCCTTGAGTCGTTCAAACCCAGTAACCTTAACACTCATGACTGACAGCAAAGATACCCTTCGACTTAATGCATCAGCAGCCTTATTCTCAACTCCCGCCCTATGTTTCACCACAAAGTAGTAGCGTTGCAGAAACTCAACCCAACTACCGTGCCTAAAATTCAACTTCTTTTGGGAATGGAGATAGCGCAAAGCTTCATGGTCGGAGTAGATAATAAACTCTCGCGACAACAGGTAATGGCGCCAATGCCAAAGAACTCGCACAATGGTGTAGAATTCTTTGTCATATGTGGAGTACTTTTGCTTAGCATCATTCAACTTCTCACTAAAATAAGCAATTGGGTGGCGCTCTTGACTAAGTACTCCCCCTATACCAATACCTGAGGCATCATATTCCACTTCAAAAGGCTTGTTAAAATCAGGGACTCGCATGACAGGTGCCTTTGTCATCTTTTGCTTTACTTCATTGAAAGCCTTAGTAGCAGCTTTTGTCCAAATAAACTCTCCTTGTTTCATGCAATCAGTGATGGGGGACATAATGGTACTGAACCCTTTGATGAATCGGCGGTAAAAGGAAGCGAGCCCATGAAAGCTTCGAATTTCATGGATATTTTTGGGCTCGGGCCAATCCACAATCGCTTGAACCTTTTGGGGGTCAGTAGAAAATCCTTTAGAAGATACTATGAAGCCTAGGAAGACAACTCTATCGGTAAAGAAAGAGCACTTCTTAAGATTACCATATAAACTCTCATTCCTAAGGGCCGTACAAACTTGAGTGAGATGGTCTAAATGTTGCTCCCTAGACTTACTATAGATGAGGATGTCATCAAAGTACACAACTAGGAATTTCCCCATAAAAGGCTTGAGCACTTGAGTCATCACTCTCATAAAGGTACTAGGAGCATTGGACAATCCAAAAGGCATGACCATCCACTCATATAAGCCATCCTTCGTCTGGAAGGCAGTTTTCCACTCATCACCTGGACGAACCCTAATTTGATGATAGCCACTTTTCAAGTCTATCTTGGAAAAGATCGTTACTCCAACCATCATATCCAACATGTCATCCAACCGAGGGATAGGAAAACGATACTTCACAGTGATCTTGTTGATGGCACGGCTATCAACACACATCCTCCAAGTCCCATCTTTTTTTGGAGTTAAGAGTGTAGGGACTGCACAAGGACTCATGCTTTCACGAACAAAACCCTTCCTAAGTAGTTCTTCTACTTGCCTTTGCAACTCGGCATGTTCTACAGAACTCATCCTATAGTGAGGCAAGTTAGGTAGGATCGCTCCGGGCACAAAATCTATGGCGTGTTGTATGTCACGCATGGGTGGCAAATGATCGGGGAGTTCCTTAGGGAAAACATCCTTAAATTCCTGGAGCACAGGCCTCACTTCTTCAGGTTGCTCCTCATGGGTGTCTCCATGTAGTTCCCTAGCAACTAAGACAAACACAATGGATTCCTGAACTGCTACCCTCTCAAATGCCTTTGGGCTTATGATGTTCAGACCTTTCGCCTTTGGTGCTTCTGGCTTCTTGCTCACGTCGATTGGCTTGGGTTTCAAAGGATTGAGCACAATTTTCTTACCCTCAAACATAAATGAGCAAGAATTGGAACGCCCATGAAGGATGACATCCAAATCATAAAGCCAAGGTCTACCTAAGATAATATGCCCAACATCCATGGGAATTACGTCACACCATATTTCAGCCTTGTAGGTGAGGAATTGAAGTGGGACAACACATTGTTCTTTTATGGATATGGAGGAAGTATCCACCCAAGAAACTTTATATGGGTTAGGGTGTGGGATCAATTTCAAGCCTAGGCGGGAAACCACATTAGAGGACACTGCATTAATGCAACTCCTACTATCTATAATAACCTTGCAAGTTTTGTCTCCACACTTAGTGTAAGTTTGAAAAATGGCGCTCCTTCGCCAATCATCAGTGTCTCTCTGTTCAGTCAAAGCACGCCTTACCACATTCACTCTAGGGACACCAAAAACAACATTGGAATCATCAACCTGGGGAGAAAGGGTTCTAATGTACGCGAGGTAGTTAGGTTCAGCTTCCCATCCAGCCTCAATATCTTGGACTTCTTCAACATTTGGATCATACACTAGCTCCTCCACATTTTCAACCCTTTCATCATCCTCTTGAATGACAAGGGTCCTGGAGGGACATCTAGCTGCAACATGTCCCATCCCATTACATTTGAAGCATTGGAGGCGAGAGCCTAATCTTGAGGGCTCATTGATTACACCTTTTCCCTTGTCCTCTTTTTCTTTTGGAATGCTAGTGGGGTTGGCCTTAGGGGGTAAGGTAAGTCTAGATTTGCTGCCAAAAGGTTAAGGATTGGTGGGAACACTCCGAAGCTCAAAACGTCACCAAAAGATAGATTTGGATGCTAACTCACAATTCCTAGCAAGGTCATAGGCTTCTCCTAAGGTAGTGACTCCTCAGGTGATAATCTCGCCTAGTAGGTTAGCATTTAAACCTTTCTTGAACCTATTGAAAGTGACAACCTCTTCCTTAACTATTCGAATTCGCCTCTTAAATTCCTTGAACTTCTCTATGTATTCGGCCACAGGAGCAGTGCCCTGTTTTAGGCGATCCCATTCCTCAAGGAGAGAACTCCTATAAGTTAAAGGAAGGTAATTCCTCGAAAATACCTCCTTCATCTCAATCCAATCAATAATGGGGGGCTCACGCTTACGCCTAAGGGTTTCCTCAAGGTCCTCCCAAAAAAGGTCGGCTCTCCCAATCAACTTCATCCTAGCATACCTCACTCTTCTATTATCAGCCCAATGGTAATAGTCAAAGAATTTCTCCATTTGACGTAACCAATCAGTGAAAACCCATGGGTCTAGGCAGCCATCAAAGGTGGGGGCTTCTATCTTTTCCTTAGACATTCTATCATCATAGTCCCTAGGGCCATAGTGATTATAGTGATCATGTTCAAGGTTTGGAGCCCTATTAAAGTAACCATGGTTATTCTGCCTAAGCATGTTATCTCCGTCCTGGTTAGTGGGTTCTCTTTGGGATGCTTCAATTCGATCTACCCTAACCAGTAAATCACGGACATTTTTTGCTAGGTCTCCAATAGTTTGCTCTAAAGAGGGACTAGACTCGGAAGTAGATTGAATTTCAAGGTTTGACATGATGCGACCACTACGTAGATGCATGCAACACTATATTTATGAATGCAATTGAGATTCCAAAATATTCAAGTAACCAATTCTCAATGTAAAATTGAAGGTCAAGCAAGAGTGTATGTAGAGACTAGGTCAATGAATCAAAGAAATACATTGCAGTCAAATAGTGGCAGTGTTCACAATATTGAAAGATAGCCCAAATAACAGTCAAATTCCACTAAGCTCCCCAATTAATAATGAGAATCAGATATTTCAAAGAAATTGGGTGATGTCTTTTTTTTTTTTGGAATTTTAGAGTGGGTACTGAAAGTAAAAACAAATAATAAAACAGCTAAGTTGAGCACAAAATGGATAGGCCAATGGAGTAAGGTGGGATATGCACATAAAAAATATAAAGATAATATTTTTTGAATGAGACAAAATTGAATCCACCAAAAATAATAGAGTAAGAATTGTACCCTAGTTAGTGGCCCGCTTATTGTACTAGACAATCACGATCAGGCTCCTCAATTGGGTGGGTCTAGCTGGAAAAAAGACCTGTGAATGAACAATACTTTCACGTAGGAATTTAGGCCCAATACAAGCAATGGACTATGACAGCAACAATATTCTTTCTTTTTCTTTTTCTTTTTCTTTTTTTTTTTTTTTGAAAAAAAAAAAAAGAAATACACTGCAATTGGACTTAAAAATGAAAGACAACATAATACGAACTACAGGCCCAAAAATTTTAGAAACTAGAAACAAGAGGAAATAAAGAGAAGAGAGGCAGCGGAGTCATCGGCTGGAGTCACTGGAGTCATCGGCGTTCACTATCGGCGGCGGCGGCTTGTTGATGGTAAGTATTGACTTGTGGGTTCCGGCGGCTGGTGTGGGCTTAGTCTTCGGCGTTCACTGTCGGCGACGGAGGCTTGTTGGGAATCTCAGCAGCTGCCGGATGAGGTTGCGGTGCTGGGTTTTGCGGCGGCTGATGGCTGGTGGCTGTTGGGCTTCGCAGCGGGGGTGTTGGTTGTGTGGGTTTTGGCGGCTGGTGAAGGCTGGGTCTCTGCTTCTTCTCCATTTTTTTTTTTTTTTTCGATCACAGCAACGATACCTTTTTTTTGTTTTTTGTGCTGTGTGGGCTGTTGGTTCTGTGATCAGAGGCGTGCACGAATGACAGTCACCGGCTTGGGTGGCGCCGCTGGCTTCTCTGTTGGCTTGAGGGTGAGAAATTCATGTGGGGTTGTGGGGAAGAAACGGATTGCAGGGCTGGCTTGGGTTGTTTCATGATCTCATGGGGCAGAAACTTGAAAGGTACAGTCATGGTTGTCTACGGGTGTGTTGTATGGATCTGAAGTCTGCTCTGATACCAAAACTGATGTAGAACAACCACAATAAACAGAAAAATAACAATAAAAACCCTAGGAGTCAGCACCTAAGGGTTGCTTGGAGTCAGCACCAAGCAAACTGGAGTCGGCACCAGTGAAAAGAAAGCACATGTTTTTTATAATTATTAAAAGCTGTCTTACAATAATCAGAAAAGTGTTTAAATAGCTAACAACATAAAGCACAAAAAAATCCCTAATTATTAAATGCTCGAGCTTGCTCGATCTCAAGCCCGATAACTAACAAGCCCCATCCATAAGGCCACTAGTTGGGCCGTCTTCTTTTTACTCTTCCTCCCATACATGCGTATAATTGGGGGCCTATATCTTGTGTCCGCACCAATTTCTTTTTTGCAACATGTTATTTAATTGGTGTTTTTTGTTGGTAAATTACTTCTTTGTCCTAAAAGATTAAGTTATTATTAGGAAATATTACTCTTGTGAACTATTGGTATAGGATAAATATAAAAGACAAAGTTTGGCTCCAAACATGTCTGGACCCATCTTTTACAATCCATTACGAGGTAAATTATAAGATTATTCATGTGTAATATTTAAGCAAGTTACTTGACTCATTAAAAATGTCATGTGGTTAAAACTACACATGAATGTTCTCTTTAATTGCCACATAGTAGGTTGGAACAAGATAGCTCTAAACAATGTTTGGAGCCAGACTTTTTCCAAATCTAATAATGTTTTTGTTCTACATCATTTAAAATTTTAAATGCCATGACACATGAAAATGGAATCTTAATCATGAAATGAAGAGAATGAGGTTTTTTTTTTTTAGCTGTAGGTTGTGGGTTGCCAGTGACCTCTAGCTCAAATTGTAAGAGCTAGGTGGAGGGTGATGTTGTGGGTGTTCAACACCTGTTGTGTGTGCGCAACTTACTCAAAACAAAGTTGCAGGATGACTTTAATCCCTTTTCTGTGCTGTTTTTCTGGCTAACTTGAGGCCTAAAAATGCAATAAATAATTGATTTGACAAGTATGAGATTATCCGTAGAGTGTGTTACTTGAACTGAGTTGCATGTTTTTCATATGCTAGTGGCTTCATAATTCATAGCATGGGCTCTGTGCATGAAAATTGAGAATCGATTTTAAAGGCTGTTAAAAATCAGGTAGTAAATATCCCCATGAAATGAAGGTGTTATTAAAAAGTACATCAAGACTCAATAGCTTTATGTCGACGAAGTTAATTTTTACTGTCACCATCGTGCTCTTGGGCGTTGTGAAGATCAGGTTCGTAAATTGACATAAAATATCCCAAGATGGCTCCTGTAAATCTCAATTACTTAGTCATGAATTATGACCTTAATAAAGTTGGTATATATAACCCACTTACGACTTCATTTTAGATTGAATGTCATGGCATTCATTTTATTGTTGCACATGCACGATCCATTTATTTGGTGCTTCTAGGAAATGTAATCAGTGGATAGACTGGTAAACCCTCTTGTATATTTTTGTGCTCTCCATAATATTTGTTTCATGTGTCTTCTGTTGTTATTAGAGTCCAAGTCACCAGAAAACGATTTAATGTTGTTCTGTCTTTAATTCTTCTGTTTCTGAGGCTTGTGACTTTTTATATAAAAAAAACCTGAATTACAAATTACACCCTCTAACTTTGATATATTTTCAATTTAGTTCTGTAAGTTTTTTTTTTTTTTCTTCATTTCAGTCATATAACTTCCATCTTGTTTCCAATGTAGTTCATTTATCCACTTTCATCCAATCTTTGTTGTTGAGTCCAGCAAAAACAATGTCATTTTCGAGGGTTAAAAATATTAAAATTAACAGCAAGATTGCATGGAACTAGATTGAATGGTCAAATTGAAAAAATGTCAAAGTTAAAAGGTGTAATTTGTAATTTAGCAAAAAAAAATTATTGTATGGAAGCTTTTTATGAAACTATGTTGGAATTGGTATGGTTACTTATGTTTGACTTGGCATTTAGTATTAAAGTGATCTTGGTTTGTTTCACCGTTAAAGTTTTCTGGAGCCAGGGTTTTGAAGTGCGTGGTTACTACCTTTCCCTTTCCTTGACTATGAGCACGTCTTTCCCTTGGAAGCTGGTGTGGCGATCGAAAGTTCCTCCTAGGGTAGCTTTCTTCTCATGGACTCCTGTCTTAGGGAAGATTTTGACCTTTGATAATTTGAGGAAGAGATGTATTGTCATTGTAGATTGGTGCTATATGTGTAGACGGAGTGGGGAGTCCGTGGACCATCTTCTTCTTCACTATCCCATAGCGTATGAGCAATAGACAATGGTGTGAAGTTTGTTTGGTCTTCATTGGGTTATGCCACAAAGGGTTCTTGATGTGTTAGCATCTTGGCAAGGTACCTTTGGCAAGCACCATAATATATCTTTTTGGAGGGCTGTGCCGCATTGCATCATATCATATATTTGGCGAGAACGGAATGCGAGATGCTTTGAGGGATGTGAATGGTCCATGCCTGAGATCAAATCCCTCTTTGTTCATACTTTGTTGGATTTGAGTGTAGTTTTTAATTCTCTTCCTTGCTTTAACATATTAGATATGCTTGAGCTCTGTAATTTGAAAGTTTGATTGTTCTGTTCCCTGGGTACACTTTGGTGTACATGGACACTTAAAAAAAAAAAACATTTTCCAAAAATCATTTTCTAGAAAACAATTTTATTTTCCTATGTTTGGTTGCCACATAGAAAATGAGTTGGAAAACATTTTTTGGTGAGATAGTGCTGTTTTCCGAAAATATTTAGTGGAAAGCAATCTCTTTAAAATATGCATTTTTTAAGTAGGGTTTTTTGTTGATTTAAGATAGTTTTCCTTTGACTTTTTTTTTATTTTTTATTTTTTTATATATGCTTCTAAACATGGAAAAATACGAAAAACTATATTCACATAAGGTTTTTCAAGGAAACAAACGGAGCGTAATCTTGAAATGAGCCAATCCATTGTATATTACTGATGAGGATTCTATTGCGGAGGCTTGTCCATTATGCCGTGGAAATTGCAATTACAAAGCTTGCTTGCGTTTGGATGTACCTGTTAGAGTCAGTTTCTCCTTTTCTTACATCTCATGAATCAATGGTATTCCCTTCAATGTGTTGAGTTTGTGTATGAGAAGTTTGACAAATATTTATGTCTTGTTGCAGAATTTGAAGAACTTAGAATTGGATATCAGTGAACATGAGATATTTGAGCACTATAAGTATGTGCTACAAATACTTCTTCCATTTTTGCAACAGCTTAATGAAGAGCAAATGGCTGAGAAGCAATTAGAGGCAGAAAGACAAGGTATTTTCTATTAGTCTGTGTCAAATGAGCTTAGAAACTCATCTGTGTTTCAAATTTTGTTATTTAGTCTTTGAAATGGCAGATTTCTGAGTTTGTGTGGATTGGAAGATGTCTCATAATTGCAAAAGGCCAAAAAAAATTTATTTTACTGCCTGGAGTATTTATGGCTTGTGTCATTGCTGAACGTTGTAACCTTCAGCTTCCTTTGTTTTAGTCAATCTTTACTGATTATTTTTCGTTGTTACTTCCTAGTTCTCTTAATTAAGAATTATTTTTTAGACGTACTCTTTTGATTTGGCTGTCTTGATGTTCATTTGGTAGGGTTATTATTTCCGGAGTTGATGATTGAAAAAGCAGATTTCCGTATTGATGAGCGTGTGCACTGGTAGGTATTTTCTAGAAACGCTTTCTGTTTCTAATGTGTCCATTGTTTTATGAAGGTTTTTATGTCTCTTGCTTTTGCAGTGATATTTGTGGAACTTCTATTTTTGATTTCACCGAAGCTGTCATAGATATTCTTTTGATATCTGCCTTACCTGTTGCTGGGAGATTCGTGACGTACATCTGAAGGGAGGTGAGGAGCAACTTGTTATTCAGTATATTGACCGTGGATTTGACTATTTGTATGGTGGAAAGGGGGAAAAAGTGAAATTACCTACTGAGACTAGCCCAATGGATAATATAAAGTCGAAATCTGAGTGGAAAGTAAATGAAGATTCTACCATTCCTTGCCCCCCTGAAGACATGGGTGGTTGTGGTCTTGGTATTCTAGAGTTGAAATGTATGCTCTCAGACTCATCAACAAAAAAAAAGAAACATATGCTCTCAGAAATTCCAGTTTCAGAATTGGTGAGAAAAGCAGAAGAAATTGCCAAAACTTGCAACTTAATGGATGTGGCTGCTGCTCATTCACAATTTTGTCCGTGTTTCGATTCAGTTGGTGAAGAGGACTTAAGCAATAATAAGTTACGGAAAGCGGCTTCTCGAGAAGGTTCTGATGACAACTATTTGTATTGCCTGAGGGCCCAAGATATACAACATGAGGGTTTGAAGCATTTCTAGTGGCATTGGAGTAGAGCTGAGCCTGTGATTGTGAGTGATGCACTTGAATCTGCATCTGGTTTAAGCTGGGAACCATTTGTCATGTGGCGTGCAGTCTGTCAATTGAATCATCTCAACATGATAGATTGTTGGAAATTAATGCCATTGATTGCTTGGATTGGTGTGAGGTAAAGTTTTTTTTTTTTTTTTCCTTTTCTATATGTGATAACCAGTCTTTCCTTTTGCCATTTAATTGTATAGCATTAATGTATTGATGCTTGTGTTTTATTTATTGTAATTTTTCATTTTTAGTGAAGATTGTCTTTGAAATTTCTTTACATAAGAGGTTTTGTTTCTAGGAATTTTCAAATTATTTTATTATCAGGAAGATTCCTTTTAGTTCCTGTAACAAGTAATTCAATTTCCAGATCATTTACAGAAAATAGGTGCTTTAAATACTCCATACTTGAAGTTGGCTGCTGCATGTACTCCCTCCAATTGATTTTAATGGAGATGACTGTCTTCTTATCCTTACCTTCAGTTTGAAATTGGTATATGAAAAAAAAATTCTCATTAAAAATTTTAGGTCCATTTTTTGGTGGTTCTTCATTCACTCTGTTGATTGTTAATAGCTGATTTTTTTGGCTGCATTCATAGTCATTGCTTTTACTTTTCCCTTCTAGCTTTAAAAGTGTTTTTGGGTTTGTTTGTTAGACTTCCTACCTGTCTACTCAAGCACAATAAAATGATATGTAAATAGTCTTTGAAGATTTTACTTTGTAATACCTAACTATTGTATTGAATTGCAGACTAAAATCAATATTCACGAGTTTTTTACTGGGCATATTGAAGGTCAGTTTGATTGTCATTTATATCCTGTGATGCTGAAACTAAAAGATTGGCCATCTACATTATTTGAGGAACGCTTACCACGCCATTGTGTTAAGTTTATCTGTTGCTTGCCATTTAAGGAATATACACATCCACACTGGGGTGTTCTAAACATTGCTGTCCAATTGCCTGCGATATCTCTCAAGCCAGATATGGGTCCCAAGACTTATATTGCGTATGGAGTTGCTCAGGAGCTTGGCCATGGAGACTCTGTCACTAAGCTTCATTGTGACTTGTCTAATGTGGTATGTTTGGTCATGTTGAAACTTTTGCTAATCACTTTGTTTTGTTTGTCAAATGAAAACTTCTGTCAGGTTAAAGTACTGCATGAAAATGTGTATTTGAGGCCATATAGGTTAAAGGAAGTATATGTGAGGGCCAAATTAGTTGGGTAAGGGTTGGCATTTGATAATTGACCAATTTTTTTTGGCACATCTTTTACATTGCGTTTGCTTGGAGGGATGGAAAATGAGAGAGAGAAAAGAGTTTTTTTGGTTTATTTGTCAAGAGGGGAAAGGGGGGTGGATTTTGGTGGGGCCTGGATGTTTTGGACCTAAGCCCACCAAAAACAAATCCCCAAAATTGGGGAGAAAGAGGGTGTTAGTGTCAAATGGTCCATTTGCTAATAATCCTATTGTGTTGGGCCTCTTTTTACCTGCTTTTGTCATAATTTTTTATTCTCATATTTTGTCTTATTAGTTGTTGCGGCCACTTGCTGGAATTTATAAGTATAAATAACACAGTTAATTACATGTTTTTTTTTTTGGTTCTTTTTAGTTGCTAAATTTTAAAAAAAGAAAAATACTTTCCTGCTTATATAATTTTTTTTTTCTCAAATAATTGATAACATAATTGTTTTCTTATATAATAATGAAAAAGAATTATTCATATACCACTAAAAAATTTGTTTAATGTAACAGGGGAATGAAAGTAAATTTTTACAAACTTACTTCTCAACCAAATAAAAGAGTTTCATCGCTCCACTTTTTCATTCTCCTAACCAAACATACATAAGAGAAAACTAAATATTTTCTATCCTCTCAACCAAACAACCAAACAAAGCATTAGACTTTTGATCAAATTTCTTATATTCTTATGAATTGGCAATGCTGATTGTGTCAGGTGTTTTGTTTTAAAGTTAGATGTGTAAGTCTATGCATCGTTTAGTTGGAATCTACATCAAGTCCAAACTCCTTTTAGATAAGCATGCTGTTGTCACACCTGGTTTTATTTTCTTATATAATTTTTGTACTTATACTGGGAATGAATAAAAATGAATGATTTTAGTGCTTTGATTTGTGTTGGTACAATTGTCAAAAAGCTATTGTGACAAATGAAGGTTTACGATTTTGAGGGCCAAGGACAGTCTGTTTTCATTAAAACTTGCCCTGAATTTTCTTGGTAAAACAGGTACAATATCCAGGGTTTGGGTTTTAGTCTACCACTCTACTTAGAGGTATGGATTTGTTAGTCATATCTTTAACCTGCCCCCTATCCTGCGCAACACATTCCAGACTAAGTAAGCAAGTTTCTTTGCTTCAGTAGTTTGTAGTTCATTATAGAGAGCCACATCCTCAAATTATACTTTTGATGGTGCGGAACCTCACCAAGGCAGGACGTATTGGATCCACTACTGGGGAGTAAACTATGAATACATGACCCGACCCACCAAAACCATTGTGTGCTAGACACGCCGTTGACTAATGGGGAAGTAAAAGGAGACAACATGATATTTTCCTCAGTAGTGTTGATATTTTATGATCACATGTTTGTGTGCCTGATTGCTCGTGTACTAAGTTTTAACTCTTCTCTTGTTAAAGTAGTTTTTGCTGCAGTTTCTTCATTTTGTTGTCAAATAATGAACTGCTTGCATATATTAATTCTCCAATTTCTCAAGGATAAATTTATGTACACTTAATAATTAAATGGTCGGTGTAATCATACTCCTAGAAAGTGTAAATTGGCTTACTAATTTACTTGTTTGTCTTATTACATAAATGGCCTGAATTTTTTATTAGCTATATTTAGGGGGTGCAAACGGTGTGGTTTGGCCAGTGTTTTTTCTTATTATAATTTATATTGCATTGACCTGGTAGGTGAGTTATTTACTTACTAGTCTCATCACACGCGCTTCGCGCGTGCGATGAGACTTTTTTTTTTTTAGTAGTCTTATTTTGTAGGAAAAAAATTGTATTTAATTATTTTATATATATATATATTATTTTTATTTTAAAAAATCTAATTTATAAATGAATAAATCAATTTAAAAATTAATAGGAAAGTGGTCCTATTTTTTAGACAATATTTTAGTGAGAGTTGGAGTTGCATTTTTACCGAATTGTCCTTTAGTTTTGTCTCTACTTAAACATAGGACAGTAGGGACATTTTTGAACTAAAAAATAAGTTTTTACCGGATTGTCCTTTAATTTTATCTCTACTTAAACATAGGACTGTAAAGGTATTTTTGAACTAAAAAAATAGGAATCTAAACAGAGAAAACCTCTTAAATAGTAGTATAGATAGGTGAGTTATTTACTTAAAAGCACCACACTGGTTTGGAGGAGAGGACCAGCCACTTTGCAGGGCGGTTTGCATTGGCCAGGATGATGTGGTGCATCAGTTGTTATGCAAACATAAAAATTATATATATAAAAAAAAAAAACACTTTGAATCTCTAATTTCACAAAAATTAATCAATCGCACATGCCATATTTAAAGAGAACAATTAATCATACCTAAAAGTAGGGGGGAAAAACTAACGGTATGGCCGGATGACAGTAACGAAGAGAGGGTGAGTGTGATCTGGTGGCAGTGAACTGGTGAGGTTGCCGGTAAGAGTGGTAAAGATAGAGGGCTTGAGAGTTGAGAGAATGAGAGAAGAGTGAGTGACTGAGGGTGGGAGGTTGTTGACAGAGTGGGAAGTGAGAATTGAGTGAGAGAGAGTGGGAAGAATATTGATATAAATAAGGAAGCCTGAGGTATTTAGGTTATAAACTTAAAACAGTGTTAATCTTTTCTTTTCTTTTCCATTTTTTAGTTTATTTATTTATTTATTTTCTTATATGAAACGACATCATTGTATGGTTAAAATTTATTTTATATTTATATAACGCAGTTCAGTGTGGTTTTGGTCGGTTTTTAAAACTTCAACCAATTGCCAACCGCATTGCCTTCGGTGGGCAATTTTTCCCAACCACTGGCACTGACGACGTCGGCTGCCGGTTTGGGTTAATGGGGTTGGCCTTTTGTAAGCCCCTAACCGTACCCCTGCATTTTTCTTATACTAAATTATGCAATCAAATTTTTGCACTGTTGCTTTGTAATAGGTACACGTGTAGGAGTTAACTGCCATTTTATTTAGAATTCCACTAAATAATTGGAATCAATTATCTTATTTCCATGATCATGTTTTGTTTTAAATACATTAGTATGTGATTAACATTTGGATATATTAGATTGATTCCCAATCTTATTGCTGTTAATTCTTGTCTTTTGTAGTGGTTGTATGTGCCTCCTTTGTTGCACATATGAGGGATTGAAATATGGGAGAATCTTAGCTTTTTTATGTATGATGTTCTAATTTTCTTTATTTTTAATTCACTGTTTTAGGTAAATATTTTGACTCATACTGCGGAAGAGAGACTTACAAAGTGGCACCTTGAAAGTATAGAAAAAATGAAAAAGAAGCACTTTGTGCAAGACCAAAGGGAATTATTTGGAAATTTTCATGTTGTGGAAGAAATATCTGGAAATAACAGTGGTGGGAGTGATGCTACAATTTCTGGAAATAATTTGGACTGGTTAGAAGCTTCTGGGGATGGTGCCATCTGGGACATTTTCCGGAGACAAGATGTTCCGAAGCTGCAGGAATATCTTAAGAAGCACTTCAAGGAATTTAGGCACCTCCATTGTTGTCCATTGCAGCAGGTAGTTTTGTCTATGAATTTCAAGTTGATACAATATTTTATTTTTATTGCTTAGCTATGTCATTATACCTTTTGTTTATATTGGTGGTGACAAAATTATTTGATAGTACTGTTTTCATTTGGTTAATCAATGTGACACAGCTGGGCCACCAGTCCTTTTACTGATTCAAACGACCTTATGGAATGGAATTACCAAAGTCTCTGGAATAGTTGTTTTAGTAATTAAGAAGTGATGGTTAAGATTTAAACCGACTCATCTTAAAATTTCTACAAATGATATCACTTTTTGAAACATTTATTTATCTTAGCTTTATTCCTAAAAAATCTTGAATTTTTTAAAATTGCTTTTATCTTGCTGTATCAAGAGAACCATGGGAAATCCGAATCGGGTAACAAAAAGCGGGATATAGGCCTCACCAGCTTTTTACCAGCGGGTCAAAGCAGCGTGAATCAAGTAGTCATTGATTGGAAATGTAGCATGTTGAATTCATGAACTGTGGTTTATAACCTGCATAATTGCTGGTGTTTTAGTCAGTGATCTTATTTGAGATACACACATACATACATACATACATACATATATATATATATATATATATGCGTGTGTGTTTTTACTTATGTTAATATTTGGCACATTTCTGTTGTATTTGTCATATCTTTTGTTTGAGTAGGTGGTTCACCCTATACACGATCAAACATTTTATCTGACTTTGGAGCACAAAAGAAAGCTCAAGAAGGAATATGGTCAGATTTTATATATTAACAGTGCTAATTGGATTGAATGTTGTAATCCTTTTTTCTCATAAGATGATTGTAATTGTTGTCGAGCATACTTTTATCCTTCTATGCTATCATATAGGAATTGAACCCTGGACATTTGTCCAAAATCTTGGAGACGCTGTCTTCATTCCTGCTGGCTGTCCTCATCAAGTAAGAAACCTAGAGGTAAAGTAAATTTCATTTGTATTTTTTTCCCTCTGCCCCCATTTTTTAGTTTATAAAATTGGGATGTACATATTGCACCAGTGATTTGTTATACACCTTTCGTGAATTCCAAGCTGGAAAAATATTGTGAATGTTTGTTTAAACATGAGAATTTTTCGAAGCAGGTTGGTTTATCCATCAGTCTGGTCTTAATGGTCCACCCTTCTGTTTGCATGCTTCTTATTCTATTGATGCCCTTCTACGGTTTGACTAGGATGTGGGCAATTAATATTTCACTTATCATTGACATTGTGGCCTTTAGGTGCTAGAATGATATCTCCATGAAGTGGTTTTATTCCTGTCATTTATAAGTTATGTTGTCCTGCGAAGACAATTCGAGTTTCATAGTTTCATTGATTATGTTATGGTTGAATTGCCTATAATTTTATCAGTTTGAAAAGCAGAAGACTGGTAGAAGTGGTTTTCAAGTGAACAGGGCATAAATCATATTGGAATGGAAGCAATACGGAACATTTCTGGAATGTATAGTTATCCTGTTAAATGTTTTTGTGTGGAATTCCTCTTAGATTTCTGATTGGCTATGATGCACCAATACGGGTACGGGTATTGGTACAATATGGGTAGGGGTATGGGAATTAACATTTTTTGAAAAATCTAGGATACGATAAGTTGGAGATACAGCAAATTCTTCTCTCTCTTTTTTTCCCCCTTCTCCTAATTGCTACTCGCTATATCTCAGACGTATCCTGTGTACATCCAAGCCGTATCAAAATTAAAAAAATCATTTTTTTCGCTTGATACTCTCCGAGTACGGTTGTACCTGTATCAATATTGGGTATGTATCGGATACCGGTACAATGGCAAAAATGCCATATCAGTGCATCAAAGCTGATTGATGAGCTTATGTGCCTCATGCCTTCAATTTTAAATTTGGTGTGGATTGTGACATTTGAAATTGCTTTCTATTTATAGATTTGTATCCCTTTGCCCTGTACATACTACTAATTATATAATTTTAATGATTTTTTCCTACATTTATATTCAGTCATGCATAAAGGTTGCTTTCGATTGTGATGTTTGAAATTGATTTCTATTTATAGATTTGTTTCCCTGTGCATATAAATAATTATATAATTTTAATGGTTTCTTTTCTTCTCTTATATTCAGTCATGCATAAAGGTTGCTCTCAATTTCGTCTCACCTGAAAATGTTGGTGAGTGCTTCCGTTTGACAGAGGAAATCCGTACACTTCCCCCGAATCATAGGGCTAAGGAAGACAAGTTGGAGGTATGTAATTGATATCTTTTTTATGTGACCATAAATGTTTTATGGCTTTTTTTCTCATGTTAGTAGGATGTTTCCACTTCTGCTTCTTGTACAATGGCATCTTGCGTGTAATGCTGTGAACTATGTTTCTGTTGATTATTATAGGTCTTATTTGTTTTGATTTAGATCTTTTTCATACCTGCACCTCAGTGATTGCTGGTGTCAATGTGAGCTTTTTTTATTCTTTGTAGCGGTATTGTCATGGAGCTTGTCATAAATATATGTTTTTAATGACATATGAAATATGTTATTTGTAAATGTTATTTGGAAACCTAATTAATACTGCTTGATTACTGTTACCAGATCCCTATTGATGCCATTGCGATTTTCCCTTTTTTCCAAAGTCGTCCAATTAAAACTTTTCTGCCTATCTCGGATCATGCTTTCTCTGATTGTGTGATCTAACCATTGGTGCATTGCACCAGGAAAAACCTCCTTCTGCACCCCACTGCTATTGATTTTACCTCAACTGGTTTAGATACAAATGTTTATGTTCTCAATTCACTGGCAACTACCTTATTGTTGTTCACTAGCGCCCAATAAATATAAATTGTAATAGAATTGCATCATTCCCATTTGGGTACATATGTCAATAGATATTAATTTAGATGGCCATAAAAATTAAATTTATTCTTGATGTGTGCTCAATGTAGCATGGTTGGCTGAAAGTGTACAATGCTAGGGCTTTGTGGTATGCATGTGATAATTAGATAATGTGTGAAATAGTTTCACTTTAGTCACTGAAGTATAAATCTTGTGTTTATGGGTTTTGATTGTTGTCTTGCTTGAAGTAGGTGAAGAAAATGACTATTTGTGCTACGAGACACGTTGTAAAATGTTTGGAGCAGAAAGTAAGGTTAGTAATCACCATAATTTTCTATATCGTATATAAAGCATTTTTTTGGTAAGGTATATAAAGCTTTTTTAGTATAGCCTAAAGGCAAAATGGTCCAAAAATGTCTTTGGCGGTCATCTCTTAAATTGCTGTGTGTTTGTAAGTGAGCATGGTTTTCTTTATGCTTCAACATATAGGCATTTTGTATTGACTAATTCTTCTGGTCTTATCAGTATTACTGACCAGCCATGATTCTATAATGTGGTTGTACATAGTGTTAAGGACATATTTTATATAGTTGGCTAATCCTTTGACAAAACGCACTTTACTTGTATTTGGGTAGATCTAGGATGTGTTTAATACTTCAATGAACATGTTGTTTAAGTCTAGTATTAAAGCCATAAAGATTAGACCAAGAAACAAGTGAAGATAAAGTGTGTACTAAAGCTGGACACCTGCTGAAGACCTGCGGATAGCTTCTCGACAGATAACTATCTATCGAGGTTTAATGAGGCTCGACACCTGCTATCTATCGAGGTTACGGAAATCAGAATTTTCAAACCTGATTTTTGGGCCAGACTTTTTTATTTGTGTAGGGTTTCTTTTCTCATAACCCTAGACATATATAAGGCTTATTTTTGAGACCGTCACATAAGAAAATACAAGGAGAACATATGCAGAAGGTAACCGAAGCCTTATTCTCTCTGAAAGAAGCTACTGCGTTTTTGCGCCTTAGGATTTTGTAACCAAGTGCTTCTTGATTTTCATTGTTGATAAAATGAAGAACTTTGCAGCCAACATTCTTTTTCCTCAAGTTGGTGAGTGAGTCACGTACTAAGATTCGTGCAAAGGAGTTAGTCACGTACTGGAATCCGTACATCAAAGAGTGGCGTTCATATATTGAAGAGTTCAGAAGTTTTGAAGCAGTAGAAGGTTTCTGCTGTGAGTTCATCTACAGGGATTGTAGAGTATAGGGACAAAGGTTTTGTACTAGATCTAAAACTTATCTTTACTATAGTGTATTGCTTTTCGGGAAAGTTTCCCCCCAGGTATTTTACTGTGAAATTGATTGGTTTGATTGGTTTTCCTGAGTCATCATATCTTGTCTTATTTATTTTTCCGCTGCACTTAGTTTTGACATGATATTGATGTTTGTTTGTTTTAACAAGTTTTATGCATAATAAATCTAATTAATAACTTGGGTTTAAAACTTATTAATTCTATCAACCGGGGTCTAAATTTCCCAACACATAACAATAAATTGCTTTCCATTTAATTATTTTTTTAGCCATTTTGAACTTCAATCATATTTCTTGGTTTAATTATGCTCTTCTATAATTCTTTATATACCGTCCTCTCCGCTTTAAATCTTTTATATACCTTACTCTCAATCCTGACATGTCTTTAGTGGACATCTCTTAAGGTTTAATTATGTAAATTGCAATCTTATAAACCAGTCTCTAATCATATTTCTTGGTTTAATTATGCTTCATTCTTGTTCACTCCCCCAATCCTTCATGTACAAATAAATATATTTGCATGACATGTTATTGTTACTTACAGTAGCTGGCTGATCTCCTTGGTCATTCCACAAATTTTGCTGGTGAAAACAAACTTGTCAAGTTGACAACAAAAGATGAACTTTCAAATTCAATTGTCTGTAAAGACTGTAACTAAAAATTATAGCTACAATGGAGTGAAATGCTGCATGTCTGTGTTGAAATGTTGCTTGAAAGTCTTTCATCATGTAGCAGTATGATATGCTCTTGCATTTTTGGTTTTCTGCTGAAATAACCGTGTTAATATTTGATTTTCTGGCCTGAGACAACTTGAGTTTCTGTTTCTGAAGATTCAAAGTAGGTTCAACTTTGTTGGTGTAGATTTTTGGCTGGTGAATCGAAAGTATTTTGGCGGTTTGTAAATACAGCTGGGTCATCTATAACACTGTTTTTGGTATATATTATTTATGTGCTTTTTGTATAGGCCTCGTCCTCTGCACTCCATACCATAGTTCTTGGAGGATATGGAGAATTTTGTTCTAGTCCTACCATCTTTTGGGAATGTGAAACGAGGTACTTTAGTATGTACATGCAAGAACCATATGGATAATGTCTGCAGGTATTATTCATCATGGATTGTTGTATGAATTATGATATGGTAAAGATATCCTGGTAGTAGCTAGGTAGCATTTGGGTTTGAATTTCATTCTCTCGTAGTTATGCTTTGTATTTTTGACATCGAACCAACGATGCCTCATATGCAAAAAAAGAAAGAAAGAAACATTAACAAGAAACCTAATCAATGATATTGCATTGAGCCAAACTTTTTCCAAATCTAAAAGTGTTTTCATGCAACATCATATAATATTTTAAATAACACAGCACTCGAAAATGGAATCTTAATTGTGAAATGAATAAAATGAGGTAATTTTTTTTTTATTGGAAATAGATTTCAATAGTTGTAGGATGTGGCCATGTGGGTAGCCAATGAGCTCTAGCTTAAATTGTATCTCCTCTGTAAGAGTTAGGTGGAGGGTTTTAAACACCTGTTGGGTGTGTGCAACTTACCCAAAAAAAAAAAGAGTTGCAGGATGTGAGTTACTTTCATACAGTTGGTGTGCCATTTTTTTGGCTGACCTAGGCCTAACAATGCAATAAATAACTGATTTGATAAGTATGAGAATATCTGTAGATTGTTACTTGAACTGAATTGCATACGCTAGTGGGGTTTCATAGCATGAAATGAAGACGCCATTAAAAAGTGCATCAAGACTCAATAGCATTATGTCAATGAAGTTGACATTGGCTGGCACCGACATGCTTTTTGTACATTGTGAAGATCAGGCTTGTATATTAACTTAAAAAATCCCAAGAAAGCTCCTGTAAATCTCAATTTCTTAGTCATGAATCATGACCTTAATAGAGTTGGCATATATAACCCACTTTACGACCTCATTTTAGATTGAATGTCATGACATTCATTTTATTGTTGCACATGATCCATTTATTTGGTGCTTCTAGGAAATGTAATTGGTGCATAGACTGATAAACCCTCTTGTATATTTATGTGCTCTCCATAATTCTTGTTTCATGTGTTGGAATTGGTAAGGCTACTTATGTTTGACTTGGCACTTAGAATTAAAGTGATCTTAGTTTGTTTCAGCAATAAAGTTTTCTAAAAATTAATAATTTTGCAACCAAGAAAATGAGTTGGAAAACATTTTCTGCTGAAATAGTGTTGTTTTCCAAAAAAAAAATTAATAGAAAACAATTTCTTGAAAATAAGTAATATTTTAAATAAGATTTTCGATTGACTAAAAGATTGTTCCCTTAACTCTTTTCTTAATGCTACCAAACATTAAAAAAAAAAAATGAAAATCTATATTCACATAAAATTTTCAACTGAACAAACAGAGCTTTAATCTTTAAATGAGCCCATCCATTATATATTACATATGATGAGATACAAAATATGAACGGATCTTAAATATCGATAAGGTACATGAGTCCATGACATTGTCATGAGTCATGTCCAACTGCAAAAGGAAAAAAAAAAAAAAAAAGTATTATTAAAACACGTCAATAAATACGACAATAACACAACAAACCTTATTCTCAAAATTTGGGGTTGGTTATGGATCCTCGACAAATTAAATTGGGTCGATCACATAAATTCTTTTACTCTATTTTATTCTATTGACATACTCTCAGTTGCTTCCTAATTAACATTTTATTTTTCATTACTTCTACTAATGTTAGTTTTGGCCTTAATTCAAGTTTGAGAACATGTGGCTTAGGCTGCGTTTGTTTCCGCTGAAAATGGATTTGGGAAAATATTTTACACTCTGCCGTGTGTTTGGTTGCGTATGAAAAATTTGGTCAAACGGAAAATCTTAAACTTTGACTATAAAATAAGCCCTTTAACCCGAAAAATATTTTACATTTCTCTTTTACCTTCAAATGATTTTCGGACTCAGACACCTGAAGAGAGAGAAAAAAAAAGCAAGAAGAGAGAGTAGAGAGAGTGAGGTAGAAGCACACACAACCCCAAATCGCACCGCCACCCCAACCCCAAATCGCAATGGACTTGTCGCACCCCAGCACCGCCGAGATCGCACCGCCACCCTCTAGATCGAACTCTCATCGTCTCAATCTCGAGTCCCCACACTCAAACGCCGGTTCAAGGTCCCCCCTCACGCCAACGAAGCCCATCACACCTCCAACATCTCATATCCATCGCTCCAACATCGCCAGCGAAACACTTCTCTCAAACCCACCCTCTACAATACCCGATCCAGCCGAGACCGATCTCGTTCTCGACCCACCCAATACTGATCTCATTGACCCGATCTCCATATCCTTCCTGATCTATCTCTCTTTCCCTCAATCTCTCACTCTTTCTTCCTCCCTCTCTCTCAGTTTGACCGAGTTTAGCTTGTGAATGAATGGAGCTAATGGATTTTTGTTTTGTTAACTGTATATACTGAAATTTTCTATTATAAAATTTGTTTGGAAGTTGAGAAAATGTGAAAAATTAGTAGAAAATAGCATTTTTAGAATACAACCAAACACCTGAAAACATTTTTTAAAACAATTTTCATAATGCAGCCAAACACTTGAAAATATTTTCCTTTCTGAAAAATATCTTCACCTGAAAATATTTTACACTCAGAATATATTTTATATTCAAACATTCAACCAAACGTGGCCTTAAAGTTGATGGATTCACAAAAATATGTTCCTCTGGTCCTCCCTCAAATTTTTAAATTTGCTGTATCAAACTTGAAAACTAGCTCTTTTAAGTTAAGAGTAAAATCTCAACCAAACAATTTAGTACCAAAAATAAAAACTAAATAAATAAATAAAAATTGAGTTTGATACAAAAGGCAAACTAAAAAAAAAAAAAAAAAAGCTTATGGCCCATTATTCAGCCTATGACACTTCAAATGCTAACAAAACCTCAATCTTTAGCAAATTCCAAATCACTCCGCCTCCATCGCACCACTAATTGCCTTGTTGTTGGTGTGCGACTTCCATTTAGCTCCAGTCGAAGTAGAAATCATTGGTATCTTACAATTTTTCCTTTCTTTTTTTCTTTTTTTATCATACTTTGTGCACTATTAAAATGGCTTGTTGCTATAAATCAGAACTAGTTGAATGAATGATGTTACTGTGGCTGTATTCAAAACTGTGGGTTGTTTTTAAGTTTTTGTTTTAATTTTAACTAGTCGCTAACCTGTACGATGCACGAAAAAGTTCTTATAGGATTAACCTGCATAGTAGAGTCATACCATGGCTGCCAAAGTTTGTTCCTAAGGTTGGACTCAAAATTGTCAAACATGGAATCTTAAGCTTTTCAAGTGCTAATATTTTAGAGCATCTTGCTAGCTCTTTCATTGAGGCATCATGTCATTTGAGACAACAAAGTAACTATTATGAGAATTTGATGAGAGAATTATACATTGCATTGAAAGAAATTGAAAGTACATCAAGTATTTATAGAAAGTTCGATAATAACTAACTTCTTACTAACTCCACAATATACGAATCTAGCCTCTACAACCAATCAGATTAATAAATGTGTATATAAATAATAATTATGAATTAAACTAATCCTAAAGTACAGGTAGTATAGCTGTTTTAGATATAAACACTGTCGTTTATATAGTCACGGCTACAATTATTCCATTGCTCTATTCTGATATTGTGCCTCTCTGCCTGAGTCAACAGCTACAATTCAAACTTGCTCGACCTTCAACAGGAGTCCTTGATCTTGTCCTTCTAATAACTATGAAACATCATTGGTTTCTTTGTCTTAATGGAATTGTCCAGGTTGGTGTAAAGATTGACAAAAACACAAAGGCTTAAAAGAAAATACTGAACTCTTTACATAGATATGGAGTGCCGCCTAATTGAAAACAAAAAAGTAACGAAACCCATAAAATGAAAATTCCTAATAACAATTCAGGTAGAATTTGATCTTCTAGGTGTATACTTCTTTGACCCACATGAACTACACTTGCACATAACTCTAAGATGGGGGGAAAATAAAATAATAAAGAAGCATCTTAATGAATCCTTCAACAAAACAAACATAAAGTTGTTGTAAGGATTGCATAAGAAGAAAATGAATGTGGTGGTGAGAAAGGAGTGCATAAAGGTCCTACAAGAATATTAAAGAAAAATATGTCAACGTACATGTAATATTTAGAAATGAGTTCAAGGCTTGCATATGAAGGTTTGGAATAGATGTTCCTTCCATGCCATTGCACACCACAGCTATTCTCAGGTAAAACATTTTGTCCACTATTTTCTAAAGACCTACTTCAAAAATTGTCACAAAATTAAGCTTAAAACGTGATGATAAACTCCTTAGTCTATAAAGTCAAATATACAATTGCCCCAAAAATCAATTGAAGGGAAAAGAATTGCACACACACACACAAAAATAGGACAAATATACTTCACATTTAGCTGGTATTTTTCTGAAGTTGTGACTCATAATTAGACTTTGCTTTACAATCTGCGCAATAGTAATCTACATTCTCTAGATCCTTTAAACCATACACAAGTCAGTGAATAAACACATATGATAGGAACAGAAATTGACATCACAATTCATAAATCAAGTGTATTAAGCACACCTTGAAAATCTTGCTAGAAATATTCTCACACTCAGCATGCACCCAAACATTACAACCCCATCACAACACTCTTGATCAACATCTTTGAAAGCACAAAACATTGTAGAAGCTTACCTAAACTGTCTTTAACTAACCAAATTCCCATAGAGTTCTATGTACTATCTACAAATAGAAAGAAGCCAAATGCTGCACTGTTGAAGATCCAAGCCAACAGATCAATTATGTATGTGCATATATATATACATTATGGGGGAGAAAGATTTTCTAGTAATCCCAAATGAAAGACTGAATCTTATCCTGGAAAAGTATATATGATTTTGATTTTGAGTCACTATAGTGAAACAAAACAATTCACATTAATGTTCCTATAAAACTGAACATGGTGTTTACTTCATTATGATATCTAGAAATTGAATAGTACATTTATAAAGTTGATACGTAGTAAACATTGCATATATCTCAGACAAAAAAATTAAGAATCAAACATACCAAAGAAGAATGAGCGACTTTAACTTAGAATATTATTCTCTGTAAACAATAAAAGTAAGACATTGAAAGCATAATTACCACTACCGCAGTGGAATAGCCTAGTTTCTCTATCAAAAAGAGTTCCTTTTGCCCGGTTATAAGTAGAGAAATCATCACATAATTCGTCTTCACCCTTCACCCAATTATTAAAAAAATCAATTTTGTGTTACATAATTTTTCTTACAAGATGAAACTAATTATTACAGCATTTATCAAAGTAGTCCTCACAACATTAAAGATAATAGTAAAGAATTGGACAAGGTAAAGTGTGGCATCTCAAAGTAATATTACCATGGAACAAAAGAAACAATTACCACAAAGCATGATGAAAGCTCCAACAACGTGAGATCCAATTGGGTATCTGAAGAGTCAAAAATGTCTAATAAATAATCCATGTTGCAATAGAGTCAAGCTTTTTTGCATTGTTTTGTACCTCCTAAAGCAGGGATATCAAGGGTGTTGTTAGATGAGTGGATAACAAATTAAACAATAGATTAATAAATTTGTGCATAGAGGTGCTCTATTATCTAGGACTTGTTGAATTCTACAATGCCAGCAATGCTAATGTTTCTTCTTCCTTTTTTTTTATAATCATTAAAGAAGTATTCTTCAAACCATAGAAGTATATAAAACATTGAAACCATCAATTGAAATTTTGAAACTAAAGCCAAAAAAAATAAATAAATAAAACAAACAGTGCTTTAAATAAAAATTTGCAATAATAAGATGAAAAAACTACTTGATGAGGGAACATTGTTGCCACCACCATCATCAGATTATGCAATCCTCTCCAACTATCTTCTGGGTCTGTGCATTTATATTACAAATCCTCTAACTTCCTTTTACGTTCTAATGATTGATTGATGTGCGCCTAATCATACCTAACATTTAAAATGGAAATTTGACTTTATGTTTCTACCGTATTAAAATCTACTTACAAACCACTCTAAGACAATTCCTTTCAAATCAAGGATTTCATGAACAATATGCAATTATGATTGAAGGTAAAATGACTAAACTGATATATACAAATAACATAGAAACTAAAATTTAGCTCCACAAATAGAACCAAATTTGGTTACCAAATAGAGAAGTAGATGTGCAGGACCAAAGTAACTAAAACACAGAAGTAGGTGACCTCCCCATTGATCACAACACAATGACTAATTCTAGGTCCACAATCTACACATTTTATTCCCATGATCAAATATAGGCTTTCCCAAAAATGAAAACCCAGATAGAAATTTAAACTTTCTCACACCCACATCATCACTTCAAAACACATCCACATTCAATGACACCAAAACCAATTGTCAACAAAGCTCATAATTAGAAACAAAACCTTGCTAGCTTAGGATTTAGACTTTCACAAATTTCCCCATCTGATTATCTTCATTCTATTTTTACCATTGAAGTACTATTTGACTCTATTCCTAAACTGAATCAACCCTGTGACTCTTTTTTTCCCCATTCAATACATATGAAGCAATTTTAAATTATTTGACATAAACTTTCTAAAGTCGGGTCCCTTTTTCAGTTTGGCTCAGGAATTTTGTCAAACACATTAAGGGTGAAGGGTTGGGATTGTGTTCTCTTCAGCCACACCCTCAAGTGGGGTTGTTTTGCCTCGGGGTGTTGGGGCTTCTCTGATTTCAATCAAAATACAGCCATGTATAAATCCAAGACGCAGTTTTGATTGAAATCAGAGAATATCTGCTTATACATGTTTTCATAGGCAGTTTATACCGCCTCCAAACCCGTCAATGCTGCTAATCATTCAAAAGAAACACTCCCAAACGTAACCCTAAATCTTTCTTAACAACCAAAAACAATAGAACAAAATTAAAAACGTACTGGTAATGTTTTCGAAGAAGTGACGGTGGTTGTGTGAGATTTTGCATCATTCAGTAGGCTGCCTTTCCATGGTGGTGGCAATCCGTAGTGGCGGCAATCTATGGCGGCGGTGACCACCGGAGGAGAATCTGATTTTTGGGTTTTGATTTTGGAGGAAGGAAAGGGTGAGTTTTTGGGGCCAAAATGGGAAATTAGCAATAATTTCCAAATAATATAATTAGTAGACACTATTATAAAACTATATTTTTTACTAACATCTCGAGTCTAAAAGACTCAATTTTGGGCCTAAAAATCGTGTCTTTGAGGGTCGATTTTCATGATCTGATCACGTCTTATGTGATATTTTTTCCACATAAAGTCTACTTGGAAATCGAGTCTCTAAAACTCGATTTACTAGCCAAAAAAAAATTAAGTGTAAGTATTTTACAATCCATTCCTAGAAATATATAACAACCACCAAAACCCACATCAAAATCCATCCACCGCCATAGGGTTTGTAGAAAATCATGACTGAGCAAAACCCACCACACAAAAAAAAAAAAAAAAACCCAAGGCGAGCAAGCCCAGATCCACGGCTGCCTGGGTCACATGACCTGGGCACGAGGCCTGGGTTGCATGACCTAGGCACGCGGCCTAGGGCGCGGCTTGGGTCCCGCGACGGCATGGGTCGCGCAGCGGCCTGGGTCGCTCGACCTGGGCGCGACAGCCTGGGTCGTGCGGTGGCCTGGGTCAGCTTGGGTTGACGACGATGGGTCTGTGGCGGCTGGGCTTGTGCAAATCAGCGTGGAGGAGGAAGAAAGAAGCAGATGCAAATGGAGAGGTAGTGAGGAGAGAGACACGATGAACAAACGTGAAAGGCAAAAACCAAGGAGGAAAATAAGATCATAGATATAAGATATAAATCGAGTCTCAAAGACTCAATTTCCAGGTGGTCTCCACGTGGAAAAAATGTCACATCAGACCTGGTTTGACCATGGAAATCGAGTCTCAAACACTTGATTTATAGGCCCAAAATTGAGTCTCTTATACTCGAGATGTTAAGAAAAATTATAGTTTGAAAACCTTACTTACTAATTATATTGTTTGAAAAATAATGTTAATTTACCATTTTCGCCAGTTTTTGATCTAGGGAAGGAGATGTTTTAGTGGGTAAGCAGAGGGGAGAGATTTTTATGTTTTTTTTTTTTTTTTTTTAAGAGGTATTGTGTTTGGTGGGGGAAAATTTAGATTTATTTTTAAATCAAATTTAAAAAATAGAAAAATAAATAAATAAATACTGACGTGGAAAATTGTGGGAGTTTCAAAATATTCGATTTTATATATAAGGGAAATGCTAACGAATGCCCTTAGGGTATTGGTTAACAATCCATTTAAAGAAAAATTTTATGGGAAAATGAAATAAAACAATTAATGGTTTGACAGTTTTTTTTATTTCCCATAAAAGTGGCATTAAACTATATATATATGAGATTGGTTCAAGTTACACCTGGCGTAACTTCACAAGAGTTACACCTTTTTTGAACCATTAATTTGTATTAGATCTAAGGGTGAAAAAAACACGCATAGTCATGTATTTATTGTCCCCTAGAAATTAGTAACTAAGTCATTAATTCTTCTTATTAATAAAAAAATTAAAAAAAGCATTAACTTTCTGCTCTCTATCATCTTCATCTTCACTCCCTCTCTCACATGGTCTTGTGTTCTATCTTGTGGGCGTCAATTGTGGGCTTGAAGACAAGAAAGACAATAGCGATTGAAGTTTTGTTCAGCTGTTAAGTTTGCAATTTAAAAAATGATTTTGGATTGTTTAGCTGCGTTCCTGTTTTGGATAAATAATTCTCATTCCGAATTAAAATTATTTCGAAGTTCATGAATGGTGTCGTTAAGTACTTGGTAAAGGACAAAAGTCCTTATCTTTATACAAGAATTTTCGTAAAATGATGAAACTTCAATCCTTATCCGATTCAAGTTAGTCGTGGTTGCACTATTTTAGTTACTTGCACAGGATTTCTTTTGATTAAGTTATAAGAAATCAAACATGGCTTTCAACTTTTTAACAACATATATATATTCAAACTGTTAAAGAAGTTTACTTTGATCATTACTATCAAAATTATGAAGCATGCCATTTTTCCTTCTTCTTTTTTTTTTTTTTTTTTTTGAGAGAAAAAAGACCATGTGAGAGAGGGAGAGAAGATGAAGAAGATGTTGGAGAGCAGAGAGTTAATGCTGTTTTTTATTTTTCTATTTTTAATAAGAAGAATTAATAACTTAGTTACTAATTTCTAGGGAACAATAAATACATGACTATGAGTGTTTTCTTCACCCTTAGATCTAATACAAATCAATGGTCCAAAAAAAGTGTAACTCTTATGAAGTTACACTAGGTGTAACTTGAAACTATCTATATATATATATAGTTAATATAATAATTTATGATATATTTGTAATATTTTGATAGGTTTCAGTAATGTATGCTCTTAGAACATATATTAATAAACCATTTTAATAAAATTTTAAGTAATGCTAAAACCACAAATTATTTTATAACATTTTTACAAACTATTGATGTGACAAATTCTTATTAGTTCTCATATGGGTCCACCACTAACATCACATTTATGTTTACCTATAGTTAGTTGAAAATTACTAAAGCCACATTAGCAGTATGTAAAAATGTTGTAAATTAGTTTGTGTCTGTAGCATTACTCCAAATGATTAACTTTTGATAGTTTTTTCATTTTCCTATAAAATTTTTTCTAAAATGAATGTTTAATGTGTGCGCTTATGACACCATTAATTTATTATATTATAATATATTTTAATAAACAATGTTCTATTTGGTTATAAATCTAATATATTATAATAATTATATATATATTTTTGTTGAGTTAATTCTATATATAATAGGGAAATGTTAACGGATGTCTTAAGGGCATTAGTTTAGAAACTATTTTTATAAACATTTTATGAAAAAAGTGATAAAAGCAATTAATTTTTTTGATACAATTTTACGAAAAAAGTGATAAAATTAATTAAATTTTTAGTTACAATTTCAAGCATGTTAATCACATTTAACACATGTTGGAAATATTAATGCACAAGGGAAATAATAGGACCATTAGGACAAGGACATGTGGGCCAATAGAATAGTTTTATGGTTCTATAAATACCTACTTGTAATCACATTTCCACTTAAAGAATAATCCAGCTCATTACTTAGTGCATTTCCTCTCTCTCTCTCTCTCTCTCTCTCTCTCTCTCAATATATCTCTATGAAAGGTGATTACCTCGAATTAAGTCAATTTTCTTACAATTCCCATCAATTCTCCTATAATTCCTATTCGTCCCCGTTAGAAATCATCGGGTTCTTAATAATTTATGTATGAATATATGAAATCTTTTGTTACCACTAAAAAAAAATTAAATAAATAAAGGAAAAAATACTAGTACATGAACTCATCACTTTCACTTGAACTATTTACACATAATATTTGTAGCTGAGCGGTGGACAATGACTTTTATATGAAGTCATCACTTTTTCTTTGTTAGGTAAAACTTATAATAACATACTTGGGAGACAGATTTGGTGCACTATGCAATATTGAACCATTCGGTGAGATTGAAAGTTTAAATTCTTTTTTATTGTTGGTGATGATGCGAAGAAAATCAGTAGACTAGATGCTTCGGATTAGAGAGGGCTCGCGGTTGCCTTGATAGCCTGAAAAAGAAAGAGAAGAGATCAAAGGTGACCAGGGTTGCCGGCCAATAACCCTCTGATGACAAAGTCAGTTTTTTCTCTCAATTATTTTCAAGTTCCAACTTTTCAGGAATGATTCCACGTACCTTTTCTTGGTCTAAACCAACGTTTATATAGTGTCTTAAGAGCAGTTATTGGATTTGTAACCTCCCCTTGATTTGAGGAGGTTTGTATTTGAATATAACTTCCTCAACTGTTTAGGAGTTACCCTTCTTGTGCGCAACGGTCACTAGGGGTTACTCGTATAATACAGAGACGTTTTACATATTCTTAAATTTTTCAAGTGCTCACGTATCGTCCATAATTCCTCGTCTTGAGCACGTCAAGGCAGCTTACCTCGTCTTGAGCACGTCAAGACAGCTTACCTCGTCTTGAGCACGTCAAGACAGCTTACCTCGTCTTAAGCACCTTGCTCGTCCTGGACGATCTCCATGGACAAAATTGGAGTTGTATTTTATCATACCACATCAGTTGGCAATTAGATAAGAGAATATTTTAACCTTCAACAGTTTATTTTGTTATATGTCAAATTTTTTACATTTTACAAGCTCATGGAATTGCACCATACAATTATGAGTAATGTTACGTCCATAAAATTTTTTCAACAAATTCTACGTAACAAGTTATTACTAGTTTTAATCTAATCCTACCGTTTAAATCATTTTTTTTTACCCATCAATAACAACTTGCCATAGAAAATTTATTATAAAATTATCGTAAAATTGTTGTAAACATAACATTATTTTACCATTATTATCGGGATCTATATCTATCTACTTTGGACAAAAGTAATGGCAAAAATAATTGTATTTCTATACTTTCTATGTGGTCTGATTATGTTCTTGATGAGTTCACCTTCAAACAATAAATAATGCTAATATTTACACACTTTCACACACAATTTACCATAACTGTGAGCATTAGTATTGATGGTGCTAAAAAACTATATTGCTAGTTTTATTACCACTAAATACAAATTTATAGTTACATTAGTAGAGCCAAAGCCAAACAATTTGGCTTGGCTGTGCACTGTAGCTCATAGGAAAAAAAAATTATTAAATTGGATATTCACACTACTTTATGTTAAATATATTATTTTATTCATCTATTCACACTATTTTGTAGTAAATATATTATTTTATTGTAGTGAATATATTATTTTATTGTATTGTTTATATTATTTTATTGTATTAAAAACTAAAATAAAACCATTGATGTTAAGTATTTTGTAAAATGAGAAGATAAGATAAATACAATAACTATTTGTAAAGACATATTACTAAATTTATGACTCCACCGCTATAGATACTCTACAAAATCCCATTATTTTTCCTTATTAATTACCGTCTATGCTAATCCCAATCTACCACTCACACAATACAGTTACTAAACTTGTAGCAAAGGGTGCGAAAGTGTATCGTACCCATCTTTCAAATCCACCGGGTTTAAGCAGCAGAAAGTAAAAACTAGTTGAGTTTGGGTGACAGCCAAATTTTTCTGACCAACTTACGAGAAATAGGGTATTAGGCTATGTGCCTAGTTTGAGTAGTGAGTACTAATAGTACACACAGAAGTAATTAAAAAAAAGCAAATCCCGCTGAAGTAATAGTACACACAGTTTTTCCCGCTTTGCTTTTACTCTTCGAAACCCAAACCCCACTTCACTCTATTTACTTCCACTATTTCCTGTTCTGAAATCCCTGTTTTTTTCGCTGTGCTGTGTATGTGATGGCGCGTGGTAGAAAGCGTGTTGCTGAGAATGAGGAAGGAGTTGAGCCTGTGAAGAAGAAGCGTGGGAGAGCCAAAACGGTTGATGATCAGAAAGAGGAAGAGAAAGTGGAAAATCATGGCGTTTTGGCTGAGGAAGAGAAGAAAGAAGAAGAAGAAGCTGTTGTGAATGTGAAACGGCGTCGCGGAAGGAAGCCTAAGGTTGTGGAGGAAGGAAAGGAAGAAGTTTTGAGAAATCACGAGGAGCACAAGGAGCAAAATGGCGGCGTTTTGAACGAAGGAAGAGAGGAAGAGAAGAAAGAAGAGGTCTTGAATGGTTCTGTTGAGGAGGAAGAAGAGATTGAGGGAGTGAAGAGTAGGTTGAGAAATGGCGGGATTGATGATTCTCCGGTGAAGAATAAGCGTGGAAGGAAGAAGAAGCAAATGAATGCTAATAAGATTGAAAAAGCTGCTGAGGAAAACGATGGGTTGGAAAAGCCGAAGGGGAAGCGTGGCGCGAGGAAAGATTTGGCTGAGGAAGAAGAGAAGGGGAATGAAAAGATCAATAAGCATGATCCAAAGGTAACATTCTTTATTCGAATCTTTGTGTAGCAGTAAAATAATTGTTTAATTTGGGTTTGTTTAGTTGTGTATTACTGATTTGAATTGTGGTTGTTGAGCAGTGGATTGAAGAGGTGTCTTTGATGTGCCATCAATGTCAGAGGAATGATAAAGGCAGGGTTGTTCGGTGCAAGAAGTGTAAGAGGAAGCGTTATTGTAAACCTTGCTTAGAAAATTGGTATGGATTTCTTTTATTTTCCTTTTGTGTTAAGTTAGTATTGCCAAGTTGTATTTGACATTTTGTTTTCTGATGACATACTTAGCCTTTCGTTTAATGCTTCTGATGTGTTATTTAATTGGTGTTTGTGAAATTTCATCACTTAGTCGTTACTCTTAACAAATCTAAAAGTGTATTGATGTCAATTCATTAAAAATTTTAATTAACACGACACCCTGTGCACTGTCAAATTTGAAAAATAGTCTTAACTCTGAAACAAAGAGAGTAAGGTCACTTTCTTTTTAATGATAGATTTCTGTGGAGTGTGTTGCATAAACTGAGTTGCATGATTTTCATGAACTAGTTGGTCCATAATTCATGAAAATAGTGTATTGGTTTTAAAGACTATTAAAAAATAAGGTGGTAAATATCCCCATAAAGGCATAAAATGAAAGGCATGCTGGTTAAAAGTACATCAAGATTCAATCAATAGCATAAAATTTAAAAAGTTGATTTTGTCACTGACAAGTGTCTGCGTTGTGATGATCATAGTTGTATATTGAGTTAAAACTCCCAAGAATTCTTCCGTAAATCTTAATCACTGCCAAATCAATAACTACCCATGGATGAAGACCTTAGTAAAGTTGGTTTATTCAACTTACTGACGTTGTCATTTTAGATTGAATGTCATGACATTCATTTGGTGCTTCTTGGAAATTTAATTGGTGGATAGACTGAACCCCCTTTATATAAATTTGTTCTCTCCATAATGTTTGTTTCATGTGTCTTCCCCTGTTATCAGAGTCCAAGTTACAAGAAAAACAATATAAGTTTGTTTTGTTTTAATTCTTCTGTTTCTTCGGTTGTCAATTTTTATATAACAAAAGGCCAAATTATAAATTACTCCCTCTTAACTTTGATTTATTTTCAATTCAGTTTCTTAAGTTTCATTTTCCCCCATTTGAATTTTTTCAACAGATTAACTTCCATTTTGTCTCTAACGTAGGTCTTCTTTCTGCTTCCATTTATTTTGTACTGTTAAATTTACAATCATTTTGGAGATTCAAAAAACTATAATTAATGGTGATTCAGTGAGATTGGATGGAGCTAGATAAAATGACCAAATTGAAAATATGTTATGTTAAAGGGTTAATTTGTAACGTAGCCAAAAATAAATATTTATTATATGGAAGCTTTGTTATTGAACTATGTTGGAAATAAATATTTATTGGTGTGGTTACTTATGTTTGACTTGGCACTTGGAATTAAAGCGATCTTGGTTTATAATTATCTGCTAGAAAATTTTGCTTTTAATCTTGAAATTAGCTAAACCATTGTAAATTGCATGATTTCATAAGGGTGAAATTACAAAATATTAATTTTGAATCTTATATAACTATAGAGTGCATGATGCATCATTACAAGAAAAAACTAATGTAGCATTGCTGTTGAAGAATCCTTATTTATGTTTTTAACAGGTATCATCCAAACTGGTACAAATGTTTTTTTGATGGATTGCAACCTCGACCTCTATGGCTTAAAATATGAGTTAAGGAACATTGCAAAATACTTGAAGCTGTAAAATGAATGTTTAAGCATAGGAGCTTTTGCTTCTTTTATTGCATTTATTTGTTTTGGAAATTTATTTGAAGTATTTGTGTTGTGTTGTGTAGGTATCCTAATATTGAGGAGGATTACATTGCGGAAGCTTGTCCAGTATGCCGTAAAAATTGCAATTGCAAAGCATGCTTGCGTTTGGATGTACCTGTAAAAGTCAGTTTCTCCTTTTCCTTCATCTCATGAATAATTGGTATTCCCTTTAATGTCTTTAGATTATGTATGAGAAGTTTGACAAGTTATTTATGCCTTGTTTCAGAATTTGAAGAATTTAGACTTGGATATCAGTGGAGATGAGGAGTTTGAGCACTATAAGTATATGCTACAAGTACTTCTTCCATTTTTGCAACGGATTAGTGAAGAGCAAATGGTTGAGAAGAATTTAGAGGCTCAAAGACGGGGTATTTTCTTTTACACTGTCAAGTGAGCCTAGGAACTCATCTGTGTTTCATCTTTTAATATTTAGTCTTTGACGTGGCAGATTTCTGTATTTGTGTGGATTGGAAGATTTCTCATAATTGCAAAAGGCCAAAAAAAAATTGTTAATCTTACCGCCTGATGTAGTTTTGACTTGTGCAATTGCTGACTGTTATAACCTACAGTTTCCTTTCTTTAAGTCTCTAAACTTTGATTATTCCTCATTGTTACTTCCTAGTTCTCTTAATTAAAAAATATTGTTCAGATGTACTTTTTTGATTTTGTTGTATGGATGTTCATTTGATAGGGTTATTGCTTCCAGACTTAAAGATTGAAAAAGCAGATTGCCCTATTAATGAGAGTGTGTACTGGTAAGGTCTTTTCCTGAAGACACTGTTTCTAATGGTAACATTGTTTCATGAAGGTTTTTATGTTATCTCTTGCTTTTGCAGTGATATCTGCAGAACTTTTATTTTTGATTTTCACCGAAGCTGTCCTAGATGTTCGTTTGATCTGTGTCTTACCTGTTGCCGGGAGATTCGTGATGGACATCTGCAGGGAGGTCAGGAGGAAGTGGTTATTGAGTATATTGACCGTGGATTTGACTATTTGCATGGTGGAAAGGGGGAAAAAGTGAAATTATCTACTGAGACTAGCTCAATGGATAATATAAAGTCAAAATCTGAGTGGAAAGCCAATGAAGATTCTACCATACCTTGCCCCCCTGAAGACATGGGTGGTTGTGGTCTTGGTATTCTTGAGTTGAAATGTATGTTCTCACACTCAACAACAGAAAAGAAGAAGAAACTTATGTTCTCAGAAATTCCGGTGTCAGAGTTGGTGAGAAAAGCGGAAGAAATTGCCAAAACTTACAACTTAATGGATGTGGCTGCTGCTCATACACAATTTTGTCCGTGTTTCAATTCAGTTGGTGAAGTGGACTTAAGCAATAATAAGTTACGGAAAGCAGCTTCTCGAGAAGGTTCTGATGACAACTATTTGTATTGCCTGGGGGCCCAAGATATACAACATGAGGATTTGAAGCATTTCCAGTGGCATTGGAGTAGAGATGAGCCCGTGATTGTGAGTGATGTACTTGAATCTGCATCTGGTTTAAGCTGGGAGCCATTTGTCATGTGGCGTGCAGTCCGTCAATTGAAACATCTCAAACATGATAGATTGTTGAATGTTAAGGCCATTGATTGCTTGGATTGTCGTGAGGTTAGTTTATTTTATCCTTTTCTATTTGTGTTAATTATTCTTTCCTTTTGGCATTTAATTGTTTAGCATTAATGTATTGGTGTTTGTGCTTAATTTATTCTACTTTATTATTTTTAATGAGATTGTCTTTGAAAATTCTTTAAATGAAAGGTTTTCTTTCTAGGAATTTTCCAATTCTTTTGTTATCAGGAAGATTTATTTTAGTTTTGCACACGGTCATTTGATTTCCAACCTTTTGGTATGTATTGATGTTACTTTTTTGATGTGGAAGAACCAGTATAGAGTTTAGTAAGATTATCTTACTCAATCCAAGTTAGAAAAAAAAAAGGCAGATACTGCCTTGCAACTTTCATGATTAGCATTTTGGGTCATTTACGGACAATTGGTGCGTTAAATACTCTGCACTTGAGAATTAGCAACTGTGTGTACTCCCTCTACTTGATTTTTAGGGGAGATGACTGCCTATGACTGCCTTCTTATCTTTACCTTTTATTCTGAAAATGGTATATGAAAGAGTCTTATTAAAAATTTTAGGTCCATTTACTGGTGTTTCGTTATTCACTCTGATGATTGTTAATATGTTTTTTATTATTTATTTTTGTTATATTCATAGTTGTTTTTTACCTTTCCCTTCTAATTTTTAAGTGTATTTGGATTTGTTTGTTAAAATTCCCACTTGTCTGCTCTGTATAATAAAATGATTTGGAAATGGTCCTTGATGATTTTGCTTTGTGATACTAACTATTGTGATGAAATGCAGACTGATGTCAATATCCATGAGTTTTTTACTGGGTATACAGAGGGTCGGTTTGACCGTTATTCGTGGCCTGTGATACTGAAACTAAAAGATTGGCCTCCATATACATTATTTGAGGAACGCTTGCCACGTCATGGTGCTGAGTTTATCTGTTGCTTGCCGTTTAAGGAATATACACATCCACGCAAGGGTGTTCTAAACATTGCTGTCCGGTTGCCTGATAAATCTCTCAAGCCAGATATGGGTCCCAAGATGTATATTGCGTATGGAGCTGCTCAGGAGCTTGGCCGTGGGGACTCTGTCACCAAACTTCATTGTGACATGTCTGATGTGGTATGTATGGTCCTGTTGTGACTCCTGCTAATCACTTTGTTTTCTTTTCTTTTTTTTTGCCAATGGAAAAACTTCTGCTTGGTTGAGGTACTGCATGAAAATGCCTATTCAATTTATATAGGTTGGAGTGTGAGGGCCAGATGAGTTGGGTAAGGATTGGCATGTTGTAAACACTGCGTGTCTGTCAATAACTGCTAATCACACATTTTACAGATTTGAGTCCGACGCCATAATTGACCAAATTTTATGATGCACATCATTTTCTCTTAATCAAATTTGTTATATAAATTCCAATGAATTTTCAAAGTTGATTGTGTCAGGTGTTGGATTTTATCTTAGATGTGTATGTCTATGTGTGGTTTAGTTGGATTCTACATCAAGTCTAAACCCATTTTAGATAAGCATGATGTTGTCACACCTGGTTTTATTTTCACTCTTTTTGTTACTCATACTTGAAATGAATAAAAATAATTGCTTTTGGTGCTTTGATTCATCTTGGTCCAATTGTCATAATGCAATTGTGACAAATGAGGGTTCCTGATTTTGAGGGCATGGACTGTCTGTTTTCATTAAAAGTTGATTTAATTTTCTTGGTAAAGATCATTTAGTCATGTCTTCTACCTTCTCCCTATCCTATGCATCTCGTATGGTATTGACTAATGTTGAAGTAAAAGGAGACAATGATATTCTTGCAGCAGTGTGGGGATGATATTCTATGATCATATTTTGTCTGTCTGGTTGCTTTTGTATTTATATTTAAAATTTCTCTTGGGATTTTTTTTTCTGCAATTTCTTCCCTTTTTTGTCAAACAATGAACTGCTTACGTATATTAATCCACAAATATAGCTGACACTTAACTTCTATTTGATGATCTAATTTTCTTTATTTTTAATTCACTGAATTAGGTAAATATTTTGACACATACTGCTGAAGTGCCACTTAAAAAGGTGAGCCTTGAGAGTATAGAAAATTTGAAAAAGAGGCACTTTGAGCAAGACCAAAGGGAATTATTTGGAGATTTTCGAGGTGCGGATGAAAAGGTTGAGACTAATGTATCTGTTGTTGAGTCTTGTAAAGTTACTGCTGATGATAAAAATATTAGTGGGGGATCTGGGGATCAAAACACTGGTATAATTGTTGAACGGGCTGATCCTATTGTTGAACTTAATGGTGATCGTGGTGAGTCAAGGTTGAATGGGAGTGATACTACAATTTCTGGAAATAAGTTGGACAGGTTAGAAGCTTCTCAGGGTGGTGCCATCTGGGACATTTTCCGGAGACAAGATGTTCCAAAGCTGCAGGAATATCTTAATAAGCACTTCCGGGAATTTAGACACATCCATTGTTGTCCATTGCAGCAGGTAATTGTCTCTCAATTTCAATTGGATACTAAATTTTTCTTTTTGTTGCTTAACTATTATCATTATACTTTCTGTTTATAATGGTGGTGATAAATTACTTAAAGAGTACTATATTCTTTTGGTCAATCAATGTGACACTGCTCAATGGAATTGCTAAGTCTCTGGCAAAATTGTTTTAGTAATTAAGATGCGATGGTTAAGATTTAAAACTAGTCATCTTGAAATGCCTACCGCTCTCCTTTTCGAAACACATATTTGTCTTTGCTTTATTCCTAAAAAATCTTCAAAATTTTAAAATTGCTGTAATCTTGTTGTATGAAGAGAACCATGGGAAATCCAAATTGGGTAACAGAATGCAGGATATAAGCCTGACTGGCTTTTTACCAGCTGGGTAAAGCAAGGTGAATGAAGTAGTCTTTGATTGGAAATGTAGCATATTTAATTCATTAACTGGTTTATAATCTGCATAATTGCTGGTGTGTGTGTGTGTGTGTTTTTTTATATTTTTTTACTCTTGTTAATACTTTGCACGTTTCTGTTGTATTAATCTTATCTTTTGGTTTTATAGGTTGTTCACCCTATACACGATCAAACATTTTATCTGACTTTGGAGCACAAAAGAAAGCTCAAGGAGGAATATGGTCAGTTTCTTATATATTAACGGCGCTAGTTGGATTGATTGCTGTATTCCTTTTTGTCATCAGATGACTAACTGTTCTTGAGCATACTTTTATGGTTCTATGCTATAATATAGGAATTGAACCTTGGACATTTGTCCAAAATCTTGGAGACGCTGTCTTCATTCCTGCTGGCTGTCCTCATCAAGTAAGAAATTTAAAGGTAAAGTAAATTGCATTTGGTGTTTATTTCACTCCCCCCATGGTTTAGTATATAAAAATGGGATAGTTTTCATATTACACCAGTGATTTGTTATTCACCTTTCATGAATTCCAAGCCGGCAACATAGGGTGAATGTTTTCCTAAATATGAGAATTTTTGGAAACAGGTTAGTTTATCAATCATTTTAGTCTTTAGTGGTCCACCCTTCTGCTTGCATGCCTCTTATTCTATTTAAGCCCTTCTACGGTTTGACTAGGATGTGGGCAATTAATATTTCACTCATCATTGACATTGTGGCCTTTAAATGCTAGAATGATATCTCCATGAAGTGGTTTTATTCCTGTCATTTATAACTTATGTTGTCCTGCAAAGACAATTTGAGTTTCATAATTTCATTGATTATGTTATGGTTGAATTGCCTATAATTTTATCAGATTGAAAAGCAGAATTCTGGTAGAAGTGGTTTTCAAGTGAACAGAGCATAAATCATATTGGAACGGAAGCAATATGGAACATTTCTGGAATGTATAGTTATCCTGTTAAATGTTTTTGTGCGGAATTCCTCTTAGATTTCTGATTGACTATAATGCACCAATACGGGTACAGGTTTTGGTACGATATAGGTAGGGGTACAGGAATACAACATTTTTTGAAAAATCTAGGATACAATACGTTGGAGATATGGCAAATTCTTCTCTATTTTTTTACCCCCTTCTCCCATGTCTGATTGGTACTCGCTATATCTTGGACGTATCCTGTGTGTATCCAAGCCATATCAATATAAAAAAATCATTTTTTTGCCTGATACTCTCCGTGTATGGTTGTACCCGTATCTCTATCAGGTACGTATTGGATACCAGTACGATGGAAAAAAAATGCCGTATCAGTGCATCAGAACTGATTGATGAGCTTATATGCCTCATGCCTTCAATTTTAAACTTGGTGTGGATTGTGACATTTGAAATTGCTTTCTATTTATAGATTTGTTTCCCTATTGCTTATACATATAAGTAATTATATAATTTTAATGATTTTTTTTCTACTTTTATATTCAGTCATGCATAAAGGTTGCTCTCGATTGTGATGTTTAAAATTGGTTTCTATTTATAGATTTGTTTCCCTGTACATATAAATAATTATATAATTTTAATGGTTTCATTTCTTCTTTTACATTCAGTCATGCATAAAGGTTGCTCTGAATTTCGTCTCACCTGAAAATGTTGGTGAGTGCATCCGTTTGACAGAGGAAATCCGTACACTTCCCCAGAATCATAGGGCTAAGGAAGACAAGTTGGAGGTATGTAATTGATATCTTTTAGATGTGACCATAAATGTTTTATGGCTTTTTTTCTCATGTTAGTAGGATGTTTCCACTTCTGCTTCTTGTACAATGGCATCTCGCGTGTAATGCTGTGAACTATGTTTTTATTGATTATTATAGTTCTTATTTGTTTTGATTTAGATCTTTTTCATACCTGCACCTCAGTAAAATCTGGTGTCAATATGAGCTTTGTTTGTACTTTGTAGGGGTATCGTCATGGAGCTTGTCATAAATATAAGTTTTTAATAAAATATGAAATATGTTATTTGTAAATGTTATTTAGAAACCTAATTAATACTGCTTGATTACTGTTGCCAGATCCCTATTGATGCCATTGCGATTTTCCCTTTTTTCCAAAGCTGTCCAATTAAAATTTTGCTGCCTATCTTGGATCCTGCTATCCCTCATTGTGTTATCTAACCATTGGTGCATTGCACCAGGAAAAACCTTCTTTTGCACTCCACTGCTATTGATTCTATCTCAACTGGTTTAGATACAAATGTTTTATGTTCTCAATTCACTGGCAACTACCTTATTGTTGTTCACTAGTGCCCAATAAATATAAATTATAATAGAATTGCAGCATTGCCATATGGGTACATATGTCAAAGATATTAATTTAGACGGCCATTAAAATTAAATTTATTTTTGATGTGTGCTCAATGTATCATGGTTGGCTGAAAGTGTACAATGCTAGGGCTTTGTGGTATGCATGTGATAATTAGATAATGTGTGAAATAGTTTCATTTTAGTCACTGAAGTATAAATCTTGTGTACTATGGGTTTTGATTGTTGTCTTGCTTGAAGTAGGTGAAGAAAATGACTATTTGTGCTATGAGACACGTTGTAGAATGTTTGGAGCAGAAACTAAGGTTAGTAATCACCATAAATTTCTATATAGTATATAAAACCTTTTTTTTTTTTTGGATAAGGTATATAAAGCTATTTTAGTATAGCCTAAAGGCAAAATGGTCCAAAAATGTCTTTGGTGGTCATCTCTTAAGTTGCTGTGTGTTTGTAAGTGAGCATGGTTTTCTTTATGCTTCAACATATTGGCATTTTGTATTGACTAATTCTTCCGGTCTTATCAGTATTACCGACCAGCCATGATTCTATAATGTGGTTGTACATAGCGATAAACTGCTTTCCATTTAATTATGCTCTTCTATAATTCTTTGTACACTGTCTGTTCTGCTTTAAATCTTTTATATACGTTACTCTCAATCCTGACATGTCTTTAGTGGACATCTCTTAAGGTTTATTTATGTAAATTGCAATCTTATAAACCGCTCTCTAACCATATTTCTTGGTTTAATTATGCTTCATTCTCATTCACTCCCCCTATCCTTCATGTACAAATGAATATATTTGCATGACATGTTTGTTACTTACAGTAGCTGGCTGCATCTTCTTGGTCATTCCACAAATTTTGCTGGTGAAAACAAGCTTGTCAAGTTGACAACGAAAGATGAGCTTTCAAATTCGATTGTCTGTAAAGACTGTAATTAAAAATTATAGCTACAATGGAGTGAAATGCTGCATGTCTGTGTTGAAATGTTGCTTGAAAGTCTTTCATCATGTAGCAGTATGATATGCTCTTGCATTTTTGGTTTTCTGCTAAATAACCGTGTTAATATTTGATTTTCAGGCCTGAGACGACTTGAGTTTCTGTTTCTGAAGATTCAAAGTAGGTTCAACTTTGTTGGTGTAGGTTTTTGGCTGGTGAATCGAAAGTGTTTTTGGTGGTTTGTAAATACAGCTGGGTCATCTATAACACTGTTTTTGGTATATATTATTTACGTGCTTTTTGTATGGGCCTCGTCCTCTGCACTCCATACCCTAGTTCTTGGAGGTTATGGAGAATTTTGTTCTAGTCCTACCATCTTTTGGGAATGTGAAACGAGGTAGTTTAGTATGTACATGCAAGAACCATATAGATTATGTCTGCAGGTATTATTCATCATGAGTATGAATTATCATATGGTAAAGATATCCTGGTAGTAGGTAGCATTTGTGTTTGAATTTCATTCTCTCTTGTAGTTATGCTTTGTATTTTTGACATCGAACCAACGATACCTCATACGCAAAAAATAAAGCAAGAAACATTAACAAGAAACCTAATCAATGGCATTGCATTGAGCCAAACTTTTTCCAAATCTTAGTGTTTTCGTGCAACATCATATAATATTTTAAATAACACAACACTCGAAAATGGAATCTTGATTGTGAAATGAATAGAATGAGGGTTTATTTATTTATTTATATGGAAATAGATTTCTGTAGTTTAGAATGTGGGTAGCCAATGAGCTCTAGCTCAAATTGTATCTCCTCTGTAGGGTGCGTGCAACTTACCCAAAAAAAAAAAAAGAGAGTTGCAGGATGAGTTACTTTCATACAGTTGGTGTGCCATTTTTTTGGCTGACCTAGGCCTAAGAATGCAATAAATAATTGATTTGATAAGTATGAGAATATCTGTAGATTGTAATTTGAACTGATTTTTTTTTTTTTTTTTGATGAAAGTTACTTTAACTGAATTGCATACGCTAGTGGGGTTCGTAATTCATAGCATGAAATGAAGACGCCATTAAAAAATGAATCAAGACTCAATAGCATTATGTCAATGAAGTTGATTTTGACTGGGATTAGGATACTGTGCAATACCTAGGCCTACCCTAGGTATTGCACCGGGTGCAATTCACCTTCCCCTCTTTCACAATCTTTTTTTACATTCTACTCTTTAAACTTTTACTTTTTATTTTTTTGTCAACTTTTTTGTTAATTTCTTTTTATCAATGGTTGAGATTGAAAGTTGTTTTTTGCAACTATCAATCTCAATCATTAATTGTAATTGCACCGGATCCAAATCCTTTTGGCTGGCACCGATGTGCTTTTTGTGCGTTGTGAAGATCAGGCTTGTATATTAACTAAAAAAATCCCAAGAAAGCTCCTGTAAATCTCAATTTCTTAGTCATGAATCATGACCTTAATTGAGTTGGCATATATAACCCACTTTACGACCTCATTTTAGATTGAATGTCATGACATTCATTTTATTGTTGCACATGCATGATCCATTTATTTGGTACTTCTAGGAAATGTAATTGGTGGATAGACTGATAAACCCTCTTGTATATTTATGTGCTCTTCATAATTTTTGTTTCATGTGTTGGAATTGGTAAGGTTACTTATGTTTGACTTGGCACTTGGAATTATAGTGATCTTAGTTTATTTCAGCAATAAAGTTTTCTAGAAAAATTAATAATTTTGCAACCAAGAAAATGAGTTGGAAAACATTTTCTGCTGAAATAGTGTTGTTTTTAAAAAAAAATTGAGCAGAAAACAATTTCTTGAAAATAAGTAATATTTTAAATAAAATTTTCGATTGACTAAAAGATTGTTCCCTTGACTCTTTTTTCAATGCTACCAGACATTAAAAAAAAATAAAAATCTATATTCACATAAAATTTTCAAAGGAACTAACAGAGTTTTAATCTTGAAATGAGTCAATCCATTATGAGTCCATTTGGATATCGCTTATTTTGTTGAAAACTGAAAACAATAAAAAAGTTATTGTTCACAAATTTTTTACTGTTCGTATGCCTAAATACACTGTTCATGGACAATGAACAGTCCAAGAGGCGCTCAACTAAAAATAAAAAACGCAGGAAACGCAAAACGTGAGTTTATCCAAACGCTCACTATATATTACATATGGTGAGATACAAAATATGAATGAATCTTAAATATCGATAAGGTACATGAGTCCACGACATGTCATGAGTCATGTCCAACTGCAAAAGGGCAAAAAAAAAAAAAAAAAGGAAAAAAAGTATTATTATGGATCCTCGACAAATTAAATTGGGTCGATCACATAAATTCTTTTACTCTATTTTATTCTATCTGACGTACTCTCAGTTACTTCCCAATTGACATTTTATTTTTCATTACTTCTACTAATTGTTAGTTTTGGCCTTAATTCAAGTTTGAGAACATGTGGCTTAAAGCTGATGGATTCACAAAAATTTGTTCCTCTGGTCCTCCCTCAAATTTTAAAATTTGCTGTATCAAAATTGAAAACTAGCTCTTTTAAGTTAAGAGTAGAATCTCAACCAAACAAATTAGTATTAAAAATTAAAAAAAAAAACTAAATAAATAAATAAAAATTGAATTTGATACAAAAGGAAAACCAAAAAAATGCTTCTGGCCCATTATTTAGGCCCTGGCCCTTCAAATGCTAATAAAACCTTTGGGGGGTGTTGGTAGAGCAATTTGAGATGAAATTTTTGTAATTTTTTGAAATACATATGAGTGAAAAAGTATGTGAAAAAGTGTGTAATGTTGTTTAAAATGTAAAAAAGTGAGTTTGAAATGGTATAACAAACAGACCCTTAATCTTTAACAAATTCCAAATCATTCCGCCTCCATCACGCCACTAATTGCCCTGTTGTTGCCTGTTGTTGGTGTGCGACTTCCGTTTAGCTCCAGTCAGAAATCATTGGTATCTTACAATTTCTTATTTATTTATTTATTTTTATAATGGCTTATCGCTATAAATCAGAACTGCCTGAATGAATGATGTTACTGTGGCTGTATTCAAAACTGTGGGTTGCTTTTAAGTTTTTGTTTTCATTTTAATAATATATGATATATTTGTAATATTTTGTTAGGTTTTACTAAGGGGTCCTCTTAATACATATATTAATAAGTTATTTTAATAAATTTTTAAGTAATGCTAAAATCACAAACTATTTTACAATATTTTTTCAAACTATTGATGTGGAAAATTCTTATTAGTTCTGATATGGGTCCACTACTAACATCACATTTATGTTTACCAATAATTATTTGAAAATTACTAAAGCCATATCAGCAGTTTGTAAAAATGTTGTAAATTAGTTTGTGTATGTAGCATTACTTCAAATGATTAACTTTTGATAGTTTTTTCATTTTCCTATAAAAAGTTTTCTAAAATGAATATTTAATGTGTGCGCTTATGGCTCACTTAATTTATTATATTATAATATATTATAATAAACAATGTTCTATTTAGTTATAAATCTATATTATATTATAATAATTATATGTAGTTAGGGGTGGCAATTCGTGTTCGCGTGTCGGATTCGTGTCGTGTCAACTTATACGTATCCGACTATATGGGTCAACACTAACCCGACATGTTTATTAAACGGGTCAAGATTCCTCAACCCTAACACGACCCATTTATTAAACGGGTTAGTCGTGTCGACCTGTTTATCTGATTTTATCAAAATGAAGAAAAACATTTATGGAAAAACAAGCAAATAAATATTTTAAATATAAAATTTAGAACTAATGAGTAATTATATCACAAATAATCATTCAAAACAAAAACATATCTCAATATTATAAATAATCAATCACAATACGTCAAAGAAAATAAACTGCAACAACTAATAAGTTTATGTACCTATATTTTGAATGGTATATTGGTAAAATTTCATTTAATTAAACAGGTCAGACGGGTTCCATAATTTAAACCCTAACCCAACCCGTTTATCAAACGGGTTCATCGTGTCAACCCAAATATGACACGAACCCATTAAGCCTCAACCCATAACCTGCTAATTTCGTATCGTGTCGTGTCGGGTTCGCGGGTCGTGTCCAATTTTGCCACCCCTATATGTAGTTTTGTTGAGTTAACTCTATATATAATAGGGAGATGTTAACAAATACCTTAAGGGAATTAGTTTAGAAACTATTTTTAAAAACATTTTATGAAAAAAGTGATAAAAACAATTAATTCTTTTGATAACCTTTTATATTTCTCATGAAAGTTGTAAAGTCATAATTTTCATACCTAAGCCGAAAGGAAGAAAGGGAATAGGCCCAAGGAGCCCAACACAATGAATTTGTAAAGAGTGGATTAGAAAACTAGGTTCTAGTAAGCTTAGACAATGATTATAGTGAGTAAAAATGATAGTAGAATAAAGATAAACAGATGTTATCTAAAGAAAATTGTCCTCAGACACAATCTGAGGTGAATAATTATTATATCTGATTCTTTTGGGACTGATTACAAGTATTGTTCTTGCTCAATAGTGTTTTTCTCTTTCTTTTTCTCCAATCTCCTCTTTTTTGAATCTTTCCTCTATTTTATACAATCTTCCTGCTCGATCTCTACCCTCCACGTGTAGATCAGTGCGGTGGTAGCAACTTTCTCTTAGATATTTCATAGTTTTCTTTTATCCTGTATTCTCACGATGCATATCATTATCAATAGAATCTCCTGGAATATTGCTTCTGGGTGGCAGACCGTACTTTCTGGCCTTTGCTTCGTTCAGCCAATGAGACATCTCTCCTCGAACCTCCTCCTCAGACCATTGTAATTTGACCTCTTTCTTCATTCATCAACGCTAACCTTTCTAACAATGTTTCCCCTGTCCTTGGACAATTAGGCGTTCTCGGACCGGGCCCCCGAACCAATATACACTACTGGGCCTATTCTCTCTACTAAAGTGATGTCAAAATTTTCCTAATATAGTTTATTAACAATTCCCTAAGGGCAATCATTAACATGACCATATATAATATATATATTATTGTAGACTTTGGTGCTCTCACCTTTAAAAAAAATGTTATATATCTAGTTTACAAAAGATCTATATTTATGTTTCAAAATGTGGCTAATTTATGGGGGAATCATCCATAATTCTTATGTATATTATAAGAGAAAAAATTTAGATTGTTCAATCTTCTATTCGGAAAAAGCTCAAAGATGTGAAAGAGAGATGGTTAGAAAATTTAGTTCATAATCAATTATGAATTTGAATGATTTTAATACAATGAAAGATCATAGGACAATTTTATTGAGCGAAAAGCTAACTTATAAAATAAATATTTGTTTTAGATTGTTTTTTTTATTCAAGGGTTTTGTTATATTATTTAGCCGCATTGAAAAGAATTTCTAGTGGCAACACTGTTTTTAATTGCTTTTTTTTTTTTTCCCATAAATTCTGGGAAGTGGTTAAATACGACGTTATGAGTACTCTTCAGTTTTTTAGTGAGGATGGTACATTTGAATGAAGTATGAATGCCACTTTTGTTGGGCCAAAATGGCCAAATAGTATCTTTGGCCAAAATAATTAGCAAACTACAACTGTTTGGAAAATATTTAGTAATCAACCACTTTTTAAAACTTGAGTTTTACATGTAACTCGAATTTATGGAAATCGAGTTATGTGTTGACTTGGTATTTTTTAAATTAAAAAGTTCAGGTGGAACTCGAGGTTATGGAGCTCGAGTTACTTGCAGTGTGGAACTCGAGCTCTATACAATTGAGTTCCAACAATTATGCACTTAGTCTTCAATTAGTGTAGCTAGTTGCCAAGGAACTTTCTTTCCCAAATTGAAGTAGTCCACATTACCAAGGAACTTTCTGGTACTGATCAAAACAAGAAGTCAACAAAGTGAACTAAGTCTCACTAAAAAAAACTAAGCCTATAGTGGCGTTTTCTATAAACGCTGCTATAGGCATATCTATAGCTGCAGGAGTCCTATAGTGGCGTTTTAAAACAATGGGTCTATAGCAGCGTTTTCAAAGGCCTATAGTGGTGTTTGTCTTGGTCTTACAAACGCTGCTATAAGTCTTTTTTTTTTTAAAAAAAAAAGAACCAAATAACTAACAAAAAAAAACAACGTTAAAAAAGGACCTATAATGGCGCTTGATAAACACCACTATAGGCCCTTATAAGAGTAGGACCTATAGTGGCATTTGACAAATGCCATTATAGGTACTTTTTTCTTTTTTTCTTTTTTATAAATAAGGGCTAAAGGAGTAAAAAAAGACCTATAGTGGCATTTGTCAAATGCCACTATAGGCACTTTTTTTTTTTTTTTTTTTTTTCCGGTTGGGTTTTTTTTTTTTTTTTTTTTTAATAAGAGCTAGAGGAGGAAAAGAGACCTATAGTGGTGTTTGACAAACACCTCTATAGCCCCCCCCCCCCCCCCCCCTTTTTTTTTAATAAGGGGCTAGAGGAGGAAAAGAGACCTATAGTGGCGTTTGTCAAACGCCACTATAGGCTTTTTTTTTTTAATATGGGCTAGAGGAGGAAAAAAGACCTATAATGGCGTTTGACAAACGCCACTATAGTCCCTCATATATATATATATATATATATATATATAAACTCTGTTGAGTTTTGTTTTTTTTAAGGAACTATAGTGGTGTTTCATAAATGCCACTATAGGTCTAGCAAAAAATAAATAAATAAAACTTTAAAAATGAATTAAGAACTAAACAAAAAAAATAAAATAAAACAAGGGACTTATAATAGTGTTTGCAAATGCCACTATAGGTCCTGCAAAATTCAGAATTCAAAATCCACTTTCCCACCACACTTTCTCACCTACCCTCATTAATTATCTCCACAAAATTTAAGTTAAAAAAAAAAAAAAACCCACCTAACCCCCCACTCTCTTATCTCCACGCCTTTTGACACCTCATTTTACAACCCGCATTTAACTTCACTTGGAGGATAAAAGTATAATTTTGCCTTGAAAATATGCATCTTGATTCTAATCATTAGATCCTTAATCTCATTTCACCAAAATGATCTTAATATTGTAACGATTAAATCGATTGGTCATAGCCCTAATCGGACCACCAAATTGAAAATTATCATTAAATCAAGTTTTAATAACTGAGATGTACTATCACAAATTAAGTCCAACTATATATGATTATGAACAATTGATTTAATTGGTTATAAATATAATCAATTTGAGATCAATGATGTGTCATAATTTGATTGGTTAGGACTATATTTTATGATTGGGTTACACACACCTAATTAACTAGATAGTTAAACATTAATCATTCAATGAGTAATTTATGCAATTATCTTTTAATTAGGGTAAATTTGGAACTAATTAGGTCTGAAATGGGAGTGATTGGAGCCAATTAATATTAATTGCTAACTAATTTGGGACCTATTAATGCTAATTGTGCTGAAATTGTTTTCTAACAAATGACCTTTGCTCACCATTTCATTGATATCTCTCAGAATATTTTGAATCTGTGAATGAAGTTAATTTGCGTAGAAACTAGACATCCAGAACTTCAATTTGAGCACAAGAATGAGACAATTCCGATCATAATTTAGTACGATATGATTTTGTTAAGTTAGCTCTATAGGCTATTACAATAGCTATGGGAAAACCGAATTTTGCTTTCTGCTCACTCCCACCAATCTCTACATTTAATGCACCAGATTTTCCCAAAAGGATAAAATGAGATCTAGGTTCATGATTCTTTGTCAACCATCTTTGAATAGTCTTCCATTCATATTTCCTCAACCACTATTATATAAACACCCCTCTCCTTCATTCCAAAACACAGAAAAACTCCCTCTCTTCCCCTCTCTTGAGTTCTAGTGAAGTTGAGTGGTCTTGTCATGTCTTGGTCTTCTTGAAACTCAAGTTATTAAGTGAGACTCACTCTTCCTCTCTTAACTCTTCTTTTCCTCCACTCTTAGAACCTCTACCAAGAGTTTCCTCCCCCACCATATGGATCTTGCATGAAAGTATAATCTCTTTTCCTAACTTATATTTTTGTGTTGTCATGATGAGAATTTAGAATTAAAGCATGATAGTAACTATTTAAATTCCCTTGAATACATTTGAATGTTCTTAAATGTTCTTATGTGTTCTTCAAATGTTCTTGGTCATTCATCACATATTCATGCATAACATTAGTTTTAATCTTAAATCCACATCAAAAATATGAAAAACATATTTGTTTCATAATTCTTTCAAATTCTTGAATCTAGGATGGTGATAATCTACACACATTCAATAGAATTTATTTTTCAATCCAAATGCAATGCTTAATAAATTAAATTAGGATTTATCACATGCACACATATTGAATTCACCATGTAAATTGATTGACATATTGGATTATATGAATGTTGGCCACCATAGTTTAGAAGACCGGTTTCGCTGGGCAAAGTGGGTGCCTAACACCTTCCCATGTTGTAACATAGCCTCCGAACTTAGATCAAGGGTTAGTAGATCCAATACTTATCCATGTAATTTTTCAATTTCTAGATTGTAACTAGGAAATAAAGTCGTGTACTTTATCTTAGATTATACCTAGGACCAAAACCATGTAATTTCCTATGGTCAATGCAAATTCAACTTCAAATTAATAAAATAAGGAATTTTTCAATTTTGGTTTTCTTATTTATTCCAATAATTAAACAAGTGGCAACTACATTGTAAAATCCTTAATTAAATGGGGAAAATATAATCAATCAAATCTTTATTTTGAGAGGCAATAACACGACTCCACCCATTCACGTGGGATTGGCTCAACATCCCATAAAAAATAGGCAGAGGGCGCGGTCTTTCATAGTGGCGACTCCACTGGGGATATTGATGGCTAAGCTTCAATTAGGTTATGGTGGCCAACCATGTCATTGTTTGTTTATTGATTTTTATATATAATATGTCTAATATGTTATTATATTACATGTCATGCATTATTTGCTTGAATGAAATTTATTTTATTTGTATGCTAGCCCGAAAGCCTGGTAGTATTAGCAATGGATTGTGGTCTTCTTGAGACTCACATAGCTAGCAGTAAACCTACCACCCACTACGACAAGGATTATCATGGTTATGCCATGGTGGTTCATAGGGACAAACTATACCATTCAGACCAACGCGGCGCTTCTGGCGTCACAAGTTGGGAGGTACGACGTCCTAGCTTGTAGGAACGTTTAACTTACCTTCTACCCATGTTGTAATGACCCATAGAACCTACCTTTAGGTCGGTCCATGTAAATTGCATTGCATTATGCATGTGTTTGGCCGTTGTTTGAACCATGATGAGCCCAAGTCCAACACTTGAGCCCATCATAATTATTTTAGTAATGGCAACGGGTCGGGTTCAGGCCGGGTTTTTTCATACCTGGACCCGTCCCGTGGGCCTAAACCCATTACCCGAACTCGGCCTGCTTAATAAACGGATTTTTTATTCAGGGCCCAGTCCCGCCTAGCCTGGCCCCGTTTAGCCCTACCAGATTTGGCCTAATTGGCGGCCCAAATCACGACCTAACCAAAAAAATAAAAAAAGAATGAAGCCCAAATTCTTATAACCCAATTATTTATTTATTTATTTATTTGTCTTAAGTCTCCCTTTAGGCACTGCATTTATAACAAACACAATATACACAATTTCTTCCACAATATATTACAATGACACCCAAAAGTTTCAAAATTTCAAGTATTTAAAATACAATAACTAGAAGTAGCACAACCCATCTGTTGACGTCCATAGTTTAAGTAAAAAACACCAAACAAAAAAATTGAAACAAACATCTCATATTCTCAGAGACTCAGACTGAATAAGATATTAAAAAAAAAAAAAAATTTGAAGAGAAGTAGAGAACAGATCGGCGGTGTGAGCTTGGGACGGCGGTGAGAGCTTGGGCTGGTGATGAGATTGAGAGTGAGTGAAAGCTTGGAACAGCGGTGAGAGGCTAAGAGCTTGGGCGGCGGTGCTTGAGAACGAGTGAGAGTGTGAGACCATGTGAGCTGAGATTGAGAGAAAGAGCAAAAACTACCTAATCGATGGTGGCGAGGTGCACGTGATGGCTGAGTGGTCTTATATTTGGTGACAGAGATCAGAGGCTGGGGTCCTGGGAAGAGGAGAGTGATGTAAGGAGAGTGAGAGTAGCTGAGTGGGAGAGGAGAGTGATGTGAGAGACTTGAGGGTTGCGGCTGAGTGAAAATAGGATTAGGGGATTAGGGGATTAGGGTTTTTTTTTTGTTTTTTGTTTTTTGTTTTTAGCTTATATATATATGTTGGGGGATATTTTGGTATTTTTTTCCCTAAACGGGTCGGGTCCAGGCCGGGTATGGATATAACCCGGACTCGACCCGGACCCACTTTAGGTTTTTTTTTTTAAATCCATACCTGACCCTATAATTTATTGGGTTGGGTAAAATCCGGCCCATTAGGGTCGGACTAGGCCGAGTATTCACGGGCCGGATATAAATTGCCATCTCTAAATTATTTGAACTTTCTATGCTATGAATGAACCTAAGCCCAAATGCTTGTGATTAAAGCCTACTTGCCATGGAGGCCCAATTTGTTTTTCTAGAGATAATATAACATGTGTGCATGCAGTTTTCCAAGTGCAAGCCCAATCAAGTGAAGGTGCAGGCCTTTAAAGTTCCAACTCAAGTCAACCAAGCTCATCACCAAATTCATTTTCCAACCCAAACTCATTTCTTGTAGCCATGGTTGAAGAGAATACATCAAATGAGCCCATGACCAACTTCCAAGAATTGTTCAATACTTTGGTGGCGAGCCAAGCCAAACTTCATGAAGAGTTCAACACTTTAAGTCAAAAGCTCAAAAAAAAAAAGATACTACCACTTTCCAAAATGATGAAGTTCAAGGCCCACAATTAACTGAAAGTGAGAAAAAGTTGAAGGAGCACTTGGATCAAATGGAACAACTATTTCAAAAGTTTCGGTGGAATGAAAATGCCATGAACTTCCATTCTCTTTCTCTCTTCCCACAAGTAAGAGCTCCACCCAAATTCAAGATGCCAAGTTTGGACAAGTTTGATGGAACAAGCTGCCCCAAAGCCCATTTGAAGATGTACACAAGGGCCATCCAACCCTTGGGAGCTACTGAAGAACTTTTGGCCCAAATGTTTCAAAACACACTTACTGGGGCTGCTCTTCATTGGTTTTTGAATCTTGAAGACTCTAGAATCACTACTTGGGAGGACATTGCCAATAAGTTCTACAAGCAATACAAATACAATATAGAAGCGGACATTACTAGGCGTGATATGGAGACAACCAAGCAAAAGCCCAAGGAAACTTTCTCGGTCTTTTTCACAAGATGGAGGGCAAAGGCAGGCTAAATGACAAATAGGCCCAACGAAGAAGAGCAAATCCAAAAATATGGTGAAAAATTTGTTGCCCATATACCACAAACATCTCTTTGCCCATAAATTCAATCCAAATGCAATGCTTAATAAATTGAATTAGGATCTATCACATGCACACACATTAAATTCACCGTGTAAATTGATTGACATATTAGATGATATGATATAAATGTTGGCCACCATAGTGTAGAAGACCGGTTTCACCGGGCAAGGTGAGTGCCTAACACTTTCCCACCTTGTAATATAGCCTCCGAACTTAGATCAAGGATTAGTAGATCCAATGCTTATCCATTTAATTTTTCAATTTTTAGATTGTAACTAGGAAACAAAGTCATGTATTTTATCTTAAATTGTACCTAGGACCAAAGCCATGTAATTTCCTATGGTCAATGTAAATTCAATTTCAGATTAATAAAATAAGGAATTTTTCAATTTTGGTTTTCTTATTTATTCCAATAATTAAATAAGTGGCGACTACATTGTAAAACCCTTAATCAAAAGGGAAAAATATAATCAGTCGAAACTCCATTTTGAGAGGCAATAACACAACTCCACTTATTCATGTGGGTTTGGCCCAACATCTCATAAAAAATGGGCTGAGGGCGCAGTCTCTCACAACCTCTACCTTCAGACTTCCTTGCTCTCCTTTTTTTTTTTTCTCCCTTATCTCCTCTCCTCCATGTTTCTTTTTTTCTGTTTTTTTTTCTTTCTTTCACTTCACACCAGGATTTGTTCTTTTCTCTTCCTCTCCATTTTGATTTTATTTCCCCTATTTTATTTGTGATGGTGTTAATGTTTGTGAGTTTTGGATTTGTAGATGGTGTTGTAGCTAGTTGATTTTGTTCAAATTTGTAGATGGAGCTACTGTTATGGGATTTGTGATTGAAGAAGGAGTGCTATTGTGTTTGAAGTCATCGGTTGTATAGTTGCAGGTAAGCATTTAAAAAAACACTTAATAATTGTTTTGGCTTATTCCTTTTTCTTTTTCTTTTTTTTGAGATTTCTGCATGTGAGCGTGTTGTGTTTGATTTTGAATTTTTTTGGGTGGGTTTGTGTTTCATTTTGAATTTGCTGGGCTAGCTATAGTGTTTGTATTTTCTTTTATTTATGTATTTTTTTTAATTTAATTAAAATTATAAATATAATTTAATTAAAATTGTAATTCAATTTTTAAAAAAAACTTTTAATTTTTGGTAATCAAAATTTTTTTTTGTTGGTGGTTTTTGGTTATAGTGTCGTTTTTAGAACGCCACTATAGGGTGAGTCTATAGTGGCATTTTACAAAAATGCCACTATAGGTCTACTCTATAGTGGCATTTGACAAACGCCACTATAAGTCTGCCCTATAGCGGCATTCTAAAACGCTGCTATAGTCTTTTTAAAAAATAAAGAAATTGGTCTATAGTGGTGGTACAATAGCGGCGTTTGTAAACGTTGCTGTAGTCAAAATGGGCCTATGCTGATGTATGCATTAATTAATACTTTTCAAAAAATAAGAAGTTTGTAAACTCTCTGCCATAACCCCTCAACTGTCAGAAACACCTGCTGCCCTATACAACTAGTCACTCTAGCATTGGTACTCTCCTGCAATTATTCTTATCTACCACTTGCACTCTCAAGCATCAATTGCACCATCAAATGTCAATATATCTCTATGAAGCATAACTCGATCATATAAAGTTCGAGTTTTGTTTACAAGGAACTCGAGTTCCACGTAGTGTTTTTTAATTTAAAAATTCCAAGTCAGTGCGCCATTATAGAACTCAAGTTTTTGGAATTCGAGTTTCACATACTTGAGTTTTAAAAAAGTGGTACATTGCTAAATATTTCTCAAACAATAGTAGATTACTAATTATTTTGGCCAAAGATGGTATTTGGCCATTTTGCCCACTTTTATTGAGCTCATTCCAAAGAAAGTAGGGGTTGTGGATATTAAAGATTACAGACTAGTTAGTCTTATTGGCAGTGACTACAAAATTCTATCAAAGGTTTTGAAAAACCGGCTTAAGCTAGTTCTATGAAATTTACTTTCTATTTTGGTAAAATAATATTTTGATTTCTAAACTTTATCAAAAGTTTGTTATAATTTCATCATTAAACTTCAAGAAGTTTATTTTTCATTCTTAAACTACTGAAAATGTTTTATTTATGTGCTTGAATTTTACTAAAAGTTTGTTTTTATCTTTAAACTATTGAAAAAAGTTATTTTTTCATCATTATTTTTGTCTCTAAACTATTTAAAAAAAAAAAAAAAACTCTTTACAAAGTTTAGGGACGAAAAAATAACTTTTTAAAGTTTAGGAATAAAAAACAAACTTTTTTTAAAGTTTAGGGAGTAAAATAGTTTTTTACTTTTTTTTTTTTTGACAAACGAGGCTATCTAGACCTCTTCAAGTATCTGATTATTTTCTTAGGTGTATACAATCCCCCCTACACGCACCAAGCTATTATAAGGAGGAATTCCATGAGGGTGGCCTTAAGATGCTGGCAAAAGGATTCGAACCCAAGATCTCATGGATATCACGAGGTCTTAGGACCACTAGGCCAACCATTTGGGGTTAAGAAATTTACTTTCAAACTATCGAAATGGGTTCATGAAAGGTCATATTCAAACTAAACTAAAGGTTTGTTTAGATACCGCTTATTGCTGAAAACTGAAAATACTGTCGTAAAATAATTTTTAAATGTGTGAATAGTACCGTGAGACTTAGTTTTAAAGTTATTTTTGTGAAAAAAAGTACTTGCAGGTCTCGTGAACAGTGCTTGAGACCTACCAAAAAAAACATTGGACGCTGGACGTGGACACGCTATCCAAACAATCACTAAGTGTCCATTTGGAATCCACTTATTATGCTGAAACTGAAAATTTTTTGCTAAAAGTACTATAGATAAAGGTAAGAATTAGTTGAAATAGTATAGTAAAACTCATGAATAGTACCAAAAAGTGCAATAGGACCTATGAAGAGTAGCAAAAACAAGCTGAATTGTAAAATAAGTTAGCAAAAAGTATTATTTAAATAAAAGAGTGTGTATTATAAATAATCTGATACAGGTGTTTTACAAATTAATTGTGTAAAATAAATAAATAAATAAATAAAAGTAATTTTTTATTGTAAAATAGAAAGAAAATTTTACACAAATGCTAATTCTCTTATTGAAAAACCTAATTAATAGTGCTCGTTTACTGTTGCCATTTCAATTTTCCTCTCTTTGGCCAACCTCTACTTTGCTACCAACTTTGGATCTCACTTTCCCTCGTTGTCTAACCATTGGTGCATTCCACCAGAAAAAACCACCTTCTCCTGTACTCTACTGCTGTTGATTCTACCTCAACTGGTTTATATACAAATGTTTTATATGGTCAATTCTATGACACACCAACCTTATTGCTGTGCACTAGTTGTTAATAAATATAAATTGTAGGAGAATTGCAGCATTCCCATTTGGAAGGATATGTTGAGAGATATAATTAACTTGGATGCACACTTAATCCTGGTGTGTGCTAGGTCTTTGTGGTATGCATTTGATAATTGTATAATGTGAAATAGTTTCTTTAGACACTGAAGTTTGAATCTTGTGTGTTATGGTTTTTGATTGCTATCTTGCTTGAAGCAGGTGAAGAAAATGACTATTTATGCTACGAGATGCATTGTAGAACTAGAATATGTTTGAAGCAGAAGCTAAGTCAATCGCCATAAATTCATATATGATATTTAACGTGAAAGATATTCTAAAACCAAGAACCTGCAAGACAAGTTATTGAATATGAAATCATCTTGGAATTTGAAAATGCGTAATCTTTTTCTAGAAATCAGGGACTTAAAGCAGTTTTTTCTTTTCTTTTTTTCTTGGTAATAGTTGGTTTCATATTGAAGGTTAAATAATGGGAATTACGACTGTAGCTAGCGCGTCAACATGCGGATACAAAGATAGCTTAACAACAACAAATGAAACATCAGCCAGAAGAGCAAAATATTGCACCAATGAGGCCACCACTTGCAACTCGACCTTAGGAAGTTACAAGAATCTAAATGAACCAGTGAGCTGTAGATTGAGCAAAAGCCAAGTAAATCTCACTCGACCACTTTCAGAGAACAGCTGCTTCAAACCGCTGATGCCCCTTCGCCCAATTGATGGCTTCAAAGTTTATGATCATTTTTAGATATTTGTATTGTCTCATATGGTTTTTCGGTATCCGGAGAACCAGATAGAGAACTGGATAACAGTCAAAACTCTTTTATATGGAAGCTTAACCTAAAGAGTAATGCATGTTGGGAATTACAAATTTTATTATATCAACTTACAACTTATATCTAACCAAACACAAATAAATAATTAAGACATTTTATATATATATAATATTGTAAAAGAGAGAGAAGAGAGATGAGTTAGTTTTATATTATTTTAAAATTTTAATGCGTTGTTTGTTGAAACAAAAGATGAGATAGTTATAAAATGGTATGTTAAGTAACTTTTTAGAACGTAAAATGAGCATTTTTCTTTTTATGATATGCGGATGCTAGTGCCTGTTTGGTTACAGGGTTGAAGCCCAAAAAAAAAATGTTTGGTACCAAAATCAGTTCTCAATTTAAAGCATTTGTATATTGTATTTTAAATTTTCAAATATAAATTTTGAGTGACATTTTTGTAATCAATATTCAACATATATATAAAAGCAAAGACCTCATGTTAGAGAGTATGAGGTTGTGTCATGTAGTGCATTCCTTGAAGTTCTCTTTATTTAGAGTTTTAAATCAACAAAGTTTAATTTGCATTTTTATCAAAGTATTAGTTCATTAAATTAGCCAATAGAGTAAATGCTTATATTAATTGTGGAGGAACGAATCTCTCCCTTGGAAGGTATTGTCCGCTTTGGGAATGGGCCGAGGAGACCGATACCACCCTCACGGATTTGCTCAATCCCACGTTGGAGAGAGACGCTTCCCACCCATGCCTGATAAGCGCTTGGCCTAAGGATGAATGTACCACTACTACAACATTAATTATCTATAATTGTGCATTAATTATTTATATAAAATGAATTTTTATGATTATTTTTATAAATTCTATATAAGAGATAATTTTTAGTTGGAATAATAATGATAAATTTAGAATATAACATTTTTAGTTATGTTTAAATGTTTTAACAACAATTGACACAAAAACCATAAAAAATTAAATATTTGTGAATTCACTAAAATAGATCTTAGTTCTTTAAATTTCCTTACTCCTTTCAATCACATGTAATATATATGTGTGTGTAATAGAATAAATATATATTTTGTTATAGCATAATGAAATTTTAATATAATTTATGAGAAAAAAAAAATATATATATATATATATATATGAGAAACAATTGAAATTGAAACACTATATCTTTATTGAAATTTATACATCGATAGTTGGGGGATCTAAATCACAAATATTTTTATTGAAAATTGAAATGCCAAGTAATTAAGCTACAAGATTCTTGGTAAACTTACAAAAATATTGGAGAAAATTAATAATAAAAGTTTTGAGTGACATTTTTGTAATTATTTTAAAACTATGGGACTCATATGATATTAGCACATACCAAACACTAAATTGTGTTTTTTTCCAAAAAAAAAAATTGTCATTGATATGTTTTTTCAGTTTTGAAAATATAATATCAAGCTGAAGCGGGTGAATAGAATATATGTTGTTTTAGCTTCAGAAGTTACTTGGAGAACAGCTTGAAGCCCGAAGCGGTAGCATGAGACTAAAAATCTGGCGAACCATGGTCGTTACCGACGTTGAGTTCACTACTGCCACCCCTGTGAGAAAGCTTTTTCTAAGTCCGACTTGGCCCTGCACAACCTTAGGCATCATCGATTGTTCATCAATGATTGCTCGCAATGTGGCACTGACTTTGATAAGGCGAGTGAACTCCGAGTAAAAGTGAGATAAAGCTTCTTCTAAGTCCGGCTTGGACATGCATAATCTCACTCACCATCGATCCTTCATCCACGACTGCTCGGAGTGTGGAACTGTGTTTGATAAGGTGAGTGAAGGGGACGGGACGCTACTGCTGAGTGTGTGGTGCAAGTGCTAACGGCGACGACGTCAATTTCCGTATCTGTAGGATGGCATTTACGATACCCGCCAACGACGCTAATGCTGCCGATCCTAACTTCTAGTAAAAGTGAGGAAACTATTATTGCACTTCTAGCTCTTCTTTCTTCCTTCTTGTGACTTGTATGTACTTTGTTTGTTTCTTTCTTTCGAATTCTTTCTTTGTAATCTTGGAATATGGAATATGAAGGATGAAATGGTGATTTGGTGATTTGGTTTCTCATGTAGTTTTTGAGAAACCAAGCACTACATGCCATGTGATGTTCCATTTTTTCAGGAGAAACCAAGAAAGAAAAGCAGCAAAGTTATTCCATGAGTTCCAAATAATAGAAACTTTAAATTAGGCCTTATCATAAAATTGCATGTGTACAATTGGTGATTTGGTTCCAAGTTCACTGTAATTACATTACAGTACAATTGATCTTTTTGCAACTTCTATACAATGCATTACTTAAAGGCTTATAAACTTAAAGGAGTAAAGATAACATCTCAAGCTCTACAAAATATTTTGCGTTTTGAGTGTGACATTTAATTCCCGGTTTATTTTTGTAAGGCATATCCCTTACAAATCTAAGTGTAATACAAAACTTCGTGTGTAATTATTTTACGTGAAAATAAAGATTTAAATACAGATACATGTCATCACACAAAAAAAATTACTATTATTTTCAAGAGCATTCAATCAAATTTAACAATTTATACATGAGAAAGTATTAAAATGGTGTTAAGTTAAAAACTTCAAGGAGTTTATGTTAGAAATATTTTAGTGAATAAACAAGTTTGATACAACAAATATTATCCCAAACAATTAGCAATAATAGAATAAATATGTGCAAATTTAGGAACAATCACATAGTGCTATAGAATCACACAAAGAATGTTGTCCTTAAAGGTTGATTTGTGTCCCTAGAGTAAAACTCAATGCGATTCGTACTCTTGGCTAAACAATCCCTCGGATTAGACTATAGTGTTAACTTTCGTGATGGACACACTTTCATTCACGGAGATTCTAGAATGACCTTCTAATATTTTTCCTTAAGATAAGTATAAATTGTAGAAAAAATATGTGGGAGGAAAAGAGAATAAAATAGTCTAATTGGTAATTTAGAGTAGTAGATAAGACTTATAAGAAAGGGTGTAATGATGGGTATTATATAAGCTATTTATGATAATAATAGTCTATAATTATTAATTACTAATAACTCATAAAAGCCCAATATTTAGTTTACCTGTTATTGTCCAATGATTATTTTTCTCATAAAAGTTTAACAGTTATTTTATCATTTGTTGCCCAACCACTAGAAAATAAATAATAATAAAAGTGTTTTGAATACACACTCACACCAACAACTTAGCGTTGTACTAGAAACCATTTGGGGTTTTGAATTTTTTTTTTCAAATTATTTATACATTTTCAACTTGTAAAAATAAGTTTATTTAACTTTTTGTTTTATGTGAATCTAAATCTAATAAACGCGCTTCCATTCACGGAGATTCAAGAGTGACCTTCTAATGTTTTCCTTAAGATAAGTATAAATTGTAGAAAAAAATATGTGGGAGGAAAAGAGAATAAAATAGTGTATTTGGTAATTTAGAGTAGTAGATAAGACTTATAGAAAATGGTGTGATGATAGATATTATATAAGCTATTTATGACAATAATAGTCTGTAATTATTGGTTATTAATAACTCATAAAACCCCAATATTTATGTAGGGGCCCAAATCAAACTAGTCCAAGTTTGGATAGTGGACCAGCTCAATGAGCACTCAACAATGAATTTGTAGAGAGTGGGTGTTTAATCTAGGTTTTTTGAGATGATAGATAATACAAAAGTTTTGTTCGGCTTTTTATTCAGGCACTACACTTGTATGAGTATGTAACTTGGAGTTGAATACATTGATACTAAGAACGATCGTTTTTCTTTCTTTTTTCTCTCCCCCCCCCCTTCCAAATTCTTCCTTTTCCTTTTATAGGCTTCCCCTTTCCTTCCCAGGTGCAATCCAGGTGTTTCCTTTTTAGATACTTGTCCCATCACCCCTTTTGGCTCAGGTCTCTGGTGGTGAAGATAAGGTCGAAACCTAACGTTCAGGCGTCACTTCTTCATTAATGCGGCCAGAGAAGCAGGTGTAGAGCATTAAATGCGGTGATGGCAGCTTTTCCTTTGGCCACAGTCAATTCTTTCCCTTTATTCTTTATTCTCGTTTTCTTAACTCCAGCATCAAAAAGAAAAAACCTTCATCATGGGCGTTATTCAACTATAAGAACATTCACATAGTCCTCGGCGACGCCTTGCCGAGGACTGGTTTGTCCTCGGACGTTATGTTTCTTAGTGTCTGGACATGCATGATACTTCTTTCTCTCTCGTGATCTTGTAGGTCGGACTGATTATGTCCTCGGATTATCTCAAGATGTAGTGTTGGGCTTCTTTTATTGTGAGGGCCTTTGGGCCGGCCAGATACGCGATTTGGGCCCATGGGTACCACAATTTAGTTTACTTATTATTGTCCAACAGTTATTTTTCTCAAAATTGTTTAATGGCTGTTTTATCATTTGTTGCCCAACAACTAGAAAATAAATAATAATAATAAAAGTGTTTGGAATACACACTCACACCAACGATTTAATGTTGTACCAGAAACCATTTGGGGTTTTGTATATTTTTTTTTCAAATTATTTTATACATTTTCAACTTGTAAAAAAAATTTATTTAACTTTTTGTTTTATGTGAATCTAAATCTTAGGATTTGTTTGGAATCCGCTTATTTTGTTGAAACCAAAAGCTTTTTGCTAAAAATATTGTAAATAAATGTAAAAATTAACTAAAATAATATAGTGGGACCTATGATTATGAATAGTACCAAAAATTTGCAATGAGACCTATAGATAGTAGCAAAAATAAGTTGAATAGTAAAATAAGTTGGTTTTGTACATTTTTAGACCCTTTAAAACACAAATTGTTTAACCTAGTTATTTAGCCTAGTGATTAACCTAAGTAAATTATGCAGATCTAGATTAGTACATATAAATCATATCATATCATTGCAACAGTGCGAAAAATAAATAATATAACGATATGATAATCCAGAAAAATCAAACTGGTAAAAAACCTGGAGAGGATATAACTTAGCTATCTTCAAAGTAAAATGAATCCGCTATGAAAGAATTGAAGTTTACACAATAACGACTCAGGCCACCAACATTCTATTGCTACCTCAAGTAGGAAACTTACTATCATGATCACGTGATAGCTCCGAGTTCACGAACTACTTCTTTCTCAGATTCACAGCAAGTACAAGCACTTTTGCTTGTGTATCTTTAAGCTCTGAATGCAGCAACTGCATGATCACCAAGCTCCCTACATCAATTTCGATCTTGATAACCCTAAGTATATGTAAAGGCAAACACCTCTAGATCTCACAAGAGATTCACATACGCAGCATAAACAACAACTGCAACAACCTTTAAAACGTGGCTAGGGTTTTCCCTTTTATACCTAGGGCAAAACATAAAATCCTACACGTCAAACGGGCTTAGGCTGAGTTTGGAAAAATTTGGCAGAAAAACAATCTACATGAGCTTCGATCAATCAAGTCTAATTTTCGATCGATCGAGCCAAGAAAATTTACACAGTAAATCTTCCAATGCACTCGATTCCAACTTTACACATAAACATACTTTGAGCAAGTCTAAAAATAAGACTAAACGTTTTTATCATGGTTTGCCAACATTACAAAATGAAGTTCTAATACATTTAAACCTAAAGTCTTAGAACTCAATAGGTTTTTTGATTTGGAGCCAAATACACACTAAGAGAGAAATTCTTCTTAAAAAAGTCTAAGATAGAAATTTATAACCACTTATCACTTATCAATTATTAAATAAAATTCAATTTGGGACTTTGCACCTCAAGGAAAAAAAATATTAAGAGAAAGGATAACTTATTTGTGAGTAAATGCAAAATTGCTCCAACCTTGTTTGAGATATCGGAAAACGAAAAAGATCTATTACTAAAGGCTTTGACCTCCCTTTCACCAAAGTCTCTTTCTTTGGATTGTCTACAATTTTTTCTTATTTTGATTTTTTTTTTTTTTGAAAATTAATAATGCTACTTGTCAACAAACCATATATTATTTTCACCCGTATACTTATTTGGTCTTTATATAACATCAAAAGTCTTTCTCATGTGTATGTTCTAATAAATATTACTATTTACTCAAAAAAAATAAAAAATAGGAATGTTTATCCCACATTAGTTGTTTGTATCTAATGTCCATTGTTTATAACCTCAGTTTACAACTGCAAAGGTTATGCTCTTTTGTAGTTATATTCTGTTTATGTAATGTATTATAAACCTGGTTTAAAACACTATTATTACTATTTTCGTGTATATTCTAATAAGTATTATTGTTTACTAAAAAAAAAAAAAAAAAAGCCTTTCTCATGCATTAAACATCCAGAGTGCAATCATATAATCAAAGATCAATCATTATGACAATTACATATGAATGATGATGGCAAGAAACAATTAGGGGGCGTTTGGATTGGCTATTTCCATAACTCATAACTCAATTTTCATAACTCATAACTCAAAACTGGTGGGACCCATAACAAAAACTTTGTTTGGATGCAAATAACTCAATTTCCATAACTCTGTTTCCATCACTCAATTCTCTAATTTTTGAGTTATGAGTTATGGAAACTGAAAACACATTTTAGCTGTCAAAAGGAACATAAGGGCTTTAAGAATGTCTCCAAGAGGAGCGAGAGAAGACTGAAGCTGATTCTGGCTCCTAGATGCTAACATGCCATTGTTCTGTTGAGTGGCTAGCCACTTGTAGCAATTTGGTCGAGTGTGACCGGCAGCACCACAATGATAACAGAGATGTGGCTTCTTCTGTTTGGGCTTTTGAGAGATAGTCTTCTTAGTCCTTAGGTTTCTAGTTTCCCTTTTCTCAGTTTTAGGGGGTGCTCCTAGGATGGACTTGCCCTTGTCTACGTTCTCACTAGCTAAAACAATTTTAACATTCTTATCTTCAGTTTTAATGTTATTAGCAGGTGGAACAAACACAGTAGTACTAGCAGTAGGAGTATTAGAGAGAGAGAATTCATACCCCAATCCAATACGATCTGAAAAAGATTTCTGAGCACTTAGCATCTCGTCCAGCTTTGCACTTGATGTCCTCTCCAATTGTGCTCTGACTTGAAACAGCTCCGCTTCAAGCTTCTTGGTCCTCTCAACCAAGAAATTGTTTTCAAACCTCAGTGCTCCAATGGTTTGATTTGCTTCATCAACCTTTGTGGACAGCTCCTCACGGTTGAGTTCCACATCACTGAGCTTCTTGGTGGCCAGCCTATAGAGTTTCTCATGCTTCTCAGAAAGCTTGTATAGTTTCTCATAGGCGGTATGGATATCATCTTGATCATCCATAATCTCACACTTGGAATCCACCAATTCCTTCTCTTCATCCACTTCTTCAATAACCCCATCAATAGGATCAACAGTGGTAGCGAAGGCATTCAAAATTCCGTCGTCTTCATCTTCGGAATCATCCTCGGGCTCTATGTCGCTTAAGGTGATAGCAAGTGCCTTGCTCTTCCCTATGCTCTTAAGGTACGTAGGACACTCTTGTTTTATATGCCCGAAGCCTTGACACCCAAAGCATTTTGGCCCAGCGGGAACAGTGTACTGACCGCCATCCTTGACATCTTTCTTCCCTTTATCCGAATTCTTGAATTGTGAAGAATTGGATTGTCTGCGGTCTTTATTGAAGCCCTTTCCATTGGTATTCTTCATGAATTTCTTGAATTGTCTTATGATGTAGGACTTAATCTTGGAATCTTCATCATCTGAAGAATCATTCGTATCACTGCTCTTGGCCTTTAGTGCCAAACTTTTACCCTTGCTTGACTTGCCTAACCTAGTCAGCCCTAACTCATAGGTTTGCAAGTTTCCAACCAGCTCAGTCAGAGGAATTCTGTCAATATCCTTTGATTCCTCGATCGCCGTGATCTTAGCATGGAATCTCTCAGGCAGCGATCTGAGCACTTTCTTTACAATCTTGAGTTCAGGGATGGTTTCCCCAAGATTGAAGGCTGAGTTTACTATGTCCTTGAGCTTGGCATAGAACTCATCAAATGACTCATCCTCCTCCATCTTAATTTCTTCAAAGCGTGTGGTGAGCCTTTGTAGCTTTGAATCTTTAACAGCCTTGGTGCTCTCATAGGTTGTCTGGAGAATGGTCCATGCTTCTTTAGCAATTTCAGTTGAGGAAATTTTCTTGAACTCCTCATTGGTGACTGCACTGAATAAGGCATTCAATGCTCTGCTGTTGAAGTTTGCCGCCTTGATCTTAGCATCATCCCAGTCGGCCGGTGCTTCTGTAGGCTTAGTCTAGCCTATCTCCACAGCTTGCCACACTTTCTCATTTAAAGACTGCAAGAAAACTCTCATGCGTACTTTCTAGTATGCATAATTAGTGCCATCAAATAAAGGAGATTGTCCTCTATCCATGACAGCAGGGGTCAAATAGATCACACACAATAAATTAAACCCTAATCAGAGTGTGCTTGCTCTGATACCACTTGACAGGCCACAAACGCGTTGACCCCTTGTGATAACTTAGATTAATTAATTAGCCCAGTTATTAATTAATCAAATTAACATGCAATATTACGTGGCAGCACAAACAAATCACCAAAACTAAGTAATGCAGCGGAAAATAAAAGACACGGTGATTTGTTTACGAATGGGAAAAACCTGACGGCAAAAACCCCACCGGATGATTTAAGGTCACCACTCCCAAAACTCTACTATTATCACAACAAGCAGTTACAAGTAAGGAATCCTAAGTACCTTACCAACCTACAGTTGAACTCTTACCCCAATACCCAATTGGACTTGTTCTGTAGTGACAGTTTCTCCTTTTCAATGCACGGCTCCCAAGTACGTGACTAACCAAATGCGCAGATCCCAGTACGCGATTTCAAACACCAACTAGAGAGAGAGAGAGTTGTTAGCTGCAAAGTTCTTCAAATCATCAGAGATCTTCAAAGTTCTTCAAATCATCAGAGATGAACTAGGGCACGAACTTTTTTGTTCAGATCACAAATTGCATGAATAAGAAGTTCTCAATGATTGTGCAACTTGCATCATCTTTTACGGCCCTTAAAACAATCCTTTTATATGTCTAGGATTAGGAGAAAAGAAGTCCCAAAGACACATTCACGGACTGGACTTGAAACAAAACTGAAAATCTGTTTTCTTTAATTCTCGACAGATAGAGATGTCGAGGATCTGTCGAGAAGCTGTCGAGGCTCGGGGCAAAACAACTTCTTAAAGCTCGATAGATGCATGTGTCGAGGTAGGTGTCGAGGTAGGTGTCGAGCTTTAGTAACTTGCACTTCCTTACTTGTTTCTTGGATAGACTTTGATAGCTTCAACACTGAATCTTGAAACACTGTTTCTTGAGGTGTTAAACACATCCTAGATCTACCCAATTACAAGTAAAGTGCGTTTTGTCTAAGGATAAGCCAATTACATAAAATAGCAACATATGTTCACAACTTGAACTACATATGTCCTAACATGGGCTAGTGGTCTACGACGGCCAAATAGGCGACAGCAAGAGGGAGAAGAAGAGTTGAGGAAAAAAAAAAAAAAAAAAGCTTGGCCGGCGTATGCTTTGGGTGGTGGGGGCAACACGATCTGGGTTGACTAGAGCTTGGATGGGTGGCAACCTATGCTCTCTCTTCTTGCCCTCTCTCTCTCTCTCTCTGAGTCTTGGAAACCATTTGAAGCTAAAATAGAAACAGAAATGAATTTATAGCTTGAGAGGCTTATTTTACAGTCAAACTAAATTCTATTTTCAGTTTGACTGTATTTTCAAGTGGTGCCAAACACACACCCGGGTGTAAAATGTTTTCAGATTTTAGTTTACCACCGAAACAAATGCAACATAAGTGTCAATTTGGTCCCTAAAGTCTGATGTATCAAAAAGAATAATAAAAAAATAATATTTCATACTGCATCAATTGCCAACTGTTCTACCACATTAAATTACAAATAATAATAATAAAATCCAATTATTCTGTTCACGCATGAGTCCTAGTTTGGGGAAAATTCTAAAATCTTTTAAAGTAGACTTCTTCTATCACTTTGTTTGCCATTTGCAAAGAGTCAATAGGGCACCATTCAAGTAAATATATTATTCCCATTTACTAAGAACATGATAAATATATTGTTGAAGTGTATTGTATAATGTATGTTAGGCCTAGTTGTCTATATTGGGGGCAAATATTGGACTTGTTTGAAACTGTTGTCTGGAAAAGAATAAATAAATAAATATATATATATATATATATATGTATATTGTAGTAAAAATAACAGTAAAAGTAAATAATAATAATAACAACAACTTTCTATTTCCATTCGATAGGTGTTTCTCTGGTTTTTGGTTCTTTTTTTTTTTTTTTTGAATTCTATAAACATTGAAGCTATTCTTGAAATTGATTGGAAAAAAACACAAAATATTTTACGTTTTGAGTGTGACATTTAATTCCCTGTTTAATTTTGTAAGGCATATCCCTTGCAATTCTAAGAGTAATACAAAACTTCATGTGTAATTATTTTATGTGAAAATAAAGTTTAAATATAGATACATATCATCACACCAAAAACTTACTATTTATTTTCAAGGACACTCAATCAAATTTAACAATTTATACATGAGAAAATATTAAAAGGGGTTTAGGTTCAAAACCTCAAGGAGTTTATGTTGGAAATATTTTAGTAAATAAACAAGTTTGATGCAATAAATACTATCCCAAATAATTAGTAAAAATGTAAAATAGCAATAAAAAACTAAATATATGTAAATTTAGGAACAATCTCGCTGTACTACAGAATTATGCAAAAAGCGTTGTCTTTAAAGGTTGATTTGCACCACCAGTGTAAATTTGGTGTGATTGGTTCTCTTGGCCAACAACCCCCAAGATTAGACTATAGCGTCAACTTTCATGATAGATATACTTCCATTCACGAAGGTTCAAGAACAATATTCTAATACTTTTCATTAAGATAAGTATAAATTGTTGAAAAAAATATGTGGGAGGGAAATAGAATAAAATAGTGTATTTGGTAATTTATAGTAGTAGATAAGTTTTATGGGAAAGGGTGTTATGATGGGTATTATATAGGCTATTCATAACAATAAGAGCATTCCCATCAAAGATTCTAAAAAATTTAGCATTTAACATCTCAAAAACCAATTTTATAACATATAACACATCACTTTACAAAAGCTCTTCCATCAAAACTTCTATTTTTTTAACACTTCATTTAAATATTCTTTCTTTATCACTTTTTATTATCGTCTCTCTGTGTCTCTCTCTCCTCTGTCTCTCTCTTTGTCAACGTAGCACCTCCGGCCACCGCATCCACCCACCATCGCTGTCACCAACCACCAACCAAATCCGCCGCAACCACAAACAACAACAAAGAGAAAAAAAAAAAAAAAAAAAAAAAAAAAAAAAAAAAAAAAAAAAACCTCCACATCCAAAGCCACCGAATCAACCCAGACCCATAAATCAACTCAGCACCCAGACTTCTCAACCTTCAACCACTACCTCTCCCTCACGCACCTCGCCTATGAGATCAACAGCTGCACCACCATCTCGAATGCATCCAATATATCATTGAAATTTCTGTAAATAGTGGAAAAATCCAACTGTCAAATATTCAATTTCCAACTTTACCCTCAATACATATATTAGAGTGAGTTAGAATTGGGTGGTAGGGGTATTAGTGGGCAAAGAAGATGTCGTGGCAGAGGAAGACGTGGGCACGGCGGGAGGTTAGACGCTCAACGCAATCAATAAGGGAAGGGTCGAGCCTTTGACAGCCAAACTTATCAATGAGCTTGATGTAGTCAATCTTGCCTCCTTCTTTGGCCAAAACTTCCCATGGATTCACTACTTGTTCTTCTCAAACCACCATAGAAGGAGAAGAGAGTGGAAAGCAGGGGTCTGAGAAGGAGAAAGAGAAAGCGAGAGGGAAAAGAAAGGCACGGCACACGAGAGAGTGGGAGAGAGAAAAAGAAAAAAATATTAAAAAATTTTAGCATCTTACTACAGTAGGGTGTCAAAGATGAGATTCTACTGTAACTCAATGCTAAATTTTTTAAGATTTAGCATATTTTATGTAAATGTGTTTTTATCATTCAAGGTGCTAAAAATGCTAAACAATAACATTTAGCATTTTTAGCACCTTTGATAAGAATGCTCTAGTAGTCTATAATTATTGGTTACTAATAACTCATAAAAGCCTAACAACTAGTTTACCCATTACTACCCAATGGTTATTTTTTTCATAATTGTCCAACGGTTGTTTTATCCTTTGTTGTCCAACGACTGGAAAATAAATAATAATAAAAGTGTTTGGATTACATACACAAGTTAGTGTTTTACGTGGAAACCATTTTCAAATTGTTTTATACATTTTCAGCTTGTAGAAGTAAATTTAGTTAACTTTTTGGTTTATGTGGATAAATACTATCAAAGAAACTTCTTTAATCTGAATCTGAAAGAGAAATTTATAACCACTTACAGCTTATCGGGAAATTATTGTGTACTCTCGGAATACCATAAATGCGTACTCCCTCTTCTCACATGAATGGTGGATCTTATTAATTAAATTTATGATGGGACCTATCATTTATGTGAGAGGAGGGAATACGCATTTATGATACTCCGGGAGTACCTAATAATTTTCCTGGCTTACCACCTATCAATTATTAAATTAAATTCAATTTGGGACTTTGCACCTAGCCTCAAGGGAAGAAGAGTAAGTTATTTGTGAGTAAATGCGAAATTGCTCCAACCTTGTTTGAGATATCGGATCCGGAAAACGAAAATGATCTAAAGTGTTGCAGAAATGATGATACGAGGGTTTTGTGAAATTCCAAAATTGGCTAAACATATATTATGATAATCCAATTTTGCCTGAATGTTACATGTCTTTATGTGTTAGCGTGTCATGAATTAAGCGATAAACCCCTTTATTTATTTTTATTTTTTTTGAAGGAATAGACCTCTTTATTTCATCCTATAGCTAATTGATTTATGCAATGATTAGAAATGTCTAAGTTTTATCAAGTAGTATATGTTTGTATAAATTTACCATTACGTCACTATTAAAAAAAAAAACAAAAAGTAACACATTATACTTAAAAAAAATTATGTATAGACGGGCACTTTAGTAAAAAAAATATAAAAAGTATAAGAAATTAACCCAAAATTGTTTTCTAAAAAAAAAAAAAAGAACAAAAACAAAAATCAACAAAAATTATTGAGAAAATAAATATATGAGCACTAAAAAAAGAAGAAGATGAAAGTTACATGTCCAAAAAAAAATTAAAAAAAAAAAGAGAAAAAAGAAAAGAAGCCAACATGTCCAGATAAAAGCAAGCACAGCAAATAAAAAATAAAAAAAAAGCCCCAACACGTTAGTATAAGAGAAAGAGAAAATAAAAGGAAAAAAGAAAAAGAAAAACAAAAGGAAGCCAACACACGTTAGTAATAGATTGAAAAAATTAAAGAAAAAAAAAAGAGGAAGCCAACAGAACACACGTTAGTAACAAAAACAAAAAATATATATAAAAAAAAAAAACAAAAAAGCCAACACTAGTAGACTTGGACGTGAATTCTAAGGGTATTTTTGGAAGCTCATTTCATGAGTTTTCCTCTTTTAGTTTTCTCTTCATTTTAGAGAGAAAACTTTTTAGTAAGTCTGAAGAGAAAACACTTGAATCCCACCATTTATTTTCCTTCATTTTCATCTAACCAAACACACTCTAAAAAGTTTTTATTTTTATTTTTTCTCCAAAGTTTTCCATCCATCTTATTTCACCTCCAAACAAACACACCCTAACAGAGGAACATGAATCTCTAAACAACATCCCAAGAATTTGACCACATTTACATGGTTCACTTGGGAGAGAACAACCACTACGTTAATGAATTGTTTAACTCACCTCTTATATACTATTTTGGACCTTAACTTCCTTCTAATAGTTGTACATGAATTTAGCATTTGGAGAATTATCCCTATCATAGATAAGTAAGTGTTAATAGCCTAATATTGTGCTGTAATTCCCTCCCTTTAAATAAAAAGAGTAATGCTAGAAATATAAAAACATTTACAAAAATTTTTACAAATTGCTAATGTGGTGAATAGTTATTAGTAAATAAAAAAATGATGTTAATGGTGGGCTTAGATGAAAACCAATAAGAAGCTAGACACATCGGCAATTTGTAAAAATATTGTAAAATAGTTTGTGGCCGTAAAAAACTTTCAAACACAAAGAAGGTGGATATCTATACCTATTAAATGATTAAATCTATTGATCATTTTTAAGAACTTAATTAAACTTTTCAATCATTGTTGTTTGAAATATAGAAAATAAGAAAACATGTAAAGATCAAGAGTGGAAATGGAAATTGGGCATAATACACTAAAACCCTAAGACTATTTAGTCACATAATTATGAACAGTACGCTACAACCGTTTCATCTTCATTTATTTTAGAAGCAGATTTATTTCCACATTATTCAATTCTTTTTTTTAACCTAGATTTATGACACCTAACATTTATTTGATTTTTGTGTGCTTTATGTAGAGATTCTATGATCATTGGATTTTTTTTTTTCCCATTGACATGAGCGGCTCTAGGTTGTAGGTACAATCTAGGGGTTTCAAATGAACTCCCAGAGCTGCGCCCAAAAAAAAAAGAAAAAAAAAATATATATATATATATATATATAAATTTACCTCTCCTAAAATAAAATTTTGAACCCTTTGGACCTAAAGTTTTTTTAAACCCAGCTAAAATAAACTTGTATATGATCATGTTAATAATATCTTGGTCTTTTTAAATATATACAAACAAAACTCCAATAATAATCTAATTTGATCTAAAATATGGGGGGAAAATAGTAAGTCTAACAACAAAAGTATAAATTTGTTCAACTTAAATCTATAAAAAAAGAAAAAAAAAACACTCATTTAGATATTTACAAATTTGAAATAAACTAATACAAAAAAAAATCTTATTGTATTTATATCTTGCTTGAAGTTCACTTAACAACAATAATAAATATGTTTAATGTATTTAAAAACAATTGATAATTTCTCATGTTTAATCTTAAACACAATAATTATTATGTTCGTTATATTAAGAAACAATATACAATGAACTTATAGTTTATCTTATATGAAAAACACTATGTTTACAATTCAAAACACTTTCACGACAAATCCTAAAAGTGGTAGATTGTTACCAATGGGCAAAAAAGTAATTTCATTAGTGAGTTTAAATTGGAATTAATAACAAATTATTGCCTAAGATTTGTTGGAAAAATATTGTGAAAATGTTATGGGCATAACACTCTCTAAAAATATTAAAAAAAAATTAAATTAAGTATTTGTGAATTCACTAAAATAAATCCTAGTTCTTTAAATTTCCTAACTCCTTTAAATTACATGTAATATATATATATATGTGTGTGTGTGTGTGTGTGTGTGTGTGTGTGTGTGTAATAAAATAAATATATTTATTTTCTTATAGCATAATGAAATTTTAATATAATTTTTCTAAGATTTATATGGGAAACAAATTTTTTTTTTTTTTTAATGTGAGAAACAATTGAAACACTATATCATGCAACAATTGAAGCAATGTCCAACAAAAAAAAGGAATAATTAGTTGCACACAATCAAGAATGTAAAAAAAATTGAAGGTTATATGCATTTTTTTTAGTAGGCATAAAACATGCTTATCCATATTAACCACTATATCATGTAATTTTCAATTTGTGAAAACACACACACACACACATATTGTGATTTCTATTTTGTCTTTAAAATGACTAAAGATTACAATTTTTTACAAGGAAATTTATTCAAAAAGTTTTTATACATAAATAGTTGGGGGATCTAAATCACGAATATCTCTATTGGAAACTGAGGTATCAAGTAATTAAGCTACAAGATTCTTGGTAAACTTATTGAAACATTGGAGAAAACTAATAATAAAAAATTTGAGTGACATTTTTGTAATTATTTTAAAATTATGGGACTCATATGATATGAGCACATACCAAACACTAAATTGTGTTTTTTCAAAAAAAAATTATTGATATATTTTTTAAGTTTTGAAAATATAGTTGTAGGAGGAAAAATTTTAAGCCAATTATAAAATGCCACATTAAAATTTAGTGACAAATTCTAAATTAATATGTCATTAAATTTGACAAAGCAATTGTTGAAATGGGTCATTTAAGACGATAATTATCTTTATTAAATAGAGATGAATATCTTGATGATAATTATTCTAATTAAATAGAGATAAGTATCAAATAAATTGGCATGATAATAGTTAATCATTATCTCTATTAAAAAATATAGAGATAATTATCTACAAGGAGGTCAATCCCAAGTGGTATTTATCCTTTAAAACCGCTATAAATAGAGGGCATACCTCCTCTCATTCATACAATTTTTATAAGACATCAAAGCTTTGATGAAATTTTGAATTTCTATTGGATGTTACATTCAAAAACCTGAAGAACAATAAAGCTCTAATAAGCTCAAAGCAACCTCAAATTCTTGAAGTTCAATAGATCAAGCCTCTAAAATCCTGAAGAACTTCAATCTAAAGGCCTTGCCTTTACATTTGAAGACTTGAAGAACAATAAATCTCTAATAAGCTCAAAGCTAGAGATTTGTTATGAAAAACATTCAATCCATCTTCCAACTAAAGTCAATAAGATTTCTTATTCGAGTCATCTTCAAAGAAGGTAAAATCAAAGGGTATTTTTTGTAAAATAATTGAAATAAAGATTGCACTCATTATTCATTAATACAAATTTATATTTGCAAACCATATTTCTTTTCAATTTTTTGATTTTCTGCAATTGAGAAATTTTGTGTTTACAATAGTATCAAAATGGATCAAGCCTCTAAAGTCCCGAAGAATTTCAATCTAAAGGCATTGCCTTTATATTCCAAGACTTGAAGAACAATAAATCTTTAATAAGCTCAAAACTAGAGATTTGTTATAAAGAACATTCAATCCATCTTCCAACTAAAGTCAAGAAGATTTCTTGTTCAAGTTGTCTTCAAAGAAGATAAAATCAAAGGGTATTGTTTGTAAAATAATTTAAATAAATATTGTACTCATTATTCATCAATACAAATTTATATTTGCAAGCCACATCAATACAAATTTATATTTGCAAACCATATTTCTTTTCAATTTTTTGATTTTTTGCAATTGAGAAATTCTGTGTTTACAATAGTATCAAAACGGATCAAGCCTCTAAAGTTCCGAAAAACTTCAATCTAAAGGCATTGTCTTTACATCCGAAAGCTTGAAGAACAATAAATCTCTAATAAGCTCAAAACTAAAGATTTGTTATGAAGAACATTCAATCCATCTTCCAACTAAAGTTAAGAAGATTTCTTGTTCAAGTCGTCTTCAAAGAAGATAAAATCAGAGGGTATTTTTTGTAAAATAATTAAAATAAAGATTGTACTCATTATTCATCAATACAAACTTATATTTGCAAACAACATCAATATAAATTTATATTTGCAAATCATATTTCTTTTTAATTTTTTGATTTTCTACCATTGAGAAATTTTATGTTTATAATAGTATCAAAAAAGAAAGTTACTATTAGCCCAGGTTGTTCAAAAAGAATATTCAGAATTCAGAAGGAAGGTACTCATAACGCACGTTTTTTAAGAAGAAAGTTCTGAGTGTTACAAACTAGGAGGGAAAGAAGTTACTAGGAGAACATCATGAGCATGAGACTTAAAAATCTGCGAACCACGCAGGGCCAGCTCTACTATAGAAGCTAACGATGAGATTGCCCAAGTCCCCCAAGTATGAAAATGCCTTCAAATTTTAACTAATAGAGTAATTTTTTTATGGTAAAAGTATTAATTAAGCTCAAATATTAGCTAATAAATAAAATAATAATTTTATCAAATGAAAAACAAGAAAAAGAGGGAGAGAAATGTAAGGAAAACAACTTTTTTATAACAAATTTCAAGTGGCAGATTATTATTGACTACTATTTTTTTTTTTTGAGAAATTATTATTTACTGTTATTGGTTGGGAAAAAAATAATTTCAGTAGTAGGTTAAAATTAGAACTAGTAACAATTTAATATTTAGGATTTGTTGTGAAAATATCGTGAAAAAAAAAAAAAAGCAATACACAAAGAATTTTACAACATTTTTCACAACATTTGAGTTAACAAATTTTTACTAGTTTTCATTTAGGCTTACCACAAATATCATCTTTTTACTTAACACTACCAATCTGTCACATCAACAGTTGTAAAAAATTTTGTCAATTTTTGTGTCAATAGATTTTTTGAAGAAAAAAAAATCTATGTGGTTAATTAGTAGTTATGCATCTATAACAAGATAATAGAACTTAAGTAATATTAAATTTTTTTTCTTTCAAAAAAATTCATATTTAAATATATAAAAAGCTTCAAATCAGTTTTTGCCTAAGGCCTGCAAATGCATCAAGCCACCCCTGGAACCACGGTCGGTGTTGACATTGAGTTCACTACTGCCACCCTGCGAGAAAGCTTTTTCTAAGTCCGGCTTGGACCTGCACAACCTTAGGCATCATCGATTGTTCATCCATGATTGCTCGCAATGTGACACTGCCTTTGATAAGGCGAGTGAACTCCAAGTAAAAGTGAGACAAAGATGCTTCTTCTTCTAGCTCCATGATTGCTCGCAGTGTGGCACCGCCTTTGATAAGGTGAGTGAACTCCGAGTAAAAGTGAGATAAAGATCCTTCTTCTTCTAGCTGTTCATGTTCTTGTTTCTTGTATCTTGTATGTAAGACAAGCTCTCTCTCCGCTGTTTTTGTTATTATACGTTGTTTGGAACCTTGTCATGATTCGTAATCTTGGAATATGTACGATGAAGTGGCTTATGAGTTTTGTTGTGTTGGGTTTCCCAATAGGTTATTTTTGGAGCTCTAGACGAATGTCTAGGCATGAGATGTTTTTGGTGCGATTAATGAGCTATGACACTTCCATGGGTCCTTGGATAGGTTCAAAGGAAGGGATAGGGTGGGAGAGGATATTTTTTTTTGGTTTTGGGGGGGGGGGGGGGATATAGGGCATGGCATGCCTATTAAGAGCTGGGTAGATGGGACAAAGGTATTTGGTAAAGTGGAGTACGTTATGGTATGGATGTGTGGTAAGGTCAGGGGAGACTAGCTTCGGCGATAAGAGATGGGTGAGGTGCTGTAGAGGCACGGAGAGGAGATGGGTGAGGTGCTCCGGAAACTTATCATCTTTTACTATTTCTTTGTTGAGGGCTTTGTATTACCATTTAATGCTCATGCCCTCTGTTTGGTGGTAGCCCTTTTGGTGTATCAATTATAGGAACAAATTGTTGGAATAGCTCTTGCAAGGCTACATTAGGTTGAGGTGAATGTTGAAATATTTCTAACACCATAATCTATAGTACTAGACCCTTCTTGGTGAATTTTAAAAAAAAAATCTTCACTCTCTTGAAATCTTGGCTCCATCGATTTCAAACCTTGCAACAAAACTTGCTAACCTTTATATGCTAAAGTTAGGGCCAACCCTTCCACTAGGCCAATTATGCCATTGCCTAAGGCCTCCAAGTGGAAGGGGGCCCCAAAATTTTAAAAAAGAATGGGTAGTAGAAAAAAAAAATAGTTTAAGATGAAACTCCAAAAGATTCGATACATCATTGTGATCAAAGAACAAAAAATTTGGAACATTCTTATAAACATTGGTACCCCAACAAAAGTTTTGGTCTAAACAAAATCAATTATCCCAAAATATCATCTTTGACCTCTAAAGAAAGAAGAATTGAGAAGAAAGAAAATGAAGGCAAAGTTAAGGAACTAAGAAGAAAGAAGCATTGTAAACTTACTAAACAATAAATAAGTAATAAATAAATATATGAGAGAATTAATGCAATGTGAAAGTTAAGGAACAGAGGTGGTCATGTGGAAGGGGGGGGGGGGCAAAATTTTAAAAAAGAAGGGGTAGTAGAAAAAATGCATCGGTACACACCGGTACTATAATATTTCGTTCCCATGGCCAATCTGGAACGGTCTTCAGAATGGAATTCAAAACTTTGGGGTGGAATCTTATCAAATAAGTCAATAAGACTTATGTGGTTGTGGATCAATTAAAAGTACCCATTTCTTATTTAAAGGGATATAAAGAAAATAGATTTACATCTACTATGAATTCATCTTATAAAATTGCATTTGAAAATGGAAATAGAACCTATATTACGTGAGAAATGTATAATTCATAGAAAGAAAAAAATTTGATGAAAGTGTTCATAACGAGACAACACGATTTGCTGAAGAATCTTTTAAAATTGGTTATTTCTTATATATAGTAGATAAAGCAATTAGTTAAATTGGGAATAGGTTTGAACAATTTTTAATTTTCTATTTAACTTCACGAAATTTAAATCACTAGATGATGATAGTTTGCAAAAATATTGTCTTAAACTTGAATCTTTTCTCAAACATGATGTTTATAATGATATTGATGGTTTAGATTTTTTTTAGAGTTAAAAATTTTAAAAGCAATTTCACAAATAAAATAACATACTCCAATTAACATACTAAATTATATAAAATGGTTAGATTCATTTCTAAATACCTATATTGCTTGTAGAATTTTACTAACAATACCTGTTACAATTGCTTTGTAGAAAGAAGTTATTCAAAATTAAAATTAATAAAATCATATCTAGTTAAGATCGACAATGTCCCAAGAAAGATTAAGTGGATTAACTATATTATCAATTGAAAATAAGATTTAAAAAAAACTTGAATACAAAATTTTAATTAATTAATTTTTATCTAAATGCAATAAAAAATAGATTTTAAATGAAATAGATTATAATATAAATATAAAATAAATATTAATTTAATTAATACATAAATAAAAAAAAATGTCTCATTTTAGTTCTCACCTGAGGCCCCAAAATATCTAGGGATGGCCCTGGTTAAAGTCATACTGAATTGTCTAAAGTCCCAATGAATTAACCCTAATGTACTTAGCCAATGAATCCTAACACCACATCATAACCTTCCATAGGTAAAGCAAATCAATCAAATTTGAAAGTGTGACCCTACATGTGTTGGCTGGAGACTAGGGTTCTTCCTTATCGAAGTTCTTCCCGCTATGGAGGAATCTTGGAATTTGTTAGGTAAGAGCATCTCCAGTAGCTTTTCAAAATTTTTGTATTGTTTGGAGAATAAACAGTGACTTTTACTTTTTAACTACCCACTTTTTCAAATACACTTTCCAACAGATTCTCTATTTCATTTTCTATCCCATTTAAATATTATTTCTTCATTATTTCTTTAACCTTTCTTTATTCTTTTTTTAATATTTTTTTATTCTTTCTCTATTCATTCCCAATAGCTATATTTTTAAATCTCCCAACAATAATATTTTTTTCAACGCTACACACATAATCTAAAAGAAATCGCTTGTATATGGGCAGCACGCACACACACAAACAATCTGAATGAGAGCCCCTGTACATGGACATCACACACGCACACACACACACACACAATCTGAAAGAAAGCCCCTGTATATGGGTAGCACACACACACACAATCTAAATGAAAGCACATGTATATGGGGAGCACACACACATACACACACACACACACACGGGCAGCACACACTCACACACAATTTGAATGAAAGCCCTGTATATGGGAGGCATGACAATTGAACAAAAGGACGAAAGCTTTAATACAATCAGAGCTTTAATACAATAAGGTTGAACATCACCTTTTTTTTTTTTTTTGAAAAACTGCAATTTCATTAAAAGACTAAGAAAGACTACAAGTAGAGGCATTTCCCTTACAAACTGCCTCAAGCAAGAGAGGGGGGGGGGGGGAGATTACCATCAGAAAAACAGAAAGGAAAAACAGAGTTTAAACCAAATTTCACAGCTTCATGTGCTGCAGAACAAAATGAAATTATGTAGCTTCATATGCTGCAGAGATTACCATCACCTTAGATATACATATATAGTGCAATAGGATCACATTGTAGCAAAACAAAATGAATGGTGCAACATGATCGTATTGCAGCAAAACAAAAATGAGTGACCCAATATACAAAACAAGTTTAAAGAGCTCTTTTATCATATACAAAATAAGAGCATTGATGATGATAATAGTCTAAGAACGAGACCTTCGTTTGTTAAGGATTTCCATTTGGCATTGTTGAATATATTCTTGTTGCACAAGATACAACATACTTACATCCATCATCATAAGCTCTTTCTCTTCCTTCATCTAATTCATTCTCAATTTCTCCATTTCATTATCCTCCTTCAGCTTTCCCATTCTCAATTTTTCCATTTCATCTTCTTCTTTCGATCTTTTCATATCCCATCCCATTTTCATTCTTGCTATTTCAAGTTTTTTATCCTTAAGTTGAATTCGTGCCATCTCTTGCTCCTGGTCTACAAGACGTCCTTTCTCAATAGAAGCCAATTTCATCTCACTTATTTTTCTTCTTTCTTCCATCATGACATTCAATATGTCTTCTATATGTGAAGTCGTGCTTTCTCTGGACTTTTGTTTCTTCAATCTTTCTTTTTCGGCCTTCACCCCTCGTGGTCTCTCCAAGTTTACAATTGGAACCTGTGGAATATCATCATCCTCTAAACTTATTGACTCTAGATTAGAAGGTGAAGATGCCTCAGATCTCCCTCTTTTTTTTTGGTTGCTAATTGTTACCCATAGCCAACCATTTTGGTGAGTATTTTAATAAATTTCAACAATGTTCAAATTGAAATTTGGTTTGCTGCAATACTTGATAGAGCTCTTTTGCAGAATTAAGTTAAAAAATTAACAAATAGTTTTTAGTTACTATCTTGAAACAGTTGGAACAAATTAGCAAATCAACAAAAATTTCTTTATAAAATGTACCTTGTCTTCATTAGTCTTACCACTTTCATTCTTTGATTCAATATGTGCCAAACACCCACAAAACTTATTGGTGCAAAGTTGAATTGTTGACCATCGGTTCGTTAGAGAACTCATTGTATGCTCAGAAGGGAAGGTCTTCCACTGGTGGTAATACTCCCATATTCTTGACTAATATGTTGTGCGTTTTTGGTTAGTGCTTTGCACTACATCTAGGTTGACATTGAGAAATGCAAACACAAGAAGCACGTCTTCTTGTATGGAGAAGTTGCTGCCACGTTGTAATTTCTTAGTTGTGGATTCAACTTGGGGTGGAGACATTTGGCTAAATGCTTGAGCATGTGGAACACTATCTTCACCACTTATATGTGAAGATCCTGACATATATTCATCATAACTATCTTCTAAAAGATTAGTGAAAGATGTGTCTCTTGGAATACTCGAATCCATTCCTAGTAACCAAAAAAAAAAAAAAAAAAAAAACGTAGTCCTCAAATAAATAATAAATTATCACCATATCAATCATATAATTCATTACACAAGCTACATTGACGCATCCCCTACCTTTTATTTTCATACCAACAAGACAATTGTAATTAAGAACAAGAAAAAATATATAATTATTAAGGAATCCACTTATAATTCTATAATGTGTAAGGAATCCCTTTCATTCAATTCATAGTTTATTGGCATCAAACTCCCTGTTTTATCACAGTTTTAAGCAATTAACAATAATTTATCTCAGTTACACAAAAACCATAAGGAACACAACTACAATGATCGCCATATTCTAAAAAACTCAACCTTAAAGCTGTCCATAAATTTTTCATTCTCAGCCCAAAATATCAACAACACAAGAGATCTCACAATTAAGATTGTACATTCAGAAACAATTTTCACAAAATCTCATGGAACCAAGCAACAGAATTTACCACATTCTAGAATTACACAACTCAATGCAACATGAACTCTTAGATTAGTCACTTAGATCTTCATTCATAGAATTATTTACACACACACACATAGCTACACAAGTCAATTGCAACAAGAACTCTAAGATTTTCACTACTTTTAATTCATGGCCCACAAAATTCAATGCAACAGGAACTCATACATTTGTCAATAAATCTTTTAATTTTTAGCTATAGAAACACACATATTCATGCATTATCAATAAAAATCACATTCAGAAACAAAAATTCCCAGAATCATAAGGAAATTATGACAATGCTCATTTCAAAGAACAAAAACAAGAATTCCCATAAAACATTTTCCAAAAACCATTCCAACCACATAGATATCAAAAACCCACCAAGCAAAAATGACAAACATGCAAAACCCAATATGAATTCAGTGATCAAACATCATTGCCGTTATCAAGAATTCTTTAAAGTCAACGTAGCAGAGAACATAGTCACAATCAACAGGGTTGACCCCAACTTAGGAAAAAAAATCATTGGATCAAAATTTTTTTATTAGAGCTTGAAACCCATCACAATTTCAGCTACAAAAAAAAAACCCAAAATTTAGATTCTCAATATTTACACACCAAAAAAAAAAAAAAAAATAGAGATTGGTGGAAATCAATGAGGAATACGATTCTATTTTCTTTTTTGTTGTTTTGTTTGTTTGGGTTTTTTTTTTTTGTTTTTCTTGGTTTAGGTGTGTAAAAGGGAATCAGATTAGTTTATTGGCTCTAATAAGATTAATTAAATAGAAAAAATAAAGAAAAGATCAAGAACAAAGTGAAAGATAGACGGAGAGAAAAGAACCAAAAACCCAAAACCTAAACCCAAATAGTGGTGAAGAACAATAAAAAATCATTCAAAACCACCAAATCATCAACTCGTACGATAAACTAATAAGTTCAAACATGACAAAAACCCTTTTAAATCAAAATTTTGGGTTCCGATATTCAAGTTTGAGCCAATGTTTTCAGAACTCCATTCTTCATAACAGGGGGTTGAGCGAACTTCAATTGAAAGACACGATGCGAGTTCTTTTGTGAAAGACATGGTGCGAGTTTTTTTGTGAGAGAGAGCAGCGGCGAGCGTTGATTTTGTGAGAGAGGAGTTCTTGAAGAGAGAGAACTTTCTGAAGAGAAACCAAAAGCACAATAGAGAAAGAAGGAAAAGAGTTTGGATGAGAGAGAAAAAAAAGTATATTAATAGCACTGTTCAATTTTTAAAGATAAAATAAAGGAGTAGAGGTGCTACAATGTTCTCTAAATTAAGAGAAGTACTGTAGCAGCTTTAAAAAAAATTTGGAAAAGTTTTGTTGATGGAGAACCCGCTGGAGCATGAACAATAGCGTTCCCCCCCTCCCCAAAATAGAGATACAGTGACTGTTGTAGATGCTCTAACATTCTCATACCTGTTTACTCTTTGTGTTTGTGACCTTGCATTTGGTTGTGTGGAGGCTATGGCGGTTTGCTGAATCCATTTGTGTGGGTTAATTGTGGGCTAAGCGAGATGAACAAAGTATAAATTTGTTCATCTTAAATCTTTGAAAAAAAAATCATTTAGATCTTTACAAATTTGAAATAAACTAATACAAAAAAGTTTATTGTATTTATATCTCACTTGAAGTTTACTTAACAACAATAATTAATATGTTTATTGTATTTAAAAACAATTGATAGTTTTCCAAATTTAATCTTAGAAACAATAATTAGTATGTTCTTTGTATAAGAAACAATATGTAATGAACTTATAGTTTATCTTTTATGAGAAACATTATGTTTACACTTCAAAAAAATTTTACAACAAATCTTAAGTGGTAGATAGACTTGTTACTAATGAGTAAAATATTAATTTCAGTAATGAGTTTAAATTGAAACTAATAACAAATTATCACCTAAAATTTGTTAGAAAAATATTATAAAAATATTATGCATTCAGCTCTTCCAAAAAATATAATATATCTAGCGTTGCCACTGCATTAATCTTAAGGTAAAAAGTAATATACTAATGACATTGACCTATTTCACACGCTTTTTTCCTAACTTACTAGTTGACAAGTTCTAATCGATGGAATCACAAATCACCACTATTTTCATATTTAATCAACCAATTTTTTCTCCCAAAAAGAAAAAAAATCAACCAATTATAATTTAGCACCACCTTTAAAAGAGTTGATGTAAAAATAAGTATGATGAATCATGAACGTAAAACAAATCTGACACGTTCGATTAAGCTCGAGAGAGGCGTGTTTTTGTGAAGCAAATAAAAGTGTTGTGATATGCTTACCAAACGAGGATGCCATTGCCAACAATAAAAATACTTGGTAAGTTATCTTGTTCCTACTTCCTACTACTGAGGTTGTAATTTTGTTTAGTTTAAGCTGTTGGGTGACTTGGGTTCCACTCTGTGTTATATATATATATATATATATATATATATATATATGATACCTCATTTCTCATTTATGTGTGAGTAAAAGAAATCTTTAGTTAACACTAAAAAAACATAAAGAAAAAAAAACTAGGAAATAAACTCATCACTTTCATATGAACTATCTACACATAATATTTGTAGCTGAGTGGTGGACAATGACTCTTACATGAAGTTATTACTTTTTTCTTTGTTAGTTAAAACTTATAATAATATACTTGGGAGACAGATTTGGTGCACCATGCAATATTGAATCATTGGGTGAGGTTGAAATTTAAAATTCTTTTTTATTGTGAGCCCTTATATAAGAGAATTTTTTAACCTTCAACTGTTTTTTTTTTTTTTTTTTTTTTGTTATATGTCAAATTTTTACATTTTACAAGTTCATGGAATTGCACCATACAATTATGAGTAATGCTATATTCATATTTTTTTTTCCAACAAATTCTATGTGACAAAATATTACTAGTTCTAATTTGAGCCTACAATTTAAATCATTTTTTTTTACCCATCAATAATAATTTGCCATCTAAAATTTATTATGAAATTATCACAAAATTTTTATAAACATCACATTACTCTACCATTATTAATGACATAAAATTGCATCCCTATACTTTCTATGTGATCTGATTATGTGTACAATGAGTTCACCCTCAAACAATAATTAATGCTAAAGTTACACACTTTCACACACAATTTACCACAACTGTTCGACTACAAAAACTCATTATTTTTCATTACTAATCATAAACATAACATTACTATACCATTATTACAGGGATCCTTATCTACTACTTTGGACAAAAGTAATGGCATAAAAAATTGCATCCCTATACTTTCTATGTGGTCTGATTATGTGTATGATGGTACAAACTTTCACACATAAATTTACCATAATTGTTCTATTACATAAACTTACTGAGTCTGCCACGCAAGACAGTTACTAAACTTGTAGTAAAGGGTGCGAAAGTGTACCATACCCGTCTTTCAAAATCCACCGGGTTTAAAGCACGGCTGAAACGCAAAACTAGTGGAGCTTGGGTGACGGAATATATCTGACCAACTTACGAGAAATATAAGGGTATTAGGCTATGAGCCTAGTATGAGTAGTGAGTACTAATAGTACACGGAGAAGTAATTAAAAAAAAGCAAATCCCACTGAAACTTCATTCTCCCGGCCACAAAACCCTAGTTTTAAAATTTTTTGTTTACCATTCTTAGCGCCATTAATTCAAAAATAATTCCACCCACTGTTTTCACTTCCCTAAACCACTTCCTTCCCACCCACTATAAATACTGAGAGTTTTTCCCCACTCTTCAATCCAATCTGTTTACTTCCACTACTTCCTGTTTTAGTGTTTTTTTATTATAATTTCTTCGTGTTTGAAATTTTGAAAATCCCTCTCTTTTTTTTTGTTGTTGCTCTCTCTGATCGATTTCTCTGTGTGTGTGTGTGTGATGGCGCGTGGAAGAAAGCGTGTTGCTGCGAATGAGGAAGGAGTTGAGCCTGTGAAGAAGAAGCGTGGTAGAGCAAAAAAGGTTGATGATCAGAAAGAGGAAGAGAAAGTGGAAAATCATGGTGTTTTGGCTGAGGAAGAGAAGAAAGAAGAAGAAGAAGAAGAGGCTGTTGTGAATGTGAAACGGCGTCGCGGGAGGAAGCCTAAGGTTGTGGAGGAAGAGGTTTTGGAAAAAGAAAATCATTCTGTTTTGGCCGATCGGCAGAACGGCGGCGTTTCGGGCGGTGCCGGAGAGGAAAGAAAGGAGGAGGAGGAAGTGGCTGTGGTTGCGAAACGGCGTCGCGGAAGGAAGCCTAAAATGGTGGAGGAGAACGGAAAGCCGGATTCCGCCGAGGAAAAGGAAAATCATCCTGTTCTGGCCGATCAGCAGAAGGAAGGAAACGAAGATGAAAAGAAGGGAGAGGTTGTGAATGCAAAACGGCGTCGCGGAAGGAAACCGAAGGTTGTGAAGGAAGGCAAGGAAGAAGTTTTGGAAAATCACGAGGAGCACAAGGAGCAAAATGGCGGCGCATTGAACGAAGGAGGAGAGGAAGAGAAGAAAGAAGAGGTCTTGAATGGTTCAGTTGAGGAGGAGGAAGGGATTGAGGGAGTGAAGAGTAGGTTGAGAAATGGCGGGATTAAGAAGGTTAGTTATGCAGTCGATAATGACGATTCTCCGGTGAAGAGTAAGCGTGGAAGGAAGAGGAAGAAGAAGAAGCAAATGAATGCTAATAAGATTGAAAAAACTGCAGAGGAAAACGGTGGATTGGAAAAGCCAAAGAAGAAGCGTGGCGCGAGGAAAGTTTTGGCTGTGGAAGAAGAGAAGGGGAATGAAGAGTCTGCTGAATGGAGTGCTGGCTATTCGTTGAGAGCAAAGAAAACTCAAAATCAAAACCCGGATACTGTCGAGAAGATCAATAAGCATGATCCAAAGGTAACATTCTTTATTCAAATCTTTGTGTAGCAGTAAAATAATTGTTTAATTTGGGTTTGTTTAGTTGTGTATTACTGATTTGATTGATATTGTTGAGCAGTGGATTGAAGAGGTGTCTTTGATGTGCCATCAATGTCAGAGGAATGATAAAGGCCGGGTTGTTCGGTGCAAGAAGTGTAAGAGGAAGCGTTATTGTAAACCTTGCTTAGATAATTGGTATGGGTTTCTTTTGTTTTCCTTTTGTGTTTAAGTTAGTTTCATTCTATGCCAAGTTGTATTTGACATGTAGTTTTCTGATGACATACTTAGCCTTTCATTTAATGCTTCTGATCTGTTATTTAATTGGTGTTTGTGAAATTATATTGGGAGAATTTCACCACTTAGTCCTTACTCTTAACAAATCTAAAAGTGTATTAATGTCAATTCATTTAAATTTTTAATTAACACGACACCCTGTGCACTGTCAAATTTGAAAAATGGTCTTAACCTTGAAATGAAGAGAATAAGGTCACTTTATTTTAAATGATAGATTTCTATAGTTGTAGGATGCCGGTTGCCAATGAGCTCTAGCTCAAATGGTATCTTCTCCTTTGCAAGAGCTAGTTGGAGGGTTATGTTGTGGATTGAACACATGCTGGGTGTGTGTAACTTGCCCTCCAAATATGGTTGCTGGATGTGAGTTACTTTCATCCCTTGTGTGTGACATTTTTTTTGGCTCAATTGAGGCCTAAAAATGCAATTGATAATTGATCTGAAAAGTAAAAGAATATCTGTGGAGTGTGTTGCATAAACCGAGTTGCAGGATTTTCATAGACTAGTTGGTCCATAATTCATGGCATGGGCTCTGTCCATGAAAATAGTGTACTGGTTTTAAAGACTGTTATACCCCCATGAAATGAAAGGCATGCTGTTTAAAAGTACATCAAGATTCAATCAATAGCATTAAGTTGAAAGAGTTGATTTTGTCACTGACAAGTGTCTGTGCGTTGTGATGAACAGACTTGTATATTGAGTTAAAACTCCCAAGAATTCTTCTGTAAATCTTAATTACTCCCAAATGAATAGCTACCCATGGATGAAGACCTTAGTGAAGTTGGTTTATATAACTCACTGACATTGTCATTTTGGATTGAATGTCATGACATTCATTTGGTGCTTCTTGGAAATTTAATTGGTGGATAAATTGGACCCCCTTGTATGACTTTGTGCTCTCCATAATGTTTGTTTCATGTGTCTTCCTCTGTTATCAGAGTCCAAGTTACGAGAAAAACAATATAAGATTGTTTTGATTTAATTCTTCTGTTTCTTTGGTTGTCAATTTTTATATAATAAAAGGTCAAATTATAAATTACATCCTCTTAATTTTGATTTATTTTCAATTTAGTTTCTTAAGTTTCATTTCCCCCTATTTGAATTTTTTCAACAGATTAACTTCCATTTTGTTCTAACGTAGTTCTTCTTTCTGCTTCCATTCAATTTGTCCTGTTAAAATTTTTTTTTTTTATCATTTTGGAGATTCAAAAAACTTTAACTAACGGTGTCTCAGTGAGATTGGATGGAGCTAGATAAAATTACCAAATTGAAAATATTTTATTATAAAGGGTGTAATTTGTAATGTAGCCAAAAATAAATATTTATTATGTGGAAGCTTTGTTATGGAACTATGTTGGAAATAAATATTTATTGGTGCAGTTGCTTATGTTTGACTTGGCACTTTGAATTAAAGTGATCTTGATGTATAATTCTCTGCTAAAAAATTTTGCTTTTTAATCTTGAAATTAGCTAAACCATTGTAAATAACATGATTTCATGAGGGTTAAATTACAAAATATTAATTTTGAATCTTATATGACTTTAGAGTACATGATTTTCTGGATACTTTAAAGGATGCATCATTACAAGAAAAAACTAATGTAGCATTGCTTTTGAAGAATCCTTATTTGTATTTTTGATAGATATTATCCAAACTGGTACAAATGTTTTTTTGATGGATTGCAATCTCGGCCTCTAAGGCTTAAAATATGAGTTAAGGAACATTGCAAAATACTTGAAGCTGTAAAATGAATGTTTAAGCATAGGAGCTTTTGCTTGTTATATTGCGTTTATTGTTTTGGCAAGTTATTTGAAGTATTTGTGTTGTGTTGTGTAGGTATCCTAATATTGAGGAGGATTATATTGCGGAAGCTTGTCCAGTATGCCGTGGAAATTGCAATTGTAAAGCATGCTTGCGTTTGGATGTACCTGTAAAAGTCAGTTTCTCCTTTTCCTACATCTCATGAATAATTGGTATTCCCTTTAATGTCTTTAGATTATGTCTGAGAAGTTTGACAAGTTATTTATGCCTTGTTGCAGAATTTGAAGAATTTAGAATTGGATATCAGTGAAGATGAGGAGTTTGAGCACTATAAGTACATGCTACAAGTACTTCTTCCATTTTTGCAACGGATTAGTGAAGAGCAAATGGTTGAGAAGAATTTAGAGGCTAAAAGACAGGGTATTTTCTTTTACTCTGTCAAAGGAGCTTAGGAACTCATCTGTGTTTCATCTTTTAATATTTAGTCTTTGAAGTGGCAGATTTCTGCATTTGTGTAGATTGGAAGATGTCTCATAATTGCAAAAGGCCAAAAAAAAGAAAGTTAATTTTGCTGCCTGATGTAGTTTTGACTTGTGCAATTGCTGACTGTTATAACCCACAGTTTCCTTTCTTTAAGTCTCATAACTTTGATTATTCCTCATTGTTATTTCCTAGTTCTCTTAATTAAAAAATTTTGTTCAGATGTACTTTTTTGATTTGGTTGTATGGATGTTCATTTGATAGGGTTATTGCTTCCAGACTTAAAGATTGAAAAAGCAGTTTGCCCTATTGATGAGCGTGTGTACTGGTAAGGTCTTTTCCTGAAAACACTGTTTCTAATGGTAAATTTGTTTCATGAAGGTTTTTATGTTATCTCTTGCTTTTGCAGTGATATCTGCAGAACTTCTATTTTTGATTTTCACCGAAGCTGTCCTAGATGTTCGTTTGATCTATGTCTTACCTGTTGCCGGGAGATTCGTGATGGACATCTGCAGGGAGGTGAGGAGGAAGTGGTTATTGACTATATTGACCGTGGATTTGACTATTTGCATGGTGGAGAGGGGGAACAAGTGAAAATACCTACTGAGACTAGCTCAATGGATAATATAAAGTCAAAATCTGAGTGGAAAGCCAATGAAGATTCTACCATACCTTGCCCCCCTGAAGACATGGGTGGTTGTGGTCTTGGTATTCTTGAGTTGAAATGTATGTTCTCACACTCATCAACAGAAAAGAAGAAGAAACCTATGTTCTTAGAAATTCCGGTTTCAGAGTTGGTGAGAAAAGCGGAAGAAATTGCCAAAACTTACAACTTAATGGATGTGGCTGCTGCTCATACACAATTTTGTCCGTGTTTCAATTCAGTTGGTGAAGTGGACTTGAGCAATAATAAGTTACGGAAAGCAGCTTCTCGAGAAGGTTCTGATGACAACTATTTGTATTGCCTGGGGGCCCAAGATATACAACATGAGGATTTGAAGCATTTCCAGTGGCATTGGAGTAGAGCTGAGCCTGTGATTGTGAGTGATGTGCTTGAATCTGCATCTGGTTTAAGCTGGGAGCCATTTGTCATGTGGCGTGCTGTCCGTCAATTGAAACATCTCAAACATGATAGATTGTTGGAAGTTAAGGCCATTGATTGCTTGGATTGTTGTGAGGTTAGGTTATTTTTTCCTTTTCTATTTGTGTTAATTATTCTTTCCTTTTGGCATTTAATTGTTTAGCATTAATGTATTGATGTTTGTGCTTTATTTATTCTACTTTATTATTTTTAATGAGATTGTCTTTGAAAATTCTTTAAATGAAAGGTTTTCTTTCTAGGAATTTTCCAATTCTTTTGTTATCAGGAAGTATTATTTTAGTTTTGTGCGCACACGGTTATTTGATTTCCAACCTTTTGGTGTGTACTGATAATACTTTTTTGATGTGGAAGAACCAGTATAGAGTTTAGTAAGATTATCTTACTCAGTCGAAGTTGGAAAAAAAAAGGCAGTTACTGCCTTGCAACTTTCATGATTAGTGTTTTGGGTCATTTACGGACATTTGGTGCGTTAAATACTCTGCACTTGAGAATTAGCAGCTGTATGTACTCCCACTACTTGATTTTTAGGGGAGATGACTGCCTATGACTGCCTCCTTATCTTTACCCTTTTTTTTTAAAAATTTTTTTTACTGAAATTGGTTTGTGAAAGAGTCTTATTAAAAATTTTAGGTCCCTTTTCTGGTGTTTCGTTATTCACTCGGATGATTGTTAATACATTTTTTTATTGTTTATTTTTGTTATATTCATAGTTTCTTTTTTTTTACCTTTCCCTTCTAGTTTTTAAGTGTTTTTGGATTTGTTTGTTAAAATTCCCACTTTTCTACTCTGTATAATAAAATGATATGGAAATGGTCCTTGATGATTTTGCTTTGTGATACTAACTATTGTGATGAAATGCAGACTGATGTCAATATCCATGAGTTCTTTACTGGGTATACAGAGGGTCGGTATGACCGTTATTCGTGGCCTGTGATACTGAAACTAAAAGATTGGCCTCCATCTACATTATTTGAGGAACGCTTGCCACGTCATGGTGCTGAGTTCATCTGTTGCTTGCCGTTTAAGGAGTATACACATCCACGCAAGGGTGTTCTAAACATTGCTGTCCAGTTGCCTGATAAATCTCTCAAGCCAGATATGGGTCCCAAGACGTATATTGCGTATGGAGCTGCTCAGGAGCTTGGCCGTGGGGACTCTGTCACCAAACTTCACTGTGACATGTCTGATGCGGTATGTATGGTCTTGTTGTGACTCATGCTAATCACTTTGTTAGTTTTATTTTATTTTATTATATTTTTTTTGCCAATGGAAAAACTTCTGCTTGGTTGAGGTACTGCATGAAAATGCCTATTTGAGTTTTTATAGGTTGAAGTGTGAGGGCCAGATGTGTTGGGTAAGGATTGGCATGTTGTAAACACTGTGTGTCTGTCAATAACTGCTAATCACACATTTTACAGATTTGAGTCCGACATAATTGACCAAATTTTATGTTGCACTTCATTTAGTCTCTTGATCAAATTTGTTTTATAAATTGCAACGAATTTTACAAAGTTGATTGTGTCAGGTGTTGGATTTTATCTTATATGTGTATGTCTATGAGTGGTTTGGTTGGAATCTACATCAAGTCCAAACCCATTTTAGATAAGCATGATGTCACACCTGGTTTTATTTTCACTCTTTTGGTTACTCTTACTTGAAATGGATAAAAATAATTGCTTTTGGTGCTTTGATTCATCTTGGTCCAATTGTCATAATGCAATTGTGACAAATGTGGGTTCCTGATTATGAGGGTACGGACTGTCTGTTTCATTAAAAGTTGATTTAATTTTCTTGGTAAACATCATTTAGTCATGTCTTCTACCTGCTCCCTATCGTACGCATCTCGTATGGTATTGACTAATATTGAAGTAAAAGGAGACATTGTATTCTTGCAGCAGTGTGGGGATGATATTCTATGATCATATTTTGTCTGTCTGATTGCTCTTGTATTTATATTTAACACTTATCTTTGTATTTTTTTTTCCCTGCAATTTCTCCCCTTTTTTGTCAAATAATGAACTGCTTACATATATTAATCCACAAATATTACTGACACTTAACTGCTGTTTGATGATCTAATTTTCTTTATTTTTAATTCACTGAATTAGGTAAATATTTTGACACATACTGCTGAAGTGCCACTTAAAAAGGAGAGCCTTGAGAGCATAGAAAGTTTGAAAAAGAGGCACTTTGAGCAAGACCAAAGGGAATTATTTGGAGATTTTCAAGGGGTGGATGAAAAGGTTGAGACTAATGTATCTGTTGTTGAGTCTTGTAAAGGTACTGCTGATGATAAAAATATTAGCAGTGGATCTGGGGATCAAAACACTGGTATAACTGTTGAACGGGCTGATCCTATTGTTGAACTTAATGGGGATTGTGGTGAGTCAAGGTTGAATGGGAAAGACTTTTCAAGTGGATCAGAGCTGGAAAAGAATGAAGAGGCAAAAGTGGATCAAGAAAACAGTGGTGGGAGTGATACTACAATATTTGGAAATAAGTTGGACAGGTTAGAAGCTTCTCAGGGTGGTGCCATCTGGGACATTTTCCGGAGACAAGATGTTCCAAAGCTGCAGGAATATCTTAATAAGCACTTCCGGGAATTTAGGCACATCCATTGTTGTCCATTGCAGCAGGTAATTGTCTCTGAATTTCAATTGGATGCTAAATTTTTCATTTTTTTTTCTTAACTATTATCATTATAATTTCTGTTTATAATGGTGGTGATAAATTACTTAAAAGAGTACTATATTCTTTTGGTCAATCAATGTGACACTTCTCAATGGAATTGCTAAGAGTCTGGCAGAGTTGTTTTAGTAATTAAGATGTGATGGTTAAGATTTAAACCTAGTCATCTTGAAATGCCTACTGCTCTCCTTTTTGAAACTCATATTTATCTTTGATTTATTCCTAAAAAAATCTTTAAAATCTTTAGAATTGCTGTAATCTTGTTGTATGAAGAGAGCCATGGGAAGTCCAAATTGAGTAACAAAATGCAGTATATAGGCCTGACTGGCTTTGTACCAGCTGGGCAAAGCAGGGTGAATGAAGTAGTCTTTGGTTGGAAATGTAGCATATTGAATTCATTAACTGTGGTTTATAATCTGCGTAATTGCTGGGGTGTATGTGTGTGTGTTTTATTATATTTTTTTGCTCTTGTTAATGCTTGGCACGTTTCTGTTGTGTTTATCGTATCTTTTGGTTGTATAGGTTGTTCACCCTATACACGATCAGACATTTTATCTGACCATGGAGCACAAAAGAAAGCTCAAGGAGGAATATGGTCAGTTTCTTATATATTAACGGCGCTAGTTGGATTGAATGCTGTATTCCTTTTTGTCATAAGATGATTAACTGTTCTTGGGCATACTTTTATGGTTCTATGCTATCATATAGGAATTGAACCGTGGACATTTGTCCAAAATCTTGGAGATGCTGTCTTCATTCCTGCTGGCTGTCCTCATCAAGTAAGAAATTTAAAGGTAAAGTAAATTGCATTTGTTGTTTATTCACTCCCCCCGTGGTTTAGCATTAAAAATGGGATAGTTTACATATTGCACCAGTGATTTGTTATTCACCTTTCATGATTTCCCAGCTGGCAACATAGGGTGTATGTTTTCTTAAATACGAGAATTTTTGGAAACAGGTTGGTTTATCGATAATTCTATTCTTTAGTGGTCCACCCTTCTGCTTGCATGCCTCTTATTCTAGTGATGCTCTTTTACGGTTTGAATAGGATGTGGGCAATTAATATTTCCCTTATCATTGACATTGTGGGCTTTAAATACTAGAATGATATCTCCATGTCATGGTTGTATTCATGTCATTTATAAGTTATCCTGTCCTGCAGAGTGTCATTAATTCATTGGTTATGTGATTGTTCGGTGGGGTTTGGAAAATTGTTTTGTTTGGTTTTGAAGAAAAATGAGAGGATAGAAAATGGAGTTTGCATAAATTTACTCTCATACCATTAATTACATAAAAAATTAATTTAATAGTTTATAAGCCAAAAAAACCTAATGTTCAGAAAATAAATACTAAACATTAGATTGAAGCTGAAAGAAAAAAAGAAAAAAAAAACTAACGTGGAGGGAGAAGAGGAGAGGAGCAGATGGGTAAATTCCCATCTAAGCCCCTCTCACTCCCCCATTTTCTCTCCAAGTTAGGGAGACAAGAAAACATCCCAAAAATCACCCTGCAACCCCTCCCAAGTCCCAACCAAACAACCTTACTATTTGAATTACCCCTCTCTATTTTCTGTCTCCTCACAAATCACCCCAACCAAACACACACTTAGATCTCTAATTGATGAGCTTATGTGCCTCATGACTTCCATTTTAAATTTGGTGTTGATTGTAATATATGAAATTGATTTCTATTTATAGATTTGTTTCCCTATACATATAAATAATTATATATTTTTAATGAATTTTTTTTTTCTTTTCCATTCAGTCGTGCATAAAGGTTGCTCTCGATTTTGTCTCACCTGAAAATGTTGGTGAGTGCATCCGTTTGACTGATGAATTCCGTACACTTCCCCAGAATCATAGGGCAAAGGAGGACAAGTTAGAGGTATATAATTGAATTTATCTGTTTGATATGACCATAAATGTTTATAAGATTTTTTTCCCCATGTTAGCAGGATGTTTCCACTTGTGCTTCTTGTACAATGGTACTAGAGGTGGTTGAGCAGCTCATGAGTAATGCTGTGAACCATGTTGTTGTTCATTATTGTAGTTCTTATTTGTTACACTCTATACCTTTTCATACCTGCACCTCAGTGATTTGCTGGTGTCAATGTGAGTTTTCTTTGTAGCGGTATTGTCATGGGGCTTGTTATAAATACATGTTTTTAATAAAATATCAAATATGTTTTTGGTAAGTGTTATTTAATAACATAATTAATACTGCTTGATTACTGTTGCCAGATCCCTATTGATGCCATTGCAATTTCCCCCTCTTTGCCCTAGCAAAACTTTGCTACCTATGTTGGATTCTGTTTTCCCTCATTGTGATCTAACCATTGGTGTATTGCACCAGGAAAACCCACCTTTTGCACTCCACTGCTATTGATTCTACCCGAACTGGTTTACATACAAATGTTTTATGTGCTCAATTCTCTGGCACCTACCTTATTGCTTTTCTCTTGTGCCCAATGAGTAGAAATTGTTGGAGAATTGCATGTGTTCAATGCCTAGGACATTGTGGTATGCATGTGGTAATTATATAATGTGAAAT